>CM075489.1:22828879-27628879 GCA_037950665.1 Hypophthalmichthys nobilis
TTTTTTACTTAAAGCAAATGTTGTCTTTTCCATTTATTTTCTTGTCAGAGTGCACCAGAATGCTTCAATTACATGTTTAAATTTAGTTTGTAAACGTCACCTTTTTCACCACTTTTCAGTTTTCAGGTATGATTGTTCATATACAGTGTGTTTTTGGAAAATGAAATGTGCCAATATAGCTATCATGTATAGCACACGTTTTCTTCAGTACCTGTGAACCTGTAACTTGAACCTGTTTGTGAACAGTACTTTAGGTATATTGTGCGTACACCCTGTGCATAGTCATGGTTTAAGACGACAGCATTGGAAATAGAAGGAAATTTTAGACTTCATATTTGACTTTACATATTTGATATATCAGAGATTCCTGTCCTCTGTAGAAAACTTATTATTAGGCCAGTTTATAGTCCTGGCCATGTATATTACCACAGTAATATGGTTTACGTGTAGCTTGTTGAATTTCGTTACACACTTAACATAAAAGTGTCTTTCAGATTGCTAGAGGTAATAGTCTCTTTCTGAATTTCATTTCAGAAAATGTACGCATACCCCGTTTTTCGCTGCCAGTCACCAACATCAAACCGACTCCTCATGGCGCCATTGGAGGAGGCGAAGCGCCTTGAAAATGTGGAGTCTGGTAGTGCCAAACCAAAGGAGGAGGTGCTGGCAGAGGCCAGTACTTTTGTCAGCACAAACGGTGGAAACCTCAGTGAACAGTTTTTAGTACTGGCTCACTGCAAACTTCAGTTTGTGAAGTACCAGGGCCAGAGATTCAGATGGCTCCTGGAAAACTCTGTGGGGTACGCAGTGTATTTGGTGCTCAGCATTTCCAATGAGAAAGCGTAGACAACCCCTCTGTCAGAAAATAAACACCTGTTCCTACAGTACACTTCTCATATTAGAGAGATGGCAGAAGAAGCGGAGAAGTATAAGAGGAAGCAGGAAATGCAAGCAGAAGCCCAGGCAACTGGAGACCAGGGCTGCTTGATGGTGGAGTTTGGTGACTTGCAGGGCCGGTCAATGAAGGATGATTATGAGGACCAGAGCAAGGAGGCCGAAGCCCTAATCAGGTACCTCATTAAGGCAGATGCCAGGCCCAACACCAACATGGCCATTTTCAAGACGTATGTCCTGAAAAGACGGGCTTCTGCTGTGGGCACCAGTGTACGTCAGCCTGCAATTCCACCTGCAACCTCCAGTGCCTCTGCACCTCCACCCACAGCCTCCAGTGCCTCTGCACCTCCACCTGCAGCCATCTGATCTGGTGCACAGCAGACCGCCACTGTGAAAGTGTTGTTGGTGCGTGGCAAACATTTGTCTCCTTCACAGCTGGCGAGAAAACTCATGTCACCTGTTAAACCCTGTAAGTAGAAGTGTGAATATTGAATTTTGCCTACAGCAGTTTTACATGTGTTCATTTATCATTATGGCCAACTTGTCCACTTTCTGTTTCCAGATCCATTAATGCAGTCCACTTTACCTCGTCCAGCAGCAGAACCCCCAGCCAAATGTTTGGCCTGAAGGCAGCTTTTCGCTACTGGTAAGTAAGCACCATCTTACATACGTTTGTCTCCATGTATTGTTCACAGTAATAGTTTTAACATTTGTGCTCCAGGCACTTCTGTTCCCACTGTTGAAGATGATGATGAGGAGCTGGTATCTGCTGCATAACATTGTGAAGCACAGCTAAATACAGGTGTGTCATATGACACAAATGCAAATATTATAACAATGTTTTGTGAAAACACACTGAGACGCATTATTTTTGGAGGGAAAACATTTTTTTTTTTTTTAAATATTTGTTGTTTACAATACAGAATTTATGTCACATCATGCCTCAAGCAGGAAGCATTCTTTGAGTGCACTTCTTCAAAACCTTAAGGATGTCTAAAGGTGTCAGTGTATTTATTTGCATTTCCAAACTTACCCATTGTTAAACAATCACAGGATATCTTTTTTACACCGCTTGCTCTTCTCACTCACTCTTTATCTCCCCCTGAGCAGACAGGATGGTGGATATTCATTGTTCTAATGATTACAGGAACAGTTTTTCCCTACTGTATCTGTGTGCATGCTTCATGTTTGTGGGCATCATTACTTTATACTGAATTCATCACACCTCATTTTCACTCCATTCTATCTGATCCTCATTCTCAAAGAGCTGCATTGATTCCATATTCCTTACATCAATAAAGTGTACACTGTCTTCTTTGCTTCTTAACACTAGTATCATTTTCTTCACTGTTATTCCTAAACATATAAAAATGTCAAATTATCTCATATTTTAAAGACAATTACTAACCTTTGCATGCAGCATTTAGTGTCACTAGGGGTCTTTCTCTGATATATAATTTCCTGTCACGTGGTTTTCTTGCACAATATTAACAAAATGGCTCCTTGAATGGTGGTTACACCACCTTGACACTTCAGGAATTTGACTTGACTCACATGATTCCCCAAATTATTTATAATATTCAGAACAATAGTGTTAAATTTATTTTTATTTACTATTAAATTGTTCTAATGTAAGATTATACCAAACTAGCTGACATGGTTTTATTGAGAATTTCACCTTTTTTAAACAAGATCAATTATTTGGTACTAAGTTTTTACGGTTACACCACATTGACATTTTTGCAATCAATCTCCAAATATTCTCTCAAAATTGATTAAAACCAGAAATTTTAGACTTGGTCCTCAAAAAAGAGAATGTATGCAAGTAATTTGCTAATTTATTATATGGACACAAAAAAAATGTCAAAAAAACATCATTGACCCAGGCACACTAATCCTTAACCCAGACATGACTGTGTCAGTGGTGATTCCATCTTCTGGTGCTTTGACATCCGGTGCAGGCCCAGCTCTGCCTGCTCTTGTGTCTGCTGCTCCTGTGTCCCGTTACACCCAGAGGAACAATTGTTGACAGGCCCTGGAGAAAAAAAGCAGAGTCCATAAGAGAGGAAGTATATGTGAGGGGTTACTTTTAACATGTGCAGCAAATGTGGGCAGCCCAAAACTAAAGAGTTGGTATGGTAAGATATGGTAATGGCACTTATTCCTGTGATGGCAAAGCTGAATTTTCAGCATTACTCCAGTCTTCAGTGTCACATGATCCTTCAGAAATCATTCTAATATGCTGATCTGCTGCTCAAGAAACATTTATTGTGTACAATTGTACAAAATATTTGTGTACAGTTTTTTTTTTCAGGATTCTTTGATGAATAGAAAGTTCAAAAGAACAGCATTTATTTGAAATATAATCTTTTGTAACATTATAAATGTCTTTACTGTCACTTTTGATCAATTTAATGCATCCTTACTGAATAAAAGTATTAATTTCTTTAATTTCTTTTTAAAAAAATAAAAATTCTTACTGACCCCAAACTTCTGAATGGTTGTGTATAATTTTACAAAAGCTTTGTATTTCAGATAAATGCTGTTCTTTTGAACTTTCTATTCATCAAGGAATCCTGGAAAAAAAGTACACAACTGTTTTCAACATTGATAATAATCATAAATGTTTCTTGAGCAGCAGATCAGCATATTAGAATGATTTCTGAAGGATCATGTGACACTGTAAACTGGAGTAATGATGCTGAAAATTCAGCTTTGATCACAGGAATAAATTACTTTATAAAATATATTCAAACAGAAAACAGTTATTTTAAATTGTAATATTATTTCACAATATTACTGTTTTTACTGTATTTTTAATTAAATAAATGCAGCCTTGGTGAGCAGACAAAACTTCTTTTAAAAACATTAAAAATCTTACCGTGTCCATCCTTTTGACTGGTAGTGTATACACCATGAGGACAGAAAATTTCCCTGAACTAACACATACAAAACATAAAGTGAAGTCACCCTCTCACACACACTCATACTAGACACACATGACTATGAACTGCTAATTTTCAAGGTTTGCTTTTGGTGTTATAAAAAACCCATTTAAACTTCACATTTTCTCAAAGCTCAGACATGCTTTGAGATTTCAGTCTTCATTATAATTCATTTTTAGAAAAGTCATCTAGATTGTTTTAGTTCTAATAACATTGCTTTGTTTTGTTTAAGCTTTAGCAGTCTGATAACAGACAGAGTACCATCCTTGCCTTCACCCAAGCAGTCTCCCTCTCTTGCTGCACAAATGGTCTTTTCAACAGCCTCTCAAGACTGTAACTTAGACAGAATGTAATATTAAATTCATTACCAAATAGAACCCTTAATCATTCAAAGGTTAAAATGTAAATGTTTAATTTTCAACAAAAAACAGTATCTAAAAATGTTACACTAGGAGCATTTTTAGGTTTTAGGTTATCTTATCATCTTTAGCCACCACCATGTCTTGGAATTATCCTATGCCATGTCTAATGACCTATGATAAAGACATAGTAGAGCTATGAAACTATGATAGAGACATAGTAGTTCAAAATCAACACAACCTCACGGATTCAGGAATTCATCGCAATGCTGAATCCGAAACTTCTATACAGTCCTTGCCAATAGGGCAACCAACATCATGTTAATACATTTTTCTATGGTCTCCCTGGGAATTAAGGACAATCACCTCATGTTCTCACCTGGCTCCTGAAAACTCAGCTTTTTATCAGTAATCTCCTTTTCCTCAGGGTGTTGTACACTGGCATAGTTGCTTCAAGTTGTGGACTTGTCACAATGAAAAGCCATTCAATGAATACGGTGTCTGGTGAGTGGTACGGAGGAACAATTTTGGGGCAGATTTCTGCAACTTCTCACAGCGCATCACAGCATTTATGATGCTGCTGGCCTCACAGACATCCGCTCCACCCTCATACCCATCTCACATAAAACACCTCCCTTCAGGGTAGATGCCCAGTGGCGGTAACCCCCTGTCTTAGGTTGTCCTCTGTCTGGCCAAAGAGGATCTTACCCGTCGTTGAGAAATCACTTCATGCACACTGGTAACCGCTTTTTCCAACTGCAAAATCTTTGACAGTTTTCTTCAACAGAATCAGGTGTTTTCTGGAGCTTAGGGAAGGTGCATTCAAGAGCCACCAGAACCATCAGACTGCCTAATAGTGTTAAAACAAAGAGACAGGTTAATTACAGCAGTATTTAATCACTAAAATCCATCAGACATCTTCAAAGCAGATGCTAAGATTATACTTAGTGAATTTATCACAACTGTCCATTCAGTTCAATGTTCTGCTCTACTTTTAACCGGAACCATCGGCCCTTCACATGGTGGTGACTAGGATGAGACAAAAAGTTACTGGTCATTTATAAATTAGTCAAACATGTCACCTTCTATCATTTATGGTCTGTATTATTATTTTAAAGACCTCTTTATACTCAATGAGTTTTTCTTTGACACATTTAACAACAAATTGCCCTCTTTATGGCAATCATTTCTTTTAACATCTCTGTGTCTATGATTTTCAACTGAAGCACTGTGCTTCACCATAAATAGCTTGTTATCACTTATGACACAGGCTCAGATAACAGCATTTAGCTGACTTTGAATGAGAGAGAGAGACTCTAAAGCATTCAGGACTGGTACACTGCATTTTCATAAACTTGTAACATCAGAATTTACCTACTATCTTTACCAGAATTATATAACTACTAGAATGGCCATATTGTATGATGTCATCACTTTAAAAAATGTTAAAATCCTCAAACAAAATCCTTGACTTGAATAAAATTAAAAACTATGGATTAAATGGAGCATCCAGCACCAAGCCACGCAGATAGGCCTACATAATATGATCTTTTTTGAAGAGGTGAATTCAGGTTGATTGGGACACTTTTTTCAAGTCATTTCAATGGCAAAGTGTGCCCCAATCATCCTGAGTTCACCCCATATATATAATTGTGTAAGAGCTACACGATCGCTCACAAAGGTACGTGCCTCACTTTGTGTCTTGCAAGCGGGAGAGCAACGTTTTTTCACCGCAGTGAAAATGTTGTTTTTGGAAGAACAAATATGGATTGAAGCAGAATATTTCGCTAGATAAAAACATGTTGTGAATTTTGGAAATGATTGCATGTATCTTTTCCAATACATTTGGACTTTTGGACTTTACAACGCTCTGGAGTTATTGGAAATGTTTGGATCACATAAATCGGAAACAATCCTATGCAGCCACCACTGGAATCAAAATCCATGAATAAATGGATGTGTTATATTAGGATAGGTAATAATAAACATCAGGACACAAAATTGAAAATGAATGTGAACATTTATTAGATCGTTGACAACAACAGAAAAGCAAATTACAGATACAAATTCAAAGTACATCAATATTCTGTTAATTTATTTGTAAAAAATAAAAATAAATCTTAGGATATTATAACTAATAAAAACACCAATATGCATTTCAATGCACAGTAAAAACCTTTATGGACATGTATATATAGGCCCAAAACAAAATGGCCAAAACAGTTAAAATATAGATTAAATAAAGTTAAAATAAAGAATATGAAAATTCACTAAACTGGGGGAAACAAACTGATTTAGAAAGAACTATTTGTTTTATAGTGGGCAAAAATACCATGCAGTAAAATTATAATGAACGCATTCTCCTCTAAGTGGGCTCAATTGAACAAGGCGTCTGGGTGTTCTGGGGGCTAACACCGCGCATCATTCACTGACGCTTGTGGATCCATTACTCGCAGGCAACACAGGTAATCTCTACCTTCCATGTGCAGCTCCCACACACTACCTTGTGACATTTGTCACAAGCGTCCTTTGTTTGATTTTTCTTGCAGTTTCTCCGCACTTGGGACTGCCTTCTCCTCTCCATCTGCTGCTGCTCCTGCCTGGGTCCTGGCTCTCGCACCATCAGCTGTGTGGTTTTTGCTCTCATGTGGCCGGAGTGAAGTTCAAGTTCCTCCATGATAATTATCGCAGCCAGGTCAAGGATATTATAAAACACAACCACTGGCCATCTACGTGTGGGTGCTTTCACTGAATATTTCCTCACCATTTGATCTAGCACATCTACTCTGACCTTGGTTCTGTTGTGGTATGTGACTGCCTCTGGTTTAGCCTTTTGGCCACTTGTATTGGCAACAGCTGTGTGGATGGTGCTGAGAATGCAGATGTTTTTCTTTGTTTTGCCTTGATAGACTGTGAGCATTGCATTGTGACTTTTCAGCAACTCTGTGGTAAACAGCGCCTTTTGCTCCTTTACGCATGGGGGGAGCTTCCGTCTGCTCTTATTCACTGTGCCAATAAGACTGGTTTTCTTGGCCTGTAGTGTCTTGGCCAGTTCGAGGGAAGTAAAAAAGTTGTCAGTGGTGATATTCCTCCCCTTCCCCAGGTAAGGCTCAACCATTTTCCACACCACACTGTCTCCAAGTCGCTGTCTTGGCCGCTGCGCCTCATCTTTGCCCAGATATGGCACACTGCTCACCATATATTTGGTATCGAAATTAGCAGCGAGCCAGAACTTTATACCGAATTTATCGGGTTTGCTTGCTATATACTGGATGAAGCTACAACTTGCTTTTGTTAGCTGCTTATCACCAGTTATGTCGGCACTGGGCTTGTAGCAAGCGATGCTGTTCTGAATGAATTTCTACCAAAATTCGGCCACTACAGCAAACTTGTTCTCTTGCAGCCGTGTGCATCTGGTCTCCTTTTTATCGAAACACAGAAATCGCATGATTTCCTGGAATCTATTTTGGGACATGATCTTCTTGAAAGATGCACAGCCCCAGTCGGCCGATCAAAAGCTCGCCAAGTCCATGCCTTTTACACCTTGCGTGCCACGAATGTAGACGAGAGAGCACCTATACCTTTAGCTCATCGACTGTCATATCCCATGAGATGTCCTCCTTGACTCTGTGTGCCTCAACAACGGTGCAGTCCCTGATATGCTTCAACATGCCATCATCAACTAAACAGAGAAAAGCAGCGAGGGCATCTTCACTGTTGCACTTTGTGTGCGCTGTAGGGCCTGCAGCTTCTGTTAGGACATTTTGACTTTGTAGCCGTCCTCTATTTTCACCACACCTTATAACAGTCCACACAGTGCCGTCTTTCGTCGTTTCACGCATCTTTGCTGAAGGTGGATTTAGTGAGACAGCTTCTTCATCCAGTGGCGGGCTGAGTGCGATTGTGGTTGGCACAGCAGGCACCGCTGATGATTCAAGATTTTGCACTGTCACAAAAAATTATAGCCTAATTAGTTTGTTTTATTTCAGGAAATATCTGTTTTATCAGGTCTAATATTTACCTATATGCATTAGCTAGCAATACACTAGCATAATAATAATAATAATAATAATAGTAAATGTAATTATAATAGATTTTTTATAGATATTTTTTTACGAATGGGAATCTCTGAATCGCTCTCTGAATCACTCTCAGAGTCCATGTCAGAACCGTCAAGAGACCAAGAGACATCACTGTCTGAACCTGCTCTTCCGTGAGACTCAGCGTCATCAAGGCTCTGAAGCAAGGCCAAAACCTCTGTGGCAATCAATTTCTTTCTTGCTGACATTTCACAGGTGAAGCTATGTTTATTCTTAGCAATACAAACAACTAGAAAAAAGTCATTAGGCAACAGTGACGCGCATCTTCAAAGGCGGGAAAAAGTAGCAAAGGCTGAAAAGAATGTGTGCGGTCAGTTTGATGGTTATGGCCATTCAAGTTAGAAATACTCAGAACTGTTTTGTGTTTTGTAATTTTAATAAAATAACAATGTTAGAATAAAATATACACACATTTAAGAAAAGTCAGGGTACTATAGTTATATGGGTTTTATTTCAACAAAGTTATTACATTGCAAATATTAAAACGGTCAAAATGACTGCGTTGGTCATTCTAGTGTTAAGACTTTACCAGAGATGACATGCATTTTTGAATAAACAACATTTTTATATTTGTCTTTCGCCCACACATCAGGGAATTTAGAAATTACAAATTTCCAGTCAGGTAGAGTCTCTTTTACACTGACAGCCTCAGTTTTGACATTTAAACCCTGTCACTTTGATCATCAAAAACCATACATTTAGAACTACATCATTTTAGTTATTTACACTACGGTAGTGATGTGCTCATCACATAAAAACATAATAGAGACTGTTCAAATATTTTGTGAAACATTCTTTCAGAACATCAAATCATCCCTATAATCATCCTTACTTACTTTGTATATATTTTTGTAAGATGTTTTAGATTCATTGTCTGTAATTTTACATCAACCTGTATTGGTCCATTCAATATAAAAATTATTGTTGTAGATATTTCCTTCAAAAGGAATTCCTCAAGACTTCAATCTTATAACTTTATTTTTATCTCTTGTTCTTCCTCACACAAAAACTTTAATTTCATCACATTAAATTATCTATTTTTAAACCCACATTAACACCAGAAATTTCTGTCACTTTATCACATCTAGTATAAATTTGAATCTTTAAGGCTCTTTCTTTGTTTGCAGCAGGGGTTTCTCTACACCGATACACCACTTATGTCCCGATTGGAGTGCATTCGATGTGCTGCCTGCCGTTAAGGGCTCCCAGCAACCATCAGACCTATACTATAATCATTCTTATACCATCAGACCTTTATTACAATAAACCAGTATAATTAATGTACCTCCCTGGCCACCTGCCAGTTCCACGGTACTCTTCACTCATGTCTGAGTGAAGCTCTCCCGCTCTCCTACCTTGTTTGTTGTTTAGCCAGGGACATTACCAAAGAATGACTGCCTGCTTTTTCTCCACCATTAACTCTAGGGGAATTTTACAGTTAAAGTCCCAAAAGACCAGATATGATGAATGAAGACCTGGAGTCAGAGTTAAAAAAAAAAAACAAATTGAAGAAAATTTACTCAAGAATAGTTTGCAGTTTTATCAGCAGAAGCCAGCTTCAAATTTTTAAGTATAACTTCCCAAAACAGGAAAGATTCCCAAAACATACTGATAAGTTGTACTTTTCTTTCAGTGAGAGGTACAAACAATATTCATCATTATTCTTCTCTAGTGTTTGAAGATGAAAAGGAAAATAAATGCTTTAACATATGTTGAAGAAGTCATGTAAATAATTTAATATTTAGAAAGATAAATGTTGATTAATAACTCAAAAAAGATATATATTGTAGTGGCAGTGGATTCCAGAATCCAACCCTTCAATACATACATGCAACCAGTCAGACATAGCACAGTGCTCATTCAGTAAATCCACAGCTAAACAAATGTGTTTTGAGTCAGGATTTAAATGTGGCTACTGTTGGAGCACATCTGTTTTCTTCAGAGGCCTGTTGCATGAAGGTAGTTAAATAAACTCAAAGTTTCAGAGTAGGATTAAAGTTGACAAAACCATACAAATCCAACCTGGTTTAGATTAGGTCTAACGGGCTCACAACGCTCTGTATAATCATTCTCTGTCAACTCAGGGTTAGATCCAGAGTTTGCGATTAACTCAGAAATGCATGCACCTGAATGAGTGTCATGTGCGGTAAACAGCCAATCACACGTAACATTGAGAGTGGCAGTTTGATTCTTGTGAGAGAGCCGGCACAATTCACTTCTTTGTAGAAGATAGTAAGATCATTATGAAAAATATCATGAAATTAAATGCATTTACAAGGCAGGAATAAACAAAGTGAAAGTTTGAGAAGACAGCTGAAAGAAAATATCTGACTATAGCAATGCAAGTTAATAAAAAAAAAAAAAAAATAGACCAGGGGTTTTCAAAGTCAAAGACAGCGGGCCTCCCTTCTAACACAACATACAGCGCGAATTAATGGGCGATGAGTCATGCACGGTGCATATAGAAGTAGCCTAGCTGCTGGCTTGACTCTGGAAAGCTGAGTTTACAGCACGAAATAAAAACATATTATGTTAAATGTAATAATACACTATATACAACAGATATGATTTTTTTTTGCTCGTTTCATTTTATTTCCAGAATATAGGCTATATTCTGGCAGCTTTGATTGGGTGGGCCAGCCATCAGTCTGGCCACTGAACATACATACACAGCTTGTGATATTGCATACAATTCTGGACCTTTAACTAAAAAAAAAAAAGAAACCCCACACCAAATCCATTTCACATAATTACACAGTCTGTGCAAATAAATGGACACACACACCCAGTCAGAGCTCATCCAAGTGCAATATATGCTGAGAAACTGGCAGCACTACAATATATAAAGTGAAAGTATTTCTTTCAGTTGGGTGGGTTTGTGATGTCTCTTTTGTTGCTCACAGGATTTTTAATCTGACACAGAGACACTGAGGAGTCATTAGGCAACAACCTAAATCCAGCATAGAGTGACTCAGTGAATGTGGTGGTGAATGTGTGTAAGTGTGTGAGTGTGTGTGTGTCAGAAATGCCATAAAAGGACAGAGTGCCAGCTGACGTGTCCACATAAACTCCTACTCTCTTACAGAAGCCTGAAGGGACACATGTGTCAGTAAACATATCATTGTGACAGACAGTGAATGCGTCATTAGAGCAGAACAGACTCCAGGAGTTTTTATTTAATCCAAATTCACAATCATCACTGTCTTCTTTCCTGCTGATTCCTTTATATGTCACTGATATATCAGCATCTCCACTCCATTCAGCCTCCCAGTAACAGCGTCCAGACAGACTCTCTGTACACAGAACCTGAAGATGATAATCAAATCTCTCTGGATGATCAGGATACGGCTGTTTCTCTCTCACGTGTGTCACCTTTCTGTTCTCCTCAGACAGAATGAGAAAGGGGTTTGCTGTATTTGGATCCAATGTGAGATCACAGGCATCTGAACACACAAAGAGAAAATCAACAATCACTAAATGTGTGTCTGTGGTCCTGGTAAGCCCTATGTTGTGGGGACAAAATGTCCCCACAAAGATGGCAAAATCCAAATCCTTGTCCTTGTGACAACATGTTTTGGTCCCCATGAGGAAAACAGCTAATAAACCTTACTAAGTGATGTTTTTAACAATGTTGGGCAAGCAACTCTGAAACTGTAGCTTTGCAAGCTACTCATAAGTTAAAGTAGTTAAGTTACATTCAAGCTACCTGTCAGGACTGATCAGCCCGGTTTTGTCTTTTCTGTTTGTGTTTTGTGGTTGCCATGTGCTTTTAGCACATGGCTTTTGTTTGTTATGTTTTGCTGTGTGCTCTTTCGTTTGTCATGTCTTTGCCCCACCCCCTCGTTTCCTTTTCATTAGTTAATTTGATTCACCTATTGTCTCTTATTACTCTTTTAATTTGTTGCTATATTTATTTCCCTTGTGTGTGCTGTTCTATGCTAGATTGTTGTTTGTTTGAGCTTACAACATCCAGTTAGTGTTTTTGTTAGGTGTCCAGTCTTGTTTTTGTTTCTTTCTTTTGGCTCCAGGATTCACTGCCTTTCCTGCATTCCTTTTTGTCTACACCTGCCTGGTTTAAGCTGGGTGCACACTGCGATTTATAATAGCCCTTTACGAGTGTTGCTTGTCAGACTATACGTTCATGATCCTCATGTCACACTGTGGGATCTCAGGTGTCATTTATGTCAGACTGTATGACAGTCAAAACTAGAGTTTTACATCATCAACCCACACACATTCGGTGACAGTGAGCTGCATTACATGCGGGACTGAAATGGTGCCTCACAAAGAAATCTCTACCATTAATTTTGATAATGGCTTGTCTTGAAAAACAAAGACAATTTGACATTTGTCGTAGGAGAAGTCACACTGCAGGACTGTGTGCCAAATCTTCTGACACTGCCAGAATTTCGTTGGAGGTCAACTTTTATCACAACGGTCATTAATCAGCTGTCGGTGAACATGTCAAACTAGCGATCAAAGACTACAGATTTTTGCCTAAGATTATAGGAATCTTTTCGGATTTGCAAAATTTGTCTCAGACAACCAAATCACGGCCAAAATCGTACAGTGTGCACCCGCCTTTAGTCTGTCTGATTTGGACTGCCTGGAATCCTGAGGCTCCCTTCTGACCTGGTTTTGTTAGCCTGGCCTGTTGGATCTCTTCTTTTCTCCTGCCTTGGACTGTCAAGCTAGCACGCATGCCTGTTTCCTGGATTCTCTAGTGGTCAAAGTTTGTCACTGTGTGGTCTGTGAGCAACCTGCCCTCCAATCTGTCCATTCACTGGTTCTGCCTGCCTTACTAGCTTAGACCCTTGCCTGCCCTGACATCAGTACCAGCCTGCGCCTTCTGGGTCTTTTGCCTGCCTGATTTTTCCCTGCTATTTAGCATCTGTTTTTTTTCTTGGCTAAGGATTGTTTTTTTGTTCTGACCCTCTTGGCCCGGATTATGCGGAGTTTGTTTTTGCAAATAAAACTTTATTATTCACCAGAAATTGGGTTCTCTCTCTGTTACTGGTCCTGACAGAACAATCTGGTTGAATCCTCCTCCTTGCTATGATGGAGATCCTTCTGTCTACTGAGCCTTTTTGACTCAGTGCTCAGTGGCATACACTCTCCAATCAGTCACATTTACCTCTGAGGAGTCAAAGGTAGCCTATGTTATAACACTGCTGACTGGCTGGGCTTGTGAATGGGGAACCACAGTATGGCAAGCCAAATTTCTGTTTTGCTCAAACTTTAAAGATTTTGAGGCCGAGATGATAAAAGTGTTCGGTTGATCAGTGCATAGGCGGGAGGCAGCAAGAAATTTGGTTTCACTCCACCAAGGAGATCGCTCTGTTTCTGACTATTCTATCAAATTTCGAACCCTGGTGGCCTCATGTAGCTAGAATGCAGTGGCTCAATGGGATCAGTTCCTTCATGGACTTCCTGATGAAATCTAGGATGAAGTATCTGCCCATGAGCTTCCTACACTGTTTGATGACCTGGTGGACTTGGCTACAAGGGTGGATAATCAACTGGCGCTATGCCGTCGTAACCGGACTGCCAGATTGGCTTGGGCATCAGGGGGCACTCAAGTTCCATCCCTCACCCCCTGTCCTGAGTCCTTGCCGGAACCTGATCCCATGCAAGTTGGCCGAACCCGACTCACGGCCGAGGAGAGGCAGCTCCGCATCACTAAAGGCCTTTGCCTTTACTGTGGTAGATCTGGACACTTTGCTTCAACCTCACTGTTAAAAGGCAATGCTTGCCAGTAGTTGGGGTACTGGTGAGTGTAACTCCTGTCAATGAACCAGACTCCTGTTTGACCCCCCAGAGTGAGTTTTTTTTTAAGGCGACCGTTATTTTAGAACATTTCCCCTTATTGTTTTCATGGTGACACGTCATGTGACAAACAGCAACCGCAATAATACTGTATGACAGATGTATTGATTTTTTTTGTTTGTTTTTCCTTTTTTCAAAATATTCACAAAACTTGCTTACCATGTCATCAACTATCTGATATTCTGATTCTTAAATAAATGTAAGTGAGTGTGTTTTGTTGTTTAAAAACCTTGAAAAACCTAAATGATCTTCATCTTGATCTTAAAGCGAGATGGGCGCTGCTATTTTAGTTTGTACCGCAGTTCAGAGAGTCCTGTCAGTCGGATTTACAGCACGTGAATTCATCAGTTTCTCCCGAATTACATGTAAGTAGCCGGTGCATTGGGAGAAGAATAGAGTAAACTTTATAGTTACTTTTGCCCACTATGTGTGTCTGATATGAATAAAATATGTTGGCAAATTATATTTGAATGGATTATTAATGCTGCTTCCATAGACATCAGTGTGTATTTTACAAATTCTAAATGTGTTGTTTTACTAGTGCTTATGTGTATTTAAATGTCTGAAACCTAAAATAAACATTATGTGGTTAAGAACACTGCATAGTTGTGATAAATGACAATCGCTGAGCACGTCCGTCTCTGGCTCAGCGCAAGCCAGAAAGCACAGTTTGAATCTGGCAGTTATGTCACATCCCTGAACATTCTAAATCCCATATGTGGGACTGTACTCTCAGGGGCACAGATATAAAAATCCCATATGTGGGACTGTACTGCTCAAAAGGTTAAGCATGTAAATGTATAATTTCCTTCAGTTTAATTTAAATTTGTAATGTAGTTCCAAACATAGGTTAGGGAGAAGCCTAAACATTCAATCCTGTCAATCATCATTATGAGCGTATATAAGCAGCAGTCACTGCGTCATCCTAGCGACAATTCTTCCAGCATCCCTCCTCCTCCCCATCTCCTCCTCTATTTCTCTTATTCTCCCTCTACGCAGTACTGTTATAGGGGGGTTTAACTCGGAGCTCAAGCCGAGCCTCGGGTTCGAGCCTCCTTCGAGGACAGCAAGCCAAGTTTGTTTTACCATTAACCATTCAGACTGAATGGGCAGGCGAACTTGTGAAATTTAAAAAAAAGTATTTGAAAGTTTAGAATTGTGCAGTGAAAATTACCCCAAAGTATACACTAATGCAGTTACAACCTGTTTACATGTGAACAAGGGGTCTACCACATGAAAGAAAGCCATTATTTATAATGTACATGAAAAAATCGGGGGAAAAAAATGGACACAACTATGGGACACAGTCGTGCAGCAGCAAGAATCACAACAGTAAAAGGAACCTCAAGATAGTAAATGTGTACAATTGTATATAGCCCCATTCCTGTATTTTCCCTGGGGCCCCCAAATCACTAAATGCGCCTGTGTGTGTGTGTGTGTGTGAAAACATACATTTGTGTAGCCCTGCTGTAATCCTGAACTCTCCTCCATGATCCACACTATAAAACACACACAGCATCACATTCACATTCTGCACATCTGATACAGTCAATACACAGTGACAAACACAGCAGTGTGACTCTTCCTGCTCAACATACTTCAGTTTGTCTAGTGGCTTGACTCCTGATTCTCCTGGGTGATTGTAGCTCAAATCCAGCTCTCTCAGGCATGATTCCAGGTTTGAACTCATAGCTGAAGACACGCAACGACAGCCTTCCTCCGTCACCATACAGCCAGACAACCTAGACACACACACAGCAACAGTTCATATGATGTTAGTTTGGTAAACACACATCACTGTCACACAGTGACCTGTGCAGTTCACTCAGTTGAAGATGGAGCTCAGTTTCCTCAAACTCATGTGCTTCTTCCATATCTTTAAGTCCTTTACTGAATTCAGTCAAGTAGTTTAAAAACAATATAAACTGTGCCTAAAGTCAATTACCTTATTTGGAAAAGCTAACTAATAATTGAGAAAAAACAATTCATTAGACAGTCACTCTTTGTGCTTGCTGGATAACAGTAGAGATATCTAGTAGAGCTGCCGAATAGCCTTCGTCCATTACTGGCTGTTTGGCAGCTGTACTTTACAGACTACAACTTTCTCCCACCAAAATGCTAGCATGAAGTATCCTGATCTTCAAGCAGAGGGAGCTGGATGCAAACTTTTGAATGATTTCAATCCACATTCTGACATATATATATATATTGGGGTGTTGCAATACACCATTATTGCCGATAACCGTAATATATTTAAAATAGTACACCTATGATAATATGACACATAAATAATTAAGCGCCAGTATCTATTTGACATTCCAAGGTACAGTAGGTGTCAGTATTGCACCTTAATGCTGGTTGTCACCTGTCACAAAACACAAGCAGCGTGTGTTACGGAAGTATACTCAGAACACAGAGAGATCGGTTGACAGGAAGTTTATTGACAGCAGTGGAGTTGGAGCAGAATATCAGGTGAGTAAACTGAGCAAGGATACTTTAGCAGAGAGAATGTAGATGATGATATCAGTCTTTGTCTTATAGGGATGTGCGATATCTTATTGTTTGCGATATACCGTTGAAAATTCTCCTCACAATAAAAATTTGTCTCCTCGCGATAATAACGATAAGTCTAGTTGATGATGTAGTTTCGTGCGCGACCGATTCACTGTTCACGTGCAGAGTGAAAACAAGCATGGCGGAAGGCAGACGTGAGGCTGAGGAGGAGCTTTTTGTTAAGCAAGGAGCTACCTCCACAATTTGAAACTGGTTTGGTTATAGAAAATCAGATGCGGAGCAAACTACTGTAATCACTATAAACAAATGTTCAATGCAAGAGCCGTATGCTCTATGAGCAGTCATTTACACCGTCATCACCCGGGTGTTGATAGCGCAAGCGCAGGTGAGACCTGAACATCTCACGTTGCTATCGGTGTTTAAACTAAACTCATTTAGACCTTGCCAATTTAAACATTCAACCGTAAGATGCAAAAGAGAAATTGCGCACCCTGCGAGGAGATTTGTGTGTGCTCATACGAAGCGCGTACACAGAGAGCTGCGTCACAGCTGTATTTTGTAAACTATCTGAAGACATAGTTGGGATCATTACTTTTTGATACAGTGTTTGCACTAGTTTTACAATTTGTTCCATGGGACAAGAGTGTTGAAAATTTAACTACCTAATTGGTGGTAGCATGTTCCACATACGTATTATATTTACATTCTAAGAGTGTGTTATTGACTGTTTCACACTGAACTTCTTTATTTTATCAGGTTACTTTAACATGTTATCAGGATTTATTTGTAGTTGTACTCTGTTGTAATTTTGAAACACAACTGAAGACATGGTTGGTAATTGTTACTTTTGCTGTTTGCACTATTTTTGCCACTGTTTGCACCATGAGAGTATAAATAAATACAGAATCTGTGTTTACATTTTAAACTTGTAATTGATTATTATTGTGTAATTATTGTGTGATGTTTTTCAGCACAGTTACTGGAACACAACTTAAACATAACATAATCTGTTATTTAACAGAAGAAAATAATTTATAATAATATATATATATAAATATATATATTATTGTCATTGGTATCGTTATCGCAATAAATTATTGAAATTATCGTGATAATTTTTTTAGGCCACTTCGCCCATCCCTAGTTTGAAGTGACATGTTTTGTTTGATTATAGTAAATCTTTATCTGTGTTTTTAAATACCTTAATATGTTCAGTTGACAGTGTGAACTCTTCAATGCAGCAGAGAGACACTCTACTCCTGAATCCTTCAGGTCATTGTTACTCAGATCCAGCTCTCTCAGACAGGAGTTTGATGATTGTAGAGCTGAAGACATGCTTTTACAGCACTGAGCAGTGAGATTACAGATGACCAATCTAAACAGAAAAATAAAGTATTAGTTTTTGTCATTTTGTTATTCTTTATTCATTTGTAATTTCAGTTCTTCATTAAATGAAAGATGTAAAATAGAAAAGCTTCACTTTCTAAAAGAGAAAGGTATTTTCTTTGGCTGTCTTTAGGTTGGACCCTGAATCAAGGATTATAAATGCTTGACTTGCACAGTGTGTGACCAAATTCATCCCAACATTTGGCACATTCATCAAAAGGAAAGAGTGTTTATTCATGAACAAAATCATCATCAAGTAGTGCACTTTATGAAGTAATGTTGTTTTGTATCTGTGAATACAGCTCCATAAAGTGACCATGTTTTCAAAACATACATATGACTTGTGGTTTTGATGTTAGATCAGAGTCACAACATTGAATTTATTTACTATTAGTGACAACTGTTGTTACAAAGATTTTTTTTTTTTTTTTTTATCTTTATCTTTTTCATATGTTGAGGGTATGTTGTACAGCTTGACTGCCCTTGATATCACTAAAAATCAGATATGGCATTTTTCCCTGTAATTCTACAGTATTTGTGAACAAGTTGGCGACATTTTGCAACATCTATCTTTTTCCATTCTTCAAGAATGACCTCTTTTTAAGAGACTGGATGCTGGATGGAGAGTGATGCTCAACTTCAGAATTCCCCATAGGTGTTCGATTGGGTTTAGATCAGGAGCCACTGAATCACTTTCACCCTGTTCTTCTTCAGAAATCCAACAGTGGACTTAGATGTGTGTTTAGGATCATTGTCATGTTGGAAAAGTGCACGACCAAGGGCACGGAGTGATGGTAGCATCTTCTCTTTCAGTATTGAGTAGTACGTCTGCGAATTCATGATGCTATAAATGAAATGCAGCTCCCCGACACCAGCAGCACTCATGCAGCCCCACATAAGGACACTGCCACCAACATGTTTCACTGTAGGCACCATGCATATTTCTTTGTATTCCTCACCTTTGCGACGCCATTCAGTTTTGAAGCCATCAGTTCCAAAAACATTTATCTTGGTCTCATCACTCCAGAGTATAGAGTCCCAGTAGTCTTCATCTTTGTCAGCATGGGCCCTGGCAAATTCTAGGCAGGCTTTTTTGTGCCTGGGCTTTAGGAGAGGCTTCTTTCATGGACGGCACCCATGCATGCCATTCCTCTGCAGTGTACGCTGTATTGTGTCACGGGAAATAGTCACCCCAGTTTGGCTTTTATACTTCTTTACATAACTGCAGTGAACTTGCATGCTGATTTTCTTTAACCCTTCTCATTAGAAGACACTCCTGTCGAGGTGTTAATTTCTGTGGACGACCTGGACATCTCTGTGAGATGGTTGCAGTTCCATCTTTTCACATTTTTGTACCACTTTTGCTACAGTATTCTGACTGATAAGTAAAGTTTGCTGATCTTCTTGTAGCCTTCACCTTTCTGATGCAAAGAAATTATTTTCTTTCTCAGGTCTTGTGACATTTCTCTTCCATGTGGTGTCAATAATGTAAAATAGGGTAAATCCTATATAATGCTTGCATAAAGCAAGTAGTGTACACAGTCGTAGCTGTTATGTATCTTTGTAACTCATTGTAAGTCGTTATAAAAAAAAATCAAGTGGGCTCCCCCAAAGTCCACTGTATAGTTTGAACACTGGTCAGCAGTAATATCATTGCATTCCTATTGGTCAGTGATAGAGGAGCTCAGCTTAGCCTGACAGTTAGCCTGCCACGGACCAGGTTAGTTTCCTAGCATAGGTTGCCAGAGTAACTGAGTTTTGAACTATTTTAAGTTTGTGTCTGACTAACCAAAATAAGCCTGGCTTGTATTCTAATCTTGTTTTATGGAACAGCCCTCTGGTTTGTCTTGTCATGTCACCTAGTTTCATTTATTGAGTATTAGTGGGTTTATTTATTTATTTATTTATTTTCACATCTCACAATAAACTGCACTTGGGAATTATAAAATTAGGCTGATAATCTCAAAATCTGAACTGAATTCTGATTACTACAGAACACCTACTGATACAAAAATTTTAATGAATGAATGTGAAAGTCAAACCTCAGTATGTTCAATTGACAGTTCTGCAGTCCAACAGAGAGGAACTCTACTCCAGAATCCTGTAGGTCATTGTTACTCAGGTCCAGGACTTTTAGGGAGGAGTTTGATGATTGTAGAGTTAAAGACAAACTTTCACAGCACTGACCAGTCAATCTACAACCTGCCATTCTGAACAAAACAAATGATTAGAAAAATGAAAACCCATCTTAACACTCATTAAATGACAATGTTTCAATCTTACTGATGTTTACATCCGTAAGTCTGTGCATTTTACAGTTTCTAACATCCACACGCTTTTAGGGTAGGATGATGATGAAAAAGAAAAAAGATAAAGGAGAAGAGCAAATAGAAAATTGAGTAAAAGAGTTGAAGAAAATGAAAAGGAAGAAAATGATCAAAAAGAAAATGAAGGATGTGAAGAAAATTTAGAAGAAGAAAATGAAGAAAAAAGAGGAAATGGAGAAGAAAATCATTTTTAGGCTTTCATTTCTTTACAAATCATTGAGCAGACTTGTACAACAAAAATAATACTAATTTTCCAGGACATTTAACCCTTAAATGCTTGAATGTTTTGCCAATCATTCTTACATGTTCGGGACTTTAGCGACCCGGATCTATATCTAGCACGGATGGATCTCTACCTGTCGCGATAATATAAAACTCCCCTGATATTAGAGTAACAAATACAGAAGAATAAAATAAAGCACATTTTGTTACCTTTTGGAGCTTGGAAGGGTTGAGTTTGAGCAGATGTTTTATGCCATCATCACTGTCCTCGTTAGAGCTCATTTCCCAGTACATTCAGCCAATGATAGTTTTGAGGATATGTTTGAGATCGCGAATATGAGCCCATTCGCGATCTCAAACATATTCTCAAATCATTTTTAATATCTTCGAAATCAATATTTTGGTCGCTGACAGTTTTACCAGATCCATCATCAAGTGACAGTGACCCTCATATCTGATTGCATTCAGTACTTGCTCTGCGGTAAAGTTTTGCCGATCATACTTCCTATTCTTTTGTTTTTTGTCTGAATGAAACCTCACTTCATTATTGTGTATCAAACATTGCCACCTTGTGGAATAAAGGTGAATTGCACTTATTCTGTCATCAAAGATTCAATTATTGTTTTGCAGAAAAAAAATATACCAACACTGATACACACCGATACAAAAAATGAATGGGAAAACATGCATTCTTTTATAATTATTTTTTTCTTTCTTGTTATATTGTTTATAATGAATTGATTGAGGAATACTTAGAAGGTTGATATCTAACTTTAAAAAATGAATGTGGAGAATGGAAAAATAAAGTAGATTAATATGTGATTAATATTTTGTGAATATACTGTATATATATATATATATATATATATATATATATTTATTAGGGCTGTCAACGTTAACGCGTTAACGCATGCTATTAATTCAAAATCCTTAACGCGTTAAAATAATTTAATGCATTTAACGCAAAAAATTATGGAAGCATGTGGAATTGCATCATAACATAATTTACGTCATGTAGTTAGATGATCTTAAAAGTCCATGCTGATTATATCAGAGATGGCAGAGAAAATTATTCATTCCAGTGTCTGTTTCGCTTTAAAACACAAACTCTTTGTCATATTGTGTCATTGTATCTGAAGAGAGCGAGCCCTCCCGCGTCGCGCTGCTCCTGTCTGAATGGAACGTCGAAACATCCCACCGCTGTATGGCCAGATGATATGAAAACTATGTTTCTCGGCTGGATAAAGCAAACCAGCTTCTTGCTATGAAAGTTTTGATGGATGAGGATTGTAATCAAAGTAAAGATGATTGCGGTGACGTACGGGAGTCGTACATTAAGCACGCATGAGTCTGTTATATTGATGTACAAACAAATCATGTATGAGCGCTCTCGACGCACTGATCGCACATTGTATTTATGCACAGACACATTTCAGTACATTCACATTGTTTTCACACACATTCAGGATAATGTTTGGATTTGTCCTGTATCTGTTGCGGTGTACTTTAGTATATATGCAGGTCAAAGCGGTTGGTTTAGGTTTTTTTTGGCATCTTCATGTGGTCCTGTTCAGTATAGCAACTTGACTTGTCTAAAATGTAAACAAGCTCTTTGCTGTTGCACATACTATACAGGTTGTCAAGAATGTGTGGGAACCCTGATTTTTTACTGATCAAGTTTCTCACCAAGTTTTTTTAAGGAACCACTGCCTTCCTTGCTTGTGTCATCTGTGAAAATGGCACTGATACATTCATACTGCACAGTAAATATGGCTTATTTTAAACATGTAAGTAGTAGCAACATGACTCTAACTTTAACCTAAATAAATGTGCACAATTATTAGGCACATATCCAAGTGTTTGCGCAGAGTGTGGGGGAACGACTAGAACAACTAGATGACTAGAAATATCTTAAGTCGAGGGCAGCCCTACATATATAAAAATATAAATATAAAAATAAGTCAAACCTCAGTATATTCAACTGACAGTGGGAACTCTTCAGTCCAGCAGAGAGACACTCTACTCCTGAATCCTTCAGGTCATTGTTACTCAGGTCCAGCTCTGTCAGATGGGAGTTTGATGACTGGAGAGCTGAAGACAAAATTTCACAATCTCGATCTGAGAGACCACAGCCATCAAATCTGCCAAAACACAATGTTTATCCAGATTATTTTCTGAAGTTCATTGCTTAAACAGATTGTACATTTCATAATGAAAGAAAGATATTTCACACAGTAGTTTGGAATTCAACTGTTAATGTGATGTAGAATAAAAACATCAGTGAATGAAATTACTTACAGGGCTTTTCTGCAGCATCTCACAGCTGGGACAAGATTTGTGTAGTATGCTGGTGATGTGAACTTCTTGGGGTTGAACTCATCAGACACCATATCTGACATCAGCATTATGTAGACCAGCACTGAGCACATTGCAGATGAGAGTTCTCTTGCTGGATGTTCATCTGAACTGAGGTATTTCTGGATTTCATCATGTAATGAATGATCTTTGAGCTCAAGTAAGCAGAAAAATAGGTTGACTGAAGCTTCATCTTGGACAGACTCATTTTGTAATTGTTTAATGTGTGCACTTATTTTTATTATGTTTTTTGTGGTGTCTTTAGTGCGTGTGAACAGCCCTTCGAGCAGGTTCTGACTGGATTCCTGTGAAATGCCCATTAGAAACCGCAGGAAAAGGTCCAAATGTCCTGTCTGACTCTGCATTGCTTTATCAATGGCCCTCTTCATTAAGTCATGCAATTGAACTTTTTTGAAGATCTTTCTAAAAAAAAACAGAAGCTTATGCCTGGCCCTTTGTTGCGGATCTTCAAAAAAAAACTTAAGCTCCCGAATGTCCTTTTTTAGGTAGCAAAAGAACACATACACAGCAGCAAGGAATTCTTGAATACTCCGATGCACAAAGCAGAAGACCTTCCTCTCATGAAGTCCATCTTCCTTCTTAAAAATCTCAACAATCATTCCTGTAAACTCAGAGCCGCCATTCACATCAATACCACATTCTTTCAGATCATCCTCTTTGAACAGAACGTTTTTATTCTTCAGCTGTTCAAATGCTAACTTTGCTAACTTTAAAATAATTTCTCTATTTAATTCTAAGTGTTTTTCACATTCTCTTTCTTCTTTATCATCATACTTTTGGTTCTTCATGTTCAGCTGTATTAGAAGAAAGTGAATGTACATTTCAGTGAGTGTTGCATCGATGTTCTCTGCATTGTTCTCGATGAGAAAATTCTCAAGTACTGTGGCCGTGATCCAACAGAACACTGGAATGTGGCACATGATGTAGAGACTACGAGATGTCTTGATGTGCGAGATTATTCTGGAGGCCCGAGTCTCATCTGTGATTCTCTTTTTGAAGTAGTCCTCCTTCTGTTGGTCAGTGAATCCTTTTACCTCTGTGAACAAACCTACATATTTAGGAGGGATTTGATTAGCTGCTGCTGGTCGTGAAGTCACCCAGACGAGAGCTGATGGAAGCAGTTTCCCTTTCACCAGACTTGTAAACAGCACATCTACAGAGGATTTTTCCTCAACACTCGACAGATTTTCACTTTGAAAATTCAGTGATAAGTTACTCTCATCAAATCCATCAAATATAAATGCTAGATTATATTCCTTATATAACTTTGATTTCTCTAAGTCCTTCAGTTCAGGATAAAAGTTAAGCAGAAACTTGTGGAGACTGACCTCTTTGTCTTTAATCATGTTAATCTCACCGAATGGAAGCAGGAACACACAGTCTATATCCTGATTGGCATTACCTTCTGCCCAGTCCAGAATGAACTTATGCACAGAGACAGTTTTCCCAATGCCAGAGATGCCCTTAGTCAGCACAATCTTTTTCTCATTGTTTTTCCTCAATTCAGTAAATATATCAATACATTTGATTGGTCTGTCCTGTGATTTCCGGGTCTTGACATCATCAGTCTTCAGAATCTCATGTTCCTGTGTGACATCTTTAATATCTCCCACTGTGATAAACAGCTCTGTGTAAACATCATTCAGATGCATGTCATTTTCTTTCTTGCCCTCAAAAATATGTTCTACTTCCTTCTTCATGTTGGCTTTGTGAGTTTTCAAAAATGTTTTGATCAAATCTGTTATAAAAGAGATTGATGATAGAAAAAATATAGGAAAAGCAAAGCATAAATGTGGGATTTTTAAATGGAAACATGAAGCCAGATTGGCCTCAATAATAATTCAAACAAAATATATGATGTGCACTTGCATAGCCAAATTTACATTCATGAAACCTAATTCGCATGCACAAAAACAATTCAAATGTATGTTTATATATATATATATATATATATATATATATATATATATATATATATATATATATATACACACTACCAGTCAAAAGTTTGGAAACGGTAAGATTTGTAATGTTTTTAAAAGAAGTTTCGTCTACTCACCGAGGCTACATTTATTTAATTAAAAATACAGTAAAAACAATATTGTGAAATATTATTACAATTTAAAATAACTTTTCTGTTTGAATATATTTTATAAAGTAATTTATTCCTGTGATCAAAGCTGAATTTTCAGCATCATTACTCCAGTCTTCAGTGTCACATGATCCTTCAGAAATCATTCTAATATGCTGATTTGCTGCTCAAGAAACATTTATTGTGTACAATTGTACAAAATATTTGTGTACAATATTTTTTTTTTTCAGGATTCTTTGATGAATAGAAAGTTCAAAAGAACAGCATTTATTTGAAATATAATCTTTTGTAACATAAATGTCTTTACTGTCACTTTTGATCGATTTAATGCATCCTTGCTGAATAAAAGTATTAATTTCTTTAATTTTTTTCAAAAAAATAAAAATAAAAATTCTTACTGACCCCAGATAAATGCTGTTCTTTGAACTTTCTATTTATCAAGGAATCCTGAAAAAAAAAGTACACAACTGTTTTCAACATTGATAATAATCATAAATGTTTCTTGAGCAGCAAATCAGCATATTAGAATGATTTCTGAAGGAACATGTGACACTGAAGACTGGAGTAATGATGCTGAAAATTCAGCTTTGCCATCACAGGAATAAATTACTTTATAAAATATATTCAAACAGAAAACAGTTATTTTAAATTGTAATAATATTTCACAATATTACTGTTTTTACTGTATTTTTAATTAAATAAATGCAGCCTTGGTGAGCAGACGAACATCTTTTAAAAACATTACAAATCTTACCATTTCCAAACTTTTGACTGGTAGTGTATATTAATCCTTATTAAAGCTACAAAAGTTCTTTAGTCAAGAGCAGTGAGTAATTTTCTTTGTTACCTTTGTTCTTTGATTAACATTAAAGACCCATTTTCTCACAACTTTTTACGCTTGTTTAATACTTATTTAAGTGCTCTTATGAGGATACTAGACAAAACTGACATTTTGGCATAATTTTGCGTGTTATTATTCGTTCAAGCGAGAAAGAGAACTAGATTCTTGCGCACATCTTTCTGTGCGTTGTGTGTCTGTCAGAACATTCACAAACAGCGCGTTCTCGTTTGTCTTCTCGCGCTTGAATGGTTTATTTTTTTCTTTGCATGAAGAAGAGCGTGATCATATAATGTAACACTAGCCAAAGGATGACAGAAAAAAACGGATGCTGCATTAAATATTTTTAACGTGTTAAACAGATAAAATCAATCGCATGCGTTAACGTTGACAGCGCTACTTATAGGATATAACCGATGTGTTTATGTGAATAAGAGTCAAGGCATACATAGTGACAATATTTTTGTGTGTATTCAACCTTTATGTGTACGCACTGGGAATGAAGCACGCACACTTTGTATGAGGACACACATATTGACACACATTTTTTATACATGAGGTTCCTGGGGCCCGTTTCAATAAGGAGGTTCAACCAACTCTGAGTTTAAACTTGAACTCTGAGTTGACTTACTCTGAATTTTCTGTTTCAGAACAGCTGAATTTAGTTAGTTCAATCGACTCTGAGTAGGTTGACTCTGAGTTAAGCATGTGCACCACGACTATTAAATCAATGGAGCTCCGATATTACGATTCACCATGGCAACAGCACCCGACAAAAAGACGTTTGCATACTTCTGAGTCAATACAAGTTTAATTCTTATCACTGTTATCAGAGGTGAAAACTGGCAGAACGGTAAGTTATTGAACTGCTATTCTTTTTTATGGTATCCCACATGCAAAATAATAATAATAATAATAATAATTTAAGTGGGTTTTTTGGTTTTTTTGCAAATTATGTTCTATTTATCATGTAGGCTAAAAGTAGCAGTTCTTTGCAATAAGTGTAAATAATTAGATGCTATTTATATTTTATACTGGCAGATACATACTATTTGCACCTCAGTATTGTTGTACATTAACAGGATGCAATAATAACAGAGTGTAAATGATTTTATCATTATTAAACACTCGTTAGGCACTTTACTTTCACTTTTAGAACATTTTCTTCATTTTTGTTGAAAATAAATGCCTTTCTGATGTGATATGTGATGGGAAAAGAGAAAGAGCGAGGTCGACAAAAGGTGGATTCGAACCCGGTCAATCGCGTCACAAGTTAGTTCTCCGCGCTCAACACGATACTGCCTACACCACTGAAGCCATCAATGACATTGGTGGGCAGAGCTACTGCAAATTCTTAGTAATAGACACTCTGAATAATCTTGTTTTCCATTTGAATTAAGATTATGTTTATGACCACACTGGCAGATAATTTTACTTAAGTAAAATGCACTTAATTTAGATTCCCCCCAGGAAACAAGACAAAATATCTTATATCATTTTCTTATATAGAAAATCCATCTTCATTTAAGAATTTTTAGATATTTGTACTTGAAATAAGACAAAAAATACTCAGTAAGAAAAGCATTTTTGCAGCGTGAATGAATGAATTAAGTATTTAAACATCACTTGCGCTTTAAAATGGGGAGGAGACCGGAAGAAACTCTGGGTTTACCAAAGAAAACCTGCTCCTGACCAGGTTAGGTTCACAGAGTAAGTTACCATGGTACCATGAGTACAAGTTACCTTTAATTCAGAAACGGGCTTTTCTCGGGTTTGACATACCTCCCATTCTGAAACGGAAAACCCAGAGTTTCCCTCATTTCAGAGTTAACATACAGAGTTTTCACTTAACCTCCTTTCTGAAACGTGCCCCTGGACTGTTGTCCAAATCAAAATATATACAACGTGTTTAAACCATTTCTGAATCCCCTTTAAGAAAGAGAATAAGACTGTTGCACCTTCTGTGTGTTTTTCTGCCGTATTTTGTGGTTCTGTGAGGACAGAAAAGAAGAGACATAAAACAAAAATAATAAATAAATAAATAAATGATAATAATAACAATAATGTAGCAAACATGTCTCCCCATTAACACTGTGAGCATAAAATGAACTTCATTAGGAATAGAATTCACAACCACCAACCATTAATTTCAATTATCATGCTAGACTGCTAATAAGCACTCTCAGTAAGCACAGTTTAGTTATATATAGTACCATTTCCTGCAGTGTTCAAAGTGTAGCTGACGTTCACTGATGTGATTTTGTTTCCAGTGAATAAAGGAGCATTTACAGTTGCTCCTGTTTCAGCATTCAGATCAACACTGACACCAGTGTGAGCGCTGCTGCTCATCTGGACTGAAAGAGAGACAGAGATTTATTACATTTCTTAAATTTCAACTTTAACATTACTGGTATTCTTTCAGTTATTACCTTCCTTGTATTTAAGCTTTTCTTCTAGTGTGTCATTAGGCTGTTCAGCAGATG
This sequence comes from Hypophthalmichthys nobilis, assembly GCA_037950665.1. Classification (NCBI taxonomy): domain Eukaryota; kingdom Metazoa; phylum Chordata; class Actinopteri; order Cypriniformes; family Xenocyprididae; genus Hypophthalmichthys; species Hypophthalmichthys nobilis. The sequence goes on from CM075489.1 coordinate 22,857,242, forward strand.
CCATAGTTCTTCCCTGACTGCTGATGGACATGAAAAAAAAAAAAAAGGTTTTAACAATAGGTCCACAGTTACTGGTCACTTTTGAAAAATACAAAACATGGCCTAAGACAGCTATATTTATATTTATAGAGCAGTGCTTCTCAAAGCTGTCCTGGGAAGCCCCCACCACTGCACATGTGTAGCGGGGAAATTCACTACAATGTAGGGGTGAGTTTATCTTCTGCTGTAATATATCTTGGACGACTAGGGATTGACAAGATCTAGGTCCTCACCCCCTAGTACAATTAATTCCTGTACTTATATATATATATATAAGTATGTTTTTATGTGCCTTGTTAATGTTGCTTTTGTCTTTTGTGGAAGCGACTGATGAGGATTGAGGCTCTGGAACTTAATAAAATACACGGTAGCTCCCCAGAGTATAATGGTGTTGATTAACCCTTCTTCCCCTCTATCAGCCCACAAGGCAGTAGGAATGCCCCTACTCCAAGGTAACAGAAGTTTTCCACTTATTTCTTAAATGTTTAACAGAATTAAACAAAATAAAGAAAACAACAGTCATGGAATAAATTCTTTGTCTCACTTCTCTTATGATTTTACCATGAAATGTACAAAAAATAAAAAAAATAAAGTTTTCTTCAGATTCAAACTTCTGTTCAGTTTCTTTTCTTTCAACAATAATACTCAAAAATAGAAAAACAACAACAGTTCTGATAGCATGAATGCTCAGATGGTACTTAGGTCACTTAAAAGTACATTACAGAAGTTTCATTCCACATCGAATATTTTCAGTTCGCATACCTGAGTAAGATTCACAACCCCAGAGTTAAAGTTTTACCTCACAGTAGAACTGGGCTGGTGTTGGAGTGTCCAGATATGGCAGGGTAATTAAATGAAACAAATAGCCACCTGTTCAAAAACAGACAGTCTCTTCCTTTTCTTCAAAGACAGGAAAAATAATGTTCAAAAAAAAAAAAAAAAAAAAAAAAAAAAATATATATATATATATATATATACAGGTGCTGGTCATATAATTAGAATATCATCAAAAAGTTGATTTATTTCACTAATTCCATTCAAAAAGTGAAACTTGTATATTATATACATTCATTACACACAGACTGATATATTTCAAATGTTTATTTCTTTTAATTTTGATGATTATAACTGACAACTAAGGAAAATCCCAAATTTAGTATCTCAGAAAATTAGAATATTACTTAAGACCAATACAAAGAAAGGATTTTTAGAAATCTTGGCCAACTGAAAAGTATGAACATGAAAAGTATGAGCATGTACAGAACTCAATACTTAGTTGGGGCTCCTTTTGCCTGAATTACTGCAGCAATGCGGCGTGGCATGGAGCCGATCAGTCTGTGGCACTGCTCAGGTGTTATAAGAGCCCAGGTTGCTCTGATAGTGGCCTTCAGCTCATCTGCATTGTTGGGTCTGGCATATCGCATCTTCCTCTTCACAATACCCCATAGATTTTCTATGGGGTTAAGGTCAGGCGAGTTTGCTGGCCAATTAAGAACAGGGATACCATGGTCCTTAAACCAGGTACTGGTAGCTTTGGCACTGTGTGCAGGTGCCAAGTCCTGTTGGAAAATGAAATCTGCATCTCCATAAAGTTGGTCAGCAGCAGGAAGCATGAAGTGCTCTAAAACTTCCTGGTATACGGCTGCGTTGACCTTGGACCTCAGAAAACACAGTGGACCAACACCAGCAGATGACATGACACCCCAAACCATCACTGACTGTGGAAACTTTACACTGGACCTCAAGCAACGTGGATTGTGTGCCTCTCCTCTCTTCCTCCAGACTCTGGGACCCTGATTTCCAAAGGAAATGCAAAATCTACTTTCATCAGAGAACATAACTTTGGACCACTCAGCAGCAGTCCAGTCCTTTTATCTTTAACGCTTCTGACGCTGTCTGTTGTTCAAGAGTGGCTTGACACAAGGAATGCGACAGCTGAAACCCATGTCTTGCATACGTCTGTGCGTAGTGGTTCTTGAAGCACTGACTCCAGCTGCAGTCCACTCTTTGTGAATCTCCCCCACATTTTTTAATGGGTTTTGTTTCACAATCCTCTCCAGGGTGCGGTTATCCCTATTGCTTGTATACTTTTTTCTACCACATCTTTTCCTTCCCTTCGCCTCTCTATTGATGTGCTTGGACACAGAGCTCTGTGAACAGCCAGCCTCTTTTGCAATGACCTTTTGTGTCTTGCCCTCCTTTTGCAAGGTGTCAATGGTCGTCTTTTGGACAACTGTCAAGTCAGCAGTCTTCCCCATGATTGTGTAGCCTACAGAACTAGACTGAGAGACCATTTAAAGGCCTTTGCAGGTGTTTTGAGTTAATTAGCTGATTAGAGTGTGGCACCAGGTGTCTTCAATATTGAACCTTTTCACAATATTCTAATTTTCTGAGATACTGAATTTGGGATTTTCCTTAGTTGTCAGTTATAATCATTGAAATTAAAATAAATAAACATTTGAAATATATCAGTCTGTGTGTAATGAATGAATATAATATACAAGTTTCACTTTTTGAATGGAATTAGTGAAATAAATCAACTTTTTGATGATATTCTAATTATATGACCAGCACCTGTATATATATATATTGATATATATATTTATCTCTTCACAAATGTTTCTGGTAGACGAGACAGTCCCTTTTTAAAAAACTGTGATTCGGATCCATTCACTCGTGCAAACTCAGTTATCAGTTCTCAAGTCCATGCCAGTGTTGATCCAAAAAGAATTTCAAAGTCTGTAAGTGGAAACACTGCAAAATGTCCAAAAATAAACTATGAAAAATAGAAGGAAAAATTATTGCCAGAGGCAATGACTAAATACGTAAAATAGAAGGAAAATTACTGTAAAAAAACGTCAATGAGTTCGCAATGCCATTTGTGTCCACGCAGCGGCACTATTGTATCAAAACGGCGCACAAGGATTTCGCTCGAACAACAATAGCAAAATCACTCGATCCAAACTGCTTTGCTTCAAAAACAACAAATAACGTCTGTGTGTTTCTTCAGAATAGCAACTGTGGTTAAACAACAGTGAAGAAAAACTCACAGTATCTCAGCTCTCTTCTGTAGAAGACAAACACTCGTGCCAACACCACCTCAGCTAGCACGATGAGCAATGCCCCTCCTGGTATATCACAGACATGCAGTTCAGTTTCTCGGCGATCAGGCTCGGTCAAAACTCACAACAGCACAAAAGCTCGGTCCAGCTTCTCATCCGCTCACCTCGACGCTTGTCTAATGCTGTTCCCATACATATCAAGAAATCATGAGAAAACGAACTCTTTTTCTCGCGCTCGCGCTCATCTTGCTCGCTTCCTTCCTTCCCCGAAACACCCCGTTTTTTTTTTTGTTTTTGTTTTTTAAAAAAACCTTTTCAAAATAAAGCTCCTTGAATACCTCCACACATGGACCTCATAAAGCAGACCTGGACATTGTAAGGCCCCTGGGCCACATCCAGCCCTCAGGTTATCTTTGACTGGCCCATGTGAGGTAATTGGTAAATTAAAAGTCAAATGCAAATATGTGTAATTAGGTGCATGCAATATAACCGCACTGCTTTTATTTTGAAGGCAACTGCTGTTTTTTTATTTTTTTTTAATTGACATGTGTGAGACTGTATGCACCTTCACTCAAATGTGTTCACAATCATGTAGGAGCTTTCAAGAAATGTGAGTTTGCCGTTAGCCATTAAATATGATAGCTAATGTTAAAAAAAGAAAGACTGATGCAGAATGTAGAGTTTTTACAAGGCATGGACTTCTAAGTATTTATTTACTGAAGTCAAAGGTAAAGCTGTGTGCTTAGTTTGTGGAGAACAGATAGCTGTGTTGAAGGATTACAATTTGAATCTCTATTACAAGAATAAACATGCAGAGAAATAAAAGATTTTGACTGATGGCCAGTGGGCACGGACATCTGAGGCTTTGATAGCTAAGCTGCAAAAGCAGCAAGGACTTTTTACCAAGCTCACTTTTTCTACTGGCAGGCCTTTTAGCCAGCGCAACTAAGTCCTTACAGATGATCCAGAATGTAGCAGCATGTCTGGTCTTCAACCAGCCTAAGAAAACCTACGTCACACCCTTCTTGATTCACTGGCTCCCAGTTGCATCCAGAAACAAATTTAAGGTTAAAGGCTGATTTATACTTCTGCGTCGAGTGTACGCCGTAGCTACGGCGTAGCCTGACGTGCACCTCTTCAAAAATGTAACAACGCGTCAATTCTATGCGGACCGCAAGCGCTGTGATTGGTCTGCTAGAACCCCTCCCTCAGGTCAAAAAACTGGCGCGGAGCACTCGGAGAAGAACAAGCGTTTTCAACTTCCATAGGAACGAAAAAATGCTCTGTTTCAGGGGACACATGTGTTACGGTCCCGGGCGTGGAACACGTAAACAGATTACAAAAACCCTGAATTATCAGGAGAAATAAATGCAAATAAACTTCAGTGGCTTTCCTCAAACACAGCTTGTAGCGTCTCTTTATTAACATCATATCATTTTGACTTTAATGTCACAAAATACACACTATTCACACATCTGTTGTTTTAACTGTTATATTAGTATCTTTCAAAATACAACTTTTACTGTACAAAATGATCATCGTCACTCTCATAACACATATACACTACTCTAAGTCTCAACAAATATACACTATGAGTCATTTTTATATTGGTAAATTAGCGTATACTAAAATAAAATGTATGTTCCTTCACAACAAGGCACAACGTCACTCTCCAAAACATACACCCTCTTTGGTGGAATGAGCTGCCAACCTCCACCAGAATTGCTGAGACCATACAATCTTTCAAGTAGCAGCTGAAGACACCTGTTCCACAAGAACCTAACCCCCCACACCTTTAAATCCTTTAAAAAAATTTCTCTGCAAACATTACTGGTTTGGAAAGATGTGAAAAAATATTTCAAGGTTATTTCTCAGGTTATTTCTGTTCGATCTCCCTTAGCTTTGAATCCTGATTTTCCCCATTCAGATTAGGAGTATTGGTTTGTTGGATTGGAGTTCTAAGGGCTTGTCTGATTTTTCAGGCCTGATGATGTCTGTCTGTTCATTGCTGTTATTGTATGTGTATTATTTGAAAATCAATAAAAAAAAAACTTCTCTGCATTTCTCCTCTTCCTAATCTAATAAACCATTGTATATTACAAATATTGTTGGCTTCTTGATGAAATTGCTTTGTTCCAATCTCATAAGTCATTTTGGATAAAGTTTCTGCTAAATGTGTAAATATAAATGTATTGATACAAGGAACGCTGAAAGGACTCGCAGATGGAACTGGTAGATGAGCTTGAGATGGGAGTCCCCCTTTCTCTCGCTCCTCCAGTGTCTGATGATCTCATTCTGGATTCAGAAGCTCGCCTGGCGATTTCTTCTGTTCTCTTGTCTGCCACCTAAGGCTCTCCACGCAGTAGACAAACTCAAAATAGAATAGTCATATGAGAAAATGGAGATAAAAACAAGTAAGCTTGATGAATGCTTTCTTATGAGTGGACAAGGTCAGCCTCCCATTGACATCTGCCATTCTTCTTCACACTGTGGTGTTGAGGTCCTGGGACTCCTCGTACTTGGCTCAAGTTTATAACCCCGCAATGGCAAACTATTATTGCATAGTTTCTCAGGCCCTGTCACCCCACACTTTTACGAAGTGTATGGATGATGCCCTGGCTCTGTTACACCTTAAGGGCATCAATGTACTGAAAAAAGATAAGGAGATCCCTGCCAGCCAGTACCAGAGGCTGTTGGGCCATATAGCAGCTGCCGTCAACATGATACCTTGATACGAACATCTCTCTTGGCACATAAATTGCCTAGAGATGAAAGCTGTATTTCTAGCTCTGAGGTACTTTCTCCCAGATTTGAGAGGTTTTGAAATTTCTCTAGTCTCTTACATAAGTTCAAGTTGCTCAATGCAGATTAAATTCCTCTCTCTGATGGCAGCCTACATTCCAGGGTACTCAAACTTGGGAGTGGACATCACGTAGAGGCAGGGGCTAAGGCCCGGGAACACTACATGGTGTTGTTGGATATGATAAGGCTGAGGTATTACAGATCAGAAGTTGATCTGTTTGCCATTAGTAAAGTAAACCCACTGTCCTTCCTGGTTTGCTCTCACACCTCCAGCTCCATTGCGGCTGAATGCCATGGTACAGACGTGGCCGAGGTTACGTCTGGGTGTCACAATTTGATGCAAAAGGATACAAAAGGGAATGTATCATGTATTGTAACATGGTGAAAATCATGCAGGGTGGGGTACAAAATGTGGGTCACAAAAAATGCATTTAAAATAGACAATTAAAATATTTATCAAAAATATTTATCAAAATTTATCAAAATTATGGCATAGCTGTATCCATCAATTAAAATCATACAGCAGAGAAGGTGAAGACTTCTGAGATTAAATGCGTCACAATCCCCATTTAAAGGCCAAACTACTTTTGACTGTGCAGAAGCAGAACAATGTTGCCTACTGATGATGCATTTTAAGATAGGGAGGCATCAAGGTATGTCTAAATGCAATATATTTATGTCTTCTCAGATGCAATTTTCAGATTTTTTGAAAATTGTATTCTTCACTAACAGTCCTGTGTAAGCATATGGTCAAACTCTAGAATTACAGTGTCCAGAGGATAGTTCATTTATAAATCTATATTTTATTTTGACTTTCTACAATGTTTTGTATTTCTACCAAGAACTTATATTATAGTTATATAAATCTAGGGCTGTTGCTGTGAAGAAATTTCCCTTGTGGTTATTATGGGTAACTTTTTTTTTTTTCAAACCTCATTTATCCTGATTTTAGTGCATATAAAGCTCTATTGTTGAGTTATTATTATGTAGCATATATTGTTGCTTTTTAACTGACAGATGTTGTTTTAAAACATTTAGTTTATTTTTAAATGCCAAACAGCTATAAGAACATGCCTTTTCCAATTTGAGAAATGAAAGAAATCAAAGAATTCTGAAGTATTCTAAAGAACTCTAATTCTAAAGTATTACATGAAAACAAGCAATAAGAACATGCCTTTTTCTATTTGAAAAACTAAAGAATTCTAAAGTATCACATGAAAACAAAGTGTAAATGAAAATAAAGACATAAACAAAATATTACTTTTGCTTTAACGAATGTGAATTAGACCTGGATTATCATGTCCTTGTTTCGCGCTAGGAAAACCAACATATTAACCTTGTGTAGTTTCAGAGAGGATCGCATAGGGATAACAATGTTCCCGGCGGCACTGAAAACCCTTTCTGACGGTGTGCTCATTGCACAAATACACACAATGGCACAAAAAAGACCCATATTCTATGCACCTACACCCCAAATGAGACCAGCCAGGATCCAGCCAACAACCAGCTATCAGACAGACATTGGTACAGACAGGACTGGATGAGAAAAAACTATTCGGTCATGGGGTGTTTAATTACAACAGACTGCATTAGCTGTCTTTTGCTGCATCGAACAAACTGGTAGCAAGTAACAGCCACTTTCAGGACCCTAGCAAAAACCAGCTTACAGGGTGCAACCAATCTCCTGGTGCTGGAGCTCAGAACGTGTCTCATCAACGTGGAAGAAAGCCATTATCATGCCAATCCTAAAGAAAAATCATAGCCAGTAATGCAAGAACTGCCACGGCATCAGTCTCCATCAGTCGTTCACAATGTGTTTATGAAGGTCATGCAATCAAGACTGCAGATCACAAACAGATGAAGCAAAAAGAGCAAGCAGGATCCAGGCCACATTAGGGCTGCATAGGTCACATCAACTGGCAAAGGAATGAACTAACGTTACGACAGCATACTTAACAGCACTTTAACCATGCCCACCTCTTTTCAAGGATGGATACTCAAACAAAATGACAGCATGAGTGGCTTGCTCACTAACATACCTGATGATTTTGGAATAAATTTTGGAATAAATTTTGGAAAGCACAATCCTTTATATCAGGTCATGTTGAAGCTGGTTTACATAAGTGAGGTACTCGTGTTTGCTCTTAACATAGCTAAAAGTATTCTAAAGGTTACCTTTTTATTGAAAGTAACCTACTTTTACCTGTTGAGATATGCCTTCACAAGCACCCATAAGAGCTGTGTTTGTAATGTTCGGGTTGGAGAGGCTAGTGTTGCAGAAACTACATACTTCATCTTTAAAGCAGGATGGATAAAATGGTGAATAGCAACAAGCCTTCTCTGCTCATTGATTTCTTTGGCTATTTAGGCTGTCAGTCATTTATCTGCTGTAGGGTCAATTAGGTGTAGAACTTCAACTTCAAATCCACATTAAAATGTATTCACTGGCCCTTCCTGTGGAGGGCACTGGAGAGAGTACATACTGCAGAAGATCATCCAACTCCTCAAAGCTTTTTTTTTTTTTTTATTAAGAAAGCTTTAGTAGCATTATAAATGTATTTAATGTCACTTTTAAACAATATAATGCACCTTGCAGTATTGGCATATGTGGTTTATGAGGACACAAATGTGTATAATGACATGGGTATTACAACATATTTACACTTCCTGTGTCCTCATACACCAAATGGCTTAAAAAACATACTAAATGGTGTTTTTTTTTTTTTTTTTTTAATTAAAAAAATGCAGACAGTTTCATGTGATGGGTAGGTTTAGGGGTAGGGTCAGTGTAAGGGGATAGAATATACAGTTTGTACAGTATAAAAACCATTACGTCTATGGAGATTCCCAGTAAACCACATATACATGTGTGTGTGTGGTTTTTTTAAATGAGGGCATGAAAATACAGAATCAATCATTCAATTAACAATATACACATTCAGATGTAATTAGCTAACTCTTTCAATTCAATGACACATTCATCAACATTAATACACATGCAGTATCTACTTAATCAAACATTCAAAAGTCTAACAGGTAATACTTTCATTAATTCGTAATACTAAACCATCCGGAGAAAAAAAAACAGCTACTGGTTCAAAACAATTTGAAACCATAATTAGTTAAGAAAGTAAATTATTATCAAAAAGTGAACCTTATACACACATAAACTAAGAAAAATACACAAAGTAGCCTATTGATAATTACAAGCAGATGTAGAATATACAATAGTTAATTATCAGAAGTTTATGTTCACATAAACGGACATAAACCAATAAACAACAAGTGGGAAAGAAATGCGCACACCGTTCGTCACAAACACTCATACAGGCAGGCAAACAAAAATAAACCAGATAAAAACAGTGTATATAAATTAAACTTACTTGTATGATTAACGCACAACAACCAGAATTAGAGGGGAAAAAGCTCCATTCTTTTTGTATTCCAAATACCCAGCGGAGCAGCGCAACTGTAAACAAACTCACTTCGCGGAAATAAGGAGTGGTAGGTAGCGCGTCTTTACGCCTTGGAGCAGTGCAAAGTGTTGAACTGTATAATTAACCTACTGGAACGGAGTAAATCAAAAAGGAAGTGGACTTTTTGCAAATTAATATTTGTAGATCGTTTTTTCCTCCTCTGAACTGTCGTATTAAACAGAAGCTCTGAAATATTTTTCACTTGTGCATGTTTTTAATTAACCAAAGGAGCGTATGCTTGGAGATCTGTGCTGTTTTCAGAAAGTGGGCAAAGGTTATAGGCACTGTGCATTTGTACAAGTTTGGCTATGTGCCAAACTGTCTTGACAAATCTAGTAAAACCTGTAGAACTTACGTGGCAGGCAGGTTTGTTCATGTAGCACATTTCATACACCGTGATAATTTAAAGTGCTTTAAATAAAAATTATTTAAAAATAGAAATAATAAAAAGGTTAAGAAAAATACAATAAATAGAGGTGAAATTGAAGGAAAGAATATTAATTAAAATGAGAAAAACAGAAGATGATAAAAATAAAACAGTACAGTTTGATCAGTATGTGAAACAGCGGTCAATCATGGAATGCACAGCGAAACAGATATGTATTCCGTTTGGACTTAAAAAAACAGGTTACGATAGGGGCACATCTGGCATCATCTGGAAACTGGTTCCAGCTACGGGTGGCATAATAACTAAATGCCATCTCATCATGCTTTGAATGAATGTGAGGTGTTTAACTGGCTTGATCCTATAGTGATCTGAGAGCTTTATTTGGTTTATATTCTACCCGCTGTTTTTTGGTGCTAAAAAAAAAATTCTCCTTTTTCTTTTCTCACCTTCTACCTTATTTTAATTATTCTCAGGTTAGGAAAAGTAAGTCAAATCTGTCCTAATTTATAAGCAGTTGAAATCTCATACTTACAAAATAGGTCTCAGAAGACTTCTCCGTGGTCTGTTCAGCTCAGTTTAGAAATCAGAGACTTTTTGGCAGGCGAGCTTCTTAGTTATAAGTACAGGTTAAGTCATTTACATACAGTATACTAAACAAAGTAATAAAGTAAAATAAAGTAAATCAAGTTACAGTCAACACTTAGGTTACAAGCGTTTGTCTACAGGAGGTGTCAACAGCAAGTTACCTAACACCGGAGAGGCCGTTCTTTAAGAATCAGCGTCTGACCTCTTGTCCTTCTCCTAGTCTTTTATAGACAACACAAACCACTGATGTCATGACACTTAAAAATCCCTCATAAAACATCAGTTCTTTATGGTTAATTGGTTGAATCCAAAGTCCTAGGCTGTCATAAGCTCAGGAAAACACCTTAGGATTTGCTTATATAAGGCCCGCTGTTTTCTTGTTCTTCTCCTCTGGGCCCTCTTCCGCTGCTGCCGCTGGTTCTTCGTCTGCAAGACATCGCTCTAGGTAATACCTGTTTTTCTATCTAATACATATATTTTCCTCTTTAACCTACTAACATGCTATAATAAAGATGTTACAACACCAGTTGTCTGTCTTTCTTTAATAAGTAATTAATACATGCTTTAATAAAGGCGTTACAATACCAGTTGTCTGTCTTTTTTTTCTTATAAAAATTTCTTCTGTTATTCTAGTTCTTACACTTCAATTTCTTCCAATTTATTACATTTTGTTTTCATAAAGAAGTTATCTCTCCCATTCTATTTCTTACACATCAATTTCTCAGAAATTTTTGTATGTATCTCCAACAATTACTGCTCCTGTCCGTCATTTACTTCAATAAATGTTTTTACAAATAATTTCTGTAGTTGTGTCTTCCTTTTTATTAATCTAGTACTCTTATAGATAAGAAATATACTTTTAGTGTCAAAGTTGCATCATTCCAATGAAATAGGGCATGGCTATCAACAACACCCCCCTTCATGCAACTTTGTTTTACTTTTACTCTTTTATTTTAAAGGTCATATACTGTATATATATATCTCCCTTCTTTTATCATATTTCCTTAATTTAGTATATACTTGCCCTGATTCTGTTAGAACATTCATTTGGAAAACATTCATATAATGATCCACCCAGGGACTTTTGTTTTTTTGGTATCATAATTCTGCTTTCTATAATCTTTCCTTCTATTGAAGTTCCCGATGGCCAGTTTTTTGTACTTTGTTTTATAATAGTCAAATATCTTCCAAATTTGTTTCTCATTAATTTTCCATTAGTAACTTCATGATAACAAGCACCGATTAATCCACCCGTCATGTCTTCACATAGAAACATACGGCTTCTCCCGTTGATTAGACATTCCTTACAGAATCCGATCATTGGGATTACGGTTTCTGGTATAACTACCTTCCGTTTAGCCGTTTGTTTCATTTTGAAGCTCTGATGAGATGATTGTGTCTGGGGCGGCTGCCCTCTCCTCTCTTGGGAGTCCATCAATGTTTTTGTCTATAAGATAAATTTCTCCATCAAATTTCACTACTTTTATCACTTCAGTGGTATATTTACCATGCAAATCATGTACCAAAAACAGGTCATCTTTGAGCCAATTCTTATGTGCACTTAAGTCATTGTACATTCCTCTCTCCTCTGGGTGGAGCTCTCTTAATCTATATCTATATTCTTCAAGTACATCTGTACTAAGACAAGTGATCAATTGAAATGCTCTTACACAATATTCCATTGTTTTATCACTATTATTATACCAAATTACAATTCTAATTCTTTGAAAGCAACTTTTGCACAGATCTCCCATAACAAAAACAACTTTTTGTATGTATAACATTTGATGACATTTCATGCATTCATCATCTCTAACTGCTATCCAGTAATTCTCATGTCTTGACAACAGCTGACCTCTTGTAGTTCTTCTAAGTTCCTATAAATAAATTACAGTTTAAGACTTAACTTCCATTTTTCCTTTAAAATATAATTTTGTTTCTCTTACAATGCCAATAACACATAATTATTACTTCTCCTTTTCTTAATAAATATGTAATTAATTCATATCTACCAGTATGTCGAGTGTATCAAGCTCATCTTGGTCTCTTGTCGGTCTGCTATAAATCATGTTTCCGTGTGCTGGATCTCAGAACTCTCCTTATTCTGTCTACAGCATTAGACATACGTTAACTTATATGGTCTCACAACACTTACTCTCTCAGGTGAAGGTCGTACCGTATACAAATCACTGCCAGAAGTCTTCTTTACTCCCTCCCTACACTTTCTCACTAATTTATAGATCTTAGAAAGAATCATTCTTAGAATTCTCCCTATACCAGTTAGTTCAACAATAATTAGGAGGAACATTATTGTGGTTACAATCAGTATAATATGAAAATTATTGATAATCCACTTCAAAGTTTTGTATGTGCCCATTCCCATTCCTGCAATTAACAAAAAGTTTTTTGTTGATTCATTACTAATCCAGGACCATTTCCTTTTAATCTCACCCTCTATACTCCTAATCTTTTCTGGGTCCCTAACTTCCTTATAATGTTGTTTCCTAGCTACTAGAAAATAATAAGGGAATGGAGGCATACATCTTCCTTGTTCTTGTAGGCTATATTCTACTGATGTATTTGCGTATATGAACATGTTAGTCTCAATAGGTTCAGATAATAATCTGTTAATTCCTTGATTTATGTCATTCCTCCTTATAGTACTATCCATTGTCTGATGACAATATTCCCATCCTGCTAATAGGACTGGCTTGGATGCGTCAAAATGTCTTACCATCCAGAATCTTTTCAAATTGAATAATTTTTCCTCATCATTCAATTCACCAGTATAATTCCATGTCATCTTATATTCTGGTTTAGGCACATCTTCTCTTTTATAATATTCTGGGATTTCTTTAGGAATCGTCCAAATAATTATACTTTCATCCTTTTTGTACCTCATTCGAACTATAGGTATGGGATAATATCTCCCCAATCTTTTGTTATCACACTGTACCCTTACTCCATAATGTCCATTTTCTAATAACTCCACCATATGATCATCAACTATTTTAATTACTTTATCTTTTTTAGTAATTAAATCCTTAAAAGGTTTAGTTGATTTCTTACTATCTAATCTTGTCCATACATAATCTCCTACCTGACATTTATCAGTAATTTTGTCTTGTTTTTTCTTATTTTGTCTCTCTACATTAGTTAAATTGCTATAATATAGTGCCTCTTCCATATATTCATCCCATTTTGTGTCATTATGATTAGCTCTAAAGAAACTTTTTAAAGTTCCTACTGCACGTTCGGCAAGTCCATTACTCTGTGGTGTATATTTTAAAGCTTTATTTAAAGCTATATGTTTGCTTGATAGCCATTCTTCTAGTTGTCCTCCTACACAGTATGTAGCATTGTCAACTCTTATACTTTCTGGTCTACCCCACGATGTCATTAATTCTTCTAATGCCCTAATGATATATTTAGCAGCAGGATCTTTCAAAGGTTTTGCCCATATTCAACCTGAAAATCCATCTACTGCTACCAGAAAATATTTGTTTCCCATCTTTGTTTTAGGATATAGAGGTCCAGCTATATCTAATGACCATTCTTGATTAATTCTTTCTGGTGTGATTTTACCATAATCACTTCTTATAGGTTTATTACTTTCTTCTGCTAATGGAATTGACCAAAATCCATTTGCTAAGTCTAATTTAGTAAGAAATCTACCATCTTTTAAATTTTCATTAGCATCTCTAGCATTAATTACATAACGTCTATCTGGTTTTGTTACTCTATTTAAAGCCTTATAATTTGTTACTAGTCTAAAAGTTTTATCTGGTTTAGGTACTAATTGTACCGGACTATTTGTTACTCCAGACGTAACTTCTTTAATCACTCCTGATATGTGACAGCAGAAGACCCAGAAGCGAAGGAGCAATTTAACAGAGTTTATTCAAAGCACAGTTCTAAGTCCAACAAAAACAGACTGCCAGGCGTCGTCTCACAGGGATGCTGCAGCTGGAGAACAGGTGAACAAAAGAATTAACACGCTGCTGGTAGCTTGCGAAGCTCAGGCGCTCAGAGGCCGATCTGGATGTGCTTCGGGCTGTTGACAGTGAGCACGAAGCCTGGCGGATGGAAGGAACCAGGCTTGCAGACAGAGAGCTCAGAGAGATGGACCGAGAGGCAGCGACAGGAACTAGGACTTAGACTGTGGTAATACACAAACAGTAGTAATATGATTGCTGAGATAATACACAGAAGAACGCTACTCACAGAGAGATAATCATCCAACAAAGACACAAACAAACAGCAGGGAGAAGTAGCCAGAACAATTAATGAAAACACAGAACAGGTGCGGACGTGAGAGCGTGAACGCCGACTGAAATGACAAACAGCTGAAACAAATCAGCATAGATGACAGGGAGAAAAACAGAAAGCAAGGAAATAATCAAACCCGGCTCATGACAACTCCTTGTTCAACTAGTTCTTGTATTGTCTGATTTAATTCTTCTTTACCTAATTTATTAATTGGATACTGTCTTTGTGGCTTATGTATTCCACCTAATATTTCATGGGCATATTTGTCACTAACTTTACCACAATCATTTTTATATCTACCATATGGAGTTTCTCTCAAAATTCTTATTAATTCATTTTTCGATTCTTCTGTACCTATCATTTTATTTTTTATTCGTTCCAATTCTTGTTCTATATTTACTTCTTTTAATCTTAAAGCTTTCTTCAAGTCACTGCCTGCAAGTAAATTTTCTGTACCTTTTATAATTTTTATTCCAAATTTTTCTCCTACCTGTTCTTTCTCTATTCTGCCATTATAGGCTTGAACTAATATATTATCCATTTTTTCCTTTGGCTCTGTTGTCACGGTCATTTGTGCTCCCGTATCAAGTAAATATTCTATTCCTTCTATATTAACAAACAAATTTTCGTCTTTTTCTATCACTCTTTTGTCACAAATATTCCGCTTCAACAGGCCAAGCATTTCTCATTCTTTTGATTCTTGCTTTCTCTCTGGTGTTTCTTTTATCTTCTCTACAACTGGATGTGTTTCTTTTTTTATTACTATTTTATTTCGTCCTATCTTTTTTATATTTGAATTTTCTATTTTACGTTTTTGAATTACTTGATTTCTTTCTTCTGGAGTCAAGAAGAACTCTTTTCTTAATTCTAGTATGCCTCCTTTCCTATGTTTTAATCTTGTATCTTTTTGTATCTGTAATTCCATTTGATTATCTTCACTGCTTATACTCAGTATTGACGAGTAAGAACTCTCATCATCTCGCTCTCCTTCTGAGCTATCCTTCTCACTTGTCATCTCTGTCCCTGATTGTATTTCTTCTTGTCTCATTGACTCAGAATCTGCTTTTGCAGATTTCTTTACCTTCTTTTTTTATTTCATTATAGATTTGCTTAAATTCTTCTCTATCTTTGTCACTCATTAACAGATTTATTTTTAAGGATACAGCTTCTGAATTTTTCATTATTCCTTTTATCATTCCACTAATCACAGCTGTTACAGAATGTCCATATTGTTCTATCCCTATTAAGGTTAAATGAATTATTTTAACCTGTCTGTTTGTTGCACTTTGTATCAAAGATGACATTATTGTTTCAGCTTCTGTCTCAGAGCGTTTAATAGTACATAACTTTGCTCTACAATCTGTCATTTCTGCACATGCTATCAAATCCCAATGAGGCAATCCAGTGGTAAATCTTATTGATGCAGGAGTCTGCACTTCTAGCTGATTACGATTAAGTAGGTTAAAAATAGCATCCACAGTTCCTACTCCCTTTTTCATTTTTTCATTCAAATTTATTACTATTATACCACCTCTGGTTTCTTCAATTAAGCCTTTGTACATTATTATTTCAATTTGTCCAATTTTTAATCTTTGTTTTTGTAGTTCATGTTCAACTTCCTGTTCAGAATTAATTAATTCTTCTTTTACAATGTCTCTTTCTCCTTGTAATGTAGGAAGCATTTGCTCGAAGTTATTACTTCGTCTTTGTATTTTTTTTATCTTCCTTTCATCTGCTTGTTCTTCCTGCATTTTGACCAATGGTTTATAATTATTATTATATATTGTTAATGTCCCTAGATTTTTACTCTTGACAATATATCTTCAGTTTCCTCAGTTTTGCATTGAATATAAACACTGCTATTTCTGAATTCCTCTAATTCTTGTGCCCACTGTACTACTGCTCTAGCAATTTCTGTCTTATTATATTCTCCTTTTTCTAATTTGTCTCTGGATGGAAGCCAAATTATAAATAAATTACGTTCAATTTCTTGAACTGCTGTCCTTTCTATTAGGGCTTTCTTTTCCCATAATAAAACACGAGGGTCTCCCCAAGTATAACCTCATATATGTATTTGGGCTCTTTCTGCCATTTAGCAGGGCGTCCCCCACTTGACAGTTTTATAGCCTTCTTTATCACTGGTTATCTAATCTCAATAAGTCTCTGTTTTCTGACTTCTTAAGATTTTTCTTTTCTTGTGCGCACTCAACCCTTTCTGGGCTGATTAAATAATTCTTACTAGAATTATTTCTCTTTTGAGTTCTATAGGATTTCCTTCTTCCTAATAAACTCTACAGTTTCTCTTCTGTATACTACGTATTTCCTAATTTGAGCAATTGGTCATTGATCCTGTCCAGTAATCAATGATCAATCTGCCCCTACCACGTTGGGCGCCATGTTTTTCTTTTCTCACCTTCTACCTTATTTTAATTATTCTCAGGTTAGGTAAAGTAAGTCAAATCTGTCCTAATTTATAAGCAGTTGAAATCTCATACTTACAAAATAGGTCTCAGAAGACTTCTCCGTGGTCTGTTCAGCTCAGTTTTCGAACTTCTTAGTTATAAGTAATATAATTTTATTAATTACAGGTTAAGTCATTTACATACAGTATACTAAACAAAGTAATAAAGTAAAATAAAGTAAATCAAGTTACAGTCAACACTTAGGTTACAAGCGTTTGTCTACAGGAGGTGTCAACAGCAAGTTACCTAACACCGGAGAGGCCGTTCTTTAAGAATCAGCGTCTGACCTCTTGTCCTTCTCCTAGTCTTTTATAGACAACACAAACCACTGATGTCATGACACTTAAAAAATCCCCTCATAAAACATCAGTTCTTTATGGTTAATTGGTTGAATCCAAAGTCCTAGGCTGTCATAAGCTCAGGAAAACACCTTAGGATTTGCTTATATAAGGCCCGCTGTTTTCTTGTTCTTCTCCTCTGGGCCCTCTTCCGCTGCTGTCGCTGGTTCTTCGTCTGCAAGACATCGCTCTAGGGTAATACCTGTTTTTCTATCTAATACATATATTTTCCTCTCTAACCTACTAACATGCTATTAACAAATGCGTCACAATACCAGTTGTTTTTCAGTAATTAATACATGCTTTAATAAAGACGTTACAATACCAGTTGTCTGTCTTTCTTTAATAAGTAATTAATATATGCTTTAATAAAGGCGTTACAATACCAGTTGTCTGTCTTTTTTTTCTTATAAAAATTTAGTTCTTACACTTCAATTTCTTCCAATTTATTACATTTTGTTTTCATAAAGAAGTTATCTCTCCCATTCTATTTCTTACACATCAATTTCTCGGAAATTGTTGTATCTCCAACAATTACTACTCCTGTCCGTCATTTACTTCAATAAATGTTTTTACAATTAATTTCTGTAGTTGTGTCTTCCTTTTTATTAATCTACTACTCTTATAGATAAGAAATATACTTTTAGAGTCAAAGTTGCATCATTCCAATGAAATAGGGTGTAACTATCAACAACACAGCATATCTGCAAGGTATTTTGGTCCTTTAGAATTTAAATACAATTACAAGTACTTTTTATTTGAAATGAAACTGAAAGTGTTATGGAGATAAGTTATCTCTTCCTTGCAAATGAAGCTCAAGAGGCAGAGTTCAAAGTCAAAATTAGACTTTATTGTACAAAGCAACAAAGCCGAGACCCCTGCAGGACATCTGAGTGTCTCTGGCCGGAGATTACTTTTTATTTTGCAATACTCAGCAACTTAAAAGTTCACCATATCTGTTCCAAACAATCATATCTTTATTTTCTCACCTGTCTTTCTAATTGTGGCAGTCTGCCAATACGCTGGTCAACCCTTTATCATAAACAAGATGTAACATTTTCAATGGACACCTGGCTCCTTCCCTGAGGAGGAAAGCCTCACCATGACATCATTCACAACCATCTGTGGTGTCCTGAAAATACCCCTAACTTGGCAGAATACTCAGTGGATCACATGACTTGCTCCTGACCTTGTGACAGTTCTTACAGTCATGTAATAGGCCATGAGGCCTTAAAAACATATCTGGCTGTTATATTATTCAAACTATTTCTACAATGGTTTTCTTATATGATTGATAAAACATTCCAACAGAAGCCAGTGTAATGACCTAAGAACTGTTGTGATATCCTGATTTTTCTTGGTTTTGGTCAGGAGCCTGGTAGCAGCATTCTCTATGAATTGTACTTGTCTAATGGTCTTTTTGGAAGGCCAGTGAGAAGTCCATTTCAGTAATCTACCCTGCTGGTAATGAAAGCATACTTCTCTAGATCTTTCTTGAACACAAAAGATCTTATTCATGCTATATTTTTAAATGGTTGTAGACTTATTTAGCTATTGTTTGACATGGCTCTTGAAGCCATGAGACTCCAGAATGACACCAAGATTCCTGACTTCATTGTTAGTTTTTAGACTCCTGGATTCAAGGTCTGCATTAACCATTGATATGTTTTCTATGTTTCCAAATACGATGACCTCTGTTTTGTCTTTATTTAGCTGAAAAAACTTTTGAAACATGTAGCTGTTAAAGGCATAGTATGTAAGTTTCGTGGCTAGAGGTCGCTCATTCAAAACAATAACAAAGGTGTAGCTTGATGACGCCGTGGAATCATGGGAGTTGTCGTCTTCACCTCCACAGCCAATGGAAATCAGTCTGACGGGACTCAGGCAGAAATCATGTTCATGGGTGAGCTAATGTATTAAAGTTTTATTAACGTATGAAGCAGGGCAGGGTCGAGAGCATGGGACATTTTACCTTCCCTGAACTTCAACTTTCTTACATTTAAGTTTTATCACTTAAATTCACATTATTTTATTTCATTCTAATAAAACAGCCACAAGTGAATTACTACTCAAACAGGTCATTTTATCTGACAAATTAAAATTGTGGGGTAATGCAGCGCTTTTTTCCTTGGTCAAAAAAAAAAAAATCATACTAAAAATACGTTAGACTGTGTTGAAAGTTATGTTATAACATTACTCTTTGTGTTAGCTTGTAGAGCTGCACAATTATGGATAAATTGAGATCACGATTTTCCCACGATTCTGAACAGACAACTAAACAAAATAACAAGAAATTTACTATTAGAAGTTATGACAAAATGTTAATTGCTGCAGTCTATTTAATTGATTTGAATAAATAATTTTTTTTGAATGTATGATTCAGTGACTCGCTCATAAATACTTGTTTCATTTCTGAATGAATCAGCGTTTTTGAACAAATCTCTTGAATGAAATACATTTTTTTAAAAGTCACGCCAAGTTACTTTCAAAAGGTAATTTGTTATATTTTGATCACTACCGTAGACATCAGTGTTTATATCTGAACTGTAAACTTTTATCCTAGTACTTTTGTGAATATTTGAATATTTGTAACAGAAATGACAATGTTGTGTGTGATTGAAAAGACTGTTTGTGAGGCTGTTTCGTACATGACAACTGCTCTCTCTGGCTCAGCGGCAGCTCGAACAAAGATTAGAATGTTCTGGTGGGATTTTTTCAAAGGTTTAATAGGCACAGGAAAATTGCTGTCATTTAGGAATAAGATTGCGTAGGTGTTTGAATTGAGATTGTGATCTTTTAACTAGAGTTGTCAAAAGTACTGACTTCGGTACCAAGTAGGTACTGAAATTTTAAAAAATATGATGCTTTGAGCCCTGTTGAGCGGATTCGTAAGCAACTCTGATTGGCCATTGTGTTGATGCTCTCATCAGATATGCTTGTGATTGGCTTCAATGATCAATGCTTCAAAAACATTTTAAACACTCAATAATGACGCTCTTTACTGAGCACTAACATAGATACACACGAGAGCGTTTGAAAGCAGGCGTCTATCGAGTCCCAGTCTGCTGACAGACGCCTGCTTTCAAACTCTCATGCTTTCAAATTCAAACACTTCCGTATGCTTTTAAACACTCCTATGCGTTGATCATTGTAGCCAATCACAGACATATCCAATGAGTGCGTGAACAGTGGCCAATCAGAGGTGTTTACGAATCCGCTCAACAGCACTTAAAGCGTCACATTTTTAAAATTTCCGTACTGATTTGTACCGAAGTCTGTATTTTTGACAACTCTGCTATTAACTATTAATTGTGCAGCTCTAGCAGTAAGCTAGATCAATATTAGAATATCTTAATAATAAAAGCTGGATGATTTATGTTGCTAAATGACATGCAAAATGTATTGTATGGTGGAGAAAATGCTGTATTACTGTTTCAACAAATATAGCTCTTTTTGATTATGGTAGCCACTTGACAAAATAGTGTTGTCTCTGAGGCATGGTACAAACATGTTTCTTAGTCAGCAAAAAGCATTCAGTTCAGTTCTCACGTGCTTTATGAGCAAAGCAGCGCTGTTTCTCAGAGAGCATGCGCAAAAAAAGCCTTAAAATGGCTTGAATGTAACTCTACACCCTTGATTCATTTAGTATACGCGGATCTAGGAATATGCTAATTAGCCCCGCCTCCACTCACTCGCACAAGCTCAGAGATCCACTCGGTAAACTTACTGAGATAAACGCTGCACAATGGTATCGCTTTTTACAATGTCGGACACATAACGGTAATTAATATGATTAGCCTTTTGCATGACTATGTTATCTAACAGCTATGTGTTGCTAATGTTACACAGAGCAGTTGTACTTAATGATATGCAAAAGCCTGCTGGCACGTTGACCTGGTTGGTTACAAGGCAGCTTGTGACGTCACAAACACCAGTGATTTCAAACCGTGGGTTTGAGACTGTCTTTAGATCACTGCAGTTTTAAAGAAAAAATACTCAACAATGGTGTTGACTTATGAATTTGCACATGGTTTGTCTTAAAAGCATATTAAAAACACCACAGATATTTAAACAACATTAAAAACTTGATTTTCACCCCAGGGGGACTTTAAGACATAATTCAAAGATCCAGTACACTGATACTGATACACATGCGTTGTCTGTCTCATTTACTCGCTAAAATGGGCATGTTGACATAATTTTTTTGTTAATTTGTCCGTTTAGGTGCAAGACTTGAAAGAGAATTTGTGCAAGAGTATTTGCGCGCTGTGATGCGGCTCTCCATGTACGCGCTTCAGATGAGTACACAAATCTCCTCACAGCGCGCGAGAGTTCTCTGGATGAATTGGCAAGGTTTAAATGAGTTTAGTTTAAACACAGATAGCAACGTAAGATGTTCAGGTCTCACCTGCGCTCGCACGCTATCAACACCGGGGTGATGGCGGCATAAATAACTGGTCATAGAGCATTTGGCATCATTGAACATTTGTTTACAAAGAGTGACAGTTTTCTCCATGTTCTTTTGATCATAGCTGTTATAACATATTGGTAAACCAGAATGCATATCTCTCAACTGAAAAATACGCCGAATCTGTCTGTTTCACATGGAGTGGAGAACCGAACGGTTCGATTTTTTACAGAGAACCGTTCCACCCCTAATCACAAGCCTGGCTGTAGGTTGTGACAGCACAACGGAAATGGCATTAATAGATATAATCAAAGTGCTTGTAATGCTGGAGTACGAGCTGAATATTCTGTGTACAGTACAGTAACTTCATCTGGTAATTCAATTTTACAGACCTCACACATATTTGATGCACTGATCGGCACAGTTTAGCATAATGTCCAGTCTTTTTACACTTGCTGCACGTTGCAGTTGCAGGCGGGCAGTTTACAAAAAAAATCCATATTTAACAAATGATTAAGTAAAATAGCTAGCTTCAGCCAGACCGACTTACGTATTCAAGTTACGAAGAAAGTGCAAACTGGCGTTGCTTCAGTTACACTTTTTCCATAAGTCGAATAGGGAAGGCGTAGGACGTAACTTTTTGAACTGCAAGATTATACGGAAGGTGGTCTAGCGGAAGCTAGATATTTTACTTCATAACTTGTTAAATATTTTTTTTACACAAAGGCATCGCTTCGCTTCAAAAGGCCTTGACCTCATTTTTATTTGAAAGTGAACTAATCCTTTAAGAGATGCATGTGACCGTTTTGTACCACTTGTACGGGGGCAGTAACTTAGTGGGAATTTGAACTGGATTTAGCCTGATCGGTAGGAGATTCAATCTGCCTTGCTATCATAACAGCTGTGTTCAGTTTAAGATTTCTCTCACATATTACTTACTTATAATTGCAGTTATGTATCAAATGATCGTGAATCATTTTGTCAGTACTGGCATTGAACTCACATTAAACAACACGCCCTCGCAGCAGAATGTACTGAGGCATCTGACAGAGTTTAAGGAAGGCGTGGCATTCAGTCTACTATGTTAACTTTTGGCACAAAGTAGGCTTTTGATGCATTCTCTGCATCCTTACGTCATACTTGTGTTAGGCAATGAGTAGAAAATCTGTTATCCCTCTGTGCCAAGGCAGTGAAGCAATACAGCTCTCCATATTTCATCCAGCCAAGCATTCCATGTTGCATCAATAATTCAGAGATAATTTTCAAAAATCTGCAGCCATATGCTGAACGGCATAGTAGGCTCACCAAAGCAAGGCAGTAACAAACTCTGGAAAAGCACATTATAGCAACAGCCATCTTCATGACCAACAATAGCGGGAAAAAATGCCTAATCCACGTCACCAATTTGTGGTATCTGTCAGGAGTTAGTAAACAGCAATAAAGCATATGAGACAGGAGTAGTGAACTTCTTCTCTTACGTTCACACACACATTACGTCATTACAAAATACTTCAAAATAGTAGCCACAATATAATTTACTCATGAACACAACAGTATCTTTACTTTGGGCATTCAAAAACAAAACTGGCATCTTTCCAACTATAATCGTGTGTATGATGATTGATTTGGCCATGTGCAGAAAGCAACTCATCTACAGCGCCGGCCTTTGCAGTTTGAAGGTCTGCTTCAAAAAACCATTTGAAGTCCAATGGGTATGGCTTTTTCTGCATCGGGCATGAAAAACACCTTTTTCCATATGCAAAACCACTGGAATTGTTCAGCTGTGTGTGTGCGTCATGGCGGGGGGCAGGGCTCTCTTTTGAACACAAGATAAGGCCCGTTTCAAGTGAAATGGGTGAATCATAGCAAAGGCTGGTACTGCTCCAATATAATGTTAAATAATGACTTTTTGTTTGCATCCCAGCTATAACCAGATTTTACAGATTAAGTCAAATTCATCCTTGACAATCATAATTTTACTATATTTTCCTTTTCTTGTCTGGAAATGTTTCAGATGTATCTTTTGCTCAGATGCGTCATACCCCTCAGGTGCCTTTTGATCAACACAAGAAAGAAAAGAAGTCCTGACTGATAAAGAAGCAGACAAATTTGCAAGTCAGTTTATTAGGGATGCACATTTTTAGATACTGCTTCCCATACAAAGTAAGTATGTGGCATAACTAGTTGGTTTTGTTTTGAGTAATGCAATAATGTATTAGAATAGATCACCTTAATCATATTCAAAGCAAAAACATTCTAGTCAGTAATATATGGGTCTTACTTTCTCATCCATGAAGTACAAAATCACTTGAATGTGTCAAAAATGATGATTCCTGAATAATTTCTCACTAAAACCACTGTGTAATGAAAACATGCTGTGAACTGTCCCCACCACGAAGTAAATAAATAATGTAACTCCCTGTTCCACAGAAAAATAACAGCATACAGTATAGCAAACAAACAAGAAAACTAAGCCTGTTTCAACCTCAATGCTTCAGCCCAGTTTTATAAATGCACCTTGGCTGTGTGCATCCCTCTGATGTCCATTGTTCACTGACAAACTGAATACTACATAACACTCAGAAGAAATTCACAAACACATGTTTGACGCTGCCAACGACATGGTCTGTACACAGTGATACCCAGGAAACAGTTTGTCACAATGGGTGATAAAGCCTTGGAATGATAAACACGAGCAAAGAATGTCTCTACATGTTTGGAACTGAACGCTGCACTTCTTCACATCAGCCTTCACCAAATACAGTACATCCTAGAACACTTGCCTGGGGATGATTGTGACATTCTTACAACCTTAACCTGATGAACATTTTACTTTACTCTGCCTATTCAATGTTCGTAATATTTCTGAACTTACTAAAATGATTTTCAGTAGTCAAGACATAAAGGTATGTGTCTATACAGAAAGTGACTTAAACCTACCTGAGAAATATTCCCTGGACTAAAAAAAGAATAAGTGATTCAGTCAAAAGTTTGGACACGGTAAGATTTTTAATGTTTTTAAAAGAAGTTTCGTCTGCTCACCAAGGCTGCATTTATTTAATTAAAAATACAGTAAAAACAGTAATATTGTGAAATATTATTACAATTTAAAATAACTGTTTTCTGTTTATTTTATAAAGTAATTTATTCCTGTGATCAAAGCTGAATTTTCAGCATCATTACTCCAGTCTTCAGTGTCACATGATCCTTCAGAAATCATTCTAATATGCTGATCTGCTGCTCAAGAAACATTTATGATTATTATCAATGTTGAAAACAGTTGTGTACTTTTTTTCAGGATTCCTTGATGAATAGAAAGTTCAAAAGAACAGCATTTATCTGAAATACAAAGCTTTTGTAACATTATACACTACCGTTCAAAAGTTTGGGGTCAGTAAGAATTTTTATTTTTTTGAAAAGAAATGAAAGAAATTAATACTTTTATTCAGCAAGGATGCATTAAATCGATCAAAAGTGACAGTAAAGACATTTATAATGTTACAAAAGATTATATTTCAAATAAATGCTGTTCTTTTGAACTTTCTATTCATCAAAGAATCCTGAAAAAAAAAATATTGTACACAAATATTTTGTACAATTGTACACAATAAATGTTTCTTGAGCAGCAGATCAGCATATTAGAATGATTTCTGAAGGATCATGTGACACTGAAGACTGGAGTAATGATCCATCACAGGAATAAATTACTTTATAAAATATATTCAAACAGAAAACAGTTATTTTAAATTGTAATAATATTTCACAGTATTACTGTTTTTACAATTAAATAAATGCAGCCTTGGTGAGCAGACGAAACTTCTTTTAAAAACATTAAAAATCTTACTGTGTCCAAACCTTTGACTGGTAGTGTATGTGTGTGACTGGTAGTGTATGTTTCCTGGAAAGCAGCCAAGAAAGGGTCTTCCTTTCTTTGTCTAGGAAAGAGGGCCATAAGGCTGCTCTGGGAAGAAGCGGGCCTTCAGCCAGAAGTTGAACTTATTTAGACTTGTTTTTGTGAATGGATTGGCTTCATGTTCATGACTCTTTTTCCATAGGCCTATGCATTTAATGAGTGAAAAGGACAAACTGAGAATGAGGCACGACTAGGAACAATAAAAAGAGATTAAAATAATCTAACAACCATTTTAGCAGGGTCCCAGGGCATACTCCCTCGTGAGGTTTATTTATTTGTGCAAAAATGGTTGTTTGTGGTATCATCCACACATGCAAAGTTGGTTGATACATAACTGCAATAAAATAATATCCTAGTTAACAATTACTTGTTTACATAAAATATGTGTCAGCAAACAGAAAGAGACAAAACAGGTAACTTCCACAAAAGGGAGTTTTATTTGCATGCAAGAGCAGGTTAGATCGGTATCAAACACTTAGCTGTGAATAACAGTTTGTCTTTTGCAGGTGCCGACTGGTGCAAGCTGACTGGCTGGTGACTGAAGACTGGAGAGGATTGCAGACTGAAATGCTGCGGGTAAGGAGTTTGGTAGGAACAATGAGACCAGACAATGGTGAACTGAAAGGTGACTGCTAAAGTAGTGAGTTTGTGATGAGCTCCTGCGGTGGGTAACAACATGGACGGCTTCTGCCTCTTGGTGCTGGACGATTGGGGTGGTTGGTGTGGAACTCGGTCAACAGTGAGGGATCTAGAATGTCGCCACGAGGAACCTATGATCTTTCCTCTGGGCTGTAACCCTCTCAATCAACAAGGTATTCCAGACGGCCGCCCCGTCGTTGGGAGTCCAGGATGGTGTTGACCTTGTAGATGTGCTCCTCATCTGCATCCACTGGAGAAGGAGGTACATCATCAGCACCAGACCTAGGGGAAGAAGGAACCAGAGGATTAGTGAATGGTTTGAGTAGTGAAATATGGAATGTGAAAGCAATGTAACATTAAGGTTGAACCACTGTAGTCAATTTGACTTTTAACAATGTCTTTACAACTTTTCTGGACCTTGAATGTGGTAATTATGTTGCTTTCAATGGGAGATAAAAAAAAAAAAAAACTCTCAGATTTCATCAAAAAATATCTTAAAGGGTTAGTTCACCCAAAAATGAAAATAATGTCATTTATTACTCACCCTCATGCCGTTCCACACCCGTAAGACCTTCGTTAATCTTTGAAACACAAATTGAGATATTTTTGTTGAAATCCGATGGCTCAGTGTGGCCTGCATAGCCAGCAATGACATTTCCTCTCTCAAGATCCATTAATGTAAAACATATTTAAATCAGTTCATGTGAGTACAGTGGTTCAATATTAATATTATAAAGCGACAATAATATTTTTGGTGCGCCAAAAAAAAAAAATAATAATAACGACTTATATAGTGATGGCCGATATCAAAACACTGCTTCATGAAGCTTCGGAACATTATGAATCTTTTGTGTCGAATCAGCGGTTCAGAGCGCCAAAGTCACATGATTTCAGGAGTTTGGCGGTTTGACACGCGATCCGAATCATGATTCGATACGCTGATTCATAACGCTCCGAAGCTTCCTGAAGCAGTGTTTTGAAATCGGCCATCACTATATAAGTCGTTATTTTGTTTTTTTTGGTCGCTTTATAATATTAATATTAAACCACTGTACTCACATGAACTGATTTAAATATGTTTTTAGTATATTAATGGATCTTGAGAGAGGAAATGTCATTGCTGGCTATGGAGGCCTCACTAAGTCATCGGATTTCAACAAAAATATCTTAATTTGTGTTCTGAAGATGAATGAAGGTCTTACGGGTGTAGAACGACATGAGGGTGAGTAATTAATGACATTATTTTCATTTTTGGGTGAACTAACCCTTTAATTTGTGTCCCAAAGATGAACAAAGTTCTTACAGATGTGGAACGACACAAGGGTGAGTAATTAAAGAGTAATTAAACTAACCTTTTAAAAAATGATGCTGTCCCAGTGAAACACATAGCTGTCTCTGTTCTGTGTTGTTGTTTATTAACTCCATCTGCCAGTTCAAAAAAAAAAAAAAAAAAAATCAGAGAAAGGTTCGATATTAGTTTAGTCAGTATGTTTAGGGCTCAAAAATGAAAATATGTTTCTCTTTAGCCCCTACAGGATGTTTAGATATGTTTCTCTGAACCAATACTAGCTTGAGCGACACACGCTGGCCTCTAGAAAAGATGGGTGAGAATTTCCTGGATGAAAAAAAAAAAACCCTAACAAGGAGGTCAAATGTTTCACAAGTGGTATTACTGAAATAAACCAGAGAGAATGCATACACAAACAAAATTAATTTTGCACAATTTATAATACATTGCAACATGTGTTGATTTTTGTTTTTTTGTGTTTTTAATGAAGTATGTGGCTATAATATACATTAAATATACATTAAAAAAGATAAAATGGCTTTGTGCACCTAAACTTGACTGTTTTGCCTTTTACACAAAATCTCACATTTTAGATGTGGCAGTTATTCATTGGGCAACATGTATTTAAAGTTGTAGAATAAAACTCTGAATTCATCTGACGTATTTTTATTATTTGCTGATCAGTACTTTTATTTTGGTCTAACGACATGACGTCATAAGGCCGCGCCGCGCTCTTGCCGCGCTCCTGCGTCTTTGATTTGCCTAAACAAAGGTTTGTTTTTTTAAGCATTTAAAGTGTTTTAACCAATGCAACCAATTGATGAAATTGTTTATCTTTTAAAAGAATTCTGTTTTCATTGTTATTGAGTGTGACATTGTATTTCTTTAGCTAGTATTATTGAACGTTATTTTTGTAAGTAAAGCGCATCCGCACCATATACAATTCCGTTTCATTTCGCTCCTATAGAGTGAATCAGTTCATCGTAAACACTAATTCGGATACTGGCAAGTAGTGATGGAGAAACTGAGCTTTCCGAAACTCCAATTCAATTGACTCCGAAAATTGATTAATGCTTCAAGCTTAATGTCACATTTGTCGGCCGTATACATCATCAAATAGCTCTTATTTCAGAAAAGTAACCATTGTAACATTGCCTGTTATTGCTTGTGTGGCCCAAATTACTGTTTCTTACTTTGGATTAAATCGCTAGAATCACCGCACGCTGGCGACACGTGCTGGTTAAAACTGTAAATGAATCTAGAACATATTTTACACACCAACTGTACCTTTTCATTAAATTGATGTATATTAAATGTAGTTTACAAATTATTAAAAATTACCAAGTGTAATTTGTATTCATGTATTAATATGTAGTTCTAGTTTTTTTTGTTTTTCTTTAAGCTAATCTGGTAATTTAAAACCATTAACTATCACCGTGACTGACTACTGAGATGCACCCATTTAGTTTGGATTTATTTTTCTCTCTATTAATTATTCTCATCCTAAACATGACAGAGTATCCGCACACTCCGAAAAACTCCTGGTGAAACAACTGAGGTCCACATGACGTACAAGATGGCGTTTATTAAAGAGGAGAGTGAAGAAATGAGGATTGAAGAAGCATTCAGAGTGAAACAAGAAGATACTGAGGAACAAACAGGTTGGTTTTCACTCTCAAAACTGAACTCAGTCATTTGATCCTTTTTATAATGTTGGCACCTACAAAAATTTGAAGAAATTGAGTGTCCTAATCAAACAGTTGTACTTGGCTTAGAACACATGACCAACCAAATGAAAAGCTCTTACTTCCAAACTGGGAATTTGTTAGGAAAAAATAATACAGAAGTAGTCTAAATATAATTGTGTTGTTTGACATTAAACCTAGTATCAACTTCTGAATTGAAATAAATGAAAACCATTAATTTAATCATCATCACATCACTTAATGCAACCGTATCTAACAAAACATGGAGGCTACAGTAGCAAAAATTATACAAACTCTCTCATAAAAAATACCTGAATATAATTAGCAGTAAATTTTCATTCAGTCAAATTATAAACAGTTGTGACATAAGAAATTCTATTTCCCTGTCCAAGTCTCTACTCATGTACATTGAGAATACTATCTTAACAGCCATTTATGAGCACTATTTATTCATATGACACATGTGGTGTTTTTAATATGCTTTAAGACAAACCATGTACATATTCATATGTCAGCACCAGTGCTGAGTATTTTCTCCTTAAAACTTGAGTGCAAAAAAGACGGTTTGAAATCGCTGGTGTCTGTGATGTCACAAACTACCTTGTAACCAATCACGTCAACGTGCCGAAGGGCTTTAGCATATCAGCGAACTAGCAGGGTAGTCTCAAGACCAGGTTATCCTGGTATATTTATATATTATATTATAAGGAATGAGGTTGCGTGTATGCTTGGTTGAAATGATGTGTCTTTGTCCAGGATTCAGATTCTTTCAATTAGAGATGCACCGATGTATCAGCCGCCGATTTTTGCTCAATTTACAACCATCGGCATATCGGCTATAGCAGGAAAAAGGCCGATATAACAAACTGATGGTTTATTAATTAACTTTTTGAAGGCACTGAGCTGTAAAATGTCTGTTGCATGATCCTATCGCTGCTGTCTGCACTTTAATGTTAATCAAACAACAAAAGACAAGAAAATCACACACTATTTTGTAACTTTCATAAGTGTAGTGGAATTTTGTGACGGCAACGAACATGATGGATTATAACAGCAAACTTTGCATAATTAGTGAGAAAAAAGGCCATTAAAAGCTTTGTGTGTAATTAGCAGAATTTTACAACTGATATGAAATCTAACAGGCATGATGACAAAATTGGGCTTATGTTATGATGTACCATGTAAGTTCCTTGGAATATTTTGTTGTTTCATCTGATATTTACCTCTCATGTATCCAATGAGCACCAGTGGCTACTTGTTTATACCCCTGTATTGCCTTGTTTTTGAAGATATTGGAAAATTTTATATCATCGGCATAATAACAGTGAATACTAATGATAATATATACAAGGAGAAAAGCAGTTTACATGGAGAAAAGCAGAGGACCTAATACTGAGCCCTGTGGCACACTATTTTTGTGTTTTTATAAGGCATTTAAACAAACAAAGTGGTAGCTGTCTGTTAGATAAGACATATGTACTAATACTTATCCACAAATGCCACCTTATTGCATTTTCTAATATTTTAGACATAAATGGTTGATTCTATAATTAACCAGTTCTGCTAGGTCAAACTGTGCCAGCTTAAAAGTTTTTTGGACTTGTCCTAAAAAACAAGGTTTAAACAATATTGAGTTTACAGGAAATCTTTTGCTTTGTGCCATTAAAATGGAGTTAACTTGTATCTGTCTTTTTTCATCTTAGACCTAATGCCACTGAAAGAGGAGAATCAAGAACTGAATATAATGAAAGAGAAGGATCAGAATGAGAAACATCATGGTATGATAACTGGAGAAAAAAATTTTAGTTGCTCACAGACTGAAAAGATTTGCTCACAAAACAATGCTCAGAAGACGACAACTAAAAGTCATTTCACCTGCCAACAGTGTGGAAAGAGTTTCAATCAACATGGAGACCTTAAAGTCCACATGAGACTTCACACTGGAGAGAAGCCTTACACCTGCCAACAGTGTGGAAAAGGTTTCACTCAAAATGGAAGCCTGAAAGTCCACATGAGAATTCACACCGGAGAGAAGCCTTACACCTGCCAAAAGTGTGGAAAGAGATTTACACATAAAGGAACCCTTAATGCCCACATGAGAACTCACCCTGGAGAAAACCCTTTCATCTGCAAACTGTGCGGAAAGAGCTTCTCACGAAAAGAAGGTCTTAAGACTCACATGAGAATTCACACTGGAGAGAGGCCGTTCGTATGTGGTCATTGTGCAAAGAGTTTCAGATGTAAAATAAGCCTTAATTACCACATGAGGATTCACTCAAGAGAGAACTGTAATCAAGAGGTATGTCGTCAGTGTGGAATGAGTTTCACAGATCGGAATAACCTTAAGAATCACGTAATAACTCACATCGGAAAGCCTTACATGTGCCACCACTGTGGAAAGACTTGCAACAGCAAAGCTAGCCTTGACGTTCATATTAGAGTTCACACTGGTGAGAAGCCATTCACTTGCCCTCAGTGTGGAAAGAGTTTCACAGTTAAAGGAAACCTTCAGACTCACATAAGAATTCACACTGGAGAGAAGCCTTTCACTTGCCCTCAGTGTGGGAAGTGTTTCACATATCAGAAAGACCTGAAACGTCATTTGCAAACACATTGTGGAAAGAAGTTGCAGAATTCTGACAATCTGAATTCTGAGTCTGATAAGAGTCTGACAATAAAAAGGAGCAATTTTGAAAAACGCATGCACATTCACTCTGGAAGGCAATTTAAATGTGATCTGTGTAATAAAACATTTCTTTTGCCATCACACTTACAGATACACATGAAAAGTCATGGATTTTTGAGACCCTATTTTTGTTCTTTGTGTGGAAAGGGTTTTAAATGGCTCAGAAGTTTAAAATGGCACCAGAAAATATGCATCTGTGCAAAATTATTTACGATTGTGTAGAGGCGTCACTTTCAATTTTGATTTGTTTAATATCACAGAATCAAAATATTACATAAACGTCCGTCTTACTGTGAAATGCAACAATGTAAATAAAATTAGAAATAAAAGGACAAACAATGAAATAATGAACATTGCACTGCATTATTTGAGTCAAATTTAATGACAATGCGCAAACATAATGTTTATTAAGCCTTGTGTTAGAATTACCTTTAGTTATATGGGAACAGATTATAGACTTAAAAATGACTTTTTTTTATTATTATTAAATGCATTTAGAAACTGATTTGACAGGCCTTAAACACAGAGGGGGATACACAAAATGTTCATGTTCATATTTATGAGTTCATATTTGAGAATGACACACCCCAAAACTTTTCTGCATGCTTATTTAAGGTAAATTCAGGGGTCCTTCCAAAAAGGATCCTTGGAATTCAAATGATTTAAGGGCATCCAAAACCACGCATTAAAAACAAAACAATTTTCAATTGTAAAAAAAAAAAAAAAAAAAGTTAAGTATTTTTACAATGTATTTATGTAGTTAACGTGAACTAGTACTAAGCTACATTTCTGCTCATATGTTTCATACCCTTGCAGAATATGCAACATTTTAACAAAATAAGAAGGATCATAAAAATTGCATGTTTTTATTTAGTACTGTCCTGCATAAGCTTTCACATAGGCTAACAGATGTTTACATATACCCCACAAGACAAAATGACTACATTTATAAAAATTGCCCCATTCAAAAATGTATATACCCTTGAATCTTAACTGTCCTGTCATTACCTGGATGATTCACGACTGTGTTCATGTTTTGTAATATTTGTTTGTGAGTCCCTTGTGATTGTTAAAAAAAAAGGTAATTGTGACTTTTTGTCTCACAATTCTGACATTTTTTCTTGCAATTGTGAGATTTAAACTCACAATTGTGTTTTATAAAGTTAGAATTGGGAGACATAAACTCATTGCAAGTTATATTTAGATCATGAATTTATCTCACAATTCTGACTTTTTTTCTGGAAAATTGAGCTTATATCTCAGAATTCTGACTTTTCTCAATATTGCAAGTTTATATCTCTCAATTCTGACTTTATAACCTCGCAATTGCAACTTTATATCACGCAATTCTGAGAAAAAAGTCAGAATTGTGAGAAATTGTTACATATTTATTAGTATTCCAAAGTATTTAGTATTAAGTTACAAAATTTGGGTAATCTAACAAAATACATTACAAATGACTTTTTAAAGCATGTATTTTGTAATATGTAGTGAAATACATTTTAAAAGTAACCTACCCAGCCCTGTATTATATTATTATATAGCTCTATAAATGAAGCATATCTTAACTTAATTCAAGCCACACAACATTCCTGTCATGTCAGCTGTTATGTGCTCGCGGCTCGCACTCTTCAATCTTGCGCAAATGTGGTTCGCTGTATATCTAAAGTGCAAAAGAAACTACATCGTAGTTAGTCAAGTCATGAAAAAAACAAGAAGGCGATTAAAGCTGCGTCAAAACTGCATGCATAGCTGTAGGCTATGTATTTGTTATGCATCACATCACATGTAAGAACATATCTCTCTATGTATGGACTAAAATATTCTATGTGAGATCACAATATATAAGGCACAAGCTGATACTTATTTTTTTAAAAGATAAATTTAATCGCTGTGCATTTGTACTAGAAGATAAGCGCAAATTTTATGTTAATTTGTAAAGTACAAACACAAATGGATCATATTTAAATGCATAAAATAACTCATTTTACATTCTGGCATTCATGTGCTGTTGACTTTCGCTCTTATTCACATTCTTGCACATGGGGATTCAAAAGAGAACACTTTTTCCCCTTTTTACTGAGTTTAGGTATGCTAGAACTGTTGTAATTAATTTATTTTAACAACTAATAGAAAGTGAATCATTCAGTGTTTACTTTTTCGGTTGCAAGTTTTTGAAACAGACCTTGCAGTCTAGCTCAGAATTGTTGAAGAGCTCAATGATTATATAAAATTCAGTGAAGATTGAGTAATGTAGCTATCTGCATGTCTCATCCATGAAGACGCAACAATGGAGAACCAGAACCAAGCTGACTGAGCAAGTTGAGCTTTAGCTATAGTGTGAGCCTGGAGGTGTGGAATAATACAAAAATTGTCAAATACACTCAGTATTCCATGATCTAATTCACTACTATCTCAATGACAATTAAGTAGAAATTAACTGTATTCAGTTGTGTTGTAGACACTAAAACGCTATTTCCCTGCATTGAAATTTTGGACAGTGAGGCACAACAAAAAGATCAGTTGGTCATTCAATGAATTTTGAGAGGTACACAAACATGCCGAAATGCCATCCGTTGATGCTAGAGCGGCCAGCCTGGGGTGCGTTTCCCAAAAGTATTGTTAGCCAACTATGGTCGCAAGTTCTGTTGAATTGTGTTAGTGATGAAGGAACTTGCGACCATAGTTGGCTTCGGTAAATGCACCCCTGGTTGGAGATATCGGTCTTGAATTACAGAGGCATGATCTGTGCTTTGCTAGGCATTACCAGAAATATGACAATGGAATGCCTTGGCTGAAAGATGTGGTGGATAGGCTGCCTTGAGGCTGTGAACGAGAGGTTGTGTTGGAAGTGGTCAAATTTGTGAGTTATGATCCAGAACGGGTATTAAGTAAGTTTCAAGCAGCTCTATGTTCTCATTGAAGAGCTGCCAATCAGTCAGGCACGGCTGCAGAGTCTGCAGATCCTCTCCAGGTTTCTGTTGCCCAAAGTGTATTAAGAGAAAACTTCCTCCAGAAATACATTCATAGAATTCATTCATATTTTAATTCATATAATTTCCATCAGCGCTGTTGATTACTTTGTTTAAAGTCAAGTCGTCACCTTTATTTGTATAGCGATTTTTACAATGCAGATTGTGTCAAAGCAGCTTTACAGTGATAGAGGGAACATCATTTTGGCTGTACAGCAGCTCTAGAGGAAAACAGTGTTATTGCCCAGGTTAAGTAAGTTCAGTATTGATTCATTCCGTTGTAATAAATCATTAGTTATTAATTTAGCTCATTCATCTATACAGCGGCTCTGGAGAAAATAGTGATGTCATCGTCCAGCTTAGTTCAGTTCACATATAATGGGGTCAATACAGACAGATCAAAAACATTGTTGAATATCAAGTGTCCCCAACTAAGCAGTTCACCCCAAAATGAAAATGATCCCATGATTTACTCCCCCTCAAGCCATCCTAGGTGTAAATGACTATCTTCTTTCAGACAAACACAATCAGAGTTGTAATAAAAAATATCCTGACTCTTCCAAGGCCTACTAAAGCAATGGGTTTTCATAAGAAAAATATCTATATTTAAAACTTTATAAACTATAATACCTAGAATGCGAGTCTAATCCTGGCATGACGTTGGGTCAGAGGTCACTCTTCCACTGGAACTGGACTCGCATACGGCTGTTGACACATTTTTTTTTTTTTTTGGTAATGCTATTTAAAATACATTATGATAAATACTTTGTTACATATCCTCTCAACGTATCAGCTGAAAATTTATTATAAATGGTTGTTAAATTATGTACACTATCACTACATGTCTATCAATGCATGTTTATGCTGAAATAACTGAAGAACAGTTTGGTTTTCTTTAAAACATCTATCATGTGTCATGATGTATATTTCCGTGAAAGGAACACAGTGAGCTTCGATGCTCCTTGTGTCAGGGTTCTGTCAATTCGGTCTGTTTATTCTTGGTTTGGTGACAGAGCTCTGACACTCCTATTGTCTTGTCTTGTCATGGTGAACGTGTGGTCCACATGTGTTGTTTTGTGTGCAGTGATCCCGTGTGATGGTCTTGATCCCGGCATTAGCTTTTCAGTGGCCTTAGTGCTGCTCCTGAAAAAAGACACCACTCTTCTGGCTCTGCTACGGATGTTATTTACTACTTCAGATTACATTTTCCGCTCTAACATCTTATTTTGGACACACTTCTAAGACATGGTAGCCTATCTGTAATTCCACACTGGTGCTTTGATATGACAACCCACACATTCGACACAAAACATTAGATTCATGCGCACTGAGGAGCTGTGCCGATGCACAACCCACGTAAAAAGAAGATAACCCTGCAATTTCAGGTTTCAAACAGAGATGGCGACAAAGCTTTAACCAAGTAACTTAAAAATTTGTCTTTTAATAAATGTGCATTGGCAATACAAAATCTGTACACCCCTTGGAGTTCAGATGGTTACAGTATATTGTAGATGTAGAAACAATTCAAAAGTGTTTGTTTGGAGTTGGCCTTAAAGGGTTAGTTCACCCAAAAATTAAAATTCTGTCATTAATTACTCACCCTCATGTCGTTTCACACCCGTAAGACCTTCATTCATCTTCGGAACACATATTAAGATATTTTTGATAAAATCCGAAATTTTTTATTTTGTTAATATTTTTTCTTTAGAAAGACAAATATAAATAGTGATGAAAGCCAAAATATTAAATGTCACAGATGTATATTTAATCCACTATTTTGTAGAGGGGGGTCAAAATGACAGTTTTCACCTGAGATTTGGAGCTAATTTACAGGGGTGTAAAATGACTTTAGAAAGATGGCAGCATCATTATTTTATTTTTGCACAGAGATTGGTAGGTCTATTAGTAAAATCTGTTGACTTCAGCAATCTTTGTTTCATTATATGCCAACAGTGACAATTCAAAAATGGCAAAAAGCACTTCTTATGCTTTTTTTTTGCCTCAGGTTTTCATGCCTGTAATTCAAGAAGTATTAAAGATATCTCAATATCCTTTTATATTCTGGTTCTTAACAAACTTTCCTTTTGGTATCTTCATTTTAAAGGCCCTTGATGGTTCTATCCCAGAGATATGGACATGTAAATATGGCTCCATGAGTAAACATTTTCAGTGTCAAAAACCAAATGTGGGTCACTTTGTATACAGCTGATACTTCTTTCTTTTAAAGAGGAATATCTAAAGAACAAATAATGCTGAAACTTGAAAATGTATCTATTTTTTTTTTTTTATCATCGCATAGAATATACCTGAGTGCCATAAATACTCTTTTTCCAAAGTTGTCATGCCTGTAACTCTAAAAGTATTCAAGATATCTTAATATCCTTCTAGATTCTAATTATTAATAAACTTTTCTTTTGGAATCTTCATTTTTAAGGCCCTGTATAGTTCAGTTCCATAGATATTGGGACCATAATGTGACTCCATGTCCAAATTGTTTGGGAAGTTTCTGAAATTTGGTTGTTTTGACACAATGACCCAGCTTTATTTAATTTTAAGATAAATAAAAATGTTATATGTCACAGTCGCACATACACTCTGCTTATTACACATACAGGGAAGCGCAGCGGCACACAAACATGCCAAATATTAAAAATAAAAGGATTACAATGTAAAAGATTATTATTGTGTGCATAAAGATAAGAATGCTTTGGTGGAATCCGGCTTGTCCCGTAGATGGTCTGCTTTAACCTCGCACACGAGCAGATCCATTTCCTCACTAGAGAAGCGTTCAGTTTTTCCGCTTGCAAATTCTGCCATGTAAATAGTGAATCCACCATGGCGTGAGAGCAACTGGCTTTTAAAGGGAATGGGAGATGATTGGTTTATTGCATGTTACGCCCAAACCACCCATTACTCATTAAGAGAATAGGGACAACCCATTTAGACCATGCGCCGGGCACGCCAACCATTTTTTCTGTCGTTAAACTAGCAAAAGTGGATTCGGACACGCCCTAAGTGCACTTGTGGCGTGCGCTTTAGAGACCATACGCTTAGATTGTAAAAAAAAGGACCCTTTGTCTGCAGGGACATGCGGTTTCTGAGTTTGTTTTTAATGACACCCATTTGACTGAACAGCCTTTCTACCTCAGCATTTTAGTGTGGGAGGGAGAGGACAGAAACTGTAAGTCTTTATATGGGTTTATACCTGCTGAATCCCTATTTTTATTAATTTTAGCCCAGAATGCCAAGGTGTTTGTTGTTTCCTCCCCTTTCTGAAGGTGAATAGACCTCCACTGATTAATAATGGTATCAGTTGTGGCCAGGCAATATCCTAGGAGGTTTGCAAATTTTGTCAGGCTCTTGTTGT
Organism: Hypophthalmichthys nobilis; assembly: GCA_037950665.1. Lineage (NCBI taxonomy): Eukaryota > Metazoa > Chordata > Actinopteri > Cypriniformes > Xenocyprididae > Hypophthalmichthys > Hypophthalmichthys nobilis. The sequence goes on from CM075489.1 coordinate 22,895,642, forward strand.
GGTTTAGAGTCTCCTCCACTTTGAACAAAGACATGTCCTGCAGTATCTCCATATTATTTGGGAGCCTTGCTCTCAGTTCTTTTCCTAAGGAGATGGTGTAGCTCACACATCTTTACATACAATCCTCCTCCTTGGGAGAGAGGTTCAGCTGTGCTGCCTTGGACCTAAATATATAGCCAAGGTATGGCTTGGGAAAAATGTGTCCATCTGTTGGCTCTTAAAGGACATCAGTTTTTGTCATTGGGTTAATGACTCTGCTGGAGACAGACTTTATAAGCCTCATTAAACAGTCAAGCTTGAGCGGATCCGACTCTTCCCTTAATTACGGACTGCACCTCACTAATGATAGATTTTAAATAAGTGAGATACTGTGGAGGTTCTGTGGGTCACTGTACATGGAATGTAGAACATCTGACATGTAACAGTGTTCATTTGACATGGTAAGGCTGAAATGCAATTTTAACTCCTCCAACTGATCCAGAATTCTGGACACAGCTGGCTCTATGGAAAGCCAGCATGTGGGACATACCTTTCTTATTAGTTTATTAGTTAAGGCTTCTCCCCACAGTTTATTGTCTGAAAGACAGTCTTGTATGCAGCGGATGAGGACTAGATGTTTTAAGACTAGATGTTTCTCCTCCCTCAGAATTTTGTGTGCACCACTGTACTCCTGTCATTACAGAGGCGTCATCTGTGCCAATTCCAAGCAAGTTCTCCTTCTTGAGGCCACACTTCCCAAGAAAAGCTAGAACTTCTCTGGCTATTGATCTAGCATCACCTCCCTCCAGCTCAATAAGGCCTAGGTAGGTGGCCACCACATTTGCCTTGTCCTCACTAAAATACAGAATTACGATCCCAAGGTACTTTGAGACACTTACATCGGTAAGTTCATCAAGAAGGAGGCTGTATTTGCTGTCACCAATTTCAGTCACCAGTCTTTTAATGAAATATGGTGCCAACACTCCATTGATAATTTCAGTACACTTGGTACGGTGCATCCGAAAATGTTTGGCTGCACTGGAATCTGGAAAAGCAGCTTTGCATGCCTTACCAATGTGGTCACAATTGAGAATGGAACAGTGCTCTGCAATAGCCATTGCCATTGTTGCCTCTGCCTTTTTGAAGAGTCTGTGTTTTTGGAGCAAATGTCAATGTAGATTGCTTTGCTTGATTATAAGGTTTGGACTTTTCATTGTGCTTCTGAGTTGATGCACGCTTTTGATGCATGCATCTCTGTCCTCATTGTATTTTATGATGCTACAAATGATATCCAACTGTAAAAAAAAAAAAAAAAAAACATTGTTGAAAGAGTCAGGAATTAGAACGGAAGATAGAACAGAGTTGTTGCTATTTTGCATCATAAAACACCGTCCTGTCTTGTCTCATTGGTGTAAAATGACAACTTTCAGAACGCTGCAGACCGTAGCATTGCAAGGAGTTGCAGGTTTCAACTCGTCTCATCACTGGGCTTCCCATGCTTGACAGTTTCTACTACTGAAATACTGAATCTACTACTTTATAATGCTGAACCATAGCCACCCACTCAAACATTACATCATTTAAGCTCTGTTGTAGAGATGGTCATAGAGCCTCTTGACTTTGTTGATCATGCCTTTTGAGTCCAACTCTATGATGACTTTCTGGACATATTTAAATGTCAGTTTCAATGTCTTGGGATATTCCAGATTTAGGGCATAAAGGTGGCATCTCTGATGACGAAGATTGCCATGGTTTCCTGTTGAAGAATTTGTTTAGCTGCTTCCTTCTCCAACACCTGGAAAATAATTTAGGAAGGAGAAAGTTAGTGTTTTGACACTTAAGTACAAAATGTCTACATTAACAGACAACGTTAAAACACTATCAACTGAATTCAGAAGTATTTTACTAACCATCAAAAACATATTAATGGGTGACTGGTGTGGCGTTCGACAGAATGAAAAAATAAGTGTTGTGAACTGCAAAAACCCATCACATGGTGAAATTTTACCTATCACAATATCATAATGAAAGCTGGATTCGAGACCTTTCCTTTTTTACTTCTTTCATAGCTTGTCTGTAACAAAAGTTATGGTTATCTGAAGTCAGCTGATCGCTCTCATTTTCAGGAACGGAATTTTGAGAAAAACAGGTTTATATAACTGTCACCCCCTTTTTTCACACAGACATGAAAATGCACTATCCAAACATAAATGGTTGTAATTCAAGAATGCTTTGGAATATAGACCTAAGGTTGGTCTTGTTTTAAAGAAGACACTTGTCAGATTATTTTAGAAATGAAATAAGTTTAAGTTTATGAAAATGTAAAAATATAATAGTTTATATTTTATAATAATATATTACAAAACATGTTTTACTCTTAAACTGCAAGAAAATCAAAGCCAAAAATGTCCAAATGTTAGGTTGATATATTTAAAAAATTAGCTTTCAGTAAGATTTTGTTTGGGCGCAGTACCAAACTTTTTCACTAGATGACATCCAAGCTCAATTACTGACCATGTAAGGGTGCCTCCATTTATTTGAGTAATCTGAACCATATATTTCCATAATTTCATACATTTTATGAAGTAGACATCCTATTCAGAAGTAGTATGAGCAGTTTGGCAGTATTTGATTTGAATTCAACCTCTAATAAACACATAATTAGAATATGTATGTTCATAGCTCTGTTGTTCTCATGCTCCGCCTTCTCACGATAACATTGTAGGCCTATTAGGGAAAAAAATCTTTGCGTGTCGTAGTTTACACAGGACTGGTGGGAAATTTGCATTAATAAACCTTCATTCTACATGTTATGTGGTTTATTTTGATATAGGTGAACTGTCTTTGTAGTGTTATGAAAAGTGTTATGAAAGCTATGGCTGATTTTTTTTCACCTCCGCCAGGTGTGTTCTTAAACAGTAACGTTAGAGAAAGACAGTCTTTTCAGCTTGCCACTATAAATTGCTATTTTTCTGCACTTAACAGGTGAATTTTGCCAAGATATTTTCAGAGATGATAGACAAGATGTTATAGAATGATAATTTAATGAAAACCCAATTTTGACAAAAAAATGACATTCAACCTATTTTTTGACTTAACTGAAAATGTTCTGTCGTGACATCCAACAGGTTTTCCCAGATCGCATCACAAATGTAACTTGGCTCCTACACAATAGCAGCATCCTGTTGGTGTCAGGATTGGTTTTCAACGTGGCTTTACTGCCCCCCAGTGTCCTCTGGTTAGTACTAAACTATTTTCAAAAGCAACCGACATCACCCGATTGGCGCCCATGCAGCAGTACTTCTGTGCATACAGTGTTACACAATACGTCTACAAATACATCTATTAATTAATGTCAAGACACAAAACAATCTCAAAACAAAAAGGACACTCCAGGATCATATTAAATTTATTTTTATTAATTGTTCAAAGAGGTCAGGGAAACTGTTTGTAGTATTTGCCATTAGTTTGTGCGTTCCATTCCTACTCTTTTCACTCTCTCGCACCAGAAAATCTAGAACCCTGCTTCTCCTCTTTTTGGCAGGTCTGGGACAAGATGAAGTAGATGGCCTATCCTCCTGCAGGCTCCTTGTGCCAGACAGTGCAGAGGTCGCAGCCTCCTTTTCCTCTACATTCGTCTGGCTAACAACTGCAGGAGGCGATGAGCTACTGTCTGTGGCTACAGCAGCACAGTTTTTGGTTTCTGCGTCACATGAGTCTATCAGGATAGGAGGCTCGATAGAGGGCCTCCCACAATGCATGGCAGAAAACCATGGCCATGTGGCTCCTGTGGCCTCCCTACCATCTGTCCCTGTTCCTGTAGGACAGCGGAGCTCTAAAAGAAAAGAAGTAGAGATGAATAAGTCTTATTGAACTGGCAGGAAATAAACGCATACCAAATGAAATTAATACATAATTAATACATTTCACCTACCTTATATTTCCTTTTCAGGTTATCCCATTATTTGGCAATTTGACGTGGTGTCACCGTTTTTCTCAGACCCATCTTCTTAAGAACATGACTATACAATACAAAACAAATAACTTACACACAAAGACAAACTAAGATAAGAGTATTGATATTATATTAGGTATTAATTAATCCCTCATTGCATGTCTCAAAGAAAGTGAAAGAAAAAAAAAACAAGTATATCTTTTCTTGTGTAACGAAACAACTCACATCTAGCACCATTCTTTGGCACTGTGCCTCCTTCCCGTAAAGTTTGCATTATGTTCCATATGGATTTTGATCAGACTGTAGGTCTCCTTATCAGACCCTGTATGAAATTACTTTGCATGAAAGTGGTGTAGTTCTAATTCTTTATATTTTACATATTTACACCTGCTTTATACTTTATATTTTAACATATATTTAATATATTGATCACACAGTATTTTTGTAGCTTATACCGATAAGCTACAAAAATACTGTGTGATCAATATGTTAAAATATAAAGTTCATGCCTTATTATCAATTATAAAACAGTTAGTTCCTGTCCTTGATTCTGATTGGTCAATAGCTGTGTTTTATTCACGATAAAACATGGCTATGGCCGCTTCACCCAACGGTTTTGTGTATCACTACACAACACCCTTAGCAACCACTCTTAGCAACGTAAACTGTATGTTCATCAATTGATATTGTTCATTGAAGATTACTGTATTATTTAAAAGAGTGTTGTGAGAAATAAGATCGAGTGAGCGAGTTTATTACCTGCATCCAGATTTAGCATTTTCCTTTAGGTCAGTCCTGTGTTCATAATAAAAAATCTGTTTAAATGTCCGATGTATTATCTTGTCCTTTTAACAGTTAAGGGGTTTTCCCGTGACTGACAGCGCTAGTCAAAGCATTTGTCAGTTGCGTCTTGTTCGGTGTTCGCAATAATACAGTCTTTTCAATGTAAAAGTCTTCGCTACTGACTGACACACTCATAAAGACAGTCTTTGCCACCATCTAATGGCGTAATAATGTAACTTCTGTTGCTGTTTGCGGTCTATTTTTTCCCGGCGGAAGGAAGGCTTTTAGTAAGAGTTTACTTCATGAAAGCATTGTTACATATTTTTGGCTTTGTGTCATGCCTAACAACGCCCTTCAGCCGTGACTTATTCACGATACAGCACAGCCTCTCGTACCTTATTGCTCACATATAAGGAGCATTCATTTTGAACATTAAAAATATCAAAACATTAAAAATAATGTTAAATACATAGTTGAGTTTGAGTTCACAGGCCCAACTACATTAAAAATGAAGTCAAAGACATGCTTAAAGCTGCTCTAAAATGTATATGGCATGTGTAAAATTATACATCAATATTAAGTATACTATCTGAAATTAGTCTATAATATAATAAGTTGATGCTAATGCTGAATACTCTGAACTTTCTGCCATGGTTAGCGCTGGGAGCAGATGTGAAGAGGGAGGAGAATTTATATAAATGTGTACACCTGTCTGTCCTCATGGTGCGATTAAGGCAGGAACACACCAAGCCGATGGTCGGCCGACTAAGTTTTCTCAGTGTGTTCTGCACCGTTGGCTGAAGTTGGTCCTCGTCTGCTTTTTTTCGGCCGATTCGACATGTTGAATTGGCGTCGGAGCTCGTCGGTCCGTCGGGCCATCTGATAAATCGAAAACGACTTTATCAGCATGGTGGAAAGCTAACAGTCTTTTTCAACTTCTCACCATCTAGTTGGACACCATTATGGAACATGTTCACTATCAACAAAAAATCTTTTCTCTTTCTGAAAATGAAAGAGAAAGGAATATTAAATTTAGGAGATATTTTTGAAAATGATTCATTTTATGACTTTTGAACAGTTACAAAAGAAAATAATATTCCGGAAAACAGACGCTATCAATACACACAATTAAAGGAAGCTATAAAAAGTAAATTTACTATAAATACCTTTGTGAATCTTAATTATGAGCTCTTTGAAAAATTAAAATCTTTACCTTTTATCAAGTCATTATATTGAATATGTAATATTGTAACCTCCAATGATACCATCATTTATCTACCTACAAATAAATGGAATAAGGATCTTCATTCTGAATATACTGACCTAGACCTTTTAGAACTTTGCAAAGATATTTTGTCATATCTAGTAATTCCAGACGCTATCAATACACACTATACAATACAAAATACTATATTGTGTATATTTCACCAAAAGTAAATTGTTTCAGATAGGCCAAGTCAACACTGATCATAAGTTTACATACCCTGGCAGAATTTATGATTTCTTGGCCATTTTGGGCACAGAATATGAATGATAACACAAAAACTTTTCTTTCACTCATGGTTAGTGTTTGGCTGAAGCCATTTATTATCAATCAACTGTGTTTACTCTTTTTAAATCATAATGACATAAACTACCCAAATGACCCTGATCAAAAGTTTACATACCCTGGTGATTTTGGCCTGATAACATGCACACAAGTTGACACAAACGGGTTAGAATGGCTATTAAAGGTAACCATCCTCACCTGTGATCTGTTTGCTTGTAATTAGTGTGTGTGTATAAAAGGTCAATGAGTTTCTGGACTCCTGACAGACCCTTGCATCTTTCATCCAATGCTGCACTGACGTTTCTGGATTCTGAGTCATGGGGAAAGCAAAAGAATTGTCAAAGGATCTGCGGGAAAAGGCAGTTGAACTGTATAAAACAGGAAAGAGATATAAAAAGATATCAAAGGAATTGAGAATGCCAATCAGCAGTGTTAAAACTCTAATTAAGAAGTGGAAAATGAGGGTTTCTGTTGAAACTAAACCACGGTCAGGTAGAACAACTAAAATTTTAACCACAACTACCAGGAAAATTGATCGGGATGCAAAGAAAAACCCACAAATAACTTCAGGTGAAATACAGGACTCTGAAAACATGTGGTGTGGCTGTTTCAAGATGCACAATAAGGAGGCACTTGAAGAAAGATGAGCTGCATGGTCGAGTCGCCAGAAGAAAGCCATTACTATGCAAATGCCACAAAGTATCCCGCTTACAATACGCCAAAGAGAACAGAGACAAGCCTCAAACCTTCTGGCACAAAGTCATTTGGAGTGATGAGACCAAAATTGAACTTTTTGGCCACAACCATAAACGCTACATTTGGAGAGGAGTCAACAAGGCCTATGATGAAAGGTACACCATTCCTACTGAGAAACACGGAGGTGGATCTCTGATGTTTTGGGGATGTGTGAGCTACAAAGGCACAGGAAATTTGGTCAAAATTGATGGCAAGATGAATGCAGTATGTTATCAAAAAATACTGGAGGAAAATTTGCACTCATCAGCCCGGAAGCTGCGCATGGGACGTACTTGGACATTCCAACATGACAAGGCCAAGTCGACCTGTCATTGGCTACAGCAGAATAAAGTGAAGTCAGTCTCCTGACCTCAATATCATTGAGCCACTCTGGGGAGATCTCAAACATGCAGTTCATGCAAGACAGCCCAAGAATTTACAGGAACTGGAGGCTTTTTGCCTCAAAGAATGGGCAGCTTTACCATCTGAGAAGATAAAGAGCCTCAATCACAACTACCACAAAAGACTTCAAGCTGTCATTGATGTTAAAGGGGGCAATACACGGTATTAAGAACTGGGGTATGTAAACTTTTGATCAGGGTCATTTGGGTAGTTTCTGCTGTCATTATGATTTAAAAAGAGTAAACACAGTTGATTGATAATAAATGGCTTCAGCCAAACACTAACCATGAGTGAAAGAAATGTTTTTGTGTTATCATTCATATTCTCTGAAAAATGGCCAAGAAATCATAAATTCTGCCAGGGTATGTAAACTTATGAGCACAACTGTACATATTGTCAAAATAGTTTAGATGATTATATCCACTCCTTCTGAAACTGATACTGTACATACATAAAAAAATTCTGATCAGAAGTCAAATATAAACTTGAAGCGATTCTAGACTGAAGTCCCCTTCAGTATTTGTTAGTATAATTTTCTCCCATTAACACTTCAAAAGAAAAAAAAAACATTCATCTTTGCCTCATCTATATTAGCTAAAAAAAGTAATACTATTAAACTGAAAGGATAGAACAAAAATATCTATTACCTATTAGTTTCTATTATCAAACGAAAGTAGAAAACAGCGTACATTCGAACGGAAAAATCTGCTTACGACAACGCTCACGTGTGATTCATTAAACTTTCTTATGCGGCCAATTCCGTCGCACGAATGAACAGGTGTTGATAAACGTGGCAGCTGAAAACAATCGTAATTTGAATATCACGCCCCTATAAATTCAAGTCCTGCCCCCAGACTTTAAGACATGGAGAAACGAAACCCGGCCAAGAAAAGGAATTTTTCCAATCTGGAGATTGAAACGCTAACGACAAGTTCAAAATCACAGCCTTGTACTAATCGGGAGTTTAAAGAGTGGCATCAAAGGAGGTCAGAAGAACGCAATTTGGAAAAAATTCACTGATGTGGTCAACAGTGTTGGCATAGAGAGCCGAACACCAGCTGAGGTTTGAAATTTGAATTGTTTCTCAATAAAAGTAATGACCCATAACATTGTATCATTGCTTTAAACAGTAAATACAACAATTGTTTATAGTACGTCCAAAAATTATTACATTTAGGTCAAGAAGAAATGGTCAGACTTGAAGCTCGCTATCAAAAGGCATGTTGCGATCCTGAAACGCAGCATCACAGAGACTGGAGGAGGCCAGCCAAATTCTCCAGCCTTGTTCTGACGCCAATCGAAGAGCGCGTAGCTGCGCTCATCGGCTCGGCTTCAGTCTGTGGGATAAGTGGTGGAGGAGACACGGACGCACCAGTATTCGAGCAGTATGAAGGTAAAAATCAAATACACCTTGTAGGTTGTGTGGCTAAATATTAGTAGGGACACGGATGCATTGTTATATTTTTTTTATTTATTTTTGATCGGCCAGAGCAAGGCACCAGTGGTGTTCAGCCACCATGTGCAACAGAGGCAGCCCCACAAAGCCAGGCAAGCGGTGACTCGAAGCATGTGACCTCCATCCCCCGAACTGGCACAACACCACGACCCATGGGTTCTGATGACGGAGGTCCTAGAAAAACAGACCGAAATGTGTCGGTTAATGGCAGAAATAAATAGTTCACTCATTGCAATAAATGACACACTGAAAGAATAAAAACCCTTCTATAAACCACCTGTATTGTTGGAATTCTGTACTTACAAACTAGAAACGTGTAATGAGTGCCTCTCTTCTTTATATTGCCCTCACTTGGGGCTGTGCTGGGCAAGGTTGTCTAAGCATCGGTTCTTTAGGAGGCATCTGAACATCAAATGCAATTCCATTGCTCTGTGCAATGTTGTGCAGAACCCCACAGGCCAAGACGATGTTGCAGACCTTCTCCAGTGTATAAAGTAGTGTCCCCCCAGCTGACCCAAGACAGAGCCATCTGCCCTTTAGTAGCCCGATGCGCCGTTCCACTGTCGCCCGTGTCTGCGTGTGCACTGTTGAACCTGCGCTCCTGCCGTTAGAGGGTTTGCCAGTGGGGTAACTAGGTACTCTGTGAAGAGTAGCCCTTATCACCTTTTTTTTTTTTTTTTTTTAAGAATCAGAAAAAACGTGTTAGGTCATTTGCATACCTTTACAATAATTTTGCTCTTGTTTTATGTAAAGCAGGTACTGCCCACACCAATATAGTTCTCCTTACTCCCCCAAAGGTTTCATGTGAGGGAAATATTTAAGACACTCTCATCAGTGATGTACCTCAGACTCCTCGGGTGTTTCGGCCCTTTAAACACCAGACACTCTCCTCTGAGGCGGCCCATCCTGGATGATCAGTCCAGGACGAGTGTCTTATGGCCAATTGCTAGTCGGACTAGACCAGATCCACAGGGACATTGTTGGGTTCTGGCTTGAACCAATTATGATTTAAGACGAGTTTGGCAGACCTCCTATCTTGGAAATCGATTTAATTAGCTTTGAGATTGTCCCATAATTCAGAAATTTAGAAAATTGAATTATTCTGAACAGGCTCGCAATGGGTCGGGGGGCCGGGACTGGCGGACGCAGAGCATCAACCTCTCCAGTTCCTCTCCCTCGAAACCAACACAAACCAAACCAACATTACCCCAGAATAGGGATAACCGCTGGACGCATTGACTTCTAAATTGCAGCGATTCCGAAAAAAAGCTCACAATGGGTTGGGATTGGGACTGCCGGATGCGGAGCATCAAGCTTCTACCAGTTCCTCCCCCTAAAAACCAAGACAAACCAAACCGACATCATCCCAAAGGGACAACCGCTGGCCGTGTTGACAACTGAATTGGAGCCTGCCATAAATTCAACAGTCGAAACGGAGAGAGCAGTCAGTGTGCAGGAATGATGGTTTAAAAATGGTAGTTACCAAGGAGGTGACGCTTCTGGAGCATCAGTGAATGTTTGAACCTTTTTTAATAGTTGTGTTTGAGTCCCTTAATTGTCCTTAGTGTAAAACGATGGATCTCAAAATCATACAGTCACTGCTGGAAAGGGTTCAAATTTGCAAAAGATGCTGGAAAACTAAAGAATTTGCAGGACCTGGAGGATTTTTCTGAAGAACAGAGCTCAGTTTAACTGCTCAGAACAAACAAGTGACTCATGAACAACCATCACAAAACATAAAAACAGTCGTAGATCATCCAGGTAACTACCTTTTGAATAGGGTTGTTTTAATAAATTCAGCTATTTTTTTGTTTTGTGGACTGTATGTAAACATCTTTTATGTAAAATATCTTACTCAGGACAGTACTAAATAAAAAATAACATGCATTTTGTATGATCTCTCTTATTTCTGCAAGGGGTTCCCAAAGTTTCGCATGGCACTGTATGTTCACCTGTGCATTCTCACTAAAGATGAATCAAATAATGCAGTGAAATATTCATCATTTCATTCAGTTTGTCTTTTTATTTATAGTTTTGCATTTACAAATCAGCATTTCACTGCAAAACAAGTTGAATTAATATTTTGATTCCAACTTACCAATATGGACCGTTCTAAAAATATATTTACAAGGCTGATGTAAACAAAATCTTAAGTCAATACAACCCTTCTTATTAAGTTATTTATTATTGTTTCAGTAGTGACATTTTCTGAAAATAGAATATGAGAATTAACTGCACAATTACTAGAAATGAGTACCTTGGATATTATTTAATTTGCATACATACAAAATTTGTGGAAAAAGATCATTTTTTTCAAAACGTTTTCCAACTCTGAACTTGAACCAGTTCTGTAGAATGGCCCATATATGCAATGGGGCGATGCCTATATACAATGGAACACCTTGAGAAGAAAATTTGTCCAACATTCATCTGCGGCGTGAACGTAGCCTTAATTTCACACAGATACGTATTTTCTGATGCCATTTTAAATCGCTGAGCCATTTGAAACTTTTTCCACACAAAGAACACGAATAGGGTCTCAAATCTGCGTGACTTTTCAGGTGTATCTGTAAGTGTGCCGGCAAAAGAAATTTTTTATCACACTGATCACAATTAAATGTCTTTCCTCCAGAGGGAATTTGCAAATGTCGTTTCTTGTCTCTTTGATATGTGAAACTCTTCTTACGCTGAAGACATGTGAAAGGCCTCTTTCCAGTGTGAAGTCTCATGTGAGTTTTAAGCTTCCCTTCGCTTGTAAAACTATTTCCACAGTGATGGCATATGAAAGGCTTCTCTCCTGTGTGAGTTATTACATGATTCTTAAGGCGATTAATGTCTGTAAAACTTCTTCCACACTGATGGCATATAAAACAGTTCTCTCTGGAGTGAATCCTCATGTGTCCTCTAAGGTTTTCTCTACATCTGAAACTTTTTCCACACTGAACACAAGTGAACGGCTTCTCTCCAGTGTGAATCCTCATGTGAGTCTCAAGGGTCTCTTTACGGCTAAAACTCTTTCCACACTGACCACATACGAACGGCTTTTCTCCAGTGTGAATGTTCATGTGATACCTAAGGCCTACTTCCCGTGTGAAGCTCTTCCCACACAGTTTGCAGGTGTAAGGCTTCTCTCCGGTGTGAATTCTTATGTGCTTTTTAAGGTTTCCATTTTGAGTGAAAGTCTTCCCACACAGTTGGCAGGTGAAAAGGCCCTCTCCAGTGTGAATTCTCATGTGTTTTTTAAGATTTCCCTTTCCACTGAAATTCTTTCCACACTGTTGGCAGCTGAAAAGACTTTCTCCAGTGTGAATTCTCATGTGGACTTGAAGGTTTCCTTTTTGAGTGAAACCCTTTCCACATTGTTGACAGATGTAAGGCCTCTCTCCAGTGTGAATTCTCGTGTGAACATTAAGGTTTCCTTTTTCATTGAAACTCTTTCCACAATGTTTGCAGGTGTGAGGCTTCTCTCCATTGTGAATTCTTATGTGGACTTTTAGGTTCCCACGTTGATCAAAAGTCTTTCCACACTGTTGGCAGGTGAAACACTTTTTAACTCCTGTCTTTTTAGCTCTTTTTTGCAAGGTCTTTTCAATCGGTGTAGAATTTTTTACAGTCATGAAATCATGATGTTTTTGATAATGATCTTTCTCTTCAATTTCATTCTGCTCTTGATCCTCCTCTTTTGGCACCATCAAGTCTAAGGTGAAAAAAGACAAATACAAGTTAACACATCTTACATTCTATATTCAATAAGGCAGTGGTTTTCAATACTGGTCCTAGGGACCCTCTACTCTGCACATTTTGTATGACTTTCTTATTTAATCTGATCACAGTTCTTTAGGAGAGAGCTTCACGAACTGAACGGAGTGTATCAGATAAGACATGACAGGATTGAAAACCACTGCAATAAGTTACTAAAAGAGTCGAAAGGGAACAACTAGATTATGTGCGTCCCCTTCAGACAATTAGAATCTGAGGACCTAAATTGCTAGCATCTATTTATGCCTTCGTTAACATGCTATGCTACGTCATCAAGTGGTGTGGTAACTAAATACATTTTTTTAAATACAGAGATGGGAAGTGTAGTGTACTTTTTCCACCTGGGCAGAAACAGCAATCAAAGACAGTTAAACAAGATGTCGTGCTGTCTCAAACAATTTCCATTTCCTGTGATGCTTGGACATCGAGACCAATACAGTCATACATTATGATAACCTGCCACTACATATCTGCACAATAGGAACTTGTCTTGCACGTTCTGCAGATTAGAGCAATGTTTGACAATCACACCGGAGCGAAAATGGCAAATTTGCTAAATAATGTGATGACTAAATGGGGAATAGAAGACAAAGGTCCTGTACTGGTGACTGACAATGCCAAATTAGTTCACGTGAGATACCTTGTGCACTATTTTAACCTGGGCTCTGAAGTTACCGGCAGTTTCCCAACTTCTCGAAAGAGTTCAGAGCATCACAACATTTTTAGTTTAAATTTTAACAATTTGAGTAAACGAGGCTTAGTGACTTTGGCAGTTTTATACACGCTCCGAACCACTGATTCAAAACAAAAGATTCATAAAGCTTCGAAGGTTCCTGAAGCAGTGTTTTGAGATCGCCCATCACTAGATATTGTTGAATAAAGTCATTATTTGTTTTTTTGGAGCACAAAAAGTATTCTCTAGCTTCATAACATTAAGGTCGAACCACTGTAGTCACTTGAACTATTTTAAATATGTCTTTAGTAGGTTTGGGCATCTGAAAGTGTTGATTATCTTGCTGTCAATGCAGACCTCGCTGAGCCATCAGATTTTATCAAAAATATCTTAATTTGTGTTCCGAAGATGAACGAAGGTCTTACAGGTGTGGAACAACATGAGGGTGAGTAATTAATTACATAATTTTCATTTTTGGGTGAACTAACCCTTTAAGCCCCAGGTATACTTCATTTTCTGTGTTAATTCGTTACATTTATATAGCACTTTTCTCTGCACTCAAAGAGCTAGCTATATATATATATATATATATATATATATATATATATATATATATATATATGGAAGAAGGAAATCTACTCAACCACCACCAATGTGACAGCAGCCATACTGTAACCAGAATGCCCACCACACACACCAGCTTATTGGTGGAAAAGAGTGATGAAGCCAATCAGTATATATATGGGGATGATGGACAGAGGCCAAAGGGCAAATTTGGCCAGGACACCAGGGTTAAGACCCCAATATACTTCAAACGAAGTTCTTTTTCGTTTTTCGTTTAAAAAAACAAAGTTCGAAATACATGAACAGCGATATACTGTAATCAAACATCTGACACTGCTGAGAGCGGTGTTTAGATGAATATGTAAATGTGCTGTGCACTTCTCTGTAACAAAATAAACTACAAAAATGAGAAAACAGCAAGCATTTTTATAGAAAGCATTTATATTAAGCACAAAGCGTCTGATCATAACAACATTGGTATGTTAGCACGAGCTCTGCAAATTAGCACTCCAGTCACGTCACGTTTATTTATATAACACTTTATTCAATAGATTGCTTAAAAGCAAGCAGCTTTACAGTATCAAACATGAAAAACAGTGTCAGTGCAACTTCATTTTGTACTATAAAGCGGCTATCTAACGTGTTCATGTTTTCAACCGCAGAGATCTTACCTCAACGAACTAAACAGATGAAATGAGTCAGAGAACAGTTCCATGTGAAAGAAGGCGGAGCCTCGGCACACACCTCCTGTTACGTTATCGTCACGGACCAATGATAGTACGAAGGTGTTTTGCAGCTGGAGCCAACTTTTCCTGAAAGTTCGCTTTGGCAAGCTGTTTGAACTCTCAAAACGAACTTCGTTTTGGCCTCATTTTGTTCAAAATGACTTCACATCAGTTCGTTCTTCGATTTCGTTGGAAGTATATCGGGGCCTTTATACCCCTACTCTTTTTCAAAGGACATCCTGAGATTTTAAATGACCACAGAGTCAGGACCTCAGTTTAACATCTCATTCATCTCAAGTCTGCACAAGCCTTTCAAGGTATACTCCTTGGCCGGGAGTGTTGAAAGACACGTTCGCCGTGTGCGCTCTAGTGGCGGACTTTTGTTCTAAAGCGCTCAAATCATCACACATGCAACGTTGTGCTTGTACCATTGAGTATCTAAAGCTCAAAGTATTCTTTGGCTGTCCACATTCCATACACTGACCGCTTGACGTAATTTTCATCATCAAGAGGGTCCGAGGACGTCCGCGGACACAGAAATTGGGCTGCATGTGCGGGGACGTCCTCAGACCCTCCCGATGATGAAAATTACGGTCAGTGTTTGGAACGTGGACAGCCGAAATATACTTTGAGCTTTAGATACCGAAAGCACTCTGTTTATTGCTTGTAATTAGTGCTGTCAAAATGAACACATTTATGCATAATGATTGATTTTTTTCAGTTTAATGCAATGAAAATATTTAACGCAATTAACGCAGCATCATTTTTTCCCCATCATCCTTTTCCTGGCATTACATTATATGACCACGCTTTTATTCATGCAAATGGATTTGAAACCATTAAAGCGCGACAAGACACAAACTTAGTGCATTACTGGCACGCGCTGTCTGTGAATCTCCTGTCTGTGTGAGAGAAACATGATTTGTGCGCACCGAAAGCCACTTTAGACAGCGCTTGCATGGACAAAAACATGCAAAAGTATGCCAAAATGCCCATTTTGTCGAGTCTCCTTGTAAGCATAGTCTTAAATGAGTTCAATGAAGTAAAGAGTTGTAAAGAGAATATAAAGAGTTGAGTGAGAAAATGGGATACGTGTCAGATCTGCATCATGTTCAGCAGCGGCAGGTCTTAAAGTCACAGCAGCCTAATAAACCAGTTGCTTTGATGCCTGTCATTAATGTTAATTGAAGAACAAAAGAAAATCATTCAATAGCAGTGTGATTTAACTTTTGTAGCTTTAATAAGGATTGATCTATATTCAATTTATAATTTATGCAGTGAAGACTGAAGTGTTTAATAACTTAATTCAATTTTTGTATATTTCCTACCTGTTAGACCTGAAAAAAAAAATCTTAGAGCACTGTTTACAAGCTTACATGGGTCAAAAACAACTTTTTTTTTGCATTTTGACAGGTATATATATGTGCATCACAGCCATCTGAATCATAATCAAATTGAATCCTGAGGTGCCTAGAGATTCCCACCCATACTGCCTAAGAATCAACCCACTACATGTCGAATACAACTGTTTTAAATAGGAAACTCTTGAGATTCTTCTAAAACATCATTCATTTCTGTAGACAATTTGACTAAGTTCAGATTTTGAGAATGAAACCAACCTATTTGTTTCTCAGTATCTTCTTGTTTCACTCCGAATGCTTCTTCAATCTTCATTTCTTCACTCTCCTCTTTAACGAACGCCATTTTGTACATCACGTGGATCTCAGTTGTATCACAAAGAGTTTTCCGGTGTGTTCGGACCCTCTGTCCTGTTTAAGATGAGAATAAATAACAGAAAAAAATAAAATAAATAAAAACTAAATCTCTGGGTGTGTCTCAATCAGCTCCTTAAATCCTAAAAGATTCCTAGGCAAATCTGTAGTCTTTGATCACTAGTTTAACATGCTCACCGACAGCCGATTAATGACCGTTGCGATCAAATTTTTACCTCCGATGAAATTCTGGCAGTGTCAGAAGATTTGGTGCACAGTCCTGCAGTGTGACTTCTCCTACGACAAATGTCAAATTGTCTTCGTTTTTCAAGATAATCCGTGATCAAAATTAACACTAGAGATTTCTTTGATAGGGCTATCGCGGTTAAGGAATTTCCCTTGCGGTATTTTTGAGTGGCTCAATAGCGCGATATGCGGTTTTACCGCCATATGTATATATGTATGTATATTATATATATATATATACACACACACGGCCATATTCAATAATGAAACAAAATAGAGCGTTGAAACAGGAAGTGAAGTAACAGAAGACAATGTCAAAATGAGGGTCGTAGGGCTAAGATCGTCGGGCTATTGTTATATGTATAATAGTTAGTTTTGATCCTCGAATCTTACTAAACAAGAGACTTTCTGCTGATATTTCACAAGTATAAGCAGAACTACTTATCTGCACGTTCCAGACGGGCTGTCAGTCAGTTCAGTTACATTGTTGCGCCACAAGGTGGCGGCAAGGGACTGTCCTTTGAGTCTTTAAACAGTTTATTCAACTACACATTCAAAAACGCTGATTCATTTAAAGATAGATGTAATGAAACAAGCTGTTGAAATCATTTTAACTTTGAGCGGCACTTTATAAGGCTCAGCTGACCAGTAATGCGTCGATGCTAAGGGAGAGATTTCTATCCTTGGAGACGACGACCTTTTTTCACGAATATATGTCTCGGCCTGAAGGACAGACGCAGGTAATCGCACACGCTCAGTCAATCTCTCACATTCACTGTCTGTTTAGTGCAAATCTACGGAGCCTCTGTACAAATTAACATGGTACACATTATGCTATCATTATTAACTTATTTACTTTTTAGTACACATGCATGAAGTGTAAAACGAGAAAGACATAACCTTTCAAAAATTAGGAAACATGCAAATATCGCGGTTGCTGCGGTTTTTGCAGTCCTATGCGGTTGGCTCGTCGATAGCGCGGTATTACGATATTGCGGTTATCGCGACAGCCCTAGGGGGGAAAACAATTCAACAGTCCCCATTGACTTTGTATTGCGTGAGGCTGCCTCCTTGTCATTTCTGGCTTATAACAAAAAATAGAACAATGCCTAAAAGCTGCTATGTGACATGGTGTACAGCAAACAAGCTAAAAAACCCAGAACTAAGTTTTTATAAGCTGTCGACCCCAAAAAAACAAATGTTTAAGGACACAAAAGTGGATACAGGCAGTGAGACAGAGCGCAACGGGTCATATTACTATAAGAACTAAATTGGAGGGGAACGTATTCGGCGACAGGTGAAATAATTCTTTGACATGGTTAAAAATAATGAAAGGTTTGTTTTTGTTTGTTTGTTTAGCATATGTTGTCGCCGATTACGTTCCCCTCCAGTGTATTTCTTATAGTAATATGACCTGTTGCAATCTGTCTCACTGCCTGTATCCACTTTTGTGTCCTTAAACATTCGTTTTTTGGGGTCGACAGCTTATAAAAACTTATTTCTGGGTTTTTTAGCTTGTTAGCTGTACACCTTGTCACACAGCAGCTTTTAGGCATTGTTCTGTTTTTTGTAATAAGTCAGAAATTACAAGGAGGCAGCCTCACGCTATGCAAAGTCAATGGAGAGGGTTGGATTGGTTTCCCCCCCGGTGGGCATGGTTTTCAGATTATACTAAATGCGCTCTGTCTCTATGCTTGGCCACACCTCATGTCACTTTCCCAAAAAAAAGAAAACACTCAAAAACTAACACTACAACACTAGCCCACAAATGATACAGAATTATACAAAATTATATATTATATTTAGGCATTTATTGTTTACATTTGGTATTTATTGATTTAATAACATCACATATGGCTCCGATTTGTAGCATAAACAAATTTCTGCCAGCATTGTCAATGAATGGTTGCCAATTTCGAAAAGAAAATTAAACTTGAACTTAGTTGAACTTGACGAAAAGCATCAATATTTCAAATGGTTTATTTAGCCTCACATGATTCCACATCATTTGTGTAATTTTTCCATTTTTATATGCAACATTATGTGAGCGAACAACTTGAGGGTGAGTAAATGATAACAAAATACTCATTTCTGGGTGAAGTAGCCCTTTAATAACAGCTACCCCAGATAGCACAGGTACGTCTGCAAGATGTCTGTTAAAGATCACTTCATCTGAAGCATCTGCTGTTTACAAACATCTAATTGACATCTTTAAGATGTCAGTTTTACATACATTCTAAATCATAAACATCTTAAAGACATCTTCTAAACGTCTATTTGACATCAGACAGGAAACGTCCTATAGACGTAATGCAGATGAGCAAACACCCTAAAAAATATGTCTTCCAGACGTAAACACAGACATCAAATAGACATCTCTGAGATGTACGTGTGCTATCAGGGACCGATAACAACGGAAGGAAGCTGATACTTTTCAAAAGAATGTTTTTTTTTAATCGCTAAACAAATATAGAAAGCAGACTAACTTTCAGTCCCGCGATTTAATTCGTATTGGCTGATTTTCTACCATTGTACTCAATGATGGTCAATTATTAAAGCACTGTTTTGCTTTTTCGGTAATTCAAAGTAAACGAGCCGTGTTGTGACCCGGAGGCGCAAGAGAAAAAGCTAAAATGTTGTGTTTGAAGATTTATATTACATTAGGGACGAATCCACAATTATCAACCAAGAAAATGAGACGCACCTTTTCTGTTAACGTGAACTCGAGTAGATGCGCTTTAATCACTAACTAAAAATAACGCTAAAGAATGTTGCAGCAATACAATGTTACTTTGAATAATAAGTCATTCATTTTACCACGCTTTCAAAAACTATACAATTGTCTGAATAGTTTGTATGTATTTAAACACTTTAAAAGCTTAAAAACACAAACCTTTCTTCAAACGAATCACATCAGACACAGAAGCGCGGCGCAGCCTTATGACGTGTTATTCTTCTGTGGATTTACTGGCGAGATGTAAACCGACTAAAAGTGTGCATACTGCCACTAATGTGCTGGAGTGTGACAAAGAGCTCATTATCGCCCTTATATATATAATTAGAATACATTCTATCAGTATCTGGTCCAATATTTAATACTTGTAACTCACTTATAAGTTTGTTCATTGGCAAATGGCAATTTGTTACATTTAATCAAAATATGTTCTAAATTTTCAATTTCCTGACATATAGACCCGTGTTGTATGTGATGTGTGGCCCATTCTTAAATTTGCTTTTCACAAAATGCACTAAAATTTTTTTAAAAGTGGCGTGATAGTGAAAAAAGTCTCCGACCATTGGTAAAAATGGTTTCTGCACTCAAACATGACTGTTTTGTCTTTAAGACAGAATGATAGATGTGTTACATAGCCTACACTTTCTCTGGTAGTTATTTTCAGCACATCTTTGGACAACATGTATTTAAAGAATTTAACTCTAAATACCACTGACAGTTTTCTTAAATTTTCACTTTCTTCTCACTTAAATTTCTATGCACTATACAGGCGGCCAGCATTAAATTTGTGGCCCGCATCATGCTACATATAAATGTATTTTTATTATAATTTGCATTCAAAATTAGCGTGAATATTACTTCGTATTTTTTACACGTACACTAGGACTGGCGTACACTGCGTATGATGTTGTAATCATCAGCACAGAACGCGTATAGTGTACGCGCAGCACGGTTTTTTTTTAACCGCAAAGAACAATATAGACTGAAAGGGTTAGTTCACCCACATTCTGTCATTTATTACTCACCCTCATGCCGTTCCACACCCGTAAGACCTTCGTTAATCTTCGGAACGCAAATTCAGATATTTTTGTTGAAATCCGATGGCTCCGTGAGGCCTGCATAGGGAGCAATGACATTTCCTCTCTCAAGATCCATAAAGGTACTAAAAACATATTTAAATCAGTTCATGTGAGTACAGTGGTTCAATATTAACATTATAAAGCGACGAGAATATTTTTGTTGCGCCAAAAAAACAAAATAACGACATGTATAGTGATGGCCGATTTCAAAACACTGCTTCAGGAAGCTTCGGAGCGTTATGAATCAGCGCTTCGGAGCTTAAGTCACGTGATTTCAGCGGTTTGACACGCGATACGAATTATGATTCGATACGCTGACGCGCACATTGAATAGTTTTTGCACTAATTTAGTTTGTCCACAAGGTGTCAGCACTGAAACGGGCTGTTGTTTCAGTCTGAAAAGAAACGGAGAAGACAGAACAAGAGGAACAACAAACACAATAGCCGGCCGTGTTGAAGAGCGCTCGTGTGAGGGGATAAAAAGATACCAGCAACTCTATTTTAAACGAGTACAAAAACATTTTATTGTAACTATTTGAGCGAAACAGACTAGACAAGCATGAATCTCTCTAGTGCGCATGTGTCGAGCACTTGTGTTCGTGAACGCTATCAAAGGCTCAAGACTGTGCGCGCAAGTAAAAAACTAAGTAACCTTATTTTTCCATCATGTAATGCAGTTGACATTCCTCAAACTTTGCAGTGTTTAAGTTGCCGATAGTCCTCTTAGCAGCATGAAAAACAAAACTTTTAATCTTAATGTCAATGTGTTATAAACAGAAAGCAAGCAGAGAGCGCTCCCATTACAGATCTGTCGTCACATCCTTGAGCTAAAGGAGAATATCTCATTTATCATGTTTACAATGTTGGTTATAATTAGAGAATTCATGAAATTGTGATTTTTGAACCTAAATAATAAAACCTTTGAGCAACCCTGAGTATAAATAGGCGCTATAAAGTGTTAAAAAGGCGCAATGGAGTATAAAAAGACTATTAAAAAAGTGCAATGTTTTCATCTTACTGACAAACTGTCTCATCAGCCAGTGAACAACAGCCAGACCTGAAATTACTTGTGAAAACAATGCAGACATTTCACTATGAATGACTTCTTTTCATCAGTTCTTATTTTTCGTTATGCATTTGTACATTAAGAATATAGCAAGACAAGCTGTTAATCCTTTTTTTTAAATGCTATTTATCATGTTCAGTGACACTTTAAATAGGACAACCATTAAAGTACTAGTAAGACTTAGCTACATAATAAACTGCACTTTTAGTAAATACTCAGTAAAACTACAAATATTGTCTTAAGTAGGCCTAAATAAAAGTCTTACGATCCAAGGTATAATTTGTGGCCCTTTGCATTTCATGTGGTTAAAATGCGGCCCTCTTGGCCTCTGAACTTGAGTACCCCATAGGTTTCTATAAACTATACAGGACTTTTATTTTGGTCTGGCGCTGTGACGTTATAAGTCTGCGCCGCGCTCCTGCGTCTGTGATTCGGCTGAAGAAAGGTTTGTGTTTCTAAGCTTTTAAAAAGTTTTTAAATCGATACAAACTATTGAGGCAATTTTATAGTTTTGTAAAATGAATTACTTTTTATTGAATGTAATAATGCATTACTTTATCTGACATTTATGAACGTTATTTTTTTGTGAGTAAAGTGCATCTAACTAGACTAACAGTAAAGCTGCGTCTGAGGCTGCCTTTACACTGCAAGTCTTGCCCCCGATTTCACAGACAAGGCTTAAACCTAGTCCCAGAATAAAATGCATATTTGAGCTGTTTAGACTGAAAGCAACTTGCACTGACATATCTTAAAATATGTCAGTGCCATTGTTTTGTCTCAAGATGCACACCAGTAATGTTTTTTTTTTTTTTTTTCTAAGGCATGTTTATAAAACCTACTAAAATTGAACTAATGTGTAGGCTCATCCTGGCTTAGTCTGTGAGGCCTTAAAGGGGACCTATTATTATATAATTAACTTTTAAATGGTGTTTGAACACAGATGTGTGTCCACAATGTGTGTAAAAATCCACCCACTCCTTTATAATCCCCATAAATCATAAACAGAATCATTAATTTTATCTTTGAAGCAGATTTGTTACGTGACCGCATTAATTAATGTTTTAATTAAAAAATAATTAAAGTCAAGATCAAGTTATCTGCATCTCCTGCGCTGCATCAAGCCATAATAGCGTCATCATTCAAATTAATGCACAGCTCAGAATAACTACAAGCATGTGTGTAAGAATCCAATACTATTGTAAAGCAATTATTCCATCACGCATAAATCTTTCAATGAGTAAAACTGGCTGTGCCTATATTATTATAGACTACACAACATTTATAATATTATTTTCAAATTAATTTGTAAATTATTATCATTTTAAATTATTGTCCCTGGAAGTAAGTACTCTTGAAATAAATTAGCAGTGGCTAGGACAGATTTTAAGTATCAATTCCATTAAAAAATGCAATCTAACCCTGATTACATGAAATAAGGTTTAAGCTTACGGAGCTGTTGCTATGGCAGCAAGTCCAGGATGAGCGTTGAAGAATCGAACAATCCAGGATCATGCCAAATCGTCATCAATCAAATCCAGCTAACCGAGTTAGCGACATATGAAGAACGGGCCCCAGCTTTTATTTCTCAATTGTTTACAACATTTAACTGACTGTGTTTATGAGGATAATCGCAGAAACGGGCAATTTGACTTAATTTTGAGTGCACGTGTCCGTTCAAGATCAAAAAGAAGAGAAAGAAAACTGAATTGGGTTTTCACATGCACGGCTTTGTGTGCACACAGAAAACAGCACGCAAGTTCCAGTCTTCTTGTGCTTGATGTTTAAACTGACAGGACTTAAAAATGCATGCAATGATAAACTTTCACTCTATGATGGTTAAACTTAGCAAGTAATCTGCAAATCACATGTGTTCTGAACTGGGGAGCAGCTGGCCTGTATGGATTACAGATCAGCTACAATCCACATACTTTACATCGCACATTCTGCAATGCTGCTATCGCGGATGCACACAGTGCGATACAGATGCTAAAAGTTCAGTTTAAATAGGTCAGTTCAATGCTGGATTTGCACAAAAGTTGTTTCTGAAAGATTTTTAGATCAACATGATGGTACATGCTAGTCAATGAGTTGAACCAACTTAACTCCTAAACAACTAAATGTGAGGCTAAACAACGCTACTGACAATTTCTGACATTTTGGCTGCGTGACATTCTCCAGTTTTGTTGTTGCCGGAGTGTCCGAAGCATGAGATGTTAAAGCTCCCTCCTTTTCTGGAAAGGGGGCAGGGAGAAGCAGCTCATTTGCGTTTAAAAGGACACACACAAAAATGGCTTGTTTTTCCACACACCCCAATAGGGGCAAATTTGACAAGCTGTAATAAATTATCTGTGAGGTATTTTGAGGTGGAACTTCAGACACATTCTGGGGACACCAGAGACTTATATTACATCTTGTGAAAAGGGGCTGATCAGATCTTTTGACCCGCAAGTTTAAATTCACTTTAGACACAACTGCTATCTGTGTTTATATTAACATTTAAAATTAAAATTTACCATAGTTTTATTACAGTAAAAGTGTAGTATGGTCTACTGGCCCAAAATGATTCTGTTTGTGATCGCTTTACTTTGGGACATTGTTGACCCTCAGGTTTTGAATGGCCATACTGAAATTGTTTTATAGCTAATTCACATCGGGTGGCCATGATTATTTGTCAGCATTGATAAAAGCTGTCATGGATGTTTGCAATACAGAATCTGATTGAACGGACATAGAAAACAACAGTAATTTTCATTTGTTATTTTAGTAGCATGGTAAGATTTCATTTATTTAAATGAATTAAAGGGTTAGTTCACCCAAAAATGAAAATAACGTCATTAATTACTCACCTCATGCCGTTCCACACCCGTAAGACCTTCGTTAATCTTGAACGCAAATTCAGATATTTTTGTTGAAATCCAATGGCTCAGTGTGGCCTGTGCAGACAGCAATGACACTTCCTCTCTCAAGATCCATAAAGGTACTAAAAACATATTTAAATCAGTTCATGTGAGTATAGTGGTTCAATATTAATATTATAAGCGGCGAGAATATTTTTGGTGCACCAAAAACGAAATAATGACTTATATAGTGATGGCGATATCAAAACACTGCTTCATGAAGCTTGAGCGTTATGAATCTTTTGTGTTGAATCAGCGGTTCGAGCGCCAAAGTCACGTGATTTCAGCAGTTTGGCAGTTTGACACGCGATCCGAATCATGATTCGACACAAAAGATTCATAACGCTCGAAGCTTCAAGAAGCAGTGTTTTGAAATCGGCCATCACTATATAAGTCACTATTTTGTTTTTTTGGCGCACCAAAAATATTCTCGTTGCTTTATAATAATATTGAACCACTGTACTCACATGAACTGATTTAAATATGTTTTTAGGTCATTAATGGATCTTGAGAGAGGAAATGTCATTGCTCCCTATGCAGGCCTCACTGAGTCATCGGATTTCAACAAAAATATCTTAATTTGTGTTCAAGATGAATGAGGGTCTTACGGGTGTAGAAACGACATGAGGGTGAGTAATTAATGACATTATTTTCATTTTTGGGTGAACTAACCCTTTAAAGAAAGAGAGAGATTGTGAGTGTGAATCACCTTTTTATGTAATAGAGAAGCATGTTAGTTTTACATAAACAGCAAAGTTATCTCCTTAATGCTGAGAAATAGCCTATAATATAGCTTTCAGTAGCAAAGCTGTTGTATTTAAAAATTTACAGGACAGAGGTTGAAAACGAAATGTTTCTGTGTGAGCGCAATTTCTTAAAGTCCCCCTGTAGTCAATAATTTTATCCCTTAAAACTGATATACGCTGATATAAAACATATATACAAACTGTAAACAAAGCTGCGCTTGCTTACCATTTTGAATATCAATCATGCTGATCACTTTCTTCATTCCACTCGGCTCATGTTATTATGCAAATATTCGTGCATTCGAATGCTGAGGTAAGATGATGTAAAATTATAACAGCCTTCTGTTTGTACCGTCTTGACTTTTTTGCATGGTTTCATTACTTTCGCTTTTATTCTCGCTCACTAAGGTTGGCTACACATTTTTTTTAAGCCCGATTTGCAAGCCCCAATGATCTGGGGTGTGTGGCCCAATTCGAGGCTTCTCACAACTGACTTTTTGTCCAAAAAATCCTCAATTGTGTGGTGCCATTCCGATTATTTTACTGCTCCTGATCGCGTCAGAGCCTGCAAAATCCCAAATCTCAGACTCTTGATCAGGCTGCCTCTGACGTGATACCTGCAATAGCCAACGAGAGCAAGCGAGCTTCACCAACCGGATGTTGCATGCTTCTATAGTTGAAACTTCGCAGCCACAAACATGCCACTAAAGTTGAGTATTGAGAAAAGGGATCACCCAAATCCTTTTTTTCTCATTTGTCTCATGCCATGAGAACCAGTCAGTCGTCCTCCATTTGTTTTTCTTCACGGGTCATGTTTGATCTTGCTAGTTTCTGTCAGATCTTGTCTCACTGTGAAAAATTTTACTACAGTCGACAGATGTGTGGTCTTGTGGTCTGGATGAAACTTGTAATGTGTCCATTCGGAGGATTATAATGCTAAAAATTGGTTGAAACTGTCTTTGTTTTACACAGTTTTAAAATCGGTTAAGATTTAAAAATCATCTAGTTTGTCCCAGGCCTAAGCATAACAGCCAATCAGAGTTCTCTCCCTCACCGCTGGCCCGACACCGATCCAACATGCTGAAACCTCACCCCCAACTCATCCCCACTAGAGCCAATGATGCGGAACACATGGCTTAGTGTATCCCGGCCTTAACTTTTCACCGTTGTTTTATGTGGCATGAGAATGTCACATAAACCATGCAAAATCCGATTAGAGTGGTCAGACTGAAACTGATTTCCTGACATGCTATTTGAATTTTATTTCAAAACGCATATGAATGTCCCTCAAAACTGATTTTTAAAAATAGCATTTCATGTGAATTTTTTTTTGTTCTGTTCTGTTTTTTTGCCGTATAGACTTGCTAAATATGATATGCACAAAAATTGGATTTGGACTGACAGTCTGAACAAGGCTTTTGTCACAAGCTTCAAATCGGATTTGATCTTTTGACATGCACACTCTACTCAAATATACAGTTTCATGCTGTTTGTGCATACTAGCCATCCTCCTCCTTCTGCTTATTTTACTACTACTGGGTTTTGGATAATCAGGCCATTTAAGGCCATTAACTGTTCTCTAACTGACTCCCTCACTAGTGTGCTGACTGCTGAACTAGGGAGCTGATTGAGATGCACCCAGAGATTCAGTTTGGGTTTATAATTCTGTTAATTATTCTCATCTTAAACATGACAGAGTGTCCAAACGAACAGAAAAACTCCAGATGAACCAACTGAGATCCACATGACACACTAATAAAGATGGCATTCATTAAAGAGGAGAGTGAAGAAATGAAGATTGAAGAAGTATTCAGCCTGAAACAAGAATACACAGAGGAACAAACAGGTTGGTTTCTTTCTCAAAATCTGAACTCAGTCATTTGATCCTGTTTAAAATGTCCTCCTCCACAGAAATGAATGATATTTTTGAAGGATGTTATATGAGTGTCCTAATTAAAGTTGTTTTATTTGACATGGAGCGGGTCGCCTCATGTGGACAGACATGACCAGTCATGATTTAGTCCTGGATGGCTTTTATGAAGTGTATTTTAATAACTTAAAACAAACATCCAAAACATTGCTGTGTAATTAAATGTGCTTGATGTATGTGCAAACATATGATAGCATTTTTACCTGCTGAGGACTCGAAGAGCTTATGTCAAAAAGGAGTCAAAAATGCACCATAAATTCCTTCATTGCACACAAATTTCCTGTAAGTAGACGTCGGTTCTGATATCTGTACCAAACTGTGATGGGCAACGCAGCTACTATGATGAGAAAAACCAGGTATGCTTGAGCATTCTGTCCATTTTGGGGTTGCATCTTGTGACATCACATCCTCTTTTTGGATTGTTTAGATGTCTTTGGTCTGCGTAGCATTCATATTTCAGTTGAATCGCACCAGAGTTCATTTTGGTCCACTTGTTTGGTGCTCACAAGGGTTCAGATGGCAGCATTCACACTTATTTTTAATGAACCGCACTAACAGAGCAATCATGCCAGAGTTCGTTTTAATCGAACCAAACATGCCAAGTGTGAACACACCCATAAAAATAAGGTTTTACTAAATTAAGTTCATAAAAAGTCTTAAATATCTTAAAAGAACCCAGCGTTAAGGGACAATCCAACCCTCTCCATTGACTTTGTATTGCGTGAAGCTGCCTCCTTGTCATTTCTTGCTTCTAACAAAAGACAGAACAATGCCAAAAGCTGATGTGTGACAGGGTGTACAGCAAACAAGCTAAAAGGAAACCCAGAACTAATTTTTTTTATAAGCTACCGAACCGTAAAACCTGGCTTTTAAGGAGACAAAAGTGGATACAGGCAATTAGCCGTGAAGCATCAGCAGGAAGAATGGGTAAATTGTGGGATCCTGACACTCAGTAAGCCTACGTATCCAGTAAACATTTTGTCACTGGTAATATCCAAATGTCAGTTTTATATATTATATTTCTGTAAGCTAAGCTGTAGCATTTTGACAATATGCAACTTAGAATGTGGATAAAGCAGAAAGCTATGCAGTAACATTGTGTTTGCGAGTGCCTTAGCTACAGTAGCTAATACAGCCAACGGCTTTCGAACAACTTGTCCCACCAACGTTTTAGTTAAAAAATCAATCAAATAGTTGTAGATGTCAAGGTATTTCACGTTGGGCCATTCAGTTGGTTTCTTTTCTCCAACAAAAATAAGGTAAGGAAAAGGGGCACTGACATAGTCCAATAAAATTTAGTTTCTCAATATATCTCCTCCTCTCAGGTTCACATAGGGTGGTGAAATAATCCTTTGACATAGTTAAAAATAATGATTTTTTTTTTTAAGCATATCCTGTCAAGTACATCTGGCAGGTTCAATCATCTTTCATGCAGCCAGGTCCTTCTCGTTCCATTTGTGCCAAAAATAAGTCAACTGCTCTATGCTTTGTACTTTGTACTGTACATACATACAACAGTCATTGCCTAGTTGTTCAAATAAATTAGTATGTTGATGTGTATGTTCTCTGATGTCGATTTGTTCTGTTGTCCTTATTGTATTGATCCTGCTTTTTCAGATAAATTAGTATATGTTGATGTGTATGTTCTTTGTTTTTGTCGATTTGTTCTGTCGTCCTGTTATCTTGCTTTGTCGTCCTTACTGTCATCTGGTTCTGTCATCATTACTATATGTAAACTGTTTCGAAAATATTTCAAAATTAATGTGTAGAAGCAAACACACTTACGACGTAACTCAAAGCTGTCAAAATAAAAGTCTTTATCTGCCAGTTTACAAAAGAATTCTATTCATGTGAAAATTAATCTGTTCATTATATTTTTGTTGTTTGTTAACGTTATTAAAAATTATAAGTGGTAACTTTAGTTTTTAAACAGTAATGTGAATGGGCTATTCAAAGTTACTTGGGATCAGAAAGAAGTTCAACAAGTTTAAATTTATTTAACATCCTCCCAGTCACATCCTCACGAAAAACAGCTTCAATAAAGTAAAAAAAAAAAAATTAACAGAAATCAGTGTTTTGATTGTATAGTGGAAAACAGTTTAACAGTCTAAACACATTTGGAACTCAGTGCAATGTAGTGGCTGCTTATGTTGGTGCCTGACTCCATTTTTTTCTCTAAAACTGAGGTAAGAGTCATGCAGAGGCAACCGCAATGTGACATTTCATCTGTTGGCTTCTGGGAAGATTTGCACACTGTTGTCTTCAGGATGGAGAAATTGTATTGTGGGTTTGTGTGGAAAACCCAATGGTGGTATGTTGTTGGCACCTGAGGTGAAAATTAGGATTTGTTGAAGACTCAAAGGCTAAGGATGTTCTCTTCGGACACCCAAAAGATAGAGGCTGTGCTCTGTAAAGCTTCATAGAGCTGTTTTGGTGTCTGAAAATCTGCTCCCATTTTCTCCCTCCAGTCACCTGTGTGCATTATCACCTGTACGCCATCAGGTGCACCCTTACCATAGGCTTTCTCTGAGAAATTCCAGGTCACCTCCTTGAACCCCAAAATAAAGGGCAGTGTGGTCAGGAGATAGAAGTTGCGCTTATTCCTGTACTGTGTAACAGGCCTGTCACTCATGAAGTGGAGTGGGCTTCTGCTCCTTCAACTTCACACAGCTCTTTCATCATGAAATAAGATATAATTGACTCTCATCTGAAGTGTAGACCACACGGGTGTGAATTGTAGCCTGAATATTCCACTTTCAGTTGTTTTTTGTTGTTTTTTTTTTTTCAATTTAAAAATATATCAGGGAGTAATGAATTGGTTAAAACAAATGCCGTTTGTAAGCTTTGCCAGGCTACGCTAAAATATTCCGATAAAAAACAACCGACTTGGGTTATCATTTGACAAGACACCGTGCAGACGAAATGGGCGCATGGCAACCTCAGCTGAAGCCCTTTGATTCAAGGCAAACTACACTGGATAATAGGGGTGTAACGGTACACAGAAGCCACGGTTTGGTACGTACCTCGGTTTTGGGGTTACAATTAGGGTCTAATTCTCACTTTGAACTAACTATTAACTTTATTAACTATTATTAACTATTTATTAACTATTAACTAATTATTAACCTCAATAAACTCCTAATTTCTGCTTATTAAGGTTGTTAAGTTTAGGTTTTGGGTAGGATTAAGGGATGTAGAATAAGATCATGCAAAATAAGGCATTAATATGTGCTTTATAAGTACTAATAAACAGCCAATATCTTTGTAATATGCATGCTAATAAGTAACTAGTAAATTGTGAGAATTGGACCCTAAACTAAAGTGTTACTGGAAAAAGCATTTCATATATTTTGAACAGACAGTAGTGCAAATCAGTTTGTTCCCAAAGCAGCATTTAGTCTCCCTGAGCATTTAGTAAACAAATGAGTACATTATCATAAAGCCATACTACTTCCTTTTAATCATAGAAGTACAATTTCTGGTTCATCGACATCCTATAATAATCACCAACATCCCATAATAGTTGTGTCCACCTGACGTGTGTAAATAATTTTTAATTGGAAACATCTAACTCCCTAACTTCTTCCCAGCTAACTGACCTTGACGGCAAGTTGCTTCTCAAGTTGCTTTTCATAGAAACTGTAGATTAGCTTTGCAACATCAAAGAAAAATGGAAAAGCATACAAAAGAATATATCTGAGTTTTTACCAAATTTATGACAGAAAAGTAACCTAATACATAATAAAAGGTAACGTGTATATCTCTGACTTAATCAAAATCTAACCCTTACATGTATGGCATAACCTCCATTGGGCAGTGACCTGCTTGAAAACTTCGGTTTGTTTGATCAATCCAGTTGTTTCAAGGTTTTGAGATTTTAGGTAACACCTCTTTCAGTAGCTTAGTGGATATAGGATCTAGTTGCTTTGTACCATTAAACTGGGGATAACCTGTATTTGTCTTCTTTCTTTCTTTTTTACTTTAGACCTGATGGCACTGAAAGAGGAGAGTCAAGAATTGAATGAAGTGGAAGAAAAAAAACTGTATGAGAAACATCGTGATTTCATAACTAGAGATAAGTCTCAGTGCTCACAGAATGAAAAGACTTCCTCACAAAAAAACCCTCAAAAGACAGGAACTAAAAGTAATTTCACCTGCCTTCACTGTGGAAAAAGTTTCAATCAAAAAGGAAACTTTAATGTCCACATGAGAATACACACCAGAGAGAAGCCTTTTGCATGCCTTCAGTGCGGAAAGAGTTTCACAATTAAAGGAAACCTTAATACCCACATGAGAATTCACACCGGAGAGAGCCCTTACACCTGCAAACTGTGTGGTAACAACTTTTCACGAAAAGAAAGTCTTAAGACTCACACGAGAATTCACACTGGAGAGAAGCCATACACGTGCCTTCAGTGTGGAAAGAGTTTTACACGTAGAGGAACCCTTAATACTCACATGAGAAGCCACACTGGAGAGAGCCCTTACACCTGCAAACTCTGTGAGAAGAGCTTCACACGAAAAGAAAGTCTTAAGACTCACATAAGAATTCATACCAGAGAGAAGCCGTTCGTATGTAGTCAGTGTGGAAAGAATTTCAGATGTAAAGAAAATCTTAATCAGCACATGAAAATTCATTCAAGAGAGAACTGTTTTCCATGTCATCAGTGTGGAAGGAGTTTCACAAACAGGAAACGTCTTAAGAATCATGTAACAACTCACAACGGAGAGAAGCCTTTTATGTGTCTTCAGTGTGGAAAAAGTTTCAACCTTAAAGGAAACTTAAAGGTTCACATGAGAATTCACACTGGAGAAAAGCCTTTCACATGTGATCAGCGTGGAAAAAAATTCAGACATAAAGTAACCTTTAATTACCACATGAGGATTCATTCAAGAGAGAACTGTTTTCTATGTCATCAGTGCGGAAAGAGTTTCACAGACAGTACAGAACTTAAGAATCATGTAATAATTCACACTGGAGAGAAACCTTTCATGTGCCATCACTGTGGAAAGACCTGCATAAACAAAGCAAACCTTGATATTCACATAAGAGTTCACACTGGAGAGAAGCCTTTCACCTGCCCTCAGTGTGGAAAGAGTTTCACTCGTAAAGGAAACCTTGAAGTTCACATGAGAGTTCACACTGGAGAGAAGCCTTTTACATGTCTTCAGTGCAAGAAGAGTTTCACATATCAAAAAGACCTGAATCGTCACTGGCAAACTCATTCTGGAAAGAAATTGCAATGTTCTGTGTGTGGTAAGAGATTTATAAAAAGGAACAATTTCGAAAATCACCTGCGCATTCATTCTGGAGGAAGGAGATTTAATTGTGTTCAGTGTAATAAAAAATTTCTTTTGCCATCACACTTAGAGATACACCTGAAAAGTCATGCATATGTGAGACCCTATTTGTGTTCCTTGTGTGGAAAGAGATTTAAATGGCTTGGCAGTTTAAAATGGCACCAGAAAATATGTATAGTACGAAATTAATTTCAATTGTATAGTGCCATCGCTCATTTATTAGATCCAGTTAAATACCTTGGAAACAAACTTCCTTCTTGCTGTGAAATGCCACAATGTAAATGAACAGTCAGAAATAAAGAGACGAACTGAATGAAACAAGATAATGAACACTACACTGCATTATCTGATTCAATTTTAGTGAGTGAATCCACAGTTAAATATAAGGGGGGTGGGGGAAAATCAATAATGCATAGTATTGCAATATTTTGTGTGAGGATATTGTATCAATACAAGAGTGCCAAGTATCGATCTTTTCAGTGCCTGAATTTCAGCTTGGGATTGCAAGTAATGTGCATAATTTTACCTTAAGCTCTGCACTTACAATGTGAAAAATAATAAAAAATAATTTCAAATATTTATTTCAGACTAATTTCACGAAGAGTGCAAGTAAATCAGAGGTACTGCATCTCACTCTTGGACACGCACAGTGAGCTGTGTGTAAAGAAAGTGCATTCTCATATGTTCTTCTGAACATGGACCACTCAGTGAAGGTTGACGCTAGAACTATTGGATTTTGCCGTGTTCGCACCGCAGGAACTAGGAACAATTTTAGTTCTAGGAACTCTTGGGGGAACTAAATTAGCTCCTACTTCAGAGTAGGGTCTTATAACTGCTACCCTTTTTTGAGCTTAAGTTATATATCAGAGTAAGGATGGAAGGCTTAAAACTAGGTATTATTAAAAAAATGAATATTGACCTTAAATATAAACCTTTGGTTTACCCAACAAAGTACATGAAGTAACAAACCCAAAACCCAAAAATTCTTCTTCAATTCTCTCTTTCTTTTCCAGCTGCGAGAGAATCCTTGTACAAGATGCCTGCATGCTTGTACAGCTGAGTCAACTCTTTGAATTTTGAGCGCTTTACCTATAGCTAGATTTAGGTTATGGCCAAAACAGCCAAGCCAAACACCTTGAAATGCTTTTTTCATGTTAGTTGCATTGTCTGTTGTGATGCTAGACAAATGGTCCTTTGTGATGCTCCACTCCTGCAGCATGTTTTCAAAGAATTCCAAGATGTCAGCTGTGTGGTCCTCTGGAAAAAAACAGCTTTGAGGCAGAAGGACTTCAATTCCCAATCTAGAGAGAGGAAATGCACTGTGAAGCTGATGTATGGTTCTCCACTACCACCACTGCTGGTCCAAACATCAGTAGTTGCAGAAAACCACACCCCTTCTGACACTTGTTTCTGCACCTGAGCCCTGACTTCTGTGTACATCTTGGGGATTTCATTTTTCGAAAAGAATTTTCTTGATGGCATTTTGTAAAGAGGCTCTGCCACCTTCATTAGTTTCAAAAACCCAGGTTTCTCCACAACTTGAAAAGGTTCATGTCTTTGGCAATAAAGTAAGCCACTGACATGTTAATTTAACCTAAATCTGTAATTACAGTTATTTATTTATTTATTATTTTATCTTTTAATTACAGTACTCTTGCAAAAATGTGTTTTAATTATATACTGGATTAAACAAAAATAAATCAATTAAATCATGTAATTAATTGTTTGACATATATCAAAAAAACATATACTACTGCTAAGAATATTATAAAAATAATGTTCTAAAATTGATTATTGTTATTTCAGTGTTGATGCACCTGTACACAAGGAGAGAGAGAGCGAGTGTTAAACACACGCACACACACGGTCTCTCTCCGTACAACACTCAAACAGTGGCAACGACACCAGAGAGCCAGCAGTCTGTTTTTTTGTTTTTTTTTTATAAATGTCGCGATTTTGAACAGATGTACATAATGATGGAAGACTTAAAAGTATAGACGTGATACCAGCTAAATTTAATTAATGTACTAAATCGCAGAAACGTAGTACTTTAGTCTGCTCTTCCCCGTGAAGTGACGTGAGGGAGGAAACTAACTTAGTTGATGTTAGCTAGTTAATTAGCCATGTTATCTGCCTCGGTAGCAAGCCAAATAGTATTTATTTCAACAGTGCTAAACGTGCTAACTCTCTTAGATGGTTGCAAATGTTCATTTCAAGACAGCGTTACCTTGAATTTAGCGAAGAGTGATGGGTGGTGCTCTCGTAGATGAGAGATCATATT
Source organism: Hypophthalmichthys nobilis (assembly GCA_037950665.1). Classification (NCBI taxonomy): domain Eukaryota; kingdom Metazoa; phylum Chordata; class Actinopteri; order Cypriniformes; family Xenocyprididae; genus Hypophthalmichthys; species Hypophthalmichthys nobilis. The sequence goes on from CM075489.1 coordinate 22,930,214, forward strand.
TGACATATTGCCTCCTCTAGCAGCCACTCTTTTTAAACACGTCTTAAAAGTTGGATGTCCTTCCTCCTCCAAGCCGTGGCCATCTGAATGTTTTCGGTACCCGAAAAAATCCCATACAGCAGACTTTGTCTTTTTCGACGGGGGAAAAAGTTCCAGGGATTCACCTCCTTCGGCCATCCTACACACAGGTGACTCTCGCTGACAGCTCGCCTCACACCAACCGGAGGGGGAGGGGTCGTGTGACTCGTTATGTTCTTCGCTGCACACGACTTTAGGGATTTCTGCACTTTTCGTCTTTGACGACACGTAAAAAAGTGCGCATACCGCAGGAATGGTATAACAGAAAATTGGCAGTAATCTCATGAAACACCAGTCCTGATAAGCATGTTCTCCAAGTTTATCACTCCCAGGACAAGACACGTGAATTGATTTATCCTTCTGTTCAGGTCCACATATGTGAATTGTTTCTCAAACAATGCATAAAGCACAACACCTTCAGTGAGATCTTGCCCAATGCTGAGGCAAGCCAGGCATGGTAGAGTGATAACTCATTGAACAGTGAGTCAAATTTGACCCTTTTTTCTGTTGCAAATAATCTGCCTGGACATGACTGCACAGTTTGTTTGTTCCCTTGGCAAGTGGGTCAGCCACAAATGTGTGTGTCAGTTTCACACAATCTGCAAAGACGCTGTTGCTGAGATGTTTAATCAAAACCCCCAATGGCCTAGATCAGTGCTGCCCTACAAAGCCAAAAGGCAGTAATTTAATTTTGGTAACACTTTACAATAAGGTCTCATTTGTTAACATTAGTTAATGTATTAACTAACATGAACTAACCATGAACAATACATTTGTTACTGTATTTGTTAATCTTTGTTAATGTTAGTTTACAGCTGTTCATAGTTTGTTCATGTTACTTCATAGTGCGTTAACTAATGTTAACAAATACAACTCTTGATTTTAATAATGTTTTAGTAAATGTTGAAATTATCATTAACAAAGATTAATAAATGCTGTAGAAGAGCAGTTCATCATTAGTTCATGTTAACTAATGTAGATAACTAATGTTAACTAATGAACCTTATTGTAAAGTGTTACCTTCATTTTTGGTTGAAAATGTGTTATTGGGACATTCAAAAATATCTGATATAAATTTCTAGGAGTCAGGAGGGACACATAACATTTTAGATGGACAACAGCTAAAGTGTTCCAAAAAATAATTTATTTCAACACAAATTACTCACAAAAGTAAAAAAAAGGGGAGACGAGGAGCCCAAAAATAAATGTTAATTCAAATGATTATTTGAGGACTCTGGGCCGGGGCGTTCGCGAAACGTGCGTAACACACAATACCTGAATAAAAGGTACTGTTATTGCATTTGTGTAGGGGGCCTAAATGATAAATTAAAGGTCTCCCTTTAAATACATCAGCACACTGCACAGCAACACTGTTTTCCCCATGGTATGGTACACATAACCATTATAAAATATTTAGCCAAGCAAGAGCAAGCCTTACTAGCTCATGGCTTACAGAGTGACCATTTTCTTTTTTTACCTCCCAGAGACAGGTGCTCCAGCCAATCGACGGGTTCTTTCTATTCCTCATCTTCCTGTCAGTTGGTTTGAAGAAGAGGGACCTGACTCATCGACTTAACATACACCAGTCCACAGTGAGTAGCATTTTTGCAACATGGACAAGTTTTCTAGCCACTGCACTTCGGTCACAACGCATTTGGCTGTCACCATCATCAGACAGATCAACCCTGTCACGTATCAGCTCCAGCTTCCCTCACACTACAGGAATATGTTTATATGGCTATAAATAACCATAATTAAAACCATATTTTTGGTCAAAATACTAATGTGCCTAAGACTTTTGCATAGTACTGTATATGTCTTCATTTTTGATTCCCCCTTGAGGGTTATCTGCTGTAGAGATCCTACACATCTTCCAACTAAATATCTGCTTACACTAAATATAAAATTTAAGCCAAAATCTAAAATGGGTACAAAAATTAAAGCTGCAAGCAGCAATGAAAGGGCCTTCGCACCGTGCCACCGCCACCCAAGTGGCTTTTGGAAAACAGAGCAAAGTGGGCAATATGCATTTAAGTATATAAATATAGGAGTTTGTATTTGCCACACTTCCTGCTACCAGCTGGTGCCACTATGACTATAACTAAATTTTGGTGTGTAGATGTCTTCAGGCAGGGCACTTATCAAACATGTGAAGTTTGAGGCAGATTGGACATTGAATGCTTGAGTTACAACACCTTCCTGTTTCATGATGATAATAACATAGTATGTTGTTAGTAGTGCATCACAGTGTTAAACACGTCACTTCCTGTTGCCAGTGGGTGGCGCTATTACTATAACTGAATATTGTCATGTTGATGTGTTCAGGGCAGGGCTCTTCTCAAACATGTGAAGTTTGGGGAAGATTGGACATTGTATGCTTGAGTTACAACAACTTCCTGTTTCATGGCGAAACAACAGACTTTGTCAGGCCGCCACAGACACGGCGTTTAACGAAAACTCAAGATCTTTGCAATTTAACATCGCTAAGGCCTTAAGATTAGACTGACCATCTCTACGAGAAGTTAATCACAGTGTAAAACATGACATTTCCTGTTGCCCACAGGTGGCGCTATGACTGTAACTGAATATTGGCATGTAGATGTCTTCAGGTCAGGACTCTAATAAAACGTGAAGTTTGGGGCAAATCGGACATTGTATGTCTGAGTTACAACAACTTCCTCTTTCATGGCGAAACATTGAATTTCTTCAGGATCTTCGGAATTTAACATTGCAAAGGCCTTTACATTAGACTGACCAAATATATCTGATAAAATCTCTAGGAGGAATCTGTCTGGAAATGGCAAAAACTGCAAAAATTTTGCAAAGAAAATTCAAAATATCTCACTTCCTGTTTGGTTTTCAGATTTTACTCCCCAGAGACTTTTTTGTAGGTATTGGGCGGTTACATGTGTCTACCGAATTTCATACTTGTAATGAAACGTTGTGCGAAGGGCACTTAATTGAAAGTTTGTAGGTGGCGCTATCGAGGCATTTTGCCACTTCTAATTCTGAAACCCATATCAGACATAAATTTTCACCACTTCTGACGCATCTGCAAAGTGTCATGATTTTTCAAGCATGTTTAGGCTCGAAAATGCAATTCATTTCGGAGAAGAAGAATAACTGACCGAGCAATTACAATACTTTATTAATCCAGGAAATTGCATTGTCACGGCAGCTTCCAGCACCACACTTAACAAAGTCACTTCCGACTCTGTACCGGTCTACAATATACAGATTAAAAAGAAATAATATGTTAAAATTTACAAGAATAAAAAAAATAAATAAGCGTTAACATACTAAGATAAAAAATGTGCAAAAGATGATAAGAGTACATAAATAGACTGTACTAAGTCTCATCTATGTATACAGTACCAGTATCTGATGAATATTGAATGTGAGGAGTTGTCCATTATTAATCTCCGCTTAGAATGTTCTTCACTCTGCCACCTGCTGGACTGTGTCAAATTCAGTCCCTACAACAGAGCCAGCCTTCTTTATCAGTTCGTTGACTCTTTTTCAATCTCCCATACAGACACCCTCTCCCCAGCACACCACAGCAAAGAACAGAGCACTGGCCACCACTGTCTGGTAGATGTTGCACAGTAGGGGACGGCAGATGTTAAATGACCTCAGCCTCCCTAAGAAATAATGTCGGCTTTGACCCTTCTTGACCCATCTCCATGTTGCTCTTCCAGTCCCGCTTGTTGTCAAGCTGCACACCAAAATATCTGTGACTGGAGACCATCTCCACTTCAGTGCCCCGGGTGGTGATCGGAATTGACTGTGTCCTTTTCACAAAGTCCTTAATTGTTCTCCTGTACTGCTCCTCCTTATCTCCCTTAATTAGGCCGACATCTACTGTATCGTCAGAAAATTTCTGGAGGAAGCAGCTGCTAGTATTGTACTGGAAGTCTGCCGTATAGATGGTAAACAGGAACGGGGCTAGAACAGTTCCTTGTGGCTCCCCCGTATTATTCAGGATAGTATTGGAGACACTGTTCTGTAGACGCACATTCTATGGTCTACAGGGTAGACAGTTCATGCACCATCTTCCTCAGACCACCATTCATAATTGACGCATACAAGTACGCCACAGGAGTGTCCTTCGTTAGTCTTAGCCATGTCTTCACAGCCGCCCCGATTATCTTATCCATATTCTTTAAGGTGTTGCGATGGGCCCTGCCAAGATCAAGACTGTGTAGCAGTTTCGGGACCAAAAAGGATCTTAATAGGTCCAGTCATTGATAGGGCTTTAGTGGGGCTTCCTTCAGCTCGCAGGAGCATACCATCCAACTCCCTAGAATGCCGTGGGTTAACTCTCCCTTTCCAGCTAAAAGCAAGGCCTAGGTAGCGGTGTGTCTCATTCACTCCTAGAGGTAGAATCCTTCCTTCGTTGGTCTTATAACATAGAGGGATTTTGAGGTGTTGGTAGACAGTTTAGAAGATGGTGACTCAGTCTACAGAATGTTAGTTAACAATTGGTTAATAACTTGTTGCAAAAACATATTGACAGTCAACAGGCAACATTTTTGTAAAATCTGTAGAGTAACACTTGAAATGCCCCTTATAGTCTACAAGTTGTGGCCAAAAGTTTTGAGAATGAAGCAAATATTAAATTTCACAAAGTCTGCTGCTTCAGTGTTTTTAGATCTTTTTGTCAGATGTTACTAATTATACTGAAGTATAATTACAAGCATTTCATAAGTGTCAAAGGCTTTTATTGACAATTTCATTAAGTTTATGCAAAGAGTCAATATTTACAGTGTTGACCCTTCAATCAGAATCAGGAACTGGAACTAGTTATTTTCATAATTATATTTATACAACAGTTAGTTCTGGTCCTCTTACCTGATTGGCTGAGAGGTCTTTACAGCCATGTGATATTCTACCAGTATCACTACGGGAACCATTTCACCATTTGTATCACTCTCTGCTTGCAGCATTTCTCACAGCAAGTGTCATGGCGGACGAGCAAACCCACCATAATTGTACAAATACTACTGTTTTAAGAGTTTTTTAGGTGAGAATGAACTTCACATATGCAGTGTATTTATAAAGATAGCACCTATTTGAAAATGTACTTTGCCGTTTTTGGAGCTGTGAGCTCCAGGCCATCAGAGGCCATTCAGTGCTCATGTACCTGCCTAGAACAGCTTTATCTTGGCCAGTCCATCGGGAATTTGCCGCTGGCTCTTGTGTAGATAGTGGTTAAACATGAGTTATAATTCACTGTGGGTATATCACATGGGCAAGCTTTGGTCTCAGTAATCTATTACTTGTTCCAGAGCAAATTAGGGATGCACTGAATGTTCAGCAACTGAAATTATTCAGCTGAAAATAGCAAAAAAAAAAAAAAAAAAAAGATACATTTTTACCAAACAATGGTGTTGGTGTTTGTTTTTTTTTGATGACGCGATCAAATACCAACCTATCTGGACATGCACTATGTTCACATAGTCAAATAAAAATTTTTTTTTTCCAACTAAAATCAATTTAGTTTCAAAACAAGATTCTTGAGACATCTTTTCAAGGATAATAAAATTATTGATATAATAAAAAAGTAACTATTCTTTGCAGCAGTATCATTATATCTGACTGAGGTGTGTTCCATTCAGTGTATTTCATCCCTATTACCTTCACAGATTACACCTTCCACTGTTAGCATGGACAAGAACACTAATCCTATTCTTCTACCCCCTCCCCTTTACTCCCCAGCCTCTGGACCCATCAGTGCTAAGGCTTCAGCAAGCGCTGTGTGCTCAGTTGCTCTGAGCTGCGTTTCCCTAAAGCATCACAAGCCTAAGTTTATCGTAGAGACCATTTGTGGCAATGGTTCTATGATCAACTTCAGCTTATGATGCTGTTGGGAAACGCAGCCCTGGTCTCAACAAATAGCTCCTCACAGTTAATGGAAAGCTATGTAAGTTTAATACTCAGTTTGGAAAAGTATGGAATTTGATTTGAGTAATTTCCAGCTCTGGATAAGTATGGAAAAAAGAAAACTGGACATTAACAATTACATAACCAAAACAGATTGTTTGGAAAATGTTCTTAAAACAAAGATTTGTTAGCTGGGTTATGCATGGTTTTGAAATTAAATGTTCAACAAATGCTTATGAGTGGTGTTTAAGTGTTCACATACTTTTGGCCAAAATATGCCATTACCACTTTTTCATGAAGTCTAATATTTTGAATTTTGAATGAATTGAAAATCCAAGAGGCAATGTTACACAAGGCAGTGGAAATATGCAAGGAGATCATTGGATGAAATGTTTATTGGAGAGGAATCATCATCCAATAACACCTCAAGAGGGAAACAATGAACAAAATTACATGGATGAAGACATCTCAAGTGTTATTGAAAGTGTTGAAATTGGAATCAGTGGGGAGAGCTGCAGTTCGGGATCTGAGAGTGTGGACGATGGGCTCAGTGAAGAAAATTGCATTTCAGGAACTGAGAGTAAAAACGAAATGGCCTCAACTTCTCACAACATTCCTACAAGAATGGGAAACAAAACACTTTATCAACCATAATGCCACAGATGATCTCCTGAGGGGACTTAAAAAAAAAAAAAAGTACACCCAGAGCTCCCATGAATAGCAAGGACATTGCTGAAAACTCCAAGACTCATTTAATCAGTGGTAAAGACTGGAATGGAGTGCGTCCTTTTTAATTTAAGAGAGAGCCTTAATGAGCAGATGCATTGCTATCCAAGGGAGATAACAGAAGGAGTTTGCACTTTGGGAGTATTATATAATATAGATAGTCTGCTCATTTTTAAGATCAACAGGACACATTGTTGGTCCATCTTCTGGTGCCATTCACCTACCACCCCTCAGTGTCTATCCTATAACACTGACACTTGGTCCTACCAAACCAACAAATCTGGATTTTGCTGAAGAAGCCATAAACGACATTCAAGAACTACTCAACAATGGTTTGGAAGGAAAAGAAATAAAAATCAGATGTTTTGTGTGTGACGTACCCGCAAGAGCCACGGTTATGCGACAAATGCACACAGAAGGGCACATGGGTTTCTGGACGAGTGACTGACCCAGAGGTGGACATCCTCACTCTATGCACCAATGACGCATGCTAAAATAACAAGATGTCGAGAATGAGGACACTGTATGTCTCCATTTTTGATCCTCCCATTGGACATGATAGAACAGTTTCCAATTGACTACATGCACCAAGTCTGCTTGGGTGTAATGAAAAAACTCATCACAGAGTGAGTTAGAGGAGACAGAAAGGTGAGAATGTCTGCTGGGCAAATAAACGAGGCGACCCAAAGGCTCAGGAAGGAAGGTCATTCCAAGTTGTTTTAGCAAGAACCAAAGAATATAGAAGACATTGACAGGTGAAAGGCAACTGAACTGCGGCAGTTTGCTGTATATATACTGTCAAGATTGTGCTAAAGGGAATTCTGGCAGACCAATTGTATGATCATTTCATGGCGTTCAATGTTGACTTGAGTCTTCTGCTTTGTCCTACATTGGCAGTGGACCACAACAGCTACAGTAAAGAGCTGATGAAGTTAAAAAAAAACTGTATGGAGATTACTTCATGGTGTACAATGTACATTAAATGGCACATCTACCAGAAGAGGCAATGGCTTTTGGTAGTTTTGATGCTTGCAGCGCTTTCCCAATTGAGAACCATCTTGGGAAGCTGAAACGACTTATAAGGTCAGGAACGCTTACTCAAGTGTTTAAAAGGCTGGTGGAGATGTCAAAATGCATGACGAGTTCAAACACAATGGTTTTTGAAAATTTAACTCTGCATCATGGAGTGAAAATAGATTCTAATGCCAGTGTGGAGGATTATGTTTGGCTGTAGGAGACCTTGTGAGTCATGAAAACATTGTGTCAGCTTTGCGAATGAATAATGCGATTGTGCTTTTTCTTAACACTATTGAGAAGGCTAATGAAATCGTGCAAAATGGTGTAGTAATCAAGGGTTCTCTCACGCTAGTGCTTCCTTCCTAGGCCCAGAAGAGGAGGTAAAGGCAGGGTACTGGACTCCAAGGAGGGTCTTTTCCAAACAACAAGAAGTGATCCTTGCAGAATACCTTAAAAAATCAACTGATTTGTTCTGTGGTCTGAGCACCAAAGAGGTAAGGTATAAAAACAAAAAGAGTAGGCCATATGTATACAAGAAAGTGTTGAAAGAGTATCAGAGTAAAATAGCAGTGCTTAGGGGAATGAGATGTTTAGGTTTCCTTTTTCCATCTGTATTTCAGGTTCGTTGATTTGCCTTCTAGCTGGCACAACATTATCATTGCAAGTATCCTGAAACATGGAAGGAGAACTCAATGGCCAGCCGTGACTGGTTTGTGGCCTTTAGGAAGAGGCAGCCCTGTCTGTCTATACAGTGCCCACAACCTACCAGTTTGTCAAGAGCGACAAGTTTAAATCGTTATAATGTATCCCACTTCTTTGACAATCTCAGCAAGGTGCTAAATAAGTACAAATCTGATGCGAAAGACCATTTGGATGAAACGGTTACAACGGTCTAAAACCCTGAACACTTTGTTGCTAGGCGTGGTGATAGACAGGTTGGGTCATCCACGTCAGCAGAGAGAGGGACACTTGTGACCCTTGCTTGCACAGTTAATGCACTGGGCAATACAATTCCACTTCATATTTCCCCTTGTTCACCATTTTATTCGTGATGGCCCTCCCGGATTGGAACAACCAACTCCTCTGGGTGGATGCTGGAGGAGGAACCTGATCTCATGCTTTCATTCTAGTTTTACAAATTTTTATTCTACATAATTATTGTTTCAAAACACAATTTGGTGTTATACAGTCATTGACTGTTTATTTTCCCTTGTACTCTATCCTGCTCTGTGTTCACAAATTTCAAATATCTCTCTCTCTCTCTCTCACACACACGTTGGGTTTCCATCTTTTATGGGGACTTTCCATAGACATAATGATTTTTATATTGTATAAACTGTATATTCTATCCCCTACCCCTAAACCTACCCATCACAGAAAACTTTCTGCATTTTTCCATTTTATAAAAATATAATTTCATATGATTTATGATCTGTTTTCCTTGTGGGGACCAAAAAATTGTCCCCACAAGGTCTAAAATTACTGGTATTACGTACCATCCTTGTGGGGACATTTGGTTCTCAACGCAGGGTTTACCAGGACCACACAAACACACTTTAAAAATTGTGGTTATTATCTAAGATGAATTGCTAATAATCTAAAAAGAATTCATTACATTTGGTTATTCATATCGGAAATCGCAAACAAGTTTTATAGAAACTACGCCTATAGAATCAATATCTATAGAAACTACAGATGTACCAAATGATTAATTGATTAATCATTAAGATTATTTGGATTAAATAATAAACAAATGTATTAAACTGAACAAAAAGAGATGCAAATCAAAAGTTTGATAGTAATAGCATTATGAAAGGCAGTTACTGTCAATGAAACATTTATATAGATGAAACACTTATTTTGTGTTGTGAAAATGATACTTTGTGATTTTGTGTATGGTACTAACACAATTGAAAATATGCTGAAATGTTTGAAAAAATTGCACTTTTGATGATCTGTTGCGATATTAGTACTAAGAGTTTTGAAAATCTACCAATTGCTTATGAAAATTGCATCAAAGCAATGGAAAAAAAAAAAGCCTGTAGTCTGTGGCGGATCCTAAAGGTTTAATTTTATTTGCAACCCTTATTGTGTAAAAGTTAAAAGTGAAATAATAGATTTTGCTATGGGTCTTTAGAAAAAATGAAATGCTTCAAACAATTTTTAAAAATGGCTAAAAAGTTATAAATGGTTTGCACTCAAACATGACTGTTTGTCTTTTGTTAAATGTTACATACCTATTTTTCAATGGTAGTTATTTTAAGTGCATCCTTGGACAACATGTATTTAAAGAATTCAACTCTGAATACATCTGACAGTTGTCGTTGTGCGTGTTTTCTTCAATTTTCACCTTCTCACTTAAATTTCTATGCACTATAGGTTTCTACGAGCTATACAGGACATTTATTATGGTCTGGTGCTGTGACATCATAAGTCTGCGCCGCGCTCCTGCGTCTGTGATTCGGCTGAAGAAAGGTTTGTGTTTTTAAGCATTTAAAAAGTTTTTTAATCTATACAAACTATTCAGGCAATTTTATAGTTTTGTCCCGCTTGTTTACATCAACTTTAGACACGACTGTTATCCGAAGTCTGTTTACAATAATCTCTGCCCAAAATGATTCTGTTGGTGATCGCTTTACTATGCGACCCTCGGGTTTTGAATGCCCGTACTAAAATTATAAAAAAAAATAAAAAATAACGGTAATTTTCGTTTGTTATTTTAGTAGCGCGGTAATATTTCATTTACTTGAATGAATCAGAGAGAGAGAGAGAGAGAGATTGTGAGTGTGAATTTCCTGCGTGTCTGTACTCTGCAAAAAAATTTTCCTAGTATTTTTGTCTCGTTTCCAGTCCGAATTTACCAAGTAACATGGCATAAGATATTATGTCTTGTGTTCTGAAAGAAGAAAAAATTAGGTGAGAATACAAGATAATATCTTATGCCATTTTACTTGTGTAGTAAATTCATCTTGACTTGAATTTCAGATATTTGGACTGGAAACAAGACAAATATACTAAGTAAGAACCATTTTTTGCAGTAATAGAAAAGTTTATAATATATATATATATATATATATATATATATATATACATATAAAGCGAAGTTAACACCTCATTGCAGTGAAATGGCATATAATATAGATTTCAGTAGCGAAGCTGTTTTATTTTAAAAATTCATGTTGCAGAGGTTGAAGAGGTGGGTACAGTTGGGTTTGTCTCTGGCAACTATTTGTGTGTGTGCTACTGTCACAGCATTGCAACAAAAAACATATTCTATTACTACCTGAATAGTACACTTTTCAATTGTAAAAAAAAAAACAAAGAAAAGTAAATTCCTCTCTCAACATCACCTGCCTCGCTAATAATCTTCTGATACATGCAGCACAAATAAGTGAAAATCACTGCGCTGCATAAATGATAAATCAATTAGACAATCTAATAGCAAGAGTGCTTTTCTTCCTGTTTTCTTCAAAGTTGCTCTGTGAATGTGTTCAGGCCTGGGGGAGAAACGCAATCTTACTTGTGTGATGTTGCTTGACTATATCATATTTGTTATAAATATAAGAAACAATAACTCAATACAGGGACATTTTCTTGCCCCATAAGGCTAATAAGGCCATTAACTCTCACTCTGACTGACTCCTTTTTCAGTACACTGAATACTAAACTAGGGAGCTGATTGAGATGCACACAGAGATTTAGTTTTGATTTGTCTTTTCTTTCTGTTAATTATTCTCATCTTAAACATGACAGTGTTCGAACACAGAGAAAAACTCCTGGTGAAGCGACTGAGATCCATGTGACACTATTACAAAGATGGCGTTTATTAAAGAGGAGAGTGAAGATATGAAGATTGAAGAAACATTCAGAGTGAAATGTGAAGATACTGAGGAACAAACAGGTTGGTTTCATTCTCAATTTGAACTCAGTCATTTGATCCTGTTTAAAATGTACTCTTCTACAGAAATGAATGATATTTTTGAAGAATGTCATACGAGTGTCCTAATTAAAGTTGTTTCATTTGATATGGAGCCGAATACTAATGCTGCCTTCAACAAGGTCTCCGCATTTCCTTAAAAAGTCTTAGGGTGTGTTCACACTTGTAGTTTGGTTCTCTTGTTTCTTTTGGTCCGGATCAAAAAAGAAAATGATACATTTAGTCCTGGTTGGCTTTAATGATGTGTATTTTGTGACGGACCTTAACAAAAATCCAAAACATTGCTGTGTGCTGGGCTAAATGTGCTCAATGTATGTGCAAACATATGATAGCATTTTTATCAGCTGGGAACTCGTGAAGAGCTTATAAAATGTGTCAAGGAGTCAAAAATGCACCAGAAATTCCTCCGTTGCACACAAAGTAAGATCTCCTGTAAGTAGACGGTGGTTCTGATGCCTGTACCGAACTGTGATGGGCAACGCAGCTCCTATGATGAGAAAAACCAGGTATACTTGAGCATTCTGTTCTTTTTAGAGTTAAATCTTGTGACATCAGATGACAGCGTTCACACTTATTCAAATGAACTGCACTAACAGAGCAATTATGCCAGAGTTTGTTTTAATTGAACCAAACATGCCAAGTGTGAACACCCTTAAATTCAGTTTTATTAAATTTAAGTTTATAAAAAGTCTTAAATATCTTAAATGGTATAAGAAAAGTCTTAATTATTTCAAAAGGTCTTAAATGTGGGGAGTCTGGGGACAGAAAAAAAAAATTAAATGTTTTAAATTTAATTCAATGTTAGCACTGCCCTTTTCAAATTAAATACATGATGCTGTTGCACGTTCTACAGGCTCATGGTTTCAGAGCAGTTCACAATCAATGAATACCACAGATTAATGCCAAGCAATTGGTGATTGCAAATGATCTACTGTTGATGGATTATGTGATAAATGATGGTGTTTATCAGGGCTCGACATTAAGCCTTGGCATGTGATTAATCAGTCATTCACTTGTCCAAGTAAAAGTGTTGGGATTTTCTTGTGGTATAAATATAATTTATTCTTTACCCCAAGGCCATTTTTTTTTTTGACCTAATCTTATTAAATGTCATCTTTCATTTCAAATTCTTAAATTTGATTAATTAAATTAGAATAATAAGACACTATAGGGTGTTACCAATCAAATTAAAGGGTTAGTTCACTCAAAAATGAAAATTCTGTAATTAATTACTCACCCTCATGTCGTTCCAAACCCATAAGACCTTTGTTCATCTTCAGAACACAAATTCAGATATTTTTGATGAAATCTGAGAGCTCTCTGACTCCTCCATAGACAGCAATTTAATTACCACTGTCATGGTCCAGAAAGGTACTAAAGACATTGTTAAAACAGTCAATGTGACTACAGTAGTTCAATTTTAATTTTATGAAGCAACAAGAATACTTTTTGTGCGCAAAAACAAAACAAAAACAACTACTTTATTCAACAATCTCGTCTCTTCCCTGTCAGTCTCCTGCGCTGTTGACGTAGTAAGCGCAGTGCAGCGCTTCCCTGTTTACTTCCGAACACTGACTCAGTATTTGTCACCGCTGTACAAGTGAGCAGCACGACACATCCGTGTGATGCTGACACAGCATTTACAACTACAATTACAACTGCATTAAATAATGATAATTAATCGTAATAATGATTAAATATTTTTTGAATATACAAAAAAGAAATGTTGGGAAAAAAATATTTGACTTTTAAACATGAAACTAAAACACCAGTAGGTGGCGGCAAGTGATTGTCTTAATGAGTGAGTCATTAAGTCATTTATTCAAACGATTTGTTCAAATGGCCAGTTCATTCAAGAATAAGGCAGTTATTTATGAATGGGTCATTGAATCTTTGACTCAAATGATTCATTCAAAATGCTTAATCATTCAGTTGGCCTAATGAAACACAGCTGGGTGTTGCTGTGAGATGTGTTATGGTTCCGCTGTGATCTTTGCTTGGAACTATTTTCACTGCTGAAATGTAACAAAACAGTCAATATTGTGTCTAAAATGTAAGTGACATTAATATTAACTTCTTGTTTATTGAACTGTTGTATGAAATCAGTGTCACATTTTCAATCGTGATGGTATTCAGAAAAACATAACTCTTGGTAGTGTGATGTTGCTTATCTGTATCATATGTAATGAATATAAAAACAACACATTTTGAAATTTTACCACAGTATTTTAAATGAGCTTCTTTGTATGTGCTGTGCTCATTTTCTCCTCGAGAACCTCAACAGCGCAACCTTGCCGTCAGTACATTATAATTTGTACAATCTTGTTTTATTAGTTTATTTTATTTGTCTGTTTTCCTTTATTAGAATTTAAATAAAAAATTTGTTTGATAAATGAGACCTGATTATAGTCTTAAAGTGCTTAAAGTCCTTGAAAGTCCTATACACTATCTCTATAAACCCTCTTTATGAGAGAATTTTCATTTTTGGGTGAACTAACCCTTTAAGACCCTCAGTGTAAATGTGAGGAACATACTCTCGAAGGATCTTTTGAAATGGATCGAGACTGAGACATTTTAGTCCTAGAAGTAGCATGTTATATATTAAATATTATGTGGTAACGATGGCTCTGAAGAACCCTTGTCTGATGCCCCTGTGAGTAGACTCTTTTGGAGAAGCACTGATCTAAACCAGTGTTTCCCAAGGTCCTGAGCTTTTTTCCACTTAACTACACTTCCTCTCAGAGGAATCCCCGGTGCCATTTTGGATAGTTGTTCATGAGTCCCTTGTTTGTCCTGAGAATTGAATCTGCCCGCTTCTCTACAGAAAATTCAAGGTCTTGCACGTTCTTTGGTCTACAACAAACCAGTTCTGGGTCAAGCTGTGTTTGATAACTGCCAGCTTTTTTGGACATGTCCTAAAGAAAGCAAATATTTAACAGTATTGAGAAGAGGTTTTGAGATTTCAGGTAACACCACATTCAGTAGCTTAGTGCATATAGGATCTAGCATATGTGTTGTTTGTTTTAATGCTTTGTGCTGGTTTTGATGATCTTTTGCTTTTGTGTATGTTTTGATGTCTGTTGCTTTGTGCCTTTAAACTGGGGTTAACTTGTATTTGTCTTTTTTAACTTTAGACCTGATGGCACTGAAAGAGGAGAGTCAAGAATTGAATGAAGTGGAAGAAAAACAGTATGCGAAACATCATGATTTCATAATTGGAGATAAGTCTCAGTGCTCACAGAATGAAAAGACTTCCTCGCAAAAAAGAGCTCGAAAGACAGGTCCTAAAAGTGATTTCCCCTGCTTACACTGTGGAAAAAGTTTCAATCAAAAAGGAAATCTTAATGTCCACATGAGAATACACACCAGAGAGAAGCCTTTCACATGCCTTCAGTGCGGAAAGAGTTTCACACTTAAAGGAAACCTTAAATCCCACATGAGGAGTCACACCGGAGAGAGCCCTTACACCTGCAAACTGTGTGGTAACAACTTTTCACGAAAAGAAAGTCTTAAGACTCACATGAGAAGTCACACTGGAGAGAAGCCATACACGTGCCTTCAGTGTGGAAAGAGTTTTACACGTAAAGGAACCCTTAATACCCACATGAGAAGCCACACTGGAGAGAGCCCTTATACCTGCAAACTGTGTAAGAAGAGCTTCACACGAAAAGAAAGTCTTAAGACTCACATGAGAAGTCACACCAAAGAGAAGCCTTATACATGTGATCAGTGTGGAAAGAGTTTTACACGTAAAGGAACCCTTAATATCCACATGAGAAGTCACACCGGAGAGAGCCCTTACACCTGCAAAATTAATGGGAAGAGCTTCTCAAAAAAAGAAAGTCTT
Source organism: Hypophthalmichthys nobilis (assembly GCA_037950665.1). Taxonomy (NCBI): domain Eukaryota; kingdom Metazoa; phylum Chordata; class Actinopteri; order Cypriniformes; family Xenocyprididae; genus Hypophthalmichthys; species Hypophthalmichthys nobilis. Next base: position 22,945,702 of record CM075489.1, read on the forward strand.
AAGACTCCTGTCAGAATTTACACTGGAGAGAAACGGTTCATATGTGGCCAGTGTGGAAAGAGTTTCAGATGTGAAGAAAATCTTAATCAGCACATAAAGATTCACTCAAGAGGAAACTGTTTTCCATGTCATCAGTGTGGAAGGAGTTTCTCAAACAGGAAACACCTTAAGAATCATGTAACAACTCACAATGGAGAGAAGCCTTTTATGTGCCTTCAGTGTGGAAAAAGTTTCAATCTTAAAGGAAACTTCAAGGTTCACATGAGAATCCACACTGGAGAAAAGCCTTTCACATGTGATCAGTGTGGGAAAAAATTCAGACATAAAGTAACCTTTAATTACCACATGAGGATTCACTCAAGAGAGAACTGTTTTATATGTCATCAGTGTGGAAAGAGTTTCACAGACAGTAAAGAACTTAAGAATCATGTAATAACTCACACTGGAGAGAAGCTTTTCATGTGCCATCACTGTGGAAAGACCTGCATAAACAAAGCAAACCTTGATATTCACATAAGAGTTCACACTGGAGAGAAGCCTTTCATCTGCCTTCAGTGTGGAAAGAGTTTCACTCGTAAAGGAAACCTTGAAGTTCACATGAGAGTTCACACTGGAGAGAAGCCTTTTACGTGTCTTCAGTGCAAGAAGAGTTTCACATATCAAAGAGACCTGAATCGACACTGGCAAACTCATTCTGGAAAGAAATTGCAATGTTCTGTGTGTAGTAAGAGATTTAGAAAGAGGAGCAATTTCGAAAATCACCTGCGCATTCATTCTGGAGCAAGGAGATTTAATTGTGTTCAGTGTAATAAAAAATTTATTTTGCCATCACATTTGCAGATTCACCTGAAAAGTCATGCATATGTGAGACCCTATTTGTGTTCCTTGTGTGGAAAGAGATTTAAATGGCTTGGCAGTTTAAAATGGCACCAGAAAAGATGTATAGTACGAAATTAAATTCAATAGTATAGTGCCATCGCTCATTTTTTGATTCAGTTAAATATCTCGGAAACAAATATCAGATAAATAATCTTCCTTCTTGCTGTGAAATGCCACAATGTAAATGAACAGTCAGAAATAAAGAGACAAAATGAATGAAACAAGATAATGAACTTTACACTGCATTATCTGATTCAACTTCAGTGAGTGAATCCACAGGTAAATATTAGAAGGGTGGGGGAAAAATCAATAATGCACAGTATCGCAATATTTTGTGTGAGGATATTGCATCGATACAAGGACGCCCAGTATCGATTTTTTCAGTGCCTGAATTTCTGCTCAGGATTGCATCATTTTACCTTAAGCTCTGCGCTTATAATGCAAAAATAAAACGTAATTTAAAACCTTTCTTTCAAAGTAATTTCACAACAGCGCAAGTAAATCAGCGCAACTGCATCTCTCTCTTGAACACGCACACTAGCTATTTCCATCCACCTATTTTTATGTGCATTTTGGGATATCGCATTAAAAAAACGCTGGATGGAAATGCCAAGATCTCATAAATTCTAAAAATACGCATAAAAACCTTATGCGCTTAAATGAGTAGGATACATTTTTTATGCGACACGAAAACATGCGCATAAACTACGATGGAAACACTTTTACTGAATAAATTCCTTGATGCGCATCAAAAAAGACATGTGACATGAATGTGACAGCATAACTGGACCAACCAGCAGACCAATCTCGTTGCACAGCATCTGAAATGCTCTTTTGGTCATTCTGTAATGCCTGAGCAAAGTCTGTTAAAATGGTTCGGTATAATTCCCTCCCAGAAGCGCGTCACATGATTGTGTTCACAAACACCAGGCATCTGAATGCAAGATATCATGACAACGTTTATTGCGTTTCGTCTGCGCGCACTGAGGCGCAAAAAATCTATTATATATTAAAATTATTATATACAGTGGCTTCTACTGCAGAAACTTCCATTTTTCTTAGTGTCATTTTGTTCATTTGAATGGAATTAAGTTACATTTTCAATAAATGAAAAATGATAATAAAGCTGTTTAGGTGTTCAGATGTTTAGGTGGTGACATCACTACTGGTGAGAAACCTGGTAAACCTCAAAATCTCATGTAAATGCGGTTTACAGCGTAGCTGGTTTATTGATTGGCATGTAAACACATAAAAACTAGTTCCTATAATAATCTGATTTAATAATCTGACAATATCCATTTCAGTAAGATCGATTCCATGTGATGTAATTAAATCTAGTGTACGAATAGAATGGTGAGTGGGTTCAGGATGTTTTACTAGACCCCAAAATAGTCTGTAAACACATGTCCTAATGAATCAATTGTATTATCTATGACAGGGGTGTAACACTCAGTTCCTGGAGTACCACAGCCTTGTAGAGTTTAGTTCCAACCCTGCTCCAACACACATGCCAAATAAGCCTGAAGTACTTGATTAGCTGGATCAGGTGCATTTAATAAGGGTTCAAGCTAAACTCTGCAGGGCTGGAATTCCGTCTACAGCGACGAGTTTTGGCCAGGTTAAAGCCCACTTCATCAACAAAAATGTACTTGTGATGGTTCACATCAGCATCAAGCACCATCACCCTCTAAAAAATATATTTCGGTTAGTTATTTTTACAGTGTAGTTTCAATATACATATGAAGTAAGGTATGCATCAAATACTAACAGTAATACAGTATATACTGCTGTATATACCTGTACCTGAACATACTCAGCCCTCAGTTGTTTCACCCGGTCATTGTTTCTCTCAAAATGCACCAGGTAAATGTGTTTTATTGTTACCTGGTGCCTCTTCAAAAGGTGTACATTATTGTAAATGTAGAGGTAAAGCACAGTATATATCAAAGTTCTCCAAACTCTGTCCTGGAGGGCTGCTGTCCTGCAAAGTTTAGCTCCAACCCCAATTAAACACACCTAAACCAGCTAATCAGCATCTCACTAGGCATACAAGAAACTTTCAAGCAGGTTTGTTAGAGCTGGTTGGAGCTAAACTCTGCAGGACAGCAGCCCTCCAGGACTGAGTTTGAAGACCTCTTATCTACTGGGTCAAAAAGCTTCAAAAATATATTCATTAACTCCGTAAACATGTAAGCATGCAGAGTTTGTGTCTGTCATTCCTTTTTCCTGCCTCCTATCAAAATATATTACAACCTCCTCTGCTTTAAGCATGTTCAGCTCCAGGTTGTTGTGACTGCACCAGACAGCCAGCTGCTTAACCTCCCTTAAATATGTAGAATCATCAATGTCCTGGATGAAGCCGATGACTATGGTGTCATCTGCAACTTCACGAACTTTTCAGAGGGATCTGTAGAGGTGCAATGATTTGTGTAGAGGGAGAAGAGTAGTGGGGAGAGCACACATCCTTGTGGAGTGCCAACTGTGCAGGTGTTGAATGTGAATTTTCCCAGCCTCACTAGCTGCTGCCTCTCTATCAGGAAGTTGGTGCTCCACTGAAAGATTGAGGTAGGCCCAGAGAGCTCAGTTAATTTGGACAGGTGGAGGTTCAGAATGATGGCGTTAAAGTCTGAACTGAAGTCCACAAGCAAGATCCTCGCATAAGGATGGTTTGTCCAGATGTTGCAGGATGTAGTGCAGTCCCATGTTGGCTGCGTCATCCATGGACCTGCTTGCCCAATTGGCAAACTGCATGTCTTCCAGTAAGGGTCTTTCAGGTGGACCAACAACAGTCTCTGAAGTTACTTCACGACCAAAGACGTTAAAGCAACATGTCTGTATCAGTCCTGTGATCTTGGGTTTCTTTTATACACGGATAAGAGTGGAGCATTTGAAGCAGGAAGGGACTTCGCACAGCTCCAGAGATCTGTTGAAGATCTTGGTGAAGATAGGTGATAGTTGGTCTGCACAGATTTTCAGACAGGTGGGTGAGACATTGTCTGGGCCTGGTGATTTCCAGATTCTAGGTGCAGGTTGAATAGCAGAAGCAGGGAGAGGGGGTTAGCAGGAAGAGTGGGAATGGGGTGTGAGATCCCTGCTGAAAAATCCAGCTAAATCCAGCCTAAGATGGACAGGCTGGTTTTAGCTGGTCTCCCAGCCTGGTCATAGCTGGTTTTAGAGGGGTTTTGGTTAGCTAGGAGACTGGGAGGCTGGGAGACCAGCTTAAACCAGCTGAACACCAGCTAACCCAGGCTGGGAGACCAGCTAAAACCAGCTAAGACCAGCCAACCATCTTAGGCTGGTTTTAGCTGGATTTTTCAGCAGGGATAGCTGTGGGATTACAAATTTAAGAATCTGTTTAAGATCTGCTGATCATATACCCTGACATAACATCACATAAAAAACTAAGGTGAAGTACATTGCATTTAGCATTTAACCCTTAAAGACAGATACAGTAGCCCACAGCTAAAAATAACTTTTGAACCTCTAATCCAATCTGTAAATTTCATAAAGATTCTCAGCTTTTCAGAGGTATCACATTTGTCTCAGTTGGACATTCAGAGGCTCCGTAGTCAACGTTGTTACATCATCACATTTTGATCAGCATTGATTCATCAAAAGAAACCAATGCGGTTCGTTCCTCTCTGAGAAACAGGAACGATTGTTGATGCTTAGTCCCACCCTGTGCCCAGATTGGTTCAAACTGTCATCTACTCAACCAATAAACATTGGTTTTTGTTGTTCGAACCACCAATCAACATGTTTGTTTTGGAATTTGAACAAACACATGGTAAAAGTAGGTGCATATTTGCATGCATGGAAAAAACATGAAAAAACAGACAGTTTTTTAGTGACAGCTGTCAGCACGATCTGTCACAACACCAATGTAAATGCAAAAAAAGGAGCAGTCTAAAGGAAAGAAGTGTGATTGGGAAGAACTGAAGCCTGACACATTCCTGGTGTATGTGGGCCTTATTATTTATGTGACACTTCTGAAACTGCCAAGAGTTGGAGACTACTGGAGGATGGCATCACACCCAAGTGTACACTTTCCTGCTTCTGTCATGACCAGAGACAGATTCATGACATTAAGCAGAACTGTTCACATGAGCAACCCAGAACATGACATTTAAAATGACAGGAAAAAGAGCATCTCATCCTCTTTACACCACTATAAAAAATGCAAGCAAGGCACTGTGGCAGCCTAGGAAGCAAATTGCCATTGATGAAAGAATAGTGGTCACGAAAGGCAAATTACATGAAGGCCAAACCAACTAAGTGGGGTGTGAAGCTATTTGTGCTTGCAGACTCCAGCAATAGGTACACCAGTTATTTTGCCATTTACACTGGAAAGAGACGCTTCACTTTAGGGCAGGGTCTCTCACGTGATGTGGTCAGCAGCCTCATGGATCCATCATTCTTGGGGAGAGGTTATCAGTTGTATGTTGACAATTTCTACAAGAGCCCAAAGCTTTTTAGTATTAGTATTTTACTTATAACTTTATAACTAAACTCTGCCTCACATGGCATTAATTTAAGTCGTTGAACCTGAACAGACCACGGGGAGGTCTTCTGTCTGATTGTAAGTGTTTTAAAGTGCTTATAATTTAGATAAGATTTGACTTACTTACCTAACCTGAGAATAATAACGAATAAGGTGTTTAATTACGCACCATAAAACACCACGTGCTGTACAATGGAGCATTTTTGTTTTCTTTTTCAGTTGTAGCTGCCTTAATAAACATATAAAAATGCCAAGATATATCTCACAACTGTTTACGGAAACTATTACACCGGGATAACGGAGTTGACATGTTAAAGCTATGACTGCAGAGACTTCAATATTGTTTTGTATAAAATATAAAAAAAATATAAAACTTCCAGGACTATGTGTCCTACTGTGAGATCAACAATGAGCAGAAAATAGTAAGTGCTCCTCAGAGTTGAAGATGACCATGACATTGCCTGATTTATTCAGAATTTTAAAAAATCCTGACCGAGTTGATGCATATTTGTATTTTTTTTTTTAATTTGTTGCATTTTTAAACACTTTGTCTGGCAATTTAACATTGTGACCTCATGCTGAGGACAGGTTAAGATTTAGATGTAACTTTTTATTTTGATTAATTTATTTTTAACATAAAGAGAGCTTTTGTGTGTATGACATGTTTTGTCCCTTATCTCAAAAATCAGTGAATTAATAATAACACACTGCAACATGTTATCTATTTTTGCATATTTGTTTGTTGTGTTTTTGAGTAATCTGCCCTTAACAATGGTTTGATTTTATTTACAAACCTTTTTCATTTTATAATAGTAAAATAATAGTTTTTACTGTGGCACTAGAAAAAAAATGGCTTGTTATTGAAAAAAGTTTCCGACCCCTGGTATAAATGTACTTTTGATATTTTAACATTTGAATGGGACTTTCATTTTGGCGTGTCGATATGACGCCATATGGCTGCGCCGCGCTCCTTTGCCTGCTGTTCGGCGGAAGAAAGGTTTGTGTTTTTAACAGTTTAAATTGATGTGTATAAGCCGTTCAAGTATATTTTATAGTTTTTACAAGGGATGTAAATGCATTTATTTTGCTTTATCTAACATGAATGAACGTTATTTTTTGTGAGTAAAACACATCCACACATGAGTAACAGAAAAGGTGCGTCTCATTTTACGAATTCGAGCACTGGCAAATGATGAGGGCTTTCCAGCGTGGAAAAACCACAATGGAACACAGGTGATAGTGAAACTAAGGTAAACAACTTAACCAAAACGTGCCTTTATTATTGACAATGATGTATTTATTGTATATAAAAGTAAAATGCAACGATGATGGTCACCATTTGAGATCTAGCAATATTGTGTTATTTTAACAGTTATATTAGTGCCACTTTTAGTCAACAAGACTGAATGAAATTACTGACATCAGAGAGCGACGGATAGAAACTGCAGTACAGAATATAAGGGTGCAAATCTCACGGGAGCGGGCGGTTTTACCTGTGCTGCGGGTGGGAGTGGGCGCGGGACTGTTTTCTTAAAGGGATAGTTCATCCAAAAATGAAAATTATCCCATGATTTACTCACCCTTAAGTCGTCCTAGGTGTATATGACTATCTTCTTTCAGATGAACACAATCGGAGTTATATTAAACTATATCCTGGCTCTACCATGCTTGATGGTAGTGAAGGGGGCGTGAATTTTTGAAGCCCAAATAAGTGAATCCATCAATCATAAAAGTAATCCATACGGCTCCAGTGAAGGGTTTTTGTAAGAAAAATATTCATATTTAAAACTATAATAACTAGTGTAGACGGCCATACGCATCGATTTTTTTTTTTTTTTGGGGCTTTAAAATCTCACCCCCCCTTCACTACCATTATCAAGCTTGGAAGTTCCAGGATATATTTTAATATAACTCCGATTGTGTTAATCTGAAAGAAGATAGTCATATACACTTATCCCTTTAATCCCACTCCAGCAGAATTTCTGATCATTACTGCCCGCTCCCGCAATGTTTGTATCCACTCCTGCCCACAATGCTTTGCTAAATGTTCAGAATAACTGAGATAAATTATTGCGTTTCATTAAACAGACCAGAAGATAAAGTAATCCTAGCACCACAAAAGACAAATGTATTCGGACAGCTTTTTATTAGCTTTATAAAATTCTATCAACTGTTAAAACAAAATATTAGAATTAGTAGAGCCTAAAAACATTTAAACGTATGCGCATCAACACACACACCTAACCATAACAGTTAAACTCTGGTAACCTAACAGGCGCAATATTTAATTGAAGTACTTATAAAATAAGTAAATTATTAAACAAATTAAATGTAAAAGAAATACAATAAAAAAATAAAATAAATAGGAAATAAAAGCCACATAGATGTCACAGCTGTTGTAGCCTAGATAATTAACATCTAGCAAAAAGAAAATTAATAATACTAACAATCATTAAACATACTTAACAAATGAATTAAATAATGAATCACTTGGTGTAGCCTGCTATGAAGGGAGAGAATGTTACTGATCGATTTCATTTGTTGGATCCTTTTGTTACGCGGCAAATCCCTGTATTTTCTGACCACAACATTTTATATGGCGTTCTCAATGAGCTACAGCAAGTTACATTTCTGGACGCATTTTCCTTCATTATTTGTAGTGTGAGCGCTTGCACATTTGAGTGGTTCGGAAATTATAAACCTATATCTATTGTTGTATCTTGGATACTAAAGGTAAACTCAGGGAAACGTCGTTGCCAGAATGCTTGCTGTATTATATTATATGAAGTATATTATATATACTTTCAACTGTTGCTTTCAAGCTGGAAAGCTGAAAAACTGCACTCTATTTGCAATACGTTTTTGCCATTTACACCAGTCATGGTTATGGCATTTGATAATACCGCAAACGTTTACCATTCCACCGTGTTCTTAAGTTGGGTAATATCAACATTAATTTAATATTAAGTCTTAAGGTAATATTAAGTCTACATTCACTGCTGCTAATTAATTTTTGGCTAATCAGTACAATTAGAGACCATTAACTATCCCTCTGACTGACTCCCTTCCCAGAGAGGCATTTTTTTATTTTTCTTTCTGTTAATTATTCTTTTCTTAAACAGGATAAAGTGTCCGAACACAAGAAAAAAACTCCTGGTGAAGCAACTGAGATCCCCCTCACACAGTGTTATAAAGATGGCGTTTATTAAAGTGGAGAGTGAAGACATGAAGGTTGAAGAAATAATCATAGTGAAACAAGAAGATACTGAGGAACAAACGGGTTGGTTTCATTCTCAAAGCTGAACTCAGTCATTTGATCCTGTTTAAAAAAGTCCAGCTCTACAGAAATGATATTTTTGAAGAATGTCATACAAATGTCTCAATTAAAGCGGTTTTATTTGACATGGGCCCTGTTTCCACCTGGTAATAAGATGCTTTTTGGTCAATCGGATCACAAGTGGACGACACTAAATACAGGTGTTAAAGGGGTGTAAAAAGTTTTGAACTTGTCCACTTTCGACCACTTCCAGATGTAGTCGAAAACACATTTGACCTGATTGCTTTCATAGTGTAGATGCTCATGTGTTCGAATGTGTTTGAACATCCACAAAAGACTGCTTAGAAACATTATGGGAAGCGTACTAGCCAGACGGGATTTAAACTTTGTGATTTGAAGTTGAAAAACGTACCAAGCACAATGTTATCTCACCATTCCTGATTTCTAAAATGCACTCATCCCGTTCTGCATGGTCTTACGGCTCTCAGAGCAGAAATGAAAGATGATGCTCTCCAAATGTTTTTCCATCGTCTCTGGCCGCATTCATATGTAATTTGCGTGAGCTTATTTTGTCCATTAGATCGAAAGATCTGAGAAAACCCATACATTTAACCGCCCTTAGACCCTCCCCTTGAAGAAATCAGGATAGAAATGGTTGAAAGTGGACAAAAGAGACAGATTAAAATACCAGGTGTAAACGGGTATGTCTTTCTCATCCACTTGTGATCTGATCGACCAAAACGCATATAAATAGACCAATTCAGTGCAGACTTCACAGTTACGTCACTTGCAGCTGTGCGTCACTGAAAATGCCCTTTGAAGCTAAACAGAGATGTTTATGTTGCAAGTCACAGACTGGACTGATGAAACCTGCGATGATTAGTCTACTATTAAAGCATGAATTTGATGTAAACAGTAAGTCTACATAATATTCACATATGCAGTTCATAGGGGACATACATACATAGCAGTTACAGCATGAAATATTTAAACCTATAATATTTTACATAAATAACTTTTAAACATAGCCTATAACATTTTTATTTTACAGTTCTGACTTTTTTTCTTGCATTTGCGTGTTTATATCTCTCAGTTCGGACTTTATAATTCGCAATTTTGAGGTTATATCACAATTCTGATGGAGGAAAAGTCAGAGTTGTGGGATATAAACTTAGTATATCTCACAATTCTGCTTTTCCTTCTAAGAAATGTGAGATATAAACTCGGATTTGCGAGGAAAAAAAGTCAGAATTGTGAGATATAAACTCGAAATTAACCTTTTCATTCTTTTATTCCGTGACTTCCACAGACTGCTACTGCAGAACTGTCATTTGACACCAGGTAGGCTCCACCCACAAAAAAACGTCATCGCTGTTTGCAAACACATAATGGGTCTATACCAGGTGGAAACAGGGCCATGGAGCGGGTCGCCTCATGTGGACAGACATGTTGAGATCACATGACCAGACAAATACTAATGCTGCCTTTAAATGCATTTGAAAAGATACTACTTCCAGTTTAGACATTCAATATTAAGACGTCACACATTAAATTAAAAAAAATATGGAACTAGCCTAAAAAAAACCTAATTATTTTGGATGAACACAAAAACAATTTATTAATTCAACCGATTAACTCAAAACAGCTGATTTATTCAGGAACAAAGAAAGCGACTGTCTTTATGAATTGGTCATTAAAGGCTTAGTTCACCCCAAAATTAAAATTCTGTCTTAAATTACTCACCCTTAAGTCGTTCCAAACCTGTAAGACTTTTTTTCATCTTTGAAAAATGAATGAAGATATTTTTAATGAAATTTCTGTCCCTCCACTGACAGTCCACGCAACTACCACTTTGACACTTCAAAAAGTTCATAAAGAGATCATAAAACTAATCCTTCGAATTGAGTTTAGTCAATTTTCTGAAGAAACTCGATCACTTTTTATGATTTATATGATTTGTTCTTCGCATGGAGGGAAAAGAAGTTTGAAATTCGTAACCAGTGGTATACTTTTAAAGAGTATATCAATGCTGCCAAGAGTGGCATTTAGATGAATGTGTTCTACTGCATTTCTGTGTATGTATGTTCTGTGATGTGGCTGATTTTAGTTATTTTTGTAATATTTTTAAAGTCCCTCTGTAGTCAATAATTTTATCCCTTAAAACTCATCTTTGATCACCAAAATTACATATTTAAATGTTTTTTCTTGTAAAAAAAAAAAAAAAAAAAATTAAATGCCTTAAAATGGCTTAAATGTAACTCTACACGCTTGCCTCATTTAATATACATGGATCTATGAATATGATAATTAGCCCTGCCTCCACTCACTCACACGAGCTCAGGGATCCACTCGGTCAACTTACTGAGGTAAATACTGCACAATGGTATCGCTTTTTGCAACGTCGGACACAACAGCAATTAATATGATTAGCATTTTGCTTGACTATGTTATCAAACAGCTAATAATGTGTTGCTAATGTTACACAAACCATGTTCCCGATTGCCATCTCTGAGTCAGACAGCTGCCTTCTAACAATCAGTATCCTTACAAATGCTTTGAACAACTCGGGCGTATAGTTCAACAAGGCATATAGTTCATCATAATATAGTAATATGCATCATACACCCATTACATTGCTAAATCTACCCAATTTTTCATATCAACAGAAAAATATACCGGGATAACCTTCTTTTGAGACTCCCTTGCGCGGTCAGTTAATGATATGCTAAAGCCCGCCGGCACGTTGACGTGATTGGTTACAAGGTAGTTTGTGACATCAGAAACACCAGCGATTTCAAACCACAGGTTTGAGACTGTCTTTGGTTTACTGCAGTTTTAAAGAGAAAATTTGCAAATGAATTTGCACATGGTTTGTCTTAAAGCCTGTTAAAAACACCAGAAAGACATATGAACAACATTAAAAACTTGATTTTCACCACAGGGGGATTTTGTGTTATCATTTTATTGCCCAAACCCAAGCATTCATTTTCATTCATAAAAGCACCAGTGGCAAAACAGTGAAAACTAATGATAATGTCTCTCTTAAGTTGAGTGTATACAAGGAAAAAGACTTAATACTGAGCCCTGTCTCGCCCCATGCTTTTTGTGTTTGAGATGTCTCTTCATTTAAACAAGCAAAGTGTTAGTAGTCGGAAAGATGGACCCTAAGCCATACTAATGCTGTCCAAGAGAATTTCATGGTCTATGTTGTCCACAGATTTAATAACAGACCTATAATCCTATTGGTTTTTATTTATTTTCCTTTTTTTTCTCAATTTAGACCTGATGGCACTGAAAGAGGAGAATGAAGTACTGAATGAAATGGAAGAGAAAAATCAGTATGAGAAACATCATGATTTCATGACTGGAAATAAAAAATCCACAAAGACTGAAAAGACTTCCGCACGAAAACGCGGTCAGAAGACCGACTCTAACAGTTTCTTTAAATGTTTCCAGTGTGGAAGGAATTTAAATTCAAAACAAAACCTGGAAGTCCACATGAGAGTTCACACTGGAGAGAAGCCTTTCACCTGCCAACAGTGTGGAAAGAGTTTCACTCAAAACCAAAACCTTAAAGCCCACATGAGAGTTCACACTGGAGAGAAGCCTTACACTTGCACTCAATGTGGACAGAGTTTTACACATAAAGGAAACCTAAATGCCCACATGAGAATTCACACTGGAGAAAACCCTTTTACCTGCAATGTGTGTCGGAAGAGCTTTTCACGAAAAGAAAGTCTTAATACTCACATGAACATTCACACTGGAGAGAAGCCTTGTATATGTAATCAGTGTGGAAAGAGATTCAGTTGTAAAGAAACCCTTCAATGCCACATGAGGATTCACTCAGGAGAGTATTGTTTCATATGTCCTCAATGTGGAAAGAGTTTCAGTCATAAAAGAAGCCTAAACACTCACATTAGACTTCACAGTGGAGAGAAGCCTTTCATCTGCCCTCATTGTGGAAAGAGTTTCACACTTAAAGGAAATCTTCAGACTCACATGAGGCTTCACACTGGAGAGAAGCCTTTCAAATGTCTTCAGTGCGAGAAGAGATACACATATCAAAGGGACTTAAAAAATCATTTGCAAACTCACGAAATTGTGAAATTCTGAATGTGATGAGGCTTTGAGACTTTCTTCATGTACACATAACACTACTGACTCCCTCTAATTTCATTCGTACATCGATCAGGCATTACATTATGACCACCTTCTTAATATTGTGTTGGTCCCCCTTTTGCTGCCAAAACAACCTTGACCCATCAAGATAGAGATATATATATATATGTTATACTGATTTTTTACAAAACGTTTAGAAGTACAAACATTTAATGTTGTAAAATTGCTTTGTATGAAATAGAACACCTATAGAATCTATAAATAAAGTGTTTACTGTTTGGAGCTCAAAAAAATTCTCCTTTTACAAACTGCTTTTAAAATGTGCCTTTTGTGTAGTGTTATTGAGGCAGTCTTCTCAAATTGAATTGATACAAGGATAAAAGTTGCTGTGTAGATTTGATCCCCACAATGACTAAAAACCGGTTGTGTGTTTTGGCGGACCTCAGAATTAGGGGGTTGTAGGGGGGAAAAAAAAGGACAAGATGAGGAACTCGTGAACATGTTTGTCCAAGACTCACAGCCTTTCACCATTGTGGAGGATGTTGGTTTCAGACATTTTGTCGGCCTTTGGATCCTACATTCTCCCATCAAGGCAAACATTGAAGACAAATTTTACTGAGGAGAAAGGCCACATACACTGCAGCTAAATTCGGTTGTTTGTTAATCTTTTAGTGCTTAATCGCGTTCGATACTACTACTTCTACTGCTTTATTTTATATTATAGTTAAAATTAGTTCACGCAAAAATGAAATTTCTGTCATTAATTACTCACCCTCATGTCATTCCAAACCCAAAATGCCTTTGTTCATCTTCAGAACACATCCGAGAGCTTTCCCTTTTTCCCCTATAGACGGCGTCATAACCAATTTCAAGGTCCAGAAATAAATGTGACTGCAGTGGTTCAAACTTAATGTTATGAAGAGATGAGAATACTTTTTGTGTGCAAAAACAAAACAAAAATAACAACTTTATTTAACAATGTCTTCTCTTCCCTGTCAGTCTTCTAAACTGTTTATGCTGTTTAGACTGCAGCACTTCCAGGTTCTAAGTCAGAACGCTGACTTGTTATTGGTCGACGCTGTTCACGTGAGTAGCACGACGCATGCGTGTGATGCTGACACAGGAGCCGGCCAATAATGAGTCGCAGTGTTGGGCAAGCTACTCTGAAACTGTACTCTGAAACCCTTCTGATAAAGTAGTTAGATACACTACAAGTTACTATCAAAAAGTAGTTAGCTACACTAAAACTTTTTTTTTTTACAATGACAATGTTACAAATAACTGAATACAAATAACAACATAATGCGATGCAATTATGATTTCAAAGTGTATATGGTGAATTTAGGTTGATTGGGACACTTTTCCCAGTCATTTCAATGGCAACAATTGTCCAAATCATTTGATTTTTGTAAACTATCCTATACACACAATACTCAAACATAGCCTATATCTCAAACTGGTTGTCAAAAGCAAAATTGCTACAAATGTATAATCTGTGCAAAAACAAAACGTATGCAACTAAATTAAATACTCAGCTGCACGATTAATCGGACAATTAGAAAAAAACATTGAAATTGCACTTAAACGATTTGGCTTAGTGCGATTATGAAATCGCAAAGCTGCGATTATTTTTTTATGCACAACTTGTCAATGAACTATGACTCCAAATGCTAATCCATCTGAAAGCACTGCGAGTTTGAGTCACTTATAATGTGCATTTGAAGAAGCAACAAGCGTCAAACATCTTTCCAGACATGAGAAGCATTTATTAACATCTTGTCCAACAAAAGACAACATTTAATAACGTTTTTACTCCAAACTCACTTCATAACAACAGTTGAGCATCCTTCTGTGAGATGATGTGGCTTCTTACACAGAATAAGGCAGTCGTGTGTTTATTAGTCATGTTTAATCAATCAGAACTTTTCAGTCTTCTTTTTATTCCGCTACAGTGATAGTATGGGATTTCCTGGAATGAAATATCAAGTGAAATATCCACTCCTGCACATTCTGTACATAATCATCAGATGAACTTTTGATGATGGACGGACTGTAAAGCCGCAATATGCATAATAAGATAATTGATGGAAATAATTAACAATTTTAGTGATCTAGTAAGAAGACGCTGTGCTACTTCACTGCATTACAGGCTCGTGACTTGTCAGAACACAAAATGGAATGTACTGTATCTTTTGGTCCCGTTACACCGCTACTTGCTAGATAATTAGTTAGCTACTGGAAAAGCTACACTGTTTTAAAAGTAACGCCTAGGGAGATGTTATGGCTGTTTCTCAATTCCAAGAACACAGAGAACGGACTTGCGTTCTCGTGGAGTCCAGTCTTGCCAGGCAACCTTGAAAGAACGAACTCGGAAGGACGCGAGGACACAGAACGCATCATCTGAGAGTTGAGATGTGCTGTGATCTTGTTCCTCAACTGACCGTCCCACCATATTATAATTAGCGGCTAATGCACAATAAATGCAATATAACATCACAAACAAATGTAATAACCTATTAAAAGACTTATATCATAATAATATAGACATTGTTTTCATTTAATTTTATATTTGTTTATTTTACTGCGTGTATTTATGAAAATGAGTAGCCTTTGTGTTATATGCTTTGTCAATGTTAAGATTATTTTTTATATGCCTATAAAAATACTGCAGGCTTTCTTCAGGTTATCACTTTATTAAAATTAACGGTTTTAACGGTTCGATTCTTTCAAGTCTACATTCGATGCATCCTTGATATCAAGAACACACCCGGGTACTTTCATGTGTCCTCTGTTCTTGCGTTCTTGAGTATTGGAATTGTACTTCGACAGTTGATGATGACATAGAGCAAGGACGCAAGATTGCATATTGAGAAACAGCCTATGACTAGGAGAGGAAAGATTGGCCAAACACTTAAAAAAACAAACAAAAAAAAAACAGGGAATGTCTAATCCTCTTCGGGGCTTATATGTGAATTGGGTTGTGTGTAATTTAATAGGCCTGGTGGTGAATGGAGGACACTCAGGTGAGAACCAGTGGTGAGGTCAACCGTTGCTTTACCACCCAAGCACTAGGGGGAGTACTACCTATAAATAAAACACAAATGGCTGAACAAAAGGGATCTTAACTTAAATTTAAACATTATAAACTTATTTAAATGTAGTTTAAATAAAGTAAAAGAGGCAAGAGGACCGAATATAAAATAATAGTAAAAATAAAAAGGCAAACAATTAAAATAATGATAATATTAAACAAAATAAAATAACTATAGGAGAAATTGAAATCAAACAATTTAAATAAATAATAATAATAAAAACTGTTTGTGAGAGAAAATCCGACCTAGTTTAGAATCTTAAAAAAAAAAAAAAAATGTTTTTGAAAGAAGTCTCTTATGCTCATGCTTATGCTTTGATCAAAAATACAGGAAAAACAGTAATTTTGAGAAATATTATTACAATTTAAAATAGGTATTTTCTATTAATACATAATTTAAAATGTAATTTATTCCGGATGCAAAGCTGAATATTCAGCATCATTACTCCAGTCTTCAGTGTCACGTGATCCTTCAGAAATCATTATAATATGCTGATTTAATGCTAAGAAACATTTATTTTATTATTTTCAATGTTGAACAGTTGTGCTGCTTAATATTTTTGTACACTACTGTTGAAAAGTTTGGGGTCAGCAAGATTTTTGATATGATTATTCAGCAAGGATGGATTAAACTGATCAAAACCTTTTTTCGTTTCTTTTTTTTTACTTTTTTTAAAACTTTGTTTTCATCAAGCAATCAAGAAAAAATATGTCTGTTTAATTTTCTCAAATATATTAAAACAGTATGAAGTGAGATAAAGAGACCAAAAACCTTACCCAACTCAGTTCATTCTTTTGTATTTATTCTGTGTGATTACAACATGGTAACTGATTACATTTACAACAAGTATCCCTGATCACAATGCAGAGCTTCAGACCATAAACCGGTTATACATGTCTTTCAAGAATAGTACATTTGGAAAGATAAAGAATAAATGACACAAATAACAATATAACTGCTCTTTTTACCTCTTTATGAGAGCATGTACAACACAACTATCCTCTTCATCAAAGAACCTTGAGAATTACTGTTCAAACAGTCTTTAGGAAGAGAGATATAGGGAGAAGGTGAAAGGAATAAAGGAGAATGTGAGAGAAATGGACAATAAAAGGAGGTTGAGTGAACTTCTGAATCCACTCGAGTTGAATTCGACAAATCCAGGTGGGTTGCTGCCCATGAAAGAGTTGATCCAGTTCTGGTACTGAGAAACTCTGGCGAACACACTGGGATATTTAGGATCATCACATCGTTTTGCACCAAAACTCACAATGCCAGACTGAATCCACAGGGAGCCATTCTTACGGACCAATGGACCTCCAGAGTCTCCCTGTATTGACAATCATTCAGCATTTATTTCTCTGACAACATACTGTGAATAACTGTTACAGACATAAGTATGCAATAGTTTATCCTAAATGTAAAAGTATGCCGGCCATGTGTCCTTTTTAAATAATTTACAGTGGAAGCGCTGAGTGTTTTTCTCGTCACAGAGAGTTAAAAAATGTTTTTTAACTTTGGGCAAAACCAAGTGTGCCACACATGTCCTGAAAAGTGAAGCCAAAACATTTTGATCACCTCCTGGTTGCTGGCTGCAGTATAGGTCCCTGTCCTCTCCATGTAAACGAATGGGATGCGAGCCAATCAAAAAAAATCATATTGCACTTCAAATAAAAAATTTTCCCAAAGATAGTTTGTTATTTTAGGTATATTTATTTGTAATAAATGCTTCTTCTAGAATGCACACTTCAAGTGCATTCAAGTTCTTATCATGATGACGTATGTTCAAATGTACGTTTTTCAAATAAGTTTGGTTTTATTTAGTTATTTGATGGTGTCAGGGTGTAGCGTCATGATTTTGCGCTTGTGATTGAGTGTCCAGTAGTGTTGGCGAGACCTTGATACCGCAGCTCCACCTCATGATCACTACTGCGCAGACTCTGGCTCCAAATGATGTCATCAGCACAAGGTGACAGTGGCCATTTCTGAGACATTTTGGTTTTAGTTTTTTACAGTTGAAGGAAGTGGAGATGCGTAGTCCATATTTTTTTTTTTTTTTAGTCTATGAGTAAAACAGCACTCGTCACTGTCACTTTTTACTTGGCCGTCCAATCACAGTGGAGGATGGGTGAGACATACCAGACCGGCCATCCGTCGCGTGAATAATAATGGAGGAGAAGTTAATATTTGCTGGTCAGTAATTGTTGATGAAACAAACTGTCTGCAAAATCAGATACTAGTACATTACTTCTGTGGATTGTGCCTCCAAAGTGCTCTCAAGAACATCCAGCTGAGAGTTTTCAGAAGACTAGCAATGCTTTGGTGGTACGTCTTTTGGTGGTACGTCAATGCTTTTGGTGGTATGTCTCTTTTTATTTTATTTTATTTTATTTTATTTATTTATTTATTTATTTCCAGCAGCACAGTATGCATGGATTATTAGCAAATTCTAATTGGAAATGAGCATCCTTATGCACTTGAAGTGTGCATTCTAGAAGAAGCATTTATTAGAAATAAATATACATTTTTAAGGGTTAGTTCATCCAAAAATGAAATTTCTCTGTTAATTTACTCACTCTCATACCATCCAAGATTTCAGTGACTTGTTTTCTTTAGTAGAACAGTAAATAAGATTTTAGCTGAAACCGTGGTCCTTGGCGATTCATAAAATGTAAATCCACAGCTACCAATATTTTGAGAGTCAAAAAAGCATATACATGCAACATAAAGTTAATACCTGTGGCCCCTGACGATACATTGAGGTCTTATGAAGTGAAACGATCGATCTGTGCGAGAAACTGAACATTATTTACAACATAATTAAATTAACATGAATAATAACATTTTCATAGCATCAGGCAACCGGAGAAGTCAGATTCTTTTCCACTAGCTGGTTCTTTCGGACACTTAATTTCAATGAACTGGTTTAAATAACCAATTATTAAAGCTCCCAATATTTATGTGAAACATGGATATTTGACATGTCTAAAGCATATAAAGTGAATAAACTAATCTTAATTAACTCACCTTTTACATGAGAACCATGAGAAACCATTATCAGTGTACTACTGTTGACTAAAGAAATACTGCCGTTGGATCACTGTTATATTTCCAATATGTTTTATTTGTTATATTTTATGCTTTTCAGAACGTACATTTTGCCCTCTTATGAAACCCTCGGTAGTCAGTTTTCAGAATGTCAGACATATCTGTACTGTTCTCAGTTCAGCATACTGCTGGAGTAACTGGAGCACTGAATGAGTTGACAAAAACCTGGATCATACAGCCAGTTTTTTGGCTCATTTTGAGTCAGAGTGACTGTCAGGCACGGCCGAAAGTGAGTTTTGATCTAGTAACTCAGAGATCTGTGCTGACTCGAGCCACAAACTGTTTCAGACTGTTTGGTGAACTAGTTCATCCAGTTCACTAAAATAACTAAACTACACACCCTGACAAAAGTCTTGTCGCCTATCCAAGTTGTAGGAACAACAAATAATAACTTGACTTCTAGTTGATCATTTGGAATCAAAAGTGGTTTATATGAAAGGCAAAGGCCTCTAGATTATGCTTATTTTACCAAAATAAAATCTTATCATGCCTTGATTTTTAATTATTTAATTAGGACAGAAAGGTCAGACTTTGCTTAGACAAAAGTCTTGTCATTTAACAGAAACAATGTACAGTACAGAACATAAAGTCATGGTGCAGTGGAAAAAGAATTAATATTGTGTATGACTCCCATGAGCTTGGAGGACTGCATCCATACGTCTCGACAATGACTCAAATAACTTATTAATAAAGTCACCTGGAATGGCAAAGAAAGCATTCTTGCAGGACTCCCAGAGTTCATCAAGATTCTTTGGTTTCATCTTCAATGCCTCCTCCTTCATCTCAATAATGTTCATGTCTGGTGACTGGGCTGGCCAATCCTGGAGCACCTTGACCTTCTTTGGTTTCAGGAACTTTGATGTGGAGGCTGAAGTATGAGAAGGAGCGCCATCCTGCTGAAGAATTTGCCCTCTCCTGTGGTTTGGAATGTAACGGGCAGCCAGAATCTCTTGATACCTCAGGCTGTTGATGTTGCCATCCACACGCCCCCGCACGCCCCCATACTGAATGTAACCCCAAACCATGATTTTTCCTCCACCGAACTTGACTGTTTTCTGTGTGAATCTTGGGTCCATGCAGGTTCCGATAGGTCTTCTGCAGTATTTGCGACGATTGGGATGCAGTTCAATAGATGATTCATCGGAAAAATCAACCTTCTGCCACTTTTCCACAGTCCATCCTTCCTGCAAGCTGTGGGCCTTGGCAAATGCAACACGATTTATTTTGTTTTCTTCTGTTTAATGCTGGTTTCTGAGCACTAATTCGGCCATTGAGACCACTGCATGACAGAATTCGACAAACTGTTCTTGTAGATACAGGGGTTTCTGGTGACCAGTTGATATGTAGCTCTGCTGCAGTTGAAAAAGGGCTGGCCCTGGACTGTCGAACCAACAAACGGTCCTCTCGAACAGTTGTCTTACGGGGTCTGCCTGACCTGGGCCTGTCATGAACTTCAACTTGACGTTTAGATACATTAAAGATGTCTGCCACCTCAGCAGGAGACTTGGTCTTCAGGCTCTTGATGATCAGCACTTTGGTCTGTGGTTGAATCTTTGGCATGCTGTCAGAGGTCAGGATGCATTTCAAATGATGGTTGGGTGTGCTGGGGTTCTTCTTCTACACACCTGGGAATGTGTTAATTACAGTATTTGTCACAGGTGATGTTCTAATCTGTGATTGGTTGAATCCTTTAAAGATGTGACAAGACTTTTGTCTAAGCAAAGTCTGACCTTTCTGTCCTAATTAAATAATTAAAAATCAAGGCATGATAAGATTTTATTTTGGTAAAATTAGCATAATCTAGAGGCCTTTGCCTTTCATATAAGCCACTTCTGATTCCAAATGATCAACTAGAAGTCAAGTTATTATTTGTTGTTCCTACAACTTGGATAGGCAACAAGATTTTTGTCAGGGTGTGTATTTGTTCGCGAAACGTACATCACTCTTGTAAACGTGCTCAGGACCGGTTGCCTGAAGTAATGGTTTACAGGTAATAATGTTGTAAATAATGTTTAGTTTCTTGTACAGACCGATCGTTTCGCTTCCTAACACCTCGAGGAGCCACGAGTAATTATTTTGTAATGCCTGTATTTGCTCTTTGACTCTTAAAGTGATGGTAGCCATTGACTTGCATTTTCTGAATCACAAATGACCACGGTTTCAGCTAAAAATCTTCTTCACTGTTCTACTGAAGAAAAAAAGTCACCTACATCTTGGATGGCCGAGGGTGAGTAAATTAAGAGCAAATGTTAATTTTTGGGTGAACTATCAATTTAATACTATCTATTTACATGTCATAAATGTAGGGAAATAGTCAGGCTGACAGAGAGAATCTCAGAATTAGAGACACGCATCCAAACTTTAATCGAGGATAGTAAGAATGCAAGGGCTTCAGATACTGTTTTGGATGCGACTAGCTTAGTGAACTCTGTACATTGTTCGGTTCCGGCTGTAGAGCCCGCGCAGCAGGGCAATTGGGTAACGGTGAGGCGACCTAGCCGCGGAAAACACCACTCTTCCGTTCCAATTAGAACATCAAACAGGTTCTCCCCACTCAGTGACGCACCCACTGAGAATCCTGTTGAAAGTGCCTTAGTTATTGGCCATTCTATTACACGGAACGTGAAAATAGAGACACCAGCCACCATAGTCACATGTTTGCCGGGAGCCAGAATGCCTGACATCAAAGCAAATTTAAAAGTGCTGGCTAATGCTAAGCGTAAATACTCTAAAATTATTATTCACGTCGGCATTAATGATGTTCGACTTCGGCAGTCGGAGATCACTAAAATTAACATTAAAGAGGTGTTTGAACTCGCAAGTACAATGTCAGAAGAAGTAATTTGCTCTGGTCCCCTTCCTGTTCGTCGGAGTGATGAGATAGTTAGCAGATTATCATCACTCAATGGCTGGCTGTCTAAGTGGTGTCCGCAGAATAATATAGGTTTCATAGACAATTGGAAAAGTTTTTGGGGCAGACCTGACCTGTTGAAAAGAGTATTTATCCCTCCCGGGATGGTGCTACTCTTCTCTCTAGTAATATGGCACTTAGTCTTAGAACTAAAACATGACAAACTGGGGTCCAGGTCAGGAAGTAGCTAAACCGACCGTCTGCTAGTTCCCCCGAATTAGTAAAAACAAAAAACTTCCAAAACCCATTTAATGGTAAAAATTTAATTGATGTTCAACAAATAAAACATTTTTTGTGTCTTATTTGAAATTTACTCTATTGATAAACAATAGTCTGCACTGCAAGTGAACAGACTTTCCTTGAAAGGGATTTTAGGTGTAGTAAAAAGCAGTTGTAGTGTACAAGTGTAAAGTGTGCAGGTGACCAAAAACTGGAAAGTAGTGTTTTGTAAATTGCTTTGGATTAAAATGGGTTAAAATTAATGATTGATGTCTTACCTGACATGAACTTTTCCCTTCCACATTTAAAAATCCAGCACAAATCATATTGCTTGTGATGCCCCCTCCATAAGCATTATTACAGTCACTGTTGTTCACAATTGGCAACATCACCTGCTGCAGTATGTTAGCAGCCTGGCCTGTGACACGGATCAAAGGACAAATTTTATGGCTTTTAAAAAACATTTCTAGGTAAGCTGTTGAGATTTACAGTATTGGTTATATTCAGTTATTTGGCAAGCAAATGTTCACTTACCTCCAGACTGTAGCGTTCCCCATCCAGTCACCCAGCTCTCTGCACCTCCAGCAAATACACTACCACCAGCTGACAGACAGACTGGCTTAATGTAATCAGAGAAATTCAAAGAAGTGGAGAGCTGGACCAGTGCTATGTCACTGTCGAATTTAGGAGTGTCATAGTTAGGATGGTTTATAATTCGACTCGCTGTCCTGTATGTCTCATTAGGGTTTGAGCCCGATTGTCTCCAACGCCCAAAGTACATCACTATGTCAGATGCACCTACACTGTAAACAGAGAAAGTCTCTTTTAATCCCACTTTTGTCGATCTACAATTGTGTTTTAAGCTTTATTTAAGATTTCAACATACTCCTGGAAGCAGTGAGCTGCAGATAAAACCCAGTCTTTATTGATGAGACTCCCACCACAAAAATGGCCATTGCGGCCATGAATGCTGACTTGCCACGGCCAAGACCCTGCTGTTGCATCCTCCCCTCCAACAATCTTTGTGTTGAGGGGGGCTCGGCCACATACTAATGAGAGAAAAGATGATATGAGAATCCCTTGTTAGAATGCCTCACACATAAAAGAAACATTCTGCATGGAAAAGAGTTTTATGGTCATTATGACAACTTACCATCTGACTGGCAGAGGGAACCTGTGTGGGTAGAAAAATACAAAGTAATTAGACAGTCATTTGGACAGAGCTTTTTAAACTTATTTCACAGATTTTAACATTTTAAATAATGAAACTATTGTCATTTAGAGTTGCAGTACAGCAGAATCTGAACTGTCTTCATAGTTGAGTTTCCATAATTAATTTTGCTCTATAATATAAATATGCTTTAAATAAATGTGACTTGACTTGAATTTAGACAATTTAGCAGTCAGCCTATGAAAAAATAATCTCGCTATAAACTGTTTATAGCTACTTCTTAGGAATTCAATTGCTTGTCAGTTTTTAAACAATGAAAGAAAGAAAAAAACTATTGCATCTAATTTTGTCATGTTATAGATTTTACCTGCTATGTTGAGAAGTATGATTCCGGCAATAGCTGTGTTAAACTTCATATCTTCTGGTCTGTGATCTGACTGCTGTTTCTTCAGCTGTCAGGTTTCTAATGAGAAGTAAAGCAAGTACAGCCACATTTATCAAATGCTCTCTGTCCCCCCCACCTATTACGTTTATCTCTGATTCTTTCTTTTTCTTTTTACGGAAAAAAAAAAAGCTCACATCGATTTTGTTCCCTTTGCAAGTTTAATAACTGACAAGCAATTGATATTCCTAAGAACTAGCTATAAACAGTATATTATATTCCAACACTTTTTTACTCTTTGCAACATAGCTTGCAGAAAGCATGTACAACACAGAAAAAAAATAATCTCCAATCTATTCTTCATAATTTAATTTATACATGTATAATGAAATGCATTCATTCCCAAATACACTCATTTATTTACTGGTGTGATCATAGTCCCTTCCAAATTTAACATTCGCAGACATGTACATTTAATCCAGAATCCATCTCAGTATGGATCGATTACATATATAAAAAATGTCTGCGAATGTTAGATGTGCTAGGGATTGTCCTAACTTGAGATCTGTAAAAACATTTTCTGGGACCTAGTATGAACCAAATCCTGTGATCAATGTTTTTTTTTTTTTTCTTGGTATCTCTGTTCATGCATTTCTGTATTCACTGCTATTAAGTATCTGTGAATGTTAGATTTGGTAGGGTCCTGTGTGGGTTTTTTTTTTTTTTTTTTTAATTACAATAAAAAAAATTTAAGTAGCCAAAATGTAAATATCAAAAATAAGTATAAAAAAATTAAATGTTTTGCTTAATGCTTGAAGTAGTGAAATTGTTGAAAATTCACTTGTGTTACTTAATTGTGATCTTTAAAAGTCGTGAGTTCAATATTTTATCAAATCTATTCAGACATAGATGATGGGGACATAAAAATGTACTGTACTGAGGCAATAGTTTATGCCAGGGGTTCACAATTCCAGTTCATCTTCTTTTTGTGTCAACAGCTTTCTGGTACCACGGGTGTGCAGAGCCATCTTAGAAGTGACATTGAACATGACTGCATGTGTAATTATTACATTTATGCATTTGGCAGACGCTTTTATCCAAAGCGACTTACATTGCATTATACTATACATTTGTATCTGAGTATGTGCAATCCCTGGGATCGAACCCATGACCTTGGCATTGCTAGTGCCATGCTCTAACCACTGAGCTACAGGAAAGCTGTGGCTCAGTAGCTTACCCTTTGAGAACATCAGAAGAATTTACTGTCACACAACAGGTAAAACCAGACTACTTTCTGTAATAATAGCAGTTTCCATTAAGTCACATTACATCGGGAACTATGCCTTCTAGGCTGTATGTGCTCGCGCACTGGGAGAGAAAAAAAAAAAGGAAATGCAGATTGTCCGATTATTTGTGATCTACTCAACAGAACTGTTTCTCTTCTAAACTTTTGATTACTGTAATGCTAAAATTTTCAAAAAACTAACATAATAGAAACCAAGAATCAACCAAAGATACAAACCAGATAGTAAAGTTAACACAAGACAAAGAACAGAAGCTAACTGAGAGTATAAATACACAGTGACAATGAGGGACAGGTGAGACTCTAATCAATTAAACAATTAAATGAATGAATAAATAACTATGGAAACCAAGGAAACAGGAACTACACACACTGGAACTGAACACAAAAGCTATGTCCCAATTCAGAGGCTGTACCCTTCGAAGGCTGCATTTGAAGGCCGATTGCGTCACAGAGGCATGACGAAGGCTGTCCCAATTCGAAGTCTCTTGCAGCCTGCGTCCTTCTTTCCCCAGGTGGCAAAGGATAGAATGAGTGGATCCTTTGCAGCCCAGCCTATATCCTAATTCACTGCAGTCTTGACAGGATTTTTTTCCTCAAAGAAAACGGCAGGTGATGGTTCTGTGGTGGCCCGAGGAATAGGCTACACTTACAAATGTAGGTATTGTTTTTATTTACTCAAATAGCTAGTGAAACATAACATAAACATAAATAAAAATTTCCTGATAATTTACTCACCCCCATGTCATCCAAGATGTTCATGTCTTTCTTTCTAGAGTCGAAAAGAAATTAAGGTTTTTGATGAAAACATTCCAGGATTATTCCCCTTATAGTGGACTTCAGTGGCCTCCAAACGGTTGAAGGTCAAAATGACAGTTTCAGTGCAGCTTCAAAGGGCTTTAAACGATACCAGACGAGGAATAAGGGTCTTATCTAGCAAAACGATCGGTCATTTTCTAAAAATTAAAAAAAAAAAAAAACATATATTTTAACCATAGACGCTCATCTTGAACTAGCTCTCTTCTTCTTTTTCTCTATTAGAGAAAAGATATAGCTTGGTGTTTCCAGAATGTGTCTTTATTCAGTTGAAAATACCTCATAGATTTTTTATTATACCATGTTTTAACTGGCTATTTTTGGGTGGGAGAAAAAAAATCTGGTGATTTGGTATGTACCTTTAAATGCAAATGAGCTCGTGCTTCCCGCCCCCAAGCTCACGATTCCAATACACCGAGGCATAAATAATACAGGAGAAGCTCACACAGCAAATATAACTCTCACAATGGATTATTACAAACTGTTTGTGATGCAGCATATCAGATCACGTAGGTATGGCTTGTATTTTGTGGATGTTTGCTAACATTCGATTCTGAATGAGTTTTAGAGTGTGCTGCACGGCTAACGGGGCTAAAGCTATACACTGTTGGAGAAACTCAATAAGAATCCAGATGCGTTTATGAATTATATAGACTGCAAGCGTTTTTGGATTAAAAATGAAAATAACAACATGGCTCTGGTCTCCGTGAATACAGTAAGAAACAATGGTAACTTTAGCCACATTTAACAATACATTAGCAATGTGCTAACGAAACACATTCAGAAAGACAATTTGCAAACATCACGAAATATACAGTATATGAAATTGGATCATGAACAGTTGGTATCGATCCATCTTTGAGAATCAACTTCTGTGCAAATCCTGTGTTTTACTGACCCTCATGTGCAAGCAATCTGGTGTAAAATGACTTGCACATACAGTATATGAATTTATCTGGACACTTTCACTTAATAAATAAAATTACACCACTGCATCCTTAGTGGTTCGTTAACAGATCAGTGATAATGTTTACATAGCCGAGACATATCACAAGCTCGGGGACTGTCGTTCTTGAATGCTGCTGTCCTGCAGAGTTTTGCTTCAATTTAACTCACCTTCCTTTACGTAGCTTTAGTGATCCTGAAGACATTCAAGTGTGTTTGATCAGGGTTGCAGCTAAACTGTGCAGGACAGCTGCACTCAAGGACCAGTGTTACTGGTACACTGTTGTCGCTTGTGAAAACAGAATGATGGCACCATGGGTGTAAACATACAGATTCAGGGGGCGGTGATATATTAATAAGATCTCCTTCCTACGTCACAAGGGGAGCAAAATCTGAACGGCTCATCTTTTCACATGCTTGCAGAGAAAGGCTTACCAAAACAAAGATACTGGGTTATCCTTTAACACATTTTCTGGTTTGGTAGATGCACCAGGGACACAATTATAGCACTTAAACATGAAAAATATGATATGTCCTCTTTAAAAGAACCTGAAAGAGGTAAATCCTAGGATGGTAGGGGTCACTACCTAGTAATGAAAATCATCCTATCTAGGCAGTGATTTAATCTGTGCAACAAATTCTACCACTATCTAATACTCTGTACAGTTGAAATGATAAAGTATTTATTTCATTATTCATTTGATTATTATTTTCCTTTTTTTGCATTACAGTAGACTGCATTTGGGTAAGGAATTTGATGTTAATTGTGATTACCAGAATGCAAAAAAAATTTAATAAAAATAATCTAATGAATTATTCTACATTTATGCATTTGGCAGATGCTTTTCAAGGTACAAATTTGATCAGTTCTTGTTTTCCTGGGAATCAAACCCATGACCCTGGCATTGCTAGCATAATGGTTTACTGCTTGAGCTAGAGGAAAGCTCGGTCTTAACTGTATTAAAAACAGTTTATTGCTCTGGCCACATTTGTAGTCCTCAATCCTCACTGCAGCAAGACTTTGGCATGTTCACGCTGGTGATCAAGAACCCTGGGCATCTTTATTCTGGTGTTTTCAGAGTCAGTAGAAAGGACTCTTTAATTGTCCTAATTTAATGTCCTAAGTTATTGTAACTGTAAACCGTCTCGGTTACAAAGGTAACCCTCGTTCCCTGAAGGAGGGAACGGAGACGTACGTCAGACAGACCGATGAATAGGAATCTCGCTAGAGAGGCCAATCTACTTCGAGTGTAACTACAACGAGCCAATGCACATTGGCATGCAATCATATGCAGCAGCTGCTCGCCTCGCAGCGCGGGTATATAATGAGCAGCAGGTGCGTTGCATCTTCAGGTTTTCGCTGAGGAACTTAAGAACAATCTGATGAAATATAAGACTGCAAATCGACTAATCATTCATGTGGGGAAGAATGATATTTGGAAAGAGCAGTCAGAACTCCTTAAAAGGGATTTCAATGAACTTTTTGAAACGCTTAGAAGACTAAAAGTTCAGTCGTTCATCAGTGGACCATTCCCAGCAAGAGGAACAAATAGATTTTCACGGTTGCTTGGGCTTAACACATGACTGCAAAAAAAACTGCAACATAAAGGGACTGAATTTCATCGACAACTTCAATCTTTTCTGGAGTCAGAGACAAATGTTGGCCTGCACCCAAACAAACTGGGCTCAAGAGTGCTAAAGGACAATATCTACTTCTCCCTCCATCATCCTTCAGCAGTGTGTGCAAATCCACTCAATCTGAATGGCACAAACACACCTGGACAGAGTACAACTGACCACAGGACTTCATTTCAGCACCTGAATGGACATGTGTTTGACATATCCTACAAGGACAATGATAACACCACGCAGTCACAACAACCACTGCTCACGGACACAATCCCGACTGAGTCCTGCCCACAAAGCTCACCGATAGACAGTGACATGTTAGGACTGCTCCAAGATTCAGCACCCAAGGACGACTTTCGGGAAAACAGCCAGAGAAGCCAGGACAACATATTACAGCCTCCGGTAACACCAGAGCCCCTCTCACCGGACACGTTATCCCTCTCTCCAGCATCCCCTCTTCTGTGCTTCTCAGAGAAAATGGAGGAACTGGTGTATGCTGGAACCAAACTCTCCCACTCTTTTGCTGCAAGCCCCCAGATATCAGCAAAAAAGTGGCGAGCCCCACAACCACCAAAGCCTGTGGGCCCAGCTCGGCCTCCCCCTCCTCCTGTGAGAGCTCTTCGGCCTCTGCCACAACACCAGGGCCCACATACTCCTCCGTCTGTTCTAGGTGAACCAAAAACAACCGATAACAGCTCTCAGTGATGTGTGTCAGGTCCCCGCTATGATAACAGTGACTTTGTCAAATGTTTACAGAACAAGCGGGAACCCAGTGTACCTGTTGCTTTCTCTATTTCTGTTTTATTACGTGATAGAAAGCCTAAGGCCTTCTCAAACCGTTTGGCAAACCCATTTAATCTGCTGCCTATTACACGTCAAACTAAGATTACTGTAGAGACAGAAAGTAAGACTGTTAAGTTAGCACTTTTAAACATCCGCTCACTTAAAAATAAATCACTTCTAGTCAACGACTTAATAACCACAAACAACTTAGATTTTATGCTTCTAAATGAAACATGGCTAGAAGACAGTTGCAGTGCAACAATCTTGAATGAAACAGCCCCTCCTAACTTTACTTTTATGAGTGTTTGCAGAGCTGTTAGGAGAGGTGGAGGTGTAGCTGCTCTATTTAAAGATGTCTATCAATGCAAGCAAGTGTCATTTGGTGATTACTTGTCTTTCGAATATTTGGGTATTGTGTTAAAAGGTGCTCCTCGCATTCCATTTATAGTTATTTACAGGCCTCCAAAATACTCTCCAGCCTTTGCTGAGGACTTTACAGAACTGTTATCAGCAATTTCCTCAGAGTTTGACTGTTTTGCTATTACTTGGGACTTTAACATCCACATAGAAAATGCAGAATCCAATATGGCATAAGAAATCATAACTGTTTTAAATACTTTTGATCTGACTCAGCATGTACATGGACCCACACACAATTGTGGACACACTTTAGATTTACTCACCAGTAAGGGTCTAAACATTTCATCCATTGTCATTAAGGATGTAGCGCTATCTGATCATTTCTGTATTTTCTTTGAAGTTAGATCTATCTCAGTCAAAAAGCGATGCTTAAATGAGAATACTAGTGTACTGTTTATGAAGGCTATATCTTTAACACCAAGCATATCTGCAGACTCTGTTGATCTTCTCCTTGATTCTTTTAACTCAAAAGTACAGAATGTTATTGATAATATTGCTCCTGTGAAAGTCAGGAAGAAGAGTGGCAAACAAAAAGCACCTTGGAGACACTCAACAGCAGTGCAAAATATGAAAAGACAATGCAGAAAAGCTGAGCGCATGTGGCGAAAGACAAAACTTGAAATCCACTATAACATCTATAAAGATAGCCTTCATGCTTTCAGTGTGGAACTAAGCAAAGCTAGACAGACCTTCTTCTCAAATATTATAAACAGCAACTTAAACAACACTGCACTCTTTTTGCTACTGCAGAGAGACTAACAAACCCCCCAAGTCAGATTCCCAGTGAAATGCTCTCAGACAGCAAATGCTGTGAGTTTGCTTCCTTCTTCTCTGAGAAAATCAATAATATCAGAAAGGCGATCAGCACATCTTTGAGCTCCACTGGGGTAAAACAGATAAGATCACAAACTCAGAAAGTAGCTATTATGTCTGATTTCGAAGCAATTGATGGTAAAATTTTGGAAAAAACAGTACAGCACCTTAAAACATCAACCTGCGCCCTTGACACACTTCCCACATCTTTTTTCAAAAGCGTGTTTAACTGTTTACCACTTCTAGGAGATCTGCTTCTAAACGCCTCACTTCTCTCTGGGACCTTTCCAAAATCCCTGAAAACTGCAGTTGTTAATCCCCTCCTGAAAAAGAGCAATCTGGATAACACCATATTGAGCAACTACAGACCCATCTCAAATCTTCCTTTCATAGGCAAGATCATTGAAAAAGTTGTTTACAATCAGCTGAACAAATTCTTAAGCTTGAATGGATACTTTGATAACTTTCAATCTGGTTTCCGATCGCATCACAGCACAGAGACAGCGCTCATAAAGATAATAAATGACATTTGCCTAAACACAGATACAGGTAAATTATCAGTGCTAGAAGGGAGAGGTTATTATGTGAGTATCGGTGACCATAAGTCTGAGTGGACATCCATGACATGCGGAGTCCCTCAAGGTTCAATACTTGCACCCCTCCTGTTCAACCTATATATGGTGCCACTGAGCCAAATAATGAGAAAGAACCAAATTGCATATCATGGCTATGCAGATGACACCCAGATTTACCTAGCCCTATCACCTAACGACTACAGCCCCATTGACTCCCTGTGCCAATGCATTGATGAAATTAAAAATTGGATGTGCCTAAACTTCCTTCAGTTAAACAAAGACAAAACTGAAGTCATTGCATTTGGAAACAAAGATGAAGTTCTCAAAGTGAACACATACCTTCACTCAAGGGGTCAAACAACTAAAAATCAAGTCGGGAATCTTGGTGTGATTTTGGAGTCAGACCTGAGTTTCAGTAGCCATGTAAAGACAATAACTAAATCAGCATATTATCATCTCAAAAATATTGCAAGAATTAGATGCTTTGTCTCCAGTCAAGACTTAGAGAAACTTGTTCATGCTTTCATCACCAGCAGGGTGGATTATTGTAATGGACTCCTCACTGGCCTTCCCAAAAAGACCATAAGACAGCTGCAGCTCGTACAGAACGCTGCTGCCAGGATTCTGAGCAGAACCAGAAAATATGAACACATCACACCAGTCCTCAGGTCCCTGCACTGGCTTCCAGTTGCATTTAGAATTGATTTTAAACTACTGTTACTTGTTTATAAATCACTCAATGGCCTAGGACCTCAATACATTGCAGATATGCTCATAGAATATAAACCTAATAGATCACTCAGATCATCAGGATCAAGTCACTTAGAAATACCAAGGATTCACTCAAAGCAAGGAGAGTCTGCTTTTAGCTGTTACGCCAGCCGCAGCTGGAACCAGCTTCCAGAAGAGATCAGATGTGCTCCAACAGTAGCCACGTTTGCATTTTATTTTATACATATTATCTCTTTTTAATTTTAATTCCTTTTCTTTTCCTTCATTTTTAATGCATTTTCTATCTTTCATGTATCATCTTTTTATTTCTGACTTTTAATGCATTTTAAATCTTGCTGTCTGGTTGAAAGAGCTGGGAGAATTAGGAAGTAAGCATTTGTGATTAGGTTAAAATTTGGTAAATTTAGGTAAAGGGACAAACCATGATGGTTGTGCTATCTGACTCTGTGGTACGTGGAAGGGGTTTCTAAGGGGAATTGCGATCACTTGCAAAGGCAACGTGATTAACAAATTCCGGAAATCAAAACACGTTGGTTGGGGCACTTTCCAAAGGGGAAATTTGAGCTGTGGTGCATGGTTAAGATATCTCTGGATTACAGTCAGGACACTGTCCAAAGGGGAAATTTGAACTGCGTTGCATAGTTAAGATATCTCCAAAAGGGGGATTGGGGCTGTGTGGCGCAGTTTGAGGTGTCTTGGCAAAAGGGGAGATTGAAACTTTGTGTATCAAGTCAAGTCAAGTCAAGTCAAGTCACCTTTATTTATATAGCGCTTTTTACAATGCAGATTGTGTCAAAGCAGCTTAACATTGATAACTGGTATATAATTTTAGCTGCACAGCAGCTCTTAAAGAATAGTGTCAATGTCGGCAGATCAAAGCACTGTTGAATATCAAATGTCAAGTGTCCCCAACTAAGCAAGCCAAAGGCGACAGCGGCAAGGAACCCAAACTCCAACAGGTGACATCAGATGGCAAACAGGTGGCAAATAGACTTCTGTGTTAAAATGGAGAAAAAACCTTGGGAGAAACCAGGCTTAGTCGGGGCCAGTTCTCCTCTGGCGAACAGTGCTTTGTTACGATTCAGGTTGCTATCTTATGTCTGATAGGATCGCAACATTCAAAGTATTTATTCCAGTTCAGTCCAGTTGAGGATCGTATTCATCACACCGGTATGGACGGTTTGTTGAGGAGCTGTGCCACTGGCTGTTGTGTCGATGAGGCCTTCACAATGGATGATCTAGTTGACTCAATCTCTGCTGATACTTCAGGGCTACGTTGTGGTCGCGTCAAGGCGCCGGTCCTCGGTCTCACCTGGATACGGCCCGGATCTGGTTGACTACGGTAAACCTCGGGATAAACAGAAAGACTAATATTAGCGTAGATGCCATTCTTCTTCTGATGTAACGAGTACATCTGGTGTTATAGGAAGTGTTCCCGGTTCCGGCTGACCTAATTTATGCAGCCTAATAATCCTTTAACGGATTTGAAAATATAAATTGATAATGTGTTATGTGTATGCCAGGTTAAAGAGATGCGTTTTTAGTCTAGATTTAAACTGACAGAGTGTGTCTGCCTCCCGAACAATGCTTGGAAGATTGTTCCAGAGTTTAGGTGCCAGATAGGAGAAGGATCTACCACCTGCGGTTGATTTTGATATTCTAGGTATTATCAGCTGGCCTGAATCCTGAGATCGCAATAGCGTGAAGGACTATAATGCTTTAAGAGCTCGCTCAGGTACTGGGGAGCTAAACCATTTAGTGCTTTGTAAGTAATTAGCAAGATTTTAAAATCTATACGATGTTTAACAGGAAGCCAATGCAGTGTTGACAGAACTGGGCTAATATGGTCATACTTCCTAGTTCTAGTAAGAACTCTAGCTGCTGCATTTTATGCGAGCTGTAGTTTATTTATCAGGTGAGCGGAACAACCACCCAGTAGAGCGTTACAGTAATCTAGCCTTGAGGTCATGAAGCATGAACTAACTGTTCTGCATTTTTCATTGAGAGCATATGTCGTAGTTTAGATATATTTTTAAGATGGAAGAATGCGGTTTTACAGATGCTAGTAACATGGCCTTCAAATGAAAGGTTGGTATCAAAGAGCACACCCAGGTTCCTAACGGACGACGAAGACTTAACAGAGCAGCCATCAAGTGTTAGACAGTATTCTAGGTTATTACGTGAAGAGGTTTTTGGTCCAAAATTAGAATCTCTGTTTTTTCTGAATTTAGAAGTAGGAAATTACTGGTCATCCAATTTTTATATCAGCTATGCATTCTGTTAATTTTGTGAGTTGGTAAGTTTCGTCAGGCGCGAAGAAATATAGAGCTGAGTATCATCAGCGTAACAGTGAAAACTAACGCCATGCTTCCTAATGATATCTCCCAAGGGTAGCATGTACAGAGTGAAAAGCAACGGTCCTAGTACTGAGCCTTGCGGTACTCCATATTGAACCTGTGATCGATATGACCTCTCTTCGTTTACTACTACAAACTGATAACGGTCAGATAAGTATGATTTGAACCATGACAATGCAGTTCCACTAATGCCAACATAATTTTCGAGTCTATTTAAAAGAATGTTGTGATCGATAGTGTCAAATGCAGCACTAAGATCCAGTAACACTAATAGAGAGATACAACCACGATCTGATGATAAGAGCAAATCATTAGTAACTCTAATAAGAGCAGTCTCAGTACTATGGTACGGTCTAAATCCTGACTGAAATCCTCACAGATACTATTTCTGTCTAAAAGGAACATAGTTGTGATGATACTGCCTTTTCTAGTATTTTTGACAGAAAAGTGAGATTTGAGATCGGCCTGTAATTGACTAATTCTCTAGGATCAAGTTGTGTTTTTTTAATAAGAGGTTTAATAATAGCCAGCTTAAAACTTTTTGGTACGTATCCTAGTGATAAAGATGAATTGATGATATTAAGAAGAGGATCTATGATCTCTGGAAGCATCTCTTTCAATAGTTTAGTCGGTATAGGGTCTAACATACATGTTGTTGATTTTGATGATTTAATAAGTTTAGACAATTCTTCCTTTCCTAAAGCAGTAAATGAATTTAATTTTTCCTCAGGGACACTACAATGCACTGTCTGACGCAATACTGTAGTAGACGGTTGCATGGTTATAATTTTTTCTCTAATATTATCAATTTTACAAGTAAAGAAGTTCATAAAGTCATTACTGCTGTGCTCTTTGGAAACATCAGAAGTTGAAGCTTTATTTCTTGTTAATTTAGCCACTGTATCAAATAAATACCTAGGGTTGTGCTTATTTTCTTCTAAAAGTTTTGAAAAATAGGCAGATCTAGCAGTTTTAAGGCCTTTCTGTACTCAATCATTCTCTCTCCACGAGATGCGAAAAACTTCTAGTTTTGTTTTCTTCCAGCTGCGCTCCATTTTTCTGGCTGCTACCTTTAGGGCCGGGTGTGCTCATCGTACCACGGCGTTGGATTAATTTCCTTAATCTTTTTAAACGCAAAGGAGCAACCGAGTCTAATGTGCTGGAAAAGACAGAGGCAATAGTTTCTGTTTCAACATCGAGGTCTTCTAAGCTATCTGGTATGCTAAGGCGATGAAACTGATCAGGAAGATTATTTAGAAAGCGATCTTTAGTGGTAGAAGTCATGGTTCTACCATATTTATGGCAGGGAGGCAGTTTAGCTGCCTTGACTAAATGTAGTATACACGAGACTAAATAATGATCTGAGATGTCGTCACTCTGCTGCAGAATTTCAACGGCATCAATATCGATTCCATGTGACAATATTAGATCTAAAGTATGATTACGACAATGAGTGGGTCCTGACACGTGTTGTCTAACACCAATAGAGTTTAGAATGTCTGTAAATGCCAATCCCAATGAGTCTTTTTATTATCTACATGGATATTAAAATCACCAACAACAAGGACTTTATCTGCAGTTAGTACTAACTCTGAAAGAAAAGCAGCAAATTCTTTGATAAAATCAGTATGGTGCCCTGGTGGCCTGTATACAGTAGCCAGCACAAATGTCAACTTACATAATGTTACGTAAAGCACCATCACTTCAAAGGAATTATATTTGGAAGACTTTTGACTAATACTGTAAATATTACTATAAATTACAGCAACACCTCCCCTTTGCCTTTCTGACGAGGATTGTGTCGATAATCATAACCTTGCGGGCTCGACTCATTTAAAGTAATGTAATCATCTGGTTTTAGCCAAGTTTCTGTCAAACACAGCACATCTAGATTATTGTCTGTGATAATATCATTTACAATAAGGGATCTAATATTTAACAACCCAAGCTTTATCATTTGTTTATCATTTTTATCTCTATTTTTTATTTGTTGAACATCAATTAAATTTTTACCATTAAATGGGTTTGGAAGTTTTTTGTTTTTACTAATTCGGGGTACAGACACAGTCTCTATGTGATAATATCTAGGTGTAAGAGTTTCTATGTGTTGGGAATTATCTGACTTCTGTAACGTGAAGTCATCAGACGGTCGGTTTAGCCAGTCTGTCTGCTTCCTGACCTGGACCCCAGTTTGTCATGTTTTAGTTCTAAGACTATGTGCCATATTACTAGAGAGAAGAGCGGCACCATCCCGGGAGGGATGAATACCATCTCTTTTCAACAGGTCAGGTCTGCCCCAAAAACTTTTCCAATTGTCTATGAAACCTATATTATTCTGCGGACACCACTTAGACAGCCAGCCATTGAGTGATGATAATCTGCTAACTATCTCATCACTCCGACGAACAGGAAGAGGGCCAGAGCAAATTACTTCTTCTGACATTGTACTTGCGAGTTCACACACCTCTTTAATGTTAATTTTAGTGATCTCCGACTGCAGTCGAACATCATTAGTGCCGGCGTGAATAACAATTTTAGTGTATTTACGATTAGCATTAGCCAGCACTTTTAAATTTGCTTTGATGTCAGGTGCTCTGGCCCCCGGCAAACATGTGACTATGGTGGCTGGTGTCTCTATTTTCACGTTCCGTGTAATAGAATCGCCAATAACTAGGGCACTTTCAACAGGATTCTCAGTGGGTGCGTCACTGAGTGGGGAGAACCTGTTTGATGTTCTAATTGGAACGGAGTGGTGTTTTCCGCGGCTAGGCCGCCTCACCGTTACCCAATTGCCCTGCTGCGCGGGCTCTACAGCCGGAACCGAACAATGTACAGAGTTCACTAAGCTAGTCGCATCCAAAACAGTATCTGAAGCCCTTGCATTCTTACTATCCTCGATTAAAGTTTGGATGCGTGTCTCTAATTCTGAGATTCTCTCTGTCAGCCTGACTATTTCCCTACATTTATGACATGTAAATCCCTCATCGCTGACAGAGAGAGCTATACTGAACATGTTGCATATGGAACACGACACGATACAGGGAAAGGATGACATGACTCACCGTGTTTGTAGACTGATCCGAGTTACCACAGCTGTTTGATGAACGCGTTGAAAAAGGAGCGCGCGAGAGACTGATGACAAGTTAACAAGCTAGCGAGATGCAAACGCGTTGTAACAGCGATTTAGATTCAAAGATTACAAGCTAGCGACGTCAGATTAATGTGGTAGGCAATATTATATAAGGTAATGATAATATAAGCAACAATGAACAATAGTAAGAGATTCAAAACAAAGCTATACGGAGTCACAGACGCAAACCACTCTGAGCAGCGAGGCAGACAGGAGCAATCGAGCAATCGAGCAACACTATCAGTTCGAAGTGCCTTAACAGGTAGAGCTAGGCAGCGGTCCTGACGTGTGAAGAAGATCCATTTAGATCCACTCTGATGGACAACAAAAAACTCCCTGAAACTTCCTAACTCTTCCATCCAGATAGCAGAATTCTCTGCTTTTACTGTTATTTCTATTTCTTATGCATTCCATTTTTATTATTATGTATTTGGTTCTTCTTTATGTAAAGCACTTTGAATTACCATTGTGTATGAAATGTGCTATACAAATAAAATTGCCTTGCCTTGCCCTCATTCTTTTTTAATTGTGGCCATATATATATATATATATATATATATACACACACACACACACACACACACAGTAAGTCAATATTAACTTCTTATTTATTGAAATGTATAAAATCGTGTTTCCTGACATTTTATATGTGCCTGATTTTGACGCCGGGGAAATACATAAAGCAAATTTGCCTGTAAACGCTTTATAAAAATAAAATATAGGTAGGTCTAAATATCAATGTTATATACAGTATATTGCCATATCGTCCAGCCCTAAAACTTTTAAACGTTTTTGTCAGTGTTTATTTAAAAACACCCAATTATGAAGAATATAAGATGGTAAATATTTAATTGATGAGTTGTCAATACACTATATAACAATACAATATACTGGGTATGATTTTACCACAAAATTCAACATACTGACACAAAATGATAAATACAAATCCACATCTGGCTACCTGGCATCTAGTTGTTTCTGTGAATTGCAACGATCCATTTGCTTCTCTTTTCTGTAGCTTTTGGCAATCTGTAAAAATATACCTCATAACCCTTGCTGTTCATTGCTTGGTGTCATGCCAACTCTGTGGGCCTATCACAAGCAAGATCCTTGCATAAGGATGGTTTGTCCAGATGTTGCAGGATGTAGTGCAGTCCCATCTTGGCTGCGTCATCCATGGACCTGTTTGCCCAATTGGCAAACTGCATGTCTTCCAGCAAGGGTCCAGTAATGTCCTTCAGGTGGGCCAACAACAGTCTCTGAAATTACTTCATGGCCAAAGACATTAAAACAACATGTCAAGGCTTTGAGACTTTCTTCATGTACACATAACACTACTGACTCCCTCTAATTTCGTTTGTACACCGATCAGGCATAACATTATGACCACCTTCCTAATATTGTGTTGGTCCCCCTTTTGCTGCCAAAACAGCCCTGACCCATGGAGGCATGGACTCCACTAGATCCTTGAAGGTGTGCTATATATATAATATATACTGTTTTTTTACAAAAACTTTTAGAAGCACAAACATTGTTGTTGCTTTGTATGAAAAAGAACACCTACAGAATCTATAAATAAAGTGTTTACTGTTTGGAGCTCAAAAAATGTAGATTATCTTTTTACAAACTGCTTTGTGCCTTTTGTGGGGGGATTGATTGAGGCTCTCATGTACATGTTTGTCCAAGACTCACAGCCTTTCACCATTGTGGAGGATGTTGATTTCAGACATTTTGTCGGCCTTTTGGATTCTACATACATTCTCCTATCAAGGCAAACATTGAAGACAAAGTTTACGGAGGAGAAAAAGGTCATGTACACTGCAGCTAAATTCAGTTGTCAGTTCATCTTTTAGTGCTTTAATTACGTTCTGTACACACACAGTTCAGTAAAATACAGGTAGTGACAACGCATTTAAAGAAATTCCACGCAGTGTGTACGGAACCGAACTGAACAACTAGTTGTTAATCATGATTTCACGGGAAGCATGCCAAAAGGCATGTATTGTCAGGTGGCAAATTTTTACCTCAGAGTTGGCAGGATGGTGGAGAGAGGTGTATTGTGGAGTGACCAGGAGACAAAATTGATTGCAGTATGAGCTGACAAAGGTATTCAGAAAAAAATAGACAG
The DNA here is from genome assembly GCA_037950665.1 of Hypophthalmichthys nobilis. Taxonomy (NCBI): domain Eukaryota; kingdom Metazoa; phylum Chordata; class Actinopteri; order Cypriniformes; family Xenocyprididae; genus Hypophthalmichthys; species Hypophthalmichthys nobilis. Next base: position 22,984,992 of record CM075489.1, read on the forward strand.
TACGAAAAGAAATTGGTTTTTGAAAAAATAGCCCAAAAAATGTCCGCATAAGGTGTATGTAGAAGTGCTAAAGAGTCCAGAATTAAATTTAAGGCACTGAAGACTGAGTATAAAAAAATTATCGATCATAACAATCGTTCTGGGAGGGAGAGGAAAACATTCAAGTTTTTTGAGGATATGGACAGGATTCTGCGGGACAACCCTAGTAGTCGCCCAGCATTTGATTTATCTGTCGAGATTGGCGTTAGCGACGAAGACGGTTCTTCACCAGAGAGTGATATGGAAAGTGCTAATGGTAAGTTTGCCTTTTTTGCTTTGCTAATATGATACAGTTACCAAAAAATTTTCTGTTCTTATTTATCTCACTACTTTGCTCTTGAAGGGTCGACTGTGGAGGAGTGCATGCAACTAGTTGTTCAGGTAAGATGCAGTTGTTTCATAGGCCTAATTCGGTAGCTTAGCTTGCTTGGTATGGTGTCAGGTGTTTCATAACTGTAAGGTGAGAATGAGTTGGACTGTTATAACAAATGTGTGTGTGTGTATCTTGTATCAGGAGAAGAGAGTAGCTGCAGTGCCAGTAATTCAAGTGAATACAAACAGGTAAACCGTCCTGTATTGAACTCGCACATTTGTGAAAACAGACTTACATTGCATATAGTAGCTAGGTAAGTTTGCGTGTAGAACAGCGGTCTTCACTATTTTTTTTCATGAGAGCCACACTGATGGGACATTGTCAATAGTTGAGCCAAGTAGCAAAAGTTACATCCAGTTATAAATAACATGTCTGCTGATCAGTCTGTCATCCATGAACATACAATATGCAATGCAATATATACAAGGGTGAATCATTTTTTATCATTCACCAGTCAAATTTGTTACTGAGACAAGACGACTTCCCTTAATGACAAAAAAAGCAGGATTACCTTAATGCTGTGATGAGAAGAAACATGCATGCATTTCCTTGACATTCTTGACACAGCAATGCCACCGAACTTCTCAAGATCCAGAAAGGTACTCCAAACATATTTAAAACAGTTCATGTGAGTACAGTGGTTCTACCTTAAAATGTACAAATCATTTGATTCGAGTCAGTTGTTCAGAGTGCCAAAGTCATGTGATTTCAGCAGTTTGATATGCGATCCGAAACAAAAGATTCATAAAGATTCAAAGCAGTGTTTTGAAATCGGCCATCACTAGATTTTGTTGAAAAGTCGTTATTTTCTTTTTTGCCGCACAAAAAGTATTCTTGTCACTTTATAATATTAAGGTAGAACCACTGTGCTCACATGAACTGTTTCAAATATGTTTTGAGTACCTTTCGATGGTATTGCTGGCAATAGAGGTGATTCATCGGATTTCATCAAAAATATCTTAATTTGTGTTCCAAAGATGAACAAAGGTCTTATGGGTGTGGAACGACATGAGGGTGAGTAATAAATGACATTATTTTCATTTTTGGGTGAACTAACCCTTTAAATAACTGGGGGTGCTTTTCATTTCTTATTTGTGCATCCTCGTTTCCTTTCCTCGCGTCTCCGCTCCACCCCTGTAGGATGTGATGGGAGGATGCAAGGAAAGAAAACAAGGACGGAGGACTCGAAGGAAATGTTATTTGTATATTGGAATGTTCTTGATCACTCGAGCGTCGCTTCAAAGCGTCATCAGCTGCGCTCGAGGGATCTGCCCTCGTGTTGTTAAAGTTTGGTTATTTAAAAAAAGAAAATCATAATAAATATTAATAATGCAAGATGTCCCATTGAAATATGTGAGATGTAAAGTTTATTTAAACTGCAAAAGTAAAGAATACATTTAAATTATTGTTGACAGATGTGACGGGGGAGGAGAATGTATATGTGCATCAGGTTTCTCGACAAGAAAAACTTCCGCAAAGGATACACCTGTATATCCTCGCTAATAGCTCCTCAGGAAGCTTCCTCACTCCTCGTTCCTTGCCTCCTTGTGATGCAATTAGAGAACTGAGATGTCCTACAAGATGGCTGAGTTCGATCAGTTTCCAGGTCATAGGATGGAGGACGGAGGAGCGAGGAAATGAGGAGGGATATTGCGAAACATCCCAGGGAATGTCTAAAAACAGGTTGAGAGAGGAAAGCCGACCTAGAGCTGAGAATGTACACAAGGTGGCATGGATGAGCCCACACAAAAGAAGTCAGGAGGTCAAGAGGTAGAAATCGAGGAGTATTAGACACTTAAACAGACTGTCCTCTAATGTTAGTCAGAGATATTATGACCTACCCTAACTTCAGACATGATAAAATCTGAACGCGTTATTCAGATTTAACAAAAACTATGGAATCACAGATATTTTTCATTATAGCAAATAAACAACAGATATGACACAACATTCTATCTTCATGAAACATATCTCAAACAAATCCACTTATTTTTTTTTTTATTAATGGCATGTTTTTCCAGAGCAAGTAGGGGAAAAAATCGTCATGGTTTTGCATCATTACTCCAGTGTCACATGATCCTTCAGAAATCATTCTAATATGCTGATTTGATGCTAAGAAACATTTTTTATTTTTATCAATGTTGAACAGTTGTGCTGCTTAATATTTTTTGTACACTACTGTTGAAACGTTTGGGGTCAGCAAGATTTTTAATGCGATTATTCAGCAGGGATGGATTAAATTGATCAAAACCTTTTTTCTTTTACTTCTTTTAAACATTGTTTTCATCAAACAATCAAGAAAAAATGTATTGGTTTACTTTACTCAAAAATATTAAAACAGTATGAAGTGAGATAAGGAGACAGAAAACATTCCCCAAGTCAGTTCATTCTTTTGTATTTATTCTGTTAAAACAGTGTAAGTACAACATGGTAATTGATTACATTTATAAGTATCCCTGATCACACTGCAGAGCTTTAGACCATACATCGGTTATACATATTTGGAAAGATAAAGAATAAATGACAAAAATAACAATATAACTGCTCTTTTTACCTCTTTATGAGAGCATGTACAACACAACTATCCTCTTCATCAAAGAACCTTGAGAATTACTGTTCAAACAGTCTTTAGGAAGAGAAATATAGGGAGAAGGTGAAAGGAATAAAGGAGAATGTGAGAGAAATGGACAATAAAAGGAGGTTGAGTGAACTTCTGAATCCACTCGAGTTGAATTCGACAAATCCAGGTGGGTTGCTGCCCATGAAAGAGTTGATCCAGTTCTGGTACTGAGAAACTCTGGCGAACACACTGGGAAATTTGGGATCATCACATCGTTTTGGACCAAAACTCACAATGCCAGACTGAATCCACAGGGAGCCGTTCCTCCTGACCACTGGACCTCCAGAGTCTCCCTGTATTGACAATCATTCAGCATTTATTTATCTGAAAACATACTGTGAATAACTGTTACAGACATGAGTATGCAATTGTGTATCCCAATTGTAAAAGTATGCCGGCCGTGTGTCCACCAAAGTGTTTTTACCTGAGGCCAGCGTACCTTTTTAAATCATTTACAGTGGAAGCGCTGAGCATTTTTCTTGTCACAGAGTTAAAAAAAAATGGGTAACACTTTATTTTACAGTGTCATTGTTACATATGTTACATGTAGTTACTGTAGTACTAACAATAAATTATGCATAATTACATGCAACTAACCCTAAACCAAACCAAACCCTAATCCTAACCCTATAGTAAGTACATGTAGTTACTTAATATTACTCATTACTTAAATATATAATTGCAGTGTAACAAAGATGCCTTAAAATAAAGTGTAACCAAAAAATGTTCTTAAACTTTCAGTAAAACCAAGTGTGCTGCTCATGTCCTGAAAAGTGAAGCCAAACTATTTTGATCGCCCCGTTTGCTGGCTGCAGTATAGGTCCCTGTCCTCTCCATGTAAACGAATGGGACGTGAGCCAAACAAAAAAAAAATCATATTGCACTTAAAATAATTTTTTCCCAAATATGGTTTCTGTCATTTTAGGTTTAATGATGTACACGTTTCGAACAAGTTTGGTTTTATTTAGTTATTTGATGGTGTCAGGGTGTGGCGTCATGATTTTGTGCTTGTGATTGAGTGTCCGGTAGTGTTGGTGAGACCTTGATACCGCAGCTCCACCTCATGATCACTACTGCGCAGACTCTGGCTCCAAATGATGTTATAATTATAACGGAAGTTTGTGAGATCGCGATAAACTTATACGAGTGACAGCTTTTTTAATGATTATAAAGGGTTTGCAAATGTAATACTGCTTTTATACAATAATTCAATAAACATGTAGTTAAGTGACTTACATTTTAGGAACAATATTGTCAGATTTTGCTCTTTTCCGTGAACGAAAATAGTTCCAAACAAAATCACAGCTGAAATGCTTTGCTTCTCTGAGCAAACACAGTTGTTTTGTTTATGAATGAATCTGCATTTTTAAACAAATCTAGTGAGTCAATGATTCAAAGACCCAGTCATATAAACAGTAAGACGCTTACTTTGTTACTGAATGAACCGGCCGTTTCAACGAATTGATCGAATGAATGATTCAGTTACAAAGACAGTGATTTGCCGCCCCCTACTGGTGGGTTTAGTTTCATTTTTAAAGTGTCATTTCAGTTATTTAAATCATTTAATATTACTTCAAAATATTTATTTAAAACTTTCTAATTAACACATTAATCTCATAATATAGTTATTATGAATTTAAATGCATTCATGCCACTTCTGAGCCTCATTAAACAGTCTGTAAATATACCTAAATGCCTTTTTGTTCTTCTGTGCCACCTCTGCAGTGCAAAGATGAATTTTGTTGATACATCATTTGATTGGTAGCTTATTCTTCTAACTCAATTTATAAATATAAATGTATAAATTTGATATAAAAGATGACAAATTTAATAAAGTTAGAAAAAAATGCCCTTACAAAAGTAAAATATATATCCCCAGGAAGTCATAATATCGCCTTTTAATGGGAAGGTTAATTTCTGTCATTGATCAGAAGGTGCTCCTAAATTTTCAAAAGAAATGTAAGCATAGAACCCTGATTTAGTTTTTAGTTTATTTAATTTTATTTTTGGACATTTGGAATTATTTCACTTATCAAAAAGTTATTACCCAATTAGTTATTCTAAATCTAAATTAACTTTCCTTCATTCTACCAAGTACCAAAACCCGCTCCGATATGGGTCTACAACATTCAATGTAGCCAATCACATACATATCTGTTCATGCCAAATCCCTTATACAGTATGCTTATTTTTCTGTTAAAATTAACAGTGGTTTGTGGATGTAGACTCTTTAATAACAAATGATTTATGAGGAGTGTTTATGCTGGGCTGTGTAGGTTGTGCGATGACACGTAAATTGAAACTATTACAAGAAAATGTATGTTTTTAAAGGGGAAGCGCATTTCCTTAGCCTTCCCTTGGAGTTATGTCTCGTCTATGTGTGTTTGAGAGAAAGCGGGGGAGAGGTCACTTAGCTTACCTTTTTGTGTGCGTATATTTATATATGCCATATATTTATAACTTCCTATTTATAACAGAAGCTGTGCACGTGCAAGTGACAGGATTTTGGATGTGCACATCGTGGCTTCACCACTACTAGAACTACCACTGATTTGCCGTTTCCGTGTGTCTCTCATTAAAAATGTGCCAGAAATGTGCTTGTTCTTTGCACGTCCTGTAAATGTTGAAGTAGGCTACTGCCAACCCAATTTATCAGCGGCCCACTGGGAATTCTCCCGGAGATAATTTTATTATATAATATAGCGTTTGCATTTGCAGCTAGTGTTGCGTGCTGTTTTTTTTTTTTTGTTTTTTTACGTTGCAGAATGAAAAAAAAATCTGAAAACATGCTTGTACGTTGTTTTTTTAATATATATATATATATACTGCAAATTTATTAACAAATAATCAAAACCTCCAGTCTTTAATATCCATCTCAAAGAACGTGTTTAATTGTGAGTGAGGAGTGGGGGCAGCACGGTGTTTTGCCTAGAACGGCAGTTGAGCTTGTGTCGGCCCTGTGCAGGTGACCAAAAACTGCAGAGTAGTGTTTTGTAAATTGCTTTGGATTAAAATAGGTTAAAATGAATGATTGATGTCTTACCTGACATGAACTTTTCCCTCCCACATTTAAAAATCCAGCACAAATCATATTGCTAGTTATGCTCGGATTGCCTCCATAAGCATTATTACAGTCACTGTTGTTCACAATTGGCAACATCACCTGCTGCAGTATGTTAGCAGCCGGGCCTGTGACACAGATCAAAGGACAAATTTTATGGCTTTTAAAAAACATTTCTATGTAAATTGTTGAGATTTACCATATTTTTTGTATTCAGTTAATTGGTAAGCAAATGTTCACTTACCTCCAGTCTTTTGTGCTCCCCATCCAGTCACCCAGATCTCTGTACCTCCAGCAAATGCACTACTAGCAGCCGCCAGACAGACTGGCTTAATATAGTCAGTGAAATTCACAGAGGAGGAGAGCTGGACCAGTGCTATGTCGTTGTTATGAAGAGCTGTACCTGCATAGTCGGGATGGGTGATAATTCGACTCGCTGTCCTGTATGTCTCATTAGGGTTTGGGCCCGATTGGCTCCTACGCCCCAAGTACATCCATATGTCAGATGCACCTACACTGTAAACAGAGAAAGTCTCTTTTAATCCCACTTTTGTCGATCTACAATTGTATCTTAAGCTTTATTTAAGATTTCAACATACTCCTGGAAGCAGTGAGCTGCAGATAAAACCCAGTCTTTATTGATTAGACTCCCTCCACAGAAATGGCCACTAAATGGCGACTTGTTACTTTGAATGCTGACTTGCCACGGCCAAGACCCTGCCGTTGCATCCTCCCCTCCAATAATCTTTGTGTTGAGGGGGGCTCGGCCACATACTAATGTGAGAAAAAATTATATGAGAATCCCTTGTTAAAATGCCTCACACATAAAAGAAACATTCTGCATGGAAAAGAGTTTTATGGTCATTATGACAACTTACCATCTGACTGGCAGAGGGAACCTGTGTGGGTAGAAAAATACAAAGTAAGTAGACAATCATTTGGACAGAGCTGATAAACTGTTACTGTTACTGACACTTTTAAACTCTTACATCAGTGTAGGCACGTACCATTGGCATGAAAACCAGATAAAACCTTCACCTGAATAATGGTATTTATGGATTTTAGCCAAAATCTCTGTTAAAGGGTTAGTTCACCCAAAAATGAAAATAATGTCATTTATTACTCACTCTCATACCGTTCCACACCCGTAAGACCTTCGTTAATCTTCGGAATGCAAATTAAGATATTTTTGTTGAAATCCGATGGCTCAGTGAGGCCTGCATAGCCTCTCTCAAGATCCATTAATGTACTAAAAACATATTTAAATCAGTTCATGTGAGTACAGTGGTTCAATATTAATATTATAAAGCGACAAATATATTTTTGGTGCGCCAAAAAAACAAAATAATGACTTATTTAGTGATGGCCGATTTCAAAACACTGCTTCAGGAAGCTTCGGAGCATTATGAATCAGCGTATCGAATCATGATTCGGATTGCGTGTCAAACCGCCAAACTGCTGAAATCACGTGACTTTGGCGCTCCGAACCGCTGATTCGACACGCTGATTCATAACGCTCCGAAGCTTCCTGAAGCAGTGTTTTGAAATCGGCCATCACTATACAAGTCGTTATTTTGTTTTTATTGGCGCACCAAAAATATTCTCGTCGCTTTATAATATTAATATTGAACCACTGTACTCACATAAACTGATTTAAATATATTTTTAGTACCTTTATGGATCTTGAGAGAGGAAATGTCATTGCTCCCTATGCAGGCCTCACTGAGCCATCGGATTTCAACAAAAATATCTTAATTTGCGTTCCGAAGATTAACGAAGGTCTTACGGGTGTGGAACGGCATGAGGGTGAGTAATAAATGACAGAATTTCATTTTTGGGTGAACTAACCCTTTAAATGATTTCATAGTCATGACATGAATAAAGTAACTAACCTCATTTAAATTACGCGAGTTATACATGCAGTGTGTATGTGAATTAGCAGCTTAACTAGAGCAGGAAGCTTCCATTATGTTTTCACACTGACAGTGTTTCAGCTACATCAGTGGTTCCCAAACTTTTTAGCGTGGAGTACCCCATGAAGGGATTACCATCCTTCTGCATACCCCCTCTCTTCCACTTAGACTGCAGTCACACCTTTACCATTAAGGGATGAATAACTTTATAAAATAAATAATGTTTAAAATAAAAATGTTCAATAGAGAAATATGCAATGATGGTAAAACCATGTAAAGCTTTTAAGTATTAAACTAAAACCGCCAGTAGGTGGCAGCAAGTCACTGTTTTTATGAGTGAGTCATCCAGTCATTCATTCAGTAACGAAACAAGTGGCTGTGAATGAATAATTGAATCATTGGCTCTCACGACGATTCGTTCAAAGCCGCAGAATTGTTCGCGAAACACAGACGTCTGTTGTAGTTCTGCTGTGGTTTTCGTTAGAACTATTATTTCATTGCGAAATTATGGAAGCCCGTTTCCGCCACTAAATAAAAAAATAAAAAGAGTAATTGCGACTTTTTATCTCAGAATTCTGACTTTTTAATCTCGCAATTGCGAGTTTATATCTCACAATTGCGAGTTATAAAGTCAGAATTCTGAGATATAAACTCGCAATTGCGTGATATAAAGTCAGAATTCTGACTTTTTTTCTCGCAATTCTGACTATTTTTCTCGCAATTGCGAGTTTTAAAGTCAGAATTCTGAGATATAAAGTCGCAATTGCGAGAAAAAAGTCAGAATTGCGAGTTTTTATCTCAGAATTCTGACTTTATAACTCGCAATTGTGAGTTATAAAGTCACAATTCTGAGATATAAACTCGCAATTGCGAGAAAAAAAGTCAGAATTGCGAGTTTTTATCTCAGAATTCTGACTTTATATCACGCAGTTGCGAGTTTATATCTCAGAATTCTGACTTTTTTTCTTGTAATTAACTGACGGACATCCAACATCTGGTGCATCCAACGATAGAGCCGTGCTGCCGTCCTGATGTCTGAAGCTGTTGGTGTATAAAATGTGCCACTTCAGCTTCATCTGTTTTATTGCGCCTCCGCCACAGTTGATTCTTATTATTATTACTATTACTATTATATTGGTATTATTGTGTAATCACAACACATTTGCTCAAAACTTGTCAAATTCATTAGTGTATCCAATTCTGTTAAAAACAACTTTTATTCACCAAATACTTCCACTGTAATTTTGTAATTGTAATTCTACCCTTGAATGCCTCCTTTTATGGAGCCACCAGACTTGAGTTGCAGTTACAAAAGTTGATGAAATATGATAGGTATTGGCGTTTTAGTATTAAGCCCACTAGATGGCAGTAAAAGCTGTTTTTTCTCCTGGAAACGCTGTACTCATGTACAAGGTTACCGTGGAAACATGCTATACTATAAATATTCCTGCATAATGTTCTCTCTAATGTCCGGAGACTAATCTTCATGTTATGTGCCTCCTCCAATAATATCAAAATTTCTTTATTGGTAAATCCGCGCTAAAAATAATCCTTTATGATGTCTTCCATTTTATGTATAATAACGAAGCAGCAATCCTGATGGTCACTCGCAATGAAAGGAAACGCAAGCAAAGTAAGAACTGTGAGAAATAAAGTTTCACACAATTGTGAGAAAAAAAGTCAGAATTGCGAGAAAAAAGTCAGAATTGTGACTTTATATCACGCAATTGCAACTTTATATCTCAGAATTCTGACTTCATCACTCGCAATTGCGAGAAAAAAAGTCAGAATTCTGACTTTATATCACGCAATTGCGACTTTATATCTCAGATTTCTGACTTTATAACTCGCAATTGCGAGAAAAAAAGTCAGAATTGCGAGAAAAAAAGTCAGAATTCTGACTTTATATCACGCAATTGCGAGTTTATATCTCAGAATTCTGACTTTATATCACGCAATTGCGACTTTATATCTCAGAATTCTGACTTTATATCACGCAATTGCGACTTTATATCTCAGAATTCTGACTTTATATCACGCAATTGCGACTTTATATCTCAGAATTCTGACTTTATATCACGCAATTGCGACTTTATATCTCAGAATTCTGACTTTATATCACGCAATTGCGACTTTATATCTCAGAATTCTGACTTGATATCATGCAATTGCGACTTTATATCTCAGAATTCTGACTTTAAAACTCGCAATTGCGAGAAAAAAGTCAGAATTGCAAGAAAAAAAGTCAGAATTCTGACTTTATATCACGCAATTGCGACTTTATATCTCAGATTTCTGACTTTATAACTCGCAATTGCGAGAAAAAAAGTCAGAATTGCGAGAAAAAAAGTCAGAATTCTGACTTTATATCACGCAATTGCGACTTTATATCTCAGAATTCTGACTTTATATCACGCAATTGCGACTTTATATCTCAGAATTCTGACTTTATATCACGCAATTGCGACTTTATATCTCAGAATTCTGACTTTATATCATGCAGTTGTGAGATATAAACTCGCAATTGCGAGATAAAAAGTCAGAATTCTGAGATAAAAAGTTGCAATTACTCTTTTCATTTTTTTATTTAGTGGCGGAAACAGGCTTCCATACGAAATAGAGTAAATACTGGCAGTACTGTGTTTAAAATGTTTTGTCTTTGACCTGTTGTATAATAATGTCACGTTTGCAGTCATGTGGATATCTGGGAACAATTGCATTCTTGCTCGTTATCATCATTAAATACAAGAACTCACACAAGGTATGTTTTTGTATCGGAGAAAGTTTGAGTTTTAAATCGAAGTTAATCCACTATCTGTCTATATTTGTTCTTCATGCGAGTAAGTGCTAAATCCCTACTTTTACAAAGGTGCATTGTCGAGAACGACAGTAATTTAGCGCGATTTGAGGCAGCAGATTCTGCACGCAATCTATCATGTGCATGCTGCTTCTGTGGATACAGTCATTTTTGACTGAATTTACGGCATTTTGGCTATTAGAAATACATGCTTGGTTTTAATATTATTTTAAGGTAGAATTAAATGAACTACTCAGCATTTTGTTCGCGTTCAGTTTGGGAACCACTGAGCTACGTGATGGAACTGCATCTCAGAAAACTGTTCTGGGTTACAATGGTTATGGTTAAGTTTCTATCATGTATGAAAAACATGCTTTTGATATATGGACACTATATTATTCCAATTAAAAATAATTAATACTATCATTTTTCACAGGTTTTTATAATTTTAAGTAAAACTATTGTCATTTAGAGTTGCGTTACAGCAGAATCTGAACTGTCTTCATAGTTGTTTCCATAATTGATTCTGCTCTATAAGTATAAATATGCTTTAAAAAAATATGATTTGACTTGATTTTAGACACACAGCAATTTAGCAATCAACCTATGAAAAAATAATCTAGCTATAAATGGTTTATAGCTAGTTCTTAGGAATTCAGTTATTAAACGTGATACAAACGCTATTACACTTGCATTTAATTTTGTCATGTTATAGATTTTACCTGCTATGTTGAGAAGTATGATTCCGGCAATAGCTGTGTTAAACTTCATATCTTCTGGTCTGTGATCTGACTGCTGTTTCTTCAGCTGTCAGGTTTCTAATGAGAAGTAAAGCAAGTACAGCCACATTTATCTAAAGTTATCTTGCCCCACCCCCCATTACGTTTATCTCTGATTCTTTTCTCCCAAAAAAACTAAAGCCGATTTTGTCCCCACCACTTTTTTACTTTTTGCAACATAGCTTGCAGAAAGCATGTACAACACAGGAAAAAAATAATCTCCAATCTATTCTTCATAATTTAATTCATACATGTACAATGAAATACATTCATTCCCAAATACATACACTCAGATATTTACTGGTGTGATCGTAGTCCCTTCCAAATCTAACAACTGCAGACATATAGATTCAATCCATCTCTGTAATATAAATATAATTAATATAATTAATAAATAATACATTAAAAATAAATATATAAAAAAATATCTGTGAATGTTAGATGTGGTAGGGTTTGTCCTAACTTTAGATCTGTAAAAACAATTTCTGAAATGAAAAAAATATTTTTTTTTCTTGGTATCTCTGGTATGTTTCTGTATTTACTGCTATTAAATGTCTGTGAGTGTTAGATTTGGTAGGGTCTGTGCTATTTTTTATTCATTTTTTTGTAATTAGAAAAAAATTAAGTTGCCAAAAATGTAAATATCTTGCTTAATGCTTGAAGTAGTGAAACTGTTGAAAATTCACTTGTTACTTAATTGTGATACTGTGATAAAAGAAAACTGACTTATATGATATCTATCTTTAAAAGTCTTTAGTTCAATATTTTATCCAATCTATTCAGACATATATGATATATGATATTGTACCAAAACATGTCCGCAAAAGTCTTAACGGAAGCCCTTTTCAGAATTGGCCCCCTGACTAAGGTGGCAAAGGATAGAATGAGTGGATCCTTTGCAGCCTAGCCTATCCCAATTTATATGACATAAAAATGTACTGTACTGAGGCAATAGTTTATGCCAGGGGTTCACAATTCCAGTTCTTCTTCTTTTTGTGTTAACAGGTTTCTGGGACAGGGGGTGTGCAGAGCCATCTAAGAAGTGACACTGAACACGACTAAGTGTGTAATTATAATCCTTTGAAAAAATTAGAAGAATTTACTGTCACACAACATGTAAAACCAAACCACTTTCTGTAATAACAGGAGTTTCCAGTCACATTATATCCGGAACTATGCCTTCTAGCCTATATGCGCTCGCACACTGAAAAAAAAAGAAAAGAAACAGATTGTCTGATATTTACTCATATTATTTGTGATCTACTCAACAAAACTGTGTTTCTCTTCTAAACTTATGATTACTGTAACTCTAAAATTTTCAGTCTACTAGATTAAATTATGTAGGATGAATATGAACCAGTCAAGTTGCCTATTGTCAAGTGCTGGCTTGGCTAGATGATCCGGAGTAAAGAGACTTGAAGAAGATGAACATTTAAGTAACATAATAGAAACCAAGAATCAATCAAAGATAAAAACCAACTAGTAACGTTAACACAAGACAAAGAACAGAAGCTAACTGAGAGTATAAATACACAGTGACAATGAGGGACAGGTGAGACTCTAATCAATTAAACAATGAAAAAAATAAAATAACTATAGCCGCTTTTCCACCATCGGGCAGAACGGTTCTTATAATGGTAAGGAACAGTTCCAGTTGTGTTTCCCCTGGAGCCTGGTATGGCACGGCACGATTACAAACCGTTCTCGGCCTGGAATTCTCAGCAACCTTTCGGTTGTGCTGGTAGAATCCGTGAAGTGATGTCAACACACAGCATTGGTCACTTGTCTGTTGCCTGGCTACCAGTACCAGTAGCTGGCTAAGCGCTCTATTTGAGCGACGTAAACATAAATTAGTAATGAAATTAAAAGAAATATCTAAACATCCTCCATAACGCAGCCGTTATTACATCTCATATCATAAGTAAACGGTTGCATTACCGAGGCAACGACTGATACTTTTATATTACATTCCAAAAAGCGGCCATTATCAGTCCCACAGTGGAAAATGAAACCGTAACTGTACCAACTTGCCCGGATTGGCATGGAATGGAACGGTTACGCAATGAGAATCGTTCGGCCCGACGGTGGAAAAGCGGCTTATGGCAACCAAGGAAACAGGAACTAAACACACTAGAACTGAACGCAAAAGCTGCGTCCCAATTTGGAGGCTGCACCCTTCGAAGGCCGCATTTGAAGGCCGATTGCGGCACAACGAAGGCTGTCCCAATTCGAAGGCTCCTGCGGCCTACGTCCTTCTTACCCCAGGTAAAAATTGTAATAAGTGGGGGATTTGATGATGCTGAAAAAGTGGCAACGGCAGCTGGGATTGATGTTTCCCACCTACGGGCTGCACATGAAGAAGCAGATACCCGCATATTGCTACATGCTGTTGATGCCACAACCAAAGGGTATGAGAGGCTCATCATTCAGTGCAGAGACACAGATGTACTGTTGTTGCTTCTTGTGTTTGCACACCTGCTGAGCCCAGAAATTTGGATGAAAGCAGGAACCACGCTACATTAAAGTGCATGATATTAAAATGTCAAATGAGATTCTGGATGGTCTGTTGGCATTTCATGCCATCACTGGATGTGACACTACCAGTCAGTTCACTGGAATAGGAAAAAGGACCGCGTGGAAAGTGTTCCAGCAGTGCCCTCATCTTCTCCACAACTTTGGTGAGGATGAAGTACCAAGTCCAGCTATTCTATCCTCAGCAGAACAGTTTGTCTGCAAACTGTATGATCCAAAAACGACCAGCACTTCAGTCCATGATGTTCGCTGTGCCCTGTTTCGGAAAGTGAAAGCCAATGTGGATACTTTACCACCAACTAAGGATGCCTTGTATCTGCACCTCATGAGGGCCCACTATCAAACAAAGGTTTGGAAACAGTCACTAGTGACCCATCCACAGTTGCCCTCACCAACCAGTTGTGGATGGCACATGAAGGATGGAATGCTTGTCCCCCAGCTTTTAACCAAAGAACCTGTACAGGCCAGGTGCTTGGAGCTGACGATATGTGGATGCAAGGAAAGTGGAAATCAGTGCAGTACCAGGCAGTGTCGATGTCGAAAAAGTGGAATATTTTGCAGTGGGGCATGTGGGTGTGCCTGTGCAGCTTGGTGCAAGAATACTCAGGTACACACATCATTATTATTGAGTTTTGCCACATTATATGCAACTATATTGTTTCAGATTATTTGGCATTATTTGGCTGTTTTGTAGATTAGATTTATATTATGCCCTTGGATGCATGCATGCATGTTTTGTTTTGGGAAGGTATTCATTATCAAAACAGTAAATTCTTCTTTTGTGTCCCTGACCAGGACTCAGACTGAGCACACTGACATGGTCCCTGGGTGCCTTCTGTTGGCTGCCTACCTGAGTGCCACTGCTTTGATGGAGAAAAACATACCTTTGCCATACGACTATTACATAGTTATTACTACTAACTAGTTACTAACCCCTAACCCTAAAGAAGTGAGAGAGCAGTTATGTTAGGATGGAATTAATAACTATAGTGATATGTCAATTAATTATAATTTGTGTCACAACCTGGTACATTAATTAAGTCAAATAGCACCATAGACCACCATCTACAGTTCTACATTTCCGCCTTGACATTAAAGTATTATAACTTGTGCAGCATTGCACTGTCTCTCCCTACAAGCTTTAAACTTGGCTTGACTCATTCCCATAGATAGGGGTACTGATTGATAGAGGTTTTGGGATACTATGTTATGTTTCCAAGGTGATATTCACTTTGAAAACTGGTTCTCTTTAGGCGGAGATTGTTTTTTTCATGTTCTAGTTCTGTTGTCTCTTACATTGTACAATAAATGTTCATTCTGACACTTCAGCAGACATCCCATGAGTGTTGGCTTTCATTTACCCTTGTTATGTATATGGTCCTTGTGGTTGTGGAGATATTCAACATTTATTGTTGGCATGTCGTGTTGAGCAGGAAACCAAAAAATTGGCCTGAAATTGCTTGTACAAGTCACAAAAAAAAAAAAAAAATCAGCTTGACAACCACCCTAATATCTTACCTATGGGTGTCTTCTAACTAAAAAAATAGGGTGACAGCTTGTACCAAAACATGTCCGCAAAAGTCTTAACGGAAGCCCTTTTCAGAATTGGCCCCCTGACTAAGGTGGCAAAGGATAGAATGAGTGGATCCTTTGCAGCCTAGCCTATCCCAATTTATTGCATTCCAGTGACGACAGGACTTTTTTCCCCAAAAGATAGTTTTGTGGCGGCCGAGGAAAAGGCTACACTTATAAATGTAAGTTTTGTGTTTATTTACTCAAATAGCTAGCAAAACAAGCGTTAAAAGCCAGGGGTCTTTCTTTCTTAAAAACATGAAGTTAACCCCTGCATTACCACCTCTAGCGGTGAAAATGAACATATTGTGGCTTTAATTTAGTTTAGTTTATATTATGACAATAATATATTGTTTAAATTTATTTTTATAGTCAAAATATTTCTTCCTTCTTATAAAGACTGTTTGATTTAGCTTTCCCCTAAATGTTAATTAATGCATTAACTATCAAACATTTACTAACATGTAATTAAGGCTACTGTTATTCATGCACAAATTCTTATGACTCCTGCCGTAGTTAAGGATAGCTCTTAATTGGTTCATGATTCATGAGTTCATGTTGAAGAAACTATTAATTCAGGTATTAGTACATGGTTATTCATGTACTGTTATTATAAAATGTTACCAAGAAAACTTAATGTTAATATGTATGACAGTATACATAAGAAACTGTAAGCACATAATAGGGCTTTTCACACTTTAAATAGTTAATGTTAGGTAATTTATACTATCTAGACAAACCTCATTCTTAACATGGTTGCATCATTGACACCATCTGTAGTATCACAACTCTTTCCTTGTCTGTTACTGAAACTATTCTTTTTCTTCTGATTATGAAAATACTTTTTTTTTTTTTTTTTTTTTTTAACTTTTTCGCTTTGGGGCACCAGACAAGTGCCTCTTCCCGTCCATCTCATTCTTTGCATTGTTAACATCATGCTCTCTATTTTGAAGTGACGTGAGAATATGAGTTCACTTTACTAATCATTTTCTGTCATTTACAGATTTTAATTTTATTTTACTACACTATTAATAGTTAAATGGCATTTATACTAAATAAATTAATATATATATATATTTAGAATTAATTCCAAAGTGGTGATTTGGAGGCCCCTAGCAACCTGGTGGGCGCATATGCCTGGCATAATCTGCACTCCCAATAAAGACACCCCTGCCTATACTTAGCTAGAGTGGTCTGGTTTCTTATTGCAGGTTCGTCGATAGCATTCCTTGTTTCCTGTAACACAAAGGAATAGAATAGCTTAGCTCAGAAGTCAGTTAAAACTAGAGAGGAGTAATAATTTTAATATTTTAGCCAAGAGACAAATTACCTGACCCAGTGCTCCACCTTAAAGGTGACCCATTATGCCCTTTTTTACAAGATGTATTACAAGTCTCAGGTGTCCCCAGAATGTGTCTGTGTTCAGCTGAAAATACCTCATGGATTTTTTTTTTTTTTTATTACACCATGTTTTAACTGGCTATTTTTGGGTGGGAGAAAAAAAATGTGATTTTGTGTGTACCTTTAAATGCAAATGAGCTCGTGCTCTCCGCCCCCAAGCTCATGATTCCAATACACTGAGGCATAAATAATTCAATAAACATGAAGTTAATATTAAGTGACTTACATTTTAGGAACAGTATTGTCAGATTTTGCTCTATTCCGTGAACGAAAATAGTTCCAAACAAAATCACAGCTGAAATGCTTTGCTTCTCTGAGCAAACACAGTTGTTTCGTTTATGAATGAATCTGCATTTTTAAACAAATCTAGTGAGTCAATGATTCAGTGACCCAGTCATATCTACTTCTCAGTGCACTTACAGTCAAATGTAACCCACCCCTCAACTGAGTGTGTCAGATAAGAGAGACATAAAAAATGTGGGGAGGTGCCAGGAATGGAATTGGTTCATGCAATGTAATCAATGAGCAAATTTCCAGAACCAATGACCTTTAAAAAAAAAAAAAAAATTCTTTAGAAATTATAAAGACCAAAGACTCAGATCTGACACTGCATGCCCTGCTTATGAGACAGTTGGTGGTTTACCTTGACAGAGAATGGATTTGTCAGAGAAAAGATCTGCATGTACTTTCATAATTCTAACAGGAAACTTACTTAGGCACCTATATGGCAAAAAAATGTGAGTATGTACAGTGAACAGTATTCAAACAGTAGAACAATCAATCATTTCTAAATATTTTTGTGTCAACATGTTTCTGGGCCTGCGGGTGTGCAGAGCCTTCTAAGTAACACTGAACATCACTAAATGTGAAGTTATGACCCTTTAAGAAAATTAGAAGAATTTACCGTCACACAACAGGTAAAACCATACCACAGCAGTTTCCAGTAAGTCACATTATATCAGGAACTATACCCTCTAGGCTTACTGCAACTTTAACAGATTTATGGGCCTGGGGGTGTGCTGAGCCATTCAAGCAGTGAAACTGAAAATAACTACATATGTAGTTATGACTCTTTGAGAAAATTAGAAGAATTTACTGTCACACAACAGGTAAAACCAAACCACTTTATGTAATAACAGCAGTTTCCAGTAAGTCACATTATATTGGGAACTATAGGCTACAGTATGTGTGCTCGCACAATGAAAAAAAACAACAACAACGGAAAACACAGATTGTCCAGTTTACTTATTTTATTTGTTGTCTACACAACAGAACTGTTTCTCTTCTAAACTTTATTTCTTTGCTTTTGATTATTGTAACTCTAAAATCTTCAGTCTAGTTGTTTAAATTATGTAGGATGAATATGAACCAGTCAAGTAGCCATGTTCAACAGCACTTGAAAATATTTTTTTTTTTTGCAGTTGAAATTACTGAGACTGTAGTTATATTGTGTCTTAGAAATAATAAAAATAGGCCAACTCGGCTAACTTTTCAGAAGCCCTTAAAAAAACGAAGAGGAAAATGGAGTAAAACTGTTTGATCTCCTTGTAATATATAATTTATTGTACAAATTATTTTCCTTACATTTCTTGCTTTTTTTTATAACAAACTTATTTTTGCATTGAGGAAATAGTTTAAGTATGGTGGTGTATTGCTGCCACATGTTGTTTCCACTCAATAATGTTGTTATTATGAGATATTTTGTTTAAGAAGTATGGCTATTGCAAAACAATTCAATTCAAATTTATTTGTATACCGCTTTTCATAATACATATCATTTTTAAAGGAGCTTTACAGAAAATGCATGCATCTACATTACAGTTTAGAATGATTTGTTATCAGAGGTGACTGTGTCCAATGGCGCTTTTCCACTTTGATTTTTAACTCCAACTGTTGCAGTCTGTCAGTCTTATAATGGATGTCAATGGTAACAAAATCTATGAGAGTAAAAAAACATGCACAGACAAATCCAAATTAAACCCTGCGGCTCGTGACAACACATTGATGTCCTAAGACACGAAACGATCAGTTTGTGCGAGAAACCGAACAGTATTTATATCATTTTTTACCTCTAGTACACCACTTTGTCCAACTGCCTTGAGCACGTGATTTAGATTAGGAGTTGACTCCAGTGAAAATAAGCAACCACATCCAAAGTTTTAAGCATGTGAATATTTGATTTTAACACTAGGTGGCACTGGCTCAAAACTTCTCAGGCTCACTCAGGGCATCGTGCCGATGACCCATACCAAGTTTCATAACGTTACGCTAATGTTTCCATTTTACAACAAAATTCAAAATGGCCAATGCCTAAAATGGCCGATATGGCAAAATTGGATATCATTGAACATTTATGATTTTTGGCAAAGCTTTCAGAAGTTATATGCAAAAATAGGCATTTATTGTATCTCCGGACCAAACATGTACCAAGTTTGGTCTGAATACGATAAATGGTTGCGGACATAGAGCCTTATGTTTATTGTCGCAAACACTACGTAAAATTTGTTCGCACATTATTCATGAACACTTTTACAAATAAACTTGAATTTATTAACTTTTTGTCGTCATGGTCTGAATATGATCTGGTTCAATTTTTGTTAATATCAGAGCAACAGCCTAATAGGAGTTAGAAAAAGTAGATTTTTCTGAAAATCCAAAACAGAAGAAGAATAATAATAAGAATGCTCACGGATACAATAGGTGCCTACGCACCTTCAGTGCTTGGTCCCTAATAATTAGTGTAGCTGCTGTTCATAACATTAAGCAAAGATAGTCATGTGGATTTGATCTGATATAACTGGAGTACAAAGATAAGAGCAATTGTCTCTTAAGTTGGACAATTTCTTACATTGTTTTTTTTGTTTTTGTTTTTTTAAATGTTGTGATGGCTCAAAACAAGAAGCCAATTCCTGTGAATGTTTATGTATCTTCCCCTATAACCTATTTATTTCTTTAATTTTATTTCTTAGAATTGTGCATTTAAGGTCTTTTTTTTTTTTCATTTTGTTTTGTTTGCTTTGTTCTGTTGGAACTTTTTTAACAAAAATCTCAATAAATATTCAATTAAGAAAAGAGTTCATCTGGCACTTTGTGTCTGGCGAACATTGATTTGAGAATCTCAGAAGTGAAACAAATCCATTCTGACCTTTGACAATGCTCTTTCTGGAAAACAATGTGACACAAGGTTCTCTGGAATTGCTGTTTCTGTGCTTATTGCAGATGTCACATTTACTGACAGCATCTTCAATTTGCCATCCCTAGCCAGAACAAGAAGTCTCTGCTTCAGGCAGCTTTCTCAGTCTGCTGTCATTTAAATCTTTGTTTTATTTCCATACAAGAATGTTGTCCATTACATTAACAGCTCCTTCCATTCTTTCCAGATGCTGGGACAAACACATTTGGAACACCTCTGGACCTTAAGAAATCTCAAACGGAAGCCTTATAAAATGGTACCTCCCTAAGGGTGTGTTTAAATGTACAGAATCTGCCAAAATCCCTGATTGGCATCCACTACTGAGCATGTCTTTGGCTCTAGGCATTTCTGCAACAACTTCCTTAAGCGTTTTGAGGATAGTGTTTCCTTCTTATTGCTCTGTTTAGATCTTGAGGGTCTATGCAGATCCTAATCTTGTTGGGTTTTACTATTTTCACCATACTATTTACCCATTCTGTGGGTTCATTCTGTTTTTTTGATGACACCCATCTTTTCCATATGTTTCAGTGCTTTTTCATTGTCTTCTTTTCAGGGCCACTCTAACTTTCTTGGGAGCATGAATCACTAGCATGACCTCTGAATGTGGTAGACTCCCAGAACACAACCCAGTCCTGTAAACAAATCCTAAAATTCTCTCAGAATAACTTTTCAGGTGTCCTTTTTATTACACCCAATGTGTTGCTCAATTATCTTCCCAGAATTGCACAAGCATTTTGCTCTATGACCTGAAATTCAAGAGTGTATAGCTTGTCTTTGTATTGGCATTCAAGGCGTTTCTGACCCAAGGGCGACATCTTGTGGCCTGAATATGTCATTATTTACATTGTGATTTTCTCAAGTCATTTCTGATGATCTTTGATGCATCCAGATCTCACAATGATATGGCATTACAATCTGCACCTGTGTCTAACTTTACAATCAGCTTCTAGTTGTTTGCCTTGAGGTTTTCAGTCCACTGTTCCACTCTAGTTCACAGTTTTTTCTTTTTAACCCCATCCTTCTCATTGATTTGGTACAGTTCAGTCTCCTTCATCTCAATGGTTCCAAAGAACGTTTCATCATCTTGATTGATTCACCATGTATTCTATGCTGTTTCTCTGTTTGTGCACGACTCATGCACTTCTTTGCATAATGTTTCTTTTTGTGACAGGCTTGGCATATCTGTCCATATGCAGGGCAGTTTTTTGGTTCGTGTTTATATTCATGTCTTGTGCATTCTGCTAGTGACTTCTTTGGCTGAACACATTCTTTTTTCACATTTTTTTGCTAGTAAATTTTATGTACGGGAATTCTGTTTCTTCTTGCAGTGATTTTAATTGGTTTTGACTCACTTCACTGGCACAGCACATATTCACTGCTCTCTGCAGGGTTAAAACGGGTTCCCGTAAAAAACCTGCCTCTGATCTGTCATTTGTAATACCACAAACAATTTTCACTCTATCAGTGACTTGGTAAGTTCACCAAATTCACAATCTTTCGCTTTATTCTTTAAGTCTGTCACATCAGCATCAATAGACACTGTTTGGCCTTGTGCTCTTGTGAAGAATAAATGTCTCAGGTATGTCAGTTTTTTTCGTGGTTCGCAGTATTTGGCAAACAGCTTAATACTCTGAAGTCGTCAACATCATCAAATGTAAATGTGTTGAATACCTTGATTGCATCATCTCCCGAGACGTGCAGAAATGTGGCACACTTTATTTTTTCTGACTTCTCTGAGATTTCGCTCGCGATGAGATACAGTTCAAATCACTGGATCCAACCTCTCCGGTTCTCGGCTACACTCATAAAAATTATTTTTTGATGCTGTTCACTTTATTTAAACAACTTATTGTGATTCAACATCATTGTATTGGGTTTCTGGTTCAAATTTAATTGCTTCATGTTAAATTGACTTGAAACGATTACTTTTTGACTTAACTTGATGTTTTCATATTAAAATAACATGCTTCAATCAAGTAAACTCAACTAGGACTCAATCAAACAGGACTTTCACTTTCCATCATGCTTTGCAAAGGGGCTGATCTGGGAGAGTAAATGTTGAAATAAAGTGTTATTTTAAGCAGTTTTTTTACTCGTGTCTGCTTATAGTAAAAATGATAACACAATAGCGCCTCACTCCATTATTACAATACAGCATGTATACATCATACATGACAATGTTTTTTTTTTTCCTTTTTCTCTACTAAAAACTAAATCAACTGCACTTTTGCTATCAGAGCAAAATATCAGTTTACACAATATATACACGGAGATCCACGTGTTGCTTTGTGTAGTTTGTTATAGAGACGGAGGCCTTTGTGTACTGGAGAACAACTTGTTTTATTAGCTATCATGGAGAGCTCAAATCACTCGAATCACTTGTATCACATGTACATAAACTTGCCTGGCCACAAGGGGGCATTTCAACACAGGAAAATACAATATAAGAACAAAGCTTCCTTAAACACACCCCAAGTATATCTTAAGTAACTAGATGGCACATCATCAGTTATCTACATCCCCTTTCCTTAGTTCTATACCTCCTCTAGTCAAAAGTACTATAATTTCACAAACATCTTTGTAACATTATGTAATGCAAACTAAAATCGCAACTGAAAAAGAATATCAGAATAACTCCTTACAATAACACTTTCTTACATCAGATTTTCAACAACATGTATCGTTAATCAGTGTACTTAGGATTAGGCTTGGAAATCCGACCATATCTAGTACGATATGGTAACTTTTGAGCACAGCCGGAATGTTTTCTTCAGCATGCAGTGCATCTTTAGACACGTTGCTGTTGTCTGGCACAGATTTGAGTTGTGACAATAAGTCCTCCAGATCAACTTGTGTGCACCTTGGGAGTGGTTCTTTTACAGGAACTAGATGTCGACGATTCCTCCTGTACTCTTTACCATCTGACTCCACAACATAGGATCTGGGCTCGGTGAGGATGCTCCTAACAACTCCAATCTTGTCGTGTCCTCTTGCTGTTTGCATTCGTACCACTTGGGATTCATGCAGTGAAGAGAGTGATTTGCTCCTTTTATCGAAGTACACTTTTTGCATCTTTCTCTTCTTGAAGAGTTGAGCTTTGACTTTCACAGTGTCCTTTGACCTTGGCTTTAACATCTGCTTGCTGATGGGCATGTTGGTACGTGTTACCCTGGACATCAATCTTTGTGCCGGTGAACCCAGTATCGTATCTCGAGGAATGTTGCGGATGTTTAACAAATTCAGATACAAGTCTGTCCCATCCCTCTTAGTGGTTTCAAGCAGGCGCTTTGCACTACGAATGGCTCTTTCTGCAAGACCGTTCGCCTGGGGATACTCAGGACTGCTAGTGATGTGACAGAAGTCCCATGAACTTGCAAAGTCTCTGAAGACCTGACTCGTGAACTGGGTGCCATTGTCAGTGATTAGCTTCTGGGGAATACCATGCACAGAAAAGTGCCTCTTCAGTTTGTTGATGATGTTTTGCGATGTCAGGGTTCTAAGTGGGTTTATCTCAAACCACCCAGAGTAGGAATCTACCAGCACTAGGTGCTGTTGGCTGTTCCAGTCAAATATGTCAATGGCAACGACGGACCAAGGCAATTCTGGGATCTCGTGGAGGTGCAATGGCGCCTTTTGTTGGTGAGGTTTTAAAGCATTGCATATGCTGCAAGACTGGATGAAGTTGTCAATGTCCTGTGTCAAAGTTAACCAGAAAACAGCGTCACGTGCTCTGCGTTTGATTGCTTCGGCTCCTGCATGTCCTTTGTGCAAGATTTGCAGATATTCATGCTGTAGGCTATGAGGAATTACTACTGTTGTTCCCTTCATGATGATTCCATCCTTAGTAGTGAGCTCATCTTGGAAAGGAAAGAAGGGTTTTAGTGACACTGGCACACTCTGGATTTTCTTTGGCCAGCCATGCTTGATGACTGCAGAGAGCTATCTTTTTCAGTGTGGTCTTTGAGCTCTTGCAGTCGGTTGACTGAAATCAGTTGGACAGTCATCACCTCGAATTCATCGTCATCCGTTGGAACACCTCTGATGCTGAATTAATGCCGAAAGGCATACGCAGAAAACGTTATCTGCCGAAAGGTGTTGCAAAAGTGGTGCGTAGGGAAGATTCATGGTCTAACTTGATTTGCCAGAATTAGCTTTTAGCATCGAGCACTGAGAAGACGCTGGCGTTAGACATTTGTGAGGCTACCTCCTCTACTGTGCGCATAGGATGGTGAGGGTGCATAAGAGCTTCATTCAGATCCCTTGGATCGATGCATAGGCGAATCTTGTCAGTGTCTTTCTTATGCGTGGCGACCATTGAGGACACCCACTCTGTGGGCTCTGAAATAGGTGTTATGACTCCCAGTCTTGTCATGTTTTTCAGTTCATCTTCTACTTTGTCATTCATTGCCACAGGTAATCGGCGAGGGGGCCGGACCACCGGAGTGACATCTGGGTTGATCTTCATTGTCACAGGTAAGGTGCCCAGCTCATCATCAAACAGGTCAGCATATTCTGTGAATATTTCTTGTGACAAGCTCACATTTTTGTTGAGATCAATTCCATGCACTTCTTCTTTGAGGGATATCAAGTTCATTTTTAAACAGTCTGGCAGGCCCAGCAATGATTTGACATTTTTATCAACAACATGAAATTGCAACAGGTGTGATCTTCGTTTGCTGGTCAGACATTGCAGCATCACAATTCCTTTTGTTTCAATCACTGTGCCTCCATAAGCCACTAATGTTGCTTTTGACTTATCTTGAATTTTCTCTCTTTTTTTTTTTTATAGGTTGTGAGAATGATTACAGAGCTATAAAATAAAACGCATTATGTTAGTTTAAGTTGGAATAGAGATACTACTGCTTTATTTTATATTATAGTTAAAATTAAAGGGTTAGTTCACCCAAAAATTAAATTTCTGTCATTAATTACTCATCCTCATGTCGTTCCAAACCCAAAATACCTTTGTTCATCTTCAGAACACATCCGAGAACTTTCTCTTTCTCCCCTATTGACGGCAATGTCATAACCAATTTCAAGGTCCAGAAAGGTAGTAAAGACATCGTTAAATAGTCCATGTGACTGCAGTGGTTCAACCTTAATGTTATGAAGAGACGAGAATACTTTTTGTGAGAATACTTTTTATTTGTTTACAAACAGGAAAAATGTCCACATCCACAATACAAAATGTTATCTTTATTGTTTTGAGTTACTATGAGTATGCAATGGAACAGATTGTTGTCATGTATTTTATATAATGATTCATTAATTTATTCATCCATTCATTCACTTTTGCTTCCAAGAGTAACGCGTTGTTCGGTTGTGAAACATTTTGTGACTCAGTGCTTTCCCTCACTTTCACCAGCTCGTTGAACTCTGATTTGAAATGCTTTGAGTAATGAACCTTTTTCTTTTTTCTTTATCAGCTTACAACAATGTATAACAACAAAAACAATACAATTATTGTACATTAAGCAGTATCAGAGTATACAAATGTAACACATACATCAACAGGTCTAGTTTGTATTAGCAAATTAAAACTGAAACAAAGTGATAGCACATGAATGGTCAATGTGTAAACAATGGATAAAAAAAAAATTATATAGACATGAGTCAAAGCGTTTATGATAGATCCAAAAAAAATATTCCAGGTCTCTAAGAAGATGTGAGTTTTGTTTTTTAAACTGTATGTTAAATATTCCATGTGTAGTGTGTCGTTTATAATGTGTTTAAATAATTTGAATGTTGGTGGTTGTTCTTTTTTCCAATTCAGTAATATACATTTCTTAGATACATAAGAAATCAGACCTACCCTTTTTATAAATACAGAGTCTGATGTTTCATTCAAGTCCACCCCGAAAAGATATATTAAAGGAGTCATGTGATATGTTTTCCCCAGGGCCATCACAGAGAACTCATGTACAGAATCCCAAAACTCATTTAATTTTTCGCAGTTCCAAAAAATGTGCATAATGGTGCCCCTGTGTGCCTTACATCTATTACACAAAGGGGATGTGCCAGAATATATCTTACGAAGGCGAACTGGGGTCAAATATATTCTTTGTATAAATGTGTAATTTTGTTCAATTATTTTGTTACTAGAGAATGAAAAAAAAAACACTTTTGTATATAATATCCCACTGATTGTCATCAAAATTACAACCCAGATCTTTTTGCCATACGCTTTTTAATGAAGTTAATGATGATTCAGCTTGATTCATAAAATTGCATATATCTCAGACATTTTTCCCTTCAGTATCGATGTGTTCTCTAGAATATTATCTAATTTAGATCCACTGAGATATGACCCTTTACAAGAAGATCATTTATCAAATGTCTAAGTTGTAAGTACTTGTAAAAATCTTTATTGTCGATATCAAATTCACTTTTTAATTCAGAAAAATATTTAAGGGTGCCCTCTTTAAAAACTTGCTTAAAAGAGACAATACCTTGATCTTCCACTTTATAAATAATGTCTTCCCTATAGTAGATGGTAGATCTGGGTTAAAAGACAAAGGTGCCAAAATAGAATTTGAGTGCAAACTGCAAAATCTTTTGATTTCCTGCCAGGCTTTCATTATATTATAAATCACAAATGTCTTTACGCAGCCATTTATTCGTTTTATATTATTAATATAGGGTAATGATGTTAATGACACTGGGTAAATGGCTTGTTTCTCGATATCAGTCCATTGTGCATTTTCTCGAGAATGTACCCAACTTATGATACTTTTTGTTTGTGCTGCCCAGTAATATAATTGAAAATCTGGAAGCCCTAGGCCCCCATTTTCTTTTGATTTGCATAAAGTTTTAAGAGCAATTATTGGTGGATGGTTATTCCAAATAAAGGAGCTAATCTGCTTATTTAAAGTTTTGAAAAATTATTTATTTAAAAAGCATGGTAGAGATTGAAAAAAATAATTATAGCGTGGCAGTACATTCATTTTAACCACATTGATTCTTCCCAGAAGAGAGATGGGCAATAGAGAGTAAAGTCATCCTTTATTTTTTTATTTAACGGAAGATAGTTATTGCTAAACAGATCCTCAAGGTTAGACGTTATCACCACACCCAGATATTTAAAACCAGTCTGGCTCCAAGTAAAGGGTGATATATTATAAAGATTTTCGCTAATTGAAGAGGATAATAGGCAGGCATTAGACTTGGTAAAATTAATTTTGTAACCTGATATATTGCCAAAATCATTTATAATACAAAGTGTTGCAGGGATAGATTGGTCGGGTTTAGTTAAATTTAATAAAATATCATCTGCGTACAATGATATCTTATGAACAGTATTTGAAATACATACCCCTGAAACATCATCCCTACCCTGTATAGCTTCAGCAAGAGGTTCAATTGCAAAGTTAAATAGTAAAAGGGAAAGAGGGCACCCCTGGCAACAACCTCTTTTTAATACTATTTCTTCAGACATTAAATTATTTGTACAAATTTTTGCTAAGGGATTACTATATAATTTTTGAATCAACAAAATCAATTTATCAATCAAGTTGAATTTTTTTAGTGCAGCGAATAAAAATTTTCATTCAATTCTATCAAATGCCTTTTTGGCGTCAAGGGATACTATTAATGTTTGTAAGTTATTCAATTTTGAATAATTAGAATTAAATACAGCTCAGTTTCAGCTGAGAAGTCCTCGGAGAAATATAGCCTCGTTCCATCGTAGGTGATTTCTCTGCGTCTCGTTGACCGAAACACCAGTTCTTTTTCCTGAAACTTAAGAAAGCGGATAAGAACGTGTCTGTGTTGGTTAGGTTTGGAGATTTGCGGTTTTCTAAATCGTCAACCTTTGCCTCCAGAAGATTCAAGCGTTTAGATGCTGAGGTGATGAAAGAGTCAGCTGTATCCAGTCGGCTTTCCGCCGCCACGATGCGGTCTTCCACGTCATCGATTCTTTTTTCATTGGACATTACCGCAGTTTTAATTTCTGTCAAGTTGTTCTCTAATGTCTTAATGGACGATGAAACTTCACTTAATCGTTTTTCAGTGCCGTCCAATTTGGTTCCAAGCTCCATTCTCAGCATTTTTAGTTCAGCTAACACATCCGATGTGTCCGCCATGGCAGCCAGGTCAGGATTGGCCTGAGATTTCAGTTTTTCTGTTCCTGTTTTTCGTGCTCTGGTGAAAATGTCACACTGTTTTGCAGTAAGATGTTTGGACATGCTCAAATTGTTAGTTTTGATCAGAGTTAGTTAAGTTTACAGGGGTATTATAACTTTTTTTGTGTGCGGGTAGTCAACCAGCCATCTTCGCCAGAGCCACATGACACCCCCCATGAACTTTTTTCTGATACAATTGTGTTGAAAGCTTCTCTGGTTCAGAAAGCTTCACTTTTCCATCACTAGTGGAGTGTAGGCCAGACACCTATTATCTTGGCCGTGAATGGCAAGGTGCGTCTAATCTGTGTGGGTGAGCCGAATTGATCAAAACAAGAAATGTTAACGGGAAGGTCACCTAATTAGTCACCCAACGACTTTTAGCTACTTGGGTTGTTAATCTATTATTCAGCATATTTCTCATAGGTTTGGTCTCTACGTTGGATTAAACAAACAAAACAATTTTTAAAAAAACAAATCAAATCAAAAGAGTAAGGGTTAGAGAAGGGGAAAGGCCTCAGCTTATTACCACTGCTTGGGGTTAGGACAGAGCTTACAGAGTGGGGGTGCTGTTGGGTCGTAATGCCTAGGGAGATGTTATAGCTAGGAGAGGAAAGATGAGCCAAACACTTAAAAGACTGGGGGCATGGGCGTAAGTTTCATCTGACAGTTGGGGGGGACAGTAAACATAAAATTTCTCAAGAGCAATTTTTGAAAGGGACACAAATAATACAGCCAAAATTTTACTTATAAAAGGATATATGTAATGTTACACAGAAGAAACCCTTATTAGTGTAGGAAACTGTACTATTATGCTCAATGTTTCTCTTTGGTTCAGTGAAAAAACTAAATAGAACAAAATGTTCTTCTTCAAAACCATTTATTTATTGCAATTAATGCAATATTTTTGAAGTTGTTTACAACCAAGTCACCAAAATACCATGAATACACATTGAGCAAAACCCAACACACAACAGAAAATCTATTAGCCTTATTACAGTTCACACATATGCTTATCACAATGTTAGTTGTAGTTGGTGTGGGTAACTTAGTATCCAACAAGCTATCGTAAACAAGCTAGCAAACAAGCTAGGTAACATTGTAATCGCTAACATAGTGGACTCACAATAAAAATATATCAGTTATCAACATTTTTTTTTTTTTTTTGACTAATTACTCAGCATTGTCTGTATTAAAGAGAAAATAATCACTTCATCTGATGTTTTTGAATAAAATAGCCTTGACAGCCTACTTACTAGATGTCCTCAACTAGCGTTACTGTCTGAAGAACTGTTCTCTCCCGCCGGCGCCGCCGGTCTTCTATACACACAAGTGTGACGTGTGCGGTGGACCAAACCACTGTGAGGCAAGGGAGGACTCAAAATGTTTCTAAACTTAAAACGCTCATTTGCGTTTGTATTGCTTTACTACTTACACGATTATTTTAAATATATATCATTTATTTACAATACTTAGCGTGGTTTTTAATTATATATATTTTTGTGGTGGGGGCAGGACTCAGATTGGGGGTCCTGACCCCCCCTAACCCCCGCGATTTACGCCCCTGACTGGGGGTGCTTCTCATTTCTTATTTGTGCATCCTTGTTTCCTTTCCTCACGTCTCAGCTCCACCCCTGTAGGATGTGATGGGAGGATGCAAGGAAAGAAAACGAGTATGGAGGAATCGAAGGAAATGTTATTTGTATATTGGAGTGTTCTTGATCACTCCAGCATCACTTCAAAGCTTCATCAGCTGCACTCGAGGGATCTGCCCTCATCTTGTTAAAGTTTGGTTATTTGAAAAAAAAATAATGTATATGTGCGTCAGGTTTCTCGACAAGAAAGACTTTCGTAAAGGATACACCCGTGTATCCTCACTCTTAGCTCCTCAGGAAGCTTCCTGACTCCTCATTCTTCGCCTCCTTGGAATGCAATTAGAGAATTGAGATGTCCTACAAGATGGCTGAGCTCGATCGGTTTCCGGGTCATAGGATGGAGGATGAAGGAGCGAGGAAACGAGGAGGGATAATGAGAAGCACCCCAGGGAATGTCTAATCCTCTTTGGGGCTTATAATAAGTGAACTGGGTTGTCTAATTTAATAGGCCTGGTAGTGAATGGAGGACACTCAGGTGAGAACTAGTGGTGAAGTCAACCATAACCATAAATCGGTTATACATATCTATCAAGAATAGTACATATTTGGAAAGATAAAAAATAAATGACAAAAATAACAATATAACTGCTCTTAATGAGAGCATGTACAACACAACTATCCTCTTCATCAAAGAACCTTGAGAATTACTGTTCAAACAGTCTTTAGGAAGAGAGATATAGGGAGAAGGTGAAAGGAATAAAGGAGAATGTGAGAGAAATGGACAATAAAAGGAGGTTGAGTGAACTTCTGAATCCACAGTCAATTTCAACAAATCCAGGTGGGTTGCTGCCCATGTGAGAGCTGATCCAGTCCTGGTACCGAGATACTCTGGCGAACACACTGGAATAATTGGCATTATCACATTGTTTTGGACCAAAACTCACAATGCCAAACTGAATCCACTGGGAGCCATTCTTATGGACCACTGGACCTCCAGAGTCTCCCTGTATTGACAATCATTCATCATTTATTTCTCTGACAACATACTGTGAACAACTGTTACAGACATAAGTATGCAATAATTGTAAAAGTATGCTGGCCGTGTGTCCACCAAAGTGTTTTTACCTGAGGCTATTGTACCTTTTTAAATCATTTACAGTGGAAGCGCTGACATTTTTTCTCTTGTCACAGAGTTAAAAAATGTTACTTAAATTTGGGTAAAACCAAGCTCATGTCCTGAAAAGTAAAGCCAAAACATTTTGATCGCCCCCTGGTTGCTGGCTGCAGTATAGGCCCCTGTTTAATTATTTATTTATTTTCAGCAGCACAGTATGCAAATTCTAATCGGAAATGAGCATATCCTTATGCACTTGAAGTGTGCATTCTAGAAGAAGCATTTGTTGCAAATAAATATTCATTTTAAAGGGTTAGTTCATCTAGAAATTAAAGTTTGCTGTTAATTTACTCACTCTCATACCATTTAAGATTTAAGTGACTTTATTTCTTCAGTCACCAACATCTTGGATGGCCTGAAGAACATTTATATTCATGTCAGATTTTGTTGCTGGTTTGAAATATGTTATTTAATTGTGAGTTGGCAAGGTGTTTTTCAGATTTCAGGATTCCCCCATTCAGATAGTTAGGACTTGGTCTTGGATGCATGAAATAGCTGCCCAGAGGCGTTGCAAATATGGCCGCCAAGTGAACAGACTTTCTTTGAAAGGGACTTTGGGTGTAGTAAAAAGCAGTTGTAGTGTACAAGTGTAAAGTGTACAGGCAGGGCCGGCGCGTGCCTATAGGCGAACTAGCCAGGCCGCCTAGGGTGGCAGCACAGTCAGGGTGGCAAGATTTACAGGGCTATACAGTGCGACCATTTCACTCGCATTTGCGACAGAAAATGTATTTAGGAGCACCAGTGCGACTGATACATCAGGCCCGGGTCTATGGGGATGCTAGAGGGTCCAAAACAGGCAAACGGATTTTGCAAATGCATTAGTGCTTATTTGTGTTTCCAGTCTAGACAGCGTGGAGAGAGAATGTGTTGTTGCTGCGTTTTGCAATGTAGCCAATCACAGATATCCGATGATTTCTTGAACACAATGGCCAATCAGGGACGTCTAAGTTGCACCGTTGAAAACGCCAGAGTTTGTTCAGTGCCGAGTTTATGCAAGCTCGCGAATCCTCTCATTATAACAAACAAAGTACAGACATGATGGAAATAAAAGATTCATTGCGCAATATAGACAATTTTATTAATTATAACGGAAGTTTGTGAGATCATGATGAACTGAAACGAGTGACAGCTTTTTTTAATGATTATAAAGGGTTTGCAAATCTAATATTGCTTTTATACAACAAATCAATAAACATTTAAGTTTATTTTTTTTAAGTTAAAATTAAGTGACTTAAATTTTAGGAACAGTATTGTCAGATTGAACGAAAATAGTTCCAAACAAAATCACAGCTGAACCGCTGCGCTTCTCTGAGCAAACACAGTTGTGTCATTTATGAATGAATCTGCGTTTTCAAACTAATCTAGTGAGTCAATGATTCAATGACCCAGTCATATAAACAGTAAGACGCTTACTTTGTTACTGAATGAATCAGCAGTTTGAACGAATCGGAAACTGGTGGGTTTAGTTTCATTTTTAAGGTATAATTTCAATTATTTAAATAATTTAATATTTCTTCAAAACTTCTAAATATTTATTTAAAACTTTCTATTTATAACATTAATCTCATAATATAGTTATCATGAATTTAAATGCATTCATGCCACTTCTGAGCCTCATTAAACAGTCTGTAAATATACCTAAATGACTTTTTGTTCTTCTGTGCCACCTCTGCAGTGCAAAGATGAATTTTATTGATACATCATTTGATTGGTAGCTTATTCTTCCTGATTGTGTCTTATTATTCTAACTCAATTTATAAATATAAATGTATGAATTTGATATAAAAGATGACATTTAATAAGGTTAGAAAAAAATGCCCTTACAAAAGTAAAATATATATCCCCAGGAAGTCATTATTAGGAGGTCAATATCGCCTTTTAATGGGAAGGTTAATTTCTGTCATTGATCAGAAGGTGCTCCTAAATTTTCAAAAGAAAAGTAAGTGTAGAGCCCTGATTTAGTTTTTTTTTTTTGACATTTGGAATTATTTCATTTATCAAAAAGTTATTACCTGATTAGTTATTCCAAATCTAAATTAACTTTCCTTCATTCTACCAAGTACCAAAACCCGCTCCGATATGGGTCTACAACATGCAATGTAGCCAATCACATACATATCTGTTCATGCCAAATCCCTTATACAGTACGCTTATTTTTCTGTTAAAATTAACAGTGGTTTGTGAATGTAGACTCTTTAATAACAAAAGATTTATGAGGAGTGTTTATGCTGGGCTTTGTAGGTTGTGCGATGACACGTAAATTGAAACTATTACAAGAAAATGTATCTGTTTTTAAAGAGGAAGCGCATCTCCTTAGCCTTCCCTTGGAGTTATGTCTCATCTATGTGTGTTTGAGAGAAAGCGCGGGAGAGGTCACTTAGCTCACCTTTTTGTGAGCGTAATATTTATATATCCCATATATTTTTAACCTCTGTTTATAACGAAGAGCTGTGCATGGGCAAGTGACAGGATTTTGGGTGTGCTTCGCTTCGCCACTACTAGAACTACCACTGATTTGCTGATTTGGTAGAAACTCTTAAAAATAATGGGCGTGTCAGTCCTAATTTTAGGAGTCCTACATATTTGCTCTAATGGGGCGTTCACATCAGAAGCGACTTGCGCAAATAAATCGCGCTATTCACGCATAGTTGGACGCTTGAACATTGAGTTTACTCGCTTCATTTGCGCGTGAAATTCACTTCACAACAGATGCAAATTCGCGTCATGAGAGGGGCTCTCCCTTTCCTTTAAATATATGTCCCTCAGACTCTTCCACTTTTTTCTGCACAATTCCTCTGAATAAACACAACTTGTCAGCGGGAAAGTAGTTGTAAAATACGGCGAATAAGCTCAATTTGCCGGCTTTAGCTAGCTTGTAGTCTCAATATGTATATATATATATATATAGCTCAAATTGAGTAAAGACCGTTTTTACAACTTACCAGATTGTCCCAACCTCCTCACTCACTTTCTTCCAAGCAAGATCCTTTTTATTCCTGTTTCTATAAAAGTATGAAGATATATCGTACAGCGACAATGATTTTGTCCTCCATTGTTGTTTCGGATTTCTGCCTCCACTCACTACGTCGTAATCACGTCACTACTAGAGCAAGCTCCTGATTGGTTAACGCGGCGCAAATTTTCGCCAAAGTTCAGATTTTTCAACTTGCGTGATTTGCACGAATCACGCGTTATGCGTGTCAAATGCTCGAAACGCTCAATTCGCGCTGCAGGATGTCAGTTTGCGTCTTTGCGACTTAACATGTAAATCACTCGCGCTTAACGCTTCATTCGCGTCTGGTGTGAACGCACCATAAGAGTATTTCACAAAGCTTTTTAGCGCTAAAACTAGCTCCTAAATCTGTGAAACGCTAGGAGTAGCCAAGAGGACTCCTAAGTCACTAAGATCAAATCACAAACAGTCCTAATCAACCCAAAGACACTGTACACCATGAGGCAACAGCGATAAAGCCTTAGGTGCTGAACTTTTTCTTCATAAGTGCAATACATTTTGATTTATATATTTGAATCTACGATGAGGCGCCAAAAATAAATCTTTAACAAATAAATAAATATTGTCCGATTACCTGTGGCAGTGGTTTTCATGAGTTCACATTTACAAATGATTGAATAGAGTAAAAAAAAAAATAATAAGCGTATTTGGTGTGCTGTCCCAGGGGATTGAGGGCTCCGAGCTTGGAATTTAGCCCAAACCTAAAGTTCTCCCCGTATCCCCAGCCGAGAGTGAGGAGCGGGGTGGCGGAGGGATGCATTAAACTGTTGAAGTAATTATAGGCGAGTTGGCTCTCATCTGTGTATATATTCCTCCTCTTGAGCTGATTAGATAGACCGTTAGAATATGTTCCTCCCAAACTTTCTTTATAAAACATAATTTGTCGCTTGCATTTTGCATTCTCTTGAGATGCAGACATCCAAGAGGCGGACAATTAACTGCTATATACTAGTTTAATTAGTGACACTTAGCCTATATTTTAAAACCTTTATTTGAATATGGCAACATTTGTATTTTAAAACCTTTATTTTAATATGGAAACATGACACCTCATTCTACAATATTTCTATGATTAAATCGCTGACTCCTCCCCAGTCAGCCAATCACTGTGTATACTCCATAGCAATGAGGTCAACCTCGCCTTTACTTTTAGCTTAAGACTTCTCTCTATTCCTTAGTAAAAGTTTGTCTCAGCAGCTTTGTGAATAGGTTTTAAGAGAAAACTCTTAGCTAAGAAATTTTACTGCCATTTAGGAGAACTCTTAGTGGTAAGATAAAATGTTTTGTGAATACGGCCCTTGTTCTTTGCACGTCCCGTAAACATCGAAGTAGGCTACTGCCAACCCAATTTATCAGCGGCCCACTGGGAATTTTTTCCAGAAGATAATTGTATTATATAATATATATAATACAGCGTTTGCATTTGCAGCTGTTTTTTTTTGTTGTTGTTTTTTTCGTTTTAGAATGAAAAAAAAAATCTGAAAACATGCTTGTACATTGTTTTTTTTATACTGCAAATTTATTAACAAAATTATTAAAACCTCCAGTGTTTCACATCCATCTCAAAGATCATGTTTAATTGTGAGTGAGGAGTGGGGGCAGCACGGTGTTTTGCCTAGAGCGGCAGTTAAGCTTGTGCCGGCCCTGTGCAGGTGACCAAAAACTGCCAAGTAGTGTTTTGTAAATTGCTTTGGATTAAAATAGGTTAAAATGAATGACTGATGTCTTACCTGACATGAACTTTTCCCTCCCTCATTTAAAAATCCAGCACAAATCATATTGCTAGTTATGCTCGGATTGCCTCCATAAGCATTATTACATTCACTGTTGTTCACAATTGGTAACATCACCTGCTGCAGTATGTTAGCAAGCGGGCCTGTGACACAGATCAAAGGACAAATTTTATGGCTTTTAAAAAACATCTCTAGGTAAATTGTTGAGATTTACCGTAGTTTTTTTATTCAGTTAATTGGTAAACAAATGTTCACTTACCATTAGTATTTAGTGTTCCCCATCCAGTCACCCAGATATCTTCAACAGCAGATGCTCTACCAGCAGCCGCCAGACAGACTGGCTTAATGTAGTAAGTGAAATTCACAGAGGAGGAGAGCTTGACCAGTGCTATGTCATTGTTATGAGTAATATGACCTTCATAATTGGGATGGCTGATAATTTCACTCGCTCTCCTGTATGTCTCATTAGGGTTTGGGCCCGATTGGCTCCTACGCCCCAAGTACATCCATATGTCAGGAGCATCTAAACTGTAAACAGAGAAAGTCTCTTTTAATCCCACTTTTGTCAATCTACAACAGTATCTTAAAAGATTAGTTCACTTTCAAATAAAATTTTCCTGTAAATGTACTCACCCCCATGTCATCCAAGATGTCCATGTCCTTCTTTCTTCAGTTGAAAAGAAATTAAGGTTTTTGATGAAAACATTCCAGGATTATTCTCCTTATAATGGACTTCAATGGACTCCACTGTAGAAGGTCAAAATTACAGTTTCAGTGCAGCTTCAAAGGGCTTTAAACGATACCAGACGAGGAATAAGGGTCTTATCTAGCAAAACGATCGGTCATTTTCGGAAAAAAAATGTAAATGTATATGCTTTATATAAACAAATGATCGCCTTCCAAGTGGTCCTACGCCTTCCCTATTCTACTTAAGGAAAAAAATGGAACTGGTGCTGCGTTCGTTCCGTAAGTTGAATAGGGAAGGTGTAGGACATACAGCGTAAGCTTTTTGAAGAATACGAAAGTGCGGTTTTGGCCGAACCACTTGGAAGGCGATCATTTGTTTATATAAAGCATATACATTTACATTTTTTTCTGAAAATGACAGATCGTTTCGCTAGATAAGACCCTTATTCCTCATCTGGTATCATTTAAAGCCCTTTGAAGCTGCACTGAAACTGTAATTTTAACCTTCAACAGTTTGGAGACCAATGAAGTCCACTATAAGGAGAATAATCCTGGAATGTTTTCATCAAAAACCTTAATTTCTTTTCGACTGAAGAGAGAAGGACATGAACATCTTGGATGACATGGGGGTGAGTAAATTTTCAGGAAAATTTTATTTGAAAGTGAACTAATCCTTTAAGCTTTATTTAAGATTTCAACATACTTCTGAAAGCAGTGAGCTGCAGACAAAACCCAGTCTTTATTGATTAGACTCCCACCACAGAAATGGCCATCAAACGGCCACTTTTTACTTTGAATGCTGACTTGCCACGGCCAAGACCCTGCCTTTGCATCCTCCCCTCCAACAATCTTTGTGTTGAGGGGGGCTCGGCCACATTCTAATGCGAGACAAAATGATATGAGAATTCCTTGTTAAAATGCCTCACACATAAAAGAAACATTCTGCATGGAAAAGAGTTTTATGGTCATTATGACAACTCACCATCTAACTGGCAGAGGGAACCTGTGTGGGTAGACAAATACAAAGTAAGTAGACAATCATTTGGACAGAGCTGATAAACTGTTACTGTTACTGACACTTTTAAACTCTTACATCAGTGTAGGCACGTACCATTGGCATGAAAACCAGATAAAACCTTCACCTAAATAATGGTATTTATGGATTTTAGCCAAAATCTCTGTTAATGATTTCATAGTCATGACATGAATAAAGTAACTAACCTCATTTAAATTATGCAAGTTTTACATGCAGTGTGTATGTGAATTAGCAGCTTAACTAGAGCAGGAAGCTTCCATTATGTTTTCACACTGACAGTAGCCACGTTTACATGTACACTTATTTGTCATTCTGATTAAAATCATTCCGACTGTAAGATTCGGTGGAGTGTTTACATGTGACGTTATCTAATCCGATATGGTGTTTACATGTACCGGCGCTTTCAATCAGAATGACTTTGTGACATGCGCACATTAGCTAATGTCCTGTTTGCCGCCGGGTATTCCTGTCAACATGGAGTTCCGCTATTTCTTATGCACGCTATTTTTATGTAAAGTGTTGCTCTTAATCAAGCAACAGCATGAAATTTGTAGAATATTACTGCTGGAAGGTATGAGGAAAAGACAGGAACAGGAAGCTGACCTGTTTGGTGGCTGTGCATCTCTAAGGAGCATCTCAATACTACCCCTCCCTCCTCCGTAAAGCAGAAGCGTGTGGATGAAGGTCCGTAGTAATGATTCACTGAGTTCCTTCACTGTATTTAATAAATGTGGTTTCAGTTTTACTCCAGTTTGATTTTGCCGCCGACATTTTGCATTCTGACGACCCCTGACCGCTTGACGTGATGACGTAGACGCAAAGTAATAGGTTTAACGTGTTTACATGGCAGACTTTTTATTTTGTTCGGTTTATACCTCCTCTCTCAAACCGATTACAATTTCATTCGGTTTGGGCATTTTTATTCCGATTGAGGTGTTCATATGGAGCATTTTCATTCGGATTGGACTTTTAAACCGATTACAATGCTCCATGTAAACGTGGCTAGTGTTTCAGCTACATGATAGAACTGCATCTCATATATACAGAAAACTGTTCTGGGTTACAATGGTTATGGTTAAGTTTCTGTCATGTATGAAAAAAATTATTGTACATATTTAGTTATCAGTTTTTGACAGATACTCAAGTTTCAATGTATAAATGGCTAAAATGTATTAAACATTAAATCTTTTTTGTGTATCATGCCATTGCTTTTGAACTATGGACACTATATTATTCCAATTAAAAAGAGTTATTAATGCTATCATATTTCACAGGTTTTTATAATTATAAATAAAACTATTGTCATTTAGAGTTGCGTTACAGCAGAATCTGAACTGTCTTCATAGTTGTTTCCATAATTGATTCTGCTCTGTAAGTATAAATATAAATACTAGAATGTACATTTCGTGAAGAAAATGTGAATGGTGCTTGCAGTGGCAAAACTCGGCACTCTTGATTAGCATGATGCTAACATGATTACCGTCCTGCTAGCATATTTTAGCAAGATGTTAGCATAATTAGCATGTTGCTAACATGTTTTTAACAAGATGCTTACATGATTAACATGTTGCTAGAATGTTTTTAACATGATGCTAACATGATTAGCATGTTGATAGCATGATGCTAACATGATTACCGTGTTGCTAGCAAGTTTTTAGCAAGATGGTAACACATTAACATGTTTGCTAGTATGATGCTAACATGATTAGCATGTTGATAGCATGATGCTAACATGATTACCGTGTTGCTAGCAAGTTTTTAGCAAGATGGTAACACATTGACTTGTTTGTGTCATGTTTTAATCCTAAGCTAATTGCTATTAGCATGTAGCTATTCACTGCTACCACGTGTAACATGTTGAAAGTCCAGTTTGCTAGCATGAGTCAAAAGAGCTAACCCCCATGTCTGTACGATGTTCTAATGCAGAGATATAGGTCTTGTTAAACGGTTACTAGGAGTCTGCCAATGATGATACTCCAAAGGCTGCTTGCCAATATGAATGATATAAACCAACCCCCATGCTTCTATGTCTTTCAGACGTGAAGATATCCCTCTTTGGATTTGGGTTGCTAGGGTGTGGCAGTGAAGTGTTGAAGGTGATTCGTGATTGGCAGTTTGCTGCCCTGAGTCAAACAAGCCCACCCTCATGTTTCTATGACACTTCTATCCAAAGATATCCCTTTGATCTTTTTCAATGGAAGTCTATGGAACTTGTTGCTAGGGTGGTCTAAATGGTTGCTAGGGTGTGGCTTGATAGCTTCACAATGAGACTGATTGGTTGCCTGAGTAAAATGAGCCCACACCCTTGTCTCTATGACATTGTGATCCAGAGTTGTGTTCAATACAAAATCCCTATGTAATTTACCATAGTAGGAAAAACGTGTGCGCAATCCCTGTTTCATGGGCCGTCCTTCACCATAGTATGTCTATGGGCAAATCTGGGCAGCTCTTGCGCCCCAGGGGTACAACTTACACCCCATTGTGAGGTATGGTCTGACAGAGCCTGTCAACCTCTTCAAACGTGGTAACCCACGTTTCTACGGAATTCTCGCTCGGAGCTATGACTCGTCAAAGTTTGTCAATGTTAAGTCTATGGGATTTTTCGCCCGCTGGGCGAACATCGTACACCCGATCGCTTATAAAAGTTATAGCACACCATTCCTCAATAATCCGCACGATTTGACGCCTCATTCGTGGGTCTATGACAAACGGTGCGGGACAAGTTATGAGCCGAAGTTTTGTGTGGAAGAATAATAATAAGTATGCAAGAGAACAATAATGATGCTTCGCCAGAGGCAAGCACCATTAATTAGAGCTGGGTATTGACACAATTTTCACGATTTGATTCGATTTCTATTCACATGCTTTCGATTCGATTATGATTTCGATTTGATTCAATATCGATTATTTTGGATGTAGTATTTCAGTTACAGTACATGGCAAATTTTCTAGAGAAAAAAAATCTCTCAACTAATGCTGTAAACTACACATGGGAGTCAGGTGGTACTATATTAATATTGAAGATTAAATTAACTTATTAATATACAAACACTTAAATTACACTTAATTATGTTTTTTTTTTCAATAAATAAAGTTTAGAATTACATAATCATATTTCTACTCCAATTCGTTTTTTTTTTTTTTAAATATAAACATTTAAATCACGGCTGTCATAACTGATTTATTAAATATTGAAGAACATTAAAAATTATAACGGTGCCTAGCTATATCAGAATGTTGCTTTCTAGAGTTCACTTTTCTAGCTGACTAATGAGTTTATGGTCACTGAATATGTTTTTCTGAGGTAAATGTGACATTATCTTTCCGAGGTTGAAACACTGATTAAGCTATTACACGAGACATGATACGGATTTCGGTAAGTTGTACTGTGTATTTTAACATACCTTCAGATGTTTATTTCGCACTGTACCCAGCCCTAATAAATATGCTTTAAAAATAAATGTGATTTGTCTTGATTATAGACGCAGCAATTTAGCAATCAACCTATGAAAAAATAATCTAGCTATAAATGGTTTATAGCTAGTTCTTGGGAATTCAGTTATTAAACATGTGATACAAACGCTATTACACTTGCATTTAATTTTGTCATGTTATAGATTTTACCTGCTATGTTGAGAAGTATGATTCCGGCAATAGCTGTGTTAAACTTCATATCTTCTGGTCTGTGATCTGACTGCTGTTTCCTCAACTGTCAGGTTTCTAATGAGAAGTAAAGCAAGTACAGCCACATTTATCTAAAGTTATCCTGCCCCACCCCCCATTACGTTTATCTCTGATTCTTTTCTCTTTTTTTAATTTTTTTAAGGGAAAAAAACATTTCTCAAGAAAAACTAAATATTATTTATTGCAATAAAAAAAAATTTAAGTTGCCAAAAATGTAAATGTATTGCTTAATGCTTGAAGTAGTGAAATTGTTGAAAATTTACTTGTTACTTAATTGTGATACTGTGATAAAAGAAAACTGACTTATATGATATCTATCTTTAAAAGTCTTTAGTTCAATATTTTATCCAATCTATTCAGACATATATGATGAGGACATAAAAATGTACTGTACTGAGGCAATAGTTTATGCCAGGGGTTCACAATTCCAGTTCTTCTTCTTTTTGTGTTAACAGGTTTCTGGGAACAGGGTGTGTAGAGCCATCTAAGAAGTAACACTGAAAAAGTGTGTAGTTATGATCCTTTAAATTAGGAGAATTTACTGTCACACATGTAAAACCATACCACTTTCTGTAATAACAGC
The DNA here is from genome assembly GCA_037950665.1 of Hypophthalmichthys nobilis. Classification (NCBI taxonomy): domain Eukaryota; kingdom Metazoa; phylum Chordata; class Actinopteri; order Cypriniformes; family Xenocyprididae; genus Hypophthalmichthys; species Hypophthalmichthys nobilis. The sequence goes on from CM075489.1 coordinate 23,026,894, forward strand.
AGTTTCCAGTCACATTATATCCGGAACTATGCCTTCTAGCCTATATGTGCTCGCACACTGAAAAAAAAAAAAAGGAAACAGATTGTCTGATTTACTCATATTATTTGTGATCTACTCAACAAAACGTCTCAGGTTACGTATGTAACCATGGTTCCCTGAGAACAGGGAACGAGACTCTGCGTTTACCGCATATGGGGAAACAGTCACTCGTGACAGGTGTCCGAAATGCCAAAGAATCACACCACACCAATCCTATTGGCCGGCGACAGCCTATGGCGTCATCATTGCGCGAACCCGGAAGTATAAAGGGGGCACCTGAGGAAGCAGTAAACACCTACTCGTCTTGAGGGACTGTCCAGCAGGCAGCCCGAAGCATGGCAGGGCAACGCAGAGTCTCGTTCCCTGTTCTCAGGGAACCATGGTTACATACGTAACCTGAGACGTTCCCTTTCGAAAGGGAACTCAACTCTGCGTTTACTGCATATGGGGAACGATATACCCACGCCGCCATGCTAAAGGAGAGTGCATGCCAAATGTCAAGACAAACGTTCGGCAGTTCCAGAGAAAAGCCGGGAGCAGCTCCCCCTCGGGTCACGCAAGGCTGTCAGTGACAGCATTCCCTACGGTCAACAGCCCAAGCTGAGCCTAAAAGAGGCCTTCTGCAGAAAGCCTTCCAAGGCTGCTCAAGCATCTGGGACCAGTATTCCGTGGAAAGTGGTCCCTTAAAGGGAATGTGGCCAGGAAACCAAAGGAACCCTGGCCAGTCACTGGAGGGGAACAAAGTCACCCTCAGTGCCACCAAAGAGGCCGAACTAATCTGGCGAAGGCCAAACATAGTCTGGGCCAGCCCTGTCTGATACACAGAATCTCCAAAGCGCATACTTCAAGGAAGAGAGCAGGTAAGAGCGACTGCGAAAGAGCAGTGAGCAACTCAAACCCACGCGCAGAGATGGGCATCCTGGAGAGCAGAACTCAGCTGAGCGCTACAAACCCTCGTATTGAGGGGAGTATAATCCTCTCATCCTAGGATCTACTCAGTGTCCAAATTAGAGCACTGAGGAGGCTGTGCGCTAGAAAGACCCCTGGTACAGGGGAGCACAAACCAGCCTGGGGGCTGGTCTCAACAGGAGACTTGATAGAAGTCTACAACCAATGACCAGCTTAGGGAGCTAAGAACAATTACATAGTTAACCCAAAGGGAAGTACGGAGCTCAACCTAACAGATAGACCATACTGTAGGCACATAGTCATGGAGGCCAGAAAAAGGGGCCTTCAACATAACTACAGTTCAGAAGTAGAACTAAATACACCACCAGAAACTCAAATCGCATGGTGGTATTGCAGGGATTGCATGTTTGGTCATGCTTAGCATGTTATTTTTCAGGTGAGTGGCCTCACCTGAAAAATAACATACTAAGCACATGACCAACCACGCTCATTAAGTAACTGTGAGTGCCCACAAACAGTCCATCCTAACACAATCCAGCGAGCAGTGTACTCGGTAAAGAACCTTTTACTCTTTAAGCAAGAGTACAACGTACGCCAACACGCGCCAAAGAAGGCCCCATGGGCCTATAACCTCAGCAGACACGTGGCATCAGCTCGTGGCAGTGTTATCAAGCTCCGGGCGGAACAAACCAACTACAAAGGAGGTTAATAAGTCACCCAGAGCCCTGGCCAACCAGCGACATAAAATCCCCTTTACTTTCTTAGTAAAGAAATATAAAAGAATGTAAAAGCTATATGCCAGCATGTTTCCAAGGAGGCCTCGAGGGCCTACCTATCACATGCGGCGTCAGCTAGCGGCCACTAAAGTTCTAGGAGCAAAAATAGAACCGAGTTTAAAAACAAGGTAACTACTTAGCTCAACTAGAGCTAAAGGAGACCATGCTCAAGGAAGTAAATGCATAAAACTGACCAGACAATCAGTTTAACACAAGAACTCACCCTGAGCGGCAAGCCACTCAGAAAAGTACTCAGTAAAAGCACCTTTTACTCTTTAAACGAGAGGAGTACACAGCCGAACTCCAACATGATACATAGGAGGCCTAAAAAGGCCTACAACACGTAGACACGTGGCGTCAGCAAGTGGCAATAATGACCCATCCATGGTGATGAGTCATAAGAAAACCAACACACAACTGTGCCAACATTTAAACTGAAAGGAGGCCCTCGAGGGGCCTACAACCTCCATAAACACATGGCATCAGCCAGTGGTAGCTTCATGACAAAACTAGCCAGAAGGCCTAGTAACACCCGGATAAGAAGAGTACACACACCGCCACGGTACTGTATGACGGGCCTGACCTAGGGCCCACTCATACAGAGGTGGGTGTGGCAGATGGCGGTAAAAGTCAACAAACAAGACTCAACCATGGAGATGAGTCATAACCAACCCAGCTGTGCCAACATGAAACCTGAAAAGGAGGTCTGGCTAGGCCTACTACTTTTAGCAACATGTGGCGCCAGCCAGTGATCGTAAATGGGGACCAAGCTCAAAGGGAACCAGCTCTAGACCCAACAAAAAAATTGTGGCTAACTAGCTACAACAACCTGAGCTAAGCCTACACATTCCAACAGGCAATGTTTTACCAAAAATATGCTAAATGGTCTAAGGGAGGCCTATAAGGCCTACCACCTCAAACAACATGAGCATAAGCCTGAGGCAGTGCTAAAATATGTGAGCAAACTCATGATCATAAACCAACAGCGCCAGGAATACAAGCTGTAATTAAAAGAGGCTACTATAAGAGCCAACATTTTAACAGTATATGTAAAACAGCTGCTGTGGTCAAAGATCGACTGGGAGCAAACAGAGATCATTTCTATTCTAACCAGAATAAAACTCTCTACACTCAACCTGAGTGAGCAATCCAACAGGTGATGCACTCAGTGAAACACAAACCCTAGCCGGGAAGTACAACAAAATACCACGTTCTCAGATAGAGGCTAAACACAGCCTACTATCACAGAAACAGGTGAAACCTGTGGCAGCACAAGAGTAAGCTCACATATTAAAATTACGTAGGGCTAAGGCTTAGAACCCAAAGCAAAATAAATGCTTTGTCATACATGCCATCCAACAGGATAAATGTTTCCACAAAACTGACCTAAGGTCTGAATTGAACCCTGAGGACGAAAGCTAAACAATATTTAGCATTGCATACTCAACTTGAATATATATATGTTCAAGGGGCTCAAGAGGAAACGATATAAGCATGACGAAGTTCTACAAAGTGGGGCCTAGCAACACTGCATAACTTTATCTCCTCAAAGATAAGGGCCTACCACCTGGGAAAAACAGCATCAGGAAGGCTCATAACAGCCTATAACCTTAGCTGTTAACCTTAGCCATAGCGCCTACGAATATCGAAGGGGAAATGGGCATACGGCCAGCACCTCCCTCAGGAGGCGGCCAGAACTAGGAACTATACAACCTCAAAGGGATAGAAATAATAAGGGTGATGTAAAAAATAAGCACCCAAATCTAGCTCTAGCCTAGCCACTAGCTAAGGCCTAACAAACTTGGGCTTCACTTTGAATCTTAAACTATGAGGAGAAAATGAAGCGCTACAAGCAAACAGTGATAGGCGGCCGAAAAAGGCCGACCACACACACATAACTGAAGTAACGAGTGCAAACTCGAACCAAACTATAGCAATTTAGCTGAGAAGCTACTCTAACACCGGAGGCTAAATCTAGCAGCCAAACACGGCCTGCGAATGAAATAGCCAACCTAGCGATTCAGTTATTTTGCCCAAAAGAACCCCTTCTAAATTACTGACTATATGCTCAGGAAAACTATACAGGAAAAACAAGGTCTACACTTTTTATGAAGCATAAAAATAGACCCAGCTTACCTCCTGCGGCTCGTAGAACGAAGATTTCTCCTCCTTTTCTCTTGTATGAAGAAGGACAAAATCCAAAGTTCTTTTAAGCCTAAGAGTACTTTTCACTATCAAGCCAGAAGGCGGGCCATCAGAAAAATATTCATCATGGGCCCACCGTCAGCCTGACCGTCAAAAGCCTAAGCACATAGATGTTTCAAAGCTCCCGGGAGGAGGAGGAAGAAGAAAGAGCGAGGGCAAACGGTAGCCCTCGCAAAAGAGAGGAGATCGATCCTGCTTCAAATCCTGCTTCTTCCTCCTTGCATCCCGCCGTCTCTGCGACTTACTCCGGGAGGAGGAGGCGCACGAGCGGCGACACTGGATTTCAGGGCCTGCCTCTGAGCCTCGACTCGAGATGGCCCCGGACCTCCCGGCTGTTTGGGCCCAGATTCAAAAGCTCAGTAGGCGAAACCGGGGCATCGAGGAGAAAGTTCTTTTCTTTCTCCCCAATGTCCGCACAGTTCAACCACAGATGTCTCTCTGTGGCCACCATGGCCGCCATCGACCTGCCGATCGATGTGGCCGTCTGTTTGGTGGCCCTCAGAGCAAGATCCTCAAACCCTGCCCCTGATCCAGATCCTTAAGCAGATCAGCCTGGTACGCTTGCAACACTGCCATCGTGTGCAAAGCTGCACCAGCCTGACCTGCAGCAGCATAAGCCTTGCCATTCAAGCGTGACATCATTTTCAACGCTTTAGATGGCAAGACCGAGCTCTTAGTGTCGGTGCACTCCCAGTAGTGAGATAGTTCGCAAACGTCTCATCAACAGGAGGCATCGACACATACCCATGCTGGTCTAATCCCTCAACATCAGCGAAACTAACCCGCTGATATCGATGAATTCGGGCAGTATGGGTTCTTCCATGTGTAGAACTGTGTTTCTCTTCTAAACTTATGATTACTGTAACTCTAAAATTTTCAGTCTACTAGATTAAATTATATAGGATGAATATGAACCAGTCAAATTGCCTATTGTCAAGTGCTGGCTTGACTAGATGATCCAGAGTAAAGAGACTTGAAAAGATGAACATTTAAGTAACATAATAGAAACCAAGAATCAACCAAAGATACAAACCAACTAGTAACGTTAAGACAAGGAACAGAAGCTAACTGAGAGTATAAATACACAGTGACAATGAGGGACAGGTGAGACTCTAATCAATTAAACAATGAAAAAAATAAAATAACTATAGCCGCTTTTCCATCATTGGGCAGAACGGTTCTTAGAATGGTAAGGAACAGTTACAGTTGTGTTTCCCCTGGAGCCTGGTATGGCACGGCACGATTACAAACCGTTCTCGCCTGGAATTCTCGGCAACCTTTCGGTTGTGCTGGTAGAATCCGTGAAGTGATGTCAACACACAGCATTGGTCACTTGTCTGTTGCCTGGCTACCAGTACCAGTAGCTGGCTAAGCGCTCTATTTTTGTGACGTAAACACAAATTAGTAATACAATTAAAAGAAATATCTATACATCCTATATAACGCTGCCATTATTAAATCTCATATCATAAGTAAACGGTTGCATTACCAAGGCAACGACTGACGCTTTTATATTACATTCCAAAGAAGATTTAATTTAATTAAATTTAATTTAAGATTTAATTAAAATTTAAATCTTAATTTAAGATTTAAGCACCTTCGGTGCTTGGTCCCTAATAATTAGTGTAGCTGCTGTTCATAACATTAAGCAAAGATAGTCGGTCTTTGCTTAATGTCTGCTCAATCTGCTCGTCCATGCAGATTTGCACTATACAACATCAGGAAAATCAGGCCCTTTCTAACAGAACATGCAACACAACTCCTTGTCCAGGCCCTGGTCATTTCTAGGCTTGATTACTGCAATGCTCTTCTGGCTGGACTGCCATCATGCACAATCAAGCCTCTTCAAATTATTCAGAACGCTGCAGCACGTCTTGTCTTTAATGAGCCCAAAAGAGCCCACGTCACACCTCTCTTCATCTCTCTGCACTGGCTACCACTTGCTGCTCGCGTCAAATTCAAGGTGTTGACGGCTTGCTTACAGATCTACCACAGGCTCAGCACCCTTCTACTTCCACTCACTCTTACGAGTCTACACTCCGACCAGAAGCCTACGCTCATTAAAGGAGCGAAGGCTCGTGGTACCATCACAGAGAGGCACGAAATCACTCTCCAGGACATTCTTGTTCACTGTCCCTCGCTGGTGGAATGATCTTCCTGCCTTCATCCGCAATGCAGAATCCTGGCAATATTCAAAAGACAGCTGAAAACTCATCTCTTTCGTGAGCACTTATCCTCATCCTAAAAAAAAAAAAATTTCTATACCTATCCCTTCACTTCCTTTAATCCCTCTCTATTGTAGCTTATGATACTCTGAGCACTGCCTAAAACTTGTATTGTGAGCAATTCTTGTCTCTATTTGCCTCGTCATGACGACTACGCCTACTGTATTCCTCACTTGTAAGTCGCTTTGGATAAAAGTATCTGCCAAATGAATAAATGTAAATGTGAATAAATGTAAATAGTCATGTGCATTTGATCTGATATAACTGGAGTACAAAGATATGAGATGCATTATGTGAATGCTTGGCTAAAGATATGCGTCTTTAATCTAGATTTAACCTGGAAGATTGAGTCTGAACACAGAACATTATCAGGAAGGCTATTCCAGAGTTTAGGAGCCAAATGTGAAAATACTCTCCCTACTCTCCCTCCTTTAGTGAACTTAGATATCTTAGTTACTACCAAAAGTCCAGAGTTTTTTTATCTTAAAGAGCGTGATGGATTCACAGGAGCTAAACCATTTAGGTCCTTAGGTCAGTAGCAATACTTTATAATTGATATGGAACTAAATAGAACCAGTGTAGAGATGATAAAATTGGCGTTATATGATATTTTCATGACCTAGTAAGAACTCTAGCAGCTGCACTAATTGTAGCTTGTTTATTGAGGATGCAGGACAACCAGCTAGTAATGCATTACAGTAATCTGTAACACTTTATAATAACTGCATGCTATGAATCATTAGTTAAGCATTAGTAAATAGTAAATTCATCATTTATAAAGCATTGTCCCAATATTAATAGACATTAGTAAGCAGTTTATAAATAAAGCTATAAATGCACCTAGGGGCTTTCACCCAAGGATATATAATACTCAGATTAACAGGTTTGTTCTTCCCAGAGAGGACTGAGACAAAAAAAAAAAAGCGAAATAGATATCCAAAAATTGAGGGTTATAAAAGAAACTTACAGAGGAAAAGAATCCCCTGACCCACCCCAACAAGCAATCGTTACACCCATACACATTTAAGTGTGTTTAAGGGTGCAATGTGTAAAATTTGTAAGGATCTATTGACAGAAATGCAATAAAATATACATAACTATGTTTTCAGTGGTACATAAATACCTTACATAAAGAACCGTTAGGTTTTATTACCTTAGAATGAGCCATTTCTATCACATACACCTCGGGTCCCCCCTCCATGTCAAGTCGCCATTATGCGCCAGCATGTTTCTACAGCAGCCCTAAACGGACAAACACTCTACAGAGTGTGTTTCCTCACTTTGTTGTTGTTCTTCTAAATTGTTTGTGTTTTTAGAGGCAGCTTGCATCGTCACTACGTTGAATACGCACGAAGTAGTAGTAGTGGTAATAGTCTTCTGGTTTATTAGAAGCAGAGACCGTTCCTTGCAGAATCTGCAAAAATGTTAATCATTTTAACAAAATAAGAAGGATCATGAAAATTGCATGTTATTTTTTATTTAGTACTGTCCTTAATAAACTATTTCACATAAACTATTTCACATAACAGTTGTTTACATAAAGTCCACAAGAGAAAAAAAATAGCAGAATTTATAAAAATGGGGGTCATAAAAAGTTTACATACCCTTGATTCTTAACACTGTGTGTCATTACCTGGATGATCCACAACTGTTTTTTTTTTTTTGTTTTTTTTGTGATGGTTGTTCATGAGTCCCTTGTTTATTCTGAGCAGTTAAACTGAGCTCTTCAGAAAAATCCTTCAGGTCCTGCAGATTCTGCATATTTGAACCCTTTCCAGCAGTGACTGTATGATTTTGAGATCCATCTTTTCACACTGAGGACAACCGAGGGACTCAAACACAACTATTACAAAAGCTGCAAACATTCACTGATGCTCCATAAGGAAACACGATGCATTAATAGTCAGGGGTGAAAAAGTTGATGTGCAAGTTTTTTTTATTTTGTTTAAAGAACATATTTTTTTCATTTAGTTCTGCCCTTTGGAAGCTACAAAAGATACTTACATGTTTCCCAGAAGACAAAAAAGTACAATTTATTCTGTTCATCCAATTCAAAAAGTTTACATCCCTGACTCTTAATGCGTCATGTTTCCTTCTGGAGCATCAGTGAATTTTTTAACCTTTTTTAATAGTTGTGTTTGAGTCTCTCAATTGTCCTCAGTGTGAAAAGATGGATCTCAGAAATATACAGTCACTGCTGGAAAGGGTTCAAATATGAAAAGAATCTGCAGGACCTGAAGGAGAACAGAGCTCAGTTTAACTGCTCAGAACAAACAAGGGACTCATGAACAACCATCACAAAACAAAAAAACAGTCGTGGATCATCCAGGTAACCACACAGTATTAAGAATCAAGGGGATGTAAACTTTTGAACTTTTTATAAATTCAGCTATTTTTTTTTTTTTTTTTTTGTCTTGTGGACTTTATGTAAACAACTGTTATGTGAAATAGTTTATTCAGGACAGTACTAAATAAAAAATAACATGAAATTTTCATGATCCTTCTTATTTTGTTAAAATGATTCACATTTTTCTAGATTCTGCAAGGGGTATGTAAACTTTTGAGCTCAACTGTATCAACACCGAGGGCAATTATATAACCTACAATTTATCGTTCATCAGCACATTTTGCCCCAAGTAAACAAAAAAACAAGCGAACAAAACAAATTCGCAATGGAGACAAAACAGCAGCATAGTCCGGGTCCGTATCCTCCTGCCGATTAAAAATGTGCTTACGGCTCAGAGCTGTTAACACGCAGTTAGGCACACGCCCCCCAACCTACACACACACTCACAGTGAGGTTTTAAGCATTTGTCAATATATAAAACACTCCAACAGAAAGAAAACATACTCACTGCGTCAACACAATGTATATAAAACGACTGCACGCTGCAACATGTTCTCGCTGCACTCCGGCAGGTTACATTCCAACATTGCCATATTTCACTTATCCACACACCTGAGACTGAACAAAGAATATAAGGGTGCGTTCACACTTGTCATGTTTGGTTCTGTTAAAACGAACCCTTGTGTGATTGCTCTGTTAGTGCGGTTCATTTGAGCATGTGTGAACGCTGCCATCCGAACCCTGGTGCGCACCAAACAAGCAGACCGAGACCGCTGAAAAGATGGGTCTCGGTCCGCTTCCAAACGAACTCTGGTGCGGTTTGAATGATATATGAACGCTACACAGACCAAAGACATGTAAATGAACCAAAAACAGGAAGATGAGACCCTAAAAAGTACAGAATCCTCACGCATATTGGTTTTCTCTCGTCATAGACGTGAGTTTGCCCATCACAGGCATCAGACGCACGTCTCCACGCAGCAGATCGTTTGTGTGTGTGATGGATGGATGGATTCCCGCCGCTGTTTTGACTCCTTTACACATTTTATAAGCTTTTCACGAGTTCCCAGCTGGCCAAAATACCATCACACAGGCTACGCACACACAACGAGCGCATTTACCTCAGCACACAGCGTTGTTTTGGATGTTCGGTAAGTTAACCAGCCGGTACCTGACACAGCTGAATCTGTGGGGCAGATTATTCCAGTTCTCCACCAGGGGGAGTTATAGAGGAAAGTCCTAATCGGCTACATATAGCTGGGTCCTCCTGAATTGCAGCAGCACATTGTGTGGCAAACGCACTGTTTTGTGACTGCTGTGTTTTTTTAGGAGTTTCTTATACTTGCCAGGCGCAGCGATGTATAGCTCTGCAATTGGAGCATTGACCACTGTGTTCTGGTCCACGCCAACATGCTTGAAAGCAGCTGACATGGTCCCTCCTCTACTGAAGTGCCCTAGAATGTTTTGTATTGGGCCACCACCTGCTGTGGTGTTTGAGCCGTAATTCAGAGAACATAGAATTAGTGTTAGTATTTGGTTATTATTCTTGCACACCCTTTGACACAAACACCTTTGACTATCATTATTTCAATCTACAGAATGACAAATTCCACAAACTTCAGTATAGAAAAATAGCAGACCACCTCAGTTAGACCCAGACAATTAGATCAGTCTGATGTTAAATGGTAAATTAAGCTTTTGAATAAGTCATATGCACTTTGTGGTCTTTGAATTCAGAGTTGTTTATTATACGGTCATGTGCAAATGTTTCTTTTTTTCATTTGATATAATATTTTGCAATGTGTTGCAATTGTTTTTTTTACACAGTACTTTAGCTAACCCAAAATCATTTTCCTCGAGGGTAGTTGTTGTCAGGAAGGACAGAGGACCCAAAAACGATGGCAGGAACAGAAACAGTTTATTAATAATTATAATTGAACACAAGCAGTCTGCCGAGCACAGGCTTCAGGGTGAACGCAGCTGGAGATAACTTAAATAGTTCACATCAAATAGAATGAAGAAAAGGGCCCCAAGCTTGACAGAGGGCACACGGCGAAGAGGTTGCACAGTCCCGAGCCAGCTAGACACGGCACCGCCGACGGCAGATGGCGAGGCGACCTCAGCCAGCAGCAAGACTGGGCAGAGAACAGGTATGATGTGCACGACTAGACTAGAAGCTGCCGTCACGCCGTGTTCGGTTCTAGTCTGGTTTGTTTATATCGTGCTGCCTTTCTGCTAGTGAGTTTAGGGCAGTATTTTGATTTTCTGTCGTGATTGTGAAAAATGTCGCCATTGTAGATCATTTATGCTGAATCGAGAATTGCAACAGGAACTTACATAATCGTTCAGGAAAAAAAAACTGGATGGTGTAATACAATTTTCGCCTTTTCTACGTATAAGTTAAAAAGGGAAGAAGGTTGAGGAGGTGACGGGAAGACACCGTTTAGCAAATCTAGTAATAATGTCACTGATTAAACCCACTGCCTATCATTAAATAAAATAATCACATTGCTGTTGTGTTTTTGAAAGTTTTGTATTTTGTTTTGGTGTAATAATTAACATTAGATTTGCGAGTATGACTCTCACCCGGCTTGTGAATGAGTATAACTTGCACACAGCCACTTCAAAACTGTTCACGAGCTTCTATGGGTTTAACTTTGGTTGTCATTTGTTGAAATAAATACAAAAAATACAGTGTGTCGTGTCTGTCTGCTGAATGTGACCCTCCGATTCTCTGTGGCCATATGGGAAAGTGAATATTTACAAAGACAACATTAAAACTACTCTTCTCTTCCCAGAATTGCACAAGCTTTCCTGAAATTCAAGAGTGTATAGCTTGTCTTTGTATTGGCATTTAAGGCGTTTCTGACCCAAGGGCGACATCTTGTGGCCTGAATATGTCATTATTTACATTGTGATTTTCTCAAGTCATTTCTGATGATCTTTGATGCATCCAGATCTCATAATCTGCACCTGTGTCTAACTTTACAATCAGCTTCTGGTTGTTTGCCTTGAGGTTTTCAGTCCACTGTTCCACTCAAGTTCACAGTTCTTTCTTTTTCACCCCATCCTTCTCATTGATTTGGTACAGTTCAGTCTCCTTCATTTCACATTTTTTTGCTTGTGAATTTTATGCATGGGAATTTCTGTTTCTTCTTGCAGTGATTATAATTGGTTTTGACTCACTTTACTGGCACGGCACATATCCACTGCTCTCTTTAAATCGGGGTTCCATAACTTGTTAATCTGTCATTTGTAATACCACAAACAATTCGGTCCCTTATCAGTGACTCGGTAAGTTCTCCAAATTCACAATCTTTTGCTTTATTCTTTAAGTCCGTCACATCAGCATCAATAGACACTGTCTGGCCTTGTCCTCTTGTTAAGTGTCATGTTGCATGTTGTCGAAAGGCCAGGGAGGAGTTAGGAAGGCTAAGTACACAGGAGTGGTTTCCCCAAATGCCAGTCTTGCTTTATTTTATAAGCATTTCAAAAGCAGGTGCAGCCAACAAAGTACAAAAAAAATATAATACAAAAACTGATTCAACTTATACTTGTGCTAAAACAGCAAAAACTGTGAGCAGCAAAACCTGGCACTAAACAATGCCTAGTGGCACATCCACAATATATACCTGCATGTCTCACCTCAGCCCCCATACATACTCAGACAATGGATTAAATAGACCAGTCTCCCGCCAAACACTAGTGGGACAAACCATTGTCACGGGGTGGAACCTTTCCCTGTAACACTTCTCACAGAAATTCATAGCATAACAATGTCACATAAATACATATTCAACAACTAATTTCTTACATTCAATCATCATAATACCAACAAGCACAACATATAAACACAAAAGACACATTTAACACATCATAGCATTCACACATCTCTCCCCACTTTAGAAAATGGTATGACCGATCGTAAGGCAAGCTCTGGCTACGAGCGCTACCAGAGCCAACCCCTAAAATACTGGCCCTGCAAGGTAAGATCTAACCTGTGCTATAATATGCAAAATACTTTAAAGCAAACAATGACTCTCTTTTATATTTACCATACTTGAACAATTGCTGTTGGTATTGTCCCTCAATACATACATCAACACGCATCAAATAATAGACTTTTCATACAATCAATACAAACACAGAAAATACTGAGCACTGGTGCTCTAGTGATGATGGCATTGACCAGGTTCATTATCACATGAAGAATAAATGTCTCAGGTATGTCAGTTTTTTTCCTGGTTCGCAGTATTTGGCAAACAGTTTAATACTCTGAAGTCGTCAACATCATCAAATGTAAATGTGTTGAATACCTTGATTGCATCATCTCCCGAGACGTGCAGAAATGTGGCACATTTTATTTTTTCTGACTTATCTGAGATTTCACTCGCGATGAGATACAGTTCAAATCACTGGATCCAACCTCTCCGGTTCTCGGCTAGGTTTACCTCCAAGCTCAGAGCTCCTGGGGGCTTCAACTGATCCATAACTTACCATATTAATAACTTCTGACACCTTGTAATGTTATGATGAAAACTAAATCAACTGCACTTTTGCTATTAGAGCAAAATGTCAGTTTTACAAAATAAATCCACGGAGAACCACGTGTTGCGTTGTATCATTTTTTTGTTGTTATTTCCTGGTAATAGCTGAAAAGATAAGATTGTTTTCCACTGCATCGCATGTTGATGGAATGCAATACTGGTGACTTGACACATAGCTGAAACCATTTGTATGCAATAAGCTTTTGTCAGGTAAGTAGCTGCATATTGAAATTTCTTAATAAAATCATAGCAGAAACTCATATTTCCCCAGGTTTTTTTGCTTAGTAATCTCAATCCTGTAGTAATATATACAGTCAAACCAAAATGTATTCAGACACCTTGAACATTTCATTCATTAATACAGTTTATTCACTATAGTTTAAAAAAATGGCAATAAAATATGACAAGATCTCAGAGTTAAATTGTGTCAGAATTATGTCAGATAACACTTAAGCAAAACATGGTCAGGTCAAAGTGTCTGAATAATTTTTGGTTCCAAATTTTTATCAGTTTTACTGGTAGTCCACTGTGTGAGAATTTTTGGGTATAATATGTCACAGTTTATTTTATTTTGCCATCTTCACTTACATAAATGAACTATAGTGTCCTGCACCCACTAGTAAAAATATATCAAATATGTCTGAATAATTTTTGGTTTGACTGTATATACCCCGTAGTTAAAAAGTAGCAGCTTATATGTAGCCTATAGGTACACTATTATTACCAAAAGGTATAGTGTATGCTCTAGCGAAATTGCTCCAAATTGTAAGATTGTCGCCTAGCATAGTAGGCCATATATATCACGTAATAATAGAATATTATTGAATAGGTTGGTTATAAAATTAAATTTTTATAATTTTTTATTTTCCAGGTTGCTACTCCTTTATTCCCCAAACTATACACGTACGTACTGCATAGGTACACTATTATTACAAAAAGGTACACTGTAAATTCGGTTTACTTATATTGTAAATTGCGGGCTGTAATCTAAAGCATTACCAAAGCGTCACAATACAGTGGCTGTAATGAGCGCACAACAAAGGGATTTCACTAATAAAGCCTTTAATATGAATAAAACCAGGAACACACAGAAGATAACAGGAACAGTAATCAGTGAAACACAATCACGTTAACATTGATGACACAGAACAAAGAACAGACAGATCTCAGGGTTTAAATATACAGGAGTAAACAAGGAAACTAAATAAACAACAGGTGAACTTAGTGACTAACAGGTGCACACTAGGAAACTTGATCAACATACAAATGGCAGGAACAGAAGAGAATGAACTAACAGAACTAAACATAACCCTTACAAAAAGTGGCTGCAGTGCATTTGCAAACCAGTCAATACAAATTCAGCACTTTCTCATAATATCAGTTATGACACAAATTGAGGACAATAATTAACTATGCATTATAATTGCAAGCATCATTTATGTCTCACATTTAGGCCAAATATCATAAACTCCCTCATTATCCAAACATTCTGAGGGCAAAAGCTTGCTGAACTTCATTAGCGTGCAATATTTTAATGTAGAAACTCAATAATAAGAGTAGATTTCCAAGAAAATTACATTTTTAAAAGATAAAGAATAATTGACAATATAACAATACTTTCTTCACATTTTATGAGAACCTGTACAGCACAATTGTCCTCTTAATCAAAGAACCCTGAGAACTGTCATTCAAACAATCTCAACGTAAAAAGATGGTGTATATGAAAGGGATAAAGGAGAATGTGAGAGAAATGGAGAATAAAAGGAGGTTGGGTGAGCTTCTGAATCCACTGGAGCTGAATGTGACAAATCCAGGTGGGTTGCTGCTCGTGTATAAGTTGATCCAGCTATTGTACTGAGAAACTCTGGCGTACACACCGGGATACTTGGGGTCAGCACATCCTCGACCAAAACTCACAATGCCAGACTGAATCCAGACGGAGCCATTCTTACTGACCATTGGACCTCCAGAGTCTCCCTGTATTGATAAACACTTAACATTATACATCTGAAAATATAGTGAACAACTGTTAAAAACTGACTATTATTATTAGGCTCATTTGAGAAGAGCAAAATCTGCACAGAACCAATCACCGGTGATCACAGCGAGATGCATGCCAGTTAGAAATGTGTCTGAGTGTCGTCCAACTTGTTCTGATGTTATGCTGATGTATAAAAATCTGCACATGACGTGGGGGGAATATATTTATATCATGGCCACAAATTAAGATTCCTTAATTTACTAATTTGTTCCCTCATTCTTTTTTAATCGTGGCCATATATAAGTCAATATTAACTTCTTATTTATTGAAATGTATAAAATCGTGTTTCCTGACATTTTATATGTGCCTGATTTTGATGCCGTAATATACATAAAGCAAATTTGCCTGTAAACGCTTTATATAAATAAAATATAGGTAGGTCTAAATCTCGGTGATCACTTATATCAATGTTATATACAGTATATTGTCATATCATCCAGCCCTATAAGTTTTTGTCAGTGTTTATTTAAAAACACCCAATTATGAAGAATATAAGATGAATTAAATATATTTAATTGATGAGTTGTCAATACACTATATAACAATACAATATAATGGGTATGATTTTACCACAAAATTCAACATATTGACACAAAATGATAAATTTCACAGCCTGGCGTCTAGTTGTTTCTGTGAATTGCAATGATCTATTTGCTTCTCTTTTCTGTAGCTTTTGGCAGTCTGTAAAAATATACCTCACGTAGCAGGGTGATTATAACCCTCGCTGTTTAATGGTTGGTGTCATGCCAACTCTGTAGGCCTATCAGTGCCTGTTTTGGGGAGTATAAAAACGAGAGTGGTTTGCTGGCTGGGTATGCGTCACTATTGGTCCCACCCATTGTAACTATGTTGTGAATAAGGGTAGGTGTAGTAGCGTTGTGTTTGAACTTCATTGTCTTGTTTTGATGACCATTCTGTTGTCTAACATTTGATATCTTTGTCAAGCATTAGCTTTGTTGTTAACAGGGTAGCTTGTAATGGGGTGGTACAGTTGGTGGAAATTGTAACACTGTGTTACAGTTGCCCCCGACAATATAAAAACAGTGTCCAGCTTAGTAAGGACATCAAAATACATTTTTTTCCCTCCACAATAATTTAGGAAAAGTGTTTTCTGTAAAAATTATATCCAAATATTTTAAAAGGTTTTGATCGTATTTTATTTTTGTTTGTTTTTATGGTTGTTTTGAATAATTCTGTCTCATGTTCAGCAAGGGTTTGTGTAACTTATTTTTGGGCGGGATTTAAACCTACTCATTTGAATTAATATTTGTTATTTGCACAACTTGTGTTGTTGTTTTTTTTTTTTTCTTGTCTAAATTGTGGTTGAATTGATTATTTGATTTTGCTTTCTGAGTAAATGTATTTGTTATTTTGATTTATGAAAGTGTAGTTGGTTTTGTTTAATTAAGTGTGATGTTTCATTTATTTATTGTAAGTGAATGCTAGGGTTTGTATGACTGCTGATGTTTGTGCATTTTCTTTTTGTTTGTTGAATCTTTACACGGGACGGGTCGGCCGTGGTATCATTTGATTTGTATATTTGCACAGAGTGTAAATGGCATAAGTGTACTGTTTGAATGTTTTATATTAATTTTGTATTTTAATAAAGTGACTTGTTTTTTTGTATTTTCGTTCACATCTCCTTGTTCACCCTGTCTGTGGCAATGAACCTGTGTGTCCTTGTGTAGGGCTGTTATTTCCTGGTGTATTCCAGGTGGCGTAGTCGAGTATTGATTTACAGGATCTTTGATCCTTTGTGTGTATTTTCTAACTTTCCCCCACCTGACCATCTGCCACACTCAGCTTTCTTGTCAAATCTGTTTGTACAATCGCGAAGCTCTTTCCCGTTTTAGATGTGTTTTGTGTGTTTTTCACAGCATTCATGCTGAAAACCAATGCTGCCAGTCTTTTTGCCACTATATATATATATATATACACACACACAGTTATGTG
The DNA here is from genome assembly GCA_037950665.1 of Hypophthalmichthys nobilis. Classification (NCBI taxonomy): domain Eukaryota; kingdom Metazoa; phylum Chordata; class Actinopteri; order Cypriniformes; family Xenocyprididae; genus Hypophthalmichthys; species Hypophthalmichthys nobilis. The sequence continues at coordinate 23,043,936 of CM075489.1, forward strand.
TGGACTGTGGGCATCTTGTTTTTTAAGCACTCAAAGAAAGAGAAGTGGAAAAAAATGTATATAAACAAGAAAAATGTACACCGATCAGGCATAACATTATAACTTCATCACGGCACCTGTTAGTGGGTGGGATATATTAGGCAGCAAGCGTAAGCGCAAGGGCCAAATTGTGATGGCTAGACGACTGGGTCAGAGCATCTCCAAAACTGCAGCTCTTCTGGGGTGTTCCCGGGCTGCAGTGGTCAGTATCTTTCAGAAGTGGTCCAAGGAAGGAACAGTGGTGAACCAGCGACAGGGTCATGGGCGACCAAGGCTCATTGATGCACGTGGGGAGCGAAGGCTGGCCCATGTGGTCTGATCCAACAGACAAGCTACTGTAGCTCAAATTGCTCAAGAAGTTAATGCTGGTTCTGAATACACAGTGTCAGAATACACAATGCATTGCAGTTTGTTGCGTATGGGGCTGCATAGCTGCAGACCAGTCAGGGTGTCCATGCTGACCCCTGTCCATCAAACGCCAACATTGAGCATCAGAACTGGACCACGGAGCAATGGAAGAAGGTGGCCTGATCTAACGAATCACGTTGTCTTTTACATCACGAGAATGGCTGGATGTATGATGCTTTGGACAATGTTCTGCTGGGAAATCTTTGGTCCTGCCATCCATGTGGATGTTACTTTGACACATACCGCCTACTTAAGCATTGTTGCAGACCATGTACACCCTTTAATGGAAATGGTATTCCCTGGTGGCTGTGGCCTCTTTCAGCAGGATAATGCGCCCTGCCATAAAAGCAAAAATGATTCAGGAATGGTTTGAGGAGCAAAACGAGTTTGAGGTGTTGACTTGGCCTCCAAGTTCACCAGATCTCAATCCAATCAAGCATCTGTGGGATGTGCTTAACAAACAAGTCGATCCATGGAGGCCCAACCTCGCAAAAGGATCTGCTGCTAACATCTTGATGCCAGATACCGCAGCACACCTTCAGGGGTCTAGTGGACTCCATGCCTCAATGTGTCAGGGCTGTTTTGGCAGCAAAAGGTGGTCATAATGTTATGCCTGATCGGTGTATATGAGAGTAGGTCAGAAGGTTTGAAAACATAAAGATAATGCAACTCCGAATCCTGCACGTCTTGGGCCCGTTCTTCGTACGTTGCTAACTCAGCTGGATTTGATTGATGACGATTTGGCATTATCTTGGATTGTTCGGTTCTTCGACGCTCATCCTGGACTTGCTGTCATAGCAACAGGTCCGTAAGCTTAAACCTGCTCTGGAGCAGGCTTATTTCATGTAAACAGGATTAGATTGCATCTTTTTAAGCGGAGGTGATGCTCAAAGTTTGTCTCAGCCACTGCTACTTTCTTACAAGAGTACCCTAATGTAAACCAGGGACAATAATAATGCTTTAAAAGTAAATTTGCAAATAATATTATAACGTCGTATAGTCTATCATAATATAGACACAGCCAGTTTTACTCATTGAGAGATTCATTCGTGAGGGAATAATTACCTATAAATTATTATTTTATTGGAGTCTCACACACATGATGTACAGATAGTCTATGCCGTGCATGCATTAATTTGAACCGCGACAGCTATTATGGGAGTGACTTGATGAAGCGCAGGAGATGCAGATAACTTGATCTTGACCCTTAAGAAACTTTAATGCTGTTAAATCTGCTTCAAAGGTAAATTAGTTGCTAATTACAACATAGAAATAAAAAGTGCCTGTACAAATACTAGAAATCATGAATATAGCCTAAATAATTGGGTAATCATGTTAAAAAAAAAAAAAAAAAAAAACAGTGCACACTTCATTTATCTATTATAACATTTATGTCGTTCTTCTGTCATTTTATTCGCTTGGCTGTTTCCTTATAAATGTCTAGAAATTCGTCAAGTTTTTGGTCAGGTGTCTTTACTAATTCTATGATGTCATTACGTTGCCATCATGACGCCAGCCAATCGCTGCATTGCTGATCGTGGTTTCGTGTATCGATACATCTGCCCTTTTCATGGAACACGAGAACGCGCAGTTATCTTAGACAACTTAATCCAGATATTTTAATCCAATCTGCAAATTCGTTTGAAGAACCAAATTAGTTATCACGATTAGAAGATCTGGCATCTCTCAAATCATCTCAGATGTATTAAGCAAGGTATTAAGAACGGACCCCAGGTAAAGTAGTGATATTTTAATTAAAATTGTGTGTAATGTATAAAAGTGACTGTAAAGTTACTGTAGAATATCAAAATTTAGGTATTTTAATGAAGTGACTTTTTTTGTTTTGTTTTTGTGTATTTTCTTTCATGTCTCCGTTTTACTCAGATCTGATAATAGTAATATAAAGTTTGCAGCTGACCAAAAAACTGTTAGTGTTTTGTAAATTGTAAATTAAAAAAGGTTAAAATGAATAATTGATGTCTTACCTGACATGAATCTTTTCCTCCCTGATTTAACAACCCAGCACAAATCATGTTGCTCGTGATGCTCCCTCCATAAGCAGTATTACAGTCACTGTTGCTCACAATTGGTATCATCACCTCCTGCAGTATGTTAGGACTCGAGCCTGTGGCACAAAACAAAGGACAATTTGGTGGCTTTTAATGGCCATTTACTGTAAATTGTGGAACTTTACAGTATTGTTTTGCAGGCAAATATTCACTCACCACCAGACTGCAGCGCTCCCCAGCCAGTGACCCAGCTCTCTGCACCTGCAGGAAATACACTACCAACAGCCGCCAGACAGACTGGTTTAATATAATCAGAGAAAGTCACAGAAGAGGAGAGCTGGAGAAGTGCTATGTCATTGTCATGACTAGAACTGTCATAGTTAGGATGGTTGAAGACTTGGCTCACTGTCCTGAACACCTCATTAGGGTTTGAGCCTGATTGGCTCTGACGTCCCAGGTAGATCTCAATGGTACCCAAGGAGCTGTACATAAGAAAAGTCACTTTTAATTATCATCAGTTTATAATACTGTCTTGAGTTGTATTTAAGCTTTAAACTTCATACCCCTGGAAGCAGTGAGCTGCAGACAAAACCCAGTCTTTATTGATTAGACTCCCACCACAAAAATGGCCTCCGAAATTGGCGCTTTGAATGCTGACTTGCCACGGCCAAGACCCTGCTGTTGCATCCTGCCCTCCAACAATCTTGTTGTTCAGGGGGGCTTGACCACATACTGATGATAGGAAAGACAATGTGGGAATTCCCAATTAAAATGATTTTATACACACAAGATAAGTTTTATGGTAGTTACTCACCTTCAAGTTGTTCCAAACCTGTCATACAGGTTTGGAACAACTTGAGATAAGTAAATTATGTCAGAATTTTCATTTTTGGGTGAAATATCTCTTTAAGAGTGACAACTTACCATCTACCTGGCTGAGAGAACCTGAAAGGCAGAGACCAAACAATTAGATGAACACGTACAGAGCTGATAAACTGGTTTGCATAGTTGGCAACCTTACTCTTTCACCTATTACATAAGTGTTGGCACATACCATTAGCATGAATCAAGACAATCCTTTCACATGAATTATAGTGTTTAAGGATTATAGCCATGTTGCTGAGTTTATGATGTGACTTTACAACACGCATGTCATAGAAGACTCAAGGAAACAATCTTTAATAAAAAAAAAAAAGTCCTACCACACTACAACATTAATGAGACTGAACACTGAACAGAGAAAATTAAGTCATGTGGTTTGAAATCCTATTCAAATTGCATTTCTGCTCTGATTACATTTCATGTGGTTTATGTGACTTTCTCATGTCACGTAATATGTAAACGTCAGACATTGTTATAAGACTTTCTCACGTCACGTAATATGTAAACGTCAGACATTGTTATAGGACTTTCTCACGTCACGTAATATGTAAACGTCAGATGTTGTTATAGGAATCATGCTGAAAGTCGCTGCAGAAATAAGGGTGTGTTGTTGCAAAGTGCCGGATGAGCAGAAAATTACAATAAAATAGAGGCATGTTTTGAAACTTTCAGAAACAAGCACATTATTAGAGACGTCAGCATGGAATAAAGCCATGTATACCAGCCTCCTATGGTTCTGGACTAAGATGCAGTGTGGTGACTAAACATTGTCATGTTGTAAATAAGACAACATCTGTATTACAAACCCCTCTGTTGTTGTTGTTGTAGTTTTTGGCGTAGTTGCGATACACAATGTGGACGTCAGTCATTTTAGATCAGATTCCAATCGTATACACAAACAATCAGATTTGGACTGACAGTGTGAACATAGCCTTAGGGCTTAAATACACAGGTAGAAGTAATTATCCAGAACAGAAACGAGTGCTCAACCGCGGGTTGAATCAACCCAAAATAACGTGATATTTACCCCCTGGAGTGTGAATTTTACCAGGGGAGCCCTGCCAAAAGCACAAATTTTACCCCCTGGAATGCAATTTTAACCGTGAGACCCCCCTGAAATGCGATTGGGCTAGTTTTGAGAAGCAATTGGGTGGTTTTTGTTGTGAAAACCTGGCAATCCTGTAAATAAAGCCTGTTTCACAACGTGTGAAGTAGAAGTGAAATTACAGCAGCAGGTTCTTGTGCTTTTACAGCATTTCTATACAGTAAATACAGTGATTTCTGGGTTGCTGCATTGATTATTTGTTTTAATAATGGCCATAAATTATAAAATGTGTATCAAGAATTGTCCACTGATAGCTACAATTTGAAATTTATGGAATCAAATTGATATCCAAAGGGTAATTAATTTACAAAAAGGTTTTCAGGTTTTAATTTTTTTCAAACAGTAGTTTGCTGAAGTGATTTATGCTGCTCCATAAAAGCCCATATTGTAAAAGATTGTGATTTATGGTGTATTTTCACAGTTTACTATGCTTGTGTGAACTCTGTCCATACTGTATTCTTCTTAACATAGGTACTTAAATACACACACCCTATATACTTCCTTCTTACTTGTGAAGCTGGTGTGAAACAGGTCTTACAGCCACTTTCAGGATTTTTTCAGGATTTACCCTAGTGACATAAGGGACTCGAAACTTATCTACATTAAAAATTCTATCATATTTCATAGATTTGACATATACCCATTCATCAATCAAGCTACACTCTTAAAAAATAAAAGCTCTTCATTGGCATTTATCATTCCATGAGGAACCTTTAACATCCATGGAAACTTTCCATTGCACAAAAAGTTCTTTATAGGTTATTTAGATTATTAAAAAGTTCACGTTATGAAAATGTTAAAAAAAATAGTTCTTTTAAAGGTTCACTGTTCACTCAAAGGTTTTTGGGGAACCAAAAGTTGTTCTTCTAAGTTATCACCGCAAAACCTCCTTTTGAACCTTTATTTATGAAATGTTTATTATTAAAATATCAAATAATTACTATTATTATACTACTTACAATAGTAAAATAGTAGTATAATAAACAGTTGAATGTTTGGACACTAATCATTCTTTATTATTATTACGGTTTTCCATATTTTAGAACAATACTGTTTGTCTAGATTTCATTTCTCACTCTGAACATTTGCTCAACCAACTTCATGAGGTGCACCCTGAGCTGCTGTTTAAACAGTACTGAATGAGTTCATATACATTATGCTCATCCATTAAAATTAAGTGTATAAATAAATACATCCTATGTTTCATCTTACGAAAGCACAATATATATTTATCTCAAAATCCAATTTTAAGCATTTAAACATAAGCCTTTAGATTACCCGTACGATTACTTGTTTGCAGTAATAGCCATTTCAGGTATCAGTATCTGTGAGTTACAAAGGTCCTTAGCAACAGGAATTCAATTGAATTGGCATTATTAAACCATTTAAACATTATTAAATCTACACTTAATTTTATAGATTTTGAGATTTACCTTCTATGCTGAGAAGTATGGTTCCAATAATACTCAAAGCTGTGTTAAACTTCATACTTGTGCTCTGGTCTGTGTTCTGACTGCTGTTTCCTCCTGAGTCCCTGATTCATCTTTTTTTCAGATGCCTTTATTCTCTCAGTATTTACTGTACACACCCTTGTTACCATTACAGGAAGTGTTAAGGATTGCTTATTGAGCACCGTCACTTCACTATACACTCTTAAAACAGATGTGTTAAAAACAACACAACCTGTGTTAGATCTTAACACACCCCTGTGTCTAGTTAAGGACAACACATTTTGTGTTACTTTTAACTCTAACGTGTTATTCCTGCTCATTTTCTACACACTAATGTGTTATATTTACACAATTTGTGTCAATTATGTACACCAAATGACACAAAATGTGTCACAAAACATAACACAAAAAATCATTTTTGAGAGTGTACACATTAACACATTACAACATTTCAAGTGTCTCTAATTTGATTTTTAAGACTGTTTTGTATGCTTACAATTTAGCATACTGAATGGGCATGACCTGGCAGACCTACAGTATGTTAAATTCTCCCTGTAGTCATTTTATCCTTTAAAACTCATCTTTGATCACCAAAATTACACATTTAAACATTTTTTTCCTGTGAAAAAAAAATTCTTCATGCCTTAAAAATAGCTTGAATGTAGCTACATCTTTGCTTCATATAGACACGTGTCATAAACTGAAAACCATGCCCACCGGTGGGGGGGGGGGAACAATCGAACAGTCCCCATTGACTTTATATAGCGTGAGGCTGCCTCCTTGTCATTTCTGGCTTATAACAAAAAATAGAACAATGTCTAAAAGCTGCTATGTGACATGGTGTACAGCTAACAAGCTAAAAAACCCAGAAATAAGTTTTACGAAATAAAATAAATAAATTTAAGAAATAAGAATATGTTCCCCTCCAGTGTATTTCTTATAGTAATATGACCCGTTGCGATCTGTCTCACTGCCTGTATCCACTTTTGTGTCCTTAAACATTCGTTTTTTGGGGTCGACAGCTTATAAAAACTTATTTCTGGGTTTTTTAGCTTGTTAGCTGTACACCTTGTCACACAGCAGCTTTTAGGCATTGTTCTGTTTTTTTGTAATAAGTCAGAAATGACAAGGAGGCAGCCTCACGCTATACAAAGTCAATAGAGACGGTTGAATTGTTTCCCCCCCGGTGGGCATGGTTTTCAGATTATACTAAATGCGCTCTGTCTCTACAGCATATGTGGAATCATGAATATGCAAATTAGCCCCGCCTACTCTCAATCACACAAGCTTGGAACACCTAATCCACTTGGTCAATACTGTAGTAAACATTGCACAATAGTAAGTGAAAATACTGGTTTAGCCATATATCACTGCATGAAAATGGGTGTTTACGGACCAGTATATGCTTGTATACACCACAGATTTCTGGACAAATCCAGGAGTATCACTAACTAAATATGGGAAATTCCACAGGTCTGTATACTGCCGAAAATGTACCGATTCGGATGTATGTTACTGAGGTATTCTTCTGTGCAACAGCCATGGCAAGTAATCCTCTTTTTTTGAATACTGTGGAATAATTGTTAAAATAATTTTTGTGATTAGTTTTTGCAGTTGCAAAAAAAAAAAAAAAAATCAAATAAATAGTTTTAAAGGGAACCCCTGGTATTAAGACTTGTATGGCTTAATATAACGTAAATGATGTCTCTTACTGAAATATGTAGTAGAAAACCCATAAAAGATTTATCTTACTTAAAAAATCCATGACATATTTGGACAATGGGCGACGGCATTTTGTTTAGGTGCACAGTGCATTCAATGTCGATGACATCAAATGGTTGCACTCGGTGAGCTACTGACAACTCAGAATATAATATACGTGTACTAGAGCATTTAAATCATCAATACACATTTCTTTAGTTTTAAAAACATTTAACTTAAGATTTAATGCGTCACACCAAAAAATTAATTCATTTAAAAAGGGTTCATAGCTTCTGACAGCTCATCTGCTCTTCCACTTGCTTTTAATACTGTATGATAGAGGGCTGGTTGTCTCCTTCCTTTGGGTTCCTGCTCATGTAGGGGTGGAAGGAAATGAGATTGTAGATATTCTGGCAAAAGGATTAATAAAACATGAAATAGTTGTTGTACAAATACCATTATGTAGAGCAGAAATTAAAACCATTATTAAGGGACATATAAACAAAATATGGCAAGAATACTGGGACATAGCTGATACGGGACAACATCTGTATAATATACAAAAACAAGTAGGCATAAGTAGTTTTAGGCAGAGCAGGAATCCAAAGGAAGAAAAAATGGTTTCGAGTCTTAGAATAGGTCATGCTGGTTTAAATTTTACATTACATAGAATAGGAAAACACCCCGCTGGTCTTTTCAACCACTGCAACACACAAGAGACAGTAAAACACATTTTATAAGATTGTAAAAGATATGAAGAAGAAAGAAGGGAGTTAGAAATACAAGTTGGAAAACAAAACATGACAATAGAAAATCTTCTAGGAAAAACAATATCTGGGAAAATATTCAGTCTCTTTATGTATTATTTGAAAAATACTGGGCTATTTAGTTCTAGCATCTTTTCAGCATGTTTAAAGGTGCAATATGTAAGAATTTTGCAGTAAAATATCCAAAAACCATTAGGCCAGTGTTATATATTTTGTTCACTTGAGTACTTACAATATCCCAAATGTTTCCAACTATTTGTAAATCATAAGAAAATTGCAATTTTAACCAAGGCTCCGGGACATGTGAGGAGTCACCTATCAATTGAGTCATACCTGCATTATCCTCGGTTTCCGGTTTTATTTTGTAGAAACCATGGAAACACCAAAGACGCTTTAACATATTACATGTTTTAATAGACAAAGGAACAACTGTTTGGTTACGTTTATAGACAGAAAACTAATTGTTGTTATATAGCTCAACACGTTTAGTCTTGTTTAAATCAAATTTTCTTGATTGTTTTTGCGAGTAGGCCTACAATGCTTTACCATGCCTCAGAGAAAAACACTATTTTGTGAAGTAGCTAATAAAGCATAATCAGATGCAGCTTTATTTTCAGTAACAGTAATACAGAATTATTACAATACATACAATACGTTTTAAAATTAATTGCATGCCATTTATCAACACAAGCTATCCAGCATTTAATATGATATTCTAAAATCGATCTATCTTACTGCAGTGTCTCAAACAAGAGTCTCACAGCAGCCGCCGAGCGAACGCACAGAGTAACGTTATAACATCACTTTCAACACACTCAAATGTATCTAATATGATAAGCAGAGCTGTGTTACCTCATACTCATGACCGGAAAAGTGGAAGCGGCGCCGGCGACTGCGGCATAATAAAGGTTCCACTGCTCGTGAGGCGTGTGTTGCGCAACCAAGTGGATCAATAAAGATTTTAAGGCTAATATCTCAATTTGACCCATTTCTATCAGATCATATTAAAACATAGCCAAAAAGGACGGGGAAGTGTATCTTACTTGTCATCAAGTATATGTGTGGAGTTTATTGAAGTAATGGGAGAAAAAACTAAACAAGGAATCGCAAATTAATGAAGGATGCCAAATATTTTTCAGTCATCATTGATTCAACACCACATTTTTCCCACACAGACCAGTTAACATTCATCTTCAGATTCGTCAATATGGGAATGTAATGGAACGATTCATTGCTTTTGTATGAGTTTGTATGATTGCATTAAAATGGTAAACAACCTTGGCTTGGACATATTATATTGTAGAGACCAATTGTGTTGGGCAGGTACAATGGACTGCAAGCTCACTTAAAACGGAGAAATCCACTGATCCATTACATACCTTGTGCCGCTCACTCATTGAATTGAGTAGGTGTAAAGAGTGTACACAGCAGCCCAGAAGTCAAACAGTACTTTAGTCTGTTATACTCATTGTATTTATTTTGTTCTGCTTCTACTCACCGATGGGGAACAGTATTCGCAAAGACAAACTTAACATTTAAGCGTTTGTGTAATACTCAGTGATATAACCAATACTCGGGCTGATTCGGCCAAATCTCTTTGGAAAAATTACAGTACTATAAGAGAGGCCTTAAACAGTATAGCTGAAAATGTGACAGAAAAAAGGGAAATGTGCAACGAAGCATCAGGACTGTGTGCAATAATGGACAAACTAGAAACTGCATTTATGGTGCAGTTCTGGAATACTAAACTTGAACGATTACACACGATGAATGCATGTCTTCAAAAAACTGAAACTGAGTGTGACTTCTTGAATCATTGCGCAAGTTGTATCACCGTTTGCTATTTGAACACTTTGAGAGGAGCGCTTTAAGTATAGCAGGTGTATGCCAGTCTTATAAGCATGAAGTACAACGAATCAAGAAAAAAAAAACTTTTGCTGACAAGACAATAGATGGAACGCCTTAGTGGAAGCCGTAAATTTCAAGTGGACATATTTAATGTTACCACTGACAATCTTGTCAGTTGCCTTGATCACAGACTGGATGCCTATAAACACATGAATAGTCTCTTTGGTGTGTTCATGCCAGACGCAGAATCCGACAGCAACATTATTACAGGAGCCTTTCTTCCGCTTACCCTGATGACTTGAACAGCTGTCTTGCTGATGAGCTGAATCAGTTTAGATCTTTCATTTCAATGGAGCCGGACAGATCACCATCAAAGATGCTAAAAAAACAATTATTGATTATGGATTGCCTTTGGTTTTCCCCAATGTGTATGTTGCCCTTAAAGAGTTAGTTCACCCAAAAATAAAAAAAATATTCCATGATTTACTCACCCTCAGGCCTTCTGAAGTGAATCGATGCATTTGTGTCAGACAAATATCCTTTTTAAAACTTTATTAAGTAAAATAACGAGCTTCCAGCACGACAGCCATACGCATTTGACTTGCGTCCAAAAAGCGTTAACTTCTGCGACACAGTACACAATGCCATGTGTACCGTGTCTGTGTTTTGAGGTTCCCTGACCCTTTAATGAAGACAGTTTCTCCACTCTTGAAGTACACATTAATTACTTCCAGTCACAGAAGCGTACTGGTCTGCGGAGACCTAAATGCCAGAACAGGTGAAGAACTGGACACGCTTAACTCTCAGGGGGACAAACACCTGCCTGGAGGTGACTAAATAAACCCAGCTCCACGTACTTAGAAACACATATAAATGGAAACAAAACAGTAAAGATATCCAAGTACAATTAGTCAACCAGAAATTCAAGCCCTATTAGATAAATTCCTTGCCACTCGTTATCACAACGTTATCACAACAAGGAAGGTACAAACCTAGCAGTAGATAAGCTGAACAGAATATTTGAGTTATCAGCAACATTATCCAACTTAAAAACAACAACAAAAGAAACCCCAAACAGACCACATGCCAGTGCCACTGACAAATGGTTTTGCAATGACTGCAAAAGACTAAGGAATGTCATCGTCCTGCCCTGTCAGTCTTGTCTCTGTTCAATGTTTCGTTCGATGTGTTCAACATCGGCTGTGGCTGGATGTAACCGTTTGGTGAGACTTGCCGCTTGCAGTCGAGGAGGAGCTGAAAACAAACACGTGAAGTCTGCTTCCTGCAGTGACGCTCGCACTGTGTTTGCGTACTTTATCACGGCTGAAAAAAACTAAAATGTTGTATTACGCATGCCAGACAAGTAGTTAGCGATGTCACTTTGTAAAGAAAGACTACGCGCCTGTGCACATGCGCATTCTTCTAGAGCACTTGTCTCGCGCAAACATATCCACCATATTTTTTCAGTTTATGCCACTTTGATATTCTTCTCGTTATTTCCCTATAGCGGCTAATAAATCGGAAGTCTCGCACATTCACAGAAAACACCTTATTTTCACATTGAAAAATAAGGTGGATAGACTAAACAATACGCATGTGCATGCCGTCGCCTTTTTCACAGATTCACGTTTTTGCAGTTTACACAGAGATGACAACGGTGTCGTTTTCAAAAACTTGCACTTTGAAACCCGTTTTCAAAATGTTGTGCTTTCAGGCCACCAAAATGCTGTTGTCGTGTAAATTAACTGCCAAAACGCAAAAAGTTTTCTATTTTTAGTTGAAAACAGTGTCGTGTAAACAGCCCTTCAAAACGAAACGAAAACAAACGCGACTTTCCACATGAGCACAGTAAACAAAGTTTCCTAGCAACGAGAACAACGCTAAAATCAACTGAGAAAAGCACAAAACAGAGTATGTTGTTACAGTATGTTGAACTCTCTACTAAAAGCTAAATTACAACTGTTTAAGTACTAGTAGCTGACTTTGGCCATGCCTTACTAACTTAGAGCGAAATGAGCAAAGTAAACAAAGTTTCGTAGCAACGAGAACAACGCTAAAATCAAATGAGAAAAACACTTAAGCCCATTCTCACCAAGAACAATAACTAAAAAGATAACAATAATGATAACTATATTTGCGTCCACACCAACGAACGATAACGGTTTGTTTATTCTAAGCTCACGCGCTGTGATTTTAAAGTTTGTACATGTTTTTGCTGTTCTTGTTGAATATACATGGCTTTAACCAGCAGATGTCCTCAGCATGCTATGTTTTGAGTTAATAGCTAGTGTAATCGACCTAATCTAACAGTGAATTTTGGTGATGAAGTCAAAAGTGGAATAAAAACATCGCCTAGTCTTTTTCAAAGGAAGCAAGACAATGCTGTCGAAACTAGCGCTGGATACCTGAGGTAATTTTATTTTACATTGTTTGCTAGCTTGGCATAAAGATCTCATCGTTAATACTTCTCACAATTTATTCCGAGGGTATGACCGATTGTTTTCCATATATCCATTTTCTTTAAAGTATCCTTGAAAAGGGAGTTTAACTTGTCAAACAGTGGTGGCTTTTTCTGGACTTTGGCGATTAACTTCTCTGCAATGTTGTCTGCCATTTTAAATGCGCGAGCCCTTAAATTAGAACGGATTCTGATTGGCTGCCAGTGTTTTATCATTCAACTGCTGAAAAAAAAAAAAAAAAAAAAAAAAACATTTTTAGAACTATATCAAGAGTAACATACATGTCCACTGGTCACATTTAAGGCAAAGTGTACAACTGTTAATTTGTGGAAATGACAAGTAACTCCTTGAATTGTAATTATGATGGTTTCAGTGGAGCACTGGTTATTTGGACTACTTACGCATTCAATCTGTCTGCTATTGTCTGCCAGGCTTTTTCTCTTTGTTTTATTATAGCAGCCGTATTTCCCTTTTACATATTATATGTTTCCAATTTTGCATCATTGATTCTATGAACGATCCCATTGTCTGTTTAAGAATGCTGTGAACATGCACTTATCCCAACCATCTACACCTGGCTAGACATACTTGCACGTACTCATCCTGGCTCAGCAAAAACGCAACAGACTAAGCCAGGATGCGCTGATTAAACTAGGTCAAGTCATGCCTTTTCTGTTATCCTGGCTTTCTTAAATTCTACTTTTGTGCAATACCCCTCTGGTTGTTCATCAGTTTTCTATACATATTACGGTTTTAAGAAACATTTAAGAGCGCGTGGAAACTGTGCAACTGGAGACTGTCTAACTTCAAATATTGTTGAAAGCTTGGAAAGGAATTATATTGTATCCATTTCTAATTCACAACAAAGTGAGGGTCCTCCTGTTGGCCATATTGGTTCATTAACTTGTAGGACTTTTAAAGCCCCCGGCCATGGGATTTCTGGAATTCATCAGATCAAAAAGCTGTTTAAATATTTCCAAGATTTTATATGTTGGCTCATAGCCAGGAAACTGGTGGCGCTACAGGTGTTGCTTACAGAACCTGTGAGCATCTGCCACACTGGTGCTGAGAGTCTGTGCAACAAGTTGACTTTAGCTAAGTCTGTCTGTCAGAGTTGGATAATGCCACCTGGTGTCATAACTATAAGGAAGGGAAGGGTGAACCCCATCATGCCACATGGGAAACAACATATGCCACGGGAGAGTACAGGAGAGACTGTAATGAAGCTGTGGGCCAATTTTAGACTATGATCATTTGTGATTCAGAACTCATTTTGGTGTGTCTTACTTCCACGTCCCTGATGCAAGGTATTCATACATGAAAATCCCTCACCTTTCGGCAAAATTCGCCGTTTTGAAACCAAAATAGGTGACCTACGTGAATCGTGTAGATTCGATGCGAACTGCGATTCAGTGAACTGCGATTCAGTGAACTGCGAACAGGTGCGCGTGCCAGAAGGGAGCGCGAGTGCATGGAAATATTAACGCGAAGGGCCTTGCATCACCAGTGCAGACCACCATCAGAAGCTGAAAGCACGCCTGGCCTCGGCGATTTACCTGACTGAATTTGGTGAGTGATGGTTTCAATAATTTTAATATTTTCTGGTATATCTAAGTTAAGTTACCCAGGAGCTCTGTTGACATAGACTTAGCTAACATAAGCTACAGCTTGATGAATTGAGTCATTGAACACAGCAGGAGAGAACGCAACGTTAGCCAGCTAGCTAAAGCTCCAGTGGAAAATTATTAGCTAACGCTACCGTTTTTGAGGAGGTAGATTTTGAGGTGAGGGGACTGACAAGGCAGAAGGTAAAGTGGTCGACTGTTCTATCAATAAGCAGACCTGCCAACCTGTACGCAATTTGCGTAGCGGATACGCATTTTGACTTCAAAGTGCGCTGGTACGATTTGTCACTCTAAACTACGCAAAAACCTGGTGACGCCTCTGTGCACGAGCAATCCTCAAATCAAGCAACAGCAAAAGAAGAAGAGTTCGACCAATCATAGCGCTAGGTTCTTCCCCCAAATAGCAAGTGGGGATGATTGACAGATGTGTAAAGCCTATCATTAAAAAGAGACTGAAAATCAACACGAATAAAGATTCCCGCTCGATCCCCCTTCCACTCCCGCCGTTTGACTGATGAACAGTAGGCTACAGTAATCGCGGTACTTCTGACTCCTGAAGGTAAACGGCCTGGGCTCGATGTGGAAAGGTGAAATATTGTATTGAGTTAACTTAATCCTCTGGATTCGATGATCACACAGATTGCATGGATTATCTTAAAATACTCCCTCAGATAAGAGGAAGACATCATTCAGCCATGCAAATTATAAAATGCTCATGTAATGCTGAACAATAAATCTTAATAAATTTGAAATCGCTATAGCTTAGTGATTATGAAAGTGCTGTGATTTGTGGATGACTGATCAGCTTATCGATAAGCGCGAGTCTGGAGAAACAGGCGTACATTTATTAATTCTCAGTGTTGAGCAACGTAGCCTGCATGTGTTACGTTATTGTGTTAATAATAACTAAAGTACCTAATTATGTTACATATTTATTTTGTATGAAAACTAGTTACTTATGGATTAAAAAGTACCGTTGCATCAGTGCTGCGCGAGCTGTCTCTCACAAACACGGACGCGCGCACACAGACATAAGATAATTGTAAAATGAAAATTGACGGACTAAGTTTAAATTTTGTTCTTGCTTGTGTTTTTTTTCTGTCAAAATGTCAGAAACCATTTTGTATTATCCATCCGTGTTTTTAAAATTAGTTAAATGACGGACGTTTTACTGTTAACACAGCCCTCATTACATGTCGGATTCGTCTAAATTATACTTTATATTCTTTTTAGAAGAAGTGATTCGTTTTGCTATTATTGGACTCCTGTCTATTCATTGTCAACTGTTTTCTATAAATATGTTTGTACTGGCTAACATTTATTCAGCTAATGCGTGTCCTGTTTAAAATGTAGGCCTACAATGTTCAAATGCAAAGACAGCACGTCACAAATAGAAACCCTTTTCCCTGTGGTATTTAGTATCATATTAGGATATTGGAATAATAAATGAAGTAGCCTATCTTAAATGTACACACAATGTTCCTTTGTTTTTGTTTTTTACTGTTTCCTAGAGGTTTCTTAATTTTAGACTAGTTGACCAGCACACATTATATGCAATGCAATATAATGCATGACGAGTATTTAATGACTTGTCCCCTATTAGTCGTCGTCAATTCCCATCCCCCCCCCTCGTAGGTACGCAAAAAATAATATCAAGGTTGGCAGGTCTGAATAAGACTAAACTAGAAGTTAACACTAATACAAACATTATTTTTGCAGAATGAGTGTGTTAGGGGAGAAGGATGCAGCCATTGTTAAACAGCTGGATGCTGGATTGAAATGCAGATGGAACTGGTCGTGGCTAAAACTGGAAGGCAAGGTCTCAATAAAAGGGCAAGAGGTGTCCTTTCATCTAGGAGATGTATTCTCCAAAATCAACAGGCAGGGATTCGCCAGATGCATTCTCTGCATCAAAGATATGAATTATGCTAACAAAGGCAGCCATGCTCTGCAGACTCACTGCCAGACGGAAGTTCACAAGAAGAAGGTGCAGATGATAGCTTCCACTCATAGTCTTGCCAGCACCTTCCGTCCAGCAAGCCAGAGCCAAGCAAGCCAGGGGCCAGAAACAATCAGGCAGCAGTGCCAGGGAAAGATCCATGTACCAGTTATAAACCGCATAGCAAATGCAGAGGTAGGTGGTGTAGGCTTGTTAGTCAGCACAGGCAGCATATACAGAGTACACTAGCACTTTGAGATTGTTTATTCAATGTAAAGTGCACTAAAAATAAAATGCATTATTATTATTATTATTTTTCACAATCCGCTCCGGTCACTGGCAGCATCATCACCTAAACATGGAATACACTAGCTTTACATTAATTACATAATTTGTGTTCTAGGCAATGGTCCTTGGAACCTTGGCGGAGCATTCCATCCCGTTTTCTAAGGCTCCTGTAATTGTTGAGCTTGCCCAGATCCTTTCCTTGGATAAACCAGCTTTGCAGGGAATGAAGCTGTCACGGACAGCAGCTTCATACAAGATGATCCATGGTCTAGGTATTTACATTTTCTTTCTTACTTACTATTTCAGTGTTTTAATTTCCATTTTAGTGAACTGCACACATAAAAAATGTTCCTTAAACTACCATTTTGCTATATATATTGCTATGTTGCCAGAATTTCCTGTTGTATGATTTATATTGTACCAATTAGATTATGCATGTGATGTAACAAATCTGTCCGACTTTGTGTAGGGCGGACCTACTCTGAGAGGACCTTTTCCAACATGAAGAGATTTCCCTTTTCGTTAAATTTAGACGAGAGTACCTCCAACAACAACAAAAAGGTTGGTCTCATATTAAACTATTGCCATCAAAGTCCTTCTGTTTTTGCTTCTGTGTATGCCCTGTAAAATGTTGCATGGCTAATAAACCTTTTTATGTTGAAGGTCCTCACCATGCTTGTTTGCTACTATCATGCAGACTTGAGGAAGGTGATAGTGGAGCATTTGGGGTCCTTGGAGATTGTGAAGGTGAATGCTGCTTCTTTAGAGAAGGTGCTCTGTGAGTTCTTTGAGGAAAAACAACATCCCGTGGAATAACCTTGTGAGTATGCTGATGGACTCGTGTGCTGTGATGAGGGGCAGCAAGACTGGCCTCGAGACCAGGATGCACCAATACTGTCCCAACCTGCTCGATGTTGATGGGGACTCCTGTCATCATATACACAATGTGGCAAAGAAGTTCTCAGAGCCCTTTGACAGCTACTTGGAGAAGCTGTTCAGTGATCTCCAGGTTGACCATCAGTGGAGTCCAGACCAGGTAAACAAAATGCCAAACACATTTGACACTACAGCGCTTTACCCCCCCATTGTTGAGCACCTATGTGAATTTGGTATAACCTGAATTTGTCAGCTCTAGTCTAGACCACGACTGCTGACCCTACTGTACTGTACTATGGAATGTGTAGAATGTCTATGTGTTTCTTTGAAAATCTTTTTCTGTCTTTTGTCAGGTGATGTACCTCAAGGAGATAGCTATGATTCTGAATCTCCCTGCCTCCAGCCCACAGAGGGGCTTTGTTCCTCATCGCTGGCTGTCTGCATACGATGCCAGCATGGCAACCCATGCCATGATGCCTGCGTACAAAGTCCTCTATTATGGCTACCTCTCCACTGCAGATAAGGAGCTGTATAGGGAGCCTTTGGAACTGATGTACACAAAGTACCACGTCAACCAGGCGGCAAGAGCCAGTATCAAGGTGGTTCAGGAGGAACTCAACAGGAAAGGTGATGAGACTTGATGTTCCAATCCCTTATAATAATTAGCACTTATACTTGTTATGAAGTTACTAATGAGGAGGAATATGTATTGTGTTTTACACTTACATTAATTCATCTTTCACAGGCATGACTCCACAAGGCCGTGAGAGAAAAAAGAGGGTATGTCAGAAGCTGTGGCATGAGGAGACGACAACAGTCCTACGGCTCAGCATCTACATGGGTGTGCTGGCTATTCTCAAGGAGTATGTCATGGTTTTCCAGGTGGGTGTTAGTTGTGCTTGGAATTACTGCAACTTGACTGCACGTGCATGCACATCCAATGTTGGCAATAAATCAGTTTCAAAATAATTTGTTTTACATACACAGGGTACCCAGACATTGGTTCACAAACTCCATGATCGGCAGCTTGAGCTGTTCCTGGCCTTCCTGGCTTGCTTCATGAAGGCCGAACACATTACTCAGGTAATTAACTCCTCCTTACACCCACTCTGCCTACATTAGTATATTGATTTTATCTCTATTTTTACTTTTCTGTTGTCTGTGCTATCAGTTGAGTGTTTCATTTTTTTTAAGCAATCTGGGGTCTTTTGAAAGGCACTTAAATTATTACTCCTATTAACTACTTACCTTACACAGCTGTCTCCCAGGGCTCTGAGGGAGATGGTCCTGGAGGATCATATGCTGCTGCCCTCCAAGGAGGTCTATGTGGGACAGGAGGCTGACACGTTCAGGAGCCAGAATCCCAATCATGCTGTAAGTACCCTGCATCACCTGCATGACCCTTTTTCTCAATTGTTTTTGAGACTTAAAATAATTGTCAGTTTTTGGTGTTTTGTGTCAGCTGTTGGTGCTATTCCTAGCAGACGTCAGGAAAGCCTACATCACCACTGCAGTGTACCTCCAGAAGAAGCTCCCCTTGGCCAGTCCGACTCTGACAGCCCTGTCTGCTCTGGACCCTCTTCTGACAGGCCACTCACAAGCAACCATCCAGTTGAAGAGGTAAGAATAACATTTAAAGTTTTTTTTTTTTTTTTTGCCATATTACCAGGTACTTTGGGATTTTTGTTACCTCGTGTCCTTACACTGATTTCAAATTCTCATCCATTTCTTGGCAGGCTGAGTGGTATGCTGAGGCACCTCTTGCCAGCAGACCAGGACATCCAGAGAGAACTTGTGCGGTTCAATGTTGACCTGACCAGCCCCAGTTTCAAGGAGGGAGAGAGCATTGTGGAGTGGTGGGGTCATGTCTTTGACCAGCCAGATAAGTACCCCTCCCTGAGTGCAATGGTTAAATGTTGCCTCTCCATCTTTCACGGACCAAGAGTTGAGTCGTCTTTTAGTTTGATGAATGATGTAATTGACCAAAGAAGTGGCAACATGAATGTACCAACATTTAATGCAATCCAGACGTTCAAGTACACCCTGCAGTCCAGGGGGAAGACAGCCATGCAGCTCTTCAGAAGGGACGATGTGAAGTTTGGGGAGGTGGACAGAACACTATGCAAGAACATCAACTCTGCAGCAGCCACATACAAACACCAGCAGAAGATGAATCAGAAAGAAAAGCAGCAGCAGCAGAGCAAGTATGGCTCCCAAGCATCTGGCAGTGCTCAGCAGGCCAAGAAACAGAATGCTGAAGAAGAGAAAAGGGCGAGGCTGAGACATGTGGCAAAAAAGCGAAAGCGGGCCATGGAGAGACTGGTGGTTCAGGCAAAGAAGAAAAAATGAGATCTGGTTCTGAGAGTATTACTAACTGTAATGTAAATTGTTATCTTTGCCAATAAAATGTATTAAAATCTGAATTACATAACATTGTATTGGCTGTCAATCATGATGGAAGAGTAGACAAGTTAAGTTACAGCATGTCCACCATCTCTTGTGGGGGTTATGCATTAAGCCATTTGTGGTGCCCTTACCACATTGTGCCTCATATACTGTAAATGTTAGTCCCAGTGACAGGCTGGCATGAAATGGCTTGCATAATACTTAGTAAGGAGGCCATAATAATTTTTGACTCATGGCTGAAGTTAAGTTTCTCCAGCTCTCCCCAGGTTGGCAAAAAAAGCATCTCAAAATGCATCAGATTGATGCTTTAAAATATGGAATATTTAAATTTTTCTTCCAGGGGACCATGCCCCCGGACCCCCCTAGAGGGGTAATATCCTTCTCACCTTTTTCACCCCTGACCCGTTTTCATGCCTGGTATTATTTTGTTGTATTTGTACTTCACTCAAGTGCAGTTTAAACTAGATACTTGTACTTTTACTTAATTGTGTGTGGGGTGGCTGTGGGCCTGACTCCTGGCAATTGACTGGTCAACCCGGGTGCCACCCCAAATTTGAATTTGCTACTAGCAGTTTGATCCCAAACTACAAAGAAAAGAAGGGCATGACTAGACAAACCAGGCATCTGGTACAGTACATGAGTAGAACAAGCTAATAGTGGAGGAAAGAATTCTGTATACACAACAGAAACATCTAGTCCTACATGAAAAGCTAAAGACATTGGTGAAGAACATCCATGACAACATGGGTCATGCTTTGTGCAAGTTCACCCAACAAAGAATAAATTGGAGAAAATGACAGCAGAGAATATCTTTCAGGATTTCATACCACATTTTGAATAACCAGACAAACTACATTATGATCAAGGAAGGTAATTTGAGAATAATCTATTCTTGACACTGCAACAACTGGCAGGGATTTCTCATTTAAGGACTACTCCTTACCACCCACAGGGTAATCCAGTCAAAAGACTGAACCGTACCTTGTTGCAAATGCTTCCAACTCTGGAAGAAGAGAAAAAGGCTGATTGGAAAGAACATTTTCAACATCTGGTTCAGGTGTAAAATTGTACCAGACATGTAGCCACTGCATGCTCACTCTTCATTCTACTGCATGGAAGATCTCCCAGGTTGCCAATTGACCTCAGGCCGTATTCACAAAAAATTTTAAGGCTAAAAATAGCTTCTGTCGAGGTAACTGAGTCGGCTCACATATCATATATGCCTTCCCTCGAGCTGATTAGCGCTCCTCCCAAACTTCATTTGTCGCTTGAATTCTGCAATCTCTCGAGATGCAGACATGTAAGAGGTGGACAATTAGCTGAACATGTACTAGTTTTATTAGTGACACTTAGCCTTCATTTTAAAAACTTTATTTGAATATGGTAACATTTTTATTTTAAAACCTTTATTTGAATATGACAACATGATACCTCATTCTACAATATTTCTATGATTAAATTGCTAACAGAGACTCCTCCACCCATCAGCCAATCACTGTGGACATAGCAATGAGGTCAACCCCGCCCCCCTACTCTTAGCTTAAGACTTCTCTCTATTTCTTAGTAAAAGTTTGTCTCAGCAGCTTTGTGAATAGGTTTTAAGAGAAAACTTTTAACTAAGAACTTTTACTGCCATTTAGGAAAACTCTTAGTAGTAAGATAAAATGTTTTGTGAATACGGCCCCTGATGTTTAACCTAAAACCAGAAAAAGAAACACAAAATCATCTGACATTTGCTCAGAAGTGGGCATCCAGAATGCAAGAAGCTTACAAGAATGCATCCAAAAATAGCCAAAAATCATCTGCTAAAGGAAAGAAGTACTACTACAGGAAGGTGAAAGGAGCACCTTTTCAGCCAGGGTTTTAGTATGGAATCTTTCTGAGAGAGGAAGTCCTGGTAAGCTTCGTCTATACTGGGAAAAGTCAGAACACAAAGTAGTGGAAATGGACCAAAGTGGGTAAAAAAACTGGTAAAAAGGGTGTTACCACTGAATAGCCACTTTTCCACTGTCAGGCCAGTGCAAGCCAGGGCTAACACTGCCAAAAATAAAGAAAAAAAAAAAAAATCATGTTTTTCCCCAGTCCAAATATCTAAAAATTCTTAAATCTTAAATCTGGATGCATTTACTAGATAAGGAAAATGTCATGATATTTAAGTGACAATTAAGTGAGTTTTTACCTAAAACAAGGTAAATTATCTGCCAATAGGGTAGGAAAGATAATTTTATTGTTTTGCTTTATAGTTGTTGTTGTTTTTTGTTTTTGTTTTTGTCAGCATTTATTAATAAAACATTTGTGACCCTGGACCACAAAACCAGTCATAAGTCGCACGGGTATTTGTAGCAATAGCCAACCATACATTGTATGGATCAAAATTATCCAATTTTTTTTTATGCCAAAAACCATTAGGATATTAAGTAAAGATCATGTTCCATGCAAGCACGTTTGAATTTGGCAGTTGATCACGTGATGCGCTGAACGTTCTAATCACACCGGTGTGATCGTACGCTCCTGGGACCAGCCCAGACTGATTACACCGTTGTGATCGTATGCGTCAAAGGGTTAACAATCGCTCCAGCGGCCTCTTTCAGCTCCCACAACACTCGGTCCTGCTCTGCTTAACGTTCAGTAACATTAATAATCACATCCATGAACATGATTTCTTCCTGAGTCCTATCCCGATTCTTTTCCACCGACTGTGAGGTGAAGACCACATGTCCCAAGATTCCGCGCTCAAATTTAGCGCCATCAAGCTACGCCTTTGTTTTGAATAGGCCTCTAGCGGACAGAAAATCTTACATATTGCACCTTTAAGTCAAGCCTGATGCCTTACACAAAAGAATGATCCCAGTCTCCACACAGTAAGGCATACAGTTTAGTAGGTACTGTTTTTTTATTATAGTATCAGATCAGTACTCTGTATCAGCCAATACTGAATTCCAGGTATCAGGAGGTATCAGAGGCGGAAAAGGCAGATCAATGTCAATGTCCATAGCCCACTTGTTCTTTGGTAAATTGTACGGTTCACCGTTGAGTCCAATCAGATAATCCTTTGTTCTACTCCCATTTTAACAATTCCCCCTACTATAGCCATCATGTTGCAGGATGTTTTGCCACTCAGTCCGCCCGAGGGTGCGTGTCCCGATGGGAAAGTGACATCAATGAATACCATCTATTAAAGAAAGTGCCAAAATGCTGTCAGATGGTAACCGCTCTCACTTATTATTTTACCGGTATGTAAAACTTCTAATGGAACAATATTCAACTTAGGGGTCATTTACACAATACTGTTTTCATCTAAAAACAGAAACTTTTATGCATGTTGGCCATTCATTTACATGACAGCAGCGTTTTGGGGGCCTGAAAATGCAAAGTTTTGAAAACTTATTTCAAAGTGCAAGTTTTTTTAAAATGATACCATTGTAGTCTCCATGTAAACTACAAACATGCGGATTTGTGAAAATGGTGGCATCATGTGCATGCGTTTTATGTGTTCAGTAATTAGGTGTGCAGTGTTTCTTTACAAAGTGACATCGCCAACTACTGGCCTGGCAACATAATACAGTGGTTTTTGTTGTTTGAAACATATTCATGGCAAGTATCAACAAAATATCTATCATCCCAAAATAAAATAAATAGATAAAATAACATACAGAGGTAACGGTAACATACCATTAAATTATTTACAAAAACATATATATGAACTGCAGAGTGTTGTACTAAGACACTACTTTTATCAAAGCTAATTCTAACAAGCCCGTCTTCAGTCTTAAAGACTTAGAGGTCTCCACTTAATCGAAAAAAAAAGGATTCCCGATCCTGTAGAAAAGAAAGGGTTTGTTCTTCATGGCTGTGGAAAAAGCCGGAATAAGGGTGGAATAATACTTGAAACTGTATGCAGACTTTGATTTAAAGTGGGGGGATCCACCTGCTCAAGATACATTTTCGAGCAGAGTCAATCAAAATACGAAGAAGGTCTCTGTTCTGGAGGTCCGAGGGTATCTCATCATTTAGACCAGTGGTGGGGAAGATCCCTCCAGGATCAACATTCCCCACCCCTGATTTAGACCCAATAAGCAGGTCCTTGCTCCAAGCCGAAGAGGGCATTTAAAAACTGAGTATAACTGTAGGCCGATCAAGTCCAAGAACTGTTGTACTGTATAAGAGGGCAACTCCATAGGCAATGATAAAATGTCCCAGTGGAAGATTTACATTTAATACACAGATCCGACAGGCTTGGGTTCATTTTATGTCTAATCTCAGGTGTAATAAACAGTCTGTGCAGAATTTTAAATTGTCTTTCCAAGCGGATTTAGTAGCTAGAACACAAATGGGCTTGCTTCAGAATTTGTTCCAAATTACTGTTTCAATTACACTGCTCAAATCAGCTTCCCATTTATCTTTAAGAGTGTCATGTTTATCTGCCTTAAGGCCACAGAGTAAATTGTAAACCCGTCTTGAGATAAACTTGAACTGCTTATAAACTGCTAGTAGAGATTCAATAGGGGAGGCACCAAACCTGCAAATACTTTAAAAATCTACATTAGCTATCCCAAACTTGTTCTTAACCTGTTGGAATGTGAGATGGAAATAACATCCCCCACCACTGGAATGCCACAGCTATAGATTTTGAATACTCAACATTTTTTAGCCGTGATGTTACTGTGGGCATTCTATAAAGCTGTGCTGCAGCTGACATTCTTTAGATTCAGGCCCCATTTACACAAGTGTGTTTTCTTTTGAAAACGAAAATGATTCTCGTCTACACTGGCGTTTCCACAGCGTTTTAGAAACGATCTCCATCTACACTACATGACCGAAAACACATGTCACATGACCGTTCATGCACACTCGGCATGAGCGTACAAGTGTAAACAGTTTCCTCTTGTGCATGTGATGAATTTTTTACATGGTCGTCAAGGATAAGCAGAGCGAACGTGGGCAGCCATTACACGGTCGTCAAGGATATGCAGAGCAAAGTCCATTTAAGACAAGTCATTTCACTCGGCGGCCATCTTTGAAACACCTCTCGGGCATCAAAGTGCAGCTCCTACCTCTTTGAATGGGGAAACATCAAATTCTCCAAAGCTGTTTGCTAAGCTTTCGATTAAATTTCATATTTGAAATCACCAATGAAATCTGACAACAACCGTCTCATAAATTTTGTTTCTAAACGCTCGAATCATGACAAAAAACTGTATTTTTCAGGCTGGATCAAGATAATGCACAGACCTAAACGCATGTCTCTTGTGCCTCATTTTCGGAGGCGCGCGTCTGACTGTTTCTATAGAAACTGGAGCTTCTATCTGCCGCTGCAGTGACGCGTGACTTTACCAATCAGCGATTGGCTCTTATTTAGAAGGCGGGACTTATTCCGCCACATTGCGCGTTGCACTTTCTCCCATTCATAATAATACGAGTGACGCGTCTTGTGTTATTCTTTAGTCTTTGATGCAGAGCGAATGTGTGCAGCCACGCCATCGTTTTCAAATGTCTCTGTTTTGGTACGTTTACATTGAAACGCAACCCCAGCATTTTCAAACTAAAACGGGCTCTGCAGTGTTTTCAAAAGTCTCAGTTTTCGAGGTTCGAAAACGCCGGCGTAGTGTAAACGACAGGTGTAACCGTAGCAAAAATTATGCGTTTAAAAAAACTTAAAAAAAAAAAAACTAGTATAAACGGGGCCTCAGAGTTAAAGAAAATACTTCTGGCCCATCTAGGCCTCTATTTCTCTAATCCCTGTCCAGGACCAGCATGGGACCAGCATAGGACCAGCGTGGACCAGCATAGGACCAGCATAAACCAGCATCCCAGCTTCAAAACAGACCTTACCAGCATATGCTGGTTTTATCAACAGGGATAATCACTCTGATCTCCTTTATAAACTGCCCTCTCATATTGCCAGTCTGATCTGCTCTTAAAACTGTATTCAAACGAATATAGCAGTCATACTGTATAAATTAAAGGATCATGAAACTCTAAATCAAGCATTTTAAGACACTTATAAGATGTATGTTTCCACATGATGGGAGACAATGATTGTATGTATTCGATTGATTTATAAGTGAATAGAGGTGACCAGGGTTTCACTGATATTTTAGCCAACAAACACTTTTGCCTGAAAATTGTCTTTTTTATTTTTGTAAACTTTTTCATTAGATGCATGTTTTTTGTTGTTTTTTCGTGATCTTTTTGGTGAACAGGGTCCGATGACTAACAGCATCAGAGATTTAAACATTTAAAATGTGCAAGAATGCACATAAACATACATTTAGGACTCATTTACAAAGTCATGAAAAAGAGAGCAAAGAGGATACACACACAATAACAATTACACTAGGATAACATACTGCAGTTTGTTACCTATTGATTGTAAGGTTTTATTTTATTGACACCTTGTTTATTGTATAGTAAGATATTTTTTTGCTACAGCTCTTTCTAAAATGCATCAAACTATTTTTAAAAAAGGTCTTTAAAAAATACTCTTGACCCATGGTATGTTTTTGCACCCAAACATGATCTTTTTTATTTTAAACAGAACTGACATATTAGATGTGGTACACAGTTAGTTTGAGGATTTTACTAGACAACCGGTAACAGGAATTAAAACTCTGATAACATCTGACATATTATATAATTTGTATGTGTTTCTGTATTTAAATCGTTGTGATTGTGATTATGATTTACGAACAGGACTTTTATTTTGGTCTGACTTAGTGACGTCAGTAGGCTGCGCCGTGATCCTGCGTCTGTGATGCGGCTGATGAACGGTTTGTTTTTAAGTCCTTAAATCAGACAATATTATAGGTTTTATATGCGATGTAAAATGAATAGGATATTACTGAATGTAACATTGTAATGGTAATTCTACCGTTTATTAGCGTTTGAAGCGCATCCCACATGTGTAACAGCAAAGGTGCGTCTCATTTTCCTCCTCCTCATATCATGAATCAGTTTACCATAACCACGAATTCGGTCATTAGCGAGTACTGATGTGAAAGAGTAAATTAAAGCAATTGTTTCGCCAAATGATTCACTGTTTAGAAGCGCTCGAATCATCGCACGGTAACGACACCTGCTGGTCAAAATACACTGATTTATATAAATGATTATAGTGGTGTAATGACAACTTTTACAAACCAACAGCAAATGTTTTAATTAAGATTTAATCTATTAAATGTAAACTACAAATCAGTAAATACCAAATATAAATTAGTAAATTTTGAGCTAATCATGCCATTTAAAGAATTAGTTAAATTTCAAATGAAAATTACCCAAAGCTTTACTCACCCTCAAGCCATCCTAGGAGTATATGACTTTCTTCTTTATGACGAACAGTCATAAAAACATTAATAAATATCCTGACGCATCCGAGCTTTGAGACAAGAATGAGCTGAAGAAAGTGTCTCCATCCATCATAAACATGTGCTCCACACGGCTTGTGAAGCGAAGCGATGCGTTTGTGTTAAAAAAAAAAAAATTAAATCCATATTTAACAAGTTATGAAGTAAAATATCTAGCTTCTGCCAGACCACCTTCCGTATTCAAATTACGGGAAAAAAATGGAACTGCCGTCGTGTTAGTTCCGTAAGTTCAATCGAGAAGGTGTAGAACGTACAGCGTAAGCTTTTTGAAGAATACGGAAGGCGGTCTGGTGGAAGCTAGATATTTTACTTCATAACTTGTTAAATATGGATTTTTTATTTTTACACAAACTCATCGCTTCGCTTCAGAAGGCCTTTATTAACCCTCTGGAGCCGTGTGGAATATGTTTATGATGGATGGAGACACTTTCTTCAGCTCATACTGTTTTGGTAATGCATACTGCCATTATTAAGCTTGTATGCGTCAGGATATTTATTAATGTTTCTACAATTGTGTTTGTCAGAAAGAAGAAAGTCATATAGGATGGCTTGAGGGTGAGTAAAGCTTGGGCTAATTTTCATTTGAAAGTGAACTAATCCTTCAAGGCCATTAACTATGAAACTGACTGGCTCCCTTGCCGGTTCTCTGACTACTGAACTAGGGAACTGATTGAGATGCACCCAGAGATTTAGTTTTCTTTCTTGTAATTATTCTTATCTTAAACATGACAAAGTGTCCAAACACACAGAAAAACTCCTGGTCAAGCAACTGAGATCCACGTGACACACTATTATAAAGATGGCGTTTATTAAAGAGGAGATCGAAGAGATCAGGATTGAAGAAGGATTCGGAGTAAAACATGAAGATACTGAGGAACAAACAGGTTGGTTTCATTCTCAAAGCTGAACTCAGTCATTTGATGCTTAATATGTCAACCACTACAGAAATTAATTGTTTAAAGAATGCAGTTTTATTTGACATGGAGCAGGTCGCCTCATGTGGACAGATGTGTTGAGATCACATGACCAGCCAAATACTAAGGCTATGTTCTCACTGAGTATGTTATCAAGCACACCAGTAAGCTGATAACTCACTAATATCAGCTTTTTGAAATAACCAATTTTCCCCGTTTACATGCAAACCAGTAACCTGACTATGCATGTAAATCGCGTTTACATGACTTTTTTAATAAATCGGGTTATTTCCCTGTAGTGACGTCAAAAAATTTGTGCATTTGACTCTTAATATTCCATATGTAATGTAAATTGTGATGTTAAATAAAGCTAGCAACATGTCAGCAAGAAACTTACGGCTCATATGTTATTCTCTCATGCAGTTACAGATGCAGCGTTTTGACTGAACCAATTCTACTTCTGCCGAACAAGACATGAGAACATATTTTTAAAATTTTCTGGGGCTGTTCCAACTGGTTTATGCTTAAGCCGTTTATGACTTTACTCCGATAAAAGAAAATGGGTTACCGCGTTTACATGACCACGTTCGTTGTCGGCTTATTAAGCATAATCTGCTTAAGAACGTGCTTGGAAACGCACTCACTGTCAGTCCAAATCTGATTATTGTGTATCCGATTGAAATCTTATCTAAATTATTGATGTGTATCGCAACTGTTCAGATCTGATTTGCGTACGTTCCATGGTTCTCTTTGGTTTTCCGTAATATTTGCATTGGTTTCTATGCCAGTGACATTTTGTTGGTAGGCATATGCAAACAACAAAGTTGGAGGGGTTTGCAATTGCAATACAGATGTTGTCTTATTTACAACATGACAATTTGTAGCCGCCATGCTGCTCTACTGCGTATTATGAGGCAGCGGCAGAAGCCTCAAAACATGTCTCAATTGTATTGTATTGTTGCACTTTGCAACAACACAAACTTATTTCTGCAGCGATTTTCAGCATGTTTTCTATAACAACATCTGACATGTTTGCATTTTACGTGGCATGAGAAAGTGACAAACCATGCAAAATCCAATTAAAACAGTCAGACTGAAACGGATTTCCAGAAATTAAATAGGATAGATCAAACTAGAGCTTATTTACTTACCCTGCAGCATTCCTAACAAATGTTAGAAATGTGATTATCAATGTGATTACCAGGTTCTCTTTTCCATATGGCATCATGCAATATGTCATGTGTGATGGATTCCTGCAGGCACACTTCTTGGAATTTAAATTAAATTAAATATGTGTTTTGATGCTTTAATGCTTTCAGGTTGGTCCTGATGTGTTTCTTTGTGCCAGTAAACTGGTGTTAACTTGTTTCTTAATGGCTTTAGACCCGGTGGCACTGAAAGAGGAATATCAAGAACTGGATGAAATGGAAGAGACAAATCAATATGAAAAACATAATGATTTTATGACTGGAGAAAAATCCACACAGACTAAAATGACACAAAAAGCTCAGAAGACTGAATCTAACAGTTATTTCACCTGCCGTTACTGCGAAAAGAGTTTCAATCAAAAACAAAACCTTGAAGTCCACATGAGAATTCACACTGGAGAGAAGCCTTTCACCTGCCAGCAGTGTGGGAAAAGTTTCACTCAAAAACAAAACCTTAAAGTCCACATAAGAGTTCACACTGGAGAGAAGCCTTACACCTGCCAACAGTGTGGGCAGAGTTTTACACATAAAGGAAACCTTAATACACACATGAGAAGTCACACTGGAGAGAGCTCTTTCACCTGCCAGCTGTGTGGAAAGAGCTTCTCACGAAAAGAAAGTCTTCAGACTCACATGAGGATTCACACTGGAGAGAAGCCGTTCATATGTGGTCAGTGTGGGAAGAGTTTCAGATGTAAAGTAAACCTTAATTGCCACATGAGGATTCACTCAAGAGAGAAAAGTTTAATATGTCATCAGTGTGGAATGAGTTTCACAGACAGCGATCACCTTAAGAATCATGTAATAACTCACATCGGAGAGAAGCCTTTTATGTGCCATCACTGTGGAAAGAGTTGCTCAAACAAGGCTATCCTTGAGGTTCACATAAGAGTTCACACTGGAGAAAGACCTTTCACCTGCCCTCAGTGTGGAAAGAGTTTCACACTCAAAGGAAACCTTAATATTCACATGAGGCTTCATACTGGAGAGAGGCCTTTCACGTGTCTTCAGTGTGAAACGAGTTTCATATTTCACACAGACCTGAAACGTCATTTGCAAACTCATTCTGAAAATAAACTGTAGTGTTCCTCAGTGTGACAAGAGGTTTACAAAGAACAGATTCAAAAATCTATTGTGATAATAGATGTGAGATTTTATTTGTGTTCTTTGTGTTGAAAGAGATTTAACTGGATTGATAATTTAAAATGGCATCAGAAATTAAAGTAATTTAGATTGTATAAAGGTGTAACACATATATGTGACCCTGGACCAGAAAACCAAACACAAGTCGCACGGGTATATTTGTAGCAATAGCCAACAATACACTTTTTCTTTTATGCCAAAAATGATTAGGATATTAAGTAAAGATCATGTTCCATGAAGATATTTTGTAAAATAAATGAAAATGTATTTTTGTGAGTGGATATGCATTGCTATTTGGACAACTTTAAAGGCGATTTTCTCAATATTTTGATTTTTTTTCTGCACCCTCAGATTCCAGATTTTCAAATAGTTGTATCTCGACCAAATATTGTCCTATGCTAAACCATACGTCAATGGAAAGCTTATTTATTCAGATTTCAGATGATGTATAAATCTCAATTTCAAAAAATTGAACCTTATGACTTGTTTTGTGGTCTAGGGTCACATTTGATTTTATATCCGATTATTTAATACATCGGAATCAACATATTCAATAAATTAACTTGCAAATTCCACAATGTAAATTAATATTTTAAATAAATATGTAAACTGGACACATTATATTGCAGCCTTCTGCTAAAATGTTTTAACTATGGTGTTAGAATAGTCTCAGAATTAATGTATTTACAAAATGTTAACAAATGCCTTAGCTAATTCACTTTCATTAAAAAGCTCATATATTTGCAAACAGCAATTCACAGATACAGAACCTATACTATACACCGGACACTAGCGGCAAGACTCGACAAAAGACAAAAGAACCCATTATAATCAGTGATGCTGTCTACACTGCACGTGGCATGATGCGACGCAACAAATCCCCAACAGTAAACTGACGTACTTCAAGAGCTTGTGCTACTTTTGACAAGAAGGACAAATTCATTTGCAATGGTCGTAGATAAAAATAAAAACAAAAAAACAAATGCAAAACACGATTGCACATTTCTGAATCTTTCCACATGTACTGACGTATTGTTGAATCTGCATTTGCAAATCGTCACGTGTATGAATCGCCTTGTATTTGTGTGGACATTTTTAGACTTTTTTTTGACAGGTTGTATGTGGATCTAATCAGAGCTATAAAAAAAACAAAAAAAAAAACAAACAAACAAAAAAAACACTTGTGACAACCTTTGATCTCTGCCACACGGTTATGCAGTTTATGTGGCTCCCAATAGTTCCAAACAAAACCGTACTTGTTCACCTCTTTGAATGTATTTAAGTAGGACCGCAGCAGCAGCGATTTTCAGTCAATATTAAAGGGTTCGTTCACCCAAAAATGAATAATCAATTACTCACCCTCATGTCTTTTCAAACCCGTAAGACTTTCGTTCATCTTCGAAACACAAATGAAGATATTTTAAATAAAATCTGAGAGATTTCTGTCCATCCATTGACAGTCCACGCAACTACAAACTTTGTCGCTTCAAAAAGTTCATAAAAAGATGGTAAAACTAATCCATATGAATCGAGCAGTTCAATTTTCTGAAGAGACTCGATTGCTCTATATGGTTAACAGATATAAACACTGATCAGCAAACATAAACAGAAGCTAAACTGTACTTGCTTGACGCATGAGAAGAAACCTCATTTGTTGTTGTGGAAGCCCAAACATGCGGCCTAACACAAGAATGAAATTCATTGGTTCTCACGCGTCAAACGAACATGTTTGAGCTTT
The DNA here is from genome assembly GCA_037950665.1 of Hypophthalmichthys nobilis. Lineage (NCBI taxonomy): Eukaryota > Metazoa > Chordata > Actinopteri > Cypriniformes > Xenocyprididae > Hypophthalmichthys > Hypophthalmichthys nobilis. The sequence goes on from CM075489.1 coordinate 23,076,106, forward strand.
TGTTTACCATATCTGATGGGTGTGTTGAGAAATGTTTATATGTGAATAAAAGCCTAAATTAAATGTTCATCACGTTTATATAAAAAGCTCATATAAAATTTTCTTCAGAAAATTTGTACTAAACCGCTCAATTCATATGGATAGCTTTATGTGTTTCAAAGATAAACGGAAGTCTTGCGGGTTTGGAACGACATAAGGGTGAGTAAATGATGACAGAATTTTCATTTTTAAGTGAACTAACCCTTTAACGCGTACATTGATTTCATTTACTAGGGGTGTCCAGTCCTGCTCCTGGAGGGCCACTGTCTTGCAGAGTTCAGCTCCAACCCCAATTAAACACAATGAACCAGCAAATCAAGGTCTAATAGAGTACCTCAGAGATGACGTGTTTTTGTAGGCCAACCCGGAAGTTAGCGGCGCACGGGTTCCCTTGATTGGAAGCCTATTTATTTTTCCCATAGACTTTTGGAAAGTCGCAAAAACTAAGCTCTGTGTTTAACAAAGGGTTATGACACTTACACATTTTGTCTATCAAGATAATCTTTACAAGTTAACACAACAGTTACACATTTTGAAGCCTAAATAAAATCGTCAGATATAAAAAGCTAACAGTAGGCTATAAACGGACTACAGCACATCATGGTCGTGGATCAACGTCACCACCACCAAGCTTCCTCAAACTTTATTTAAAAAACAACTTTATTTAAAAACATGCTGGCTGATTATGATCTGCGCTGTGTATGAATACTTATCCACTTTTTTATGAGAAATGCTGTCCAAATGTCCTGTTTGTCATGATGATGTCTAAATTCCCCGCCAAATGAAGGAGTCCCTTTTAGCAACCACCGTTTTTAAGACACAAAAAAGCTTTAAAAAATCACAAGCGGGTTATAACTGGTGTGTTTTATGTCATAGATCAAAACGTGAAAATATTTAAAGGCTTTGTTAACCACAGACCTTATTTCAGGCTATTTAGCAAAAACCCATTCAAAAAACCTATAGACTTTAGGGCGATGGAACCCGAAGTCCTAAAATGCTAACTCGCTTCCGGGTTTTGCATACAAAAACACGTCATCTCTGAGGTACTCTGTAGGCATACTAGAAACTTCCAGGCAGGTGTGTTGAGGCAACCTGGAGCCAAACTCTGCAGGACGGTGGCCCTCCAGGATAGAGTTTGGACACTCCTGATTTATAGTATAAGTGTTGTCCTGGGGATTGATGAAGATGGCTGAAAATCTGTTTCATTTTGGAGAGAATACTGTACAAACAAATATTTTGGCTCAAAACAAAAGCAACAATTTGCATTCATCTTTTTAAGTTATGGATGAAATTGTTTAACCAACAAATTACACAGAGTTAGAGGAACTTAATTTGTAGCATGAACACAAATTTGTAAGTTGATTACTCCAAAAAAATGTAATCGTTCCAGTTTAAATTCAATGTAATTGAGTAGTGGCCCTGGCTCTGGAGTTTAGCTCCAACCCTGATCAAACTTCCCTGTCGATAGCTTTTTAGTAATCCTTTTCAAGTGTTTTTGATTAGGTTTGGAGCCAAATTCTACAGAACAGTGGATCTCAGGGGACAGAGTGGGCTACCCCTGGTGTAGTGAACCAGATGAGTCATCTGCACTATGGCCAGCTACAAATCCCAGCATGACGTACCCCAATGTTCAACCAGAAGAAACCAACTGAAATATTCTGAATGATCAATCTACAATCTGACCTGTAATGCAGCCTGGAATCATAATCACACAATGTCCATTTGACCAGAGTTTGGTTCCTTGACACTGTCACCTTGGGCTTGCTTAGTTGGGGACACTTAATATTCAGTAATATTATTGATTTGACTGCACTGACACAAAACTTGAACTGAGCTGGATGATGACATGTCTGTTTTCTGCAGAACTGCTTTATAGCTCATTCGACTTGGTTTCATAATTCACGTTTCTTGCAGCATCGCCATTGTTATTGAACTGAACTAAATCTACACTGAACTGACTAATGACACTATTGTCTTTTTTAGAGCTGCTTTTACAGCAGAATTGAATTCTGTTTGCATCGTTGAATTTTATTTACCTGTTTATCACTGTAGTTGCTTTGAAATATTCTGTATTGTATAAAGCACTAAATAAAGTTGACTTGACTAGTGTATACTGTCACGTTGCAACCCACAACCTAAACACACGCACTACTCTGCATCATATTAACTATAAAAACCAACATTACATAAACTCTTTTAAATCTCAACCATAACAGCATTAAACACTAACATGTCTTTCCCTTGACTTAATTTTAACATTCATTCAGCATTCGAAAGCATGCTGAGAATTTAAAATCCACAGCTCTATTTTCAGTTATCAAGACAATTTCTTTGTTACCACTTTAAAATAAAGTAAACTCAATTATCACAGAAATTTCAGTTTAAATTACACACAATATTAAGTTGATGTGTTGATCAACATTATTGTCAACAGAACTCATCAAAATAACATTTTCAACTTTATTTAATTAAATCAATAAATTAGAACTTAAACATGCATTTATTTAAGTTGTGGTAATAGGTCCCCTGGATTTCTTTTTAGAGTGAAGGGGGATTGCTCACTTAACATAGAATATTTATGTATGTTTGCATTAATATGTTTAACATGCTTCTGTGGTCATAATTACTTAAAATCTTATGTAATCACATTAACACAAGCATGCACAAAAAGTGATTATCAAAGAGTTCAAGCAACTGTTCAATTCAACCTCAAGACGATTGCTGATTGCATTTAACAAAACATTTTATTATATTATATCCAGGGAGAGGATAGACAAGTTTTTTTTAACAGTATGAGATGGAATTAATGTAGCCTCATCAATATATAAACGTTCTTAAAAAGGGATGGTGGACCAAAAACAATAACCTCAGTTTTATCATTATTAAATTTAAGGAAGTTACTATGTAAGATTTTAATGTCAGTAATACAGGTATTCAATGAGTCCAAAGGAAGTGCAGAGACAGAGCGGGCTGATAGGCATAACTATGAAAGCTGAGATTATGGATGATGTGATTGATGAAAATGTTTCATAAATTGATTTTATTTTATTTTCAAAAAAGTGGAGGAAGGAGTTGCAGAGGTCAATTGAGCCAGTAATACAATGCAATAATGGGTTAATAAGTTTAACAGTTTAACAGTTGGGTTAATAAGTTAACAGTTGAAAATAATGTCTTAGGTCACCTTTTAGCAGTGTTAATTATGGAGTAGAATGCTGTATGTGTGGTATTAAGAGCTGACTTGTATTTCAGCGGGTGAGCACAGAAATCTTGATAATACTCCTCCAGGCCACTTTTCCTGTATCGACGCTCAAGACGTCTGCCAGTTTGTTTAAGCAGTCAGAGCTCAGGTGTATACCAAGGTGACGCATGAGATGAATTTACCAGCTTATTTATCATAGGGGCGAGATTGAAGACAGAGTTGTAAGTTGAGAGAACAGCAGAAGGACAAGAGAAATCAGAGTAAGAAGACAGAGAAAATGAATTAATGGGAGTTTGAGAATGACAGAGGATCAACAGATTTAACATTGTGATAATTAATAGTAGTTTTGTGAAGAGGTTCAGTAAGAGGGAAATCAAATCTACTGAATTCCGGAAAAGTTGGGACGTTTTTTAAATTTGAATAAAATGAAAACTAAAAGACTTTCAAATCACATGAGCCAATATTTTATTCACAATAGAACATAGATAACACTTATACTTATGCACCCCCATACCATCAGAGATGCTGGCTTTTGAACTGAACGCTGATAACATGCTGGAAGGTCTCCCTCCTCTTTAGCCCGGAGGACATGGCGTCCGTGATTTCCAACAAGAATGTCAAATTTGGACTCGTCTGACCATAGAACACTTTTCCACTTTGAAACAGTCCATTTTAAATGAGCCTTGGCCCACAGGACACGATGGCGCTTCTGGACCATGTTCACATATGGCTTCCTTTTTGCATGATAGAGCTGTAGTTGGCATCTGCAGATGGCACGGCGGATTGTGTTTACCGACAGTGGTTTCTGGAAGTAGTTCCTGGGCCCATTTAGTAATGTCATCGACACAATCATGCCGATGAGTGATGCAGTGTCGTCTGAGGGCCCGAAGACCACGGGCATCCAATAAAGGTCTTCAGCCTTGTCCCTTACGCACAGAGATTTCTCCGGTTTCTCTGAATCTTTTGATGATGTTATGCACTGTAGATTATGAGATTTGCAAAGCCTTTGCAATTTGAGGTTGAGGAACATTGTTTTCCCACAATGTTTTTACGCACTCTTTCACAGATTGGAGAGCCTCTGCCCATCTTTACTTCTGAGAGGCTCTGTCTCTAAGACATCCCTTTTACAGCTAATCGTGTTACAGACCTGATATCAATTAACTTAATTAGTTGCTAGATGTTTTCCCAGCTGAATCTTTTCAAAATTTCTTGCTTTTTCAGCCATTTGTTGCCGCACCTGTAGCAGGCATCAAATTTAAAATGAGCTCATTTAGTGGATAAAAGTGTTAAATTTCTCCCTTTAAACATTTGTTATGTTATCTATGTTCTATTGTGAATAAATTATTGGCTCATGTGATTTGAAAGTCTTTTAGTTTTCATTTTATTCAAATTTAAAAAAAAACATCCCAACTTTTCCAGAATTCTGGTTGTAACTGTTGTTAGTTTATTATCAGAAATACCAGTTTGTTATCCAGAGACATTATTAATTTCCTAAAGCAGGATCAAAACCTTGTGTCCACAGCAGTGAGTAGGAAAGTCGACATGTTGTTCGAGACTGAAATTGTCCAAAGTTAACGTAAAGTCACTTGCATTATAAACAGACATAGTCAAAACGGATATTGAAATCACAGAGTAGCACAACATAAGAGGAAACAGCATAGGCCAGAGTGAGTAGTTCATTGAGTTAAGAGAAAAAATCTGACAGAGACCTAGGAGGATGATATATTAATATGATCAGCAGAGTGGTTTGAGCAAGCACTTTAAAAGCCATGTTTTCAAAAGATTTCACATTATGAAATTCAGTCATGACAATTTTCATACTGTAGCATCACGATAGACACCTGCTTGGCCACCACCCCTACCACAGAGATGTGACTTAGACAAATATTTATAACCAGATGGAGTAAGGAGGTTTAAATGAAAGTAGTAATTTGGTAGCTGCCAGGTTTTCTTGAGGAGCAACATATCTAGTTGAGTATCAGTTAATTAAATCATTTAGTTTTGGGACAGACCAGATTTATTATCATAGCGGTGACAGTTCTCCCTGGCCAGGGACCTTAATGAAGCAGTATCTCTCAGACGACCTGAAGATGAAGTCCTATGAATGACGGATCTACTGGTCTAGATAGACGGAATACAGTGTGGGGAAGTGCGGTTGGCGAAGAATCCCCAGCAAGCGCCAATACTCATAAATCCCAGAGTAAAGATGCAGGTGGCAGTTTATGGTTCGTAAAACAAATGACGAGTATGTTAATGATGTGCTGAAAATGTCACTAACGACGAGGAATAGAAAAACAAACTTTTTGGCCAGAATTATCTGACGCATTGTCACTCAAAAACAACTGAGCCAGGCAGCAAACGCACCCACAAATTCAGCTAACCCCACCAGAGGAGCAAATCTGCTTCGAGATTGGCTCCAATCCCAATCTGACATCTGAATTGTGATGCCACCTGAATCATAATCTTACAGCGTTCATTTGTTATGAAGAAACATTTATTTCATAATGTGAGTTTCCCCCCACTTTCAAATGTTTTACATCAGTGAAAGTTTAGAAGTGATAAGTACATCATTGGACAATTGAAGAAATAAACTCAGAATTCCTCTCACATATTTTTACTATATGTATTATTTATATGCATGTACATTTCTATACACTTTCATGGTTTTAGACAGCAGCGGGACTTTTATTTTGGTCGGGGTTGTGACGTCATAAAACTGCGCCGCACTACTGCCTACTGCATCTGTTGTGTTTTGGCTAAAGAAAGGTTTGTGTGTTTACTTACTTAAACTCATTTAATTTGCAAACCATTCAGTCTATTTTAAAAGACTTTTCATTAAATGTATCAAACCATTTGGAAAAGCTTCTATAACTTGCTGAAACACTTTAAATGGAATGGGGAAATTGTAAACAAAGTCTTCATAAGACAAAATATTTCCATTTTCATCAGACAAGTCCATGACAAAGTTTATATTCTTTTAAAACTATTTATGTATTTATGCAAAAATAAAGACTTATTCCTAGAGGTAATGAGACAATCGTTCCAGAGAAGCATTTTGTGTGGAGAGTTACATCTCAATAGAAAAGATAAGCCTCCAAGATTTTTGAAAATGCACTGTGAAATAAATAACCATATTGAATTTTCATTTATTTGACATTTTTTAACCAGTCTTAACTTAACTTCAAAAGTATTGTTAATATATATCTAAAAATCTAAAATTTCTAAACCACCATCAACTCTTTTCCCTGATATAATGTCCTTTTGTTTTTACTTGTAAGGTTTATTTTTCCAGAAAAAATCCAGGAAGGTTTTATTTATTTCTTTTTGAAGTTTCAGCGCTGACATATAGGGAGAGAGCTAGGTAAACAAATCTTGAAAGGCCCTTAAATTTGGAAAGCAAAACTCTATCAAAAATACTAAGATCCCTTTGTAACCAATTATTCAGAATAGCTTTTATTGTTATTATTATTATTTTAGGCATAAAATTCAACTGTTCACAGGTATACTTATTTTTAGAACTATGAATGCCAAGGTATTATTTTACTGGTATGTTTTCAAGTGATAGATCTATAGAATTGTGTACCCTATAAATAATATTTCACATTTTTTAAGATTTAACATTAATCCAGAGGATTTGGAAAATATAGATATACATTCCAGGGCCATTTTAACTTTGTTTTTCATCTCTCAGAAATAATACAGTGTCATCTGCCAATTGAGAAATTTTGAATTCTTTATGAAATATTTTCAGGCCCAGAATGTTTTGATTATTTGAAACATGAATAGAGAGAAAGAACTAGTAAAAACAGAAAGGGAGAGATTGGACAGCCTTGGCTTATGCCACTATGGATCCCAAATCTTTTAGAGGTTCCCATATTTTTTAGAGGTTGCCATATTAATAATAGACTAGAGCTATTAATATCTTTATAAAACATTTATATAATATCAATAAATTATTACCAAAACCAGTACCTTCCAGAAGTGTTGGTAGAATTCAACTGAAAGTCCATCTAGACCCGGACATTTATCCTTTTTCATATATTGTAGAGCTGACAGCAATTCCTTCCTAAGGTCAGAGTCACAAAGGTTTTTGAAGGCATTACTAATCAACGGAATAAAGTCTTGAATGTCATCAGTAAACGACTTACAAATGTCATAATTAAAGTAAGACTGATAAAGTATTTCATAAAAGGAAATAACAAAATCTAATATTAGCTTAGGATCCTTGCATGAGGTGTTGTTAAAGGGTTAGTTCACCCCAAAATGAAAATTCTGTCATTATTTACTCACTCCCATGTTCCAAACCTGTAAGACTTAAGAACACAAATGAAGATATTTTTTTTGATGAAATCTCAGAGTTTTCTGTTCCTCCATTGACTGCTGTTCCAACTGACAATTTGACGCTTCAGAAAGTTCATAAAGAGATCGGAAAACTAATCCATATGAATTGAGCGGTTTAGTTGAGATTTTCTGAAGAGACTTGATAGCTTTTTATGATGAACAGATTTAATTTAGTCTTTTACTCGCACGTAAACATTGATCAGTGAACATATACAGAAGCTCAAGCGAACCGGAATGATGCACAAGAACAAACCTCTTCCAGAAGCTCAAACGTACCGCGTAACACACAAGAATGCACCTCTTTGGCTACGCAGCACATTTGAGTTTTCAGAAGAGGTTTGTTCTTGTGCGTCATTCAGATTAGTCAAGTTACATCTCTCCGATTTCATCAAAAAGATCTTCATTTGTGTTCCGAAGATGAAAGAAGGTCTGGAACGACATGAGGGTGAGTAATTAATGACAGAATTTTCATTTTGGGGTGAACTAACCCTTTAATATATAATGCAGACAAAGAATTTCTCTAAAAATTCCTTTTTTCAAGAGCAAAAAAATATCTTTTCTATCCATCTAGCTCTTTAATGCACAAAAGCTCCATTTGGCCTTGCTAATTAAAGGGTTAGTTCACCCAAAAATGAAAATAATGTCATTTTTTACTCACCTTCATGCCGTTCCACACCCGTAAGACCTTTGTTAATCTTCGGAACACAAATTAAGATATTTTTGTTGAAATCCGATGGCTCATTGAGGCCTCCATAGCCAGCAATGACATTTCCTCTCTCAAGATCCATTAATGTACTAAAAACATATTTAAATCAGTTCATGTGAGTACAGTGGTTCAATATTAATATTATAAAGCTACGAGAATATTTTTGGTGCACCAAAAAAACAAAATAACGACTTATTTAGTGATGGTCGATTTCAAAATACTGCTTCAGGAAGCTTCGGAGTGTTATGATTCGGATCGCGTGTCAAACCGCCAAACTGCTGAAATCACGAGACTTTGGTGCTCCGAACCGCTGATTCGACACGCTGATTCATTATGCTCCGAAGCTCTTTTTTTTTTTTTTTTTTTTTTTTTACAGTCTTTAGCGAATAAAAACCTCCACCATAAAGGCAAAATAATGACCTATTGATTAAAATTCCTTCTTAATTGGAGCAGGTGCAAAAATGCAATATTTTATATACCTGCGGTGATCATAAAAACTTCATTAAAAAGTCATTAAATACCAAATATAAATCATAAATATGAAGTTTCTGTTAATGCACTGACTACTGAACTAGGGAGCTGATTGAGACGCACCCAGAGATTTAGTTTAGATTCATTTTTCTTTCTGTTAATTTTTCTCATCTTAATCATGACAAATTGTCCAAACACGCAGAAAAACTGTTGGTGAGGCACCTGAGAGCCACATGACACACTATTATAAAGATGGCGTTTATTAAAGAGGAGAGTGAAGACATCAAGATTGAAGAAACATTCAGAGTGAAACATGAAGATACTGAGGAACAAACAGGTTGGTTTCATTCTCAAAGCTGAACTCAGTCATTTGATCCTGTTTAGTTTTATTTGACATGGAGTGAGTCGTCCCATGTAGACAGACATGTTTAAATCACATGACCAGACAAATACTAATGCTGCCTTCAAGTGCATCTGAAAAGGTCCTACTTCCATTTTGGCATTCATTAGTATAACATGCATTAAATTGTGGAAAATACTGTATTACAGAAGTAGCTTAAACAAAATTATTTTCTGTAACATTAACTGAAAACTTTGAAAACATGAATTTATATCTGTATATATATTATATTTATATATAACTGAAAACTTTATAAACTATGAATTTATTTTTCTTTAAGAAAACCATTAACTGTGAGTGATCAAAGTTACATCTTATTTCTTCTCATCCTCAACATCGCTGTATCAAACCTGAGTCTTGCAAACACAACAGTTTTAGAGATGAAACCGTATGAACGTTTTTAAATCATGATTAAAGATGCTGACGATTAATTGGTGATCGATTAATTGTCAATAATAATTTAATCGATAAAAATTATCGATACTCAATTAAGCAATGTGCGTAGTTTTGTGGCAAGACGCATCTTGCAATATTAAAGGTGGGCTAAGCCGTATTTCAAAAACACTGTTTTGGAAGTTAGTCGGGCCAACATCAACAACAAACGTGTAACCAATCAGCATTAGGGGGCGTATGACGGTCGAGGAGAGAGAATGAGCAAGAGGGAGATTTGAAGAAAAACTGCAGAAAGACAGATGAGACACAATACAATAGAACTCAAAAGAATATCACTGGAATGAAGGTTTATGACTGGGCAAGCGATTTAGGACCTGCATTAATATTAGAAAAGCTTTCCAACGCTGGAGAGAGCTAAGCAGGAAGGCCTGAAAACAGACGCGGAGGCTGCTTTGATTCTGCTTCACACGTGAGTAACACTGGGTTTGGGTGTCATTTTTGTCTGGAGCTGCTGTGCTGTTGGCGACTAACAACGAACTCTTGTTTGTATTTACTCTTGTGTACTGTACATTCATTTTTTGTGCTTCCTTGTTGTTTGTTCATCATCTGCGCTTTATTTTTCGTTAAGCATTATTTTGTTGCACGTCAGCTGTGATAAACATGCACCCACTCCTGCAATGCGTGTGTAACAGTGGTGAGAGTTATGCAGGTAAACCACTGCGCACTGACAACCGGTGTTTAGCGCCATTGTTAGTGCTCTCGCCTTGCCGGTCAGCAGTGATCAGGCCGGGGTTCGGGACTGACTCGGAGCAGGGTGGTTAGGATTGGAGGGTGAGTTTTGGAGGCGGAGAAATAAAGAGAGGGGTGTGTTTGTTTGGCTTGATTTCAAATATCAACAATGTCCAACAGCGTTTTTGAAATACGGCTTACCCCACCTTTAAAGTTAACGATTAGCCTAATCGATTCATTAAATAAAAGCTCAAATTTCTCGTACAAGTTTAAGGTTCCGAATTAATTTTACCATTGTAGCAAGCAGTGATTTACAGATGTAGCATCTAAACATCATTCAAGAATTTAGCTCTGAGCTCCTTTACCCTTGAGCTCTCACTTGTGGTGCCAACATCAATTCCGTAGACTGTAGTCTGGAGAAAAATGTATATATTTTTGAGTGGAAGATCATAATTTGCCAGCAGCCATATCACCCTGTAGCCCAAGACTGGTTGCCCACTGAAGCTAAGGAGGGCTGAGCCTGGTTAGTACCTGGATGGGAGACCTCCTGGGAAAACTAGGTTGCTGCTAGAAGAGGTGTTAGTGAGGCCAGCAGGAGGTGCTCACCCTGTGGTCTGTTTGGGTCCTAACGCCCCAGTATAATGATGGGGACGCAATACTGTCAAAAAGTACCGTACTTCGGATGAGACGTTAAACCAAGGTCCTGACTCTCTGTGGTCGTTAAAAATCCCAGGATGTCCTTCGAAAAGAGTAGGGGTGTAACCCCGACATCCTGGCCAAATTTGCCCATTGGCCTCTGTCCATCATGGCCCCCTAATCATCCCCGTTTGTTTGTTTGTTTGTTTTTTGCTAATTTTATCAATTAGTTGATGCAGCCCTAATTTCATTAATACAATCCGTAAAGAGCTGTGCATTTTTTTTTAGGTTGTGAGGAAATATAGAACATAAGGGTGTCTGCATAACTGTTAAAACTAATGATAATCTGCAAAGTGTTTACAAGGGGAAAAGCTAAGGACCTAGTACTGAGCCCTGTGGCACTCCATGTTTGTGTTAGATAAGACGTCTCTTCATTTACACAAAGAAAGGTCTGATAGATAGATCCTAAACTGTGATAATGCTTGTTCAAGAATGGCAACAAAAAGAAAATGCTGTGACCTATAACATCTAATAGCACTAGAAGAGTGATATAGCTGTGATCAGATGCCAAAAGCAGACCTGACTCAAGCTGTGTTTGATAAGGATTTGATAAGTGCCAGCTTGAAAGTTTTTTGGAAGTCTCCAAAAGGAAGTAAAGTGTTAATAATAAGACATTCTAAGACTACAGGAAACACCTGTAACACTTTATTTTACAGTGTCCTTGTTATACCATTGTTATACTATAGTAATAACAGTAAATTATGGATAATCACAAGCAACTAACCTGTAACTAAAACCTACATATATAGTATGTTGTTAATTTGTAATATTAAATTCTTATTTGTGTAATTACACTGTAACCATGGCACCTTAAAATAAAATGTAACTGTAACACATCTTACTGTAGCTTAGTGCATATATGATCTAGCATTCTTGGTGCTGGTTTTAATGTCTGTTGCTTTTTTCTTTTTTTTGTCTGTTTGTTTGTTTTTTTTTAGACCTGATGACACTGAAACAGAAGAGCCACAAACTGAATGAAATGGAAGAGAAAAATCAAAATTATCATGATTTCACGAATGGAGAAAAATTCACACAGACTGAAAAGACATCCTCACAAAAAACAGCTCAGAAGACCAAATCTAACTGTGATTACACCTGCCCTCAGTGTGGAAAGAGTTTTGCTCAAAAGGGACAGCTTAAAGTCCACATGAGGATTCACACTGGAGAGAGGTCTTTCACCTGCGAACAGTGTGGAAACAAGTTCACTCGAAAAGGAGCCCTTAAAAGGCACATGAAAATTCACACTGGAGAGAAGCCTTACACTTGCCAACAATGTGGAAAGAGCTTCACAACAAAACTAAACCTTGTGTATCATATGCACATTCACACAGGAGAAAAGCCATTCCCATGTGATCAGTGTGGAAAGTGTTTCAGCCGTAAAGTAACCCTTAATCAGCACATGAAGATTCACTCAAAAGGAGATTGTTTTGTATGTCATCAGTGTGGAAAAAGTTTCACAGACATGAATCGTCTTAACATGCACGTAGCAATTCACTCCGGAGAGAAACCTTTCAAATGCCAGCAGTGTGGAAGGAGTTTCCGATTAAATAAACACCTTGAGAGTCACATGAGAATTCACACTGGAGAGAAGCCTTTCATATGCCAGCAGTGTGGAAAACGTTGCAGTCATAAAGTTACCCTTAAGATTCACATGAATCTTCACACTGGAGAGAAACCTCACATATGCTCTGAGTGTGGGAAAAGTTTCAGATATAAGGTAACCCTTAATGCCCACATGAGTGTTCACACTGGAGAGAAGCCTTTCGGATGCCCTCGATGTCAACAGAGTTTTGCATATAAATCATCTCTTGAAGCCCACATGAGAAGTCACACTGGAGAGAAGCCTTTCCCCTGCAAACTCTGTGGGAAGAGCTTCTCAGAAAGAGGAAATCTTAAAACTCACATGAGAGTTCACACTGGAGAGAAGCCTTACACCTGCCCTCAGTGTGGAAAGAGTTTCACGGTTAAAGGAAACCTTAAGACTCACATAAGAGTCCACACTAAAGAGAGGCTTTTCTCTTGTCTCCAATGTGAGAAGAGCTTCACACAGAAAAAAGACTTGAATTGTCATTTGCAAACTCATTCTGAAAAGAAATTGCAGTGTTCTGATTGTGGTAAGAGGTTTAAAAAAAGGTGTTATTTCAAAAATCATCTTTGCATTCACTCTGGAAGAAGATTTAATTGTGATCATTGCAATAAAAAATTTATCTTGCCATTACACTTACAGATACACCTGAAAAGTCATGAAAATATGAAACCCTATTTGTGTCATTTGTGTGGAAAGAGTTTTAAATGGCCCAGCAATTTACAATGGCACCAGAAAATACGCATCTGTGTAAAATCAAAACTACGTTCAAACCGCAGCTGAATGTGGCCAAGATATGATTTTTCCCCTTCATTACCACTATTATTTGCATCTTTCACCTCTTTATACTTTGCCTTGAGGCTTTTTATTTTCTTTCGCCATATACATAGTATGTATCCACCTGCATCTACACCTGACCACCCCATTTGCTATAGTTTGAGTGGTTACGGTAGACGCCCTTTAATTTTGATTGTATAGAGACGTCACTCCATTTCATATTTGATTCTAAGGTATCAATATATATATTAGTTAAACTTTTGCCTTGCTGGGCCATGTAAATAAAAGATTATAAATAAAAGGACATAACTTTGATGAATATTAACATTGCACTGCATTATTTGTTTTGTTCTTAGCACAGGTAAACATATGTTTTCAATCAGGACTTGAAAATGGTTACTGTTGGGGCTCTTCTGGTGACATCTGGAAGCTGGTTCCAGCTGTGGGCTATGTAATAGCTAAAAATTCTAACAATCCTTTTACTGATACTTGGTGATTCATCGGAGATCTCTGGCATAGCCTTTCAAAGTATATTTCATAGTATGCGTGAACACAGATGATATTTATGCCACGCCGTGTACACAAACCTAAGCACACATGTAAAAACCATAGTATACTGAGGGATCATAGATCTATTTTTAGGGATAGATCTTTTTTTTTTTGTTACACTGTAGAAATCTCACCTGGGCTGGGCTTGCTTGTTTCTTTACAACCAAAAAGCTCTATTTTTGGCAAATATAAAGGCCCTTTCACACCAAAAGTGAAATGAATAAGCCTCAGGCTGAAGGAAATGCATATTTAAGCAGCTCAAACAAACCTTTCAGCTGTGCTGCCATTGTGGATAAAAGAAGAACAGAATACAGGAAAAGGAAGTTAAACACTCCTATTTATAAATCTAATTTAAAGTCATGTTTGCTTAGTAGTATGGTTGAATTAGATCATTGAAGGTCAACAGCAAAGACACTGGTAAATACAGTTGCATGAAAATGTGAATAATTTTAACAAAATAAGAGAGATCATACAAAATGCATGTTAATTTTTATTTAGTACTGTCCTGAGTAAGATATTTTACAAAAAAAAAAAAAAATAGCTGAAGTTGTTAAAATAACCCTGTTCAAAAGTTTGGGAACCATTGGTTCTTAATACTGTGTGGTTACCTGGATGATCTACGACTGTTTTTATGTTTTGTGATGGTTGTTCATGAGTCCGATGTTTGTCCTGAGCAGTTAAACTGCCCAGTGTTCTTCAGAAAAATCCTCCAGGTCCTGCAGATTCTTCAGTTTTCAAGGATTTTTTTGCATATTTGAACCCTTTCCAGCAGTGACTGAATGATTTTGAGATCCATCTTTTTACACTGAGGACAATTGAGGGACTCGAACAAAACTATTAAAAAAGGTTCAAACATTCACTGATTCTCTAGAAGGAAAGAGTTTGGGGGTGAAAACTTTTGAACAGGATGAAGATGTCCAAATTTTTCTTATTTTGTTGAAATTGTTGTTGTTTTTTTTTTCTTTTAGTACTGCCCTTCGGAAGCAACAGAAGATGTTTCCCGAAAGACAAATTAAGTACAATTTACCTTGATCTTCAAATACATGAATGCATCGTGTTTCCTTCTGGAGCATCAGTGAATTTTTGGACCTTTTTTAATAGTTGTGTTTGAGTCCCTCAGTTGTCCTCAGTGTGAAAAGATGGATCTCAAAATCATACAGTCACTGCTGGAAAGGGTTCAAATATGCAAAAGATGCTGGAAAACTGAAGAATCTGCAGGACCTGGAGGATTTTTCTGAAGGACAGAGCTCAGTTTAACAAAAAATATGTATCAATGCAACTTTCATGAAGTAAAATCACTAAAAGCCTTCCTTCCGCCTGAAAAAAATAGTCCCTGAGCGTGAACAGCAACAGAAGTTACATTATTACGGCATTAGATGGCGAAAAGACTGTCTTTATGAGTGTGTCTGTCAGTAGCAAAGACTTGCGAGACGCAAATGACAAATGCTTTAACTAGCACTGTCAGTCACAGGAAAACCCCTTAACTGTTAAAAGGACAAGATAATACATCGGACATTTAAACAGATTTTTTAGTATGAACATAGGACTGACCTGAAGGAAAATGCTAAATCTGAATGCAGGTATTAAACTTGCTCACTTGATCTCTGTCTCTTCTACATAATACAGTAAGCTTCAATGAACAATATCATTTGAGAACAAACAGTTTACGTTGCTAAGAGTGGTTGCTAAGGGTGTTGTGTAGTGATACACAGAGCCGTTGGGTGAAGCGGTCATAGCTGTGTTTTATCGTGAATAAAACAGCTACTAACCAATCAGAATCAAGGACAGGAACTAACTTTTTTCGTAACTTGTATACGGAAGGCAGTCTGGCGGAACCTCGATATTTGACTTCATAACTTCTTAAATATGGATATTTATTTTACACAAATGCATCGTTTCGCTTCAGAAGGCCTTTATTAACCCCCCGGAGCTGTGTGGAGCACATATTCATGATGGATGGATGTGGATGGAAGTACTTTGTTCAGCTCATACTCACTGAACCCTATCACTGCCATTATAAAGCTTGGATGCGTCAGGATATTTATTAATATTTCTGCAATTATGTTCATCAGAAAGAAGAAAGTCATATACACCTTGGATGGCTTGAGGGTGAGTAAAGGTCGGGCTAATTTTCATTTCAAAGTGAACTAATCCTTTAATTCTGTATTATAAAAAGAAATATCACTATTGATTGTGCAGTATTAAGTGTGTGTATGTGTGTGTGTGTTTTTTTTTTTTTTTGCATAACAAGAACAATAACAACAAACATACAGTGGATCACAGTGTATTCAACTATTATTTATTACATTCATAATAGCATCAAAGGAAACAACAGAAAGAGACAGAAAAAAAGGGGGGGAAAAACTTATAAAATGTTTCAAAAAGAAAAGGATTCAAAAATTCTATACATCCGTTTCACTTTTTTTATTTCTTGCATCTTTTGGAGCCTCAATATAATGCTTAAGTTCAATTTTAAATAATATAATGTTAGGTTTATTATTATTCCATTTCTGTTTGTGTATTTGGTATTTTCCATATATAATGTGTGTGTGTGTGTGTGTGTGTGTGTGTGAGAGACTTCCACCTGAGTAGCATTACAATTTTTTCATTGTTTTGATACACTTCTGCTTGAGGATGAATATCACGATGTGACCGCAGGAGCAAATTAAACGTTGTGCCCCAGCTAACAAAAAAACTGTATTACTTTGGTTTTGTGTGTGAATTTCTATACACTTTCGCGATTTTAGACAGCAGCTGGACTATTATTTTGGTCAAGTTAATGATGTCATAAAAGTGCGCGCGCTACTGCGTTTATTTTGACTCGGTTAAAGAAAGGTTTGTGTTTTTATTCATTTAATGTGCAAACCAATTAATCTATTGTCATAGTTTTACTAGCTTTAACTAGTGATTGCAGAAACGAAGTCTTTCGAAACAATTGATACACGCTCCGAATCACTGGTTCGAAACGGAGTATTTGCAAAAGGTTTCAAAGCTTCACGAAGCGTGTTTCGAACGCGCCCATCACCAACTTTAACTGTAAAACGAATTGGTTGTTATTGCATGCTTTGTCTAACATTAATGAACGTAACAGAAAGTTTGCGTCTCATTTCACTTAGTGTATTGTTAATCAGTTTGTCATAAATATATTAATTCAGGGTTAGGATTTTTCTTTCTGTTAATTATTCTCATTTTAATCATGACAGAGTGTTCAAACACACAGAAAAACTCCTGGTGAAGCAACTGAGATCCATGTGACCCACTATTATAAAGATGGAGTTTATAAAAGAGGAGAGTGAAGACATGAAGATTGAAGAAACATTCAGAGTGAAACAAGAAGATACTGAGGAACAAACAGGTTGGTTTCATTCTCAAAACTAAATTTAGTCATGTGATCCTGTTTAACAACATTCATTTAACATTCATTAGTACAATATTAATTATTTGGAAAGTATTATAAAAGTAGCCTGAACAAAACAATAATTTTCTGTAACATTAACTGAACCGAAAACCTTTAATTTCTATACTTATTTATGCAACTGCATCTAAAACAAAAAATTATTTTTCTTAAAGAGAACCATTAAATGTGAGTGATCGGTTCCATTTTATTTCTTCTTATCCTCAACAGCAATCGCTGTATCATAGCAGTGTATTGTAAACACAATGTTGTTTTTAGAGATGAAAAAGTATGAACATTTCATAGGGATGCTAACAATTAATCGACGATCAGTTCACTTTAGTTAATCATTTAATTGATAAAACTAATTAAGCAAAGCACATTGTTTTGTGGTGTGTGTGGCTCCTTCATTTTAGTAATTTGTACTGATTCATTCATGTTTATTTTGTACTGTAAATAGTAGTAAAGAGGAAGAGGTGATCAGTTCACACACTTCTTTAACTGAGGCCCTACAACGATCTGTCATCCCACATTAAAGAGCGCCAAAATGGATTTTGAATTTTAGAACAAAATGTTATAACCTGCTCTGTTTTGTCTGTTTGTGAATCGCCTGTGTTTTGTTTGCGCTGCAATTTTTTGTCACTGCGCGAGTCTCATGCTGAATTTGCGAGAGTTGGCAGCCCTGGAATATTGTTTTGTACGATCTTTTGCAGTGATGTTTGCTGGTAAATGGGGGACTTTTAGCTGTACTCATATTCGATGCACTTGCGCTGAAGCATACTTTGGCTGAATGTGTGACGTCATGATGTCACATGACGCTTCTTGGGCCAAATTCTGTGGAAAATCTGTGGTCGGCCGTCGGGCAGTTTTTGTTCGTCGGCCGACTAAGTTTTCTCAGTGTGTTCCGCACCGTCAGCTGAAGTTGGTCCTCGTCGGCTTTTTTTTTGGCCGATTCGACATGTCGGTCCATCAGGCCCTCTGATCATTCAGGGGTGCGTTTCCCCAAAACATCGTTAGCCAACTATGGTCGTAAGTCCCATTGAACTCTATTGGTAACGATGGAACTTGCGACCATGGTTCGCTTTGGGAAACGCACCCCTGATTGGCTCGTCAGCTACTGCCACCTGCTGGTACGGAAAGGCATTTCATCTTACGCAGGCGCAGAACGGACATGCTACTTGGCCGTCGGCTGTCGAGCGTCGGTTTGGTGTGTCACTTGCATTTAACTTAAAATACTTTTTATTTAATTTTGGTCATACAGATAAGAGTAAAGCCAACTGTAAAGGTCTTTTATTTCTGTAAACTCACAATAACAGCAACAAGAAACAAGAAACAGAACAAGAAATATACAGTCAAACCAAAATTTATTCAGACATTTTCAACATTTCACACATGATCATAGTTTATTCACTATAGTTTAAAAAATGGTAATAAAATATAACAAGTACTCAACAAAAAAATAATCTTGATAATGTCAGATAAAACATGGTCAGGTCAAAGTGTCTGAATAATTTTTGGTCCCAAATTTTTATCAATTTTACAGGTAGTCCACTGTACGACGAATTTAAAAATTATATCTAGTGTCTGAATAATTTTTGGTTTAACTTTATATCCATAGAAAGCTTGAAATGTCTACTTTTAAACTAACAAATTCAAATTATAAAATACATTCTCAGATTATGTAATCTGTATGAAATACTGCGGAGTTAGTCAGCATCGTTGACTTAATCTCTGCAGCCGCAAACACAGAAAACATTATCAATAAATTATTAAACTTATTAGACGGGCTCCTTCTGTTTTTCACATCACACTCATAATCATTATGTTTGCCAGTGTGCTGTGGCAAGCTTCATACGTGCGCTTGAGCATGGATAAGGCTAAATTATATATCAATTAAAGGCTCATTATTATGATTTATGACTTATTAACATAAATGTGCGATTGGTCGACTAAATACTTAAATGAATGACTACTAATTGACTAGAAAAATCTTTAGTCGAGGGCAGCCCTAGTATGAACCCTATGATTAGTATGGTTGAAATCTTATTGTGACATTAAGATTCATGATCAGCTTGAGCAGCTCTTTTTTTGCAGTAAAGTCGAATAGGTTGTATATTTTTACAGTTTGAATGTATTACTATATGCTATATGTTGAATTCATATTTTTAAAAAAGACGCTGTAGACCGTGATGTCAAATCACAACCGTTGCAGCATCCGATGAAATTTTGCATGTTCAAAGTCCAGTGTGACCGCGGCTTAACATGGAGGCGCCGGTGCGATCACTTGCACTTAAAATACTCCGTAATTTTTGGTTATACAAATAAGCGTAGGCTAATACATCTTTTGAATCTGAAGAGTCTACTTTTATTTGTGCACTCACAATAACAACAAAACGTGCTTTTGTAAAATAATGAAACCAAACAGGGTGCGATTTCTGCCGTCTCTCTGTGAGAACTTGAGCGCGCCAGAGAGAAAAAAACAAAACCATGTAAACTTGCCTCACAGACATGAAAAATATATCTATAGAAAGTGAAATGTCTACTTTTGAATGAACCAATTCAAATGGGAAAAAAAACATATTCTCAGGTTATGAAATCCGTATGAAATGTGCATACAGGTGCACTGTGGAGATGATGAGTCAGCATCATCAACTTCATCACTGCGGCCGGAAATACAGAAAACACTAGTTTATCAATTAATTATTAAAATGGTAAAGCAATTGCCTTGCTGATTTCCTCTGACGCATTCATATTCATTACTTCTGCCGATGCGCAGTGACAAATCTTATGCATGCGCTTGAGTGCTAACTATGCTATATAGGCATTAAAGGCTCTTTATTATGATTTATATGTAAGGAATAATTGACTCATAATTGAATAATGCATACCCGAGGTGGTAATGCAGCCACGACGCAAAGCGTCTGGAGTCAATTATTCCGCTTATACTACGGTTACCACACCTTAAAGACACTGTTCTGACGTTGTATTTCAAGACATTCATCAGGTTTTTGTCCTTAAAACACTCTTTTGTGTGGGTCTGTTTTCTTACACGTCTCATCACAAGCATCTGTTGCTAATTCCAAAACGTCATTTCACAACTAGCAATGAAGACTTGAGCCTTGATAGCAGAATAATACCGTTGATAGTTACTAATGCAATTGAGAGAGAGAATAAGCAGCATATGTGAATTAGCCTACCTGATCTGTGCATCTCTAACGGCAGCAGTGTGTCTCTAACAATAGCAAAACTATTAGTTTATCTACCTCAAGAACCGCACAGTTATTACCTCGCTGGTGAGTCATGTATCTTTTAAGTTGCTAAACTATTTTGCTGATTAATTCGTCAGAGCAGCACTGACAAAACGTTTCTGTGCGAGTGTCCGTACTATACAGTACATGTGTACGTTTGAAAGAGAGCGAGAGCGCGAGAGATTATTTGTCGCTTTCATAACACAATAAAACTTTTTTTGTGGCAAAAACCATTACAATAATTTGTTGTTTTTATCTTATTGTTAACTATATTTCCTTGGTCTGTGTCGTTGTGGGTCTTGTTTCTTTTGTGGTTGTAGGCTGTAAGGACTTACTGAGATAACTGAAAATATTTGGTGACGTGATATGGAACTGCAAGGCGGTCAAGACCTGTTAGAACTACTTTAGCTGTGCGTTTCCCTGAAAATAATTTCACACCTTAGAACGTTGGTCATCCAATCAGATTTGAGTATTCAACAGCACAGTAGTATAATGATTATTGATAAACGTGCAATTAGTCGACAGTCGCTTAAAATGAACGACTACTAGTCGACCAGCAAAATCTTTAGTCGAGGGCAGCCCTACAGGAAACATTGGTAACACTTTATTTTACAGTGTCCTTGTTTTACCATTGTTACACTATTCATTGTTGTTACATGTACTTACTATAGTAATGACGGTAAATTATACATAATCACATGTAACTAACCTGAAACCAAAACTTAACCATTTAGTATGTTGGTAAATTTATAATATTAAGTACTTATGTGTAATTACACTGTAACCATGGCACCTTAAAATAAAGTAGCTAAGTGCATATATGATCTAGCATACTTGGTTGTAATGTCTGTTACTTTGTGTCTTTTTTTTAAAGACCTGATGACACTGAAAGAGAAGAGCCAAGAAGTGAATGAAATGGAAGAGAAAAATCAGTTTAAGAATCATCATGATTTCATGACTGAAGAAAAATTCACACAGACTAAAAAGACATCCTCACAAAAAACTTCTCAGAAGACCAAATCTAACCGTGATTACACCTGCCCTCAGTGTGGAAAGAGTTTTGGTCAAAAACAAAACATTAAAGCCCACATGAGAATTCACACTGGAGAGAAGCCTTTCACCTGCCAGCAGTGTGGAAAGAGCTTCACTCAGAAATGGAGCCTTAAAGTCCACATGAGGATTCACACTGGAGAGCGCTCTTTCACCTGCCAACAGTGTGGTGAAAGTTTCACTCAGAAAAGACACCTTAATGTCCACATGAGAATTCACAATGGAGAGAGTCCATTCACCTGCCAACAGTGTGGAAAGAGCTTCACTCAGAAAAGGAGCCTTAAAGTCCACATGAGGATTCACACTGGAGAGAGCCTTTTCACCTGCGAACAGTGTGGAAACAAGTTCACTCGAAAAGGAGCCCTTAAAAAGCACATGAATATCCACACTGGAGAGAAG
Organism: Hypophthalmichthys nobilis; assembly: GCA_037950665.1. Classification (NCBI taxonomy): domain Eukaryota; kingdom Metazoa; phylum Chordata; class Actinopteri; order Cypriniformes; family Xenocyprididae; genus Hypophthalmichthys; species Hypophthalmichthys nobilis. The sequence goes on from CM075489.1 coordinate 23,098,082, forward strand.
CCTTACACGTGCCAACAATGTGGAAAGAGCTTAACAACAAAATTAAACCTTAAGTATCATATGCACATTCACACTGGAGAAAAGCCATTCCCATGTGATCAGTGTGGAAAGTGTTTCAGCCGTAAAGTAACCCTTAATCAGCACATGAAGATTCACTCAAAAGGAGATTGTTTTGTATGTCATCAGTGTGGAAAAAGTTTCACAGACAAGAAACGTCTTAAAATGCACGTAGCAATTCACTCCGGAGAGAAACCTTTCAAATGCCAGCAGTGTGGAAGGAGTTTTCGATTAAATAAACACCTTGAGGTTCACATGAGAATTCACACCGGAGAGAAGCCTTTCATATGCCAGCAGTGTGGAAAAAGTTGCAATCATAAAGTTACCCTTAAGATTCACATGAATCTTCACACTGGAGAGAAACCTCACACATGCTCTGAGTGTGGGAAAAGTTTCAGATACAAGGCAACCTTTAATGCCCACATGAGTGTTCACACTGGAGAGAAGCCTTTCGGATGCCCTTGGTGTCAGCAGAGTTTTGCATATAAATCATCTCTTGAAACCCACATGAGAAGTCACACTGGAGAGAAGCCTTTCCCCTGCAAACTCTGTGGGAAGAGCTTCTCAGAAAGAGGAAATCTTAAAACTCACATGAGAGTTCACACTGGAGAGAAGCCTTACACCTGCCCTCAGTGTGGAAAGAGTTTCACGATTAAAGGAAACCTTAAGACTCACATAAGAGTCCACACTAAAGAGAGGCTTTTCTCTTGTCTTCAGTGTGAGAACAGCTTCACACAGAAAAAAGACTTGAATTGTCATTTGCAAACTCATTCTGGAAAGAAATTGCAGTGTTCTGATTGTGGTAAGAGGTTTGAAAAAAGGTGTTATTTCAAAAATCATCTTTGCATTCACTCTGGAAGAAGATTTAATTGTGATCATTGCAATAAAAAATTTATTTTGCCGTTACACTTACAGATACACCTGAAAAGTCATGAAAATGTGAAACCCTATTTGTGTCATTTGTGTGGAAAGAGTTTTAAATGGCCCAGCAATTTACAATGGCACCAGAAAATACGCATCTGTGTAAAATCAAAACTACGTTCAAACCGCAGCTGAATGTGGCCGAGATATGATTGTTCCCCTTCATTACCACTATTATTTGCATCTTTCACCTCTTTATACTTTGCATTGAGGCTTTTTATTTTCTTTCGCCATATACATAGTATGTATCCACCTGTATCTACACCTGACCACCCCATTTGTTATAGTTTGAGTGGTTACGGTAGACGCCCTTTAATTTCGATTGTATAGAGACGTCAGTCCATTTCATATATTGATACCTCAGAATTAAATATTAATTTTAATACTTTTGTCTTTCTGTGCTATGAAAATGAAATATTATAAATAAAAGGACAAGACCTTAATTGAAAGATTGTGTAATTTCATCAGCTTTAGTCAGATGCATTTACATTGTGACTCTGCCTCAGATGCAGTCAACTCTGTGTCTGTAAAGGTCTGAACCACATGGCCCATACAGACGTATGGCCCACAGAAACTTTTGAGTGTGAATGACAAAGAAACAGCATTGCTCAGAGTAGACTGTAAGGTAGATCGATCTCCTGTCGGAGGTTCTAACAGTTTTCTATTGTTTGTAGCCCTTTTGTCTTTGGGTTAAGATATTTTGAAGGCCGACACGGTGACATTGCTGTTGAAGAACTGTGCTACACTACTACCTTCAATAAATTCTTCTCCCCACAAGAACTCTGGTCAAGCTTACTTATTTTATGTATTAGAGAAATCTAATACATTGGCGAGCCACCCCAGAAGACTGCAAACACAGCAAAATCTAACATAATAAATATGAGGCATACCGACAAAGATTTCAAAGCCGTAAGAAGAATTCTAACCAGACATTTGTAGAGTTTGCAAGGGAGAAGAGTATTTTGTTTGATAAATGGTGTAATGCAAGCTAAAGGGTCATGGAACCCCAAAACACATTTTTTTGAGATGTGAACAGGCTGCACATCATTGAAAAACCTAAATGTACTCAAGTTTATCCATAAGTGGAAATAAAATTAGTTGTTTTTGCATTTTTAGATCAATTTTTTCAGGAGATTTTTCAAGATCCGGAGTGGTGATTGGCTGCCAGGGTTCCAGTCAAACAAGCTGACGTCAACCATTTCTGAGCACTTCTCTGCATTTATTCATGACGGAGCACTTTACTTGTCATTATTCGTGAGAATGAACTCTTTTAATCCAAGCACTGTGCTATATTACGCAAGAGATGGCATTACAGCAGAGAGTTCAAATGATACGCGTTGTTCATTCACTTCTTCGTGTTGTTGTCTTTCAGTTACATATAAGTGTGTTATCTCAGTAACACAAAAGTGCTGTTTGCATTTTCCCCACAATGCATTTAGAGCTGCAGTATGACTACAAACACATGCAAAATATCTCTAACAAAATTTAATGTGTAAGAACACGGAGCGTGCATGAGAGCGGCTTCTGCACGGAACGATGCAATGAGTTTAATAACACTCATCACGTAGATAGATCATATACGGACTGAAGTAAGTATGTTTCAAGTTTTTTATAGACATATTTCATATAATCTATTGCTCTAAACATGAACCAGCACCGTGTATGCAAACATATTTGCGCACATGTATTCTTCAAATGAAATATATATGTGCAAATAAGGACACTGATTCAGCCTTACGTCTGATCATAATTATATGCTAAGAAGATATTTAGCTCCGTCTTGTTTGGATTTAGGAAATGGAATAAAATAAATTCCATTGCCCATCCTCTCAGGATACCTGGAATCAGTGTTACAAATCACGAAATATTAGTGTCGCCTGTTGCGCTCTATCGCCACCTTTTACTTCATCCATTTTGATTACCATCCGCAACTATTTTTCCCACTTGCCTATTTATACCTGCCAGATGAATATACATGAGGTTTGATTATCATAATGAGATGGCATTGAATAGTGAGTAGGAATAGCTATTGTAGGGCTCTAAAATTTACATAATTTATAATTCTCACTCTACATTCTTATTTCACTTGCACAATTAATGATGCCATATTGCAACATCATCTATTGATTGTTGTATTTGTCTGTAGCCCTAGTAAAGGTATAAAGGATTAGTTCTATATGAATGAGATCTGACCACACACTCACTTGCAAATACTTTATTATCCAACGTTTCGGCAAAAGGCCTTTGTCGAAGCATGTCAATGTCCATGTCGTTTTGGTAATAAAGGAATAGTTCACCCAAAAATAAAAATTCTGTCATTAACCTCCTGTCGTTCCACACCCCTAAGACCTTCGTTCATCTTCAGAACAGAAATTAAGAAATGTTGATAAAATCTGATGGCTCAGTGAGGCCTCCATTGCCAGCGAGATAATAAACGCTTTCAGATGCCCAGAAAGCTACTAAAGACATTTTTAAAACTGTTCAACCTATCTAGTGATGGGCTTCATGAAGCTTCGCGAATCTTTTGTTTCGAATCAGTGGTTCGGAGAATATATCAAACTGCCAAAGTCATGCCCCCCAGTGGTAAACCATCAAAATTTTGAAACACTTATGACATAATGAAGCCTTGTTTACTGAAATCACGTGACTTTCACGCTGCGAACCACTGATTAGAAACAAAAGATTCGTAAAGCTTCGAAGCTTCATGAAGCAGTGTTTTGAAATCGCCTATCGCTAGATATTGTTGAATAAAGTCGTTATTTTGTTTTTTTGGCTCACAAAAAGTATTACTGTCACTTCGTAACATTAAGGTTGAACCACTGTAGTCACATGAACTGTTTTAAATCTGTCTTTAGTAGCTTCCTGGGCATCCGAAAGCGTTTATTATTTTGCTGGCAATAGAGGCCTCACTGAGCCATCGGATTTTATCAAAAATATCAATTTGTGTTCTGAAGATGAATGAAGGTCTTACGGGTGTGGAACGACATGAGGGTGAGTAATTAATGACAGAATTTTTATTTTTGTGTGAACTAACCCTTTAATTTTACATACTTTGTTTATTGAATAATATGAAAAAAATACTTTAAGCTATACCACTTTCCAAAAATGTATCAAATAAAAGTAAATAAAAAGAATGGCTTATTTAGAGAAAAAAGGTTCCCAAACTCTCTGCCACCCAACATGACTGTTTTGTCTTTTAGACTGAATCTCACAGATGTACAAAATCTTTGATTGGATGTTCTTTTCAGCACATAATTTGACAACAAATAATGTAATTCACCAATAATTCAATTGAATATCGCAGAATTATGTTTTATTATTTTACTGTGTTTTTGTATAATGTATACGTGCGAGTAGGGCTCTTATTTTGGTGTGGTGTTGTGACGTCATAAGCATGCGACGAGCTTCTCTGCCTGTGATTCAGCCGAAGAAAGGTTTGTGTTTTTAAGCATTTACACATGACAGATACAATACAAAGCGTTAAGTATATTTTAGACTTTTTACGGTTGATGTAAAATGATTTGATTATTATTGAATGTAACATTGCAATGCTTTAGCTAACCGTAATGAACGTTTTTCAAGTAAAGGCTAGCACTTCCGCAAATGAGTAAAAGGTCCGTCTCATTTTGCTCCCTAAATCGTACGTCAGTTTTTCCTAAACAGTAATTCGGTCACTGGCAAGTAGTACTACTGATGAGAGAAACTCAAAGCACTGTCATTTCTTCATCTGTTTGCAATATAACTAAATGGTATTTATAAAATAATTTTAATTACAATGGTCATGTTTGTGATTTTTGTTTATTTATTATGTATACTATTTAAAGTATTATTCAGGAACAGGTGCAGTTAGGTTACTGCTACCATTTTATTAATTTTCTTCTGATTAGCTTTTATTAAACTGCAGACCAAAATAAAAATAGTCCTAATTGATAATAGGGTGAATTTGGGTAATCTGGGACATTTTTTGCAGTTTTGATTTATGCTTTTATTTCAATCTGTCTAATGTTAATATTTTCTAACCACACCTGAAGAAAGAATGTAGATATTTAACCCAGAGGAGATATGCCACATGTATTAGTGTTTTTGTGCCAAAAAAAAAAAAAAAGTCTGCCTGAATTTGATAATCTAGGAGAGGTCTTCTAATCTGGGACATGTGTATTAGGCCTAAAAAAAAGCCTATATTCACCATACATTTGTGCATGCCAAACACAATATCACCAAGCATTATGAAAAAATGACAAGCACAGAAATCTCAATAAGAAAAGTGTATATTACTAATAGAAATTTCATTAATTCATATTCACATATAGGCTAGTTATATTTTTTCATAAAGAGTGTTCCAATATCAGGAAAAATAATTTCTATCTCTACACAGGTTAACAGTCTACTGTTATTTCATTTTAATTAACTTAAAACTCTGTTAAAATTGTATAACATTTTTAAAAATCAACTAAAATTTAAGCAATGGCAAGCAATAATTTGACTAACGGATTATTCCTTTGGTTATTCATTTCAGTTCTCCATTCTTTTAAAATTGGGGCTACTCAGGGAACAAACAGTCCTTGCAGGTAAGACTCACCATCATCTATCACGCCATTATCTTCTGCGCTTCTGAGATCGTCTCTGTCCCCATATGCATGGTGTAGCCCACATTAACACAAAATTTCTCATTATGGCATATATTAACCTTATATTAGAGTTCATTTTAAAAAGTATATCAGTGGTCTACTCCTAAGTTGTAATGAGATCTACGCCCTTGTCATTAGACTTATAGAGTCCCTAAATGCATATTTCCCCCATTTGAAGACTGTCCCAGATTACCCAAAGCATGCTGTCCCACATTCTCAATCATATTTGATAAAGTGGGACAACAAATAAATGTTTGAAAGAAAAAAGTTGATCTGACAGATACTTGTGCTGTTTAATGCGTTTGAGATGTGGTGTTCTCCTCAGTGCATAACTTATGAGTGGCTTTCTCGAAACTATTTTATTGATAAAGTCGCTTAAATGTGGGAGAGAGAGAGAGAATGCATTGTCCACAGATCAGTGGTATTTCGAACTGTTTCATGTCAAAACCACCCAAATATAATAACACTCTGTAGGAGATATAATTCACTTCCTAAAGTAGTTATAGCTTTTTAGATGAAAAGACCCACTTGTACTGTATGAGAAAATATAGGCAGCATATTATGACTATAAATATAATTTTTTTATTTTAAATTAAATAATTGGCTTTTATTTTACCACTACTAAAGCAAAATTTAAGAAAATGTAGGCTAATATAATTAGTCTGTGCTTTTGTTTTTATTCCTGTTTAGTTTCGTGAATCTAAAAATGAAATCGTTATTTTTGTTTTTAGATTGTAACGTTACAATGTTAGAATGCAATGTTTTTTTAATCCTTTTTTGCACATAATAGGCTATATAGCCAAACCTGCATGGTTACATTCACTATATTTGTGAACGGTAAGCAGTATATGAAATATATATTTTTAAATACAAAATTTTTGGCCATAGCCCTACCGTAGGTAAACGATTTCATAATGCTCTGTCTGTAAATGACGGTATTATATGGATAATATTTTCAAAACACTTACTCGTGTGCAATAGCAAGTGAGTGTTGATATGGTTTCCTATGCAATTATGTTAGCCAATCATAACTACAAAAACTATAACTAACAAAAACCATAACTAACAAAAAACTATATTAACATTATAAGGAAACCTCAAAGAACATTTTAAAATAATAATAATAAAAAAATCCATGTCACTCTGACTGACTCCTTTACCAGTGCATTGATATTGAACTAATGAGCTGATTGAGACACACCCAATATTTAGGTTGGATTTATTTTTCATCTTGTCGGTTATTCTCATCTTAAACATGACATTGTCCAAACACACAGGTAAAACTCCTGGTGAAGCAACTGAGATCCACGTGACACACTATTATAAAGATGGCGTTTATTAAAGTGGAGACTGAAGACATGAAGATTGAAGAAGTATTCAGATTTAAACAAGAAGATACTGAGACACAAACAGGTTAGTGTCATTCTCAAAGCTGAACTCAGTCACTTATTTATATAATGTTGACCTCTACATGAATGAATGATATTTTGAAGATTGTGTCATTCCTGTTTATTTCATGACAAATACTAGTTAAAGCGGAAGAAATTATTAGTTTGCATGTCACTTGAACTGAGGCGCTACAGTGATTTGTTGCAGTCAAGGACCTCAGACCAGTGACTGATTTGGTGCTTTGTGCCACCAAACATACAGCTTGTTTGACTGGCCACTCCATGGCATGGTCGGTGTTGATTGAAAGACATCTGTGATTAACCCTCTAGGATCCGAGGGTGTTTTTGGGCCCTGGAGAAGTTTTGATATGCCCTGTGCTTTTTTTTTTTTTTTTTCAGTTGCTATAAACATATTAATGGCTAAAGTCTGATTAAACCTTATTCAGCACAAACGTTTTAATATGTGAGCACCATGTATGTACATGTTTGTAATTTTGAGAAAAAAAAAATGTAATAATATGGTCGTTGAAATAAGGCCATAAAACGCACACTAAACTTTTGTTCACAAGACTTTTGAGAACTGAATCTTGTAAGCTAGATTTTTTGTTACAAAATGATGTGAAAATCATCCTGCCCACTAATTAAGATATAACAATATATTAGTTTAATTAATTTAATTTGGGAATTTGTGTGCACAGAACTGAGACACTCTGAGAGAAAAAAAAACAGTTTGAAGAGAGTACCTTATAACAGTGAAAACACGGAAAGCTAGAAAGTTCAATGGCGGGGAAGCGTCTCACAAATGATGGAAAGTTTTGTCAATGGTGGAGAAAGGGTTAATACGTTGCAAATACAGTGGGTCTCATTTATCAATCTAACGTAGAAGTAGTGGAAAGAGTACTGAAATTTGTTCTTAAGTACAAGTACTGTTACATTGCTGAAATAATACTTGATTACGAGTGAAAGTACTGGTGTCAAAACAGTACTTAAGTAAAAGTGTAGTGTACTCTTCTCAAAAACTATCCAGAGCAGTAGATACTAGTTACTTTTTAGGTGGCGATAGCACTGTTTTTGGGTCCAAATGCTCTAACAGACACCCCAAGACTACAAACAAATGGTGCTAATATACAGTGCATCCGGAAAGTATTCACAGCACTTCACTTTTTCCACATTTTGTCATGTTACAGCCTTATTCCAAAATGGATTAAATTCATTATTTTCCTCAAAATTCTACAAACAATACCCCATAATGACAACGTGAAAAGTTAGTTTGAAATCTTTGCAAATTTATTAAAAAAAAAAAATGGAAAAAATATTAAACATGTACATAAGTAATTACAGCCTTTGCTCAATAGTTTGTTGAAGCACCTTCGGCACCAATTACAGCCTCAAGTCTTTTTGAGTGGGATGCTACAAGCTTGGCACACCTATTTTTGGGCAGTTTCTCCCATTCTTCTCAAGCTCCATCAGGTTGAATGGGGAGTAGGGCTGCACGATTAATTGGACTATTAGAAAAATCACATTGAAATCGCACTTAAACTTAGTGCAATTATTTTTTTTTTATGCTCAGCTTGTCAATGAAGTATGGTTCCAAATACTAATCCATCTGAAAGTACTGCAAGTTTGAGTCGCTTATAATGTGCATTTGAAAAAGCAACACGTGTCAAACATCTTTCCAGACATGAGAAGCATTTATTAACATCTTGTCCAACAAAAGACAACATTTAATAACATGTTTTTAGTCCAAACTCACTTTATAATGACAGTTTAGCATCCTTCTGAGATGATGTGGCTTCTTACACAGAATAAGGCAGTTGTGTGATTATAAGTCATGTTTCAATCTTCTGTCTTCAAAGTATTTCAATCTTCTGTTTATTCAGCTACAGCAATAGTATGGGATTTCCTGGAATGACGCATCTACTTCTGCAACAGGACATGTTTGCAGTTTCTGCGCGAGAGCACCCTCTGGCTTTCAGATGGAGAAGCATTTACTACTGATCACAGAGCCGTATAGCACTGACAAGCTGTGCGTAAAATAATCGCAGGCTTTGTCAAATCGCGTGCGATTTAATTGCAATTAATTGTGCAGCCCTAATGGGGAGCATTGGTGCACAGCCGTTTTCAGATCTCTCCAGAGATGTTCAGTCGGGTTCAAGTCTGGGTTCTGGCTGGGCCACTCAAGGACATTCATAGAGTTGTCCCGTAGCAACTCCTTTGTTATCTTGGCTGTGTGCTTAGGGTCGTTGTCCTGTTGGAAGGTGAACCTTCACCCCAGTATGAGGTTCTGAGTGCTCTGGAACAGGTTTTCATCAAGGATGTCTCTGTACATTGCTGCATTCATCTTTCCCTCAATCCTGAACAGTCTCCCAGTTCCTGCTGCTGAAAAACATCCCCACAGCATGATGCTGCCACCACCATGCTTCACTGTAGGGATGGTATTGGCCAGGTGATGAGCGGTGCCTGGTTCCCTTCAGACATGACGCTTGCTATACAGGCCAAAGAGTTCAATCTTTGTTTCATCAGACCAGAGAATTTTGTTTCTCATGGTCTGAGAGTCCTTCAGGTGCCTTTTGGGCAAACTCCAGGCAGGCTGTCATGTGCCTTTTACTGAGGAGTGGCTTCCGTCTGGCCACTCTACCATACAGGCCTTTTTGGTGGAGTGCTGCAGAGATGGTTGTTCTTCTGTAAGGTTCTTCTCTCTCCACAATGAGACTCTGTCAGAGTGACCATCGGGTTCTTGGTCATCTCCCTGACTAAGGCCCTTCTCCCCCAATTGCTCAGTTTGGCCAAGCGTACCTCTCTAGGAAGAGTCCTGGTGGTTCCAAACTTCTTCCATTTACGTATGATGGAGGCCACTGTGCTCATTGGTACCTTCAACGCTGGAGAAATTTTTCTGTACCCATCCCCAGATGGGCTACAGACAATTCCTTGGACTTTATGGCTTGGTTTGTGCTCTGACATGCACTGTTAACTGTGGGAACTTGTATAGACAGGTGTGTGCCTTTCCAAATCATGTCCAATCAACTGAATTTACCACAGGTGGACTCCAATCAAGTTGTAGAAACATTTCAAGGATGATCAGTGGAAACAGGATGCACCTGAACTCAATTTTGAGTGTCATGGCAAAGACTGTGAATACTTATGTACATGTGATATTTTTTTTTTTTTTAATTTTTAATAAATTTGTGAAGATTTCAAACAAACTTCTTTCATGTTGTCATTATGGGGTAATGTTTGTAGAATTTTGAGGAAAATAATGAATTTACACTATTTAGGAATAAGCTGTAATCACAAAACATGGAAAAAGTGAATACTTTCTGGATGCACTATACACTCACAATGTGATATATACTAAAAAAAAAAAAAAAAAAAAAAAAAAAGAAAATACTGAAATCCCAGATGGCCAGACAATTATTCATCTTTTATAACTCGGTAAAATATTAGTGTCTGGGACGCCGTGAGCACGAAGACTGTAGTGTACTCAGCAAGTTTTAAATGCTTAGCTTAAATATGTAATATTAATTAAATAGTGCTCATAAATGCTGCCAATCCCATTATATGAATGATCATATGTTGATAAATGTGGCAGCTAAAAATTGTCATTTGAATATCACGCTTTAAAAAAATAACGGTTGAGAAGCCTCGTGGGATTACCTCTCTCATTCGGCAAGAATCCAAATGTTTCCATATTTGCCATCAAAAAATTTAATGGAGACAGAGTGTAACCGGTCCTACTCTGAGCGAGATTTGAACCGGGGTCTCCGGCATGGGAGGCAGGCATGCTAACAAGGACCTAAGGACCTAAAGGCCGCAGCCTCAAATGTCAGTCACTAGAGTGGCTCTTGAGATAAGGGTTTCAGTGAGGTTTACACGCACAGCCCTTACTAGCCTACGTCCAATGTTTTTGTTTTGATTGTAAGTGGACATAAATAAAATTACACTTTACACTTTAGAATGATGTATTGCTTTTATCTGTATGAGCATAAATGAAGGATTAATTTTAGTTAGTTAAAAAAAAAAACGGCGCATTCATCGACCCCTGAGGGTTAAACCTCACAGATATTAGAGAGAAGACTTTCCTTCTGCAAAGCTCTGCCATACTTCTTCGTTACTCCACAATTGTGACATCAGCCAATGAATTGTCATGATTTTAAACAAGCATCCTCCAACCTGGAGGGTGTTCCCAGTGATTCTCTAAATGTCTACCTTTTTTATGTCTGTTGTGTTGTGCTATTAAACTGGGGTTAACTTTTATTTGTCTTTTTTGTCTTAGACATGATGCCACTGAAAGAGGAGAGTCAAGAACTAAATGAAAATGAAGAAAAAGACCAATATGAGAAACATCATGATTTCATAAATGGAGAAAACTCATTTAGTTGCTCAAAGACTGAAAATACTTCATCAAGAAAAGGAGCACAAACAACAGGAACTAGACGTTATTACACCTGCTCTCAGTGTGGAAAAAGTTTTAGTCAACCTGGATACCTTAAGGTTCACCTGAGAGTTCACACTGGAGAAAAGCCTTACACCTGCCAACAGTGTGGAAAAAGTTTCAATCGAAATGGAAGCCTTAAAGTCCACATGAGAGTTCACACTGGAGAGAAGCCATACACCTGCCAACAGTGTGGAAAAAGTTTCACTCAACTAGGAAGCCTTCAAGTCCACATGAAAATTCATATGGAAGAGATCCCTTTCATCTGTCAATACTGTGAAAAAAGTTTCACTCAAAAAGGAAGCCTTAAAGTCCACTTGAGAATTCATACTGGAGAAAGCCCTTACATCTGCCAAGAGTGTGGAAAAGGTTTCATTCGAAAAGAATCCCTTAAGAACCACATAAGAATTCACACTGGAGAGAAGCCTTACATGTGCCCTCAATGTGGAAAGAGTTTTACACATAAAGTAACCCTTATTGTCCACATGAGACTTCACACTGGAGAGAAGCCATTCACATGTGGCCAGTGTGGAAAGAGTTTTAGAGGTAAAGTAAACCTTAATCGCCACATGACGATTCACTCAAGAGAGAACTGTTTTATATGCCATCACTGTGGAAGGAGTTTCAAAGACAAAAATCAACTTAAGGATCACATAATAAGTCACAGTGGAGAAAATCCCTTTATGTGCAATCACTGTGGAAAAACTTGCACAAACAAAGCAAACCTAGAGGTTCACATAAGAGTTCACACTAGAGAGCAGCCTCTTTTCTTGTGTCATTAGTGTGAAAAGAGTTTCACATAAAGAGACAAAAAAAAAAAAAGATCTAAAGTGTCATTTGCAAACTCATTCTGGAAAGAAATTGCGGTGTTTCTCGGTGTGAGTGTATATAAAATGGAGAAATTTCAAAAATCACTTGTGCATTCACAAACTGATTTACTTTAGATCAGTGCAATAAATCTTTTTGCATCAGACTTACAGATACACGTGAAAAGTCATGCAGATGTGAGACCTATGTGTACTTCGTGTGGAAATATTGCTGTGAAATGCCACAATGTAAAATTATAAATAAAAGGACATAAACTGAATGCTTTGATTGATCTTTAATGAGAGAATACAAAGGTAAATATGTTTTCAATTTGGACTTGAATATGGCTACTATTGGGCCTCAACTGATGTTGGTATTTGTTCCCTTTGTTTTATGTTCACCACCTGTTTCTTGTTCAGTCGTCATTATCTTGGGAATTTAACCCCTCAGTTTGGTTCTGTCTTCAGTTTTGTCTTTGGTTTTCAAAGCTGTCACGTTCCTTTCTTTGTGGATTATTTTCTTTGTTTTTGTGTTAAAGTTTAATTGCTGCAAATAGATCCCCTGCTCTTCATCTCGTCTGACTCTTTTTGACAGAACACTGAACCTAAAACAAGTTAAATCTTGCAGCAGATTTGTTTGTCCACCCTGAGGACATACTGCTCTCCCTGCAACAGGATGGAGGTCCATTGGAGGATTATGTTGAGGACTTTTTGGAACTAAGCCACTGATACCCCTTTTCCACCAAGGCAGTTTGAGTGCTGGTTTGGAGCCAGAGCCAAGTTTCAAATCAGTTCTTTGTCTTTCGACACCCATAGTGCCAGCTCCGAACCAGGAAAAGTGGTTCGTAAGTAGCACCAAAACATTGCTGGGCTAGAAGTAAGAACCGCTTGCGTTAGGAGCTGGGGTTACCGTGACCAACAAGAAACTTGTGACCGCCATTTTTGAAATAGCAGCTAATCGAGCTAATAGCAGCTCGATTGTAATCTCCGTCTATACAAATTACGGCGAGTGGTGTTTCGATGCAGATGTAGGTTTGCAAAGCCATGAGCATCAATAGTAATGAAACGTCCGTCATTGTTGATGGAAGGCTTGTTCGAGATGCATCGGAGCGATCGGCGTGTGACATCGGAGTGCTGTGGGTCCGCGGGATCGTTTGTAGAGCATACAACTTCTTGTGCTTTTGGATCGCTCACAACGCCACAACTTCCATTACCTGGCTATAAATTAGAAAGACATCTAAATTTTGTTTCCAGTTATCATCAGTTTTACCAGATTGAGAGTTTGGTGGTCACTTGTGAATTATCATGCATTATTGAGAAGAACACGAGAGCAATTAGTAAATACACTCAGTGAAGAACCCAAGGACACTTTACATAATGCTGATAGATAAAAATACACAATCGGGCCACTGGAAATCAAAATTTCAGGATGTTAATTAGAAATAGACCTTTAAAATCTCCAGCCACTTTTGTATTAGGAAGTTATTATTAAAGATTGCTTACCGGTGAATACAGGGGTTTGCAAAGTTGTGTAAAGATATTGACATGAAATGTGTTTTCTGCAAAGAGGGAAGAGATGGCGTTTACAATTATTTTAGTGTGGCTTTTATTGTTAAAACAATAATACAAACTCACAGAAAATGATTTTTTCATGACAATTTTGACTTTAAAATGATTGTGTATTTACCCATTACATATGGAAAATGTATATTACTTGATTATAGAGATTTTTTCCTCATTTTTCTTTTTATTATCATTGATTCTGTTTCTCCTAGAATTTGATTGAATGTAACTGATGTTATTTCTATGTTCATTGTTCAAGAGATTGCAAGCAAGTAAATAAATACATACATTTATACAAACTTGTTTTAGACATCAGCGTGTGATTAAGACTTTTATTTTGGTATGGCGATGTGACGTCATAAGATCGCGCCGCGCTCCTGCATTTGTTTTGGCTGAGGAAAGGTTTGTGATTTTTCCAGCATTTAAAGTGTTTAATTTGCTAAAACCCCATTTCAGTCCAATGTATAAGCGATGTAAATTCTCATATAATATTGCAATGCTTTAACTAACATTAATTAAGTTCATTTTTGTGATTAAAGCGCATGTGCACATTAACAGAAAAGGTGCGTCTCATTTAGCTCCCTTTATCTTGAATTAGTTTATAGTAAATGAATTCTGCTACTGACCACTACTGATGAGAGAAAGGGAGTTTTTCAGAAGTCCGAGTCGGCTGAACTAATTGTTTCGGAAAATGATTCACTTTTGAAGCGCTTTGATCGCTGCACGCTGACGACACATGCTGGTCAAACCCCTGTAAATGCAACAAGAACAATGACAACTTTAACAAATTAATAGCAAATATTTTGATGAAAATATAATCTATTAAATGTTATAAACAAATCATTAAATACAAATATAAATCATAACATGTATAGTTTGTTCCTTCATTAATTTGCAGTGCTAGTTTTGAGTGTTGTTTTAACTAATCAGGTCATTTAAGGCCATACTCTCAGGTCCTGTCCATACAAACACGGTATTTTCGAAACCGCAGCTTTCTCTATGTGATTTGGCCGTTCGTTCACATGCAAACGCAGTATCAAACGGAACCTTTTTGAAAACTTCTGCCAGGGTAAAGATTTTCAGAAACTCCAGTTGCAGTGTTGCCATGTAGCCGGTAAAACCGGAACCGATAATTGGGCAGCATGGCTTTACGGTTAGGGTTGTAATTCCACTTGTTGGCTTGGCATGCTCTTGACAGCGCTTCATAGCGTGTTTTTGCATTTTCATTTGGACGGAGGTTTTTTTTTTCCAATTAAGGAGGAAAAACGCTGTATTACACATGCCGGGGAAGTAGTTGGCGATGTCTCTTTGTAAAGAAAGTCTGCGCTTATATGCTTTCTTTTACAGAGCGCTCGCGCATGCCTATCCATCCTTTTTTTTTTTTTTTACAGTTTATTGCACTTTTGATATTCTCATTATTTCCTTGTAGCGGTTAATAAATCGGAAGTCTTGCACATTCACAGAAAACACCTTACTTCTGCGTTGAAAAATAAGGTCGATACGATAAACTAAATGCATAATACGCATGAGCATGCCATCGCTGTTTTCACAGATTCGCGTTTTTGCAGTTTACACAGATGACAACGGTATCTTTATCAAAAACTTGCACTTTGAAACCCGTTTTCAAAAGTTTGCGTTTTCAGGTAACCAAACCGCTGTTGGCGTGTGAATATGGTTGCCAACTTCAGGAAAGGAAAATAAAGAATAATCGTGGTTCTTTATAGGAAAATAAGGGACAGAATAAGGCACACTCTAAATATTTGTACTGTACCACACAGTGTTTGTCATTTCAGTATCTGCAGTTGTGTATAAAAGATGTAAAGGTTCTCTGATATAAAACCTTATTTTTTTTTAAGGTTTTTTATTTAAGAATGTTTCACTTTATTATTTCCATGGCGACATCATGCTTGTCATGACACAACCTGCAGCCGCAACAGCGGCATATCGCTTTCATTGCGTTTTTCCTTTTTTATTTAAAATAACTTTTGTGTCATCATCTACCTGATATTCCAGTTCTCAAATCCGTATAAGTGAATGTGTTTTATCGTTTAAAAACCTATATAATTATAACTGTTTTATAACACGTGATGGGTGCCACCATGTTAGTTTGCTCTGCAATTCAGAGAATCGCATCTATCGGATTTACAGCACGTCAATTCCTCCACTTCTGCAGAAATATATGAAAGTGGCCTTTAGATCAGCATAGCAGTCAATAAACGGGACAAGGGAGGTCACATATGGGACAAATCAATTAGGCCCAATATAAGGGACGTCCCAGCTAATACAGGACAGTTGTCAACCCTATGCGTAAATGAACAGCCAAAACGCATGAAAAGTTTTCTGTTTTTAGTTGAATATGATGTCAAGTAAACAAGCCCCTGAGACGCACCTAGAGATTTAATTTGGATTTTTTTTTTTTTTTGTTAATTATTTCTAAATAGAAAAACTCCTGGTGAAGCAGCTGAGATCCATGTCACACTATTATAAATATGGCATTTATTAAAGAGGAGATTGAAGACTTGAAGATTGAAGAAGTATTCAGCCTGAAACAAGAAGATACTGAGACACAAACAGGTTGGTTTCATTCTTAAAGTTGAACTCAGTCATTTAAGATGTTGACATCTTCAGAAATTAATGATATTTTTGAAGAATGTCATATGAGTGTCCTTACTAAAGCAGTTTTATATAACATGGAGTGGGTCGCCTCATGTGGACAGACATGTTGAGATATTCATTGAATCTAGGGCTGGAATGACGCGATTGATTTGCGTGGAATGTGTCGATTCGTTGCACTATTTATGTTTCCCAACAGTGGCGGCTGGTCAGTAGGGGGCGCTGGGGTGCCGCTACTTTAACATTTTAACAATAAGTTAAATATCACAAATTAATAACATTTTAGTCGCACTATTTGACTGTTAGTAATATTAAAATTTATTTCTTTAAAAAAAATCAAAATTGTATTTCGTTCATATCTGTGTGCGGGGTGCCGACCAAATGAGTGTGTATGTAGGTCCGTAAATTTTTGAAAAGCATGTGACTTGAGCCTGAGCTCTTATGATTTTAGTGAATCAATATTGTTTTTATATTTTTGGCCTCATGTGATCGGACCGTTCTCAATGACTCTCATTCCCGCTCAGCAGCTTGTCAGTTGACTGGTACTGATCAATGTGGAAGCAAGCACAATATCCAGATGAAAGAAAATTCAGTTTTATCTTTACAAACATACCCTTTTACAAGGCGTTCACACAAAGAAAAAAAAAGGATCAAGGAGCTTGGACCGGACCGACCCAACTTGCAAATTCAGCAGCAGTCAAGTAATCGTGGGCGAGCTTACACTCGGGGATTCACCACCACTTCTTATGGCAAATGGAGTTGGCTAACTGGATGCGATGTAAGTCACGCCTTTTTTTGTTTTCCCTGTTTGCTGTTTCAAAGTCCTGGCACCGAAACGCCGTGGGCAACGACAGGGGTACGTGACTTAAAACATCTTTCTGAAAAGTGCAAACGGCATGAAAGTAGCCGCAGCCATCTTGACAACGCTATGAGGCTACAGATTTTTGGGAAGCTTAGCATTGCTGAACAGCTAGATGAAAACTACAGGATTGGCATTAGAAGGCACAATGAAGAGGTCATAAAAAATCGGCACATCCTATCTAGAATAATAGACTGTGTGAAATTTTGTGGCGCATTTGAGCTGGCTTTGCATGGCCATGATGAGAGTGAGAGCTCAGATAACCCCGGGATATTCCGTGGCTTGGTGGACTTTGTTGCTTCCCTTGATGGACTGTTGAAAGAGCACCTTGAGAATGCCACTGTGTTTAAGGGAACTTCGAAAATCATGCAGAACGAGCTGTTGGACTGTATGTTGTCTGTTGTGAAGGAACACATAATCAAAGAAGCACAGAGCAGCGATTTTCTCTCAATCCAGGTCGACGAGACCACTGAAATTGCTGCACAGTCCCAACTTGTGCTTGTGCTGCGCTACATTGATGCCAAAAGCAATGTCCAGGAGAGGTTTTTTGAGTTTATCCCACTGCATTCAGCTACAGCTGATTCCATCGCTACAGCGCTTAAAGAGCGTCTTGCTGTCATCCTTTCTGAGGATCAGAAGAGTAAACTTATCTCCCAATCATATGATGGAGCCAACGTGATGAGGCGTTCAACTGCAGGTGTTCAACGGAAGATACAAGATGTGTACCCAAATGCCCACTACATCCACTGCTATGCACATGAACTCAGTCTAATAATGCAACAGGCCACGTCTCACATACCCAAAGTGAGAATTTTTTTCTCTGACCTTGGAGGATTTGCCAGCTTTTTTTCGAGATCACCCAAGCGTACCGATGTTCTTGATAAAGTAGTGGCCCAGAGACTACCAAATTCAAGCGATGTTAGATGGAACTTTCACAGCTGTGCCATCAAAACCGTGTTTGAGTACAGAGAGGACCTCATCCGCTGTTTTGAAACCATACAAAACTCCGGTGACTTTGACCTCATTACCATCAGAGAGGCAAGAGCCTTTGCAATGCTGCTTGAGGATCAGGATTTTAAGTTCTTTCTGCAACTTTTCCACAACATCATGCCGCATGTGGACCTCCTCTATACTAAACTCCAGAAGAAGGACATAGATTCGGACCACATCAAGAAGAGCATCCAGCAGTTCCAGCAGGACATAAAAAAGATCAGGTAGCAGCTTTATTCTTTCTTTTGCGATTGTTGTTATTATTATTATTATAATTTATACATTTTGTTACTCCTTTGCAGAAATTCTCTCCATCCCCTGGTTGACCAAAGCAGTGCAGGTGGTTCTAAAGCAAAGAGGCGCCGGTCGCTCAGTCCAGAGGTCCATGAACGGATTGCAGCAGAGGTGAGTTTTCCTTGCAGTCCATGTTACGTTGCAGTAGGGTATTTTTATTATTTTATCTTGTGCTCCAACATTTTAAATTTTACATCAGATCATTTACTATGAGAGTGGAGGGGAATTTACAGTTAAGACCCGAAGACCAGATATGATGAATGAAGACCAGCAGTCAGAAGTGCAGCCAATTGAAGAAAATGTTACTGAAGAATAGTTTGCAGTTTCATCAGCAGAAGTCAGCTTCAACACTCAGCAAGGAGTTCATAGGCCGCTCTTTGTACACACTCATTACAGCAGCAAATGTACTCGAACACAATCACTCAGCTACGTCATCACGTCAGGTTAAATGATTCTGATTGGTTAAGGCATAATTAAACTTAGAAAATATTCACATATGAGCTGTTAAGCCCGGAACACACCAAGCCGACGGCTGTCGGGCAGTTTTTGTTCGTCAGCCGACTAAGTTTTCTCAGTGTGTTCCCCACTGTCCGCTAAAGTTGGTCCTCATCGGCTTTTTTCCGGCCAATTCGACATGTTGAATCGGCGTCGGAGCTCGTCGGTCAGTCGGGTCATCTGATCATTCTGATTGGCTGTTCAGCTACTGCCACCTGCTGGTACGGAAAGGCATTTCTTCTTATGCAGGCGCAGAACGGATGTGCTTGGCTGTCGGGTGTCGAGCGTCGGTTTGGTGTGTCAGGACGTGAGCCAACCCCGCAGTCTGCTTTCGTCGCCGTTGGCTTGGTGTGTTCTGGGCTTTAGTCAGAAGCATATCTCCATCGATTATCAGGATATCTGGTTTAAAGGTGCAGTGTGTAAATTTTAGCGGCATCTAGCGGTGAGGTTGTGAATTGCAATTTAGAGAAGCTACGGTGGCCAACACAGGACAAATATGTCGTCGTCTGATACAGCAGAGAGTAAGCTAGTCAATCAAACGCGCTTTGTAGAGCAGTTTGTCCGTTTAGGGCTACTGTAGAAACATGCCGGCGCAAAATGGTGACTTAACATGTAAGGGGACCCGCGGTGTATGTAGATAGAAATGGCTCATTCTAAGGTAATAAAAACATAACGGTTCATTATGTAAGGTTTTTATACACCACTGAAAACAGTTGTGTGTATTATATTGCATTTCTGTCAATATATGAAGAGTTTGGCTCCAAAACGCGATAAACGCCATTTTCAAAAAATTTGAGTTTCCGCTAAATCAGTATTGTATCTGGTCAGTATTAAAAAGTCATTTATTAATTTTGTGCAAAATGCGATATCCGTCGTGTTATTCTGTCATGTTTTCTCCCTTTCTTTACGAAATGTGACAAACACCAGTCTCCCTTCTCTGCAGAATGCGATATATCCCCTCGACCAATCACAGCGCACCATTCCACGCACTGTAAACAGTAATGGTGGCGCTCTGAATACACCCGGCATCCTAGTTTTCCTTATCTGCTTTGTACTTTGTGATCAACAAAAACAGAAAAATAATCATTTTGACGGCATTGATGAACCTGTGGTGGTTTCTGCAGTGGAGAAGAAACGCAAGTCATCGAAATGTAATCATTTACATGAGAAGATTAAGAAGATGAATGCCGGTTGTTGCTTGTTCCACGACAGCATCTAACTTCTGTCACGGTCCCCAAAACTGAATTATGGACAGTTTTTAAAAGCCGTTTTTAATACCAATGTACTCTGTAAATGTGTTTATTTTAACCGTGCAGTGGCGCCAGATACTCTTTAAAGGATTAGTCCACTTTCAAATAAAATTTTCCTGATAATTTACTCACCCCCATATCATCCAAGATGTCAAAGTCCTTCTTTCTTCAGTCGAAAAGAAATTAAGGTTTTTGATGAAAACATTCCAGGATTATTCTCCTTATAATGGACTTCAGTGGACTCCACTGTTGAAGGTCAAAATGACAGTTTCAGTGCAGCTTCAAAGGGCTTTAAACGATACCAGACGAGGAATAAGGGTCTTATTTAGCGAAACGATCTGTCATTTACGAAAAAAATGTAAATGTATATGCTCTATATAAACAAATGATCGCCTTCCAAGTGCTTCCGCCAAAGCTGCACTTTGGTATTCTTCAAAAAGCTTACGCTGTATGTCCTACGCCTTCCCTATTCAACTTACGGAACGAACGCAGCGCCAGTTCCATTTTTTCCATAGGTTGAATAGGGAAGGCGTAGAAAGTACAGCGTAAGCTTTTTGAAGAATACGAAAGTGCGGCTTTGGCGGAAGCACTTGGAAGGCGATCATTTGTTTATATAAAGCATATACATTTACATTTTTTTCGAAAATTACCGATCGTTTCACTAGATAAGACCCTTATTCCTCGTCTGGTATCGTTTAAAGCCCTTTGAAGCTGCACTGAAACTGTAATTTTGACCTTTAACTGTTTGGAGGCCACTGAAGTCCATTATATGGAGAATAATCCTGGAATGTTTTCATCAAAAACCTTAATTTCTTTTCGACTGAAGAAAGAAGGACTTTGACATCTTGGATGACATGGGGGTGAGTAAATTATCAGGAAAATTTTATTTGAAAGTGGACTAATCCTTTAACAAGAATGTATTAGCTTGCTTACATGAACTATATGCATTATGCAATATACATTTTACAGCATGTATTAATATTTGAGCAATACAATTGTACCTTGATCGTTCATGTTAGTTCATAGTGTATTAACTATGGTTAACAGATAAAATTAAAATTAAAACTTAATTTAAAAATGTATTAGTAAATGTTGAAATTAACAAACTACAATGAACAATACTTCAACAGCATTAATTAACCTTAATGTTACATTGCTTTCTCACGTCAGTACTTCATCAGCTAATGAATGCATAAAAGCATCCAGCTGTATATAAACAAATGCAAATACATGGTAACAATCATGACATTAAACATTTTGGTCAGATTTGCGTGTTTTCGTTACATTGTTTTAACTGCTGCCTTGAGGTACTAATGGCATCCTCTCAGCCTCGACGGCAAACATACATTCAGCTGTTCATTCTCAGCTAATGCAGTATCTAGTCAACAAACTTATTACTCTATAATGAGATAATCAACATGTACTGTAGTGTACTTTATACATACCTTTTCGATGTCTGTGGTTTAAACACGCATCTGTCAGCGCTCTTCGTGCTGCGCGCAGCATCACGTGTCAATATAAACAACACGAGGCACCAGTGATAGTTTTTATATCACCTCTAGAGGCCGCTCTCATACTGTATGATGACAACACACCCTTCTCAGGTGGTCCAGTAACGAACGCAACCCGGAAAAACTATCGGTGTGGATTTTGCCGATAACCGATTGTTCCACCAATCAACTATTGGTGCCGATTAATCAGCAAAACTGATGAATCGGTCGACGTCTACTCTCTTGAGTAGGTACTTATTTTGAATAAGTAATTGTTTCATGGCTGCTTAAGAAGTACATTCTATATGGTATAAATGTGTAGTATGAATGTAATCTGGAAGTACTACATTCGCCATGCTGTCGTTATGATGTGACCGACCAACGTCAATTACGTCGCTTCATTGCACAAATCCTCTCCCGTGGCCTCATGAGATAGTAAAGTATCCATCGTATGCACACTTCATAATCTCGCCGGAAGAAGTAGGTCATCCAGGTACTTTTTGCCTTCTCTTTTATGAAAACTGTTATAAATTCAGACATACTACTTTTGTCACATACTGTTTTCTGCTACTGTATAGAAAGGAAGTATGTGATTTCAGATCTATAAGGATTTGTTACCGTCTAGTGGACAACATTAGTATTGTGACCTTCATCTCTGAATCTCATTGATATAAATAGCTGATATTTTAAAATGTTGTCCATGTGTATGAGGTTCTGTGAAATTATGGATTCAAACATTGAAACTCTTCTCCCTTTATAACTTAAACTGGTCATTTTAAATGTTGCTGTTGAAATTGATATTTTGTCTTCACCACATAATTTTTGTTTTATCCTTCACTGTAGGTCTGCAGTACCATACTGGGACACACCATGGAACGGTTCTCCTTCACAAACCACCTTGTTAGTGCCACCTTGCTGCAAGGGGACAGGTTTGAACACTTCAAGATAACGTTTCCTGAAGATGCACTGAGCAGGACTTTGAAGGCCTATCCAGTGCTCAATGGGAGTAAGCTGAAGACGGAGCTTAGTCTCATCTACTGCAAGGAAGACTTCAGAGCCTGTTGTGGTGCTGTGGACCTACTCCAGCTGTTTATGGAGAACAATCTTGAAGAAGTCTTTTCAGAGACTGTCACTCTCCTAAAGATCCTCATCACCACACCCACAACCACAACAGAAGCTAAGAGGTGCTTCTCAACCTTGAAAAGGATTAAGACTTTTTTGAGAAACAACATGAACCAGGAGAGGCTGAATGCATTGGCCATGCTGTCAATGGAAAAGAAACTGGTGACTGAGATGACTGACTTTAACCAGAAGGTCATTGAGAAATTTGCAAGCCAGAATGGAGAACAGAGGGCGGAATTTCTTTTCAAGTAGTGCTGCTGGTTTAGGCAACATTTCATTGTGTTTTAATGTTGGTTTGTTTTTTGTATGATTACTTTATTACTGATAATAAACCCACATTGAGCTCAAATTTTCTAACCCCATATCGAACATTCCCCCCCCTAAATTTCTTTTAGCACCAGCCGCCACTGAGAATTACAGTATTTCAAAATATCTGTCTTGGCAAGTATTCATGCAAACGTTATCTGTTATGTCTTCAATGAATGTTTGGTTAAAGGGTTAGTTCACCCAAAAATGAAAATTCTGTCATTAATTACTCACCCTCATGTCGTCCCAAACGCATAAGACCTTTGTTTGTCTTCAGAACGTAAAAATTAAGATATTTTTGATGAAATCCAAGGGTCCACACATAGGCAGCAACAACATTGCTCCTGCATCAGCATCACACGCATGCGTCATGCTGCTCATGTGACCAGAGCCGGCCAAATACTGAGCCGCCGTTCGGATGTAAACACTGAAGCTCTGCAACGAAAATAGCACAGCAGTATAATGGGGACAGACACATTTTTTTAATAAAGTCGTTATTTTTGTTTTGTTGTTTTGTACAAAAAGTATTCTCGTGGCTTCATAATATTAAGGTTCAACCACTGTAGTCACGTCGACAGTTTTAACAATGTCTTTAGTACCTTTCTGGACGTCAAAAGGTGCAATGTCGTTGCTACCTATGTGTGGATCAGATACCCTCGGATTTCATCAAAAATATCTTAGTTTGTGTTCTGAAGACAAACAAAGGGTTTACGGGTTTGGGACGACATGAGGGTGAGTAATTAATGACAGAAAAATTAGTTTTGGGTGAACTAACCCTTTAACTGTTGGAGAAAAACATTCGATGTGTAACATTATATTAGATAAGTGCATTACAGTAGGTCTTAAAGGGTCATGAAACCCTCTGTTTCAGCAGCAGTCTGGTCTCACCACATTTTTGAAAAATGCTACAAAAGTGGGCGTGGTTAAGCTGCGGAGTGGAGGGGGAAGAGAGGAGACTGACACAGCAACGTCTTCTGATTCAGACAGTTTTATTTGCTCTTATTAAAAGCATCAAAGTTTCGCACAAATTACCATTACACACAACACAATATACACATGGTTTTGTAAGCTCATCGTAAATTACGCAAAGGCATACACATCCTGTGACAGCTATAATTTAATGCACAAATAAATGCACAGTCATTCACGTTTGTTCCCTGCATTAGATGAGCAAGCCGGCATGTTATCAAAGTATTATAGTGTACTGCCACGTCACAACCTGTGACATGGACTCGATGTAGTTTTTAAACCCGGAAGATGAAAATAGTGGAAAAAAGCTCAATTAACCAGTTTCAGGAAATTTAGTTTATGGTTTCATGACCCGTCTTATTAATGTTAACAATTCAAACAATTGTGTATCATGGGGGGAAAAAAAGTTGAATATATATTTTTCCTATAGATACGGGTTTTGACTTGGTGTGTGCCAAATTTGGTGTTATTACCAGGGATTTTTAAGGTATGGTTGCTATGTGATTTTGTTTTGGAACCTTCAGAAAACTTTAACTAGATTTTTCTCAAAATTGATTTTTCTGACTCTGTCAGCTTCAAACAGGTGTAACTCAGTCATTTTTTATCTTATTCCAACAAATCATTTTTAAATAGAAAATGAATATAACATGAATATAACACATTTTTGATAATATGCTCATTGTGACTCATTTTGCCAGCACGAGTCACAAATGGTAAAATCACAAAATAAAATCAAATAAAAATAAAGAAAAGAACAAATATTCAAACTACAAGCAAGAGCACAAACAAATACAATAGATTAAAGATACAAATACAGTAAACAGTGCTTTTCGCACACTATCAATACATCAGCATATAAGAAATATATTATATATGAGATATATTGGAGCATATGGCACTCCTATTGAACAAAGTTTACAAAAAGTGTCTAAGGGAAACAGGTCAATTTAGCTCAAACGGAATTATTAATTAATTTATAGGGAATTTTGAAGGAGTCACTTTTGAACAAATAAGTCATCCAGCATTCACTTGAACGGGTCATAATTATCCACTGTATAGCGGATATTAATATCTAAACTATAGTTCAAATACTATTTATTAGCACAGTAACAGGATCAGAAGTTTAAGACATTAAATTCGTAAGCAGAAATCACAAGAACACTTATCTTTAAATACAAATGACTTTATTGATTATTCTAACACAAACTAATATCTATCACATAAACACACACAAACACACATTCACACAAGCTGCAGAAAGAAAGAGGGGAAAGAATGAGTTTTAAGAGTGTGATATGATGAAATACCAAGTTTCTAGCAATATATGCATTTTACAAAACCTGACCTGAACAAACCATCAATCATTAATTTAACCCTTCTATCATTTCTTAGACGGGGTTATTACATTTTACATCAATACACCAGTTTAGCTAAGAGGTGTTACTTGTGTCTGTTGTTTGAGTCTTTGATGGGAATTCCCTTCATGGTCCTTGCTGAAGAAAGGATTTCCCAGGTTCTGGAGTGATGTCTTGGGAATCCAATCTCGTTGGTGTGTTGGCGGATGAATGGAAAGTCTCGTGGATGAAGTTTGAAGTTGGAAGCAGGCTTTGCTGTAGAATTGTTAACTGAAACTTTTTGGCAAAACTTAACTTAGAACACGAGACTCTCAGCGAGAGAAAAGTAAGTGAGATGAGAGTAGTTAGATGGCTTGAATGAAAATGAACTCATTTTCATCTGATCTTGATCGTCTCGACTCTGTCTAATTGTTTGTTTGTGTCCTGAGTTTTTGATTCAAACATTTGTCCAGCCTACCGGAGGAGTTCTGACCAATTAGACATTGTCTTTAGTTCAGGGTGTAAATTTTTTTCCTCTCACCATAAATTACACATTATCTGAATCGCATGCGCCCAGTATGACAGACAAGGCTTAAGCTAGTCCTAGACTAAAATGCATGTTTGAGCTGTTTTAACTGAAAGCAACTTGTACTGACATATCTTAACCCCTTAAGCCCGTAGTGTCCTGCTGACACCACCCCCGTGAAAAAATCAATCAAATTACTAAGCAACCACTGACAGATCAACTCCTAAAGAGCGCTGAGTAATCCCTATAAAACTTAGTGCACCGCTGGAGGGCAAAAAATTAATAATCATATGTTTCAAAATGCCTGCCTTGATCAGCACAAAATAGTCATTTGAAAGCTTAGAGTCTGAACTTTACAATGCATGTAGCCAATCTGAGTAAATCCTAAGTAGTCCTGAGTTACTGGCTGATATATATATATATATATATATATATATATATATAAATATATAAAAGTTTTCATAATTCAGGATTTTTTTTTTTTTTTACTATGCTCTGTAATGTGTCAGAAACAACATCATACAGCTCAGATAGCCATGTGTCATATGTCATTTGAAAGTTCTCACGGAGTAGAATACAACAAGTATAATTGTTGTACGTGTAACCGCCCCCAGACTCATATGTAAATAATATACGGTTGTGGCATTTAAGTCACAATTTCGCACATAACTTCATGAAATATGCATCAATTTTAGGAAATCGGCCATCTTTAAAAAGAGCCCAAACTCAACATAATCCATCGCTCTGATCTAGAGATATTTCTCAGAGTTCTACCACAAAAATCCCACAGACGCAGGTAGCTAAGTATATACACATGAAGCATTCAAGCTACATTTTAGCTCATAACTTCACGAAACATACATCGATCGTAGAAAACCGCACATCGTTATTTACAGAAGATTCTCACAATTAAAAAAGAGCCCAAAATCAACATAATCCATCACTCCGATCTAAAGATATTCCTCGCGAAGTTCTAACAGATAAACACTAAAGGGCGGACATAGACCTAAGTACACATATTGAGCATCGATGTCGCGTTTTAGCTTATAACTTCAAGAAATATGCATAGATTGTAGAAAATGGCACATCATTACTTACAGTGGATGCTCCCGATTAAAATGAGTCCAAAATAAACATAATCCATTATATCGATCACGAGATATGTCTCACAAAGTGATGTAACATAAGCCGCTTTTCCACCATCGGGCCAAACAGTTCTCATTGCGTAACCATTCCATTCAGTGCCGCTCCGGCCCAGCTGGTACGGTTACAGTTTTATTTTCCACTGTGGGGCTGATAACGGCCGCTCTTTGGAATGAAATACAAAAGCGTCAGCCGTTGCCTCGGTAACGCAATGGTTTACTGATGATATGAGATGTAAATAATGACCGCTTTATGGAGAATGATCAAATATTTCTTTTAATTTTATTATTAATTTGTGTTTACGTCGCTCAAATAGAGCACTTAGCCAGAGAAAGAGTAAAAAGACAAAGAACTCAGTAAAGTCAGTAAAGACAAAGAACCAAGCCCCCTGCACAAGCATCCGCAGCACCAACCTCACGGTCTCCCCGTCCCTCAACATCAAAGTCTCCTCCTCCCTCACACAGCCTGTCCTCAGATACCAGAGTAACCAGGAGCCATGTTGGTTTGAAATCCTCCAGTACCGGCATGCCACAGACCTCCAAACCAACAAAAGCTAGACAAAAAAGGTCAAGTTCTGCTGTCAGTTCAGAAGAACAAACTGACACGTGGCACAGTCTTTCTGACGAAGATGAGGCACCACCAATGCCCAGCTTTGCACCTAAACAACCTCCTGGACCACAGCTCATAACTGATGAGTTGTATTCTCCAATCCAGTTATTTCAGTTGTTTTTCAGCAATAGTGTGGTCTTGGAGATAATAGCAAACACAAATGCATATGGAGAAAAAATGTCTAACTCTGGGGAAAAAATACAAATGGCAAAAATGTAATGGTTATTTGTCTCTGCTCATTTACATGGGCCTTGTGAAAGCCAGTGAACTGAGTGATTACTGGTCCAAAAAGCTGGGTAACAATTTTAGTTTCCCATCTTCAGTGATGTCCCAGGATCGTTTTTGGTCCATTTCATGGATGCTGCATTTGTGCAATCTAAAGGGAGATGAAGAAAACCAGCAGAAAAGGGGAACTGATGAATATGACCCTTTGTATAAAGTAAAGCCTCTCTACACAGACCTCATCACTGCCTGCAAGACATTTTACCATCTTTCAATTGACGAGAGGATGGTGGCAACCAAAGTCCATATTGTGCTCAAGCAATACATGAAAGCCAAGCCCACTAGGTGGGGCTATAAGCTTTTTGTTCTGGCTGATTCGGTTACCGTATACACATGAAATTTCTCTGTGTATGAGGGGAAAAGGGCCACACGCAGTGACAAAGGACGACTCTGTCATGTCCCGTTTCCTCTGCTAGGCACAGGATACACACTGTTTGTGGACAATTTTTACACAAGCCCAGATCTCTTCAAAGACCTAGCAGGGCTCCAGATGGGTGCATGTGGCACAATCAGAACAAACAGGAAGGGCTTTCCACAGACAAGAGAAAATGACATGCCCAAAAAAAGCTGAAAGGGGAACCATCAGATGGACAAGGCCTTCTGTTTGTTAAAGGGATGGACACACGGGAGGTGGTCATGTGTTCCTCAGTGCACAAGGCTTTTTTTGGGGGGGGTGGGGGGACTGTCAACAGGAGAGTGAAGGTGGAACAGGGTGAGTGGACCTGGCAGGCCATTCCCATTCCTGAGCCTGCACTCGAGTACAACAAATACATGGGAGGAGTTGATCTATCGGATGCACTGATTGGCTATTACAGTGTACTACACAAGACCCGGAAATGGTATAAGAAGCTGTTTCAGCATCTCTTGGACATTGCAATTGTGAATGCCTTCATCCTGCACAAGGAACAAATGAAGGCCCTGCATTTGCTGCCACTGACACAAAAAGAATTCCGAGAGAAGCTCATGCAGGAGCATGAGCTTCAAAAAGCTTTAACACTCTGTGATGGTAGTATACATAAAGCATTGTATATGTGTTCATACTGCCTCACAATTAACAAAGTGCCTTGAAATGCATAGCATTATTGGGCGGGACACTTTAGATTCTAGAGAGCATTTGATTGGACAGAGAATCTGATGAGAAGCTGAAGTGCAGGGTGATGTCATTGTCAAGACACTTCAATGGGGCTTTAAAGATGCGAATGCTCCACTCATGTACCGCTCACGCTCATTGGAAAGGCAAAGTCCACTCAAATAATGCGGCAACATGAAATTTCTATGTAGTAGGGATGTAACAATTCACTCAACTGCGATACGATACAATTTCTTCTTGTCTTCTTCTTACGTACAATCATATGCTTTAAGGGCACAATGAAAGACACGGTTGGATTTTTTCATCACACAGCACTGTGGTTGCCGTTTTGAGTGGCTTAAGAATCCTCACGATGTCCTCCGCATCACGGATGTCTGAGACATCCAAAGTGTTGATGTCACGGACATTTCGTCGAACGTCGTTGCTCAGGAGAGCAGCTGTCACAGCCTCTTGCTGTTCGAGATAGCGTTCGATCATATCCAGACTGCTGTTCTAGCGCGTAGCTGGATGATTCGATGATTAACTTGTGTGCTGGAAGCTCCTGAAGTATTTGTTTGGCTGCGAGTGCTGCTGTGGCTGTTGAGCTTCTGTGAAAGAAAGCAGCAATGCGCCTCACTCTGCCCAACAAACGGCTCATGCGGGGCACACTCAAACCCACTTGGCTGGCCAAGTTTAAAGTGTGGGCAAAACACCTGACATGGGGGGCTAGCGCAGCCTCTCTGACAGCAACATCCATATTTCTCACGTTGTCCGTAACAACAGCAATTCCACGGTTAGCCTTTTGAAGCCCCCATTCACTCACAGCTGATTTTAAAACTTCAGCAATGTTAGTACCGGTGTGTGTTTCAAACAAAGGGCGAGTTTGAAGAACAAAATTAACCATCTCCCACTCGCTGGTTATCACATGGTCTGTGACCGTAAGATAACTTTGGGTAGCCCCGAAGATCTAGTTGTCTGTTGTAATTGCTATCTGCTTTTCTTAGGGTCTCAACTACCTTAGATTTTGTTTCTCTGTAAAGCGCTGCCATAGTCTGGCTAAAGTGGGGGTGTGATGGGATGGTGTATCTGGGCTCCAATGTGTTCACCAGTAGTCGAAATCCTTCATTTTCTACGACAGAAAATGGCCTCATATCTTTCGCCATGAAAACACAGATGCACCGTGTGATCTCTGTGGCTCGCGCACTCTTCGGACCGAGTGGAGCTGCAAATCCGCTGGTCAGAGTGGTTTGGCCTGTTAATAGCTTTTTACGTACCGATGGAGCTGGTGACTGGAGCTTCTCACTGTGGCCACACCTCAACATCCACACTTGCCGCTGCCATATTTCCTAGTGTTTTATGCTACAACTCGTTCGCTGCTATCGCGCCTGTAAAGCGAGGTCACAGTTTACAGCTTCATGTATCACGATTCGTTTAACATCTCAACCGACTTGAATCGTCACATATTTTTATTGATTTTCAATCAGCTGCGATTGAATCGTTACGTCCCTACTTTGTAGTAGTTTACTTGTTTCTGTTTGCAATAGCCTTACTGTGCTGTAACATGATGTGGTATAGCCGTGCTGGGCAACACTGGTAAAATTACGGTACTGGTCCACTCCCTGCTCACATGCTTTAATAGTAATAGCTTTGTAGGACTATACATTATTTGAATAATTGGTCAAAAACTCTGTTAAATCTGATTCTCTTGCATAGAACTGAATAAAGAATAATATTGTAACAAGACACACCAGGCTCTGTCACTAACCAATCAAAGAGAGCACTATCTCCGGAGTTCTAATCAGGCACACCTGACACCATTCAAGCTAACAACATGTCTTTGTATTTAAACACACAACTCGAACTTCATAGTTGTCTGGTCTCGTTTTGAGTAAGAACTGCTTACCAGTATTCCACGTTCCAGCGACAATGCTCCTACGTTTCCTACAAGTTCCTATTCTCCATGTCTTCCCCAATCCTCTCTGTGTGTACCTGTTCCATGTATGTGACTTACCTCCAGAGTCTCCAGTGTTTACTCGAGGTGTGTGCTTTCTCTCCAGTTCCAAGATCCACAATCTCCTCATCATCTGCAAGGACAGTAAAACTGTTACTATCTCTCCACTGAACTTTGCAATTTACAGTTTACTCACCTGCATCTGTTTATTCTGCATTGCTGCAATAAACTCTCAACTGTTGTATTGTATACCATCTGAGTCATTCCGTTACAAATATACTTATATTTAATATTAATGTATTTTCTGTCAAATTTTAGTGTGTTACTGTGGTTATTTTACACAACTCTAGTGTATGATATATGCAGTTAAAGGGATAGTTCACCCAAAAATGAAAATTTGATGTTTATCTGCTTACCCCCAGGGCATCCAAGATGTAGGTGACTTTGTTTCTTCAGTAGAACACAAATGATGATTTTTAACTCCAACCGTTGCAGTCTGTCAGTCGTACAATGCATGTTAATGGCAACTCCATCTATAAGAGTAAAAAAAAACATGCACAGGTAAATCCAAATTAAACGCTGTGGCTCGTGATGACACATTGATGTCCTAAGACACGAAACAATCGGTTTGTGTGAGAAACCGAACAATATTTATATCATTTTTTACCTCTAATACACCACTATGTCCAACTGCCTTGAGCATCCGGTGTGTGAGGTCTAAAAACGCACTCTGATGCCGGAAGTGATCTCTTGCGCCTATGGTCAATGAGTGTGAGAGATCACTTCTGTTGTCAGAGCGCGTTCAGATCTCACACACCGGATGCTCAAGGCAGTTGGACACAGTGGTGTTTTAGAGGTAAAAAATGATATAAATACTGTTCGGTTTCTCGCACAAACCGATCGTTTCGTGTCTTAGGACATCAATGTGTCGTCACGAGCCGCAGGGTTTAATTTGGATTTGTCTGTGCATGTTTTTTTTTTTACTCTTATAAATGGAGTTCCCATTGACATGCATTATACGACTGACAGACTGCAACGGAGTTAAAAATCATTTTTGCAACCAAAAAAATAGCACCATAATACATTTAAAAGACATGTAGAAACAATAAAACACATTTTACACATGGGGAATACCAATTGTTAAGTCAATAATTCAAGAAGGTCCATACTTTAAAGCTCTTGATTCTGACTTGTAACATAGTTATTGTAATTGTTTAACTACAGCAGACCAGAAGACCACTGAACTGTGTCATTAAACTGGTGTTGATTTGTATTTGCATTTTTTCACTTTAGGTCTGAAGGTGCTGAAAGAGGAGAGTCAAGAACTGATTGAAATGAAAGAGAAACATCAGTATGAGAAACATCATGATTTCGTAAATGGAGAACAATCTACACAGATGGAAAAGACTTCCTCACAAAAAAGAGAATTTAACAGTTATTTCACCTGCCGTCAGTGTGGAAAGAGTTTCAGTCAAAAACAAAACCTTGAAGTCCACATGAGAATTCATACTGGAGAGAAGCCTTTCACCTGTCAACAGTGTGGAAAAAGTTTCACTCAAAAACAAAACCTTAAAGTCCACATGAAACATCACACTGGAGAGAAGCCTCACACATGCCCTCAGTGTGGACAGTGTTTTACATATAAATCATCCCTTGAAGTCCATGTGAGAGTTCACACCGGAGAGAAGCCTTTCACCTGCAAATTCTGTGGAATGAGATTCTCACAAAAAGCTAACCTTGAGGTTCACATAAGAGTTCACACCGGAGAGAAGCCTTTCATCTGCCCTCAGTGTGGAAAGAGTTTCACAGTTAAGGGGAACCTTCAGACTCACATTAGACTTCACACTGGAGAGAAGCCTTTCACATGTCTTCAGTGTGAAAAGAGTTTCACATATCGAAGAGACCTGAAGTGTCATTTGCAAACTCATTCTGAAAAGAAAGTGCAATGTTCTGAGTTTGAAAGGTTTAGAAAAAAAAAACAGGCATTTCAAATGTTCACATCATAACTGAATGTAGGCCACATATAATTGTCCACCTTCATGGTCACTTCTTTATACTTCAGGCTTTTTATTTTCTTTTGTCATGTACATATGAACAGCTGTGGCCACACCTGACCTTTGCTATACATTCAAATATTGAGTGGTTATGATAGACGGTCTCTAATTTTGATTGTAGAGGCGTCGCTACATTCCATATATTAACACCTCAGAATCAAAATATCAGTTAAAATTCTGTCTTGCTGTGAAATGCCATAATGTAACTGAGATAAATGTAAAAAATGAAGCATGAGGCTTTCCCCTCATTGAAAAGATTCAAAGCTTCGAGAGTGTCGAAAACAGCGCCATCTGGTGTTTAGTAAAAAATAAAGCAGCCAAAACTCTGTGAAAGAAGCTTCGTCAGACGAAGCAGCTATCACACAGTTTCATGTTACGTTCTCAAATAAAAGCCTAATAGTGCGCGCGCACGTGTTGAATTTATCTCTGTGATAAATTAATTTACCCATTAAACTGTGGCATTTAATGCCAGTATGAATATCAATATGATGTAACAGAAGAATAAACCTATACATATATGAATTGCATATGGCAAATATTTTATTTTCTTGAAATAATTTGTATTCTTCATATTACTTGTATGACTGGGTATTTAAAAATGTAATTGAATAAGTCTGAATGAAAACCTACTCATAATGTACGATCTGGGGGTTCGAACTTTCCGATACGCAAAGCGAAACGCGCACGTGATTGGACAGAAAGTGAGGCTTCATTTGTCGTCGATCACGTGACTCTGGGAAACCAATACACACCCCGATATGGGGCTTCACTAGAAATTGTGTTGCATGCGCGATATGCACATCGAAGCTTTAGTGTCATACATAACATCACTATTATACAATACAGATCATTTCAAATTAGCTTCACAGTAAAGCCTACGCAAATAACAGTCAATTTGGCAAAGTTAATCAGTTATGAAATCATTTCAGTTTTGGCTATAAAAAAAATACAAATGATAATTGTGTCATCTAGTTCAATCCAATTAAAAGAAGAGATTTCTGTGGCCCGAGAAGTTGAAATGCCAATGACGAACACCAACAAGTAATAACCAGTAAAGCTCAGAAAACACAAGCAATGCATAAGTAAGCCCATTTGACTTTGCTTTAATCGGCTGTGCAGTTTTGGATTGAAAGCAGTTTGATTTGTAAACAATGCTTCAAATAAAGATTGTATTAATTACATTGTTACACCAGTAGGTGGCAACAAGTAAAAAAAAAAAAATATTTGACATTGAATCATTCATTCAGGAGATTCTTTCAAAAATGCATATTTATCCAGAAATGAAACAAGTCAAGTCTTTATGGCTACGTTCAGGCTGTCAGTCCAAATCCGTTTTTTTGTGCATGTCCGATCTGATCAGATTTAGAAAGTGTGAACAGGCAAAAATCACATGAAATTTCTGGAAATCCGTTTCAGTCTGACAGTTCCGGATTTCATGTTGTTTATGTGACTTTCTCACGGCATGTAAAACGTAAACGTCAAACATTGTTGTGGTCGTTTTTGGTGTATGGCTACCAATGCAATGTAATTGCCATTGAAACCAATGCAGTTATTCTGGAAAACGAAAGAGCGGCATGGACACACAAATTGGATCTGAACAGTTGCGATACACAATGTGGACAGTCAATAATTTTAGATCCGATTCCAGTTGACAGTTCACACTGTCAGTCCAAATCTGACTAAAATTATTGACTGTAATGAAAATAGACAACTAAATAAAATAGCAAGTAACAAATTTTAATTGCTGCAGTATGGAAGTAAAATAATGACAAATGTATTTGAAACAAAAAAAAACTTGTTGATTTGCACTAATTGGAAAAAAAAAAAGCATTGCTTTAACTGTGCTTGCATTTTAATGCATTGTATTTTTAGCGCCTGCATTTTTTTCAACATGGTTGTATATTTAAGCTGTGAATATTTCAATTCAAAACATTTCACACACATTTTCATTTTTAAAAATTAAATAATCCATATTCACCTTTCGGATGTCACTTCCAAAATAGTCTGTTTACAAAAACAACCTATAATATTCGACAGGCAATTTTCGGGTCCATTTTATTTTGCTTTACAAATTTGCTTCCACAAATTCAGTGATTCAAATTCGACATTTCACATCCGGGAACCGCAGGAAAAGCAGTAGAGTACTTATGCATAATCTCTATTTGCTGTTAGTCGGTTTACCAGCAGGTGGTACATACAAGCAGGTGTTGACAAAGACCAAAGCAATAGTTAGAGAGATTCATCAGTTCATTTACAAAAACTGATTTGCAGAATTGGAGCAAGTGGTAAGTATATGTGATGATTATCAGGGCCAGTATATATGCAGAAAAGCTGATAAGGACACAAAAGCTGTGCTTATGTTTAAGTCTTCACGGTTACTTTCCCTGTGTACATGTAAGCAGCTTTCTCTACTACAAACGAGATTATAATGTTATTCCCCTGATGCTAATGTACAGAACATACAACTGAGGAAGACGTATATTTTTCTTGGTTGTTTAGTTTGATTAACTTTATATTGCGGCGCTGTGCTGCAGTACTAGGGTTTCCCTCGTACGTCATACTCCATGTTTCCCCTGCCGTCGGAACATATAAAATGCTTAACGTAGCTTAATGGATAATACAGTGATTTAAAAAGACCAAACTCATACCTTATTGGTGATGTAGGCTATAATTTATAGGCTACAGGAAAGCTGATGCACTCAGAATATGAATGTAAGTTTCACACAAAGATATTTTTGATGAAATCCGAGAGCTCTATGTCTCCTCAATAGACAGCAATATAACCACCACTTTCAAGGTCCAGAAAGATTGAAAAGACATTGTTAAAATAGTCAACGTGACTGCAGTGGTTCAATCTTAATGTTGGAAGCACTGAATGTAAACAACGTATGAGAATGACACAGAAGAGAAGATATTGTTGAATAAAGTCGTTATTTTTGTTTTGTTTTTCATAACATTAAGGTGAACTACTGCAGTCATGCTGACTATTTTAATGATGTCTTTAGTACCTTTCTGGACCTTGAAAGTGGTGGTTATATTGCTGTCTATGGATGAGTCATATACATCTCGGATTTCATCAAAAATATCTTAATTTGTGTTCCGAAGATGAACAAAGGCCTTAAGGGTGTGGAACGATATGAGGGTGAGTAATTAATGACAGAATTTTCACTTTTAGTTAAAGAATTAAATAGTAGATCTTTTTCTATTTTTTAACTACAAGTGGATGCTGCACACTGGTGGTGGATGAGGAGAGAACCCTGATATGATTGTAAAGCGCTTTGGGTGTACAGTAGTACATATGAAAGCGCTATATAAAATGCCTCATTCATTCATTCATTCATATAAATTCTTAATGATTTTGAAATACTCAAAACTTCAAGATTCTTGACTATTTATGTCACAAAAATGCTCTGTAGTTGGTATAAATATATTTAGATATAAGCCAGACGCTTTTGAAAAAATCTCAGTGGTATTGATAGCTTTGGGAATCTGTGATTGATACTTTGAATCCATCCTTGATCTTATCATTTGAATGTGTTTTCTGTATGTGAATTTTTTAGCGTGTGAACAGGACTTTTATTTTGGTGTGGCGACATGATGTCATAAGGCTGCGCCGTTCTCATGAGTCTGTGATTTGGCTGAAGAAAGGTTTGTGTTTTTAATAATTTACAGTGTTTAAATCAATACAACCTGTTTTGAGTGTTTTTGTATAATCAGGTCATTTAAGGCAATTAACTCTCACTCTGACTGACTCCCTTACCAGTGCACTGACTACTGGACTACTGATTGAGACCCACCCAGAGATTTAGTTTGGGTGTATTTTTCTTTCTGTTAATTATTCTCATCTTAAACATGACAGAGTATCAAAACACAGAAAATCTCCTGGTGAAGCAACTGAGATCCATGTGACACACTATTATAAAGATGGAGCTTATTAAAGAGGAGAGTGAAGACATGAAGATTGAAGAAGAATTCAGAGTCAAACATGAAGATACTGAGGAAAAAACAGGTTGGTTTCATTCTAAAAATCTTTCTTCGGTCATTCTGCGTCATGAATAAATTTATTTAGTAAAAAGCAAACTGTGAAATGTGAGTGATCAAATAGATTTTACTTAATCAAATTAGGGTTTGTAAACATTACTTTTTTTTTTTTTAATTTACTTTTAAAGCTAGTGATGTGAGAAAGCAAATTGTTCATAGCTATTGTCACTTTAAGACCTGACACACGAATCCATTATACATATTATATATTACACGTTTTCTTTCTCTTCTTTCTTTCTGTTTACGTTCACTTAAAGCATAACCGACTGTTTACATGAATACTCGCCCAGACCAGCATTTTGACATTATTTTGTGTGTATTTCACTGTTTATGTGCAATAAGCTGCGAAAAAAATAACTCAGTTTATTCCTGAGAGGTGGCTTTATGTGTGCACACTCGGGGTGTGAGCACAAAATCTGCGGAAATTAGTAAAATTATGCGCAATCCCACACTGAAATTCAAGCCCTGTAACAGCAACAATATTCATCCAGAGCAGGGATGGGCAACTGGCGGCAACTATGTCTTTAAATACAGCCCGCTGGACATTTGAAAAGCAAGTAATGTAAAGATTGCGTTCAGATTATAATGTTAATAAATCAATCCAGGAGAGGTCGCTATTTACAGCCGATCCCAGTATTAACAACAGCGTAGTGCACGCTAATGTGAAAGTTCACTATATTAGCAAAAATAAGTTAAAAATTTACAATAAAAAGCATTTTCACCATCCAATCAGGATGGTAACGGATTATCTTTTTACCAAGTTCAAGGGGTCACCCATATGTTTGGTTTGTTTGGAAACGAATCTGTAATGAAAGATTTTATTGTAAATTGCCATTACACCACTGCACTGCTAACAAAATCCGCTTTCCACTGTCGAGCCGAACGGAATGGTAAGGAACGGTTCCAGTTGTATTTCCACTTGAGCCTGGTACAGCACGATTACAAACCGTTCTCTGCCCGGAATTAGCCAACCAAGCCGAACCGTACTGCTAGAATGCGAGTAGTGACATGACGTCGTCACTCAGGATCGGTCACTTGTCTATTGTCTGGCTACCAGTTTCTCCATAGCTTGCTAAACATGATATTTGAGCAACGTGAACACAAATTAATCATACAATTAAAAGAAATAACTGATTGTCCTCCATAACACGGTCACTATTTAAATTGCATATCGTGTGTAAACTCTTGTGTTACTAAGGCAATGACTGAAGAGCTCCCTTATCAGGAATCTCCGTTATCAGTAATCTGGCCCCCTGGTATTAAGGAGAAAAATTTTTGGCCCTTGTCACTATCAAAGTTGCCCATTCCTGATCTAGAGCAAAAGAAATGAGTGAGGGGAGGTGGGTTTGAGAGAGCGAGGAAGCGCAGCTGGTATCGTTTATCTATTCTGCCGAAAATGAGTATTGGAAGCTTTTCAGATATTTCAGTATTGATGTGTATCGAAAAACCTATATTTTTATAACACTACATTGCACTAAGTTTATTATTTCAGATGCCTCTTTAAAATACTACAATT
The DNA here is from genome assembly GCA_037950665.1 of Hypophthalmichthys nobilis. Taxonomy (NCBI): domain Eukaryota; kingdom Metazoa; phylum Chordata; class Actinopteri; order Cypriniformes; family Xenocyprididae; genus Hypophthalmichthys; species Hypophthalmichthys nobilis. The sequence continues at coordinate 23,136,790 of CM075489.1, forward strand.
GAAAGAGGCTAGTAGGGGTGTCTGCATTTCACACCACTGCTGAAATCCACCCGCATTTGGCAGGTGTTGATGTCAATCCCTTCATGTGTAACAGTATATTGAATCCACTCAGCTCCAAAAGTGACAGCAGCCTAATATTCCTGCTGCTGTCATTAATGTTAATCAAACAACAAAAGACAGAGATAAAATCACTCATTGCTCTTGAATGAATGAAGGATTAGACTATATTTAATTTATAATTATTAAATATAAATATATTTAATGTAAAATTATAAAAAATCTCCATCTGTGGTTAGAAGTATAGTTTCTTGTTAGTGTGATATCCAGACTTGATCATGCACTTAGGCACAATAACAATATCACAAGCTAACATTCAGTACAATATATATCTTTAATTTCATTTAAATATATATATTAATTTTAATCAATGTATTTTTGTATGTCAACAATGATGTAAGAGGGAACCCAATCAAATAAAATAAAATGAACGAGGTGTGACCATCTTACTACGGTTTTAGGGAAGTCATGACTAGCTAGTTTGTTTCTACAATGATACACTTTACACTTTTCTCTTTGCCTTGTTTTGGTTTTGTATAGTAGAGCCACAATTTAATCTTTTCTGAACTTTTGTTGACTTCATTCTTGTTAAATCCCGGGACCTGCAGTATGTGTTTTGACCTCCCAGCCCCACTCTTACTCCCACCTGCAGCAAAGGTAAAACCCCCTGTTCCGCAAGTTTTGTGTTGGGGCCTGCGGAATCCCAATCCCATGTTTTACTGTGGGTTTTTATAAGGGCTTTGATAACTGCCAGCTTGAAAATACATTTACATTTATTCTTTTTGCAGATGTTTTTATCCAAAGCAACTTAAAAATGAGGAATACAGCAAGTGATTCATTGTAAAGAGGCAAATAAACACAAAGAAGTGCTCACAATACTTAGCTAGAATAGGGAGCGATTAAAGGAAAGTCAAAGTGTAGAATTTTAAGTGCTCACGAAAAAGATGAGTTTTCAGATGTCTTTTGAATATTGTCAGGGATTATGCATTTCGGATGAAGGTGAGGAGATCATTCCACCAGCATGGAACAGTGAACGGAAATGTTCTGGAGAGTGCTTTTGTGCCTTTCTGTGATGGTACCATGTATGTGATCACAGGCTTCTAGTAGGGATGTAGGCTCGTAAGAAAGACTGGAAGTAAGAGGTAGATCTGTAAGCAAGCACCAATGCCTTGAACTTGATGCGAGTAGTAAGTGGTAGCCAGTGAAGAGAGATAACCAGAGGTGTGGCATGGGCCCTTTTGGGTTTGTTGAAGACAAGACGTGCTGCAGTGTTCTGAATCATTTGTAGAGGTTTGATTGCTCATGATGGAAGTTCAGACAGAAAAGCATTGCAGTAATCAAGCCTAGAAATGACCAAGGCCTGGATGAGAAGTTGTGTTGCATGCTCAGTGTAGTGCAAACCTTTCTTTGCAGTGTGGTCTTTGAAAGCCATCTGGTCTGACCGACCTTGTTGGGGTAATTGATGATGAACCCAGCTGTATGGTGAAATCGTGCTGTAGAGTCGGATTGGCAAGGAAGACCAGAAGCTCAATCTTTGCTACACTGAGCTGCAGGTTATGTTCTTTTATCTGTGCTGAGATGTCCACCAGACAGCTTGAGATTCATGCAGCTACTGTTGGATCATCTGGTTGAAATGAAAGTTAAAGCTGCATGTCATCAGCATAGCAATCGTAGGAGAAACTATCTGCCTTCATGATGGGTCCCTGTGATGTAGTTTATATGGAGAAGAGGAGGGGTCTTAGAACTGAACCCTGAGGAACCCCCGTGATCAGTTGATGTGCTTTGGATACCTCCCCTCTCCAGGCAACCCTGAAAGTCCTACCTGTGAGATAGAATTTAAACCAGTGAAGTGGAGATGCTATTATCCCCAGTGATGAGAGGGTGCACAGAAGGATCTGATGCTCCACAGTGTCAAAGTCAGCAGATAGATCCAGAAGAACACTGTAAACCCGAACAGTACTACTAAGTTATAAAGATTGAGTATGCTGCAATTAAAGTCTGTTAAATCACTCTTTGTGCCATTAAACCTGTTAACTTGTTTTTGTTTCTTTTCACCCTAGACCTGATGGTGCTAAAAGAGAAGAGTCAAGAACTGAATGAAAATGGTATGAGAAAGAAAGATCAGTATGAGAAATGCCATTTTTTCATGACTAAGGAGAAATCGTTTAGTTACTCACCAACTCATCAAACTAGAAACCTCCAGAAGAGAGTTCACACTGGAGAGAGCCCTTTGACCTGCCAACAGTGTGGAAAGAGTTTCAGTCGGAAAAAAAACTTTAAACTCCACTTGAAAATCCACACTGCAGGGAAACGGTTTATATGCCCTCAGTGTGGAAAGAGATTTGCTCAGAAAAAAACCCTTAAAGTCCACATGAGAATTCACACCGGAGAGAAGCCTTTCACCTGTAAACTGTGTGGGAAGAGTTTCACAGTAAAAGGAACTCTTAAGACTCACATGAGAATTCACACAGGAGAGAAGCCGTTTGTTTGTGAGCAATGTGGAAAGAGTTTCAGATATAAAGAAAGCCTTAATCATCACATGAGGATTCATTCAGGAGAGAATTGTTTTGTATGTCATCAGTGCGAAAGGAGTTTCACAGACAGGAATCATCTTAATAATCATGCAAAAATTCACATTGTAGAGAAGCATTACATGTGTCATCATTGTGGAAAGAGTTTCAAACACAGAACAACCCTTGAGAATCACATGAGAATTCACAATAGAGAGAAGCCTCAAATATGTAATCACTGTGGAAAGAGTTTCGAACACAGAGCGCACCTTGAAAGTCACATGAGAATTCACACTGGAGAGAAACCTTTCACCTGCCCTCAATGTGGAAAGAGCTGCACGACGAAAGGAAACCTTAAGATTCACATGAGAGTTCACACTGGTGAGAAGCCTTACAAGTGTATGCAGTGTGAAAAAAATTTCACATATCACACAGATCTGAAACGGCATTTGCAAACTCATTCTGAAAAGTAATTGTTGTTTTCCTCAGTGTGATGAGGTTTGGAAAAAAGAGCACTTACAACAAACATCTGCGCATTCATTCTGGAGAAAGACAATTCAGTTGTGATCAGTCTAATAAAACATCACACTTGCACATACATATGAAAAGTCATGCAAATGTGAGACCCTGTTTGTGTTCTTTGTTAAAGAGTATGGCAATAGAAATGTGTATCTGTTTGAAATAAAGGCTACTTTAACTCTGCATCTGATTGTCCACCTTCATGACCACTTCTTTAATTTGTATTATTTTTGGTTTATATTCTTCAACTGCTTATATTTTAACTTAGGGCTTTTTATTTTCTTTTGTGCACATTTACTCCAGTGCCCACACCTGACCATCTTCTTTGCTATCGTTTTAAACATTAAAGGATTAGTTCACTTTCAAAAGAAAATTACTCCAAGCTTTACTCACCCTCAAGCCATCCTAGGTGTAAGACTTTCTTCTTTCTGATGAACACAATCATGAGATATATTAATAAATATTCTGATGCATCCGAGCTTTATAATGGCAGTAAGCGATACCAGACAGTATGAGCTGAAGAAAGTGCTTCCATCCACATCCATCCATCACGTACTCCACACGGCTCTGGGGGGTTAATAAAGGCCGCCTAAAGCGAAGGGTTGCGTTTGTGTAAAAAAAATGTCCATATTTAACAAGTTATGAAGTAAAATATCTGGCTTCCACCAGACCGCCTTCCATATTCAACTTCGGAAGAAAACGCAACGCCTCTCGCAGTTCAAAAAGCTTGTGCTACGTCCTACGCCTTCGCTATTCAACTTACGGAAAAAGTGTAACGCGATGCCGGTTCCGTTTTTCTCATAACTTGAATACGGAAGGTGGTCTGGCAGAAGGATAGTCTAAATAAGAATCTTTTAACAGTATGTTATAAAAAAGAAATTACTTTTGAAAATACGAAATACAATGAGAGGAACCAGTGGGCAAAAAAAGAGGAGAAAACCTTACAAAGAGGCAATAATAATAATAACAGTAATAACCAACATATCACATCAGCTTTTGATAAATCTGGCCTAAGAGGACATCCAGGTCTAACAGGAAAGCATTAAGAGAACCAATGGAAGAAAAAAACCTATGAAGAGGCAAAAAACAGCCAGCACATCTCACACCAGCTTTGATAGATCTGGCCTGAGAGGAAGTCCGGGTCTGAGAGGAAAACATTAAGAGAACCAATGGATGAAAAAAAAAAACCTCATGAAGAGGCAAAAAACAGCCAACACGTCCCACACCAGCTTTTGATAGATCTGGTCTGAAAGGAAGCCCAGGTCTGAGAGGAAACAAATTAAGAAAATGTTAGTGGCAAAATATAACACATGGCAAAAGCTAATTATAACATATTAATAAACTAGTAATAAAATGATAATAGTATTGCAGTAATTGTAAAATAAAAATGTTTTTAGGAGGTACAATACTTGGGAGCGGAAAGATCGTCCTTGCCGAGAGGAAAGACTGACCTAGTACTACCATCGTCATACAGGATGAAGGATTACCAGGATTTGAGGGAACAGACAAAGCTTATGTGCAAGTATATTAAGGCCACGCATCATTTGGACAATTTAACGGATATGGAAACAGAGCCTGGGCCAAGAGCTTTGAGGAGAGAATCGGCACAGTTACAGATGATAGTAGTTCGGGCATCCCCAAATGTGAATACAGGGTGGAAGTTGAAATTGGCTGTTGGAAAGTTTGAAAATTCTGTGGGAACATTATCAGAAACTAAGGAAAGACATTTTACAAGAACTGGCAGTGATAAACCTTTCGAATGGCAATAGAACATTGGAAGTGGCGGTTAGATGGGCAAGATGAAACTTGAAAAGGATAAGAAAGGACACAATTGAGAGGGCATAGGGAGATCCGTCAATTGTGGGAGAATGGCTGCAACAGCAGAGGGAGGCATATGAAACACCAAGAGAAGAGGTACAACAAGGCATGGAAACGGAGGGACAAGATGCTGGGACTTCAGTTTAAGAGGAGAATGTAACCACGGAAAGGGAGGAGCAACAGAGGAATAATGAATTTGTTGACATGACCGAGTCTCAAAGCACTTCACAAGTGGAAGAAGAAATACAAGATACTGCTATTTCAGGACAGGAAAAGGGAGGAAGAAGACATTTGTTTAACTTTGGATCGGACAGGGGAGAATACTGGTACGAAAGGGAGGATGGATGAGGGAGTAGAAAGGGATGGAAATGAGGAAGAAAAGGAGGAGGAAGTGGTTGTCGGAAGGATGGAAGGAAGAAGAGGGAGAATAGATAGGAAGAAGAGGAAACGGGGGGTGTGTTCGAAAGACAGGAACATAGGACAGATAAATACGGGGCCTGGAAGTTACAACCTAGGAGACCTTTCTTAATTTTAGGCAATTCTAATCTTAGCAGGATTCCTGAAATTAGTGATAAACGAGTGCAAGTGGTAAGCTATCCGGGGGCACAGCTGACGCATGCTCAGAGGATCTTAAAGCATAAAACACCAAACAGTCCTGAGGTTTTAAAGGTAATTTTATCTTTTGGTATGAATGATCGGAATCACACGTTGATGGCAGTATTACAAAGAACATTCAGTAGAATGCTAGGAGCAGCGAAAGACATTTCCAAATGCTGTGATTATGGTACCTACTGGAAAGGCAAAAGTTATGAGGGAACTAAATAATATGATTGATGAATCCGGAAGAGGAAAAACCCACTTAGCATACAACAAGTTCAAAACAGAAAGGGATATGGTACACTGGACTGCAGAAATGGCACAAGCTATGTTGAGTCACTGTTATAGTTATTTAAACTAGACAGGGAGGGGCTTCATGTGAGCCAAAAAACATCTGGGACCGTGATAAACCTCTCCCAACTGACTTAAAGATGAAATAAAGCTGTTAGAGCGTGGACTGTCTTTTTGTTTCGAGGTTGGATTGTGAGATGCAATACTCACATAGGTTACAAATAAAATCTAATGTTAGGGAATACCATAGAAGGGTAAAATTAACAAAACATTTTGGTGGAGATCAAGATGAAGATTGGACAATGACACCATTTAGATGGAATACAGGATTGGAGTCTAGGGGTGAACAAATTTCAGACATGGTATGGGAGTTGATTAAGGAGGACAGAGAGGTGGTTAGTTTGAGGAAAAAGAGGATTGTAACATCACAAAAGGGAAAGGGAGGCATTAAAAAGGTAAAGTACAAATACTTCTCTGATAATAAAACCGACGGACAAAGGAAGTGTAGTAGTGGTGATGGACAGAGAATAATATGTTAAGTTAATAGACAATTGGAGGACCAAGAATTTTATAAGCCTTTAGCAGAACCAATAAATATGGATTCAGTTGAAGTAATAAAGCAAGAATTAGACACATTACAAAAGGAAGGCTACTTAACAAAGTTGAATACATAACTGGAGAAGGAACACCAAGAGGGAGAAGATTTTATATTCTACCAAAAATCCACAAGGAGAAGTCTTCATGGCCTTTTCCAAACATGCCCCCAGGTAGACCAATTGTATCAGACTGTCAGACTATATACATGGCTGTGTGGGAAGAGACTGTATGGCAGAAATCTGCAAAATTACCCACTTGTTATTTTAGATACCTGGATGATATATGGGGAGTATGGGACCATACGGAGGAGGACATCTTTGAATTTGTTAATACTTTAAACGGACATCATGAATCAATTAAGATTAAATGGGAATTGAAAACAAACAAGATAAACTTTTTGGACACAACAGTGTTCAAAGACCAGAGTTTGAGAAAACGGGGAGGCTGGACACAAAGGTATTTTTTTAAACCGACGGATACACATGCTTCTCCTTTTCTGTTACCCTCCTACATGTTCACTACATTATAGTAGTGAACATGACAGACATATTTTTAAAGGTATCATTAAAGCGCAATTACTGAGGTGTAGAAGGATTTGTACTCGGGAGGAAGACAGAAGGGAGGCAGAGAAGATTCTATTTCAGGCTCTGAGAAAAAGAGGATATCCCAGATGGATTTTGAGGCTAGTCAGGAAAGACTGTGAGAAAATGGATAAAAATAAGGGAGGGGAACAGAAAAGGAGAATTTTATTATTAATCATGACATACTCTAAAGACCACTAAGAAATTAACCAGGAGATTAAAGAGGAATTACCATAAACATACTCGAGGTCAGGCCACAGACCAGTAGTACAGGATGGTGGTAGCATATAAAAGGGGTAAGAATTTGGGAGGTTATCCAAACCCAATGAGAAGCAGAAAAAAAAAAAAATAGAAGGTATGTGAGGGGAGTAAATGGCAAGGTGTTCAAGTTATCTCAAATTATACCTTTAAACAGACCCAATTGTATTTATTTGATAAGTTGCCACAAATGTGGGATGAGGTATGATGGGGAAACAAAGAATTCAATTGGAGTAAGGATAGCAGCACACATGCATGTGATTAGGAAGGAAGTGACAGGGAAGGGACATAAAGTTTCACATTTTATGAGGCATGGCATAGAGAGCATTAGAGTTAGGGGACTAGAACACTATCCAAATTGGGGGAAAACAAATAGATGGGTGAAAGAGAAACAATGGATTAGGAGATTGAGTACGATGTATCCCAGAGGATTAAATGATATAATTGGATGAATGGTTGGAATGCGCTGAATGTATTGCATGTGTAAAAAAAAAAAAATAAATAATAATAATAAAAATGATCAATGAAAAATTGCATGATTGTGAAAATTGTGGTTTAGGGGACTAAGAGAGTAGGTTAGTAACTGGGAGACAAGGTTTATTTTGCGTGGATAGTTTCATAAAAGAGTTTATAGATGTAGAATGGAGCTATATAAAATTAGTTTATATTATAATCAGTTAATATATATCTTTAGAATAATGGAAAATAGGGGATTAAATATTGGATTGAGAGGTAGTGAGATAAGATAGTAGAGAAGTTAGTAGGACCATGCTATGAATTTCTTACTATTTATGGGTGTATTAAATGGATACATAATTTTGGTGTAATGATGGAATTATGATAATACAATAATTTAGTAGAAGGAGATACATGTATGAAAAAGGGAGGTGTCTCTGGTAACCTTGTGGTGTTAACAAAGAGATACTTGGGGAGGGGAGGTATCTAGCCTCTCTGGGTCCACTAGGACAGCATGCAGGGCAGGTGATCCAGGATTAAAGGATCTTAAATGGTTCCAATCTTCTATTGGTGACTAGCACTAGAAGTAATAATTTTTTGGAGAAGGTAGATACAGGTTGAAAATATGGTGTAGTAGAGGTTAATAGGGTAAAGATAATATTGATATATATGTGTGTAAAAAAATTTTGGGAATGAATTTGTGATGCGATCGGGGAAAACCCGTCGGATATCGCGATGGAACGTTTTCAGGTCAAAAAATAGGTCGAATGTAATTTTTTTGTCAAAATTGGGTTCATTAAATTATTATTCTGTAACATCTTGTCTATCATCTCTGAAAATATGGCAAAATTCCATATTTTCAAAAATTTATAGTGGCAAGGTTGTGTTTCTCTAACATTACTGTTTAAGAACACACTGTCACACCACGGTCTGTCCAGCAGAGGGAAACAGAGAGCACAAGACCTTCCACAACTTCCTCCTGATTTCCTGTTCATTATTAGCTCCATGATATCACCTGTGCCTGGCTTGTTAGTGTGTGTACAGGGCTGGCGCAAGCTCAACTGCCGCTCTAGGCAAAACCCCGTCGTGCCGCCCCCACTTCACACTCACAATTAAACTCGATCTTTGAGATGCATGAAAAAGAATGTTTTGTTTATTGATTTATTAATAAACTTGCACTAAAGTAAAAGCATGTACACGCATGTTTTTGGATTTCCTTTTTTTTCTTTCATTCTGCAACGTAAAAAAAAGTGAGCTACGTGACCTCTTCTCCGTTTCTCTCACACACACGCGGAGGGCGAACTAACTTCAAGGCTAAGGAGAAGTGCTTCCCATTTAAAAACACATAAATTTCCCTGTAATAGTTCCAGTTTCCGTGTCGTTGTACAACTTACACAGCCCAGCATAAACTCTCCTGATAAACCATTATTAAAGTGGGTAAGTACGTTCACAAACCACAGCTAATTTCGACAGAAAATGTATAATGGATTTGGCATGGCAGAAAGTGCGCAAAGAGCATTCCCTCAATAATCACAAAAAAAGTTGTCATATTAGGCAACTTTATCTCGATCTCAGAAAGTTCTCTTATAATAAATGCTGTCTGCACAATGAATCTCTTATTTACATAATGTCTCAAATTAGTTTTATTATTATGAGAGGATTTGTGAGCGTGCAAACTCATAGTCCACTCACCGCTCCAAACGCCGGTGTGTTTGTTCAGTGTGCTATAGGCTATGCCGCTCTTGGTTGGGGCGGGGCGGGGCGGGGCGGGGCGGGTTGGGTTGGGGCGGGGCGGGCGGGCGGGCGGGTTTTGGTAATTTGTAGAATGAAGGAAAGGTAATTTAGATTTAGAATAACTAATCTGGTGATAACTTCCTGATATAAGTGAAATGATTTCAAACGAACGTACAAAAAATAAATTAATTAAATTAAAAACTAAATCCCTCTTTTTTGCTGCCCTCACTGTGCTGCCACCCTAGGCGGCTGCCTAGTTCACCTATAGGCACGCGCCAGCCCTGTGTGTGTATATGTGGGCATATATAAGACCTGCGTTTGTTTGTATCTTTGCTCAGTTTTGAAGTTCTTTTGTTCAGACAGATCTTTTGGCTAATATTTGGATTACTTTGAGAGACTTTTTACTCAGATCTTTGACCTGCTTGTTTGGAAACTTTGCTTTATGTTTTTGGACATTTTTGCCTTGTGGATCTGTACCTTCTTCAGCCCTGCTTTTGATGCTTAATTTTTGTGTTTATTCAAGAAGGACATTAAGTAAAGACTGTTTGTTTTTCTCCAATCCTGCCTCTTGTGATTCTTTGCAATGTGGGTCTACACATATAAGATATAAGATATATATAAGATATCACATGACATAAGTAGAAAAAAATCTTCAACAATGACCAATTTAATTTAACAAAAGACTAACCTTGTGGATCTGTATGTATGAAGGCTACTGCCGCGGACAAATGCAGATTTCCAGCTGGTGTATTTCAGATGTGTGGCGGGCTGTTCCACTGTGTTTTGTGGAGGCAGTGTGAACAGACTTATGCAATATTGAAGCAATAAAATGTATATGAACAATATCCAGTATCGCAATAATGAAATAAAATTACGTTTGTACCAGTTTATCAGTGCTACATTTATTTATCATCACCTGCGTGATGGATACAAATGTCCCATTTACAAATTTGTCAACTGTGCAGGTATGGCAGCATTCTGGACACCTCCGAAATCGCTGTAGCAAATTATCTTCATATACCATGTATTTCCTGGCTTTGTAGAGTGGTTGGCAAACCCTGAACAATCAGATATAGCTTTGCAAGTTGTATCTTACAAACAAGTTTGATCATCTCAAACCTGACCTAGATGCCTTGACATTTTTTCAACATGTCTGAAGTTTTAGTGATAAGCCGTGTATACATCTATGTAAAACTAATCTCTACCACATATAGACTTCCTTTTCATTGCTCTTACTCCCGAGTGATATCAGGCTCATAGGTAACATCTGACAATTGTTTTGAGGTGCATGTTGAGTTGTAATTGAATGTGGTGTCTTCCATGCATGGCCTTTTAATTGGTGTTAATGTGAGACATGGATGTTCAATACTTGTGCCAACATTCTCAGAACAAACAGGAACAAGAGAACAACACTATTCCTTAGTGGTGGGGGGTTTTAGTAACAGATTTACGATTTGAATCATAAGCTTGTGATTTGAATTCGATCTTAAATATCGTTTCACTTGGATATACAGTATATATACATTTTTCTCCCCATCCCAATATACTGTACAACACGACATACATTCACATCACAGTGGTAGAGTTGCGCTCACGAGACACTGCAGTTATTCGCAATCAAAAAAGCTCATTATTTGCATGCATTTTAGAGCCTTGCCTATTAAACATTTCATTCGTGTGTTGTTCTGATATGCACTTTTCTGAGCACACACTCAAAGCCACATTAAAAGCCGGTCAAACAGCGTGTGATTACTGGACTAAGTTATCTTTCACATATTACTGCACTAATACTGTCAAATACGCACAAGGTTAACAAACACAGTTGGTTATTATGTCTAAAGAAAGTAAACAGTTGAGAGAAAAGGAATGGGATGTGGACAAGTGTTTTTTTTTTTTTTTTTGGCTTTTAAGTAAAATAAAGAAAGAGTATTACGATAAAAAAAAATTGTATTCGTTCTGCTTAACCTCTTACTGTTCCTGTTGCCTAAGCAATAACAAAAAATACTCTGATGTACCAAGCCATCAGAACAGAACCAACTGAAAACCGTGGTTAAAAAAAACAGGTATGTATTGTACCATGGGCTAACTGTATTGTTGCATCCCTAAAATACTCCTCTCTGCATTTATTTTTTCTCACTATCGAGTTTATGGTAATTTAATGGCTTTTCTGAGGTAAATATCATGTTATGTGACATACTGTTTATAAGCTGTTTTTTTTTGGCTTCTTTCTATGATTGAAACACCATGATGATTCATATCATAAAGTACAGTCTCTTTCAACATACCCTCTGTAGAGAGAGAAGGAGATGATTGGTATGACGCATCTCAGTCTTGATTTAAGTTGGTTGGTGTCACACATGCCAAAAATAATTTATTTAGTTTATTGTGCATATGACATCAAGTTCTTTGGCAGCCCTGTTTGATGTTCAACATCTGAAGAGCTTGGTTGCTAGCTAGTTTCACTTACTGTCAAACCTTGTGAGATACCAATGGTGTACACTGACGGGACAGCCATTATTTGTTAATGACAGACATTTCACGAACCCCATTTCGTGTTGTGTCCAGTTTTTTTGACGCATTCGTGCGTTAAGTGCTTTGAAAACAATCAAACCATCGGGACCACAACCAGGTGCGCTAACAAATTAAATATAGTTAATTTTGATTTCATGAGGCCTTTAAGCACCCCATGTGCCCATTTAAATCACGCTATCAAACACTTGAACCTTCTATAAAATGTGCAGTAAAACATCTGGTTATTTGCCCTTGTTTAACAGAAATGTAATTCACACAACCAGAATTTTAAATGTATATGACTGATACCTTCTCAAAAACCTTTTGTATTGCAGTAATTTTGTATTGCAGTGTGGAGAGCTATTGCATCTGAAACATGTCATAAAGACATTATCAGCCTCTCTTTCTCTGTGTGTGTGTGTGTGTGTGTGTGTGTTTGTAAATATGTATTTTACCAAGAATGAAAATCTGTGTTTTTGAATATAAATTTCTTATCCTCCTCTGGGAACCGGACTTTTATTTTGTTTTGGCGATGTGACGTCATAAGGCGGCGACGCGGTCCTGTGCCTGTGATTCGGCTTAAGAAAGGTTTGTTTTAAGAATTAAAATGGTTTAAATCCATACGAGCAATAATTGTAGAGATAGTTATGTATTATTGAATGTAAAATTCTATAGCTTTATTTAACATTTATGAACGTTGTTTTAGTGAGTAAATCCCATCCACACATGAGTAACAGAAAATGTGTTTCATTTCGCTCCTTATATCGTGAATCAGTTTATTGTAAACAGGAATTCACTGGCAAGCAGTCATGAAGAAACAGCTGCTCGAAACTCCGAGTCAATTGAACCAAATGCTTCGCAAAATGATTCAGTGATTCGAAGCGCTCGAATCACCGCACGATAACGACACCTCCTTGTCAAAACAATGTGAATACAAACACGATAACTTTTGCAAACCAATAGCAAAGTTTTTATAATCTATTAAATGTAAACAGCAAATCATTGAATTCCAAATATAAATAATAACTAAACACGAAGCACCAGTTTTGAATATTTTTGTCTAAACAGGCTAAGACCATTAACTGTCTCTCTGACTGACTGCACTGACTAATTAGGGAGCTGATTGAGATGAACCCAGAGATTCAGTTTGAATTAATTTTTCTTTTTGTTAAATATTCCAATCTTAAACATGACAGAGTGTCCAAACACACTCCTGGTGAAGCGACTGAGATCCACGTGACGCACTATTATCAAGATGGCGTTTATTAAAGAGGAGAGTGAAGACATGAGGATTGAAGAAACATTCACTGTGAAACAAGAAGATACTGAGGAACAAACAGGTTGGTTTCATTCTCAAAACTAAACTCATTTAATCCTTTTTAAAATGTCCACCTCTACAGAAATAAACAATATTTGAGGGATGTCATATAGTTTGAGTTAATGTTTTGTAGCTTTAAAAGGAATAATCTATATTTAATTCATACAGTGCAGTGTTTTATTTTACATTTTACTACTTTATTCAAATTCTGTAGTATTTATACCTGAATACTGCTAATTAAGTTAACCGCATTTCATTATGTTCAGTGTTCCTTCCCATTTTCCATTTCAAAATTCCAGACTCAAATTTCCAGACTTCTCTGCTGATTTTTCAGACCATATTTAACAGCTGATATTTGCAAATGCAATATGCCATAAATCCCAGCAATGTTCCAGTTGATGCGTAACGATTTGTAGAGGTCATCAGCACATGCATATCTGAGAAATAGAGAGTCAAAGAATCTTGTGCTAGCATGGTCACCGTCACAAAAAACATATGTGCACATCTAGTTACTTTGAATGGAGGGGGACGGTTCAAACTCTCATCAAAAAGTAAAATGTAGTCACTACCACATTTCACTTTTGACAAAAGTAGTGATGAGAAATGTGGTGCAATGTTGCTGTCTGGAAACATAAGATAAAAAGGGTCACCCTTCCCAGTACAGCTGCTGAAGGAGCTATGCTTTTTCATGACATCAAGTGCCCAGTGCACTTCCGCAGCAGAACCTCTGGCCCAGAACCTCACAAAGGTCCTCACTGAACTACTTAGGGTGCGTTCACACTTGGCATGTTTGGTTCGATTAAAACAAACCCTGGTGCGATTGCTCTGTTAGTGCGGTTCATTTGAACATATGTGAACGCTGCCGTCCGAACCCTGGTGCGCACCAAACAAGCACACAGCATTTACCTCAGCACACAGCATTGTTTTGGATGTTCGATAAGTTCCGTCTCAAAATAGGCAATACGTCATAAAATCTGACCAATCAGGTTGCGAATGTATCCCTATGCCTTTAGGCTCGGTATCTTTTGGTTCGGTGATAAAGTTGCCAGTCTGAACGCTAATTGGACCAGGACTAAATGGTTTTTTTTCTTTTTTGGTCCGGACCAAATGAACCGAACTACAAGTGTGAACGCACCCTTAATGAAGCTGCAGCTGTGACACTAAAAAGAAAAAGCACTAATGTGCTAAAAGAAAAGTTTTAGCACATTAGTACAGGATTAATACTCTGATCATGATCTGACATGTAGTCTCAGACCTTCAGATTGATGTCAGGTCTGGACTAGCATTAAGTTTAGGGGTATGAAAATGTAAAGTCGATATCCCTACAATAACAGAATGGCTGGTGGCATGAAATGCTGACGTACAAGGTCGGAAATGCCTCCACAATTAATGAAAATGCCCCCAAATTCAATATATTAATTGCCCCTGAATGAGTTTTTTACATTGCATCTCCAAGCAACACATACGCTGCGTTTCCACCAAAATTACCTGGACCAGTTTGTCCCAGGAACCCCCCATCTCTCTACTCGCAGGCGGATTTCCTTCACTCTCGCACAAAACTGGACGTGCATTCTCAAATATACAGTCTAATGGCTCTGCTCTCGCTCAGATACTTGCGCACGCTCAAACTCAAACTGTCCTTGCTCTTTCCCTTAAAATGGTCATCTTTCCTGGATTTAGAAGCTTTCAACCACCCGACTGACGAAATAACACAGTGTAGGCTACCTGTCAGGTAACGTTACTGATCATGAAATATCAGTGAGAGCACGACTCGCAACAACATTGATGAAAAGAATGTGCTTTTGGGTCAAAATTGTCATCTCGCTGCACAGATATAATGCAAATGAAACATCCAATTGACGTTAATTTGAGTTAAATAAGTGATCTGGCACTGGAACGTGTTGTTTTTGAAATCATGCTGAGTGTTATAAGTGGAGGAACGGTCCCTATGGCCCTCTTCAGAGTTCAGACATGCGTGTCAATCTATCACTAGACTCTTCTATCCAGCAAAATCACTGACAACCCACCGGCAGAAACATAAATCGGCGCTTATGCTTCCAGCTAATGTTAATTAGTCATTTGAAGACTAATTAGCTCAAATTCATTGGTGCATTGATGGTTTCGTTGCTCGATGTGGTGGGTCTTGGTCCCACCTTGGGCGGTGTATAAACGTTGTGAGACTGGGTGTAGAGGATGCTGTGACTGGGATAAAGTGCTTTTGCCCTAGCATATGGCTTCCAATTGCCACCTCTCCCACGCTGGATATGGGAAATAACTTTCTTAAGCCGCGGTCACACTAGGCTTTGAACGTGCGAAATTTCTTCGGATGCTGTAACGGTCGTGAAATGACGTCACAGTCTACAGCGTCTTTTTTATAACATGAATTCAACATATAACTTAAAGTAATACATTAAAAATGTAAAAATATAGAACCTACTCAACTTTGCTGCAAAAATATCATTCTTTTAATTCAGCCAAGAGGTCAAGCCGTGACGAATCGATCTTCTACTGGTCGCACGTCTTCACGTGATGCGAATTCGCAGGTCGGAGTTCACCAAACTTGAACTTGAACAAGCTTGCATTTCCGGTCTGATGCATTCACATGCGTTTGAATGGAAGTTAATGGAACGAAAAGTGCAGTGTGACCGCACCTTTACTGTACAGTACTACTCAGAGCATGTAGCCTAAATTCTGCTTGATTAGGGACTCCAGCATATGAGCATTATTCACACTTTACGTGTAACACAAACAAGACTTTTTTAGATTAAACACTTATAAAGACTAATCGAACATAAACATACATGCATTCAGTTTAGCAATGGAAAGAGAGCTAAAGCGCAATACGTTATCATTATTTGAAATTCAGCACATCAACAGCCTTGAGCAAACCATAAGTTTCTTAGTTTTAATGCACTCTTCTATAAAAGGGGGTAGGGGATACTTAATGTATCAAATAATGAGACTAAGTTTGATACTTGCATGTCTCGCCCATTTGAGTCCAAGTGTCCTGATTTGTGGAGGCTCCAGTTGATCTTTTCTAAAGTTGTCTTGATGAGAGAGAACCAGTTTGAGTCACAGGATCTTTAATGAAAGGAAAGAGAAGGCATTGTTTGTTGGTTGAGGGGTATTGTTGATTATTTGTTAAATACAACAAATAATTGTGTCTGATCTGTCCAGTCGCCACAATTATCATATTTCTTGCATCTAGTTAGAACTCTAGGCACTGTATTTTGATCCAACTAGAGCTTTTTAATTGACCCTGGAACATTTCTAAGGTGGAAAAAGGCTGTTCTATAAATAGCCATCCTGTCTTTTATACCATTAACACACTGCCTAGAGAGTTTTGTCATGTTGAGAGGAACTATAGAATATAGGGATGCTCTGATCCACTTTTTTCGCAATACCTGGGATTCAGTATTGGCTGATACTGAGTACCAATCTGATACTAAAATAACATTTTAAAAAAGCGGTGCTGAATTACTTAATAAACTGTATTCCTCACTGTGTGGAAGAGACTGATCATTCTATTGTGCAAGGCATCAGGATTGACTTAAACATTACTTGAATAACAAACAGACACAAATGTGGTGAATTATTTATTAAATAATTGTGCACCAGTGTAACAACTGTAAATAAACCAATAGCTTTTCTAGCTTGGTAGACATTCAAAATAAAAATATCCAGCTGACTCCTTCATTCATGACTTTGTCATGTATGACTTTTTATATATTCATGAAAAACAAGTAAATATATTTATATGTAAATATATTCTGTAAAATTAAAAGAGATTTCTTTTAAATTTATAGCAAAGCTTTTTAACGAGGAAGCAACAAATGATGCGGCAGAAGAATAAAGTCTATTAATAATCTTTCATTGTGCAAAAGTATTATAATATGAAAAGCTCTAATACAGAGTGGAACAAATCGCTTATGCTAATGATCTAACAGACACCCGGGAGGAAATAACATGATTTAGAAACAGCAATAAACTCCAGCAAGATAAAAATCATTTTATGCAAAACCATATACCTTTATCTACAGATCAAATATAATAATAGAAACATTGAATCTTCTTGGAGAGAGTTTCATCGTGTTGACTGTCATATCCAATCGCGACACGCAGTTTGATGCTGACTGGAGAATGACTGACAGCCGCAGTGGAGGGAAGCATTTCGTAAACTTGAATTTAACAACTTAAATATTCATCTGTACCTCACATTAAACTATGGAATGGCTTCAAAACACTTGGAATATATGCACAAAAAGTTTATGGTGCTTTATAATGTTTTGTGCCTTTTGTGGGGCTACTAATAACAGAATAATAACAGAATTTAAATTGGTCTCATCTGACCGACCAATTACTGAGTATCGGATTGGTGTATCCCTACTATAGAAATTAGTATTGTTGGCATAACAGTGAAATCTAATGATGATGTATCTCGGGAAACAAATGCAAGGAGAAAAGCAGAGGACTTAATACCGAGCCCTGTGGCACTTATACTTGTATTTTATAAGACTAATGCAAGGTTAAGAACATGCAAGAGAATGTTGTTGAAAGGTCAAATAGCACTAGAAGAAAGATCTAGCCATGTTCAGATGCCAAAAGCAGGTGATTTGTACCAGTTTCTGTATTACAATGTTTGTTGTTTTGTGCCATTAAACTGGAGTTAACTTATATTTCTTTCTTTTCTTTTTTTTTTTAATTTAGATCTGATGGCACTGAAAGAGGAGTGTCAAAAACAAAATGAAATGGAAGGGAAAGATCATTATGAGAAATGTCATAGTTTCATAAGTGGAGAAAAATCATTTAGTTGCTCACAGACTGAAATGTCTTCACGAAAAAGAGATCATAAGGCAGGAACTGAAAGTTGTTTCACCTGTCAACAGTGTGGAAAAAGTTTTACCCAAAAAGGAAGCCTTAAAGTCCACATTAGAGCTCACAATGAAGTGAGCTCTTTCACCTGCCAACAATGTGGAAAAAGTTTCAGCAGAAGAGGAAACCTTAATTACCACATGAGAATTCACACTGGAGAGAAGCCTTACACATGCCCTCAATGTGGAATAAGTTTCACTCAAAAAATAATTCTCAAAAGACACATTAGAATTCACACCGGAGAGAAGCCTTACACCTGCCAATTTTGTGGAAACCATTTCATTCGAAAAGGAAGCCTTAAAAGCCACATCAGAATCCATACCGGTGAGCAGCCTTACACCTGCCCTCAGTGTGGACGGAGTTTTACACATAAACAAACTTTTAATGCCCATGTGAGAACTCACAATGCAGAGAAGCCTTTTACCTGCCAACAGTGTGGAAAGAATTTCACTGAAAAGGGAAACCTTAATAAACACTTGAGAATTCACACTGGAGAGATTTCTTTCACCTGCCAACAGTGTGGAAAGAGTTTCACTGAAAAGGGAAACCTTAAACAACACATGAGAATTCACACCGGAGAGAAGCCTTTCACCTGTGAACTGTGTGGAAAAAGCTTCACAGCAGAACTAAACCTTAGGAATCACATGAAGGTTCACACTGGAGAGAAAACATTCATATGTGATCAGTGTGGAAAAAGTTTCAGACATAAAGTAACCCTTAATTCCCACATGAAGATTCACTTAAAATTGTGAGCAGTATTATAATAAAAATTATTTTGCCATCACACTCATAAAGCCATGCATATCTAAGACCCTGTTTTTGTTCCTTGTTATGCAAGTGTTAAAAATACCATCAGAAAAATATATATTAGTGTGAATTAAGGCTACATTCACACCACAGCTGAATTTGGACAAAATCTAATTGTCCACCTTCGTGACCATTTCTTTCACACCTGACTATCTCCTCACAAAACTCACAAGTAAGCATATGTTGTCAATCTGAACTTGAATATGGGTACTGTTGCAGCTCATGTGGCGGTATCTAGCAGTCTGATTCGCTGATCCCAGGTGTTTCTACACTCTAAGCAGAAAAGGTTCAAAAAGGAACCTTCTGACGTTCCTGAAGATTGCAACTGTGGGGGAACCTTATTTATAATGTTTGAAAATAACTTCAAGATACCCCATTCAACATCATGTATTTATATACATACACTGATGAGCTAAAACATTATGACCACCTACCTAATATGTTTTTGGTACCAAAACAGCATGCCCACTTAGGCATGAACTCTACTAGACCCCTCTGCTAGGTGTGCTGTGGTATCTGGCACCAAGACATTAGAAGCAGATCCTTCAAGTCCTGTAGATTGCGAGGTGGAGCCACCTTGGATCGAACTTGTTGGTCCAGCACATCCCACAGATGCTCAATTCAATTGAGATCTGGTGAATTTGGAGTCCAGGTCAACACCTTGAACTCTTCCTCATGTTCCTCAAACCATTCCTCAACAATAGCTGTTTTTCCACTGTCAGGCCAAAAGCGAGTGTACTAGTGCATGCCAGGGCCAGTCATGTTTCCACTGTCACTTTCGGGGCTTGATCGGGCCTTGTCGGGGCTTCCTCGGGGCCAACGGCTAGGGTTTTTAAAAACTTTATGAAAATTGCACTGTCGATTGATGCTCTAATGTAATCTCGTTGTATTATAACAATGACAATACATTAAATTATTATTATTATTATTATTTTGGCCTGCCGAATACCTTGGTCCAAAGCGGGCCAACTGGGGCTTGAGGAGTGGCCATGAACAGAGATGGAGTTTATCTGAGTCAGGAGAGGGTCAGCCCTGCTGCCCATTTCCTATGTTAATATGTCAGGCTACCAGCTAACTTCATATTTTAAACAATTTTCAGCTCATAACTCACTTTCATAAACCTGTCTGAAGGGTGAAACAACTCCCTCCCCCTTCTCCACTTATTTTATTAGTGATGTTGTAAACTGTACCTTGAAAATGTATGTATATATGCAATAACTGTCTTTTTTTTTTCTTCTTCTTCTTCTCTTGTGTTGTATGGGTAGGAATGGGAACAGTATGTAAAGAGTTCAAAACTTGTCTTTAACTTTTGTACCATTATTGTGACTTTCTTGTAATTATTGCCAAACCTTTAATAAACAGAGAATTAAATAAAAACTCACTTTCATAAACCAGCGAGTGTTTGAAATGAATTACGATTACGATCCGAAGGGGAATCTGATCACCGTGTGAGGCAGAAATATATTTATATGTAATGCTAAAGGCTACTTATGCTAACCATTGTGATAATAAATACACGTTTACGGAAAACACCAGAGAACGTTTTAATAATGTAGACAAATCATAGATGATTATAATCGTCTATTTATTTGGCTCCATGTTTTATCAGTCTTTCCCCTGTGCCTTTGTTAATACCAGACTAATGCATCCACATATGTCATAAATGACATATACTCTGGTTAACTCGTATAACTCCTGTTTTCTGTCCGTGAGCTCTCTCTGTTGCTCTGGCTCACTATAGTGAGATGGAAGAGATCGCTCAAACCTCCTCAGATCGCATAATTCATGGAAAATGAATAGAAATGTCATGTAAACATGATATTTTATCAATATTTTTCTAAATGTGTAAGCCTTCGGACTTCAAAGCCTTAATGGAGCTGTTTTGTGCATTGTGACCTCTCTACAATGGTAACTTTCTCCTCAACCCAACAGACCAGCTTCTGTGGACTTTGATGAAGCTGAAGCTTAATCTGTTCCAAAACAACATGGCTGAAAGATTTAGTGTGTCCCAGAGCAAATGTTAAGCTACTGTATTGACCTCATGGAAGAAAATATGAGGGACTACTTTCCTTGGCTTACAAAGGAGACTATCTGTGCTACAATGCCCAAATGGTTTAAAGAATACTACCCAGGCACAAGATGCATCTTAGATTGCTCTGAGACCCCCCTCCAAAGGGCCAGGAATCTGGATCCCCGTGCAGTCTTTTAGCCATTACTATGCCCAGAACACTATCAAGTACCTAGTGGCAAATGCACCCTGTGGCCAAACAATGTTCATCTCCCCAGTTTATGGACACAGATGTAGTGACAAATTCATTACATGCGACTCAGGGTTCCTGGAGTACCTGAATCCAGGAGATGAGGTCATGGCTGACCGAGGCTTCACCATCCGTGATCTGCTGTCTGAAAGGAAGGTGAAGCACACAGTACCTGTCTTTACTAAAAGGGGGCACAGCTTTCTGAAGAAGACACCACCAGCACAAGGAGGACTGCTAATGTGAAAGTCCACATGGAGCAAATTATATGCAGACTAAATCATTTCAGAATTATTTCACAAGTTGTGCCAATCAAACTTGCACCAAAAATAGATACAATTCTGAGAATTTGTGCAGCCCTGTGTAACCTGCAAGGGGACATTATCCATGAAGATAGTGAGTGAGATAGATTGGAGTTGTCAACAAAGCAGTAAGTTTTGACACTGGAAGTGTTTACTTGTGTTTTGTACATAGGCCTAAAAAGAAACATACAATGAAATGTTCAACTGTAACAAGGTTTATTAAAGGTACTTGTCACTTAACTGCGAGGCATTCTTCATTTCCATTTCTGGTGTGATTGAGGGTGCGCGGAGTGCTAAATATACTACTAGGAAAAGCGTTACTATTATGCCGTCCTGGAAGGCGATGACATTAAGAAGTCGCTGGAATTTATGACGGAGGATATTTCTGCTGTTAAATTGCAGCAGAAATCCATCTTGGACCTGGTGGAGGAGGTGAAGGCTCTTCATATCCAGAACGCTGAGAAAGACCGGCGTCTGGTGTACCTGGAGAGCAGAGTAGCAGAGTTGGAGCAGTACACCAGCATCAGCGATGTGATTATTACTGGGCTCCGCATCAAACCCCGGTCATACGCTCATGTGGTGACCGTTGACAACGGGGGGGATCAGGTTTTCAACAGGTGGTTGCCTTTCTTTAATCCAAGGGGATTGATAACATCGAGGCATACCACCCTCTGCCCCGGAGAAATGACAGCGACAAACTGGCTATCATCATGAGATTGATCAACAGAAAACTCAAAACTGCTCTGTTAAAACAAGGAAGGAAGCTAAAAGGACAACATCTTCATAAACGAACATTTGACAAAATGAAACGCAGACATCCCTAGAAAATTGTGTTTCTTGAAGAAACTGGGAAAAATTCAAAACACATGGACCACAAACTGGTCCTACCGGTTTTTACAGTTTATGACAGTAAGAGAAAACAGTCAGATGAAAAACAAAAATATAGACAAGTGAGGACAGAGGAAACTATGAATGCATTAAAGAATGACTTACTAGCACAAAACAGGGAAAATTGTATATAAAGAAATTGATGTTGATAATGCATATAATACATTTTTAAGAATATTCACATTGTTATATGATAAAAACTGTACAATTATACAATTCTGTAGAAAACAAAAATATACAGATCAACCATGGATCACAAAGGGATTACATAATGCTATAGAGAATTCATAAGAGCTTATTATATGGCCTGTGCAAATGAACGCTGGATGATTCAGTTGCTGATTCAGTCGTGAAATAAGTGATTCTTTTAAAATTCCCTTTAAATTACTTTATTTATTTTGAGCTAATTCGCTTACAGCTATGTCAACATCAAGACATTTGGCTAGACATCTCCATCTATATTTCATTAAACCAAATGCACTGAAAAAAAACGAAAAAAAACAACAACTTTCCTGTAGCTCAGTGGTTAGAGCATGGCACTAGCAATGCCAAGGTCATGGGTTCGATCCCAGGGATTGCACATACTCAGATCCAAATGTATAGTATAATGCAATGTAAGTCGCTTTGGATAAAAGCGTCTGCCAAATGCATAAATGAAAACGAAAAAAAACAAAACAACTAAGAGGTTTTCACCTGATTAAAGTCAAATGTCCATTCCAGGGCCATTCGAAGTGCATACTAAAATAGACAACAAATACCATTAAGAAAATTAAAATGCTACAGTTTACTGTCACAAGCTATTCTGTACTTCTGTTGTAAGTACACATAACCCTGGACCATCTACAACTCAAACATTGTATGTAAATTAAACAAAACTTTTGCCATCAGCATAACTGCCCATAGTCTGTAAATTCACAACTTACTATCAGCATGGACACACCACAATCTGGTCCCTCTGCCTGGGTTGGAATATTCTGTGAAAAAAGCAAATGTAATGTACTTTTTCATACATAAAACTATTGGACAAGGACTGGAGAAGAAAAAAAACCTGGTGATTGTATTCATGTACCTTGGTTTTGATGATTTTCCATGTGCTAGGCAGCAGCTGTATTTAGAAGAAAATATTCAACGATAAAATATATAAAAATATATGGCTACTTTGTCAAACTGGAAGACAATCCAGGCTAAGGTATGGTGCAGAACACAGATTATTAGTTAATGGAAATTGAATTTCAAGTGAATTTATACCACCGAGAAAGTAAATACATCCCACAAAACCAGATGATGTGCAGATGAAGTGACCGTGACTGTTTTTTAGTTATGCCCAACACTTTGTTTTTTGACATGAAGATAACTGGCAGCCATCTTGTAAAGTGATAGCCATGAAAGATTAACTGCAGAGTGAGCCAATTTCACACTTGCATCACCAGAATGATAAAATAATATCTACAGAAAGGCTCCCACCATATGTGGACTATTTTCCTTTACTGTTGAAGCTGGAGCAGGGACATTCAAACCCCCCATCCCAGCAGAACTGCTCTACATCAGGCTTTGTCCTAAAATGCATAGGATGCTGTCAAACATTATACACATTATGTGGTATTTCCGTTAATAAAGGAGTATACAAAGATGATTTGTCACATATGCGTTATAAAATAAGACGTAGTGAATTGCGGTTGCTCAACCAAGTTGCTGTGCAAGGATTATAAGTGATCAGTGCTTATTTAAGATGTCATATGTGTTTGAGTGTGTGTTTTGTGTGAGGGGCAGGGAAGTACATATGTGTAAGAGGGATGGTGTGTGTGTGTATGTGTAAATAGTTTAATGTTGCTGTAATTTATAGTAATATCTTCAATATTACTCAGAAGTCTCATTTCAAATATAATTCCCTCGAAGTGATGGTGCTTTATGTAACATTATGTAATGTAATTGCTAAATCCCATTTGACATTTGTGCTGGCTACTGTCAACAGGCCACCAGGGCACCATACAGACTTTATCAAAGAATTTGGTGATTTTCTATCGGCGTTAGTACTGGCTGCGGTTAAAGTCCTAATTGTTGGTGATTTTAATATCCATGTAGATAATGAAAAAGCTGCACTCGGATTGGCATTTACAAACATTATAAAATCTATTATAAATCTATTTAGCCAAGGCTGTAAAACCAACTCCCTGTTGCAAATATGGTAGAACTATCATTTCTACCTCTAAAGACTGCTTTATAAACAATCTTCCTGATCAGTTTCATCTACTTAGCATACCAGATAGCTTAGAAGAACTCGATGTTGCAACAGAAACTATTGACTCTTTTCTCCAGCACATTAGACACAGTTGCTCCTTTGCACTTAAAGAAGATTAAGGAAAATAGTCCAACGCCATGGTACAATGAGCACACTTGGGTCCTTAAGAGGGCAGCCAGAAAAATGGAGCGCAGCTGGAAGAAAACAAAACTAGAAGTTTTTTGCATTTCATGGAAAGAAAGCACTTTTGCGTACACAGAAAGGCCGTAAAAAATGCTAGATCTGCTTATTTCTTAAACCTTTTAGAAGAAAACAAACACAACCCTAGGTATTTATTTGATACAGTGGCGAAATTAATGAGAAATATTCAATTCACATTTATTTGTATAGCGCTTTTCACGATACATATCATTTCAAAGCAGCTTTACAGAGAATGCATGTCAACATTACAATTTAGAGAATGCAGTTAGCTAATAATGTAATAATTTAGGCAATTTAATTTACAATCACTGTTAGCAGTTTAATTGAAGGTAGAAGCAATGAGCTCCTGGAAATAATGAATTACATATTAACAATAATTTGGGAATGTGCATGTTGATCCAGATGTTGCGTTATCTGAAGTCCTCGCCGTCTCTTCAAATAAAGCTTCAACTTTTGACGTTTCTAAACAGCACAGCAGTAATGACTTTATGAACTTCTATAAAAGCATCAACCCGCTGAGTGAACAGCAAAATACAGATGACTTCAACGAGACTAAAGATGAGCGTAGACAACAGAGAGAGAATTAAATTCAGCACTTTCATTTCCAACATGTGCTTGTTCATGGCTGTATTATTTAATTCATGCAAAGTTACATCTTTATTGGGACAGTCACAGGACTTGACGAATTATCTTACGTGACTCCGTGAGCTTGTCTCTATTTCTTAGAGACGAGCTGCATAAACTAGCTACATTTCAGGCATTTATGTAACACATCTAATTTGTGCATTAATGGATGTTATGTTAAATTAAGTTTACTAATTACAGCAAAGCAGGTAAGTATACTTTACCTGTGCACGCCGTGGTCTTGTCTCCCCTCAGATGCGCTGTAATGGCGATCCTGCACGCAATTCTCAAAACACCCACAAGACGTTTATTGGTAAATCCGATATTACAAAACTGATATCCGATTATGGTAAAATGCTTAAATATTGGGGAAAATATTGGTAAATTGATATATCGGTCAATCTCTAAGTATGATGCTGCCACCACCATGCTTCACTGTAGGGATGGTATTGGCCAGGTGATGAGCGGTGCCTGGTTTCCTCCAGACATGCCACTTGCTATTCAGGCAAAAGAGTTCAATCTTTGTTTCATCAGACCAGAGAATTTTGTTTCTCATGATCTGAGAGTCCTTCAGGTGCCTTTTGGCAAACTCCAGGCGGGCTGTCATGTGCCTTTGACTGAGGAGTGGCTTCCATCTGGCCACTCTACCATACAGAACTGATTGGTGGAGTACTGCAGAGATGGTTGTTCTTCTGTAAGGTTCTCCTCTCTTCACAATGAGACTCTGTCAGAGTGACCATCGGGTTCTTGGTCACCTCCCTGACTAAGGCCCTTCTCCCCCAATCGCTCAGTTTGGCCGGGCGGCCCGCTCTAGGAAGAGTCCTGGTGGTTCCAAACTTCTTCCATTTACGGATGATGGAGGCCACTGTGCTCATTGTTACCTTCAATGCTGCAGAAACTTTTCTGTACCCTTCCCCAGATCTGTGCCTCGATACAATCCTGTCTTGGAGGTCTACAGATAATTCCTTGGACTTCATGGCTTGGTTTGTGCTCTGACATGCACTGTTAACTGTGGGACCTTATATAGACAGGTGTGTGCCTTTCCAAATCATGTCCAATCAACTGAATTTACCACAGGTGGACTCCAATCAAGTTGAAGAAACATCTCAAGGAAGATCAGTGGAAACAAGATGCACTTGAGCTCAATTTTGAGTGTCTGGCAAAGGCTGTGAATACTTGTGAATGAAAAACACATGTACATAAGTTTTTCATAAAGATTTCAAACAAACTTCTTTCACGTTGTCATTATGGGGTATTGTTTGAAGAATTTTGAGGAAAATATTTAATTTAATCCATTTGGGAATAAAGCTGTAACATAAAAAAAAAGTGAAGCTCTGTGAATACTTTCCGAATGCACTGTACATTAGTGGCACCCTTGGTAAATATGCTCAAAGATGACTGTAAAAATAAATCTGCATTGTTTATCCTTTTGATCTTTAATTCATAAAATTAGCAAAAATCGAACTTTTCATTGAAGGAAAAGAATTGAAAGTGGGGGAAAATAACATTCTGAAATAAATGTTTTTCTCCAAAACACGTTGGCCACAATTATTGGCACACTTTATTCAATACTTTTTGCAATCTCCTTCTGCCAAGATAGTCTTCACCTATAATGCCTGATGAGTTTGGAGAACACCTGACAAGATATCAGAGACCATTCCTTCATACAGAATCTCTCCAGATCCTTCAGATTCCCAGCTCCATGTTGGTGCTTCTTCTCTTCAGTTCACTCCACTCATTTTCTATAGGGTTCAGGTCAGGGGACTGGGATGGCCATGGCAGAAGCTTCATTTTGTGCTCAGTGACACATTTTTGTGTTGGTTTAATTTAATGTTTGCATATTTTTGTTTGATCTTTAAGCAAATGTAAAATTGTGTGTAGTACAACATTATTACTAGGCTGCTTCGATTTAATTGGATTCAACCATTAATGCTTTCTCGTCCTACAGTCAAAAACCCTGACAACTCCATCCGCCTCTACAACATGGTGTTGAAAAAGAAGGAACGCATCAGCAAAGCTGAAGCTTATACAAGGCTTGGGGTTGATCAGAATGCTAATTGCAGAACTTGCAGCGACTAACCCAAATCTGTTCAATACATTGAGGTCCACTTTAAAAAGAAAAGACAGCCTGAAAAGTTTTGCTGAAACTTGCAGGGGTTTTTGTGAGCAGGAGCCTACAGCTTCAGCTATCCTAATGAAAAAAGATGATGGATCCTTGCTGGATATTTACTAGAACTGAACAAGTAGTTTGTATATGTACTGCTATGTGCCCTATATTTGTTTAGTTAAGAATTTGTTCAGCTGGTTGAAAACAACTTTTTCAGATTTGAGATTGGTCTGCAGTTGCTCAATATTGTGTTATCCAGATTGCTCTTTATCAGAAAAGGCTTAAAGGAACACCACTTTTTTTGAAAATAGGCTCATTTTCCAACTCCCCTAGAGTTAAACAGTTGAGTTTTACTGTTTTCGAATCCATTCAGCCGATCTCCGGGTCTGGCGGTACCACTTTTAGCATAGCTTAGCGTAGTTCATTGAATCTGATGAGACCGTTAGCATCTCGCTCAAAAATGACCAAAGAGTTTCAATATTTTTCCTATTTAAAACTTGACTCTTTTGTAGTTACTAAGACCGACGGAAAATAAAAAGTTGCGATTTTCTAGGCCGATATGGCTAGGAACTATACTCTCATTCCGGCGTAATAATCAAGGAACTTTGCTGCCGTACCATGAGTGCAGCAGGCGCAATGATATTACGCACCGCCTGTGACCCCCTGCTTGCACAGGGAGCGTGCCTTTCAACCATGGAGACATTTGTGAGAGACGCTGCGTAACATCATTGCACCTGCTGCACCCATTCCTTTAACCACTGTAGTTTTAAGGGACTTTTCAGAGAATTTTTGCCACTTTTTAGATGGTAGGGGTGCAAATTTGACACTCAAATGTTGTGTTATGGTTTCATAATGATAAAGGCAGAGAACAATTAGATTTAAAAAGTTCATATAGCTGCCATAAATGTGGAAATAATGTAGATTTGGGCTAAGCCCTGAATGTTCACAATGTCTGGCTCCACTACTGGTTCAAATGTTTACTTGCATGACTGCGATTACAAAATGTATACTAAATATGATGTTACATCACTATAAAGACAACTCAATTTTAATTGCTTAACAGAGTAATATTTTAAACAGAACAATGAATTGAGTAATATTTATGTACACATTATCTTGTGAATACCTGCAGAGAGTAAAGAGATGACTCAGAAGACATGTGTGAGGATCCATTTGCAGTGTTTGTTTATTGGGTAAGACAAAAGCAGGGTCAGAACATTGACAGCCAAAACAAAATCAAAAGTGCAATGTGGTGGTGGAGCTTTCTGTAACAAATTGTTCACTGAAGGAAAATAAAGTTTGAACCCTAGTGTAGTTTGTTCAAACAATGAGAAAAAAGAAAAGAAAAACAACAACAGACAAAAAAATATAAATCTGCATTTGAGTAGAAAAATCGATTTTGGGCCACATTCAGCTGCGCTGTGAACGTAGCCGTAATTTCACACATATCCGTATTTTCTGGTGCCATTTTAAATTGCCGAACCACTTAAAACGTTTTCCACACGAAGAACACAAATAGCGTCTGACATCTGCATGACTTTTCTTATGTATCTGCAAGTGTAATGGCAAAAGAAATGTTTTATTACACTGATCACAATTAAAAGACCTTCCTTCAGAGTGGATGAGCAGATGATTTTTGAAATTGCTGCTTTTTCTAAACCTCTTGCCACACTCTAAACACTGCATTTTCTTTCCAGAATGAGATTGCAAATGACGTTTCAGGTCTCTTTGATAAGGGAAACTCCTCTCACACTTAAGACACGTGAAAGGCTTCTCTCCAGTGTGAACTCTCATGTGATTCTTAAGGGTTTTTTTGAATCTGTAACTTTTATTACACTGGTGGCATTTGAAAGGCTTTCTTCCGCTGTGTCCGGATTTAAGATGCCTGTTAAGGCTTTTCAGGCTACGGCAACTTCTTCCACACTTATGACATATAAAAGAGTTCTCTCTTGAGTGAACCCTTATGTGCTGATTAAGGGTTGCTTGACGTATGAAACTCTTTCCACACTGATCACATGAGACTGGCCTCTCTCCAGTGTGACGGTTCATGTGATACCTCAGATTTTGTTCTGATGTGTAGCCCTTCCCGCAGAGTTTGCAGGTGAAAGGACTCTCTCCAGTGTGATTTCTCATGTGGGAGCCAAGGGCTTTTTTATATGTGAAACTCTGTCCACACTGAGGGCATGTGTAAGGCTTCTCTCCACTGTGAAGTCTCATGTGGAGTCTAAGGTTTCCTTTTTCAGTGAAATTTTTTCCACACTGATGACATTGAAAACAGTTCTCTCTCGAGTGAATCTTCATGTGGCTACTAAAGGATGCTTTACGTCTGAAACTCTTTCCACACTGATCACATCTGAACGGCTTCTCTCCATTGTGATGGTTCATGTGATACCTAAGGTTTAGTGCTGCCGTGAAACTCTTTCCGCACAGTTTGCAAGTGAAGGGCTTTTCACCAGTGTGAATTCTCACGTGCCTGTCACGGGCTCCTTTTTGAGTGAAACTCTTTCCACACTGTTGGCAGGTGAAAGGCTTCTCTCTAGTGTGAATTCTCATGTGGAGTTTAAGGTTTCCTTTTTGAGCAAAACTCTTTCCACACTGCTGGCAGGTGAAACACTTCTCTTCATTGTGACTTCCCATGTGGATTCTAAGGTCTTCAGGTTGATTGAAGCACTTTCCACACTCAAAGCAGGTGAAAACATTCTCTCCATTGTGAACTCCCATGTGGACTCTAAGGTCTTCAGGTTGATCGAAACCCTTTCCACACTCAAAGCAGGTGAAATAAAATCCAGTTCCTGTCTTCTGAGCTGTTTTTCGTGAGGAAGTCTTTTCAGTCTGTGAGGAACCAAGTGATTTTTCTCGAGTTATGAAAGCATGATGTCTCTCATACCGATCTTTCTCTTCCATTTCATTGAGGACTGTACTCTCCTCTTTCAGTTGTATCTCTCCATTGTGAATTCCCATGTGGACTCTAAGGTCTTCAGGTTGATCGAAGCTCTGTCCACACTCAAAGCAGGTGAAATAAAATCCAGTTCCTGTCTTCTGAGCTGTTTTTCGTGAGTAAGTCTTTTCAGTCTTTGAGGAATTAAATGATTTTTTTCGAGTTTTGAAAGCATTATGTTTCTCATACTGATCTTTCTCTTCCTTTTCATTCAGGATTTTACCATCTTCCTTCAGTGTCATTAGGTCTAAGGTGAAAAAAGACAGATAAATGTTAACCCCAGTTTGCTGACACAAAGCAACAGACATCAAAAACCAACATAAAGCATCAAAAACAAAAACGTATGCTAGATCCCATAACTACTAAGCTACTAAAAGAGGTGTTTTCTGTAATATCAGAACCTCTTCTCAATATTGTCAACTCTTTGTTTTTTTTTAGGACATGCCCCAAAAACTTTCAAACTGGCAGTAAAAAAAAAGACAGATCTTAAATCTGACATTATGTCTACAATATTTGAAAAATGTTCTCTCGACTATGATCAGCCATGCAGAGTAATGGTATCTGAAAAAACAAACAAAAAAAGAGAAGCCAGGATTAAGCCAAGGATTTAGGACAAGCATTACCATGGTCCAGGTCTATCTATCCGACTGCCAATGTTCACTCTAAGCCGCACACTTCTGATGTCTCAACTGCGAAAAAACAAAACAAAAAATGCCACGCAGAGGACAAACGCCAAATGTTTGGGGAAATCCATTTGATTGTAATCAAAAATGGGAAATGATTGAAGTGCTCTGGTCAACTGCTATAAAAGTTAGTATGGAAGAATGTTGTTTACAGGATTCATAGAAAGAGGTCACTGTTCTTTAAAGGATCACTCCATTTTTTTTTTTTTTGAAAATAGGCTCATTTTCCAACTCCCCTAGAGTTAAACAGTTGAGTTTTACCGTTTTCGAATCCATTCAACCGATCTCCGGTACCACTTTTAGCATAGCTTAGCATAGTTCATTGAATCTGATGAGACCGTTAGCATCTCGCTCAAAAGACCAAAGATATTTTTCCTATTTAAAACTTGACTCTTCTGTAGCTACATCGTGTACTAAGACTTATGGAAAATGAAAAGTTGCGATTTTCTAGGCCGATATGGCTAGAAACTATACTCTCATTCCGGCGTAATAATCAAGGAACTTTGCTGCCGTACCATGAGTGCAGCAGGCGCAATGATATTACGCATTTTTATTTTCAAAAAAAGTGGAGTGTTCCTTTAATGTTTGTGGACCAAATAGCTCAATACCAGAAGCTGCGAGAAAGGCAAAGATGTGTAAAACAAAACGTCGTCATGTTACATCAAAGAGAAGTTACATCAAGGGTCTAATCAAATAGAAATAGCACATTCAATTTAAATGTTACAACTGCATGATGTAACCACTTTTTGTGTGAACATGCGCTGTACACGTCTGGTATAAAAAAATAATAATAATTTTTGCTCAGGTAGCCAAAATGTCCGTCCAATAGATAAAGGTTTTGCTCGGCAAGAAAAAAATTAAAGGGCACATTGCCGACCGCTACAACTTTGCTAGTGTAAATAAAGAGATACCTCATCAAACACAAGTATGGAGAGCCACAGGGCTCAGTTTTAGGTCATCTGCTTTTCTCCTTATATACGTTATATCTGTGGGACATTATCATTAGATCACTATTATCACTATGTTATGCAGTTGATAGTTTTATATTTCCTCAACTTCATAACTCACAAGCAGAGTGTATTAATGATATAAAAGATGGGATGGCAAGTACATTTCTTGTATTAAATTCTGCTAAAACATTAGAATTAATTGATTCTAGATCTTGATGGATTTCTGGTTATGTGGTTTGCTACAGTTAAAAATCCAGGTGTTGTGTTCAGAGTAATTGGTTCTATGATTTCTAACATTTGTAGAACAGCCTTCTTCCACCTTAAAAATACTCCAACATCAGTAAAAAAAAGCTCAACTTGGTTAAAAATGCAGCATCTAGAGCAGTGTTGGGGTAAGTTACTTTTTAAAAGTAATGCATTTCAATAATGCGTTACTCCCTAAAAAAAGAAACTAATTGCATTACTTAGTTGCATTTTATGGAAAGTAATGTTACATTACTTTTGTGTTACTTTTCCTCATCTAAGATGGGCTTGCTTGTTTTTTGACTAACAAAAAAAGTTCTATTTTTGGCAAACATAAAGGCCCTTTCACACCAAAAGTGAAATGAGTAAGCCTCAGGCTGAAGGAAATGCAATTTCACACCTGTACAGTGGAGGGCATAGGACAAACCTTTCACCTCTGCTGCTGAAGTTCAATACTCTTCATTTTCGCTTAGTTTGGTTAAATAGAGTACCTCAGAGATGACGTGTTTTTGTAGGCCAACCCGTAATTTAGTGGCGCACGGGTTCCCTCGATCGAAAGCCTATGCATTTTTCCCATAGACTTTTGGAAAATCGCAAAAAATAAGCTCTGTTTTTAACAAAGGTTATGACACTTACACGTTTTATCTATCAAGATAATCTTTACAACATTTATACATTTTGAAGCCTAAATAAAGTCGTCAGATATGAAAAGCTAACAGTAGGCTATAAACGGACTACAGCACATCATGGTCGCGGATCAACGTCACCACCACCAAGCTTCCTCAAACTTTATTTAAAAACATGCTCGCTGATTATGATCTGCACTGTGTATGAATACTTTTTTATGAGAAATGCTGTCCAAATGTCCTGTTTTTCATGATGACGTCTAAAGTCCCCACCAAAGGAAGTAGTCCCTTTTAGCAACTTGTTAGCAACCGCCGTTTTTAAGACACAACAAAGGTTTAAAAAAAAATCACAAGTGGGTTATAACTGGTGTGTTTTATGTCATAGATCAAAACGTGAAAATATTTAGAGGCTTTGTTAACCACAGACCTTATTTCAGGCGATTTAGCAAAAACCCATTCAAAAAACCTATAGACTTCAGGGCGATGGAACCGGAAGTCCTAAAATGCTAACTCGTTTCCGGGTTTTGCATACAAAAACACGTCATCTCTGAGGTACTCTATTTGATGATCAAAGGTCAGCAGCAAAGACATTGGTTAATATCGTAAGATTAAATACATATAGTTTGTGAAATTTAACATTGCATCACATTTTGAGTTTGCATTTACTGGTTTTATTAATTTTGAGAAGTACTGAATGTTTTTATGCGAGCACACGGAGAGCTGTCAGTCAATACATGGGAAAACAAAGTAACCTGCGTTATTAATTTAAAAAAATCAGATATTTTACTTTACTAATTACTTGAAAAAGTAATCGGATTACATAACTTGTGTTACTTATAATGCCCAACACTGATCTAGAGTGCTTAAGCGATGCAAGAAATATGATCACATCAGCTCACCCTAACGTTCACTAGAAAAGAACATTACTGGTGTACATCTTGAGACAAAACAATGGCACTGACATTGCCTACAATGATGACTGAGAGAAGTGAGAAACTGAGATAACTTCTATGTTCAAATGAGTGAATGCATGTCTTTCTCATACAAGTTAAAATGTTGTGCTTTTGTTTATTTTTAATTGAATCATTTTAACTTTATTTAAATGTATGCATTAAACAGTAAGCAATCTGTTGTTTTTATGATTTAGATTTTGTTTATATTTTAGCCCTTTTCTGCACACATTTACTATATTTGTTTTCATAGCCTTTATATTGAACATTGTTTGGAGAACAACATTGGCCAGGATGAGGAATAACATTTTTTAGAGTAATTATTGATAATTTTGTTTTTTAAATAAAACAGATTTTAATTATTTTTAGATTTTTCTTCATCTAATTAATCAAAGAATCAATCAATTATCAAAAAAAATTGTTAGTTGCAGCCCTACTTACAAAATAAATATTTTTTTTTTGTTACATACTGTTCCATAATTAGGACACTTATATATTCTTCAAAAGAGTTCAGCTTTGAGAATGAAACCAACCTGTTTGTTCCTCAGTATCTTCTTGTTTCACACTAAATGTTTCTTCAATCTTCATTTCTTCACTCTCCTCTTTAATAAACGCCATCTTTATAATAGTGCGTCATGTGGATCTCAGCTGCTTCCCCAGGAGTTTTTCTGTGTGTTTGGACACTCTGTCATGATTAAGATGAGAATAAAGAACAGAAAGAAAAACTAAAGTACTGTGTGCGTCTCAATCAGCTCCCTAGTTCAGTAGTCAGTGCACTGGTAAGGGAGTCGGTAAATTAACGCTTCGAATCACGGAATCATTTTTATAAAGCCTTATTTGGTTCATTTGACGTGGAGTATTTAAAAGATCTGTTTCTTCATCATTAATTGCCAGTGCTCAAATTCGTTTTTAGAATAAACTGATTCATAGGTAGTAAAACAAGAAACACAATTTCTGTTATTCATATGCGGATGCGCTTTACTCACAAAAATAACGTTCATTAATGTTAGACAAGCAATTCAATATTACATCAAATAATAATTCACTCATTTTACGTTAGGAAAATCTATAACTTTGATTGAACGATTTGTATAAATGCTTAAAAACACAAACCTTTCTTCAGCCAAATCACAAAAAGGCACGGGGGTGCGGCGCAGCTTTATGACGTCACATAACATACCAAAATAAAAGTCCTTCTTTAAAGTTTTATGGCAGTTGGCAAACCAGCTTATGGTGCCTATTTTTGGCATTCACGTTGAATAAATAATATAAGAAAAAAGTAACAATTGCATACCTATTAAGTCTTAAGTCTTGTTTCTAATTTTCTATATTTCAAATATTTAAACACTCTTAAATCTTTAACTAAATCTGCAGTGAAATCTAAGTAATATCTTTTAGTACCTCTATAAGTTGTAATATTTCATTCTGATAACCTCCACATTTTAAGACACGTTCAACTGTTTCAAGTAGATCAAATCTGGCACAACATCCTGTTTCATGTTTTCCAATGTTATAAAGTATCTCGGCTAAGTGAAGTCTGCATTAAATTACAATGAATTTTTTTTTTCCTGTTTCTATATCAGTGTTGCGAAATAACGACAACAAAAACATTTGCTTATTATCATTTGTTTATTAAACAAAGAGGAACATTTTTATTATCGCAATTGTTTTTTATTGCCAAGGCAAAAAAACAAAGAACTAATGCAAACATACAGACTTAACTTAAAAAAGATATACAAACTACAAAATGTAGGATATTACAACTTTATAAGGTTTATCATCTTAAGAGCTTAAAAGTAATTTGAAATTGAAAGCTTGGATATATTGCTCTGTTTCTTTTTTTTAAAACGAAGAATTAATGTAAAGTTTGGCAAGCAACAATAAAAGATTAATAATTAATTACACAGTCTTATTATTATTATTATTATTTGTTAATGTTATATAAAGCAAACAACACATCCTTAAAGGGTTAGTTCACCAAAAAATGAAAATTCAGTCATTAATTACCTCATGTCGTTCCACACCCATAAGACCTTCGTTCATCTTCGGAACACAAATTAAGTCATTTTTTATTAAATCCGAGAGCTTTCATTACCTCCACTGGGAGCAATGCAATTTATACATTCAAGGTTCAGAAAGATAGGAAAGACATCAAAGTAATCTATGTGACTCCAGTGGATTAACCTCAATTTTATGTAGCGACGCAAGTCTGTTCTTCCATCTGTTCTCCAAAATGTAATCGTCTATTTCTGCAGGCGCGTGCAAACAGGTTACCTGTGTCTAAGTAAAGGCATTCCTTTTTTAAGACAAACAGGTTGACACCACTGTGCAATAGCCTACCCACAAATTCCAGGTTGGCGGGTGCTCATTTCATACTCTTGTAAACAATGGTAGCTTATTTAATATATAAATTAAGGTATCAAAATCTAGCAATGTCATACTTCGTAGTCGTGGAAAAAGCGTAAAAATCTGTTTGTTGTAAATTGCTTGTATGAAATGAAATCGAATGTATACCTGTGCAATCATTCACAGACAAGCATACGCAATGTTCAAATAGGCTTAATAAAGATCTTCATCGCTGGGAAACAATAGGATGCATTTGCAGATTTGCTTTCTGTAGGTCCACTGCCACTTCATCCAACCCTCTTTTACTGTCACGACTGTGAGAAACCGCTTCAGATGGGAAATTCTGCAGGGAACTGAACAAATAATTCAAACTGGTTCGCGAACCAATTTAAACAGTTTTGCCAACTTGTTTGATAAATTTGTTGAACAAAATAGACTCAGAAGACTTGGCTATGTAATAATTTAAATTATACTTGTAACTCAGTCCACTGAAGACAAGTTAAAGTAAGAACCCATGTGCAGTTTAATAAATAAAATACAGATAAACAAAAGACGATAACTAGAAGTTGGCTTGACTAAGAACATCAACTTAAACATCAACTTGAACTGATTAAACTCACCACAAGTAATTTACAACAAACAATACTAGACAAGTGGACAATAAACTTTCAGCGCTGTAACTTTGCAGATACTGTTTATGCTCGAGCAGCAACATTACACATTAACTAAAGTTAAAAAAGTGAAATTGCAATGAACCACCCTTTTAAGAAAAAGTTTTGAAAAAGTGAATCCCAGTTTCTCTCTGTTGCAAGGCATGTGATTGGGTATTTGTCACTGGTGTCACGCATTCATGTGCAAATTCTCCAACAAACTCAGGATCAAAGCCTGAGTTGACAGAGAAAGTTGATGATCAGCATCATGGTACCAACAAAGCCAGATTAGAGTAATATTTTCAGTCTACTTTTTATATACTTTTCAGAAATACACCGATCAGGCATAACATTATTACCACATTCCTAATATTGTGTTGGTCCCCTTTTTGCTGCCAGAACAGCCCTAGACCCCTAAAGGTGTGCTGTGGTATCTGGCACCAAGATGTTAGCAGTAGATCCTTTAAGTCCTGTAAGTTGCGAGGTGGAGCCTCCATGGATCGGACTGATTTGTTCAGCACATCCCACAGATGCTCGATTGGATTGAGATCTGGGGAATTTGGAGGCCAAGTCAACACCTCAAACTCGTTGTTGTGCTCCTCAAACCATTCCTGAACCATTTTTGCTTTGTGGCAGGAGCATTATCCTGCTGAAAGAGGCCACAGCCACCAGAGAATACTGTTTCCATGAAAGGGTTTACATGGTCTGCAACAATGCTTAGGTAGGTAGTACATGTCAAAGTAACATCCACATGGATGGCAGGACCCAAGGTTTCCCAGCAGAACATTGTCCAAAGCATCACACTGCCTCCGCCAGCTTGCCTTCTTTCCATAGTGCATCCTGGTTCCATGTGTTCCCCAGGTAAGTGACACCCGGGCATCCACGTGATGTAAAAGAAAACGTAATTCATCAGATCAGGCCACCTTCTTCCATTGCTCCGTGGTCCACTTCTGATGTTTATATGCCCACTGTTGATGCTTTTGGCAGGGGGTCAGTATGGGCACCCTGACTGGTCTGCGGCTATGCAGCCCCATACGCAACAAACTGTGATGCACTGTGTATTCTGACACCTTTCTATCAGAACCACCATTAACTTCTTGAGCAATTTGAACTATAGAAGCTCGTCTGTTGAATCGGCCCATACGGGCCAGCCTTCACTCTCCATGTGCAACAATGAGCCTTGGCCGCCCATGACCCTGTCGCCGGTTCACCACTGTTCCTTCCTTGGACCACTTTTGATAGATACTGACCACTGCAGACCAGGAACACCCCAGAAGAGCTGCAGTTTTGGAGAAGCTCTGAACAAGGCTCTTCTAGCCTTTACAATTTAGCCCATGTTAAACTCGCTCAAATCCTTACGCTTGTCCATTTTTCCTGCTTCTAGCACATCAAATTTGAGGACAAAATGTTCACTTGCTGCCTAATATATCCCACCCACTAACAGGTGCCGTGATGAAGAGATAATAAGTGTTATTCACTTCACCTGTCAGTGCTCATAATGTTATGCCTGATATATATATATACAGTGGGTACGGAAAGTATTCAGACCCCCTTAAATTTTCACTCTTTGTTATATTGCAGCCATTTGCTAAAATCATTTAAGTTCATTTTTTTTCCTCATTAATGTACACACAGCACCCCATATTGACAGAAAAACACACAATTGTTGACATTTTTGCAGATTTATTAAAAAAGAAAAACTGAAATATCATATGGTCCTAAGTATTCAGACCCTTTGCTGTGACACTCATATATTTAACTCAGGTACTGTACATTTCTTCTGATCATCCTTGAGATGGTTCTACACTTTCATTTGAGTCCAGCTGTGTTTGATTATACTGATTGGACTTGATTAGGAAAGCCACACACCTGTCTATATAAGACCTTACAGCTCACAGTGCATGTCAGAGCAAATGAGAATCATGAGGTCAAAGGAACTGCCTGAAGAGCTCAGAGACAGAATTGTGGCAAGGCACAGATCTGGCCAAGGTTACAAAAACATTTCTGCTGCACTTAAGGTTCCTAAGAGCACAGTGGCCTCCATAATGCTTAAATGGAAGACGTTTGGGACGACCATAACCCTTCCTAGAGCTGGCCGTCCGGCCAAACTGAGCTATCGGGGGAGAAGAGCCTTGGTGAGAGAGGTAAAGAAGAACCCAAAGATCACTGTGGCTGAGCTCCAGAGATGCAGTCGGGAGATGGGAGAAAGTTTTAGAAAGTCAACCATCACTGCAGCCCTCCACCAGTCGGGGCTTTATGGCAGAGTGGCGAGGAAGCCTCTCCTCAGTGCAAGACACATGAAAAACACCTGAAGGACTCCAAGATGGTGAGAAATAAGATTCTGTGGTCTGATGAGACCAAGATAGAACTTTTGGCCTTAATTCTAAGCGGTATGTGTGGAGAAAACCAGGCACTGCTCATCACCTGTCCAATACAGTCCCAGCAGTGAAGCATGGTGGTGGCAGCATCATGCTGTGGGGGTGTTTTTCAGCTGCAGGGACAGGACGACTGGTTGCAATCGAGGGAAAGATGAATGCGGCCAAGTACAGGGATATCCTGGACGAAAACCTTCTCCAGAGTGCTCAGGACCTCAGACTGGGCCGAAGGTTTACCTTCCAACAAGACAATGACCCTAAGCACACAGCTAAAATAACGAAGGAGTGGCTTCACAACAACTCCGTGACTGTTCTTGAATGGCCCAGCCAGAGCCCTGACTTAAACCCAATTGAGCATCTCTGGAGAGACCTAAAAATGGCTGTCCACCAACGTTTACCATCCAACCTGATGGAACTGGAGAGGATCTGCAAGGAGGAATGGCAGAGGATCCCCAAATCCAGGTGTGAAAAACTTGTTGCATCTTTCCCAAAAGACTCATGGCTGTATTAGATCAAAAGGGTGCTTCTACTAAATACTGAGCAAAGGGTCTGAATACTTAGGACCATGTGATATTTCAGTTTTTCTTTTTTAATAAATCTGCAAAAATGTCAACAATTCTGTGTTTTTCTGTCAATATGGGGTGCTGTGTGTACATTAATGAGGAAAAAAAAATGAACTTAAATGATTTTAGCAAATGGCTGCAATATAACAAAGAGTGAAAAATTTAAGGGGGTCTGAATACTTTCCGTACCCACTGTATATACACACACACACACCATCTCACACATCTTTGATCTGCATGCATTCAGATTTTTTTTTGCAACAGGACGTTTTCTATGCTAAAATGCATTTCTGTAATAATAATAATAATTAAAAAAAAAACAAAAAACATGATCCCCCGGTTTCACAGACAAGGCTTAAGCTAGTCCCAGACTAAAATGCATGTTTGAGCTGTTTTAACTGAAAGCAACTTGTACTGACAGATCTTAAAATATGTCAGTGCCATTGTTTTGTCTCAAGATCCATACCAGTAATGTTTTTTTCTAGAGTAAACTACTTAAATGCCCTAATTGAAATAAAGCTTAATCCTGGCTTAGGCTAAGCCCTGTCTGTGAAACCGGGCCAATATATCTTACCTTTAAAGCGATGTGGAAGCAAAATGACTAAACATAAAAGCCATGTTATCTTTGCAAGCACAGACTGCTATTTAGGCTAGTTTAATCAGTCTTTCTATTTATTATATAATTAGCATAAAAACAATATAGTTCTTATTTATAGTGATTAAAGAATTTTAAACGAAAAGATTACAAAATAATTCCACAACCACCAAATAGGTGGTGCTATGCACCAAGTAGGTAAAAAGTATTAGTACAGCATGCTTTTTCTTAGCGTCTGCTTCTATTGTGACTCATTGATTTGTAGCCCTGTTGAGCATCTTGTCTTGTAACTGTTAACATAGTCTGGGTTGGCTGAACTTACTCCCCGACGTGTTTCTGGAACCACCATACCTCGAGTAAGCAAGGTTTGGGTTAATCAACCAAGGGTTGATTTTTGGAATACCCCCTTAGTTTCGTGTAGCCAGACCTTTAGACTGACGGCAGAAGGTCTGGACTCTGTCGCAGCTTTCATTGGCCAAGGACCACCCAAGAGGACGTTTGACTGACATGCAACTCAACCAATCACATTTTGTTTTGTTCCGCGTCATGTTTAGGGGTGTGAAGTCAATGTCCCTACAATAACAGTCCGGCGTGCATCTAATAAATTATTCATTCAACAATGTTATGCAAATTTACTGTAGCCGCAAACTTCACATACTTTTGAAAATCCTGCGTTTCCTGGTAAGCACTTATTATCCAAGGGAGTTTGGCATCACAGGATTTGTTCCCAGGCAGACCGTTAAAGAGCGCGACACGCACGTCTCCTGGACATCCTGTAGATTTCAACCAACCAGATGAGAACTAGAAACACTTCAGGATTTTCGAAGTGTGCCATATTTACATTTACATATTTGGCAGACGCTTTTATCCAAAGCGACTTACATTGCATTATACTATACATTTGTATCTGAGTATGTGCAATCCCTGGGATAGAACCCATGACCTTGGCATTGCTAGTGCCATGCTCTAACCACTGAGCTACAGGAAAGCCATATGCCATATGCCATATGCATCAGACGCATCAGAC
The DNA here is from genome assembly GCA_037950665.1 of Hypophthalmichthys nobilis. NCBI lineage: Eukaryota > Metazoa > Chordata > Actinopteri > Cypriniformes > Xenocyprididae > Hypophthalmichthys > Hypophthalmichthys nobilis. Next base: position 23,178,278 of record CM075489.1, read on the forward strand.
GTTAACCAATCAGTCCATGGGAGTGACGTCTGAGGCTGAAGATTTTTGCACATGAAAATTTGAAATAATTGCTACCCGACTAGAGAAAACAGAGTAAAAAGGCTGCTGTTTTCCCTTTTGCCAAATAGGTACAAAAACTTAAACACCCATAATGCACTGGGCATGTTGCCGCCCAAAGGAACTCCCACCAGTCTGCTATGGATACGCTTTACCAGAGCCAAATAGCGCCTTGCTTTAGTAGGAAATACTTCTTAGCAAATGTTTAGTCATAATTGTCAAATTGTTTTGTTCCCGGGTGCAAGAATGCAAAGAATTAACATTTAGCTCAAGTGATTCACTTTCAGTTTCCAGTGAAGCATCCAGACCATTGTGGGTAGTTGCTAAAGGCTGCAAAGAATCATAAATATGTAGAGAACGCTGCAATGGAAAATTTGAAAAAGTCTGTTTGCAGTCAACAATTCAAACTGGATGAATACAAACAGTTTGTGTCAGCACAATGCCATCAAGTACAGGTAAAAAAGCTGTTGCAATAGTTTTCCATTTTTTTCCATAATGCTGTTTAAAAAGTAGACAGAACAGCTGTTGTAAGGGTAGGTTTATCACTGAAAATTGTATTATACTGTTAATAACCCTCTGTTGATTCGACTGTCCATGTGTGGGAATACAAAAATGCGGAAGTATAATATACAGTTTTCACAAAAGCCCAGATTTTAGCTGACAAATAAACATAGATTTCTTGGTTAAGGTAACACGGACAACGGGTAAACATATTTAATTTACATTTACTACAAATAATACAAACAATATACCTCCTTAACAATACAAAGTGGGTTGAAAACTGGCCAAGTTACAATTTCCCCCGGTTTCACAGACAAGGCTTAAGCTAGTCCGAGACTAAAATGCATGTTTGAGCTGTCATTGTTTTGACTCAAGATGCATACCAGTAATGTTTTTTTCTAGGGTACGTTTATAAAAGCTACTTAACCTTTTGAGCGATACGGTCCCTCATATGGGATTTTTATTTCTGTGGCTCTGAGAGACGGTCCCACATATGGGATTTAGAACGTTCAATGACGTCACATAACTGCCAGATTAAAACTGTGCTTTCGCGCTTTGGCTGTGAGATGGACGCGCTCAGCGCTTGTCATATATCACAACTATGTAGTGTTTTCAGCCACACAATGTTTTTTTTTAAGGTTTCAGACATTTAAATACACATAAGCACCAGTAAAACAATACATTTATAGTTAAAATACAGACTGACGTCAGACATCAGCGGAAGCAGCAATAACAATTCATTCAAATATAATTTGCCGACATTTATTCATATCAGACACACATAGTGGGCCTGAGTAACTATAAAGTTTGCTCTATTATTCTTCTAGTTCACCAGCCACTTGCTTGCATGTATTTCGAGAGAAACTGATGAATTCATGTGCTGTAAATCCAACTGACAGGACTCTGCGAACTGCGGTGCAAACTAAGATGGCAGCTCCCATCTCACATTATAGATTAAGATAAAGATCATTTATAAAGGTTTTTAAATGACAAAACATACACATATTTGAGAATCAGAATTTGAGATAGTTGATGACATGGTAAGCAAGATATTGAATATTTTAAATAAAAAAGGAAAAACAAAATAATAGCGATCCATCTGTCATACAGTGTTATTGTCGCTGCGGTGTGTTATGTGACAAGCATGATGCGTCGCCATGGAAAAAATAAGGGAAAACATTCCAAAATAACGGTCGCCTTAAAAAAAAAACGGTAACACTTTATTTTATAGTGTCATTGTTACATATGTTACATGTAGTTACTGAAGAAATAACTGTAAATTATGCATAATTACATGCAACTAACCCTAAACCAAACCCTAATCCTAACCCTATAGTAAGTACACATGTAGTTACTTAATATTACTCAGTACTTAAATATATAATTACAGTGTAACAAAGACACCTTAAAATAAAGTGTAACCAAAAAAAAAAAACTCACTCTGGGGGGTCAGCTAGAATATTTTAAACTCATGCGTGAAAGGGTTAAATGCCCTAATTGAACTAAGGCCCAATCCTGGCTTAGTTTAAGCCCTGTCTGTGAAACCAGACCTTTAAAGGATTAGTCCACTTTCAAATAAAAATTTCCTGATAATTTACTCACCCCCATGTCATCCAAGATGTCCATGTCCTTCTTTGAGTAAATTATCAAAAATATTTTATTTGAAAGTGGGCTATTCCTTTAAGGTTTACTTTAATGTAAATCTCTTTTCACAATCATCTCATCTGAACAGCTTTTCTCCAGTGACTGTTCACCTAAGGTTTAGTTCTGCCATGAAACTTTTTCCACAGAGTCAAGTCCCCTTTATTTAGCACTTTATACAAATTATATTGTTTCAAAGCAGCTTTACATTGCTAATAGGAAAATGATACATGTATATGGCTTCTCTCTGGTGTATATTCTCATGTGTTTTAAGGTTTCCTTTTTGATTGAAACTCTTTCCACACTGTTGGCAGGTAAAAGAGCTCTCTCCAGTGTGAATTTCCATGTGCCTGTTAAGGGTTCCTTTTTGAGTGAAACTCTTTCCACACTGAGGGCATGTATAAAGCTTCTCTCCAGTGTGTATTCCCATGTGGATTTTAAGGTTACATTTTTGAGTGAAGCTCTTTCCACACAGTTGGCAGGTGAAAGGGTTATCTCCAGTGTGATTTCTCATGTGGGAGTCAAGGGATTTTTTATATGTGAAACTCTTTCCGCACTGATGGCATGTGTAAAGCTTCTCTCCAGTGTGAAGTCTCATGTGGATTTTAAGGTTTCCTTTTTGAGTGAAGCTCTTTCCACACTGATGGCAGGAGTAAGAGCTCTCTCCAGTGTGAATTTTCATGTGGATTTTAAGGTTTCCTTTTTGAGTGAAGCTCTTTCCACACTGTTGGCAGGAGTAAGAGCTCTCTCCAGTGTGAATTTTCATGTGAATTTTCAGGTTTCCTTTTTGAGTGAAGCTCTTTCCACACTGTTGGCAGGTGAAAGGGTTTTCTCCAGTGTGAATTCTCATGTGCCTGTTAAGGGTTCCTTTTTGAGTGAATCTCTTTCCACACTTTTGGCAAGTGTAAGAGCTCTCGCCAGTGTGTTTTTCCATGTGGATTTTAAGGTTTCCTTTTTGAGTGAAGCTCTTTCCACACAGTTGGCAGGTGAAAGGATTCTCTCCAGTGTGATTTCTCATGTGGGCTTCAAGGGATTTTTTATATGTGAAACTCTTTCCACACTGAGGGCATGTGTAAGGCTTCTCTCCAGTGTGAATTCTCATGTGGATTTTAAGGTTTCCTTTTTCAGGGAAACTCTTTCCACACTGATGACATACAAAACAGTTCTCTCTCGAGTGAATCTTCATGTGGTTTTTAAAATGTATTTTACGTGTGAATCTCTTTTCACACTGATCACATCTGAATGGCTTTTCTCCAATGTGACGGTTCATGTGATACTTAAGGTTTAGTGCTGCTGTGAAACTCTTTGCACATAGTCTGCAGGAATAAGGCTTCTCTCCAGTGTGTATTCTCATGTGTTTTTTAAGGTTTCCTTTTTGAGCAAAACTCTTTCCACACTGAAAGCAGGTGAAATTACTTCTTTTTCCTCTCTTCAGAGCTATTTTTCCTGAGGAAGTCTCATCAGTCTGTGAGCAACTAAATGATTCTTCTTGAGTTATGAAAGCATGATGTTTCTGATACTGATCTTTCTCTTCCATATCATTCAGGGCTTCACTCTCCTCTTTCAGTGGCATCAGGTCTAAGGCAAAAAAGACAAATAAAAGTTAACCCCAGTTTGCTGGCACAAAGCAAAAGACATCAAAACATTTTGGCACGTAAAGCAGGGGTTTAGCTGGAGCTAAACTCTCCAGGACAGTGGTCCTCCAGGAGCAGGATTGGACACCCCTGACGTAAAGCATCAAAACCAAAAACACGCTAGATCCCATAACTCCTAAGCTACAGAAAGAGGTGGTTCCTGTAATGTCAGCACCCCTTGTCAATATTGTCAAATCTTTGCTTTGTTTAGAACATGTCCCAAAAACTTAGCAGTTAACAAAACCTTTAACCTTTACCCATTTTAGTCAACAGAATGTTGAAAGGGGACCATCAAAATAAAGTGTTAGCATAAAAACATCAACAACAAATCACACACACAGTCATCCAGGGGACCGATCTCAAATCTGACATTCTATGAACAATATTAGAAAACGTCTCAGGTTACGCATGTAACCATGATTCCCTGAGAATAGGGAATGAGACACTGTGTCCCCTAGGGGTCATTATGGCGAAAGCCTCCGGCATGCCAGGTGTCTGAAGCGTGATTCTAAACATGACAATGAACTTGACATTGGTAGGCGGCAGCGTATGACGTCACCACAGGTGCGACCGTGAGTATAAAAGGGCACCTGGAAATGCCGTCATCCACTTCTTGTTTGAAGGAGACCGAGCAGGAATGCCTGAAGCATGGCAAAGGGACACAGCGTCTCGTTCCCTATTCTCAGGAAACCATGGTTACATGCGTAACCTGAGACGTTCCCTTTTGCTGCCATGCTAAAGGGATGAGTGCCTAAATGGCTGTGCTAAGTCAAAGAGTATTCATCCCTATGGCGCACTAGTGACAATCACAGGTCAGAGCTTTAAGAACTGAGGCTTAAATCACATCTCCCGGATTGAGAGGGAGCCTAACACACTGGGGGCCTAACTGTCCAGGGAGGCTCAAAGAAAGCCTAAATACCTAGCACAGCATTTCCTACCACCTAGCCGAGCTCTAGGAGTGGAGGCCTCAGCATAACGACTCTCCTATCGAGAGGAGGCCTGACAACGATCCACACAGGATATTTGACGAGAAGGCTCAAAGAGAGCCTGCAACCTGTAACTAAAATCCAGCAGAGCTCTAGAGAGTGGAGGCCTTAAGAAAGAACTCTCAAAAGAGAGGAGGCCTGACGACGCTCATAAGAGCCAAGGAGGCTCGCAGAGAGCCTGACGACTTAGCAAAAAAAAATAGTTGAGCTTTAGGAGCAGAGGCCTCAACATAACTCTCCTATCAAGAGGAGGCCTAACAACGTTCCATACTCAGGAAAGGCTTGCGAGGAGGCTCAAAGAGAGCCTGCGACCCGCAACTGATATCCAGACCAAGCTCTAGAGAGCGGAGGCCTCAAAACAGACTCTCAAGATGAGGGGAGGCCTGACAACGCTAATATTAGCCAAGGAGGCTCAAGAGAGCCTAACGACTTAGCAACTAAGAAAATCAATAAAGCAGAGCTCAAGGAGCAGAGGCCTCATAATAACGACTCTCTAAGCGAGAGGAGACCTTAACAATGTTCCATAGTCAGGATATCCTACGAGGAGGCTCACAGAGAGCCTGCGACCTGTAAATGCTAACCTGGCGGAGCTCTAGAGTGCGAAGGCCTCAAGATAGAAAAGACCTAGATCAAAAAAATCAGTAAAATGAGAGGAGGCCTGACAACGCTCATATTAGCCAAGGAGGCTCACAGACAGCCTGACGACTTGGCTAAAAATAGACAAGCTCTAGGAGCGGAGGCCTCAGCATAACGACTCTCCTATCGAGAGGAGGCCTAACAACATTTCACACTCAGGATATCTTGCAAGGAGGCTCACAGAAAGCCTACAACCCGCAAATGATTCATATTGAGCGAAGGCCTTAATATGAAAACTACTAAGGAGAGGAAACCTGATGACACCCATGTTAGCCAAGGAGGCTCACAGAGAGCCTGACGACTTAGCTAATAATAACTGAACTCTAGGAATGGAGGCCTCAGCATAATGACTCTCCTATTGAGAGGAGGCCTAAACAACGTTCCACACTCAGGAAAACTTACAAGGAGGCTCACAGAGAGCCCTCAATTTATAACTGTTACCCTAGCAGAGTTCTAAAGAGCAGAGGCCTCAATAAGATAACTCCCACCAACGAGAGGAGATGTGACAATGCTCAAGTTAGCTAAGGAAGCTCACAGTGAGCCTGACGACTTAGCGAATAATAGCCGAGCTCTAGCAGTGGAGGCCTCGGCATAACGACTCTCTAATCAAGAGGAGGAGGAGCCTATAACCCTCAACTGCTATCGTGGCGGAGCTCTAAAGTGCTAAAAATCACTGCTATCAATACAGTATGATTCTATAAATGCAGTAGCCAAGAAGGCTCAAAGAGAGCCTAACGACTTGACAACACTGCTAGAAAAAGCAAGGAGCGCGCTCACTCTTGTCAACCGCAAATTAATGAGAAATAATCAAACCTCTCTGAATTCATCCACAAGCTCCACCTGTGAGCCCCACAGCTTCAGTCTCCTACTCACCTCAGCCACAGCAGGTCCTGAAATGCGAGAAACAGATGGCTGGCCCGATTCCCTCGAAAAAAGGGCCAGACGAGAGCAAAATTCCTCAAGGAAGGCGCTCAAAAATGCACACAAACAGCCCCTTCAAGGGCTGAGCGTGCATGCTCCTCACTCATGCACATATGAACGACATGGAGGAACACACTGTCTGAAAGACTTAGCGCTAGTGCTCGCCATAATATAGATTGTCTTGAATAAACACACATTAAAAAAAAAACGGTATCTGTGAAGACAAGAAAGAGGATGACGTTATTTCCATGTGCCCTTTTATACTCACGGTCGCATCTGTGGTGACACCATAGGCTGCCACCTGCCAATATCAAGTTCATTGTTGCGTTTAGACTCACGCTTCAGACACCTGGCATGCCAGAGGCATTCCCCATAGCGACCCCTAGGGGACGCAGCACGAGTTCCCTTTCCAAAGGGAAATATTCTCTCAACTATAATCACTCACGCAGAGTAACGGTATCTGATAAAAAAAAATAAAAAAATAAAATCAGCCAGGATTTAAGCCACATTGTAACACAGAAACTGTTTATTAAAGTTACATCTTCATAAACTCAGACCACAATATTCTCTTGGACAGCTTGAGGATTATGTTGACATTTGTTTACAAGCAACCTGATGGGTTCAGGTCCCATCTATTCAACCTCTATAACTTTGCTTGTGTAAAGCACACAACTGCATGAGCCATTATTTTGGGTTAAGCTGCGTTGCTTTGACATTGTGGAAAATAGAATAATAGAAACAAAATGTATTAGACTTTTTACCCGTTATTATCAATCTAAATGAATCTACTGCAAAATATAGGAGCTTATTAAAACTCAAACGTGAGATTTTACTGGGACGACAGTAAAATTATTTATTACAGTTTGTTCATTTATTTTTCGTTCTTCTTTTATTTAAATAGCCTACCCGTTACTGTGTCAGTAATTGTTGTGCTGCTAATTTCTGATTTAGGAGTGATTTGTTTGTCAGAAAAATGTTAGGCTACCTTATTAAAAGTATTGCTCTTAACAGACCTGTGTTTTATATCACTAGTGCAGTGTCCGTTCTCAGAGCACATAAGCCCTGCCCACGTGAGGCACGTCGCTTTCAGCTAGTTTATTTCGCTGTTCTCTAGTTTATTAAAAGTTTATTCATTCTAAACATGTTACGTATCCATATTGCACCAAATGCGACACTGCACTCCCTTGGGTCCGCAGGAACACACCCACCACAAGTGAAGTCAATTGGCTGAACGGTTTTCGACATAATAAAAATGCAAACAGACAGACAGACACACAGAGATTCCTGCTGTAACGCGTTGTGTACGGAGCAAATAGAATAGCTCACTTAGCTTGAGTTATTGATACCAGACAGACTTCACGGAGGCGATTGACATTTCACAACTGGCGCGCAGCTCTTAAAGAGGCCACACCCTATTTCTACTCGTTACACTGCCTTTATTAGAGAGAAGAATATGTTCAGCCCCCTCCCTCCGAAACTTCGAATATTCGGTGTTGATTACTACCGAAGCTTCGAAGCTCAAAAAATGTCACAACTCTGTAGCAGAATGTATTAATGATACAAAAAAATGGAATGGCAAATTTATATCTTCTATTAAATTCAGCCAAAAACAGAAGAATACATTTTTGGCTCATATACACCTAGGATGGTTTGGGGTGAGTAAATTATGGGATAATTTTCATTTTTGGGTGAACTATTCCTTCTTAAATCCATTCTAAAATTTTAAGTAACTGGTAATAAGGAATTATTCATTGTATTTTGAAGTGCACAGTATAACAATACTGTGCATGATCATTATCGTAGTATATAGTAATTACCATGTATAAGCACGTTTATACGATACTTCCTAATTTTTGATACATTATTATGTGAAGGCACCTTGTAGAATGTTTTTTTTTTTTTTTGTCTTTTTGTAGTCTTGTACCAGCCTCGAACAACATCTCCAGCAAGAGAAGGAAGGCAGCCGTACCTCTTTGCTGTTGATTCTATTCAAACTCTGTGTCTTGTTAAGAATACCCCATTAATTTTTGCTGATGTGGTGCCAAATGATAACAGAAACTGTAATTTGCTGCTTCTCTTGTTGCAAATAATCAACATACGGATACTACATTTGTCACATTTTCGCTCGTAACTTAATGAAACATGCTCCGATTGTGGAAAATGGCACTTAGAGTGGATGATGCCGATTAAAATGTAAAATGTAGCTTTCACATGTTTTTCACTTATAACTTCATGAAATATGCACAGGTTGTAGAAAATGGCACATCATTACCTACAGTGGATGCTCCCGATTAAAATGAGTCCAAAATCAACATAATCCCTCACGTCGATCATACAAGATATTTTAAAATTTTAAAAATGCCCATTAGGGGGCATCAAGGGCTAAACAAAAAGGCTACCTTGGTTCCAAATGCTGTAACTTGTGATTTCTTTATGCTTTCACCACAAAATTTGATCCAGATACAGCTTACATGTAGAGGAACTTCACCAAAAAGAATGGTCCTCCTGCCTTATTTTCTTCCCGAGTTATTGCATGTAAAATTATAATAAAAAAAATATTTTATCAGCACGAGAATGTCCAATGTAATCAAAAAATGTAATTCTTCTAAAAATGTAAAAAGTTTTCTATCAAATACTTACTTTACCTCTTACTAAAGCTTTGGAGTTATGAGTCTTTAATTTTGTGTATATCAAAAAAAAAAAAAAAAACAATTCTAAAAATGGCTTCAGAGCTTAAAGGCTTAAACACATAATCATAGAGCACCACCAGCTTTTCCGAATTTTGTACACTGTCCAGCATTTAATTAATACCTAAACACCCTTTCATGGTACATTACCCTTAAAGCATTCAAAAAATAGGTCCTCTCTGACACACTTAGAGTATGAGGTTTGAGGCAAAACACAAACTTTTCAAGAATTACACTAATTTTAATACTAACTTTCAGATTTTACATCTGATTAATCAAAGAAATGAACATTAATCGATTATCAAGATAATCGTTAGTTGCAGCCCTTCTTTACATCATAGAAAATAAATCTTTTTTCTTGTTCTGTTAGATACTATTGCATAATTAAGTGAAAGAAATTAATGGTTTCCAACGTTTTTGGTTCAGAAGTAAATATTGAATTTAGTCTCAGACTTTAGATATACAAAGCAAAGACTTTAGACAAAGACAATGCAAACATATTACTTATGTATGGGAGAAAGTGCAATGTGCAATATGCAACACTGAAGCTGCTGGTAAAAGCTCAGTGATTGGAGACATGCATTTAGGACTGCACACACGCATTGGCTGGTCTAGCCTGAAAAATATGATTTTTTAAGCTATTTGTGCAAAAGAAACATTTATGGGACACTTCATGTCAAATTTTGTTGTTAATTTGAAAAGCCATTTTATTTTAAGCTCGACAAACAGTTTTTGAGATTTCAGGATTCACCTATTCAAGTAGATTGGACTTGGTTTTGGATGCCCGAAATAGGCGGAGGTGTTGCAAATATGGTCATTGAGTGAACAGACATTCTTTGAGTATAGTTTGGTATAGTGTTATTTATTTTTTTAAGCTACATTCATATTATTTTTCCTAATTTAATATGTAACATCATCATAATGGATGCCCAACTTCAAGCAAACCACTGCCTGTCAAATAAAAACACTTTAATTAGGACCCTCATATGACATTCGTCCAAACAGATTTATTTCTGTAGAGGTAAAAAATTAACAAATGACTGAGTTTAGTTTTGAGAATGAAACCAACCTGTTTGTTCCTCAGTATCTTCTTGTTTCACTCTGAATGTTTCTTCAATCTTCAAGTCTTCACTCTCCTCTTTAATAAACGCCATCTTTATAATAGTGGGTCACATGGATCTCAGTTGCTTCACCAGGAGTTTTTCTGTGTTTGGACAATCTGTCATGTTTAAGATGAGAATAATTAACAGAAAGAATAAATCACTGTGTTTATCTCAAGCAGCTCCCTATAGTTCAGTAGTCAGCGCACTGGTAAGGGAGTCAGACAGAGGGAATGGCCTTAAATGTCCCAATTAGCCAAAACAAACTCAAAATTATGACTACAAATTAATAATTATAATAATAATAAACTATACAGATACTTTTCATTGTTTGTGTTCTCAATACATTTGTACTTCATTAATACCAACGTGTCTAATTGCCAGGGTTGTGGACTCAAGTCGCTTTTCCACCGTCGGGCTAAACCATTCGCGTTGCTTTATTGCTCCATTCTGTGCCGATCCGGCCCAGCCAGTACAGATATGGTTTTATTTTCCACAAGCTCAAGCGGAAATATAACCGTTCTTAGAACCGGGCGTGCGGCCTGATGGTGGAAAAGCAGCTTTGGACTTGAATTGGATTTGAGTCCTAAATTTGATGATTTGCAGACACATCTGATATTGATTCTCAAATGTAGGCTTAAGTAAATTTATTTTGTGTTTTAATCAAGTTTATAATGATATTGATCGCTTTTTAGGGGCTATGTGCGCCAAGATTGTGGGATAAAATGAATAAAAGTGTTTTTAAACACTATTAAAAGTGTATTATAGGTGCAGTATGTAAGAATTCTGTCCGCTAGAGGCCTATTCAAAACAAAGGCGTAGCTTGATGATGCCAAGTTTGAACGCAAAATCTTGGGACATGTGGTCTTCACCTCAACGGACGGTGCAAAAGAATTGGGATTGGACTCGGGAAGAAATCATGTTCATGGATTTATATTAACGTCATTGTAGCGTGAAGCAGAGCAGGACCGAGTGTTGTGGGAGCTGAACGAGGCCGCTGGAGCGATTGCACAACACACGCCTCACGAGCAGCGGAACTTTTATTATGACACAGTCGCCGGCGCTGCTTCCGCTTTTCCGGTCATGAGTATGAGGTAACGCAGCTCTGTTTATCATATTAGATACATTTGAGTGTGCTGAAAATTATGTTATAGCGTTACTCTGCGTTCGCTCGGCGGCTGCTGTGAGACTCTTGTTTGAGACACACTGCAGTAAGCTAGATCGATTTTAGAATATCATATTAAATGCTGGATGGCTTGTGTTGATAAATGCCATGCAATTAATTTTAAAACGTATTGTATGATGGAGAAAATTCTATATTACTGTTACTAAAAATAAAGCTGCATCTGATTATGCTATGTTAGCTACTTCACAAAATAGTGTTTTTCTCTGAGGCATGGTAAAGGCATGGTACTCTTGGTAAATTTTAATTAAGAAATTTTGATTTAATTTAAACAATAAGACTAAACATGTTGAGCTATATAACAACAAGTAGTTGTCTGTCTATAAATGTATCAGAACAGTTGTTCCCTTGTCTATTAAAATGTGCAATATATTAAAGCGTCTTTGGTGTTTCCACGGTTTCTACAAAATAAAACCGGAAACCGAGGGTAACGCGGGTATGACGCAATTGACAGGTGACTCCTCACACGTCCCGGAGCCTTGGTTAAAATTGCAATTTTCTCACGATTTACAAATAGTTGGAAACATTGGGATATTGTAAGTACTCAAGTGAACAAAATATATAACACTGGCCTAGTGGCTTTTGGATATTTTACTGCGAAAATCTTACATATTGCACCTTTAATATATTTTAAAAGTGTATTATTATAAGTTCTAATATATTTCTTCTACCTGTATTGATAATTACAAATAATTCAAACTTAATTTTAATACTGCCGCGAAGACGAGGTATCAATACACACGCAATATAATATAATTTATCTAGTTTAGGCAGGCAAAATAATTCAAGCCAAAACTTTAATATCCATTGATGTACAAACCATCCAAGCACCCCATTCCTAGCCATTTCTAAAATGCATTTGATTAATATTGTTGATTCAGTTCACTTTCAATCTATAAGATTTCATGTAGCATTTTCATCGGTCAGTCGTATAAGTCTATTCTGGTTGGTTGATAACTTTTGATAAGTGCAAGAGCGCGGAGGGATTTGCGAGTCTACAGAACACCGTTTGAGCGCGCACACGCAAAATCTGAGTGAGAGCACAGGCAGTTCATAGAAGAGCACTGTGTATTTGAGAGCGCGCATCCAGTTTTGTGCGAGAGCGATGGAAATCCGCGTGCGAGCGGAGAGATTCGCGCTCGCGCATTACTTGAGTGTGCTCTGGCATTACAACAATGCACTCTTGACATCTGTCATTAAAATAATGCCATAAGAAATAGAGAGAGAAATGAGACGCAGCTTTCCTGTTACACGTATGTGTATACGCTTTACTCATAAAAATAACGTTCATTAATGTTAAATAAAGAATTACAATATTACATTCAGTGATAAATAATTAATTTGTGCATCGCTTGTAAAAATAAAATATACTGAACAATAACGATTTGCATCGATTTAAGCCCCTTAAATGTTTAAAACAAACCTTTCTTCAGCCGAATCACAACAGATGCAGGAGCGCGGCGCAGCCTTATGACGTCAGATCGTACCAAAATAAAAGTGTTTCCTATTGCCAAAAATAAAGAAAAAAATAATAATAACAATTTGTGTGAGTTGCTATGTGATTCAAATCGCTCATTAATCAGCGCTGTCCTGCAGCTTGCCTCAACAGACCTGCCTGGAAGTTTCTAGTATCCACAGATAGCACACGAAAACATATTTGCACAAACATCTGATAAAGGTCTTTATAAAACACTTTTACATGCATTCTACGTCTTAAAATTCTTAACTGAGTCACCTTTATTTATAATTTTTTTTTTTATATACAATACAGATTCTTTCAAAGCAGCTTACAGTGAAAAACAGGAAAATAATGAATTGATGCAAACAGAGTTCACTTGTTGTAAAGCAGTTCTAAAAAGAATATAGTGTCATTGTTCAGCTGAAGTCAGTTCAGTGTTGAGTCAGTTCCTTTCAATAACTGTGCAAAAATATGAATAGTGTCTTATGCATGGTACGCATTTTACAAATTTGGCCTGTCCCAGACGAAAGACGACCAATCGTGGCGAATTTTGTGGTCGTGGCTCCTAATCGGTGGTCCTACCTTGTACAGTGAGAGAGGTTCAAAGACGGCCGTTATCACGGTCTTGCAACCAAAGAAAGTCTGACCGTGTGATTATTATAGCATGATTATGTCAGTGCATCTGCTGCTACGACCCACGTCTACTGACTAGCCAATAAAAACGCAACATAAAAATGGCATACTGATCAACGCGACATGGCACTAAAACTTAAAACTACTTACCTCAAGCTCCATTTGCAAAATTGGCCTCTTTTCCCTAGCCATGACCGCATCCATATTCTCCTCTTTCGCTTCCTTCTCTTTTTTCAGCGCACATAAAAAGCACAATTGCCAAAGTGCGATTCATCTTGACCTATTTGTTTACCACTAGCGCATGCTAATGACGTTTTATTCTTCTACACTAAGGGTGCGTTCACACTTGGCATGTTTAGTTCGATTAAAACGAACCCTGGTGCGATTGCTCTGTTAGTGCGGTTCATTTGAGCATGTGTGAACGCTGCCATCCGAACCCTGGTGCGCACCAAACAAGCGGACCGAGCCCGCTGAAAAGATGGGTCTCGGTCCGCTTCCAAACGAACTCTGGTGCAGTTCAAATGATATATGAAAGCAACACGGACCAAATTAATTATTTGCTGAATTGTACTGTGTGTATTTAAATTTTAAGTATTCCTCGTAACACTGTCTTGAAAAGCTCATGCCTGTGCCATGGGAAGAACAGTCAGGCCTGAATGTTGCGGTAATAATCATTTACAATGAAAATATACAAGAACAACATGTATAAGGTTGATAGTCAATGTAAATTCTTCATAATGGGTGTTAAACAGGGGCTACCCCTACAACATTTTGGGATTGACTGTGGAGTATTCATGGTTATGGTGAGTTGCCAAGCTCATTTTTGTGAGATTTTCTTGGCATAGCCTCTATGTCACTGTGGTTTCAGAGTAGCTGGTGTTGCATTGTAGTTTTGTGAAGTTACATACATATATTTATTGAAATTTATTGATGTACCAATATATAAATATATGTGAATTAGAGGTCAAATGATATTTAATTTTCATGATATAATAATGTGTTTTTAAAAAGGCAATAAACAGATTATAGTGCCATTAATAGTGAAATCTATTCACAATAGATTGAACGCTCATGCGGAAATTTACAGATAAATATGTATAAACAAAAATATAATATAATATACAACCATCTTCAGCATATATTGTTATATATTCCCCATGTCTTGTGTATGGACTCTTTTGTTATTTCCTGTCCTAGTGTCATGTTTGTTGGTCATTGTAGTTTTTTCATGTTGATTAGTTCTCTGATTGCTCCCCAGATGTATCTTGTTTCTCGTTACCTTGTTTAGCTTTAGCCCTTATGTTTCTGTTGTTCTCTGTCAGTTGTTGAAATGTGATGGTCTTTGTTTTCTGTTATTTTTTTTTTTCCATGTTAATTATTATTTGTTTCTTAATCCATGCCTCTACCTGCTCTCTCCAGACACTACATATATAAACACCATGAAGTAAAGCTTGGCATTAACGAGTGCTACTCATTGATTGCAAAATGCACTGAAACTGTCAGCTCACATGTGTAATTGTAGTTACTTGCATTAAATAATAAATCAAGCAATTAAACAATCAATCCAATGTGCAAGTAGAGGCAACTCTCACAGCTTCCTTGTAAACCTCTATGCCAAATGTGTTTCTGTCAGGACCACTATCGTCAAAGATGATTGACAATTAGCATAAAGTTTGGTTCTGTTCTGGGTAAGAACTTCCTGCCCATCCATGCAGTCTAACATGGATAAGAGCAGGGAAAGCAGTGATAACCCCCCTTAGGGTAAATAGAACAGAACCAACATAAAGGTGTGCAGATATCATTCATGTTCTTAATGGCAATAATTTAATGTAACAACATTTTTCAAGAAAAATTAGTCTGATTTAAAGAGGTTAGGTATTTCAGAGACCAAGTCCTGACTGGACGAGAGGAGGAGCTCTGGATGAAGGAGGGTAATTAGCTCCTGAGCAACATGATAAGCTGCTGATAATACTAGATATATATATAATATAGGGATGCTATGATAGGTGTTGTAATCCTATAGGTAGAAGGGTCAATACTGTCCTGTAATTTGGCCACAACCACCTCCCTAGTAAGGAAGGAAGTTCCGGAACAGAAACGGTTGATTCTTCATCAATCTTGGTCATGACCGGTCCATCCCAATCATTGCTCAACTGATCAGCTTCCAGCTGAAGAAAGAGAGGAAAAAAGTACAAGGATTTGGTGCAAAATATTTAATAAAATATCTGAATTAAATACAGAAATACACAGCTATCAAGGCTTGCTCCACCTGATCAAACTGTACTGTTTCTGTACTTAAAAGTTTTCTTGAAATCCACAGATGCTGAGGAGATTTGTGGCCTTGTGTAGGATGAGGGTGTCATTCCCATGTGCTTCGGAAAATATTAAGGTGAACGTTTATCCTGGAGATCATGACAAACTGTAGACATAAAATGCACAGGTCATTGTTAGGATCTAGAAAGCCAGTGTCTTCAAGATGATGGAAGGCTGCGTAATAGTTGCTGAGAACTGAGCAGCACCATAAGTCACGCCATAATCGCTCAATTAGTTGGTTGTATGTACTTCTGCCTGTTATCATGCTCTTTTTTTTCTGCCAAGTAAAAAGGAAGAATTCAAGGTACAATATTGGTTGTGTTAGTAATGTAAACATGTCAAAGACAAACAAACATCATGAAAATCAACATCTCATTGCATATCTTATAGCATGCATCTGTTAATCACAGGGAATGAGACTACAAGTTGGAAAATAAAGAAATATTGAAATATGGTGAAATACCTGGTCCCCTTAAAGGAACACTCTACTTTTTTTGAAAATAGGCTCATTTCCCAACTCCCCTAGAGTTAAACAGTTGAGTTTTACCGTTTTTGAATCCATTCAGCCGATCTCCGGGTCTGGCGGTACCACTTTTAGCATAGCTTAGCATAGTTCATTGAATCTGATGAGACCAATAGCATCTCGCTCAAAAATGACCAAAGAGTTTTGATATTTTTCCTGACTCTTCTGTAGTTACATCGTGTACTAAGACTGAGGGAAAATGAAAAGTTGCGATTTTCTAGGCCGATATGCTAGGAACTATACTCTCATTCCGGCGTAATAATCAAGGAACTTTGGTGCCATACCATGAGTGCAGCAGGCGCAATGATAATACGCAGCAGCTGTGACCCCCTGCTTGCAACCATGGAGACATTTGTGAGAGACGCTGCGTAATATCATTGCGCCTGAGCGAGAAGCTAATGGTCTAATCCGATTCAATGAACTATGCTAAGCTATGCTAAAAGTGGTACCGCCAGACCCGGAGATCGGCTGAATGGATTCGAAAACGGTAAAACTCAACTGTTTAACTCTAGGGGAGTTGGAAAATGAACCTATTTTCAAAAAAAGTGGAGTGTTCCTTTAAGGGATGTTCTAACAATGTTTTCACTTCTGACACACACAGGCAATCCATTACTCTGTACAGCCTCCAAAAAACACTGTTGAGGCCTTGTTGTTGGTATTCGCTTGAAGATACATGATTTTTCTGCTATACCCATCAATTCCTCCATGGACAATTATTCACCATCTAAAAAGAACAGCAAAATAAAGATTATTCCATACCAGCATCCTATCTTCAACTAGATGAAACTGGATTAAATATTTTGACTGTTCCGATCCCAGTCTGACTTATAACCTGTGGTGTGGCAAATTCGATGTTCCTTCAGTTCTGGTCTCAAAGAAAACTCTCAGAGTCGAATCTCCAGGTCCCAGGAGTTTAACTTTATTGACAAGCAACAAAGTGAGATGCCAGCTCCACATCTGAATCTCTCTATCCAGGGCACAGTTTTTATACATTTATCTTATCTGTTAAAACAGTGTAAGATCCACTCCTACAGTTATTTTCTATGATCTCATTTACAGGTGCTCTCCTCCCTTTCTCTTCCTGGAGTCTCCCAAGTACTCCCCAACATTTTTACCACAGTCACTTCACCAATTAAACTGCAGGTGTTGCTTATGCAAGAGATAATTCTCTATGTAAGGGTGGCCGACTGCCAACTAGTCTACATCTTTTGACTTGATCTCTCATGGTGGAATTCTGCCAATTGATGCTCAACACTTTCTCATAGGCAGAATGAAACATTGTATCAAAAACAGTCAACACTCCCCGGAGACAAGAAGCCTTCGCATTACACCCTTAATAATGATCTTATTCATTTCACATCCTCCTATTGTCTGGTGAAAAACTACCAGCAAAAATATGCTTAGTGGCCAAGCTAACTTCTCAGATACAACTGACCCTTTCAGTCACATAGGCCAAGAGGCCTCAAAACACTTCTGGCTTTTATAGTAAGCAAACTAATTCTACAATTGTTTTCTATAAGATAGATAAAATACTCCATCACCTGTAACACTGCCTGAATCAAAATCACGCACTGTTCGTTGTTGGCCAAAGGAGAACTGGACCCCGACTGAGCCTGGTTTCTCTCAAGGTTTTTGTTCTCCATTTTTTCACCTGTCGGAGTTTGGGTTCCTTGCTGCTGTCGCCTTTGGCTTGCTTAGTTGGGGACACTTGAAATTCAACAATGTTTTTGATCTGCCTGCATTGACACACATTCTATGTGAACTGAACTGAGCTGGACGATGACATCACATTTTTCTCCAGATATGAACTAAATAAATAACTAATGATTTTTTACAAAGGAATGAATAAATACTGAATTTACTTAAGCTGGACAATGACACCATTTTCTTCTAGAGCTGCTGTGCAGCCAAAATTATTTGCCAGTTGCCATGTCATGAAATGGGTCATATGATGCAGGTTTAAAACCACAGAATGCTTCATCCCAAACATTAGCTCGGTTTATGTTGAATATGCTGCAAGACATCGTTATGATCTTCAATGAGAGATCTGATACAATGCAGCTGTTAATACATCTGTGCTGTAAAATATAAAGAGGTTTTGAAAATAATGATGAAATGAAAAAAAATAGAGTGAATACATTTGGGAACATGATATTGAGAGTAACTTTGAACACATTTTCAGCTCTCATCTTACTCTTCTGAGCATTTTTGATTACTATTGGTGCATACAGATGTGTAATTGCTGTACAAAGAAAAAGATTAACAGGAATTTACATGCATTGACATACAAAAGTAATTGTAGGCTAATTGTAAAGCAATCAGTTTTTTTTTTTATGAAACTCTGTTTTAAGGTAATACAACAAGCTTACATGTAGAATTTTTGGGCATGTGCGTGTTCTTGGATATTTGTTCTGGTTTTTCCTGTTTCCTAGATTTGTCAGAAATATAACAATTATTAAAATAACATTATAACTGACCTTAAACAAACCCCATAAGACGGAATACATTTTTCATTTGTTGTAACAAAGTAACTTTGCAAGGTATGAACATAAATTATGAACTTACTAGGTCCAAAAAAAGCAGAGAGATCAGGGGATTTGATCTGCAGTTGTATAGCTGGTACATGTAAGCATTTCACTTTTTTAAATCTTCTCACTTGTGGTGATGGTGAGACTTTCCCAGACATGAAAATTCAACTACAAGCCCATTGATTCAAATGAATAGGTATATAATTTCTGCAAAATAAATCTTATTTTGAAGAGCAATATCAATGTATTGTGACAAATGTATGTGACTGCTGTACATTCTCACCATAAAAAATATGCTTGTCAACTAGGAACCTTTTAATGAGATAAGTGAGACAAAACCAGAAATTGCTTTTAACGGTTCAGTACAGTCTATACAAAAAAGGCTTGTTGGAGATGCATCGGCGCTGCGCAGACTGATCGCCATATGACATCAAAGTTCCACGAGAGCGTTTGGAGAATAAAGGAAGTAAAGGGAAGTATCTTTTAAATTATTACATAGCCAAAGCATGCTTAAAAATGTTTAAATGAGATATAGACAAGCTGCTCTTTTTGAAACAGCACTTCAGATTTTTGGGGATGGTCCTCATACGCAATTATTCTGGACTGATTTTGTTAAATGTATTAACCAAAATTTGCTTTTAAATTACTGCTTAAGGATGTGTTGTTTGGTTTCTATAAAATAAATAAGAATGTGTAATTGATTATTAAATTGATTATTAATATTTTATTGCTGCTTTCCAAGCTTCACAGTCACCCTTGTTTTTAAAAAAGAATCCAAGCTATCTCACCTTAAGATTTCTCTGAAGCTCTTAAGATGATAAACCTGTGCTTTTTAATTTAGTTTGCTAAAGGTAAAGTTGTACTATTCTAAGGCCCAGTTTCATAGACAGGGCTTAGCCTAAGCCAGGATTAGACTATAGTTCAATTGGAATATTTAAAGGTGCAATATGTAATATTTTCTGTCCGCTAGAGGTCACTAGAGGCCTATTCAAGCTTGATGACGCCTAGTTTGAGTGCAGAATTTTGGGTCGTGGTCTTCACCTCAACAGCCGGTTGAAAATAATTGGGATAGGACTTGGGCAGAAATCATGTTCATGGATGCATTTATTAACGTTACTCCAGTA
This sequence comes from Hypophthalmichthys nobilis, assembly GCA_037950665.1. NCBI lineage: Eukaryota > Metazoa > Chordata > Actinopteri > Cypriniformes > Xenocyprididae > Hypophthalmichthys > Hypophthalmichthys nobilis. The sequence continues at coordinate 23,198,204 of CM075489.1, forward strand.
TGAAGCAGAGCAGGACCGAGTGTTGTGGGAGCTGAATGAGGCCGCTGGAGCGATTGCGCAACATGCTGGGAGCAGCAGAACTTTTATTATGCCACAGTCGCCGGCGCCGCTTCCGCTTAAATAAAACCGGAAACCGAGGGTAAAGCAGGTATGACGCAATTGACAGGCGACTCCTCACACGTCCCGGAGCCTTGGTTAAAATTGCAATTTTCTCATGATTTACAAATAGTTGCAAACATTTGGGATGTTGTAAGTACTCAAGTGAACAAAATATATAACACTGGCCTAGTGGTTTTTGGATATTTTACTGCAAAATTCTTACATATTGCACCTTTAAATAGCTTTTATAAATGTACACTAGAAAAAAAAACATTACTGGTGTTCTTCTTGAGTCAAAACAATGGCACTGACATATTTTAAGATCTGTCAGTACAAGTTGCTTTCAGTAAAAACAGCTTAAACATGCATTTTAGTCTAGGACTAGCTTAAGCCCTGTCTGTGAAACCAGGGGTAAATTTTGTAGTTTGTGTTTCTATTTCCTGTTTAAGTCTATATGTTGACAATAAAAAAACGCACAATTCCGATAATAAAAATGTTTCTCTAAAATATATATATATATATATATATACTTTTATTTTTTTTTTTTTTTGCAACACTGATGTAGAAATGGTGGAACATTTTTTCATTGTGATTTAATACAGAACATGTGGAAGGATGTGTACCCAAAAATGTCTTGGCAATAAAAGAGATTACATAATATCTCATAATTGGACACTCTTCGGTCAGTCACTTTATAACATCGGAAAACATGAATCAGGATGTTGTGCCAGTTTGAGCTACCTGAAACAATTAAACATGCATTAAAGTGTCAAGGTAATGAGAATGAAATATTACAATTATAGAGGCACTAAGAGCTATATTACTCAGATTTCACAGCAAATGTTAAAGATTCAAGAGTGTTTAACGTACTGTTTAAATATTTAAAAGATACAAAATTAGAAACAAGATTTAAGACTAATATATATATATATATATATATATATATATATATATATATATATATATATATATATATATATATAGGACTTTTATTTTGGTCTGGTGATGTGACGTCATATGGCTGCGACGCGACCCCACATCTGCTGTGATTCGGCTGAAGAAGGTTTGTGTTTTTAAGTATTTAAAAGTCTTTAAACCGATACAAATATTTCAATAAAATGTTTAGCTTTTCATAACGATGTAAAATGTGTAATTTATTAATTGCAATATTGTATTGCTTTCGTTAATGAACGTTATTTTTTGAGTAAAGCATTTATTTGGGCACTGTCAATTAATGATAAAGAAACGGAGTGTTTCGAAACTTAACGTCAAATGAACCAATTAAGGTTTTACAAAACGATTCAGTGATTTGAAGTGCTCGAATCAGGGCACGCTGGTATGCAGTACAAATGCAACGAGAACACAAACAGTCATCTTTTATTAATCAGTAGCAAATGTCTTAAAATTTGAAGTGTCGATATGTATTTTTTTGTTTCTGGTGCTAGCTTTTAATTTTTTGTTTGTTTGTTTGGCTAATCAGGGCATTTGAGGCCATTATCACATTACCAGTGCACTGATTATTGAACTAGGGAGCTGATTGAGACGCACCCAGAGGTTTAGTTTTGATTTATTCATTTTTTTTCTGCTAATTATTCTCATCTTAAACAGGACAGAGTGTCCCAACACAGAAAAACTCCTGGTGAAGCAACTGAGATCCATGTGACACTATTATAAAGATGGCGCCTATTAAAGAGGAGAGTGAAGACATGAAGATTGAAGAAACATTCAGTGTGAAACAAGAAGATACTGAGGAACAAACAGGTTGGTTTCATTCTCAAAGCTGAACTCAGTCATTTGAATCCTTATTAAAATGCCCACCTGTGCAGAAATTAATATTTTTGGAAGAATGTCAGATGAGTGATTTAATTTGACTTTGAGTGGGTCGCTCAGAGTTAAGCATCCGTCATAAAGAAATGTTACACGTTAAATTAGAAAAAAAATCAATGTAGCGAAAAAATACTACTTCCGGCGAGATTCTGAAGTGCGCATATGATGGACACTTTACTATTCGATGAGGCCACGGGAAGGGATTTATCAATGGAAGTGAAGCAACACAACTGATGCTGGTAGGTCAGATATGTTAAGGACATTTAACTCATTTTTCATTATCCTTTGTGTGTCATATTGAGTTCTTGTGGGAGTTATTTTTGCCCCTCCTGCATTTTTTTTTTCTTAGGATAAATTTGACTGTTGCTCTCCTTCCAAAAAACATGTGGACTGGGACATGTTAGAATTAGTCAAATGTCCATGGCGTGGAGGTGACATTTTCATAATTTACTTTTGAAATGTGAAACCGTTTGGATTTACACATTTATATACTGTAGCCAGAGCTGGGTTGATTACTTATGAATTGTAATCAGTTACTGATTACAAATTACCTGACAAAATGTTGTTATATTGATTATAATATATTCTATGCACCAACAAGAGCCTCAACAGATTTCTCAACAATCTATGGACAGTTAATACTTCAAAATACTAACACTAATGTACCTGTTAGTGTTTGCTGATAGTAACACTGAATAAAACAAGATCACATCGTATGATTTTAAAACATGTTTACTTAAAATTAAGTTAATTTAGAAAACAGCAACATTACAAAAACAAATATTGAAAAACATGAAATATTTGATGTAGCAGTGATATTGCTGTGAATTTCATCTAAAAACACTAGAAGTACATATGACAGTATCAATGAAAAACATCAAACAGTAGCAACATTGCAAACATGAATTTTGAAAAAGATTAAATTCACAGCAATAACATTTATAGGTCAAATGTTAATCTCAAAACGTTTTAAGTGCATAGTAACAATGAAGAGAAAAAAAACAATAGCAACATTACAAAAAAATGAATATTAAAGAACATGAAACTCACAGCAATAAAATTATTGTTGTTGCTGATTTCTGTGCACGATTCCACACCCCTCCCCCTAACTGCCGGAAAAACGCTAAGAATCACGAACGTATATAAGCGGCAGGTTTATTATGAAAAAAAATATAAATGTTAAAAAAATTAGGAAAATCAATGAATTGTAAACAACTTGCTGCCATTGTGTAAATAATATGTAATCCATAAAAAAGTAACTGTAGTCTGATTACGAGTATTTTAAAAAGTAGTTTACTCTAATTACAAGTACTTGATTTTTGGGATCTGATTATGTAATCCATTACTACCCAGTTCTGACTATAGCACAGGGGTATTCAAATACAATTTGAGAAGGTCCAGTTGTAATGTGTCCAGAAATTCAAAAACAATGGACTTGTGACAAGGCCCCTGAAATAATCAGGCCTTTATTTTAAGCTTTCATTTAGTGATGAGGGATTTTTTTTTTGCTAGACAAAGAGCAGGAGAAATACCAAGCAAGTGTCTCAGAGCCAGCTAAAGCTATGAAAAGAGTGACTGTTTATCTCACAGAGTAAGATGCAGCCTGCAGAAATGACATGCATGGTTGTTGTTCTCACTGGAACTACCTACTGTAGCCAAAGCACAGTAAAGTCAGTTAGCCATTTCCAAAGCCCATATTTACAAAATATAGATTCTGGAAATCAATACTCTGGTCTCATGAGACCAAATCAATCATTTTGAATCTAACCGCATCCAAAATGCTATGGTGTTGCTAGAGGAGGAGTACAGTGAGAAGTGCCTGGTTCCCACAGTAAAGTTTAGTGGTAGTAAAGCTCTTATATAGGGATGTATGAGTGCTGAAGGTGTGAGGGAGTTGTGCTTTATCAATGCTGTCATGAATTCCCACACCACTGTGTAATTTAATACACAAACTTGAAACAGAAGACGCTACCCTTTCCTCATTCCCTGCATTGTTGGGCATTTTTTCAACATGACAGTGGTGAAAAATCTCCCAAGGTGAAAAACCTTCTGTTGACATGTTGTGCACTCAATCTTAACACTCTTGAGCACCTGTGGGGGATTCTGTAGAGATGAGTTGAGCAACACTCCCCATTAAAGATCAAGGCATTTAAGGAGCTCATCATCCAGGAGTTAAACAGGACAGATGCGACAATTTGTCATGAACTTGTACACTCCGTGCCAAGAAGAGTCAGAGCAGTGTATTCAAAATTACGGAGGGCATACTAAGTACTAGAATATTATACATTTGTTGAATTAAATCTATGGTGTACTAATTTCTGCAATCCTTAATTTAAACAAAATTGGCTAATTTAATTATTTTATGGCTATTAATGACATATATTTCTCAGTTTTTATGTATATGTTTCATACATTTTAGTTTTGCCATCTTTCCATGAATTGTATTAGTGATCATAAAGAAAATACATCTTTTGTATTTGTTTAGAGGGGGTGTACTCATTTATGCTGTGCACTGTACAATTATCCAGTGTTTGAGTATCTGAGCAATTTGTTTTGCTGTGAGTTTGGGTCGCTTATAATGTGCATTTGAAAACTATAGGTGCCAAACATCTTCCCAAATCTGCAATGACACTCATTTATCAATCTATTATAAATCAACAAAAGAGAAACTGTATGGCAGGGGTGCCCAAATTTGGTCCTAGTGGGTCACTGTCCTGCAGAGTTTAGCTCCAACTGGCCTCAACACACCTGCCTGGAAGTTTCCAGTTTGCCTAGTAAGACGTTGATCATCTGTTTCAGGTGTTTTATTGGGGTTGAAGATGAACTCTGCATGACATTGGCCCTCCAGGAGCAGGATTGTGACTGTAATGAATGTGATGGATTATAACAGTAGTCAGTATAGTGGTGATAAAATTGAGCTGATGTGATCATATTTTTGCATCTTTTAAGCACTCTAGATGCTGAATTTTTAACCAACTTAAGCTTCTTTACCAACTGTGCAAAATTTTAAGGTGGAAGAAGCCTGTTCTACAAACTTTAGAAATCAAAGGACAAATTACTGTGAACACAGCACTTGGGTTTTTAACTGTATAAAACCACATAACAGCAAATCCACTCTGCTTGTGAGTTATGAAGTTTTGTCAGGTTGTGAGGAAATCTAAAACTAACAACTGTATAACATAATGGTGATCTAATGATAATGTCCCTCAGATGTAACATATACAAGGAGAAAAGCAGATGACCTAATACTGAGCCCTGTGGCTCTCCATACTTGTTTGATGAGGTATCTCTTCATTTACACTAGCAAAGTTTGTAGCGGTCAGATAGATAGAACCTTGTCCACAAACTTCAATTCTCAAGCTGTCCAAAAGAATGTTGTGGTCTGTGTTGATGGAAGATGTAACTTTAGTAAGCTAGTTTCTATGCTTCAAAAGGGCTTAAATCTTGGCTGATTTTATTTATTTTTTATTTTTAGATACAATTACTCTGCATGACAGATAGTTGAGAGGACTTTTTTTTTTTTTAGATAAGGGGTTTAATAACTGCCAGTTTGAAAGAATTGACAATACTGAGAGGAGGTTCTGATATTACAGAAAACACCTCTTAGTAGTTATGTGATCTAGCCATATATGTTTTTGGTTTTGATGCTTTACATGTCTAAGTGTTTTGATCTCTGTTGCTTTGTGCCATCAAACGGGTTAACTTAACTACTTTGTTTTTTTCACCTTAGACCTGATGACACTGAAGGAGGATGGTAAAATCCTGAATGAAACAGAAGAGAAGGATCAGTATGAGAAATGTGATGCTTTCATAACTCGAGAAAAATCATGTAGATGCTCACAGACTGAAAAGACTTCCTCACAAAAAACAACGCAGAAGACAGGAACTGGATTTTATTTCACCTGCTTTGATTGTGGAATGAGTTTCGATCAACCTGAAGACCTTAGAGTCCACATGGAAATTCACAATGGAGATATGCCACTGAAAGAGGAGAGTACAGTCCTCAATGAAATGGAAGAGAAAGATCAGTATGAGAGACATCATGCTTTCATAACTCGAGAAAAATCATGTAGATGCTCACAGACTGAAAAGACCTCACGAAAAACAATGCAGAAGACAGGAAATGAGAGTAATTTCACCAAAGTCCACATAGGAATTCAAAATGGAGAGAGCCCTTACACCTGTCAACAGTGTGGAAAGAGTTTTGCTCAAAAAGGAAACCTTAACAGGCACATGAGAATTCACACTAGAGAGAAGCCTCACTCCTGTCAACAGTGTGGAAAGAGTTTTGCTGAAAAAGGAAACCTTAAACTCCACATGAGAATTCACACAAGTGAGAAGCCTTTCGCCTGCCAACTGTGTGGAAAGAGTTTCACTCAAAAAGGAAACCTTGCCAAGCACACAAGAATTCACACTTGTGAAAAGCCTTTCACTTGCAAACTGTGTGGAAAAAGTTTCACGGCAGCACTAAACCTTCGGGATCATATGAACCATCACAATGGAGAGAAGCCGTTCAGATGTGATCAATGTGGAAAGAGTTTCACTGAAAAAGGAAACCTTAGAATCCACATGAGAATTCACAGTGGAGAGAAGCCTTACACATGCCCTCAGTGTGGACAGAGTTTCACATATAAAAAAGCCCTTGGCTCCCACATGAGAAATCACACTGGAGAGAGTCCTTTCACCTGCAAACTCTGCGGGAAGGGCTACACATCGGAAGAAAATCTCAGTTATCACATGAACCGTCACACTGGAGATCGGCCATTCAAATGTGATAAGTGTGGAAAGTGTTTCATACGTCAAGCATCCCTGAGGGTTCACTCAAGAGAGAACTGTTTTATATGTCATAAGTGTGGAAGAAGTTGCCGTACTCTTAAAAGCCTTAACAAGCATGTTAAATCCGGACACAGCGGAAGAAAGCCTTTCAAATGCCATCAGTGTGGAAAAAGTTACCAATTCAAAAAAACCCTTAAGAATCACATGAAACTTCACACTGGAGAGAAGCTTTTCACGTGTCTTCAGTGTGAGAGGAGTTTCCCTTATCAAAGAGACCTGAAACGTCATTTGCAATCTCATTCTGGAAAGAAAATGCAGTGTTTAGAGTGTGGCAAGAGGTTTAGAAAAGGCAGCAATTTCAAAAATCATCTGCTAATCCACTCTGAAGGAAGATCTTTTAAATGTGATCAGTGTAATAAAACATTTCTTTTGCCATTACACTTGCAGATACATAAGAAAAGTCATGCAGATGTCAGACGCTATTTGTGTTCTTCGTGTGGAAAGCGTTTTAAATGGTTCGGCAATTTAAAATGGCACCAGAAAATAAAGATATGTGTTATATTACGGCTACGTTCACAGTGCAGCTGAATGTGGCCCAAAATCGATTTGCTGCATTGTTATTATTTATATTTTTTGTCGGGCTGTTCACATGACCCTTAAATGTGGCCTGTATCAGATGCTTGTTTGAACAGGTGAAGCTCCACCCTGGCATGTTCATCACAAGTGATTAGGCCATGTTTACTTCTTTTATTTTCAGCCTTCACTTCATTATACTTGACCTTGATTTTTTTTTTTTTTTTTTTCTTTTGTCATGTACTTATGATCACTTGTGGCCATGCCTAACCATCTCCTTTGCTTTGTGTAACCCTCTGCTGGTGAGTCCATATTTGTGACCCTGGACCACAAAACCAGTCATAAGTTGCATGGATAAGTTGCAATAGCCAACAATACATTGTATGGGTCAAAATTATCCATTTTTCTTTTATGGCAAAAATCATTAGGATATTAAGTAAAGACCATGTTTTGTGAAGATATTTTGTAAATTTCCTACCGTAAATATATAAAAAAAAATGCATTTTTATGAGTGGATATGCATTGTTAAGGACTTCATTTGGACAATTTTAAAGGTGATTTTCTCAACATTTTGATTTTTTTTTGCAACCTCAGATTCCAGATTTTCAAATAGTCGTATCTCGGCCAAATATTATCCTATACTAACAATACATCAATGGAAAGCTTATTTATTCAATATCCCGATTAAAAAAAAAATTTGACCTTTATGACTGGTTTTGTGGTCCAGGGTCACATTTAAGGTATCTGTTCAAATCAAGTCTTTGTTTTCTTTCTTTTTTTCCCTCATTGTGTGATCAAACTACACTTGGGTTCAAGCTTCCCTTCAGTGGACAATCTGTTACAGAAAGGTCCACAACCATCTTGGATGTTTTGGTTTTGTTTGCCTGAATTCTGCCAATTTTCTGACCCTGCTTTTGTCTTGCCCAATAAACACTCTCCATATGGATCTTCACACAAGTCTTCTGAGTCATCTCTTTACTCTCTGTAGCTATTCACAAGATAATGTGCACATAAATATTACTCAATTCAGTGTGCTGTTTAAAATATTGTGTTATGCATAAATCACAAATCAGTTTATACAAGTAAACACTGGAAAAAAGTTCTCTAATGTAATTCTTTTAAAGCTACATGAGATTGGTAGGGTAGGAATATGGCACAAACAGCTTCACTAACTAAAAAACAAATTTCTAGGTGGTCTGGGGGCATGCTCCCCAAATTTTGTACAGTTTAAAGTTAAATTCATCAATCTGGTGCACTCTGAGAGCTCCAAAATTAACAGCGCTCTCTTCCACTCTCATTTCCCTCAACTGAGGTGCCCTTGAACAAGGCACCTAACCCCCAATCGCTCCCCGGGTGCGTGTTCATGGTGTGTGAAATGCAGAGCACAAATTCCGAGTATGGGAGACCATACTTTGCTACATGTCAGGTTAGGGTGACCACCTGGCTATTGATCTGTTGCAGGACAGTAGATGTGACTTTGCAGGACAATGCGGGACACGTGTGAGACAGATAAATTTACTACTATTATGCTATGTAAATAATAATCTACATTCGTTGGCAAACTTGGCATATGCACCGATTAATGTTTCTGCGGGTGGGTGCCCACACTATAATGCTGCGCTACTGACAACATTAAATCCTGGAGAGAAGTCAATTCTAGAATGGAGGAGGAAAAATTGTTCAATCAATTCTCCTCAGTCAAGCATACTAGCTTGCGTGTTTTTCATACTAAATGTTTTGTTTAGCATTATGAACTATGCTGTTTATCTTCATATTTGTACATACTGTATGCCAGATTTTGCTGTTGTGATACTAATGATAAAAAAATATTAAGGATTTGATTTCTAACCTTTAGAAAATCATCTTTCAAGATTTGATGAAAGGCTGCACACGTGTGTTTCACTATAATAGATACAGTAGTGGCCCCAATTCTGTACTGAAAACAGTGATTTGTAGGTTTTGCCTTCAGCAGAAAAAGTTAATATTGTCTTCCTTTGGTAATGCAATTTGAGTATGTCTCTTCCCTCTAAATGAGGCGACGCGCCTTCTTGATGGGGGGAATACGCAACAGGCACTTGGGTGGGTTTTCAGTTAGTTTCCTGTGTTAGATTCTTTGGCGATTCATTGATTATCTGTTACACCTGTTGGTCATTCCGTTAATTGGTTTCTCTGTGTATTTAAGCTTTGTTTCTTCTGTTCATTGTGTGATCTCATCATGACATTGGTTGTTCTGTTCACCATTATATTGCCAGTGTGCTGTATCTTTTTTTTCTTTTTTCATTAAACTGTACTGCTTGAATTTAGATCCAGCTTTTTATTTTGTGTTTCGCAACGCAATGCTGACAACTTGGTATTTTATATGTTTATTTATAGATGTAATGGTAAAATCAAAGTCTGGAACATTACACTGAATGACAATGATACACTTTGGAACATTACTTCACCCATATTTTGACATTTTATTTTCACAAACAGTTTGTAGTCGACAATTCAAACTGGATGACCAGGACCACAGTGTTTTAGGCCAAACAGAGAAGAAAACCTGGAAGAAACTGCCAGTCTGTCAGTTCCCCCTGAAGCAAAACACTGTCACGTACAGGTAAGAAAGCTGTTGCCATAGTTTTCCATTTTTACCTTGGGTAGACATAGTAGGATACAATTTTCAGTAATAAACCTACCCTTACAATAACTTACGTTAATAACCCTCTGTCGATCTGACTCTTTGTGGGCGAGGATAGAAAATGTGGAAGTATAATCTATAGTTTTCACCCAGAATTTTGCTGACAAATAAACATGTATAATCGGTTCAGGTCAGAGTCCTGCACGCGGGTGGGTACCCGCCGCTAAAATTTGATGTAACAAGTGGAATAATATTTACGTGTCAAGTTGGTGCAGTTTGTACTCACGGTAGGCACAGGCGGACTGAGGGTGAAAAAGCCAAGACTATTTCATCTCAATTTGGTGCATTTGACAGCTGTTTTCAAATAGTCCCATGCTTATTTGTGTTCATGCTCTTGTCTGAAGATGAAAGGCTTCACGCATAATTTGCAGCGCTGAGCATTGTAGCCAATTGCACTTCATCTGATTGAAAGCTATAGTGATATTAAAGGAAGCGTGCTTTGCTCGCTTTATGCATTTAATACATTCTCAATTTGAATAAAAGTTTTAGCCTATTTTTTGCTGCTACAAAGAGGACCAGTAGCCAGGTAAACCCTGCTGAGTTTCAGAAGAGACAACCGCGTTTAAATGCAGAGTGAATCTGCTAAAATAATAACTAGTTTTAACCTTAAAGTTAAATAGGCCTACCAAAACATTCTTTGTTCTATTATTTTACTTGTGTTGTTTAATGCAATGTTTAATTAATTACATCGACTCAAAAAGCCTAATGTTGCTTTTATTAGTTGTGCTACGGTACGTTCACACCAGACGCGGATACACGTTAAGTCAATGCAAAGTCGCAAATAGACGCGTTAACCAATCAGGAGCTTGCTCTAGTAGTGACGTGATTACGACGTAGCGAGAGGAGGCAGAAATCCGAAACAACAATGGAGGACAAAATCATAGTCGCTGTATGTGGATACCCAGAGCTGTACGATACATCTTCATACTTTTATAGAAACAGGAATAAAAAGGATCTTGCTTGGAAGAAAGTGAGTGAGGAGGTTGGGACAATCTGGTAAATTGAGTAAAGAGCGTTTTTTACAACTTGAGCTATATATATTGAGGCTACAAGCTAGCTAAAGCTGGCAAATTGAGCGATTTATTCGCGCAAGTCGCGTCTGGTGTGAACGCCCCATTAGGCTTTCTGTGAAAATGATTTTTTATCTACCTCATGTAGGAGATTTAATGTGGGTGCAGTTCAGGTCGCAGTTTTTACGGGTCGGGTCGGGACTTAAATGAGTGTTTCTGTCGGATACCGGGTCGGGTGTTCTGTTAATTACTGCGTGTGCAGGGCGGGTTTGGGTTTATCAAACAGGACCCGTGCAGGACTCTGGTTCAAGTAACATAGAGAACAGGTAAACCTTTTTGATTTACATATACTACAGACATTGTTACAATACAAAGCGAGTTGAAAATTGGCAAAGGTACACTTTAAGGTTTACTCTACGTGTGAATCTCAGCGTTTTTTCTTCAGTGACAGTTCATGTGATAACCTAAGGTTTAGGTGTACCGTGAAACTCTTTCCACACAGCCTGCAGGTATATGGCTTCTCTCCGGTGTGAATTCTCATGTTTTTTAAGGTTTCCTTTTTGAGTGAAACTCTTTCCACACTGTTGGCAGGTGAAAGAGCTCTCTCCAGTGTGAATTCTCATGTGTCTTTTGAGGGTTCCTTTTTGAGTGAAAGTATTTCCACACTGTTGGCAGGTGTAAGAGCTCTCTCCAGTGTGAATTCCCATGTGGATTTTAAGGTTTCCTTTTTGAGTGAAGCTCTTTCCACACAGTTGGCAGGTGAAAGGGTTCTCTCCAGTATGATTTCTCATGTGGGCATCAAGGGATTTTTTATATGTGAAACTCTTTCTGCACTGAGGGCATGTGTAAGGCTTCTCTCCAGTGTGAAGTCTCATATGGATTTTAAGGTTTCCTTTTTCAGGGAAACTTTTTCCACATTGATGACATACAAAACAGTTCTCTTTTGAGTGAATCTTCATGTGGTTATTAAAGTGTACTTTACGTGTGAATCTCTTTTCACACTGATCACATCTGAATGGCTTTTCTCCACTGTGACGGTTCATGTGATACTTAAGGTTTAGTGCTGCTGTGAAACTCTTTCCACATAGTCTGCAGGAATAAGGCTTCTCTCCAGTGTGAATTCTCATGTGTTTTTTAAGGTTTCCTTTTTGAGCAAAACTCTTTCCACACTGTTGGCAGGTGAAAGTGCTCTCTCCAGTGTGAATTCTCATGTGCCTGTTAAGGGTTCCTTTTTGAGTAAAACTCTTTCCACACCGTTGGCAGGTATGAGGGCTCTCTCCAGTGTGAATTCCCATATGGACTGTAAGGTTTTCATGTTGACTGAAACATTTTCCACATTTAAAGCAGGTGAAATAACTTCCATTTCCTGTCTTCTGAGCTGTTTTTCGTGAGGATGTCTTTTCAGTCTCTGAGCAACTAAATGATTTTTCTCGAGTAATGAAAGCATGACATTCCTCATACTGATCTTTCTCTTCCACATCATTCAGGACTTCACTCTCCACTTTCAGTGGGATCAGGTCTAAGGTGAAAAAAGAAAAAAGTTAACCTGTTTGCTGGCACAAAGCAAGACATCAAAACATTTAGATATGTAAACTAAAGCATAAAATCCAACATAAAGCATCAAAACCAAAAACATGTATGCTAGATAGTTACACAAGGGAACTAGTTAATTATAGACGAATCTCAAATCTGACAATATTACAAAAATAGAGTAATGTATCTAAAAAAAAAAAAAAAAAAATTCAGCCAGGATTTAAGCCCAACTGTAGCACAGAAACTGTGCTTATTAAAAGTTACATGTTCCACATGAGAATTAAGATGACATTTGTGGACAAGCATTAGCATGGTTCAGGTCCCATCTATCTGACCACTACAACATTGCTTGTGTAAATAAAGAGAGATACCTCATCAAACACAAGTATGGAGTGCCACAAGACTCAGTATTAGGTCCTCTGATTTTCTCTTTGAATATGTTTCCTATGAGGGACATTATCATTAGACTTCACTGTTATGCAGATGATACTCAGGTTATGAGGAAATATAAAACTAACAAAACTTCATAACTCTGTAGCAGAGTGTATTATTTATATAAAGGATGGGATGACAAGGTTTTTTTTTTCTTCTATCTGCTAAAATACGGAAGAATTAATTATTGGATCAAAATCCTCTGCACAAAAGATTTTAGATCTCGAATGATTTACTGTTATGTGGTTTTCTAGAGTTAAAAACCCAAGTGTTGTGTTCACAGTAATTTGTCATTTGATTTCTAATGTTTGTAGAACAGCCTTCTTTCACCTTAAAAAAGTTGCAGGGTCAACGCAAATCACGAACGGACCTTGTTTTCAACAGTGACGGAAAAGATAGAACAGCGGGTATGGCAAGCCTGCAGGTACACTTGTCGAAATGCAAAGCGGACCAGGACTTAGATGCCTTCACAAATCATGAAGAAATCAAACAAAAAAAAAACAAAAAAAAAAAACAGACCCTCAAACAAACTGTAAATTTGGAGACATTTTTTGCTTTTATTATTTTTATCCTCTTATATTTTTTCATCCGCCTGAGATTCAACTTCACCAAATGAAAAGAATTCTGGAGAGGAATTTCAAGCTGGTATACAGAAGCCCACTAGTATTGTAGATTTGACTGTGCTCATTGTGCCTTTTAAAGAGGTATTCCATGAGCTCTTTAGATTGTGAAAAATTGCTGTTGCCATAATCATGAGAACAGCTGCATGTGAATACAGCTTTTTTACTCTCAAGCTGGTAAAAAGTTACCTGCAGTCAACCATGAATGATGACAGACTGAGCTATCTGGGTGTCTTAAGTGTAGAGTCCAGGCGAGCCAAGTCTCTGAACCTTGATGAATTTGTGAATTTCTTTGCTTTAAACCACAATAACCGCAGAATCCAACTAATTTAATTGTTTGTACGAGAAGTGTCATGTATTTTGGAGTTTGCTGAAATTTTACTGTTTGCACTTGAAATAAAATTCAGTTCAGTAGCCAACATAATTTACATGATTTTCTGGTCTTTAAATAGTTTTTTTCAGCAATGAGAGACATGAATTCTGGTTTCAAAGTGAATTTCATAAATTTTATTTGATCAAATAGTCTTGAACAACATGAGGGTGAGTAGATGACTAAATTTTATGTAAATTTATATTAATTTTAATTGAAATTAAAATATGGTAGCGATTGCACATTATACATCTTTAAAAAGTATTTTAAGGTTAGATGAGTGCCATGTTTGTTTGCATAATGATATTTTCTGTGCCACCCCAGAGTAACTGCTGGCCCCTGCCTGGCCACCCCTATATATATATATATATTTATATATAAAAAAAATCATGGCTCCGCCACTGGTCTCATCTAACTAATATGGCCGATCCACCTGAGGGACGTTGCATATTTTGGCCAAATGCATTAAATATTGTATAGTTTTTAAGGTCAGTGGGCTGCTATGGTACCAAGTGAGACCTTTGAAGGCAAAAGGCAATGGGAATAAAAACTGCAGTTAGACGCTGTAGGTCAGCAAAATTTACTTTCATCCTTCTGCAGTTCCATTGGATAATGTTGCATGTCATTCGCAAGTGGGCAAAACTTGTTCAGGTCTTTTACTATTGCATTTAGGAGATAAGCTACGGCTATAAGAAGCTATGATCTCCTTCATTTCAACATCCTTTGAAATATCAGTCTTTTGACATGCTTTTGCGGATATCCTCTAGATATACACCAACAATAGTGTGGTAATATACCCGAGCAAACAGAACAAATTTCCTATTACTCAACTGACACTTAGTTTACATGCAAGTGAAAATTAATCCAGTTACTCCCTTTCATGCACCCTCCTTTTCAACTGTTTGATTGATAGCTTTTTGTAAAGGGAGAGTTTTTTGACCGATTTCTGTATATAAATTACCTGAATATAATTTCTGTATATAACTTAAGAGATTATTTTCATACTACTAAAAGAAACAATGTGAAGAAGATTGTTTTGTCACTGGCTTGATTTACTGACGCATAAACAGCTTTAAACGATTTTTAGACAAAGAATATCTGACTGAACTTGAATCATTAAACATCAAAAATTACTCATCACAGATCAAGCATGAACACTGTAACTTACATGGCGTGGCTGAAAAATAAGCCTTTTTAAGCTATTTGAGCCCAGAGGTGTTGCAAATATGGCCACTGAGTGAACAGACTTTCCTTGAAAGGGACTTTGGTATAGTGTTAATAAATATTTGTTAGGCTACATTCATGTCACATTAATGTTTATCATGTCATAATAACAGATGACCTGCTCCACGTCAAATAAAACCACTTTAATTAGCAGACTCATATGACATTCTTCCAAAAATATAATTTATTTTTGTAGAGGTGGACATTTGACTGAAGACAAGTGACTGAGTTCAGCTTTGAGAATGAAACCAACCTGTTTGTTCCTCAGTATCTTCTTGTTTCACTCTGAATGTTTCTTCAATCCTCATGTCTTCACTCTCCTCTTTAATAAACGCCATCTTTATAATAGTGGGTCATGTGGATCTCAGTTGCTTCACCAGACGTTTTTTCTGTGTTGGGACACTCTGTCATGTTTAAGATGAGAATAATTAACAGAAAGAAAAATAAATCTAAACTAAAATCACTGGGTGCGTCTCAATCAGCTCCCTATAATTCAGTAGTTAGTGCACTGGTAAGAGAGTCACTCAGAAATAATGGCCTTAAATGCCCTGATTAGCTAAAACAAACTCAAAACTAGCACTAGAACTTAAATATACAGGCACTTCATATTTAGTTAGATTTCAAAACATTTGCTACTGGTTAATAAATGTTGTCATTGTGTTCTCATTACATTGGTACTACATTTATATCAGTGTGTCGTCAGTATGCGGCGATTTGGGCTACAAATTTCTGAATAATTTTGCAAAGCCTTGTTTGATGTGGCATTTTGAAAAGCTCAGTTTCTTCATCACTAATTGCAAGGGTTGTGGACTTGAGTCACATGACTTGAGCGATTTTTCTATCGTCGGGCCAAACCATTCTCATTGCTTAATTGCTCCATTCTGTGGCTTATTTCATCTCTTAGATGGCTTCCATGGCTGCAATACACTGTTTTCCGCCAACTGGCAACCCGGGGCATCTAAATACTACTGGGTAAATTGGCAGTGGGCGGAATCACACAGATCAAAGCAAAAACAGACATTCCGACTCGGAACACATATTTCAAAATAGAACTGGCTGTTTTTTTTTTTTTAGAGAAACAAGTATGTAAACTTAGCATGTTTCCTAAATATTTGCAAACATTTTTTAACCCAATTAAATGTATGCATTTATCTTTTGTGTCAAATTCTTTTATTTAATCAATAAATTCAATTAGAATACAATAAACACACTCATCAAAGTATTGTCTAATTATCGTTTTCAAGAAAATCCCAGAAAATTTAGAGATATCAGTTTTTGTCAATATCGCATACCCCTAGTCCTCAGACCCGGATTTATGCGTTTCTATGTCAACACTATCAACGCTGAAATGAATCTACAGAAGTCAGGTGGTACAAATAAGATTTATAATAGTCCTTTACGATTGTTGCTTGTCAGACTG
Organism: Hypophthalmichthys nobilis; assembly: GCA_037950665.1. Classification (NCBI taxonomy): domain Eukaryota; kingdom Metazoa; phylum Chordata; class Actinopteri; order Cypriniformes; family Xenocyprididae; genus Hypophthalmichthys; species Hypophthalmichthys nobilis. Next base: position 23,214,768 of record CM075489.1, read on the forward strand.
TACGAACATGATCCTCATGTCACACTGTGGGATCTCAGCTGTCCTATATGTCAGACTGTATGACAGTTAAGACACGTTAAAAACGGACGCACGCATAAAAACTTGTCAGGAGTTTTACATCAACCCATAAATGTTCGGTGACTGTGAGCTGCATTACACATGGGACTGAAATGGTGGCTAACAAAGATATCTCTAGCGTTAATTTTAATCACGGCTTATCTTGAAAAACAAGTCAATTTGACGAATGTCGTAGGGGAAGTCGTAAGAGAAAATCTTCTGACGCTGCCAGAATTTCGTCGGAGGTCAAATTTGATCGCAACAGTCATTAATCGGCTGTCTGTGAACATGTCAAACTAATGATCAAAGACTACAGATTTTAGGCTAGGATTATAGGAATCTTTTAGGATTTGCAAAATTTGTCTCAGATGACCAAATCGTGGCCAAAATCACACTGTGTTCACCCGCCTTAAAAATGATTTGTGAAGAATCATGTCACACTGAAGTAATGGCTGCTGAATATTGAGCTTTGCCATCACAGGAATAAACTATACTTAAAAAATACTGCTACAGAAACCAATTTAAATTGTAGTAATATTTTCACAGTATTACTGTATTTTTTATCAAATAAATGCAGCATTTGTGAGAGAGTCTAATTTCAAAAACATTAAAAAACCTTAATGTTTCCAAACTTCCGACCAGTACTGAATATGTACAAATCATCCAAGTGCCCCATTCCAAGCCATTTCTAGGATACATTTGATTAATATTGTTAAATATTACTACATTGTAAAGAAATTAAAGATCCATCTTTGATTGTAGAAAGAATTCCAGTTGCAGTTCACTCTTAGCTAATAACATTTCATGTAGCATTTTCATCGGTCATTCGTCAGAATGATTGGTTGACTTTTGACAACGTTTATCCGGAAGCGAAGAGAATTAAATTCTAGCGCATGTTTTTGAACCATACTATAGTAAATTGTAATATACTGTTTATAATATACTGTTTATATTATAGAATTTACAACACTTTGTTAATGAATGCTACAGCACACTGTAGTAATATCTATAGCGAACTGATAAACTGTAATAAATACTGTACTATACTTTAGTTTTTACTACAGTAAACTGTCGTGTATTGTAGTATAATATACCCTATAGTTGTAGAAAACTTATTGTATTGGGTAAAGTAATTTGTTTATATTACTATAGTTGTTATATTACCACAGCAACTATAGAATTACCACAACAAATTAATTCAAGTACTTTACTAAAGTATGGTTCAAAAACACTATAGTACTTACTATAGTATTTTTTCCTGTGCGCGCACACGTAACATCTGAATGAGAGGAAAGGCAGTTCACGATATTTGTCATTAAAATAACACCATACCAGTAACTGAATTCATATTTACGATAAACTGATTCATAGGGAGCCAGATGAGAAACACCTTTTCTGTTACTCATGTGTGGATGCTATTTACTCACCAAAAATAACGTTCATTACTGTTAAATAAAGCAATACAATATTACATTAAGTAATAATTCACTCAATTTACATTGTTAGTAAGCGCTATAAATTTGACTAAACGATTTGTATCGATTTAAACACTTTAAATGCTTAAAAACACAAACCTTTCTTCAGCCATAACATAACCAACGCGGAGTCGCAGCGCCGCCTTATGGCGTCACATCATAAAACCAAAATAAAAGTCCTTCTTCTTTAAAGTTTTATGGCAGTTGGCAAGCCAGCTTATGGTACATAACATGTGGAACATCACGTTATATGTTAAGTATCTTTATATATAAAACTGACATACATATGATGTCTTAAATATTTAAACAGTATGTTAAACACCCTTGAAATCTTATTGCTCTTACCTCTATAAATTGTAATATTTCATTCTCGTAACCTTCACACTTTATATTCAACTTTCATGTAGATCAAATCTAGCAGAACAACCTTTTTTTTTTTGTAGATTTTTTTTATTAAGTTTTAACATTTACAGTACATTCATCACCCCACCCCTTGACGGCATATATATATATAAATAATAATAATAAATAATAACAAAAAAAACTGTTCAGAACTGACATTAAAGGAATTAAGTGTCCATGTTCATTTAGTCCATAAATTATAATTTAACAAGAAAGGCTTGACAACAAGGAAACGTATGGCTAATAAACATGATGAATATGGCACTGGCAGAACAACCTTATTCATGTTTTCCAATGATATAAAGTGTTATGTTCTCTTTTATTGCCAACACTTATTTTGTGTGTACACATTCTTCCGTTCTGTATTAAATTATAATGAAAAAAAAAATGTTCCACTGTTTCTACATCAGCGTTGCAAAAAAAATTGCTAATTAATATTTGCTTATTAAAAATAAAGAGTAACATTTACATTATTGCAACTGCACTTTTTTTATTGCCCAGGCATAGAAAGCATAAATGAATAACTAATGCAAATGTACAGACTTAACTTAAACAGGATATAAAAACACCAACTACAAAATATAGAATATTATAACTTCACCTTTAGCAAAATACATTAAAAAGCACAGGTTTATCATCTTAAGAGCTTCAGAATTATTTGAAAGTGAAATAGCTGGGATATATCGCTCACCTTCCCTATTCTACTTACGGAACGAAAGCAGCGGCAGTTAAATTTTTTCCGTAAGTTGAATAGCATTAAATAGCATTAGCTTTAAATAACATTTGTTTATATAAAGCATATACATTTTTCATTTTTTTCGAAAATGACAGATCGTTTCGCTAGATAAGACCCTTATTCCTCGTCTGGTATCGTTTAAAGCCCTTTGAAGCTGCACTGAAACTGTAATTTTGACCTTCAACCGTTTGGAGGCCATTGAAGTCCACTATAAGGAGAATAATCCTGGAATGTTTTCATCAAAAACCTTAATTTCTTTTCGACTGAAGAAAGAAAGACATGAACATCTTGGATGACATGGGGGTGAGTAAATTATCAGGAAAAGTTTATTTGAAAGTGGACTAATCCTTTAAATAACTCGCAAAGGGTAGCCTCTTGTTTAAGGTTAAATGCAGCAAAAAAATATAATAAAACTTTTTAGCTTCATTATAGGTGAAGCAAAAATAGCGATATATATATATATAAGCAGGAAGAATAAAATTGAAGGGTCAAAGGGATGTGAAGTTATGTCTATTTAAAAAAAAACAGGATAACTGTCACAGTCACCAGCACTAGCACTCCATTTCCCAGCATCCCTCCTGTTCCTCACCTGTGCACGTTCATTTGTCACCATGGACACTAATCATATTCACAGCTGCACTTCATCAGTTAATTCCCCTTTGTGTATATAAGTTCCTGTTTCAGTTCTGTTCATTGTCTGTTAACCATCATATTATGTTGTGTTGTTTCCTGCCTGCCTTTTGGATTAAACTTGGATTTTTGTACTGAACTCTTCTTCTTCGTCTTCCTTCGAGTACACAGCCTGACAGATTAACGGACCGCCCGAAATGGACGAGAAGGCAATAATGCTCATCCAGGCTCAGGAGAGCCCAGACCTTTTTTCTTTTGTTAAAGACTTTATTTGTTTGGCCATCACCAGCACCCTGGACGACGAGACCCTCGAGACCTTGTTCCGGATCGGGGCTACTTTCCACCAACCTCTTGACCTTCCAGACACCACCGGACTGAACTGGAGAGAAACTCTCATTCTGTGTCTGGAGAGCATCGCGCCCCGATTTGAAACATAGCCAGACCCAGAGACCGTTGCAACACCCTCAACCGCGGAGAACTCGCGTGTGCCCCCCGCAGATGGTGAGCCAGCACCCGCCACGACGCGTCAGCCAGAGCCCGAAGACAGAGCTGACCCTCGCCCCGGATGTGCAGCCCTACCGCAAGTCTGACCAGGGGTGTGAGCCTGCGACATCAGCGGAGAGTCACGACTACGGAGGATGAGGACTGGCTGATTGACTTCAGAGAGGTAGTTTCATCTCCCACCCAGCATCTTCATCATCATTTCTGAACGATACTAATGACTGTATATTACTTACATTTGACAGGAAGGGTATTTGAGTTTCTCAACAAAGAGGATTTTTTTGGAACTTGGAGGCGATCATTATTGTTGTTACTGCTCTTCTTCAGTTACAACATCTAAAAATAATTTTCCCATAAAGCAACTAAGAGTTGCTGTACACTTTAAAAAGGGTGGCACAAGTAAGTAATATCTTGAGAATTAAATCTAGCAAATATTAATAATCTATTAAATGTGTATATATAGAATTTATGTATTTTTGACACATTGTTGACAAAACATACTGTTGTCTTCTAGGGCAAGTTCATCATAACAAGCCACTGTCCAGATCAGAAAAGTGGTGGAAGGAGCCATTGGCATTGTCCTAAGTGTGCCAAAATAATAAATATATTTCAAATCCCACTTACAAAATCAAGGTAGATCAATGTAAACAATTAAAATAATACTGTTTCTATTAATACTGGGTTCTATGTTTTTTTGACAAGTTTATAAGTTACACTGCATCTGTCAAATGCAGTGTAACCTAAAAATGTATTATTCCTTTTCTTTGACACAACAGGTCTGATGGTGACAGATACCTTCTGGTGAGTACACTGACAAATGTAAACCAAACAGAAGTAGAGATACAACAGTGGTTTATTACTGAAATGATCATAATTAACATGGAATGTATCTTATTTTTTAAGTCCAACAAGGAACCAGGGTGTGCCATCTATGTGGGATTCATTTCAGCATCACCTCAAACTTGAGAAGACATGAAAAAAGAGCAGCACGGTGGACAAGAACCCATGATATGCATTGACCCCCCCAAAAAATTGACTCTGTGTGACAACAAAATATTCCCATGGTGTTAGACTTCCTATACATGTACAGAAATGTTTGTTAAAGTGTAAATTCTGGTAGAGAATACTACCACCTAGAGAGGACCAGAAAAGCCCATGCATATATTCCACCACCAGCACTGAAAAATGAGTCTGTGAATGAGATGGTGGGAAAAGGACTCATCATAACATCTAGGCAAGAAGAATGTTTGGCACTCTTCCAACATGCTAACACAGAGGTAGTTGACCGTGCGTTTCCAATTTTCTGGGGGGAATCTTCTCAGTGTACACTGGTGAGAAGGACAACTGGTGTACGTTTGGGAGGACACTTTCAACATTCGATACCAAATCAGGTAAAATGCAGTGGATACCTAAAACTAGGGCCTTGAAGATTTTTAGGAAATGGTCAGTGAAAATCAGGGTATGCATTATCAGCCAGAATATATTCATTGTAGTGTGATCACTATGACCCAACTACAAGAGAATCCCAGAGGAACTTCCACTGGATTTAATGAAGACAGAGAAGCCATTTCCAGATAACTTCGAGCCTGCAGAAGCAAATTGTCCTCCTGAGCTTTTGTCATAACACAAGCAACAGTTTATGGGATATTTTCACAGGACAAAGGTAGGGCATTCTGTAAAATTTTTACACTTAAGCCACTTACATAAATTGTGCATATTTGAATGTTTGCACTAAATTAAGCACATACAAAAATATTAACAACATATGTTGAAAAACATTTTTTTTATTCTCTGCAGAATCACATTGCTGTTGGACGGATATTGCGCACAATTGAGTCCCATTCTGGGACTACAGTGTCACACAACTCCCTCAGGAAAGCTTTCTGTCACTTCTGTGCTCTCAGACAGCTATTTCTGTTACTGCTGTGGACACCACCCATCTGTTGTCATGGCTGCCACAAACTGGAAAGTTGCCTTTGAATTGCCAGGTGAGAGTTGATTTAAAACATTTTTTAAAACTTCTATCATAATTTATCCTGCATTCCATTCTGCTACCTTTTTTTTTTTTTTTCACAACTATCAGTCCATCTCTTGATATGTCCAGAGAAACATAATAACACTCACCAAGAAACTGAGGTTAATGTGGCAACAAGGTGGGAGAGCCTGAGGGCTGTTTCATGAAAGACGCTAAAAAAAAAAAAAGCGGGAATTAAACTTACACCTGACTTGAATGAACCTAACAAATAAGTTGGGGCTAAAGTGTTTTCACAAAAAGGAAGATAATTGCGCATGCACGCTTTTCTTAAGCAGCCCTAGAGGTCAAAGATTGATCAAATCAATCAAACATGACAAAAAGCAAAGACAGACCGGCGATGTTCACTTCTACTGAACATCGGTGAAGATATTCCTCAATCGGCCACCGGAGGTCTCACTCACCTGAGTTTTAGCATTCAGTTTGAACTTAGATTTAAGCATGTATTGCTTGTCTGGCCTTTGGTTTGGGCCAAAACCACCTGTGATGGAAAACTTTCTAAAGTAATTTGTGAATCAGGCCAAGACCCTAGCTGACTCTGGTGTCACATGGCATAAAGAAGTTGACCTCTGTTGTAATGTTGATTCCAGAGCAAGAACACTGATACAAAACACTACCCAGTTTAATGGATATTATGGCTGTGGATTCTGTCTGCATCCTGGAAAGCTGGTTGATAAGGTAGTGAAGTGTCCAGCTTCAACAGAAGAATACAGTGACAGAACAAATACGGAAATGGTTAGGGATAGAGTTGGCTCTAGAAGGTGGGACAAGCATTGGGGGCATAAGTCCTGCTCCACTAATCAACTTGCCATACTTTGATGTTGTCTGGGGATTTGTCCCTGACTACATGCATGCAGTCTTACTTGAGGTTTCAAGACAGATAACTAGAGTCCTTGATGATACTTCATCCACCCAGCCATATTATGTTGGCAGCCCTGCCACTTTGAGAGAGATAGATGCCAGAATTGTTGGTATCCAACCTCCACACCTGATTACTCAACTGCCTAGAGGGTTGTCAAATAGGATGCACTGGAAAACCAAAGAGTGGAAATCCTGGCTCCTGTTCTACAGCCTACATGTCTTGAAGGATTTCTCCCCAAAAAGTACTTGCAATATCTTGGCCTACTTGTATCAGCCATTTATCTGCTATTAAAGGATTAACAAAAACCGTGAAATCAAAAGAACTGAGATTTTGTGGCTTGATTTTATATTTAGGTTTCAGATGTTATATGCCGAGTCACAGATGACATTTAACATTCACTTTTTTAGTCATCTTGCCAAGTCAATCAAGTTGTGGGGCCCATCATGGGCATATTCTGCATTTCCTTTCAAGAGCATAAATGGCAAACTACTGACTCTGGTAAAAGGAATAAAAGGAGTGGCTAATCTGATAGTTACTAAGTTTCTTCTGTTTAGATCAATTCCTTACCTCTCATCCAAGTACATGGTGAAAGAAAATGTGTTACGAACCCAAGGGTTCAAAATGCTGTCAATTGTGACAATACTACGCTCCTTGACAATGGAAGTGTGCATATTGTTACACAGACAGAATGGGCTGCCTTCTGTGCAGATACCTGATGAAGTTGTAGTGCATAAACGTATGATCAAAGGAGGCCTGGTGTATAGTAGCAGAAACTACATGCAATCTGACAAGATGAAAGCTATTTGAAACTAACAGATGGAATGTGGGGTAAACAAAATGATTTCTTTCTCTGCCAAGGACAATGAAAACATAGGATTATTATCTTCAGCATTTCCACTACCACAAATCAGACACAATTACTTGTCACATTGAACAAATAATCATTAAACTCACTCTGTCCCCATCCCCCGAGAAGACCAGTCTGGGCAAGGGCCTCTTGGACACGATCAGATAAGACTTTTATGATCTGAAACTATGCATCTATGCAGAACTCTGCATCCAAAAGTCATTTTGAGTCAGGCCCATAGAAAAGGCACACAAAGCCTGAAAACATACCTTCCTGCCTTAATTTATAGACAGACTATTCTATAAATGAACATGCATATCCCCAGGAAATGGTATCCATTATTACTGTTTGTTGTATTGTAATCAGTATTGTATTCACATGTTTTTATGATACATGTAATGTAACTTCAATTATGCCATGTTTAGTGTCTATGGGTTCGTATCGAGAAGATTTAAATGCTTGTATACACGATATGTCGATACCTGTGCAACACGTCAGTATTACATGAATCTTTAATAGTTCCTTTTCAACAACTCAGCCAGTTTAATCATGCTCGGTCGTAAAAGCCCCGACAGGAGGTGTGAGGTGTGACTTTGACCAGATGTTAAAAGCCAGTGCATAATGCCCCTCCCTCTCTCTGCTTCTTTGGACGGACTGAAGAAACCCCCTTTGCAACAGGACGTTTTCTATGCTAAATGCATTTCTATAATAAAACGTGAAATTCGGATGCCGTGCGCACACTCAAGGCAGTTGGACATAGTGGTGTATTAGAGGTAAAAAATGATATAAATACTGTTCGGTTTCTCACACAAACCGATCGTTTCGTGTCTTAGGACATCAATGTGTCGTCACGAGACGCAGGGAGTAATTTGGATTTGTCTGTGCATGTTTTTTCACTCTCATAGATTTTGTTACCATTGCCATGCATTATACAACTGACAGACTGCAATGGTTGTGTTCTACTGAAGAAACAAAGTCACCTACATCTTGGATGCCCTGGGGGTAAGCAGATTAACTTCAAATTTTCATTTTTGGGTGAACTATCCCTTTAATGTGCAAACCACATTCATACTTTATAATATTAACCAGCTTTTCATATACATATGTTCAAAAGAACATCATTAACTTCACTTTTTCAAGCATCAATTGATTATCATCTCGATGTATCAAGTTTTGATCATGCATTATTTCAGTGTGTGTGAATGTTCACTACAATTGCACGTTTTATGGCAACATAATACCTATTTGTTTAAAACATTTATTCAACCACATTAACATTTCTTTTTAGTTTGCTGAATGCATCTTGAATGGTGAGGCACTTCTGTTTTCTACCTCTCCACAAAGCGTGGCTGACCTCAGAATGAAAATAGCCACTTGCCTCTTACAGAACAGTGGTAAGTTGCCTATTAAAAAGTAGCACTTGCAAGACCAAACACAGGCAGTTTGGTCTTGAAAGTAAGCTGTAGTTGTTGGAATTGATCCCAAGTAAGGGTAACATGACTTTTGAATATTCAGTTGCCTGTAAAAACATCAGAACATATTTTATGATAACATTGCTCCTACCATCATCTTTGACTAGATGACCTGAAGGACATGTGCTTTCTGTGTGGGGGAAAAAAGACTCTTCTCAAAATGTGACTGACTGGGTAAGCATTTAAAAAAATTTTTTTTTTTTTTTTTTTTTTATCAAACTCTAATGACATGTATAGATGCATATGTTTTTTTTTAAATATTATTTTGAGAATGAAATGGGCAGCTGACTTCAGACTTTGATATTCTTATGAATTTTAGATTGGCTGTGATGTGTGTCCACGGTGGTTTCACTGCCTATGCATGCACAAAACAGGGCAAGAACAAAACATTTGTCCTGTTTGTGTAACTGGTCTTTTATTGTCTTTGCATTGTGTTGTGTCAAAGCTCATGCTTTAAAAAATCGTCTCCCATCAATTTATTCACTGAGAAATCACCGTAACAGAATGAGTTGATATATTCCAGCATATTTGACACTCCTCGTGCTGGCACTATAATAAAACACATTTCTCGATATTGAGTGTGCTGTTGCTCTTAATATATCACACATTTCATTGACAGACAATTATACAATTACAGACAATTATAACCAGAATTACAGAGCTATCAATCACACAACTTACCGCTGGCCTTACACACGTGAACTGATAGGTGCAATAGAGGGCGCACACAGCACAGAAAACCAGACAGCCAATAGGAAGCCCTGTTAACCCTTTTTCTATCCGATCATCTTCCAGTGCGATTATTTAACATCATTCTTAGCAAGTGGAGACACACAATATATATGTACAATTCTGTTACATTTGCACACCTTGAACAACTTTCATTGAGATTATTTAATTGGAATTTAAGTGTTTATTTAATTGGAATTTGAGTGTTTGTGTTCAGTCTTATTATTTACGGTTTTAAGTTTTACTAAATACTCAGTTTGTTGAACGCTACGTGTAATGTATTTCTTTTCTAACAAATGTTATAGTTTTTGGCCTCATTTGAAGACCTGATATGTTATGGCAAGGGGTAATGTACAGGAAGCAGACATGAGAATAATTAATTACAGAAATAAGCACAATTGATTGGCCATATCGTATAGTAAAGTTCTTAACTTGTCTGATGTCAAATCAGGAGTAAGTCGTGTAGTAGAGATACGAAGCAGATCACAGAGATGGCTGTCAGTTAGACTGGCTCTCAGTGGACTCTTGTTCAGTGTCATCAGCGAAAATGTTTGCTCACATATCATCATCCTTTGTGCATGACGTTCGATCAAGGGGAATCTTGATGGTTTCAAACTCTTGTAAAACTCAGGCAGGGGAAGAAGCTGGTGGCGGCTGCGAAGAGAATCATCGCACTGTAGTTCTATGAGTTCCAGCTGCACATTCTCTTGCACTTCTTCTACGTTAACAGAGAAAGGGGTTGAGAACAGTTTGATGTCGTTATCAATAGCGGAAAAGTCTTGAAAACGCTGATTAAATTCTGTGATTAGGGATGTCAGCACTGTCGAATATTTATCAATTTTTTCAGGGATGTTGGAGTCTGAAAAACTTGAGATAATTTCGGACAAACTAGGAAAGTGCACAGCATTGCGGTCACTGATTTGTCTCTCAAAAAGTCTTAGCTTCACAGCAAAGGATTTCAAGTGCGCATACAGGTGCTGGTCATATAATTAGAATATCATCAAAAAGTTGAAACTTGTATATCATATTCATTACACACAGACTGATATATTTCAAATGTTTATTTCTTTTAATTTTGATGATTATAACTGACAACTAAGGAAAATCCCAAATTCAGTATCAGAAAATTAGAATATTACTTAAGACCAATACAAAGAAAGGATTTTTAGAAATCTTGGCCAACTGAAAAGTATGAACATGAAAAGTATGAGCATGTACAGCACTCAATACTTAGTTGGGGCTCCTTTTGCCTGAATTACTGCAGCAATGCGGCGTGGCATGGAGTCGATCAGTCTGTGGCACTGCTCAGGTGTTATAAGAGCCCAGGGTGCTCTGATAGTGGCCTTCAGCTCTTCTGCATTGTTAGGTCTGGCATATCGCATCTTCCTCTTCACAATACCCCATAGATTTTCTATGGGGTTAAGGTCAGGCGAGTTTGCTGGCCAATTAAGAACAGGGATACCATGGTCCTTAAACCAGGTACTGGTAGCTTTGGCACTGTGTGCAGGTGCCAAGTCCTGTTGGAAAATGAAATCTGCATCTCCATAAAATTGGTCAGCAGCAGGAAGCATGAAGCGCTCTAAAACTTCCTGGTATACGGCTGTGTTGACCTTGGACCTCAGAAAACACAGTGGACCAACACCAGCAGATGACATGGCACCCCAAACCATCACTGACTGTGGAAACTTTACACTGGACCTCAAGCAACGTGGATTGTGTGCCTCTCCTCTCTTCCTCCAGACTCTGGGACCCTGATTTCCAAAGGAAATGCAAAATTTACTTTCATCAGAGAACATAACTTTGGACCACTCAGCAGCAGTCCAGTCCTTTTTGTCTTTAGCCCAGGCGAGACGGTTCTGACGCTGTCTGTTGTTCAAGAGTGGCTTGACACAAGGAATGCGACAGCTGAAACCCATGTCTTGCATACGTCTGTGCGTAGTGGTTCTTGAAGCACTGACTCCAGCTGCAGTCCACTCTTTGTGAATCTCCCCCACATTTTTGAATGGGTTTTGTTTCACAATCCTCTCCAGGGTGCGGTTATCCCTATTGCTTGTACACTTTTTTCTACCACATCTTTTCCTTCCCTTCGCCTCTCTATTAATGTGCTTGGACACAGAGCTCTGTGAACAGCCAGCCTCTTTTGCAATGACCTTTTGTGTCTTGCCCTCCTTGTGCAAGGTGTCAGTGGTCGTCTTTTGGACAACTGTCAAGTCAGCAGTCTTCCCCATGATTGTGTAGCCTACAGAACTAGACTGAGAGACCATTTAAAGGCCTTTGCAGGTGTTTTGAGTTAATTAGCTGATTAGAGTGTGGCACCAGGTGTCTTCAATATTGAACCTTTTCACAATATTCTAATTTTCTGAGATACTGAATGTGGGATTTTCCTTAGTTGTCAGTTATAATCATCAAAATGAAAAGAAATAAACATTTGAAATATATCAGTCTGTGTGTAATGAATGAATATAATATACAAGTTTCACTTTTTGAATGGAATTAGTGAAATAAATCAACTTTTTGATGATATTCTAATTATATGACCAGCACCTGTACACTTCTGATATCAGCTGTTCACTTTCACGAACCTTGTTGCATACCATGGAAGCCATTCCTTTCCGCTCACCAATCATGAATGTCGCTCCATCCGTTGTAATGCCACAGAGCTTGGCCCAAGGGAGATTAATGTTATCAATGGCACATGATACGGCTTCAAAAAGATCTTTTCCCGTTGTTGTACTCTTGAGCTTCTTGATATGAAGAGCCTTTTCTGAAATGCAAAAATCACTATCCACACCTCGCAAAAAAATAACAGCTGTGCAGTGTTTGTCGAGTCAGTGCTGTCATCGCACGCAATTGAGTAAAAATCAAATGTAGGTACTTTGTCTGTCACAAATTTGCCTACAAGTCTTCAATTCGCCGTCCCACTGTGTTTCTCGAAAGACTGATGTTTTTAAAATCTTGCATCTTTTCTGGGCAAATTATAGTGGCAACTTTCATCACACTCCTTTACAAATTCGCCATCTGTGAAGGGTTTTCCGTGCCGCGCTATTAGGTGAGCTACCTCATAACTAGATAGTGTAGAATTTTCCTGTGCTTTATTAGCACGAAAAAATTGTTGTTGTTGAGCTGACAAGGCAGCTGCCAGTTGTTTCACCTTTTGATCGCGCTCGGCACCAGTGTACGATTTGAAGGACTGATGTTTTGTTTCATAATGTCTTTTAACATTATATTCCTTCATCACCTCGACGGACTCCTGGCAAATTAAGCAGACACATTTCCCGCTGACCTCAGTGAAGAAATATTCATTTCCCCAACGTGTCTGAAACCTCCTGCATTCACTTTCGATTTTCTGTTTTCTTTGTTGCGCCATGACTTACCAAAGCATGATCAACAATAATTTGTTGGTTTTTTTTTGTTTTTTTTTAGCCCTATTACATCTTGCATGCTGCCTTGGCTGCATGTTATAGCGACACCCGATGGTTATTTGGTGAATTTCATCTATTTTTCCATATGATGGGCCAGATTCGTATCATTTTCAAAAATGTTTAAGGCAGGGGTGTCCAAACTACGGCCCGGGCCATCTGCAGCCCATTATCAGTCTTGTGGCGGCCATGGGTCGTAGTTTGGACACCCCTGCCTTAAACAGTTCTCTAAGGGAAACCGCCAAGTTTTTCACGACATCGACCCAGGTTTTGCCACGTAGCCTATGTAATTTGATCAATGTTGATGTGAATAAAAGCTTAAAATTAAAATATTTATCATATAAAACGGTTGATTGTGTCTCGTTAGAAGACTTGGATTGAACCTTCTTACTCTGCGTAACATTTAAGATGCCTCCTAATAAAAATTAAACTTAAGGTGTTTTATGCAACTGGGCACGGACATCCTTCTAATCCAGAAAATAAATGAAAGCATCCGAAACTGTGGAGGCATACTATTTTTTTTTTAGTGGTTGCATATGCAAGTTGTATTAAATTTTGACAAAGTGGTCACTACACATACAAGGATTATCCGACTTGGCTCCTCCCGACCGCAGACACAGGATTACAAGGCACTTTTTCCTGTGTTTTTTTTTTTTTTTAATTTCTTGCATTTTTTCCCCCTGATGGACAAAAACTTTTGGTACATGATAAAAGCTCCTTGTGGTTTCTCGTTTGGATCGATTAGAGCAACCATGAACGACTCAACTTAGGCATTAGTTGCAAACAACTTATTCTGAATAAAATGTATCATGGTTTCCACAAAAATATAAAGCAGCAAACTGTTTTCAACACTGATAAAAATCAAAAAATGTTTCCTGAGCAGTGAATCAGCATATTTGACTGATTTCTGAAGGATCACGTGACACTTAAGTCTGGAGTAATGATGCTGAAAATTCAGCTTTGACGTCAGGAATAAATTACATTTTGAAAGATATTTTAAATTTTAATAATATTTTACAATATTAATGTTTTTATGTTATTTTTGTTCAAATAAATGCAGCATTGGTGAGCAGAAGAGACTTCTTTAAAAAATATATAATAAAATCTTACCTACCCCTCATTTTTGAACAGTTCAAATGTTATTTATTATAATTAGGCTAGTTTGTGCAATTAAATTTTATTTAAATTGATCAATAAAAGTTTGAATGGATTGTGTTATGTCCCTGGCAGCCCTTTACAAAAATTAACAATGGTTTTACTACAGTAACCATCCACATGACTAATAATTACAGGCGCGTCGAGAGCACACATCACAAAATCGTTTGGTGGTCATGAAAATTTATTCAGATTTAGCATATTAATGATGCATTCACCTCATAAATCATGACACACGGCTTTCCCCTAAAGGAAAGTAAATGCAAATTGAAGTGTATTCTTTTAACAGTCAAAAAATATCGGTATTGGTGATACTGGCCCTGTATTTAACCCCTAGTGATTTGACAACACTGTTTAAAGTTGTTTTAAGCATCCTTTCATGGGATATTAAATGGCTGAAGTTCGTTATATCCAAAATACTTTTAGTTGCCTTACATCTGGAGTTGGGTATCCTTTAAATTTTATTTTAACGATTTCAATTCTTCTTATCAATTCTGATTCTCATTGATTCCAATAAGGTTTAAAAAAAAATATCATTCACATTTATTCTAAGTCTTACTGCAAAACATTTCATTGTAGCTGAATAACATGAACAAAAATCAACAGGCTAAAGAACACTTACCTATGGTTTAAAATACCATAGCAAAAACAACTATCCTAACATGTACATTTCAAGCATTTTTAAAGACAAGTAAACACTCAGTAAAAAAAAAAAACAGAAAAAAAAAACTGAACAAAGATATAATTTAAAATAAAAGTTATTCAGTGCGCACAGCACAGAAAACAGCATGCAAGTCTTGCACTTGAATAGTTTAAAGTCATATTAAAATTCACACAAAGGAATCGATAAGGGGAATCAAATTTTAAAATTTTATAATAAGTATCTGATTCCTGACCATACGTTTTTTGATTTCCAACCCTATTTACATCAGTTGTGCATCTACCCATATAAACACCAGGGGTGTTAAGTTAACACTTCTGATTTTCCTGTGTATTTTTCTTATTTTCAGCATCCAAAGAAATTGATGACATGCTGTCCACCAAAGAGTCTGAGTCATCTGAACACCCTCAGAGGCCATATGTTAGCTTTGTAATGAAGTGAATTCCCGTAGCCATTTCTACTGCAAATATGTGGTAGCATTTCCCAGTGCTGGGACAAGAGCATAATGCACCATTGGCAGTATTTCGAGCTACATGATTATTTTTGGGGATTTTTCACACGCACAAAAAAGACGCGTTTAGACTCACAAGACTCATTTCAATGACTGTCTTGGCCAAAGATGTCTGAGGGGACAGAATTTTACCTCCTTCAACTTTGCATGGTTCATTTTCTGTGTTGGCCTTGACCCTTTTGATAATGTCTTACAAAGACACATCTGTCACTGCAAAAAACCAAGGCTCTGCTTCATTACATAATTTCCCAAGCCACAATTTGCTCTCTGAAATTTAAATAAGAAGTACGACTGTATGTAATGCAGTAAGCCCATTGCATCCACTGGAAGTTCTTATTCATTTAGTGATTTTATGATTTTGTTGATGCTTTCACTTCTATTGTTTGTTGGTCTTTTGCCTTGCACAGAACTGTAGCCATGTTTTCATAAATATCCGCTTTCAGAAGATGGTCAAAGCACAGGAATCCTTCTGACCATCTTTTTGAAAAGGCATAATAGTGGACATCAAACTCATCTGGAGAGGAGAAATCAATGAGATGCTCAACATGGTCTTTTAGGGCCTTTGCATAATCCGTTTCACCCTGCCTCTTTATCCAATTCTCAACATCTTGTAAGATGGGGTTGCAGCAGAATGCTACACTTATATTGGTAAAGTTTTTTTTTCCCACAGCACCTACAATTCCTTTCTCCATGCGTACTGTCATTAGTATCTTTTGGTATTTGGTAATGAGTCCAATCCCAGCTTTCACAAAATTTAAATTTTTTCATTTTTCATTCATGCAACATAAAGCCAACTGGACACAAGTCTGGCGAGTGGAGTGAGCCGGGTGAAGATTGTGACGGTGAGGGAGAACAGAGTGAGACTGACAATAATATAATATAATATAAAAATACAAGTGTGTATATTAAGAGTACCCTGGTGATCTGTATGTCACCAGTGATAAAACAACTTTTTTTTAAATGAGGAAATGTTGATCCCAATACTCTAACACAATTGAATGATAGCAAGGACCTGCACAGCTAATCTATTTAGACGAGTGCACAAATGACGGTTTTGGAAGATGCTAAGATAACACTGAAGTTACACTGCAAAGTATTATGCTTTTGATATCGAAAGAAAATCTCAGCTTTCAAATTCTGACAATTTTATAATTAATTTCATACAATAAATACCGTTTTGGTGCTCTTTAATGTGGTGTGACAGTGCCGTGTTAAGCTCTTTCAGGGCCTAGGGCAGGGGTTGGCAATTAAGTTTGGCATCGGGCAAAAAAAAATTTTTGCCACTAGATGGCGGGCCAGAACTTAGTCAAAGGATAATATAAATTAATTGATGAAAAATGCAACTAGAATTGCTTGTGACAGACTGTTACAGTGTCTTTTGTAACTGGTATTGAGCTGTTACTCTGTGTTAAATCCTGTAGTAGGACGGTCATTAGAAAAAAGCCACATTTGTGTGGCGGTGTCCGGGTTTTACACTGGATAAATTAATAAAGCAGAGTAGTGACACGTAACCTGGCAAGTGTCTTCATTCACCAACTTGCAACACAGACCGCCTTGCTAAAACACACATGTGGGAGATGTGGAATGGATAAAAATAACAAAAAAATAAATAAAAGAGGACTTGAATAAGCCCATTAATGGCATGTTTGAGTCATGCTCTCAATGAACTATGTTTTATTTCCTCTTTCCATATTGTGAATAATAAATATGTCTCATTTTAATTTGCTTGTTACACAATGGAGCCTAACTTATTGTAATAAGTATTTGACATAGCCTACTTTTACACTCAGAATTATTCCTTGGCATCTTCACGTACTAAACTTTTTTTTATTATTATTGTTTGCCTGCTGGAGGTACGCTATTACGTCATGTTTTGTTAACATTTAAACTAGCTGGTGAGAGAAAATGGCACTATCAAAGAGTCTAAAGAGGAAAGTTGACAGCGAAAATAGGGCATACAAAGAAGAATGGAAAGACAACTATGGGTTCATCCTACCTAGTTCTGTGAATGCAAAGCCGGTGTGTCTCATCTGCAACGAAGTTGTCGCTGTTTTCAAAGAATATAACACTGTGTCAACACCGGACGCAAGCGGCGCGATGCGATGCATCAAAAGATAATAGAACCCCTTATAATCAGTGATATTGTCTATACTGGGTGCGGCTTCCTGTTTCCGACGTAGTCCAAGTGCTTTGCAATGGTCGGTTGGTCGCGTTCAGTGTAGACAGATTTTAGTTGTTGTGGCGCAACGCAACACAAAAAAAAATTGCGTCTGGTGTAGACACGGTGATAATATTAGACTGTACCACGAGATGAGGATCTATTTCAGAACCAGCCGCTATCAAAATAATCTGGCTGCGGGCACGGGCCAGATATTATTGCTGGCGGGCCAGTTTTGGGGCCCGCCAGCATGTGTCTACTCCAGAGGTGTAAAGAGTACCTGAAAACCATACATAATTTACTTACTCCTTTACAAGTTACAAGTTACCAAAAGTATTTTTTTCATACTGAACATAGTGTTGAGAACTAATGCATTTTGAGCCTAAGTGAAAACCCAGAAACAGTTGATTTGTGGGGTTTTATTTCATAAAATATAAATCAAATTGAATACCTCAACATTGCATTAACTAAGATCAACACAACAGCCTCTTAAACATGACAGAACAAATCAAACAAGTCAGTCTCAGTTAAACTCAAGTGTTCGAAAAAGGCACAAGTAAAACAATCTTTTAAAAAGGTATCTTCAGTAATGGACAAATAAAATGAATAAAGCATATAATTTTAAATAAAGTCATTGACAGACTGGCCATCTGGCAGACAGAGCATTTTCCCATTGGACTTACATGCTTTTAAAGCCCGGAACACGCCAAGCCGATGTCATTCTTTTACTCATTTAGTCATGTTTCCTATTGTTGTCAGTAAATAAAATACAATTATTTTACTAATTCATACATAAATTCATTGCTTGACTGAAAATTGAGATGTATTCACCTTGGCTGCATTTGTCTAGTATGTGTTCATGCATAGCAATATCATATAACAAAACAATTTGCATTTTGTTTGGTTTACTAAAACATCATTTTCAGTAAAAAAAAAAAAAAGAAAAAAAAAGTAATATATTTAAATATTGGTCAGCATTTATCACTATTATTGTGCACAGTTGTTGGGCTGGCCTAGCTATGCAATTTATTCTGGGGAAATCTTAATTTTTAAGTAGGGATACTTACATTTTCTGAGTATAAAATCAACAGTCTTCTCCAAAGGCGAGATCTTCAAGCAGCTGCCAGACATTGCAAACGAGGAAAACTGCATTAGGTAGGGTTGTCGAGTTACTGGTGCTATGAGGTGCACCTCTTTTTTTTTATTTTTTTTTTTTTTATTGCAGAACTTATAATTACATACAAGATCAGGGGAAATACCACTGTTGTATCTTTAACAATGATAAAAAAAAAAACATTATGGATTTGCGTACATCATAGTGCGAGATTATATACACAGAAAAAAGCACAATAACAAGGTTAAACATCTTTGATTAATTCATCATAATGCATGATTTTTATAAGCCTGAGGGATGAAATGAGTTAAATTCAACAAGAAAAAGAGAAAAACAAAAAGGAGATTTTAGCCACTTTTGGTTGTGAATGAAATTTTTTTCATATAAAATAAAGAAATTAACAACATATTCAAGAGATCACGATTTTGGATTTTCGTAATAAAAAATATTTTTTAGGATAAAACTGTGGGTCAGATTAATAAGGTTAAAAATATAAGAACTTAAGGCCCCATCCACACGGAGACGAGTTAAGCTGTATACGCAAAAATTTTGTATCGTATAGGCATTTCGTCAAGATGCCTATTCGTGAAACCGCTATTTTTGAAACCGGGTCCCAGAGTGGATAAATCTGAAAATGACGCCCTTGCGTTTTCGTGTATACAGCCTATCCGTATATTTTGTGAAATGATAATGTCATCACCCCACGTGTCAACCCTAGTCAGACGCCGCTAACAGCACAAAACAGCAACAACAGCAATAGCAGACTACATTTACATTTATATTTATTCATTTGGCAGACGCTTTTATCCAAAGCGACTTATAAGTGAGGAATACAGTAAGCGAGTCGTCATGACGAGGCAAATAGGGACAAGAAGTGCTCACAATACAAGTTTTAGGCAGTGCTCAGAGTATCATAAGCTACAATAGAGAGGGATTAAAGGAAGTGAAGGGATAGGTATAGAAAATTTTTTTTTTTTTTTACTTGCTTGTGTTCGTGCTGCAGCTACTGAGCTTATTAGCTTTGCTAAAATAAAGCTTTATTTCTAAGCTTTACTATACAGCACGAAAGGTTTATGCGCACGCTCCATGTCTTATTCTCCATTTTTGTGTATCCTTGTGGCAGAATTACAGCGCCACATACTGATCTGGCATGCATACTACATCGTTTTGAGTCGGTTTCAGTGGTTTTGTGTGTACGCAGATATTTCTTGAGACAAGGAAAAAAAAAAGATCGTATAGGCTTCATGGGGATGTAGCCTAAATTAACGTAAAATGTATTAGTTATACTACAATCACAAAAAAATGCTGTTTCTTCAACAAGACCACAAAATGAGCAAGTTTAATTAATATCAAGATATTTACAGATAGGTCAATTAAACCTGTCACTCATATCTTTGCTTGTGATAATGTTGTAGGTCACATGATAAGGTCAAAATGGCAGATGATGTCCAGATCACATTCATACTTAACTCGACCAGGCTTTAAAGTACTTACTCTTTTAGCACTCGTTAAGTAAATACTTTTTGAAATTAAGTACCTACTCAGTGAGTGCGCGGTTTCGAACGCAGCCTATAAATCTAACGCATCCATTATCAACTTTATTAGTTGTAGCTCTGTTGCTACAATGTCTGGCTGGCATGTTTTTACCCTTCTACGTTTTTTAATTGTAACAGTAGCAAACCCACAAGTGTGGTCAGGTGTTAAATTGCAAATATTAAAATTATTATTAAAATACTATTAAATTGTTAGATATTCCAAGTCTTACAGTACTCAGTGGCATACTTAATGGGGTGTACTGAAAAGTTGCTAAATAAACCAGCAGACAATGCATTTACTGTAAACAAGTTAACCACTTTAATTGCTTTTGATTAAAAAATAGCAATGTGCAAAAGAGCAGAACAAATCAAGTACAAATAAGTAATTATTATTATTTTATTTTCATTTTTATTTTACAGAAAAACAGTAAAATTACAATACTAACATTTATGGCTGTCTTAATTTCTTGCTTAAACTATTGAGCTTTTATTTTGCCTGAACACCAGTCAATCTTAACGCTACTCTGTTTGTTGACAACAAACGATTTATAAACTATTCTCATTATGAATTTTAAAAGACGTTTGCCATTTGCGTTCCCAAATGCAAATTATAAACGACTCAAAAACACAGCACTTGCAGAGAAGCATTTACTGTGAATGGAATGTTCCAGGTGTTTTGTACTCCGAAACATGCACCGCGTCAGATTACATTTCTATAATTACATCACAACCACTGTTACAAAAATCTGGCGGTGCGCGTACTCTTCTTATGATGAAATTTGCATTTGTCACACACACACTGCATGCTGACCCTCGTATACGTGTAAAAAGTGAACAATCCATGCGTGAAATAAATGTATTAGAAAACATAACATTTTGCAGTTTATTTAGTAATCTGAATATCCACTCATTATTTTGTACATTATAGGAAATTACAAACCAAAACTGACATCATATTGTGGCAAAAGAGTCGGACTTGTAACCTGAAGGTTTATATATAATTAAAGTTGCAAACTGTTTTAAAAGGCAAGAACCTCGATCAGAAATTATGTGATCACAATATGATTTAGTCCATAAAATAATACAAGTAAAATCAAAAAAATCTCTCACAAATCGATTTTCTCCTGTCGGAGCATGGGAGATCATTCCAGGTCTGGGTGGGATATTGGGGAGTTGGGATATGTTCAATACAATCCTCTTTTCCATCCATATTATTCGGCTCACCTCTGACCCAAAATCTGAATAAAATTGTCAGATTTTCAATAATTCAGAACCCCAAAATTGATGAAGCAGCAATAATCACAGTAACAAAATAAGTTTGATTAGAAGTTCCTTTGCTTGTGGTTGTGGAAGATGTGTGTTTTCAGATATTTTCTGTTGGTTGTGATGGATTTGTAAAATATGAATAAAAATAGTAAACAAATAAATACACAGTATTTTTTATCACGTACCCTTGTTGCAATAGCGAATTATCCACCCATCTCATCCACCCCTCCTGCTGTATGTCATTCAAACCGATCCATGCTCTCTCCGGGACTACTGAATTTATAAACCTCTGTGTGTGAGTGTATAAAAACAAGAATAAGTGAGAGTTCTCTCATTACATAAAATTCCCCGGTGTTCATATGGGAACCATGAACATGGTGGTAAAAGTAACACAAGCAGTGTTAATTCGTAAACAGCAGTGTTCTTTTTGAGAATTAACAGAGGTTTAGATATTTGTTTTATTGAAAACGTATGGCCACAATTACGGTGATCAGTGTTTCCTATAGATGGACAGTTTGACTCGTTACATTCAATGTCAGTTTGTAGCCTTTGTAACAGTGTTTATTAAAACTCATAATTTGTTGCAAATGAAGCCATAAACAAAAACAATCAGATGATACTGTTTAAATTATCTTAAAGAAAGATGACTGACTAATAACTGCACAAACACAGTCATTTGAAATTAATAGATTTCCACTGAAGACATTTTTGGCACAGATCAGACATTCTGAATTTTGATTTTTAAATACATTGTGGGAAAATATATTTTTTTAAATACACACAGACATCAAGAATTCAAGAAAGAAAATCAAGAAAACATCAAGAAGGATTTCCCACAATATATTTAAAAACTAAACACTGATTACCATAATGGTGACATTTTCAGAAAACAAGCATACAAACCTGTTAATTCTCATAAAGAACTGTTGACAAATTACAGAAATAAAGTCAGTCTGGTTTGTAATATTTAATGTCTTTACATTTGATTCATCTAAGGCAGTGGATGGAAGTCAGTTGTAGTTGTGTTTCTCTTTCCTTCAGCGATTCTGCTTGTCATCATCAGGTATGTTCAATAATCAAACAAACAACACTCAGTTAATCACTTAAGAATATAAGTAACTCTAACACTGCTTCTGTGTTACATTTAAGACCCTGCTGGTGGTTCCCATATGAACACTGAGTGGTGTTAAAGGATTAGTCCACTTTCAAATAAAAGTTTCCTGATAATTTACTCACCCACGTCATCCAAGATGTTCATGTCTTTCTTTCGTCAGTCGAAAAAGAAATTAAGGTTTTTGATGAAAACATTCCAGGATTATTCTCCTTATAGTGGACTTCAATGGCCTCCAAACAGTTAAAGGTCAAAATTACAGTTTTAGTGCAGCTTTAAACGATACCAGACGAGGAATAAGGGTCTTATCTAACGAAACGATTGGTCATTTTTGAAAAAAATGTAAATATATATGCTTTATATAAACAAATGATCGCCTTTGTAAGTGCTTCCGCTTTCCGTATTCTTCAAAAAGCTTACGCTGTATGTCCTACACCTTCCCTATTCAACTTTTCAACAGAAAAAATGGAACTGGCGCTACGCTCGTTCCGTAAGTAGAATAGGGAAGGCGTAGGATATACAGCGTAAACTTTTTGAAGAATACGGAAATGCGGTTTTGGCGGAAGCACTTACAAAGGCGATCATTTGTTTATATAAAGCATATACATTTACATTTTTTTCCAAAAATGACCGATCGTTTCTCTAGACAAGACTCTTATTCCTCGTCTGGTATCGTTTAAAGCCCTTTGAAGCTGCACTGAAACTGTAATTTTGACCTTCAACCTTTTGGAGGCCACTGAAGTCCACTATAAGGAGAATAATCCTGGAATGTTTTCATCAAAAACCTTAATTTCTTTTTGACTGACGAAAGACATGACCATCTTGGATGATATGGGGGTGAGTAAATTATCAGGAAAATTTTATTTGAAAGTGAACTAATCCTTTAATTCAACGCCAAGGAATTTACTGATTCATCAATACACAAACTCACCTGCTTCTGTTCACTGTTGATAATGATCAGGTCAGCACCCATATTCCTGCAGTACTGCCTGCCCTCAGACCAGGAGTTCAATCCATTGGATAAGAAAATCCAACGTGAACCTAACAGGCAGTTTAAAAAAACTATATGTAAAAGAAAATAAGGTAAAGGAATTACAAAACAGATCTGTACTAACCTTTTTCATAAGCTTGTTTTAGTTCAGTACTCAGAGATGTGACTTTGCTTTCTAACTGCAGTATCTTCTGATTCAAATCGTTAATGATGCTCTGTAACTGGCTTTTCTCAGCAGTGAGACTGTTGACTCTGGTCTCCAGTTCAAGTTTCTTCTGATTCAAAGCGTTAATGGTACTCTGTAACTGGCTTTTCTCAGCAGTGAGATTACTGACTCTGGTCTCCAGCTCAAGATTCTTCTGACTCAAAGAGTTGAAACTGTTCTGTAACTGGCTTTTCTCTGCAGTGAGATTATTGACTCTGGTCTCCAACTCCAGTTTCTTCTGACTCAAAGAGTCAATGCTTTCCAGTAACCAGCTTTTCTCGGCAGTGAGATTATTGACTCTGGTCTCCAACTCCTGTTTCTTCTGAGTCAAAGAGTTGATGTTGTTCTGCAGTTGGTCCTTTTCAATCATTAGATCAGTGTAATTGTCCTGTAAGCTGTTGATCGTCTGATTGAACTCTTCGACTTTGTTCTTGTAACTCTTGAACAGGTTTGTCACTGCTGTGATGGAGAAGTACTGCAGTATGATGTAGGCCAGCAAAAGAACACAAATGAGCCCAAGACACACTGTCATCAACACCAAACATCTGCTTCCTCCTGACAAACAGGACAAAAACACACAAATATCAATTAACAACTATTCACTCCATATTATAAGATTTAACACCTAAAATCAACCTTTTTTATTAATTGATAAGGCATTGATAAGTGTTCAAAGTAAATTCTCTGGTCTTAAATTAACTTCATATGGGAACCACCAGCATATTGAAGACACCTGATGATAATGAACAGAATCACTGAAGGAAAACAACTGACTTCCAGCCACACCCTGAAAAGACAGTAAATCTCTCTTATTACAAACCAGACTGATTTTATTTCTGTCAGCTACAGTTTTTTTTTTAAAGAATTAACAGAGGTTTAGATGTTGATATTTTATTGAAAATATTTGGTCACCATTATGGTGATCAGTTTCCTTTAGTTAGGCAGTTTGACTCCAGTTTTGGTCTTTGTAAGACATTTACCAAAAGTAGTTATTTGATATTAATACATTTTCACCACCAATATTCTGAATTTTGTTTCTTTAAATACATTGTAGGAAAGGTTTTTTAGACACAGACATATAGAATCAACATATGAATCTAAACGTTGGTGACATGCTGCAATGCATGTTGGGAGTCATTTATACTATGGTGGCTCATAGGATGCATTACTGTATGAAGCATGTCACTAGGCCTGTCGCGATAACTAACTTTCTGATTGCGGTTATTTGATCTAACCACGGTTGTTTCAGACAAATGCAACTATTGCGCTCTTTTATAGGCCTACGGCACAAGGGGGAGTCATGGACCAAAAGAAATAGACAAGCACTAATTAAATTTTCATGCAATATATTCAAAGTCATTTGAAGCCATTCCATACCTTAATGTGAGGGACACAAGAATATTTACACCGTTAAATTAAAGTTCAGGGAAACTCATCTTTCCTCCGCTGCGGCTGTCAATCGTTCTCCGTTCAGCATTCAAACAGCGCACCTCGTCCAGTTACGGCAGTCAACACAGTAAAACTCTCCAGTATGATATATTCCCATTATAAAGCTTGATCTATAGATAAATGGCTGTGGATTTGCATAAAAGGACTTTATTTTGCTGGAGTTTACAGTTGTTTCTAAAAGATGTCGTACTTGCTACAGGGTGTCTGTTAGATCACACGGCACAAGGACTATGAATTGGCATCAAACGCACAATAACTGGAATTTAAAACTATGAAGAAACAAATGATCAATAAACTGTTGGACAGATGTACACTAAGATTTGCGCGCTCGACATTTCTTCGCTTTGTGACGTGAAACTTTTCAAAGCGCACTTGCGCAGCACTGCAACTCTATGTAGCTTTAAGCACATCATTCTGCACCCAGGATGTGCATGAGCAGTTTGTGCCGCTCTGTTTTGAAACATTTCATATAATCATGGTTTTGCGCACTGAAAGTTTATTAAAGCCTATCTTGTTCTGTCGTATCTATCATATGTTGTTGCCCCATTAAAAAGCGGCACAATACATTTAAAATAAGCATCTTTTAATTTTATATTATTTGTGTGTGTGTGTATATATAGGTTAATTTTTTACATTCATATATAAATATAAAAATTGTTGAATATATTAATACATTAATGTATTTTATAAGAATACAAATAGTAATTTGTTTTTATTAACATGTTTAGATTTTATAAAATTACTCTGCACCAAAGATTTTTTCAAGAATTACTTTTTTGCTGCTGAATTAGACACATTTTTTTTTTTTTTTTTTTTATGATTATATATTTTTATTAATATGTTGTTTTTCTCTATAATGAAGTAGTGTGTATTTATTGGATTCTGGATTGTGTTTAACAAATAAAAAAGTGACCATTAGTTCATACTCAATATAATCACCTTTTCTGTGATTGGCCAGTTTCTTGTGATCGTTTCGGTTATTTATCGAATTGAATAAATTTCTTTAATATTTAAAGGTGTTAACTGTAATCTTACGCTGCACAATGATAACAAGGATTAAATTCATCACAATAATTTAATGAATGAAGCACACAAAAATGTATGACAAAGCCCCAAAACTGGCAATTAATTGACATAACCGCAATTGTTTTTCAGACAATTAACCATCAGCCAAATTTCATAATCGTGATAGGCCTACATGTCACTATTGTTGAGATTCATATGCTGATTCTTGTTGTCTGTGTGTGTCTAAAAAAAATTTCCCACAATGTATTTAAAAATCAAAATATTGTTGGTGAAAATCTCAATATCAATAACTACATTTGGTCACTTAGTAGTTAATCATCTTTCTTTATGATGATTAAAACTTTTTATCTGATCATTTTGTTTATGGCTTCCTTTGCAACAAATTATGTGTTTAAGCAAACACTGTTACAAACACCACAAACTGACAAAAAATCTCAACATTTAAACCACTGTTAATTCTTAAAAAGAACTGCAGACGAATGACAAATAAAGTCAGTCTGGTTTGTAATAAGAGAGATTTAATGTCTTTTTAGCTCATTTCATCTAAGGCAGTGTTTCCCAATCTTTTTCTTGCCACAGCACAGTTTTGATAAGTAAAAAAATCCCACGGCACACCACTATGCACTAAAATGACAAAATTGCACAAACATGCATTGCTTCAAATGGCATATTAAAACTAGATGTTACATTAAAAGTAGTACTCACATTTAAGTCAGATATGAACACAAGGTCATATAGTTAGCTATATGATGTTGGTGATGATGATAAGACAACAAATTTACATATTGTCGCTGTTGGGCGGAAACCTTGTATTTTTAAAATAATTAAACACTGTGTCAATAAAGTTGCTATTGTGGCTTTATATAAGTCAAACAAGTACATGTGTCATTATAATATTAGCATTTTATGAAAATCAAGCTCAGATGGAGTTGAAAGGTTTTTGACCAACGAATGACATATTTTGTCTGTTACTGGAATAGCCGCATCTGAGACAGCAGTCAGTGCATTCACATTATACGTTTTCATCAACTCACAGGTTAAGTTCATTGTAGCTAGCTATATGGGTGCTTAGTTTTTCTTGTTGTTGAATACATTTGGACAAAATCTCATGATATAACAGATGAAGCTGAATATTTAAAATAGATGGGAAATACCAGACTAAGCCTCTGCTCCCACAGTTCAAATGCATAAAACATTAGCCTTTACAGACATGTGGCCCTATCTCCAAACTGCATGCGGCACTTTTTCACGATAGAGGCAGGGCAGAGTTTTGAGGTTTGACTGACAGTTTGAGGATCCAATGGAATTACGGGGTTTTGTCACAGGCTCTTTTAAATCCTTTTCAGTGGTTTATTATTTGTAAAACCCACATACAGGCATAAAGGGTGATCAATAGCATTGATTTTTAAAAATAAAATGAAACAAAATTGACAAAATATATAGATACGAGGTTTCCACCTGCCAGCGACGATATATTCTTAAAGGGATAGTTCACCCAAAAATGAAAATTTGATGTTTATCTGCTTACCCCCAGGGCATCCAAGATGTAGGTGACTTTGTTTCTTCAGTAGAACACAAATTATGATTTTTAACAACAACCGTTGCCGTCTGTCAGCCGTATAATTGGTGTCAATGGGAACTTCTTTTATAAGAGTAAATAAAACTTGCTTAGACAAATCCAAATTAAACCCTGCGGCTTGTGACGACACTTTGATGTCCTAGGACACGAAACGATCGGTTTGTGCGAGAACAGTATTTATATCATTTTTTACCTCTAAAACACCACTATGTCCAACTGCGTTCAGCATTCGCTTAGTGAGGTCTGATCGCGCTCTGACAACGGAAGTGATGTCTCGCACTCATTGAAGTATAAGCGCGAGACATTACTTCCGTTGTCAGAGCGCGATCAGACCTCACTTAAGCGAATGCTGAACGTAGTTGGACATAGTCACCTACATCTTGGATGCGCTGGGGGTAAGCAGATAAACATCAAATTTTCATTTTTGGGTGAACTATCCCTTTAACTATATAGCATTTATTTTATTTTATAGATTTATTTTTTGGCATTTGGTAATTTTACATGGCACACTTGACAACCTGTCACAGGCACAACTCTATGCCACAGCACACTAATCTAAGGCAAGTGCCTGGAAGCCAGTTGTATGTTTCTCATTCCTTCAATGATTCTGGCTGTGATTCAGGTATCTTCAATAATTAAACAATCATCACTCAATTAATCACTTACTATCTAATTAACTCTAACATTGCTTCATTGTTACTTTTAACACCCTGCTGGTGGTTCCCATATGAACACCAAACAGTGTTAATTTAACACCAGGGAATTTACTGGGAAAAATTCTGTTAATACATTTCATGTAAGAACTGACATATTGTTCTTAGAAAACGAAGGTGGAAATGTTATGTAACATTTCTCAGTTCCTTAAACATTATTAACACCATCTGTTTCAGAATAAAATTTCTACTTACTGCGCTTTTGAGCTTTTCCTTCATCATGGCAGCAACTTGGTGTCTTGGTGTTGGGACCAGTTGTGCCCTCAGTATCTTTGTTGTCAAAACTTACATAAAAGATTCCTGGTTCCATTCCTGATTCCTGCACTCACAGTTACAGTTAACAGATGAGCTGCCGTAGAATGAGCACTGTTTATTTATTTAGGACAGACCCGCCCATTTTTGCCGAACCCATGAAAAAGTTTTAGATGTAACGCCTCCTAAGACCTTGATTACTTTGCTATATATGGAGCTGTTGAATTACTTACATTTTTTTTTTTTTTTTTGGATTATGAATACAATAAACTAAATGAAGATAAATACAGTAAACTTGAGAT
Source organism: Hypophthalmichthys nobilis (assembly GCA_037950665.1). Classification (NCBI taxonomy): domain Eukaryota; kingdom Metazoa; phylum Chordata; class Actinopteri; order Cypriniformes; family Xenocyprididae; genus Hypophthalmichthys; species Hypophthalmichthys nobilis. The sequence continues at coordinate 23,243,958 of CM075489.1, forward strand.
AGTTACAAGTATATATGCAATTAAATGTTAAAATAACCTATTATGCTCTAGAGCTGTGTGAGACAAGAAATAAGAGTTTGCACCAGTATCAGGATGTAGGTCACAGGAATGGCCAATGCAGGCAATCACTGAAAACTGAAAAGTATTTTACTTAATAACAATTCCCCCAAATTAACTAATAGGCATTTCTTAAAGCAAAGAATAACAATAACAAATATTCAAATAGTATAACAATGGAAATCAACATACATAGCATTAGTCCAATGTAACAGGGGAAAACTCATCAGAAGACTCAGTTATCACTCACCTTTTACCCTTAATATGAATTGAAACCAGTAAACATCAGATTCACAACTCATGTTCACTGTATGAAAAGATAACCACTTTTCCTAAAAGAATCCACATTGGATAATAAGGCACAGTTCAGTTCAATCAACCACTGATTTTAGGTTCTGTTTCATGTTCACTTTATCTCTGATCCAATGATGCATCCACCATCCAAAAGGTTGAAAACCCCTGGCGTAGATCACGAGATATTCCTCACGGAGGAACGATTTTCAAAATGCCCATTAGAGGGTGTCAAGGGCTAAACAAAAAAGGCTACCTTGGTTCCAGATGCTGTAACTTTTTATTACTTTATGCTATCACCACAATTTGATCCAGATGCAGCTCACATGTAGGGGAACTTCACCAAAAAAGAATTGTCCTCCTACCTTATTTCCTTCCGGAGTTATTGCATGTCAAATAAGAAAGATATGTAAAATTACAATTAAAAAAAAAATATATATATATATATATATATATATATATATATATATATCTCAGCATGAGAATGTCCAAATATAATAAAATTTACAAGTTTTCTATCAAACGATACCTACCTTTTGACTCTCCTTGCTATAGTTTTGGAGTCTTTACTTTTGTGTATATCACTCATACACAAAAACAACACTAAAAATTCCTTCAGGGCTTAAGGGGTTAAAAAAAAACCCTGACCATATCAAGTATTTCCACATGGTATTTTTTTTTTTTTTTAAATCAAATTGCAAGCAATTTAAATTTATATTTTCTTTTTTCTCCTTTATATAGCTTGCTGCTCTGTTCTCCATTGTATTCGGTGGTGTAGCAAGTCAACCCTAGACCCATATACAAAAAAAATATATATATATATTAACAGAATTATGTCCAGGTTACATGGAGGTAAATTAAACATGAGCTGCTGTGACAACAGATTGCATTTTGGTAGCTACAGCTGCCTGAAGTGTAAGGTCCTGTCGCAAATGGAATCCTAAGATCTTATGGCCTTCTTCTAATACCTCACTTTTATGACATACTGCCACTTTTATTGTCAGGTAGAAGGCTGCCATGGAGATCACTTCAGTGCAGGCTCGGCAATAGTGCACATTGAGGGTGCACCTTAGCTGAACCTTTTTTCTGATATTACAAATGGGACACCCTGGTCTTGCGGACTTAACGGACACATGTACACGGTGGCCACAGTATGTCTGCAAGTGCACATGAAGTGTGCCATTTGGAACAGGGCTTAAATATGAGCAGATCAAAACCAAGGAGTCAAGGGTCTGTCCATATAAAATTTCCTCATCCACTTCACGAAGTGGAATGGATTTACACAATGGCAGTGGGGATTCCCCCAAAGGGAAGTGTTTATAGGGAAGTTTGTGTGTAAGTTTAAAGTGAAGTGGAAAGCAGACTTCCTAGACTTTTGTCTGAATATTAGCATTATTGTGTTGGTAGATAAAAAAATAAAAAGGCACATTAGCTGATTACCTTAAAAGTCCATATATACACAACAAAAAGCCCAGTGTTAAATGAACACTTGATGTTAACAAGTAGAATCATCGAAGGAAAGAGTGACAATCTTTAAGTCACCATTATGGTGATCTGTGTTTAATTAGTTGGGCTCTTTACTTTGTAACATTAAATTTTGCTGGGCTGCTGTAATTTAGTTATAACAGTCAGACAAGCAAAGAAAAAATGTGGTCAGGTGTTGTTCATGTTTTGGCATTTTCAATATTCAAGGACTTCTAGAAGTTGGTAAAACATTGAGTATTCTATCATTTACACACTCACACACATCAAGCATCAGTGTATGAATCTCAACAATGGTGACAAATAGCTCTGAACAACTCCAAACATCACAAAACAAGCTACTAAAAAGACACATAAGAAAAAAAAATGAAGACAATTCAGCTCAAAATTTATTCATGATGCAATGCATGCTGGGAGCCATGGATGAGTTTGATCAAATTTTCTCTTGGCTTGTCTGGCTGTCATTATTCAGCTACAGTAGCCAGACAAATTCTAAAGTTAAAAAGTCAAGGGTCAAGAGCCCAGCTAAAGCAAACACTGATCACCATAATGGTTACTGATCACATAAAATTGTGACTCTTTCCTTTGGTGATTCTGCTTGATAACATCAGGAGTCTTCACTAATGGTCAGTAATTACCTAGTTAATCATAATTATCTAATTACTTTGAACACTTTTGAGTGTGGACTCAAACTCTGAAGAGAGCTAATTTAACAGTTTTGCAGTGTATCGCTGTCAGTTCATACTGCTGTTAACATTTTCTCTGACAAGCGGATGCTATGAGTGCGGGTTTCTGGTTTGGTTGTGCCACATTCAGACAAGTGGATAACAACAGGATATTTATATATGCATTTTCTCAGTATATATGTAGGTTTCAAGAAGGCAATAAACAACATTTCACAAGTTCACACTTACAAATAATCAGATAGAATAAAATGTATGCATATTTGGTGTGCTGTCCAAGGGGAGGGCTCCGAGCTTGGAATTTTGACCTGAACCCAGAGTACTCCCCCAGTATTTCTGGTTAGGATAGTAACCAGGTGAGTGTGAGGAGATGGGGTAGTGTAGGGATGTAGAAAACTGTCGATGAACGTGAGGTGAGGTGAGGTGACTATGTATATAGGCCTTATCTCTTGTTGATTGGTTAGGTAATTTGAATGTGTTCCTCATAGACTTTGTTAATAAAATATCATTAAGTATCAGGGGATGTAAACTTTCAGTATTACATATCATCGAGGCTGAGAAAATAACACAAACCTGCAGACAACAGGTAAATTCCGTTATCGCTGTTTTCCATGTTCGTGAAGTAAATATGTTTCCACTGATTTTTAAAAATGCCAGGCCAACTTCAGCCAACGGTTCTAGGAACTATGAAAAGGTTTCTCCGGTGCAAAAGCCCTAAGTGTGAAGATATGGATCTCAACATCTTATAAGCCACTCTTTCACAGCAAAATCACTAGTGTTAAATGTACACCGTTTTTTATATATATATATATATATATTGTTACGGCCTGGTCTAGGTCAGGACCGCAACATAAATGACACAACAATGAATGGCCATTTAAGTACTCATTTTTATTTTCTTAATTGATCTTTTGATCAGTCTTTTAGTACGTTAGCAGTTTGAGAGTACAAACAATGTAACAAAAAAAAAAAAAAAACAAATAAAAGAAACTGAAGCAAATTATCAGGGGTGAGCAAATGCCAAAACAATAAACAAACAACACTCTAACTTCCCATTAAACTAACTTCCCTGTGAATCAAAATAAAGAAACCAAAATACAACAATATAACCTCACTCCTTGACTACCCAAAAACAGGAGAAAAAGGTAATGGCCTACAAAAATAAATAAGGCACTCACCCCCTACGGCTTCACACGTGGCTTACAAACATGAACAGTGGAACATTGAAGTTCAAGACAAGGCTCTCACAACACATGTGGCTAACAGCACTCTGTTAGAATATAAACTTGAGATCTAACAGCATTTTCACTAGAGCTTAACACACAGGCTTATCACATGAGCAAGCATGATCAATCAAAGAGAGACACACAGAGCAATGATCACAGCAGGCATCAAAGAGAGTGGCAATCAGAGAGAGAGTGAGAGCGCCCTCCAGCAAGATCTGGGGGAATTTCTAGTCCAGGTCTCGTCTCTGGTCCAACCACCGGCAGTCTCTCATTAAAGTCACCGTGAACCGGAAGTTGCAAACGACTTTTCTCCAGTGTTGTGATCTATTTCCAAGTGAAATGGAATATTGAATAGAGGGCAGGGTTTTACTTTAGCGCTCCTCCTCTCCATCTCTCGCTCATAACAGACTGAAGGTTGGAGGGGAATGGTTTAAGCGTTTATAACTCAAGCCGTCAAACTGACGTCATCAGAGAAGGAACGCCATTCCAGACTGGAAGTAACTTTTCAGATTTTGATTAAAGATTACCACGACAAACAAATTTTTTCTGTGTATTAACTTGCACGGATTAATTGTTCACCACAAGACTAGTAATATGCACTAACAAAGTAAATAGTGTTAATTTTGATTTCATGACGACTTTAATCCTTGGACCAATCCTGTTAGAGAGGGGACAACAGGAACATATCCACAGCATACAATACGTCATAAACGTAACAATATACACTGATCAGGCATAACATTATGACCACTGACAGGTGAAGTGAATAACACTGGTTATCTCTTCATCACGGCACCTGTTAGTGGGTAGGATATATTAGGCAGCAAGTGAACATTTTGTTCTCAAAGTTGATGTGTTAGAAGCAGGAAAAATGGGCAAGCGTAAGGATTTGAGCGAGTTTGACAAGGGCCAAATTGTGATGGCTAGACAACTGGGTCAGAGCATTTTCAAAACTACAGCTCTTGTTAAGTGTTCCCGGTCTGCAGTGGTCAGGATCTATCAAAAGTGGTCCAAGGAAGGAACAGTGGTGAACCAGCGACAGGGTCATGGGCAGCCAAGGCTCACTAATGTACGTGGGAAGCGAAGGCTGGCCCATGTAGTCTGATCCAAAAGATGAGCTTTTGTAGCTCAAATTGCTCAAGAAGTTAAAGGTGCCCTTGAATTGACATTTTACAAGATGTAATATAAGTCTAAGGTGTCCCCAGAATGTGTCTGTGAAGTTTCAGCTCAAAATACCCCATAGATTTTTTTTTTATTATACCATGTTTTAACTGCCTATTTTGGGATGGTATTAAAAATGCTCTGATTTGGGGTGTGTACACCTTTAAATACTCGTTTAAATGCCCTGAACATTGGCTAGCATATGCAAATACTGGGGGCGTACATATTAATGATCCCAACTGTTCCGTCACAGTCTGTGTTATGTTGAGATTCGCCTGTTTTTCCGTGGTGTTTTTCACGCACAAGATTTACATATTAAGGAGGAAACAATGGTGTTTGAGGCTCACTGTATGTCATTTCCATGTACAGAACTCTTATTATTCAACTATGACAAAGTAAATTCAATTTTCAATTCTAGGGCACCTTTAATGCTGGTTCTGATAGAAAGGTGTCACAATACACAGTGCATCGCAGTTTGTTGCGTATGGGGCTGCATAGCCACAGACCGCCAAAAGCTCCAACAGTGGGCACGTGAGCATCAGAACTGGACTACGGAGCAATGAAGAAGGTGGCCTGGTCTGATGAATCACGTTTTCTTTTACATCACGTGGATGGCTGGGTGCTTGTCCGTCACTTACCTGGGGAACACATGGCACCAGGATGCACTATGGGAAAAAGGCAAGCTGGCGGAGACAGTGTGATGCTTTGGGCAATGTTCTGCTGGGAATCCTTGGGTCCTGCCATCCATGACGTTACTTTGACGCAGACCATGTACACCCTTTCATGGAAACGGAATTCCCTGGTGGCTGTGGCCTCTTTCATCAGGATAATGCTCCTGCCACAAAGCAAAAATGGTTTAGGAATGGTTTGAGAAGCAAAACGAGTTTGAGGTGTTCACTTGGCCTCCAAATTCCCCACATCTCAATCTAATCAAGTATCTGTGGGATGTGCTGAACAAATAAGTCCGATCCATGGAGGCCCCACCTCAGAACTTACAGTGCTTGAAGGATCTGCTGCTAACATCTTGGTTTATTGTTTATTTGGATCCCCATTAGCTTCCATAAAGTGGTTGCTAATCTTCCTGGGGTCCACAAGTCTGTACAATACAGAGAAATCATTCAAACAAATGAAATAAAAACAAAAATACAATTATTACACTAATCACATCACAAAACTATACCTATACATCTTAGCAGTAGCAGCACATAAAAAATACATCTACATATTTATAAGCATATTTTCATATTTTCTTCGAAACACGTGCAATTACTCTTACGTATATTTGTAGGAACCACATTTCAAGCAACAGAGCCACGATCAAATGCAGTCTATTTCATCAAATTTGATTGTGGACACGGTAAAAAGAGTTGAGCCTTACTCACTTGACGTGTTTTATAATCGTGCCTAAAACCCACATATACAAGCTTTTCAAAGAAAAAACATGGTGTATGATACTTGATTACCTTATAAAAATATGCAAACAGTCGTAAATGTAATTTATCCTTCACTAAGAGCCATGATAATTTTCTATGCATATCAGCAACATTGGCCTGAAATGGATAATGAAGCACTAACCTGATCAGTACTGGCTTAGGATGGGCATCATCACGAGTCTCAACCAATAAGTGCATAAACTTAATATAATTTAACGCATTTAACGCTAAAAACTTACGGAAACATGTGAAATTGCTTCATAACATAATTTACGTCACGCAGGTGATCTTAAAGTCAATGCTGATTATATCAGAGATGTCAGAGAGAATTATTCATTCCAGTGTCTGTTTTACTTTAAAACACAAACTCTCTGTCATATTCTGTCATGTATCTGAAGAGCTCGAGCCCTCCCGCATCGCGCTGTTCCTGTCTGAACAGAACGTCAAACATCCCACCGCTGTATGGCCAGATGATATGAAAACTACTTGTCTCAGCTGGATAAAGCAAACCAGCTTCTTGCTATGAAAGTTTTGATGGATGAGGATTGCAATCAAAGTAAAGACGATTGCGGTGACGTACAGAAGCACGTGTGAGTCCGTTATATTGATGGGCAAACAAATCATGTATGAGCGCTCTCGACGCACTGATCGCATACTGTATTTATGCACAGACACATTTCAGTACATTCAGGTTGTTTTCACACACATTCAGGATAATGTTTGGATTTGTCATGTGTATGTTGCTGTGTACTTTAGAATATATGCAGGTCCAGGTGGTTGGCTTAGGTTTTTTTGGCATCTCCATGTGGTCCTGTTCAGTATGGCAACTTAACTTGTCTAAACAAGCAACTTGACTTGTAAACAAGCCCTTTGCTGTTGCACATACTATACACTGAATTCTGAAACGTTTTTTGCCGTGATTTTTTTATGGGTGCTTTGGTGTACATAAATGTATGAATTGGAAAGACATCTAAATTTACCTTGAAAAAGCTGAAAAATACAGTTTTGTGAAAATCACACTTCAATCTGATGGTTTACTTTGCTGGATATAGGCAATGATGGCAAAATGGACGTGTTAAACAAGATAAATGGCGTATGCTTAATTTAATGATAAGTGTGCGATTAATCGTGATTAAGGGTGCGCGATTAATCGCACCCAGAATCGCGAACTTGGTGATTGTCACGGAATGGTTGAGTGAACAAAGGCGTTCATAGCACACTTTTAAGTAATGCACTTACAAAACACTTATGTATATTTGGTTTACTTTATCTGACTATGCTTAAAATCAATTTAAGTGTTAGTGCATTTATATTAAGTGTACTTAAGTACCACAGTTGGGAAAATGCACTTATAACTAGAACATTAGTAATATATTTTTTATAAAATCAATTTAATTTGAATTTAGGATTACTATATAAAAGTCTACTAATAGTACGTTTACAAGACAACAATGTACTAAAAACGGAAAAGTTTTTTCTTTGTACAGATGACAACGTTATCAATACTATCCCCTTTCACACAGACAAGTAGTTTGTAAAGATGTGCCTGCGCATACGCATCCTTTTACAGAACACTCGCGCCACACGTGCATGCCTATCCACCTTATTTTTACAGTTTACTGCACTTTGATATTCTTCTCATTATTTCCCTATAGCGGCTAATAAATCGCAAGTCTCACACATTCACAGAAAACACATTACCTTCGCGTTGAAAAATAGACTAAACACGTAATATGCATGTGCATGACGTCACTGTTTTCACAAATTCGCGTTTTTGCAATTTACAAGGAGATGACAACAGTATCGTTTTCAAAAACTTGCACTTTGGGTACGTTTACATGACAACAATGTACAAAAAATGGAAAAGTTTAATCTTTTTACAACGTTATCAAAACTATCCCCGTTCACACGGATCCGCTAAAATGACTAAAAACACTGTATTATGCATGCCAGACAAGAAGTAGGCCATGTCACTTTGTAAATAAAGACTACGCGCCTGCACATAAGCATTCTTATACAGAGCTCTTGCGCTAAATGTGCATGCCTATCCACCTTATTTTTATAGTTTACTGCACTTGGATATTCTTCTCATTATTTTTCTATAGTGGCTAATAAATTGGAAGTCCCGCACATTCACAGAAATACCTTAATTCTGCGTTGACAAATAAGGTGGATAGACTAAACACGTAAAACGCATGTGCATGAGGTCACTGTTTTCACACATTTGTGTTTTTGCAGTTTACAAAACAGTTTATTTTCAAGAGTTTGTTTTCAGGCCACCAAAACGCTGTTGTTGTGTAAATGAACAGCCAAAACGCATGAAAAGTTTTCTGTTTTTAGTTGAAAACGGCGTCATGTAAACAGCCCCTTTGAAACCCGTTTTCAAAAGTTTGCATTTTTAGGCCACCAAAACACCATTGTCGCGTAAATGAATGGCCAAAACACATAAAGAGTATTACGTTTTTAGTTGAAAACGGTGTTGTGTAAACAGCCCCTAAGATTGAGCTACTTTTTAAAGCATTCAAAGCACTCATTTAATAAATACACTAATAACTCCTCTGTATATTTTTGCGGTAGTATACTTTATTTCAATGCACTAAAAATCAATTTAAGTATTAGTAGTATTTAATATAATTCTTCAAGTGCAATGAAGTACTACTGAAATAGAAATATACTTTTAAATAGTCTATTTATAGTGTATAACTTTTACAATTTTATTTAGCACAAAATCTAAGAATGTACTACAAATGTATTTGCTTGTATTTTTTTTTTTTTTTAGTGCATTTAAGTATACTTTATTTTTACCTGGATACTGAAGAAAAGAGGAAGAACAAGAAATGTTTGATTTCCTTTGTTCTCTCTTTTCTGCAGAAAAAAAGAGAACAAACTAAAGCAGATTTGCAGCAACAGACTTAGATGGAAATCAACTGCAAATAAAATACATATTTAAGTGTAATTAATTAAAACTCATAATTTCTCAGAATATTATTAGTTGAGATTTAGCTTTACTGAGTGTTACTGATGTTGTTTCTGAAGTCACCATTGTGGTGATTGGTGTTGTGACAAGTTCCAGTTAATCTATAACAGTATTTGTAGCAAGCTTTTTCTTTAAAACCCTAAAATGGGCCAGAAGTATTTGCACATTGTCATTTAACTTCTGCTGCTTGACTTTAGGGAATAAGGATCATTATGAAAAAATGAAAATTCTGTCATGAAGTACTCACCCTCATGTCATTCCAAACCCGTAAGACGTTCGTTCATCTTCATAACACAAATTAAGATATTTTTTATGAAATCTGAGAGGTTCCTGATCCCTCAACAGACAGCAATTTAATTACCACTTAAAAGACCCAGAAAGGTACTAAAGACATCTTTTTTTTTTGGCGCACAAAAGTATTCTCGTTGCTTCGTAACATTAAGGTTGACCCGCTGTAGTCACGTGTATTATTTTAGCAATGTCTTTACTACCTTTCTGGGTTTTGAAAGTGGTAATTAAATTGTGGTCTATGGAGGGGTCAGAGAGCTCTTGGATTTCATCAAAAATATCTTAATTTGTGTTCCGAAGATGAATGAAGGTCTTACTGGTTTGGAATGACAAGAGGGTGAGTAATTAATGACAGAATTTTCATTTTTGTGAACTAACCCTTTAACTTCATGTAGGTAAGTAGTGCAATACTATGAAATTTGAAAAATATTGAATATGAAATAACAAATAACTGATTTTGAACATAAGATTTATTGTCAGTGCAGGTTTTTAAACCTGTCAACAGCCTGTTTTCCAGACAGACTTGCAGGGGTTTTCACACTGTATTGTCTAGAACGCACAGAAAAGGCAGCAAGGTGGCTATTCAACCAGGTCCTTGTATACTTCCTACAATCAAACTTGGAAGTAGGGGGTCTGTTGGTGTTAATCGTCATTAAGTTTGATATGTTTGAGACCAGTAGGACAGCCTTTTTGTCTGTGCTTATATTATTCATAAGTCTAAAGTTCCTCTCACACTGTGCTGTGCTGACAGGGTATGTTTTCCGGTTTTAGGTCGTTGTGTTCACTGTTGGGTTCTTCCAGTAGATCCCGCAATCCCATTCAGTGCTTGGTCTGTGCACAAGTTAAATCACGTGCACAGTCTCTTAACTTGTTCTTCACCATGGCAGATGCTGGGGTTTGATGGCCATTTACTCTGATCAAGGATGCTGAGGTCCTTGATGGTCTCATCTTTGAAAGACAAGCGTTGCTAAAGATTGTTCACAAGGCCTTGTAAGAACTGTCCTGGACTGATGGACTTGAGCTTTGTATTTCTTATCAAGGGTATAGATCGATATACCCCACTCTCTTTTGCTTCTAAAGCCTCACCATATTTCTCACCTGGACTCTCTTTAAATGAATGTATCACTCTGATTGTGCGTTTCAGCAGAAGCTCTGCTCTGAGGAGAGTTATAGAACGAGCCTGAAGCTTCTGTGACAGGACACTTAGTTCAAGGAGTGTGTCATACATGAGCCCAAGGTCACAAAGAAATTCAGGACTTTAAACACGGTTCAATAAACCTCTGTACATTTGCTTCTCTGTGTTGGACCTCCAGTGATGTCCAAACAGCATGAACAGTCCGAAAGCTACTGGCCACCCAACATATATCCAAGACTCTGCTAATGTTTGACATTTTTGTTTGACATACTATACAGAGAATATAGCTTGTGCATAAAAGCTTTGAAGTGATTGACAGAGTTTACCTCATCAACTGCATCTGACACAGCTAGTTCAAGTCTATGGTTCATACAGTGCCATACAAAAAGCTTTGTGAATCTCAAGGTCAACCCGGTTGCTTCTCTAGACTTTTTTCCTAACATGACGCTGGCACCATCAGTCACAAATGTTTTCAAGAAGCCGTCATTAACGAACAACTAAACCTGAACCTTGAGCTGACAGTTCAGACTCGAATGTGTTTCCTTGTGCACAGCTATTTTTATCAGTTATTTTGTCTTTGGGTTGTTATATTTCGCACAGATTTCTGCTCGTTCTAAAACAGATACAGATAAAGTAACACAGTAAGGATTACATTTATATGAATGCATTAGTGAGAGAGCGATTGCGTGTGTGAATTAATTCTACCTGGCAGCATCTCTCAACTAATAGTGAAGCTGTGGGTTTTAGTTACTAAGAAATATATGCTATTTTATTGAGAAATCACAGAACAGTGTCGACAATACATTTCCACGCTATTGAATGATTCTGTGCCCGTGATCTGCGTGTGATGTACGAGTCTATGAGCTATAGTTCAATTAAGATATTTAAGTAGATTTTATAAATGTACACTAGACAAAAACATTGACACTAGACAAAACAATGACACTGACATATTTTAAGATATGTCACTACAAATTGCTTTAAGTTTAAAACACCTCAAACATGCATTTTAGTCTAGGACTAGCTGAAGCATTGTCTAATGCTAACAACTAATAACTAACAATTTGTTTCCATAACTACTAAGCATGCATAGTAACTGAAAGCTGCGTCTTGCGTTTTTAGACTCAAAAGGCGGTTTCTGTGTGAACGGCCCCTTAATGCCCGGAACACACCAAGCCGACGGTCGGCCGTCGAGCAGTTTTTGTTCGTCTGCCGACTAAGTTTTCTCAGTGTGTTCCGCATCGTCAGCTGAAGTTGGTCCTCGTCTGCTTTTTTTTGGCCGATTCAACATGTTGAATCGGTGTTGGAGCTCGTCGATCAGTCGACCATCTGATCATTCTGATTGGCTGTTTAGCTACTGCCACCTGCTGGCACGGAAAGACATTTCTTCTTATGCAGGTGCAGAACAGACGTGCTACTTGGCCGTCGGGTGTCGAGCGTCGGTTTGGTGTGTCAGGGCAACTTTGGACCCAGACGCTGCCAATGTGAGCCAACCCCGCAGTCTGCTTTCGTCGCCACTAGTTCGCCAGCGTCGGCTTGGTGTGTTCCGGGCTTAACTCTACAAAGAATTGTGACTGAAGGGGGACTGTTGTGATGCAGAGAAATTCTGCATTGATCTGAAAAAAATTGAAAAGAATAAAAAAATTTACACAACTCAGCAATTACAGTAAAGTCAAACTAAATAAGCTTTACCTGCCTTTACTTTTTTCCTTTTCTTTTAGTAGTTTTTTTAAGGCTCTCGTCTCACCAACCCCCTACAAAAAAAAAAAAAAAAAAAAAAATCCTGCAGGAATCCTACTAACCTACACATTCCTATAGGATCCCACAGGATTTTTGTGACCATTTTCCTGTAGGACTCCTGCAGGAATCCTAATGAACTGTTATGTATACTCATCCTGTTGGACTGCTGAAGGGATATTCAGGGCCTCATGTATAACAAAACACTTTTAAAAAGCAATGTTATGTGTCTCAAATTTAAATACCAACAAAAAATTAAAAACGACTTCAGAAAATGTTAATTATAAATTATTTATTAGTCAAAAGAGCTTAAAGATCAAATGAGACAAGTGTGAAGAAAATGAATACTCTAAACAGAACATAGAAACCAATAACTCTGGACTCTGGAAAAAGAGACATTTTTGCCTTAACTTAGCAAATAAAATATGTATAATTATAATTAAATGCATATGCTCTAGTGAATTTGCCCTGATCTCTTATGTGCTTCACCACTCAGTGTTGCAGCGTAACAGTGTCCTTCTACAGTACATATATTATGTACACATATATACAGTACATATGTAAATGCTGAAATATAAGGTACTGCAATTATAAGAACTGTAAATGATCATCTTACAGATTAGTTGATATGTGAAACAAAATGTATAACACTTAAAATATAAAAAATAAATTAAAACGTAAAACCTGCTAAGGAGTTTATGGGGTCCAAATGAGGCTTGGTTTGCGATTCTTTGTTGGCATTTCCGATTTTTCCAGAAAGGCTGTGGGTAGCTAACATGCTCCTTCCAAAAACAGCCACAGCTAAATCCTTAATCATGGCTGACCATGATGTGCATCCTCTGCCACATGCTTGGAATGTATTATTTGCAATGTTTCATTTTTTTTGTGGATTTCAACCTGTGCAATACACATTAAATAATAAATTGAATTTAATCTGCTTTTACAAAATACTTATGTTTTCCTAAATCACACAAAAAAATTTAATAGACTTATTTAAATGGTGTGAAAAGAAAATCTAAAAGTAGTATTCTCACATTCATAGCAAAAAATCTATAACCATGTATATAAATAGCCTTCCATTTTGCAGTTTAAATTTCAGGGCCTTTAGTTGCTGATTCTCTCCTCTCAAGGCCTTGATATGTTTTCTCATATCATTTAATGTGTCATTTTCTTTGTTTTTTTCTTCTACTTTTTTAAGCAACAGTGTGTCATTTTGTGTTTTTGTGTTGAGAGACAAAATTAAAGTCACAGAACAGCAAAAACACAGTTAAACAATATTGATATAATTTATCAGGAAGTTAGATTTTACTTTTTTAAATCTCTTCTGGGCTTGATGATGGGGTGTGTTCTGGACTGAATATTTTTTTCCTTTTTATTGCTCTCTTTTCAGGCAGCTTGCACTCCTCTTATTGCCTTCTCTCTGACTCCATCTGATTTAAATGTTTCAGTAGCTTGTCCTTATTTTCTGTAAAGGAAAGGTTTATTATTTCAAATGAATAGTTCAACCAGTAAAAAATAAAACATGCATGCATTCAGCCATTCACCAAACTCACCATTCATCTTGAGAATAAGTGCAGGAGAGCTTTCATCTTCATACTTTGACATCAACAACATCCCCTCGTGAACTACAGATGAAGAATATCTTTTCTCTTTACAATGTCCAGAGAGGCATTTCTGTCCATTCAATTAATGCCCACATTTTGTCTATAATGGAAAAAAAGGACTACAATTTAAACAGCCAGACAGGAAAGCAGGCAGATAGATGACAGATAGATAGCTATTCAAAGAGATTTAATCATTTTTTGAATAGCAAAACAGTTATAACTTCATTGTTGCTTAATGTTTCCATGGTAACATATTTCTTAACGTTAACCCTGTTAAGAAAGCTTGTGTTTCAGTTGGCATTTTATCGTTGTGTTCACTACACCATTGTTCTAAGGTGCCTTTTTTTACATTAAAGTTTTACTTACCCAATTCACCAATAGACTGTGCAGTTGCACTGTTCTTGCTCCGGAATTCACAGCGTTTGATGCGTTTCATCGAGTAACGGACCCTTATTGTAGCAACAAAGTAACTGATTTCCTGTAGCTCAGTGGTTAGAGCATGGCACTAGCAATGCCAAGGTCATGGGTTTGATCCCAGGGATTGCACATACTCAGATACAAATGTATAGTATAATGCAATGTAAGTCGCTTTGGATAAAAGCGTCTGCCAAATGCATAAATGTAAATGTAAAATTTCCAAAGATGCTGCTCTTGTGAGACATGGTGAGAATCTAAAAGAGAGAAAAAAAAAAAACGTCATTCACAATAGTCACTAAATGTAAATTTTATGTCTGTCAAATGAGAAATTCCAAATCTGTAATTACCTAAACATGTATGTGTATCTTAACTATTGCAAGATGCATCTACACAGTATAGTCTGCAAGTGGGTACACTGTAAACAAAAAAAAAAGAAAAGAAAAAAACACATAAAAAACTGTAATATTCCAGCAGCTGGGATGCCAGAAAATAACCAACATGTAATAATACATTAATTTTCCATATTTCAAAATACAGGTTTTAGTTGTAATTTTACATGAAATTTTCTGTATTTCTTGAGCTTTTTAATGTTAAATTAAGGATCTTACATATTGTGGAAAATGATGTAAAACCATGAAATTACCAATTAGATTGAACACTACTATTACTCAAATAAATAATAATAGCATGCTACTGACACAAGCACACCTCTCTCACCCGATGTCATCGCACCCACCTGCTTGACTTGGCTTTCCAGCTGGACTCTCCTCCAGCTCACCTGGGGACTGCCTCCTCTGCTCCAACTCACCTGAGGACTGCCTCCTCTGCTCCAACTGACCTGGTGACTGCCTCCTCTGATCCAACTCGCCTAGGGACTGCCTTCTCTCCTTCAATCCACCTGGTTACTTTTGGCTCCTCCGCAATTCATGATGTCCCCACGTCCTGTGCTGCAGATGAGCCAGGCACCTCAGGGTTGTCTGCAGGTCAGGAATCCAGTCCTTCAGCCATGCGGCCATTTCCAAAAGCAGGGCCAAGAAAATCAACTAGCAGGATCAGAAAGAAGAGGCAGTCTGAAATACTCATTGATACACCAGTGAAGCAAGCATTGATGGAAGAACAACAGAGAAGAGGTAGCGTCTTGAGCGTCCACACACATATTGTGGAGCAAGACCAAGAAGGGCCTTAAAGATGAAAGCACAGTCTTTTAATTAAATCTACAACTAAACAGTAGCCAGTGCAAAGTCACCAGCACAGAGGAAATAGGGTCTCTTTTCTTTGTGCCCATTGGAAATCCCGCTGCAGCGCCTGCACACATGCTAGGGATCGCTCCTCGCCGGTGTCTTTGAGAGAAATGGACACCTTTAGACTGCCGTCCAGGGGAATTAGCTCAAATGGTAGAGCGCTCGCTTAGCATAAGAAGGGGCCCAATCTTTACGCCCGCATGCAAGCGGAAAAGACGCAGAAAACAGGAATACGCCGGCAAATTTCCCCTGCAACAATATTCGTGCATTATTCCTGTACATTATGGGGGAGTGTTAGTTACATGTGAAACAAGTCACCCTCCGCGGCCTGGGCTCGAACCCATGGTCTGCGCGACAAAGTATCCAAGGACGTGCTGCCATCTGTCGACTACATGTGTATTGTTAAGTGTGCAATCAACTGCACAAAATAAATAAATATCAATCAATATAATATGTCATAGATAACTAAATCTATGACATATTATTATATTGATTGATATTTATTATTTTGTGTATATTATTTTTCAAAAGCATATTACATGTTTATGGTAAAGAAAATGAATAAAAATGTTTCTTCAAAGATGTGTTTTTTGTCTGGGATATGATTTGATTGATATGATTTATCAAATTTATCTGATCAAAAGACACTTCAACTGTAAAATGTTTTATTAAAATGAATACACAAATATTGAAATGAGTACACACACATACACACATTAGATACTAATTTTAAAATTCTTTTTGAATATATCAATGTCTTTTACAATATACTGCTTATTTTAGGACTGAGAAAGCAAAAAACTTCTTAAGCTTTGTTTAGTCATGCTGTCTGTAAATAACAGATATATTATTCTTATGCTTACATGTGCAATTAAAACAGATAATGTGAAAAAAATGATGAATGATTCTCCTTCAAATAATAAACGTATATCTTACAGGTTTTCAAAATAAGAATTTTAATAACTATATATATATATATATATATATATATATATATATATATATATATATACACACACACACACACAATATATACAGGACAATATGAAAGAGCGGGCCCATGTAATATATACAAAATATATACAGGACAATATGAAAGAGCGGGCCCATGTAATATATACAAAATATATACAGGACAATATGAAAGAGCGGGCCCATGTAATATATACAAAATATATACAGGAAAGATATTATTTATTAAGGAGGTGGAGGTTGGCATTTATTTTGCTGGCGCTGTTCTGCCAACCAGTCATCTAGGGATTTGCCATTTGAGGCACGCAAGCAAAATGTGGCATTACCATACCGGCTATGGCCAAACTCTTTAGTTTTGGGCTGCCCACATTTGCTGCACATGTTAAAAGTAACCCCTCGCACATACTTCCTCTTAGGGACTCCGCTTTCCTTCTCCAGGGCCCGTCGGCGCCTGTTCCTCTGGGTGTAACGGGACACAGGAGCAGCAGAGGCAGAAGCAGGCGGAGTTGGGCCTGCACTGGATGTCGAAGCACCAGAAGATGGAAACACCATTGACAAAGTCATGTCTGGGTTAAGGACTAGTGTGCCTAACAACGACCCAGGTGCTGAAATGGGCTGCACAACTCCTGATGCTGTGGGGGCAGGTGCGATGGGGCACTCCCTGGTGGCAGCAGCTGGCTGTCGACCTGGTCGCAGAAGAGGAGCCTGTCCTTCTCGATTTGGCGGAAGGATAAATTGATGCTTTGGGCCTGATGTCGATGGTGCTTCATCCAATTTTTCCCTCGGCGGAGGAAGCTGCGTATCAGCCACAGCAATTGGGTCAGGTGGAGTCAGTCCCTGAGCGAGGACACTCATTTCCTGATTCTTCTGCCGCCGTTGAAACCTGAAAATAAATTACTTGTATTATATATATGTTTAGAAGTACTCATTTAATTTGAAGCAAATAATGTGCCTTGCTTACCACTGAATGAGTGTCCTCTGGTTTAGCTCAAACAGCTGGATCACTGTTTCATCCATCAGCCTGCGACTGTTAAGCACCAGCTCTCGGATGTGGTGGTAATCCGAGAGGATTTTAGACCACCTGGGGGTGCAAACTCCAGCCAAATGCTGATGTCGAGGCTGATAGTTGACCCGCTGTTTATCGATATCAGGGAGAGCTGTCCACAGCTGGATGGCCTCTGTCACCTGCAGGTCAGTGAGGTAAGGAGCCTCACGAAGACTCACCAGGTAACCAGCCAGATCCTGGACCTTGTCCCACCCAGCGATGCCATCGGGTCCAATGACTGCTCCCTAATAAATGCAGATTAATGTTAATATATGTGGAATAAAACGAGATTGAAATTAAATAAAGCCCTTAAAGTGTCTTACCTGAGCCTCGTCCGAGAGACTGCTTCCAGTGTCAGATGCTGTCCTTCTCCACCAGATGATGTGGACGGCTCAGCCAGTGACTCATAAGCCAGTGATGCTGGGGACTGAGGCAGAGGCAAAGATGAGGGGCTGTTTGCAAGATCACGGCAGGGGTCACCCTCATACAGCACTGGAACTGTGATGTCCTCCATGATCTCTTCCTCAAACCCCTCATCTTGCAGGTCCTGGTCATGAACTTCCTCCACCAGCCTGTCTTCCTCCTCTGGGTTCTGGAGCACTGGAGTTAGTGTTTTGCCAGTCTGGCTGTAAAGGTACTCCATTCCCAGCAATTCACCTACAGGAATAAAATGGAAAAAAATTAATTGTTATTAACATTTTGTCTAGTACATTAAAGGCTAAATAGATAACTTAGTAGAATATTACAAAATAACAAATTAATGAATTTCTTGCCTGTATATGCTCCAGGAGAGCGATAGCGCTCATCTCAGGGCTTCCCAAGGACTGTTCAGCTAAGCTGCTCCACAGCCTCTCTCATGGCACTGCCATATGACCGGAGGGTGGAAGCTCCTTTTATGGCGTCTTCCATTCGGTCATCATTCCAACGCATCAAGCCCTCAAGGAGATAGGCCTGAAAATGCGCATCACTGGCACTGGTTCCTAAAAGTTAAATAAACAAAGGGTTTTAAATGTCATGTATGTACAAGATATGTACTACACATGAGGTGCTATGAAGTATCTGGTTACATGTACTAGAGTTATGTAATTATATTAAAAATTATTGTCATTATAACCACAGTTACTAGTGACATGTCAGGCAAGACAGCTTTGTCAATGCTTATGACATCAGAAAAGAACTGTAATATTACTGTAGAGTGTGACATTTATTAATGTGACATTACTTTAAAGTAATGGAAGCAGTTACAGTGCTTATATTTTTTACAGAAAAATTAGTAATCCGTATGCACAACAGTATAACCATGCAAATGCTTTGGTTGGTAAAAAAATAACACAAATAAAAGCGCCTAATAATGAATGATTGTCATTATGAATTACCTGTATGTCAGCAAAGCTGGAAACTGACTGCGGTGGCCCATATCCAGCTGTCCTAAGATGTCCTCTGACCAGGCGGGATACTTCTTTTTGCAGCGTTTGCACTCCAGATACTCAGTGGCAAGGTCATACCACCCGTCAATGTCCAAGACCTTGCGCACGGTACGGTAAAGTCCTGCCGCTGTTAGTCTGTGCTTACCACAGTCTGGGCGAACACAGACAAGAGGAAATAACCACATCTTCTGCGGCATCCATAAGAAAAGGGGCCGACAGAAGAAGAGGTCGGGTGAGGCGGCGGCTGAGTGTGAATTAAAGGGGCTGAGGAGGATACCACCAAAGCTTCAGCTGGGACACTAGTTCTGGCTTGCCGGTTCGCAGGTTGGCCTTAAATAGTGTGTTCCGGATCCACTCATGCTGGAAAGGTGGAAGATGATCTTTCCAGTGACCTGGAAGCTCAGCTGGTGGCTGATGATGTGGAGGATCTGGTATTTTTGCTGTTTCCGCTGATGGAGACGGACCAGCACAGGCCTCTAAGTGAACAGTAACAAAAACAATATAAGGATGACTGTCGCATTTGATAGTAATATGCCATAAATGCAGCCCACAAATAGCCTGCGAAGCAGTAATTTTGGACAAGTGTTAATAATTATCATGATTATATTTAGGAATAACAGTGAAGAAAATGTTACTAGTGTTAAGACGCAAAGAACACAGTGTACACTTTATTGATGTAAGGAATATGGAATTAATACAGCTCTTTTAGAATGAGGATCAGATGGAATGGAGTAAGGAAAATGAGGCGTGATGAATTCAGTATAAAGTAATGATGCCCACAGAGATGAAGCATGCACACAGATACAGTAAGGAAAAACTGTTCCTCCTGTCTGCTCAGGGGGAGATAAAGAGTGAGTGAGAAGAGCAAGCGGTGTGAAAAAGTTATCCGATGATTGTATAACAACGGGTAAGTTCGGAACGCATAAATAAATACACTGACACCTTTGGACATCCTTAAGGTTTTGAAGAAGTACACTCAAAGTATGCATCCCGCTTGAGGCATGATGTGACAATTCTGTATTGTAAACAAAAATATTTAAAAATGTTGATTTTTTTTTTTTTCAAAAATAATGCTTCTCAGTGTGTTTTCACAAAACATTCTTATAATATTTGCATTTGTGTCATATGCCACACCTGTGTTTTGCTGTGCTTCACATTGTGATGCAGCAAATACCAGCTCCTCATCATCATCTTCAGCAGTGGGAACGGAAGTGCCTGGAGCACAAATGTTAAAACTATTACTGTGAACAATACATGGAGACAAACGTATGTAAGATGGTGCTTACTTACCAGTAGCGAAAAGCTGCCTTCGGGCCAAATGTTTGGCTTGGGGTTCTGCTGCTGCTGGAGGAGGTAAAGTGGACTGCAGTAATGGATCTGGAAACAGCAAGTGGACAAGTTTGTCATAACAATAAATTAATACATGTAGAACTGCTGTAGGGAGAATTCAATATTCACACTCCTACTCACAGGGTTTAACTGGTGACATGAGTTTTCTCGCCAGCTGTGAAGGAGACAAATATTTGCCACGCGCCAAGAGCGCTTTCACAGTGGCGGTCTGCTGTGCACCAGTTCGCATGGCTCCAGGTGGAGGTGCAGAGGTACTGGAGGTTGCAGGTGGAGGTGTAGAGACACTGGAGGTTGCAGGTGAATGTGCAGAGGCACTGAAGGTTGCAGGTGGACGTGCAGAGGCACTGAAGGTTGCAGGTGGAGGTGCAGAGACACTGGAGGTTGCAGGTGAACGTGCAGAGGCACTGAAGGTTGCAGGTGGACGTGCAGAGGCACTGAAGGTTGCAGGTGGACGTGCAGAGGCACTGAAGGTTGCAGGTGGACGTGCAGAGACACTGAAGGCTGCAGGTGGACGTGCAGAGGCACTGAAGGTTGCAGGTGGAGGTGCAGAGACACTGAAGGCTGCAGGTGGACGTGCAGAGGCACTGAAGGTTGCAGGTGGACGTGCAGAGGCACTGAAGGTTGCAGGTGGAGGTGCAGAGACACTGAAGGCTGCAGGTGGACGTGCAGAGACACTGAAGGTTGCAGGTGGACGTGCAGAGGCACTGAAGGTTGCAGGTGGAGGTGCAGAGGCACTGAAGGTTGCAGGTGGAGGTGCAGAGACACTGGAGGTTGCAGGTGGACGTGCAGAGACACTGGAGGTTGCAGGTGGACGTGCAGAGGCACTGAAGGTTGCAGGTGGACGTGCAGAGGCACTGAAGGTTGCAGGTGGACGTGCAGAGGCACTGAAGGTTGCAGGTGAAGGTGCAGGCTGACGTACACTGGTACCCACAGCAGAAGCCTGTCTTTTCAGGACATACGTCTTGAAAATGGCCATGTCGGTGTTGGGCCTGGCATCTGCCTTAACGAGGTACCTGATGAGGGCTTTGGCCTCCTTGCTCTGGTCCTCATAAACATCCTTCATGGACTGGCCCTGGAAGTCACCAAACTCCACCATCAAGCAGCCCTGGTCTCCAGTTGCCCGGGCTTCTGCTTGCATTTCCTGCTTCCTCTTATACTTCTCCCCTTCTTCTGCCATCTCTCTAATATGAGAAGTGTACTGTAGGAACAGTTGTTTATTTTCTGACAGAGGGTCATCTGCGCTTTCTCACTGGAAATGCTGAGCACCAAATACACTGCGTACCCCAGAGAGTTTTCCAGGAGCCATCTGAATCTCTGGCCCTGGTACTTCCCAAACTGAAGTTTGCAGTGAGCTAGTACTAAAAACTGGTCACTGGGGTCTCCACCGTTTGTGCTGACAAAAGTACTGGCCTCTGCCAGCACCTCCTCCTTAGGTTTGGCCCTACCAGACTCCACATTTTCAAGGCGCTTCGCCTCCGCCGATGGCGCCATGAGGAGTCGGTTTGATGAAATAAATGAAAATCAGAAAGAGACTATTACCTCTAGCAATCTGAAAGATACCTGTACGTAAGTGTGCAACAATAATTTAACAAGCTACACGTAAACCATATTACTGTGGTAATAAATATGGCCATGACTATAAACTGGCCTGATGATGAGTTTTCTACAGAGGACAGGAATCCCTGATATATCAAATATGTAAAGTCAAATATAAAGTCTGAAATTTCCTTGTATTTCCAATGCTGTCATCTTAAACCATTACTATGCACACAGTGTACGCACAATATACCTAGAGTATGTTCTGTATTTATCTGTATTTATCAGGGGAAAGTTACAGGTTCACAGGTACTGAAGAAAACATGTGCTATACATGATAGCTAGCTATATTGGCACGCTTCATTTTCCAAAAATACACTGTATATGAACAAATAATCATAACTGCAAACTGAAAAGTGGCGAAAAAGGTGACGTTTATGAACTTGATTTTAACATATAAATGAAGCATTCTGGAGCACTCTGACAAAAAAATAAATAGAAAAGACAGCATTTGCTTTAAGTAAAAAAATAAAATAATATATATATGTGTGCGTATATATATATATATATATATATATATATATATATATATTGGATTCGATTTTGAATCAGAAGCTTTTGATTTGATTTGATTACCTTTGATTCAATATTGATTATTTGGGGCCTATCAGGTACAGTACATGGCAAATTTCTTCAAAGAAAAAAAATATCTATCAACTAATGCTGTAAACTATACAGGAAACCCCAGCTGGTACATCATTATAATATTAAAGGTTAAAATTAATTAGTTTGTAAGCTACTTACATATAAATTACACATAAGGAAGTATTTATAACAGCGTTATAATACATTATTAATGAAATAATTGTTTTTAACGTTACTCGTATTTTATATTGGCCTAAACATTTAAATGGTGGCTGTCATAAAACGGATTTATACGTTCAGTATTGAAGCACATGTTAATAAGTACAAATACAATGAATATGTAATAGCCATTGTGCATATATTTAGCAAAATGCTCCTTTCTAGGTTGATTTTGTAACTGACTTACTGAGTTTTTGTACACTTAACGGCTTTTCTGAGGTAAATGTGACATTTTTATAAGCTGTTTTATTGACGCCTTTCCGTGGTTTAAACACAGATTAATCGATTAACGTTACATGTGACATGATACGGATTTTGGTAAGTAAATTAGTACTGTATCTTTCAACATAAGTTACCTTCAGATGTTCATTCATGTTTATTTCGAGTTGTAACTATTAAAGCGCCGATTCACATAAACACGATTCACATAAATAACATATTTTGATTTCAAAACAGCGAATTTCGCCGAAAATAATAATTCAATAACAATTAAACCACAGCCTTACCCAAAGCCGTTAGATACCTATTGCAAAGATGACAATAATAGCGGTCAGCGATTGGTCAAAAGTAAGCAATAGGAGAGAAACGCGATTGGTCAAAAGTAAGCCACGGGAGAGAAACGCGATTGGTCAAAAGTAAGCCACGGGAGAGAAACGCGATTGGTCAAAAGTAAGCCACGGGAGAGAAACGCGATTGGCTCATGTGGGCTTACTTTGGGCTTACTTTGGCTCAATCGGTAGGAAGCAGTAGGCGCAAGCGAGAGGTAGCGGGATCGATACCCGCATTCTCCAGGTGGGGCCCTACCCTTTTACGCTCACTTCCCTAATGGGACTGTCTGCGCTTTTATGGCATGATGGGACACTGCCTAGATGAGCTCTTGAGGCTTGCTGCTGATGAAAAGGTTTTTCGGATGGGGTCCTGCTCACATTCGTGAGCAAAAGCAGGTCCCACCGAGATTTGAACTCGGATCGCTGGATTCAGAGTCCAGAGTGCTAACCATTACACCATGGAACCTCTGCAAGAACCACCTTTGCTCACCGAGCTGCAGAGAATTAAGTCATTCAGCCTAGAAGCACGATAGCAAAGAGCCAGTGAAGGCTTTGCCGTTTAAGCCCATGTTTTCCCAATTTGGTTTGAGAATGCCAATTTCTTTACAGTTACGCAACACCTCTGTTTTTCTCCCCGCGATGCAAAGAGATACAAAGGCACCACCGGGATTTGAACTCAGATCACTGGATTCAAAATCCAGAGTGCTAACCATTACACCATGGAACCACCACTCTCTGTGCGGTATGTCTGAGAGGCGGGCAGCAATTTGGCTAGGTGGAGGCGTTTGGTCACTGGACCCCCTCGACCAAAAAAAACACAGTCGTGGCTCCTCTGCCAAAATCCAGGATCGAACCAGGGACCTTTAGATCTTCAGTCTAACGCTCTCCCAACTGAGCTATTTTGGCCAGCTCCGTGTGTGGTCTGGCCAGCGGGGATTTCTGTGAGACCGCCAGTCAATTGCGGGAAGCGCAAAGCTGAAGGTCACAGGGAGCAAAACATTGGCCCGTACGGGGATCGAACCTGCGACCTTAGCGTTATTAGCACCACGCTCTAACCAACTGAGCTAACCTGCCTCGCTACGACAAGGATTGTTGCCCAATTTCCGAGAAATATCCCGATTGCCCGTAACACTAATCAGGCTGGCGAGATTAAAACCTGAGCCGAAGCACAGGCTCGTCCGGGATTTGAACCAGGGACCTCTCGCATCCTAAGCGAGAAGCATACCCCTAGACCAACGAGCCGACGGCCTTCCTGCTGTTGCCAGGCCGCAAACATGTCTGTTTGCATGGCTCAAGACACAATGAGCATCGCCAAAACACGTTGACAAAAACAATGCCAAGACAAATTGTGATGCTTTTTTTGTGCAAAAACAAACTTTAGTTGTAACGAAGTTTGCTCATGGGTGCAAGCTTTCCTGATCACAGAACTCACTTCTCATAGCGAATTACAATCTTGTGATAGCCAAGTGGATTATTTATAATGAAGCCCATTTAAAAACAACAGCAGTGGGCTTCTGAGGGGATTAAAAATATGCCAATGGTGAGGGTGGACCTAAGATGAAGAGGAAGACTCTTCCAGTGCTTAGGGAGGACAGCTAAAAAAGCCAGATGTCTTTTAGACTTTAAGCCAGAGCGGGAAACAGAGAGAAGTTGGCTGCACAACCCGAGTGACCCTAGAGCAGTGGTCTCAAACTGCCGGCCCGCCCTCCCCCTCCACCCGGCCCGCAACTGATCTAAAAAATAAAACATAATCTGGCCCGCTAAATTATTATTATTATTATTATTCTCTAGTTGTCTCATACCATATTCCATATAAAAAAATAAATAAAAAAAATCACATATCGCGTCACATAAGCGGCCGTGCCGCTTTCTCCTTCTTTCCAAAGCGCTTGCGCTCCCGTGGCGTCTGCCGTTGCTATGCAACCATGAACTGCCCTCTCCACAATGAGGTTTCAGCAAAAGAATAATTGATTTCTAGTCCTTGCATTAGCTCTACTACTAGATATATTTATGGAGACAAGAAATAAAAACCCGCCCTGTACAGCTATGATCAGCTGAGCTTTCGACGTCGGTAAGGAAAGGCCGAAGCTCATCGGTTGGTTCTTGTCACATGACCTGCGATGTGCTTGTGGCATTCTGAAAAGTTGAGATGTTTTCATTTCGCCATGGCATAGGCGCGGCTGCAAAAACGAACGCGCCGCACCGCATGCGCGTCGTTTCTATTATGAGCGTGCTTGCCTAAATTTCAGTAAAAGCACTCGCCCCAGGTCGCGAGCGTCGATTTAAATCATCGAAACGTGTCCGATGCTACCAATAAACGTTACCGACGCTCAAACGGCATCTGGGAAAAATGTGGCTCAGTTGTCTGGCAAGAAATAGAATAGTGTACAAATGTATTCAGGGATTGCATTTGTTCAGTACAGTGTTCTTCAGTGCAAGATTTTGATGATATTTAAGCTAAAATAAAGTAATGGAAAATATTTGCACTAACTGTTAAAAACTAATACTGTATGTCACAATGATAGAGACAATGCTGTTTATATTTTTTGTTAAGTATGGCAAAAATATTTTAGTAAAGAAATTTGAAGTAAATGAGAAATAATGCAATGGAAAGTAAATTTTCAGAAATGTTGCGCTTTCTTGTGCTTGAATGTTAAAATCGCCCTCCTATGAGGTGTCAATCACAGTAACGGCCCCCAGCCAATTTGAGTTTGAGACCCCTGCCTTAGAGGAAACAAAAATGTAAGAAAGTATCTTAAGAAAGAAAAGGCAAGCAACAGAAAAAGAAGAGAAAGTCCAACAAGAAAATGTTGAACACTGAGGATTCTGACACCTCAGATGAGTAAAACCTTTGTGTGGTTTGCATGGAGCGTTTTAGCAACTCAAAGCCAAAAGAGGTTTGGGTGAAATTTGCCCTATGCAGTTTCTGGGCCCACCAAGCCTGCACTCCAGGGGTACCAGCATTCATCTGTCAGCACTTTGACTCTGATTGAAAATATGCACACATAGACACACACTCACACACACATTGACATGTTATTTTTGTTAGACTTAAAGATGTACAAAGATGTTCTTTAATCAGGTACATTGTAGTAGTGTGTATTAAGTATACCATTAAGTATGTTTGTCTAGTAGATTAATTTACACACACACACACAGACGTTTATTCTTTTTTAGACCTAAAGATGTACAAAGATTTTTTTTAATTAGGTACATTGTAGTAGCCTAGTATTTTTATTAAGTGTACTTGTTAAGTAAGTTTGTTCTAGTACACAAATTTACACACACACTGTCATAGAGAGAGTAAGAGACATTGTTCTTCTATTTCAATAAACCTGTTTTTGAACAATATCATATGGTATGCATGTGTTTTTGCTTCTTTTGTCTAATTGTTACAACATACCCCAGCATGTGTTACAACCTACCCCGGTAGTGGGGTAAGTTGTAACAAAGGAACACCATGTATTTGACATTAACTCACGAGGTTCGTGATATTCTTGTAGAGGGTTGAATTCCATTTGTAGTAAACAAATGTGGGTACTTTGTATAAAAAATTGAGAACTCAAACTAAAAAATTCAGCGAGTTATAGGTGCTGAACCAAAAAGTGTTACAACCATCCCCGGTCTCCCCTAGATAAAAAACACGGCGGCCTCTTTTAAATTAACCGGGCAGAGGTTGAAATTCAGACAAAGTTCCCACCTCAATAATAAAGCTGCAAATTTTTAGTCTGAGTGCATACAGGCATGTCTGCTTCATAACACAACATAAAAGCTACCTTTTAGTGAGCAAACATGCCCCCCTCGCATTGTGGTGGCTTGGAATTCCAAGGGGAATCGGATATGCGTGTTTAGACGTAGGTCACATGTCCAGATATCGGATCTGTATCTGATTTAAAACCACATTTGGAAGTGGCTCAGATCGGAATGCGGAAAAATCTTGTGCGGATTTTTGCGTTTACACGTGTACAACAAATTCCGATCTGTATCAGATGTGAGCAAAAAAATCAGATTTTTTGTGCCAGTGTAAACGCAGCCATTGTGTGAGTGTATGTGAGGATGTGTGTGAGTGTGTATGTAAGGATGCGTGTGTGTGAAAAAAAAAGATAAACTCATTAATCTGGTGCACTTTAAGAGTTCAAAATAAAAAGCTCCAACCAGTGTTGTTCAGTGTGCAAATCGAAGAAAAAGTTTGTGCATTGACTTGTACCTGAATCCATTGTTAAAAATACTGTATGTATATAACAGTTTCTACATATTGAGGTGGTTTCTCAGCTGCATAGCATCTTGATAAATGGCTCAGTAAAGCGTTCAAAGTTTTGAAGCGGCAGGGACAGCTCACATATGTGTGTGAATACAAATGACCTCTTGCATTGGTGGTTATAACCAAGTCTGTAGTGTTTTAGGAGCTCAGTTCTTCTTTGAAAAGATCAGAGCTGGGTAGTAACGGATTACATATAATCAGATTCCAAAAATCAAGTACTTGTAATTAGAATAAACTACTTTTTAAAATATTCTTAATCAGACTACATTTACTTTTTTATGGATTACATGATTACATATTATTTACACAATGACAGTAAGTTGTTCACAATTCATTGATTCTCCTAATTTTTCATTTTTTTAACATTTATGTTTTTTTCATAATAAACCTGCCGCTTATATACTTTCGTGATTCTTCGACTTTTTCCGGCGGGGAGGGGTGTGGAATCGTGCACTAAAATCAGCAACAACAAGAATATTTGTTTTTGTAATGTTGCTGTTTTCTAAATTTACTAATTTTAAGTAAATATGTTTTAAAATCATAAGATATTGCACTTTAAAAAAAGGCTCTTGTTGGTGAATAGAATATCATTTTTGGACTATATTTTTTCTTTTTATCTGTCAAAATAGTACAAGATTATCCTACAATATATGTGACATCAAATAAGGCTTAGCACAAAAGTAATCTAAATGTAATCCAAAAGTAGTCAGATTACGTTACCAAAAATGTGTAATCTAAGACATTATATTACTGATTACAAATTTTGACATGTAATTTGTAATCAGTAACTGATTACAATTCATAAGTAATCTACCCAATTCTGGAAAAGATACATCACAATCTTTGCATGTCCACATTAATATTGTAAAAAAACAGCAATATAAACATTAAATAAGGAGTGCAAGTATCTGCAATCTATGGTTATTCATTCATTTCTACTGTATATGGCTTTTGCAACAACTTTAATCAAAGCAATAAATAAATTTAATTGCATGTACAAGAATTGTAGGGGAATTTACGGTTAAGACCTGAGGACCAGATGTGATGAATGAAGACCAGGAGTCAGAGATGCAATCAATTGAATAAAGTGTTACTGAAGAATAGTTTGCAGTTTCATCAGCAGAAGTCAGCTTTAACACTCAGCAAGGAGTTTGTAGGCCGCTCTGTGTGCACATTCAATACAACAGCAATTATACTCTAACACAGGTCACTAAACTATGTCATTACTTCAGGTTGAATGATTCCGATTGGTTAAGACATAGATAACTTAGAAAATGTCCACACA
Organism: Hypophthalmichthys nobilis; assembly: GCA_037950665.1. Taxonomy (NCBI): domain Eukaryota; kingdom Metazoa; phylum Chordata; class Actinopteri; order Cypriniformes; family Xenocyprididae; genus Hypophthalmichthys; species Hypophthalmichthys nobilis. The sequence goes on from CM075489.1 coordinate 23,272,978, forward strand.
TGGACATATGATTCAAAGCATATCTCCACTGGTTATCTAGATGACTCCAGGAGTTCTGGTTTAGGCACGAAGTGACCCACCAAGGTCGCGTATCAGCTTTTCTAGGCTTCAGTGTGTCTGAAAGGTGGTCATTTCATCTCCCCTGGTTGCCAGTTGTTCACCTTATGAAAGTCAGGATGCACACATCCGGATACACTGCTTCTTCAAGGTTGGAGTTGGTCGAGCTCCAGCTCTGATCAGGAAATTTTCCTAAAACATAGTGATAAGATGTACTTTCTCTCAGTAAGAGGTCCAGACAATATTCATCATTATTTTCTTGTGATTAAAGATAAAAAGTAAATGCTTTAGCTGTAAATTGGTAAATTGGCTGGAGTGACCCCAGTAACATAGGCTGTCATGGTCAGAAGAGTAGATATATGTTTTAACATGTTTTGGGTGCTTTTCTCAAAAACAAGAAGAGAGCATGTTCCAGTAAGAAGATATGTAATTCTACAACATCAGAGTGGACAACTAGTCTGCAGGCATTAGAACCCACTGTAGCTCCCTTGCGGAACAAGATTACTGCTCTTCAGGGCCAAGTGCACAAATTTGAAATCCCATTCCTGATGAAGCCATTTACGTCTTGTGGGAATTCCTGAGGGTATGGAGGGGCCACAGCTCACAAAATTCATTGCAGAGGTACTGCAATAAACATCCAGCCTCCTTGAACCCCCGCTTCTTGCCCAAGCCTATTGTACACTGGCAGCGCGACCCGCGGAGGTTCAGCGGCACAGGTGTTTGTCATATGCTTTCACCAATTTGACATCAAGGAAAACAATCTACAGAAGGCCATCCAATCCAAACAGCTCAAATTCAAAGACACATTTTCCCGGATTTCCCTCCTGAGACGGCAAAAAAGAGAGCAGAATATTACGGCCGAGTGCTGAGGTCCCGATCTGATGTGAAAAAAGGGCTGAGAGATCTAACCGGCTTTTGAATCACCCACAACAGTACTGAACACAAATTTGATATGCCATCTGAAGCGATTTTAGACTTTTATAGACTAATTAAAAGGTGACTGCATGCAGCTCCTTATTATTTTTATTCATACAAAGTTCTGTCATGAAACTCTAGATGGCACAGGCTAATAGGTCCTTAACTCAACCTTCTTGCAATCACATCTTCTCTATAGGGCAAAGCTAATTGGTTCCTGCTGTATAAGTAGCCAATGACCTCGCGTGCTCAACTTTCAAATACTTGGTTACCATTTGCCTTAGCAGTGCAATGTGCTTTCAGAAATCCTCTTAAACTCGGAACACACCAAGCTGACGGCCGGGCAGTTTTTGTTCATCGCCCGAGTAAGTTTTCTCAGTGTGTTCCGCACCTTTTTTTCGGCCAATTCGACATGTTGAATCAGCATCAGAACTCATCGGTCAGTCGGCCATCTGATCATTCTGATTGGCTGTTCAGCTACTGCCACCTGCTGGTACAGAAAGGCATTTCTTCTTATGCAGGCGCAGAACAGACGTGCGACTTGGCCTTTGGGTGTCGAGCTACAGTTTGGTGTGTCAGGGCAACTTTGGACCCAGACGCTGCCGACGTGAGCCAATCCCGCAGTCTGCTTTCATCGCCACTAGTTCGGCGTCAACTTGGTGTGTTCCCGGGCTTTAGATTCAACATCTAAGATAAGTGAACGGTCTTTCTTATGCTATATCACTACTCGTTTTTGCATGGTCTGCTTTATCAATTCCTTATGAAGTAACCATACTTGAGGTTTAAAATTATGTGTCATGTTAACAGTCCTGTTTTAACGATTAGAGTTCATTAATAGGCATATTAGCAGCTAGGGAATATGCAATATTGTGTTTATGCAGCAATTTCTTTTCTTCCCCGTCAGTCTCCTACGCTGTTCACGTTGTATACACAATGCAGAGCTTCCAGGTTCTATGTCAGAACACCGACTCACTGTTGGCCAGCTCCTGCGTCGGCATCATGCGCACACATCGTGCTGCTTACGTGTACGGCGTTGGCCATCCACTTTACTGGCACTACACCATTTGCAGTTGTTCCAGAATGTGTTTGTAAATGACGTTTCAGGTCTGCGTGGTATGTAAAACTCTTTTCACACTGAAGACACTTGTACGGCCTTTCTCGAGTGTGAACTCTTATGTGAATGTTAAGGTTTCCTTTAGCCGTGAAACTCTTTCCACATTGAGGACAGGTATAAGGCTTCTCTCCAGTGTGAATTCTTATATGACTCTTAAGGTTTGTTTTGTTTGAGCAAGTCTTTCCACAGTAATTGCACATGAAAGGCTTCTCTCCATTGTGAATTTCTACATGCTTCTTAAGGTGATTCCTGTCTGTGAAAGTTCTTTCACACTGATAACATACAAAACAGTTCTCTCTTGAGTGAATCCTCATATGGATTTTAAGGTTTTCTTTAAATCTGAAACTTTTTCCACATTGACCACATACGAATGGCTTCTCTCCAGTGTGAATTCTCATGTGAGTCTTAAAACCTTCTTTTCGTAAAAAGCTTTTCCCACACAGTTTGCATGTGTAAGGGCTCTCTCCTGTGTGACTTATTATGTGGTCATTAAGGTTCTTTTTGTGTGTAAAACTCTTTCCACATTCAAGGCATATGAATGGCTTCTCTCCACTGTGAATTCTCATGTGAGTCTTAAGATTTCCTTTTAGTGAAAAGCTCTTCCCACACAGTTTGCAGGTATAAGGACTCTCTCCAGTATGAATTCTCATGTGGTAAGTAAGGGTCCCTTTATGTGCAAAACTCTTTCCACACTGTTGGCAGGTTCTATTTCCTTTTTTGGGGGCTTGTTTTTTAGAGGAAGTATTTTCAATTTGCAAGTCAAATAAAGATTTTTCTCCAGTCATGTTTTTAAGATGTTTTTTATGTAGATCTTTTTCTTCCTTATCATTCAGTTCCTGACACTCTTCTTTCAGTGCAATCAGGCCTAAGATAAAAAACAAAACAAAAAACAAATACAAGTTAAGCAAAGGACATCAAAACATTTAGACATGTAAACATTAAATCCGACAACATGTAAGCTAGATCAAAGCTACTGAATGAGGTGTAACCTGTAACTCTTTGCTTTCTTTAGTTACACGTATAGACAAATACTTGGTTATCAATCCCCTCATCAAAATCCCAGAGTAGAGGACTGCATTGGGATTGGGATCCAGTGGGACCCAACACAACCTCACAGGAGCAGCTGGTTTTACCTTTGCTGAAGGAAGAAGTGGGCAGTCAAAAAATATACAGAAGGTCCCAAGATTTAACAAGAAGGATGGAGTCAACAAATGAAGTTGAAAAATAAATTAAATTTTTTACCCCCGGAACACGAGGGATTTTTATCATGGGACCCCCACTGAAATGCGGTTGGGCTAGTTTTGAGGAGCAATTAGGTGGGTTTTGTTGTGAAAACCTGGCAACCCTGGTTGTGACAAATGTATAAAAGTATTGTTATACAATGGGCACAAATCTGGAACCTCTGGGTTGAGGATACAGACCAGCTCCATTCTCCCAGGTCAAAGTAAGCTCTCCTTCAAGGATAAAGCAATTATTCCTGCACATAATAAACAAGATAATACAAAGAAAAGGGATAGTTCACCCTAAAAGGAAAAATATTTTATCATTTACTCATCCTGGTGTTCTTCTAATGCAGTATGCTGTTCTTTCTTTTTCTGACCACAAAAGTAGAATTTTTTTTAAATATCCTGCTCACGCTCATCCATATAATGGCAGTGAATAGCAACCAGTACCAAGCTTTTAAAAAAGACAAAAGTATTATTTAGCACAAATTCTGACCATTGGTCTTCTGTGCACTGTGCACATTATTTTAGCTCAAATCTCAAAGAAGGCAAGTCCATTGCATTCATTCAGACAAAAGTTATTGGTTATAATGCACATAATGTATAAATATAAATGCTATCATCAATACTTTTCACAATTAGTCGGTCAATCTTGAAATAGTAAAAACTAGGGCTGGGGCAATAAATCGATGCATCTTGAATCAAGAAATGATTCTGGATCGATTCTGAGATTTACCGAATGCATCGCGATTTTCTCTCAAATCAATTCTGAGCTTAGTTTGTTAAATATCGATGTGCCTTAAAACAGATGTACTCTGCTTCCTTTCAATTCCTTACACACTGAACCTTCTATAAAATAATAATTCATAAAGTTTGAGAAGGTTGAAATGAATTACATGGGTGTTTGCAGTGGGCTGTTTACATTAATCTCGAGTCATAAATGCATTCTGAGGTGCAAGTACATTTTCAGACTCAGCTGAATGCACAAGCACTCTTCTTTGTGAGCATTTGAGTGTGCGGTTAAAAACTAGCCAAGAGCGCCATCTGCTGTTAAAAACAAAGCTCAGAATCGATTCGAGAGCGAATCGCGATGCATTTTTGAGTAAAAAGTATTATTCTGTAAGTCATTACAATGAGCAACTTTCTCATGATAATGACTAATCTCATTACATTGAGAAACTTTTTGTAATAATGATTAGTTTTATCTTATTAATGATTTAAATGTCTTCTAATGAGAAACTTTCTAATGACTTACTTTCTCATAATAATATTATTTTCTTTTAATTATTCTACCCTATGCATGTGCAAAGCAGCAGACCAGAAGGGAGAAGTACGCTATTGACGAGAAAAAAAAAAAAAATCTCTTATAGACAACAAATGTGAACTCGTCTGTACACATAAAGGCAACCCACTCCATGTCAAATAAAACCACTTTAAGACTTTCTTCAAAAACATAATTAATTTCTGTAGATGTGAACATTTTAAACAGGTTCTAATGACTTGAGTTCAGCTTTGAGAATGAAACCAACCTGTTTGTTCCTCAGTATCTTCATGTTTCACTCTGAATGTTTCTTCAATCTTCATGTCTTCACTCTCCTCTTTAATAAACGCCATCTTTATAATAGTGGGTCTCAGCTGCTTCACCAGGAGTTTTTCTGTTTTGGATAATTTGTCATGTTTAATATGATGATAATAATTAACAGAAAGAAAAATAAATCTAAATCTCTGAGTGCATCTCAATCAGCTCATTCAGGGATGCAAACAGCTAAGGGGGAAAAAAAGGTGAGAACATTGCGCGGGGCAGGGCACATTTTTTTTTTTTTTTTTTTTTAAGTTATTTGCTTTACATGCTCATTTGTAGTTATTTTTTATTACCCTATACGTCCCAAACTGTAATTTTTCATGAAAAAAATTAACATATTGTTGCAACATTTTATCAGAATTAACATTTGGTTAAAATCTCATATTATAAAAGACAGTGCTATGCAGGATATTTAAGACAATATTGGCTGATTAGATGGCAAAAAGGTGAGTTCTCACTGAAAGGTGAGGAGTTTGCATCTATGCTCATTAGTTCAGTAGTCAGTGCACTAGTAAGGGAGTCAGACAGAGAGAGAGTTAATGGCCTGATTAGCACTCTAGTGCTACAAATTAATAAAGAATATAAAAATATACAGAGACTTAATATTTAGTAATATTTAATAATGTGCATATTATTAAAATAGATTTGACATTCATGGAAACATTTGCAGTTGGTTTGTAAAAGTTGTCATACACATTGTGTCTTCGTTGCATTTACACTGTTTTGACCAGCAAGTGCGATAATTGTGTGAATGAAACAGGGCATCGTTTTGCGAGGCATTTGATTCAATTGACTCGGAGTTTCGAAAGCTCAATTTCTCTCTTCAACACTTTTGAATAGTGACCGAGTTTGTGTTTATGATAAAGGGAACAAAATAAGACGCACCTTTTTACCAATAGATGTTACTAATCTTCTGTTCTGTTACTGTGGAAGCCTTCATTCATAAAATAACGTTTATTTTAGACATTACATTAAGATGTTACATTCAAAAACAAATATTTATTTTACACCACTTGTAAAAACTATACAATGGATTGAAGGGTTTGTATCGATTTAAATACTTAAAACCACAAACCTGTATTCAGCCGAATCACAACAAACACAGCGCGGCGCAGACTTATGACGTCATATCACCATATCAAAATAAAAGTCCTGTTTAAAATCTTAAATCACAGAAGTGCATAGAAATGTACACACGCACAAAAAACACATATAAAAATTATATATACATTTGTTTGTAATTGAAATTATCTTCTATCATCGTTAGTCCTCCATGTAGGGTTTTCCCAGTCTTTTCCCAAGTTCAGCATGTTGCTTGAGCTCATTCCACCCTTTTGTAGTGACCAATGTTGCCTCAGACATCCATATATCTGAACATATGTCCTTTCACACTGCTTGCTTATAGGGGCTAAAAATAAATATCTGATCATCTTGAGCCAAAATGACAAATTTTTGAGTCAAAATGACAAACCAAAGAAATGTTTTAATTTTAAATTAGAGTGTATTAACAATATACGACAGAGACAGACAAATAGAGTGTTTTCTGTAGACCAGCATCAAATAAAATGATTTTGTTTATGTAAAGCTGTGTCAGTAATAATGTAATGTTTGTTTAATGTTAATTTAATATTGTGATAGTTGTCCATAAAACTTCACATCCACTTAATAAGTTTAGAGTCACTGCCTCTATCAAAGTGCTGCACTAGATTAATTAATTTAATTTAATTTACTCACCCCAAGCGTCCATTTAAATGGGATGCAAACACATGAACCTGCTATTAAATGTGCATAAAAATACATTTAGTAAATTACTTTTTTTAATAGAAAAATATTATTTTATTTGTAATATATGTTTAAAATTCAAGTGTGAACTCCTGTGGTGAATTGTGTGAATTACGCTGCTGAAACTATCTTCTACACTGTACAGCCATGGTTAAAAAAAGTATTGGCAGTGACATAAATTTTGTTTCGCAAAGTTAGCTGCTTCAGTTGTGGTGGTATTGATTCACATTGTTTCTAGATTATTGTGCAGAGTTATCAGATGCATTTTAACTGCAAAAAGTTTCACAGGCCAATAATAATAATAATAAATGTTTCTTTATCACAAAACCCAAATTTTAGTTTTTTGGTTTAGTTTTTTAGTCTGTCAAGTTTTTGAAAAACCTTCAGACTGCACACACACACACACTAGTTGTTCAGGTTATTGTTACATTTTTAATGAAATTTATGTTTTATTGATGAAATTGATTGAAACTGATGTTTTAATGTAATTGTAAATGTAATGTTGCACTGTTACATTATAAAATTAAAAATAATTAAATGTGTTTTATCAGAAATGTCTCTATTTTCACTTTGCAGTTTGACTGGCCCATTTTTTGCTGATCAGCCCATTTTACCTGAACAATGCTTATCTAAAAAAATGTGGGACAGCTAATGTTTCAAAACCTGAACAATTATATTTCATTATATCAATTAAACACAAAAATATTAAAAACAGTCCTTATTAATCATAAGAACACAGTTAAATGTCATACATAGGTTTTTTATTAGTGTCCCAAGCGATTAAAACTTGCGACAGAAAACGCAATGCAAAAAATAGCTGTAATAATTTATTGGTAAAGTTTCAAGTTTAAATAAAAAAATAAAAATCCCTATTCACCCGTAGTCTCCATATTCACCTGTTTCCTCATTTCCTCCCCTTATCGCTTTAAGGCGAGAGCGATGAGAATTGTGAATCTTCTGTTGGAGCCTTCATCACTGAACATTTCTGTGGATTTATTGATGTACACATCTGGAAAAGGTCTATAATATAATACCATTTTGGAAAAACTTGAAAATCACAACTTAAAGATTTCAGATTGTCATGGCCAATCCTATGACAATGAGTTCAGGCAAGAATCTTGCAGCTGAACAACAAGACATGGTGTCTTCTATGCAGCAGTCACGCTGCAGTCCTATGCAACCTTGTCTTGGCACCAGTCTCTTTCTTTGGTGTTCTGCAGAGATTGTATAATCTTTTAAGCTCATATGTGCAATGCTGGGCAGTACTATAGCAACATGTGAAGCATCTAACAGTGAAATCTTTTGTCAACAACAAGATGGGAGGCTCAAACTGATAGCAGGAGGGTGGTACATTACCTGCTGCCAAAGATTTTGGAAGCCCTGTCTGCCCTCCAGACATTTTCTGTGGAGAAGATAGACAACGTCCATATAAAACAGCATACAGAATGAGCTAATTACCTGGCGCTTTGTCCTATGTGTATTAATCTGGTACCATGTCTTAAAATAGTTAGACTACATAATAGACAAACATCAAAGGAAGTGCAGTGATGCTGCAGAAACAAAGAAAGAAAAAAAGTTTCCATTCTAACATTTCTAATGAACTCACTTTGGTTATTTTACCCTATTTTTTAATGAAATATTTAAATATGAATTTAACCAAGAATTCAACTCTAAATGCCTTTTTTTTTTTGTAAAAGTCATTTATGTCATGTATTTATGTGCTTTTGTGTGAACAGTTTTATTATTTATTAGTAGTTTTTTAATATTTTCAGCTCATCATTGGACAAAATGTATTTAAATATGCATTTCACCAAACATTAAATTTTAAATTCTTCTGACATCTATTTTTATATGAGAGAGAGAGAGAGAGAGAGAAATGTACATTTGCACTTTTATAATTTTAGACAACAACAGTGTGAACAGGACTTTTATTTTGGTGTGGTGATATGACATCATAAGGGTGCATCGTGCTCCTGCTCTGTTATGATTCGGCTTAAGAAAGGTTTGTGTTAAGCATTTAATATGTTTAAAATCAATGTCTATTTTATAGTTCTACATGCGATGTAAAATTATTTTTATTATTTAATGTAACATTGTGGTGTTTTTTTTTTTTTATTTAACACCTATTAACATTAATTTTTGTGAGTAAAGCGCATCCACACACAGAAAAGGTCCTTCTCATTTCGCTCCCTATGTCGTGAATCGGTTTATCGTAAACACGAATTGTCGTGAATCGGTTTATCGTAAACACAAATTCAGTCACTGGCAAGTATGATGGAGCTTTTCAATGGGCTATATGCACGGCGCGTTCTTTAGAACTTCCGCAATAATATAAGCCAGCTCGAAAACTTCCGGTGAGATGTCATTTGCTGGTGTGTTGAGCATCAGTAGTGTAATAACTAGTTTATAATCAGAATATAGTCACTTAAATAGTCAAGCATAGCATTAATTTATTCATTCAAATGTAAGACAGCATAAAAAAATAAATAAATAAAGACGTACCTCATTGTTCCTCCTCGGCTAAATTCAATTCGACCATCAGTTTTCACTCTTTTATGTGAAAAAAAGCTTCAAAAATTAAATATTTATTGTGCACTTTAGTTAGATTAATTTAATAAAATGTGAGTTTTACAAGTGTGCTGAAATCATTGATCTTGCGCTGCACTGACTGACAGCTGCTGTGATTACAAAGGGAAAGTGCGGTGCTCGCTTTCTGTGTCATTCATTCACAAGAAAAGTTATTGTTTTTAGTTGATTTTTTTGAGTATTTCATACTTCACATTGACAAAATATATTTTTAAACCTAGTTATTTTATAGTGTTTAAAATTTAGTCAAAAACGAAACGAAAAACGATTAGAGGAAATGGCTGATATATGCGCAAATAAATGCTACTTTGTGTTTTCTATCAAATGTTGAATTTCCTACATTTTTAAATGTTGGGGACAATCTCAGAAGAATGAACAAATAATGTTTTTCAATGTCATCACATTAAAAATAATATTTGAAGAGCTGGGGAAAATAATGCGTGTGCATGTCTAATTACAGACACAGCATTTTTAAACGGTCCCAATAGCTTCGTCTTTATTGCAATCAATAAAACTGGTTTATTGGCAAATTAGGTAAATGTGATAACTGCATTAAAATATGAATACGACATTAAAAAGTCAATCATTGATGGTTTTGTGTCGATGTACAGCGAGTACAGAATGAACAGCTAAAAGTTCACCAGAAATGCCCGAGCTGGCTTAATGACAACCAGGAAGTAACCGTGCATATGGTCAATTGAATTAAAAGCTCCGCAAAATTATCCGATCCGATCCAATTCGCTCGAATCACCTCGCGCTGACGAGAACTGCTGATCAAAACGTGTAAATTTAACGAGATCACAAACATCTAAGTTTAACAAACCAACTGCAAATAAATATATATGAAAGTGTAATGTATTAACTACTGAACTAGAGAGTTGATTGAGACACACCATTATTATCTTCTTTCTTTAATTATTTTCATCTTAAACATGACAGTGTCCAAACACAGAAAAACAGGTGAAGCAGCTGAGATCCACGTGACGCACTATTCTCAAGATGCCGTTTATTAAAGAGGAGAGTGAAGACATAAAGATTGAAGAAGCATTCAGAGTAAAATGTGAAGATACTGAGAAACAAACAGGTTGGTTTCATTCTCAAAGCTGAACTCATTTAATCATTTGTCATTTGATCCTTTTTTAAAAAATGTCCACCTCTACAGAAATGAATGATATTTTTAAAGAATGTCATAATTAAAGTGGTTTTATTTGACATAGAGTGGGTCGCCTCATGTGGACAGACATGTTGAGATCACATGACCAGACAAATACTAATGCTGCCTTCAAGTGAACCTAATAAGATCCTACTTCCACACTGGTGTAAGAAAAATAATCTTGTTTCTGTTTGGGACCGAAACAAGAAACAAGGTTTCAAACAGCAACTTACCCAACTGGCATATAATTTTGCTTGTTTTTGCTTGATTTTTTCCCCCAAAAAACAAGAAAAAAATATCTTATGTCATTTTACTTATCCAGTATCTGGATTTAAGAATTTTTAGATATTTGGATTGGAAACAAGACAAAAATACTAAGTAAGAAAATCATTTTTTTGCAGTGAACCTTATCAACTAAACCTAATCGCATTAAAACTTCAGGTTGCACATGTTTTCCAACTACCAGATTGGCCATGCATCAATGGATGCTCACTACTTATGCAACCTACTAAGTAGCCATGATCTGATGCCAGAATCAGATGATTCACTATGATACTATACTATGATAACTGAATTTCTTAACAAATAATGTTCCTCTGCAAAACTGAACATAGTTTTTTCTAATATTTTAGACGTAAATGTGAAATGTGGGATCTATAAATAACCAGTAATTGAGAATATGTTCTGAGATTATATGTAACACCTCTTTCAGTAGATAAGATGTTGTTAGTTTTGATGCTTTATATGTCTACATTTTTTATGTCTGTTGCTTTGTGCCATTAAACTAAAAAAAGGACTATTTGTCTTTTTTTGCCTTAGACCTGATGGCAGTGAAAGAGGAGAATCAAGAACTGAATGAAATGGAAGAGAAAGATCAGTGTGAGAAACATCACAAATTCATAACTGGAGAAAAATCTATTTGCTCAAAGACTGAAAATAAAGCAACTAGAAGTAATTTTATCTGCCAGCATTGTGGAAAGAGTTTCTGTCAAAGTGAAAACCTCAAAGTCCACATGAGGGTTCACACTAGAGAGAGCCCTTACACCTGCCAACAGTGTGGAAAAAGTTTCTCTCAAAAAGGAAGCCTTGAAATCCACATGAGAATTCACACTGGAGAGAAGCCTTTCACCTGCACTCAATGTGGAAAGAGTTTCAGACATAAAGGAAATCTTAATGCCCACATCAGAAGCCACCCTGGAGAGAGCACTTTCATTTGCCAACAGTGTGGAAAGAGCTTCTCGAGAAAAGAAAGTCTTAGAACTCACATGAGAATTCACACTGGAGAGAGACCGTTCATATGTGGTCAATGTGGAAGTAGTTTCAGATGTAAAATAACCCTCAATAAGCACATGAAGATTCACTCAAGAGAGAATTGCTTTAAATGTGATCAGTGTGGAAGGAATTTCACAGACAGGAAACACCTTAATAAGCATGTAAAAACTCACATCGGAGAGAAGCCTTTCATGTGCCATCACTGTGGAAAGACTTGCATAAACAAATCAAACCTCGACGTTCACTTAAGAGTTCACACTGGAGAGAAACCTTTCACCTGCCCTCAGTGTGGAAAGAGTTTCACAGTTAAAGGAAACCTTCAGACTCACATGAGGCTTCACACTGGAGAGAAGCCTTTCAAGTGTCTACAGTGTGAAGAGAGTTTCACATATCAAAGAGATTTGAAACGTCATTTGCAAACTCATTCTGTAAAGAAATTATAGTGTTATGAATGTGATAAGTGGACAAAATGGACAAATTTTCCTCTGTGAATTCTCTCTGGAGGAAGGCACTTTTGTTCAGTGTACTACTTTTCTTTTGCTATCACACTTACAGATTCACCTGAGAAGTGTTTGTGTGGAAAGAGTTTTAAATAGCTCAGCAGTTTAAAATGCAGGACATCAACTGAATGTAAACATTGCACTACATTATTTGATTTATGTTTTAAATTTGGACTTGAATATGGCTTCTTTTGGGGCTCCTTTGATGACATCTGGGAACTGGTTCCAGCTGTGGGTTGCATTAGAGCTAAACACTGTCTCAAACTTTCTCTCTACATGTCTGCCTGTTTTTCATACTATGTTGAAAACTTAAGGCCCTGATATACTTCAAACGAAGTTCTTTTTTGTTCTTCGTTTAGGAGTTAAACGAAGTTCGAAATGCGTGACCAGCGACATACTTTAATCGAACATCTGACGCCGCCCACACTGCTGAGAGCGACGGTTAGATGAATATGTAAATACGTGCTGTACTTTTTCTTCTCAGTTACATAATAAACACAACAAAAATGAGAAAACTGCAAGCATTTTTATAGAATGCATAAGAAAAGCGTCTGATCATAACAACATTGGTATGTTAGCACGAGCTCTGCAAATTAGCACTCCAGTCACGTTTATTTTATATAGCACTTTATTCAACAGATTGCTTAAAAGCAAGCAGCTTTACAGTATCAAACATGAAAAACAGCATCAGTGCCTCATTTCATCAGAAGCACAACTTCATTTTGTACTATAAAGCGGCTATCCAGTGTGTTCATGTTTTCACCCATGGAGCTCTTACATCAACAAACTCTACAGACGAAATGAGTCAAAGAACAGTTCCACGTGAAAGAAGGCGGAGCCTCGGCACACACCTCCTGTTACGTTATCGTCACAGACCAATGGTAGTACAAAGGTGTTATGCAGCTGGAGCAAACTTTTCCTGAAAGTTCACTTTGGCAAGCCGTTTCGAACTTCCAAAAAGAACACAAAACGAACTTCGTTTTGGCCTGATTTTGTTTGAAATTATGTCACATCAGTTTGAAGTATATCGGGGCCTTTAGAGGTGCAATTTCTGAGAAACACTGTTGATATTTAAAATCAACACCCAAACAAACACATCCTACCCACAAGAAACACACCTATCCCTTTATTGTTCCCCAACAATAAATGCACTATGCAACACAGGCAACTACAAACAACAGGTGCATCAGACAGCTCACACAAGTATGGATGAATCAGCTGCTTCAACAACAGTATGCAAAGGCAAAAAAAATTACTCATGTATCAAGCAATAAACAACCTCTGCACCCGTTTTCAGGCCTTCCCACTCTTCAACGTCTCTCCAGCACTGGAAAGCTTCCAATATTAAAGTGGGTCCTGGATCTTTCCTGATTGTAACCCTTCTTTTTCCAATTACAAGAGTGTAATTCCAAAACAAGAGAGTTTTGGTGCTCAGCAGATCAACTTTGTTTTTTCTCCAATGGGGGTTACACGCAACTTACGTATTCTGTAAACCAGATATCATTGCTTCTGGTCAGGATTGCCAGGTTTTCACAACAAAACCCGCCCAATTGCTACTCAAAACTAGCCCAATCGCGTTTCAGGAAGGGTTCCCAAGTAAAAATCGCATTCTGAGGGGTAAAATCTGCATTTCTGTCAGGGCTCCACTGGTAAAATTCGCATTCCAGGGGCTAAATATCATGTTATTTGGGGTTGCTTCAACCCGCAGACATGGAAAACATCCCGCGGCAACAGTGTTAAAGTAGCCCAGTTCCGCGGGAAACCCGCAGACTTGGCAAAACTGCTTCTGGTTTAGATCTTTTGTATGTTCTTTGTTAAATATAGAGCCATTTTACTTAAGATACCTTTAAAAGGAGCTACCAAAGATGAGCATAACCAATGTCCCTCACTTATGCAGATTGATATCTTCTCACCATCATTTAGATATTTAGAGATAATAAAATGCCAATAACAAAAAAAAAACTATATAGGTTTGCTGATTGCCTTAAAAGTCCGTAGATGACACCAAATATTTGCAAAACTTCAAAAGTCCCCCAGGGACCTTCTTAAATGTATATTTTAGGTCCTTTATGTACATGTTCATGTTCAGTGTAAAGCAAGCTAAAGAAGACAATGAATGCATTTATAAAGTCTTCCAAGTTTTCCATCACAACATTGACCACACTGGACAGGGATCTTGAAGTGGAAGGATTGGTGCTCACTATTTCAAGAATTCCCATTTTCATTTCTCTTGTGTGATGCTCCAACATCTTGATACTCTGTAAAAAGCATAAAAAAGCAGTATCATACCGAGTCTATATCAGGGGTGTCCAGCTTCAACCCTAATAATGCTATTATTACTGAGATAACTGAATATAATCAAATTATGGGCAGCTTTTACCTCTAAAGCAGCAGCAGGTTGTGGTTTGAGTGAGAAAATTCCACGCTAATCTCAAATCCGTGGCCACAGGACGCCTTACACATTTTCCGTCTAATTTATTATTCATATTTCTGAAGATAATGTGTTATTCAGTGTTACTGTTGAAGAGATCAGTGTTCCTGTGAGTTAAATACTAGTGAAGATGTTTTGTGGAATGGAATTTACTATAAATTACTATAGTATTTTTTCATGTGTCAAGTCTTAGTGAGGTCACTAATGTTAAGGATTTTTTATTTAAAAGACATAATTTCCCATTGGTCTTTACTATATTTAGTACAATTTTTTGTTTCACTCTGTGCTTGTGCCATCTCTTCTTGATCCTGTACAGACCATCTGGCGATCTTGATCTACAACTGGATCCAGATGACGCGGCCAACATGGTGAGCTCTTCCACCAACCACACCTGCAGGCTTGTGGCATGTTGTTGTTGAAATTGTCTAAAAGTTACTCCTGGTTGTTCAGGCTTTTGCTTTCACTGGTGACCACATAGATCAAGGGGACAGAATCAGTCCACACCTGAGCACTGCAGATGTTGAGGTGAGGGATTTATTTACTTTTTAAATTAGGGAATGACATAATTGGGCTTTTACTGTTAGGCTAGTACTGTTCTTCTTGATCCTGTACAGACCATGTCTCCATCTGGCGATCTTCATCTTCAGCTGGATCCAGATGATGCGGCCAACATGATGAGCTCTTCTACCAACCAGACCTGCAGGCTTGTGGCACGTTGTTTCTGTTTTGTTTATGTTTTGGTCTCAGTGGAGAATGAGAATCAGACTTGATTTAAGGTCAGGATGAACACTACTATCTCAACAGGCACCACCAGAAGCATCCCACTGAGGTTCTCACAAGGTCGATTGTCAAAAAATCTAGCCAGGGTCTTATAGGCACAACACACTGAACATCTTAAGATCTCAGCTGGGGAGACTGTCAAGCCAAGACCCCCTTTGAGAGGAAGACTGGAATGTGACATCGGATGTGACACCATTGGGAAACACTACATCACTGACAGAACAAGGACCCTGAAGAAGAGGCTCAACGAATATCTGGAAACAGACATGCACAGTCTGTGAACTCCAGACCGAAACCGCTCACAGTGTCGACTGCAAAGAAATATCTAGGAGGACATTCGCACCCAAGGCCAGAAAAAAACAAACAGGGCTTATCATCACTATCAAACAGCCCTATCAAGCTACAGTTACTTTTTTAATGGATTACATGATTACATATTATTTACACAATGGCAGTTAGTTGTTCACAATTCATTGATTCTCCTAATTTTTCATTTTTTTAACGTTTATATTTTTTCATAATAAACCTGCCACTTATATACGTTCGTGATTCTTCGAGTTGTTCCGGCGGTGAGGTGGAGGGGTGTGGAATCGTGCACAGAAATCAGCAACAACAAGAATATTTGTTTTTGTAATGTTGCTGTTTTCTGAATTTACTTAATATTAGGTAAATATGTTTTAAAATCATAAGATGTGATTTTGTTTTATTCAGTGTTACTATCAGCAAACACTAACAGGTACATTAGTGTTAGTATTTTGAAGTATTAACTGTCCATACATTGCACTTTAAAAAGAATCTGTATCTGTCAAAATAGTTCTAATGAAAACCAAAGCAGAACTACAACACACGTCTGTGTTTTGCGAACAATTCATTCACAGCCACTTGCTTCATTACTGAATGAATGACCCGATGACTTGCTCATAAAAACAGTGACTTTCTGCCACCTACTGGCGAGTTTTAGTTTAATATTTACAAGTTTTACTTAGTTTTACCATCATTGCATATTTCTCTATTGAACATTTTTATTTAAAACATTATTGATTTAATAAAGTTATAAAGTTCATAAAGGTAAAAATATGCACTGGAAAATCAATTTAGGGGGCAAGTATTGTCCCTTAATGGTAGAGGTGTGACTGCAGTCTAAGTGGAAGAGATGGTAATCCCTTCAGGGGGTACTCCACGCTAAAACGTTTGGGAACCACTGTCCTACAATATATGTCACATCAAATAAGGGTTAGCACAAAAGTAATCTAAATGTAATCCAAAAGTAGTCAGATTACGTTACCAAAAATGTGTAATCTAAGAGATTATATTACTGTTTTCAAATTTTGTCATATAATTTGTAATCAGTAACTGATTACAATTCGTAAGTAATCTACCCAGCTCTGTATATATATATATATATATATATATATATATATATATATATATTATTTGAGCTCTGGTGGATTTAGAGTTGGGGCAGAGTAACAAGTAATACATGTGCATATGAATATATAAGTGTGTACGTATGGAAGAGATAATTAATAAAGTATCTTATATAAATCCTGTCTGCATAACAGCACAGTAAGTGGCGATTTGCACACAGAATATGCGATGCGCTAAAAAACCAAGAAGAAAAAGGATTTTTATATTGACGTGACAACATGACGTCACAAGCCGGCGCCGCACTGCTGCATCGGATGTAATTCGGCTGAAGAAAGGTTTGTATTTTAAGTATTTAAACTGTCTAAAACGGTCCAAACTGTTCAATCAATTTTAAAAGTTTTACAAGAGATGTAAACATTTTTTATTCAATGTAACGTTATGCTTTATATAACATTAAAGAACGTTTTTTATGTTGATAAAGCGCATCCACACATGACTAACAAAAGGCGCAAGTCGCTCACTATATCATGAATCGGTCACTGACCAGTAGAGATGAGAGAAACCGACCTTTTTGAAACTCAGGAGTCGCTTAAACCAAATACTGCCCATAATTCTGAATTGGGACACAGCTGTGAATCACTGACTCGAAGCGCGTGAATCACGGCGACGACGAAAACACAAACACAAACACAAACGTGTAATGAGAATATTTTACAAACCAACTGCAAATGTTTTCATAATACTGTAACCTGTTAAATGTAATAAAATAATAAATAAAGCGCATATATATATATATATATATATATATATATATATATATATATATGTCTAATGTAAGTAAAAAACACTACAAAGTAATTACATATATATATATATATATATATATATATATATATATATATATGTCTAATGTAAGTAAAAAACACTACAAAGTAATTACATATATATATATATATATATATATATATATATATATATATATATATGTCTAATGTAAGTAAAAAACACTACAAAGTAATTATATATATATATATATATATATATATATATATATATATATATATATAATTACTTTGTAGTGTTTTTTACTTATTTATTTATTTTTATTATCAGGCCATTTAGGGCCATTAATTATCACTCCTTGCCAGTGCGTTGACTACAGAACTAGGGAGTTAATTGAAGATTTAGATTTCTTTCTGTAATTATTCTCACAGATTGTCCAAACACACAGAAAAACTCCTGGTGAAGCAACTGACATCCATGTGACACTATTATAAAGATGGCGTTTATTAAAGAGGAGAGTGAAGACATAAAGATTGAAGAAGAAGAAACCTTAAGAGTAAAACAAGAAGATATTGAGAGACAAACAGGTTGGTTTCATTTTTAAATCTTAACTTTGATACTTATTAAAATAACCAGATCTACAGAAATGAATGATATTTTTGAAGAATGTCATATGAGTGTCTTAATTAAAGTGGTTTTATTTGACATGGAGTAGATCCCTCTTGTGGACAGACATGTTGACACATAGGCACCTTTGGAAAAACACAAGATATTCTCCATTAATTTTAAAGGATTAGTCCACTTTCAAATAAAATTTTCCTGATAATTTACTCACCCCCATGTCATCCAAGATGTTCATGTCTTTCTTTCTTCAGTCGAAAAGAAATTAAGGTTTTTGATGAAAACATTCCAGGATTATTCTCCTTATAGTGGACTTCAGTGGCCTCCAAACAGTTGAAGGTCAAAATGACAGTTTCAGTGCAGCTTCAAAGGGCTTTAAACGATACCAGACGAGGAATAAGGGTCTTGTCTAGCGAAACGCTACAAAATTTAAACATATATGCTTTATATAAACAAATGATCGCCTTTCAAGTGCTTCTGCCAAAACGCTTACGCTGAATGTCTTACACCTTCCCTATTCAACTTACGGAACGAACGCAGCGCCAGTTCCATTTTTTCCGTAAGTTGAATAGGGAAGGTGTAGAAAGTACAGCGTAAGCTTTTTGAAGAATACGAAAGTGCGGTTTTGGCGGAAGCATTTGGAAGGCGAAAAATCATATACATTTACATTTTTTTTTTAAAATAACCAATCGTTTCGCTAGATAAGACCCTTATTCCTCGTCTGGTATCGTTTAAAGCCCTTTGAAGCTGCACTGAAACTGTAATTTTGACCTTCAACAGTAGAGGCCATTGAAGTCCACTATAAGGAGAATAATCCTGGAATGTTTTCATCAAAAAGCTTAATTTCTTTTCGACTGACGAAAGAAAGACATGAACATCTTGGATGACATGGGGGTGAGTAAATTATCAGGAAAATTTTATTTGAAAGTGAACTAATCCTTTAACCAATCAATAAAATCGATTTATATTTAGGAACCTGTCTGATTGCTGGATTTCACATCAGGTTTCGATGGGTCTTAATAAACACAAATCTGCAGTTTTAGCATTACAGCATAATTACTTTACACAACAGCTTGTATTTTCAGTTGTTTTTATTTATTTTATTTTTTGTTGTTGTGTTTTTTTTTTTTTTTGCATGATAATAAATTGCATTTTAAGTAATTAACTCGTACATGCGTTTGTGGTGGGGTGGGGGGTAGGCTTGCTGCGAAAGTTCAACAGGAACACCGGCTACATCACTTACCCACCATGGGCACCACCCCCACCGTTGTTTTTATTGTAGTAAAAATAATTTAGTTCAGTTACAGTACAGACACTATATTAAAAACTGAATGTGTCTGCTCAATTCAGTGTGAGCCGAACGAGAGTCGCAGGACAGATCAGCTCAGCAGCAGGAGTCAGATTTCATTTATCATGAGAGTGAGAAGCTGACTGACAAGACGATGGCATAAGATTTGGTTTCAATTCGAAATTGTAAAAGCGCCTATTTGGCAATATTTTAGATTTAAACCCAATGCCAGTAGGTAAAATGCAAAGGATTACTTGTGCTTTTCTAGTTCTAGTTCATTTAGAATAATAATGAACCCACCATTCAAGAAGTTGCCATCCCCAAATTGGGGCTAATGTGCACAGACATTCATAACGGTGCGTGTCCGTTTTCATTTATTTCGATATATATTGAATTAAAGCGTGTTGTTACACATTGAATAACCGGTGGAAAAATGTCTTCGTCACATCCCTAGTCGGGGGTTGGGTTTGGGGTGTTTGTGAAGGGGACACACACTAATGCCGCCTTCAAGTGCACCTGGGAAGATCCTACTTAGTTGGGCATTCTTTATGTCATGTATTAAATTCTGTAGAGTTACATTAAACCCAATTCCTACTACTGAATAGAAAACATTGAAAAATCTAGTCGTTTAACGGTTAATGATCGATAAACAAGTTTCGGTTGTTGGACTTGGTCAGGAAAATAATCAACAATAATCAAAATATCAATTTATATTTTAAAGAGCCAACTACAATTTTAACAATAAAACAAAATGCTGTCACTACAATTCTCCAGCAGATTTACTATGCTGCACGCAAGTTAACGCTAGCTCAAAAACTTGCGTACACGAGCTGAGACCTGTGGCCTGTTGCATGAAGCTAGTTGAACAAACTCTGAGTTTCAGAGTAGGTTTGGAGTTGACAAATCCATATAAATCCAACCTGGTTTATATCAGGTTCAACGGGCTCACAAAGCTCTGTATAAATGTTCTCTGTCAACTCCGGTTTAATCCAGAGTTTTGCGATTAACAGCGTGTGCACCTGAAAGTGTGATGCGTGCGGCAAACAGCCAATCACATGGAACATGCAGAGCGTCCGTTTGATTCACTTCTCACGAGAGAGCCGCGCAATTTACCTCTCTTCTAAAGATTAAGAGATCATTATGAAAAATATCATGAAATTAAACTCATTTACAAAGCATGAATAAAAACTGCTGCTGCAGTGAAAGTTTGAGAAGGCAACTGCATGAAAATATCTGACTATATCAATGCATGTGAATCAAATAAATAGGTCAAATAATAATATTGTTTCATAAAGACCTCAAAAGAATACATGTAAGCTTAACTTGTTTTAAAGCTTTTTATGAATGCATGTATTTTAATTTAAAAGGAATGTTTAATATTGTCAATTAATACAATAATTATATGAATATATTATGAATTATAATTCATATAATATAAATATAAATAATTAGCAGCAAAAGATGAGCAGTTTTGTCTCTAAAATGTTTTCACTTTAAACTGATTTAATTTGAAACGAGATACAGGGGGATTGGCTTTATTGCATCAGATACATGTCACTATACTCACAGCTGATTGGTCGAGTTTGGGTTTGCGAATAAAACCTCTAAACCAAAACAAAACCTGCTCCGGAGCAGGTTAGCCGTGTAGCGCAATTTACCATAGCAATGAAATCCGCTAAAAAAACCAATCCATTTTCATGAGCATGAAAAAACAGTTTGCTCAAACTAATCTTGAACTTACCTGGGTAGAAACTAAAACCGGCTTTGTGCAACAGATGTGAGAGTTGATTGTAGCCACCAATCACGTCCATATTAATAAATACCAGGTTTGCTTCGCAATTAGGCCCAATGTGATGTCACAAGATGTGATCCTAAAAATGATCACACCTCTTGTGTAGGCAGTTGCAGGTGAAACCTATCTAATGGCTTGAAGTGGCACGAAAGAAAGAATTAGGACATGGCAATAATCAGAGGTTTGTTCAGAGACAGCAGTCAGCCCTGTCACTAGGAGAGGAACACAAAAAAAGAAACAGGCAGACACAATAGCAACAAACAAAGATACATCCTGGGATGTAACTGTAATACTGAAAAGCAGAGGACCTAATACAGAGCCCTGTGGCACATGAGACGTCTAACATTTACACAAACAAAGTGATAGTGGTCACATAAATAGGACCTGAACCATGCTAATGCTTGTTCACAAATGCCAACATAAAGCTCAAGCTGTGCAAGATAATGTTGTGGTCTATGTTGTCGAAATATCTAATAGCACTAGAAAAGTGATGTTGTAGCCATGATAGGATGCCTGAAGCAGGTAATTTGAATATGCACAGTTTCTCAGTTATGATGGTGTCACGTAATGTGGTAACAAATCTCACAAAGACAAGGAATATGTAGAATTACTTTTAATAAACTCTCAGGAGATACTCAGGAGAACACCATAGACGAGAATGACAGAGAATGAAGCAGAACACGGTATAAATACATGGAGCAAACAAAGGGAACTAATGGGCTAATAAATGAGACGAAGGCAGAATCAAAACACAAAAAAACAACCAAAACAGAACATAACTCTGACAGATGGGGCCTAAATCCTGACTGAAATTCTTCAATTCTTGTTTCTGCCAAACCGAACATAGTTGAGAGGACTATATTTGTCTCGTATTCTAGATACAAATGGCACATTTGAGATTGGTCTATACCTGACTAGTTCTTCTAGGTCAAACTGTTTTTTGTTGTTTGTTTTTGATAAGAGGTGTTTGATTATTGCCAGCTTGAAAGTATTTGGGACATATCATAAACAAAGCTAAGAGTTAACAATATTGAGAAGAGTAAGCTAAGTAGGGAATGCATATAGGATCCTAGTGTACATGTAATTTTTTTTATGCTTTATATGTTTGAAAGTTTTGAATTGTGTCACTTTGTACCATTAAATTGAGGATATTTGTCTTTTTTTGCCTTAGATCTGATGGCAGTGAAAGAGGAGAGTCAAGAGGACACTAAAAAGGAAGTCAAAGATCTGTATGCTAAACATGATGATTTAATAACTGGAGAAAAATCCTTGAGTTGCTCACTGAATGAGAAGACTTCAAAAAGAAAAAGAGCTCAAAATAAAGAAACTATCACCTGTGAATATTGTGGAAAGACTTTCATAAAACATAAAAACCTTCAAGTTCACATGAGAATTCACACAGGAGAGAGGCCATTTACATGCCAGCAGTGTGGAAAGAGTTTCACTCAAAAAGGTAGTCTTAAATCCCACATGAGAGTTCACACTAAAGAGAGCCCTTTCACCTGTGAACAATGTGGAAAAAGTTTTACTCAAAAAGGAAACCTGAAAGTCCATATGAGAATTCACTTTAAAGAGACCCCATTCACCTGCCAAGAATGTGGAAAAAGTTTCACTCAAAAAGGAAGCCTTAAAGATCACATGAGAATACACACTGGAGAGAACCCTTACACATGCCAACAATGTGGAAAAAGTTTTATTCGAAAAGGAAACCTGAAAGTCCATATGAGAGTTCACACTGGAGAGAGCCCTTACACTTGCCAAGATTGTGGAAAAAGTTTTTCTCAAAAAGCAAGCCTTAACAGCCACAAAAGAATTCACACTGGAGAAAAGCCTTTCAAATGCTCTCAGTGTGAAAAGAGTTTTACACATAAAGGAACCCTTACTAACCACATGACAATTCACACTGGAGAGAAGCCATTCGTATGTGTTCAGTGTGGAAAGAGTTTCAGATTTTCAGTAACCCTTAATTACCACATGAAGATTCACTCAAAAGAGAACAGTTTTATATGTCATCAGTGTGGAAAAAGTTTCACAGACAAGAAACACCTTAAGAATCATGTAGAAATTCACATTGGAGAAAAGCCTTTCATGTGTCATCACTGTGGAAAGACTTTCAAAAACAACGCAAACCTTCAGATTCACATAAGAATTCACACTGGAGAGAAGCCTTTCACCTGTCTTCAGTGTGGAAAGAGTTTCACGGTTAAAGGAAACCTTGACATTCACTCAAGGGTTCATACTGGAGAGAGGCCTTACAAGTGTCTTAGGTGTGAGAGGACTTTCAAATATCATAGAGACCTGAAATGTCATTTGCTAACTCATTCTAGAAAAAAATTACAAAGATCTGAGTGTGACACAAGGTTTATGAAAAGTAGCAATTTAAGAAATCACCTGCACATTCACTCTGGAGGAAGGCGATTTAATTGTGATCAGTGTAAAAAAACATTTCTTTTGCAATCACATTTAAAGATGCATATGAAAAGTCACGCAGATGTGAGACCCTATTCTTGTTCTTTTTGTAGAAAGCGTTTTAAATGGCTTAGCAATTTAAAATGGCACCAGAAATCATCGATCTGTGTGAAATCAAAGCTACGTTCATGCCGCAGATGAATGTGGCCCAAATTGGATTTTCTGCTCAAATGTTTATTTATTTTCTTTTGTTTTTGTCATATAAATACCTGTGGCAACACCCACCTATCTCCTTTTGCTATATTTGCAAATATTGAGCGATTGAGGTAGACGTCCTATAATTTCGATTGTATAGAGATGTTGCTCATATACACTATATTGACAAAAGTTTTGGTACACCCCTCCAAATCATTGAATTTAGGTGTTTCAATCACTTCCATGGCCACAGGTGTATAACATCAAGCACCTAGGCATGCAGACTGCTTCTACAAACATTTGTGAAAGAATGGGTCGCTCTCAGGAGCTCAGTGAATTCAAGCGTGGTACTGTGATAGGTTGCCACCTGTGCAATAAGTCAATTTGTGAAATTTCCTTACTACTATATATTCCACGGTCAACTGTTAGTGGTATCATAAAGTGGAAGCAATTGGGAACAACAGCAACTCAGCCACGAAGTGGTAGGCCACGTAAAATCACAGAGAGGGGTCAGCGCATGCTGAGGTGCACATTGTGCAGTAGTCGCCAACTATCTGCAGAGTCAATAGCTACAGACCTCCAAACTTCGTGTGACCTTCAAATTAGCTCAAGAACACTGCTTAGAGAGCTTCATGGAAAGGGTTTCCATGGCCGAGCAGCTGCATCTAAGCCTTACATCACCAAGTGCAATGCAAAACGTCAGATGCAGTGGTGTAAAGCACGCCGCCACTGGACTCTAGAGCAGTGGAGACGTGTTCTCTGGAGTGATGAATCACGCTTCTCTGTCTGGCAATCTGATGGATGAGTCTAGGTTTGGCGGTTGCCAGGAGAACGGTACTTGCTTGACTGCATTGTGCCAAGTGTAAAGTTTGGTGGAGGAGGGATTATGTTCTGGGGTTGTTTTTCAGGGGTTGGGCTTGGCCCTTTAGTTCCAGTGAAAGGAACTCTTAATGCTCCCAACATTGTGGGAACAATTTGGGGATGGCCCCTTCCTGTTCCAACATGACTGCGCACCAGTGCACAAAGCAAGGTCATAAAGACATGGATGAGCGAGTTTGGTGTGGATGAACTTGACTGGCCTGCACAGAGTCCTGACCTCAACCCAATAGAACAACTTTGGGATGAATTAGAGCAGAGACTGTGAGCCAGGCCTTCTCATCCAACATCAGTGTCTGACCTCACAATGCGCTTCTAGAAGAATGGTCAAAAATTCCCATAAACACACTCCTAAACCTTGTTGAAAGCCTTCCAGAAGAGTTGAGGCTGTTATAGCTGCAAAGGGTGGGCCAACTCCATATTAAACCCTACGGATTAAGAATAGGATGTCATTAAAGTTCATGTGCATGAAAAGGCAGACATCCCAAAACTTTTGGCAATATAATGTATTTCAGTACTTTGAAATAAATATATTGTGTAAATTTATCTACATTGCATTTTGTTTAAAAATGCTTTAAATGGTTTTTTTTTTTTATAATATTAACCCATTACCCATCATAACCAGAGTTGAGAACTACTGCATTAGGGCATTTTCACACTGGCAGTTTAGTTTAGAATGGGGCACAGTTTGCATTAAAAATTGCTAATGTGGAAGCTGTCATGCGGACCCTGGTGCGCACTGGGGTACAAAACCCGAGACTACCTGGAGGTGGTCTGAGTTCGGTTGCACTCGAACTGTGCCACGATTCACGTGAATGAGAAAGCAACACAGACTTGGGTGCGCACTGGTTCAAGAAGTAAAGTAACCTTTGTATGCTTTTTAGCCGATTACGATGTATTTAGTTAGATAAAACATATGTAAGGGTTGATAATGTTGATGATTTTCCCTGGATAAGAGCGAGAGTTGGCCTGCAGTGTATTTGCGCATAACCAGTGCAATCAAGGCAGCAAATGAATGGCAGTCCGCCGTCTGTTTGCAAGCAGCAGAAAGCCACCTTCATGTGACGCACATACAGTAAACCAAAGTCCCTTTAAGACAAGTCATTTCACTCGGCAGCCATCTTTGAAATGCTTCTCGGGCATGCAAGTGCAGCTCCTATCTCTTTGAATGGGGAAACATCAAATTCTCCAAAGCTGTTTTCCAAGCTTTTGATTAAATTTCATTTTTGAAATCACAAATGAAATCTGACAACAACTGTCTCATAAATTGTTTCTAAACGCTCGAACATTGACAAAAAACTGTATTTTTCAGGCTGGATCAAGCTAATGCGCATGCGCAGTGTCTCTTTTCAGAGGCGCACGTCTGACTGTTTCTATAGGAACCGGAGCTTCTAACTGCCGCTGCAGTGACGCAATGACTTTACCAATCGGTGATTGGCTCTCATTTAGAAGGCAGGACTCATTCCGCCATATTGCATGTTATTCTATAGTCTTTGAGTAAAGGAAATGTCATTTACTTAGCTGCGCATAATAGCACCAAATTAATAAAAACTAGGGGTTTAACAGTACACAAACATGACGGTTCGGTACATACCTTGGTTCTGAAGCCACGGCTCGGTATGGGTACGGTACAGTAGGGGGGAGATGTGAAAGTGAAAGTAAGGGCTTCCCATATAGTTCACAGCATTTTTTTTATCCTTAAGAAAATTATAATTGAATTTATTTTAACAGAGGCACATTTGTTCAAAAAACAAAGTTTACAATAAACAACAGAGCCTACATTATTCAATTCAGTTGCTATTTTATTTTTTAGATATAATAATCAAAGCTCACATAAGGCAGGTTTTGCATTAACTTTTAAATCTAATTATAAAGTGAATGTAATCCCATTCATTTTTGAAATACAATTATTTACACAGTTACTGTCATAAATTGTTTTCATTAAAAATGTATTTAAACATACATTAAATAATCAAGACATTTTAAACAGGTTAAAGGGTTAGTTCACCTCAAAATGAAAATTATTAATTACTCACCCTCATGTCGTTCCAAATTTGTAAGACTTTCGTTCATACTCGGAACGCAAATTAAGATCTTTTTAAGGAAATATTTCTGTACGCAATAATAAAATGTTTTAAAGTGTGTGCTTTTTGTGTACTTTACACCACTCATTTACACAATATTCATCACTTATTCATAAATATTTTACGATCTCAAAGTATCACTAAATGTACTTAATGTACTGTCAATGCCTAGAAACTAATTGATATGGCTATAATAAATATTTGTATTTATTATAAATTATATTTAAAATATGTTACACATATCCAAACTTGTAAATGATCCTATAATACCTATAAGAAGAAGTTGTTTCATTACCATTTAATTTGAGGAAGTTTGAAGTGAACCAGGATTTTATGTCGAGGCAATTGGTAAGAGAGGATGGTGCGACTTTTGGTTGAAAAATAGAGCTGGGTGTCATCTGCGTAGCAATGGAGGTGAATCTGATGTTTACGGAAGATGTAACCAAGGGGGAGAAGGTAAATGATGAACATCAGGGGCCCCAGCCTCAGTGTCCCCCTGGGGCACACATGTGGTAACAGAGACTGGATGGGAGGTGAATGAATTTTACCTGAATGAACTGGGTGTGGCCTAAGAGATATGATTGTAACCAGTTAAGAAGTGTGTTAATGATACCAATACTTGTGTTGAAGGCCGAACTCAAATCAAGCAGGAGGAGAATGGATAGTGAACCAGTCAGCAGCTAGGAGGAGGTCATTAGTGATTTTAAGGAGTGCTGTTTCTGTATTATGAAGGGGGCAGAAACCAGACTGGAATTGTTCATATAAATTATTGTAGGAGAGATGGGTATGGAGTTGAGCAGCAACTACTTTTTTGAGAATTTTGGAGATGAATGGAGGATTTGAAATAGGACGAAAATTAAGGTTGCTGGGGTCTGAACCAGGTTTCTTGAGAATTGGAGTTACAGGAGCTGTTTTAAGATAAGGAGGAACAATTCCAGTGAATGATGTCTGTATTGAGAGGGGACAGAGAGGGGATGGTGGCATTTACAAGAACAGTAGAAAGGGGGTCTAATCTGCAGAGAAAAATGATAATATCTCTGCTTCCCTCTCCTCCATCTCTCTGATCAAATTTGCAATCTCTTTTGGTCTTTTTCTTGCTTTCACTTGTTTTGGGGTCACTGAGGATGAGGAGACCACAGCAGCATCCAGGCCAGATGAGGCAATAAGGGCAGGTGGAGTGATGGACGGTCTCATCCATGGCACTGTACCATTGCCAGGATTTTTAATTTATTTCTGTAGCATATTCAGTCGAAGCCTTTGATGGCAGCATTCCGCTTTCCAGCGAAGAGGGATTCGTGAGCCACTCAGCCTGGGATAGAAATGTATCCGAAGATGAGTCCTTCAGAATCTGGCCGGGAGCAATAGGCCATCAGGGATGACGTCCGTGGTCATGTCAGGGCAGGCTGAGAGTTCAGGGATGACCTCAGTAGTCGTGTCAGGGGAGATTGAGAGTTTGGGGATGATCTTTGTAGTTGTAACAGGGCAGACAGAGTTCATAGGCGACCTCCGTCTCGGGAGGAGCTGTCTCTTTCCTGTTTACTTGTGCGTATAATGTGAGTATTGTTTTCAGAGAAACGTGATTAACGAAAAACGAAGCCTCACTTTCTTTCCAGTCAGGTGAATGCTTCACTTTGCGTTCGTCGGAATGTTTGAACCCAGACTACTACTCTAGGTTACAGGTATATGGAAGTTCAAGTCCATTTACTACCATTTTAAATATATAAGCCTGTAGCCTATATTACATTATCATATGTTCAGTCATATAAACAGTATAAAAACAAAAAATAACAGCACAATTTACTTTCCTCAAACAAATCAGTAGATGATCAGTAGGTTGTCAATGATGAATCTAATAGATGAGAGTGGTAATGTTTTAGATTACAGTTCCTTCACTTTAAAACACAGATTTGCCTGTCATCCAAAACAGTTCTTTACTGTTGTTAACGCAATACCCTCAGGTATAAAAATGTTATTGAGATGTTCCCTTTCTTACTCCAAAATTACTGCAGTCCTTCTTTCTTTATATGTTGGTGATGTTGAAATAGAAAATAAACTTTGAATAACAAATATATAAGACAAGTTGTCATCCAGTCACGCTACCCCTGTCAAATTTTAAGAAATAAATTATACGGTTAAATACTTTAGAACAGCTTAATTAAGATTTCCTATTGCCCCCAAAGCAAAAGAAACACATTTTAAAATATTAAGACATTATGTCTTAATATTACATTTAAAATTTAATTTTGAAAATGTACCTTGTCATTTTTGTAACTATTTGTCAGAAGATACAGAACTTTCTTTTTTTTCATGTAATTTCTCTAATTATTTTTGGAGAACATTTCAGGACTGGATGATAGATAAAAAGGTGGTCGCTGATGGTTTCACTCGTACCTCACAAAATGTAATGTACATGGGATAACCAAAGATTGCTGTATTTTGGTTAATAATATCATATTGGCGAAATCATTCATAAATGTAGACTTCTTAAATCCCCTCCTTTGCGTATTATATTTAGAAATGAGCTAAAATATTTCTCAGATGCCCTTAGTAAAATGAAAAATAAAAATGCATTAAAACTGTATAATTTTTTTGTATTAAATTTTCTTTATTTTATATTTATGTAATTTTATGTTTCATGTTTAGTTTATATTGTATTTATGATGGTTTATTTGTGTTGAGCCTTCCTTGCCAGATTCTTTTTTGTATATTGACGTTTTTGCCATTTTGTTGTATTCAGATTTTGTATGCAATAAAAAAAAGAAAAAAAGAATGACATGTCATTCGATATTATTTGCATGTCTACGACAGCGCGTTGCGGATTTATCGCCAAACAATTTCTGAATATCGAACCGCAAACTATCTTTACTGCGGTCATTTTCAGTTGGTTTGGAACCCGCCAGTTAATCCACAAAAGAAGAAGAAGAAGAAATCCAAAGAAAAAGACGTCATAAGGCTGCGTCGAGCTCCTGCATCTGTTGGGATTCGGCTAAAGAAAGGTGTGTGTTTTAAGACAATTAAGCTGTTTAAATCTGTACAAGCCGTTCATAGTTTTTTTTTTTTTTTTTTAATAAGTGATGCAAAATGAATTATTATTGTGACATTATAAAATGCTAAATATAACATTAAGGAATGTTAAGTAAAACGCATCCACGCATAAGTAACAGAAAATGTGCGTCTCATTTATAAAAATAAATTACAAAATAACAAAATTACAAAAATTACAAAAATAAATCATATACTAAATATCAAATTTAAATACAAAGTTACTTTTTAATATTTTTGGCTAATCAGGCCATTTAAAGCTTCGTGAAACCCTAAAACACATTTTATGAGATGTTTGTTTATATATATATATATATATATACACACTACCAGTCAAAAGTTTGGAATCGGTAAGATTTTTAATGTTTTTAAAAGAAGTTTCGTCTGCTCACCAAAAATTTACAGTAAAAACAGTAATATTGTGAAATATTATTACAATTTAAAATAACTGTTTTCTATATTTTATAAAGTAATTTATTCCTGTGATCAAAGCTGAATTTTCAGCATCATTACTCCAGTCTTCAGTGTCACATGATCCTTCAGAAATCATTCTAATATGATGATCTGCTGCTCAAGAAACATTTATGATTATTATCAATGTTGAAAACAGTTGTGTACTTTTTTTTTTCAGGATTCCTTGATGAATAGAAAGTTCAAAAGAACAGCATTTATCTGAAATACAAAGCTTTTGTAACATTATACACTACCGTTCAAAAGTTTGGGGTCAGTAAGAATTTTTATTTTTATTTTTTTGAAAAGAAATTTGTACTTTTATTCAGAAAGGATGCATTAAATAGATCAAAAGTGACAGTAAAGACATTTATAATGTTACAAAAGATTATATTTCAAATAAATGCTGTTCTTTCGAACTTTCTATTCATCAAAGAATCCTGAAAAAAAAAATATTGTACACAAATATTTTGTTCAATTGTACACAATAAATGTTTCTTGAGCAGCAGATCAGCATATTAGAATGATTTCTGAAGGATCATGTGACACTGAAGACTGGAGTAATGATGCTGAAAATTCAGCTTTGATCACAGGAATAAATTACTTTATAACATATAAATTGTAATAATATTTCACAATATTACTGTTTTTACTGTATTTTTAATTAAATAAATGCAGCCTTGGTGAGCAGACGAAACTTCTTTTAAAAACATTAAAAATCTTACCGTGTCCAAACTTTTGACCGGTAGTGTATTTATTTATTTATTTATTATGTATGTGTGTGTGTGTGTGTGTGTGTGTATACATCCTGAGTGTTTCTCTGCCTTTATTCATGAGAAAGAGCTTGTTCAATCCAATCCCTGCACACTTTCTCATTGCAACAACACAAAAGTGATGTTTGTGCTTCCCTGCAAGGTGACCAGAGCTGGTGCGTGCGGTTGGTTGGCTGTGGCTACCGACACACAAGGAAAATATGTTTGTAGGAAACATTTCATAACGGAGAGCTTTTAATTCGGTACTGGTGGAATCCAGGTTTGCCGATCATAATGTAGCCGGTGAGGTGACGACGACTAGCGAAGGGCGTGGCCAGGTAGGTAGTTGGAGGGTTTTTAAGCAGGCACCTAGAAGGGTACCTGGAGATGGGGTCCGATCTTTTTGTGTGGAAGCGTGTTGCCTGGTAGCGTTGTTTGTGCACGGATATGGTCTGAATGAGCAGGTAGGCTAAGTGAATGTTAACAAAACCTTGCTTTATTAAATCAGGTCGCTATGTTTTGGTGCGCGCTGTATGTCTCCAGCGCAATTCGAGTTTATGGTTGTTGTGTGAACTAGACTGGCTAAGCGGGTCTTTTTTGTTTTGTTTGTTTTAATCTTTGTATCACTTCCCAGCCTCGTGTTGCTCGCCAACCTCTATACTCCTTAAATCAGATTTAATGCTTTAAAACACATGAACTATTCCTTTGCATGAGTCTTATGTTTGCAGTGTAATTATTTGTTTGAAGTTTGAGTGTGTTGTATTTATTTAATATGATTTTGGGGTTATGTAATTTACTTTACTCTTTCTTTCAAATTGTTATGTGCAAAGCTGTCTTGTGTTTGGGGTTTAGAGAGGGTTGGCTAGTTATTAATATCTTTTGAGGGAGGAAAGGAACTTTTTTTTATATGTATTTTGTTGTATTTATTTATTCATTCACTTGTATAAATAAATTTTTTTTTTTTGTGAGATGAGTTTTCTTCTCCCTAATTACATTGTAGTTTTTTTTTTTTTTTGGTCACCCTTGCTGGAAGTAAGAGTTGACTAGTTACAGTAAGATTACAGAATGATGAACATTATAATACTTTGCAAAGGGAGATAGAATTACACAAGTCTGTGCTAAAATGACATTGTTTTATTTACTATTTCAGCATTTACATGCAAAATAAACTTTAAATTAGATATATAGCTATTGTACAGTAGTCAACATTTGAAGTGGATCAAAAAGTTCATCTAAGTTGTCCTAAGAAGAAGGTTTTAGGACAACTTTGAAAGGTTTTGATCCACTTCAAATGTTGACTATAAATATAGTCTTTACTAAAAGCTGCCAGTGTGAGGCTTTTCATGAAGCTTTATTCTCATCTTATACATGACAAAATGTTTATACTCACAGAATAACTCCTGGTGAAGCAGCTGAGATCCACTTGACAGTTTTAAAGATGGCGTTTATTAAAGAGGAGAGTGAAGACATCAAGATTGAAGAAGTATTCAGAGTGAAACAAGAAGAGGAACAAACAGGTTGGTTTCATTCTCAAAGCTGAACTCAGTCATTTGATCCTTATTTAAATGACCACCTCTACAGAAATGAATTATATTTTTGAAGATTGTCATGAGAGTCCTAATTAAAGTGGTTTTATTTAGCATTTAGTGGGTCCCTCATGTGGACAGACATGTTGAGATCACATGACCAAACAAATACTATTGCTGCCTTCAAATGAACTTAACTCATTAAATTAGGGAAAATAATACATAATATAATTACGATGGCTGAGAGAGCTGCAAATGAAGAAAACGCTTGCAAATTGAAAAAACACCAGCAAATAAAGAAAACATCTTCATCAGTTTGACAACACATGCAAATAGAGACACGCATATATAAAGTAATAAATTAAGGTTAAATAGTTATCAGAACATGTTGAAGTAGAGCTCTCATCGCTGAGTTTTTAGTTTCACTTTCTGCAGTGAATAATTGACTGGGATTTGAGACATGAAATCAAGTAAATTATTAAAAAATATATTATTTATTATTAATAATTTATTAATATTTTTTAACGCAAAATAATACCCCCCAAAACATTTGTCCTGGCGCCGGGACTGGCACAGACCACAACGAAAATGTTATAAGGGAACACCAACAAGTGATGCACCTGTCTGGGATTGTTCAATGTTTACTCAGTGCTGTGCACCTGAAAGGTGAGTTTTGTTTATCTCAACATTCTGTTTGCATGTGCAGGCCTATTCGCAGCGCGTTTCTGTATTTGCATGTGTTGTAAACTTTTGCAGCACATGTGTTGTCAAACTGATGATGTTTTCTTTATTTGCTGGTGTTTTTTCTATTTGCAGCGCGTTGAGCTCTCTCAACCACCGTATATAATGCATAAAATAATACACAGATTCCAAATTGTAAAGTGAACACACACTTTTGATGGACAAAATAAATATTTCACACAAAAAGTGCTCAAAATCACAGAATAAGCATGTCTAGTGTATTTTAACAAGAATTGGAGTATGTCAGAAAAGAACATTTAAGAAACAAATATTTATAGAAGATTTACCAATTTAAACTTGTTTTTAAATTGTTCACTGTGGGTTACAATGTGGTGTATTATAAAAAGAAAAAATAAACTAGCCAGAAAACATTTTATATAAACATTTTTTTCACAGACAGCTATATAGGCTCTAGCGCTACCCAAATCAAACCTGAGTTTGCTGGGGTTTTTTTTTACTGTCTTGTAATCATGTGCACACGGCAGATGATGTAAACACAAAGCTTACCTCATTCAGTAATATGACACAAGGCTTTTTGTTGTTTACAGTTTACATGCAAATGTTGTACAACTCCCCATGTTAACAGACTTTCAAGACTATAAAGTTTATAAATGATCAACTTATTAAAACAAATTTATAGTCTTTGTAAAAAATTGCTCACTTTACATGTAGCTTGGAGCCGCTGCTGTGACGCTTTACAAACGCGTCCAATGTGAATACTTGAACGTCAGCAGCTGCAGTGACGATGTAGTTGCGCTCTTATGAAGCTGACTAGCCGCTTGCGGTGTGAAACAATCCTCAATTTTCTCAGCTCAAGCACGAATATATATATATATATATATTCATATAGTACCAATAGTATATTTTACCTTTGGAATATATTTAAAAAAAAAAAAAAGTCACAACAAAGGAATTTTATAATTTTCACAGATTCCAAATCATGTCTTCAAGAAATTAGGGACATGTCATGATTTTCGAATAGTCGATTAGTTGATTTAATCATAGAATATCGAATAGGTTGTGCAATCCTTGTCTTAAAAAAAAAAAATCCCCATGTTTTCAATGGTGACACCTTTATGTAACCAGAAGGTGGCGTGTGCTGCCTATAATGCATATAATGTGCTGAATGAGAGTCGCAGCACAGATCAGCAGCAGGAGTCAGATTTCACCTCACTTCGCCCATTTCACCGACGACAATGGAAGATTTGGTTTCAAAGAGAAATGTAAAAGCGTCCATTTAAGCGAGTTTGTCATTGTACTGTTTTGTTTTTGTTTTTTGCATTAAGAATAATAATGAACCCACCATTTAATCGCCGTTTCTGAATTGGCCCCCCCAATTAATCTGGAAGTAGAAGAATCTCACATTCCTTCCTCAGATCTTAAATCTACTGTTAATCATTAAAAATTAAATAAGTGGCAAAAGAGTGGGATACCTGTATAAATGATATAAATGACAAATTCATCCTAAACAGACTTTTACCCCTGGTTTCACAGACAAGGCTTAAGCTAGTCCTAGATTAAAATGCATGTTTGAGCTGTTTTAACTGAAAGCAACTTGCACTGACTTATCTTAAAATATGTCACTGCCATAGTTTTGTCTCAAGATGCACACCAGTAATGTTTTTTTCTAGTGAAAGTTTATAAAAGCTACTTAAATGCACTAATTGAACAAAGACCTAATCCTGGTTTAGGCGAAGCCCTGTCTGTGAAACCGGGCCTTAATCTCTTTGAAAACAAGATTTGATCAAGTGGTGTTCACCAGATGTTGTATAGGTCATACAAGATAGAAATTTTTGCCCCCCCCCTTTCTATGAAACATATTTTATTGGACTGTCCCGCTTTTAATGCAAGTAGAAAATATTTTTATGAAGTAAGCTGACTTAAGGGCTTGTTTATAAAAATTTTACCAGAAAAGGTTTTAGAATTTTAAATGTTAATGTTAAAAGTCTTGTATAATATTAAAGTATTAGTTCACTTTCAAATGAAAGTTACCCCAAGCTTTACTCGCCCTCAAGCCATCCTATGTGTATATGACTTCATTCTTTCTGATGAACACAATTGGAGAAATATTAATAAATATCCTGACGTATCCGAGCTTGGCAATATGCGTTACCAAACAAGTATGAGCTGAAGAAAGTGTCTCCATCCACATCCATCCATCATAAACATACTCTACACGGCTCCAGGGAGTTGATAAAGGCTTTCTGAAGCAAAGTGATGCGTTTTTGTAAAAAAATAAATCAATTTTTAACAAGTTACGAAGTAAAATGTCTAGCTTCTGCCAGACTGCCTTCCGTATTCTACTTAAGAAGAAAGTGTAAAACTCTAGCAGTTCAAAACGCTTGCGCTACGTCCTACGCCTTCCCTATTCAACTTACAGAAAAATGTGAAGTAACTTTCTTCGTAACTTCAATACGGAAGGCGGTCTGGCGGAAGTCAGATATTTTATTTAATAACTTGTTAAATATGGATTTTTTTTTTTTTTTACACAAACACATTACTTCGCTTCAGAAGTCATATACACCTCAAGCCATCCTGAGGGTGAGTAAAACTTGGGATAATTTTCATTTGAAAGTGAACTAATCCTTTAATTGCTGTTTTTTTCTGTTTGTTAGGTTTTTATTTTTGTTGTATATGTACGTCTTATATTTTTGTAATTCAGTTTTTGACATGAAGATAGCCACAGATGCTGACATGGCATTAAATAAAACTATACTGATACATTTCTATCATGTATTTATGCAACAGTATTTAACAATTACGGAAAAATAGATGGGCCATTGAATTATTTAAAATATATAGAGTTCTCAGTTTAACAAGTTTTTTGTTGGTGTTTTGAAATATGACTTTTCAAAATTTAATGATTTTATTCTCAATGTTGTTGTTTTTATAATTTTTTAACTTCCCCCTCGAGTTTCCTTGGGATACGTTGGACTGCTTTTAAGTGTCTGCCAACTAACTTTTCCCGGTGTGTTCTGCACCGTTGGCTCTAGTCGCACCCCGTCTGTTTTTGGAGGGGGCCGATTCAGCATGTAGAATTTGCGTCGGGCGAGAGAGAGAACTTCTGATTGGCTGTTCAATTTAGTGAACAAGTCAAAGCGCGAGAATAATAGCAAAACAGTGAGCGAACAAGTCAAGGTGGTACAGACACTTGGTGGTCCAACTTTGTAAAAGATGTTGCTTTAATATTTTTAAGAATACTGTTGAGTGAACATGTATTTGTACATAGTAAAAAAAAATATATATATATATATATATATATATATTTTTGTGAATCTGTGTAGTTATTCCAACTTTTACTCAATTAATACACTGTTAACTTTGAGAGTTGTGAAGTTTTGTCAGGTTGTGAGGAGCTATAGAACTGAGTATCATTGACATAGCATCGTGAAATCCAATGTCCCTTAGAAAAGTGGTTCCCAGGCCTGGTCCTGTACCCCCAAAATTGCAAAAAAATTAAGTCTCTTATCTGACTCACCCATCTGAGGTCTTGGAGTTTTTACTAATGAGCTGATGAGTTGTATCAGTTGTATTTGATTAGGGAGACATCTAAAATGTGCATTGCTGGGGATACTCCAGGACCAGGGTTGGGAACCACTGCCTCAATGGGAAAAGCAGAGGACCTAATACTCAGCTCTGTGGCACTCCATTCTTTAACTTGCATTTGTATTGATTTATTTATTTATTTTTGTTACTTTAGAACTGATGGCCCTGAATGAGGAGACCGAAGTACTGAATAAAATGGAAGAGAAAGATCAGAATGAGAAACGTGATTTTACAAGTATAGAAAAATCATTTAGGTGTTCACAGACTGAAAAGACTTCATCACAAAAAAGAGCTCAGAAGACAGGAACTGGACGTTATTTCACCTGCCAAGAGTGTGGAAAAAGTTACAACAGAAAAGGAACCCTTAATTATCACATGAGACTTCACACTGGAGAAAAGCTGTTGACTTGCCATCAATGTGGATCAAAATTCACTAGAAAAATATATCTAGACAGGCACTTTAGAATTCACACTGGAGAGAAGCCTTTCACCTGCAACCTCTGTGGAAAAAGTTTCAACAGTAAAGGAAACCTTAATTGCCACATGAAAATTCATACTGGAGAGAAGCCTTACACATGCCCTCAATGTGGAAAGAGTTTTACACAAAAACAAGCTTTCAATGCCCACATAAGAATTCACACTGGAGAGAAGCCTTTCACCTGCAACCTGTGTGGAAAAAGGTTTAGCAGTAAAGGAAACCTTAATTACCACATGAAAATTCACACTGGAGAGAAGCTTTACATGTGCCATCAATGTGAAAAGAGTTTTACACATAAACAGGGTCTTAATGCCCACATTTTGAGAATTCATACTGGAGAGAAGCCTTTCACGTGCCAGCAGTGTGGAAAGAGTTTCAAAAACCATAGAAACCTTCAAGACCACACAAGAATTCACACAGGAGAGAAGCCATTTACTTGCCAGCAGTGTGGAAGAAGTTTCACTCAAAAAACTACTCTTAACTCCCACATGAGAGTTCACACTAAAGAGCGCCCTTTCACCTGCGAACAATGTGGAAAAGGTTTCACTCAAAAAGGATACGTGAAAATACACATGAGAATTCACTTTAAAGAGACCGCATTCACATGCCAACAATGTGGAAAATGTTTCATTAAAAAAATAAGCCTTAAAGATCACATGAGAGTTCACACTGGAGAGAACCCTCACACATGCCAACATTGTGGAAAAGGTTTCATTCAAAAAGCAAACCTGAAAATCCATATGAGAATTCACACTGGAGAGAAGCCTTACACCTGCCAACACTGTGGAAAAAGTTTTACTCAAAAAGCAAACCTTGACAGCCACACAAGAATTCACACTGGAGAAAAGCCTTTCAAATGCTCTCAGTGTGAAAAGAGTTTTAAACGAAAAGTATTCCTTACTAACCACATGAAAATTCACACTGGAGAGAAGCTGTTAATATGTGATCAATGTGGAAAGAGTTTCAGATTTTCAGTAACCTTTAATTACCACATGAGGATGCACTCAAAAGAGAACAGTTTTATATGTCATCAGTGTGGAAAAAGCTTCACAGACAAAGAAGACCTTAAGAATCATGTTGAAATTCACATTGGAGAAAAGCCTTTCATGTGTCATCACTGTGGAAAGACTTTCAAAAACAATGCAACCCTTCAGATTCACATAAGAGTTCACACTGGAGAGAAGCCTTTTACCTGTCTTCAGTGTGGAAAGAGTTTCACAGCTAAAGGAAACCTTGACATTCACTCAAGGGTTCATACTGGAGAGAGGCCTTACAAGTGTCTTAGGTGTGAGAGGACTTTCAAATATCATAGAGACCTGAAATTGCATTTGCAAACTCATTCTAGAAAGAAATTACAAAGATCTGAGTGTGATACAAGGTTTACGAAAAGGAACAATTCAAGAAATCAACTGCACATTCACTCTGGAGGAAGGAGACCCTATTCTTGTTCTTTTTGTAGAAAGCGTTTTAAATGGCTCAGCAATTTAAAATGGCACAAGAAATTATCTATCTGTGTGAAATCAAAGCTACGTTCATGCCGCAGATGAATGTGGCCCAAATTGATTTTATTTATTTTTTGCTCAAATATGTTTTTTTTTTTTTTTTGTACACATGACCTTCTAAATGTGGTCAGATACTTCATATAAGACTCCACAATGTTCAGTAATTTGGTCATGTTCAATTCTTCTTTTCTCATCTTTTGTCTCTTTTGCCTAGATTTTTATTGAATTTTTAAATTTTTTTTAATGCCTGTGGCAACACCCAACTATCTCCTTTCACTATAGTTTAAAATATTCAGTGGTTGTGGTAGATGTTCTACAATTTCGATTGTACAGAGTTGTTGCTTAGAAATTTCAATATAATACTTAGATTTATACAATATATTTATTTCTGTCTACGTTGCATTCAGAAAGAAATCAGACCTCTTTGTTTTTTGTCACTTTGTTTGCCTTATGCTAAAATGCTTTTAAATTATTTATTTTTTTTACCTATTACCCATCATAACCAGGGTTGGGAAGTACTGCATTAGAGGATTCTCCCTTAGGAAATCTAACATTTAATTTGATAATTATGTTTCAGTTTACAGCATCAGGTCTAAGGTGAAAAGAAACAAATAAAAAAATTAACCCCAGTTTAATGGCACAAAGCAACAGACATCAAAATATTTAAACATTTAAATAGGTCATGAACTCACGGGCGTTCTTTGATTGCTTTTAATATATAATTTAAGCAGTTTAAATAACAGATTATTTTCATCTTACTATGAGAAGCAATAGAAGTTGATTGCCAGTATTAACTCCGATGGAAAATCAGCAAATTCTTTGATAAAGTCTGTATGGTGTCCTGGTGGCCTCTATACAGTATCCAGCACAAATGTCAAACTGCATTTGTCGCTTACATTACATAACGTTACATAAAGCACGATCACTTTGAAGGAATTATATTTGAAAGACTTTTGAGTAATACTGAAGATATTACTATAAATTACAGCAACGGTAGGCACACTGGCCTCTTTGTGGTTTAACTGTAATTCCCCTACACCTTAGTCAGGGTAGATGCCGTATTAAATTTTGGATGAAAACAAGACTGTCTTTACAGTGGGACTCACTGTATAAAGTTCCTTGATTACATGTCATTTTCACAACTCCAAAATTTCCACTCATTTTCATTCTCAAAACTGTTTAATGGAGCTTTGTTCTAGCCTTACTCACAGTGGAATGAAATGAGGTATGTCCTGCTGCAATGAGTTTGACAGCTGTGTACTACAGGATAACTTGCCTCTCAACTGTTTGCAAACCAGATGCTGAAGCTCACCAAGGACCTGGAAAGATCTTTTTCTTGCATTTAAGGGACTGATCAATGGAATGCAGACAGGAATATAACTGCAAGATCTCCACAATCTTGTTGACTGACAAAGCAGTGTGGTTGACGCTAACAATGTACCCTGCCAAGTTATCCATTGCCTCCCATCTAGGAACACCCCTTGAATCAAATCTACAATGCAGAAAAAGTAAATTGATCAAAAATCAAATCCTATATTACAAAATAATTTTTGGTAACAGGTGTCTGATAAACAAATGATCAAGCATGATGATGTACT
The DNA here is from genome assembly GCA_037950665.1 of Hypophthalmichthys nobilis. NCBI lineage: Eukaryota > Metazoa > Chordata > Actinopteri > Cypriniformes > Xenocyprididae > Hypophthalmichthys > Hypophthalmichthys nobilis. Next base: position 23,313,424 of record CM075489.1, read on the forward strand.
TGGGCCGCCAGTGTGTCCTCATAGGATTGTGAGAACCACCACTCAAAAACTGGTTTAGATATTTTTTAAACATTTAATAATAAATTTGGTTTACTGTTTAAAATTCTTGCTAAACAAAAGCTTACTTGCATAAATAATTTTTAACTCATTAAAAGATTAATCATGCATAGCACCTGTAAACTACCTTTTCCTAGGTAAATTTGTTGACAAGTGATCAAAAATGGTCATTAACTGAGATAAGTTGAATGAATCAGCATGGATGTTAGGACTGCTGGGAGTGTGTCTGTATTGATGTCACCTGCATCACATATTATGACATCCAGACACTCATCCTGTATTTCAGCTTTCATCTCTGGCAGACTGAGGTCACTATGCTTCAGTGGTACTTGCAGGTCTCCTCTGTCAGACTGTGTGCCAGCAAGTGCTCCATATAATAGAAATGTGTGAAGGCGACGTGTTCTCCACAATTTTATAAGGTCCTCAGCAGCGAGACAGGCACCTGCAGTGAGGGAGGTTGTGGCCACTGGAGAGGAGCTGCTGCCAGGTCTGGGACGGGTTGCAGCCAATAACTCCTCCAGAGAGGCACTCCGGGTGAGAGACACCTTTATGGCCCACTTTTCCTGCGGAGGGAGCAGTCTCTTGGCAGCCCACTGAATAATTTTTTCTATCATGTCCTCCCAAGGACTGACCCACAACGGCTCTTTTAAGAGCCACCCACAAAACCACAAAGAGCTTGACTATCTATATATAGTTATATCTCTTTTATAAACATACCTTGGATTATAATGTGTTGTTCTCCTGTGTTTTCCCTGTTTGCAGGTAATGGCTGCACCTCAACTCACTTGCACTTATCAGGAGGTTCCAAAGTGACTCTGCTGTTGCCTCGGTTCCAGGCCTTGTCAGCTCCATCACAACATGCACATTTATTTATTTCCTGAGTCATAACTGCCACAGAACACTAACTTTTGCTGAGTGGCAGGTTGTCCACAACAGTTGATAAGGTGAAGTGATTAAAACATGATAAATAGTACAACTTTAAATAATTTTTTGCACAGGTCTGTTTAAAAAAAAAAACAATTATTTGTTGTCTTGCTATACTGTGTTTTTGCAATAAGTAATCTAATCTTACTGAATAAATAAAATTACTTTTTTTTAAAATCAGACTGGAATATGGAAATAATGTTTCCTGTAAAAAATATAATGGTTTACTCTGTTGTGCACCACACCAAACCTTTGGTCACTACAAATATAGAATTAATAAAAACATAAAAATGACAAATTGACAATAACTTTAGTAATATAAAAATAACATCTGAGCTATTTATATGTGAGACAGGAATAAAAAGGACCATGCAGTGGAAGAGGGACGATGGAATAGTGAGGGACACAAATGAAAGAGGAGAAAGGAGACAAAAGTCTGTTTCATTCCCTGCAGAGATTGCTGCCTCATTTAATTAAAAAACAAACTACTCTGTAGGCTCCAATGTCTCCAAATTAAGCAGATCAGTGCTGCTTTCATAAATTAATCTATGAATTTGAAATTTGACGAATTCCTTCGTCTGAGGTTGCAACTTCTGCAGGGACGGAAGCAGACTCAGAAGAAAATGCTTGTCCTCGGAGCAGGGAGGAGGTTGAGGCCTGGATTTCAGTGCTGCCAACAGCTCCTTCTCAAAATTAATGGGCTCCTCCCGGGGCCTTCCTCCTCGTTGGTGGTACTGTAAAGAAAATGGTGCAATGAGAAGGTTGAAAGCTGAAACCTCATTTTAAGATGTCAACAGAAAAGGTTAACTGAAAACAAAACAAAATTGTAACATTTTTAGTATTAAAAATCTCAAATAAGACTGGCAGTGCAAATGAGCAATAACTCTAAACTCTATTGAGCAGAAATGAATACTGTTTATTGGAAGCATGTCGGCAAATGAATAAATGCCTGTACACACCTGTGGGTACAGCAGCTGCAGACGATGGGCCAGCCTGAGCAGGAGAAGCAGCAGGAGGCTCTGGCAGAGGGGACTCGGGCTCACTGCCTTCCAAAAAATCAGCTGGCTCTGCCATGACAATAATACATATTTAATACAACACATTTGCATATTTCACTGGTTAGAGATATCCTTTCGTTGTTCACCTGAAATATAATAATACACAATAGTTTTTCTGTGTGTGGCTACACTTGTCAACACACCTCATGTCTCTGATAGCCCTGCTGCTACTTCAGCCTGATCTGGGCGGTCATACCCTGCGGTCTGCTCATCCCCGTCCCTACTCTCCATATTCCCGCTCGTCTCCATGTGGGGAGACGAAGGGGTCGAGGAAGGACAGGACCACAGAGTACTTCCACCTTTTGGCTGACTCTGCTGCTGACCCACTTCTTTTCTCTGTCTCCTTTCTCCTCTCTTTCAAATATGTGTCCCTCAGACTCTTCCATCTCTTTCTGCACAGATCCTCTGAATAAACACATCATCTCGTCAGTTGGAAACTAGTAGCGGCAATTTAGCTCGGTTATGCCGCAGGACTCTAAACATTAACATTAACGCGTAAACATTAACATTAACGCGTAAACATTAACTTAACATGTAAATCAGACGCCCCAGACGTGTTCGGTGTGAATGCACCATTACAGTCACATAGGTTAAAACACTTCTGGCTTTTATAGTAAGCAAACTAATTCTACAATTGTTTTCTATAGAATAGATGAAATACTCCGTCACTACACAGCCCCATATTCAGTTGGGTGTGATGCACTGTGTATTGGGACTTCCATAGCCATCATTAAAATTCTGTGTGACTTGTGCCATGGTAGACCTTTTGTTGGCTTGGACCTGATGGGAATAGGTATAAACAATGAAAATCAATTGCAGTTGCCTCTTTATATATTTATCTTCTTTGTAGAATCAAGCTTAAGGATTATACCATATTGACAACACCTTTTCAGCTCATCAAGATGACCCAGGATCTCGTTGGCATTGCCTGTCTCAAAACGCTGTGCCAGGGATAGGGGGCAATAAGGCGGTGGCCGTTGATTAATTGCTTTGGACTGGATCAGGGCACACCTCTTATTGTGAAGCTCACAGTCTGACAGGTACTCTTTGTCAAGTCAAGTCACCTTTATTTATATAGCGCTTTTAACAATGCAGATTGTGTCAAAGCAGCTTTACATTGATAACTGGTATATAATTTTGGTTGCACAGCAGCTCTTAAAGAATAGTGTCAATGTCGGCAGATCAAAGTTGAATATCAAATGTCAAGTGTCCCCAACTAAGCAAGCCAAAGGCGACAGCGGCAAGGAACCCAAACTCCAACAGGTGACATCAGATGGCAAACAGGTGGCAAATAGACTTCTGTGTTAAAATGGAGAAAAAAACCTTGGGAGAAACCAGGCTTAGTCGGGGGGCCAGTTCTCCTCTGGCGAACAGTGCTTTGGTACGATTCATTTTTCTTATGTCCGATAGGATCGCAACATTCAAAGTATTTATTCCAGTTCAGTCCAGTTGAGGATCGTATTCATCACACCGGTATGGACGGTTTGTTGAGGAGCTGTGCCACTGGCTGTCGTGTCGATGAGGCCTTCACAATGGATGATCTAGTTGACTCAATCTCTGCTGATACTTCAGGGCTGCGTTGTGGTCGTGTCAAGGCGCCGGTCCTCGGTCTCACCTGGATACGGCCCGGATCTGGTTGACTACGGTAAACCTCGGGATAAACAGAAAGACTAATATTAGCGTAGATGCCATTCTTCTTCTGATGTAACGAGTACATCTGGTGTTATAGGAAGTGTTCCCGGTTCCGGCTGACCTAATTTATGCAGCCTTTGGTGTGTCTAGCCCACTACTCGCTGTGAATTTCTTCAAGCACTTGCTGCAAGAGACTGGATTTGTTCCCTACAGTTCTGGGCTTCAACAAAGTCACACACTTCCTGTCAAGAGCAAGCTGAGTGGTGAAAACAGCCGAGAATTTGTTTGTGGGAAGGATCCAGTTGTTTAAGGATCTCCATACCCCAAGGGCAGACAGATATCATACACTTACTGCAGCGAGCGTAGTCTGCTCGAATTAAGTAATATCTCGAGTTCATGTCAATGACTTCCCTCACTTTAATATAGATTCCTGAGTGGTGCATCTTCCTGTTGCACTGTGTGCAATTCAGAGGAATGTCCCACATCCTCATTGATGCCCACAGAAACATGCACTGTCTGAAGTAGCTACCTGACGGTGATTGGCGTATCTCAAAAAACATGGCTGCCATCGGCCAATGAAGTTTGAGCACCTGTTAGACAAGGTTAACGGAGGCCTACCGGAACGAAACTCGGTGGGCACGTTCAACTCATGGTCCTAGAGGTCTGTAAGAATTTTGACAGAAAGTTACAGCACTAGTTGGCGCTAACGAGTTTTACACCTCTGTAATCACGTTGTGTTTCACAATATGCATATCAGTTGATAGATCTCCTCATTCTGAACAACTTTGCCTCAAGAACCAATGCTGTCAATCAAATCGTTCATTAATTATTTGCAAATATGTGAAAAACCTACTTTTGCGAACTAGTCCTAGGTTTTTCGCCCGATCGGAACGAAACCAGTGCAGAACAATTTGCTGGACTCCCTAGATCAATAATTATCAAAAAATAGTTGAACTTTACCCTTTGGGTCATTATTACAGGGTCATTTAGAAAGTGGGCGTGGTTAAATATACCCAAAAGCCACATGCAGCATATGACTCTAAAGAAGCATGCCAATTTCTATGGAGATCGAACCATAGGTGGCGCTATAACTGTTAAAATTCTTTAAAAAAACCTGTTTTTAATGGTTTTGGATGAAAATATGTATAACTCTGGGTATGGTCGACTTATTTTCACAGGAGTCATGTGCTTAGACTCCTGAAACCTTGCCGAGTCCAACGATACCAGACTTGCCAGGTTGCGGATTATGGTTTGTGCAATGTTATGATTTAGTGCTTAAAAAACTTTTGCGAATATCTTTGAAACCGTTAATCCAATCGGGACGAATCCAGCGTAGGAAACACAAAACCTAAGTTGATTAACTAAATGTCAAAGCCAAAAAGGCAAAAAAATCCAATCAAAGACGTTCTAGGGTCATTTTTTATGCTCTCATATATATAAGTATCTATAACTTCAAAACGAAATGAGATATTTTCACCAAAATTAACACGCATATGTAGGGACACACTCTGAGGACAACAAAAAAAAAAAGTGGTGGTGATCAGGCAATAGGTGGTGCTATAACTGTCAAAAAACCTTTAAAAAACATATTTTTAACAATCATATAAAAGCTACAAAAGTTTTTCGGTTACAAACAGTGTGGAATTTCTTCCTTTACCATTTAAATCCATTTAAATACAACTGCTCAACTCATCGTTGAGTTTTCAAATAGTAACCCAATATGTGGGTGCTCTCAGTCACTGTGATTTTGCCAAGTAAGGCATGTTCATGGATCAATATCTTTTGTTGATCCTGGAACAACATTCCTGTCCATATACATAGCCCGAACCATATCCCTACCCCTAAATCGGTCCCACTTTATATTAAGTGGCCTTAACTACTAAGTACTTACATTTAAATTAATCATTTGATACAATGCACTTATTGTTTACATATATGTTTTTACATTGTACTTATATTTTAAAAACACCTGCATGTAATTACATCTGTAATTAATTTCTGTAATTACATTTATAATTACACTGTTGACCCATCCCTTACACCTTACCCCTACCCTTAAACCTACCCATACCACCAAAGCTTACCCTAACCTTACCCGTATCCCACCTCAATAGCAGTTCATTATGAACCCAATAAGTACATTGTACTTATTTTTTGATGTTAGTACATAGTAGTTAAGGCCACTTAATATAATAAGGCCCTAAATCTAACCCTACCGATTACTTTTCTCTAAAATCAGAGGTAAATAATAGATAAATAATAACGGTGTAGAAGCCGCTAACCCTTGTTTTAAGCCTAGTTGACATTAACTGTAAACCTATCCCTTAAATTTGATTGGTTCATTGTAATGTTGTTCCAGGATCAGCAAAGATGTTGATCCAGCAACATGTTTCACTTGGTGAAATCACGTTCAGCGCTTTGGTCTTACACTTTTGAGAGCTGAGTGCTGTTCTGAATTGTTAGGACTTAAGATTGTTAAGACTGTGTTAGGAATTATTAAGAATGTGTCAAGACTTGTCAACTTGACAAATTGTTATGAACTGCTTGGCAGTCTGATCAGTGGAGGGCTAGCTTATTAATTAATCAAGCTGATTTTTCTTGCAGCAAAGTCATGCAGCCTATTAAAGTATACTCCATTGATAACACAGCCGATCAACATATGCTCACTAGAACCTGAACCCCCTCACACATTGCCATGCAATCTACTCTATAACTCACATTTTCAATCTAAAGCCTCTAATCCAGTTGTGTCTAATCCTACTGCTGGAGGCAATATATTGCAGAATTTAACTCCAACCTGCACAAAACACCTGTCGGGAAGTTTCTAGTAATCCTGAAGAACTTGATTAGCTGGTTCAGATGAGTTTGAAATGTTCTTTGGGAGTTGAGTGCAGCATCACCTTGAAGTCTGTGGACCATCACTCACCTGGAGACCTCACAGACAGTGATGAAGAATGTGGAGTTAACTTTAAGTCTGTGGCCAATTACTAACCTGGACACCTAACAGACAGTAATGAATAGCGTGGCATCACCCTGAAGTCTGCGGCCCATTACACACCTGGAGAACTCACTGACTTTGATGGAGAGTGAAGTGTCAGTTGCATGTCTCCTGCCTACCATGGACATCAAGATGAATGGATCAACAAAAGCCATGTAGAAGCACAAGACCAGGACCCAAGTCTCTTACTATTCACATCTCTGCAAAAAAATGGAAAAAGATAAGGCCTTTGCCAGGTAGACGAAAATTAGTCAACAAAATCCCTGCTCAACAAAATCATTTGTGTTCATGTACCAGCACTCAAAGGTTGATCATAGTTGAAAGTTTGGGTGTCTATACATGACTTAAGGCAATGTGCTCTTTCAAAACATGCAGTGCACATTACATACTCCAAATTAGACACAAACCATGTAAAGACGCCAAGCGAATTCTTATTCAGGTAACTAGAATGGGTAAAGTTACTCATTTGAAAGGGGAGGTAAGGTCCCACCCAGCAAGTTAAATAAAGTGTTACAAGGAGTTAGTAATACATACTACAAGAATCTCAGAAAAACACCAGCTCCTGAGTTGATGGCTGGAAATATCACAAGAAGTTTAAATAAGAACATACTGTAAGTAATTTCTTGTGAAATTAATGAAAGCTGCAGACTACACGATGATATGATGCTGGAACTGATGTTAACAAAAAAATCATAAAAGAGAATGATCTATCAGATTTTGCCCAGGATATGTGCAACATATACAGGTCGATCTATTTGGAGTTCATCTTTACACAGAGACAGAACTTGTCAATTTGGTACATCTCAAAAAAGGACATCCTGTTACCCTGCATTAGGATGCTACTGGAGGGGATGTCAGTCAAATACCAAATAAGCAAAAAAGAGTGTTGTACTACAGCATCAATTTACCAAGAAAATGCAATGACAAACCTCCTCTTCCTGTGTCTGAAATGCGTACAAATGACGACACGATTCCAAATGTTTCTTTTTGTTTGCATCTGATTATCACAAAGATAAGGAAACTCACTGTCTACAACATTCATCAGGTCGAGACACTCATCCAGAGTGTACTGTTGTCATTCAATAAACAAGACACACATGCCTACCTTAAGGAAAGCTACCATCTGGTTAAAGGAAACACCACCAACACTGAATTTAGGAAATTAACTGTCCTTCATCTTTGTTCTGCACATATAATCAACGCAGTGCAAGGAGCTATTGGCCTAAGAACCACAAACAATGGCTTGAAAGAGTTTGCTTCTCACTGTGTGGCACAGCTAATAAAAACCACATGAAACCTGACTTCTGGAGAGTCAGTGTGAAACATTTCCTGACAAAGCCCCAAGTCACATCTTTAATAATGACATTGTAAAGGTAAAAAATGCAAATGCAATATCTAATAAAACTAAGTAATTATATATGAAAACACTGTTCTTTACCAATAAGGTTCAAAACATTTTTCTTTAGCACAGCCCCTTTTAAATATACTGTTATACAGCCATACCAGTTATCACTAATCTGCCTCTACTGCATTAATTGGAAAATTTTATTAAAATGTTTTTTTTCTTTCTAATATTTCTATATTTATTGTTAACAGTTACCCTCTTCATCTTCAGCGTCCACATTTTCATTCTCTGCCATCACATCTTCCACTGTCAAACTGTTGAGAATTTCTGAGTCAGCAGCTAGGTTTATCGCCCAAAATGGGCAAGTCATTCTGTCCTAGCTACTGCAGTTGTTGTGATCCTCTGCCTCCTTATATTTGGCTTTAAGGCTCTTTATTTGAGGTTTGGTTGTATCCACCCTCATGCATTACCCTTGATATATCTTCATATACAGCCTGATTTCTGTATGAGCCATGCAGTTTTTCCTGGGTTGATGCCTCTCCCAATAAACAAATTAGGTGTGAAACCTCCTCCTGACTCCACTGATTTCCATCCATTACAAGACATAAATATCAGGATGCCGCGTGAAAGTCATGCTTGAAACGATGATCAACGCAATCCATCGTAGAACAGTGACCTCATTTCCAAGGGGAATCGGATATACATCTTTACACACAGGTCAGATGTCCAGATATCACATATGTATCTGATTTACAACCAGTGTTCGAATTTTTATGCATACTGGCACTTCTCACATTGCCAGTACTCTGACCACTGACACCGAAACATAGAATCAGACTATTAATTACTTGTATACATTGCACATTCTGAGCTTTTATAAGCTGAACTGAATGGATCAATTATCTGCGCAATATGACTGAAGCCCAGTTGTTCAATCTTGCATGAGTGGCGCGAATCTGTATATCCCTGTTGTATATCTGTTCATCAATTAAATTTGCTTAACCAGCAACCTGAATGAGAGGCTGAAATAACTGACCACAACCTAGGCATGACTGAAGAAGCAGGTGTCTTTCTGCCAGTGTTTTACTTAAATGTAAAAAAGTTTTTTGGCACACTCCTTGAAATAGGAGTGCTTGCTCTCAAACCACAAGTGTATCAGTGGCCGAAATTTAAGGATAAGTTCGAGATAATCCAACAAGTAGTGATGCTTTGGTTTGAGAGGGTGGTCAGGGAACATGCTGTTCCATAAATAACGTACATATTCCTCTAGCAAAACTTTCAAATATGTGACCTCACTCTGGAGCACAGATTAATTCAGCTATTTCTTTTAGCTTAAGGCACAACTGCAAAATCTCACTTTCAACAAGATGTTTGATCCATCTACCAATATTAACTGACAATAGTCATAAGAAACACCAATTCTGTGTGGCTGAACCACAGAGCTTTTTTAGCATTTTCCTTAATCTCACATGGTTTGTTGTGTGAGTCAAAACCTAGAAGTTTTGTCTGTGAGATGGCCTGATTGATCTGGTCATAGGTGAAATGTTTTCAGATTTTACTAAATGTCAGTATAGAGAGCCAGCCAGATCATTTGCCTCTACTCTCTCAAAAAGTCAAGACATGTAGGAAGGCCACTGCAGACATGAAAAGACTTTGAGTTCAAACTTGAATCAAATTTCATTCCACCTATTAAATCCTGGTCAGAGGTCAGCTGTTGAACACTGTAATTTTAATTTGCAGGTGTTTGTTGAGGGCCAAATACCAGTGGCGATTTGGCAAATGTCTCTGTATGAATCAAACAGTACCTACAAATGTTTTTGTTACTGCTGAAATTTTCTGAGAATCCAACAACAGCGTTTCAAGGTTATCACCACCACATATGGTAATCAGCCTCCAGCTGAAAGCCTTTTAGGTCAGCAATAACGTGGAAAAATTCTTTGTGCTGACCAAAAGACTTAAAATCCTGCTCTCTGCATAGCAAAACGTGCTGGGTCAACAATGGATTGATTATGAGGTAATATTTCCCCTAGAGGTTGCACTTGGGAGCCCCAAACACCTCTGATACTTTGAGAAAAGGCAGATGAGAACTGGCAAGTGGCCATACGCCACTACCCCGGACATACGGGTATAAAAGGCGATGGTGTGAATCCACTCATTTAGGATTGTGGTGAGGAGCCAAGAAAGTATCCTGGCAGTTCAGCGTTGTGGCAGGAGGAACACAACATCACTATCGACCACAACATTCTTTTGAATAGACTCGAAGATTATGTTGGCATTAGTGGAACTGCATTGGCATGGTTCAAATCCTACTTATCTGACCGTTATCAGTTTGTAGTAGTAAACGAAGAGATCTCATGTCGATCACAAGTTCAGTGTGGAGTACTGCAAGGCTCAGTACTAGGACCATTACTGTTCACTTTGTAGATGCTACCCTTGGGAGATACCATTAGGAAGCATGGCATTAGTTTTCACTGTTACGCTGATGATACTCAGCTCTATTTCTATTTCTTCGCGCCCTGACAAATCTTACCAATTTACAAAATTAATGAAATGCATAGCTGGTATAAAAAACTGGATGACTAGAAATTTTCTACTAATTAATTCTGAAAAAAAAAAAACAGACATTGGACCAAAAACTTCTGCATGTAATAACCTAGAATACTGTCTAACACTTGATGGCTGCTCTGTTAAGTCTTTGTCGTCAGTTACGAACCTGGGTGTGCTCTTTGATACCAATCTTTCATTTGAAAGCCAAGTTTCTAGTATCTGTAAAACCGCATTCTTCCATCAAATTATAATAAAAATTACGACATATGGTCTTGATGACAAATGCGGAACAGTTAGTTCATGCGTTCATGATTTCAAGGCTAGATTACTGTAACGCTCTACTGGGTGGTTGCCCTGCATGCCTAATAAACAAACTCCAGCTAGTTCAAAATGCAGCAGCTAGAGTTCTTACTAGAACCAGGAAGTATGACCATATTAGCCCAGTTCTGTCAACACTGCATTGGCTCCCTATTAAACACCGTATACATTTTAAAATCTTGCTAATTACTTACAAAGCACTAAATGGTTTAGCTCTCCAGTACCTGAGCGAGCTCTTAATGCATTATAGTCCTTCACGTCTATTGCGATCTCAAAATTCTGGCCAGTTGATAATACCTAGAATATCAAAATCGACCGCAGGTGGTAGATCCTTTACTTTTTAGCACCTAAACTTTGGTACAGTCTTCCTAGCATTGTTCGGGAAGCAGACACACTCTGGTCAATTTAAATATAGACTAAAAACACATCTCTTTAACCTGGCATTCACAGAACACATGATCTACTTCTATAATTAAATCATGTAAATTATTAGGCTGCATAAATTAGGTCAGCCGGAACCGGGAACATTTCCCATAACACCTGATGTACTCGCTACATCATAAGAATAGCGTCTACGCTAATATTAGTCTCTCTCTGTTTATTCCGATGTTTACCGTAGTCTGCCAGGTCCTGGCCGTATCCAGAGTAAATGAAGGACCTGCACCTAGACATGATGACAAACCCCTGGAAGTGTCAACTAAACTACCTCTGCGAAGGCCTCTTTTCCTTTCCCTATATATAGATAAAACGCTATCAAAATGATACCAGTTCACATGGATCCGCAGAAACAACTAATAATTCTGTATTATGCAGGCCAGACAAGTAATTTGGGGTTCAAGCCTCCGAGGACAGCAAGCCAAGTTTGTTTTACCATTAACCATTCAGACTGAATGGACAGGCGAACTCATGAAAAGCTGGTATAATTTAAACCTTAAAGTTTAAAAAGTTTTATTCCCAACTTTTACCTCTCACCTGTCAAGAAAACATAAAAATTCAACTGAGGTAAATTTAACTGAATCCATTGTTACCACAGCACATGTGACTGAAGCTGAAAGCTTTCAAAATATTGACAGTGATGTGATAACAGATTAACATACTGATGCAGTTGGAAACAATGAGCTTTTGGAGGTTAGTCCAGAAAATTTTGATGAGACATTATTTTTGAAGAATCTTGCTCTGTTTTATCTGAAATTGCAGGCAAAGTTACTGCTTCCATCTTCTAGTCATTCAGACTATAATTGCAGATATGCAGTCAGTTTATGACGTCAACCAGTCACACTTACTCTTTAAACTAAATGAGAAGTTGGTTACACTTGGAGTTCAGGAGGCTTCCATTAATGCTGTAATGGACAGTCTGAAAGCAGACAATCTTTTACAAGCCTGTAATAGCCACACGCTAAGAACAGACCAGCACAGAAGATCAAGAACAGTTTTAATTATGTTGAACCTTTGCCCATTTGTCTAGGACATAATGAAGCTGGCAACAAGTGTTTTGTACAGTATATCCCTGTAAAACTGACAATTGAGGCACATTTTCATTGTGAGTCTGTGTGGAAACGGTACAGAGAAGTACACAGCCGTATCCAGTTGAAGGATATTTTTGAAGATGTGTGGGATGGTGAAATCATCACAGAAAATTTGGCCCAGACAGAGAGGTCCACTTTAGGCTTGATACTTTATCAAGATTCATTTGAAGTTGTGAAACCACTGGGGTCAAGGAAAAAAAATTAAAAATACTGGCCATGTATCTCATACTTGCAGACCTACTTCCACACAACTGTTCATGTGCTGACCAGATGCAACTTGTTCTTTTGTGCAGAGAACAAGATTTCAAGTATTTTGGTCAGGAATTGGTAATGGGATGCTTGATGAAAGACCTTGAGACCAATGGCATAGTGTAACCTGATGGACAGGTATGCAAAGCAATCTTACGAGCCATTGCTGGAGACAATCTGGGCTCATACAAAATCTGAGGTTTTCTTGAAAAATTCAGTGGCAGTAAGTACTTCTGTCGAAACTGTGAAATTGACTAAGATGTGTTTCAGGCAGATCCTCTGTCCAGAGCCAACACTCGGATGTTGATTGTCATGACAGAAATGTCTGTCATGACAATAGGCCTATGTTTGACAGGGCAGTCCATTTTCTGAGACCCATTTTCACTTCACAAAACATTTTATGAATGATTAGTACCTCAATAAATAAATTAATAAATAAATACTGTACTGTCAGAGATTAGAAAGTATTAAACTATTATAAAATAATGCTTTCCTATAGTTTGATTAGTTCCCAATCTCTGACAGGATATTTATCCTGTAATTAATATCTATCTACAATAATAAATAATAGTAACAATAATTTAATATTTACAATTTGTTGATAATATGATTTTTCATAACCAAAATTACATATTCTATATTCCAAGTATTCTTAAGTGTTCTGTATATTTTCTCTTACCCTCAGGATGGCAACACAAAGCCCATACAGTTGCCCAGCACCAATTCGGTGCAAATGTGTTGCCAATAAGACCAGTAGAAAATTATCAGATAAACAGTCTAAGTGCTGTAAGTGATGGCACAAATTTATATATATATCAAAAAACGACGAAGAGCCAGAATTTGATGAAGGATGCATTTGCATCCTAGAGAACATTACACTAGGCACATGCTATGGCCACCAAAATGTATATTTTGGCCGGACATCTACTAAATTCAGGACAGCACCACTAACCCTGGATAAAACGGCGGAAAATGCTGCATGGGAGGCCATTTGTCCTCCATCTGTGTGTCACGGGTGAAGAAGACCTATTCGCCAGGGGAGACTATCGGAGTCTCTGAGGGGGTTAATAAGTCTGAAGCGAAGCGTTTGTGTAAAAAAATATCCATATTTAACAAGTTATGAAGTAAAATATCTAGCTTCTTTCAGACCGCCTTCCGTATTCAACTTACGAAAAAATAGTGTAAACTGGCGTCGCATCAGTTAAGCATTTTCCGTAAGTTGAATAGGGTAGGATGTAGGATGTAGCGTAAGCGTTTTAAACTGTTTTTTTAAGTCACAAATATCAATTATTTGAACATATAACCAACCATTTATTTAAAATAATTACTTTCTTGAGGTGAATACAAAGGAATTAATTCACATGCTTTTAAACATGCTTTTTAAATGGCACATAAGTTTTGGTAACAGGACTGAGAAAACATGCATCCATTTTCTGCTTTGAAACCTTGTAAAAAATTAAATAAAGTGGCCTGAGATTGACCAATACATATTTTGAATAGTTAAAAATATGTAGTATTAGATTCAGTGTTGAAAAAAGATACAAAATAAAGTTTAATTTTGAAGAGTAAATGTCACCCCATTTGGTGGAATGGCCCTTATAGGAGTCATAAACCCAAATGTGTACAGCTCAGTTTTCTGATAACATAAGTCACATATTAAAGTGTTGCAATAAATTTAGTTTACTACTAATAATAAAAGTAAATGGTGGTCTAATTATTTTATTATTTTTAACTAATATCACATGAAGAGTGCTGTTTTTCCTCCAAAAACCAGCATGATTTTATGTGGGGTCATTCTTGTAGGCTATGCTGCACAGACAAGAATCGTTTATGAATTTTATGTATTAGAAAATCAAAACACTGTATTTTAGTAGCATGATAAACAAAAGGATTATAAATTAATATCTTACATCGTATCTGCACTTTTCCACAAGAGAATTGGCAGTATTCAGTCAGAGTGACTGAGCTGAGCACATGGCACAAATGCAGCAAAACTCCTGCGAATCCAGTTTTAATAACTAATTTAGTAACTAATCTAAACTCGTCTGATTGGTTATTGCATCAGGAGCTCAACAGAGACGTGTGTGATTTTTTTTCAGCGTTGAGCATTAAAACCAAAGTATAAAAAGTAATCTTGCATGCCACATGAGCATCTATAACTTTAATGCCACAACACTTTTCATTTATTTTCACATTTCAATAGTGAAACTCTTAAAAGATTTATTTAGATTGCATAGGGGGAATTTTTTAACCCTGGTCATTACCTTCACCTGGTTACTGTGACAACGTGCAAACAAATTTATGCAGTAACTCCTTGTAAAAGCTAATTTGTGTTAGATTACATGCATATGGTTATCTTGGCAGTAGCTAGATGCCTCTTGATATTGTTGACTTGTTTCTCGAACCTCTGTTATTTATCTGTAAGAGAAAAGGATGTGACATCCCAAAAACTAAAATCACTGAGAGAGAAGATTCCAAGTGAATTTGCATGGCAACCTTTGGGTTTGCATGAACTTGACAGGTGGATGGCCACTGAACTACAGCAGTTTGTTATACATGGGATCTGTGGTACTAAAAAATGTGTTGTCCTCTGAAAGATACAAGCATTTCATGCCCTTGACTGTAGCCATGTCCTTAATGTTGGAGTCAGATGAGAGGCTGTATTGGATCCACGTTATAAAACTGAATGGATTATTAGGGATGGCACAGTGAGCAATCAACTCTCAGAGATTCGTAAACTGTTGGTGGAGGCGGCAGAATGCCTAAGGACACAATGACTGAGGCCAGAAGTGCTCCCAAAAAGGCCTGCATTTTCAGCTCATATGAGAGCAATTAAGAAAAAAGTAGACATTTCAAGCTATCTATAGATATTTTTCTCATGTCTGTGAGGCAAGCAGCCTATACGCTGAGTTTCAGTTCATTTAGCCTATAAGACACGCTCCAGTTCACGCGCCAGTGATCGCGCCGGCACCTCCATTATATTGTCTGCTATATTTGCTTCTTATTTATTAAATCCAGGTAACTGTTTGATGAAACATTGCTTAAAATTAAGATACAATTTTTACAAAGCGAAATTCACTTAAGGCAGGCTTTCTACAAAACAAAACTTAATGAAGTGGTCAAAATCATGTCTGACCCACTCCATGTCTCCCGATATATTGCGCATCTTACTCATGCTGTTCACTTTTCATAATCAAATAGATTAATTTAAAACATAACATAGGACTATTTAAACATTAGTATGAAACTACGTTTTCTTTAATGGCTAACAACACATAGTATAGTACAGAGAAATTTCATGTCGTGAGCAAGAGCGGATCACGAGTCGGATCAAGCATAATTTATTTTTAGACTTATTAGGGGCATCCAAGTTATTTGACATATTTTAATTTTTTTTTTTTTTTTTTTAAGTAACGCAATAGTTACTTTCCCTGGTAATTAGTTACTGTTATAATGATGTTACTCAGTTACTATTTGTGAGAAGCAACTATAACTAATTACTTTTTTAAAGTAACATGCCCAACACTGCACGTTTATAAAAGCAACCTAAATGTCCTAATTGAACTAAAGCCTAATCCTGACTTAATCTAAGCCCTGTCTGTGAAACCAGGCCAATGTCTTCTATGAAAAATTGTATTGAGTATTGATCTTACTAATGCTTTTAAGACTGAAATTCATGAATACCTTCAGCACTATGCAGATATTGGTGAAATTACGAAACAAAAGTTTAATTTCATGAAGTTTGATTAGCCATTTTCCTAATATATATACTTCGTGAGATAAATAAAGATCTGAGCAGTCCTCTAGAAAGACCTATTATATCTGAAATCGTGTCTCTTAATGAAAAAATTTCAGCCTTTGATGATTTGTTTTGAAGCCAATTGTGTCTTCATTACCCTCTTTTGTAAAAGACTCTATCGACATTATAAAAGTTTTAAAAATGATTGAATTGCTTGACGAAACACTTTTTTGTCATTTATAATGTAGAGTCTGTTAACACTACCATACCACATAAAGGACGAATTGAAGCAATGAATGTTCTTCTAATAAATTCACATCAAAATAAAAAAACCCAGTACTGATTACATCAAAACACTACCCAAACTGGTACTGACAAAGAATTTCTTAAGATACAAAGATGACTTTACCATGGCTCCAAGCTATGCAAATTTGTATTGGGCTACTATAACAAATGCATATTTTCAATTGTTTTCAGAATCCCTTATTCTTACACATTACACTTTGGCATAGATATATTGATATTTTCATACTATGTTCCGATACTGAAAAAGAACCGCTACAGTTTCATGGTTTTCTTAACGTAATTTATGAACATCTTTGAGTTACATTTAGATATAATATCACTTTTTACAGTTTTTTTAAGACATCCCTATCACGTCATTGGTTGTTGTGGTAATGCGCACAACTAAAGAATTAGAAAACAAAAATAGTCAAAAAAATTTAATCCACAACGAAAAACTCAGTAAATCATAGGAGTAAACATAAACACATTTTAACATCCTCTTGACTTACACTGCAAAAAATGCTTTTCTTACTTAGATTTTTTGTCTTGTTTCCAGTCTAAATATTTAAAAATTCTTAAAGGCCCACTGAAGAGTGTTGGAACGCGCACCATTATTCAATGTGTTGATGTAATTTCAACTGAAACAGGAAGACAGGGCGATATATCGAACAGTCGATTGTTCTCCCGCGGTAGAAATCGCGTTCCGGGGGGCAGAAATGGGAACTTTCTTGGTATAGAAAATACCTTTTTACTCAAATTTAATCAAAATGGAGTTATAGCGTTTTGGAACCAAACTCTTCAAATAATCACAAGATGATGAGACGTTTCCTCAGTGATGGCATTTACTATTATCTTTTTATGTTAAACACACTTAACTCATATTCACAACAGGTTGGTCACAGTAATGCATCTACTTCCTTTGTGTTGCAAAGTTTCCTTAAACATTTCTCATTCTTTTTTTCACTATCAGTGAATAAAACATGAATGCAGTTGAGTATACTCGTACCAAAACACGGTATGAAACATAATACAATATATAGATATGATTACACAACCATGCTTTAGGCCCGGCTACCATGTGCACGCACTAACAAACTTAATGAAACTTTTACTTTTTTTTTTCAGCTATTACATACACATGTCCTCAACATTCAAACTCGTTTTCGAACTGCATTGTATTCACTTTAGTGATCCGATACCTGAGAATAAACAGGGAGAAATAATCATGAGATGAGTCGTTTCCTCAGTGATGGCATTTACTCGTATGAGCAGCTCTCGCGATCTCACCTGAGAACGTTCGCCTGTATGGAGAAACTCTCGCGATACCGTCTGAGAAAGCGAGACATGAGCAATCGATCTCAGATTAACGGATCTACTACAAACATTACTATAATAAAGAATCGATCTCGGACTAACGGCTCTATTATAAACATTACATACAAAATAAAACAATGAAACGATTAATTAATATATTTCCCGATTCCATTTTCATCTCTTTTAACCACAAACAATGTTAAAACAAAAGTTACTTTGTATATTGAACAGAACTATGACCGTATTAACCAATAATCACTGCTGAATAGTGATGAATACTATGAATATTATGAATATTTAGTGTGATATATACCATGAATACTATCCCTTACATGTGTACGTTTGAAAATGCGTGTGCTCCAGTCAGAGAGGTGAGTAGCCTAGGCCTGTCAGATAAACAGAGTGGATGTAGCTGCGGATGATGAGAGAAGATGAAAAGAACGATTGACAACTTTTTCGTTAAAAATGTTAAGTTAAGGCCTGACCCTTCCAAAATCATAACCAATGCTCGGAGCCATCAACCTCCCAGGTTATGTCAAGCCCTGGTCCGGAGACGGCATTAGATAATGAGCCACATAGATCGAATCCGAGCCAGAGCCTACTGAAATTAAAAGGGGGAAAGTGTATACATTTCAGAGTAATGTATATGTAAGTGTAAATATATAATATATAAATAAATATAAAAATATAAAATAATATATATATGTAATGTAAGGTAAATGTATACATTTTCATACATGTCCATAAGACACTGAGCCATGAGATGTTCAGTTTGAAGCCCTTAAAACACTTAATTTAGATTTTCTTTTTATTTCATTTATCTTGAGATGTTTTAAGTTTAAATTTCAGCTCAGTGAAGCACTTTAAGCACCAACACTTTTTCAGTAAGTTACCTTTCTTGTAGAATTGTGCTTCAAATAAAGAACTTTATGTTGACCAGATTGTTAGTTAATCATTTATAAGTCAATATTGCCTATATGGACAGCGATATAAAAAAAAAGTGAACTTGTAAAACTGCGGTGTTAAATGCGATGCGGTCCAAAATTTGGGTGCACCTAACTTTTGTGCACCTTAGAAAAAATGTTAGGCGCACCAGTGCAAAAAGTTAAGTCTAGAACCCTGTTTCGTTTATGTTACATCTCGCCAGAGCCATTAGACTCTGTAAAACCTCAGTTTCCTTCTAATTTCTAACCGTTTCTCCTCATAATGTCCTTTACATCGCTTATATACTGTGCAGAATTCAAATGGGTCCGATTCCTTTTGTGGTCTGTGCCGACTCGCGCATATGATCCGCTCTGTGCTCTCGTGTCTCTGGACCGGAGCAGACTGCTCGCATTGCGGTGGTTCATGTGATACTAACGCGAAAACAGACTTCATTCGCGTCAAAGGAAAGCATATTTACACTGTCTGAATCGTTCCCTATTCTCTATATAGTGCACTATGTGCCATTCACCATGTAAAAACTAGTAAATGTGTGAGCAAATGACCGATTCTTTGATTGTCATACTAAAAGCTAAAAAACTTAAATTTTGATTTCAGGGGGACTTTAAATCAAGAAGCATTTTCTGGACAAGTAAAAATTATTGTCTTGTTTTTGCAATTTTGCTTACCCCATTGGCAGATTATTTTGCTTGTTTTAAGGAAAAACTCACTTAATTTTGACTTATTTTTTCCTTGTCTAGAAAATTCTTCTTGATTTGATATCCTTTTCCAGTTCATAACAACAGTTTGCTGAGGCCAGCTGCTGCTCATCCTTGGCACCAGGAGTATGGGTAGGGCTTTCCTTCATGTCCTCATACACTACTAGCAGCCCCACGAGGACAGATGATGTTGCCGACTCATGGTCAGACTCTCTGTGGAGCTCAGGCTCCAGGGCAATGGCTGGCTCAGTCCTTCTGTCTGGCTCAAACATTGCGGCAGGCTCAGGTGTGCGCTCCGTGCACAGTGGGGGATGTGGCTAGCTGGACTCTGGGTCATAGTCAGTTCATGCATAGGGTACATTGTAGTGTGTGTCAGGATGACCATGTTCGTCACCCACTACCAAAGACCATTTTTGACCCAGGAAAAACTCTGTAAGAATGTGTATTTTTGTGAGTAATGGCATCACAAAGAACACAAATAGGGTCTCACATTTGCATCAATTTTCAGGTGGATCTGTAAAATTGAATACATTCAGAAAAATTTCATTGTCTTCCACCAGAATGCACAATTTTTTTTAAAAAATTCTCTGTTTTGTAAACTTCTTGCCACACTGAGGAACACTGCAATTTTATCCTAGAATGAGTCTTTCCTTAATGATGGCTCATGGCTTCTTTCTTACATGATTCCTAAGGTGTTTCCTGTCTGGAACTTATAAAACAGTTCTCTCTTAAGCGAATCCTCATGTGGTACTTAGGGTTGTGTTATATCTGAAACTCTTTCCACACTGACCACATATAAAAGACTTCTCTCCACTGTGAGTTCTCATGTGGACTTTAAGGTTTCCATGCTGACTGAAACTTGTTCTCTCCAGTGTGAAGTCGCATGTGCCTGTTAAGGATTCCTTTTCGTTTGAAACTTTTTTCACAGTGTTGGCAGGTAAAAGGCTTCTCTCCAGTGTGAATTCTCATGTGGACTTCAAGGTGTCCTTTTTGAGTGAAACTCTTTCCACACTGAGAGCAGGTGTAAGGCTTTTCTCCAGTGTGAACTCTCATGTGGACTTTAAGGTTCCCATGTTGATCAAAACTCTTTCCACACTGAGGGCATGTATAAGGCTTTTCTCCAGTGTGAACTCTTATGTGGACTTTAAGGTTTCCATGTTGATCAAAGCTCTTTCCACACTGAGGGCATGTGAAAGGCTTCTCTCCAGTGTGAATTCTCATGTGGACTTTAAGGTTTCCATGTTGCTCAAAGCTCTCTCCACAGTGAGGGCATGTGTAGGGCTTCTCTCTGGTGTGAATTCTCATGTGCCTAACAAGGCTTCCCTTTACAGTGAAATTTGTTCCACACTGTTGGCAGGTGAAAGGGCTCTCTCCAGTGTGAACTCTCATGTGGTAATTAAGGTTTCCTTTTCGGTTGAAACTTTTTCCGCAATGTTGGCAAGTAAAAAGCCTATCTCCGGTGTGAAGTCTTATGTGGACTTCAAGGTTTCCATGTTGATTAAAACTCTTTCCACACAGAGGGCACATGTAAGGCTTCTCTCCATTGTGAATTCTCATGTGCCTGTTAAGGCTTCCTTTTTGAGTGAAACTTTTTCCACACTGATGGCAGATGAAAGGACTCTCTACAGTGTGAATTCTTATGTGGGCTTTAAGGTTTTCATCTTGATCAAAAGTCTTTCCACACTGAGGGTATGTAACAGGCTTATCTTCATTGTGAATCTGTGAGTAACTGAAAGATTTTTCTTCAGTTATGAAATCATAATAATCTTTCTCCTCCATTTCATTCAGTACTTCACTCTCCTCTTTCAGCATCCTCAGGTCTAAGGTGAAAAAAACAAATGAAAGTTAACCCCAGTTTAATGGCACATAGCAACAGACATCAAAATATTTAGACATATAAAACATCGAAACCAACAACATAAAACTAGATCCTATACCCACTTAGCTACTGAAAGAGGTATTACATGTATCCTGAGAACCTCTTCTCAATATTGCTAACTCTAAACATTCTTTAGGACACATCCCAAAAACGTTCAATCTGGCAGTGAACACTCACACAAACATGAGACATATGTCCAAAGAAACGGTTAAATGTCAGGTTTTAAATAATATAAGTCTACTCAAAAACAAATATTCTCTGTTTATGTAATCTGTTTGAAAAGAGAGAGATGTCAGTCGATTGCGAGTCACCTCATTATCCAGTAATGTGGCTATGCCCACGAAGAGCACGCACTTTTAAAATGCAAATTCTGAGGCTATCCATACAAACAGTCAACAACGTCTGCATCAACTGGAAAAAAATGCATCAAGTTTAATCAGATTCATGTGCTTTTCATTGTTTTGAGATGCGGTGAGGAATAATTCTAAAATGATTTACCTCAGAGGAAGAACGTGACTGGTTTCAATTTCATTTCGAGGATAAACTTGATCAGGCCGATGATTGACTTTCAAAGTAGTAGACTGATGGATAAACTAGGATATTATTAAGTAATTGAGAAAACTATAAAGCGAAATCTGTGGGAGAACAGGTGAAGTACAGCTACTTCCTATACATGCCAACCAGAAGTCTCAATAGGATCTCATTGTTGAAAGGTAAAGCTCAGGTAAGGGCTACAAAAAAATCTTAATTAGATATATCATGGAAGACAGTGAAGACCATCATCAACAAGTGGAAAAAGTATGGCACAATGGTGACATTAACAAAAATGTCTCCTGTTATAACTGTAATCATAGTTCCCTGAGAAGGGGAATGAGACACTGCATCTGGATTGATGATATGGAGATCACCATCAGTGTGTATTAAATTCAATTTCATCGGCCGACGATAGTCCATGATGTCACTACCGGAGTGCCAAGCTCATATGCCCTGAGACAAGGAAAGTCCCTTCCTTCCTTACTTGTGGGCCCAGCCTTAGTCACCAACGGCTCAGAGCTTTAAGGTTTAGCTATGTCAGCTTCTTTAACTTGACACAGCTATTCAGGAATACTGGCCTACCAGTACCACTAGAAGGAGCAAACACTGGGATTTTCATTTAAAATAGCCATTCACCCTCCTCAATACAAAGAACTCCAACCTCTAGGAAGCCACAGGGGAGCTACAAATCTACTAACCCAGAACGATTGGGGGAAAGGACTCACACCCTGCCTGGACAGGTCCCCAAAACTCCCAGCACATTACAAGCCTGATAACAAGAAGAGGTGCCAGAAAGCAAATTAACCTCTACTTGCCAGGTTCTAAGGGATTGGTTTAGACTCCTACAGGGAGTAGAGGCCCCTATTTTAATACCCCACAAAAGGGTAGAATTCCAGGCTACACTCAAACCTGAAGAACCGTTACCAAAGGGAGCCTGCTAAGTGTTAGCTACAACCCTCAACTAAGGGTTGACTGACTTCAGATTTTTTTTTAAGTTGACATTTATGTGATTAAAGTCGATTAAAGTTGACTAGTTGATGATGACGTCATTAATTAAAAAATAAGGGACTGTTCGTACGGAATGGGTTTTTCCATTCCATTGTGCTACTTTTCCATTGTTTTGTAAATACGAGCTAGACAAACACGTTGTACACGCGTCTTGCGTCTTTTTCAGCATCTCACGCTTGACACGCATTCTAAAAACGTGGTGCTCAAGTCAAATCAGTTCAATTTAAAAAAAAAAACGTCTCGAGACGTTGCATTTTTTCCCTATTTTACTGCCTGGGTTTTGCGTTTGTAAGGAGGAGGGATGTTACTTCTCTGCAATTCGGACTTGTTTACCAACTTTGTTCGCCTTCCTTCAATTACTTCATTATAGCATCCCACCTCCTCTGCACTCTACTCCTCGCTGGAGGAGCATGAATTGCCATGCTTAGACTTAGGCACTGCCTCCTGTCCTAAAACTGACAGACCAGGTCCCCCAGAGATATTAGGTGAAGACTTAAAGCAGGATGTATCCCGACAGCTGCCGACCACACCCTCGCTTCTCTAAATCTTTCGACTACCGTATCTATTGATGTGCCAAAAAGTTAGGAGAGCGAGACTGACACAACAAGGAGAATGTTTTTCTCATTGGCCTTGATGTCTACCAACTACAGATGCTTCTCCATGGCCACCACCACTGCCATTGAAAAACCAATGGTAGCGGCAGTTTATTAGCCTGGAGGTCCAAATCCATTGTGCGGTGCAATCCCAGCAATCGATCCCGCCACAGGACCCAAAAAACGGAGTGTAGATGCTTAACTCTCCTTCATTGAGAGACTCAAGCGTAGGTGGAGTTTTTTTTTACCGTGACTGCATCACAAAGCATGAATTCAACCCTGAGAGAGCTGAAAACGCACTGTTCAAAGCCAGATTCTTTGTCTGAACAGTCTGCTACCACAAATGCATCACTATGAGTGCCTTTAACTTCCTTGAGAGCTGAACACCCTCATGCAAACACTGACTACTATTCCTCAGGTGAGAATCAAAGAACAAAGCTTCTTACCACTCTTTCAGTCAGTCTTGCAAATGCATCATAATGAGCACAAACAGCTTCCTCGAGGAGTTGAACGCTCTCGTTATTTTACACATGCATACAAACAATCATCTCCTGAAGACAAAAAGAGTTGATGACATCTATTGCAGGCGCCCTCTTATACTCACGGGCGCTCCGGTAGTGACATCATGGACTGTCCTCAGCCAATTAAATTGTCGTGTGTATACACATGCTTCAGACAACGGTCACACTGATGGCGTTCCCCATAGTGCCAATCCAGATGCAGTGTTGAGTTCCACTTCGAAAGGGAACAGGGAATTCCCTCAAAATTGAAGTCAAAGAAAACTGATCGAAAGGAAGACAGAGAAAACTGGTGAGGGAGGCTGTCAAGAGGTCTACAGCAACATTAAAAAGAGTTGAAGCTCTTTTTGTCAACTACTGGTTGCTTCCTGCATGTGACAAATATCTTCTGTATTCTTCATCTGTTTGACCTTTGTATTTAAGTTCCTAAGTTTCAGTTCTAGATTTTTGTTCTTGTTCATGTTATTATCAAGTTTCCTGAGTATTCCTGTGTTCTGCGTATTCAGAATAAAGACTATTTGAGTATATCTCCTTTGTTGTGCTATTTGCCGGCTATCTAGTTGCTCTGCCTCGAGCAGAAGCAACAAAGTCTTGAGGACCACACAAGGACATTTTTAGACCTGGGCCCATGGGAATATGGGGCCCGTGATTGGCTGGATGAAATGAGATTGACAAGTCATAGGTGGTTGATTTGTGTATAAAATAACAAGTTAATAATAACTGCGCGCTGTACACGTTGAAGAAGGTGAGTTAGCAGCTGCAGTAAGTTATTATTCTTATAATGAGTTAAGCCCTATTCAGATGGTAATTGTTTGTCATAGAGTCGTAAGGTAACATTTACAGAGGCTAGTCTGTGATTTTATTGTCGTTTGAATCCAGAAAGTCAGTGTTTTTCTCTCATCACCTGCGTAAAAATCCCCTGCCGAATTACATACTGTTTTTTGACAACAAGGTCGTGCGGTCATTTAATTGCCGCCCAAATACACATCTTTGAGTTTACAAGAAGAGATCATTTTAAAATTTACTGTTTGAATTAAACAGTAAAAGTAAAAAGAAAAAAGAAAATGCAATGTCAGCCAGGGAATTGCTGCAAGAAATAAGAGCAAGGGAACTTCAAAATGTTTTTCAAATGTGGACATAGCCTTGAGAATGTATCTCACCTTACCAGTCACAAATGCATCGAGATTTAATGAAAGATAATTTTGACAAGAAGCGCTCTTCTTGTCAAAATTATCTTTCATTAAATCTTGATTGCGTTCAACAATGGCACAAGAAAGACTGAGCCATCTTGTCCCTGGAATGCAACATTGTTAGAACCATGGATTTTAATTATATCATTAAGGATTTCTGCTCTGCTAAAGTTAGAAAAAAAGACTATTTAATGGGATAATTCACCCAAAAATGAATATTCTGTCATCATTCAGAAACACTGATCAGCAAACATAAGCACAAGCTCAACCAAACCTGCTACACGTGCGAGAACAAACCTCTTCCGGAAGCTCAAACGTGCTGAGTAACCAATGAGATTCATTCTTGTGTGTTACGCAGCACGTTTGAGCTTCCGGAAGAGGTTTGTTCTTGCACATGTAGCAGGTTTGGTTGAGCTTCTCAATGTTTGCATCTAAGTAAAATCCTAAATTAAATCTTTTCATCATCCCAAAACGATCGATTCTCTTCAGAAAATTTTGATTAAACCACTTGATTCATATGGATTCGTTTTCCGATCTCTTTATGAAGTTTTTGAAGCGTCAAAGTGGTGGTTACAAAGGCAGTCAACGCAAGGAAATCTGAAAGCATCCTGTCATCAAAAAGATATTCATTTGTGGAACGACATGAGGGTGAGTAATTAATGACAGAATTTTCATTTTGGGGTGAACTAACCCTTTAAGTATTAGTTCACAGGGTGTACACATAGTTAGTTATTCCAAGTCCCCCCCACTTTGTATCACTTTGGATTTTAGTGTCATTGCATAGGTTGTAATTTTGCCATGGTGGAACGAGCCATCCATCCAAACTGCTGAGACCACTGCAACTTTAAAGTCACCATGAAATCAAAACTGACTGTGCTTATTTTTTATTAAATATTTCATTAAGTATGGATATAAAAATGTTTCTTACCATATTATCTCTATTTACAATCCTCCTATGTCTATTGATTGCCAGCCTGCAGATGACAAGGTAAATAATTTCGACCCTTTTCATCAAATATTAGGGGTTCACTCTCCCACATGCAGGACTCTGGCCATGTTCCCCTAAATTTTTTACGCACTTCGCTTGCTAAATTTCCTCCATGTTACACAATGTCAATAGTGCTTACTAGTGACTGATTGAGATGGTTATTGATATGAGGATTATGAACAAAATATTACATATATTACATATATCTAAACTGTTATTTTGAATTGCTTTTGCAAAGGTTGTGAACTTTTAAATCAAAGGGTCTTGTCATTACTACACAGCGCTGGGAGATAAAGTGAGAAATCACTGTAAGATATTGTAAGAAACATTCAAATTTGGCACAGAATTCGTTGTTATAATAGATATCAGATCAAACAGTGCTGATGTGGAAACCAGGAGAAACATTGTGCCATGAACAAACAAGTTATAAAAGGCTTTTCAATTCACAAATCACCAACATTCACCATGGATTAAATGTAGTAACCCTATTATTCATTTCAGGGTTCATACAACCTTTTGACAGTGAAATTCAAGCATTCTTTGCAGGGACTTTCAAGTGCTTCACACTTTTTCCAGAACTTCAAAGCTCTAAATATCATCTAATATAAATATTATTTTTAATGTGATGATCAAAAACGTTGTTCATCCTTCGAAGATTCCCCCCATTTGTAAAATTAAACTTTTCAAGATGTAGGAAAACCAACACTGTGTGTGAAATGTGAAATTACCACTATAACCAGTAGATGGCGGCAGAGGAGTACTTATTGGCTTATTAGCCATTGCCACTTCCTAATATTTTTTTTCCTCACATTTTGCTTTTGAATTTATGTTTAGACATTTTGAAATCACTATTATAAAATTTCAGATTATCAAGAAATCATTTTTTTGTTAAAGTCTGGCACTTTTTTGTACTTAAGTATGACGTAGGAAATGTAGTCTCATGAAAAACAAAAAAATTTTCTTCAAATTGTGAGTGGATTACACAGAAAGTAAGTAAAGAACGCTCCTTTTATAATCACTGATGCTTTCAGTCAGTTCAATACGACAGAAGAACAATTGTCCATTTAATAAGAGTAGAATACATACATTTTTCCCTATAAAACTTAGGTATTTGCATGTTACTGTAACTTAATTTTATCTGCATCTCAACTCAAGCTCATTGCTATACTGTCAAATGTGCATTTCCAAGAAATAAACATATAATATTATCATTAACTGCTCTTATTAATGCAAAACAACAGTAATTGTATGATTAAATTTCTTTTATAGCCCTGCCTATAATACATTGCTCATATGTTAGAACTTTACCTAAATAAAAAATATTTACCAAATCAGCCAGCGGTTCAGCAGTTTATCAAATGTAAAGTTGATCACTCACATTTCACAGTTCACTTTTTGTAAGATACGGTTGCATAATTAAGATATATAACAGTTTTAACTGATTTCAGCTCACAAGTTGATTTGGGGTTTAATGTTACACAAAATAATTGTTTTTTTTTTCAGGCTATTTATGTATTATTTTTCCTAATTTAATGTGTGACATGTCGTAATAACGAATGTCCAAAGTGGAATTAGGATATTCTCAAATGCTTTTAAAGGCAGCATTAGTATTTGTCTGGTCATGTGATCTCAACATCCACATGAGGGACCTGCTCATGTCAAATAAAACCACTTTAATTATGACACTTATATGACATTCTTCAAAAATATCAGCTGAACATTTTAATTAAGGATCAAATGACTGAGTTCAGCTTAGAGAATGAAACCAACCTGTTTGTTCCTCAGTATCTTCTTGTTTCACTCTGAATGTTTCTTCAATCTTCATGTCTTCACTCTCCTCTTTAATAAACGCCATCTTTATAATAGTGTCACATGGATTTCAGTTGCTTCACCAGGAGTTTTTCTGTGCGTTTGGACACTCTGTCATGTTTAAGATGAGAATGATTAACAGAAATAAAAATAAATCCAAACTAAATCTCTGAGTGTGTCTCAATCAGCTCCCTAGTTCAGCAGTCAGTGCACTTGCAAGTCAGAGTCAGAATGATAGTTATTGGCCTTAAATGGACTGATTAGCCAAATACATGGAATGGAATAACAACAATAACCCTGTTTTTTTGTTTTATTCGTAGTAAAAACAAACAAACAAAACAGGGTTACTGTTGTTATTCCATGGAAATCACAAATTAATCATGGTATTTGTGTGGTTATACAAATGGTAATCAATACGCCAAAAATATGGTTTTACTAAAATAAAACAATAGTTAATTTTTGTTTTACACTTCATATTTAGTTATGCTTTATATTTGTATTTAATGATTTGTAAATAGTTTTTAATATGACTAACAAACCAATTGCAAATGTTTTAATTAAAGTGTAAAGTTGTCATTACACATCTGCGTTCTCGTTGCATTTACACTGTTTTGACCAGCAGGTCTCGTCAGCGTGAGGTGATGCGAGCGATTCGAATCAGTGAATCATATTGCGAATCAATTGTTCAATTAAGTCTGAGTATAGAAAAGCTCCATTTTTCCAATTACTGCTTGTCAGTTATCGAATTCGTGTTTACAACGAACTGATTCACAATATAGGGAGCAAAATGAGACGCACCTTTTATGTTATTCGTGTGGATGCGCTTTACTCACAAAATAGCCTTCATTAACGTTAAATAAAGCATTACAATGTTCAACAACAAGTAATTCTTTTTTTACAGAGCTTGTAAAAATTATAAAAATGGACTGAACAGCTTGATTTAATTTTAACACATAAACTGCTTTTAAACACCAACCTTTCTTCGGCCGAATCACAACAGCGCGGCGCACCCTTATGACGTCACATCACTAGACCAAAATAAAAGTCCCAATGACAAGCTACTGTCTAAAATCTCAGAAGTGAATAGGAAATTACATATAAATATATATAATATTAAAAGAAAATATTCAAAATATTAAGAACCACTATTGAAACAGTGTAAGACTCACTAATGAAACAGAGTCTAAGAGGCAAAACGGTAATGCAGAAACCATTTACCAAATATCACATTTTAACTTGTAAATCACATTTGTCGCTATTTGTATTTTAATACTAACATAAGAGTTCATATAAAACGGAGATCATACATATGTCAATATTTAAGCATTTCAATAAAAATGTTAAGTAAAAATGTAATTCATTTAATAACAATACAGTATTGAGATATATATATATATATATATATATATAAAGCTAAAATTAATGAAAAAATAAAAATATGAATTGATTTCATTAAAAATCTATGAAATACTCTTTTCTTATAACAGGCATGAAGACCTGGAGGGCAAAACATTCATAGAATTGCAGTACAGACCTGCCAGTTTTCCATTTGTTTCGAATTTTTAGAATAAAAAAAAAAAAATTGGGCACTTGTGATTCATATACAGCACTCGCCGCAATATTTCAGTCACTATAAAAACAGGGACAATTTAAAATGCTAAAAACTCTGTAAGTGGGGTCTGTGTACTTGGCAGCCAACGTACTTTTCTTTTGAAATTAGAAAACCAAAATCAGGACTCCAGCTGTTTCCCGACTATCATTTAGAAATAGGAGAACGAAGGGGAAAAAAAAAAGGAAAACGTTTTTTTTTTGTTGTTGTTGTTGTTTTTGTGCATCTTCGTGCATCTGTCTGCCTTTGGGTCCCTCCTTCCAGAAAACCTGACAGATGCTGAGGATATCATGAAGATCCTTGTAGACTGTGACAGCAGAGGGAATGAGCCTGAAGGTTTCAGTTCAACAGATCCTGTTCATTATGGTCATGTACACACTGCAGCTAAATTCAGTTGTCAGTTCACCTTTTAGGGTATGTTCAGACTGTCAGTCCAAATCTGATTTTTGAGCATATACGGTGCAGCAAGTGTGAACAGCAAAAAAAAAAAAAAAAAAAAATCACATGAAATGCAATTATTACAAATCCGTTTCGAGCTACGTTCATATGTGGTTTGAAATCTGATTCAAATCACATTTCTGGAAATCTGTTTTAGCTATGATCAGATTTCGTGTGGTTTATGTGACTTCCTCACGCCCTGTAAAATGTAAACATCAGACACTGTTATACGAAGCATGCTGAAAGTCACTGCAGAAACAAGGTTGTGTTGTTGCAAAGTGCCAGACGAGCAGAAAATGAGAACAGAGGCATGTTTCGAAAACCCCTCCATGTTTTTGGCATATGCCTATCAAACCAATAGAAACCAATGCAGATATTGTGGAAAACAAAAGAACTGCATGGGACACACAAATCGGATCTGAAGAGTTGCGATACACAATGTGGACGTCAATAATTTTAGATCAGATTCCAATCAAATTTGGGCTGACAGTGTGAACATGGCCTTAATCCAGTTCTGTTCACACACAGTTCAGTGACAACCGCATACTAATGATGAGCGCTTCTGAAACACTGCTTCATGAAGCTTCGAAACCTTTACAAATCTTTTGTTATAAGTCATTGGTTCGAAGCATGTTTCAAACTGCCAAAGTCACATGATTTCAGTAAACAAGCTTTTGTTACGTCATAACTGTTTCAAAATTTCAATGGCTCACCTCTGGGGGCGATCTCTGAGAACCCATGAATCATGCGAATTCACTGAGATCGCCCCCTAGCGGCGAATTATTAAACAAGCGTCTGTCTATTAAGACAGAGTATTAAGTGTCTAAAAGTGTCTATTACCTGATCTCTGATGAGTTTTACACATTTGTAGACGTCTTAATGAGGTATCTGTATAATTTAAATGAATAATATTAGTTAATAGTCTGTTTAATTCATAAAATAAACAAAACAAGCCCTGAAAATTGATAAAAGAATACATATTATACAGACACTTAATGTTTAATCTTATTAGATGATTAGTTAATTGCATCTGATGGATTACACTTACAATAAAACATTTGCAATGGTTTTGTAAAAGATGTTTTTATGCATGTTTGTTGCATTTATACTGTTTTGACCAGCAGGGGTCACCAGCGTGTGGTGTTTTGAACCCTTTGAAACAGTGAATCATTTTGCAAAGCAATTGGTTCAATTAATTCAAAGCTTTGAAACACTTTGTTTCTCCCATCACTACCACATACTACAACTGAATTAACTCCCGAAAAAATGCAGGTATAGTGACAACCACATTTACAAAAATGCTATGCATTGTGTACATAACCGAACCTACCAAATAAATACAAAATATTGTGACCCGCATCTACTCACTTTCATAACTCTGTAAACTCAATCACTTTGAGGCAAACTTAAACAAGCCCAAAAACGCATATAAAGGGTGGACATGCCAACAATGCAAGAGTGCACTCTGTGAAGCAGCCTTTCGAAGCATAAGCAAAACACAACACCTCAGTCGACTGTCCTTTAGTTCAAATTGCTGAACATAATTCTCTTTGAGTCTTTTGTCACTATATTTTTGGTCAGAACAATGGGTACCAAATACTAGAACGTTGCTATGGTTACTACGGTGTCAATCATTGCAGTTTCGAGAGGGAGTTGTGTTCCGTACACATAGAACGATAATTTAGGGGATTCATTTCAGCGTTTAAATGCGGTTGTCACTCCTGAAACTTTACAGCGTGTATGTGGCCAGTAGCATTTTCCGGAAGTGTTTGTGTTGAAGGATTTCACATTAACCAATTTTAGTGTTGAATTGAAAGGAACACTCCACTTTCTTTGAAAATAGGCTCATTTTCAAACTCCCCTAGAGTTAAACAGTTGAGTTTTACCGTTTTCGAATCCATTCAGCCGATCTCCGGGTCTGGCGGTCCCACTTTTAGCATAGCTTAGCATAATTCATTGAATCGGATTAGACCGTTAGCATCTCGTTTAAAAATGACCAAAGAGTTTTGATATTTTTCCTATTTAAAACTTTACTCTTCTGTAGTTACATTGTGTACTAAGACCGACGGAAAATGAAAAGTTGCGATTTTCTAGGCCGATATGGCTAGGAACTATACTCTCATTCCAGCGTAATAATCAAGGAACTTTGCTGCCGTACCATGGGTGCAGCAGGCGCAATGATATTACGCAAGATGCTAACGGTCTAATCCGATTCAATGAATTATGCTAAGCTATGCTAAAAGTGGTACCGCCAGACCCGGAGATCGGCTGAATGGATTCAAAAACGGTAAAACTCAACTGTTTAACTCTAGGGGAGTTGGAAAATGAGCCTATTTTCAAAAAAAGTGGTGTTCCTTTAAATAATGCCTTTTTCACCTTTATGTAAAAAGTGTCTAAAGGTCTTCTCTGGATTATTTTTTGTGTCATTAGCTGTAAAAGGAATGAAATTGTAAAAAAAAAAAAAAAAAAGAGAGAGAGATAGAGAGAGAGAAAAGTGCTATAGATGTAACTGAACTGTAAATTACTGAAACTATTCAAAACTAAGCTTAAGCATAGTATAGTAAATCAAACTAGTTAAGAGATGATCAAGTCAGTTACAAGACATTTTGAGGACCTCATATTAAATGAAGTTCAGTTTTGTAGCAGTTTAACATATCCTCATGAGGCACTGGTTGTGTACGAACAAAATACAGCTCTAGAAAAAATTATGAGACCACTGCAAAATATTCTCTGGATATATCTATATATATGTGTTTGAGTAAAATGTACATTTGAGTAAAAACATTGTCATTTAGATAATTTATTTGTAGAAAATAATAACAAAACAAAAATGCAAAGTTACGATTAATGCAAAGAAAACAAGTTAATCACTTTTTTGGTTGATTTTTCTTAGATGAGTCAAATTTATGAGTTAAACTGAATCAAATTTATGAGTTAAACTGAATCAAATTTATGAGTTACGGCCCTATGCAATCAAAATTCATTCAAAGAATTCATTTAAACAGATAATTCCTGGTGCCATTTTAAATTGCAGATCCCTTTTGAAACTCATTCCAGACAAAAGGGTCTCAAATCTACATCTTTTCAGGATGTATCTGTAAGTATGATGGGGGGAAAAATGTTTATTACACTGAGCAAAATTAAATTCAATGCGCAAGTGATTTCTGAAATTGTTCCATTTTGCAAACCTCTTGCCACACTGAGGAACCTTGCAAATTATTTCCAGAATGAGTTTGCAAATGCCTTTTCAAGTCTCTTTGATATGTGAAACTCTTTTCACACTGAAGACAAGTAAAAGGTTTCTCTCTAGTGTGAATTCTCATGTGAATGTTAAGGTTTCCTTTTTGAGTAAAACTCTTTCCACACTGAGGGCATGTGAAAGGCTTTTCTCCAGTGTGAATTCTCATGTGGGCATTAAGAGTTGGTCTATGTGTAAAACTCCTTCCACAATGAGGGCATTTGTAAGCCTTCAGCCCAGAATGAATTCTCATGTGGCTTGTAAGGTTTCCTTTTCTGTTAAAAAGTCTTCCACAATAATTGCAGGTAAAAGGCTTCTCTCCAGTGTGAATGCTCATGTGGTAATTGAGGTTTTCTTTTCTGTTGAAACATTTTCCACACTGTTGGCAGGTGAAAGAACTCTCTTCATTGTGAATTCTCATGTGGACTTTAAGCTTTCCATGTTCTCTGAAACTCTTTCCACACTGAAAGCAGGTGAAATTACTTCTAGTTCCTGGCTTTTTAGCACTTTTTTGTGTGCAAGTAATTTCAGTCGGTGAGCAACTATAAGCTTTTGTTATGAAATCATGATGTTTCTCATACGGATTGTTCTCTTCCTTTTCATTCAGTTCTTGACTCTCCTCTTTCTGTGCAATCAGGCCTATAAAGTGAAAACATAGACATATAAAAGTTAACCATCCAAAAAACAACAATAAAAAAAACAACAACCATGTAGATCCTATGCTGTATACCACCCACTCTGCTGTAAACTCAGAACTTATTCTCATATTGTCAACTCTTCAATCTTTTTAAGCACACATACCAAAAACATCTTGGATATGTATGTAACAGGATGCTGCATCTGTAGCTGATGCTATGGGAATGTCCCCAGGTGTGATGATATGATTCCAATCACGGGAAACTAAGAGCAGAGTTACAGCATCTCACAAAAGTGTCTTCATAAACCATGTTTACGTTGTAATATCCAGGTCATTATACACATTTGTGTCCTCATAAACCATGTATACAAGAACGAACACACACGCACACACGTGTGACTGCAATAGAGAGCAATTTTATAGAAATTGGCAAATAAAATCAATAATTCCAGCATAAATTTGAAAATTTCCACATATAAATGAAGGCCTGCCCATTTAAATTGAAGAGACAATTTTGTATTTTTTTTTTTTTTTTCAAGATGATATGGATTATAACATTTCTATAAAGACACTTATTTACTGTTGAGGTAAATTTAAATGTTGAATATAAGTCCACACTTGCACCACATACACTATATTGCCAAAAGTATTGGGACACTCCTCCAAATCATTGAGTTTAGGTGTTCCAATCACTTCCATGTCCACAGGTGTATAAAATCAAGCACCTAGGCATGCAGACTGCTTCTACAAACATTTGTGAAAGAATGGGTCACTCTCAGGAGCTCAGTAAATTCAAGCGTGGTACTGTGATAGGTTGCCACCTGGTCAATGACTCTATTCGTGAAATTTCCTCACTACTAAATATTCCATGGTGAACTGTTAGTGGTATCATAACAAAGTGGAAGTAATTGGGAACAACAACTTAGCCACGAACTGGTAGGCCACGTAAAAATCATAGATTAAAAATCACAGTCAGCGCATGCTGAGGCGCACATTGTGCAGTAGTCGCCAACTTTCTGCAGAGTCAATAGCTACAGACCTCCAAACTTTGTGTGGCCTTCAGAGGTGTTTCCCAAAAGCCAACTAACATTGCAAGTTCCGTCGTTACTTGCATAGTTCAATGATTTGGTGTTTTCCGAAACCATAGTTTAAACAAACATTCGCAAACTGCATCGCAAACTTGTGTGGTTGGAACGACAGCTCTCGAACTGTGGTTAGAAGCATCGTTTCTTGTTTTTATGACATGTGGACTTAATAAATCCTTATCTTGAGCAAAATAAGCAAGCTGACATTAAGTACAATGTATATCTTTTATTTCAAATATATACAAATGTCATTTATATATTTTAGTTTGTCAAGAGATTTAAAGCACCGTTTGACGTCATTCACCAGCGTGGTTGAACGACAGGTTTGTGACAATACAGTTTCGAGAAAGAGTCATCACTAGTTGATTTGTTCAACGATGCATCGTACTATGGTAGTTCAGCAGCGAGTTACATTGTTGTTTGGGAAACGCACCCCAGATTAGCTCAAGAAGGGTGCGTAGAGAGCTTCATGGAATGGGTTTCCATGGCCGAGCAGCTGCATCCAAGCCTTACATCACCAAGTGCAATGCAAAGCGTCGGATGCAGTGGTGTAAAGCACGCCGCCACTGGACTCTAGAGCAGTGGAGACGTGTTCTCTGGAGTGACGAATCACGCTTCTCTGTCTGGCAATCCAATGGATGAGTCTGGGTTTGGCAGTTGCCGGGAGAACGGTACTTGCCTGACTGCATTGTGCCAAGTGTAAAGTTTGGTGGAGGGGGATTATGGTGTGGGGTTGTTTTTCAGGGGTTGGTCTTGGCCCCTTAGTTCCAGTGAAAGGAACTCTTAATGCTTCAGCATACCAAGATATTTTGGACAATTTCATGCTCCCAACTTTGTGGGACCAGTTTGGGGATGGCCCCTTCCTGTTCCAACATGACTGCACACCAGTGCACAAAGCAAGGTCCATAAAGACATGGATGAGTGAGTTTGGTGTGGAGGAACTTGACTGGCCTGCACAGCTCAACCCGATTAAACACCTCTGGGATGAATTAGAGTGGACACTGCGAGCCAGGCCTTCTCGCCAACATCACTGCCTGACCTCACAAATGTGCTTCTAGAAGAATGGTCAAAAATTCCCATAAACGCACTCCTAAACCTTGTGGAAAGCCTTCCCAGAAGAGTTGAAGCTGTTATAGCTGCAAAGGGTGGGCCAACTCCATATTAAACCCTACGGATTAAGAATAGGATGTCATTAAAGTTCATGTGCACGTAAAGGCAGGCGTCCCAAAACTTTTGGCAATATAGTGTATATTATGATCAAATGCTGTATGACACTAAACATTTTTAGAGGAGTATTTTTGACTTTTCGTTTAATCAACAGTAATAGGGAGAAATTTCTTCTGCATCCCACAGTACTACAAATACAAGTTATGCCGCCCGCAAAGAAACAAGCGTGGATGTCATCGACTAAATCTTTTGAATTAATTTAATTGTTTTTTTAAATTATTTTGTTTTATTTACAATATGTTTGTTAGACTAACTTTTGAATCTAATTACGTATGAAATAATAGCTATTAAAATCAATTATACAATCAAATTAAAACTCATGGTAATTATAGCTAAAAACCCAACCTCAAACCTAATTTAAGATCACAAAACTCTGAACTTTTTAGTAGTACCTTGGATATCTAAGTCCACTAAAGAAGGGAAAGCGTTTTTGCATTTAGCTCCTAAATTCTGGAATAGCCTTCCTGATAATGTTCGGGGACACATTTCTTTCGCCAAGCATTCACATTATGCATCTCATAACCTTGTACTCCAGTTATATCAGATCAAATGTGCATGATTACCTATTGCTTGAAATGTTATGAACAGCAGCTACGCTAATCATCCATTTGCTTTTCTGTTTCTACCTCGAGATGTCCAACTATAGCTCTAACTAGAGATTACGCCAGCTCTAGTTTGGATCCAGCCTCATCCAGACTTCAGATGCCTCAACACCTGTGAAGAAACTGCGCCAACTCCTGCGAGGACTTCAGATGACGCAAACTCTGCTATGCTATGCTAAATGTTCTATATATTGTGATGAGATCGTTGTTTCTGCCTAAATGAATACATGTTAGCTAACTATATGATTTGTATTATCTTAGAACTGTACATTTCTGAAATATGGACATTACTTGGACAGTCACTTCTGATAACAGATTGCTCTAAATTGTAGAAATGTAGAAACCTGCAGTGTTACATCACGTAAATTCAAATTCTCCAGAAACACATTAAAGTAAGTGGCTGGTGAAGTGAGAGAACAATAGACTATATAGTACCTATTTTACAATGTATATCTGATATGAAATAGGTCAAGACTCACATTACAACCTTCAAAAATAGTTCAGTTTTGAGAATGAAACCAACCTGTTTGTTCCTCAGTATCTTCTTGTTTCACTCTGAATTCTTCTTCAATCTTAATTTCTTCACTCTCCTCTTTAATAAACACCATCTTTATAATAGTGTGTCACGTGGATCTCAGTCGCTGTGTCTAAGCAGAGATGTGGAGAATTAGAGAAAAAAACAAAACACATCCAGACTAATTCTCTGGGTGCGTCTCAATCAGCCCATTAGTCAAGTGCACTCTTATGAACTGTTCTTTGGCGAGTCAAAAACACAGCACAACCAGTGTAACCCAATTCTCAAACAAATGGACTATATTTCCACAGGAGAGGAAGTGAAGCAATGCAACGGATGCTGGTAGGTCACGTGATAATGACAACATGGCGAATTTAGTAGGTTCAAATTTCATTCATACTACTAAACACATTCATACTATATAGAGCATACTTTTTTAAAGGGTTAGTTCATCCAAAAATTAAAATTCTGTCATTAATTACTCACCCTCATGTTGTTCCACACCCGTAAGACCTTTGTTCATCTTCGGAACACAAATTAAGATATTTTTGATAAAATCCGATGGCTCAGTGAGGCCTTTATTGCCAGCAATAACACAGTTCATGTGACTACAGTGGTTCAACCTTAATATTATAAAGCGGCTAGAATACTTTTTGTGTGCCAAAAATAACAAAATAGCGACTTTATTCAACAACATCTAGTGATGGGCGATTTCAAAACACTGCTTCATGAAGCTTCAAAGCTTTATGAATCTTTTGTTTTGATTCAGTGGTTCAGAGCGCCCCCCAGTGGTGAACCATTGCAATTTCAAAACACTTATGACATAACAAAGCCTCCTTTACTGAAATCATTTGATTTTGCCGCTCTGAACCACTGATTCAAAACAAAAGATTCGTAAAGCTTCATGAAGCATCGTTTTGAAATCGCCCATCACTAGATATTGTTGAATAAAGTCATTATTTTGTTTTTTTTGGCGCACAAAAAGTATTCTCGTCACTTTATAATATTAAGGTAGAACCACTGAACTCAAATGAAATGTTTTAAAAATGTTTTTAGTACCTTTCTGGATCTTGAGAGGCGACAGTGACATTGCTGGCAATAGAGGCCTCACTGAGTGAGTAATAAATGACATTATTTTCATTTTTAGGTGAACTAACCCTTAGGGATTCTGGGTGGTTGCTAACGTATTGCTGGGATATTGCTAAATCTGCAGAAACTCAAACATGATTTGCAAAACTGATCCAGTCTCATTGCTTTGCTAACATTAGGAAGAAATGCCAAAATATAAATTCTATACATTTTTTTGTTGTTGTTAACCTTGCACTAAATATTGTGATTTAAATATCCTACAAAATATTAATAAAACAATCTATAAAGTTTAAGTCTATCTATAGTAATCTATTTAATATGCAATGTCTTGACGTGGTGGAGTTTTATTACATTTTGTTACTTTTAAATACTTTCAAGCAGTGTAGAATGGATGATTATGTGCTAATGTAACTTCTGCATATTCATGGACACAAAT
Organism: Hypophthalmichthys nobilis; assembly: GCA_037950665.1. Classification (NCBI taxonomy): domain Eukaryota; kingdom Metazoa; phylum Chordata; class Actinopteri; order Cypriniformes; family Xenocyprididae; genus Hypophthalmichthys; species Hypophthalmichthys nobilis. The sequence goes on from CM075489.1 coordinate 23,352,450, forward strand.
GTGTATGTCAGGGCAGGCCATAAATCCACAAGAACTATTGCTTGATCTGGTGTTGGCACCTCTCACAGACCTCATGCCACCCTACAAATAACTTTATACATCTGGCACTGCTGTGCTTTCATGACAACATTGTTTGTAAAAGTTGTTGTATTTTTCCCCTCAGTGTTTTGACCAGCAGGTGTCGTCAGCGTGAAGCGACTTCAAGCGTTTAGAAACAGTGAATCATTATGCGACTCAGTCTGTTTAAAAGCTCAGTTTGTTGGATCAATCCTTGTCAGTGAGTGAACTCGTGTTTAAGATAAACTGATTCATAATACAGAAAGCGAAACGAGACGCACGTTTTCTGTTACACGTGTGTTGGATGCGTTTTATCCATAAAAATATAGTTCCCTAAAGTTAAATAAAGGGACGATAGAGCCTTACAATGTTACATAATAATAATTAATTCGTTTTACATCTCTTGTAAAAACTATAAAATTTACTTAACGGTTTTCAGTGTATTTAAAAGTAAACAATTATTAAAAATACAAACCTTTCTTCAGCCAAATCACGGGCGCAGGAACGCAGCGCAGCCTTATAACGTCACATCGCCACACCAAAATAAAAGCCCTGTTCACACGCTAAAATCTCAAGTGTAAAGACATTTACATAAAATACACACACACACACACAAAATATTATACATAAAAATCATATAAATCATATATTTGGGCAATGCACGTCACATCACTAGACCAAAATAAAAGTCCCAATCACAAGCTACTGTCTAAAATCTCAAAAGGTCACAGGAAATGACATACAAATATATTTAATATTAAAAATATATGAAATACTCTTTTCTTGTGACAGGCATGGAGATGGCAGTGAAGCAACACAACTAATGCCGTAGGTAACATGACAACAAAACACAGCAGATGTAGGATGTCCAAATTTCATTTATACTATATAGAACATACTTTTTTTTACGATCATAAAGCAATTTTCAAACCAAATGTATTATCTACTATACAGAATGTGATTTCCGACATAGCTCTGGTGTTTATAGTAATTCTGAAGACTTCCATTAGCTGGTTCAGGGCTGTTAGAGCTAAACTCTGTAGGAAGGTGGTCCTCCAGGAGCAGGATTGGGCACTCATGTTATAAAATAAAGTAAAAACAAAGCTGTATTATGGACTACAATACATACGGGAGATTACAAACAAGATTTGGTTTAAATGCAGTATCTTTGGTCATGAGTTGAGCACATTAACCCTACAGCGAGAAACCTGAACAGTACAAAAGTAACTCTGGAAAAAGGTAACATTTTTTCAACTGTGCCATAATTATAATTTACTCAAAAGCAATATTCTTATCAGTGTTTTATCATCTCATTGGTAATACTCTCGGCCCAGTGACTATTATTCATTAACAATGAATAACAATAAATAATACATGTGCTGCAAATACTTTTTAGTCTGGTATTTGCCATCTAATCATAGCCAATAGCCTACAACATCATCTTTTATAACAAGATTTTGTACAAATGCATTAAATGAAAAACTGTCAACGGTTTAAAGAAATTAAAGTATTTTAAAGATATTTAAAAATGTTTGCTGCATGACTAAAAAAAAATACACTACTCATAAAATTGCATTTTTTGAGAGGAAAAAAGTTGCGTAGACCTATACATCGCATTTTAATAGCTACATTCAGAAATAATGTAAAATACCAGTAAAAAAATCAAAATGTTAAAAACATTATAAACACTATAAAACTATAATCTATTTTAGTTCCCCTCATTCCACAACAAATCCTCTAAAGTTAACAGTATTTAGGCTATACAAACGTCAATGCCACCACAAATTAATTTAAGGTGAAACTGAAGCCTACCTTTCTTCAGCATGAATCCAAATGTTTCATTATTCACAACGTACACTGCCCGGCCAAAAAAAAAAAGTCGCTGTTTGGATTTAAATTGGCTAATACTTGAGAGTTTATGACAGGATCATTGATGTTGTGATTATGTTTCTAGCATGTTATATGTTTGGGAACAGTTCTTCTAACCCTAATTGATGGAGTGTGTAGCTTTTCATTTTTTAAACAACCATGCAGGAAGCCATATTCCAGGATAACAATGTCAAGATTCATCACGCTAAAATTGAGAAAAAAAAGTGTTGAGAGGGAGCATAAAGCATCATTTTCACAAATGAATTGACACCTCAAGAGGTAAGGTCCAGACCTTAAATTCATTGAAAGTCTTTGGGATGTGCTGGAGGAGACTTTACAGAGTGCTCACATCTTCCATTATCAATACAAGATCTTGATTAAAATTTGATGCACCTCTTGCTGGAAAAAAAATGTTGTGATGTTATTTCCATCAAGAAGTGCATCCATTTTTGGTCAAGATCTTGTATTGACAATGCAAGAGTCAAGCACTCTGTAAAGTCTCCTCCAGCACATCCCAAAGACTTTCAATGAAATTAAGGTCTAGACTCTGAGGTACCAATTTATGTGTGAAAATAATTCTTCATGTGCCCTCCCAAACATTCTTTCACAATTTGAGCCTGATTAATCTTGACATTGTCATCCTGGAATATGGCCATCTGATATGGTTGTTTAAGAAATGAAAAGCTACACACTCCATCAATTAGGGTTAGAAAAACTGTTCCCAAACATAAAACATGCTAGAAACATAATAATCACAGCAATATGATCCAGTCATACACTCTCTAGTATTTGCCTATGTAAATCCAAACAGTGTCGGTGCTGATAGCCTAGTGGTTAGTGCACCGACATATGGCGCCAATGCGTTCACAGCGACCCGAGTTCTCTCTGAATAAAGGCACAAAAAGCCCATAAAATATAACTTTAAATCCAAACAGCGATTTTTGTTTTTTTGGCCGAGTAGTGTATTTCGATGCTAAACTATTATTTATTATGTAAACTAAGCTTTGAACTTCACTCGCATTATCGACGTAAAACATACTTTACATATAACAGCGCAGTGAAGCAGTGGTCATGCTGAATGGCACAGATTGTATTACGGACTGTTTAAATTGGGCAGTGTAACTTTGTATATGTTTGGATGACTATTTTATTTTGACAATGAACAGGCCGCGATATCCAGTTAGCAATGCTAAAACATGTTGTTTGTGTGAGTGAGGCAACAGTGCAATCACTGGATTTTTTTTCTGCTAAGAGAGAAAATTTACTTCGTAATTTATGGTCATATAGATAGAAGCAAGACATCATTCAAAACTGTTAAGCTTTTGTAAAATAAAGAAAACATGCAGGATGCCACTTTCTGCCATCTCGGTTTCCTTTCCCTGAACTGAACCGAAACTCCGCACAAATTATTTCTCTCATTTTGTTACTCTGTAATTATTTAAGTGAAATATATTTCATGTATAGGCCTATATATTTCTTTTTGTATATTTAGTTTTATTCTGCTTTCTCCGTTTACAGAAGCCCTGCAGGTGCGTGATGTGACGACGTGTGAATCCATGTTCTACACTATCCTGCAATTTTCGCTGGTTTCAAAACACACAAGCTGCCAATCTGCCATTCATTTTCACATAAATGTAGGCCTAATGCTTGACAGTTGGTGACATATCCTCAGAAAACCTAACGCCAGGGCATTACCATTGTGACTTACCTAACCTATGATGACTTGACAGCTGAGCGCGGGCATTTCACTTACGTTGAATACGTCAATGTCACATTTGCATAGGCCGTACTTTTTGAATTTTGTGATTAGCTGACTTCCAAATTAAAATAATAAACAGAACTATAAAATAACTCTATTAACCGGTTAATGGCCATTTCAAATAAGAGTTTCTGTTCAGAACAATTAAATTTGATTTAATTTCTGTTTCTGGTCATGTTCCTGTTAAAATTTTGTTCGTTTTTGTTTTCGTTACTTGAACCGGTTCGGAGGCCATTCTACAACTGAATTAACTCCCGAAAAATGCAGATAGTGACAACCACATTTACAAAAATCCTAAGTACTGTGTACGGAACCGAACTGACCAACTAATTGTTATTGTTATTGTATTTTAACATGCATTAGAAATATTTCTCTCTTTCTTATGTGCAGACAGTGCGATGCAATAAATCACAGGCAAAGTGGTACGAGCCTTGACTCATTCGTGTTGCCAGATCTTGCTAGAAAAGCAGCGAACAAGATCGAACCCACAATAAACTGAAATAAATCCAAAACAAGCTTAAGCACTTAAATAAGCCCTTAACCACATATATAATTGGTGGACATGGCAACAATGCAAGAGTGTGCTCTGTGAAGCAGCCTTTCCAAGCATAAGCAAAACATGACGTCTCCATCGACTGTGCTTGTTAAAATTGCTGAACATAATGAGTCCTTTGTCACTATAATATTTCTTTGGTCAGAATAGCAGGTACTGAACAGGCAAGATGCCAGAAATTTGCAATGATTGACAACATAGTAACCATAGCAGTTTCGAGAGGGAATGGACCAATAATTTAGGGAATTCACTCCCACATTTAAATGCGGTTGTGACTCCTGAAACTTTACAGTGTGTACTGTTACGTTATAATTTTTAGTGTTCTTTGTGTTTCCATAATATTTGTGTAATCTTTTCGATCTTTCCTTTTTAAATTTTAGATCTCCGCTGATTTGCTGCCGCCTACCAGCGGTAACTGGGTGATCAGCGGGTGGTCCTTTTAAAATGCCTCTTCCGCTCATCAGAAGTGAGATGTGCGACTCCGGGGCCGATCGCACTAATCCAAACTTCCTGCCTGCCGCCAGACCAAAATGTCTTCTCAGAGTTTTTGAGTGTTTCTTCTGATCGATTGTTTCTTTAGAATGTGGTAGGAATGTAGGGGAGACCTGCCCTTTTGTTTAAATCTCATTTATATTATGTTTTTGTTAAAAGTAGTTAGGTTAGGTTGACTGTATTTATTTTTGTTTTCTTTGTGACACGTTATTTACCAATAATACTAATAATACATCTTTATTGTCAACCGTGGTTGAAATTTGTCTTTTACATTGCGGTTTTATTTTATTGGAGTGGTTTTGTTTGTTATTTTGGGCCTTGGGTCTCTCTGACATAAAAATACCACTTTATTATTTTTATTTCTTTCTCTTTTTTTTTCTCAGACGAATTATATTGCATTATTGTTACTTTGTCTGAACCGTGGGTCCCGTAACGTATTCTACTAATTTATGGTTGGCTTTTTCTTCTGTGATTTACAATAAATTTACCTTATAATTTAATGTGGTTTTTTTGGTCCTTTTTGGTCTGACGGCCTGCTGGAAGCCTTTCGTTCTTTTCTTTTATTTATTACGTCTTACCCCAGAGGACGTAATAAAATGGGGGCTCGTCCGGGATTTTAACCCAGAAGCTCTCATACCCAAAGCGAGAATCATACCCCTAGGCCAATAGCATTTTCTGAAAGTGCTTGTGTTTGAGTTAAAGGATTTTACATTAACCAATTTTAGTGTTGGATTTAAATAATGCCTTTTTCACCTTTATGTAAAAAGTGTCTAAAGGTCTTCTCTGGATTATTTTTTGAGTCATTAGCTGTAAAGGGAATGAAATTGTAAAAAAAGAGAGAGACAGAGAGAGAGAAGTGCTATAGATGTAACTGAACTGTAAATTATTGAAACTATTCAAAACTAAGCTTAAGCATGGTGAAATCAAACTAGTTAAGAGATGATCAAGTCAGTTACAAGACATTTTGAGGACCTCATTTTAAATGAAGTTCAGTTTTGTAGCAGTTTAACATATCCTCACGAGGCACCGGTTATGTCGGGGTTATGACCAAAATATAGCTCTAGAAATAAAATTAAGAGACCACTGCAAAATTAACAGTTTCTCTGGATAAACTATTTATATGTATGTGTTTGAGAAAAATTAACATTTTTGTTTTATTCTAGAAACTAGTGACATTTCTGCCAAATTGAGTAAAACCATTGTCATTTAGATCATTTATTTTCAGAAAATAATAACTGGTCAAAATAACAAAAAATATGTTACAAATAATGCAAAGAAAAAGTTTCGGTAGGACCTTAGTTCATCTTCAGAACACAATTTAAGATATTTTTGATAAAATCCGATGGCTCAGTGAGTCCTCCATTGCCAGCAAGATACTTAACACTTTCAGATGCCCAGAAATCTACTAAAGACTTCAAAACACTACTTCATGAAGCTTTGAAGCATTACAAATCTTTTGTTTCAAAATCAGTGGTTTGGAGCATGTATCAAACTGCCAAAGTCACGGCCCCTAGTGGTGAACCATTGAAATTTCGAAACACTTATGAGGTAACAAAGCCTTGTTTACTGAAATCACATGACTGGCAGTTTGACAAAAGCTCCGAACCAGCAGTGTTTTGAAACCACCCATCACTAGATATTGTTGAATAACGTCGCTTTTTGTTTTTTTGCGCACAAAACGTATTCTCGCCACATCATAACATTAACGCTGCATTCATATGGGGCGTCAGCATCAACGCTTCTCATTTACTTTGAATGGGTGACATCATGCGTTGCTGAACTGAATTGTGGGTTCCGTTGCGTCGCTTCACTCGTGTTGCAAGCGGCAGAAGTTGAAGATTTCTTTTTTCGCAGGCGTCAGCCAATCAGATCGCCGTATGCAGACGCTCTAGAGCAGTCACTGGCCAATTGCATTCATGCAACACCGGAAAGCAATGTGATTGGCTGTTACCACTATAACGGTCGCGTCAACACAAGCTTCAGACACGCCCTCCATCAAGCGTTGATGCTGACGCCCCGTGTGAATGCAGCGTAAGGTTGAACCACTGTAGTCACATAAAATGTTTTAAATCTTTAGTAGCTTTCTGGGTATCTGAAAGTGTTAATTATCTTGCTGGCAATGCAGGCCTCATTGAGCCATCGAATTTTATCAGAAATGTCTTACGGGTGTGGAACGACATGAGGGTGAGTAATTGACAGAATTTTCATTTTTGGGTGAACTAACCCTTTAAAGTAATAAAATCCATGTCACTACCCCTTTAAACTGAATCAAATTTATGAGTTACGGCCCTACGCAATCAAAATTCATTCAAAGAATTCATTTAAACAGATAATTCCTGGTGCTATTTTAAATTGCAGATCCCTTTGAAACTAATTCCACACAAAGAGGGTCTCAAATCTACATCTTTTCAGGATGTATCTGTATGATGGGAATAGAAATGTTTATTACACTGAGCAAAATTAAATTCAGTGCGCAAGTGATTTCTGAAATTGTTCTATCTTGCAAACCTCTTGCCACACTGAGGAACCTTGCAAATTATTTCCGGAATGAGTTTGCAAATGCCTTTTCAGGTCTCTTTGATATGTGAAACTCTTTTCACACTGAAGACAAGTGAAAGGTTTCTCTCCAGTGTGAATTCTCATGTGAATGTTAAGGTTTCCTTTTTGAGTGAAACTTATTCCACACTGTTGACAGGTGAAAGGGCTCTCTCCAGTGTGAACTCTCATGTGGACTTTAAGGTTTCCTTTTCGACTGAAACTTTTCCCACACTGTTGGCAGGAGAAAGGGTTCTCTCCAGTGTGAATCCTAATGTGAGCATTAAGGTTCCCATGCTGATCAAAACTCTTTCCACACTGAGGGCATGTGAAAGGCTTTTCTCCAGTGTGAATTCTCATGTGGGCATTAAGAGTTGGTCTATGTGTAAAACTCCTTCCACAATGAGGACATGTGTAAGGCTTCACTCCCGTATGAATTCTCATGTGGCTTTTAAGGCTTCCTTTTCTGTTGAAACCTCTTCCACAATAATTGCAGGTAAAAGGCTTCTCTCCAGTGTGAATGCTCATGTGGTAATTGAGGTTTTCTTTTCTGTTGAAACATTTTCCACACTGTTGGCAGGTGAAAGAACTCTCTTCATTGTGAATTCTCATGTGGACTTTAAGCTTTCCATGTTGTCTGAAACTCTTTCCACACTGAAAGCAGGTGAAATGACATCTAGTTCCTGGCTTTTTAGATTTTTTTTGTGCGGAAGTAATTTCAGTCGGTGAGCAACTATAAGCTTTTGTTATGAAATCATGATGTTTCTCATACGGATTGTTCTCTTCCTTTTCATTCAGTTCTTGACTCTCCTCTTTCTGTGCAATCAGGCCTATAAAGTGAAAACAGACAAATAAAAGTTAACCATCCAAAACAACAACAACAACAACAAAAAACCATGTAGATCCTATGCTGTATACCACCCACTCTGCTGTAAACTCAGAACTTATTCTCATATTGTCAACTCTTCAATCTTTTTAAGCACACATACCAAAAACATGTTGGATATGTATGTAACAGGATGCTGCATCTGTAGCTGATGCTATGGGAATGTCCCCAGGTGTGATGATAGTCTGAAGTCTGAATATAATCACACCAATTTATTGTACCCAAACACACAAATGAACTTGATGAAATTACTAGCATATGGGCACTATTTTCTCTAGTACATTAGAAACTGTTGCACCCACCCAGATTAATAAAGGTTAGAGAGAAAAATATTGCACCATAGTACAACAGTATTACCCACGCTCTCAAGAGAGAAATTCGTAACCTAGAGCGCAAATGGAAACAAACCCATTTACATGACTTTTAAAACTGTGTGGAAAGAGTGTGTCCCGCTATCCAGGTGGAAAAAAAGTTCATTTCTATAATGTATTTAAAGTGCTCTATTTTCGTGCACTAATTTTGTAGTTAATATACTAAAAAGCCTTTAGTACTTCTTAAGATAGTCTTAAGAACATCTAAGTGTACTCAACTGTGCTATTTTGAGACAACATGAAATATGAACTAAAATGTGCTTTTAATATACTATCTCTGTATTTAAAAAATATATTTAATTACCACTTGTAGTACACTATAATGTATTATAAGTAGTATCTCTCTTTCTTGCGCACGATCCCAGTTCTCTCAGATAGCGCGCGATCGGTTCTCCTTGCGCCTGAATGGTCAAATGCACACATAGTTGTCAAAATGTCCATCGTGTGAAGTATCTCACATAAATACAGTCGGTTATGGCTTAAGTCGACATAAACATTTGGGTGAAAACAGGATATGTGTCAGTATCCATGGATTCGGTCTTAAAGGGACCATAGCCTATATTTGTCATTAATGTTAATAAAACAACCAAATATGTTAAATTTATACATGGTAAATAAACCTACTGTATCTGAAAAACCAGTTTATTTAATTTGTATCTCTATAGTATTTGTTGTATTGTTTGTAATTTGTTTGTAATTTTTTTTATATAACAACAATTATATATATTGGTAATTATGCCCTTTGAAGGTTATTGGATACTGTGAAATTTTTGCTCTAAGTTTGTGACAAGCACATAAAAATTATTCATTTTTTCATTAGAGTAATAAAGAAGCTGTCCTACATTCATTAGTCTCACTGTGTTGTGCTTGGAAAACTGCAACATTACCAAAAAAAAACAAGAGAGAGAAACTAATAAATGCATTGGCATCGGTATCAGCGAGTACTAGAAAAAAGTATCAGTACTCGTACTCAGTCCTTAAAAAAATGGTATCGGTGCATCCCTAATGCTAACATTAAGCCTACCTCGAAAACTAACATTATTTCAGACGAGGCTGACGCAACAACCACAACGGATCTACTTGATTCCTAACCATTAGTCAATACACAATCTTCAGCCGACAACAATTCATCTGTAGCTGGTCCTTCACTGGAGTGCCACCAATCAACTCAGCAGCCCATCCCACCATAGGATTATGGCCCAGTGGATGTAGGATCTGCATGTGGAAATGACCATGCAGGTGGGTCACTGTCGCAAGACCTGCCTTCAGATCTGTCTGAAATACATGAAAAGGCAACCCAACCACATCTCAAAAAATGTCCAGACAGAGTGATATCTGGCAAGGCACGGAGCTTCTCAAGCAGATGGTATGATGAATTTAAGTGGATAGAATACAGCCGGACAATATTTTGCAAGGCGTGCTGACACTTCAAACTGAGTACTCCTTCGTGCGACATGGATTTCAGGACTGGAAACACATTCGTCAAACGTGTCTCCGTCATGCTAGTGGAAAAACGCACAGTCACGCTCGGTAAATTAAATGCATTCAGAGAAAGCCACATGCCAAACAGCCGAGGGACGGTTTTGAATCAATTGCATGGGGATGTATTTGAACAAAGAAATAAAGAACATTTAAAGATTGTGCTCGACATAGTAATGCTGTGTGCAAAACAAGATATTGCTCTAAAAGGACATAGAGAAACTGGTGACTCCCTTAACAAAGGGAACTTTCTGGAAATGTTTAAATTGTTGTCCAAATATGACCCGGCCATCCAGGCGAGGCTTAAAGATCTTCTGCGCAATTCAACACACATGAGCCCTGACGTGCAGAACGAACTTCTGGGATGTGCGGTGACAGTGCAAAATTAGGCAAAAACTACACATTCCCAATACTTATTATGCCATTCTGGCAAATGAGTACAAAGATGTGTCAAAACAAGAACTCGTAGCTGTGTGCGTAGGAGTCATTAAGGAAAGGGCGATTGGATTCATGAACACGTTGGACCTGACTGCTGCTGGAATATCAGAAAAAATATTACAACTTTTGGAGCAATTGGAACTAGACCCGCTTCTGTGTGTTGGTCTGTCTTTCGTCGGGGCAGCTGTCATGTCAGGGAACCGTGGAGGTGTCCATGTAATCCTAAAACGAAGATTTCACAATGCCATCTATATTCATTGCTGCTCTCACAGACTAAATCTGGTTTTGTGCAAGGTGGCCTCTGCATCTGGGCACGTAGGCACATTTTTTTACATTTTAAACTCTCTGCATACATTCACTACTGGAGCTCAGAGGCTTGCCATCTTCCTGGAAATTCAGAAAGAGATTCACCTAGATCGACAACCCTTAGAGTTCGAGCAACCTTCAGACACCCGCTGGAGCTCCAGAGCAGGTTCAGTAAGTAAAGTGCTACAACTGCTAGATGTAATTCTGGAAATGCTAGCCCAGTGTTCCGAGAAAATTGGCGAGATCAAATTTGAAGCAGATTCTCTGTTGCACCAGGTTCAAACGAAGCAGTTTTTGTTTTTGCTGATGACATTCGGAAGGATTTTTGAAACTACTGAATTTGCAACCAGGGGTTTGCAGAGCTCCACACTCTCCGTCACAGACACAACTTGGTCAAATTCAGAGACAATTCCGAGGGAGATTTTCAAAAAAGTCATTAAGTTATCTGAAGAACTAATGACCAAGCATGACATTTCGGAGTGGGATGTCTCATCATCGCGTAAGCAAAAGTTGGCAAGTAAATTCTGTGATCACTAAAACTGCCTTATGTGATATTTTTTGTTAAAAGTTTAATTTGAGTTTTAATTATTAATTAATTTGATCAACTAATTGATTAAATATTAGCTACTTTCGTCTTTCCGAGAATGTTTATATTGTTAAAAACTTGATAGGATAAAAACTGCCTTATGTACGATTTGAATTTTTGTTAAATGTTTTATTTGAGCGTTGATTATTAAATAAATTTGATAAACTAGTTGATTAATTAAATAAGCGCTATTTTCTTTTTTCCCGAACATAGTTCTATTAAAAACTTATTGCCTTATGTGCGATTTAAATTGTCAAACATTTTATTTGAGCGTTGATTCTTAAATAAATTAACTAATTGATTACATTTTCCCAAAAATTTTAATTAAGTTGTTTAGGTAAAATTAATCAAATTATTTAAAAAGTCTAATATTAAGTACTTATTAAAAACGTTTGTGATGGATACGTGGTAAGTTTTTGTTGTTGTACTGCACGTGTCCTACTGCGCTTGAAAAAAAAAAAAAAAAAAAAAGACTGTAGTCATCTTATCTTAATATTGAGTCTGTTATTTTGCTTCTGGCTATAAGAAATGTGAAGCCCAGGCCCGGCCAAAAATAAAATTCTGCCTACACCACTGAACTGATATGAAATAGGTTGTCAAATTATAATTGATAGGATTATTATTGCCATGTCAAATAAAACCACTTTAATTATGACACTCATAAGACATTCTTCAAAAATATCATAGCTGAACATTTTAATAAGGATCAAATGACTAAGTTTAGTTTTGAGAATGAAACCAACCTGTTTGTTCCTCAGTATCTTCTTGTTTGACTTTGAATTCTTCTTCAATCTTCATTTCTTCACTCTCCTCTTTAATAAACGCCATCTTTATAACTGCATGTCATGTGGATCTCAGTCGCTTCACCAGGAGTTTTTGTGTGTGTGTCTAAGCAGAGATGTGGAGAATTAAAGAAAAAAAAAACACAAAACATCCAAACTAATTTTCTGGGTGCGTCTCAATCAGCTCATTAGTCAGTGCACTCTTATGAACTGTTCATAAGAGTCAAAAACACAGCACAACCAGTGTAAAACCCCACACAGTCCTCATGCCACCCTATAAATAGCTTTTTACAAAAGCTGTTGTTTTTTCCCCTCAGTGTTTTGACCAGCAGGTGTCGTCAGCGTGAAGCGACTTCAAGCGTTTAGAAACAGTGAATCATTATGCGACTCAGTCTGTTTAAAAGCTCAGTTTGTTCCATCAATACTTGTCAGTGAGTGAACTCGTGTTTAAGATAAACTGATTCATAATACAGAGAGCGAAACGAGACGCACGTTTTCTTTTACACGAGTTAGATGCGCTTTATCCATATAAACATCCTTCCTTAATGTTAAATAAAGGGACGATAGAGCATTACAATGTTACATTCAATAATAAGTAATTCATTTTACATCTATTTGATAACCGTCCAGTATATTTTATAGTTTTTATATCAATTTAAAAGCAAACATTTGTTAAAAACACAAACCTTTCTTCAGCTGAATCACGGGCGCAGGAAAGCGGCCCAGCCTTATGACGTCACATCGTCACACCAAAATAAAAGCCCTGTTCACACGCAAAACCCTCAAGTGTAAAGAATTTTACATAAAACACACACACACACACACACAAAATAAATTTTATACATAAAAATCATATATATATATCTGGACGATGCTCCATTTTGTTGTTTCAATGCATTTGAACCTAATAGTGTCCAAGAAAAAAGCAATATTGGGCTATACAATAAACAAGGTTTGTCAAAATTAAACCAAGCATATTATTCAAAAACAAATATGAAACAAATCAATTGGTAATGTTGCATTTTTATTAATTGAACAAAATTAATTCCTTAACTTTGTAATCATGTGTGTGTGATATATATATATATATATATATATATATATATAAATGCGCAGACTCGCCTGTGGAAAATTAATGACCATTCTTTCTATATAAAGTTAACATGGGAATACATAAATATGTCTCCAAATGGCACGATTAAATATGTATGTGTGTTTTTATTTGATATGATTTTATTAGCTTAAATAAAATAACATAACTTATGATTGTTAGAAAAAAACTAATGAAAACTAGAATCCTTGCCTTCAAAACTAACTGGAATAAAAATAAAATTAAGTTTTCATACTTTTTTTCATTTCATCTGCGTCAAGCCGCTGCCGATTCTGCAAAACCAGTGAGCTTAGTTTCAGGGTACACCTAGAGCTTCTAATATAATGAATAATATCTGTTTTATATGTGGTTAATTTGTATGTCAACACACTAATTATAGTTATTGTTTTATTAATTAGCTAAATTTGAAACTTGCCACCTTTACTGTCATAATCACTCACAATCTCTGTTTATGTTACCAAATGATTTGGCATGTGACCACACATGCTTCCATGCATCTTCTTCTCTTCAAGATACCACATGCTCCCTGAGGTTGCTCGTAACCGTGGTTGCATCAGTGAGAGTACAACTGGTGGACTAAAGGGCCTTGTGTGCATCATGCACAACACACAGAAAGTCCTCGAATAGAACAAGATGCGTAATAAATTTAACCCTATTCATGTGATCATAAAGTGTTTACTGAGATGGGTTTCTAATAGGTATTAATCTTCATTCATGCAATTATTATATTGTAATCTGTTGCAGAGCTGCTGTTGTATGAAAATACTGCCATGATTACTGATCCTGAAAATCCCTCCATTCACCACCGGGGGTCTCTTTCCCCTGAACTCAATTTCACAGAATATTTCAGCCCTGAGCAAACCACACTCAGTTCTCAGTTCAGGTCTTATTTTGCCATGGCTACAATTCTGAGTGTTTATTCACTGTGATCTGTCTTGCCTGATTTTGATTCTTGCTTTTCTGGCTTATTTCTGATTCCTGCTGCCTCCCTTTTGACCCTGCCTGTCTATGGATTACTCTGTATTTGATTGCTGCCTGCTCTGACCTACTGCCTGGATTACTACGTTAACTGCTTTGCCTGTTTTGCTGTTATTACTGGTGATTCGACTCCTGCCTGTTTGTTTTCTGCTAACACGTCTGTACAATAAACTGCATATAGATCTCAACTCAAGCACGTCCGAGTCTGCGTTACAACTACATTAGATTTGTAGGTGTTCCTAACAAACTGACAACTACAGGGGAGGACTGACAGTTAATAATACTGGAGTACACGACGTGATACTCGCAATAACCAATGAGAGTGAGAAAGCATCACCTACCGTAGTAGTTCCCAACCAGGTTCCTGGAGGCCCCCCAACATTGCTCATTTTGCATCTCTCCTTTATCCGACTCTACTAATGAGCTGATGATCTGATTTAGGTGTGTTTGATTAAGGAGACATGGAAAACATGCAGTGTTGGGGGACCTCTAGGACTGTGGTTGGGAACCCCTGGCCTACCAGATGTTGCATGATTCTTCAGCTGAAACTTGGCAGCCACAAACATGCCATTACCAATCAGCCCAAACCGACATGGCTCTGAAAGGTCAAAGATTTACGCTTCTTGGCTGGGGCATCACCAGACGGGTTAGAGTTAATTACAGATCCAAAGAGGTAGTGGTACCTTTTCATTTGGCAATATCCCCAAATAGCATCTGCCTCTATTTCGAGCCCCCTCTTCATAGCCACCGTCTGACGGGTCCCTTGCAGTGTCCGGTTAGCCAGACCTTCTTCATTTTTCTCGAACCTGGCAGATATTTCTGAAACATGAGGCAGTCAATCTACACCTCCTTAGCTGATGTCATTCAGTATATAAACTTTGGTCTCTGGTAGCACATTCAAATTTGTGTGCCATGTCTCAGGTGACATCCAGACTCCTATGGTGTAGCTGTTGTGGTTCAGTACAGACAAACATGCAACTGGATGGCTGTAGGTGGTAATTCTGAAGAGGCACAGATGGACGTGGTGGGGCAGCATGGAAGGGCAGGTTTCTCTTTGCTGTTGAACCTGGCAGAGTCAACCAGGGGAATTTCACAGCTGATGCCCATGCTGCAGATCATTGGCGCCTCAGCTGTAGAGAAATCTTTACACACCTCTGTCACTTGGGAAGTAACAATATATTGATTAACAATATACGAAATATAATAATATATAGGGCTGCCCCCCAATAGCAAGCAACTGGCAAAAAAACTTCCACCTCATTGGCCCTGGGACTGCACCATCAAGCTGGTGCCTGGTGCCATACTACCCATTTTACATTTACATTTACATTTAT
Organism: Hypophthalmichthys nobilis; assembly: GCA_037950665.1. Lineage (NCBI taxonomy): Eukaryota > Metazoa > Chordata > Actinopteri > Cypriniformes > Xenocyprididae > Hypophthalmichthys > Hypophthalmichthys nobilis. The sequence goes on from CM075489.1 coordinate 23,367,986, forward strand.
GCATTTGGCAGACGCTTTTATCCAAAGCGACTTACATTGCATTATACTATACATTTGTATCTGAGTATGTGGGTATTCTACCCAAAGGTAGAATCTATCCACTACCAATCCCGGAGACACAGGCCATGGATTAATACATCAAGGAGGCACTCAAATAAGGCTTCATCCAACCATCTACTTCCCCTGCCATTTCCAGCTTCTTCTTCGTGGCAAAAAAGGATGGAGGCTTGTGGCCGTGCATCAATTACAGAGCCCTGAATGATCAAACCATTAAGTACCACCATCCCCTCCCTTTGGTTCCCATGGCCTTGGAACAGTCTTCCATGGATTCATGGATGAGGTGTTCTGAGACATGCTCCAGAGATTTGTCATTATCTACATCAGTGGTTCTCAACCACATTCCTGGAAGCCCCCCAACACTGCACATTTTGCATGTCCCCATTTGATCAAGCACACCTGAATCAGGTCATCAGCTCATTAGCAGAGACTACAAGACCAGAAATGGGTGTGTCAGACAAAGGAGACATGGTAAATGTGCAGTGTTGGGGGGCCTCCAGGAATGTGGTTGGGAACCACTGATCTACATCAATGATATCCTCATCTACTCCCGGAACCTGGCCGAATATCGTGCAGGTCCTTCAACATCTCAGAGACTACCAACTCTACCTCAAGTTGGAGAAATGCGAGTTTCATCTCCCATCCATCCACTTCCTGGGTTACATCATCAATGGATGTGGCATCCAGATGGACCAGGGGAAGGTTCATGTTGTTAGAAACTGGCCACAACCCACTACCATAAAAGAACTGCAACGGTTTCTAGGCTTTGCCAATTTTTATCACAAATTTATTGCCAACTTCAGTCTGATTGTCTCTCCCATAACCTCATTGCTCCATAACCAGCGTAAATCTCTGTCCTGGAATCCAGCTGCCACTGAGGGTGTACTCACACTAGGCACGGTTGCCTTGAACTGAGCGCGATTGTGTACTATCAAAGTAGTAATAAAGATGTTTGCCGTCATAATGATGACAGTAGCACACACAAAAGTATAGCTGTCCCATGCTCTGGCACGGTTAGCGCTCACACTGCATGCAAACTGCGCTCGAGCCCAACCGAACCACGCTCTGGCCACACCTTTTCTAAGTGGGCCAGGGCCGGCTAAACGAACCGTGCCCGGGCACAGAACAGAGCAATCACACTTGTCAAACGCGCTCGGGCACGGTTCAGAGCGCCTAGTGTGAGTACACCCTGAAGCTTTCCAACAACTGAAAGAGGCCTTTGCACTCCTCTTGCTCCTATCCTCAAACACCCCAATCCAGAGTTACCCTTCATTGTGGAAGTGGATGCATCCACCAATAGTGTGGGAGCGGTGTTAACAAAACGGCAGGGGGAACCAGCTCAGCTTCATCCAATTGCCTTCTTCTCATGGAAATTGTCCCCGGCAGAGCAGAATTATGACATTGGTACCTGTGAACTCCTCGCCATCAAGCTTGCTCTAGAGGAATGGAGACACTGGCTGTAACCTGGAATATCTACAGAATGCACACCGTCTGAATCGTCGCCAAGCCTGGTGTGCTTTATTCTTCATGCATTTTGACTTCAAAGTTACTTGCTGTCCAGGAGACGAGAACACCAAGGCAGACGCACTTCTAATCCACTTCAAAATACACAGAAATGATTAATGGTGATCTAGCACCATACTTTCTGAAAAAGTTGGTCGCAGATGTGGGAGTACTTCGTATGAGAGACTTATAACTGGTTTTCGGTGTCTCCAAAGTGCAGGAAGGCCTACAGGGCCATATATGAGAACATCAACTGTGGGGAGAAAGGTGTATGCCACACGTTGGGTCTCCATTGAACCCGCGGTTTCATGCATTTTGGACCAGTGGGAGGAGCTTAGGCTGCACTTCGCAGTCACCAAGTATTTTTGGTGTACTATATGCTGATTGATGCTCTTCTTGATTATTCTGATATCCTCTGGTATAACATAATATTGACAATTGTGTTTGTCGATATGTTCATGCCTTTCTACCCATTCAACAGTAGGTTCCCTCCAAATTTTCAAACGTCTTGACCCCGCCTCTGCTTCAATTTCATTGGTTGAATCTGTTAACAGAAAATTTTCCTATCTGCCCTTAGAACAATTTTGAGTAAGTAAAACTCCCATCAGTGAGAGGGCTTCGGCAGTGCAGGATTTTTTTCCCATCGAGACGCTTTGCTGCATAGAAAGAGAGGATAGACACGCCAGTCTATGTGGGTTCATCAGATTTTGGGGGCAAGAAAAAATCTTGCCAAGTACCTTTGTTTGGTCCAAGAACAGTAGTCGGTTCAAGGAGTACTTTCGGGTGAGCAGGACACAGTCTGAAGTGTTGTCCTGGAAAATTAGACCTACTACTACAAGGAGAGACACAAACTACTGGGAGGCCATCAGCTCCAAAGACCGTCTCTGCATTTGTTTATTTTACTATTATTATTATTTATATATTATTTATTTATTATTTTACACATCTAAACACATTAATCCTTTAATATAATTAAAGCCTGATTTAAATATATGTTTTATAGAATTTATAACTACTGGCCCTTTGCAACTTTTTTCAGTATTTATTTCAGGTATAGATACCTGAAATAAATACTGAAAAAGTTGCAAAGGGCCAGTATCAGATCTGTCAACAGGACACTCATTTAGATCAATAGCTTTTAGCTACAGGGTGGGTTACTGCACAGTGGCAAGGGTGGTGAAAGAAGTTTGTGTGGCAATATGGTCTGTCACATATGCCCTTCCCTGAACAACACCACTGGAAGAGGATCGCTGAAGACTTCCATAGGCTATGGAACTTCCCCAACTGCCTGGGAGCAATCGATGAGAAGCATCTTGCAATACAGGCCCCATTATCAACAGGGTCCATATATTTTTATTATAAAGGGAGTTTTTCCATTGTCTTCCTAGCAGTAGTTGATACCTGATACCTTTTCCGAATGGTGGATGTGGGGGCATACAGGAAAAGCAGTAACGATAGGACCCTCTGTGCCTCTGACTTCGGCAAGGCCCTCCACCTTGACCTGCCAGATGATGCACCTTTACCAGGAGCAGAAGACCTCCAGCCTGTGCCACGTGTTTGTGGGTGACAAGGCTTTTCTTCTAACATACCTGCAAACTAGTCGCTTTTTGGCGAAATTCGCCGTTTTGAATGAAAATATGTCATTTATGTGAATCGTGTAGATCCAAAGAGTTTTTTTTTCGGGGGTAGGGGGTGTCAGGGTGAGTTTGCAGGCACAATAAACCTCACAAGAATCGAAAATGTGTTACTTTCCCATTGACTGGAGTGAGACCATAAACGTCTCTTGAGCTGTCGTGATCTTTTTTGGCGCTCTGCGCTGTGACTTTAGTTCAAACAGAGGCAGAGCGCATGAGAACCGATCATCTCTTCCACTTTACAACACAAAATAAACATGAATGGATGTAGGATGAATGAATCCCGAAGGTATGTTGAAAGATGCAGTACAACTTACTGAAATCCGTATCATGTCATATGTAACGTAAATCGATCAATCATTGTTTCAACCGCGGAAAAGCGCCAATAAAATAGCTTGTAAAAACGTCACATTTACCGTAACATTTACCTCAGAAAAGCCGCTCAATGTCAAAAAACTCGTTAGTCAGCTACAAAAATGAACTTAGAGAGGAGCATTTTGATATATATCCACTGTGACTATAGACCATTGCATATTCATGTACTTCAATACTGAATGAATAAAACTGTTTTATGACGACCACCATTTAAATGTTTAGGCCGATATTTAAAACGAGTAGAAACATAATTGTCATTAAAAATTTATTATAACGTTATTATTCTGCTCTTGCTTTAACAGGTTAGCGTAGCAGATAGCTAACATAAGATCCATGAAATAAAGACCCAGGAAACTGGAGTAGAGAGAGGCCTTTAGTAAGGATCTTTCCAATCTTTTTGTAAAACTGTGAAAACATAATAATATGGCATTACAAACTGCCAATATACACATATACATGAATATGCAACTCAAGTCTAACATATATAGCTATCACATAATAAAAATTAGCCATTATAATGAGACTGACAGGTCTAGTAAGCATTTAAGCTACCTTTAACATGGATGTCTATGGAGAGATGCTAATACGGACAATACACGACTATAGCAAAGTAGAGATACTTCCTACAGAAATACTTACAGACTTAGACCTTCATAAACTACCAAAGGCAAAGAGAAAAGAGTAGCTGCTGCATGTCCTCTCCGTAGATTAAAGTCAGAAGCAAACAGAAAAACTACGGCAAGAGAGGAGGGACTAAAATATGAGAACTCAAATGCAATATAACTTTAAACCACTAGATGTCCCTAATGCAACACAAAGTGGGGCAGAACACTCCCGCCTGGTATTAAATAATACCACTATGTCCCTTTACTAAGAAGCAGCACAACTTCTGAAACAGGTCTTGAATACACCTTGGGAGTACCCTGTCTCATGATCTTCACATTGACTTTTCGAATCCTGCCATCACGGCTGGGAAGGTTTCCACAATAACACCTGTGGGCCACTCATTCCTTTTAACTTGAGTGTCTTTAAGAAGCACCACATCTCCAACTTGCAGGTTCGGTCTTTCTGATTTCCACTTCTTGCGAATCTGGAGTGTCTCCAAGTACTCTTGCTTCCAGCGTCTCCAGAAAGTTTCAGCGAGGCTTTGGACTTGCCTCCATTGCTTGCTATAGAGATCTTTGAGATCCATGTTCCCCAGAGGAGCAGATACTGGGTCAATCTTCTGAGTGAGCAGCATTGCTGGTGTGAGAACAGCTGGCATCCCTGGATCAGAGGACACTGGAACTAGAGGTCTTGCGTTCATGATTGCCATGACTTCAGCCATGAGAGTCACAAGTACTTCATGAGAGAGGCGACAGTTCTCCTTCAACAACATGGCATCCAAAATGCGGCGTGCAACACCGATCATCCTCTCCCACACTCCACCCATGTGAGAGGAGTGTGGAGGATTGAAAGTCCAGGTGCAACCTTTTTCTTGCAGGTGAGCTTTCAACTCAGGATCTTCTGAGTTTATTTGCAGTTCTTTGCAAGCTCCAACAAAGTTTGTGCCCCTATCGAACGGAGCTGTCTCACAGGACCTCTGATAGCGGTAAATCTCCTCAAAGCATTGATGAAGCTGGAGGTTGACATGGTGTCTACGACCTCAATATGCACCGCTCGTGTACTCAGACAGGTGAACATAACTGCCCAGCGTTTGTTTTCTACATGACCACCTCTGGTCCTGCGTGACGAGATGGTCCAAGGTCCAAAACGTCAAGTCCAACATTCGTGAACGGAGGATCCATGGTGAGTCTGTCCAGAGGTAAGTCAGCCATTTTTGTTCTTCCAACTTTCCTCTTAATCTTTTGCAGGTCACACATTTGTGAATCACACTTGACACCAATCTCTTACTTCCTGTTATCCACAGTCCAGCTGTTCGAACTGCGCCTTCAGTGAAGTGTCTTCCTTGGTGAGCAACCTGTTCATGGAAGTGTCTTACCAGCAGAGTAGAGACATGATGGTTTTGGAAGAAGGATTGGATGCTTTTCTTCCCAGGACATGTCTGCTGACGATATTCGGCCTCCAACTCTCAGCAAACCATTATCATCAATGATGGGATCCAAACTTCTGACTGAACTGTGTCTTGAGACTTCTTCACCCTTTGAGAGGTTTTTAATTTCTTGTTTAAAGAAGTCCTGTTGTACACTTCTCATAATTATGAGTTTTGCTTGAGGAAGCTCACCCATTCTCTGTTTGTGGTCTGTATTTTTGGAGTAGGCTCTGGCCCTCTGAATGAGCCTGACTGTTGCACGGGTAAGTGATTTCCAACTGGAGAATCTACTAAACCGACAAGAGCCGATACCTCCACCTGTAACTTTTGTAGCATAGGTTGAAACTGGAGGGCGTATTTCTGCATCAGACTCTGGATGTAGAAGATCAAATATCTCTGGCTGAGGAGACTCATCCAACCCAGGTTTCGTCAGAAAAGCTGGACCTGAAAACCAGTTGGTGTCCTTTAGGAGAGCGGCTGGGACAGACCTGGATCCGTGATCTGCAGGATTATGGCTGGTGCTGATGTAGTGCCACTGATTTGGGTGCGAGGATTTCCTGATTCTTGTCACTCTGTTTGCGACATAGACATAGAAGTTCCTGGACGTGTTATGAATGTAGCCAAGTACAATCCTGCTGTCCGTGTAGAACTTGACTGTGTGAATATCCACATCGATTTCATCCATTATCAGATCTGCAAGCTCTGTTGCCAAGACAGCTGCACACAGCTCCAAACGAGGGACAGTGTGCGCAGGACGTGGAGCCAGCTTGGACTTCCCATGATGAACCCGACATGACTGTGTCCTTCTGTATCAACTGCCTTAAGGTATGCTACAGCGGATATAGCTAGAGTCGATGCATCCAGAAGACACAAATTTCTCTGTGTACAGTGGCAAGCAGAGAAACAGAAAGGTAGGTCCTCTGGATCTGGAGTAGCTTAAGTTCCATCAGGGAATCTTTCCAGGCTTTCCACTGGATTATTTTGTCATCTGGTAGTTGAGTGTCCCAGTCGTACTCTTCTAAGGAGATGTCTCTCACCAACGCCTTTCCTGAATCGTGATTGGTGCCACAAACCCCAAGGGATCGTAGACACTATTGACCGTCGAAAGGATGCCCCTTCTAGTGAATGGCTTTTCCTCATCAGACACGCAGAAGGAGAAGCTGTCTGTTTGTAGGTCCCATCTGAGGCCTAGACTACGTTGGAGAGGCAAAGGATCAGATGACAGATCCAGATCCTTAAGATCTTTGGCACGATCTTCAGATGGGAAAGCGTTCATAACAGTGCTGCTGTTTGATGCTATCTTGTGCAACATGATACTCGACTCAGCTAACATCTCCCTTGTTCTTTTAGAATGTCGATGGCTTCTTCTGCAGTGGAGAATGAGGCGAGTCCATCATCCACATAAAAGTTCCGCATGACAAACTGCTTAGCATCTTGGCCATATTCCTTTTGTCCTTCTTGCGCTGCCGTCTCAAGCCATAAATGGCCACAGCTGGTGAAGGGCTGTTACCGAAAACATGTACTGTCATTCGGTATTCAGTCACTGGTTTTGTGAAGTCGTTATCTTCGAACCACAAGAACCTTAGGAAATCACGGTGTTCCTCACATACTGTGAAACAGTAAAACATCTGTTGCACATCTGCTGTGACTGCAAAAGGCTCCCTGCGGAAACGAAGAAGGACGCCAAGAAGAGTGTTATTGAGGTCTGGTCCCTTTAAGAGGATGTCATTGAGGGAGACACCTTCGTACCTGGCACTGGAGTCAAACACCACCCGTATTTGGTCCGGTTTCTTAGGGTGGTAGACACCCAATGTTGGTAGATACCAGCACTCTTGATTCTCTTTCAATGGCGGTGCTAGTTCTGCCTGGTTTGACTCGAAGATTTTCTGCATGAAATCCATATATTGTTTTTCATGTCTGGCTTTCTTTCCAGTGTGTGACACAGAGATGAGAGACGTTTGACTGCTTGCTCCCTATTATTTGGGAGACGGCACCTTGAGGAATGGAATGGTAAGGGAGCTACCCAACTGTTGGCATCATTCATGTGGACGTTTTGTCCATGATCTCAAGGAAGTCTTGATCTTTAATAGACAAAGCTATTTTCTCATCCTCTTTTGTTCTTTTGAATACTGTGCTTCCAAGAGCATCGGTGTCATCTGCCAGCATGTCCATCTCTTTCAAGGTTTGTATACCATGGGTTGATCTCCTCTTGTCAAACTTTTCTTGGATGTGAATAACACTATAACATGATCTAAGAAAAGACGTCGCCCAGTAGGTAAGACATCGGTCCTGTAAACATTAACGCTGCTAGGCTTGTGGGCTCCTCTGAGACATACTTCTCCAACAATGACCCAGCCGAGGTCAAGTTGTTGAGCATATGGAGCATTGTTGGGTCCATTATACTGTTTACGTACTTTGTGTACGCGCAGTATGTCTCTGCCGAGTAGAAGAAGAATGGCTGCATCCGGATCAATGGCTGGGATTTTATCCGCCACTGGCTTGAGGTGAGAATAATGATGTGCTATTTCTGCTGAGGGAATCTCTGAGCGGTCGTCTGGCATCATGTCACACTCTATGAGTGATGGAAGCGAGATCTGTACATTTCCATCTATTGACTCAACTATGAGGTTGCTTGCACGTCGTCCTGATGTTTCCACAATCCCTGAGCATGTTCTAAGGGTGTATGGTGCAGCATTTTCTCCAATGCCCAAAAGGTCGAATAGCTCGGTCTTGGCCAGGGACTTATTACTCTGCTCATCAAGGACAGCGTATGCTTTAACAGCTTTCTCTCTTTGTCCTGCAGGGTAGACTCGGACCAAACATATTTTGGCGCATGATCGGGAGCCGAATGAGTCCCCACAGACTTCTGTGCACTTTGACATAACCTCTGGAGTCTCATCTTCCTGCTGCTCCCCGCCGTGATCCTCCTTAACAGCAGAGCTCAATGACTTCCATGGCACTGGCCCTGGATGAAGTGCTGCTAAGTGTTTGTTGCTGTTGCACTCTTTGCACTGCACAGATTTGTCACAGTTCTTGGCGAGGTGACTTGTTGAGGCACAACACTTGAAACAGATATGTTTCTCTTTGAGGTATGCTTTTCGTTCATCTAAGGTCTTGCTGCGAAAGCCACGACATTTTCTTAGAGGATGGGGCTTATTATGTAACGGACATAATCTATTTGGATCCTCAACCTTTTTCTCCATAATGTTTTGCCTATCACCACTTTCTGAAGAAACCTCAGTCTTTCTGGTGAACACAGATGGTTTGGTGGATTTCAGAGGTTTATCCGTCTTGAATGAACCACTAATGGTCAGTTCGGCAAAGCTGGGGTCGTTTCTTGTCTTTGCTTGGTCTCTGATGAACTTTACAAAGACGCAAAAGGGGGGATATTGAACCTGATGGTCTTCTTTATATTTAGAGCCAACTGAGATCCATTTCTCCAGAAGGTTATAGGGGAGATTCTGTGCGATGGGATTGACTCCCCGTGGTGTGTTGAGGTAAGATAGTCCTGGTAAGAATCCATCTTTTCTAGCTGCCTCCAGCTCTAGCAACAGGTCTCCTAGCTCCCACAGCTTCTCGTTGTCCTTGTTTGATATTTTTGGAAACTCCTCTAACTTCTTAAGCAGAGCGTTTTCTATCATTTCTGCTGATCCATAACATTCTTCCAATCTCTGCCACACCATTTTGAGTCCTGAGCTGGCATTATTGATGTGAACTGCACGGATACGTTTGGCCTGCTCTGCAGACTGTGGTCCCAGCCATTTAGTTAGTAAATCTAACTCTTCCCTGGGGGCTAAGTTCAGATCACTGGTGGAGTTGACAAAGGAAGCTTTCCAGGCCCAGTAGTTTTCTGGTTTATCGTCAAACTTTAGGAGCCCAGAGCTAACTATTTCTTTGCGAATCAGGTATCTGGCTAAGTCTGTTGTGTCTGACTGATCATGCAGGGATGCTCTAGAGGGCATGAAATAGGTTTCACCTTTAGATTGTGGGACGTGAGTCTGTAGAGGGTGGCGTTCATCTTGGTAGAACTTCAAAGGGCGTGCATGGCTTTGCTGAGCATAGGCTGTGCTCGTGCTCTGGCGTTGTGCTGGTAATTCTTGGAACATGACATCGCTACATTCTTCTAAACTGTGTGTTTGGATTCCACGATTATCTGTATCACCGTTGTCCATGTTTGGCTGGTGCTCTGGTGAAAAGATGGGTTGTGGTTCCATGAGTTGAGACTGTTGATCCCCATGCTCCTGAGAATGTTGTTGCACATACTCACTAATGCGTTGATGTGAGTGATACGGAGCTAATTTGGTCACATTCTGCTGTGTTGGTTTTCCAACTTCTTCCTCATAAGCTGCTTCAAGGATTTCAGCCTCCGTAATAGCTGCTTCAGCAGCGCCCTGTATTTTTAGTGCTTTGAGGTTGGCCTGTAACTCAGTTGCCCTACGTTTCAGTTCCACTTCAAGCTCAGTTTTTCTCTTAAATTCTTCCGCTTCTATCCGTGCCTGCTTTATTAGCATGTCTGCTTCTTTTTGTGCATATGAAGCTTTGACTTTTGCAGCTTCCGCTTTAGCTCTAGCTCTTGTGGCAGCAGAACCGTGTGATGAGGCACGACTAGAATGGGTTGAGTGTTTGGAATGGTAGGAGTATTGAGACTGCCCATCTTCTGCGTATAGCAGAGGTTTTTCTTCACTTTGTTCCTCCATGATAGATTGTTGAATCTATGCTGAGCTTCTGGGTTGCAGTGTTGATAACTCTCTCTTCTTATGATAGCAGACTGAATTTTAAGTCTTTTTACTATTCTGCTCTTGCTTTAACAGGTTAGCGTAGCAGATAGCTAACATAAGATCCATGAAATAAAGACCCAGGAAACTGGAGTAGAGAGAGGCCTTTAGTAAGGATCTTTCCAATCTTTTTGTAAAACTGTGAAAACATAATAATATGGCATTACAAACTGCCAATATACACATATACATGAATATGCAACTCAAGTCTAACATATATAGCTATCACATAATAAAAATTAGCCATTATAATGAGACTGACAGGTCTAGTAAGCATTTAAGCTACCTTTAACATGGATGTCTATGGAGAGATGCTAATACGGACAATACACGACTATAGCAAAGTAGAGATACTTCCTACAGAAATACTTACAGACTTAGACCTTCATAAACTACCAAAGGCAAAGAGAAAAGAGTAGCTGCTGCATGTCCTCTCCGTAGATTAAAGTCAGAAGCAAACAGAAAAACTACGGCAAGAGAGGAGGGACTAAAATATGAGAACTCAAATGCAATATAACTTTAAACCACTAGATGTCCCTAATGCAACACAAAGTGGGGGCAGAACAGTTATTATAAAAACTTCTTTATGTGTAATTTATATGTAAGTAGCTTACAAATCAATTAATTTTAACCTTTAATATTATAATGATGTACCAGCTGTGGTTCCCTGTATAGTTTACAGCATTAGTTGAGAGATATTTTTTCTTTAAGGAAATTTGCCATGCACTTTACCTTATAGGCCCCAAATTAATCATTATTGAATTGAAGGTAATCAAATCGCACGCTTCTGAATCAAAATCGAATCCAATTGTGAAATTTGTGTCAATGCCCAGCCCTAGTGTCAATAATTTTTTTTTTTTTTTTTACTTGAATCAAATGTTGTTTTTCCATTTATTTTCTTGTGGGAGTACACCAGAATGCTTCGTTTTTATGTTAAAATCACAAAAAATTCTCCTGGGGGAGGATGCCCCCAGACCCCACCAACTAATATTTACTTTGTAAACTTGTCACCTTTTTCACCACTTTGGAGTTTGCAGGTGTGTTCTAAAGAGGAACCTTCTCCGACCCTACCCAGGAAAACACCTCGACAGACAGAAGCATGTGTTCAATTACTGTCTTTCCCTTACATGGAGGATGGTGGAGTGCACATTTGGGATCCTTTCTTCCCAATGGAAACTCTACCACAGAGTACTTGGTGTCTCATCAAAAGTGCCAGTTGCAGTGGTGAAGGCCACTTACATTCTTCACAATTTCATACGCTTTGCGAATGCTGATGTAGAAGAAGGAAGTTGTGCCTCCCTGCCATTGGTGCCACAGTATGACATGCAGCTTATCCAGTGAGTAGGCAGCAACAATGCCTCTAGGGAAGCACTGGAAATTAGGCAAAGGTACAACCACCTACTTCTCCTCTCCAGCAGGTGAAGTTGCATGGCAGCATTCTGTTGTCTAATAACTCCCACCACCATCAGTGCCACCACCAATTGCATCAAAAAAGGCTCTTTTAAGAGCCACTCAACCTTAGAAAGTAAGCATATTTCCTTTCATTAACAAGCTTACTACTAAAATAAAATAGTGTTCTATCAAAAGAGGAAAATAAATGACTGGGAAAGATGAATGCTTTTAATAATTATTTTAATGATCAATTTTCACGTACAGATTCATAAATAAATCAAACTGTCATATAAAAATAAAAGTTATTGATTGATAGATTGGACAGAGATGATTTATTCAAACAGAATATTCCATAGAATTCTGAATCAACACTAAATCAGAGAATCTTCCATTTTGGATGCCATTAAGTCTGGGAACCCCCCAGACTGCATAAAATCATTCAAAACAATTCTAAATTAACTTGTAATCAAACATCATTCAACTGCATAATTCTATATCATGTTTGCAACCTATACATGTGACAAGTTATGCTTAGATCACTCACAATTCATGTGTTATAACTTTTGAATGGTTGATTGGAAGTGTGTTGTTTACTATGTGCGTGATTGACCTCTAATAACTCAAAGGATGGCATGAATGAAATCTGTGTAAAATGTATTGTACTCAGAAATCATGTCTTAACTGTCTTCTCTATACTCTCTGCCAAGAGCGTAAAGTTAAGAGGCCAGATGGTAACATTTAATTTTTATGGAGGAGGAGGAGCCACCTCTGCAACAAAGACAATATCTAATTGGTCAGAACTCCTCAAAGAGGTTGGACAAACACCTCCATTTAAAAATTCAGGACGCAAACAAAGAATCAGACGAGATGACAATGAAGATGAGACAATGACAAGACAGAGTCAAAGACAGAGACAGAGTCAAAGAACGAGGCAGATCAAGATCAGATGAAAATGGGTTAAGAGTTTCCTTCAAGCCATCCAACTACTCTCGTCTCACTTACTTCTCTTTCTTTTACTTAGTTACCTTTCTTTTCCATGAGAGTCTCATGTTCTAAGTTAAGTTTTGCCGCAGAGTTTTATCAACAACTCTACAGTCTTTGCCAGCCTTTAAAACTTCAAACTTCAGCCACGTGAAACTCCACTCATCTGCCAACACACCCACATGATTGATTGGCTTACCAAGAAAACGTCAATCCAGACACAAAACGATCATCGACGAATATGGAAAAGACCTGTCTCCAAGCCAAAAGATGCCAACAAAGGAATCCCCATTTAAAGACACAAACGCAGTTTTCTCGCAGTTCAAAACGCTTATGCTATGTCCTACGTCTTCTGTATTTAACTTACAAAAAAACATCAATTACACTTTTTTCGTAAGTTGAAGCTAGATATTTTACTTTAAAACTTGTCAAATATGGATATTTTTCTTACACAAACATGTCACTTTGCTTCAGAAGGCCTTTATTAACTCAGATGACCTACGTAGGTCTGGGGATGGGGCAAGTGCGTTAAATGCGTTAATCGACATGTTCACAAAATTAATAATGAAACTAAAAAAAAAAAAACTGAAATTTATAGCAAATTTCAAAGTAATTTAAAAATGCCAAACTATAATAACCTTGAGATGAATCTGAGGCCTATACCATGAAGCCGGTTTAAGTGGCTATTCAGAAGTCAAAAAAAAGAAAAGAAAATTACTTTATTTCTTTAGTGGTGAGAATGTAATGAAATAAACACTCAAGAAATATTTTTGTTGATTTTATTTTTGCAGGAAGGTTATTCAATGCAGATACAGAGTTCTACAAAGAAGAACAACCACACCTAGTGTGGTTGCCTTGTATACCCCTTTATTGTTCCTTGTTACCCAAAACCAATCAAAAAAACATTTTACCAAATAAGGATCAGAACAATATAGAGGCTTGAAGCTTAAAAAGCCCCCTTGAACTCAAAGCTGTCTAGACAAACACATCCACACCTTTGCCTCACTTGCGTTTCTGTTGTTTTCTACTGATGCAGGCTGTTTTAAATGTCACACAAGGACAAAGAAAGAACAACTATCAATGCATCATATTATAATTAAAAAATAAATGATAAACAAAATTTCCATCATAGCAAATTAGTTAGTTATCAGTCGGTCACATTGCTGTAGGGTGACTTTATGCCACTCCAAGTCAAGACAAGTCAAGTCACCTTTATTTATATAGTGCTTTTTACAATGCAGATTGTGTCAAATCAGCTTTACAGTGATAACTGGTATATAATTTTGGCTGCACAGCAGCTCTTAAAGAAAATGGTGTCAATGCAGGCTGATGCATAGCACTGTTGAATATCAAATGTCAAGTGTCCCCAACTAAGCAAGTCAAAGGCGACAGCGGCAAGGAACCCAAACTCCAACAGTTGACATCAGGTGGCAAATAGGTGTTAAAATGGAGAAAAAAAAAACCTTGGGAGAAACCAGGCTTAGTCGGGGGGCCAGTTCTCCTCTGGCGAACAGTGCTTTGTTACGATTCAGGTTGCTATCATATGTCCAATAGGATCGCAACATTCAAAGTATTTATTCCAGTTCCATCCAGTTGAGGATCGTATTCATCACACCGGTATGGATGGTTTGTTGAGGAGCTGTGCCACTGGCTGTCGTGTCGATGAGGCCTTCACAATGGATGATCTAGTTGACTCAATCTCTGCTGATACTTCAGGGCTGCGTTGTGGTCGTGTCAAGGCGCAGATCCTCGATCTCACCTGGATACGGTCTGGATCCGGCTGACTACGGTAAACCTCGGGATAAACAGAGAGACTAATATTAGCCAATCCAAGCACAAAAACTCAAGCAGTTTGGCTTTGTTTGATGGCTTGTGACCTTCCATCTTCCTCTTGATCACATTTCAGAGGTTTTCAGTGGGGTTCAGGTCTAGAGATTGGGTTGGTCATGACAGGGTATTTATCTAGTGGCCCTCTGCCCACACCTTTATTGGCCTGGCTGTGTGGCATGGAGCATTGCCCTGTGGGGGAAAAGACAATCCTTCAAGTTGGGGAACACTGACAGAGCAGGAAGATTTAAGATTTCTTCCAGGATAACCTTGTACGTGGCTTGAGTCATGCGTCCTTAACACAGACGGATCTGGCCGATTCTGGATTCTGCCTGTCACATGAGCAATCACGTGACAGGTGTAGGAAGCCACCTCTCAAGTTTATAAGGAGTGATTAAGCCGTGCAGTGGATGGCAGCGTAAGAGAACCTCTCCCAGTCAATAATATTCTCCCTTGATTCAAATAGTTCTGAAACGGTAAAATCTTAATGTGTAAGATGGCAGAGGAAGACAAAGATAAAGTGAGGGGAAAGTCGATTATGAGACCTGAAAAAGATGGAAAAGGTGAAGAAGATGGTGAACGACGAGGCCAGAAAAAGGATGACAATCCAGATGGTGATGCCAGAATGTCCTCACTCTCAATTAACACGATGATCCAAAAAAAGTATATCAGCAATCCACAGTCAGATTTCTGTCCTACGTTCTGATCCTAAAGATGACATGACCGATTTTTTTGGCAAAAAATTAGGGACGATATCAGAAACGACTTGACAGAGTTCAAAGAAGAAATCAATCGAAAGCTGAATGAAGTGACGAAATCTTTATAGTCAACTTCAGAAAAAGATGGAAAAGCGAATCGTGGATTTGGAAGAGCGGGGTGTAGATGTAAGGGACGTGGTCAGTAACACCCTGAAAATACAAGAGAACTTGCAAGCTAAATTATCTGACCTGGAAGGCCTGAAGGATGTGAGGGAAGAAATGTGACAGAATTCAATGCCGGATTTATTAAGTCCGAACTGAGATCTCTACAGGACACTGACCTACAGACACAGCAAGCTCATAGAGCTCTTGTCCCTAAACCCACTCAAGAAGCACAGCCTAGATCAATGGTGATCTGCTTTCTCGAATGTCGTGTCAAGGAAGAGGTATTAAGAGCAAGCGTGGAACAAGAAAGAGATACTCTACCAAGGTTGGAGAATTTTTTTGTCATGACTATGCGACTGAAATTCTCCAGCGCAGAAAGGAATACGCGAAAATAAAGAGAGCCCTCAAGAACAAGCAAATACGATTCCAGACACCAGCTGAAGCTGAAGGTATTCCTAGACAGCGGAACCAAAGTTTATAACAGCGCGACAGAGGCATCCAGAGACCTGAGGAAAGAAGGAATCGCACTTGACTCAGCTGAGCAATCTGCACCACCAAATCACCTGCTTTGGCAGAGTCTGCGATGGGAGAAAGAAATGAGTAAACGCAAGCAGAATCGTCAGGCACAAATACATGAAAAATTAAGGAGCTACCAATACATTCCCGGACAGAAGAACGACAGCAAGTCTTTGTGAATACAGGAATTCTAGATAAGTAGAACTAAAACTAAAATCTCAAGTCTGAGTCTCAAAACGGGCTGAACATCGATATGGTAATTTGAGCATTTAAAATATATATAAATAAAAATATGAGCACTTATAATTTTTTTTTTTTTTGGTGATAATTTTCTGATCATCTGCCCGTAAATCCTCATAATGGGTGATTCCCCCACTTGTAATACAAGGACTTGCATAGATCGACGACAGGGGACCAAATCATTTGAAATTTTTTGGTGTTCATTTACTAAGAGAAAGTTATCACATTGTGATTGTAAGTTGAGAGGCCCTCACTAAAAGTGAGGACTAATCCTCTATTGATATAAGTATATCCCTATTGTTATAAGTATATCCCTTACAGTGGAAATCCTTGTTTTGAAAGATTTTTTATTAAGCAATTGTTCTGATTCTAAATTTTGTTCTAGCTTGCATGGGTACATTCTGTCAATATATAAATGCATGTTCAAGGCATATCAGGAATACAAGGTAATGACTCTTCATGTCAACAGGTTACATGATGCTGTGAAAAGAAGTAAAGGCCTTTGCACACTGAGTCCGAAATTTTCGTATGCATTTTTTCGTATTCCTGATCCTAAAAATTCATCACGCACAGAGACCTTGCACACTGAGTCTGATGCGTATTAATGAATCCATTGTGAAAAAATTAGCAAAACAATACAAAACGGAGTCTTCAAGCAGTGAGCATGATTTAGTTGTCCTCTAAATATTGAGTCCATCCAATCCCGAGATTGCATAGAGAGAAAGGAGATCCACCTCATCAAGGAGGATTATCCAGAGAGTTTCAAAGTTTACTTCAGAATGTCAGTGGCTCAATTTGATGCTTTGCTACTGGCACAATCTGTCTTTATATTCTGTCTCTTTGTATTCCGTGCTACTGCTTTGTGCTGTAGACGACATGCCGTGGATCAACTAGTCAGATGGCATTCGGGATTTTTGCGTTCGCTTGTACGGGGTGTCTGAATTGTCAAAACGTCTCTCAAAATGCGTGCCACGGATGCGAAAAACGCAGAAAATCGAACCTGATCCGAATTTTTTTATGACGGACGAAAGTTTTGGAGGCAGTGTGTAAACGTGATTGACATAACGTGCGGAAATTTCAGGCGCGAATTTCGGACTCAGTGTGCAAAGACCTTAAGGCAATAGCAAAAATAAAGAGGAAGAGAACAAATATCAAATTTTGGCAAGAAACACATTTGTCAGATTTGGAGCATGAAATATTAAAAGAAAATGGGTTTTAAAAATTGTTACTTTTCATCACATAAATCTAGCAGAAAACGTGGTGTAGCTATTTTGATTACCAATTCACAAATTTTTGAGTTTATTTCTAAAATTAGAGACAAGGAGGGAAGATTTATACTGGCAAAGGGAAAACTAGATCAAAAAAGGGTTACCTTATTTAACATCTATGCTCCTCCGGGCAGTGGGAAAATGTTTTTTAGGAAAATATTCCAGATGATAGCCTCAGAAACATGGTACTCTAATATGTGGAGGAGACCTAAATATCCATCTCCAACCCAAACTGGACATATGCACATAGAATTTGACTACTATTTACAAGATGATGATAATGGAGAGGTTTCACCTCATGTGTTATGGGATGCCTTTAAGGCCGTTATACGGTGGAAACTTATTCTCCTGACTTCCTTGCGGAAAAAAGAGAAACAGAAGAAGTTGCAGGAATTACAAGAAAAAATTAAAGACTTAGAAGAACAGCACAGGCAGAAAGTTAACTCGCATATGTTGAGCCAAATACAGACAGTGAGAGAAGAAATCAACAAAATATATGAAGACGATGTAGAAAAACAGGTCAAATTCACTAAAGAGATTCTATGAAACTGGTCCCAGAACCATGAAAGTTTTAGCTTGGCGCCTTTGCAAGCAAAAAACAAAAAATATAAAAAAAATCCAATTACAGGAAAAATAAGTAATAATGTAAAAGATATCCAAAATTCCTTTGAACATTTTTACAGAACCCTTTATTCTCAACTACCTCAAGTACACACACAATCGATTTCGCATTTTCTAGATTCTCTGGACTTACCGTCAATTGGCACAGAACAAAACAAAATATTAATGGCTGCAATAACACCAGAAGAATTAGACAAGGCATTAAATATGTTAAAGACAAACAAATCTCCTGGAACAGATGGATTCCCGTCTGAATGGTATAAAATTTTCCGCACTCAATTAACCCCCTTACTTCTTAGATCTTTTAATCATACACTTAAAGAAGGAGAGCTCCCTCAGTCTTGGAGAGAGGCTATTATATCTGTGATACATAAACAAGGAAAAGACAGTAAAGAATGTGGTTCATATAGACCCATCTCAGTACTCAATGTATATTATAAATTATATACCTCAATCCTGGCAAAAAGATTAGAAACAATTCTAGCTGACATAATAGATCAGACAGGGTTCAATTGAAATAGACAAACCCATGATAATATTAGATGCACTCTTTAGATAATGAGTCATATAACTCAAAAAAAAATTAGTGCAGTCCTTATTAGCCTAGACGCAGAGAAGGCCTTTCGACTCGGTCAGTTGGCTGTACTTATATAAAGTACTACACAGGTTTGGTTTTAAAGAGGAATTTATGAAATTTATTTAAACATTATATTCGGCCTGAACTGTAATATTAATAATATATGGTTATTTATCTCAGACTATTACACTAGAGAGAGGAACACGACAGGGGTGCCCGCTTTCCCCATCTTTATTTGCGTTATTTATCGAACCTCTGGCTCAATCAATTAGAGAAAATGTGGGCATAAAGGGAATAAATATTCAAGATGAAGAAGAGGAGATAAGCCTTCATGCTGATGACGTTCTTGTTTATTTGAGCAACCCCGAGCACACCATACCCAGGTTGTGGTCCTCTCTCAAGGCATTTGGGAAACTTTCTGGTTATTCATTGAATATCAACAAAACACAAATCATGATCTTTAATTTTTCCCCTTCCCAGGCTCTGAAAAAGAAATATAATTTAAAATGGGATTCTCAGGCCATTGAATATTTAGGAGTAACTATACCAAGAGACATTACTTTGATATATGAGCGCAATTATGTTCCCATTAATAAGATAATTAAAGCAGATCTGAATAGATGGTCATTACTTAGCGAAACAAAAAGGGGGAAAGTCCCTACCATGCCTGCAAGATTACTATACTGCTGCCCAATTAAGAAATGTATTTTGTTGGTGTGATACGAGCTATACTGCTAAATGGAAACAATTGGATATCCTGCAAACTCCAATCCCCATTCAGTCACTTCTAGGAGATAACAAAAAATTTAAAGAGATATGTGGAAATATAACTCAGTGGACAAAATGTGGCCTAGAACAATGGTACAAATTGATAAGGAAATTTAAACTAGAAAACCGACGAGAATATTGAGTTGGATTGGTTATGATTCCCAATCCTTCCCTGCTCAAGTAGATAAAAGGTTTCAAAGCTGGGCTCACAAGGGAATAACTGCATACTGCTCTATTATATCAAAGGGGGAAATTCAAGATTTTCAAAATTTAATGACCAGATTCAGTCTGGAGAAAAAGGACTTTTACAGATTTTTACAAGTTAGACACTATTACGATGCAACAATTAGAAGAGCAATAAATGATTGCTCCCCTTTGATAAATATATTCATTAATGCTAATAATACAAATGACAGTAAAAACGATTAATATCTGGTATAAATACTTGTATCCAAGTTATTAAAGGTCACTCAACTAATTATATTAAAGAAAAGTGGGGAAAGGAATTGCAGATTTCTATCCCAGAAGAAGAATGGCTAACTTTGTGGCATTCACAGTGTGTAACTTTCCAGGGCTTTAATAGAATTTTGTTGGAAAAACACTATACGTTTCTTTATCACAAGTAAAAGCCAAACAAAAAGGAGTAGCAAATCTAGGCTCCTGCTGGAGGCAGTTTGGTACACAAGTGGCTGATCATGTGCATATTTTCTGGGCTTGCCCAGTTTTGAAACCGTATTGGTCAGAAATACACTCAAGTATAGAGGAAATCTTAGAGATTGAAATTGGGGAAACAGGTTATAGTCTATTTCTTGGTAATATACCAAATTCAGTTAATAATAGAAATAAATATTTACTGAGGATACTAGTAGCAGCAGCAAAAAAGCGATTACTCGTTTATGGCTCCAACATCTTCCCCCAATGAGAACCCAGTGGGAACAAATTGTCACAGAAATTTATGAAATGGAGAGACTGACATTTAAGTTGAGATTACAAGAAGAGACTTTTGAAAAACACTGGGGAAAATGGACTACACATATATCAAAACAGAGAGAAGGGAGATAAATGTGTAATAGGAATACTTATATGCATACATGTAACCACCATAAGAGAATAATCAAGCTGCTTGAAAGTATGGCTACAGACATGAGGGTATTTGTGTATGTATGTATGTCTACATATGTTTGTCTATAAGCACATATATGAATACATGTCTACATAATAACCTGTTGACCTTTTTTTTTATTACTCAATGATCTTTGTACTAATCGATTAAGGAAACATTTTTTAAATGTTACATTTTGAAAGAAGTTCCATGTAAATGCCCATGAAGATTTGTTCACTGTTTGTTATTGTTTCTCTTTGTTCTGAAAAGTTTTATAAAAATAAAGTAAAAAAAAAAAAAGTTTTATACGGAGTAGTGTGGCTTAACTTTGAGGCCTGAAACCTAAACAAGGAAGCAGGTCACTGTTTGTTTCTTGGCTAGAACATGAAGTCCACATTGTGGATTTACTTTCCTACCAGGACTTGCATTTGCACTTGCACTTTGGACTATCACACTTTTTCACACACTGTTTCTTTAAATTGTGTAGCCTAATAGTTATATTTGAGCAGAAAAAAAAAATAGATTTTGACCACAAACAACGCAAAACAGGAATTTTGACTTTGTGATAGGATTCCTATATAGAAAAATCACTTCCTGCCCTCTAGCTGCATTTCGCACCATAGCAATGGCGTCCTGTGCAAACAACCTATGTCTTTCCAGAATGAGTTTGCAAATGTCGTTTCAGGTCTGCGTGATATGTGAAACTCTCTTCACACTGAACACACCTGAAAGGCTTCTCTCCAGTGTGAATTCTCATGTGAACCTCAAGGGTTATTTTCTGACTGAAACTCTTTCCACAGTGAGAGCAAGTGAAAGGCTTTTCTCCAGTGTGAAGTCTCTGGTGAACCTCAAGGGCTCCTTTCTGCCTGAAACTCTTTCCACAGTGGGAGCATGTGAAAGGCTTTTCTCCAGTGTGAAGTCTCTGGTGAACATCAAGGGCTCCTTTCTGCCCAAAGCTCTTTCCACAGTCAGAGCATGTGAAAGGCTTCTCTCCAGTGTGAACTCTCATGTGAGTCTGAAGGCTTCCTTTATTTGTGAAACTCTTTCCACAGTCAGAGCATGTGAAAGGCTTCTCTCCAGTGTGAGTTCTCATATGAACCTCAAGGGTTCCTTTAAGTGTGAAACTCTTTGCACAGTGAGGGCAGGCGAACAGCTTCTCTCCAGCATGAAGTCTCATGTGAGTCTTAACATTTGCTTTTTGTGCGAAGCTCTTCCCACACAGTTTGCAGGTGTAAGGGTTCTCTCCAGTGTGACTTCTCAAGTGGCTGTCAAGGGACACCTTATACATAAAACTCATTCCGCACTGGGTGCAGGTGTAAGGCTTCTCTCCGGTGTGAATTCTCATGTGAGTCTTGAGGCATACTTTAGTACTAAAACTCTTACTGCACTGAGAGCACATGAAACCCTTCTCTCCATTGTGAATTCTCATATGTTGTGTAAGATTTCTTTGTTCTGAGAAGCTCTTTCCACACAGTTTGCAGGTGAAAGGCTTCTCTCCTGTGTGAATTCTCATGTGAATCTTAAGACTTCCTTTTAGTGAGCAGCTCTTACCACAGACTTTGCAGGTGTAAGGACTCTCTCCAGTATGATTTATCAAGTGGATATCAAGGGACACCTTATGTGTAAAACTCATTCCGCACTGGGTGCAGGTGTAAGGCTTCTCTCCAGTGTGAATTCTCATATGTTGTGTAAGATTTCCTTGTTCTGAGAAGCTCTTCCCACACAGTTTGCAGGAGAAAGGCTTTGCTCCAGTGTGAATTCTCATGTGAACCACAAGGTTTCCTTTAGTTGTGAAACTCTTTCCACACTGAGTGCACGTAAAAGGCTTCTCTCCAGTGTGAATTCTCATGTGAACCTCAAGGTTTCCTTTATGTGTGAAACTCTTTGCACAGTGCGGGCAGGCTAACAGCTTCTCTCCAGTGTGAACTCTCATGTGAATCTTAACATTTGCTTTTTGTGCGAAGCTCTTCCCACACACTTCGCAGGTGTAAGGCTTCTCTCCAGTGTGAATTTTCATGTGAGTCTTGAGGCTTAGTTTATGACTGAAACTCTCACTACAGTGAGAACACATGTAACTCTTTTCTCCTTTGTTATTTCTCTTGTGGACTTTAGATTTTTTAGTTTCTGTTTTTTGAGTGGAAGTGTTTTTAGTCCATGAACAACTAAAAGATTTTTCTCCAGTTGTGAAATCTTGATTTTTCTCTTCCATTTCATTCAGATCTTGACTCTCTTCTTTCAGCAGCATCAGGTCTAAGGTGAACAAAAACAAATACAAGTTAACATCAGTTTTATGGAACAAAGCAAGACATTAAAGCACTGATGACCCTCTTACATCTTTTAAAAGTGACCCATATCCGATATCTACATTTACACTACACGGGCTTAACGTTTCTTAATGCAAGACAGTGAAATTAAAAGACCAAACTCTGCACACAATTTATTAATAAAGCATACTATGTATACAAAAGCTGCAGTCCAGAATATGAACGCAATGAGTTAAATTTATTGACAGAACTCATAGAAACATTTTTAATGCGATAGTTTCATCCTGACATCAGAATCATTCATTTGTACCAATTCTTCACCACAGATTCGCTGTAAATGTGTTTATGAGACGCAGCTAGTGTCATACAGTTAGGCTATTGCTTGAAAATGTTTTGTCGTTATAAGTCTATCTAAAATAGTGCACAATCAAGCGAGGGGGTTCACATCATAATTCGAGGTTAATGTGTCACAAATAAATGAAGCTGTGAATTACATCATATCCGGGAGATAAGTCAGTAAATTCGAGTAAAATCACAGGCTTCATTTATCCCGTGCGAATGCGCCACACAAAATTCAGATGTGGGGGGGTAATTTCTAAATCACACAAGGTCCCCAGATAATACTAATCCCGTGTGAATAGGGCTTATGACAATATATGGTTTATCTGAGTTCTTCAAGCCTTCTCGGGTATTTCAGTGATAATAAAGTATATTTATAATGCAAATCAACATTTTTAATGCTAATCGACATAGCCTTTATCACTGTATAGAATACTATGAAATAATTTGTTGTGTGCCTTATTCTGTGTAAGAAGCCACATCATCTCAGAAGGATGTTATTTCAAACACTCGACTGACATTATGAAATGAGTTTGGAGTAAAAACGTTATAAAATATCTTTTGTTTGAGGTTAATAAATGCTTCTCATGTTGGAAAAGATGTTTGACGTATGTTGCTTTTTCAAATGCACGTTATAAGCGACTCAATCTCGCAGTGCTTTCAGATAGAGCAGCATTTACTACTGATCACAGAGAAGTGCTTCACTGACAAGCTGTGCATAAAAAAAGGAGCCTTTGAGATTTCATAATCAAACCAAGTCAAACAGTTTAAGCGCGATTTTTGCTGCATGTGTTACACGTTCAGATGCACACACTTCAGAGTTAATCGCAAACTTTGGATTTGACAGAGAACATTTATATAGAGCGTTTTGAGACCGCTGAATTTTATCTAAACCAGGTTGGATTTATCACCTCTAAACCTACTCTGAAACTCAAGACTTTGTTCAGCTAGCTTCACACAACAGGCCTCTGAACGAGCTATGATATAAATGAAATGCTGTTGGCCATTTTAAAAAAGGGGAGGAGCTGTTCAATGTGTCCCGCCCTGTCTTCCTGTTTCAGTGGAAATTACATCAACACACTTTAGTGGGCTTTTAATATTAATATCTATTTCATTTAATAAGTGCAGTAAATTTACATGGTTCAGCACTGGGTTTTTTTTTCTTTTTTCTTCACAATAAAGTTCACCACTAGTCTGCTTCGGCCCAGTTTCACAAACAGGGCTTAGATTAAGCCAGGATTAGGCCTCAATTCAATTAAAACATTTAAGTAGCTTTTAGAAATGTGCCTTAGAAAACAAAACAACATTACTGGAAAAAACAACAACAAAAAAAAAAAAAACATTGGCAATGGCTTAAGCCTTATCTGTGAAACCGGCCAATGGTTTTCATTCAGTATCCATTTTCAGTTGGTTAATCAGTTATTGGCTAGTGTGACCCACAGGTTGAAAACCACTGCTCTAGCATGTTCGGTTGATGTGCGAGAAACAATGAGGTTCATCCTCGTGTGTTACACAGCACATTTGAGTTTATGCAAAAACCAACAAGGTTTGTTCTCGCGCTTCAAGCAGATTCGGTTGTGCTTCTGTTTATGTTCGCAGATCAATTTTCTTCATGCTAAATAAATGATTTTTGATAGATACGGTTGTATACTTAAGTGATATAAATGATTGGTTGATTTTGGGTTTACTGTTACTCAAAATAATTGTTGCTTCTGTATTTTTCCTAATTTAATGTGTGACTTCATGTCATAATACAAACGTTCAATGTGGAATCTTTTCATTTTCGCTTTAAGGCAGCATTAGTATTTGTCTGGTCATGTGATCTCAACAAGTCTGTCCACATGGCGACCCACTCCATGTCAAAAAAAAAAAAAAAAACATTTTAATTAGGACACTCATATGACATTCTTCAGAAATATTCACTTCTGTAGAGCTGGACATTTAAATAAAGATCAAATGATCAGCTTTGATAATGAAACCAACCTGTTTGTTCCTCAGTATCTTCTTTTTTCACACTGAATGTTTCTTCAATCTTCAAGTCTTCCATCTCCTCTTTAATAAACGCCATCTTTATAATGGTGTGTCGCGTGGATCTCAGTTGCTTCACCAGGAGTTTTTCCTGTCATTTTCAAATGAGAATATTTAACAGAAAGAAAAATAAATCCAAACTAAATCTCTGGGTGCGTCTCAATCAGTGATAAGTGATTACCACCCCAGCAGTACTAATTAACAAAAGAAAACAAATTACATATCCTCTTCATATTTTATGAATTTAAAGTTGGTATTTAATGATTTGTATATTATCTTTAATAGATTCAATTTTCAAGAAAACTTTTGCAGTCGATTTGTAAAAGTTTTAATTACATACACGTGTGTGTTCTCGTCTTTCGACCAGCATGTCTCCAAAGATTGTCTTATTATTGGGGAAATCAGAGGGTCTTATCTCTCTTACCATTGGAGAAAGCATAACAGCTTTAGGATCACGTAAAGCACCTCAACCTATCATGTAGCAGTGATGTCAGTGTGCGCCGTTCAAAGTTTAATGACGGTCGATTACAGTTTACATTAAATCAGTTTCTTGTGTATCAGTGTGTTGGCTTTGTGAATAAATGCTCTATATTTGGCGTTGTATCACCGGTAAACATGCAGTAGGACTGCATTGTTTGTGCTTTCATGTCAGTACATTGGTATATTATAGTTTATTTAGACAATATAAAATATCACTCAAAATGAATATTAAGATACTATGCTAATGCCATAAATGAGTCCTACTTGTCGCGACACATCCTTTTTCTGCCTTCTCTTGAAAAATAACCTTTTTATTAAGGATGTGCACTTCGACTAATTTGACATCGTTTAAACTTAAGTTTTGTAACCGACTAATCGACTAGTCTAAAGTAAGAAACTCCCTAAAGACTGTATATATGATATACCTGAGGTAAACTTAAGAGTACCTCTTAAGGTATAATTTCCCCCAGTGTTTTATTTTAATGTGTCATTTAAAATGCTGCGCTTTGCTAGTCACAGTAACATAAACGACAGTAATTTGAACAATAAATTCTTTTCCTTGTTTAATCTACTAGTTTTCAGTGTTGACTAGTGGCAGCTGTATTGCTTAGTCCCTACTTTTTATCATAGCAAAATCTACATATCGTTCCCAACAAAACTATTATTTAGCATAAAACATATTGATGATTAGCGGACAGACAGTCAATTCATTAAATATCAAACTATTTCCTCACAAGTGAAGCCTCTCCTCCATTGACATTCATCCAAAAAACAGCCTCTCGTCTCCTTTCCTGCATAGCCGTTAAGCTTTTTTGGTTGCAGACTTGCCTTCAAGTGGCTTTGATGTCTCGTCAACGTACGGTGAATCGAGCTCTTCGAATCACTGAATCATTACGCGAAGCATTTGATTCGATTGACTCGGAGTATCAAAAAGCTCCGTTTATCACATCATAACTTCTTTCTCCATTAACCGAAATCGTGTTCACGATAAACTGTTTGACCATATACGACACGAAATTATAAGCACCTTTTCTGTTATTTATGCGCTTTACTCACAAAAATAACGTTCATTCATAATACAGTTAATACAGTAGTAAAAAAAATAATATTGTTCATGTTAGATCGACTCTAATAATTCTATAAATCAACTGAACGATTTGTTTCGACTCAAACATGTTAAATACTTAAAACACAAACCTTTCTTCAGGCGATCTATGAGCCGAATCACAACAGACGAGGTGTCGCGGCGCATACTTATGACGTCACAGCATCTGATGAAAACAAAAGTCCCATTCACAAGCTGCTGTCTAAAACCACAAAGTGCATAGAAATTTACATGCAAAAACACACACATAGTAAAACAATAAATAAATAAGAAGAAGAAATAAATAATGTATTCATATTTGAATCCTTGGGAAATGCATATTTAAATGTTGTCTAATGATGCTCTAAAAGAGTTTGCAGCACATCTTATATGTGAGATTCTGTGTGAGACGCAAAACAGTCATGTTTGTGTACATTTATACAATTTACACGAGGGGTTGGTAACTACTTTTTCAGTAACATGACATTTTTAAAATTGATGAATTTTTCTAAAGTGCAACAGAAATAACTATAATCATACAATAAACAAGATTTGTTAAATAAAATAAAATCTTTTGTTAGGACCACAGACAAATATGAAACAATAAATAGGTAACATGTTGCAAAATTTTACACAATTGACCAAATATTAATTGTTTGATTATTTTTCTTGGCTTTGTAAATTAGTCATATAAAAGCTATTGATGACCAGGATGAGGAGCAGCAGCAGAGAGACAGAGAGGATGAACTGATGGAGTTAATCAGAGAAGACGACGTGAAGTTTCAGAAACAGACAAAGAGGAGAACAGGGACATGGACAGAATCTTCTCTCCACTTGAAAGATTAATTAAAAATATAAAAGAAAGATTTTTTTGAATATATTAAAGGAAACTAAATAAAGTCGCCAATAGAGTTTCATTAGTAACGTGGTCATGGCATGTGACGCGGAGAATGCATCTGAGACACCGCTGGTGGAATACGTGTGGTTTTTGTACAACTATTAATAATTACTGCACACCTTGCACTTTATTTGTGGCCTCTGAACAATACATTTGTCTGAGCTTGTTGGTTTATTTTTCATGTGCGGATCTTTTTTTTCTGATTTTTGAGGTTTTTTGGGGGGGATCTACGGACGGAGTTTGTTCATTCATCTGTTCTGGACTGGTGGTGCTACGTATTTCGTTCTTACAATTACTATGAAACATTTATTTTTAATGAACATAAATATATCGATAATATACATATACATGTATACATATGTTTTATCAACTTCACAACTTTCACTTGCACTGATATAGCAAGATTTTTTTTTTTGCTGTGAAAATGCATTCTTCATATTCTTCTATCTCTTAATCTAAAACAAAGACAATAAGTGAAGGAGGAGAAATGACAAATAAATGAGAAAATGAGGGTTAAATATGCATTCCTCCAAGGATTCAAATATGAATACCTTATTTATTATTATTTTACTATGTGTGTTTTTGCAAATATCTATGCACTTTGTGATTTTAGACAGCAGCTTGTGGATGGGACGTTTATTTTGGTCTGACATCATATGTCTGCGCCCAGAGCCTGCATCTATTGTGAATTGGCTGAAGAAAGGTTTGTTTTTAAGCATATAACGTTTTTGAATCGATAAAAATCGTTTGACCTCATTTTATAATTATTAGAGGCGATCTTAAATGAATTATTGTGCATTAAATGTGCAATATTATCGCTTTATCTAACATTAATGAACGTTATTTCTGTGAGTAAAGCCCATCCACACATGAGAAACAAAATGTTGCGTCTCATTTCACGTCGTATATCGTGAATCAGTTTCGTAAACACGAATTCGGTCACTGGAGAAAGTTATGATGGGATGAGCTAATAAATCAAATGCTTCGCGTAATGATTCAGTGATTCGAAGAGCTCGATTCACCGCATGCTGACGAGACATGCTGCTCAAAAAATTTAAATGCAACGACAACAAAAATACACGTGTAATTAATTAAAACTTTTACAAACCAACTTCAAACGTTTTCTTGAAAATGGAATCAATTGAATATAATATACAAATAATTAAATACCAACTTTAAGCTCATAAAATATGAAGAGCATGTAATTGTGTTCTTTTATTAATTTGCATTACTGTGGGAGGTCACTCTGATTGAGACGCACAATTTAGTTTATATTTTCTTTTCATTAATTATTCTTTTCTTAATCATGACAGTGTCCAAACACCCAGAAAAACTGGTGAAGTAACTGAGATCCACCCGACACGCTATTATAAAGATGTCATTTATTAAAGAGGAGAGTGAAGACATGAAGATTGAAGAAGAATTCAGAGTGAAAGAAGAAGATACTGAGGAACAAACAGGTTGGTTTCATTATCAAAGCTGAACTCATTTGATCCTTATTAAAATGTCCAGCTCTACAGAAATGAATTTGAAGACTGTCATGTGAGTGTCCTAATTGAAGTGGTTTTATATTTGAAACAGCGCAGTTCGCTTCATGTGGACAGACATGTTGAGATCACATGACCAAATACTTATGCTGCCTTAAACCTGAGAAGATCCTACTTCCACTTTTGGGCATTTGTTATTATGACAAGTAACACATTAAATTGGCGGAGATGTTGCATCTTAAACATCTCGTCCGTTTAGGATACATGGTATGGTGCTCCATTTAAACCTGTTGCACGGGTTCCACCAATGTAGTGTTCACTTGCACAATACAAGTAATGACGCACATCCAAGTTTATTTTAGTCTGTAATAATGAGCTGATGACCAAAATCAGGAGTGTTTGATTATGAAGACATACAAAATTGGTTGGGAGTTTGGGAACCATTGATCTAAATGGTCGTAACACAATTTTAACAGGTATCTAGACTTGGTTATTTTCC
This sequence comes from Hypophthalmichthys nobilis, assembly GCA_037950665.1. Taxonomy (NCBI): domain Eukaryota; kingdom Metazoa; phylum Chordata; class Actinopteri; order Cypriniformes; family Xenocyprididae; genus Hypophthalmichthys; species Hypophthalmichthys nobilis. Next base: position 23,397,596 of record CM075489.1, read on the forward strand.
ATTAACATGATAATGACAGAATTAACCTTTTAGCACCTCAAATAGCAATAATTATTTGATGCCAAGTGAAGTAATTTTGTTTCAAACCACCTTTACATGAAGTTATACAGTAGCAGGAAGTTATACATTGTCTTCAAGTCCCTATTGAACAGTTGCATCAATAACTTGGTGGAAAGTCGTGCCACAATGTATTTTCACATAGATCAGTGATTCTCAACTTTTTTTTTTTTTTTTTTGGGACGTGTCCTACAGAAAGCGAAGAGTTAACAATGAGAAGAGCTTCAGGAATTACAGGAAACATCTCTTCCAGCAGCTTAGTGGGTGTAGGATCTAGTATACAGTCATGTGAAAAAGAAAGTAATTCTGTGTTTTTGCATATCAGGACATAATAAAAAATCATCTGGTCTTCATCAGGTCTTAAAATTAGGTAAACACAACCTTAGATGAACAACTACACATGACATACTACAATGTGTCATTATTTATTTAACAAAAATAAAGCAAAAATGGAGAAGGCATGTGTGATAAATTAAGTACACCCTATGATTCAGTTGCTTGTAGAACCAACTTTAGCAGCAATAACTTGAAGTAATTATTTTATGTATGACTTTATCAGTCATATAATTCGGTATCGCACTCCACGCTGTTATCGGTGCGCACAGACGCACATACATACAAGGTTTCAGATCACTCGCAAACTCCAAATTGATTTCTCTTTCGCGTCCTCAGTGCACTTGGATGGACACATACACGCATTATGTCAGTCAAAATACCCCTCTCGGCAAGTATTCTCGTAAACACATTCGGTTATGTCTTAAGTGAACGAGGTGAGAATTCGGATGTGTGTGTGCATGGAGTCTTACTCTTAAAGTGACAGCAACCTGCTGTTGTCTGTCATGTAAATCAAACAACAAAACACAGCTTTAACAAAGATTAATCTATATTAAATTTATACAGTGAACAGTGTCATTTTACATTTAATTATTACATTTCTGTACTCGAAAATTAATACTACAGTTAGACCTTATACTTTATTTGTAACTTTATGTTGTATTTATCTATGCTTGTAATTGGTGTACAGTATTTGGTCTTTTTACAGTCACTTGCCTTTAATAATGTATTAGTTAGGCTAGTAGTTTCTGCTGTGATATCGGAGTAGTTAAAGTGGGCTAAGTAATAAATGCAAAGTTACCCCCCACCCCCCAATTTTTTTTGTGTGTGCTGATCCGAAAAATGATCCCATCCGTGACTTAATATCCGTGATGAGTTTTGTGATCCGTTGAACCACTATGTGAGACCCTATTTGTCTATTTTCTTTGTAAATACTGGTTCTATAATTTGAAAAGGCACAATTTAAGGCAACATTCACACTGCAGCTGAATATAGTCAAAATCTGTTTTTGTGCTCAAATATAACCTTTTTTTTTTTGTTGTTGTTGGTGAGACTGTTCAGTTCACATAACCTTTTAAATGTGACCCATATCAGATACTCTCTAAACAGGTGATGTGCTTACAACCTGTGCTTTGTGTTTTCTTTGCATCTTTTGCTTCTTCATTTTTCGATATTTTATTTATATTATATTGTGATTTACTTATGAATGCCTGACCATTTCCTTGGCTATAGTTTCAAATATTGAGCTGTTGCGGTAGATATCCTCTAATTTTGATTGTATGAAGGCGTTTCTCATATTTGATTTAGTTAAATTCTTCTGAATCAAAATATAGATAAACTCTGTCTTACAGTAAAAAGATTTTTACAGAATCAGATTTTTACAGATGTGTCGGACGTTCTGGCTGCTCAAATCTGATTTAAAATTTTCAGATTTCAGACTGAACTTTGCTGTTTGGTGATCATGCAACATCAAACCACGTTTACAGTATCAAACTGATGTATTAGAGGTGGATTTTTAAGGCTATAAGCATTTTAGGTTTCTATTATTCTTGTCTCGGACTGGTTGTATGAAGCAAACAACGAAAAGAATAGATAACAATTTTATATATATATATATATATATATGGTATAGGATCTAGCATATATGTTGTTGCTTTAAATGTCTAAATGTTCTGATGTTGCTTTGTGCCATTAAACTGGGGTTAACTTTTATGTGTATCTGTTCACTTTAGATCTGATAACGCTGAAAGAGGAGAGTCAAGAACTTAATGATGTAAAGGAAGAGAAACATCATGGTTTCATAACTGGAGAAAAATCTTTTAGTAGTTCACAAACTGAAAAAACGTCCACACCAAAAAGAGCTCAAAAGACGGCAACTCACTCAAAAGAAGACTGTCATCATTGTGGAATGAGTTTTCCAGACATAAAGGACCTTAAAACGCATGTAATAATTCATTCTGGAGAGAAACCTTTCAAATGCCAGCAGTGTGAAAAGAGTTTCCGATTCAATAAATACCTTAAGACTCACATGAAAATTCACACTGGTGACAAGCCTTTCACGTGCCATCACTGTGGAAAGAGTTTCTGTCATAAAGTAAGTCTCAAGAATCACATTAGAATTCACACCGGAGAGAAGCCATTCACCTGCAAACTGTGTGGGAAGAGCTTCTCACAACAAGAACATCTTAAATGTCACATGAGAATTCACACTGGTGACAAGCCTTTCACATGCTCTCAATGTGGAAAGAATTTCTGTCATAAAGTAAATCTCAAGACTCACATGAGAATTCACACTGGAGAGAAGCCTTTCATATGCCCTCAGTGTGGAGTGAATTTTACATATAAGGATTCTCTTGAAATCCACATGAGAACTCACAGTGGAGGGAAGCTGTTCACCTGCAAACTGTGTGGGAAGAGCTTTTGCGAAAAAGAAATCTTATGACTCATGTGAAACTTCACACTGGAGAGAAGCCATTTGCCTGCTTTCACTGTGGAAAGAGTTTCAAACTTAAAGGAAACCTTGAGATTCACATGAGGCTTCACACTGGAGAGAAGCCTTACAAGTGTCCTCAGTGTGAAAAGAGTTTCACATATCATAGAGACCTGAAACATCACTTGCAAACTCATTCTGGAAAGACATTGCAGTGTTCCTCAGTGTAACGAGATTTAATAAAATTAGTAATTTCAAAAATCACTTTAACATTTACTCTAAATGAAGGCAATTTAATTGTCAATCACATTTACAGATATACCCAAAAAGTGCTTACGTGAGACCCTATTTGTTTTTTGGTAAATACATTTAAAATAGTTCTGCAATTTAAAACAGCACCAGAAAATATCTCTCTCTGTAAAATTAAGGCTATGCACCACAGCTGAATGTAGCCAAAATCTGTTTTTCTGCTCAAATGTATACTATAACTGCCCTATGTTTTATTTGCATCTTTTCTTTATATTTTAACATATTGTTTTTAAATAATTTTTGCGCATTTTATTTCTCTCAGAATTGGCTTTGCTTGTATGTAGGGTTGCCAACTTCAGAAAAAATTGAAGAATTTATCTTACAGAATCTGGCAGTAAGCTTTGGGAGTTCTTTTTAGTTCATCTCCTACCCTGAAGTCCGTTTTGCAGAGATGGACTAAAAATGAACTGCCAGATTCTAGAAGATAAATTCTTCAAACAGTGGTACTCCTTCAAGAGTCACTTTCAATCTGTCTGTCTATAAAGCCTATAAAGAATAGTCTTCATATATTTCACAACACTTCAGCTTGTGATTCTTAATAAGTGGGGGGTCATTTTTTTAGGGTTCTTTACCTAACCTAAGTCTCTGAGATCCTGACACCTTGCACTTCTGGAGACTCCAGGTAGGTTGCAGTTCTGGAAAATGTTGGCACTGGAGACTAAAGGGTTCCTGATAGTTTCACACTTAATTCTTCACCTTAATTCTTTTGCAGTTAACATGTGTCTTTTATTTTCCACATGTTTTTGTCTGACCCAATGAGCATTTCACTGTCTAATGGTCATGCCTTAACTGCAGTTTCCAATATTGCATTAGTACTGCATACTTCTCATTTAATAATTTTTGACTTTTCAGTCTGAGTTAAATCTCTTTTTTTTTCTGTAAAAGAAAACCTACCTAATAATTATGCACACCTGAATATAAGGTGTTTTTCATTTCCAGCCTTCATGAACAATTATATATCACTTATAAATGATTAAATACAAAATTAATAGTAATTAAGATTAATGTGGTTTGGAATTGGTAAGATGTGCCTGGAAAAAAAAAATATTATCAGAAAGTCAACATGCCTTATAATTCTGCATGCACTGTAGTATATGGATTTATTACACCACAAAATAGTACTTTCAGTTTTCTTTAAAGGGTTAGTTCACCCAAAAGACCATAAAAGCATTTCAGTTATATCCTTATCTGTAAATGTATTTCAATTTTACATAACATTTATGCATTTAGCAGACTCTTTTTCTTAGTGTCCGTATCCATGGTGACTCATCGATTCATTGCTCTGTTGAAAGAGTCTGCTAAATGCAGGATATAACTGAAATGTTCTTATGGAAGCTTGATTCTGCCATTGAATAAAAAATAAAAAAAGGTAATTGCAACTTTTTCATCTCACAATTCTGACTTTTTTTCTCACAATTGTGAGAAAACAGTACATTTTGACATTAGTAATTTCTCAGCCTAATTTGATGTGCGAATAATTTGCGATTAATTAATCTGTCCGAGGGCTCCGGCTGCAAAATCCAGCGCTCATACAAACCACGCTCCAGAAGACCACTCTCTCCTCTATCCTCAAGATAGCCAGTTTTAACTGCACCTCGTCCATCTTCTTCACAGACTTCATCTCTGCTTTCTACAGCTGCTAATCCACCAATTCCACCTATCAAAATGATCCATCAACAGCCTATGTCAAGCCTCTCCAGCTCCAGCATCAGCCTATATCAAGCCTCTCCCGCAAATCATCAAAAGCTCAACTCTACGACCTCTTTATTAGCTCTAACAACAGTTCCATCATTCCAACAACATCTCATAAAAGCAAAACTTAGCTCTCATCCACTACTGTTTCCCTCCTTGCCCAGTGTTCTGAACATAAACATTTATAGCACAATCATTCCCCTCTTCTACTTTCTGGTCCCAAATTTTCCTCTAACATTCTTCTCGGTACAGATCCTAGCATGAGGCTGTCTCCGCAAACGATCTCACCACTCCTTTTACCCATTAACCCTTCCCTTCCTTCGCATTAGCCCATTTTAGCCATCTTGGACACCTGTTAGTAAGGGGGCCCTCTGGCCTGCATCCATCTTCTTTTCCCAACACTAACACTTCTTCTTCAGGTCCAATTCGCTTGCCAGCTCATTCTCTCACCACAGTAGCTCCTCTTCCAGCTCCTCTCAATGCAGTCGCCATGGAACCACCTCCAGTCTCAACCCACTTCTGTTCCCTAATTCAATCATGTGCAGACATTGAACTTCCTTCTCTGCTCACTTCAGTTCCCATTAATGAATCTCACCTTTCTTTTGACTGCGGTCCATTTACCATTTATTTAAAAAATTCCATACCTCCTTCAAAACGAGTTGCAGAATTCTGCATAGCTTTTGGTAGATACACGCAAGTAATTTGCGCTTTATGTCCTATCAGAGAGAAGGAATTAAATGACAACCTCTCCATCATAGCAGACCTCTTTTGGAGATAGTAATTTTTACACCTGCCACAAGCTTTGCAGTCCGAGTCACCCACTGCAACCAATGCCCATATTGGAAAGCTCTGGACCAAGTCTTAGGACTTTGAAGCCTCTTTTGCACCATCTGCAGGTCCATCTTTCATTCAATAGCTAGTTTTCCCTCGTTAGCGAGTGAACTACACAACCATCCAGACAAAAAACTTCACCCAGTTCCTTCTTTCAGGCATGGGAACTCAATCACTTCCAAGTGGTACAAAACAAGCCAATGGACATTGGCCAGTGAGATTTGCATGCTAAGTCACACCTACCCGGACATACAGGTATAAATAAAACCGGCATACTCACTTCATTCATTTTTTGCTTTCGAGCTGAGCAGTTGTCAAGCGATTGCTCCAATCACCTGCAAAAGAGTGCAAATTTCAAGAGAGCAAAAAAGCCATTTTAATTGCTATTAAGGATCACTCTGGCAACAGCCATTGTTATTGCTAATGTTATTCCACTTGGCTGGTGTGAAGGCACATTCTTTTTGTCTGTGTGTTTCTAGATGAGGTCATTTCCTGACCTCAACTGACAGCCACGATCGCTGTCTCACATGCATGGGCAGACAGCATGCTCGTGGATGGTGCATGCTCGCATTGCGAGGGCATGTCCATGTTGGTATTGTGATCACGACTCTCCTTTAATACAGAGACATGAGTCCCCTCTGCTGCAACCCAGCTTCCCGCTGCTTCTCTAGGTAGAGCCGTGGGTCTGGTTAGCACTCTGGGAGATATGAGGGTTACAGTGGGAGCTTCTTCGTCAGGTCTGCCCCCACAAACCTCCCACTCCTCCAGTGCGCCATGTGCCATCGAGTTGCTGAATGTTGGTGCGGGTCCCTCACGTGAGGCACCTTGTATCTCATTTAGTGCTCTGGCACCGCTCCTTCCTCCGGAGGAGGGCCAGGTGGAGAATCCTGTGTTTCATTTTATTTCTGTTACGCCCACTTTCTCAATAAAAGAGCAGTTTCCAATACCTCTGGGCCATACTGGATCTGGGCTGACAATGAGCGATGCTCTGCTTCCTCACTCTCAGATACGCCCTCATTCGCCACGGGCAGGGAGCTCGCATTCCGGGGTTGCACCACCTCTTCACGCCTCCCTGCCCCATTCCTTACGGGACCCACGGAGACAGGTAAGTGAGACATCATGAACCTCATCGGGAGGTTCACCAGTTGAACAGTTTCATGCTAAGTTAGTCCCAGATGTTTTACCAGGCTGAAGATAAATTTCATTCCTCACAAAAAAGCTGTCAGCTGGAAAGAAGGCAACCGTGGCTCCAAATCCAGGTGGGACACGCTGTAATGCATGGTTTTCAGCAGTACAGTATCACTCAGAGCACTTTGGACTCTACACGGAGTTCATAGAGTTAGAAATGGAGGTAGGCCTGAATCAAATACAAATTCCTGTACAAGCTATAATATAAGTAAAATTATTCTTTGTTGACCCATAATAGACTTCCTTTAGCAACACACAAACACAATTTAATGTATCATAGATCATAAATCAAACAACATCACAGCCTAGTTGTATGCTTCTTTTTTTTCTTCTTAATTTTAAGAAATTTAATTAACATTAGTGTGAACATTGTATGCATGGCCTCTCTTTTTTTATTTGTTTTTTATTCCTAGGTGTGTGAAAAAACGATACAAAGATGCTGTCTCAAACTCAGCAGATGCTTAAAGAAGTAACAGCATCTACAAGCTGAAGGAGGTTAATTACTAATCAAAGGAATGTAATGTTAGTTTTCCCATATCCTTGACCTTTATCAATTGTGTGGAGATGGTGCATAGCTGGTATTCTTTACAATTGATGCACTGTTTGCATTTATTCATGATAATGCACTTGGCATCCTGTTAATATAACGTGTTGCTTGTATTCGTTAAGTTGATGCATTAATGCAAAAGTATTACAACTGTTAGAAGAAGGTTGTCTGTAGTATATTTTCACTGCAAAACAACACAAGAAATGCCGCAAATATTGCCACAAATTTTGAGATAAGTTTTAGACCACAAAAATCAGAAAAAGTTCCAGTGAAATCTTGGAGGGACTGGCTGTTGAGACAGTGTAAGGTAAATCCTGTCAATCTAAATGTAAAAAATGAGGGAAAAAACAATGGAATAGAGGACGTCACAGCAAATACAGTAAATCTCTGTATGTGGCGTCAGTCCTAGGATGCTCAGTGCCATGATGCCAAGAGTTCTAAATTAAGAGAATTTTGTGTTGGTGACTACTGAAGAAGAAACTGGAATGGCCTCCTACATAGTCAATGTGAGCACTGCAGGAAGTTTGAAACATCATGTGGATCAATTGTTGATAAAAGGGGCTCAATCCAGTGACACTCAGATGGAATCAGATGTTCCTACATATCCTGACAGTTCCCAAGCACATTCACATCATTAAAACATCAGTGAAAAGACTAAAGATCTTGTGGATGTAAAAACCAATAAACCTGCAACATTGATCAGTCAGCCTCAAGACTGTACAAATTATATAAACTATTCAACTCACTTCAATAGACCACCTGATTGCTATCGGGCAACATAATGTGTACATTCTTTGAAATGAACAAGGACACTCTAAGCTGAATATGTACAATGTTAATAATAAACAAAAACTTTAAATTCATGCTTAGATAAGTTGGGTTGATACATGTTGTGCATTCTCTCACTAAAGATAATGCAGATGTATTTATTATTTTATTCAGTTTGTCATTTTATATATAATCTTTCATGTACATTGTGGAATATCACAGCATGAGTTTAACATTTTGATTCAGAGTTATCAATATATGGAGCTACAGTATCAGAAGTGTGACGTTACATATGACATGATACGGATTTCAGTAAGTTGTACTGGATCTTTCAACATACCTTAGGTATTCGTTCATCCTACATCCATTCATGTTTATTTGATCGGTTCACGTGCGCTCTGCCTCTGTTTGAACTGAAGCGCTACAGCCATGTGTCAGTCACACCACAGAGCGCCAAAAAAGATCACGGCAGCTCGAGAGACGTATATGGTCTCATTCCAGTCTATGAGAAAGTAGCCTATTTTCGATTCTTGTGAGGTTTATTGTGCCTACAAACTCATCCCGACACCCCCCACCTCCGAGAAAAAAAAACACGGATCTACATGATTCACATAAATGACATATTTTGATTCAAAACGGCGAATTTTGCCGAAAAGCGACTAGTTTGCAGGTATGAATTAATGACAGAATTTTCATTTTTGGGTGAACTAACCCTTTAAGAGAATTCAGGAGAATACATCATTTAACGGCATAAGAATGGCAGGAAATTCCAGAATCCAGGTGTGCAAAGTTCACATCAGACCCAAAAAGACTTGAGGCTGCAATCATTGTAAATGGCAGAGTATCTCACAGGCCACAGAGGTCGTCACGTTTCCTCGTCTTGGCCACGGAGACCATCCTAAGATCCCTTATCCCGGCCAAGGAGGCTGTCCCATTGGAACTCCAAGCCCATGACTCCACCTCAGTACCTCACTCCCTCAACTCCACTGTGATTTATTTTTATTTTTCAAGTGTATTCTGGTGCGTTTAGTCATTCTGAATGGATCCATTTGCAGTCAAGTCAATACAGCAGGTTTAGTTTTGGTCTATACAGCTAATTTTTCCCTTCATGACAACTGTGAGGGGTTGAATTTTTTTCATAACTCATCTGTTTAAATTATATTAAGCCTTAATGTTCTGCATAATTAAGGGCGTGGCCACTTGAGTGACAGGTGGTTTGTCTGCTGTCTGTTAGCCGTCACGTCACCTCAGCTAATTCCAGCTGCTGAACTTGGCATCTCTGCCGTAGACACCGTAGATTGACAGTAAACTTTCAGAACTTTCAAATTATATAACGTTATCTTTATTAATATTTTAGAAAGTATCTAAGATAGATAGATAGCTCCTTAGCCTGAGCTTACTTGGTCATGTCGAGCTAGGCGGGCGTGGTTTCAGTAACCAGGCACCTCAGTTCCAACCACGTCCCGCCTTCTTTACCCATTTTCAGTTATCCGGGAGCGACATGCTGCCAAGATGGCGAATGCCCACTTTAGGCTTCAAAAATGCTCTTCAGAAACCTATGGGTGACGTCACGGACATTACATCCATATTTTTTTACAGGCTCTAATCACATTTTTTTCTTAGGAGTTTTTAGTGTTACACTGTAGACATGTGTATGTTTTTTTTTTTTTTTCTTTTAACATTTGAAAATTACATTCTTGAATATCTTTCATGTGCATAGTATCTCTGGACTCTTTACATTATTCGAATTCCAGTGTCCTTTTGAAGCCTCCAAGTGGTTTTTTTTTTTTAAAGGACTTACATTTACAATGAAAAAAAGCTTGAAGAAAACAGTTTTGGGACTGTCAAACTATAATTTAAAACAGGCCTTGTTAAAAAAAAAAATGTTGCTATCAAATTATAGTTTCAGACAGGATCATTGGTAACACGCAGCTGGAACCAGCTTACAAATTACATCAGATGATCTCCAAAAGTAGCCATATTCAAGTTCAGATTGACAACATGTTTACCTGTGCATTCATTGACTAAAATCAAAAAACTGTGCAATGTTCATGGTTTCATTCAGTTTATGTTCTTTTATTTATAATTTTTCATTTGTATTATGTATAGTTACATGCACATAATATCATCTATCCAAATTAATTCAATACATATTCAGATTCTAAAAGTTATTTTTACCTGTTTCCTAAATTTTGCAAGTCAATTTACATATTCATTTACATGTAAAATGTACATGTTAAATTTGAGCAGAAAATCAGATCTGGGCCACATTCAGCTGTGGTGTGAAAGTAGCCCAGATTTCACACAGATACGTATTTTCTGGTGCCATTTTAAACTTCTGAGCCATTTAAATCTCTTTCCACACAAAGAACACAAATAGGGTCTGACATCTGCGTGACTTTTCAGGTGTATCTGTAAGTGTGATGGCAAAATAAATTTTTTGTTACATTTATCACAATTAAATCGCCTTTTTCCAGAGTGAATGCTTGGGTGATTTTTGAAAATGCTACTTTTTCTAGACCTCTTGCCACACTGCAGTTTCTTTTCAGAATGAGTTTGCAAATGATGTGTCAGGTCTCTTTGATATTTGAAACTCTTTTTACACTGAAGACATGAGAAACGCCTCTCTTCAGTGTGTAGTCTCATGTGAGTGTCAAGATTTCCTTTAAATCTGAAACTCTTTCCACACTGAGGGCAGGTGAAAGGCTTCTCTCCAGTGTGAATTCTCATGTGAGTCTTGAGGTTTCCTTTAAGTGTGAAACTCTTTCCACATTGATGGCACATAAAAGGCTTCTCTCCAATGTGAGTTATTACATGCTTCTTAAGGTGATTTCTATCTGTGAAACTACTTCCACACTGATTACATTTAAAAGAGTTCTCTCTTGAGTGAATCTTTATGTGCTTATTAAGGGTCACTTTATGTCTAAAACTCTTAGCACACTGATCACATGTGAAAGGCTTCTCTCCAGTGTGAATTCTCATGTGATACTTAAGATTTCCTTTTTGCGAGAAGCTCTTCCCACATAGTTTGCAGGTGTAAGGGCTTTCTCCAGTGTGACTTATCAAGTGGACATCAAGGGATTCTTTATATGTAAAATTCATTCCGCACTGGGTGCATTTGAAAGGCTTCTCTCCAGTGTGAATTCTCATGTGAGACTTGATGCTTACTTTATGTCTGAAACTCTTTCCACAGCGATGGCAAGTGAAAGGCTTCTCTCCAGTGTGAATTCTCATGTGATACTTAAGATTTCCTTTTTGTGAGAAGCTCTTCCCACACAGTTTGCAGGTGTAAGGGCTCTCTCCAGTGTGACTTTTCATGTGGGCATTAAGAGTTGGTCTATATGTGAAATTCTTTCCACATTGAGGGCACGTGAAAGGCTTCTCTCCAGTGTGAAGTCTCATATGATTCTTGAGACTTACTTTATGACAGAAACCCTTTTCACATTGAGAGCATGTGAAAGGCTTCTCTACAGTGTGCATTCTCATATGAATCTTAAGGTATTTATTGAATCGGAAACTCTTTTCACACTGCTTGCATTTGAAAGGCTTCTCTCCAGAGTGAATTATTATATGCCTGTTAAAGAGTTTGATGTCAGTGAAAATCATTCCACACTGATGACAAATAAAGCAGTTCTCTCTTGAGTGAGCTCCCAAGTGGGAATTAAGGGTTTCTGTCTTTTGAGCTCTTTTTTGTGAGGAAGTCTTTTCTCCAGGTATGAAATCATGTTCTTTCTCTTCCATTTCATTCAGTACTTCACCCTCCTCTTTCAGCACCATCAGGTCTACAGCAGAAAAAGAGAAATACAAGTTAACCCTGTTTAAAGGCACAACGCGATAGATAGAGGGATAGATAGTAAAAGTACAGATACATCACTTAAAATGTCAAAGTACACCATTTTTAAACTACTTAAAAAGCACAATTTCTTATGAGAATTACTGTAACATCAGTATTTGTGATGTGATCTGCGAAAACCCATCACATGGTGAAATTTTACATATCACAGGTTTCAATATCATATGAAAGCTGGATTCGACTTCTTTCATAGCTTGTCTGTAACAAAAGTTATGGTTATCTGAAGTCGGCTGATCGCTCTGATTTTCAGGAACAGAACTCTGAGAAAAACAGGTTTAAATAATTGTCACCCCCTTTTTTCACATAGACATGAAAATGCACTATCCAAACATAAATGGTTGTAATTCAAAAATGCTTTGGAATATAGACCTAAGGTTGGTCCTGTTTTAAAGAAGACACTTGTCAGATTGTTTTAGAAGTGAAATAAAAACGTTTAAGTTTATGATAATATAAAAATATAATAGTTTATATTTTATAATAATATATTACAAAACATGTTTTACTTTTAAACTGCAAGAAAATCAAAGCCAAAATGTCAACATTCCAAATTTTAGGTTGAAATATTTCAAAAATGAGCTTTCAGTAAGATTTTGTTTGTGCGCAGTACCAAACTTTTTCACTAGATGACATCCAAGCTCCATATCTGACCAATTAATGGCGCCTCCATTTATGGTTTGAATGATCTGAACCATATATTTCCATATTTTCATACATTTTATGAAGTAGACATCCTATTCAGAAGTAGTATGAGCAGTTTGGCAGTATTTGATTTGAATTCAACTTCTAATAAACACATAATTTGAACATGCGTGTTCATTATAGCTCCGTTGTTCTTGTGCTCCGCCTTCTCATGATAACATTGTATTAGGAAAAAGAAAATCTTTGCGTGTCATAGTTTATACAGGACTGGCGGGAAATGTGCATTAATACACTTTCATTCTACATGTTATGTGGTTTATTTTGATAGGTGAACTGTCTTTGTAGTGTTAAGAGAGAGAGAGCTATGTCCGTTTTTTCACCTCCGCCAGGTGTGTTCTTAAACAGTAACGTTAGAGAAAGACAGTCTTTTCAGCTTTCCACAATAAATCTCCATTTTTCTGCACAAAACAGGTGAATTTTGTCAAGATATTTTCAGAGATGATAGACAAGATGTTATAGAATAATAATTTAATGAAAAGACATTCAATCTTTTTTTTTTTACTTTACTGTATACGTTCCATTGTGACATCCGACAGGTTTTCCCAGATCTCATCACATATAGTTTATATATATAGTTTATGATCAAGTGTCTTTTTCTCTCTCTCTTTATATAAATTGAAACAATGGGAAAGTTGCATGAATCTTAAGAAGTACCAAATAAAGAAATTTACTTTCTAGGATTATTTCTGGAGGAAATGTATTACTCAAAAAGTGAAATTAAAGTATCACTAGCATTAAATAGCAGAATAATAAAAAATAAAAAAACAAGGGTTAGGCCTAATTCCTCAAGTGATGTAAACATTATTCAAGAAAAGGTGAATATTTTACCATTTGAGTCCTCCTGAGGTAATCTGAAATCCTTGCTATCTATAGGGAAAAGGAGAAAGTGAGTATCAGAGTAATCAGAGCAATAATATAATTGATACTGAGAAATTTTACTTTTTTTTTTTTTACCCTTTTAATTCCTTTATGAGAACTTTAGTTTTTTTTCCCCTCATGTTATGCATTCCAGCAACTGTGTTATAATATCAGCATTGAAGGCAGCTTTAGTATTTGTCTGGTCATGTGATCTCAACATGTCTGTCCACATGAAGGAACAGCTCCATGTCAAATAAAACCACTTTAATTATGACACTCATAAGACATTCTTCAAAAATATCATTTATTTCTGTAGAGCTGAACATTTTAATAAGGATCAAATGACTGAGTTCAGCTTTGAGAATGAAACCAACCTGTTTGTTCCTCAGTATCTTCTTGTTTCACTCTGAATTCTTCTTCAATCTTAATTTCTTCACTCTCCTCTTTAATAAACGCCATCTTTATAATAGTGTGTCACATGGATCTCAGTTGCTTCACCAGGAGTTCCTCTGTGTCTGGACACTCTGTGTCCAAATGAGAATAATTAACAGAAAGAGAAAAATGAATACAAAATAAATCTCTGGGTGCTTTTCAATCAGCTCCCTAGTTCAGTAGTGAGCGCACTGGTAAGGGAGTCAGTCAGAGTGATGTGACTCGAGCGAGTCGAATCAGTGAATCCTTTTATGTATAATTAATTAAACGGACTCAATCTCGAAAGCTTCACTAATTGCAAGGAGTTCATTTTTACGATAAACGATATAGGGAGCAAAATTAGACGCACTTCTGTTAATCATGTGTGGATGCGTTTTACTGACAATAACGATTCTTCAGGTGGTTTGAGGCGGGTCTCTTCAGTAAGATAACGCGCAAACTGCCGCAAATGAAACAAAGTTCGGCTTTGTCTTGAAATTAGCTGATGATAATAAATAAAATACAGCTCTTTGCTATAGTTGACGTGAACTCCGTTACATTTGCATAAAAGGTATTGAAGATCGGTTGTATATTCATTTTGCAAAGACACATTTATGTGGCCAAGAGTAAATGGAAGAGATTTAACAAACCGGATAACTATTTGATCAATAAAACGCATTAAGTTACCAGGTGTAAACCATTAGTTAAACAATGCTACTTTTAATAATAAATAATTAACTTTGCATCGTTTGTAAGAATTATAAAATTGAATGAAGGTTTCGATTTAAACAACTTAAATATTTAAGAGCACAAACCTTTCTTCAGCCGAATCACAACAGATGCAGTATCGCGGCGTAGCCTTATGACGTCACACCACCAAACCAAAATAAAAGTCCTGCCCGAACGCAAAAGTGCATAGAAATACAGTACAAAAATTGTCATTTATAACAGATATCCTTTTATTAAAATGCAAATAGTGACAAATGTTAAAAAGAGGGTATTAGTTCATAAAGCAGAGTTTATACATCATACACCTGTCAAAAGTTTGGAAACATTACATTTTTTTAATGTTTTTGAAATAAGTCTCTTCTCCTCACAAGGCTGAATTTATTTGATTTAAAAATACAGTTAAAACTGTAATATTGTGAAATATTATTACAATTTAAATGAACTGTTTTCTGTTTTAAAGTCCCTCTGAAATCAAAATGTAAGTTTTTTAGCTTTTAGTATGAATATGTTAGCTTTAAGGTTATGAATAAGCTGGTGTGTTCCAAAACAATGACAAAATTCGCATTTAGGAGATATAAGCATTCAAAACTTACAGTCTCTCACTTCCACTAAAATGGATCACGGATTTTCATGACATCACATCGCACTTCAGTTTCTCGTCAAATCTTCAATCCAATCAAATGCTTTCTAGAATCTGAAGTCCCGCCTCCTACACGGTCAACAGACGCTGAGACCTCGGCTGAAATCGGTCATTTGCTCACACGTTTACTAGTTTCTACATGGTGAATGGCACATAGTGCACTATATAGAGAATAGGGAACGATTCAGACAGTGTAAATATGCTTTCCTTTGACGAGAATGAAGTCCGTTTTTGCGTTAGTATCACATGAACCACCGCAATGCGAGCAGTCCAGAGACACGAGAGCACAGAGCGGATCATATGTGCGAGTCAGCACAGACCACAAAAGGTATCAAACCCATTTGAATTCTGCAAAGAATGCTGTATATAAGCGATATAAAGGACATTATGAGGAGAAACGGTTAGAGATTACAAGGAAACTGAGGTTTTTCAGAGTCTAACGGCTCTGGCGAGCTGTAACATAAATGAAACGCTATTGGCTATTTTAAAAAAAAGGGGTGGGGCTGTTCGATATATCGCCCTGTCTTCCTGTTTCAGTTGAAATTACGTCAACACATTGAATAATGCTGCGCGTTCCAACACTCAGTGGGCCTTTAATATCTTTTAACATGTAATTTATTCTTGTGATGGCAAAGGGTTTTTCTTGCAGCATCATTACTCCAGTCTTCTGTAGGGGAATTTACTGTTAAAGACTCAAAGACCAGATATGATGAATGAAGACCCGGAGTCAGAGTTCAAGAAAATTTTACTGAAGAATAGTTTGCAGTTTCATCAGCAGAAGTCAGCTTCAACACTCACAAGGAGTTTGTAGGCCACTTTGCGTACACATTCAATACAGTAGCAATTATAACAGAATCCACTAACTACATCATTACTTCAGGTTGAATGATTCTGATTGGTTAAGCAATAGGTAAATTTAGAAAATGTCCACACATGGAGTGATCGACAGAAGCACATCACCAACGATTATCCGGACGACACCAAGACCATAGTTTAGGCATGAAATGACCTAGGTCACAAATATACGTTTCTGGGCGCCATTTCGTCTGGAAAAACAAGTCATTTCATCATCTAGGGTGCCTGTTGTTCAACTTTCACCAATACTGACCTGTAACACGTAATACTAGCATACATGCACAGATACAAAGGATGCATAGCTTCTCCAAAGTTGAAGTTGGTTGAACTTCCCCAAAACAAACTGACAATTTGTACTTCTCTCTCAGTGAGAAGTATAGACAATATTCATCATTATTCTCTAGTGTTTGAAGATGAAAAGGAAAAGAAATGCTTTAAAATAAGTTGAAGATGTAATTCAAATAATTTAATATTTAGAAGGATAAATGTTGATTAATTTCAGATTATAAATCACTCAAAATATATATATATATTGAAGCGGCAGTGTATTTCAGAATCCACCCCGTTCAATTCAGTGTCACATAATCTTTCAGAAATTATTCTAATATGCTGATTTGCTGCTCAAAAACATTTCTTATTATTATTACCAATGTTAAAACATAGTTTTCGCTGCTTTACATTTTTGTGGAAATGTTGATACTTTTCAGGATTCATTTATTAATAGAAAGTTTAATGAACAATATTTATTTGCATTTATCACATTTATATATTAAATGTATTAAATAGAAATCTTTTGTAACATTATAAATGTGTTCACTGTCACTTCTGATCAATTTAATGCATCCTTGATGGATAAAAGTATTAATTTCTCTCTCTTTTTGTCTTACCACAAATGTTTCAATAGCATCATTATTATCAATGTTTTCAACATTGATAATAATAAGGAAGAAATGTTTCTTGAGCAGCAAATCATCATATTAGAATGATTTCTGAAGTATCATGTGACACTGAAGACTGGAGTAATGATGCTGAAAATACAGTTTTGATCATTTTAAAATACATTAAAAATAGAAAACAATTATTTTAAATTGTAATATTTCACAGTAATACGGCTTTGCCGTATTTTTGAACAAATAAATGCAGATTTGTTGAGCATAAGAGACTTCTTTCAAAAACAAAAAAAATAATGTTTCTAAACTTTAGAACTTTAGGTACCGTATGCCAATATTGAAACACATATAAAAGTCATTGTGTTTTTTTCTAATATTAAAATTCACTATGAACATGTTCGCTTGAATCTAAAATACCCGAAAATTGGAATAAAATGTCAAAAAATTAGGATTTTCTGAAAATCAGTAGAAGAATAAAAAAAGCAATACAAATGTAAAATACAAATGTGAATCATTCAATACTAAGTACTGATAAATAAAGTTCAGTCTAATTAATAAAATCAATCATCAGTCAAGTCTTTCAAATTCACTCACTAACAAGTGAACACAGACAATTTACGCCTGCTGAATTCAACAGAACAGAACAAAAAAAAAACAAAAGACAAAAACAAAGAACTGTCATACGCAGTTGACATAGTGAATGCAGTGGAGGCTTCTGTTTACGTCCGAACGCCAGCTCATTATTGGGCAGCTTCTGCGTCACTCAAATAAAGTCATTATTTTTGTTTTGTTTTTGCGCACAAAAAGTATTCTCGTCGCTTCACAACATTAAGGTTGAACCACTGTAGTCACATGGACTATTTTAACGAAGTCTTTACGACCTTTCTGGACCTCAAAAGGTGCAATGACGTTGCTGACTATGTATGGTTCAGAAACCCTCAGATTTTAACAAAAATATCTTAATTTGTGTTGATGAATCAAGGTCTTACGGGTTTGGGACAACATGAGGGCGAGTACTTTATGACAGATATTTCATTTTTGGGTGAACGAACCCTTTTAAGGTACAAGAATTTACATTTGCTCATACGCATCTTGTTTGCACTAATATACTTGCTAATCTTTATTTTACTAGTTTCTGATCATTTCCAAAGTATACTCTTCATGGTTGGGCGGGGCAGCTTGCGAGGAGCGAGGGAAAGGAACGTGCAATCCGCAATAGTTCTCCAAAATATGATGGGATGCATATCTACTTGTTTGAAGAAAACGCACAGTTGTTTCTTTAGTCATTTGTTTATTGACCGGGATAACCTCCTCATTCATGGGAAAAGACATTCTCTCTGATGATTCTTCACTGTATTCCCTATTTGCTGAACTGTTAGCTGTCTGAACTTGCCACCCTGGACAGTTGTGCCCAATGTTCATTGCAACTGGGCATCCTCTCAGGTTGTGAGAGGAAGGTAATTAAGTTTTTGTTTTTTGGCCACCATGCTCTCAAGGCACATCACAGGCCTGCAACATTTATTTTGTTTAAGACTGAGTAAATGAGAGGCAGGTGTGTTTGTGTGTGGGCCTACTTGATTTATTGTCATATTCACTATATTGCCAAAAGTTCTGGGATGCCTGCCTTTACGTGCACATGAACTTTAATGACATCTCATTCTTAGTCCGTAGGGTTTAATATGGAGTTGGCCCACCCTTTGCAGCTATAACAGCCTCAACTCTTCTGGAAAGGCTTTCCACAAGGTTTAGGAATGCGTTTATGGGAATTTTTGACCATTCTTAAAGAAGCACAATTGTGAGGTCAGGCAGTGATGTTGGCGAGAAGGCCTGGCTCGCAGTCTCTGCTCTAATTCATCCCAAAGGTGTTCTATCGGGTTGAGGTCAGGACTCTGTGCAGGCCAGTCAAGTTCCTCCACACCAAACTCACTCATCCATATCTTTATGGACCTTGCTTTTTGCACTGGTGCGCAGTCATTTTGGACCAGGAAGGGGCCATCCCCAAACTGTTCCCACAAAGTTGGGAGCATGAAATTGTCCAAAATGTCTATGTTGAAGCATTAAGAGTTCCTTTCACTGGAACTAAGGGGCCAAGCCCAACCCATGAAAAACAACCCCATACCATAATCCCTCCTCCACCAAACTTTACACTTGGCACAATGCAGTCAGGCAAGTACTGTTCTCCTGGTAACCGCCAAACCCAGACTCGTCCATTGGATTGCCAGACAGAGAAGCGTGATTCGTCACTCCAGAGAACAGGTCTCCACTGCTCTAGAGTCCAGTGGCGGCGTGCTTTACACCACTGCATCTGATGCTTTGCATTGCACTTAGCTGCTCGGCCATGGAAACCCATTCCATGAAGCTCTCTACGCACAGTTCTAGAGCTAATCTGAAGGCCACACAAAGTTTGGAGGTCTGTAGCTATTGACTCTGCAGAAAGTTGGCAACTTCTGCACACTGTGCACCTCAGCATGCGCTGACCCCGCTCTGTGATTTTACGTGGCCTGCCACTTCGTGGCTGAGTTGCTGTTGTTCCCAGTTGCTTTCACTTTGTTATGATACCACTAACAGTTATTTAGTAGTGAGGAAATTTCACAAATGGACTTATTGCACAGGTGGCAAACTATCATGGTACCACGCTTGAATTCACTGAGCTCCTGAGAGCGACCCATTCTTTCACAAATGTTTGTAGAAGCAGTCTGCATGCCTAGGTGCTTGATTTTATACACCTGTGGCCATGGAAGTGATTGGAACACCTGAATTCAATTATTTGAGGAGTGTCCCAATATTTTTGGCAATATAGTGTATGTGCTACTGATTTGCAATTTCATTGCTTGTGGTGTAAGTTGAATTGAGTGTTCATATTGGAACTGCTTAATTTTGTATTGAATATTGTTTAACTGTTTTGTTTTATTTGCAATTTCATCCCTATTTATTCACACTGAAATATTGTGTATTTTCATCATCTTTAGTTAGATGCATTTGCATTGTGACTCTGCCTCAGATGCAATCAACTCTGTCTGTAAAGGAGTGAACCAAATGGCCCATACAGACTTATGGCCCACAGAAACTGATGGCTGTGAATGACAAAGAAACAGCATTGCTCAGAGTAGATTGTAAGGTAGATCGATCTCCTGTTGGAGATCCTAACAGTTTTCTATTGTTTGTAGCCCTTTTGTCTTCATGTTTGGGTTAAGATATTTTGAAGGCCGACATGCTGACATCGCTGCTAAAGAACTGTGCTACACTACTACCTTCAATAATTTCTTCTCCCCACAAGAACTCTGGTCAAGTGTACTTATTTTATGTATTTGACAAATCTAATACATTGGCGAGCCACCCAAAAGACTGCTCGGCCAAATACAGCAAAATGTAACAACTCGGACTGAATACTTTATTTCATATTACCTTCAGTAAATTGTATATCATTTCTCCAATTCACATTTCTTTGTGTTATTTGAATTTAGTCACATGCTTAGTAGGGTAATCTGAAAAAGTTAAAAGTACTACTAAGTGGAGGCATGGCCAATAACAATGTTTGTTTACAAAAATTAAAGCTTTGCTTAAAAAGAATAATGATAGAAGAGACATAATACCTGAGTTATTATTTTTATTAGTATTTATGTTTGAACCAGACCCAGGGCCCCATCCCGTGTTAGTACTGTCATTCATTTACCTACCATAACCAACATAGGGACAAGGGGTTATACAAATATTCAAGCCAATATTCAAGTCAAATATTCATTTATCAATTTTCTACCCCTGAATTTAAAAACATAAAATCGAGGTATTTTTTCTGTTTTTTTTTTTTTTTTTAGAAATGAATAAATGCACCATTTTCTCATTTTTCTACTTTCAATATTAAAATCACAAAAACGAATGAACGCAGTGTACACAAACTACTTTTTCTAAACCTCTTGTCGCACTGAGGAACACTGCAATGTATTTACAGGATGAGTTTGCAAATGATGCTTCAGGTCTCTTTGATATGTGAAACTCATCTTACACTCAAGACATGTAAAAGGCTTCTCTCCAGTGTGAACTCTCATGTGCCTCTCAAGGCTTGCTTTAACTGTGAAACTCTTTCCACACCGAAGGCAGGTGAAAGGCTTTTCTCCAGTGTGAATTCTCGTGTGAGCCTTAAGGCTTGTTTTGTTTGAGCAAGTCTTTCCACAATGATGACACATGAATGGCTTCTCTCCAGTGTGAGTTAATACGTGATTCTTAAGGTGAATGCTGTCTGTGAAACTCATTTCACACTGATGACATATAAAACTGTTCTCTCTTAAATGAATCCTCATGTGGATATTAAGGGTTACTTTATGTCTGAAACTCTTTCCACACTGATCACATTTGAATGGCTTCTCTCCAGTGTGAAGGTTCATGTGACATCTTAGGTTTAGTTCTGCTGTGAAGCCCTTTCCACACAGAAGGCATATGTAAGGCTTCTCTCCAGTGTGAATTCTCATGTGCCTGTTATAGCTTCCTTTTTGAGAGAAACTGTTTCCACACTGAGAGCAGGTAAAAGGCTTCTCACCGGTGTGAACACTCATGTGGATTTTAAGGTTTGCTTTTTTGGTAAAACTCTGTCCACACTGCTGGCAGTTGAAATATCTTATAGTTTCTGTTTTTCGTGAGGATGAATTTTCAGTGTCTGAGCAACTAAATTTTTCTCCAGTTGTGAAATCATGATGCTTGTCATACTGTTCTTCCTTCATTTCATCTAGTACTTCAGTCTCCTCTTTCAGCAGCATCAAGTCTAAGGCGAAAAGAGACAAATACAAGTTAGTTGTATTTAAAACATCAACACGCACCATTCAAGAAGAACTCTAAAGCGACAATACCACAACACTTATACATGAAAAAAAGCTTATGTAATAACATTAGGAATGCCCCCGAATAAAGATTTTTCCAGTCGACTAGCAGTCATTCATTTAAGCCATTAGTCAAATAATTGCACATTTCTATTTACTTAATCACTTAAATAGCCTACTGAGAACACTAAACTATAATGAGCATTTAATATAGGCGTCTGAATGTGTCAGGGAAAAAATAGCAAGGACACATTTTAATAATTTATTAAAAACTAGTGTTTTCTGTATCAGTGTCGGATGCAAAGATGACGTTGACAATGCCGACTCACCATCTTCGCAGTGGACGTGCCTTTAGAGAGTATTACATAAGCAGGGAGTATCTATTTTTTATTTGAATTGGTTCGTTTAAAAGTAGACATATCAAGCTATAGATATATTTCTCATGTCTGTGAGACAAGTAGCCTGTACTCATTTCTGTAAGTTTCAGTTCATTTTTGTGAAGCGCATCCTGTTTGTTTTCTTTATTTTACAAAAGCACGTTTTCTTGTTATTGTGAGTTTACACAAATACAAATAGACCATTTACTGTTATGAATTATGTATTACACTTATCTGTATGACTAAAAATTATTATCTTAAGTTGTTTCCGCTGTTGTCAGGAAAAAAATGCACGAAATTGCGCCGGTGCTTCCATGATGTGCAGTAAAGCGCGCTATACTTTAGCTTCCCCACCTATCCGACCGCTACCACTTGTGTAAAAGAAGATACTTCTCATCAAACACAAGTATGGTGTGACACAGGGCTCAGTATTAGGTCCTCTGCTTTTCTCCTTGTATGTGATTCCCCTGGGAGTCATTATATGGCTTACAATCAGCTGTTTCCTTAAAAGAGTCTGATTGCAAGCAGCAGAAAGCCGACTTTATGCGACACATACACGAAACCCATGTGTTGTTCACTTTGCAACACAAAATAACACCAAATTATTAAAAAAAAAAACATTATACTGACCTAGGTTGTTTTCTGTCATGCACCATGCAAGTTTGAGATTATAATCAATTGAGTGTGAAACCTGACCAACGCGTTTAGGAGGATGAATGACATTAGGTGCGGCAGTCAGAGATCCTGAAGAGAGACTTTTCGAGCCTGAACAAGTTTTTTTTCCTGTGACAGTCACCACTGATCTCTTCATTATAATATTTGAAACCTTTTCGGTAAAGCTGTTTTGAAACAGTATTGTAAAAGCACTATACAAATAAACAACACTTTCTGTAAAGCTGCTATGTGTATTGTGAAAATTCTATACAAATAAATGTGATTTGACTTGGTATCAAATAACTATTTGTATTTGATGTGCTAAAAGTTAATTCTGTTATGTTTATTATATAGTTATATTTTATATAATTATAAAATAATTTATGTTATATATGCTTATATATGTTATAGTTATGTTACAATCATGGTTTGTTGTGTGAGTTCACTACTCACTATTCATAATGTGTGTACACTAACTGGAGAGGTTACATGCATCGGACAAATTCAGAATATGGGTTACCATACTTGGCCTTCACATGTCACTTTGAAATATCATTCATTTCTGTAGAGCTGGACATTTTAATAAGGATCAAATGACTGAGTTCAGCTTTGAGAATGAAACCAACCTGTTTGTTTCTCAGTATCTTCATGTTTCACTCTGAATGTTTCTTCAATCTTCATGTCTTCACTCTCCTCTTTAATAAACGCCATCTTTATAATACTGTGTCACACGGATCTCAGTTGCTTCACCAGGAGTTTTTCCTGTGTGTTTGGATGAGATGAGAATAATTAAAATAAAGTAAAATAAATCCAAACTAAATCTCTGGGTGCGTCTCAATCAGAATCTCTTGAATTTCCCTAAAAGGGTTGAATAAAGTATTTAATTTATTAGCCAAAAAACACTCAAAACTAGTGCTTCAAATTAATAAAAGAGCACAAATTATACAGACATTATTTGGTATTTACTGATTTGTAGATTACTTAATAAATTCTACTTTCATGAAAACATTTGCAGCGGGTGTGTAAAAGTTGTCATTACACGTTTGTATTTGTGTTGCATTTACACTGTTTTAACCAGTATGTGTCGTCAGCGTGCGATGGTTCAAGCGATTCGATTCACTGAATCATTATGCGAAGCATTTGGTTCAATTGACTCGGAGTTTCGAAAAGCTCCGTTTCTCCCATCACAACAGACCAGCGACCGAATTCGTGTTTACAATAAACTGATTCAAGATACAGGCAGCGAAATGAGACGCACCTTTTCTGATACTCATGTGGATGCGCTTTACTGACAGAAATGACGTTCATTGATGTTAAAACATTATAATATTACACTCAATGATAAATATCATTTTGCATCGCTTGTAAAAACTATACCATTGAATTGAACGGTTTGTATCGATTTAAATACTTGAAATGCTTCAAAACACAAACCTTTCCTCAGCTGAACAGATGTAGGAACGGGGCGCAGCTTTATGACGTCAAAATGTCACGCCAAAATAAAAGCCCTGTTCACTGACTAAAATGACAAACGTGTACAAAATATTGTAAATAGATGTCAGAGTAGAATTGTTTGTGAAATATTAACTACTATTGAAACAGTATGAGATTATGCCTAAACTGTAAAACAAAACAGTTATATCAGATATTAAAATGCAAATAGTAACAAATTTGATAACAAAAACACAGAAGATAAGAGTCTCAAGAGTTCATAAAACACACGTCAGTATTGAAACAGCTATAAAAGTCTGTGTTTTTTTCTAATATTACATATAGAGTTAATTTGAATCTTAAAAATACCAGAAAATTTGTATAAAATGTATAATCTTCCAAAAATCAGTAGAAGGCAAGAAAAATGTCAAGTATTAAATGTGATTCATTATATAGCAGAAGGTATTGATAAAAAGGTCTAATTAAAAAGGGGGTATTTCAAAGATTTTTAATGAAATCAATAAGTCTTCAATGTAATTTATGAGTTGCTGCCTTAGTAGAGCGATTCAAATCACTGACTATGTTACGTTATGATGATGATGATGAAATTATGGAGAGCGTAGTGGATCGTATAAAACAGCTTAGCTTTAACAAAACAAGTGAAATCCAACACGAAAATAAAATGAATGTGACGACTAATGAGTGAACACAAACACATCTGCTGAACTCCACAGAAATCTCTGAATAAAAATCACATTTTAATGTTAGTTAATGTTAATTACTCTAGGGATATAGTCATTTTAAATGAACTAATATTTACCTTCAGTTCACTTTAAATTTCTGAAAAGACTGTCTTAATAAATTTGGCTTTTTGTACAAAATTTTTTGCAAGAATTAATATATAGTTTACTGTATACTTTTCTGTAGTGTACTGTATAATCACGGGTGATCAAGTTTTTTGTCTTTTGGGTGGGTTTTAGGTCGGAAACATTACACACTGTACAATTTATAATAGTCCTTTATAACTGTTGCTTGTCAGACTTTATGAACATGATCCCTGCTGTAAAGCCATGTCACACTGTAGGATCTCAGTTGTCAGACCGTACGGCTGTCAATACATGTTAAAAAAGTTTGCATGCAACTGTCAGTCCTCATGTTTCATTGTGTTTTCCTGTGACCCAGTTTCCCAGTGTGTCTGATTGTTTGATTACATTCACCTGTTCTGTTAATTATCTCATCAGTTCCATTTGTGGAGCAAGTGGTGGTTTGTTGTCTCACTAATTTCATCATCAGGTTCTGCGCTCTTATTGGTGTTTGATTTGACGGCTATAGTAGGAGAAGCTGCGCTGCAGGACTGCGCCTCAAAACTCCTGACACTGCCAGAATTTTGTCTGAGGTGAAATTTGATTGCAACGGTCATTAATCAGCTGTTGGTGAACATGCAGCGAGGCAACAAGTCAGCTGCCTAAGTTTTCGGATGCAGCAATTGTGATGTTTTTTTGTGGGCGGAGCTTAGGTGGAGGCAGAACGATTACCCTGACCACTTCACAAACAATACCTAGCAAGTGTTGTTAGCTTGTTTATTTTTAACAATAACTGGAGAAAATCCAATTTAATCTGAATATGTAAGGTCACTCACTGTTTTCAATTTTTATTTGAAAAAGTTAACCTTAACGGACGGAACCAGATTGGCCAACCTGTACACGCTCACTCAATGGATGGGACGATCTGACGGGATTATCTCCGGTTGAGTCACCTGACATCTACACCTACCTGATAGAGAAACTGAGCGTGCAGAAACTCTGTTTACTATCGTGACCTTGGTTCCCTGAGAGGCTGCAACGAGACACTGCGCAAGCCGCCGGACTCGCTGCTCGATCAGCTGGGTAAGCGTTCAGTCGTGATTCTGATGCAATTGTTGCTCCGCCACCTTATATACCGCCAGGTAAGCCTGTCAGCATTTCCATGCAATTTGCATAGCTTGTGACAACTGGCCAGTTTTTCTATCTGCCGTTAGCCTATAAAATCTTCAGAAATCTTTTCCAAGTGGCAAAGCAATACATCTATGTGACTGAGAAGCACATCCCGCGAATGGGCCAGAATCAGCCAGTTGTCCAGATAATTTAGAATGCGCATACCACTCGCTATGAGAAGGGAAAGCGCTGCATCTACACACTTCAAAAATGTGCAGAGCCAAAGCCATTCCGAACGGGAGCACTGAATACTGGTACGCCGTGCCCTCAAAGCCGAATCTCAGGAAGCACCTGTGGCGTGTCGCTACTTGAATGTGAAAATATGCGTCCTTTAAATCCACAGACATGAACCAGTCCCCGGGATGGATTTGTGCCAGGATCTGTTTGACAGTTATCATTCTAAACGCACGCTTGTGAAGCGCTCGAATGATGGGTCTCAAGTCCAGGATTGGATGGAGTTCCCCATCTCTCTTGGGCACCACAAAATAACAGCTGTAAAATCCACTCTCAGTTTCTCTTTGAGGGACCTTCTCTATTCCTCCTTTCGCAAGCAGACTAGACCTTTTCACGTGAACATCCTGTCTCAACATAGGAGCATTTTGAGGCAACGTCACAGACGGAACCACGCTGCTGAAGCGGGGGTGGTCTGCATCTGAACTGAAGGGAATACCCGTTTTGAATTATACTCAGCAGCCAAGGCAAAATCCCTGGAATGGCTCTTCACGCGCCTATGAACTGACATGGCGGCCGTATTCTTTCAGTCACAGATGCTGGCGGTGACGTATGCAGACCGGAGCCCTGCCCCAGCGAGGTTAAGCGTGCTGGCGGGGAAACGGTCCATTAATAATAAACGTGTCAACGTTCGTCCACGGATATATTCGTGAGTGATAGAGTGCTGCCGGCATCCCGGACACACTGAGCAGGTATGGACTGCGCCTCCGCACTGCTCAAGGGCAGGGCAAGTGACAGGGCGGGTGTATGTGTGTTTATTGAACAAACATGCATAACACAATTGCAATTGTTGCCTACAGGAACAAAGGGGACATAATGCAGAACACAGCGCTTGGGGCTCAGACCTCCCGTGAGCTCTCTCCTCCTCTTTGCAGGACCATCAGGATGGTCCTCGTTCGCGACGCAGACTCCTCTTTGATCCGTGGCGCTGCTTCCCGAATCCCGACCACTGCTTGCGGCAAACATCCGGTTCAGGGCGAGGGACCGCAGCGGACGCGGCAAGCTGTCTAGATGTCCTTGGAGCTGTGCGATTTGGAAAAAACGGAATCCTCTTCCTCGAAGCGGCCATGCGGCAGCCCGACTGGAAGTGCCAGGAGTTGAGCTTACTCCTGGGAGGTTCTTCCAGAGCATCCCAGTTAAGGTCGAATTCCTTAACTGCTTTTGCAAGGACCCTAGTGAACTGGTCGTAGAGGTCAGTAGGGCCCTCGGCCTCGGAACAATATTTTATTTTGATATATTGTATGTTCAGATATTCATACCACAAAATATTTTGAGGGTTATGAAAGTTTTGTGAAAATGATCAAAAATGCTGGCACTGTCTGGCAATTAAAAAAAAAAAAAAAAAAATTGCTTGCGGGGAAAGAGATAATAAATCACACAAAGTAATAAACGTACACATACAAGTAGTGGTAGCTGGATAGATAGGACTTGTGAGGACAAGCTGGATGAAGAGCTCCAACACAATTTTTTTATGACTTATTGCACCATACAGTGGGCTAGTCTAAAGGCGTTTCACAAGGGATTGTGGATTCACTAGTTCTAGACTAAAATGCACGTTTTAACTGAAAGCAACTTGTACTGACATATCTTAAAATATGTCAGAGCCATTGTTTTGTCTCAAGATGCACACCAGTAATATTTTTTTCTAGTGTATGTTTATAAAAGCTACTTAAATGCCCTAATTGAACTAATGTCTAGACAGGCATCATCCTCATCGCCCGCAGCTGTTTCTGTGCAACAATGGGGCTAAATCCTGACTGAAATTGTTCTCAAATACCGTAACTGTAAAACATATTTTAGACATAAAATATTTTAGATATAAACCAGCTCTCCTGAGTCAAGCTTTTTCATAAGGGTTAAGATAAGATAACTGCCAGCTTAAAGTATTTGGAACATATAAAGCAAGGGTGTCCAGCTATAACCTTGCCTCAACACAACAACCTGTATGTTTCTAATATGCCTAGTATTAGCTTGATTAGGTTCAGGTGTGTTTAATTTGGGTTGGAGTTAAACTTTGCAGGACACATTAGGCATTTCTCAATACCAAATTCGCAAAGTTCAGACTTGCGTCCTTGGTAGTTAGGACTTGGCAAGTTCGAAACTCCTGTGAACGGGAGAACACAAGTCCGGTGATTCTGAAAATGGCACAGCAGCGTACTTGATAACGTCACTCAGCTCGCTCTCGCTTCTCCGGTTATCTTATATACTGTATATATTTTAGGCAACAATAAAACGAAATGTGTTATAAAACACCACTCTGCTTCTTTTCGTTTTTTTTTAAAAAAACAAACAAACAAAAAACATATTAAGAGCCTCACAAATGTGGTTCAGGCAACGCGTTCATTGATTATCTTCAATGTCTGCATATATAGTATTTATAACAAAACAAAATATTAAACAACCCTGCCTCTTTTCGTTTACATTTCAAAAATATTAAACATATTAATATATGTGCATACTCTGATTATCTTCACTGTAATAAAATGAAATAACATAAAACACAACCCTGTCTCTTTTTGTTAAATGTCAGTTTTATTGATCAATAACAGCCATAATAAAAGGTATAAGAATATACAATTAGAAATAAAGCAAACTATTCAGTCAAACGAACAAAATCAGCACTTTAGTAGGCTACAACGGTAAAGTTAAACAGTCTAAATATATAAAGTTATGAAACGTAACTTTCCCCTCAGCCAAAACGATTTGCCACGGAACAAATTATAGATTCATGAGACCAAAGATCGGCCGTTAGATAGACAAAAGAATAATTATGTCATGTTTAACCGCAACAGAGACATCAGAACCAGCAGCAAACGTCAGAAGGACTAGCCGAGGTAAGGCTGTACTCTGCTGGGCACATGAGCGCTGAGCGCCCGGTGATCGCCTGGATCTCACAACTCCGAAAATGTCAGATCAGTTTTTCAGAAAGGCGCTCTCTTGATCAATAAACCACAAATTTGAGCTTTAAACCAGTATATTCTCGCCTGAGAAACTCTTAAAACTACATATCATGGCATAATAACAGTAATACGTTTAAATTACGCTGGTTTTCTCCTTTACTATTGAAGCTTGCTGGTTAGTGCGAGATGCATTCTGGGATACCTGGCTGTCTCAAGTCCGCACAAGTCACCTCTTGATGCATCCTTGGTAAAAGGGGCGGATCAAGAACACATCTGGGGATTTGAACTGTACTTGGCTGTGAACTTTGAATTGGAACAGTACTTGGACAGCGACTGATGACGTTTCACAAGAACACAAGTACAGACAAGAACGCATATTGAGAAACGGCTATTGTCACACTGAGGAACACTGCAATGTATTTACAGGATGAGTTTGCAAATGACGATTCAGGTCTCTTTGATATGTGAAACTCATCTTACACCGAAGACATGTAAAAGGCTTCTCTCCAGTGTGAACTCTCATGTGAACTTCAAGGTTTGCTTTACGTGTGAAACTCTTTCCACACTGAGGGCAGGTGAAAGGCTTTTCTCCAGTGTGAACTCTCATGTGAATATCAAGATTTGCTTTGTTTATGCTAGTCTTTCCACAGTGATGGCACATGAATGGCTTCTCTCCAGTGTGAGTTAATACATGATTCTTAAGGTGTTTCCTGTCTGTGAAACTCATTCCACACTGATGACATATAAAACTGTTCTCTCTTGAATGAATCCTCATGTGGATATTACGTGTTACTTTATGTCTGAAACTCTTTCCACATTGATTACATGTGAATGGCATCTCTCCAGTGTGAATTCTCATGTGCCTGTTATAGCTTCCTTTTTGAGAGAAACTGTTTCCACACTGAGAGCAGGTAAAAGGCTTCTCACCGGTGTGAACACTCATGTGGATTTTAAGGTTTGCTTTTTTAGTAAAACTCTGTCCACACTGCTGGCAGTTGAAATATCTTATAGTTTCTGTTTTTCGTGAGGATGAATTTTCAGTGTCTGAGCAACTAAAATTTTCTCCAGTTGTGAAATCATGATGCTTCTCATACTGTTCTTCCTTCATTTCATCTAGTACTTCAGTCTCCTCTTTCAGCAGCATCAAGTCTAAGGCGAAAAGAGACAAATACAAGTTAGCACCAGTTTATCAATCATTGTAGAAATTAATAACCACAAATGTAAAACATAAACACACACCATTCAAGAAGAACTCTAAAGTGACAATACCACAACACTCATACATGTTCAAAAGCTAATGTAAAAACATTAGGAATGCCCCCGACTTAAGATTTTTCTAGTCGACTAGCAGTTATTCATTTAAACCATTAGTCGAATAATCACACATTTATATTTAATTAATCACTTAAATAGCCTACTGAGAACACTAAACCATAATTAGCATTTAACATAGGCGTCATATACCATGTCACCTATCCGACCACTACCACTTTGTGTAAATGAAGAGACCTCTCATCAAACACAAGTATGGTGTGACACAGGGCTCAGTATTAGGTCCTCTGCTTTTCTCCTTGTAATTCTTCCCCTGGGAGTCATTATATGGCTTACAATCAGCTGTTTCCTTAAAAGAGTCAGATTGCAAGCAGCAGAAAGCACATACAGTAAACCCACATGTTGTTCACTTTGTAGCACAAAATAACACCAAATTATTAAAATATATACCGACCAAGGTTCTGTTTTCTGTCATGTGAAACCTGACCAACGGCTTAAGGAGGATGAACGACATTAGGTGCAGCGGTCAGAGATCCTGAAGAGAGACTTTAAGAGCCTGAACAAGGCTTTTTTTTTTCTGTGACAGTCACCACTGATCTCTTGATTATAATAACCTTTTCGGTAAAGCTGCTTTGAAACAATGTATTGTAAAAGCACTATACAAATAAACTTAAATTTAACTACTCTTACAACAACACTTTCTGCAAAGTTGCTGTGTGTACAGTGTGTATTGTGAAAATTCTATACAAATGTGATTTGACTTAGAATCAAATACCTTTTGTGTTTGATGTGCTAAAAGTTAATTCTGTTATTTTCATGTTTATTATATAGTTATATTTTATATAATTTATATATGTTAGTTATGTTACAATCAGGTAGATCAATGATTCCCAAACCTGTTCCTGGATCCCCAAACACTGCACATTTTGTATGTCTCCCGAAAATCTAGGGCACACCAAGCCGACGGTCAGCCGTTGAACAATGTCGGAGCGTTTTTAAGCGTCGGTCAGCTTAATTTTTTTCGATGCGTTCCATTGGCTGTAGTCAGATGCTGTCGTGTTTTTTTTTCTTTCTCTTTTTTTGGCCGATGCAGCATGTTGAGTCAACCCAGTGATGGGTTTGTCCATATCGGACCCTGCCCTGGGTTGCCAAAATAACGCAAACTGGGTTGCTTTTAACCCAGTGTGGATATTGTGTGAATTTCATGCTCATGCGTTTTGTTGCTAATATAGACAATGCCATTAAATAAATAATAATAAATAAATATGATTAAGATACCAAAAGATACCATTAAGATACCAAAAAGATCTTATTTAATTCCCCCAGATGATGCATTTCCCATCCATTTCTAGTGTATTTTATTTTATTTATTTTTTTTTTTTTAATTATATGACAAATCACCTGTCCCATAAAGAAATCTCACTGTCAGTGAATTTGGGAATATTTACAAATAATTTATACACATGAAAACATATCAGACTTTTTAGGAAATGTGTTGGATTTGTATTGTCAAAATTACTGACCGCGATACTAAGTCGGTACTGAAAGTTTAAAAATGTGACGGTTTGAGCGCTGTTGGGCGGATTCGTAAACACCTCTGATTGGCCGTTGTGTTGACACGCTCATCGGATACGTCTGTGATTGGCTACAATGATCAACGCACGGGAGCATTTGAAAGCACACAGAAGTGTTTGAATTTGAAAGTGGGAGCGGGAGCATTTCGCGAACGGTCCGCAATAGACGCCTACTTTCAAACGCTCTGGGGTGTATCTGTCTAAGCGCTCGGTATTGATGTATATTTACAACATGTTTTTGAAGCGTTGATCAATGGTAGCCAATCACAGACATATCTGTTGAGCGCGTGAACACAACGGCCAATCGGGAGAGATCATCTGCACACGACATCAGTGCCTGAAGGCCGCCTTATTACAAGAGTTTCTTTGGCATATGTCAGCATGAATTAGAGCAAGTTGGACCACGTTCGGACACGTTTTGAACCGGCATGCATCTAGAGGTGATCAGTTCTGAGCAGATTTTGCACATCTCAAATAAGCCTAATCTCTGATCGACATTGTGTTGGTTTTGAAGAAAGAATTCATTCTCTCTGTGATCATCTACAACGCTCGACGCTGCAACCTTGATTGTAATGGGAGTAGATCTAAATTTAATGTTATAATCAATACTTTTCATGATTAATTCATCTCAACAGCTGTAATAGTAACAAAATAGTAAAAGTTTTCAAAAAGAGTTCAACGTGAAATCACAGCTGTGGGCGTTTACACTGAAGTATCAAAATATTTCTTAATAGCTTATCATTATAACAATGGCATTATTTAGCTATAAGTAACAAACAGCGCTCATTTGCAGCATCATATACAAGCCAGTCTCAGTCTCGCTGTAAAAATCCACCTGTTCCTAAAGATCCACAGAGAGTTTGTTCCTCACATTTACATGGTGGGTCTTGTGTTGCTGCTACATGGAGTTCAGGAGAAGAAACAAACATCCTTGATCAAATTTTTGATAGAAATGTCACAACAGATGTTTCCTTTAGTGCACAATTTGTGTCTTTGATTTGAACTGTTAGTGTCGCTCAAAAATATTCAAAAAGTTTGACGTAAATCAACGATTATATTGCAGTTTGTTATAGAGTTACTGGCTGTTTTATGTTCCCCAAAACCATTTACTTGAAGATCAAATGTAGACAGCAGCAGTAACTCTATCAAACTCTGTCAGCAGATTTTATTAGTAAGCTGGTGTTTTTGACACATTACTTTAATATTGCTTGATTCAATGAATATTTGCTGCTATTTATGTTCAGGTTCTTGTTAGATACTCTTGCATAATTAAGTTAATGAAATGAATGGTTATAATTGTTTTCCATTCAAAAGTAGATATTGTGTTTAATGTTTACTATGTTTTACACAATGCTATAAATGACTGAAGTGCCGTTGAGCCTAATCTAACCCCCAATCGTGTGTGTGTGTTCACTACTTACTGTTCCTGATGTGTGTACACTAACTGGAGAGGTTAAATGCACCGGACAAATTCAGAATATGGGTTACCATACTTGGCCTTCACATGTCACTTTGAAAAATCATTAATTTCTGTAGAGCTGGACATTTTAATAAGATAATAATGAGTTCAGCTTTGAGAATGAAACCAACCTGTTTGTTCCTCAGTATCTTCTTGTTTCACACTGAATGTTTCTCCAATCTTGATGTCTTCGCTCTCTTCTTTAATAAACGCCATCTTTATAATAGTGTCACATGGATCTCAGTCGCTTCACCAGGAGTTTTTCCTGTGTGTTTGGAAACTCTGTCATGTTTAAGAATTAATTAAAAGAAAGTAAAATAAATCCAAACTAAATCTCTGGGTGCATCACAATCATAATTTCTTGAATTTCCCTAAAAGGATGAATAAGGTATTTATTATTATTATTAGCCAGAACACACTCAAAACTAGTGCTTCAAATTCATAAAAGATTTTTTATACAGACATTTCATTATTGGATAATTGATTTTTCTTTGGTATTTACTGATTTGTAGATTGCTTAATAAGTTCTACTTTCATGAAAACATTTGCCGCTGGTGCGTAAAAGTTGTCAATACACGTTTGTGTTTCTGTTGCATTTACACTGTTTTAACCAGTATGTGTCGTCAGCGTGCGATGGTTCAAGCGATTCGATTCACTGAATCATTATGCGAAGCATTTGGTTCAATTGATTCGGAGTTTCGAAAAGCTCCGTTTTTACCATCACAACATACCAGCGACCGAATTCGTGTTTACAATAAACTGATTCAAGATATAGGCAGCGAAATGAGACGCACCTTTTCTGTTACTCATGTGGATGCGCTTTACTGATATAAATAACGTTAATTGTTGTTACATAAAGCATTATAATGTTACACTAAATTTGCATCGCTTGTAAAAACTATACCATTGATTGAACGGTTTGTATCGATTTAAATACTTGAAATACTTCAAAACACAAACCTTTCCTCAGTTGAACAGATGCAAGAACGAGGCGCAGCCTTATGAAGTCAAAACGTCACGCCAAAATAAAAGCCCTGTTCACTGACTAAAATGACAAACGTGCACAGAATATTGTAAATAGAAGTCAGAGTAGAATTGTTTGTGAAATATTAACTGCTATTTAAAGAGTATGAGATTATGCCTAAACTGTAAAACAAAACATTTACATCAGATATTCAAATACAAATAGTAACATTTGATAACAAAAACACAGTAGATAAGAGTCTGAGTTCAAGAAACACAAGTCAGTATTGAAACAACTATAAAAGTCAGTGCTTTTCTAATATTACATATAGAGTTAATCTGAATCTTAAAAATACCATAAAATTTGCATAAATTGTATAATCTTCCAAAAATCAGTAGAACATAGAAAAAAGCAGCAAGAAAAATGTCAAGTATTAATGTGATTCATTAAATAGCAGAAAGTATTGATAAAATGGTTCAGTCTAATTAAAAAGGGGGTATTTCAAAGATTTTTAATGAAATTTAAGGCGGGTGCACACTGTGCGATTTTGGCCACGATTTGGTCGTCTGAGACAAATTTTGAGAATCCTAAAAGATTCCTATAATCCTAGGCAAAAATCTGTAGTCTTTGATCGCTAGTTTGACATGTTCACCAACAGCCGATTAATGACCGTTGTGATCAAATTTGACCTCAGATGAAATTCTGGCAGTGTCAGAAGATTTGGCGCACAGTCCTGCAGTGTGACTTCTCCTACGACAAAAGTCAAATTGTCTTCGTTTTTCAAGATCAAAATTAACGTTAGAGATTTCTTTGTTAGCCAGCTCAGTGTCACTGAATGTGTGTGGGTTGATGATGTAAAACTCTGGTCAAGTTTTCATGCGCGTCTTGACTGTCATACAGTTTGACATATAGGACAGCTGAGATCCCACAGTGTGACATGAGGATAATGTAAAATAAAATGAAACCGTGTGCTCCATACAAAACCAACACAAGACAATGAACGAAGAGAACAGAAGGCTATATATACACACAACAATGAACTAAATACGAAACCACTGTGAACTGATCAATAAAACACAGGAAATTAAGCAATACAAACTGAAAGTCCATGAAAATGAAACCAAAACACCAACATAATGTGACGACTAATGAGTGAACACAGACACAATTTACACCTGCTGAACTCCACAGAAATCGCTGCAGTTTTCTTAAAATAAAAATCATATTTTAATGTTAATTAACAATGTTAATTACTCTAGGGAGTTCCCTTTGTTTGCCCTATGCATTTATACTGTGTTCTCCCTCATTCCTCGTCCGTTCTCGTCTATGTGCAACATCAATATAAGTGTTTTCCAGAGTTTCTGTTATTAAACCTGTTTCCTGTGATTCCTCATCGTCGTGCGAGTTCTTAACCGTTGACCGTTACGTGACAGCAACAAGACTCGTTTTATCAATCAATTCGTGTGACTGAGAGCTGCTATATGCGGGATAGAAATGGTGGCTAGCAAACAAAAACATTAATTTTGATCATTGGTTTTCTCATGGGAAAAAAACGAAGATGTGTGTGGAGCAAGTGGTGGTTTGTTGTCTCACTAATTGCATCATCAGGTTCTGCGCTCTTATTGGTGTTTGATTTGACGGCTGTAGTAGGAGAAGCCATGCTGCAGGACTGCGCCTCAAAACTCCTGACACTGCCAGAATTTTGTCTGAGGTGAAATTTGATTGCAACGGTCATTAATCAGCTGTCGGTGAACATGCAGCGAGGCAAAAAGTCAGTTTTCGGATGCAGCAAATGTGATGTTTTTTTTTGTGGGTGGAGCTTAGGTGGAGGCAGAACGATTACCCTGACCACTTCACAAACAATAGCTAGCAAATGTTTTTAGCTTGTTTATTTTTAACAATAACTGGAGAAAATCCAATTTTATCTGAATATGTAAGGTCACTCACTGTTTGCGATTGTTATTTGAAAAAGTTAACCATAACGGACGGAACCAGATTGGCCAACCCGTACACGCTCACTCAATAGATGGATTATCTGACGGGATTATCTCCGGTTGAGTCGCCTGACATCTACACCTAGCTGATAGAGAAACTGAGCGTGCAGAAACTCTGTTTACTATCGTGACCTTGGTTCCCTGAGAGACGGGAACGAGACACTGCGCAAGCCGCCGCACTCGCTGCTCAATCAGCTGGGTAAGCGTTCAGTTGTGATTCTGACGCAATTGTCGCTCCGCCGCCTTATATACCGCCAGGTAAGCCTGTCAGT
The DNA here is from genome assembly GCA_037950665.1 of Hypophthalmichthys nobilis. NCBI lineage: Eukaryota > Metazoa > Chordata > Actinopteri > Cypriniformes > Xenocyprididae > Hypophthalmichthys > Hypophthalmichthys nobilis. Next base: position 23,434,599 of record CM075489.1, read on the forward strand.
ATTTCCATGCAATTTGCATAGCTTGTGACAATTGGCTAGTTTTTCTATCTGCCGTTAGCCTATAAAATCTTCAGAAATCTTTTCTGCATATTCACACGCAGCCCTAGAGACAAAGACGCAATACATCTATGTGACTGAGAAGCACATCCCGCGAATGGGCCAGAATCAGCCAGTCGTCCAGATAATTTAGAATGCACATACCACTCGCTATGAAAGGGGGCACTCGCTATGAAAGTAAGCGCTGCATCTACACACTTCAAAAACATGCGCGGAGCCAAAGCCATCCCAAACGGGAGCACTGAATACTGGTATGCCGTGCCCTCAAAGCCGAATCTCAGGATGCATCTGTGGCGCGTCGCTACTGGAATGTGAAAGTGTACGTCCTTTAAATCCACAGACATGAACCAGTCCCCGGGATGGATTTGTGCCAGGATCTGTTTGACAGTTATCATTCTGAACGCGCGCTTGTGAAGCACTCGATTGATGGGTCTCAAGTCCAGGATCGGAGGGAGTCCCCCATCTCTCTTGGGAGAGATAACAGCTTGAAATAACAGCTGTAAAATCAGCTCTCGGTTTCGCTTGGAGGGACCTTCTCTGTTGCTCCTTTCGCGAGCAGACTAGACCTTTTAACGTGAACATCCTGTCTCAACACAGGGGCATTTTGAGGCGACGTCACAGACGGAACCACGCTGCTGAAGCGGGGACGGTCTGCATCTGAACTGAAGAGAATACCCATTTTGAATTATACTCAGCAGCCAAGGCAAGATCCCTGGAATGGCTCTCCACGCGCCTATGAACTGACATGGCGGCCGTTTTTTTTTTCAGTCACAGATGCTGGCGGAGACGTATGCAGACCGGAGCCCTGCCCCAGCGAGGTTAAGTGTGCTGGCAGGGAAACGGTCCGTTAATAATAAACGTGTCAACGTTCATCCGCGGATATACTTGTGAGTGATAGAGTGCTGCCGGCATCCCGGACATGCTGAGCAGGTATGGACTGCGGCTCCGCGCTGCTCAAGGGCAGGGCGAGTGACTCAGAAATGACAGGCAGAGGAGGAAAAAGCTCTTTTAGTGAAGGTGTATGTGTTTTTATTGAACAAAAATGCATAACACAATTGCAATTGTCGCCTACAGGAACAAAGGGGACATAATGCAGAACACAGCGCTTGGGGCTCGGACCTCCCGTGAGCTCTCTCCTCCTCTTTGCAGGACCATCAGTACGGTCCTCGTTTGCGACGCAGACTCCTCTTTGATTTGTGGCGCTGCTTCCCGAATCCTGACCACTGCTTGCGGCAAACATCCAGTTCAGGGCAAGGGGCCACAGCGGACGCGACAAGCTGTCTAGATATCCTCGGAGCAGTGCGATTTGGAAAAAACGGAATCCTCTTCCTCGAAGCAGCCATGCGGCAGCCCGACTGGAAGTGCCAGGAGTTGAGCTTACTCCTGGGAGGTTCTTCCAGAGCATCCCAGTTAAGGTCGAATTCCTTAACTGCTTTTGCAAGGACCCTAGTGAACTGGTCGTGGAGGTCAGTAGGGCCCTCGGCCTCGGAACGATCTGGCTCTGACTCAGCCCAGTCCTTCTCAGAAGCAAAGATGGACATGGAGTCCTCCTCCTCGCTGGCACCGATGGAAACGAAGTCCGCGATGGGTCCAGCGGGTCGATGGGGCCCGCGCTGATACTGCAAAACATTGCCATCGGATGCGGTAAAGAGAGTAGGTTCTTCTGTTACGTCTTCGACTATGGCAGTAGCATAAAGGAGAAGATTCTGACGCAGTTGTCGCTCTGCCACTTTATACAGGTAAGCCTGTTAGTATTTGCATGCAAATTGCATAGCTCTTGACAATTAGCCAGTTTTTCTAACTGGCGTTAGCCTTTAAAATCTTAAGAAATTTCGGAGAAGGGGAGGAGTTCCCGCAGTAAAGCTGCCGCAGTGACCACTCCCGAAAGGGAAACGGAGCTTTTCAAAATGATTAAATGTTTCAAAGCGCTTGAATCGCTGCATGCTGACGACACATGCTGAGATCCACGTGATGTACTATTATAAATATGGCGTTTATTAAAGAGGAGGCAAGAAATGAGGATTGACAAAGCATTTAGTGTGAAACAAGAAGATATTGAGGAACAAACAAAAAATGTGTTTTTTAAAGAGGAGAGTGAAGATGTGAAGAATGAAGAAACATTCAGAGTGAAAAATAAAGATACTGAGGGACAGTTTCATTCTCAAAATGTTATGATTTTCAGCTTCATTTAAAGGGGTCATGCACCTTTTTTTTCTTAATATGCTCATATTATGACAATATCAATCCGCTTAAGCTATATGTATATTTGTCTGCATCAGGTCAGTAACTAGTTGGCATGTCTGTTCTTCCTATGTGGAGTAGCGTATCAAATTAATGAAAGTATAAATCCTTTAGTTTAAAGTTGTGATCAGCTATTAAAATATAAAGCTTACAAAATGTTTATCATAAACTAATGCTAAGACCCAGAATTTGCCCTAAATTTATGGTCAGGAGCCGCTACTGCATCAAAACTGTTATAATTTAGAAATAAATGTCCATTTTCTACACTGATCTAGATCAGGGGTTCCCAAACTTTTCAGCCCACGACCCCCAAAATAAGGGTGCCAGTGACTCACGACCCCTACTATCGTCGGAGGTGGTTAAAGTATACAAATGTTGCATGCAACAACGCACACGCACTAATAGGCCTATCCAACACGAGCATAATTACAACACAAAAGAACATAACAGTCAAACAACCATAATATTATATTTATTATTACTTTATTTAATTTACTCATTACTTTCATTTCAACATTAACCTCTCCTAATGAGATGGGTGGGCACAATGCTTGGAGCACAGCAAGTTCATTCTTGGTTTAATTTTGGAGACCACCACTCGGAGATCATCCTCCACGTTCAGTCGCAATCTGTATTTATTTTTAATGTACATGAGTGCCGAGAAAGTCTTTTCACACAAGTAGGTAGTGCCAAACAGCATCAGTACATCCATAGCGGCCTTGGACAGCTGTGGGTATTCCCTCTCAGCCAGTGTCTTGGAATTAAAGGCTGTCTTTAAGGTTTGGTCGCTTGACAGTTCAACCAATGCGTCCTCCATGTCGGATGTCAGATGATTTGCCCTCGTTACAGTGAATGGTGATCTTATCCAGTCATATTGTTATGGAGCTGTTTCTTCTGGGAAATACCTGTTAAAGTGTTCCAGGAGGGCTTGAAGGTGGGTAGTGATAGACGTCTTCACTATGTTAACACTCAGTTCATTTTCCTCTATGAATTCATCCAGCTCAGAAAACATGTCAATCCTACCCATTTCAACTCGCTCAGTCCAGCGCTCAAGTTTTCTCGTGAATGCCTGGATTTTATCGTTCAGTGACATGATGCTTGTGTTTTCACCTTGCAATGACATATTAAGTCCATTCAGTTTTTCAAATATGCAAGACAAATACGCTAGCCTTGTTAACCAGTCAGGATCAGTGAGGTGGTCAGCGAGCTGGGACTCATGCTCCATCAGAAATAAGCGCAATTCGTCCCGCAGCTCAAACAGGCGGCTGAGCACATTCCCTTGCGAAAGCCATATGACTTCCGTATGGAACAGCAAGCACTCATGCTCCGATCCCACTTTGTTACACAGAGTGGCAAACAGCCTCATATTGAGTGGACGAGCTTTTATGTAGTTGACCATTTTTATCGCTGTCTCAAGAACATGTTTAAGTTCTGGGTCAAGTGTTTTGCTCGCTAGAGCTTCTCTATGTATAATACAATGCGTGAAATTTACGTGAGGCGCCACTTGTAAGACTCTTGCTTTAAGACCTTTCTTTTTCCCCAGCATCGCTCCAGCACCATCTGTACACACACCAATGCACTTGCCCCAAGACAGTCCCTCTTCTTTTAGTTTGTTGTCAAGTTTTGTGAAAGTGTCCTCGCCTGTGCACGTTCCCTCAAGCGGGGTGCAAAACAGAATGTCCTTGTTAAGTTTCCCCTCAAAACTATCTCACGAATACAAGCAGCTGGGGAGAGTTTGATACATCTGTGGATTCATCTAACTGTAAGCATATTTCCCTTTCTTCACTCTGTCCACCAGCTGACACTTTATGTCCTGGGCCATGTCGGAGATGCGCCGGGCAATAGTCCTGTTAGACAGGCACTGCTTCTAGCTCACGGGCCAGTTTATCCCCATGCATAGCCAGACTTATAGCTATAGCAGCGGGTTTGATAAGGGTTTCCCCGATCGTGTGTGGCTTTTTTGCCTGTGCAATTAATTATGCCACTTCATATGACGCCTGTTGAGCTTTGGCAGGGATTGTTGTCTGTTTAGTTAGGACTTTCTTTTGGCCTTGCAACTCTCGCTCCTTTCGTTGGAAAAAATCTGCTGGTTTAGCAGCAAGAGAGGGGTGCTTGCTTTTCAAGTGCCGTAGCATTTTTACAGGCTTTAATGTGCAAGCACCTCAGTGCACACTACACATTGGGGATGTTGTACTTCGTTGACGATGACACACGTGAAACCATACTGGATAAATTCGTCTCGATACTTTCGACACTTGGAGAAAGGCTGATCCGACTGCTTGATGGGTGTCCTTTTTATGCACACACCGGCCTCTTTCCGTACCTGAGGTCGAGTGCGTTTATGACGGTGGTGCTTCTCCGCTCTCCTCCACTTGCCTCCCAGCGTTGTCTTTGATCGATGGTTCCAAGACCAGTGGTTCCCAAACCTGTCCTGAAGGACCCCCAGCACTGCATATTTTGTATGTCGCCTTTATCTGACACACCTACTTCAGGTCTTGCAGTCTCTACTAATGAGCTGATGAGTTGAATCGGGTGTGTTAGATGAGAGAGACATCCAAAATGTGCAGTGTTGGGGGTCCCCTAGGACAGGTTTGGGAACCACTGATCTAGACCACTGATTTGAACCCTCCATTTAAAGAGTTGTGTCTTTTTTAAGACTTTAATAATCACCCACCGCTCTGTTGAAAATGTTTCATACACTTTTTGTTCAAAGACAAAAATAAGATTGCAAGCAAAAAAAAAAAAAAAGTGTAATACAGCTTTAAATATTCATTACAATGTGTTGACTATCATGACTATCATACATTTTTACTATGATTTACAGAAGACACCCACTAAAATGTCATTCAGTGTAACATTAGTTTGTTTATATACCAAAAAAATATTGGCATGCATATTAAAAAACACGAGAAGCATTTGATGAAAGATCACAGTGCAGCCCCCAAATACTAATTCATTGTCATTTTTAAATTTGCCACTATGCTTTAAACCACTAGGCTTTACCCATTTGTCAGAAATAAGTTTTAGTAAGTAGGTGATAATCATTAAAAAAAAAAAAAAAAAATAGTATGGCCACATACTTTTATATATTTTGTAGATCAGAATAAGTATATTGTTTCATTTTTACATAAACATATATTTTAGGCTGAATGACCATGGTTTGTTATTCTGAATGACATTTTGCCAAAAAGGGAGGGAATATTGTCATTGTTCCCATTATTGCAATGTTTCTTGTATTAGTCTTGTTATCTATGTTTTAATTATCGTTCTGAATCCGATCCAAATGAAGTCTGACAAAAACATGATTCTTCTCAGCTTTTTGTTCAAAATGTAGCTTTTTTAAAAAATATTTTATTTTGATATACTGTATGTTCAGATATTCATACCACAAAATATTTTGAGGGTTATGAAAGTTTTGTGAAAATGATCAAAAATGCTGGCACTGTCTGGCAATTTAAAAAAATAAATAAAAATGCTTGCGGGGAAAGAGATAATATATCACACAAAGTACAATCTTAAAATATGTCAGAGCCATTGTTTTGTCTCAAGATGCACACCAGTAATATTTTTTTCTAGTGTATGTTTATAAAAGCTACTTAATGCCCTAATTAAACTAATGTCTAATCCTGACTAAGCCCTATCTGTGAAACCGGGCCATAGTATATTTTGTCTTCCAGCTGCTGTTCCACTGTCACAGTGCAACAGTCATAGTGCAGAGACAGGCAACAATGGGGCTAAATCTTGACTGAAATTGTTCTCAAATACCGTAACTCTGCAAAACTGAACAAATTTTAGACATAAAATATTTTAGATATAAACCAGCTCTCCTGAGTAAAGCTTTTTCATAAGGGGTTTGATAACTGCCAGCTTAAAGTATTTGGAACATATAAAGCAAGGGTGTCCAGCTATAACTTGCCTCAGCACAACAACCTGGATGTTTCTAATATGCCTAGTATTAGCTTGATTAGGTTCAGGTATGTTTAATTTGGGTTGGAGCTAAACTTTGCAGGACACATTGTCATACTGAAGAACACTGCAATGTATTTACAGGATGAGTTTGCAAATGACGCTTCAGGTCTCTTTGATATGTGAAACTCATCTTACACTGAAGACATGTAAAAGGCTTCTCTCCAGTGTGAACTCTCATGTGAACTTCAAGGTTTGCTTTACGTGTGAAACTCTTTCCACACTGAGGGCAGGTGAAAGGCTTTTCTCCAGTGTGAACTCTCATGTGAATATCAAGATTTGCTTTGTTTATGCTAGTCTTTCCACAGTGATGGCACATGAATGGCTTTTCTCCAGTGTGAGTTAATACATGATTCTTAAGGTGTTTCCTGTCTGTGAAACTCATTTCACACTGATGACATATAAAACTGTTCTCTCTTGAATGAATCCTCATGTGGATATTACGTGTTACTTTATGTCTGAAACTCTTTCCACACTGATCACATTTGAATGGCTTCTCTCCAGTGTGAAGGTTCATGTGACATCTTAGGTTTACTTCTGCTGTGAAGCTCTTTCCACACAGAAGGCAGATGTAAGGCTTCTCTCCAGTGTGAATTCTCATGTGCCTGTTATAGCTTCCTTTTTGAGAGAAACTGTTTCCACACTGAGAGCAGGTAAAAGGCTTCTCACCGGTGTGAACACTCATGTGGATTTTAAGGTTTGCTTTTTTAGTAAAACTCTGTCCACACTGCTGGCAGTTGAAATATCTTATAGTTTCTGTTTTTCGTGAGGATGAATTTTCAGTGTCTGAGCAACTAAATTTTTCTCCAGTTGTGAAATCATGATGCTTCTCATACTGTTCTTCCTTCATTTCATCTAGTACTTCACTCTCCTCTTTCAGCAGCATCAAGTCTAAGGCGAAAAGAGACAAATACAAGTTAGCACCAGTTTAATGGTCAGACATCAAAACATTTAGTCATATAAAGCATCAAAACCAACATGTATGTTGGATCCTATACCCACTAAGCTACTAAAAGAGGTTTTACCTGTAATCTCAGAACCTATTGGCAATATTGTTTAGGCCTACTTGTTGCTTTGTTTATGACATGTCTCAAACACTTTCAAGCTGGCAGTTATCCAATCCAATTTTATTTATAAAGCACATAACAAAACAACATAGTTGACCACAGTGCTGTACAATGTAATCATAGTAGAAATTAATAACCACAAATGTAAAACATCAACACACACCATTCAAGAAGACAATACCACAACACTCATACATGTTCAAAAGCTAATGTAAAAACATTAGCAATGCCCCTGACTTAAGATTTTTCTAGTTGACTAGCAATTGTTCATTTAAACCATTAGTTGAATAATCACACATTTATATTTAATTAATCACTTAAATAGCCTACTGAGAACACTAAACCATAATGAGCATTTAATATATACCATGTCACCTATCCGACTGCTACCACTTTAAATGAAGAGACCTCTCATCAAACACAAGTATGGTGTGACACAGGGCTCAGTATTAGGTCCTCTGCTTTTCTCCTTGTATATGCTTCCCCTGGGAGCCATTATATGGCTTACAATTTGAAAGCGTTTTGAAAGTGGGAATGGGAGCATTTCCGGGAAACACTCCCGTGTGTATCTGCCTAAGCACTCGGTCAAGAGCGTCATCGATGTCTATTTACATCATGTTTTTGAAGCGTTGATCAATGGTAGCCAATCACAGATATATCTGTTGAGCGTGTGAACACAACGGCCAATCAGAGGTGTTTAGGAACCGCTCAACAGCGCTCAAAGCGTCACATTTTTAAAATTTCAATACCAACTTAGTATCGCGGTCGGTACTTTAAACAACACTATGATGGATTTTTTTTAAAAACTAATCATAATTAACAAACAACTAACATTTATTTTTCCTTATAGGCCAATTAGTCTATAATAATCCCATTACCTATTGAGTAATCAACAAACTGATAACCTGTGATTTTGATGATTCAATGATTCTGATCTAAATTTGCTTTGCCAGTAACAAAGGAAGTAGGTGGATGCTGTTTTGCTCAAAGCCGTCGTCGATTAGGAGACGCACTAGAGGATAAATATTATTATTAAGCGTCAATTAAAAAATGTTTAGGGGCGTCGATTAGCAGACGACCCAGGTAAAACTTAAGTCTGGTGCATAGGGGGAAATTCTACCACAAAAATCAAACATTTAAAAAAATTAAAAAAAAGAAAGCATAAAACATAATGTTTATTTAAATCAAATAGCATAAAGATGTGTCAGCAAGTTGTTTCGCATCATATCCTTTAGTCAGTCGGGAGAGATCATCTGCACACGACATCGGTGCCTGAAGGCCGCCTTATTACAAGAGTTTATTAGGCATATGTCAGCGTGAATTAGAGCACTTTCAGACACGTTTTGAACCAGCGTGCATCTAGAGGTGATCAGTTCTGAGCAGATTTTGCACATCTCAAATGAGCCTAATTTCTGATCGACATTGTGTTGGTTTCGATGAAAGAATTAATTCTCTCTGTGATCATTTACAATGCTTGACGCTGCAACCTTGATTGTAATGGGAGTAGATCTAAATTTAATGTTATAATCAATACTTTTCATGATTAATTCATCTCAACAGCTGTAATAGTAACAATATAGTAAATGCTTTCAAAAAGAGTTCAACGTGAAATCACAGCTGTGGGCGTTTACACTGAAGTATTAAAATATCTTAATAGCTTATCATTATAACAATGGCATTCTTTAGCTATAAGTAACAAACAGCGCTCATTTGCAGCATCATATACAACCCAGTCTCAGTCTCGCTGTAAAAATCCACCTGTTCCTAAAGATCCACAGAGAGTTTGTTCCTCACATTTACATGGTGGGTCTTGTGTTGCTGCTACATGGAGTTCAGGAGAAGAAACACACATCCTTGATCAAATTTTTCATAGAAATGTCACAACAGATGTTTCCTTTAGTGCACAATTTGTGTCTTTGATTTGAACAGTGTCGCTCAAAAATATTCAAAAAGTCTGACATAAATCAACGATTATATTGCAGTTTGTTATAGAGTTACTGGCTGTTTTATGTTCCCCAAACCCATTTACTTGAAGATCAAATGTAGACTGCAACAGTAACTATAAATGACTGAAGTGCCGTTGAGCCTAATCTAACCCCCAATCGTGTGTGTGTTCACTACTCACTGTTCCTGATGTGTGTGCACTGACTGGAGAGATTACATGCATCGGACAAATTCAGAATATGGGTTACCATACTTGGCCTTCACATGTCACTTTGAAATATCATTCATTTCTGTAGAGCTGGACATTTTAATAAGGATCAAATGACTGAGTTCAGCTTTGAGAATGAAACCAACCTGTTTGTTCCTCAGTATCTTCTTGTTTCACACTGATTGTTTCTTCAATCTTCATGTCTTCACTCTCCTCTTTAATAAACGCCATCTATATAATAGTGTGTCGCGTGGATCTCAGTCGCTTCACCAGGAGTTTTTCTCTGTGTCTGGAAACTGCCATGATTAAGATGAGAATAATTAACAGAAAGAAAAATAAATCAAAACTAAATCTCTCAGTGTGTATCAATCAGCTCCCTAGTTCAGTAATCAGAGCACTGGTAAAAGAGAGTCAGTCAGAGTGAGAGTTAATGGACTTAAATGACCTGATTAGACAAAAAACCCTCAAATTAAAAGAGCACAAATTATACAAACATTTCATATTTGGATATTTTTTATTTTTCTTTGGTATTTTTTGATCTGTAGATCTACTTTCATGAAAACATTTGCAGTTGGTTTGTAAAAGTTGTCAATACACGTTTGTGTTTCTGTTGCATTTACACTGTTTTAACCAGTATGTGTCGTCAGCGTGCGAAGGTTCAAGCGATTCGAATCACTGAATCATTGGTTCAATTGACTCGGAGTTTCGAAAAGCTCAGTTTCTCCCATCACAACATACCAGCGACCGAATTCGTGTTTACAATAAACTGATTCGAGATGTAGGCAGCGAAATGAGACGCACCTTTTCTGATACTCATGTGGATGCGCTTTACTGATATAAATAACATTCATTAATGTTAAATAAACCATTATAATATTACATTCAATGATAAATAATTAATTTTGCATCACTTGTAAAAACTATACACTGATTGAACGGTTTGTATGTTTCAAAACACAAACCTTTCCTCAGCTGAACAGATGTAGGAACGGGGCGCAGCCTTATGACGTCAAAACGTCACGCTACAATAAAAGCCCTGCTCACTGACTAAAATGACAAAAGTGCACAGAATATTGTAAATAGATGTCAGAGGAATTCAGAGTAGAACTGTTTGTGAAATATTAACTACTACTGAAAGAGTATTAGATAATGCTATAGGCTATATATATACACAAAATAATGAATTAAATACGAAATCACTGTGAACTAATCAATGAAACACAGAAAATAAAGCAATACAAACTAAAAGTCCATGAAAATGAAACCAAAAACACCAACATAATGTGACGACTAATGAGTGAACACAGACACAATTTACACCTGCTGAACTCCACAGAAATCACATTTTAATGTTAATTAACAATGTTAATTACTCTAGGGATATGGTCATTTTTAGTATATAATGAACTAATATTTACCTTCAGTTCACTTTACATTTCTGAAAAGAGAGTGTCTTAATAAATTTGGCTTTTAGTACAAAAAAAATTTGCAAGAATTAATATATAGTGTACTGTATAATCACGGGTGATCGAGTTTGTTTCGGGTGGGTTTTACAGTTAGATCTCTCTGCTACACCAAATTTAATTTTGATCAACAAATTCTTAATGAGTTTGAAAAATACAAAATTCTTTCTAATCCTTTCTAATACCAAGACCATTAAGACACTTTATCCTTGACTGGAAATATCACAAATGCTCTGTGGTTATAAATGAGCATTTCACACTTGCTTACATTTAGATATAAACTGGAAGTTTTTTTTTAAAGTTTTAAAAAAAAAAAAAAAGAAGAAGAAGTGGTATAAATAGCTTTGGGAATGGGTGAAAAAGAATTAATCTATTAATATTTTTAATATTTCAATGTTTTCTAAGAGTTCAATTTCTATGATTTTAGTGTGTGGAAGACTTTTATTTTGGTCTGATGACGTCATAGAGCTGCACTGGGTCTCCCTCCTGCATCTGTGATTCAAATGAAGAAAGGTTTGTTTTTTATTTAAAGTGTTTAAATCGATATAAAACTTTCAGACACTTTAACAGAAAACTGTGAAATGAATTACTTATTATTACAACATGCTTTAACAATAATGCACGTTATTTTTATGAGCATAAAGCATAAAGTAATAGAAAAGTTGCTTCCCATTTTACCCCCAATATCGTGAATCAGTTTATCATAAACACGAATTAGGCTACTGTCAAGTAGTGATAGAAAAACTGAGCTTTTCAAAATGATTCAATGTTTCAAAGCGCTTGAATCGTCGCACGCTGACGACACATGCTGGTCAAAACGGTGTAAATGCAATGAGAACATAAACATAAACACAAACACGTGTAAATGCAACTTTAAAACTAATAGCAAATGTTTCATGAAAGTGTAAATTATTAAATGTAATATACAAAACATTAAATACAAATATAAACCATAAATAAATATTGAGTGTCTTAGTAATTTGTGTTCTTTCATTAATTTGTTGTGATAGTTTTGAGTGTTTTTGGCTAATCAGGTCATTTAAGGCTATTAACTATTAGTCTGACTGACTTACCAGTGCACTGACTACTGAATTAGGAAGCTGATTGAGACACACCCAGAGATTTAGTTTAAATTCATTTTTATTTCTGTTAATTATTCTCAACTAATTGTCCAAACACAGAAAAACAACTGGTGAAGCAGCTGAAATCCACATGATGTACTATTATAAAGATGACGTTTATTAAAGAAGAAAATGAAGAAATGAGGATTGAAGAAGCTTTTAGTGTGAAACAAGAAGATACTGAGGAACAAACAAAAAAGGCCTTTATTAAAGAGGAGCGTGAAGATGTGAAGACTGAAGAAACATTCAGAGTGAAACATGAAGATACTGAGGATCAAACAGGTTGGTTTCATTCTCAAAACGTTATGATTTCAGCTTCATTTAAAGGGGTCATGCATCTTTTTTTTCCTTAATATGCTCATATTATGCGAGTAATTTTTACATCAAAACAGCCGTGGCTCGTCTGTAAGGGCAGGTAGGGCAAAATATTCATCCAAAACATAGAAATCTATATTAACTGAATCAATAATAAATTGTAAACGTGTTCAGAATTTTATAACAAATGTTTTTCAGATTTTCTAGACTATTTTAAGTCATAAAGTGAGCAGGATACATTAAAAATTAACGTGACTTTAGCAGGCATGTATTATGATATTAAGTGGGGCAGCGGGCCACAGATTTCCAATATATTTCTGTAGTACAAAATGGACCTTTAGAGCTATTATAAATTATTTTTTATATAAATTTTGTATAAATTATATAATTATTTTTACATTACCTTATGTAAACCTCGCTCCAGACCAAGACGATATCAATCAGCTCGATCATATCAATATCAATCATATCGGTGCACAGACAACTTTAGATCGCATGCTTCTTAAGGGCTACCTTTTTTAACAGGAAGAAATCCAGTCTCTTCATCTTCTGTTATTTCCTGTATCGCTTCTCGTATGTAGTTAGTTGTCGACGATTCTCCCTATTGAAATTTTGTGTAATGTGTGACTTCATGTCTTCACTAAGAGTCTTTCGATTCCCGCCTCACACCTTGTCCCAATCCGTCATGTAATGTGCACCCAACAGCAACTAAATGATACTCCAGACCAGTGTTGCCGAGTCTGTGGTTTTCCTGCGGAAATGGGCTACTTAAACACTGTTGCCGCAGGTGGTTTTTCATGTCTGCGGGTTGAGGTGACTCCAAGTAACATGATATTTAGCCTCGGGAATGCAAATTTTACCTGGGGAACCCTGCCAGAAATGTGGATTTTAGCCCCAGGAACACAATTTTTACCGGGGTACCCCCCTCAAATGGGATTGGGCTAGTTTTGAGAAGCAATTGGGCAGGTTTTGTTGCGAAAAATCGACAGTCGTGTAGTGTGAGAAGAACAGCAATCAGACAACTTTGAAAATCATGTAGTGTGTTCCCGGCATTAGTTGGTAGGATCTAGCCTATGTGTTGTTGGTTTTGATGCATTACATGTCTAAATGTTTTGATGCCTGTTGCTTGGTGCCGTTAAACTGTTGTTAACTTGTATTGGTCTCTTTTTGCTATAGACCTGATGCCACTGAAAGAGGAGAGTCAAGAACTGAATGAAATGGAAGTGAAAGGTCATTATGAGAAACATCATGATTTCATAACTGGACACTTTATTTGCTCACAGCCTGAAAAATCTTCCTCACAAAAAAGAGCTCAAAAGACAGGAGCTAAAAGTAATTTCACCTGCCAACAGTGTGGAAAGAATTTTATTCGAAACAAAAACCTTAGAGTCCACATGAGAATTCACACTGGAGAGAGGCCATTCACTTGCCCTCATTGTGGAACGAGTTTTGTTCAAAAAGGAACCCTTAAAAGGCACATGAGACTTCATACTGGAGAGAAGCCTTTCACATGTCTTCCGTGTGGAAAGAGGTTTATTCAAAAAGGAAGCCTTAACAGGCACATGAGAATTCACACTGGAGAAAAACCGTTCATATGCACTCAGTGTGGAAAATGTTTTGATCAACATAGAAACCTTATAGTCCACATGAGAGTTCACACTGGAGAGAAGCCTTTCACCTGCCAGCAGTGTGGAAAGAGTTTCACTAAAAAAGGAAACCTCGAGGTCCATATGAGAGTTCACACTGGAGAAAAGCCATTTGTATGCCCTCAGTGTGGAAAGAGTTTTGATCAACAAGGAAATCTTGCAGTTCACATGAGAATTCACACTGGAGAGAAGCCTTTCACCTGCCAACAATGTGGGAAAAGTTTCACTAAAAAAGGAAGCCTTGAAAGCCACATGAGAGTTCACACTGGAGAGAAGCCTTACACATGCTCTCAATGTGGAAAGAGTTTCGCTCAAAAAGGAAGCTTTAACAGGCACATGAGAATTCACATTTGAGAGAAGCCTTAAACCTGCAATCACTGAGGAAAGCTTTCATATTCCGTCATGTTCATCATGAAATTCAAACATTAAAGTGTTAATTTACCCAAAAATGAAATTTCTGTATTTAATTACTCACCCTCCTGTCGTCCCAAACCCGTAAGACCTTCGTTCATCTTAGAAACACAAATTAAGTTAACACAAATTAACTGTTATCATACACAGTTGACATAGTGAACGCATTGCAGAGCTTCCATGTTCTACGTCTGAACGCCGGCTCATTATTGGCCGGCTCCTGCGTCAGCATCACACGTATGCGTCGTGCTGCTCATTTGTACAGCGTCAGCCAATACTGAGCCGGCATTTGGATTTCAACACAGAAGCCTGCACTGCGTTCACTACTTCAACTGTGTATGACAACAGTTCAAATTGTTAAATAAAGTTATTTTTGTTTTGCTTTTGTGCATGAAAAGTAGTCTTGTCGCTTTATAACATTAAGGTTGAATCAATGTAGTCACGTTGACTATTTTAATGTCTTTAATAACTGGACCTCAAAAGGTGCATTGACATTGCTGCCTATGTGTGGTTCAGAAATCCTTGGATTTCATCAAAAATATCTTAATTTGTGTTCCGAAGATTAATGAAGGTCTTACGATTTTGGGATGACAGGAGGGTGAGTACTTCATGACAGAAATTTCATTTTTGGGTGAACTAACCCTTTAAATGTATTTTTTGATGGATTGCTACAGTAGCAAGTTTTACTGATAATACTTTTGTATTCTATTTCATGCCTGTGGTAATTATGAGTAAAACATCAGGTCATTGTGTATAAGACATTGCCACATTGAGGACTGCACCTATTGATTCATTAGAGATTCAATTATTGTTGCACAGTCTAGTGATGGTCTCATTTACAGAGTCAAGAAAAATAAATCAAGGAGGATACAAAGTTTTTCCACAATTAACATATTGTAAAATTATTGCCTATTGATTTGTTTGTTTTTGTGTTTCTGTGGCCTAATAAAGGTTTGATTTTATTTGAAAAAAAAAAAAAAAAAAGCCAAACAAACTTGCTTTTATATAATAATAAATATACCCCTGGTTTCACAGACAAGGCTTAAGCTAGTCCCAGACTAAAATGCATGTTTGAGCTGTTTTAACTGAAAACAACATACACTGACAGATCTTAAAATATGTCAGTGCCATTGTTTTGTTTCAAGATGCACACCAGTAATGTTTTTTTTCTAGTGAACGTTTATAAAAGATACTTAAATGCCCTAAGTGAACTAAGGCTTAATCCTGGCTTAGGCTAAGCCCTGTCTGTGAAACCGGCATTAATAGTTTTTGCTGTGCTTCTTTTAATCTTTTAAAAATAAATTAATCAAACAAAACTTCAAAAAAAAAAAAAAAAAAATGTTGAAAAAGTTCCCAACCCCTGGTATAGTTCTGCACTCAAAAATGTCAGAATGTCACATATTACTCTTTAACTGGTAGTTATTGGATCACATCACATAATTGGATGACATTACATTATTTTTTTACATGTAACTTTCTATGCACTTGAATTTCTCAGCACAACACGGGACTTTTATTTTGATCTGATGATGTGACGTCATAAGGCTGCGTCGCACTGTGATTCGGTTGGAGAAAGGTTAGTATTTTCAAGCTTTTAAAGTGTGTAAATCGATAGAAACCTTTCAGGCAATTGTATAGTTTTTACAAACGATATAAAATGAATTAATTATTATTGAATGTAACATCGCAATGCTTTATATAACATTAATGAACGTTATTTTTTGTTCAGTAAAGCGCATCCACACATGAATAACAAAAAGGTGCGTCTCATTTGGCTCCCTATATCTGAATCAGTTTTTCAGTAACACGAATTCGGTCAATGGCAAGTAATGATAAGAAAAACGGAGATTTTCAAAATGTTTCAAACATGACTGTTTTGCCTTTTATACAGAATGTGACATATTACTCCTTATAGTTCTTTTCATCACATAATTGGACAGCATATAAATTTAAATATATATACTTAACCACAAATAAAATTTAATACCTCTGTCCCTTTTTTTTTTTTTTTACATGTTTTCTTTCTAACTTGCTATGCACCTAAATTTCTGCACACTATAGAGCTCAAAAGTCTGGTTCCAGAAGTGAAAACTCCATTCATTTTTTCCATAGGGAAACTTATTTTTTAATAATAACTTATAAACATTTAAAGACAGCCTTACTGTGTGAGTTACAAGGTTGTTAGTATTTGCTTCTGTTGAAGTCGTCAGCCGCATTATTTAAACTTTGTTTTAAAATAAACATGTTCAGCGTTAATGAAAGTGTACTCTTTCAATTAAATATCTAATATTAATCATAACTAAATATTAAGTGTTTGTAATTTTTTCTAAAATTTATGTTCTTTATTGTTTATTTGTAGTGTTGACTCCACTAGGGAGCTGATTGAGAAGCACCCTGAGATTTAGTTTGGATTTATTTTTCTTTCTGTTAATTGTTCTCATCTTAAACAGGACAGTGTGTCCAAACACAGAAAAACTCCTGGTGAAACAACTGAGATCCACGTGGCACTATTATAAAGATGGCATTTATTAAAGAGTTTTTGGCGTTTATTAAAGAAAAAGAGAGTGAAGACATGAAGATTGAAGAAGCATTCAGAGTGAAACAAGAAGATACTGCAAAACAAACAAAGATGGTGTTTATTAAAGGGAAAGAGAGTGAAGACGTGAAGATTGAAGAAACATTCAGAGTAAAACAAGAAGATACTGAGGAACAAACAGGTTGGTTTCATTCTCAAAGCTGAACTATTTTGTTCAGTACATGTTCTTAATGTATTTGCTATTGGCATGTGTTTTTGTTCCACGTCTGCTCTTCTGGGTAGGGTTGCTCCAGCCGTTCTTAAGTTCTTTCTTAAATTGGAATGTAAAGTCCACACTAGAGGCTTAGGAACTACTAGCTAGTTTGTAACTAACTCTGAACTTTATTCAGTTGCACCATTTGTTCTTAAGGCAATATGTATAATGCGTTGCGTAATATGACAGGAGCCTTCAAATATGTGAGCAGAAGCTGTTGAAATGCTGTGAATATCAGTTTATCTTTTGCCTTATGTTACTAATGGTAAAGATAATTGAAAAAAATACTGTAATTGAAAATATGGATCAATAAATAAATACTGATACATAAAAATAAATGACATTTATTGGTTATGACATTTTATTTGACATGCACAACACAGAGCGATGGGACAGATGCACACAGTGGCGCACTGTTTAGGACGGGTTTGTGTTGAAGAGCTGCTAACAAAGCCTTTTCACATAATGTTCTCGCCCTTAAAATGTGACTGTAAACGTCAGCATTATCATATATGTCTAAAGAATTTAAGTCTGTCAGGTAAAACATGCTTATTGATGCAGTTCAGTAAGTTTTGATCTTTTTTATTTTAACCGTTACTCCTGATCTGAAGTTTCCGTAAATATTTAGTTCAAACGTTGAGTTACGCTTCAACTAAGTTTAATGATGCAACGCAAAAATATTTAGTAGTGCGTAAGTTGTAACTTGGTGCCCATTTACGTTAAAGGATTAGTTCACTTTGAAATGAAAATTAGCCCAAGCTTTACTCACCCTAAAGCCATCCTAGGTGTATACGACTTTCTTCTTACTGATGAATAATCTGAGAAATATTAATAAACATCCTGACGTATCTGAGCTTTATAATGGCAGTGAACGGGACCAACGAGTATGAGGTGAAGAAAGTGCTTCCATCCACATCCATCCATCCATCATAAATGTGTACTCCGGGGGTTAATAAAGGCCTTCTGCATTTGTGTAAAAAAAACATCCATATTTAAACAGGTTATGAAGTAAAATCTCTAGCTTCCGCCAGACCACCTTCCATATTCACTGTACGAAGAAAGTGTAAAACTCTTGCAGTTCACAAAGCTTACGCTATGTCCTACGCCTTCCCTATTCAACTTACGGATAAAGTGTAACTGACGTGACGCCAGTTTACGCTTTCTTCATAACTTCAGTATGGAAGGCAGTCTGGTGGAAGCTAGATATTTTACTTCATAACTAGTTAAATATGGATTTTTTTTTACACAAATGCCTTGTTTCGCTTCAGAAAGCCTTTATTAACCCCCTGAAGCCATGTGGAGCACATATTTATGATGGATGGATGTGGATGGATGCACTTTTTTCAGCTCATACTCATAGGTCCCTATCACTCCCATTATAAAGCTTGGATGTGTCAGGATATTTCTTAATATTTCTCAGATTATGTTCAAGAAGAAAGTCATATACACCTAGGATGGCTTGAGGGTGAGTAAAGCTTCCGCTCAACAGCGCTCAAAGCGTCACATTTTTACAATTTCAGTACCGACTTGGTAACAAAGTCGGTACTTTTGACAACTCTAGTAGCTTCTATATATTGCAATTCGCAACCTCACTGCTAGATGCTGCTAAAATTTACATACGGCACGTTTAAAAGCACTTCTAAGCACTTACAGGCAGCGTTTACTGGAAGTTATAAAGAACTAATGATTCTGCACAAAATTTGAGTTTTGGGGGTTGAATAATTTTGTACATGAATGAAAAAAATTGACTAAACATTCTTCGTCAACTTTACATTCTCATAATCACTCAAATACTTAATAAACTTTCTATAATAATTTGCTGATGCCTTTGTTGAATTGTTTGCATAAAATGTTCTCAGCAGCAAAATGTCTTGCAGGTCAGGGGGGTTAAATAATTTTGATTGCAACTACTTCCTTCCATCTTTTGACTCCTGATTACAGCATTGCTTTTTGGTCAATGTAATTTAATTTAATTCATTTTAATTTCCGCCTCAACCTATTTGCACAGGTTCTGGCAGTAGTGGGCACTTGCTCAACATGAGCAATGAGCTACATCCAAGTCCACAAGATGGAGGGAAGGGCATAAAAAAATTAAGTGGAATGCAGCCACTACTACAAATTTTAGAAGTCTCATAATGAAATAATCATTGGTGATGTTCTGAACAGAGTATTTGATTAGGGAGACATTCAAAATGTGCAGTGTTGGGGGCTCTAGGAACAGGTTTGGCAACCACTAATCTAAATGATTGTAACATCTATGTAAGGGCAATTTAAAAATGCATTTTGATTCAGGAAATTTTAGATATTTTCACTTGAAATAAGACAAAAATACTCAGTAAGAAAAGCATTTTTGCAGCGCGAATGAATGAAATATTTAAACATTGCTTAGGCTTTAAAAATGGGGAGGAGACTGAAAGAAACTCTCGGTTTATCGAAGAAAACCTGCTCCTGACCAGGTTGGGTTCACAGAGTAAGTTACCATGGTAACTGACTCTGAGTATAAGTAACCTCCCTTTCAGAAACGGGCTTGACTTGCCTTGCTTTCTCGGGTTTGATATACCTCCCATTCTGAAACGGAAAACCCAGAGTTTCCCTCATTTCAGGGTTAACATACTCAGAGTTTTCACTTAACCTCATCTGAAATGGGCCTCTGGAGACCCACTGCCCTGCAAAGTTTATTTCCAACCTGCTTCAGCACAATTGCCTATGTGATTCTGAAGAGCTTGGAGCTAAAATCTCTAAGACAATGGGATTTCGAAGACCTCTGACTTGAGGACCTCTGGTTTAATGTGTAGGATCTAGTCTACATGTTGTTGGTTTTGCTGCATTACATGTCTAGATGTCTTGATGTCTGTTGCTTTGTGCCATTAAACTGGGGTTAACTTGTTTTGGTCTCTTTTCACCTTAGACTTTATGCTGCTGAAAGTGGAGAGTCCAGAACAAAATGAAAGGAAAGACAAAGATCAGTATGAGAAACATGAATCCATAACTGGAGAAAATTTGTTTAGTTGCTCACATACTGGAAAGAGTTTTGATCAACATAGAATCCTTAAAGCCCGCAGGAAAGTTCACATTGGAGAAAAGCCTTTTACCTGCCAACAATGTGGAAAAAGTTTCATTCAAAAAGGATCACTTGAAAGACACATGAGAATTCACACTGGAGAGAAGTCTTACACATGCCCTCAGTGTGGGAAGAGTTTTGATCAAAATAGAAACCTTAAAGCTCACATGATAGTTCACAGTGGAGAGAAACCTTTCACCTGCCAACAGTGTGGAATAAGTATGTCTACAAAACGAAGCCTTAACAGGCACATGAGAATTCACACTGGAGAGAAGCCTTACACATGCCAGTTGTGTGGAAAGAGTTTCACTCAAAAACAAAGTCTTAAAAACCACATGAGAGCTCACACTGGAGAGAGGCCTTTCATTTGCCAGCAGTGTGGAAAGAGTTTCACTCTAAAAGAAAGTCTTAAGGCACACATGAGAATTCACTCTGGAGAGAGTCCTTACATCTGCCAACAGTGTGGAAAGAGTTACACCAGCAAAGGAAACCTTGATGCCCACATGAGAGTTCACACTGGAGAAAGGCCTTTTACCTGCCAACAATGTGGAAAAAGTTTCGTTCAAAAAGGAGCCCTTACAACCCATATGAGCATTCATAATGGAAAGAAGCCTTACATATGCCCTCAGTGTGGAAGGAGTTTCTGTCAACAAGGAAGCTTAATGGTCCACATGAGAATTCACACTGGAGAGAAGCCTTTCACCTGCCAACAGTGTGGAAATGGTTTCATTAAAAAAGAAGCCCTTAAAGTCCACATGAGAGCTCACACTGGAGAGAAGCCTTTCACATGCCTTCAGTGTGGAAAGAGTTTTGATCAAAATAGAAACCTTAAAGCTCACATGATAGTTCACAGTGGAGAAAAGCCATTCATTTGCCCTCAGTGTGGAAAGCGTTTCTCTAAAAAAGGAAACCTTGAAGTCCATATGAGAGTTCACACTGGAGAAAAGCCATTCATATGCCCTCAGTGTGGAAAGAGTTTCGATCAGCAAGGAAACCTTACAGTCCACATGAGAGCTCATACTGGAGAGAAACCTTTCACCTGCCAACAATGTGGAAAAATTTTCGCTAAAAAACAAAGTCTTGAACTCCATATGAGCGTTCACACTGGAAAGAAGCCTTACACATGCCTTCAGTGTGAAAAGGGTTTCCTTCAAAAAGGAGGCTTAATAGTCCACTTGAGAATTCACACTGGAGAAAAGCCATTCAAATGTGATCAGTGTGGAAATAGCTTCAGACGTAAAATATTCCTTAAAAAACACATGAGGATTCACTTATGAGAGAACTTTTTTTATGTCATCAGTGTGAAATGACTTTAAACCAGCATAAAAAATAAATAAAATGTTTTCAAACCTACCCTGCCTTTAAAGGATTAGTTCACTTTCAAATAAAATTTTCCTGATAATTTACTCACTCCCATGTTACCCAAGATGTCCATGTCCTTCTTTCTTCAGTCGAAAAGAAATTAAGGTTTTTGATGAAAACATTCCAGGATTATTCTCCTTATAATGGACTTCAATGGACTCTACTGTTGAAGGTCGAAATTACAGTTTCAGTGTAGCTTCAAAGGGCTTTAAACGATCGGTATACAATGTAAATGTATATGCTTTATATAAACAAATGATCGCCTTCCAAGTGGTTCCGCCAAAACCACACTTTCGTGTTCTTCAAAAAGCTTACTCTGTATGTCCTACGCCTTCTCTATTCAACTTACGGAAAAAATGGAACTGGCGCTGCGTTCGTTTCATAAGTTAAATAATTAAGTAAATTATTAAGGGGATACCCTAGTGGATGAATCAAAGTTTTCTGAAGTGAAACAATAGATAAGAAAAATACTAATAATTTAAACTCTTTTAACGCTTCTGACCAACTGTCAAACATGCATGGGTTACAATCCACTTGTACTACATGGATGTACAGAGATGGATTATTCTCTTTCAAGTCTTTGTTTGTCTTTATGTTAAGAAAGATAGTCATATACATTTGGGATAGCAATGAAAGTGAGTAAATGATGAGAGATTGTGAGGTGGGGTGGGCTATCCCTCTTGCACTCGATTATCACATAATGCACCCAACCAGTCACTGTTTTCTTACTTGTACTGTAACTGGAACTGTTCAAAGGATCTTTGCGTCTTTTAAATATATATATGAATTTTGAACATTCTGTATATTATGTACTTGTGCATTTTGTATAAGAATGTATATTACTAGAATAACGTGCATTACATGTACACTATGCAGTTAGTGTTTTGTGGATTCTGGTCTTTCCTGTCACAACATAACTGCATCCAAGACTTTCACTCTGATAACTGTGTATATACTGTAGTGACAATAAAGAATTTAAATTCATTTGAATTAATTCATATGGTTTTTATAAAAGCCAAAATTGAAACTGTTGATGATTGTTTAAAAAAAAATGTACTCCCAATTTTAAATGTTAGACGATAATGTTAACAAAATAAAATGACTAAATAAATTTATCAGCATTGTTACATCTATGATGTAATGTTATACTTTGGCCTGGTTGTGTTCCTGCTGTCTCCTTCTCTTTCAGGATTGGTCCTGGGCATAATGCGAGGCTGCTGGTGGTTGAACCAGAGAAGAAACCCGGACTATAAATTCCCCCGGTATTCCGCTGGAGGGAGCTCTCTCTGCCTCTTTGATTGATTGCTCATGACTGTTTGTGTGTTTGATACTGTGTGTTAGTTGGTGAATATGTTGTGCTACAGATTGTGATTTATGCTCCAACCGAGTGCTGTTAGCCACCTTTGATTGTGTGACCCTAGAACATCAGTTTCCTGCTGACCATGTTTTTATCTTCTTAACTATTTTGGGAAGCCGTAGGGGTTGAGTGCCTTGTTTTTTTGTAGGCCAACAGACCATTATTTTTCTCCTGTTTATTAGGTAGATAAGGAGTTGTTATTGTATGTTTTGTTTCTTTTATTTTGATTCATAGAGAAGGTAAACAAGCATTTATCTAAGAAACAGTTATTATAATTATCTCAAAATTTATACAGATGGATCCAAGAACAAACAGGAATGTGTGGGAGTTGGAATACATATCCCAGAATTCAAAATGAATATATCAAAAAGATTATCCGTTTGTACAGCAGAAATTGTGGCAGCCATCGTGTTACAGTGGGTTGAAGAGGTCAGACCTGATAGGGTGGTATTATGCACAGACACCTTAGCTGTCATAAAAAGCATACAGTCAATGGCATCTGTCAGAGAAGATCTACTTATAGAACTTCAACACAGTTTGTTAAGATTACATCGGGGTGGCATAGATGTTCATTTTTGTTGGGTGCCAGCACATGAGGGAGTGAAAGGAAATGATAATGCAGACAAACAAGCAAAAGAGGCATTACAAAAGGAATTCCAATTCCACTTGTGGAAAAAAAGACAGAAAAGTAGTAGTTAAGAAGAAAGGTATTGAAATATAGCAGAAATGGTGGGAGGAAGATAGGAAAGGAAGGGGATATCATAAAATACAAAAGTCTGTCAGTATGAAAAATTATAGGGAAAGTACCAGGTGGGAAGAAATTATAATGACAAGACATTAACAATGTTTTTAATAGGGAAAAGGAATAGTGAAAACTGTGCAGTTAAAGAAAATGCTGAACATGTCATATTGCACTGTATGTTATATGAGGTGGAAAGATGGGTGTTTCAACATTAGGTTCAGGAGGCAGGGCGGGAGTGGAACCTAATGGGGATACTGGGAATAGAAGGAGAGGGAGAAGAATTACCAGGAAGGCACTATTTAAATTCCTTAAAGACACAGGGTTGATGAGCAGAATATGAGAACACTTTAAATTACATGATGTTACACACTCCTGTACAGTAGGTGGCGGTATACACCTAAAAGTTGTTTGCAATCTGCCAATAACCAAGAGAAGACAAAGAACATCTGGGTCTGGTCACGTCAACGACAAGCTCCACAGACCCTACCCGTTAGACTCACCTGAGTAACCTACCTGCTGTTCCTGATCTGTCTTCTGTTCCCTTCGTTGTCTCCCTGGATCCTCTGCTCAGCCACACCACCACTGCAGCACCTGCACAAGAGACACTGTATTCAATCAACATTCATCAAAGTCTCATATTCTTACCTGTTTGCATTCCCGCTCTGCTCAATCCATTACCCTCAATAAAGCCTTGTTGTTTGTACTCATCTCATCTGTCCTCTTCTGGTTATGACAGAAGACAAAAAAAAAAATAGGAAAGATGAACTGGGAACTTGCAGGACAGATCGCGGCAGTGGCTCAAAATAGCTGCGATCTGTTCGAATACAATACAAGATTCTGTTATCTCGTCGTCACGAGCCCCTTGATCAACAAAGACATCAAGGAACTGTACTGGATTGGGGTTAGTTATGTGCATCCGACAGAACGCCCAGACATCTCAGGATTGGACTGGAGAGAGGCCATCTACAAATGTCTTGAGCTTGAGTCCAGAGTCTTGTCCCGTCATGGCCGCCACACCTGAACCCTCAGCCAAGATGGCCGCCACCACGCCAATAATTCTAGTTCCTGTCCTGGATCCAGAAATGACTCCCTTCCTCGTCCAGAGTCAAGTGCAGGCTCCAGCCCCTGACCACCGTCCAGTGCAGGCTATAGCACCTGACCAGAGTCTAATGATGGCTCCAGCCTCGAAAGTTCTCGTCTAAGAAGAGGACTGGGAAATGGGGCGTAGGCCGAGGAGGGGGAAGGCCCACCAACGGCTCACAGGTGGCAGTGGGCCTCGTCCCCATAAGGCCACGAGGGATATCCCTCCCAGCTCTTAAGACATAAACCTGCAGTTAATGTAACTGACATTATTCTACAAGAATTCAGGAATTTCGGAGAAGGGGAGGAGCTCCCGCAGTGTAGCTGACGCAATGTAGTGACCGCTCTCAAAAGGGACCCTTTTTCAAGTGACACAACAAATCACAACTTCCCATTCAATAATAAACAGGTCTTCATGGGATGAAACAGTCTGTGGCCGAACATACAGTGCTACAGTTCATTCCATTAATTTGCACTTGAGGTTTTGAAACTTTTTGAGTGGTTTTGTTGCATCAAGTTCCAAAAAAGTCTTTGGAACATGTCAAAGGTGTATTTAAGGGTTGTATGATACTCCAGGTTGAGGGCATAGATCAACCCCATCAATAGAATGCATGCAGTGGTTCTGTTTACACATCCATTCAGGTCTTTGTTGCCCTCTGTAACTATTTACACATCTGCTGGGTCCTCCTCGGCTGTGGGATTTTGCCAGTGCCAGTTCCAAAGGTACAATCCCTTCAACCAAATCATGCAAAAGATCTGGTGGATAACATAATGTGGCATGAAAGTAACTCATAACTGTCTTAATTTATTCCATTATTTCTCTTGCCAATGCTCTTCTATTCTGTAATATTGTGTCTTGAATGTGTCCGTAGCTTGCAAGTTCAAACAATATTGGGAGAATTGGAACATACTGGAAGGTTCTTTTCTTGCTACTATCAACTATGTGCTCAACAATAAATTTATTAATTGTTCTCTCCTATAGTTTGTGCTTATAGGCCCATCCATCCCTAAAGCAGCACCGAATGGGTTTAGCTGGCAAAGGTCTTCCACCAGTTCTGAAATCACAGAATCTTTAAAATTATAGCCATGCTTCCTCGATGTGCTCAGTATAATGTTTTTAATAACTGAGCTAGATGCAGATGATGTAAGGAAATTAAGTTCCTCTGTTAGTTCATTTATCCATGAAGTGGACACATTGAAAATGCATACCAATTTAAGGAGAAACAACCCCAGTATCTTGATAATAGTTTTGCTCAAGTCTTTATCTTCCTTAAGGGCAGAGTCACAGGAGTTTTCACTTTCAACATGAATATAGCTATGGTATTCTTGGAAAAACAAAGGTCTTAAAATCTTCCACTGAATAGGGATTGTGTGTTCTGCTCTTGTGGAATGTTGTGTAAATGTTTGTCTTGAAATCACAATCTTTGAAAACATAAGTGACGGTTTCATGCTTTTTAAGGTGGACACTCAGGTGCTCCAAATATTGTCTTTTTGTGTGGAAACAGCATGAATAACACACTATGCATTATTAGTTGTCTGTGGATGAAACCTGGACAAATGTGTCCGTAATGCACCCCATGTCCTAAAGGTGACATATCTTATATGTCAGTGCCATTGTTTTGACTCAAGATGCACACCAGTAATGTTTTTTTCTAAAGCATGTTTATAAAAGTAAAACACTAATCACATATTCATGAGTATTAGAATACTTTTCAATATAATGTTTTCCAGTAGGGTGATATCAGGCAAATTGGGCCACTTTTTGGTTAATCTCTATGGGACACTAACAAAAAAAAACCTATATATGACATTTAACTGTGTTCTTATGATTAATAAGGACTGTTTTTTATATATATTTGTGTTTGATATAATGAAATATAATTGTTCAGGCCCTACAGGTTTTGAAACATTAGCTGTCCCACATTTTTTGAGCAGTGTTCAGGTAAAATGGGCTGACTGATCAGCAAAAATGGTCCAGGCAAACTGCGAAGTGAAACAGAGACATTTCTGATAAAACACATTTAATTATTTTATTTTATAATGTAACAGTGTAACATTGCATATAAATTACATTAAAACATCAATTTCATGAAAAATGTAACAATAACCTGAACAACTAGTGTGTGTGTGTGATCTGAAGGTTTTTCAAAAACAGTCATCGTCATCGGAAATGCCATTCTCTTCACCACAGCACTCATGAAACCAGACACTACAGTGCTCATAGCGCACCCAATCCTCATTGGCCTTTCGGGTCACTGGGGTCGCTGTAGAGGGTATGACAAACCTTGCAGGGATATTTCTCTTCTCCGTGGTCTTACCTTGCTTATTCCCCCTTGGTTGCTTTCCCTTCTGTTGCTTTTTTGTCTTTGTGTTTATGTAGTCAAGGTGTTCCTGACGTCATGAGAAGGTAAAACAGCATGCTTAGCCAGCTACAGAGAAATTGGTAGGCAGGCAACAGACAAGTGACCAGTTCTGAGCTGTGACATCACTACACACACTCTACCAGTACTGTTCAGCATGGTTAGTCGACCATGCTGAGATTTCCGGGCTGAGAATGGTTTGTAATCGTGCCGTGCCAAACCAGGATCAAGTGGAAACACAACTGGAACCGTTCCTTACCATTCTTAGAACTGTTTGTCCCGACAGTGGAAAATGTTGATATGTTTGGCTTTGGCAGAATAGATCTGCTACGCTGCTGCTGCTTTTATTTCTGCTGCTGCAGAGCAAGTATGGGACTTGCTACTGCCAATACATACATGACACACAAGTAAGACATGCTGCTGCTGTACAATATAGCATACATAAATTAGCAGATCTATACAAGGTGGAGCAGGGGAAGGTGGAGGGTTTTTTAAAAGCGCACTGCAACTGCTTATCTGTGTCTGTCAGAGGGGAGCAGAACTGTGACACTTGTAGAAGAGGTGCAGTCGTTATCCATCATCCTAAGAGATTTGAGTGCTATCCTCAGGTTTTGTGCAGAGACAGTCTTTCTGGACGCTGTTTGAGCAGATTGAGTGGAGTGGGAAGAATGGAGTCAATGTTTTAGCATCATATAAAGGTTTTAGGAGGAAAGGAGAGATTAATGACTGTGAGCTTGGATCCAATAAAAAGTCCTGGAGGCTCATCTGCTTTGCTAACAATTTCTCAGCCTGGCACAATATTGAGAGAACTAAAATGCATCCACCATCATCCTTGTTTTGTTCTAAAACAGTAAGGGTGTATTTGGA
The DNA here is from genome assembly GCA_037950665.1 of Hypophthalmichthys nobilis. Classification (NCBI taxonomy): domain Eukaryota; kingdom Metazoa; phylum Chordata; class Actinopteri; order Cypriniformes; family Xenocyprididae; genus Hypophthalmichthys; species Hypophthalmichthys nobilis. Next base: position 23,462,656 of record CM075489.1, read on the forward strand.
CTGGTCAGCTGGCGCTCTCTCCTTCTACTGCGTCTCTTACATTCCACTCCACTTCATATTGAGACATCTCCTGTTGGAAAGAACACAAACAACTATGGCTGTGTTTACACTTGGCATTAACATGCGATCACCGTGATCCGAACAAGAAGATCGGATCATTAGCCAATCAGGACACGCCGGGTTTACATTTAATTTAAATGACCTCTTAAGCCAGGCACACATTTAACTACTAACTAAAAACATTCTAAGACTGAGCTCAACACACAGCGATTGTTTCCTTCAACTGAAGCAGATTTTAATACTTACACACGGAATTTGAACACCAACTGTAATCGCCGACTGAACGCGTTTGAGTCATAAGTCATAAGTATCAATTTACATTCATAATTGGCCTTACAATCGTGAAGTGTGTGCGCAGCTTTAAGTGACCTCTGATTTCTGTTTCCTGCACAATATTTAAATTAGGTCTGTGCCGCGTTTGAAAGGCAGATGCTTCAAATGGCTTTGTATAGCGTAAAACAACATTCGCTTTAGCCTCTATGAATGGCAGTGCACACAGCACAGAATTTTTGTGATGTATTCCACAAAAGTACAATCGATCACAAGAGTACTTAATCTACCAATTTAAGTTTCCCAACATTAATCTTATATGATGAAAAGATTATGTAATTATTCAGATGGATTTCATAATTGAAAGGATCGCAAGCATTTATATTTTTTGTGTAATATGTTGAAAACGGCAGAATCTGCAACTTTTGTATTAAAGAAATAAAACACACATCACATTAAAGAGCATTAAGTAGAACTAAACAAGTGTAGGCTACACGACACCAGATTAAGAGTAAAGACCAAACAAATTAAACAATGTCCTATTGCTTTCACTCACTTACTTTACTTTCTGATGCAATCTCCAGTCTTATATCAAATTAAGTTTGTTGAATGAAGGAATACTTCCAGAGTTGATCATACAAAAATAACTAGGTTGATCATGTTAAACAAGTCACATCATCCGGGTTTAAGGTTATAGCGTGCAATGACTACAAAAATGGGAGATTAATAAATATGTTGAAACAATAAAAAAAATACAACATTAAAAAATACAAAGTATATTCCTATTATTCCTCTGGGAAAGCAGCATGCAGCTCTTCATTAAGACCTCATGACTGTGATTGTACAGGCGATCATTCAGATAATGCTTCACAATTAAAATGAAAAATGACAGACAATGTATCATGTAAGTCTAAATAAACTGTTTTAAAGGGTTCCCACGTGCCTTAAGAGTAGCCTACTTGAAAGTACTTGGATTTCAGACACATGAATTCAAGTCCTGGAAAGTACTTGAAAACAAATATTGGTCCTTGAAAGTGCTTGAATTAAATTTGAAATAAATTTTGTGAAAATTATAACGCCCCTCTTAGTCCTAGTAACGTATTTGTTACGGAATATTATTTTACAATGAGTTTCCGAGTGTTTTCCATTGCGGTACTTCCCCTTGCTTGTTATTAGGTGGGGTTTAGACATTTGAGCTGTGACACTTGCTGTGTTCGAAATGAACATTCTTATAGGGGTGTGCGATTTTGATCATGGACGATTAAAAGGTCTCCACGATCTGCTTTTGAAACACAAACATCCAGATGCATGTTAATGCCAAGTAAACGCTGCCTGTGGGAATCACATGAATTCGGTTTTAATATAACATACATTAAAAACATTTGTATTGTGTGTCACACATAAACATACAACAATTGTCTTATTTTTAGAGCTGCTTTACAGCAGAATTGAATTCAATTTACATCACTGATCATTACTTTCCTGACTATCAGTGTAAAGTTTTTTGAAACGATCTATATTTTATAAAGCGCTATGTAAATAAAGGTTACTTGACTCAATATGTTTGTTATATGCACATAAAATAGAAACTGTTCAAATATACCTATAATGACATGCATAGCATAGTAAATTAAATCCCTTGTATAAACGCATTATGGTGCTGTTATCACTACTTAACTGAATTACTGTTAATTTTTTTAAATGTTTTTTTTATAGTAATAATTATTAATAATTAGTATTTTTGAAAGATCTTTATATTAAATCTCTGTAAACTTCTGCATGTGTTACTGGAGGATGCTTTGATGGTTATTTATTTATGTAGATACAGTATGTCAGATAATCATAACTGTAGCTACTTCCATTTAAGTGTTAAAGGAAATGCAACTGAATTAAGCATTTGCTTTTGTGTTTTGTGTACAGTCATTTAACTGTATCACTTACTGACTGGAGGACTCAACACAGCGTTTCACATCTTCAGTATTCAGAATCATCCAAATATGCCTCTCCACACACTAAGAATGGAAATATCACAAGTGAAAATAATTTTCAGTGCACACTTATGTTTATAATGTGTCTGAAATATGTTGAAATTACAATTAAGTAATTTTAATAGCAAATGAAAAACTCACCCTCTGCAGAATTTAAAGATGAGGCCTTTGCTGCTACTTCTCACTTGTCCGTTTAGTTTGGAGTTTCACCGGCAGTCATTAAATTGAGCAGTGGAAATATATTAATTAAAATTATATATATATATATATATATATATATATATTGATCAAGTTTGATTTAAAAAAAAATAATTATTTGTACTGTTATGTATACAACTAAAATGATCCAAAGAATTCTATAAAATACATTAAAATATTACATTGCCACATTAAAATATTTATAATAAATTTAATTTATATTTTCAAGCTTTTTAATTAAATATATCTAAATACTGTATTTTCAGTAACCTTAAAGTCAAAATAAAAATTTAATGGCCCACTTTCTGCTCTAAATCACCATCACTGTTCAATCTGTTGTTAAACTCACTTGCCAGACAAGCTGATTCCTGCATTTTATTTCTCTCCTTCAAAGTCCATTTTCTTTGTTTCTGTCCAAGTGAAGAAAACAGTCTAAAGTGTTAATGATGTGAGTTTTAAACATGAAAACACAATAATAACTTTGTAAAAACTACTAATAATAAAGCCAGTTTTGTCTCTGTGGGCAACACAGTATACTTTAATGTCCTAAAACATATGTAATGCTATTTTTCCAGATTGCAGTAGTGTGCATCCTTCTCTGGAATATAGCACTAAAGGCACACAGGGAAACTGCACTGTAAAAATTGCTCAGCACAGATTTTGTTTCTGTTGCCTGATTTGCATACATTTTTGTGAATTGGGTGTTAAAACAATGCAGACAGCACACACGGAGACAAAAAATGCTAATTTTCTCCCAAGTGCTGGGTGTTTTAACTATGAATATGATACCAATCGATAATATGCATTGGAGAAATTGGGTTTATGCTCGTTGTATGTGCATGAACCCTGGATTACAGAATTTTGGGTGCAGTGTTTTATGCAAATCATGTAGGCTAACATTTGTTTTGGAGTTTAAAAATCTGTTTATATTCACTGTCAGGTCATAACCAGGTGGGGGCATCTATAAAAGTCATGTGATTACATGGGATGACAGTGGTGAAAAAATGTATTTGTAACCCATTATGTATATGTAACAGATGTGGAACTAAAATAATGGCAAATGTTTTTGAAACAAAAAAGCTGAATTGCCCTACTTGAAAAATATGCATTCCATTAACCGTGCTTGCATTTTAATGCATTGTATTTTTAGGGCTTGCATTTTTATGGGCTGAAATTCAACATGGATATATATTTAAGCTGTAAATATTTCAAATCAAAACATTTCACACACATTATTAAAAATTTAATAATCCTTATTCACCTTTCAGATTTCACATCCAAAATATTCTTGAACTTGAAAAGCATTCTGCAGTTGCTTTAGGGCTTGATTTAAAGAAGATGCTGTTGTATAAATAATCGTGTCATCTGCATATAAATGTATTTTGGGTAAGTCTATTCCATGACCTAAATCTTTGATATAAATAGAAAATAAAACGGGCTAAAACAGATCCTTGAGGAACCCAAAAGTTTACTTGAAGAAAAGGTATTTTAGAGCAGCTTCACTAAGGCCTATAAACCTGAGTCTTTGTAACATTAATTTGTGATCTACAGATTCAAAAGCATTTGATAGATCAACAAATAGAGAAGCACAGGACTTTTCAGTATCTAAAGAAGTTATAATATAATTTGAGAATAACATAGTTGCAGTAATGGTGCTATGTATTGGTGCTATGCTATGTGCTGACTGATAATCAGTAAGAATATTATTATCAGACAGAAATAGTTTTAATTATTTATCAATGATTCAAAGACTTCTGCTAAGACTGCCAATCTGGAAATAGGACAGTAATTATTTGCATCTAAGGGATCTCCGCCCTTTAATAATGGAGAAACCATTGCCAATTTCCACATTTTTGGTATAACATTGGAGGTGAGGCTTAAGTTAAATATAGAGGCAATAGGCTCTGCTACAAGATCAGCTGCCAATCTTAGGAAATAGGGCTCAATTTTATCAATTCCTGCTGATTTTCTAATATCTAACTTCTCTAGAGCTTTAAGAATCTGTGCAGTGGTAATGGGCGAAAATTTAAATGAATGTTGCAAGCTCAACAGTTTCCATAAAGGTATACACACCCGGATAATTAGACTTGGAGGTTGAGCCAACTGAAGTAAAATAATTGTTAAAAGTAGAGATACACCGATTTATCGGCCAATAATCGATAAACAATCGATTTAAACAATTGGAGGTGACAACATGGAGCACGAGTCATCTTTTCTACTTTAATACAGGTTACAGCTTGAAAAAACTTGCATGAACATCAGTGGCCTGTTGCACAAAGCCGGTTTCAGTTTCTACCCAGTTAAGTTCAAGATTAGTTTGAGTAAACTGTTTTTTCGGGCTTATGAAGGTGGATTGGTTTTTAGCGGGTTTCATTGCTATGGTAACTTACGCTACACGGCTAACCTGCTCCGGAGCAGGTTTTATTCTGGGTTAGAGATCGCAAACCCAAACTGGACCAATCAGCTGTGAGTAAAGTTACACATATCTGATGCAATAAAGCCACTCCCCCTGTATCTCTCGCTCCAAATTAAATCAGTTTATAGTGAAAACATTTTAGAGACAAAATTGCTCATATTTTGCTGCTAATTATTTATTATATTTATATTATATGAATTATGTATAATTTATATAATAGTGCACTCTGCGGTAGGCAAATCACAGCACACTGGACCAGCTAACCAATCTGAGCCCATTACATATTTCTTCATAGAACCAGGAAATCAACAGAGCGTTTTTAGGATAACAGAAACAGCGGTGTAGAATAAAGGTAAAATATGTGAAAAATAATGTTTTTTTTAAAAATGAAACATGAACATGTAACAGTGTACCCCATAAACACAATCAATCCTTCGAAAATAGCTGATCAACCACCCCTTTTAGCTTTCTTGACTTTATATTGCAGCGCTATGCTGCAGTACTAGGGTTCCCTCAATACGTCATACTCCAGGATTCCCCCACTGTCGGGACATATCCAAAGCTTAATGTAGCTTAATGGACTAATACAGTGATATAAAAGACCAAATTCGCACCTTCTTGGGAATGTAGGCTATACTATATAGGCTACAGGCAAGCAGATGAACTCAGAATATGAACGTAATGTGCAAAGTTTCAAGCTAAAGTCTCTAAAGTTACATACAACTTTGACATTGACACGTTTCTAACTTTAATAGCATTTGAAAGGAATGACTTGCAGTCATGAAAGCAACTGTAAAGTGTTCATGTAGGTGTCAGGCATGATGCACACCTTTTAGATTGTTGATATTACAATAAATATGAGCTCATGCGATACTGAAAAAATAGCAATACACATGTTATTAAATACAACCATGTTGAATTTCAGCCCATAAAAATGCAAGCCCTAAAAATACAATGCATTGAAATGCAAGCACGGTTATGCAATGCATATTTTTTTCAATTAGTGCAATTCAACAAGCTTTTGTGTTTCAAAATCATTTGGCACTTCCATAAGCGAAGGCCAGCTATTGAGCTAGCTTTAGCCTCCTTTTTAGAGCGTCGACTACCACGCCGGAGACCCAGCTTCAAGGCCAGCACAGAGCGGGGTGAGTAGGATCAGAGGGGTCCACTTGGGGGTATTCCAGAAAGCAGGTTATGAGATTTACTTGGGTAAGTTTACTCAGAATGAGCAGATAACCTCAACTTTTGGTTGTAAAACCTGGTAAAGGTAACTTTCTAGCGGAGGCCTCATTCCCACAGAAGTAAACCAAAAGGTAATGTGGGTTTTAAGAGTTTAGAGATACTTTACTTACTGTGGTGAGTGTGTCCATTTCACAGGGTCTTTCATGCAAATTTCCCTCTGTCCTCAGTAGGGTGTAAACTACCCAAGTCCGGGACTTTGATTAATGCAAATTTCTATTGTAAGTCTCACTTTGGGGGATGCTTTGTCTTAGTCTGAGTATTTAAAGGAAATGTTGCAAGAGGCTCAGGCCGCAATTTTTCAGCCCATAATGCTGAGTGTCCCCTGGACATTGTGTATTTTTCTAATGTCAGGTATGCATCTTTTACTCATTATCTCTGAGCATTTGGGCCCAGTTTCACAGACAGGGCTTAGCCTTAGCCAGGATTAGGCTTTACTTCAATTAGGGCATTTAAGACAAATGGATTTGTTGTTTGTTTTGTTTTCATATTGAAGAGATTGTAAGATAGATGCAGCTATTTTGGGTTCACATCGAATGTTCTTCCACTTTTATACATAATAAATTTGTTTATGAATAAAGATTGATCTGTTGAAAGCAGTTATTTTGAGTTAAATGCCAAATGTTCTCCTCCTATTCAAATTTGACATTGAAAGGGTGCATACAACATATTTCCCCACCGGCAACTCTAGTTGTCGCACATTCAAATATGATTTTGAAGATAAAAAAAAAAATAAAAAAAACTGAGGAAAATAATTGCAGAACATGTTCACATAGGACACTATTAACACGACTATATGCATGAAACCATTCAAAAAAATGTGGGCACAAATGGGTTCATTTGTGTTCCGAAGATAAACAAACGAAGATCTTATGGATGTGGAATGACATGAGGGTTATTAATGACAGAAATGTCATTTTTGAGTGAAATAATCCTTTAATGTGCGTATTGCAGGCAGGCCCTTATATACCCGGAAGCGGGGTGCGGTTTGCCATGCAAATCTCACCAGCCAATGAGCATTGGCTCGTTTTGTTCCATCAAACTTGACTGACTGATAGGGAACGATATTTTGCTTTGTTTCTGTTAGTCTGTGAAAGGTCTCCGCTTTGTTTTGGACAGACAGAATTTCTAGTCTCATTCTATATACACATATAAAATTCATATACATTAACTGTAAACAATAATATTAGTTAAATGAATGAGTAACTGTTCAAGTGAAATTAATACTCTTACCATATCAGTTGTCAAGATTTTTTTGAAACTTGTTCCTGCTGCTGCTGCTGTTGCTCCTGCTGCTGCTCCCATTGGTCCTGCTATCAGTGCTCCTGCTGCTATTCCTACTCCTATTGCTAATAATAATTTGAAGCTAAACCTATCTGTTGACATAAAAACATATAAAAGCATGACTGAATCCCACAGGGTGCATCTTTTTTATAGAAAAAAAAATAATAATAATGAAAAATTTTAACACTGCCTCAGAAAACAACATTAGAATTACATGTAAAGCTATTTTACAAATGTAGCACTCAAGTGCATCACCGGACTGGTCAAAGATGTTTATCACAATCTCTTAAAGCTATCTGTCATCTTTACATACATATATTAGAACAATACTTTTATTCACTGTTTGTTCTAACAGATTTCAGTATTTAACCAAACCAACAATTCATCAGCATTTAATTTAAGTTCAAGAAGGAAAATGTTTCCACAGATTCCTCATTATTGAAAATGAGAATACTAAAGTGATATAGAATTAACTTGAAATGAAATACTCACCATCTACACTTATTGTTATCTCTTCTGTTCCGTCACCACTGGTGACCTGACACAGATAATCTCCCAAATCTGACTTTTTGAAGTCTTTCAGTTGTAAGGACACATATCCTCTTTCCAGCTTCTCAGTGAGCAGACTCGCCCTGCTCTTGTAGCTCCTCCCCTCAATCACCTCTTTGTTTTTATAGAGACACACACAGTCTGTCTCCTTAAACCACCCAATCTCCATGTTAAGAGCACTTATTGTAGGTGAGAGGTGACATGTCACTGTTATTTCAGCCCCCCACTCAAATGGTTTGTCCGCTTTTTCAAGGACAAGTTGAAATTTATCTGTAAGGGAAAGGGGACAGTCATATTATTTGGAAATTTGTTGCTGTGTTTGAAATATTTCATCTAGGATATAGGATATTGCATAGGGTACTGCATACTGTACAGCCACTGTATATTACTTACAATTAAAAAAGTATGTAAAACACTATGCATTATGCAATAATAAACAGCAATAGAATAAGCTCATGTTGTATGTTTAATTCAGTCAGTAGCATCCAGCTATTATAGGGTGGAAAAAAAGGTTATTTTGCATCTACAAAATGCATCTCTAAAAGGTGGCTCTTGCAAACAAAAGACATTTGCCAATTTGCCTTCTAGTTTTTCCTAACAAAATTCAAATGAAAAATAAAATGATCAAATAATAAATAAAATTCTCAAAATGGCAGTTCAAGTAATGAATTACATTTTAAATGAAATTTAATTTGCTCATTTAATGAAGCATAAACTATAATCTCAAATGCAAGTGACAATTCAAATGAGATGTCCTCCGAGATGTCAATCAAGGGATATGGGCGGATCTTATGGGCACTGGGCAGGGTTTGGCTACTTGACTAGTCAGATTTTCAAAATGATTTATTAGCTCTGTCCTAAGTTAGGAGACCAACGTACAAAATTCCTGCATAGACCATCAAAGTGTACTTAATGAATCTCATCAATGCTGCAGAAATCAAAAGATTGTTCTCTACGAGTCTGCAACTATATACTATACACTACGAGCCTATTGGGGCTTAGTCTCAGCCTCAGACGTCACGCCCACAGATCACCCAGAGACATTCCGTTTACTGAATGTCTGATGCATATGGCATGCAAAACTGGAAACACTTTTGCAAAGGCAAAACTAAATCTGATTGGCTGACATCTACCAGATTTCTAGATGTCAACTGTGTAGCAATATTTAACGGTCCGCTGGGACAGAAAGCCATGTTCACAAAGACTAACAAACAGCACAGCACGTGAGCAACTAAACAATACATTTCAAAAAGTATGTGAAGTTCATGGTTTATTAAAAAAATTAAAAGACATTCAATATTCAATTTGATGCACTTAAAAGAGAAAAAGAGATGTGTTTCCATGTTTATCAATGGAATATGGGAAAACGTCTCAAGTTACGGATGTAACCATGGTTCCCTGAGAATAGGGAATGAGACGATGCGTCCCTTAGGGGTCGCTATGGGGGAATGCCTCCGGCAAGCCAGGTGTCTGAAGAGTGAGTCTAAACACGATAACGAACTTGACATTGGCAGACGGCAGCCTATGACGTCACCACAGGTGCGACCATGAGCATAAAAAGGCACCTGGAAATAATGTCATCCACTTCTTGTCTGAAGAAGATCGAGCAGGAATGCCTGAAGCATGGCAAAGGGCCGCAATGTCTTGTTCCCTGTTCTCAGGGAACCATGGTTACATGTGCAACCTGAGATGTTCACTTTCGAAAGGGAACTCACGCTGCATCCCCTAGGGGTTGCTATGGGGAACGGAATACCCACGCTGCCATGTTGAGGGGATGAATGCCTTATTGGCTGATCTGAGTCAAAGACTCAAAGAGTCTTCATCTCTAAGTGCACCAGTGACAAACATAGGCAGGAGCTTCTCAAGGGCAGAGGCCTCAAGGAAGACTCTAAGAGAGGAAGCCTAGCTACATTCATACTCAGGCCAGCTTCCAAAAAGGCTCACAGAGAGCCTAAAATACTTAAAGCAACCCTGTAGAGAGGAGGCCTCAAAAAGAGGCCTGACAACACTCTAACCCAAGGGGCAGAGCTGTGTTGAGACCAGCTGGCCCACGAAGTTCAGCAGAGTGGAGGCCTAAATAATACCTCCCAGACTAAGGGGGACTAACGTACTTGTATTGAGGTAAGCAGCCAAGGAGGCTTAAAGAGAGCCTAACTACCTAGCACACAACCCTACCGCTAGCCAAGCTCTAGGATGCGGAGGCCTCAGCACGACGACTCTCTTATCGAGAGGAGGCCTAACAACGTTCCGCACTCAGGACAATTCACGAGGAGGCTCAAAGAGAGCCTGCTACCCGTAACTAATATCCAGCGGAGCTCTGAAAAGCAGTGGTCTCAATAAGAAAACTCCCACTAACAAGAGGAAGCCTAACGACGCCCATGTTAGCCAAGGAGGCTCACAGAAAGCCTGACAACTTAGCTAATAATAACCGAGATCTAAGTACAAAGGCCTCAGCATAACGACTCTCTTATTGAGAGGAGGCCTAAACAACGTTCCACATTCAGGATAACTTGCAAGAAGACTCGCAGAGAGTCTGCAACCCACAACTCTTATCCTGGAGGAGCTCTAAAGAGTGGAGGCTTCAATGAGAACAACTTTCAAAAATGAGAGAAGACCTGACAATGCTCATATTAGCCAAGGAGGCTCAAAGAGAGCCTGACGATTTAGCTAATAACAGTCAAGCTCTTGGAGTGGAGGCCTCAGCACAATGGCCCTCATTTATCAAACGATTGTATGCCAGAAAACTGTGTGTATGCTTGTTTCCACGCAATATAAGCATGAGCTGTGGCTACGATCAAATCTCACGTCAGGTCTCAGCTTGTGTACGAAAGTTATTGAGTCAGCGGGAACTTGAGTGTGCACCATAGTAAATCTGGTGGAGAACTGTTATGAGAATTTTTTTCCTGACCGACAATCACTCACTAACCGTTCATTAACCATTAAACGACACAGTTAAAATGTCAAATTAAAATTAAATTAGAATAGATGCGTGTCTTAAAATATCACAAATGTTTTTTTACTTTCCAGGGATTCTGCTTTGGATGCAAAAACAAAAGAGAAAAACTACGCATCAAGTAGGACTAGTACAGACTACGCTCGCGTTGTATTCGTTTTCTTTATTTTATTAAAATATTTATTTTATTAAATTCAATTGATCGCACGGGCGCCTCACTCACACACGCAGACCCTACATATCAGTTCTAGTGTTGCTAATTTTACATTTTAGCCATTTATCAGCAAACTAAAATGTTAACACTGCTCAGTTTAAATGGTCCGCTATCCATCTGTACCAGTTGGCGCATGCAACAGCCAACCAAACACATTTTTGCGCATGTGAAGGATGATGTTTTATGTGGAGATTGAAACAAGAGTGAAATAGAAAGCCTTGTTTACATACGTGTAAGACTGATGCTGGACTATCTGGACCAAGAGAGGGCTACTCTTTGAGAAAACGTTTGATCTTGCAAAATTAGCATCCCCATCCGAGACGCAATCACACCTCAGTATTGCCTTAATCTACATTTCCTTTCCTTCACCCCCTCCTCCCCCATCTCTTCTCTCTACCTGAAATTCACCCAAAATCTATATGATTTAATGTGAACAATTATCACACAATGCTATACTTGTTTAGTATCATTTGAAATGTCTCAGTGCAATTGGTACAAAGGTCTCATTGCCACAGAAGTAAACCAGAAGGTAATAAAGGTTTTAAGATTTTAGAGATATTGTAATGAGTGTGTCCACCTTTACAGGGTCTTTCATGCAAATGGCTTTCTGTCCCCAAAAGGTGTAAACTACTCAGTCTAGGACCCTGATTAATGCAAATTCCCATTGTTAGCACATTTCCATTTGAAAGAAGTTTCTGTCTTGGTCTGAGTATTTAAAGAGATGTTGCAGGAGGCTCAGGGCACGATTCTGTAATCAGATCATCCCACATTGCTGAGTGTCCAGGACAATGTGCATTTTTCTCATGTCAGGTATGCATCTGATTTTTTTTTTTTTAATTGATTATGTAATTGGCATGATACATTTACCTGATTAATAAATTGTTACGTTTGGCTTTAAGTACCGGTACTTCGGTACCAAGTCGGTACTGAAATTTTGAAAATGTGATGATACCTGCATTTCTGTAGTATCGGTAGTACCGAGAATCCGGGTATATTCGGTATACTGATAGGGCTGTGGCAGTATTTACTTGAATATGACACGAGTGAAGCACAAAGCTTTGTTTACAAAAGAAATAATAGGTTATCAGTTAAATGTGACATCGCAGCCATGGAAACATTTTGGTTCATGCCGAATGAGAGAGGTAGTACGTGAGTCCGTAAATTTAAGCTTTGTATTCTGTTTTGCGAATCGCGATCTGGTCACCCGATTAGCAGAGAATTTAACAATATTCCATTAGTTATTCCACTGAACATAGAATCTCTGTTTCTTTTCCCAGATCTTCACTCACACAGGGGATTATAAACGTTTCTTTTGTTCGCATTTAGGCCTATTATAGGCTATTCTCATTCTTTACTGTGATAAAGTAGAAAAACACTGTAGGACAGAAACCTTTTTGCTTGCATGTCAATTTCTATTTAACACAGTTTGTGCTTGTTATTAGACTTTATAAGACGCGTCAAGTTTATTTGTATATAGCGCGTTTCACACGCTGGTGATTTTTACTTTCGCTTTCTCTGGCAGCGCTAAATCAAACATAGCCTGAATGTCTTGCCCCTGCGGAGGATAAAACTAGCTCTTCAGACCTTTTACAACAAGTGTCAGTTGCTTGTAACAAGAAGATATTATTAAAGAGAAATGGTCTCTTTCCTGCTTGTGTCCCACATCCCTCTCAAAGCGCAGAGCAGTAGGCTATATCAAAGACTATAGAATAAAGGGACTTTGGCTATATGACGCATCTTTGTGTGAAAACGAATGTTTTTTTTTTTTTAAATAATATTTAACTTTCTTATTATTTATGTTACCATTATTTACCGATATTTATTTCATAGTTTTACAGGCTGTAGCGTGTTGTTTCACTGACGGAATAGCTAAAATAAACACGCACGTCTGTTAACCCTGTTGAAAAAACCAGCATATGCTGGTAAGGTGGGTTTTGAAGCTGGTATGCTGGTTTGAGCTGGTTTATGCTGGTCCAGGGCCAGCTTAGGACCAGCACTTGACCAGCATAAACCAGCCCAAACCAGCATACCAGCTTCAAAACCTTAACCAGCATATGCTGGTTTTTTTCAACAGTACAAAATGGATGTATGAGCATTTATTATTATTTTTTTTTATATTTCAAAATTTATTTAATTGAGGTAGCCTATATATACACACACAAACATACACACATGCTCCACATCATATTTAATGTTTTTAAAATAGGCTATATAAAATAGTAAAATAGTTCCAACAGATTTTGCTGTGGTACCGAAATTGGTACCGAGAACCGTAAAATTTTCATGGTATTGGTACCGACTACTGGAATTTTGGTACCGTGACAACACTAGGCTAGACAAAGGTGTACTGGTCATAACCTCTGGTCATTGCCTTTGCTTTAATTAAGTTGTTATATAGTTATATTATTAACCATATGGGGCCAGATAAATTACTATCGAGGGGCGACATTACCTCATAGTACTGGTCATAACCCCTGATTATTGTCGGAGCTTTAACTAAGTTGTTATATAGGCGATTGTATGGGGCTACATGGGTACCTTTTAACAATAGCAAGCATGGGCAGCATTGTTAAATTGCTTTAGCCATAACCTCTGGTTATTGATCAGACTGGCGAGTCTGTGATCGTGGGCACGCATAATAGCTGGTGCGAGGACCCAGTGTGACTCTGAGAACTGAATGAACGAGTACAATAAGAGTAAATAGTTAAATAGAATAATCAAATAACTAGATAAATTATCATATAAATAGTCAATAATCACTTGGCATTCTAACCTAAATTCGAGGTTATAAAAAAATGGAGTCAGATAAACATTTAATTGGAATTAAACTACTTTGCCACACTGAAAAGACCGAACGTGTAAGAAACCTTCCCCGTCCTGTGGGAAACCGCCGTTGGGCCAATTGGGCGGGCCTTACAAAGAGTAGTTCAGCAAGCAATAAATGTTACATTGCGAAAATGGAAACGTTTGGATTCTTTCCGAATGAGAGAGGTAGGCTATGTGAGCCCAATTTAGTTTTGCTTTAAATAAATTAATTTCTGCTTTATAATGAATGACACTATAGCCTAATTTGTGTTTGAATTTATAATATATATAACTCTATAAATAAATATAACTCTGACTAGCAAGAGGAGGCCAGATGACACCCACAGTAGCCAAGGAGGCTCAGAGAGCCTAACAACTTAGCAAACGTAGCTGAGCTTTGGGAGAGGAGGCCTCGATTGATAACTCTCTAAATCGAGAGGAGACCTAACAACGCCCAAAAAATTTGGATATCCTGCGAGGAGGTTCACAGAGAGCCTACAACTTGAACTCAATATCCAAATGGAGCTCTAGGGAAGCATCAACCTCAGAAAAATATCACCCTAGCGAGAGAAGGCTAAAAAACACTGCTATCAATAGAGCATGATGCTGCTATTAAAAGATTCTATAAATGCAGTAGCCAAGGAGGCTCAAAGAGAGCCTAACGACTTGACAACACTGCTAGAAAAAGCAGGGGCCTCACAGGCATAATGCACATCCTATAGTAACGGCTAATGCCAAGTTTACCCTACAGGATTTTAAGCCCGATTTGCAAGTTAACGAGCTCGCCGACAGGTCGGGCTGAGATCGGGGGAAAATCAGCGAGTGATTGGCACTGGCCAATCTTTATGAGTGAACTACTAAACGACACATCAAAGAGGCTCGCTGACGTGTCGCCGACACCTCGCAGACGTCAGACAAATATATAGCATGCTAAATATCTGGAGCTGTCGGCCGACTCAATATCCTGTGGTGTCACGTGTCGCGACACAACAGCCAATGAAATATACACTGATGTCTATGGAAGCAGCAATAACAATCCATTCAAATATAATTTACCAACATTTATTCATATCAGATACACATTGTGTAAGTAACTATAAAGCTCACTCACTCTATTGTTCTCTCAGTTCACCGGTCACATGTATTTCAGGACAAATGGATGAATTCACGTTATATATAAGATCAAGGTCATTATATAGGTTTTTAAATGACAAAACACTCACTTGCACATATTTGAGAATTGGAATATCAGATAGTTGATGACATGGTGAGAAAAGCAATACATCTGTCATATAGTGTGCTGCGGTGTCACGTGACAACCATGACGCATCGCCATGGAAACAATCAAGGGAAACGTTCTAAAATAACAGTTGCCTTAACTCTGGGAGGTCAGCCAGAATGTTTTAAACTTATGTGTGAAAGGGTTGTTTTAATTTTAATTAAATTTAAATCAAAATTTAATCTAATTTCCTCCCAACATCCATTTTCAAATAAAGTCGTTGGGTGACAGTTGTCATCAGCTCGTGTGTAGTGTGTAACCCCCTGTTACGGATCATTTACGCAGTGTAGCGTCTGGACCAATCAGACACACAATTATTCATTATATTTAGTGAATTATCCAGGAACTCACTCTATCAAAGTTCTGTGAACCCATCCCCCTAAAACTGCAACTAGCATCCCAAACGTACCTAACACACAGGCAGAACTAGGTGTCCTGTTACAGGACACAGGAAAACTGATAAGAACTTTTTACGATCAGAAAGAATTTTGCAGAGACTAGTGACTCTGACTTCATTATTTCTGAGAAGGACAAATAAACCCTCTTAATCCTATATATTCTATATATAACCACTTGATAAATATATAAACATGTATCCAATTTTCCCATCTCATGACTTTCCTTTTATAGGGTTTATTCCATGTATTAATTCTCTCTTTTGAACTATTTTGTTATTAATGTTTCGAGTTGAAAATTTATGGTTAACTAAAATCACATGGGTAGCATGTTTGGTATCTATGTTTATGTCATGTTACATGTTACTAACTCTGTGACACATTAGTATTATAAGAATCTAGAATGTTCGTCTCTCAAACATCCAATCCAATGTCTTATGCTAATATCTTGCTACAGGACAAAGACTCGTCCGAGGGGAAAACTCCTTAATGGTTCAGTCACCCCAAGAGGGTCTGACATCTTCACCCTTTAAAATCACTGATCACAAGATCAAACTCTCTCTTCTTCTCTTTTACTGAGAAATGCTGATGTGAAGATGATGCTAAGAAGCTAGAAGCTTCTAAGGAACCCCAAGCTTGTGCCAGGCTTCAGCCTAGACCTTCTATTCACCAAAGATCATCTGAATCCAGCTGGTTCTCTTTCATCATGACAATATCAGCAAAGATTCAACGGGAGCCTCCATAAATTGCATCAGGACAGTTTTAATTAAAATGGGCGAGACATGCAAGTATTAAACTTAGTCTCATTATTTGATACATTAAGTATCCTTACCCCTTTTAAAGAAGGGTGTGTTAGAACTAAACTGATGGTTTGCTCAAGGGTGTTGATCTGCTGAATTTCAAACAATGCTGTAACGTCTTGCTTTCCTGTATTCTGCTTCAGCTCTCTCTTTCTCTTGGTAAACTGTATGCATGTATGTGTGTGAATGTTAGAGTAGTTAAGTGTTTAGTCTAGTTAATAAAGTCTTGTTCATGTCACACATAAAGTTGTCCGTGTTTCATGCTCATACTGGAGTCCCTATTCATGCAGATCCTGACTACATGCTCTGAGTAGTACTGTACATAAGATTGTTATTTCCCATAACCTGGAAATTAACATTTCTTAGAATTAATAAACAATTAACACTGTGTGTTCATTGGACAACAGGTTAATTGATTGTAATATTAATTTTATTACATTAAGTTAATTTTATTAACTGATCCAAATATTTATAATTAATTATAACTAGTTATGATTAATTATTCATATTTCTTTTGAGCTAATTTGCTACATTAATGGTGGAGAATGAAATGGGCATGATTAAACAAAGGTTATGAGCTTAAACCACTGTCAACTTAAAAGTGTGCATTTGATAATTCCAGTCAGAATACGACAGGCGATGCGCATTTGGGTCACTAGTTGCTGGCTTGTTAAATGCTGATAAAGTGATAGCTTGAATTGACATCTCTACTGTAACTGAAAGAGTCTTGACACATTTTAGCATACGTTCAAATGGTATCAGTAAAGTTAATCTGATTTTAGCGAAGAACCCTAATCTCAATATTAAAGCGTAAGTCTGTTTTGATGAAGGAATCTCAGCTCAGCGGCATGTAAACTGTACCAGAATTGATTATTCTGCTTTGGTTGGAGAAATACCAATTGCAGTATTGCTTAACCTGTTTCTTATGAATAAATCTCAGTACAGTGTTATATAAATGTAGATTTGGGTAATGCTCCCCTTTTATAGTTAAGATTGATGTCATTCATCTAAACTTTGGCTGCATCTACAAGCATAGCTACCTGTTGACCAAAACTGTGTTTCACTCGCTGAAAGGAACGTCAGTATTCATGCACAAGACGGACATAACTATGTATGCTTAAACAAGCTTTGACTTACAGCAGAACTGTGTAATTACTCTTTAAACAAGGACAAGAAGTTGTTTACAGTAGAGAGAAGAGTTTACATGAGTAAAATTTGCAAATGCCAAAACATATTTGCATTTTACTGAATGTAATATCAAGTTTTTGAAGATCTGAAAGTATAAGCGCCACATTTTAACTCTGTCTTTAATCACTTCTTTAAATCTTTTTATTTTATTTTAATCATAATAGCAGTCAGCTATTCACTTGCAGCAACAGAGCCAAAAGCAACTGGACAACGATGGAAGAGAAGTAAAGGCAGATGGCTCAAACCAGAGTTACGATCACAAAGATCCGACTGAGGTCAACTTCTTCCTGGCCCACAACCTCTCATGTTTGAAACAGGAGGTAAACAACCTCAAATTCCAGATCGCAGAATCTCACAAGGAGCTGACACATGCTAAAAGCCGCATAGACCAGCTAGAGATGGGGGCTCAGGACAGACACAAGGTCCCTGGCAGAGTGGAGTCACAGAAGAAAATATACAGACTTCAAAATGCTCTGACAGCTGAAAAGACAGCCAGAGAGGACCTGAAAAAAGAAAAAGGAACTATTTCACAAAGAGTCACCGTTAAAACGGCAAATTCTGAACTCTTGGACAAAGACGCCAGAATCAAGGCCTGTGAAGGTCACCTGAATGTGTCCAGATCTAGGATTGAAGCTCTGATCCAGCAGCTGGACAACATAAAAGATGAACTTAACATGGTCCAAAGAGAACTGAGATACTCTTACCTGCTACAGAAAGAACTACAGCAGGAGAGACATCTCACTCCCCCACATGGAATCAGCGAGGTCGCCTGTGAACTTCCTATCTGCCCTGTTTTGACCACGGAGACCATTATTGAACTCCCTGGCTGTTTCATCTGGGTCAGAAAGGCTATTCTAAATTCCTCTGAGTTTCTGCCAAGATTTGAAGACTTTGCCTTGCCATTGCTTTACCACAGACATTACTTCTGAATGTCCTGCATACACTGTTATGGCCACGGAGGCTATTACTGAACTTTCTGCCTGTTCTCACACGGCCCTAGAGGCCAACCCTGTCATGATCCCAGTCTGTGTTGCCCTGTTATGCGTGGACTTGTATGTTGTTTCCTGTTTTGCGCTATGTTTTGTAGTCCTTTGTAGTTTTTCTTGTTGATTAGTTTCTGATTGTTCCTAGGTGTGTCTTGTTTGCCAATCACCCCCTGTGTATAAGTACCCCAGTGTTTCTCATGTTCTTTGTCTGGTGTTGTCCTATATATGGATGTTATGTGTGCTCTCTTTAGTTCTGTTTATCTCCTGTTTGTTGCCTGGATTTACTTTTGTTTTACTTATTCCTCCTCTCTGTCATTTCTGAACTGCCTCATAACAGGGTAAAAATGAGCATGTGTTAATGAAGCGGTTGTAATGAGCATGTGTTGTTTTATAGTAAAGCAGACACAATTAATTATACTCAGTGATAGTATCATGTACTTGTCTGTTTAATTCTATTCATGGAAAACCAGATGAAATTGTGATTCTAAGATGCATTTATATTTGGTGGTCTAAAATGTAATTATAGCCTATCATGGATATAAATCAAATTTTCCCTTTTGCTTTAAGTAATATTACTCAGTGCGCTGCAGTCTGTAACTTGCTCTATAGTTTTAAGTTTCCTAGTTGTAGTAACGACAGGTTTGTTTACGACCACATTGTCACATGTATGTTCTGTTAGTATCGTTATTCTGGGACTTTTTAGTTTGTATTTATTAGCTCATGTGTTCCTTTGTTCAGTTTTCCAACGTCTCCTTGGTTACAAATATAATTAGTTATTTCCTTTAGCTGTGTGTCAGTAATTACCTCATTTGCCTTACTATTTAAAGGCAGGCACACACCGGCCGAAAAAAAATGACGAGGACAAACTTCAGCTGACGGTGCGGAACACACTGAGAAAACTTAGTCGGCCGACGAACAAAAACTGCCCAACAGCCAACCGTCAGTTTGGTCTATTCCTGCCTTAAGTTATGCGCTGTGTAGGTTGTGTTTTCTTTGTTTACTTGTTCCTGGAATCATCAGTAAATGTAACCTAAGACTTTTTACTTTTATCTTTGTCTTCATGTGTTTGCCACAACCCCATGCTGACACACATAGAGCTGCAGATAGTTTGCATATCACCGTCCCCTTTAGTTACTTCAGTGTAGTGTCTGGAGCGATCAAACACAATTGTAAAAGTTACTCTTCCAGTCCTGCATGCCAGGCCCCGTAATGTCTGGCTTCCCCACTGAGCGCTATCGCTCTTCTGCTTCAATCACCATTTGCTCTCCACATACACTTCAAAGACACTTGGGAGGCAGTGTTTTATCAGGAAAGCACAGGCCACTAGAATCATACATTCAGTCTATAAAAATAGATTCTTTGCCACTAATACATTAACAACTTTGTCTAAATGAATGAACATGCATCTCCCCATATCTGTTTGTATATTGTTCTTTTGTATATTGTAAAGTGTTATAAATGCATGTGATGATACTTCTTGATATTGTAGCCCATCTAGGTGGTGTTTAATATCAAATTACTCCTTGTTTAATGACTCACATTTTGGTGGACATCACTATCTCATAGAATGCATTGTATGTTTGTTATATTTATCAGAGTATAAATGGACACAAACTTACTAGTTGACTCCCCCGATGCAAATTAACTCATTTTTAAACAAAGGAAATCTCCTGCCAGAGAATTGCACTTTTCTCATTGGTCAAGCCAAGACTCAGGGGTGTAAACTTTCTGTAGAAGTTAAATACCCCATGCAGATCGCCCTTTTAAGTCTTCTGGTTTTTCTCTTTGTTCCTGCTGAGACTACGGATTGCATCATGTGAGATCCCACCCGGCCCCTGAGCCGGGCTGGTAGGCCTCACTCCCTTCAAGCCATGCTCAACTGCCTCGACCACAGAAGAGTCAAATTAACAGTGCAAGTTTGTCTGAATTTTCTTCATTCAACGCAGAAGATATTGATTACAACTTCAGCACAATCAGACCGAACCATCAAGGATTTCTCCTGAACCTGCAGATCCGGACGCTCAACAGCTAAGGCATTTGCAAGTATCGTTTGAACACTAAACAGCAATTTAGTATTAAGTTTGTAAACCCCTTTTTTTTTTTTTAACAAAGGTCCTTTATAGTATTGAAACTGATGGTTCTTCCAGCTTGTTAATTTACTCGTCATAGCTTCATTCCCCTGTTATGATACGGTTCAAATTCATTTCCACTCTCTCATTTTCTATGTATGTGTAAATTGTATGTTTGTGTTGGTTTAGTCTAGCTATGTGTTCGTGATTTAGTTAAATAAAACTTGTGTGCACATTCTTGCAAGTTGATTCTGATCTGCTTATAAATCAGTGTCACTGATAACATTTTGATCACAGCTATGTAAGAGAGTTATTTACTCTGTGGCCACAGGTAAATATCCTTTCTGAAGAAGTTTATAGACGATCAATACGGAGTGTTCGCTGGCCGAACAGATTAATTGATTGTAATATTAATTCAGCTACATCAAGTTAATTTGATTAACTGATTCAAATATTTATAATTAATTATAATGAGTTATGATTAATTATTAATATTTCTTTTGAGCTAATTCGCAACATCAGACACCCCCTATTCTGTGCTGCGCTGGTGCCAGCTCTGAGCGCTATTTGAGCATTTTTACTGTATCATTTTACCTCATCTTTGAACTTCACATATTGCAAAGAACTAACAAGCCTGTATGCTATTTGGAAAAAAAAATAGTGTAGGTCATTTCGGGGACAGCCTAAGCTTGTGAATCACACTGATAAAAGACCGGCTGGTAAGAGTGATTTGTGAAATTAATAGCACTGGTTGCTCTTTGTTATTCTTTCACTAAAAGAATCAGTTTATACAATTTAAACCCAACTACACCTCAGTTTACCACCACACTTTCAATTCCTGGCTATTGTTATTATGTCTTCTATGCTTCTAGGATCATATCCTGGTCTGAATATAGCCTAACTATAGGCCATAAGCTCAGCACCGAAGTACTTGGTTGACCATAATTTAGATTTGATTTTTCTTTTGCATTGTCAGTTTGAGCATTTGATTTATCATTTGAGAATTGAATTATATTTTTAATTATCACAAGATTATACTGAATTTATACTGAAAATGAAAGGAAGAATGTTACGGTTTATGCTTCCACAAATGAGGAAATTAAACTGCATTTAAGCCCTTTTGCATTGCATTGCATTTATAATTTGAGAACCTATTTTAATAATTTAATTCATTATTTAATTGTTGGATTTATCTTTTTTTAGGAAACAACATCAATACACTGCTTAACATTGTTTGTAAATGAAAAAACAAATTACTACATCACTGTAGGATAACTTACTATTCCTTTTCGCTCCCATCCTTTGCTCCTGTAAGTGCAGGAAAAAAAAACATAAATTGTGAATTTCAATCAGATACCTTCTATCATTGCAAACACATTGACTTTATTTCTATCAAAATTCTGCTTTTATATACACAGAGCAACAATGTTTATATATGAATTTAGAAGTTGTAGAGCAGCTGATGGTTTTTAGACCAAGTCAACTTCTCCAGGTTAATGTTTAAACCGTCTTAACAGTTAATAAGTGATCACCATTATATACAGAATAATTATGACAATAACAGTGAATTAACTTATTTTCGTTTTTATATAGCATAAGTGCTTCTTGCAATTTGAGAGTACTATTAAACTTTTTCATATTCTTCCATATCACTACATAATGAATTATAACTCCAAATACTATAAATTTCCAGCATAATCCACACTACAGTACTCTCACATAAAGCAATACATACTATATAGCAGATCTCAACTGTCTGATTGTTTATATTGTCACCAGATGTATTATAAACATTAATGTCAAGCTGCTTTGAAAAAATGTGTGAAAAGCACTATACAAATAAAATTAACTTGACTTTACCTGCCACGGAAATAATGTCTCTCTCACTTTACACAAATAGGTATTCAGGAGTTTCACATGCCCAAATAATGAGCAGACAAAATAAGCTTGTATCCTGAATTTTTGAATATTTCAAAGATCAATAAGTTAATACAACTGACTCAGATATTCTAAGACAGGGTGAAACCGGTCAAGGTCCAATTGTCTATTTGCTCATGCAACCTTATTCAGATTATTTTATCAAAACAAAGGAACTTACACATGACCTCTAAAACGTGTTCTATTTTACAGCATTTGCTCTTTCTTTATTCAATATCTGTATCTTTCTGCATCTGTACCAAAAATTACTTTATTGTGATAATTCATAAATTGTAATCAGTGATTACTTTAACATTATAGCTACTCCACTTACCTTGCCGCTCTTCACATATATGTGCTGCTTCAGGCAGAATATGTCCAGATAACATTAAATGTTTCTCTATATATGCTGAAAAAGGACTGTGAACTGGAAATTGTCAAGTAACAAGATTAAAACACAATGTCTTGTAAAAGCGAATGGAAGGTTTAGAATCTAACATTTAATGTACTTGCACAAAAGAGAAAGAGAAAGATTTGCACTTACATTATCTCTGGTCAAATCCACAGTTATAATCCGAGTTAATTATTAACCACAGTTTAACCTTTGCTTTAGAGAGGAAGAGACATGCTGCCATGTTATATCAGGATTCTTTTTTTTTTTTTTTTTAGCTATGTTGATATGTTTACCTCTACAGCCTTTTATAGAACATTTCAAACTCAATTGTTACACTTTTTTTAATTTTATTTCTCTCTCCCCCTCTATGATGTAGAGCTGTGTGTAGATCCTGTTCAGGAGGGTTTCATTCTCTTGGAGCTTGTTTCTCTCATACTTGTTCTTAATGGTGGTTTTGTGCTGGTTTTTGACTCTCTGCAGGTCTCCATTCTCCAGTGTGTGTGTGTCTGCAGGACTGCTTCGGTTTGATCCTATCTGATGTGGGTCTGACAGTGGGATGTAGAGAGCGGCACTGATCTAATTGGCTCATATATCCTGTTGAAATTAAAAAGAAAATAGTAACAAACAGTTACTACAAACAGTTGACAATGACAGTGATTACAATAGCCATTAGAGAACAAGACAAGAAAAATATCAGTTATAAGATTTTAGATCATATGTGTTACATGTGCCCTGGGTCCGTGTTTCATTGTCATCATATGGACTCCATTTCCCACAATCCCCCACCTAGGAACAAATCATGCACTCACACCTGTTTCCCATAAGTGAACCTTTATAAGCTGCACTCACACCCACACTTGTTGCTGAGTATTGTTTAGCCCTGCATTGCGCCTTGTATTCGACCTTGTCTCCGTGTTCCTTGCCTTGCCTGTGTTTTTGACTTTGGACTGTTTCCTTGTTTATGATCGTTTGCTGCCTGCTTTGACCTTTGCCTGTTTTTATGGACTACTCTTTGCCTTGCCTCTCCTGATCCTGTTTGCTGGTGTTTGATCTCCTGCCTGTTTGACTACGCTCTTTTAATAAAGCTTGCATTTGGATCAACCACCCTGTCGTCTCGATTCCAAGTGTTACAATATGCTTTGCGATTTTAGATAATTAAAATGCTTTAACCCATAATATAATATAATATAATAAACAAACAGTTCGATGTAGTATAATCTTTATATTAAAAAAATGTTTTAATGTTCTATTTAAAACCTCCTCTTTTTAATTAGGGACCAAGGGTCTTTATTCCTGCCTTTTCTTGATTTTGGTCTTCATAGACATATTTGCTTTTTTTTGAAGACAGATTGAACTCAATTTTGTATTTCTGCCCAGGCAGACCAACTCACATGACTGACCAAAACTGCATTAGGATCTGAAACTAATGGTAGGCAGTGAATACTTCATATAGGACCATAAAATATATTTATCAGCCTTCATTTTCTGATCTGTGCTTTTTAAATGTAATTAATCATTTTCAGTATTCAGACATTGTTAAATAATTAATTTGCTGTAAGTGCCTTAGAAAAAGGAGAAAAAAACAAAACATTACTGGTGTGCATCTTGAAACAAAACAATGGCACTGACATCTTTTAATATATGTCAGTGCAAGTTTCAGTTAAAACAGCTCAAACATGCATTTTAGTTTAGTACATTCATACTTCACTGAGTCTCTTAAATCACTATTCATATGAGATGAACATCAGTGAATTTGCAATTTTCAGAGTCAGAGGTTGCTGGTTCATCACTGAATTGAAATGGGTGATTCATGGATGAGTTACTCTTTACAGACACACAGCTGGGAGATCTCTGTCTCCTGCTGATACTGATAAAAGAAAGCTAAACTGAATGCACCATTTACATGTATATTTACTCATTGTTGACAATGTACTTTAAATCTCTTAAGATAAAAGTGTGTGCTAAATGCAAAAATAGTGTCTCACCTGGGGTCAGAGGTCACTGCATCACTGAATTCAAGGAAATTCATCATGGACTGATCAGTCTTAAGTGACACACAGTTTGATTCAGGAAATGGAGAACTCATTTTAGAGTCAGTGTGCTCTAATTCTCATTTCCTAAAAAAATAGAGGTTATTTTAAAACTTTTATGTTTTAAAAGTTTTCTGTAGTATGTGAGGATGCTGTAGTGTTAAAATGCTTTAACCTGTAATATAATTAATGTAATATAATATTACATAATATAATAAAACAAACATACAATTAAATATAGAATAATCTGTATATTAAAAAAACTACCACTAATAAATTTAATTTGATCTAAAGCGTTTTCTGATTTTTATTGTTCATTTATGTTTAGACATAACTACTTTTCTAAAACGTGTATGTAGGGTTTGTTTCTGGTGGGACACTCATTAGTGGCGCACTCTAGTTGTAAATGTTGACTGCTTTGGTTAACTGAATTGATAATTAAAGTCATGTCTGCATGTGTTTTGTATTGGTATTTTTCAGTAAGTTATGTACCATAATTATTGTTTTGTCGTTTAATTGTATAGCTATGTTTCGATTAGCATTAGCTTGTGGATGCGCCATATTTCATTGTAAATGTGCTTTATATGTATTTATAGGTATGTTCTTTTGAGTCTATATATGTTTGATGTAATAAAATACATAAATAATAAAAGAACTCCAGATAACCATTATCATCTGTTTTTTGTACTGGTGGTGAAAAGAAATAAGAATGAAACTCTTACTGCATGTTTAATGATATTTTGTTTAATGTTTTGTTAGTGCATCATACCTTGTCAATGCATTATTTTGTCATGACTTTACTTGAGAGGGCCCAGACATAATTAATTCACTGTTAACTACTTACTAAATTCAGCACATGATTTATTTTAAACTTACTATCAAATACACTAGTAATTAGGCCTAAGTGATGACATGTGTCTTTTCAAGAAGTCAGACAGAAGGTACAGTATCATCACAGCCTGCGTCTGGATGGAGATTGAACTGTACTGATCCCAGCAAACGTTCTGACCATGATTCCAGTTTGGTGGTTTCTTAGGGAACTGTTCCACAGATGTTCTTTGTGGGTTTTGAATTTTTTTTTTTTAGCTGTGCATCAGTTACAGTAGGGTGAGTTTGAAGGGAAAGAGAACAACACAGAACAGATAAAGACCTTTTTAAGATCAGTTATTAGTGTATTTAGTGTTTTCTACATTTAATGAGGATCAATTAATTCTGTGCTATTCAGTAATGTTTATGACAAAGCTGCAGTCAAAAGTTTAAACTCTGATAATATTATTTAAATTAGTTTTAAAGTCAGATTACTTCTTATTCCTTCTTAAAAAGGCTGTTTGATTTGGTTTAGCCATAAACGTTAATTAATGCATTAACTATCAAACATGTACTAACATGTAGTTAAGGCTGTCATTATTCATGCATGAATCCATATGACTCCTGTCGTAGTTAAGGTTAGCTCTTCATTGGTTCATGATTAGTTCATTCTTTCAATAATCATTAGTTCATGCCGAATTAAGGATTAATTCAGGTATTAGTACATGATCATTCATGGACCCTTATTGTAAAGTGTTACCGATATTTGCATTCTTTTTTTTCCGCAGTAAAGCACATTCCATAAATAATGCTGTCCTACTGTTTACTAGCAATATAACGCCAAATATAAACTTCACAAGACCAAAGCACTAATCCACAAGAAACTGATTAACATAAACTGCAACTGACTGTCATAAAACTTTGAACTGCACGCACTAACGTCACTGCCATTACACAATAGGTTGAGGTGCCTCACATGATCCAAGTTAGCCATTATGTTTTCTCCAATGGTAAGAGATACAGACCCTCTCATCTCCCCAATAATAAGACAATCTCTGTTTAAGACTATGGGTGCTTTTTAATACTCAAATTGATGCTCCCTCATTTCCTAGCTCCTACGCCCTCCAGCCGACAATTGAGGAAGCTTCCTGAGGAACCACGTGCGAGGATACACAGGTGTGTCCTTCCCTCATATTCTAAGGGGGTGGAGCTAAGACAGAAGGAAAGGAAACGAGGATGGACAAATAAGAAATGAGAAGCACCCCTTCAGTTCTCTTAGTTCATTGTCTGTTGTTGTTTGAAAACTGGTCATGAGTCACTGTACTCACTGCCATTGCTGATGTAATAAGCCTGGTTTTCTCTACATTAGTGCTGTTTTATACTGATTGTTTAAATGGATTCGCTTAGTGGATCATTGAATTGAAAACTTTCCCGGAGTTTAGTGGCTTAAAAAGATCTGATCACAAACAGAGAAGCAAATTTGGTTAGAATATACAGTAAATTTTAGACTACCAGAATTACAGATGTTTGTGCCATTGTTTTCATTTTCAGCCCGATGACAGTGTCTTTACTGCAGTCTGCTTTTGATGTTGTGCAACAAAGGCTTTGTTGCTTGAATTTGACTCTGAATGCTAATAAAACTCATAAAAAGCTAATAAAAGGCCTGTTATTTTCAAGATCAAAAACAATCAGCAAATCTATTATCAGTTAGCACCTTACAGTGTACTGAAATAGATGACAGAATACAAATATCTTGGTTTTATATTTGATGAATCTCTATCTTTTAAATCTCATGTAAATCAACTAAGGAATAAACTCAAACTAAAGCTGGGGTTTTATTTTAGAAACAAAGCCTTTTGTTTCATTTGAGGCAAAAAGAGAAAGCTTAGTCTCTGCCACCTTTATGTCAGTTCTTGATTATGGAGATATTTTGTATAAATTGGCACCTACCAAACTTCTATGTTCCTTAGACACTTTTTATCATGTCAGGTTTATAACAAATTGTAATTACAGAACTCATCATTGTGAGCTGTATAATAGAGTATGTTGGTCTTTTCTTTTGATACACAGACTTAAGCATTAGTACCTGTTTATTTACAAATCTATTTTGGGTCTGTTGCCTTAATATCTTTGTTCCTTTACTCAACAGAAAATTGCTGGAGTATTTTATTTGCGTTCACAGAACTTGTATACTGTAACGTAGTTCATAAATACGGGAAGAAGGAGGCAGGAACAGGTGAACATTAAACACAACTTTAATACCAAATAAACAAATACAAAACTAAAGTAAAATGCCGGCAGTTCCTCACAGACAACTGCCGGCCACACAAACATAACAAAACATAAAATAAAGTCCAGGCCTGGTCCTCTCTCGTCCTTCACTGTCGTCGCTCCCCTTTTATGCTTCCGGAGCTCTTCCATGAGAGATTCGAGACCGGTGCAACGCGCAGCTGACACTCCTTAACACTCATGCCGTTCCCTCACGGCTCTCGCCCGCCCTGCTCGTCACATATACCGTTTCAGTTTCATCTGTACAAACTGAATTAGGAAAACAAGCTTTTCAGTAAGCCACACCCAGTGATTGGAACACTTTACAAAATTATTTGAAGATGCAGACTTTGGTGTCAATGAGCACTTTTAAATCTTTTATCTGTGAGCTGTTAAAGGAAGAATCAAATTTCAAATGTTTTTTTTAAATGTGTATTGATATTGTGGTGTTTTGTAATTGTAATTGTCACGAACTTGGCCTCTGTGGCTCCCTCCGATCACCACCAGAGGGCTCCCTCACCTGAGTACTAACATTACATGGACTGCATTTCCCATAACCCCGTACTGATTACACACAGACCTGATCCCCATAACCCGGACTATTTAAGCCAACGCACACATTCACCCTTTGCAAAGTCTTGTTTTGCCCCGGCTGACACTACTGAGACACTGACACTACTGTTCCTGTTTATGATAACTCTTTGCCTTGGACTCTGTTGTTGCTGGTATTTGACCCCTGCCTGTACGACTACGATTGTTTATAATAAAGCTGCATATGGATCCCATCGAGTCTGCCGCCTCATTACAGTAATATTGTGAGAACTTCTGTGGCTGCTCATCTTGGCCAGGTCACTTGTGAAAAAAGTTTTTAAATGGTTAAATAAAGGACAATAAAATTACAGATCTAACTGCATGACATAAAGAACGTTAATGACACAATTTTGGGAGCTTCAATGATTACATTAAATTATTTTAACGCCTTAAGGATTTTGAATTAATCACATGCGTTAACGTTGACAGCCCTACTCACAAGACAAATATATATTGTGATTTTATGTTACAACCAATGTGACTGTAGCTTACAATTAAACTATTTCCTCACCTTGGAATTATAAGGTTCTATATGCATTCTGAACAGTTTACTTATAATTTGTTTTAAAACATAGAAGTGTTGTGTTGGAACAATGTGTTGACATGCATGAGAAAGTTAAATGTAATGCTTTCTATGACATTTATTTCATATTTTAGTATGAATTTTTTTTTTCTTGTTCAAGTTAAACATAAAAGGCAGTGCTAAATATTTTGTCCAGTGCAGATGTTAAATTTAGGTATGAATATGATGGGTAATTTAACACATTATTGCAGGAACTGTTTGTTTCCTTTTGTTTAGACAGAAAGCAGCTACTATAATATGTCTGACCAGGACAGAAAGTGGGACAGGTAAAATGGCTTTCTCTCTAGACATCAGTATGGTTGAAATTGTGTTGCCCTTTAAGAAATTTAACTTTAAATATCTGCTTTATTTTTGTTGATACATATTCTCAGGTTAAATGATAAGTTCATAATTATTTTTCTATTTATCTACCTCATTTGTAAAAATTAATATTATTTGTTACGTGATGATGTCACTGCCTGTTTAGACACTTCCTGTGAGTCCTTCCTGGTTCTACATGAAAACAAAGAGACTGTCATGTTGTGCTCTCACTAATAATCCATTGCATCCACTATAATCCATCATAGAGGCAATGCCGTAAGTTCATCTATATGACATTAGACATGTTAAAGATTATATGTTTGTAACGATTTTGTTAGAAAGATGATGTTTGATAAGTTGTTATAAAACAAGCTAACAGTGATGCTAATAGCCATTATAGCTCCTACTACAGTGAGAACAGCTGTGATTGTTTGTTACAGACATTTATAATTGTATGATTAATCAAGACATAGACATTGAATATTGCTGTATTGTTTTATTACAGTTTTCACCGCAACATGTTAAAGACAAAGAGTGACAGTAAATGATCAACCTTACTATGACTCTGTCTTCATTGGCAACGGTTTAACTTGGTGTTTAGTCAGAGTTTCAACACACTGCACGAGAACACTACAGTGAAAAGGCACCGTTTGATGTTTAAAGTGGTTAAGATGGCAACAAGCAGCAAGTCGTCTGTGTGCAGCGCTAGAAGTGGCAAGTCAACCACGTCATCTGCGAGTGCAGCTCATGCCCGGGCCAGAGCTGAAGCCACCAAAGTGAGAGCGTCATATGCTAGCCAAGAGGCTAAACTGAAAATGGAAAAGGCTGCAAGAGAAGCTCAAAATCAGCTGGAAACAGTAAGAATAGACACTGAGTTGGAAGTGTTAACGCTACATAGAGAAGCTGATGCAGCCACAGTGGAGGCACAAGTGCTGGAAGATGCTGAACTATCAGTGCATGCTGCAGTTGAAAGAGGAAGATCTGAATCAGAGGAAGTTAAAATTGAACGTACCAGTGAATATGTCAATTCTCAAATCAACCTTCAGAGTCATTCTTCCTCTCCAGTCTTATTAGCCTTACCTGTCGCTCCTCCATCCCATGCTAGCTCGCATAACAGCTTCATACCATGGAACGACATTTCATGTACACAGTCTATCTACAAGCCAAAGTCTGAGACAGCTGATAGTATGCACTTACCTACAACAAACCTACCTGATCTGTCTGCAGGTGCGATGAAGTCTGAAGTCAGTAGCCCCATCATGAATGTGCATGCTAAGTCATATGTTCCTCGATACATTCCTCCAGTTAGCACGCCACCTCAGGCAGAGCCTTTGGCACAGTATTTAGCACAACGGGACCTTGTTAATTCAGGACTGTATCAATTTGATAAGCCCGAGAATTATCGGTCATGGTATTCTTCATTCACTAGTGCAGCTTGTGAAGTTCACCTCACAGCCACCCAAGAATTAGACCTCATGACTAAATGGCTGGGAAAATAATTTGGCGAACAGGTGAAACGCATATGCTCAGTGCATGTCAGTAACCCCAATCTTGCTTTACACAAAGCATGGGAGAGACTACGTGAGTGCTATGCTGCACCAGAAATAATTGAAAAGTCACTATTTCAGAGGTTGGACAGCTTTCCTAGGATTTCAGCTAAAGACCACACCAAATTACGTGAACTCGGAGATTTGCTTATGGAAATCCAAGGTGCTAAAGAAGATGGTTATCTCACAGGTCTGTCATACCTTGACACTTCACGTGGAATTGGACCAATCGTAGACAAGCTTCCATATGGGCTTCAGGACAAGTGGGTGACTTCTGGGTCATTCTACAAGGAAGAAAACCATGGTCAATTTCCTCCTTTTGAGTATTTCTGTAACTTTGTGTGCCATGAGGCAAAGAAGCGAAACGACCGTAGCTTTATGCATCAAAGTAGTGCTACAGCACCCACAAAGCCTGACAGATCCATTGTGAAGAGTTTCCATACCAACAAACCCATCTCAGTGCACAAAACAGATGTGTGTGCAGCCAATGACGATCCTAACAAAAACTGTCCATTACACAATAAACCACACCCCTTGAAAATGCAGAACATTCAGAAACAAACTCCTTGATGACAGAAAAGCCTTCCTCAAGGAGAAAGGAATATGTTTCAAATGCTGTTCTTTGGTTTCTCACTTCGCCAAAGAATGCAAGTCTTCTGTGAAATGCACTGAATGCGGCAGCACCAATCATGATGCGGCCATGCACCTTGGCCCATCACCTCAAGCAGCTAAGGCTCCTTCACCATCACAAGAGGACGGCGGGGAGGGAGAAGATCATTCTAACACGGCTGTTGTCAGCACAAGCTGCACAGAAGTTTGCGGTCCAGGTCAGTGTAGCCGCTCATGCTCAAAAATCTGCCTTGTGAAGCTATACCCCAAGGGTTCCAAGGACTTGGCCATCAAAGCCTACGTAATTCTGGATGACCAGAGCAATCGTTCATTAGTTAGACCAGAGTTGGAGTGGAAAGCAAACCATTCTCATATAATCTCAGAACTTGCTCTGGCACCGTAGAAACATGCGGCAGGAAAGCAGAAGGTTTCCAGATTGAGTCACTGGATGGAAAAGTTCTCATCTCTCTTCCATCACTCCTTGAGTGTCATGAGATTTTGAATAATCGGTCTGAAATTCCAACGCCAAGTGCAGTTCTACACCAGCCTCATCTCCGACACATTGCCAAGCACATTCCAGAACTGGAACCAGAAGCAGAAATACTTCTGCTACTCGGAAGAGATGTCATAAGGGCACACAAGGTCAGGCAGCAGGTCAATGGACCAAACAACGCCCCTTTTGTCCAACGTCTGGACCTAGGCTGGGTAGTAATAAGAGAGGTGTGTCTGGGTAATGTATATAAGCCAACAGTCAACACATTCAAGACCAACGTGCTGGAAAGTGGTCGCCATTCAGTCTTTCAACCCTGCACAAGCTTTATGCAGATCAAAGAGTGTTTAACAGAACTGAGCATGACAACAAACCTGCTCCATCCGTGGAAGATACAGCTTTCCTGAAAATAATGGACACAAATGTCTACAGAAACGATGCTAACAGCTGGGTAGCTCCTCTACCATTCAGAGGGCCCTGCCAGCCCCTGCCTACCACGCCAGCCCCTGCCAAACAACAAAGAGCAAGTAGTTAATCGATTTACATCCCTGCAACGTACTCTGAAGAGGAAACCTGAGATGCAGCAACAGTATATGGCATTTATGAAAAAGATCTTTGATAACGGACATGCTGAGGTAGCACCACCACTGAAAGAAGAGGATGAATGCTGGTATCTTCCAACATTCGGGGTCTACCATCCACAAAAACTTAATCAGATCAGGGTGGTCTTTGATTCCAGTGCTCGATACTATGGTGTCTCTCTCAACGACCCCGACCTCAATAACTCCCTTGTGGGTGTCCTCCTACGCTTTCGGAAAGAGAAGGTTGCAATCCTAGCGGACATTCAGCAGATGTTCCACTGTTTCTTGGTGCGTGAAGACCATCACAACTTACTACGTTTTCTATAGCACAAGGACAATGATGTCAACAAAGAAATTGTTGAGTTATCGGATGAAGGTCCACGTCTTTGGAAATGGGCCATCTCCTGCAGTGGCCATTTACAGGCTGCGAAGAGCCATCAGAGAAGGTGCACAGGAGCATGGTGCTGATACCGTCAAGTTTGTAGAAAGACATTTCTATGTTGATGATGGTTTGGTATCTGTACCGTCTGAAGCTAAGGCAATTGATTTGCTCCAACGAACGCAGGCTTCACTAGCTGAGTCAAATCTCCGCTTACACAACTTTGCTTTGAACTCTCAGACAGTCATGGAAGCTTTCCCACCTGAAGATTGTGCTCCAGTAATCAAGGACCTAGATCTGAGTGGAGAAACTTCACCCACACAACGGAGTTTAGGTCTGCTGTGGGAGATCACGACTGACACATTCACCTACTCCACATTGACCATTAACAAACCATTCACCCACCGTGATTCATTCAGTCCTCTCCACTGTCAACAGTGTTTTCGATCCTCTGGGTCTACTGGCACCTGTCACGATCCAGGGAAGAGCCTTTCTCAGAGAACTTACCTCTGAACTGTCAGACTGGGACACGCCCCTCCCGGAGGACAAACTAAGCAAATGGGAAGCCTGGAGAGATTCTCTCCAAGACCTAAAACAGCTTCATGTTCGACGTACACCTTACTCACTGAAGCAGTGCACACAGAATTGTGTGTATTCTCAGATGCATCGACAAAGGCCATAGGTGCTGTGGCGTATCTGAAAGCACTTCAGAAAGATGGGCAAGTTGAAGTAGGATTCGTTATGGGCAAGGCAAAGCTAGCACCCCTGTCCGAACCTACAATCCCAAGGCTTGAGCTGTGCGCTGCCGTCTTAGCAGCAGAGATGGCAGACCTCATCCAGGATGAGCTGGATCTAGAGTTGAATGACGTAAAGTTCTTAAAGTTCTTTACAGACAGCAAAGTGGTCCTTGGCTACATTTATAACGAGTCAAAACGATTCTACGTTTATGTTAACAATAGACTCCGATGTATTCGTCAGTCCTCAAGACCTGAGTAGTGGCACTATGTATGTACGGAAGAAAACCCTGCAGATCATGCGTGGAGATCCTTATCTGCATCCTGCCTGGCACAGACTTCTTGGTTCACTGGTCCCTCCTTCCTGCGTCAGCCACGTGCAGAGAAAACACGAACAAATGAGACATTTCAGCTAATTAAACCTGAAAAGGACTCAGAAATCCGGCCACAAGTACAAACGTGCTACTAACCTGGAAAAAACAGAGCTAACCTCTGACCGATTACAACGGTTCTCCACCTTCACCTCCCTAGTAAGAGGAGTAGCATTTCTAGTTCACATGGCAAAATCCTGCAAACACACAAACCAAAACAGTAAATGCAAAGGTTGGCATCGATGTGACTTACCTCATACTCCAGAAGAAATAGACCAAGCAAGGAGCGTTATCCTTAAAGCAACACAAAAAGCTGCTTTTGCAAAAGAACTGTCAGCCCTCCAAGCTAACCAAGCAGTATCCAAAAGTAGCCGCTTGTGGAAACTCAGTCCGATCATGGAGAATGATTTCATTTGTGTTGGAGGACGACTAAAGCACTCTCAGGTTGCAGCTGCAGAAAAGAACCCAATAATTCTGCCCAAAGATAGCCACATCTCCCTACTACTCACTCGACATCACCATGAGCAAGTGAAACATCAAGGCCGTCACTTGACGGAAGGAGCGATTAGGGCAGCAAGGCACTAATCAATTCAGTACTCCACAAATGCATAACCTGTCGCAAGCTGCGTGGAAAGCTG
Source organism: Hypophthalmichthys nobilis (assembly GCA_037950665.1). Lineage (NCBI taxonomy): Eukaryota > Metazoa > Chordata > Actinopteri > Cypriniformes > Xenocyprididae > Hypophthalmichthys > Hypophthalmichthys nobilis. The sequence continues at coordinate 23,497,588 of CM075489.1, forward strand.
GAAGAACAACGCATGGCAGACCTGCCATCTGAATGTCTCAAAACCTGCTCTCCCTTTACGTATATGGGGCTCTATGTATTTGGACCCTGGTCTGTCACAACCAGACACATCAGAGGAGGACAGGCAGAGAGCAAGCGGTGGGCCATCATGTTCTGCTGTATGAGTTCGAGAGCTGTACATGTCGAGGTTATCGAGTCTGTGGACACCTCAAGCTGCATAAATGCTCTCAGGCGATTCTTTGCACTCAGAGGACCTGCAAAACAGCTCCGTTCCGATTGCGGTACCAATTTCATTGGCGCGTGCAAGGGGCTAGGAATGGACAAAATGGTGCAGAGGTACCTCAGTGAGCAAGGATGCAGCTGGGAATTCAACCCACCACACAGTTCTCACATGGGAGGCTTGTGGGAGCGTATGATTGACATAGATTCAATGTTTCTGCAGCTGAACACTCGCTTAACCCACAAAGTTCTTTGCACACTAATGGCAGAAGTTACTGCTATCATTAATGCACGACCACTCTTACCTGTCTCTGCAGACCTGGAACAACCTTTCATACTTTCACCATCGATGCTCCTTACACAGAAGACAGGAGTTCCACCTCCTCCTGGAGACTTCTCAGTCAAGGACCTGTACACAAAGCAATGGAGACAAGTTCAGGCTCTTGCAAACCAGTTCTGGACCCGCTGGAGCCGTGAATACTTACCTTGCTTGCAACACAGACAGAAGTGGACAGTACCTCGCAGAAACCTTCAAGTTGGAGATCTAGTTCTGCTCAGGGACAAGCAGATAGTCCGCAACTGCTGGCCCATGGCCAGAATCACTGCCATATTCCCTGGAAAGGATGGACATGTAAGAAAGGTTGAAGTGACTACAAGTGACCAAGGCAATATAAAAACCTTTCTAAGGCCAGTTGCAGAAGTTGTTCTACTTCTACCCAAAGACTAATCTAGAGGTTAAGGTTCAACTCTCTCACAAATTCATAGTGACCTCACATAGGTCAGGCGGGGAGTGTGTTGCCCTTTAAGAAATTTAAATATCTGCTTTATTTTTGTTGATACATATTCTCAGGTTAAATGATAAGTTCATAATTACTTTTCTGTTTATCTACCTCATTTGTAAAAATTAATATTATTTGTTACGTGATGATGTCACTGCCTGTTTAGTCACTTCCTGTGAATCCTTCCTGGTTCTACATGAAAACAATGAGACAGTCATGGTGTGCTCTCACTAACAATCCATTGCATCCACTATAATCCATCATAGAGGCAATGCCATAAGTTCATCTGTGTGACATTAGACATGTTAAAGATTATATATTTGTAACGATTTTGTTAAAAAGATGATGTTTGATAAGTTGTTATAAAACAAGCTAACAGTGATGCTAATAGTCCTTATAGCTGCTGCTACAGTGAGAACAGCTGTGATTGTTTGTTACAGACATTTATAATTGTATGATTAATCAAGACATAGACATTGAATGTTGTTGTATTGTTTTATTACAGTTTTCACCGCAACATGTTAATGACAAAGAGTGACAGTAAATGATCAACCTTACTATGACTCTGTCTCCATTTGCAATGGTTTAACTTGGCGTTTAGTCAGAGTTTCAACACACTGCACGAGAACACTACAGAAATAACATGCTAACATTGATTTTTGTAATTATAACCCCATCAATTAAATTGACTATTTGACCTTTTAAGGCTTAATATTGTAAAATTGAAGATACTTCAAGACAAAAAAAAAAAAAAATGCAAGAAAACAAACAATGCTTCAGCAAAGGTGTTTCAAAAGTTTAATAAACATTGATAATTAAAATTATTTCACATTTAAAATATTTAAATTATTTCAACTATGCAACAACTCAGTTTTTACCAACAATGTAAAATTTAACATTTCATCTTACATAACATCATAGTTTATACACTTTAATCCAGTATGCCATAACGTAGATCTTTATAGCTACATACAGCTCAATACAAGTACACAGGATGGATCAAGGTTAAAACATAACCTCCCTCATCCGACAATGACGTGACTGGAATAAAGCAAATAGACTACAAAACCCGAATCTATCCTCTTAATAGCGCTGCTGGCTAGCGTGGTGTCTAACTATGAAAATAACTCCTCAGCAATAGCTAAAGCAAAACACACAAAAGAAGGACTGAAAAAAAACACCACATAATGTAAATAAGTTGTCACAGAATAAGAATATGTAAATAGCTCAATTTTGACAAAAAGTGTTAGATAGAACCTTATAATTCCAAGGTGACAATTTATTCACAATTTAAGTCACAATTGTAAGAACGAAAACAATTAATAAAGTCACAATTTTCTTTTTGATCACTGGTGGAAATGGGCTTCAATACGAATCTGTGTAGTTTCTCAAAGCAGGTTAAATCTGAATCAGAAACACTGAAGAATCAGGATAAACTACAAATCCAGCATAGAGGGGTTCAGTGAATGTGGTGTTGAATGTGTGTAAGTGTGTGAGTCTGTCTGTGTTAGAGACACTGTAGAAGGACAGAGTGCCAGCCGACCAGTCCAGATACACTCCTAATATGTTAGAGGAGGGTGAAGGGGAAGGAATGTCAGTGTTTTTATTATTGTGCCAAAAAGTGTACAACTTATCACAAAAGAAAACACTCCAGGACTTTTCATTGCGTCCAAAACGACAGTCACTCCCTTCTTTCCTGCAGATTTCTTTATATGTCACTGCTACATGCCCCGAGCCAACCCATCTAACCTCCCAGTAACAGCGTCCAGTCAGACTCTCTCGACACAGAACTTGTTCAAGGTACTCAAATCTCTCTGGATGATCAGGATATGGCTGATGCTCTTTCTCACATTTTGCTCTTTTCCCCCCTTCAGACAGACTAAGTTGAGTGTGTGCTGTGTTTGGATTCAGAGTGAGATCACAGGCATCTAAAACACAGAAAGACAGATCAGAACATTAGTGGCACAATTAAACACGTACATGTGTGTGTGTCTGTGTGTGTGTGTGGTTGGGTGGAATTACATTTTCTTATTCCTGGTCTGACCCTTAAATGTCCTCCATGGTCCAAACTAAAGAGAGACAAAAACACACACACTTACAAATAATGTTCAATAGACTGATAACTATGAAATAAAACTGGTTTACTATTTAGTAAAATAGATATAGTGGCACAATTAAAAAAAATGAATGATAAAATGAATGATTCTTCACAAAAGATCTATCTTATGCTGATCTGTTAAAGATCTTTTATTTAGCATTAAGCTACTTAAATAAATCATTCATTATATTCTCCTTTGCCATTTTTTTGTTTACACTCATTTCCATAAGTCAGTGAATAGTTCTGCCATCTCGATGACATCATGCACATTGTTAAAGCAAGCAATGATTGGTCGGGAAGCAACTGGTAATCTGATATTTTTCTTGTCCAAGACAAGAATGTAGGAGTCAAAATCACATAATCTGACACAGTGACTATTGTAACAGACAAAAATATTGTGTAGTCTGAACCCAGCAGTAGATGACCCTCATCTTACCTGCAGACATATACGAGTCATGAGACACACACACACACACACACTCGTTGGGATTTCATGTTTCATGGGAACTTTCCCTAGACATGATTTTTATACTGTACAAACTGTATATTCTATCCCCTAAACAGAAAACTTTTTGCAATTTTACAAAAAAAAAAAAAAAAAAAATCACTTAGTAATTATTTATAAGCTGTTTTCCCCATGGAGACCAAAAAACATCTGCACAAGGAAAAGGATTTCAGATATTGCCATCTTTGTAGAAACATTTTGTCTCCTTAACGTAGGGTATTATACCTGAACCACATACACACACTGTGCTAAATAATGACACTATTATTCTCTATAGAGCTTGTTTACAGCTAAATTTGTATTTGCTTTACAATTTAAAAATGTGCAACATTAACATGTTATTTTTCTGTTTATTATTGTGAAGCTGCTTTAAAACAGTCTGTAATTGTATGAAGCGCTATAGAAATTAAGCTGACAACTTGACATACATTGTGTATTTAAGCAATAGTTTACTTTGGCATTTAGGGTGCGTTCACGCTTGTCATGTTTGGTTCTATTAAAACGAACCCTGGTGCGATTGCTGTTAGTGCGGTTCATTTGAACATATGTGAACGCTGCCATCCGAACCCTGGTGTGCACCAAACAAACGGACCGAGACCGCTGAAAAGATGGCTCTCGGTCCACTTCCAAATGAACTCTGGTGCGGTTCGAATGATATATGAACGCAACATGGACCAAAGACATGTAAACGAATGAAAAACAGGAAGATGAGACCCTAAAAAGTACAGAATCCTCACGCATATCAGTTTTTCTCGTCATAGTCACACGTTTGCCCATAACAGGCATCAGATGTTTTGGATGTTCGGTAAGTTCCATCTCAAAAAAAGCAATACGTCATAACATCCGACCAATCAGGTTGTGAATGTATCCCTTATGCCTTTAGGTTTGGTATCTTTGGTTCGGTGATAAAATTGCCAATCTGAACACTAATCGGACCAGAACTAAATGTTTTTTTACTTTTTTGGTCCGGACCAAATGAACCAAACGAACCGAACTACAAGTGTGAATCCACCCTTAATATAAGTAGGCATGATTCACAGTTTGTTCAACTTTTCTTTTAATCAACTGAGATTAACAACATTAGCAATCTACTGTAAAACCAAATAACGCTCTTACTGCTACACATACTTAAGTATCTTAAGTTTGTAGTTTGGGTCTTTCAGTTTGTTGTTTAGCAGCTGGACTCCTAATTGTCCTGGATGATTGTAGCTCAGATCCAGCTCTCTCAGGTGTAAGGGGTTTGAACTCAAAGCTGAAGACACATAACCACAGCCTTCCTCTGTCACCATACAGCCAGACAACCTACAGACACACAGTCAGATTATCTATAGACACATTAACATTATGACTGGCTGACTGTACATTATCTCGTACGTGTTCTTAATACCTCAGTATCTCCAGCTGACAGTTTGCACTCTTCAGTCCATCAGAGAGCAACTTAACTCCTGAGTCCTGCATGTCATTGTTACTCAGGTCCAGCTCTCTCAAGACACAGTTTGAGGATTGTAGAGCTGATGAGACAATTTCAAAGGACTGACCAGAGAGATTACAGCCAGCAAGACTGAAAATGAGTAGAATACTTGAGAATTAAATTCTTAACCTCTTTCTACAATGGGTATTTCAATAATATAAGTTATATTCTATTCTGAATATAAATGATACTCAAGATGTATTACTTGGCATGACAGCAGAAACTGTAATTCTATCCATAAAGAATCCTGATGAAAGACATGATTAATCACTCACAGGGCTTTTCTGCAGTTGATCACAGCTGGTATCAGTCTTCTTCTACCCTCATCTGATGTGTTGTATTTCTTGGGGTCCAGCTCATTCAGCACCTCCTCTGACATCTGAAGCATGTAGGTGATTGTTGAACAGTGAGCAGGAGACAGTTTCTTCTCTGAGTGTTTGTCTGATTTCACAAACTCCTGAATCTCTCTGGACAGAGTCTGATCTTTAATTTGCAGCAGACAGAGGAACAAATTGATGGATCTTTCAGTGGAGAGTCCTTGTCCATCAATGATCTTCTCTTTAATGTACTGTGCGGTTTTCCTGATGCTCTTTGAGCTGTTCTCTGTGTGTGTCAGTAGAACCTGTAAGAGTCTCTGATTAGACTCCAGTGAGATGCCCAGCAAGAACCGCAGAAACAGATCCAGGTGTCCATTCTCACTCTCAAGGGCTTTATCTACTGCACCTTTATGCAGATAATGCATTGAAACAAAAACCTTAAGGGTCTCCATGGTGCTTAAATAGCAGTAAAACACATGGAAAGCAGCTAGAAACTCCTGGATGCTTAAATGAATGAAGCTGTAGACTTTTCTCTGATTTATCAGAGATTCCTCCTTAAAGATCTCAGTGCAAATCCCAGAATACACAGAGGCGTTAGTGACTTCTATGCCACTCTCTCTCAGGTCTTCCTCATAGAACATCACATTGCCCTTCATCAGCTGTTTGAAAGCCACTTCGGCAAGTTTCACAATCACTTCTCTGTTGGACTGCAAACATTTCTCTGGATCTCTCTCCTCATACTTCTGATTCCTCATGTTCATCTGAATCAGCAGGAAGTGGATGTACATTTCAGTCAGAGTTTGGGGTATTTCTGCACTCAGATCTTTTTCCAGGAGCTTTTGAAGCACAGTGGATGAGATCCAGCAGAAGACTGGTATGTGGCACATGATGTGGAGGCTTCTTGCTCTTCTGATGTGTGAGATGATTCTGCTGACTTGATGCTCATCACTGATTCTTTTCCTGAAATATTCCTCCTTCTGAGGCTCATCGAATCCCTGAATTTCTGTCTGACGGTTGATGTATTTGGAGGGGATCTGATTGGCTGCTGCTGGTCTGGAGGTGATCCAAATGAGAGCAGAGGGAAGCAGCTCTCCTTTAATGAGGTTTGACATCAACACACCCATTGGTGAAGTCTCAGTCACATCAGAAACTTTCTGAGCATCTGAAAACATCAGTGTCATTCTGCTTTCATCCAGACCATCAAAGATGAACACAACGTTACACTCCTCATAAAACTTTGAGTCAACATCTTGAAGTTCAGGATAAAAGTCCAGCAGAAGTCTGTAAAGACTGTACTGATGATCTCCAATCAAGTTCAGCTCTCGAAATGGAAGCACAAACATGAAATCCACATCCTGATTGGCTTTTCCCTCAGCCCAGTCTAGAACAAACTTCTGGACAGAGACGGTTTTTCCGATTCCTGCGATGCCTTTAGTAAGAACAGTCTTGATTTGGTTTTTCTCCTCACATCCTAGTTCTGGTGAGGCTTTAAAGATGTCATTGCAGTAGATTGGAGTGTCTTGTGTTCTGTCTGTTTTCTCCATCTTTAAAACCTCATGTTCCTCATTCACACTTTCTCTCTCTCCCTCTATGATGTAGAGCTGTGTGTAGATCCTGTTCAGGAGGGTTTCATTGTCTTGGAGCTTGTTTCCCTCAAATAATCTCTCATATTTGTTCTTCATGCTGGTTTTGTGCTGGTCTTTGACTCTCTGCAGGTCTCCAGTCTCCAGTGTGTGTGTCTGCAGGACTGCTTCGGTTTTATCCTGTCTGATGTGGGTCTGATAATGGGATGTAGAGAGCGGCACAGATCTAATCGGTTCATATGTCTCCTTCCTGTTGAAATTGAAAAGAAAAGAGTAACAAAATGACAATGACAGTGATTACAAGACAACAAAATATCAGTTATAAAATTTTAGATTGTATGCAATGCGATTTTAGATCGTTAAAATGATTTAAACCTTAATATAATATAATATAATATAATATAATCAGGTTTTGAAATTAACTTTTTTACTCACCAGCCAATTTGGCTACTAAATTAAGTTACCGGACATTCAAAACCGGCCAGCCAAAACAGAAATATATATATATATATATAAACTTTATTAATTTATTATTAAATCTGGTTCTGAATCACTGAATTGTATTCAGCCCTATGACAATCACAACAGATACCACTAAAATATAATAAAATAGAAAAAAAATCTCTGGGATTTCTCTTATAATTATCAGCATTTGTTTTGTTATACTATAAAATAGCTCACTCAACAATGAATGTAATGGTAAACAGAGGCTGTTAATTCATAAAGTTATCAGCTGTTTCTTTTCAAAAGTCAAATCAGGCTACTAGCCTCTCCTCTGTAACTTATTGAGTGTTTTATAGCAAACATTAGGAATACATATTATATATATATATATATATATATGTGTGTGTGTGTGTGTGTTATTTTTGTGTAGAATAAAGGAATTGTAAAAGTCATAGTCTCCTCTGTTGACATTCATTCAAAAAAGCCAACCTGTTCTCATTCCAAAGGCTTCCGATAATGATAATGAAAACCATACCCTAAATTTCCATGCCCTTCGCATCAGTATCGACAGCAACTGTTTCTCATTGAAAGCCTTAAACTTACCTGCGTGTATAAAGACGCTTTTTGGGCAAGTGTCTTGAACATGCAGCATTTACAGTTGAGCTCAAAAGTTTACATACCCATTGCAGAATCTGCAAAAATGTTAATCATTTTAACAAAATAAGAAGGATCATGAAAATTGCATGTTATTTTTTATTTAGTACTGTCCTTAATAAACTATTTCACATAACAGTTGTTTACATAAAGTCCACAAGAGAAAAAAATAGCTGAATTTATAAAAATGACCCCATTCAAAAGTTTACATACCCTATTAAAATGCACAATACACAGTCTTGCAGACTAGGGTGAAGTCAGAATGTACATATATCCATCCCAAATCGTTGTATTTTAGAAAACTTTGAATGGCAAACTGTGGCCCGGCATGATTTTGAACCGCTATTTTAAAGATGCGGTGCTGCACTCCTCTCAGTTTGTGACCCGTTTACACTTTGTTTTGCTAATGTTCTCCTTTAAGGGGAAAAGCTCTGATAGCGATGGCATGCAAAGTGATAAACATGCAAAGTGAGAACATAATTTATGATTCCGCCAAATTGACAAGTGAATTGATGTGCGTTACCCGCCACGGTCGATTTTCACCCGCATTTGGCAGGTTGGCGGTGTTAATTTCAAACCCTAAATATAAACATACAGTTCAGTATAATCTTTATATTAAAGAAAAAAATGTCATGTTGTTTTAGGATTTGTTTCGTGTTTATATTTTTATGTCTTTTATTTTGTATTTCTCACTGTCATGCTTCCTGTTTGTCATGTGCTTCCCTTGCCCTTTATGTTATCCTGCCATGTGCTCCCCTTGTCCATGTGTAATATTCTGATTGGTTGGTTTAGTCATGTGTCCTGTGTTCTCACTGGTTAGTTGTTTGATTGTGTACAGGTGTTCCTTGTTAGTCATAAGTCTGTATAAATAGCCTTCATGTTTCCATTGTTGCCTGTCTAGCTTTTTCCTTCTAACTGCTGTTTGACAAGTCCATGAGCCCTATTTTAATGATCTAAGGGCATGATCTGAAGCGCATGGCACAGGTGTAGTTAAGGCGTGTCAGAATCCACTTTTGCTAGTTTAACAATGGAGAAAACAAGCCAGGAGAATTGGTCCAAAAGGGTAGTACCTAGTCTCTTAATGAGTCATGGGTGTGTTTTTGGGCGTAAAGTGCAATAAACCAATCAGAGTCTCATCTCCCATGTCCTTTAAAAGCCAGTTGCACTTGCACCATGGCGGATTTGGTTTTCCAGAGAGGAATCCTTTTATTTTTAATATTTAATAATCTTTGTGTGCTGCTGCACATCCCTGTGTGTGTAACAAGCAGAGTGTAAGCACATTGAGCACCCGCCTATAGGCGAATATTACTAACGCTCCCTTTAAATAACAAAAAATAAATCAAAATATTGCACCATTGACTGTCACAGACACGCCAGGTTCCAACATCACCCAATCACAGCGCACTCAATCCCCAGAGTACTGATCACATGCACCTGCACCTCATCAGCACGCCAATCTGCACCAGCATAAAAGACACTCACACTCACTCAGTCACTGTCCGGTCTCGTACGCACATAGAACCCTATATGCTTACCTCTTGGACTCCATCGAAGCTACTTACCTGTCTCCTTCGTCTCCAAGTCTCCTCGTGTTGTTCCAGTTTGTGTGTGAGTGTCTCCAGTCCTCCTCGTCAGCCATCTCTTCACTTCACCACGGATCGTCACTCCTGCAAATCAACCAAGGACAGTATTACCATTTATCATCACTTTATTCTTCTTTACTCACCTGCACCACCGTATACTCTGCTGTGTGTGATAATAAAGTCTTGTGATCTGTTACCTCTGCCTCTGCCCCGTCTGTATTGTAACAGAAGACCGGACCTGAAAACGTCGTCATCACACACAGCATTAGTCAACCGGATCCCATTCAAGAGCTCGTCGATGTCCTCCGACGAGCTCTTTCCACCACTCCAACATCACCTCTCCCAGCGATCACCTCCGCAAACACCGCTACCTCTCCTTCATCTCCTGTGCACGCCAGTCCCATGGCAAAACCGGCGCCCTACTCTGGTTCGGCGGAGGACTGCAGCGGATTCCTTCTGCAGTGCTCACTGGTCCTGGAGATGCAACCGCACAATTTCCCCACCGAAACCTCGAAAGTGGCGTTTATCATCTCCCAACTGCAAGGCAAAGCGCTCCAATGGCCTGACTCAATCTGGTCTCAAAATCACCCCATTACTCAGTCATACTCCGGTTTTGTGGCCCACTTCCGCAAAGTGTTCGGGAAGCCCATCTCTGATTCTTCCGTTGGTGAGAGACTTTATAATTTAAAACAAGGATCGTTAACTGTTAATGAATATGCCTTGCAGTTTCGGACACTCGCAGCATCCAGCGGCTGGAATGAGCAAGCCTTGATAACAACATATCGTCAGGGATTGGATCCTCGCGTGCGGTTGCATCTCGCTGCATACGAGGATTCCATCGGCCTGGAACGATTCATTCAACTCTCCATCCGTTTCGCCACTCGTATGCAGTCGTGTCTAGAAGAACACCAGGGCCAGTCGCTGTTTTCCATCTCTGCCCGCCGACCAGAATCCGTCAGCCCCCCAGAACCAGCCAACGAACCCATGTCGAACCCATGTTCTTCACCAGATTTAACTTCACCATATCCTACCGTCCCGGTCCTAAAAATGTAAAAGCAGATGCTCTCTCCCGTCTCCACGCTCCAGATGAAAACCACGAAGATCCAGAACCCATCATTCCCAAAGAACTCATCGTCAGCCCCATCTCCTGGTCTGAGGAGACCTTGCCCTCCTCCAATGCCTCCACCAACGCTCCGCCGGGTTGCCCACCAGGCTTGTGCTACACTACGAGATCACGACGCACTCCTCTCATCCACTCAGCCCAACATGGCAGCTGATGTCAGAAGGTACGTGCAGGGCTGTAAGGAATGCGCCATCTCGAAGAGCCCACGCCACTTACCATCCGGCAAGCTCTTACCTCTGCCCGTTCCCAACCGACCCTGGTCACACCTAGGAGTCAATTTTATCACCGATCTCCCAGCCTCCAACAACAACACCTGCGTCCTTGTGATAGTGGACAGGTTCTCGAAGTCCTGCCACCTAATACCCCTAAGAGGCCTACCCACTGCTATGGAGACGGCGGAACTACTATTCAACCATGTTTTCCGATACTTTGGTATCCCAGAAGATATCGTCTCCGACAGGGGACCTCAATTTATCTCCAAGGTATGGAGGGCCTTCTTCTTGCTCCTAGGTGTGACCGTCAGCCTTACATCTGGTTACCATCCTAAGTCGAACGGGCAGACGGAGAGGAAGATCCAGGAGATCGGTCGCTTCCTCCGTACCTTCTGTCATGACCACCAGGACTTTTGGAACCAGTACCTGGGTTGGGCCGAGTACGCCCAAAACTCTCTTCGTCAGCCTTCCACCGGCTTCACACCATTTCAATGCGTACTCGGCTACCAACCTCCACTGTTCCCCTGGTCTGGGGAACCCTCCGATGTGCCATCTGTGGATTACTGGTTCCGAGAGAGCGAGAGGGTCTGGGACTCAGCACATCACCAACTGCAACGAGCCCTGCGCAGACGCAGGATGACAGCAGACCTTCACCGGTCCGAAGCTCCCTCCTACCAGCCCGGTCAGAAGGTCTGGCTGTCAACCAGGGACATCCGCCTGCGTCTGCCCTGCCGGAAGCTGAGTCCCAGGTTCATTGGTCCATTCACCATCAGCAAGCAGATCAACCCAGTCACGTACCAACTTCAATTACCTCCACATTATCGTATTCACCCCACATTCCATGTCTCATTACTCAAGCCTCACCACCCTTCTGTTCCTCTCTCCACAGGACCTGGCGTGGCAGCCCCCGAACCCCCCCTTCCACTCATCCTGGACGACGGCGCCGCTTATGAGGTTCATGAAATCTTGGACTCCCGACGCCGTGGTGGTCTTCTGGAATATCTGGTCGACTGGGAGGGCTACGGCCCCGAAGAACGCTCATGGGTCCCCAGGGATGACATCTTGGACCCTAACCTCCTTCAAACCTTCCATTCCATCCTCAGGAGCGGGCCGTGGAGGGGGGGTACTGTCACAGACACGCCAGGTTCCAACATCACCCAATCACAGCGCACTCAATCCCCAGAGTACTGATCACATGCACCTGCACCTCATCAGCACGCCAATCTGCACCAGCATAAAAGACACTCACACTCACTCAGTCAATGTCCGGTCTCGTACGCACATAGAACCCTATATGCTTACCTCTTGGACTCCATCGAAGCTACTTACCTGTCTCCTTCGTCTCCAAGTCTCCTCGTGTTGTTCCAGTTTGTGTGTGAGTGTCTCCAGTCCTCCTCGTCAGCCATCTCTTCACTTCACCACGGATCGTCACTCCTGCAAATCAACTAAGGACAGTATTACCATTTATCATCACCTCCTCATTCTACTTCATTCATCTTTACTCACCTGCACCACCGTATACTCTGCTGTGTGTGATAATAAAGTCTTGTGATCTGTTACCTCTGCCCCGTCTGTATTGTAACATTGACTTTAGACCAGGTTTTTTTTTGGTTAATGGCGCAGTCGTTTTCAGTTGCCTCAAAATAGCAAAGCGCCAACAATGCGCCTGAACACACCTCGTATTCAGACCAGCACCCCCATGGGTGAACATATGGGTGCGAGTGCATTTGTTATTGAAACAACGTGTGGCACTGGACGTGAAAATAAAAACTGCATCAGGCAGGTGTATGATAGGGCCCCAAGTTTGTCAAGCTAAGTCAAGTCTTTGTTTTATGTTTGATCATGTTTTAGAAATAAAGCTGCACTTAAGTTAAATCAACTTGCCTGCAGTGGATGTTCATTACATCCACTTACGAGTGAGTGGAAGTAGGAGCGTGCTGAGCCTGTGGTAGATCTGTAAGCAAGCGTCAATGCTTTAAACTTGATGCGAGCAGCAAGTGGTAGCTAGTGCAAAGAGATGAAGAGAGGCGTGACGTGGGCCCTCTTAGGCTCGTTAAAAACTAGACGTGCTGCAGTTTTCTGAATCACTTGTAGAGGTTTGATTACACATGATGGAGGTCCAGCCAGAACAGCATTGCAGTAATCAAGCTACCAGTACTAAACAGAACAGCAGTACTCAAGCCCGTATTCTCTTACTACTAACCATAACGACAGTGACCAACGTAATATTAAAGATGGCGACGTCCATAAAACTGGAAAGTCTCGTCACTTTTGACATGACAAGAGACCAATTGAACCATGAGTTTATCCATTCAAACTTAACCAACAGCAACATTAATTTAACCGTTGCACTCGCGTGTCAACATCTTTTGCAACGTCTTGCCCACGACACAGCATTTGAATTTCAAAAAAGAAACACAAAACTGATATCTCTGTTGCTGTAAATTACCAAATGCGAAACCGCACATAAAACACCTTAGAAGAGCGGCTCTCTCGCGCACTGTATGACTTGACAGACAACTAGTTGTCCACTCCTGTTCTGTTCACACAGTGCAGAATTTCTGTCACTCCTGTAAATAACCGTACTGTGTGTGAACGTAACCGTATTAAGGACTCAAATACAGAACTGACATCCGTATTCTGCTGCTGTGTGAACATGACCATTTACTAGTATACACAAGTTATTTGACACCAGACTGCTTTGCACATGAAGGTCAGTAAAACACAGGATTTGCAGAAGTTGATTCTCAAAGATGGATCAATACCAACTGTTCATGATCCAATTTCATACATTTCGTGATGTTTGCACATTGTCTTTCTAAATGTTTCATTAGCATGTTGCTAATGTACTGTTAAATGTGGCTACCCGAAAATGCTTTCATTCTGTATAATTCATAAACGTATCTTCATTCTTATTGAGTTTCTCCAACAGAATTTAGCTTTAGCCACGTTAGCCATGTAGCACGCTATCAAACTATTAGCAAACATCCACAAAATACATGCCATACCTATGTGAGCTGATATGCTGCATCACAAACAGTTCATAATGATCCATTTTGAGTTATATTTGCTGTGTGAGCTTCTCCTGTATTATTTATATCTCAGTGTATTGGAATTGTGAGCTTGGGGGCGGGGAGCATAAGCTCATTTGCATTTAATGATACACACCAAATCAGCAAATTTTTTCTCCCACCCTGAAACAGGCAGTTTAAATATGGTATAATAAAAAATCTATGGGATATTTTGAGCTGAAACTTAGGCCCCACCCACACAGAGATGCGTTTCTGTGTAAACGCACAAATTTTGTATCGGATAGGCGTTTCGTCCACACGGATCTGGCGTTTTCGGAAGGTGAAACCGCTGTCTTTGCGTTTTCGTGTGTACAGCCTATCCATACATTTTGTAGAACGATGATGCCATCATCCCACGTGTCGACCCTAGTCAGATGCCGCTAACAGCACAAAACAGCAACAACAACAACAATAATAACAGACTCTAGATGCTTATGTTCGTGCTGCAGAAACTACTGAGCCAGAATAAAGCGTTACAGCGCACAAGGTTTATGTGCATGCTCCAAGTCTTATTCGCTGTTTTAAGTGTATCTCTGTGACAGAATTACAGCGCCACATACTGGTCTGGCATATATACTACATCGTTTTAAGTCGTTTAAGTGGTTTCGTGTGGACGCAGATATTTCTTGATACGAGGAAAAAAAAAAAGATTGGATTGGGTAAGCTCTGGCTTCGTGTGGATGTAGCCCTATATTACATCTTGTAAAAAGGGGCATAATAGGTCACCTTTAATAGATAATTCTCAGATGTTTTACATGTCAATGCAAGTTGCTTTCAGTTAAAATAGCTCAAACATGCATTTTAGTCTAGGACTAGCCTAAGCCTTGTCTGTGAAACTGGGGGTTTTGTTACTTCACTGAGTCTCTTAAATCACTATTCATACAAGATGTACTACAGTGAATTTGCAATTTCATGTTTATACTAACAGGGGGTCAGAGGTCATTGGTTCATCACTGAATTGAAATGGGCGATCCATGGATGTGGTACTCTTCACAGACACACAACTTGGTTCTGGAGACTTTGATCTCTTTCTCTTGTGGATACTGATAAAAGACAAAAATGGCATTTTAGACAACTAGCTAAACTGTGAATGCACCATTTACATTTAATCATTGTTGACTTTTATCTAAAGAGACTTAAAGAACAGTGTGTGCTAATCGCAAAAATAGTGTCTTACCTGGGGTCAGAGGTCACTGCATCACTGAATTCACCGAGAAGATCCATCATGGACTGATCAGTCTTCAGTGACACACAGTTTGTTTCAGGAGATGGAGAACTCATTTTAGAGTCAGTGTGCTCTAATTCTCATTTCCTAAAAATAGAGGTTGTTTTAGAGCTTTTATGTTTAAAAAGTTTTCTGTAATATATAAAGATGCAAACACTCATTTATATAAAAATGAGTGTTTGAATGTTCTATTTAAAACCATCTCCTCTTTTTCAATAGGGATCAGGGTTTTTATTTCTGCCTTTTTTATTGGTTTTGGTCTTCATAGACATATTTGCTTTTTTCTTAAAATGAAGACACATGTGACTAACCTCAGTTTTGTATTTCTGCCCAGACTCTAATTTCATATAACTTTGACCAAAACTGCATCACTAGCAGAGAGGAACTGAAACTAATAATAGACAGTGAGGGCATTAAAGAGGAAGAGATCTCTCAGCCTTCATTTTCTAAACTGTACTTTTTAAAATGTAATTATTAATTTTCAATATTCATTCATTGTAAAAGTATTATATAAAATATATTAAAACTTGTGATTAATTACAGAAATGTGCTATTTAGTTAATTTTTTTATCAATTAACAGCACTAATATATATATATATATATATATATATATATATCAGTGCTTCCCAAACTGTGGGCTGTATCGGTATTGCAGTGGGGCCGTGGCTGGGCTAAAATTAAAATAATTAAAATATTGTAATTGTTCTGAAATGTAATTTTTTCCTCCTCCTTATTACACAAACATAAAACATAAACTTTTTTTTTTTTTTTTCATTATAGCGAGGTGCGATACATTGCTTATTTTCAAACTGACGTCAGTTGCTTAGCAGGAATTGAGTTCAATTCAAAAATGTGATGGTGGCTGCTTGGTAAAAGAGGAGCAGAGGATGACAATCCATCCTCATCAAGTGGACCTAACTGCACTTCAAATAAACGAAAAACTCTTAAGTACAGCCAGGAGTACTTGTCCTTTGATTTACGTGTGTTGGTCCTGATGACAACCCCTCGCCTGTCTGTGTGCTATGCTCAGAGACCCTCGCTAATGAGGCACTGAAACCATGCAAGTTACACCATCACCTCGAAACAAAACATGGGTCGTTTGCCAGCAAGCCTCAAGAATTTTTTGAAAATAAATTGAAACATTACCAACAGCGTAAAAAAGTGATTGAATCAACCTGTGTGACGGGTGGCGAAAATGAAAAGGCAGTGACAGCATCGTATGAGGTATCAAGACTGATAGCTACATCTGGAAAGCCCCACACCATAGGTGAACACTTAATTTTACCAGCCGCTAAGCAGATGGTCAGCATAATGCTGGGAAACAGTGCAGCTAAGCAACTTGATTTCTTTATCAAACAACACGGTTAAGCGCCGAATTAATGATATGGCCGAGAATGTGTTTCAGCAGCTAATTTGCAGAGTTCGAGCGAGTCTTTTTTATGCAATTCAAATCGATGAGTCCACAGACATCGCGGGTATGGCGAATTTGCTCACATTCATTAGGTATGACTGTGATGGAGAAATTGAGGAAAACTTTCTTTTTTGCAGACCTTTACATTCAAACGCAACTGCAGGAGCTATTTTTGACATTCTGAACGATTTCATGATTTCCAATGACATCGACTGGACAAAGTGCGTTGGACTCAGCACCGATGGTGCTTGTGCTATGCTGGGCCGACACAGTGGAGTGGTGAAGCGAGTCAGAGACGTGGCCCCGCTGCTCACTCAAGTTCATTGCTGCATTCACATTGGCCATTGGCCGCTAAGAGAATGCCCATGGATTTAAAGACCGTTTTGGACAATGCTATCAGAATGGTGAATTACATTAAAAGTCGTCCACTGCAAGCACGTTTGTTATCCCTTTTGTGTGAAGAGATGGGTAGTGGGTAACACCGCCAGCTTTTACTACATACTGAAGTCCACTGGCTTTCACACGGCAGAGTGCTCACTCGAATCTTCCAGTTACGTGACGAAGTCAGAACATTTTTCATTGATTCCAAATTTGAACTTGCAGACCGCCTCTGTGACTTCGACTGGCTTTGTAAATTGGCCTACTTGGCAGACATTTTTAGCCACTTGAATGGACTCAATCTAGCCCTACAGGGGACAGCAGTAACAATGTTTTTAATGTGCAAAACAAAATAGAAACAACCATAAAGAAATTTGATCTGTGGGGGAAAAGAATTGCCCGAGCCAACTACGAGTCCTTCGAAAACCTGTCCGACTTTTTGTCTAAGAAGGAGAGTCCACTTCCCGTCACTGCAGCAGTTGCTATGACAGAGCACATGCAGGCTTTAAAGTCTCAGATGCAGGACTACTTCTCTGGCATCAGCAAACAGCAGAGCTGGATACAGTATCCCTTTGCCAACCACACTGAGGATGTAATTGCGGGACTCGCCTACAAGGAACAGGACAGCCTCGTCGATCTGTCCTGTGACAGCTCCTTGAAACTTTGACTCAGTTCTGGTTACATGTGTCAAGCAAATACCCTGAACTCGCCAACAAGGCAATGATGTTTTTGATGCCATTTGCCACAACGTATATGTGTGAAGTGGGATTTTCGGTGCTTGTGGCCTTAAAGACAAAGTACAGGAACGCGTTGAGTGTGGAATCTGATCTCAGTCTTAAATTGACGTCGATTCAGCCAGACATCAAATCCCTAACCGCTGAAAAGCAGCATCACCCATCTCATTAGGTACTGTCTGGAAGACTGCTGATCAGACTCTGGGACTGTTTTTTACTAATTTTACTAAATACAAATTTTACATCGTTCCTTAGTTTAAATGTAAATGTTTTAAGATTTTATTATTTTTTTTAACATAGTTATGTAATTCATTGCAATAGATTTGTGAACTATGTAGCTTCTGTTACACACTTTGATGCATTATAACTGTAAATAGTATGCAAGTGAAAGTATGTAGTGTTATGGATTTAAATATATTTGTAAAGAATGTTTACGTCATCTTTCACCAGAATATAAAAATATTACATTTTATGGTAGTTCTCATAATTCACATGAAATTCTTACAAACTGGTTAATAAATGTTGATAATTTTGTGCAAAGAGACAATCTGCTTTATTAAATATATCTAATATGTATATACTGATATATATAAGGGGGGAGGGGGGTCGTGGAGCTTTTGCTATGTTTTTGGGGGGCCTTGCCACTCTGAAGTTTGGGAAGCTCTGATATATATAATTTTATAACCCTAATACAGGCTATAAAAAATTATAATACCAGTTACAGAGAAGAAGAAGAATAAAAAAAAAAACTTTGCAGAAACTAAAAACTATTACAGCTAAAGTTCAGCACAATACAAATTAAAATAATTTCAAACAATACGTTTCTGTTATTGAGGTATTTTTGTTATACTCGGGTACATTAATCTACACATTTCTTATGGTTGGTTCAGCTTTAAATGCTACAGCAGTGTCTGGAAGTCTGAACACAGTTTGAAATACTGTAATATAGAATTACAGCAATTATTTTGTAAAGGTGCATCTGGAAAACTAGCACGTACACTTATTTTCACACGTTTGTGCAACATAATCAACAATTACCAAATCATATTTTTCATAAAATGATCACTGTACATACAATAAACCAGCTGTACATTAAAAAGTGTCCTGGAAGAGATATCTTTAAACTTTAAAAATTTTTCTCATTCTGTATGAATCTAGAAATATTTGTATATACGACAACAGTTACACATCTTTTAGTCTCTAATTTTTAATGTTATATAAAGATCTGAAGAAATCTGAGAATATATCAAAAGTAATTTAACACAAAATATAATAATCCAAGTTTGAAATCTCATTAAGACCAATAATCTAAACAGCAGATCCTTTTATATGACTTTTAAAGAATAAGTTCTGAACTTACCACAAAACATGTGGCTGTTTAAATGCAGTCTCAAGTTTAAGTTCTCGGAATAGCGTCTCTCATTTTCTTCTTTCACTTTTGTTTTTGGGGTAAATTCCTTTTTTCTCTCTCTCTCTCTCTCTCTTCTCAAATGACATTGGGGGAAAACCACAACTTGACTTAACTGCAAAATCCTCAGTTTTAAATTAACTGCTCAGAGTACATTAGGTCCCACTCTAGAGTTAGAAGCCTTGTTCAGACTGGCAGTCCAAATCCGATTTTTGTGCATATCCGTTTGAAATCCAATTAGATTTAGCAAGTATGAACTTAAAAAAAAAAAAAATCACAGAAATGTTTTCTGTCAAAAGGCAGCCAGTGTATAAGGGTGCTTTCACATTTGGTTCGATTGCCTGGGCCGAACCCGAGTTCAATTGCTCCCCCCTCCCCCTGCCCCCACTGGACTGTGTTCACATTATATTATTTGGGTCCGAACCGCGGTTAGTTTGTGTCATAAAACCAGCAGCTGTTTACTCCGTTGCTTAGTAACGACGGCGCAGGAGAAGGCGGCAAAATGCATAACGTTTTTTTTTATGTAAAGCACTTTTAATTACCATTGTGCATGAAATGCTATATAAATGAACTTGCCTTGCCTACATTTCTGCCACTGCCTCAGAAGATGCAGTAGTCCAGCGCAGTGGCTGCAGTTTTCTTATGTTGTAAATAAGACAACATCTGTATTGCAAACCCCTCCATGTTGCGGTTGTTGATGTTTTTGGTGTATAACTACCAACGCAACGTCATTGCCATAGAAACCAATGCAGATATTCCAGAAAACGAAAGAGCTGCATGAGACACACAAATCTGATCTGAACAGTTGTGATACACAATGTGGACGTCAATATATTTAGATCAAATTTCAATCGGATACAAAATTAATCAGCTTTGGACTGGAACGTAGCCTAAGTAACACTGAAGCAGTGTTTAAGTTAATTAGATAATTAAGTGATTAAGTAACGATTGAGCATTCAGCGTCTCAACTTAGGCAGTGAGACCATCAGTGTTCCAGTAAAAACACTGCCACATGCTCCTTTCAATCCACCTGCAAAAAGTGTTCCTGAGGATGTTCCTCTGACCCAGGCTTCAACTAAGAAGATGGTGAAGGACATTCTAGAGAAGCTGCAAGCAACCCAGCAACATCAACAGCAGATTAAAAAAAAAAAAAAAAAGAAGCAGATCCTGTTTAGCTTGTGGCCAACCAAAGTCTCCTTACCTGGGTGATGGCTCCTCAATACATTTTTTTTTATCAGGCTGGTGATGTTAAGTACTTCTACTGCTCCAAGAACGTCTTTAAGATGTACTTGGCAGAGGGCCTAACAAATCCCAGAATATCTATTGAAAACTTTGCAGACACTCCCTTCCTTAAGCTGTATGTGACGAGTAGGGCGGGCGAGGGCCGTGAGGGGACGGTGAAGCGAGTGACAACGAGCGTCAGCTGCGCGTTGCACCGGCCTCGAATCTCTCACGGAGGAGCTCGGGAAGCATAAAAGGGGGGCGACGACAGTGAAAGACGAGAGAGGACCAGGCCTGGACTTTATTTTATGGTTCGATTATGTTTGTGTGGCATTACTTTCGTTTTGTATTTGTTTATTTTAAATATTAAAGTTATGTTGAATGTTCACCGGTTCCCGCCTCCTTCTTCCCGTACATATGAACTGTGTTACATTGTAGTTGGAGGCCTCTAAGCAGAGATGGGCAGAGAGGGTGATTGAGGAGAGAAGTCAGTAGTGGAGCATCCTTCTGATCATCTGTGGAGATTCTGCCACCAGCCACTGAAACAAGGACCCCTGTTAAAGTGTTTGCCCTGTATCAGGTTCAGGGAATAAGTGCAGAAATGTCATGGAGAGAATTTCAGCAGTATCCATTCTTAAGAGGCTTAGAAGCAGAGATGGATGGAGAAAAAGAGAAAATGATCTTTCTGGTCTGGGGGGAAAAAATGGAGGTCTGTGCATGACATATTAAAATGCAACACAATTTGTTTGTGTATTTATTTATATACATAATGTTATATATTCATTATTTATTTATTTCATGTTTATATATTTCATTATCAGATTAACATTTTCTTTGTTTGATTTTAAGTTTTTTTTTTTTTTTTAAGTATTCATATATACTGTACCTCTACTACAAAACTCTGTTCTGTGCAGTTATTTAATTTAAACTAAGAGTTTGTTAGTTCATTTTTGAACTATTGAGAGCTCCATGAACCACGTGGCGGCCAAGAGTGTCGCAACTCTATTATTTAACAGCTCTGCAATGCTCAGCGCTGCAAAACATTGTAAAAAAAAGAGAAAGTTTTATGCTCGTCGTACGAGGACAAAAGTTAACAACGTATTGTTGTTACTATTGTTTAAAAAGGTTAAAAGCAAAAGTGTTGCACACCCGCTTGCAGCATCGGCATATGAAACAGAAGCCTCACACGTGCTTCAGTAGTCTTCCAATAGACCAATTAACGTTCGTTGGCACAGTTTTTATCAGCCATTTCAATGCAAACTCTGTTCTAATTAGAAATTAAACCTTATGTTGTGTGGGGTTGTTACATTCACCACGAGGTACTCAAATTTCTTAATAAATACTCCTTTTATTTACACAAATTCTTTAAAACTCCTTTCAGATATCCACCTTCACACAGGAAGGGGCATCAAACAGGTAACAAATCCTTTAAAGAAAAAACCCAAACAACTCGGAATAACTCAACTCCAAAGAATATAACGGAATAATTCAACAAAATAGGACAGATTAAATCAAAACCGAGGCAATCTGTTACAAATACACAAAAATGACAAAAACAAATCAATCACATTAATTCCAATATTATCATAACGATAATACAAAAATAATTTCAATCTCATTTCATACCTGTTAAAGGTGCTGTAAGTATTATACAATGCTGTTGGACATTGGGTTGATTTCAAATATCAACAAACAAACCACCTCTCTCTTCATTGCTCCGCCTCCAAAACTCACACTCCAATCCTAACCACCCTGCTCCGAGTCGGTCTCGAACCCTGACTCGATCGCCGCTTGCATGCGATGCGAGTGCACTAACAATGATGTTAAACACCACATTCTCTAGCGGTCGTCAGTGTGCAGTAGTTTAACTGCAAAACTCACACTATCTGGCCTCCGTTACACACGCAATGCGAGTGGATGTCTGTTTATCACAGCTGACGCGCAACAAAATGCTTCACGAAAAATAAAGCGCAGTTGATGAACGAACGACAAGGAAGCACAAAAAAGTAACGTACAGTACACAAGAGTAAATACAAAGTGTTCATTATTAGTCGCCAACAGCACAGCAGCTCCAGACAATCAAAACCCAGTGTTACTCACATGAGAAGCAGAATCAAAGCAGCCTCTGCGTATGTTTTCAGGTCTTAGAGGGATACTGTAATTTGGACATCCACACAGTAACTGTTCGCGACAGAAGCGGGAGCGCTGGAGCAGTTATTTGTTTAAGATAACTTCAAACTAACACAGCGATTACACATATAATATAAACACCTGAAAAACACAGTTTGCAATGTTACCTCAGTTAGCTTACCCATCAAATCAGTAACGTTAAACACAAAATTTCTCTATAGAGCATGTCGGATTATGTTCACATTATGGGCTCAACTGCTTTTCTGTACACAGTATTACATAGTATACTTTATTAGTAGGCCCTATGATGTTTACTGAGTTTGGTCTGTTAATATCACAGTCTTTCTTAGAACATTAAGCCATATTAAGCATTTTATTATAACGGTTTTCTATGAGAGGAAAAGGCTTAGCGTGTTATTAAACGCGTTGAGATCATTCAGGACTCATCTGATTTTTTTGTTGGCCTACATAGTATACTTCATTAGTATGATTTTTAGTGAGTTTGGTCTGTTAATATCACTATACATTAAGCCACGTTAAGCGTTTTAGAATGTCCCTTGGCGACACTTGGCGGTGTTATTTAGTCTCTCCCGATAGAGCCCCTTTCCTTTCGCTTCCTCATTATCCATTTCTTTCCAAGAAACTGCGGCGTATCGCAAAAATGCAAACAAATATCACACTATTTCTCTCGGTCTCACTGTCAAAGTAACCATGGCAACGGATAGCGTATCCTGCTAATATGGCGACGCCTTCCCGAAATGCAACGCGAGTGAAAACGCTGTGACGCAACCTTCTCATTCTCTATTGGATGCTCACTACCGCCATCTCCTGTCACACGCCAGAACACGCATGCTTAGTGATGTAACCCTGAAAGAGTAATGTGACCTGAAAGAGTATATAGCCTAATATATTATTGTCACGTCTAGTTTTCTATAACTATAGCTTGTTCTCCTACATTTTTGAGTTCAGTTATCTTCATAATAAAAAAAATGCTGCATCTAAATCCTGCTTCCTCTCTGCTCTTTACAACCAAATGTGACAATAATATATAATAAGCAATGTGTTCTTTTTATTATTATTATTATTATTATAAGTAGTAGTAGTAGGCTATATACTTTATTATACTTGCAGGTTCACATCACCAAGCGTGTTCTGGCGTGTGACAGGAGTTGGCGCTAGTGAGCATCCAATAAAGCCTTGTCACTTTTCACGAGAAGAAGTCACACAGTTAGTTCTGTTCCAACATGCTTTGAAGTGAAAATTTGTTACTGATTTGATGGGTAAGCTAACTGAGGTGAAATCGCAGACTATGTTTTTCTAGTGTTTATATTATATGAGTAATCGTTTGTTAGTTTGTAGTTATCTTAAACAAATAACCACTCTGGCGCTCCCGCACAGGTACTGCAAGTGCGGATGGCCAAAGCCAAATATCCTCAAGTTACGGTGGCCTTTATCATGATATCAAAAATAATTATTGAATGCATATTAATATGCTAATGTTCTGTAACGGTGCATTCGGTCATTGATTTAATGATCTACACAACTGTTAAATAAAATAATACATATTTAGGTGCCTTTATTCAGCTTATATCAAATATGTTTGGCTTATAGGTGTGATGCTTATTATCTTTTTTGGAATACTTGATTGTTTCTCTGAATGTTTTAATTTGAGTTTACTTGCATAAGCCACTTTTCATGAGAAGTCATGCACTGTAATTTTGTGCTGTAAAAGAAAAGTTTAAACTTTTTTTGTTTCAAGTTTAAAGTTGTGTTTACTGATACATGCATCAAAAATAAAATATTTCTTCAGAAAAAAATATCTTTTGTGTGTACATTAATAATTAATAAATTCATGATTCACATGTGTTCACTTTACATTAAGGTTCACTTTCACAGGTTATTAATGTTTATAACTCATTAATAAATGGTTCACGTTTCCACTTTACATTAAGGTTCACTTTCACAGGTTATTAATGTTTATTACTCATTAATAAATGGTTCACATGTGTTCACTTTACATTAAGGTTCACTTTCACAGATTATTAATGTTTATAACTCATGAATAAATGGTTCACAAGTGTCCACCCTACATTAAGGTTCACAGTTAACTAATACTGGAATTCAATTTTTCACTAATTATCTTATGTTTTATTTTAAAAAATAAAGTTGGAATTTCATCTTAAAAAAAGAAATCAGTTTTTATACACTGCTGTGGATAGGCATTCACAAGGCCAAAAAGTGGTATCGGACTTTCTTTTATCATTTTGTCGACATTGCAGTGGTAAATGCTTTCGTTCTGCACCAGGATTTGGCAAAGACTAAAAACCAGAAGCCAATGTCTCAGAAGGACACTGATTTTGGAGCTGGCAGGACTTCCCACCAAAAGCAAGGTGCTTGACATCATCCTTGTCCTTATTGTGGGTCCCACAGTCTTTCCTGTGAAGTGCTACAGCTGTGATGTAGCTTTCTGCTACCTGCCTAAACGGAACTGCTTCATGGAATATCATTCACAGAACTACCTACAAAAGTAGTCCAATGCAAAATAACTATTTTGTCCAATAGGGTTTGGATGGCTTATGTAAGGATGGATGAGATTATGGATATATCTAATTGACTGTAAAACGGTGCCAATCAAATAAAATGCATGGGGATATGACAAAAAATCCATTTGGGCCCTCAAAATCCTCTCCTGACATAAATGTAACCCTGCGAATTAATCCAGTCTCCTCTTCTACATGATCCTCCATTAAAAGACATGCCATTTTCACTTCTTAGACGGTCTCTGCATGATGGAAACATGCGCAATGAATGAATGTACTGAAAGAATGAATGTAACATTTAAACGCTGCTTCCACTTTAAAAAACGGGAAGAGACCAAAAGCAACTCATGGTTTACTGAAGAAAACCTGCACCCACCCAGGTTCACAGAGTAAGTAATCATGGTAACTTGGGCTCGACATGGGCTTGACTTACCACGCTTTCTTGGGTTTGAGATATCTGTGATTCTGAAATGTACAACCCAGAGTTTCCTTCATTTCAGGGTTAACATACTCAGAGTTTTCACTTAACCTCCTTATTGAAACGGGTTCCTGTACTCCAGGTTTGTGGATAACCTCCAAATACAAATTGCAACACAAGCCTCTACAGGCACTGCCTGTCTGTATTTAGTGTTCAGTCGGGTCAGCCAGGGCTGGAGAGTGTCAACAGTAGTCTGAAACTGCTTCTTCGCATTCTGAAGTTTCTCAGCCAGTCATCATCTGTCCAGGTGGCGTTAATGTAGGGCCACCAACTATCATTACGTGGGTATGTCCAAATGCTCCTTTGTTTGACAGAAAGATGAAATTGGTCACCTAATCATTATGATAACTTTCAGGAAAAATATCTGTTAATTTCTATTAATATTATCATATGTAAACGAATTAAGGCACTTTGAATAAAAGTACTAAATGCTCCAACATAGGCCTGTAATCTGGACAGATATCAAACTGTTTAATGACAAGCAAGCAGAAGCATAGGTAGGGTTACTACACTTTCTTCAACATCAAATTCAAGGACTTTCCAGGCCCAGTTTCCTCAAATTCAAGGACCCGACACTTTACAGAAGCTCACAGAAAACACTTTTAAAGAAAGGGAGGGCATAACATTACCTGATGGATCATTGGTTATATTAGACATATTAACAATATAACAAATTAGCAAGATTAATGCACGCCTCCTCCTGAAGTGACTTGCGACGTGCCTTCGCCGTTTGCAGTGCATTAAATCATTATTTCCAGCCGCATCTGCGCTTCATTTTTGAAATGTGTAGCTTGCCTAAAGTGGTGCATACAAACTATGTAGTATATGATGACCAGGGATACAATCAGCTCACGCGGCTGTTCTCTGTCTCTCCATAGTATGACTTACAAAACTGGCGTGTTGTCTACTGGCTTTTTCTCCTTTCCTTATTTTTATTTCTGGAAGTTCCGTTGGAATTTACATGCACGTTAATTCTGACCAATCCAAGAGCAGTTTAGGAAATATGTTCAAAGACACATCTGGTCAACGAGTAATGTGGATGTTGTCATGGGACGGGACTGCATTTTGGTTTGTTCCACCAACTCATCAACTGATTCAGACCAGAGCAATCAGTGTGGTGTGAAAAGGAACCAAAACGGCTGAAAATGCTACAATGTATAATTTTTTGCCCTTGGTCCAGACCAAATGAGCCAAACTACAGATGTGAAACACCCTAATATTAAAATGTGGACTTATAAAGTTTGTTTGAATCTAATAATGCCTGTTTTTTTTTTTTTTTTTTTTTTTTAATAAAATGATGATCTTCCAAGAATCAGTAGAAGATAAATAAAAGAAGCTGCAAGAAAAAATGTCAAGTATAAATGTGATTCATTAAATACCATTAAGTATTGAGAAAAATGTTCAGACTAATTAAAAAACTAATTTAAGTTAAATCCTCATTAACAAGTGAACACAGAAATAATTTATACCCGCTGAACTCCACAGAAAGCTCTGCAGTTTTCATAAAATAAAAATTCAGTATTCAAGTGGTAACATTATTATTAGGATATAATGAACTAATATTTATCTTCAGTTCACGTAAATCTCTGAAAAGAGGGTGTGCCTTAATAAACCTTGTTTTATATACAAAGAATTTTGTAAGAAATAATACAAAGTTTACTGTAGAATCACTGCTTGTATTCTCAAAAATAATCTAAATAATACATTTACTTAAAGACACATCAATAAATTTGTTAATCCACTCAAAAACCTAATTTTGCTTCCAATTTTTTGATGAAGATGATCAGTTTAATTATATACATGTATGTATATATCAGTGGTGTGCGGTGGTGTTTTAAAATGAGAAGGCAAAGTCCTCATTTATGTCCCTGTTACACAATTTTAAGTTAACATTACATAAAAAGACAGTCCAAATACAATTCTATTTTGTTATTTTTACACTATGTAATGTTCTATTTATTAAAACCAAGTATAAATTTCATTAAGTTAGTGTTTTTACTCATTTTTACATTTATTCCAAAATAATAACTAAAGGCAGTAACAATTTAAACAATATATATTATTTATAAACTAATATTAAGCTTTTATTTTTAATAGTCAATTTATTTTCAGCAGTCATCAAGCTTGTACACACAGGTCACTCACTCACAGACACAAAGATGTACCTTTAATTTCACCATGCTGATTGCTCACTAAAATTCTGTGAGCTGAAGGGAGGCACAGAGACGCAGACTCCTCACTGTAACTTTACCTGTGGGTGTCGCTGTTTGACCGTGTTTCTTTAGAAAAACGAGTGACTTTTACACTTTTTAATGTCAAATTTTGTAACATTTGTATTGTTTTATTTTTGTAGTATCGATTATTTTCTCATCTAGTTTTTTTGAGGAGGTTCTGTCTCCCTTGCCTCCTCGAAGGAAACGCCCCTGGTATATATACCAATCATGACAACTCTTGGAATAGATTTAAACATTTATTGATAAGCATGGAATGTACATAGACTTAGGAGTTTCATCAAATGGTAAATCTACATGCAGTACTTAAATAAGAGGTAATTAAACATGTCTTGCCCTTAATGCGACTTCTGGTGCATGGTTTTGTGAATCTGGGGCCATATGTATAAACCCAGAGTAAAATTTTAGTCTTACACCATGTCTACACTGGATGCAACAAAGCGACAACTGTAAATCCATTTGTCCTTCCTATGAAAAATAATGCATGTGTTTGGAGTATGTCATAAATAGAACGTGTTATCAGGGTTTAAATCAATCCAGTCTCATTAGAAAAACGTACCTGTGAGAACGTTTTCGCGAGTTGCAAAATACGTACCAATACGTACATATCACTGCAGTTTCAATGTGAAATGTCCACTGAGTGGCGCTAAAAGCGTGTTCAATTTTTTTTGCCGGAACAGATAAACATGTTACGTTTTTATGACGTTGGTTTTTATACGAATCACCGCAGTTCTGATTTGAAATTTGCACTCCATTGCGTTTTAAAATAACGTACCACCAACATTACACCTAAACCTACCCGATAGTGTTAACAAAAGCAAATGTGACATATAAAGCATTTGAGCTCTTTTACCACTCGCCTTTCTCTGGATTCGTACCCAAGGCTTCCTTGTCTTAAGTACAACTCCGTATCAGGTGAGCTACCGAGCACACTTGTTATGTTATAAAAACGAAACATATGGAGCTGGTTAAGCGATGTAAAGTCCAAAATATATTAGTTTACAAATTGTGCACTTTGGTAAAAAAGCATTTTGAAGTCATAACATAATATTGTGCAAGGAAACGTGAAAACGATTCTTTATTAATCCATAATCTGACTCCGTAATCGTAACTGTGTATGAAAACGCCACTTGCATTTTTGCTGCCTCTAGTGTTCACTTTTGTTGGAAACTGCAGTGATATGTATGCATTGGTACGTATTTTGGCGACTCGTGAAAACGTTCCCACAGGTATGTCTTTCCTATGAGACCAGGTTGGTTTAAATACACAAGGTAACAATCGGCTATTGAGGGACAGGTGTAAGCAATTAGTAGCAATGGTAACACATGAGTGTAGCTATGGAAACTAACAAGGCACAAAGTAAACAGGAACTAAAACACAGGAAGTGAACAGAGAAAAAAATGGAAACAGAAAAACACTTCAAAATAAAGTCATTAAACACAAGACAGGGAGACCACCATGACAGAGCAGAAGACCACTACAGTGGAGCAGATGGAGCCAGGACCACCAGGGAAGAATTGGAAACCACCTTGGATGAGCAGGCGGAGCTAAAACAGAGAACAGGTTAGAAATAGTCTCCCTGGCCGTAACAGGAAGCACAGAGGGTTCAAGGTATGCTTCTTTGGCCAGCACAGAATCTGAATAGAATTCATAGGCAGCCTCAGAGAAGACAGAGAGTTCCATGACGGTTTCCTTGGCCCTTACCAGACAGGTAGAGGGTTCATGAATGACCTTTGTGGTCATGTCAAGGCAGACAGAGGGTTCGAAGATGGCCTCCTTAGCTGTAACAGGGCAGGCAGAGGGTACAGGAGCGGTTGCCTTCAGGTGTGGTGGCTATGACGGCTGAGGGCTTTGGTGTGGTAGATACTGTGGGAGGGCTCCCTCCTCCATGACACCAAAATAAAATGCACAGCCTCTCCGTTACAATACAAGATCGTGTCAGGTTTCCGGTGATAAAGGACCCAAAAGCAGTGAAATGCTCAATAATCTTTATTCGGCTCAAATAACTGGAAACGAGCCGCAGAGCTCAGGGCCAGACTCAACTCAATAGAACAGAGAATAATCACAGTCCAGGCAATAGTCGGAAACCAGATAATCAGTGATAAGTGACAGGCAGCAGTCAGGCTGGCCACCACAGCAGGAGGGAATTCCTGAAGAACGAGTCACTATAGATGCGTGAAGTTGCAACAGATGACTCAGATGATTGAGACATGAGAGAGAAACATCAAACGACAAGACCGAAAAACTGTTTAACAACAAATGGTACGTGTGAGTCATATAGGAAACAAAACACACTGGCAAAGAAAAAAAAGAAGACAGGAGATTAAATAGCAGAGAAATCAGAGAGAAACTAACAAACAGCTGCAAGATAGCTTGAGAGGCCGAAAACAAAAGAAAGAAAACAAAAAGTTATGCAAGAGAAAAGGGACAGATCAAACCAGACCGGAAAATGACCACTCCATTTCACATTGTCTACTGAAATTTGAGCTTCTTGAGCCACATCACGATTGGTTGGTCAATGAAATAATCAATGAAATATGTAGTATTATTAAATATGTAATATGTGGAATTTTAATTGAATCGACACACTATATGACAGAGAGCCATATATTGTCCACAGTTCTCAAATGCTTTTCAAATAGAATTGTGTCCCAAATTCAATGTCCCTTCAGTTCTGGTCTCAAAGAAAACTCTCAGAGTCGAATTTCCAGGTCCCAGGAGTTTTAACTTTATTGACAAGCAACAAAGTGAGATGCCAGCTGTACATCTGAATCTGTCTCTGGCCAGGGCATAGTTCTTAAACATTTTTCTTATCATTTATTTCACAACAAAGTGGCATAATTCTCTGGTAATATTCACCCCTCCACTTTTTCCCACAACTAAGTTCTATATCTTTTGCCTTACTCCCTAATTGTGGAATTCTGCCAATTAATAGTCAACCCTTTCTCATAGGCAAAATGTAACAGTGTAGCAAAGACAATCAACACTCCCCAGAGGCAAGAAACTTTCACGTGACACCTTTAACAATGGTCTTATTAATTTCACAGCCACCTGCTGTCTACTGGAAAAATCCAAGACTAAGCAAAATATGCTTAGTGGCCAAGCTAACTTCTCAGATACATTTGACCCTTGTAATCACATTCACGTAGGCCATGAGGCTTCGAAACCCTTCTGGCTTTTATAGTAAACAAACTAAATTGTTTTCTATAGGATAGATAAAATATTTCATCACTATTGACATAAACTCCTTGTATTTTCTTTTAACAGTGAGCAGAATAATTACAAAAAAAAAAAAAGAGAGAGAGAGTGAATAGTGGTTAGCAAGGAAGCGGTGTCAGAATGCCATTCTGTCAGTGTCAGGTTTGGGTGAAGGGATGAGGCAAAGAAACGATGCAGAGATTGGCTTTTATATTTTAATAAAAATAAAACAACAACCAACTTGGCTGTACAACACTGCAGCACTGGAACTCACATCCGTATCATCAAAGTCTCTGTTCGGTGAACTGGATAGGATTTTTGAAAAAATGTCTCTCCCATGGGATAATCTGGTGTCCATTCTTATAGACTCCTGCACTGTGATGAGGGGCTCTAAAAGTGGCTTGGAGATGAAAATCAGAGATCACCGTGCCCCTCAACTCCTTGACATTGATGGCGATTCATTTCATCACCTTAATAATGCCATTAAGAAACTCTGGCACTTTTGAGTCTTGGGTTGAAGATCTACTTTCAGACTTGCACACAGACCACAAATGGTCAGCTGATATGAAGGAAGGCCTCAAGGTGATGATACACGTGGCGACTTTTTGAGCAATGTTGCCGAGCAACATTGC
Source organism: Hypophthalmichthys nobilis (assembly GCA_037950665.1). Lineage (NCBI taxonomy): Eukaryota > Metazoa > Chordata > Actinopteri > Cypriniformes > Xenocyprididae > Hypophthalmichthys > Hypophthalmichthys nobilis. Next base: position 23,529,233 of record CM075489.1, read on the forward strand.
TTGGGCATTTTCCCACTGAGAATGAGCAACAAATTTATATCTGGATACATTAGATCGGTCGTGGGCAATTTTTTGAGATCCTCCAATCAGAATCACCCGATCACGTGAACAGTTCGGAGATTTCAGAAAAAATTCAAACAAGATGGCGGCCTCTCAGCGGCAGTGGAGTGAAGAAAAGGAGTGTGAACTTATATCTTTTTACGCTAGTAAGTTGTCATGCGTCAACCCAAAACAGGGAATTTACCTCATATATTGCTTAAAATACCAACAACTGTCCAATGTAATGCGTTTAAGCTGTAATTAAGCCATTGAATGTTTTCAGTTAAATAATAAAAAGACGGGGCTTGTTTACCGTCTGTAGTAGCGTAGGCTGTAGGGTGTATGGCACATGAATGTAGCTTTTGATGCGATCGACGCGGGTTCGAATCCGCCTTATGCTGAACTTGCACTTCTCCCTTTTCCTATCACAAATCAGATCGGAAAGGCATTTATTTTTAATAAAAATTAAGAAAATATTTGAAAAGTTGAAATAAAGTGCCTAACAAGTGTTTATAATAAAGTATTTATTGGGTTGGCAATAGAGTTTCTCCTCTCTGATTAGTTGCTGCCAACTGTCCGTTGCCCTAATTAGTTGCCCTGTGTCTCATCAGGTCGCCCATTGATGGCAACATTGCCCAGCAACATTGCTCAAAAAGTTGCCACGTGTATCATCACCTTCAGAGAGATTTTACAGCATACATGGAATCAGCTTTTCATGTCCTAAGTGCTGTCTTCCACACAGGTGGCTCTCAGTTTTGGATGTCAGTCTGGAAACATTGTGCATTAGTTATGTTTTACTATGCCTTCTTGGACAAGGAAAATAACAGTGCATATAAAGACATTGTCAATGCCAAACTACAAAAGTAGGATGGACAAGAAATAGGCAGGACTCTGTTAAAAAAGTTGGGGAAGGAGTTGGGAAAACGGTATAAAATCCTTACAAATGAGAAGATGAGAAAGGTCAGGATTTGCATGAATGTAAGAAAATCCCTTAATCTTACACAGATCAACATTTAAATTTTTTTGTTTTTAATCTTTTTATTTAGGTAGTATCTTGGTTGCAATTATTTTATACAGTGATAAAATATTTTTCCATGTTTTGACAGGTGTTGGTAGAGAACACGTAAACCCTCACTGAGCTTAAGCTATATGTTTTGCTGGTTCATAAGAGAGACTCGTGAGGGAGATTTTCTCCTGCTTTATCAAGCCAGAATACCTGTTTGACAGTAAGGGGAGTAATCTGTCTGGGCCGAAGATGAAATTGCTCAACTTTAAGTCAAAAAAAGTCCTATCTGTCGAAACTATTTGTTTGTTTTGAGGCCTCAGCCATTTTGGACCAACTTGGGAGGATCCACCCTGTGACCAAGACTTGAATTAAGGTAATCCAGGCCTACGTTAGCTGTGATTTTCAAGTAAAACTGCCACTTGACAGCTCATCTCTCAGGACATTGTCATGCTTGGATCCAGATGCACAGGGAAGTCTTCAGCTTAGTGACAAAGAAAGAGCTGATTTTCAACAAGAAACACCGGTTTTTGCAATGGTTGCAAAGACACATATCACCTGTTTGATATGTTTGGAATGATTTATTAACTTATTTTTTACATCCTAGATAGTGAAAAATGCAAATTCTTGGTGGAATGTTGTGAGGAAGACTGAGAGGTAACCAGTACTTTGCAAGCTTGTACTATCAGCACTCTGCCCTTTTTATGGGCAACAGGAATCAGCATTCAGTGTAATGTCCAACATCATGCAAACTAAATCTGCCAACCTCAGAGTAGAGATATATGAATCATATTAAGCAGTGAAATATAACCTGAGGGCCATGCAGGTGTCAGGAGTGTCTACCAAGGAGAGTCCAGTTAATATCTAGCTTTGAAGAAATGTAAAACTCTCGGCCTTCCTTCCTTCTTTTTTGTCCTTGGCTGATCACATGCCTGCTTAACATTTAAGTACACTGGCACTGCAATCTAATGACCTTCCTCATAATTGTCACATTATGTTCTCTGTGATGCTGTTTGCAGGTTATTCTTATATTTTGTGTTTGTGCATTTATTCATTTTTAATAATCAATAATAATTCATTAACCCAGCTAACAATTTCTTTTTCAAACATTCTGTTTTGGTAATGCAAATGTAAAAATGTCCAGTTTTCTTAATGTTGGTTGAATGTTTTTTTAATGTTAGTATGATGTTCCTGAAACATTATCGACTTAATTTTTATTAACTACTCAACACTCTTCACAGCAAAATCTTTAGTAGCTATGTTTCCATCCACATATTTTTATGCAAATTTTGAGATATCGCTTACAAAAAAATGAATGGAAATGCCAAGATGCACATGAAAATCTTAATGTACACATAAAAATGTATGTGCTCAATTGGGGCCGATAAATTTTTCATCCAATAAGAAGACATAAACAACGATGGAAACACATTTACTAAATAAATCCCTTGATGTGCAACAAAGAACTCGTGACTTTGCCTCAACAGATATTGTGATTGGATAACTGGACTAACCAGCAGACCAATCGGATCGCACAGCATCTCAAATGTTATTTTAATAATTTGAAATGCCTGAACCAAAGTCTGTCATCAAAATGATTTGGTATAATCACTTCCAATAATTGTCTCACACGATTGCATTCCTAAACATCAGGCATAACATGACAGCGCTTGTTATTGCTTTTCGTCTGGTGCAATTGATTGTGTAGGAAAATAGAGCCACAGGTTCCCTGAGTGCAGCAACTTTCAATTTTATTATTAATACTTTACACCAGTTTCCCAGAAAGTGACGATTTTGTTCTTTTGAACACATGGGATAGAAACGGTGCTTTATTCACAAATGTTTTATGCGATATTGTAATTTTCCACATAGGTTAAATTTGCAACTTTGAATGGCATCTTTGGATGGCAACTTTGGTGTATCCTTCCCTCATATCCTAAGGGGGTGGAGATCAGATGCAAGGAAAGGAAGTGAGGAAAGGAAACGAGGAAAGGAAACGAGGATGTTCTCTCAGTTCATTGTTTGGTGTTGTTTGTAAATTAAGCCACAAGTCAATGTACTCGCTACAATCTCTGATGTAATATGCCTGGTTTTCTTTACATTAGCACTGTTTTGGACTGATTGTTTGAATGCATTCAGTTATTGGACTGAAACTGAAAACTTTCCCAGAGTTTAGCAGCTTAAAATGATTTGATCACAAACAGACAAACGCAAATTCAGATTAATGGGGTTAGAATATACATTTCCGCCAGGGTTACAGATGTTTGTGCCTTTGTAGATCTAACTGCATGGTATAAATTACGCTAATGACGCAATTTCGTGTGCTTCGTTAATTAACATTGACTGCCCCACTCACAATGCAAATTTATATTGTGATTTTATGTTGTTCATGTGACTATATCTTACAATTGCAACTATTTATCAGTCACAATTGAAAGAGAAAGAAAGAAAGCAATTAATAAAATCACAATTAATTTTAGGATTATGATTATTATTTTTGGTCAGAGGTGGAAATGGGCTTTAATTGTCACAGACACGTCAGGTTCCAACATCACCCAATCACAGCGCACTCAATCCCCAGAGTACTGATCACCCGCACCTGCACCTCATCTAGCTACTCATCACTGCCACCATAAAACACACTCACAGTCACTGTCCGGTCTCGTTCGCATTAGGAACTCTATATGCTTACCTCTTGGACTCCAGTTGAATCTACTTACCTGTCTCGATCGTCTCCAAGTCTCCTCGTCTCCCTGTGTTGTTCCAGTTTGTGTGTGAGTGTCTCCAATCATCCTCGTCAGCCATTCCAGCACCTCTCCACGGATCGTCACTTCTACAAATCACCCAAAAGGACAGTATTAATATTTATCATCACCTCAACATCCAACTTCACTCATCTGCACTCACCTGCTTCACCAATACCTCTGCTGTGTGTGAAAAATAAAGTCTGCTTTCTGTTATCTCTGCCTCTGCCCCGTCTGTATTGTAACAGAAGACCGGACCTGAAAACATCGTCTTCACACACAGCATGAGTCACCCGGATCCCATTCAAGAGCTCGTCAATGTCCTTCGACGAGCTCTTTCCACCACTCCAACATCACCTCATCCAGCGATCACCTCCGCAAGCACCGTTACCTCTCCTTCACCTCCTGTGCACGCCAGTCCCATGGCGAAACCGGCGCCCTTCTCTGGTTCGGCGGAGGACTGCAGCGGATTCCTTCTGCAGTGCTCGCTGGTCCTGGAGATGCAACCGCACAACTTTCCCACCGAAACCTCAAAAGTGGCGTTCATCATCTCCCAACTGCAAGGCAAGGCGCTCCAATGGGCAGATTCAATCTGGTCCCAAAATCATCCAATTACTCAATCATACTCCGGTTTTGTGGCTCACTTTCGCGAAGTTTTTGGGAAGCCCATCTCTGACTCGTCGATTGGTGAGAAACTTTATAACCTTAAACAAGGATCCTTATCTGTTAACGAATATGCCTTGCAGTTTAGAACTCTCGCAGCATCCAGCGGCTGGAACGAGCAAGCCTTGATAACAACTTATCGCCAAGGATTGGATCCTCGCGTGCGGTTGCATCTCGCTGCATACAAGGATTCCATCGGCCTTGAACGATTCATCCAGCTCTCCATCCGTTTCGCCACTCGTATGCAGTCGTGTTTAGAAGAACACCAGGGCCAGCTGCTATTTCCCATCTCAGCACGTCGACCAGAGTCCGTCAGCTCCCCAGAACCAGCCAACGAACCCATGTCTCTGGAAAATACACGACTCTCCCCCGCTGAGCGACAGAGACGGCTGACCCAGAATCTTTGTTTGTATTGTGGTTCTCCTGGGCATATCCTCTCCACATGCCCAATTCGTCCTCCGCGACCCATGGTGAGTGCTATCATTCCGTCAATTAAAAAGACTATTTAAATTAAAACCCCTCACCACTACTGTAACTCTTACTGCCTCTGACATTTCGATTCCAGTGGTCGCCCTCCTCGATTCTGGGTCAGCCGACAACTTCATCTCTGGCACCCTCTGTCGCCAGCTCCACGTCAAGACCACGGCCACGCCGACCACCTACCAGATACGATCAGTAACGGGGGAAGCCCTAAGCCGTAAACACATCCGCCATTGCACTGAAGCCATCCAGATACAAGTCGGCCTTCTACCCGTCGAACATCTCCATCTGCTGGTTCTGGAGGGAACCACCGCTGACGTGATCCTAGGGCGCCCCTGGTTGGAGCAGCACAATCCAACACTATCTTGGAAAACCGGCGAGGTCCTGAAGTGGGGCGAAACCTGTTTCCACGACTGTTTCCCTGGGCTCCCCATTCCTCGTTCTCCACGCTCCGAGTCTCTTCCAGTCTGTGCCACGACCATCGAGAGCCCAGTGGACCAGCGCTCCGTTGACATCCCTGAGTGTTACGCCCCCTTCAGTGACGTATTCTGCCCACAACGAGCTTCCAAGTTGCCTCCACACCGGCCATGGGACTGTGCCATCGATCTGCTTCCGGGTGAACCAGTGCCTAGGGGTAGGATATACCCTCTATCCGTCCCGGAGGAGAAGGCCATGGAGGAGTACATCAAGGAAGCTCTTGCTCAAGGATACATCCGACCATCCACTTCCCCTGCTGCTTCAAGCTTCTTCTTCGTGGCCAAGAAGGACGGAGGCTTGAGGCCCTGCATCGATTACCGCTCATTGAACAACATCACTGTTAAATTCCGTTATCCCCTTCCTCTCGTCCCTTCAGCCCTAGAACATCTCCGTGGTGCCACTGTCTTCACCAAACTGGACCTCCGCAGCGCGTACAACCTCATCCGGATACGCGAGGGGGGCAAGTGGAAGACCGCCTTTGTGACACCTACCGGCCACTATGAATACTTGGTTATGCCGTATGGCCTGGTCAACGCCCCCTCCGTATTCCAGGATTTCATACATGAGGTGCTCCGGGAGTTTCTCCATCGCTTTGTCCTGGTCTACATAGACGACATCCTGATCTACTCCCGGAGCCTGGCCGAACATCGCCACCACGTTGCGGAGGTCCTCCAACAACTCCGCAAGTTCCACCTATTCCTCAAAGCAGAAAAGTGTACATTCCATCAGTCATCAGTCCATTTCCTCGGTTACATCATCGACAGCAGTGGCATCCGGATGGACGAGGGGAAGGTGGAAGCCATTAAGAACTGGCCAACTCCCTCATCCATCAAGGAATTACAACGCTTTCTCGGATTCTCCAACTTCTACCGCCGTTTCATTCACAACTACAGCTCCCTTGCCAGTCCACTAACCAACCTGCTCCGTAATAAGCCCAAGTCTCTGTCCTGGACCCCTGAGGCCACGGAGGCCTTTCAACACCTCAAGGAAGCCTTCACCACCGCTCCTCTCCTCGTCCACCCCAACCCAGAGCTGCCCTTCGTTGTCGAGGTGGACGCTTCCACCACCGGAGTAGGAGCGGTGTTGTCCCAGCAGCAGGGGAATCCCAGCAGACTCCATCCATGTGCCTTCTTCTCCCGCAAGCTCAACCTGGCGGAGAGAAACTACGATATCGGTAACCGGGAACTCCTAGCCGTGAAACTCGCCCTGGAGGAGTGGAGGCATTGGCTGGAGGGAGCCAAACATCCCTTCCAAGTCCTTACTGATCATAAAAACCTTGAATACTTACGCTCTGCAAAAAGACTCAACCCGAGACAAGCCCGCTGGTCCTTGTTTTTCACCAGATTCAACTTCACCATAACCTACCGCCCCGGTCCCAAAAATGTCAAAGCAGATGCTCTCTCCCGTCTCCACGCTCCAGAAGAAAAGACCGAAGATCCAGAAACCATCATTCCCAAAGAACTCATCGTCAATCCCATTTCCTGGTCTGAGGAGACCGTACCCTCCTCCAATGCCTCCACCAACGCTCCGCCGGGTTGTCCACCAGGCTTGTGCTACACCACGAGATCACGACGCACTCCTCTCATCCACTCAGCCCACACGTCACTTGGCACTGGTCACCCGGGGGCCAATGAAACCCTCTCGCTGCTGAGGGAACGCTTCTGGTGGCCCAACATGGCAGCAGATGTCAGAAGGTACGTGCAGGGCTGTAAGGAATGCGCCATCTCAAAGAGCCCACGCCACTTACCATCCGGCAAGCTCTTACCTCTGCCCGTTCCCAACCGACCCTAGTCACACCTAGGGGTCGATTTTATCATCGATCTCCCAGCCTCCAACAATAACACCTGCGTCCTCGTGGTAGTGGACCGGTTCTCGAAGTCCTGCCGCCTAATACCCCTAAGAGGCCTACCCACTGCCATGGAAACGGCAGAGCAACTCTTCAATCATGTGTTTCGATACTTTGGTATCCCAGAAGACATTGTCTCCGATAGGGGACCGCAATTCATCTCCAAGGTATGGAGGGCATTCTTCTCGCTCCTAGGTGTGACCGTCAGCCTAACATCCGGTTACCATCCGCAGTTGAACGGGCAGACGGAAAGGAAGATCCAGGAGATCGGCCGCTTCCTCCGTACCTTCTGTCATGACCACCAGGACTCTTGGAACCAGTACCTGGGTTGGGCCGAGTACGCCCAAAACTCTCTTCGTCAGCCCTCCACCGGCCTTACACCATTTCAATGCGTACTCGGCTACCAACCCCCACTGTTCCCCTGGTCTGGGGAACCCTCTGACGTACCATCTGTGGATTACTGGTTCCGAGAGAGCGAGAGGGTCTGGGACTCAGCACATCACCAACTGCAGCGAGCCCTGCGCAGACGCAGGATGACAGCAGACCTTCGCCGGTCCGAAGCTCCCTCATACCAGCCCGGTCAGAAGGTCTGGCTGTCAACCAGGGACATCCGCCTGCGTCTGCCCTGCTGGAAGCTGAGTCCCAGGTTCATTGGTCCATTCACCATCACCAAGCAGATCAACCCAGTCACGTATCAACTTCAACTACCTCCTCACTACCGAATTCATCCTACATTCCATGTCTCACTTCTTAAGCCTCACCACCCTTCTGTTTCTCCCTCCACAGGACCTGACGTGGCAGCCTCCAAACCCCCTTCCACTCATCCTGGACGACGGCGCCGCATATGAGGTTCACGAGATCTTGGACTCCCGACGCCGTGGTGGTCTATTAGAATATCTGGTCGACTGGGAGGGCTACGGCCCCGAAGAACGCTCATGGGTCCCCAGGGACGACATCTTGGATCCAAACCTCCTCCAAACCTTCCATTCCACTCACCCTGACAGACCAGCCCCCCGTGGAAGAGGCCGACCACCGCGATGTCGGGGTCCTCGGCCCTCAGGAGCGGGCCGTGGAGGGGGGGGTACTGTCACAGACACGTCAGGTTCCAACATCACCCAATCACAGCGCACTCAATCCCCAGAGTACTGATCACCCGCACCTGCACCTCATCTAGCTACTCATCACTGCCACCATAAAACACACTCACACACTCACAGTCACTGTCCGGTCTCGTTCGCATTAGGAACTCTATATGCTTACCTCTTGGACTCCAGTTGAATCTACTTACCTGTCTCGATCGTCTCCAAGTCTCCTCGTCTCCCTGTGTTGTTCCAGTTTGTGTGTGAGTGTCTCCAATCATCCTCGTCAGCCATTCCAGCACCTCTCCACGGATCGTCACTTCTACAAATCACCCAAAAGGACAGTATTAATATTTATCATCACCTCAACATCCAACTTCACTCATCTGCACTCACCTGCTTCACCAATACCTCTGCTGTGTGTGAAAAATAAAGTCTGCTTTCTGTTATCTCTGCCTCTGCCCCGTCTGTATTGTAACATCAATATGAGTCTCTGTGGTTTCTGTGGTAGATTTTCCCCTACGCACCTGACCTAAGTTTACCTGGGTCATTTCCTAATCGACTCTTAAATAATTTATACTCTAGCGCGTCTCCTAATCGACGTCAGCTGAGTCGTTCAACATCTTGACCTTTTTGAACACTATCACTTTGGAATAAGGTTTCTAGTGTTCCCTAACTTGCTGCGCAGCAATAACCAAGACAGACTCCAGACTATGCCTTTGAATATGCTTTAATCACGGCCGGAGGACCTCATATCAATCACAGAGAATCCCACCAGCAAAAAAAATACAACAGTTTATATAGAATAGGAGCATGACAAAGCATTCTACAATTTGATTGGTTCTTCATATGTCAAACCTTTCCGTGAATAGGTAAAGCAATATCTGCCCAAATCATGTGTTTATTAGTTTGTTGGTTACTTGGTTATTTAGATAGTTGTCTAGCTGTCCCTAAGTTTAATTTCCCCTTTCCTTATATTTGGACATGATTCAGACATGCACTGACTTAGGCCCAATTTTTGAGGACATTTAGGTTTCAAGAGCATATAAATGTTATTTCTGCAAGGAAAAAGAAATGTTGGTTATGATTAATTTCACATTTCTCACAGCTAGTGAGAAAAGTTCAATTTCACTGAAGAATCAGGATAAACTACGAATCCAGCATAGAGGGGTTCAGTGAATGTGGTGTTGAATGTGTGTAAGTGTGTGAGTGTGTCTGTGTTAGAGACACTGTAGAAGGACAGAGTGCCAGCCGACCAGTCCAGATACACTCCTAATATGTCAGAGGAGGGTGAAGGGGAAGGAATGTCAGTGTTCTTATTATTGTGCCAAAAAGTGTAAAACTTATCACAAAAGAAAACACTCCAGGACTTTTCATTGCGTCCAATCCGACAGTCACTGCCTTCTTTCCTGCAGATTTCTTTATATGTCACTGCTACATGCCCCGAGCCAACCCATGTAACCTCCCAGTAACAGCGTCCAGTCAGACTCTCTTGACACAGAACCTGCTCATGGTACACAAATCTCTCTGGATGATAAGGATACTGCTGATGCTTTTCCTTATAAGTTGCTTTTTTTCCCCCTTCAGACAGACTAAGTTGAGTGTGTGCTGTGTTTGGATCCAGTGTGAGGTCACAGGCATCTGAACACAGAAAGACAGATCAGAACATCAATGACATCATTAATGTAATGTGTGTTTTTGTGTGTGTGGTCCTAGTAAACCCTACATTATGGGGACAAAATGGGCCACAGAGATGCCAATTTTCGAAATCCTTGTCCTTGTGGAGACATATTTTGTTCCCCATGAGGAAAACAGCTTATAAATCATACTAAGTGATGTTTTTTTTTTTAAATGTAATTAGAATATACAGTTTGTTGTTTAAAAATCATTATGTCTATGTAAGTCCCCATAAAACATGGAAATCCAATGTGTGTGTGCCAGAGGGTGGACTTACATTTTCTTAGTCCTGGTCTGACCCTTAAATGTCCTCCATGGTCCAAACTAAAGAGAGACAAAACACACACAATATCAAATAATGTTCAGTTGACTGGTAACTATGAAATTAAATTTTACTATTTTGTAAAAGAAATATAGTGGCAAAATTAAAATAATGAGTGGTCAAAAAAAACAAAAAAAACAAAAAAAAAACTTTAAAGCAATTTCTTGACAAAACATCTCTCTTATGCTGGGTTTAGAATACACAATGTCACCCCGATCCGTCCTGTATATTGTGTCATTGCACAAGTGACAACCATGACAAAGTGAAAAAAGATAAATACTGGTGAATGATAGTGGAGGTATTTCAGCAACCCTGTGAGAACTGCGATGATTGGTCGGAAAGGAACTTGTAGTCTGACATGTTTCTTGTCCACAACAAGTATTTAGGAGACAAAATTACATAATCTGATACAGTGACTATCGTATTGTATAGTCTGAACCTGGCATTAGATGACCCCTCATCTCACATGCAAACATATACGAATCATGATGCACACACACAGAGACCCCACATATGTTGGGTTTTCATGATTTATGGGGAATTTCCCTAGACATGATTTTTATACTCTACAAACTGTATATTCTATCCCCTAACACTACCCCTAAACCTACCTATCACAGAAAACTTTATGCATTTTTACATTTAAAAAACAAAAACATCACTTTGTATGATTTATAAGCTGTTTTACTCATGGAGACCAAAAAATGTCCCCAAAAGGACAAGAGCTTTGGATATTGCCATCTTTGTGGGGACATTTTATCCCCGTAATGTAGGGTATACCTGAACCACAGAGAGAGAGAGAAAGAGCTAAATAATGACACTATTATTTTCTACAGAGCTAGTTTACAGCTGAATTTGTATTTGTTTCATAATTTAAAACTTTGCAACATTTACATGTTATTTCCCTGTTTATTACTGTGAAGCTGCTTTGAAACAGTCTGTATTGTATGAAGTGCTATAGAAATGAAGGTGACTTGACACACACTGTGTATTTAAGCAATAATTTACTTAGGCATTTAATTTAAGTAGGCATGATTCACAGTTTGTTCAACTTTTTATTTTAATCTAAATTTAAACTGAGATGAACAATATTAGCCATCTACTGTAAAACCAAAAAATGCTCTTACTGCTACACATACTTAAGTATCTCCAGTTTATAGTTTGGGTCCTTCAGTTTGCTGTTTAACAGCTGGACTCCTGATTGTCCTGGATGATTGTAGCTCAGATCCAGCTCTCTCAGGTGTGAGGGGTTTGAACTCAGAGCTGAAGACACATAACCACAGCCTTCCTCTGTCACCATACAGCCAGACAACCTACAGACACACATAAACAGACAAATCATCTACAGACACATTAACATTTAAGACTGGCTGACTTGTGCATTATCTCTTATATGTTCTTAATACCTCAGTATCTCTAGCTGACAGTTTGCACTCTTTAGTCCATCAGAGAGCAGCTTCACTCCTGAATCCTGCAGGTCATTGTTACTCAGGTCCAGCTCTCTCAAGACACAGTTTGAGGATTGTAGAGCTGATGACACAGTTTCAAAGGACTGACCAGAGAGATTACAGCCAGCAAGACTGAAAAAGTGTAAAACACATGAGAATTAAATTCTTAACCTCTTTCCAGGTCTGCCCTCGACAAAAGATTTTTCTAGTTGACTAGTAGTCATTCATTTAAGCCAGGGGTTTTCAAACCTGTCCTGGGCTGCATTCCAGTTTGTTTTTTTATGCCTTTCCTTTGCTAACTTCCCTCAGTCTCATTGACTCAGATGTGCATCATTGCTTACATTGCATAAGTGCCCACTACTGGCGGAACCTTTGCAATGGTCTGAAAAGGAATGTCCTAAGCCCTTGATCACTTGGAATCCACTATGGAGTGGATTTATTGATTTATCTATTTATTTTTCCCCTTTCAACAGGATATTGTTTAATGCAGCATTCGATATGTATATAGGTGTGTTTGGGTTGTTTTAAATATTTAAAAAATATATCATATCAAAATATATCATAGAGTTGTTTGTGGTGGGGTAAATTAAACGTGATATGCTGAGATGTCACAATCTTGATGCATTGTGGTATATGGAGCTGCCTGAAGTGTACATATGAAGTACTCACTCCCTCAGTCAAGAGCGAGGGTCTGTCCATATAAACTTCCCTCGTCCACTTCACGAAGTGGAACACACTTCAAAATGGGGCAGAAATTCCCCTGAGGGGAAGTGCTTAGGGAAGTTCACGAGTGCGTGTCTAGAAGTGGAGTGGAACGCAGCCCTAGAAGACCCCCAGCCCAGCACATTTTGTATGTCTCCGTCATCTAACACACCTGATTCAACTCATCAGCTCATTAGTAGAGACAACAAGATCTGAAATGGGTGTGTCAAATAAAGCTGGGTGCACACTGTGCGATTTATAACAGTCCTTTAGGATTGTTGCTTGTCAGACTGTATGTTCATGATCCTCATGTCACATTGTGGGTTTTCAGCCATCATTGATGTCAGACTGTCAAAAATGGACGCGCACATGAAAACTCGTCCGGAGTTTTACATCATCAACCCACACAGGTTCGGTGACTGTGAGCTGCATTACACGCGGGACTGAAATGGTGGCTAACAAAGACATCTCTTGTGTTAATTTTGATCACGGCTTGTCTTGAAAAATGAAGACAATTTGACGTTTGTCGTAATAGAAGTCACAATGCAGCACTGTGAGCCAAATCTTCTGACACTGCCAGAATTTCGTCTGAGGTCAAATTTGATCGCAACGGTCATTAATCGGCTGTCGATGAACATGTCAAACTACAATATTTGCCCCCTAAATTGACTTTCCAGTGCATTTATTATCTTTATGAATACCTTTACAATATTAATAATGTTTTAAATTAAAAAAAAAAAAATTCAATAGAGAAACATGCAATGATGATAAAAATGTAAAAAAAAGTGATTATTTTACATACTAAAACCACCAGTAGGTGGTGGTAAGTCTTAATGCGTGAGTCACCGAGTCACGCATACCCCATCAAATTCGGCCAGAAATCTTGGAGTAATCCTTGATGACCAACTGACCTTCAAAGACCACATAGCAAAGACAGCTCGGTCATGCAGATTTGCACTATACAACATCAGGAAAATCAGGCCCTTTCTAAACAGATCATGCAACACAACTCCTTGTCCAGGCCCTGGTCATTTCTAGGCTTGATTACTGCAATGCTCTTCTGGCTGGACTGCCATCATGCACAATCAAGCCTCTTCAAATGGTTCAGAACGCTGCAGCATGTCTCGTCTTTAACGAGCCCAAAAGAGCCCACGTCACGCCTCTCTTCATCTCTCTGCACTGGCTACCACTTGCTGCTCGCATCAAATTCAAGGCGTTGACGCTTGCTTACAGATCTACCACAGGCTCAGCACCCTCCTACTTCCACCCACTCTTACGAGTCTACACTCTGACCAGAAGCCTACGCTCACTAAAGGAGCGAAGGCTCGTGGTACCATCACAGAGAGGCACGAAATCACTCTCCAGGACATTCTCGTTCACTGTCCCTCGCTGGTGGAATGATCTTCCTGCCTTTATCCGCAATGCAGAATCCCTGGCAATATTCAAAAGACAGCTGAAAACTCACTTAGCACTTATCCTCATCTTAAAAAAAAAAAAAAAAAAAAAAAAATTCTATACCTTTCTATCCTACCTTTCTTTGCTTCCTTCACTTCCTTTAATCTCTCTCTATTGTAGCTGATGATACTCTGAGCACTGCCTAAAACTTGTATTGTGAGCACTTCTTGTCCCTATTTGCCTCGTCATGATGACTCGCTTACTGTATTCCTCACTTGTAAGTCGCTTTGGATAAAAGCGTCTGCCAAATGAATAAATGTAAATATAAATGTAAATGTAAATGTAAATGTAAATTCGTTAACGAAGCAAGTGGCTGTATTTATGAATGAATTATTGAATCAGTGACTTTCACGAACGATTCATTCAAAAAGATTAATTCACGAAACACCACTGTGTCTGTTGTAGTTCTGCTGTAGCTTTCATTGGAACTATTATTCTGTTGCAAAATAGAGTAAATACTGACAATACTGTGAAGAACATCACTTTATATTACCCGTTTGTTTGTTGAACTGTTCTATAAAATCAATGTCACGTTTGCAAACGTGGATATTTGGATTTGCATTCTTGCTCATGTCATTTTATCAACATTAAAAACAAGAACTCACAAAAGGTATGTTTTGTATCAAGAGTTTGAATCTTAAATTGATCTTTATGCACCTTCTGTGCCAGGCTATTTGTTTTTCATGCTAGTAAGTGCTAAATCTACAGGTACATTGTCGAGAACGGCAGTAATGTAGCGCGATCTGCTAAGGCAGCAGACTCTGACGTAACCTATAAGCACCCATATGCACGCTGCTTATATAGAAATTGATTTAGTCAGTTTGACCGCAAAAGATGTGGTATTTTGATTGGATGTCATGTATTTACGGCATTGTGTCATGAAATACATGCTCGGTTTTAATGTTATTTAAAGATGGGGAAGAATTAAATGAATGACAAAACTCAGCATTTTGTTCACGCACCCCCTCTGTCACGTCATGTACCCCAGTTTGGGAACCACTGGACTACAGATTTTAGCCTAGGATTACAGGAATCTTTTAGGATTCTCAAAATTTGTCTCAGACGCGGCAAAAATCGCACAGTGTGCACCTGGCTTAAGGGAGACATACAAAATATGCAGGGCTGGGGGTGCTCCAGGACAGGTTTGAAAACCCCTGATTTAAGCAATTAGTCAACTAATTGGGCGTTTAAATTAATAAACCATATAAATCATAATAATAAGCCTTTAATAGCTTATATGTTTTAATAACTTATTGATAAACTAGTGTTTTGTGTGTATTCGGCTGCAGAGATGAAGTCGACATTGCTGACTCGTCATCTCCGCAGTAGCAAGCGCCTATATGCATGTTTCATAAGGATTACATAATCTGAAAATATTTGTTTTAGATTTGAGTTGGTTCATTTAAAAACAGACATTTCAAGCTTTCCATAGATATATTTCTCATGTCTGTTGGGCAAGTATATGCTATTATTTGGTTCATTTTTGTGATGCGCTAAAGTTCACGAGACCGAGATGGCAGAAAGTGCATCCAGTTTGTTTTCATTATTTAAAAAAAAAACACAATGATTTGTTGTTATTGTGAGTCTACAGAAATAAAAGCAAACCATTTACAGTTTCGATTGTTTGGATTATTTTACCAAATATGATGGAGTATTTTAAGTTAAATGCAAGTGATTGCACCGGCGCCTCAATGTCATGCAGTAAGCATGCACTCCACACAAACACTTGGATATGCACCAAATAATAGCGTTCATTTATCTAGGTTAACATTAGAGCGAGCGAGCTAACTTGTAAAATTGGTACATGTTTCAAGCAATAAGTCATATTTGAGGTTGATGAATGATAGGCGAATATTTGGTTTTCCTGCCGTTAACAATCTGTCCGTCACAGACTGCTTGATTCCGCCACTTCCTGTGGAATTTTTTTTTTTTGCGAATAACCCACTAATACCAATTTTGGTCGACCAAGCCTCTTCTCGTCGCTTAATGGTTTATATGACTATTAGGGGGCAACCCTACCTCTTTCTACAATAGGTATTTCAATAATATCAGCTATGTTCCATTCTGAAAATAAATGACACTCAAGATGAATTACTTGGCATGACAACAGAAATGGTAATTTTATTCATTAAGAATCCTGATGAAAGACATGATTAATTACTCACAGGGCTTTTTTGCAGTTGATCACAGCTAGTACCAGTCTTCTTCTACCCTCATCTGATGTGTTGTATTTCTTGAGGTCCAGCTCATCCAGCACCTCCTCTGACATCTGAAGCATGTAGGCGATTGTTGAACAGTGAGAAGGAGAGAGTTTCTTCTCTGAGTGTTTGTCTGATTTCACAAACATCTGAATCTCTCTGGAGAGAGTCTGATCTTTAATTTGCAGCAGACAGAGAAACAGATTGATGGATCTTTCAGTGGAGAGTCCATGTCCATCTTTGATCTTCTCTTTAATGTACTCTGCAGTTCTCCTGATGCTCTCTGAGGTGTTCTCTGTGTGTGGCAGTAGATCCTGTAAGAGTCTTTGATTGGACTCCAGTGAGACGCCCAGCAGGAACCGCAGAAACAGATCCAGGTGTCCATTTTCACTCTCAAGGGCTTTATCTACTGCACCTTTATGCAGATTATGCATTGAATAAAAAACCTTAAGGGTCTCCATGGTGCTGCTTAAATAGGAATAAAACACATGGAAAGCAGCAAGAAACTCCTGGACGCTCAAATGAATGAAGCTGTAGACTTTTCTCTGATTTATCACAGATTCCTCCTTAAAGATCTCAGTGCAAATCCCAGAATAAACTGAGGCGTCAGTGACATCTATGCCGCTCTCTCTCAGGTCCTCCTCATAGAACATCACATTGCCCATCATCAGCTGTTTGAAAGCCAGTTCACCAAGTTTCACTATCATGTCTCTGTTGGACTGCAGGAGTTTCTCTTGATCTCTCTCTTCATACTTCTGATTCCTCAAGTTCATCTGAATCAGCAGGAAGTGGATGTACATTTCAGTCAGAGTTTGAGGGATTTCTGCTCTTAGATCTTCTTCCAGGAGGTTTTGAAGCACAGTGGATGAGATCCAGCAGAAGATGGGTATGTGGCACATGATGTGGAGGCTTCTTGCTCTTCTGGTGTGTGAGATGATTCTGCTGGCTTGATGCTTGTCACTGATTCTTTTCCTGAAGTATTCCTCCTTCTGAGGCTCATCGAATCCCTGAATTTCTGTCACATGGTTGATGTATTTGGAGGGGATCTGATTGGCTGCTGCTGGTCTGGAGGTGATCCAAATGAGAGCAGAAGGAAGCAGCTCTCCTTTCATGAGGTTTGACATCAACACAGCCACTGATGAAATCTCAGTCACATCAGAAACTTTCTGAGCATCTGAAAACATCAGTGTCATTCTGCTTTCATCCAGACCATCGAAGATGAACACAACTTTACACTCCTCATAAATCTTTGAGTCCAGATCTTTAAGTTCAGGATGAAAGTCCAACAGAAGCCTGTAAAGACTGTACTGATGATCTGCAATCAAGTTCAGCTCTCGAAATGGAAACACAAACATGAAATCTATATCCTGATTGGCTTTTCCCTCTGCCCAGTCTAGAACGAACTTCTGTACAGAGACTGTTTTTCCGATTCCAGCGATGCCTTTAGTAAGAACAGTCTTGATTTGGTCTTTTTCCTCACATCCTGGTTCAGGTGAGGCTTTAAAGATGTCATTGCAGTAGACTGGAGTGTCTTGTGAGTGTTGCGTTTTGGGTGTTTTCTCCATCTGTAAAACCTCATGTTCCTCATTCATTCTTTCTCTCTCTCCCTCTATGATGTATAGCTGTGTGTAGATCCTGTTCAGGAGGGTTTCATTCTCGTGGAGCTTGTTTCCCTCAAATAATCTCTCATACTTGTTCTTAATGGTGGTTTTGTGCTGGTCTTTGACTCTCTGCAGGTCTCCATTCTCCAGTGTGTGTGTCTGCAAGACTGGTTCAGTTTTGTCCTGCCTGATGTGGGACTGATAGTGGGATGTAGAGAGTGGCACAGATCTAGTTGGCTCATATGTCCTGTTGAAATTAAAAAGAAAATAGTAACAAAATGACAATGACAGTGATTACA
This sequence comes from Hypophthalmichthys nobilis, assembly GCA_037950665.1. Classification (NCBI taxonomy): domain Eukaryota; kingdom Metazoa; phylum Chordata; class Actinopteri; order Cypriniformes; family Xenocyprididae; genus Hypophthalmichthys; species Hypophthalmichthys nobilis. Next base: position 23,547,266 of record CM075489.1, read on the forward strand.
TTAGCCATTAGAAAACAAGACAAGAAAAAATATCAGTTATAAGATTTTAGATCGTAAGCAATGCAATTTTAGATAAATAAAATGCTTTAACCCATAATATAATATAATATAATATAATATACACAGTTCAATGTAGTATAATCTTTATATTAAAAAAAGTAGTGTTTTAATGTTCTATTTAAAATGATCTCATCTTTTTTTATTAGGGATCATGGGTCTTTATTCCTGCCTTTTCTTGATTTTGGTCTTCATAGACATATTTGCTTTTTTCTTAAATTGAAGACACTTGTGACTTAACTTAATTTTGTATTGCTGCCCAGGCAGACCAACTCACATGACTTTGACCAAAACTGCAATAGGATCTGTAGTAATAGTAATAGTGAATTAGTAATAGTAATAGTGAAACTAGTAATAGTGAATACTTCATATAGGACTATAAAAGATATTTCTCAGCCTTCATTTTCTGATCTGTGCTTTTTAAATATAAGTATTAATTTTCAATATTCAGACATTGTTAAATAATTAATTTGCTGTAACATGTTTATGCTTATACTAACAGAGGATCAGAGGTAACTGGTTCATCATTGAATTGAAATGGGTGATTCATGGATGAGTTACTCTTCACAGATACACAGCTGGGTTCTGGAGACTCTGATCTCTGTCTCCTGCTGATACTGATAAAAGACAAAAATTGCATTTTAGAGCACAAGCTAAACTGAATTCACCATTTACATGTACAACATTGTTGACACTGTACTTTAAGTCTCTTTAGATAAAAGTGCGTGCTAAATGCAAAAATAGTGTCTTACCTGGGGTCAGAGGCCAATGTATCGCTGAATTCAAGAAGATGATTCATCATGGACTGATCAGTCTTCAGTGACACACAGTTTGATTCAGGAAATGGAGAACTCATTTTAGACTCAGTGTCCTCTAATTCTCATTTCCTAAAAAATAGAGGTTATTTTAAAACTTTTATGTTTTTAAGGTTTTCTGTAGTATATAAGGATGCTGTAGTGTTAAAATGCTTTAACCCATAATATAATTAATGTAATGTAATATAATATTATATAATATAATAAAACAAATACAGTTAAATATAGTATAATCTGTAGTATAGTCTGTAAAAAAAGAGTGTTCAAATGTTCTATTTAAAACCATCTCTATTTCATTAGGGATCAGGGGTCTTTATTACTTTTTTTTTTTTAGGGGGTTTTGGTCTTCATAGACATATTTGCTTTTTTCCTTAAAAGGAAGACACATGTGACTGAATTCAATTTTGTATTTCTGGCCAGAAGACCAACTCTGATTTCACATGACTTTGACCAAAACTGCATCACCAGTAGAGAGGAACTGAAACTAGTAATAGACAATGAAGACATCACAGAGGACTATAAAAGATATTTCTCAGCCTTCATTTTCTGATCTGTGCTTTTTAAATGTATTTAATTAATTTTCAATATTCAGACATTGTTATATATTCAGTTTGCAATTTGAAAGTATTATAATGTAAAAATATATTAGAAGTTGTTAGGTGCGAATAATAACAAATAATTACAGGAAAACATGCAATTAATTAGTTAACTTTTTATTCATGCCTTAAATTAGCTTGAATGTAACTCTAAACCCTTGCTTCAATTAGTAAACACAAATCCATGAATATGCAAATTAGCCCTGCCTCCACTCACACCAGCTCAGAGATCCATTTGGTCAACTTTACTATAGTAAACTCTGCACAATGGCAAGTGGAAATACTGGTTTAATTCAGTCATATATGTTTGAAGCAGAAACTGATTCAGAAGCGGAAGAGTGAATTATACAGGCTTGTCTACAAGTTGATGTATCAGAATGGTAATGCATTTTATTTATTGCTTATTACAACATCAGACACATAATGGTAATTAATATGAGTAGCCTTTTTGCTTTACTACATTATCAAACAGCTAATAATGTGTTGCTAATGTTACACAAACCATGTTCCCGTTTGCCATCTCGGAGTCAGACAGCTGCCTTTTAAAAATCAGCATCCTTAGAAACGCTTTGAAGAACTTAGAACGTCAGTGGAGAAAGACAGTTCATCATAACATCGTAAAATACACCATATATCAGGGGTCGTTAAGTAAGTTTGGCATGTTACTCTGTGTTAAATCCTGTAGTTGGACAGTCATTAACAAAAAGCCTCATTTGGGTGGCGGTGTCCAGGTTTTACACTGGATAAATTAATAAAGCAGAGTAGTGACACGTAACCTGGCTGAATGAAAGTATCTTCATTCACCAACTTGCAACACAGACCGCTTTGCTAAAACACACATATGTGGGAGAAGCGGAATGGATAAAAATAACTCAGAAAAGAAAAGAGGACTTGTTTGAGTCATGCTATTAACGAACTGTGTTTTATTTCCTCTTTCCATATTGTGAGTAATAAATGTGTATCATTTTAATTTGCTTGTTGCACAATGGAGCCTAACTTATTATAATAATTATTTGACGTAGCATACTTTTAGACTGAGAATTATTCCTTGGCATCCTTACGTCCTAAAACTGCATTTTATTTTATTTTTTTCAATTGTTTGCCTGCTGAAGGTACGCTTTTACGTCATGTGGAGAGTGATGTTAACATTTAAGCTAGCTGGTGAGAGAAAATGGCACTATCAAAGAGTCTAAAGAGGAAAGTTGACAGCGAAAATAGTGCATACAAAGAAGAATGGAAATACAACTATGCGTTTATCCTACCTAGTTTTGTGAATGCAAAGCCAGTGTGTCTTATCTGCAAAGAAGTTGTCGCTGTTTGCAAAGAATATATTAGGGGCTGTTCACGTCGTGTCTAAAAACGCGTGGAAAGCGTGGCCAAAGCGCTTGCACTCCCGTGGCGTCTGTCGTTGCTATGCAACCATGAACTGTGCTCTCCAGACAGATCTATTTCAGAACCAGCCGCTATCAAAGTAATCTGGCTGTGGGAGCGGGCCAGATATTATTGCTGGCGGGCCAGTTTTGGCCCGCAGGCCGCCTTGCCGACCACTGCCATATACAGTGCATCCGGAAAGTATTCACAGCTCTTCACTTTTTCCACATTTTGTTATGTTACAGCCATATTCCAAAATGTATTAAATTCATAATTTTCCTCAAAATTCTACAAACAATACCCCATAATGACAACGTGAAAGATGTTTTTTGATATCCTTGCAAATTTATTAAAAATAAAAAAAATAAAAAAATCACATGTATATAAGTATTCACAGCCTTTGCCATGACACTCAAAATTGAGCTCAGGTGCATCCTGTTTCCACTAATCATCCTTGAGATGTTACTACAACTCAATAATAAAAGTAGCATAATAATAATAATTTAATATGCCCTGTATCCCTGTCCGCTATACGCCATTGTGAAGGGCTAAATGGCATCCACCAGGCACGGCATCAAAGCAATTAACTGTTTTATCCAAATCCACATGAATGGCCTGTTCAATGTTCAGTAGCCTACTGCAATGTCTTTCAGTCTGTGCAAGCAAGAACATTTTTTTTCACACAATGCGATGTTCATAGGCACAGTGAAGAATAACTTGAAGTGTTTGCCAACATTTACTAGACTGTGGACTAGCTTTGACTCTCTGAACTGTGAGTTTTCGTTTTGCTTGTCCTGAACGGCCCATTCATGTGGACTTGGATCTCGCTCAGGACGTGTCTGTGGAGGCCTGACTCCAGCCCAAAGTATACTTTGGCCATCCACGTTAAGGCCAAAGTATACTTCGGCCGTCCATGTTCATGCACCGTCTGCATGGCGTATTTTCAGTCATCCGGAGGGCTCGCAGACATCCGTGTGCAGCCCAAATTTCACAACAGTGCATGCGCAAGCAGGACAGAAGAGTCCACTAGGTGGCAATACGTACAGTACTGAGCACAGTGTGCAGTCGTCGAAGAAGAGGGTGGAAAGAACGATTCAAAATAACACGCTTGAAACAAGGAGGAAAACATGACAATGGACAGCGAACTTGACGAGCGTTTGTGCGAAGAGATCAGAAAGTACATATTCTTCTCCATCATTTTTGATTCTTGTTCTCTTGGTGTATCTTCTGAACTATACTGCAGTGGTGGATGCACTATTTTTCTTCTCCGATCCTGCCTAGCGAATGTCCCGTTGATGACACGACTCACTGCTGCGCTCCGATGTCTGGTTGAGTATAGAAAAAAATTGTACTGCGCATGTGTCGAACTCGGTCATCCGCGTGCATCCGCGGTTGAGTATACTTTGAAAGATGCGAGGACACGATTGTGCACGAGAAAGTGAAGTATACCCTTTACAGCCTTTATGCAACGGTCCGTGCAGTGTAATTTTCATCATCAGGAGGGTCTGCATACAACAGCACATGTGCAAGTGACTTGAGTGCTTGAAATCAAAGTCCAATAGATAGTGTGCATCCGCCAAACATGTCTTTCCGCACTCACAGCCAAAGGAGTATACTTTGAAAGACTTGCGTGCTGAACTGTGCCCAAGAAGGAGCGTAACGTGGAAAATGAAGTATACCTGGGCTACAAATTGTATTGTATACAGTCCCCAATTATATATATATATATAGCATAGCATATAACCCTACTAGAGGCTATAAAAAAAATTATAATACCAGTTACAGCGAAGAGTTAAAAAAAAAAAAACTTTACCGAAAATAAAAACTATCACATGTAAAGTTCAGTACAATACAAATATGTTTCAATTATTGAGGTATTTTTGTTATACTCGGGTACATTCATTTACACATTTCTTATGGTTGGTTCAGCTTCAAATGTTTTGCTACAGCAATGTCTGAATGCAGTACCTGGAAGTCTGGACACAGTTTGAAATTCTGTAATATAATATTATAGCATTTGTAAAGGTGCATCCGGAAAACCAGTGTGCATGTGTCTTATTTTCACACGTTTGTGCAACATAATCAACAATTACCAACTCATATTGTCTATAAAATGATCAATGTACATACAATAACCTGGCTGTGCATTAAAAAGTATCCAGACAGAGAAATATCTTCAAACTTCAAACAATTATTTATCATCAAACTTTTCTCATTCTGTATGAATCTAGAAATATTTGTATACAACAACAATTACATGACTTTTAGTCTCTAATTTTTAATAATGTATAAAGATCTGAAGAAATTTGAGAAAATATAAAAAGAAATTTAGCACGAAATATAATGATCAGGTTTGAAATCTCATTAATTAGGACCAATAATCTAAACAGCAGATCAATTTTTATGACTTTTGAAGAATAATTTCTGAACTTACCAGAAAATATGGCTGTTAAAGTAGTCTTCAGTTTAAAGCCTCAGAATAGCGTCTCGTGTTTTATTCTTTCACTTCTGTTTCTTGTCAGCGTTTTTGTTCATTGGGGAAAATCCATAACTTGACTTCACTGCAAAATCCTCAGTGTTAAATTAACTCTGCTCAGAGTTCATTAGGTCTCACTCTACAGAGTTAAAAGCCTCTTTTAGACTGTCTAAATCCTGTTTTTGTGCATATCCGTTTGAAGTCTGATCATATTTAGTGTGAATGGCAAAAAAAATTATATGAAATGTGATTTTTACAAATCAGTTTCGAGCTACATACAAATGTGGTTTGAAATCCTATTCAAATCGCATTTCTGGAAGTTTGTTTCATTCTGACTGCTCTGATCGGATTTCACATGGTGACTTCACATGGTGTTCTCACGCCTCGTAAAACGTAAACATGTCAGACATTAAAGGAAACACCTTGAATGTTTCTGCAGAAACAAAGTTGTGTTGTTGCAAAGTGCTGGACGAGCAGAAATTGACAATATAACTGTCACGAATGTGGCTCCCACGCCTCCTCCTCCACACCACCGGAGGGAGCCGTCACCTGAGTATTGACTGTTTCCCATTCGGACTACATTACCCATAGGCCCTCATTCCTGGGACTGATTGCGCACACACCTGCACCCCATCACACTCACACTATTTAAGCCACTCTCTCACTCACTCACATCGTGAAGTCTTGATTTGCCCTGGTGATCATTTCTGAGCGTTTTCTTGTGGACTGTTACCCTGTTACCGTTGGACTGTTTATTACCCTGTGATTCTCTGCTGCCTGCCCTGATCTCTGCCTGTGTACTGGACTGTGTTTGTTTGCCGCCTGCCCTGATCCTTGCCTGTGACTCGATCCTGTTTGTCTGCCGCCTGCCTCGACCATTGCCTGTCCCTGTTTATGCTTCTGCCTTTGCCCTGTTACTTTTGGTGACTATATCAATAAAGCTGCAAATGGATCCCCACTCTGTTGACCCATCATTACAATAACAGAGACATGTTTTGAAACAGGTGGAGATGAAAGCACGAAATAAAGCCGTGCCTACCAACCGTCTCTTCACCCCTAAAGCCTGGGATACACTGCATGATTTTAGCAATCCTGTAAGATAATTACAAATCACACTGTGCGACATGGACCTTTTAAATTTGGGTATGACATGCATGTAGACTGTACGATGATGACACCTGTTGACTCGTAGGCTACGATGCACGTTTCTATAGAAGAATAAAACGTCATCAGCATGCGCTATTGGTAAACAAAAAGACAATGTTGAAACTCACTTTGGCAGTTGTAGTTTTTATGTGTGCTGAAAAAAAGAAAACGGTGAAAGAAGGGAAAAGATCTTGAGGTAAGCAGTTTTAAGTTTTAGTGCCATGTCGCATTTTTATTGGCTGGTCAGTAGACGTAGGTCGTAGCAGCAAACACACTGTGCGATGATCACGCTGAATTTCTGACAGTCAGAAAATTATTGTAGGCTATCTTTGGTTGCAAGACCGGGAAAACGGCCGTCTTTGAACCTCTCTCACTGTACGACATAGGACCACCAATTAAGAGCCACGATCACAGAAATCGCCATGATTGTTTCACAGTGACAATCTTTCATCTGGGAGAGCCAAAAATCATGCAGTGTATCCCAGGCTTAATGGAGTGCGACACTTATACACTGTCAAAGGCAGCCAATGTGTAAGTGTTGCACTCCATGTGGTGAAGAAATGCTGAAAGCCGTAAAAAGCAGACAAAAAGTTTACGCACTCCATTTAGAGTGAATAGACACAAGGAAAGCTGGTGTGCTGCAACTAGTGTAATTTTTTTTTTTTTTTTGCAAAGTTTTGGTTCCATGACCATGACGATATGCCTGATGAAGGTCATGGGACCAAAACAGCCAAAGATTTTTCTGATAATTTCATAAGCTCTGATAGTGTATGGGACTTTCTTTTGAATGTAATTCCTTTTTTATGTAAAGCACTTTTAATTATTGTTGTGCATAAAATGTGCTATATAAATGAACTTGCCTTTCCTTGCCTACATTTCTGCTGCTGCCTCAGAAGACGCAGTAGTCCAGCGTGGTGGCTACACTTTATATTGTAATTAAAACAACATCTGTATTGCAAACCCCTCCATGTTGCGGTTGTTGTTGTTTTTGGTGTATAACTACCAACGCAAATTCATTGCCATAGAAACCAATGCAGATATTCCAGAAAATGAAAGAGCTGCATGGGACACACAAATCTGATCTGAACAGTTGTAATACACAATGTGGATGTCAATTTTAAATCAGATTCCAATCAGATACAAAATTAATAAGATTTGGACTGAAACATAGCCTAAGTAACACTGAAGCAGTGTTTAAGTTAATTAGATAATTAAGTGATTAAGTGATGATTAAGCATTAGTGATGAACACCTGCTGTGAACAAGCAGAATCATTGAAGGAAAGAGGAACAACAAGAACAGAAAATAGAGAAGACATTAGCAGAAACACAACAACTACAACAGATTCCAGCCACAGTCATTTTTATTGTGGGTTCTTGGCTTTGTTCTGTCGATCCGTTTATCATAGTTGTATGGAGGACACAAATGAGAAGCTCTGGTGATCACAACACTCAACTACAAAGCAGCACAGAAAAAGGTACATAAAATAAAAGATCCTGGAGACACAACATTTATGGTAGTGTCTCAGGCAGAGAGACCATCAGTGTTCCAGAGAAAACACTGCCACCTGCTCCTTTCAATCCACCTGCAAAGAGTGTTCCTGAGGATGTTCCTCTGACCTAGGCTCCAACTGAGAAGATGGTGAAGGACATTCTAGAGAAAGCAGCACCAACATCAACAGCAGATGCAAAAAAAAAAAAACAGATTCTGTTTAGCTTGTGGCCAACCAAAGTCTCCTTACCTGGGTGATGGCTCCTCAAAACATTTCTTTTATCAGGCTGGTGATGTTAAGTACTTCTACTGCTCAAAGAAAGACACGGCAGAGGGCCTAACCAATCCCAAAATGAAAACTTTGCAGATGCTCCCTTCCTTAAACTGTAACTGGAGGCCTCTAAGCAGAGATGGGCAGAAAGGGTGATTGAGGAGAGAAGTCAGTAGTGGAGCATCCTTCTGGTCATCTGTGGAGATTCTGCCACCAGCCACTGAAATAAGGACCCAATAGTCCTCATATTCACACTGGTTTCCCTGGAGTGGCAGGCAATTACATTTACTGTCCTGGTAAAGTGTTTGCCCTGTATCAGGTTCAGAAAATAAGTGCAGAAATGTCATGGAGAGAATTTCAGCAGTATCCATTCTATGAGGCTTAGAAGCAGAGATGGATGGAGAAAAAAGAAAAAATTACTTTTCTGGTCTGGGGGGGAAAATGGAAGTCTGTGCATGACATTAAAATGCAACAGACAATCCAAGTTGTTTGTGTGTTTATTTAGATACATAATGTTGTATATCCATTATTTATTTATTTCATGTTTATATATTTCATCAGATTAACATTTTCCTGTTTGATTTTTTAAGTTATTTTTTTAAGTATTTATATATACATCTTTTATCTTGCTCAGATTTGTAAATTCTTTTTTAAAACACTTTATAACAGGTATATGCAACAATTTTAACAACTGTTACTACAAAACTCTGTTCCATGCAGTTATTTAATTTAAACTAAGTTTGTTTGGAACTATTGAGGGCTCCGTGAACCACGTGACCGCATGGCAGCCAGATCAAAGAGTGTTGCAACTCTTATTTAATGGCTCTGCAATGCTCCGCACTGTGAAACGTTGTCAAAAACAAAACAAAAAAACAGGTTTCGCATGAGGAACATGTTTGTTGGTTTCATAACATTTAGAAAATAGTTGTTTTTTCTTATTTGAGAAAAACTGCCCAGCACATTGAGAATAATCTCTTCCAGCCAACTCAGGCACACGTATTTTGTGGAGTTTATCACGGGAATCCTTTGTGTTGTTTTCATTAAATCTGTCATAAAAAACATAGTGTATAGATGAGCATGTTAAATGGGACATCGGATGCACATTTTCCACAAGTTGGTATGATTCTTTAGGGTCTTCATGGACTGTCTCTAACATACTTAGGTTAAAATTTCTCAATAGTAGTGTAACACAACTCCCATTTTTACCTTGTCAAAAACAGCTTTGTTCACAGCGACCCATTTCAATGCATGTCTCTTTAAATGATAATGAGCTACTGCTTACTCCACCCCTCTCTAGCAAACATTAGCAGTATGCAAGGTAGTGATCAGTGACATCATCACTTTGTGGTAGAATATCTATATCAGTAGGATTGGTTCCATGCGATTTAATCATACACTAGATTGAATTATAACGATGAGTGGATCTACTAACTTTTTGCTTCACCCCAAAGTAATTTAGTAAATCTGTAAATCACAGCCCCTAACACATCATTTGTATTGTCAACATCAATGTTAAAATCTCCAACAATCGGCGCTTTATTGATGTTGACCAATAGGTCTGAGAGAAAGTCTGCAAACTCTTTTAGGAAATCAACATAGGGCCCTGGAGGGCTATAAACGATAGATATAAGAAAAAAGTCCCTACTATTTCTTGCTTTGGCTGAGATAACATTTAGCACAAGCACTTCAAATGAATTAAACCTCTGTTCTGTTTTCTGAGTAACATTAAGACATTGTCCTCTTCTCACACTTCAGCTCTCCGGAGTACATCATCAATCTACATGTAATGCAGCCAGTAACCTTTAGTTAACATTACAGTCTGGCAAAATCAGATACCATGGACGAAAGCAATGAAGACACTGTCTGTTTATTTACTAGGCATGTGACTGTTCAGATTAGTTACATTTACAACACTGTAAAATTAGATAAAAATGTACATTTTCTGGAAGGTCAGCATGTACTGATGTCATCATTTATTGGAAAACTTTAAAGTAAGGCTGAGTTTTTTCCCAAGGTTAGCATATGTTTTCAATGGGAATGTCATGTTTTTTAAAACGTCAGCAGCATTCACGCTGATGTGGAGGATCTCTTCCAGATCATTCATTCCGAAAGAGGGAGTAATGCATTTCAGCATGAGTGCCGGACCCTGGCTTTCTGGCAAGACTATCTTCAGGATGCTGAATGTAAGTTTGGCATTTCACACCGTATTTATATAAATCCTCAGATCCGGTCCTGGAGGGCCAGTGTCCTGCATAGCTAAGTTCAAACCCTAGTCAAACACACCTAAACTAGGTCTTCAGAGTAACTAGGAAAATGCAGGTAGGTGAGTTTAGCAGGGTTTCAGCTAAAATCTGCAGGAGAGTGTCCCTCCAGGACTGGATATGAGGAACCCTGATTTAAAGCAAATGCACATCTAACACCATAATAAAGCTGTATATGCTTGCAGCAGACTTGGAGAAAGATTAGCTTTGTCTATGACATTATGAGCCACCCTTTTAAATGTAACTACTCAGTTTGACTTACATCTCTTTTGCATCAATCCAGTGGTATGATACTGAATTACTCTATCAAGTTATCACCATCATTTAACACAGACGTAATTTAATTATGTTACCCTCTTTTTATGTTTTTCAGTTGAAAACAATGTCTCTCTGGAGGATGTTCTTGTTTTCTTCACTGGATGTGACAGCATTCCAGCTCTGGGTTTCTCTCCAAAGCCAAGCCTTGAGTTCATTACCCATTCCTGGTTTCCAGTGGCCAATACTTGCGGAAGTATTCTTCGCATACCAATTCATGCAGTATACACTGCTCTCAAAGCTGACATGGATTTTGCCATATGCAATTCACCAGGATTTGGAACAGCGTGAGAGGTAATATATTTGAGGGCTTGTAGAACTTTGGAAGAAATCTTTAATTCTTTAATTTATGCTGTTGCTGTTTCATTTTGTTATTATCTGATATCAAAATTCAGTATTTACCATAACAAACACATGAAGAAATATACAGAAAAAAGTTATTTGTTACATTTAAAGATATATTTAAACCCACAGTGTTGTAAACCCAACCTGAACAATTATGTTGCTCTATTCCATTGCTATGGCAGATTAAAGCTTGAGTTATGTTGATTTTATTTTATTTTTTTTATGCTGTTATTTCATTTTGTTATCTCCTGATACCAAATTTTAGTATTTACTGTAACAAAGAAATATACAGTAAGAAAAAATGTAAGTTCTTTGTTACATTTGAAGATATATTTCAAGCCGTGGTTTTGTGTTCCAGTCCTCCAACCTGAACAACCATGTTGCCCAGTTCCATTGCTTTGGCATATTGTTCCTTCTCTATAGGCTGGTGTATGGCCTTATAACAAATGTTCCTACTTTTTATGTACTGGCTTATTGCATTTTTGTGTCTACAGTGGCAAGGTATGTGCCTCCCAGACTTTAAATGTCAAAAAAGTCAAAAATCTGTACACAAAATTAATTGAATAACTTAAAAAATACAGGTTTCATCAAAAGGGTTAAAATAAAACAAAAATTACAATGATGCATAATACAATATTCACTATTTATATGGTGATAACATTCAACGATTAATCATAAAAAAGTGTATTTTTAGCATTTATACATGTGACCTAGGGACTCCTCTTGTCCACTGTTTTACTTAAAGTGAAAGAAGATTAAATGTCAAGTCTTTTACAAAATAACATTGTCTTTTTTTTAAATTCAGTTTAATTACTATTTGTACACGACAATAACTTCAATATGAACATAAGTATTGATTTGAAGCAGGTTACATGCAGTGAAAAAAAGCTCTATTCCATGATTTCCATCGTCAGTCAAGGGATTAACAGCCCTTAACTCAGGAGGACATTCGTGGTGATCGTGAGGCCTTTGCACATGCACATGATTGAGTGCTCTTTGATGTTCAGGAAGTTGGAGCATTCCAACTGTCCAAAGTTGCAGTGGGGAGTTACTTTCTCTTGTCCTTAAACTATGGTGGTTCCACTGGCTTACAAACTCATCCACAGATCTGTTTATTCTTGGAAGGTAAACATGGTGAAGAGCCCTAATGTGAAGTGGGTTGTTGCTGTCTAACATTCCAACATTTTCCATAAAAAGGAAAAGGTCTTTAAAGTAAGCTGACACCACCCTGTTTAATTCTGCCCATATATTTTATAATTATAATTATTTTAATATAATTACGGAACGAACGCAACGGCAGATCCATTTTTTCCGTAAGTTGAATAGGGAAGGCATAGAAAGTACAGCGTAAGCTTTTTGAAGAATACGAAAATGCGGTTTTGGCGGAAGCATTTGGAAGGCGATCATTTCTTTATATAAAGCATATACATTTACATTTTTTTTCGAAAATGACCAATCGTTTCGCTAGATAAGACCCTTCTTCCTCGTCTGGTATCGTTTAAAGCCCTTTGAAGCTGCACTGAAACTGTAATTTTCACCTTCAACCGTTTGGAGGCCATTGAAGTCCATTATAAGGAGAATAATCCTGGCATGTTTTCATCAAAAACCTTAATTTCTTTTCGACTGAAGAAAGAAGGACACAAACATCTTGGATGACATGGGGGTAAGTTAATTATCAGGAAAATTTTATTTGAAAGTGAACTAATCCTTTAAGATAATTACTATTTGTTAAACACCTTACACATTAATGACATTTAAAACAGTTCTCTCGAGTGAATCCTTGTGTGGCAATTAAGGTTTACTTCACTTCTGAAACTCTTTCCACAAACAACACATACGAATGGTTTCTCTTCTGTGTGAATTCTCATGTGAATTGTAACATTTCTTTTTTGTGAGAAGCTCTTCCCACAAAGTTTGCAGTTATAAGGCTTCACTCCAGTGTGACCTCTCATGTGGGAATTAAGGTTTGCTTTATGTCTGAAACTCTTTCCACACTGACCACATATTAATGTCTTCTCTCCAGTGTGAATGTTCATGTGATTCTTAAGACTTTGATTCTGTGAGAAGCTGTTCCCACACAGTTTGCAGATGTACAAGCTCTCTCCAGTGTGACCTCTCATGTGGCAATTAAAGGTTTTTTTATGTACAAAACTCTTTCCACACAGTTTGCAGGTGTAAGGCTTCTCTCCAGTGTGAAGTCTCATGTGGCTTGTAAGGCTTCCTTTTCGACTGAAACATTTTCCACACTGCTGGCAGTTAAAAAAATTCTCTCCAGTGTGAATTCTCACATGACCTTTAAGGCTTCCTATTTGAGTGAAACTTTTTCCACACTGTTTGCATGTGTAAGGACTCTCTCCAGTGTGAACTCTCATGTGGACTTTAAGGTTTACTTTTTGAGTGAAACTTTTTCCACATTGTTGGCAGGAGAAACACTTCTCTCCAGTGTGAATTCTCATGTGGACTTTAAGGTTTCCATGTTGATCAAAACTCTTTCCACACTCTTAGGATTTGATATGACTTCTAGCTTCTGTATTTTGAACTCTTTTTTGTGAGGAAGCATTTTCAGTCTGTGAGAAACTAAAAGATTTTTCTCCAGTTATGAAATCATGATTCTCATACTGATCTTTCTCTTCTTTCAGCTGCATCAGGTCTAAGGCAAAAAAGAGAAATACAAGTTAACCTGAGTTTAATACAGTCTGACCCAGGAAAACTGGTTAATCATAGACTTCAGCTCCAGTCCTTGGCCACTGTTCTGCAGAGTTTAGTTCCAAATCTAAAGCAGCGTTTCAACCACTAGAACTTTCCCCAGGAACTAGGGACTTTGGGGTGGTACACTGTGTGTTTCGACTTCAGGAACTAGAATCTAAATGAAGTTCAAGGTCAAAATTTCCCTACTCGTACATAGTACCTACTCGCGATGTAGTAATTTTTCAAAGCTCAGGAACTTTCGGGGGTGGGACTTGGGTGCTGAACATGCTAATTGGTTGACTCCATGCAGCATTTTATTTCAACCAACATTTTTAAAAGCCTGTTGCAGTGTGTGCAGTAAGAGTTGTTTGCTATTTGAATCAACAATGGAGTTTAAAAATACAACCAATGGACTGACAACAAGGTTCAGGCTTTATTAAAGGGTTAGTTCACCCAAAAATGAAAATAATGTCATTTATTACTCACCCTCATGCCGTTCCACACCCATAAGACCTTCGTTAATCTTCGGAACACAAATTAAGATATTTTTGTTGAAATCCGATGACTCAGTGAGGCCTCCATAGCCAGCAATGACATTTCCTCTCTCAAGATCCATTAATGTACTAAAAACATATTTAAATCGGTTCAATATTAATATTATAAAGCGACGAGAATATTTTTGGTGCGCCAAAAAAACAAAATAACGACTTGTTTAGTGATGGCCGATTTCAAAACACTGCTTCAGGAAGCTTCGGAGCATAATGAATCAGCGGTTCGGAGCGCTAAAGTCACGTGATCCGAATCATGATTCGATGCGCTGATTCATAACGCTCCGAAGCTTCCTGAAGCAGTGTTTTGAAATTGGCCATCACTATGTAAGTCGTTATTTTGTTTTTTTTTGGCGCACCAAAAATACTCGTCGCTTTATAATATTAACATTGAACCACTGTACTCACATGAACTGATTTAAATATGTTTTTAGTACATTAATGGATCTTGAGAGAGGAAATGTCATTGCTCCCTATGCAGGCCTCACGGAGCCATCGGATTTCAACAAAAATATCTCAATTTGCGTTCCAAAGATTAACGAAGGTCTTACGGGTGTGGAACGGCATGAGGGTGAGTAATAAATTACAGAATTTTCATTTTTGGGTGAACTAACCCTTTAAGCTTATATGCAGAGGACGAAATTCAGCGGGAACTTGGGAATAAACTCCCGTGATATGAATAAATGTCGGCAAATTATATTTGAATGGATTGTTATTGCTGCTTCCATAGACATCAGTGTATATTTCATTGGCTGTAGCTCGTCGCGACACGTGACACCACAGAATATCGAGCCGTCCGACAGCTCCAGATATTTGGCATGCTAGATATTTGTCTGGCGTCAGCGAGCCTCTTTGATGCATCGTTGAGTAGTTCACAAATAAAGACTGGCTAACGCTGATCACCCGCTGATTTGCCCCCGATCACAGCCCGACCTATCGGCGAGCTCGTTAACTTGCAAATCGTGCTTAAATTGGGCTTAAAATCCTGTCGTGTGAACTTGACATAAGGGTACGTTTACACTGCGAGCCTTAATGCTCAATTTGCTCGGATCTGATTTTATTGTATAGCTGTTCACATTGTTGTTTTAAAATGTGGCAAACAGGACTGCCAGGTTTTTAACCACAAAATCCACCCAATTGCTTCTCAAATCGCAGACTTGGCAACACACACAGCGTGCTGTCATACGGAAGAAAACACGGAGGGCATTAAAGTAAGCGATTACGTGTTTATTTATAGGGTGATCTGCCACGGAAGCCAGCAAAATTATTTTTTATATTGCCTGCGCATAAAGACAATGATGTGACAAAGAGCAGAGTTTTGAAACTCATGTTTTGCTTGTATTATAGAGCTGTTTCTGTAATACAAGTTCTGACACATCACTGCCCTTTTACTGACTACCTTTTGCAACTGTCTTGATAACGTTGGGTATGTAAAATCTTTGAATAGACTCCCATGAGCGCAGAATCATGACGAATGTTGATCTCGAGTGACATAATCGCATGAATTCCGATATGACTGTTTACTCTGCGGTCACATTACAAAACATCTGACCTGCATGGGATTTAGTACCACATGGAAGTTGCACAAAAGACCAGATTCCATGTGGTTTGTACTATTCATATTGTCATGGGGAAAACAGATATGAGTCATGTGGGCAGCAAAAAAAAAACAGATTTTGGCCACGTTTATACTTGGTGTGAACGTAGCCTATCTGGTCACATTTTGCAACCTTTTTTCCTGCTGGTGCGACTAAATTTTGTTAGAGGTTCCACTGGTGCCACAACTAATTTGCACTAATACCAACTGCTGCGTATGAGAAACATCAAACAGCAAACACACCAAAAGCAGAACAGCGTTACCCATTTGAACCACGGCAAACAGACCATTTAACAGCTTTGACCAAAAGACAGTGCAGTGCAAGCTCAGAGTGAATGCATTTACTCGATCATTTGACCACTAAACGGCGCAATGAGAAGTTTGAGTTCTCGATACAAACAAATGGGTTTTTTTTTTTTTTTTACAAATTTAAAGCTAAATGAAACAAAGCTGACATTCTCAACATCACTGATGCAGAAACCAGGAGAA
Organism: Hypophthalmichthys nobilis; assembly: GCA_037950665.1. Classification (NCBI taxonomy): domain Eukaryota; kingdom Metazoa; phylum Chordata; class Actinopteri; order Cypriniformes; family Xenocyprididae; genus Hypophthalmichthys; species Hypophthalmichthys nobilis. Next base: position 23,563,731 of record CM075489.1, read on the forward strand.
ACATTGAGCCAAAACCATCCAGTTAGAAGCTTTTCAATTCACAAATCACCAACATTTACCATGGATTTACTGTAGTAACCATGGTATCCTGGCAGAAATGTGGGATACATATTACATTTTATTACATTATTAATGTAGACATATATTAATTGTACTACAGGAATAACAGAATATAAAATATTTTTTGTTATTAAGCTATAGCAGTTTTTGTGCATTTATAGTCATAATAAGTGTTTTTCATAAATACCAGAAAATACAAATCGGGCGTTTGATGCGTGATATTTGGCGAATATTCGTGCAGCGTTAACCAATTAGGAGCTTGATTACAACATAGCAAGCGGAGGCAGAAACAACAATGGAGGACAAAACCATTGTCGTTGTATGTGGATACCCGGAGCTGTACGATACATCTTCGTACTTTTATAGAAACAGGAGTAAAAAGGATCTTGCTTAGAAGAAAGTGAGTGAGGAGGTCGGACAATCTGGTAAGTTGTAAAAATCGCTCTTTACTCAATTTGAGCTATATATATACACATATTGAGACTGCCGCCTGGCAGAAGCCCCTCACATGACGCGTTTTCGCGTCTGTTGTGAAGTGAATTTCACACGCGAATAAAGCAAGTAAACTCAAAATGTTCAAGCGTCCAACTACGCGCTAATAGCGCGATATATTCACGCAAGTTGCATCTGGTATGAACGCCCCATAATGGTGCGTTCACACCAGACGCGAATGAAGCGTTAAGCGCGAGTGATTTACATGTTAAGCCAATGCAAAGACATGGCAGACATCCTGCGGCGCGATTCGGGCGAATTGCGCAAGTTGAAAAATCTGAACTTTGGCGAATATTCGCGCCACGTTAACCAATCAGGAGCTTGCTCTAGTAGTGATGTGATTACGATGTAGCGAGCGGAGGCAGAAATCCGAAACAACAATGGAGGACAAAACCATTGTCGCTGTATGTGGATACACGGAGCTGTACGATACATCTTCGTACTTATAGAAACAGGAATAAAAAGGATCTTGCTTGGAAGAAAGTGAGTAAGGAGGTCGGACAATCTGGTAAGCTGTAAAAAAACGCTCTTTACTCAATTTGAGCTATATATACACATAGCTAAAGCCGGCAAATTGAGTTTATTCGCCGTATTTTACAACTACTTTCCCGCTGACAAGTTGATGTGTTTATTTAGAGGAAGTATGCAGAAAGAAGGGGAAGAGACAGCTCAGTCATGCAGATTTGCACTATACAACATCAGGAAAATCAGGCCCTTTCTAACAGAACATGCAACACAACTTCTTGTCCAGGCCTTGGTCATTTCTAGGCTTGATTACTGCAATGCTCTTCTGGCTGGACTGCCATCATGCACAATCAAGCCCCTTCAAATGATTCAGAACGCTGCAGCACGTCTTGTCTTTAACGAGCCCAAAAGAGCCCACGTCACACCTCTCTTCATCTCTCTGCACTGGCTACCACTTGCTGCTCGCATCAAATTCAAGGCGTTGACGCTTGCTTACAGATCTACCACAGGCTCAGCACCCTCCTACTTCCACTCACTCTTACAAGTCTACACTCCGACCAGAAGCCTACGCTCATTAAAGGAGCGAAGGCTCGTGGTACCATCACAGAGAAGCACGAAATCACTCTCCAGGACATTCTTGTTCACTGTCCCTCGCTGGTGGAACGATCTTCCTGCCTTCATCCGCAATGCAGAATCCCTGGCAATATTCAAAAGACAGCTGAAAACTCATCTCTCGTGAGCACTTATCCTCATCCTAAAAAAAAAAATTCTATACCTATCCCTTCACTTCCTTTAATCCCTCTCTATTGTAGCTTATGATACTCTGAGCACTGCCTAAAACTTGTATTGTGAGCACTTCTTGTCCCTATTTGCCTCGTCATGACGACTCGCTTACTGTATTCCTCACTTGTAAGTTGCTTTGGATAAAAGCGTCTGCCAAATGAATAAATGTAAATGTAAATGTAATGTTTATGGTAACCAGATATCACTATTAAAATGCAAATAATGACAAATGTAAATAATAATAAAAAAAATCTTGATAAAAGAGTGTGTAATGTCTGTCAGAGAGTTTGAAGTCTGCCCAGATGGAAATGGAAAACAGGAGGCAAGAGGAAAAAAGTATAATTATACTGTCGAAAAGTGCACTATTGTCAACAATATTTAATGCTCTTGACTGCAATGACATATTTTACTATATGTACTTTGTGGAATCAGTAACTGACAGCTAGATTTTGACTCTTGAGATCCCAAATGAGTATAAAAGTCTTTAAAAACAGCACCTTTCAGTTTTGAACTTTTATTATCAAGTTGTTGTTAACTGTCCCATTAAAAGAGCTCTTCTCATAACTCTTGTTATTGAACAAACTGCTTATGATTATGCTTTTATCAGGCATTTTTGTTGGTTCTCATATCTCTAAATGTTACTCTCCAATAAATGGCGTGATGGTATCAGGGTTTCAGTCACATTCCCTATTCAGGGAACCAAGGTTACATACGTGACTAACATTTTTTCAGCTTTTCCCCAATCTTAAATGAAAACACATTTTGAGTAATGAAACAGAGAACCTTGAAACAATTGCTGTTCCTGTTACCTCTGTCACAAAATCCATACACAAGTTCAGCTGTCTGTCTTTGAACGGTGCTTTATCTTTCTTTTGAAAAGGATGACCAAGAATTACAGGCACTGACACACAAGAACAATCACTAGATGCCCAGTGACAATGAGCTTTCAGCAAGACTAAATGCTGAATTTGCAAAAAGCTTCCATCTTGAAGCATTGCAACTGAATCAATGGGCTTTTTACATTTGTGTGTATGTTGCAGAAGTCTACAAAGTGCCAACATGTAAAAATCATTTGAAGAACCATGAAAGACCCAATACCATAATATTAAAAGTTTGCTTAATAACGGCAAATAGTGCTTGAAATTAAGGACTGCCAAATATATGCATGTCATTTAAAATGTACATTTTTTTCACCCCTCTCATTCTTCCTAGTCTACTGCAAAACTGAACACAATATTATTTCACTGTTTGTCTAAAGCGTTGACATCCACATTCTTTGTTGTCTTCAAAGAAATGTAAACATCAGTCTCCATCTTCTCTGTCTTGTCACAAGACTTAGAAGACACTATAAGTATGAAACAATCCTGGCACATTTATTTGCTATGGCTTTGTCATCATGAGCCAGGTGTGCCCTGTCCTGTTCCTGGAGATCAACCTTCTTGCAACCCTGGTCAAACACCAGTTTATTTAAGGTTGGGTATACCACTGAAAATACACCCAACATGCAAATTCAGGTGTGATTACTCAAAATGTTCACCCTATGATTTGAAAAATATCACAGTAAATGTAGCTGTAACGGTATGTGAACAAAGGCAGAAGAAAGCAGGAGAAGCAGGTTTCCTAAGAACTATAAAGGTTTAATAATAACTCAAAAGTAAGCAAAAGACATCCAAACATAACAGTTAAAGGACAAAGAGTGAACAGATCAAGGAGTACTTATACAGGAACTAATGAGGGAACTATTGAGATAATTGAATGAGACAGCTGGTACAAATGGACTAATAAAGATGGTAACCGTAGAAACAAAGAAGTGGCGGGAAACTGACCAAAGGAACTGCAACATACAAACAGAAAGTCCAAACATGTGACAGTATCAGGTTTTTTTTTGTTTTTTTTTAATAAGACATAGCTGCTTACACAAAGTAAGAGACCAATGACATATATACACGTACAAATAAAGAGAAGAAACTAATAATAAAAACATTAACAAAAAGAGAAAAAAAAGAACAGCAAAGTATATAGATGTATAAATATAGTAGTGTAAACAGGTACAGTAATAAAGGTTAAACCAAAAGGTTAATCTAGTGTGATATAATAGTAAACATTATTATTGATTACATTTTTATGGTGATGTTGTGGAGAGAGAGAAAAAGATATAAACTCACTGAGTGAAAAATAGATATCAAGACAATTTGAAACAATCATAATAATAGTTGTAGTAGTATTAATTAGGGGTGTAACTGTTCTCCACCCACAGTTCAGCACAGCGGTCCATCTCAAATCTGAATATGGTTTGTTGAAAACAGCATCGTGTAAAACAGACAGAGTTTGGATAATGTATCTTTCAGTCAATGGATACGCATTCTGGCTTCCCAATAAGTTACAACAGCGATGATAAAAAAAAAAAAAAAAGATGGACAAAACAGTCACTCTTTGTACACTTTGCTATCTGTGTTTAAACTAAACTCCTTTAAGCCTTGCCAATCTAAACATTCAAGAACAAGATACGAAAGAGAACGCATGCGCTGTGATCACTGTATAACAGTACTGCATTATGTCTTAAAGGGAAAGAAGCGTAATATTCCTGCTGTCTGTGTTTTTAATGTTAATCAAACAACAATTGACAAAGAAATCACTCACTGCTCTATACTGAATAGCTTTTGTAACTTAAATAATGATTAATCTGTATTTAATTTATACTGTGAAGATAATATGCAGTGTTATTTTATAGGCCAATTTGATTCATTTTCTGTAGGCTACCTGAAAACTATTGTTAGACCTGAAGATGGTCATCTTCTTCCTGCCTGCTCTGTCAGACCACCACGCCCAGCAGCGAGTACCATCCAGACATCTTCTTCAATAACCTCTTTAGTGCATACCAATGTCTCAGTAATAACACCCCGTCACCCCATTCAGCAAAAGCCCTCATAGATTCTGGATCTGCTGGAAACTTCATGTTCCAAAGAACTACTACGAAAACATCATCTTCAATGCAGAACCTGTTCCCAAACACTCCACATCCACAAAATCCTAGGAAAATCGCTGGGCCTTGGTCACATCAGACGCTCAACATTGGATGCCTCCACCAAGAGGAGATCTCATTCATAGTGCTGGAGAGATCTACAGCCGACATCATCCTGGGGCACCCGTGGATTCTACAACATTCACCTTCCATCCGCTGTAGGACCGGTGAGGTAAAACAGTGGAATGAATATTGTTTTAGCCATTGTCTACAGTGTCTAAAGAGACCTTCTGTCAGACCTTCAGTTCAGAAACTCCCTTCTTCATCCAAGACCGTTGCAGTTTGTTCAACCACCATTGTGAGTCCTGTCACCTCTAAGAGGCAGGAGACTCCTCATGAGTACCGGCGTTCCAGGATGTGTTCAGCAAACAGCTGGGGACCAAACTTCCACCTCATCGGCCATGGGACTGTGCAATCATTGACGCCTCCATACAATTAATTGCTCAATATTTGACTATAGAAAAGAGAAAGAAAATAAAAAGCCTAAAGAATATAAGAATGCAAATAAATCAAGTATTCTTAAAGGTGGACGGTCAGATTTTGCCAACATGCAGTGTGAACATAGCTTTAATTTCACAGATTTTCTTTTATGAAACTCCTTCCACACTAATGACTTTTAAAACAGTTTTCTCGAGTGAATCTTCATGTGTAAATTAAGGTTTACTTTAATTTTGTAACTTTTTCCACATTGACCACATTCGAATGGCTTCTCTCCAGTGTGAGTTCTCATGTGGGTTGTAAGATTTCCTTTTTGTGAGAAGCTCTTCCCACACAGTTTGCAGGTGAAAGGCTTGTCTCCAGTATGAATTCTCATGTGGGCATTAAGTGTTTCATTACGTCTGAAACTCTTTCCACACTGACCACATATGAACGGCTTTTCTCCAGTGTGAATTCTCATGTGATTCTTAAGACCGTATTTTCGTGAGAAGCTCTTCTCACACATTTTGCAGGCGTGTAAGTTCTCTCCAGTGTGAATTTTCATATGGGAATCAAGGGTTTGTTTTTGTGTAAAACTCTTTTCACACAGTGTGCAGGTGTAAGGCTTCTCTCCAGTGTGAAGTCTCATGTGGACTGTAAGGCATCCTTTCCGAAAGAATTTTTTTCCACAATGTTGGCAGTTGAAAGACTTCTCTCCCGTGTGAATTCTCATGTGGACTTTAAGGCCTCCTAATTGAGTAAAACTTTGTCCACACTGTTTGCATGTGTAGGGACTCTCTCCAGTGTGAGCTCTCATATGGATTTTAAGGCTAGCTTTCTGAGTGAAACTTTTTCCACAATTTTGGCAGGAGAAAGGCTTCTCTCCAGTGTGAACTCTCATGTGGACTTTCATGTATCTATGTTGATCAAAACTCTTTCCACACTGTTGGCAGGTGAAATGACTTTGAGATCCTGTCTTTTGACCTCTTTTTCGTGAGGAAGCCTTTTCGATCTGCAAGCAACTAAAAGATTTTTCTCCAGTTATTAAATCACAATGTTTCTCATCTTGATCTTTCTCTTCCATTTCATTCAGTACTTCACTTGCTTCTTTCAGCTGCATCAGGTCTAAGGCAAAAAAAAAAAAGAGCGAGAGAAATACAAGTTAATCTGAGTTTAATAAGGGGTTGCCAACCACGTTCCTATTAGAAAAATATTTTCCTCCCAACTGTTTTGTAAAGAAACCAAGACTTTCTACTAAACTTTAAGCCCATTCATAGCACACTGTGCTTATTAGAGTTACAAATTACCTGCTTTTTGGCATCTGATCACAGCTGCATCTCACTTATTGTACCATTCTTTAGACAATTTTTAAAATTACATTTATCTCACCTAAATGTTTGCGCACTCATTGTAATTTTGTTGCTTAAAGGCACAGTATGTAGTTTTCGCCGCTATTCAAAACAAAGGCATAGCTTGATGACGCCTTGATTTTGCGGAATCATGGGAGGTGTTGTCTTCACGTCTACAGCCGGTGGAAAAGAATCTGATGGGATTTGGGCAGAAATCATATTCATAGATGAGCTAATGCAGTGCTTCCCAAACTGGGGTACGTGACCCCTTAAGGCAGGAACACACCAAGCCGACAAACTAGTGGTGACGAAAGCAGACGGCGGGGTTGGCTCGCATCGGCAGCGTCTGGGTCCAAAGTTGCCCTGACACATCAAACCCACGCTCGACAGCCGACGGCCAAGTAGCACGTCAGTTCTGTGCCTGCGTAAGATGAAATGCCTTTCCGTACCAGCAGGTGGCAGTAGCTAAACAGCCAATCAGAATGATCAGACGGACAGACGAGCTCCGATGCCGATTCAACATGTCAAAATGGCTGGAAAAAAGCAGACAAGGACCAACTTCAGCTGACGGTGCTGCACAAACTGAGGAAACTTTGTCGGCTGACGAACAAAAACTGCCCGATGGCTGACCGTCGGCTTGGTGTGTTCCTGCCTTTAGGAGGTGGGGGCACGGAGTTATGAAAATTTGGGCATTAGCGTACAGTCAGCAGATTATTATGCAAAACAACCCTCTGCAGGGCGATACACAACCACACTGCATAATTATTAGTTACCTTATACGGCCACTTGCCAGATAAGTAAATAATTGAACACAAAATATTAATTTGACATTTTAATTACCTCAAAGAGTACCTGCTTGAGTTGTTGTTGAGCAATAACAGACCACTAGATGGCGCAAATGAAGTATCAGAATTGTATTGCAGGGAACCATGTAAAAATATAAATGAACGATGCATGGTTCTGTTCATGTACAAATTTGTGAAAGGACTGCAGGTGCCAGATAAACATAAAGCAGATGAAGAATATGCTTAAAGGGTTAGTTTACCCAAAAATGAAAATGTCATTTATTACTCACCCTCATGCCGTTTCACACCCGTAAGACCTTTGTTCATCTTCGGAACACAAATCAAGATATTTTTGTTGAAATCCGATGGCTCCGTGAGGCCTCCATAGCCAGCAATGACATTTCCTCTCTCAAGATCCATTAATGTACTGAAAACATATTTAAATCAGTTCATGTGAGTACAGTGGTTCAATATTATTATAAAGCGACGAGAATATTTTTGGTGCACCAAAAAAAACAAAATAGTGATGGCCGAAACACTGCTTCAGGAAGCTTCGGAGCGTTATGAATCTTTTGTGTCGAATCAGCAGTTCGGAATGCCAAAGTCACGTGATTTCAGCAGTTTGGCGGTTTTACATGCGAATCATCCGAATCATGATTCGACACAAAAGATTCGTAACGCTCCGAAGCTTAATGAAGCAGTGTTTTGAAATCGGCCATCACTATATAAGTCGTTATTTTGGCGCACCAAAAATATTCTCTTCACTTTATAATATTAATATTGAACCACTGTACTCACATGAACTGATTTAAATATGTTTTTAGTACATTAATGGATCTTGAGAGAGGAAATGTCATTGCTGGCTATGCAGGCCTCACTGGGTCATCGGATTTCAACAAAAATATCTTAATTTGTGTTCCGAAGATGAACGAAGGTCTTACGGGTGTGGAACGGCATGAGGGTGAGTAATAAATGACATTTTCATTTTTTGGTGAACTAACCCTTTAAGATTAACAAATACAAAAACAACATGTCTACATGAGATGTGAACGGCGCGACGAGACAAAAGAAAATAGAACCCCTACAACCTAACGTGATGCATAAACAATAAATCTCGGAAAGTATACTGATGCCCTGTTCAATTTCTGATGAACTCCAGTGCTTGGACACAAAGAACAAATGGATTTGCAGTGTTCGCTTTGTCACGTCCAGTAGACAGCAGCTGTTGCGGTGCGGCCGCCACACCCGGTGCAGTGAAAAGACAATATGATGATGAGGCATATCTAGCCCTGAGATTCACCACAAAGGACGGTAATAAAGCCAAACAAGTTAAATATAGCCTATTTGGCATCTTAAGTAATACTATATTACAATTTAGTACAATATTCAAACAATATATAATTTTTTAATCAAGGTCATGTCTGAGAGGGTGCATGAATTTATCAAAGAATCTTGAAAAATTAGTTTCCTCAAAAATATGAAGCAGCACAACTGTTTAACGTTGAAATAAAAAGAAAGGTTGCTAGAGCATCTAATCAACATATTAGTATGATTTCTGAAGGATCATGTGACACTGAAATCTGAAGCAATGATGCTGAAAATTCAGCTTTGATCACAGGAATACATTATATGTTAAAACATTAAAATAAAAATTTAACATCGAAATATTTCACAGTATTACTGAGTTTACTGTATTTTTATAAATAAATGCAGCCTTGGTGAGCATAAAAGATGCCCCCTCAAAAAAAGGATGGGGTCATGAAAATATTTTTCTCTACAAAAGGGAGGCTCGGCAGATAAAGTTTGGGAACCACTGAGCTACTGTAGCATGAAGCAGGATGGGGCTGAAAGCCGTTGGAGTGGAACGATGCCGCTGGAGCGATTTGCTAATGAGAGACAAGCACGACACAAAAGCAGTGGAGCTTTTATTATGCCGCAAGCGACCGTTTCCACTTCTTCCGGTCATGCATATGTGGGGTAATGCTGTTTTATCATATTAGATACATTTATGTTTTAAAAGTTATAACTTTACTACTATGAGACACTTGTTGCACACTGCAGTAAGCCAGATCCATATTAGGCAAGGCAAAACATGGAACTTGCTGTAAATCAAGATAACATGATTTTAACAATAAGACTTACTATGTTGAGCTACATAATGTTTTCTGTCCATAAATGTATCGGAACAGTTGCTCACCTGTCTAATAAAACACATAATATATTAAAGCATCTCTGGTGTTTCCATCCAGTTTTTGTGATGTTTTGTTATCGGCAAAGAAAACATGCGCAAATTTTTTTTTTTTGCAAAATTTGCTGTAAATAAAGTTGTTTTTGCACACAAAAAGTACTCTTGTCGCTTCATAATATTAAGTTTGAACCACTGTAGTCATGTTGACTATTTTAGCAATATCTTTACTACTTTTCTGGACCTTGAATGTGGTAATTTCATTGCTTTCTATTGAGGACTGAATTTAGGACCTCTTGGATTTCATCAAAAATATCTTAATTCGAAGATGAAAGAAGGTCTTACAGGTTTGAAATGACATGAGGGTGAGAAATTAATGACAGAAATTTTTGGCAACTAACCCTAACTAACTTCACTAACTTTAACAGAGTGTGCAGTCATTTTTTCTTTGCATCAGGTTTTTCCCTCATAAGGTGTACGTTTGCTTTGATGTTCTTTTGAGGATTACTTATAGTTTGAGTCACTGAATTTTTACTGCTATTTATGTTCAGATATGTTAATATATTTGTTAATATTATTATATTATAACAACTGTTTTGACCCTCTTGATTTTAATTACAGTAACATCCATGTTTTGTTAAGGTTGTATAATTAAGTGATTGAAATGAATGGTTTTCCTTGTTTCAGTTGAGAAGTAGATATTGTATTTAATGTTACACACTTCATATGACATTCTTTAAAAATATCATTCATTTCTTTAGAGCTGGACATTTTAATAAGGATCAAATGACTGAGTGCTTTGAGAATGAAACCAACCTGTTTGTTCCTCAGTATCTTCTTCTTTCACACTGAATACTTCTTCAATCTTGATGTCTTCGCTCTCCTCTTTAATAAACGCCATCTTTATTATAGTTTCTCAGTCGCTTCACCAGGAGTTTTTCTGTGTGTTTGAACACACTGTCAAGATTAAGATGAGAAAAATTAACAGAAAGAAAAATAAATCCAAACTAAATCTGGGTGCGTCTCAATGCGCTCCCTAGTTCAGTAGTTTAGTGCACTGGGAAGAGAGGAGTCAGTCGGAGTAAGAATTAATGGCCTTAAATTACCTGATTAGCATAAAAAAAAGAAAAAAAGTATTTAATAAAGCACTTAATATAATAAGTCACTTAATATAATAAGTCACTTAATATTTAGGTAGGCATTTGAGGATTTACACACACTTACTGACTTGTAGATTCTAAAGACTTTAATACAAATGTACAAATTGGTTTGTTAAAGTTATCATTTCATGTTTATGTTCTCGTTGCATCTACACTGTTTTGACCAGCAGGTCTCGTCAGCATACGGCGATTCGAATCACTGATTCAACATTTGATTCAATTGACTCAGTGTTTCAAAATCTTTATTTCTCTCATCACTACTTGCCAGTGACCGAATTTGTGTTTACAATAAACTGATTGACGATATAGGGAGCAAAATGAGACGCATCTTTTCTGTTACTCGTGTGGATGAGCATTAACTTTAGAGAAATTATTAAAATATCACTTTCAACAATAATGAATCAACTTTACATCGCTTTTTTAAAAAATAAATAAGTAAATAAAAAACTATAAAATTGTCTTGACGGCTTGCATTTATTTAAATACTTTAAACCGTTTAAAATTACAAACCTTTTCACGACAGAGGCAGGAGCATGGCGCAGTCTTATGACATCATATCACCACACTAAAATAAAAGTCCTGCAGTCCTTTAAGTGCATGTAGCAGAGGAATTGAGATTTGCATTCGTGGTGAAATACCTATTTAAATTATTGTTGTCCTGTCCATGGAAAAATTAAAAACTACTAATAAAAGAGTATGATCTTCCAAGAATCAGAAGAAATAAATATAACTGAATACAAAAATACTAATGAATAGAGTTAATCTAATTAAAAATCGAGTATTTCACAGATCTTTAATGAAATCAATAGAAACTCAAGTCTCAGATGTTGAAATTCATTTGAGTTCTGTTCAGTTTTATTGAAAGCTCTCTTTATGTGATTAGAAAATGGTATTTGTGGGGTTTGAACCAAGAATTTCACACACAACAGGCAAACAATCAACCACTGAGCCACAGATTTTGTGCTGTTTGCAAAGTTTTTTAAAAGGGTGATTTAGATTTTCAGTTCGGCTAGATTTTTTATCATATAAAACTGAGTTTCAAATAAAACCCATTCATTTTTTGTTTTTTTGGACCCCTGACATACATATACACACAAGTACACATACAGGTAACAAAGAAAAAGGAAAAACATAGGGAAAAAACAGCAAAACATATAGATGTATAGATTTAGTAACGTGTACAGGTACAGTAATAAGTTGAAACAATTTTAAACAGGTTATTTCAGTGTCATATAATAGTGAACGTCATTATTGATTATTATATTACTGATATAAAATATCGCAATGTCAGTTTTTCCAATATCGTGCAACATCTATGTTAAAATCTTCAACTGTACCAGTAGGAGAATAAAACATTTTTTCTTAATTTCATTTTTAATATGTCACTCTGTGACAGGAATAAAAAAAAAAACCACGCTAATTCTAATCTCTTATATTTTGGACTGTCCGGGTCGTAGGACTGGATCCTCGCACCTTTTGCAGACCTCACATTCCCTCATTGATGCCAAGTGACCTTTACTGATGTGAGATTTGATGCGTCTCATTATAGTGTTCAACTCAGGTTTCATGTTTCATCCATGGTCTCCTTTTGGATGTGCTCTTTTCTCTGCTTACAGACTGTAAGATGATTAACTGCTAGCATTGCTGACTACAATTTTTAACAACAGATCATATCTTTATTAATACTGTTTAAAAATCTCTTATTCTCTCTTAGAAATAAAATGAATACTCAGGTGTGCACTGGCAGTCTTCAGCTGAGAGGTCTCTGCAGCCAGCATCCATTGCATCCAGGAGGGACATTTGGTCATGACACCTTCCACCTCCAGGCAGGAAAAAAAAAAAAAAATCAATGGGGTTAAGGAAAGGCAAGTAGGGAAGAAGGAAAAGAGAAACCATTCTTGAATGGGCTGCAAACCAGTTTGCGATTGCATGGGAATTCTGTGTTTGGTCTGAGTCCAAGCAATAGCCAGGCTAATGTTTTCCACATTCTGAAAAACCAGGTTGCCCTCTACAGTTGTGCTCTGATTTTGTCTTAGTTTTATTGCATTGTCAGCAATGACCCATCCTACAATGGCATGCTCTTGGTCTTCACTGAGGAGCTTTCTTTAGCATCCTTTAGAGCAGGGGTCCCCAACCCTGTTCCTGGAGATCTACCTACCTGCAAAGTTTAGTTCCAACCCTGATAAAACACACCTGAATCAGCTAATTAAGATCTTCAGGAGCACTTGATAATTACAGACAGGTGTGTTGAGCAGGGCAGGAGCTGAACTTTGGAAGGAAGGTAGATCTCCAGGAACAGGGTTGAAGACCCCTGCTTTAGAGGAACAAAATACAACATACACTGAACAAAATTATGAACACAACACTTTTATTTTTGCCCCCATTTTTCATGAGCTGAACTCAAAGATCTATTTGTCTTAAATATTGTTCACAAATCTGTCTAAATCTGTGTTAGTGAGCACTTCTCCTTTGCCGAGATAATCCATCCACCTCACAGGTGTGGCATATCAAGATGCTGATTAGACAGCATGATTATTACACAGGTGGGGGCAAAAACAAAAGTGTTGCATTTATAATTTTGTTCAGTGTATTTGCTTTGGGACTGGTGGACTACAGTTACTGTGGTACACAGCAACTGCAATGATATCCCTCATGAAATGCTTTACTTACCTGTTGATTTGTTGAATATTCCAGTTAATGGAAGCCACAGTTGACCATCTGAGATTAGGCTGGGCTCTTTCACCAGCCTTTCTCAGTGATAGACCATGGTCTACATCACTGACAGCTCTTACTCTCCTTTGAACAGCATCACACATTCGTACTGTATAACCACTCCTCCCCCTGGTCTAAGTACTCCTCTCCCTGGTCCAGTTACTCCTCTTTCTGGTCCAGCTACTCCTCTCCCTGGTCCAGCAACTCCTTTCCCTGGTTAAGGCAGCAGCAGATGAAAATTAAACAAAAATATTATTCAGAATGTAAGTATATACCACCACCAGCACCCTTTACTCTTGCAGAGGAGCTGAACAAGGGGAGGCCAGTCATTGAGGGAGTGGAGAATGATGATGTTGCTTACTTATTGGTGATGATATAATCGACATTTAGTGGCCTGATTCACTGTCCAGAACCCTGAAAGTGTATTGTATTGCACAATCTATTTTACAGTAGTAGCCTACAAGATCATCTCAGTCTGACTTGTACTTGCACATTGATACTGTGCAATGATTTCCTATTAATTGACACTTCATATGCACATGGGTGCAGTCCAGAGCCCCGATAACGTTTGGGACATCTATAAAAGTTAAGTAAAAGGGCTTAGCTACCAATTGTCACCTCTAACATTAACACTATGTTTTAATATCATCAAATATTTCCAATTCTTATACACCTATTGTTTGAACTTGCCAGTGATTCCATAAAAGGCCTGTTTAATGATAATAATTGCTCTTTGGCCAGGGAATGTGATGAACACAGTAGTCTTTTTAAAGACAGGTGCGCCACTCATACAGAGTAGCAAACCGATGCTTTGCTGATTTCCTCTGCATCTCCAACTGTACAGAAATGTTCCACTGGCAAAAAAAAAAAAAAAAACGAAACTAAATGCACACAGTCTGTGGGACTGTACACACTTTATTGTGGCCAGGGCCAGTTGAAGACTATAAGGGGACCCTGGGCTTTACCTCTTGGGCCCTTCATCCACCAGAACTACTACCTACTAGAGCTGCACGATGAATTGTTAAAAGATTGCGATCTCAATTCAAACATCCACGCGATCTTATTCTTAAATGACGACAATTTGCCTGTGATTATTAAACCTGACAAAATCACACCGGAACATTTAAATCTGCGTTGGTGCTGCCGCTTAGCCACAGTTGTCATGTAACAGCTCAACCACACACACAGTATCATTATTTCTGTGTTACAAATATTCATATTATTACAGAAGAGCTGAGATAAAAGTTTATAATTCAGATATAAACACTGATGTCTTTGTAAGCGATCATAATAGAGCAAATCACCTTTTGAAAGTAACATAGATGGCACTTCAAATAAGGATTGTATCAATTACATCATTACAAGTTAAAAATGTACTGTATTTGTCATTGAATCATTCATTCAAGAGATTCATTCAAAAATGCTGATTCATCTAGTAATGAAACAAGTCTTTATGAGTGAGTCACTAAATCATTCATTCAAATCAATTTTTAAATAATTCAAATTTGTTAAACATTTTAAATAGACTATCGCAATTAACGTGTTTGAAACCAAAAAAATGTGATTCTCAGTTTATCCGGTATCATTAATGACAGTAATGGCCAACAGCAGCATGTTCATTATATTAAGACCTAAATCACGGATCTAATATAACGTAGCACATCAGATTTTTCCACAACTGTTTACGTTCACTTAAGACAACTAAAACTTGGCAAGACAAATAATTCAGTATTGCATGCTGTCTGAGAGGGTTTTCTGTGCACATGCTTTGGTTGTTTCGGTCAGCACAAGTAATGCATAGAGATCTTTTTCATGGCTTATTATTGTGCTTAAAAACTAGTTTTAACATCAAGCACACCCCACACGATTTTCTCATTCATGCATGTTCTTAAAACCGAAGTAAAAACCGAAATGTGCCCAAATATCTTGCTTTAAAGAAGTTATACGAACATCAGATGTAATTGAGTGCTTTGCTTCCGAGGGCATATGCAACTATTATAGATGTAACAAGAGTACTTTATTTACAATAAAACACCATGTTAATATGTATAATAAGGCCTATTTAATTACATGTATAAAGAATCTTTCACATCAGCATTGCAATGCATAAAAATTATTATATTCCACAGCTCTAGAGTGCTACTACTGGGAGCACAACTATGTTATTAAGTTTAAAAGGAGTTAAATTATTTAGTGCTAGATATCTAGAGATAGATATCACAACCTACCAGTAAGTGGTGGTGATTGTCTTTCCCCTTTGACATGATCTGCATTTTCACCTGGGCCCGCATTAAAATATGCTGTGAGCTTTGGAATTTTTTTAACATTACATTTTACTTCATTTTGGGCTAATTTTCGCTTTTGAGATCCACTTTCATATTTTTGAGACATCACTATTACATCAACTCATTAGATTAGCTATTATAGGCGGCAATTATCTTATTAATAATTCAACGCCAATCACTGAATGCTTTCAGACACTTTAAGCAATGTTATATTTTATTGGATTTCAGACAGGATGTTAAATAATGGCCACTGATGATTGCAGGGTTCAGTGAGTGAGAGGGTTTGACTGACACTTCTCGAGCAGGACTTGCAACGCCAACACATTCATTCAAAGCAAAGCGATAAAGCATAAATTTATCATCGGCATCAACGGGGGGCCTGCCCCCAAATTGGGACCCTGGGCTTGAGCCCAGGTAAGCCCTTGCATTAATGCGGCCCAGATTGTGGCGTGTGCTGTTTGCAATGTGTGGCCTCAGTAATCTACAGTCCCTTCTCTCAAGAACCTGTACCACTCATACAGGTAGTTGTCAAGAAAAACCAAAGGGACTGTTCCTGACAGTACGTTCTCTTTGAAATGCTCTGTATACTATGACACTTCAATCATCCTCCACCTCATCAATGAAAGGACACGCCATGATTAATGAAGTCTGACACATGGGATGAGGTCCTGATTTATAGACTATTTCACGAGTTCACCTGCCCATTTAGTTTTTATAGTTAATGGTAAACAAACTTGGCTGGCTACCCTCGAAGGAGGCTTGAACCCGAGGCTTTGCTCGAGCTCCAGTACTGCGCAGAGGAAGAATGAGAATTAGAGGATTAGGGATGCCGAAAAACTGTCGCTGGGATGGCACAGTGACTGCTGCTTATATACGCTTGTAATGATTTTTCACATTGTTTTAGACCAATACATCATATACACATATTTAGAAACTACATTTCTGGTCAATATAATTGTTTGAAATTGTCCCAGAGTCTGTAGCCTGAGTGGCCTGGAGTCATTTCATCCTCCTGACTGTGCAAGAAACAATCCCAACTCAGACTCTTCTATGGAGATAACACTTGCTCTGTTATTCCATCCTGCTGACTACGCCAAAAATGTTAGATCATCTGTCCAAATGTTGGATCTCCAAGCCGAAAATATTAGAGCCAACCCCGGACACCAGAATTTTTTTTGGTATATAGCATACTCAAAACATGTCAACAGCAAGTCTTGTCTGGTACACAAAACTGTATTAACAGCCTTCTATCAGCCTAAGTGTTCAACTGAGGAAGCCAAGAGCAGAAAACAGGAGGTTATGTTTCAATGCTCTGACAAGGACAAATTCAACAAGTGTTATTATATCAAAGCAAAAGCAGTGGAAGATTACTGCTTCACAACATCATCCTATCTGAAATTTCCTACTTTCCACTTCTGAAGTCGGAATCACATCACGTCAAGTGCCTTGATATAATTATGCCTTTAAACAATAAATTGTATTTTACACTTTATTTTGTAATATTCACAATTCAACTTTTAATTGTCAGTTCAAGCTTCAGTATTTGTAGTGATGCTACTGCCCAAAACTGCTAATCACACATGATCTCTCTCTGACATTTTTTTGTTTGTAATAATAATCAAAAATATTAGTTCAGAATCGATTATGGAATTGAAGTAGGAATCGATTCCAAAACTATGTAAAATATGGTGAGGATGTGATGGTCAATTGTACTTCATTCGCATAAAATTTGCTTGATTAACTCATTAATTCTGTATTTCCAACAAAGTGAAAGAAGTGCACTTTGAAGTTATATGGACATTGATAATTACTGATTCCTTTTTCAAATGTTCAAGAAACTATCTTTAAGAAATTATTTGAAAGATAAATCTGATTTTGTGCAAAGACAAACAAGCCTACACATATAAATTAGTGTGTTTGCATGTGTATGGATATAAAGTGAGAATATGTCTCTCATTCAGGTGTGCATGTGACATCCGTGTTGTTGCTCACAGGCTTTTTAATCTGACACACAGACACTGAGGAGTTCAAAGGATGAACAAAGAACCCAAATCCAGCATAGAGAGGCTCAGTGAATGAGGATGTGTATGTGTGTATGTGTGTGAGTGTGTGTGTGTCAGAGACGCTGTAGAAAGACAGAGTGCCGGCTGACACGTCCAAATACACTCCTGCTCTCTTACAGGAGTTTGAAGGGACACGTGTATCAGTGCACTTATAACTGTGCCAGACAGCGAATGTGTCCTCAGGGCAGGCTAGACACCAGGAGTTCTTATTGAATCCAAACACAGTGTCTTCACACTTTCCTTTCCTGCCGATTCCTTTATATGCCACTGATATATCAGCACATCCACTCCATTCAGCCTCCCAGTAACAGCGTCCAGCGACTCTCTCTACACAGAACATGGGGACGCTTATCAAATCTCTCTGGATGATCAGGATATGACTGACACTCTTCCACATATGTCACCTTTCTGTATTTTTCAGACAGAATGAGATTATTATGTGCTGTGTTTGGATCCAGTGTGAGATCACAGGCATCTGAACACAATAAGAGAGAACAGTTACAGTACTTTTTAACACAACAACAATATCTGAAGGTGTGTGTGTGTGTGTGTGTGTAGACATACATTTGTGTAGTCCTGAGGTAATCCTAAACTCCCCTCCATGTTCCACACTATAAAACACACAGTGTCACATTTAGCACATTTGATACAATCTGTAAACACACACATTTGTTTTTGTATCTTCGTGGGGTTTTCCATTAAACTTTTATTGTTTTATTCTGGGCTAAGAACCTAACCCCACAGAAAACTTTTTTTTGCATTTTACAAATTACTCATTTATTTACTTATTTTAGCATATTTATTAATCTGTTTTCCTTATGGAGACTGTTGGCTGGTCCAATGTAGCTGATTTCAAGATTTTACTATCTTCAGGACTGATGGATTATTTAGATTAACAGAATACAATGAGGTAATTCAGAATTTCAAAGAATGGACAGAAAAGTAACTATGCTGGGGTGACGTGGCCACAACATATTAACTTATGAGGGAACCTCTTTTTCTCGTGGTCTCGAATTTAATGCATAAATAAACCTGCATGACCATAGCAACCCGGATATTGGATATTATTAATAAATTAACATTTCATTTTGAATTAAGAATGACAAAGACATTACGGCATTAAAGCTGCAATATGTAAGATTTTTTGCAGTAAAATATCCCAAAACCACTAGGCCAGTGTTATATATGTTTTTCAGCTGAGTACTTAAAATATCTTAAATCATGAGAAAACTGCGATTTTAACCAAGGATATGGTACGTGTCCGGGAGTCGCCTGTCAATGGCGTCATATCCGCGTTACCCTCGCTTTCCGTTTTATTTTGTAGAAGCCATGGAAACACCAAAGATGCTTTAATATATTACATGTTTTATTAGACAAGGGAACAACTGTTTGGTTACATTTATAGACAGAAAACGAATTATTGTTATATATCTTAACACGTTTAGTCTTATTGTTTAAATCTAGTTTTCTTGATTTTCCGAGAATACCATGCTTTTACCATGCCTCAGAGAAAAACACTATTTTGTCAAGTAGCTAACATAGCATAATCGGATGCAGCTTTATGTAGTAACAGTAATACAGAATTTTCTCCATCATACAATACGTTTTAAAATTAATTGCATGCCATTTATCAACACAAGCCACCCAGTATTTATTAATATGATATTCTAATATCAATCTAGCTTACTGCAGTGTGCAACAAGTGTCTCACAGCAGCCGCCGAGCGAACACACAGAGTAACGTTATAACATAATTTTCAACACACTCAATTGTATCTAATATGATAAAGAGCGCTGTGTTACCTCATACGCTTGACCGGAAGAAGCGGCACTGGCGACTGTGGCATAATAAGAGCTCCAGAATTTTCCTTTTGGGTGAACTAACCCATTAAGCTACTTTTTTTTTTTTTTTTTAAACAAATATTTAAGCTACATTTTTATTCATCTCCTCCCAAAGTCTTTTAAATCCATTCACTGATATGTATCTTTTTTTTTTTTTTTCTACGGGGCTGCTGAATACTTGAATCTGATTGGTTGACGAACATTCTAAGGTGTGCAATTATTTTCAGGGAAACGCACAGCCAAAGTAGTTCCAGGCAGGTCTTGACCGCATTACAATTCCATATCACTTCGCCAAATGATTTCAGTTATTTCAAAGGTCCTTACAACCTACAACAGCAAAATAACCAAAGCTCATAATGACACTGACCAAGCAAATAAATATAGTAAACAATAGGATAAAAACGACAAATAATTTCCATAGCGGTCTAAAGTACTGTGAAGATAGTCCGGTGACGTAGGACTATGCGCATCTTTCCAGTTCCCGCTGGATTTCGTCCTCCGTATATAAGCTTAATAAAGCCTGAACCTCGTCGTCGGTCCATCGGTCGTATTTTTAAACTCCATTGTTGATTCGAATAGCAAACAACTCTTACTGCATGCACTGCAACAGACTTTAAAAAATGATTGTTGAAATAAAATGCTGCGTGGAGTCAACCAATCAAAATGCTGCGTGAACTCAACCAATCAGCATGTTCAGTGCCCAAGTCCCACCCCCGAAAGTTCCGGAACTTTGGAAAAGTACTACCTAGCGAGCAGGTACTTTCAGAGGGGGAATTTTTTACCCGGAACTTTATTTAGACCCTGGTTCCTGCGAGTACCACCCCAAAGTTCCTAGTTCCTGGGGAAAGTTCCTGAGGTGGAAACGCGGCTTAATAGGCAACACTTGGGGAAAGCTAATCAACAAGAAAGACTACAAAGAACTACAAAACATGCCACAAGACAAAAAAATAACAAAAAGTCCTCACACGAGACGGGAACACAAGACAGGAATCATGACATACAGACACACACTTGCACAGAAACGTGTTTCTGCCCTGCTTTGATGATTTTATCAGTACAATAGTTTAACAACTTAAAAGCTACATGACATTTCTCACTAGTGAGGTAATAATGGCGGTGTCTTTTGGAGCAGATAAACTAACTATTTCGCTATTAGTAGAAACTCTGCTTCTAAACACTGTTGTGAGACGCATACCCTCAGGTAATTCACATACGCTTAATCTCACTCTCTCACTCTCTCTCTCTCTCTCTTTCTTTCTTTCTTTCTAACTGCATTAATAACTGCTATCAATGGCTGAAGCCTCCTTTACTATTTCTAAAATTAAGTTTTGGAATTAGCAACAGAGGCTTGGAATTAAATGCGCAAGACATTAGTCCTACACACGAGTGTTTTAAGAACAAACACCTGAAAAAAATGTCTTGAAATACATCATCTGAGCAATGCATTGAGATGTGGTAACAATATTATAAGCAGAATAATTGACTCCAAGCTGTTGAATTATTGAAAAATTTGCGTCGTGGCCGCATTACCACCTCGGGTGTGCGTTATTTTTCTAATAATTCAATGGCCTGGAGTTTAATGTTTGTATGTATGTATTTATTTTATTTTCCACTTCATCTATGAAGGCCTTCATCTTTTTCCTCAAATAATTATAATGTAAATAATGTGTGATGTAATATACCAATGTAATATATCATATAATAATAATGTATAATGTAATAATGTAAAGTTTAACTCCAACCCTAATTAATCACACCTGAACCAGCTAATCAAGGTCTTGCTACGCATACTATAAACTTCCAGGCAGGTGTGTTGAGGCAAGTTGGAGCTAAACTCTGCAGGACAGTGGCCCTCCAGGACCAAGTTTGGATACGCCTGCAGTACAGTAACATTTATTCAACACCAAGGGTAATTTGAAACATTTATCTTGTATTGTTTGGTACCGATTGTTCAATGAACTGATTGTTAAATGTACTAAATTGAAAGATAATGCTGTTGTGTTTTGGTGATTAATCCAAATGTTCTCATTACATATCATTATGATCTTGTTTTGAAACAATGATTATGTGGGGGCAAAAATATGTACAACTAGAATGAAAGCATGAAATCAGGTTTTGAAAGAATGACCAGCAGTGTTACAAATGTGATTGGTCTGGAGTTTTGTACTTTTGAAAATGTAGGCCTTATTTGAAAATAGTACCAAAGCAAATAATAAAAAAAAACTGATAATATCCATTTCTGATCATCTTGAATTGCAATGGTCATGCATGTGTTAAGACCCTGAGATATTTTGGTGTCTATATCAACTGTCCTTGTGTATACTATCTCTCTCTCTTTGTGTATGTGTGTGTATAGACATGTTTGTGTTCCGGTGGGTGTTGTCTCTATTAACATGTGGAAAACTGTGATTGGTCCTGCCAAGCACCTGACCCATACATAAGGACCGCCCCAAACACTCATCCTCTGCCTTCGTGCCTTGAATGAATTACACTTCATTGACTGTTTTCCTTCGCTATTGTTCGTTTCGTTATCGTTTGATTGAGAAAGAGTGTCCTGCCAGAGAGATTGTGAGTGTTTAGTGAAACTGTGAGTGTGTTTGTTAATTGTTATTTCTGATTCCCCGGTTTATTTGATTATTGCCTGTTTGACTATGACTTGGATTCCAAATTTGATTTGTTTGCCATAAAACTACTGCTGTAAATATTCTTGTAAATACTTTCTTGCCAAATTAAGGGATGTAGGGGGTTTGACGCCAATTTATTTGTATCTATTTTCACTTTGTTTATGGTTCGGGGAGGTAGGTAAGTTAAGCTGTATTTTGTTTTCTTTATTTTCATTGAAGTAATTTAATTTATAAAAGAAGATTGTTTTAGTTTGTTATTTTGGCCTGGTCTGCCCCTGACGCTAAACCCTTTTATTGTAAATTAAGCTTGTATTATTCGACATCTCTCTGGTATTGAGACTCGCTTCCTTCTTTCTGTTACGGATGACCCCTAGCGGTCGTAACACATGTTTGTTTACACATTAAACTCATGGCCACATGAAAAGGATGTCAACATGAGAAGTCATGGCCATGAGAAAAATTTGCTGTTCCCTCCACATACAATCTTGAGGCCACAACTTTACATTGTATGCCCATGACATAAGGATGTCATTACCTCAACAAGATGTTCTAGTGGCCACAACGTTCCCACAAATTAATGGCCTGGTTTCACAGACAAGACTTAGATTAAGCCAGGATTAGGCCTTAGTTCAATTAAGGCATTTAAATAGCTTTTTGAAACGTGTCTTAGAAAAAAACATTACTGGTATGAGTCAATGGCACTGACATATTTTAAGATATGTCAGTGAAAGTTGATTTCAGTTAAAACAGCCCAAACGTGCATTTTATTCCAAGACTAAAATTTCATTTTCCACCGTGGGGCTGATAACAGAGCTCTTTGGAATGTAATACAAATGCGTCAGTCGTCACTGCTTTGGTAACCCAAGAGTTTACAGATGGAATGAGATGTAAACAGTGACCTTATTATGGAGAATGATCAGATATTTCTAACAACTTACGTTAACTTTGCTCAAATTGTACGCTTGGCCAGCTACAGAGAAACTGGTAGTCAGGCGACAGACAATCTACCAGACATTCTACCAGCACCCATACAATGCAAGTAGATTGATTCAATTACACTTTAGGATAGATTAGAGAAAGGAGTTTAGCATCAGCTATTTCCAAAATGATGTGCATGATCCAGACATTTACTATAATGACAACCTGTGTAAAGCAAGAAAAGGTACCATCCATATGCATAAGCAACAAGTTTGATGTATTAAAACTCACCCAAGTCATTTTATTCATTTTGATTGCTCTTTAATTAAAATTTTCCAGTAGGAACCACTTTTCTTAGTATAAAATAGCAACTGCACTTTATTTTACAACACATGCACTTACTTGTACTAACAGTGTACATAAAGGATTTGTTTACTTCAGAATTAAAATTGACTGATAATTTATTCAGCTCCATGTCATCCAAGATGCTTGTCTTTCTTTCTTCAGTCGAAAAGAAATTAAGTTTTTGAGAAAAAAAAATCATGATTTTTCTCCATATAATAGACTTCACTGGGTTACAATGAGTTGAAGGTCTAAATTGCAGTTTCAGTGCAGCCTCAAAGGGCTCTACACGATCCCAGACGAGGCATAAGGGTCTTGTCTAGTGAAACATATCGGTCAAAAAAAAAAAAAAATTATGTATTTTTTAACCACAAATGCTTGTCTTGCACTGCTCTGCGATGCATTACGTAATCACAACGGAAAGGTCATGCGAGTCTGCCTCAACCATCTGATGGTGCGTTCACACCAGACGTGAATGAAGCGTTAAGCGCGAGTGATTTACATGTTAAGTCAATGCAAAGACGCGAACTGACATCCTGCGGCGTGAATTGAGCGTTTCGAGCGTTTGCGCGTGAATCGCGCAAGTTGAAAAATCTGAACTTTTTAACCAATGAGGAGCTTGCTCTAGTAGTGACGTGATTACGACGTAGCGAGTGGAGACAGAAATCCGAAACAACAATGGAGGACAAAATCGCTCTACGATACGTCTTCATACTTTTATAGAAACAGGAATAAAAAGGATCTTGCTTGGACGAAAGTGAGTGAGGAGGTCGGACAATCTGGTAAGTTGTAAAAAACGGTCTTTACTCAATTTGAGCTATATATATATAACTTATACATATTGAGACTACAAGCTAGCTAAAGCCGGCAAATTGAGCTTATTCGCCGTATTTTTCAACTACTTTCTCGCTGACAAGTTGTTTATTCAGAGGAAGTGTGCAGAAAGAAGTGGAAGAGTCTGAGGGACACATATTTAAAGGAAATATGTTTATTTAAAGGCCTCTCATGACGTGAATTTGCGTCTGTTATGAAGCAAATTTCACGCGCGAATGAAGCGAGTAAACTCAAAATGTTCAAGCGTCCGACTACACGCGAATAGCGCGATTTATTCGCGCAAGTCGGTCTGGTGTGAACGCCCCATAACACCGCTTATTACTGTCAGAATGATTGAGCTGGCCAATCAAATCAAAGAAGGCGGCGCTTACTGTTCACAGAAGACTAGTGCAAATTCCAATGCAACGCTTTCGTTTTAGCAGTTAAAGAGTATGTGGTGAGTAGGTAGCTAAACATTTAATATTTGATGTCTGTTTTATGATTAAAATATTCAGCGACGGACAGTAATATCCAGTGATGCTAAATACTCAACTTTTTTTTTAATTGAAAACATGCTGTTGTTTGATTATATTGATATGATTAATGTAATTCATAGTTAAATGTGATGAGACAAGAAATGTTTTGCATTTTTGACATATCAGACACAAATAAGAGCGAATACTTAAAAAAAAAAAAAAAAACATTATATGCAAATAGTTTAAATTGATCAATAACTAAAATAAATCTGGAAGTTTTGCCGTTCTTATTTCTTTTTTGTTATTCCCTTAAATCCTTTTTAATTATTTGATACCTTTAAATAAACAGAAAAAAATACCCAACCCCCCACTAAAGATTTATATTACAACTGTGCCAATTTGTAGCGATAGTTTCTGTGTTGCTTTTTTCATAACAAATGCTATAGAAAAAGGGGGGAAAAATGGTAATGAGGAGCCATCAATAGTCTTACCTGTAATTATATCCTTATTGTAACAAATGCTATAGTTAAACAATTAAAAGAAATGTTACTTTTAAGGCCGAGTACAAGTTAGAAAGAGCTGTAAAATATGGACCTTCTTGAATTATTGCCTTAACAATTAGTTTTCTCTATGTGTAAAACGTTTTATGACAGATATTAGGAAAAACCTGGCTTTCAGGTATTCTAAGAGATGACAGGAAATGAACATGTTCAGTATAAGAAAATTTTAAGTAAAGATAGTTTGACTTCCCATGGAACTTTGTAAACCAGTGAATGTTAACTATAGGCTACTTTATTGCAGTTATGTTGTCAACCAATTTGCATGTTTGAAACCTTCGGTGGGTACCTGCACTTTTTTATTTTTTTCACTTAAAGCACTGCCCAGTATAACAATAACAAGGCATGTCAACATTGCGAGCCGGCATGCTTGTGTAAACACAATGCATTAACAGAGTCCATTTGCCAGGTTTACTTACAACAGGTAAATTTAAATTTAGTTTTCAAATTATTTTTTAAAAGGTTTTTTCTTTTTTATTCTAATTACCGCTTCCAAAGACTGTTTTTTTTTTTTTTTTTTTTACTTGTACTTAGTCTGTTTCAATGTCTGAAATCTAAAATAATCATTTTGTTGCCATCAGCCCATTTCATGGCCGCCACAGAGGATGCGCCAAAGTAGACATAAGGCCGTGATATTAGAGGTATACTGGGACCCACGAACTTGGCAAATAGGACAATGCACACAGCCGTAATGCGCCATCAGCCCAATTCATGGCTTAGTTTCTTGGCCGTCACAGACGATGCATTAAGTAAGGGATAATGTACATCCAGCCGGTTGTTATCTCAGAATAAACCCCGACAGGGTGAACTGGACCCTGACGCGAAGGTCCCTTTGGGGCTCCGTACAAATGCCTGAAAAAAAAACTGGACATGGAATTGTTCTTAAAACAGGGCCAAATGTTGGTAAAGTGAGAAAAACTTTGTCATTTTGCACTGAGCATTCATTACAGGAATACAAATTTCACATGATTGTTCTTGTTGCTTGTAGAAAGAGTTTACTACGTGAGTAATGTTCAACGAGACTGAGGGAAGTTAGCGAGGGAAGGGCATAAAAAGACGAACTGGAACACAGCCTTGGTGTGTTCAACTTGAAGGGGCGCTGCACAGTCCAATCGGATGCAGACGATCGCTATGCAAAAGCTGCGTGCGCTTGTGACTCTTTAGCTCTGCCCACGGCACGCCTCCAGGAGCTCGGCTTTTTCGGAACAGCATATTTATATTTTATAAATATGATAAAACTAAAAACTTTTTGGAGATATGAAGGATGCAATATTACTCTATAAGTACTCAAGATTAACATGAGATTGGCGGAAACTGTGTGTGTTATGTACCCTTTAAACAAGTACACACACACAATCACAGATAATACAGCTCAAGTAATAATATACAACGTTACCGATTGTTACATCTTTGTTTGTTTTGTGTTTTTGAGTAGTCTGTGGGCCTAATAACAGTTGTACAATGATAAATCAGTTTTTGCTATGGATCTTTCATAAAACTGCATCAAAGTACAATGAAAAACATACAAACAAACAAAAAAAATGATCCTGACCGCTGGGATGGTTTCTGCACCCATTAGAGTTTTTGCCTTTTAGACAGAATTTCAATCACCAAAAATTCAACTCTGAAATCCTCTGACTTTATTTTTTATTATTTGCATGTTGTATATCTGCACTTTTGTGATTTTTATACAGCAGCATGTGAATGAGACTTTTGTTTTGGATTGGCGCTATGACGTCACAAGGCCAGCAGGTGGCGGTAAGACGTCATAAGGCTGCACCGCGCTCCTGCATCTGGTGATATTCGGCTGAAGACAAGTTTGTGGCTTTTAGCTTTTAAAGTTTTTAAATCAATGTAAGCTCCTCAGACAATTCTATAGTTTTTACAATAACTAAATGAATTAATTACTATTGAATATAACATGGAAATGCTTTATATAACGTTACTTTTATGAGTAAAGCGCATAGAACTAAGAGTAAGAAAAGGTGCATTTCATTTCGTTGTCAATATAATTAATCAGCTTATCGTAAACGTGAATTCGGTAAGTAGTGATGGAGAAACGGAGCTTTTGAAACTTCGTAGAAACTCTGTTCCGTATAATACCGTATAAGAGTAGTAACCATGTTTTTTTTTTTTTTTTTTTTTTTGGAGGATTGTAAAAACACAGTTTCACTATAAATACTATGGTTAAACTATGGTTATAGTGTAGCAAACTATGTTTAATTTGTGGTTGATTATTGTTCATAAGTTTTAACACGCAAGAAAACATGCGGTTTACCTGAGGGAAGACGTGATCAAAAAGGTGTAAGATGTCTTTCATTATTGTCATTTACTTTGTGTTGTTAAATAGAGAAAAAACATTTGCATTTAAGTAGCTTCTAGCGTATTCTTAATCTTAATCTTAATTATTGAAACACACACACACACACACACACATAACAATAAAGTCTCAAACAGTCCATACTAATTCTCTAAGTTCTCTTAAAGTGGAAAGATAAGCATTTTCATTCATCCATACATTGTTGCAACAACAATTAGTTGCCATTGTTAAAAAAATATAACTGAACAACATTCATGCTTTCAACTTTTATGCCATCTGTTATCCTGACATAAAAATAAATAAAAGTGCATCATTTTGAATTCTTTTCAAAATTAAATTGTACCTTACCAGTGTGCTGACTACTGAACTAGGGAGCTGATTGAGACTCACCCAGTGATTTAGTTTGGATTTATTTTTCTTTCTGTTAATTATTCTCATCTTCACCAGGAGTTTTTCTGTGTTTGGACACTCTGTCCTGTTTAAGCAACTGAGATCCATGTGACACAGTATTATAAAGATGGCGTTTAGTAAAGAAGAGAGTGAAGACATGAAGATTGAAGAAACATTCACTGTGAAACAAGAAGAATCAGAGGAACAAATAAAGATGTTGTTTATTAAAGAGGAGAGTGAAAACCTGAGGATTGAAGACGTATTCAGAGTGAAACAAGAAGATACTGAGGAACAAACAGGTTGGTTTCATTCTCAAAGGTAAACAAGTCAATTGTTTCTTATTAAAAGCTGTACAGAAATGCATGATATTTTTGAGGAATGTCACATGAGTGTCAGAAATAAAGTGGTTTTATTGGAGAAGATCCTACTTTCATATTGGACATTCGTTATAGGCCTTTAACACGTCGTCACATCCAGCTCTGGATTGTCAATGACAGATGCCAGTTTTGAGAAGATAATTAGTTATCAATAAATACCAATACTTAAATCTGTTTATGCTTAAACGATACTCTATAGGTATGTCTTTTTTTTTTAAAAAAAAATTGTTTAACATCTCAGAGATGCAATTGTCAGTGCATGCCGGTAAATGAGCAGCACGCAGCTCAAGTTACTGCCAGAGGAATCATTGGACTGATTTAACTTTATTTTTAATGTTTTCTTTATTTTTGCATTATATCACCACCCATTATTGTCTACAGTATAATGTTGTCCAATCATTGCACTTAAAAAAACTTAGGAGAGCTCTCGTATTTCATCAAAAATCTCTTAATTTGTGTTCTGAAGATGAACAAAAGTCTTACAGGTTTGGAACGATATGAGGGTAATTAAAGGATACCCATAAAGATTGGTGTTTTTTGTTGTTGTTTTACATTTACAAAGAAATACTCCAAATAAAATTTAATTGTAATTTTATATCAGTAAGTCTTAAGTGATATGTCAATAAATATATTAATGAATTTGAAGTATACACCCTTTAATTGTATTCGAATGATCTATTACTCTTAATTGTATGACCAAAAATGACAGTATTAAGTTTTTTTTTTTGTTATCGGGGGCTCCATGTCATGAAGTAATCAATCATCACAAGGAACAAAACAAATACACATGTATACTAATAATATAGACAATGAACATTATTTGACATTTAAAAATAATTTTGGTGATTTGTCCTACAGTCTGCCTGTGCCTTTTGATTTCTGACCTGCACAGGCAAATGACAGACTAAATATTTTTCCACCTGTTTAATCTAAGTTTAGCATCTGCAGCTATAATGTTCTCGTTGCTTGCATATTAGAATGCAATTTCTAAAATGTTATTAGAATAAATAAATTTTAAAAAAATGTTATGATACAGTAAGCATGAAATAGATCAGATCAATAGGACTACACAGTATCAGTATGATTATTTTTACCATCTAATATATATATATATATATATATATGTGATCTGCAAAAACCCATCACATGGTGAAATTTTACCTATTACAAAATCATATGAAAGCTGGATTCGAGCCCTTTCCAAACCTGTTTTTACTTCTTTCATAGCTTGTCTGCTGTAACAAAAGTTATGGTTATCTGAAGTCGGCTGATCGCTCTGATTTTCAGGAACAGAATTTTGAGAAAAACAGGTTTAAATAACGGTCACCCCCTTTTTTCGCATAGACATGAAAATGCACTATCCAAACATAAATGGTTGTAATTCAAAAATGCTTTGGAATATAGATCTAAGATTGGTCCTGTTTTAAAGAAGACACTTCTCAGATTATTGTAGAAGTGAAATAAATTATGAAAGTGAAATTTAAAAAAAACAGTTATAGAAGTTAATTTTTATGAAAATGTAAAAATATAACTGTTTATATTTTATAATAATATATTACAAAGCATGTTTTACTCTTAAACTGCAATAAAATAAAAGCCAAAAATGTCAACATTCCAAATTTTAGGTTGAAATATTTCAAAAATGAGCTTTCAGTAAGATTTTGTTTGGGCGCAGTACCAAACATTTTCACTAGATGACACCCAAGCTCCATATCTGACCGTTTAAGGGCGCCTCCATTTATTGAGTGATCTGAACCATATATTTCCATATTTTCATACATTTTATGAAGTAGACATTCTATTCAGAAGTAGTATGTATAGTTTGGCATTATTTGATTTGAATTCCACCTCTAATAAACACATAATTTGAACATGTGTGTTCATTATAGCTCCATTGTTCTCTGGTGCTCCGCCTTCTCACGATAACGTTGTATTAGAAAAAAAAAACTTTGCGTGGCGTAGTTTATACAGGACTGGCGGGAAATTTGCATTAATACAGCTTCATTCTGAATGTCGTGGTTTATTTTGTTAGGTGAACTGTCTTTGTAGTGTTAAAAGAGAGAGAAAGTTATGGCCATTTTTTTTGTTGTTGTTGTTGTTGTTGTTTTTACCCCCGCTGGGTGTGTTCTTAAACAGTAACGTTAGAGAAAGACAGCCTATAAATCGCTATTTTTCTGCACTTAACAGGCAAATTTTGCCAAGATATTTTCAGAGATGATAGACAAGATGTTATAGAATGATAATATAATGAAAACCCAATTTTGACAAAAAAAAATTCGACCTATTTTTTTACCTTACTGAAAACGTTCCATCGCGACATCCGATGGGTTTTCCCAGATCACATCACATATATATATATATATATATATATATATATATATATATATATATATATATATAAAATCAATTAGTTGATGTAGCCTTAATACCAATAATAAACTCCGCTACCTTGGAGAGTTGTGCAGTTTGATGATGTTGTGAGGAAATTGGCATAGCGTGAAATGTAACGATAATATTCTTTGGGGAAAGCAGAGGACCTAATACTGAGCCCTGTTGCATTTCCATACTTGTGTTTGATGAGATGTCTCTTTGTTTACACAGACTGATGGAGGTCAGATAAGATCTAAACTATGCTGACGGTTGTCAACAAATGGCAACAATTCTTAATCTATTCAAAAGAATGTTTTGGTCTGTTGTTGAAAGATCTAATAGCGTGTTGGTTTTGATGGTAAACTGGCATTAACCTATATTTGTCTCTCTCTCTTTTTTTCTTTTCTTTTTTGCTTTAAACATGATGACACTGAAAGAGGAGAGTCAAGAACTGCATAAACTAGAAGAGAAAGATCAATATGAGAAACATGTCACAACTAGAGAAAAATCCATACAAACTGAAACGATTTCCTCACGAAAAAGAGCACCAAAGAGAGAATTTAACAGTTCCTTCACCTGCTCTCAGTGTGGAAATAGTTTCAATCAAAAGCATAACCTTGAAATCCACATGAGAATTCACACTGGAGAGAAACCTTTCACCTGTGAGCAGTGTGGAAAAAGTTTCATTCACAAAGGAAACCTTAATTCCCACATGGTAAGTCACACTGGAGAAAAGCCTTTCACATGTGATCAGTGTGGAAAGTGTTTCAAACGTAAAGTAACCCTTAAAAACCACATGACGATTCACTCAGGAGAGAAGCTGTTTAAATGTGATCAGTGTGGAAAGCTTTTCAAAAGTAAAGTAACCCTTAAAAACCACATGAGGATTCACTCAGGAGAGAACCGTTTTACATGTAATCAGTGTGGAAAGAGTTTCAGTACTAAAGATAGCCTCAAGAGGCACATAACGCTTCATACTGAAAGTAAGCCTTACACATGCAAAGAGTGTGGCAAAAATTTCACATATAAAGAATACCTTGATTCGCACATGAGAAGTCACACTGGAGAAAGCCCTTTTACCTGCAAACAGTGTGGGAAGAGCTTTTCACATAAAGGAAGCCTTCAGACTCACATGAGGATTCACACTGGAGAGAAGCCGTTCACATGTGATCAGTGTGGAAACAGTTTCAGACATAAATCAACCCTTGATTCACACATGAGAAGTCACACTGGAGAGAGCCCTTACACCTGCAAACTGTGTGGGAAGAGCTTCTCATATAACACAACCTTTAAAGGTCACATGAGAAGTCACACTGGAGAGAGCCCTTACACCTGCAAATTGTGCGGGAAGAGCTTCACACAAAACGGAAATCTTAAGATTCACATGAAATCTCACACAGGAGAGAAACCATTCATATGTGTTGAGTGTGGGAAACGTTTTACACGTAAACGAGCCATTAATTTCCACATGAAGAAGTTTCACTCTGGAGAGGAATGTTTTATATGTCATCAGTGTGAAAGGAGATTCCCAGACAAGAAAAGTCTTAACAAGCACATAAAAATTCACTCCAGAGAAGAGACATTCATGTGCCAGCAATGTGGAAAGAGTTTCAGATTTAAAGGAAATCTTAAAACTCACATGAGAGTTCACACTGGAGAGAAGCCTTTCACTTGCTCTCACTGTGGAAAGAGTTTCAATCAGAAAGTAACCCTTGAGGTTCACACGAGACTTCACACTGGAGAGAAACCTTTTACATGTGTTAAGTGTGAGAAGAGTTTCACATATCGAAGAGACCTGAAACGCCATTTGCAAACTCATTCTGGAAAGAAATTGCAGGGGGCTGAATGTGACAAGAGGTTTACAAAAAGGAGCAATTTCAAAAATCACCTGTACATTCACTCTGGAAAAAGGCGATTTAATTGTAATCAGTGTAATAAAACATTTCTTTTGCCATCACACTTACAGATACATCTGAAAAGCCACGCAGATGTCAGACGCTATTTGTGTTCTTTGTGTGGAAAGAGATTTAAATGGCTTGGCCATTTAAAATGGCACCAGAAAATACGCGTTTGTGTGAAACTAAGGCTACGTGCATCCCACAGCTGAATGTGGGCCAGATCTGATTGTCCACCTTCATTGGCACTCTTTTTTGTGGCGGGCTTTAGCCATTTATCTGAATGATCGGGCTAGTGCTTCCTCAAGAAAGTTTATCGTTTTCACGTTTTAAGTCTTGTCAGTTTAAACATTCAAGTGATTTTAAGCCTTCAATCACAAGACTCTGTGAAAGGAAACGGTGTGCAAGTTTTGGAGTACAGAGTTCTGTTTCGCGTCTTCTTGAGCAAATACACACAAAATTATGCCAAAATGCCCATTTTGACGAGTATCCACATAAACACAGTCTTAACTGAATGTAAACAGTTATATCTTTGTGTGTGTCAATATAATGAATCTGTGCAATAGGCATTTAAGTGACCGCAGCCTCATATACCTTATGTTTTAATAATGTTAATCAAACACCAAAAGAAAAAGAGATAGTTACTCACTGCTCTTAACTAAAATTCTGTAGCTTTTATATTATCTGTGTATATTTAATTCACACAGTAATAAAATTTTCACAAGTAGGCCTACTGTAAAGTATCTTTTTTTTTTCCTGTTGTATTTATTTGTGCTATTTCACTGGTATCTAAAACGTTGGTATCGTAAGGTTACGGTAAAAAAAATTAAAGCATTAACTTTATTTATTTAGGCAAGGCCAGTGAATGTTTTGGCAGGGCAAATAAATATATAATCTAAAAAAAAACCTTAAGGCCCCGATATATACTTCAAGGAACTCGGAGTCTCAGTGCACACCTACTATACGGACTTTTCCAGAAAGTTAACTTTGGCAAGCTGTTTTGAACTTCCAAAACAAACTCCAAATGAACTTCGTTTCGGCTTGATTTTGTTCGAAATGACGTCACATCAGTTCGTTCATCGATTTAGTTTGAAGTATATTGGGGCCTTTAGGGTGCGTTCACACTTGGCATGTTTGGTTCGATTAAAACGAACCTTTTTAAAACGAACCTGCGATTGCTCTGTTAGTGCGGTTCATTTGAGCATGTGTGAACGCTGCCATCCGAACCCTGGTGCGCACCAAACAAGCGGATCGAGACCGCTGAAAAGATGGGTCTCGGTCCGCTTCCAAACGAACTCTGGTGCGGTTCGAAAGATATGTGAACGCAATACGTACCAAAGACATGTAAACGAACCAAAAACAGGAAGATGAGACCCTAAAAAGGACAGAATCCTCACGCATATCAGTTTTCTCTTGTCATAGTCGCGAGTTTGCCCATCACAGGCATCAGACGCGCGTCTCCACGCAGCAGATCGTTTGTGTGTGACGGAGGGATTCCCGCCGCTGTTTTGACTCCTTTACACATTTTATAAGCTCTTCACAAGTTCCCAGCTGGCCAAAATACCATCATTTGCAGGCTACGCACACACAACGAGTGCATTTACCTCAGCACACAGCATTGTTTTGGATGTTCAATAAGTTCCGTCTCAAAATAGGCAATACGTCATAAAATCCGACCAGTCAGGTTGTGAATGTATCCCTATGCCTTTAGGTTCGGTATCTTTTGGTTCGGTGATAAAATGGCCAATCTGAACGCTAATCGGACCAGGACTAAATGTTTTTTTTTTTTGGTCTGGACCAAATTAACCGAACTACAAGTGTGAACGCACACTTAGTGTTTAGCCCTGAGTTCATATTTCTGTTTTTTAGCTAGTTAATAGTGATACTTGATGATAATAATAATGATATGATGACAATTTTCTGTTAGTCAACCAGGCGGGGAAGAGCTGAAAACGGAGACGTGAAGTCGGACACTTTCTGCTTCACGTAGTGACGCTCACGCTGCATTTGCAAACTTTATCACAGCTGAAGTGAAATAAATGCAATATTTGACTAATACACAGATGTTTCAGAGACATTTTCATTCAATACTTTGTACTGCTTACAGTGTCTTGTTTTTACAAGAATAAAGTTAAACATAAGCATATATTATTTAAATACCAATGTAGTGGGGTCTACTTTTTTTTTTAATCAGTTTTACTTTGAGAAACATTACACAATATAACATCGCGAAAACATGAAAAGAGCTTTAACTGTTATAAAAATACAGATTTGTGAGCATTAGTGGAACTGAAGTTTTAAGAATAAATAAGAAACACACGTGATCATTGTCATGCGGTGAATCCGGCCAATCGTGGAACAGCTGTGTCATCATCAGAGCTCGTGCAGCCGCATAAACTTAAATGTAATAATTGAGTCAACTTTATATATTCATTAATGTATTCATATTTATGTTGATTTAACTTATTTAAAAAAGAAAAACACTATTTGAAAAGAAAAAAGCTACAAAAACATAGATGATTTAACAAAAATAAGCTCATACCACTTAATAGTACCTCATGTTAAATGTAGAATGCTGCCTTTTTTTTAATAGATAGGATGACTTATTTTTTAGAGTGTAGTTAATGTCATCTTTCTCAAGTGAACAAAAATCCACGGGTATACAAGGCAAGGCTCAACTAAATAGTGAAGTTTGTGCAATATGTAGTTTTTTTAGTAGTTTAGTATATGTATTTTGTGCTGTTATGATTTTCTTCATATTCTGACTTACAATGTCATGTTTTACACACCTCACTGTAGGTAACAGACAAATTTAAAATTAAAATACAGGATTTACTCTATGAATGTAGCTCTATTAGTTACAAAATCTGAATCTTTCAACTCAGTTCCTATATTTGGGGGAATACTTAAAGCTTTAAGTATTCCCCCAAATATAGGAACTGAGTTGAAACCACACAAGGAGTATGTGAGAGATGTTCCTTACAGCCTCTATTTTAAAAATATGCTTTATTCTTTATGTTCCAGGCTGTAGTTTAATACAATGTGGGTAGCATTTCAGAGTTAAGTCCACTAATATCATAGTACTGACAGTGCATTGACTATACCATACTGTACATGGTGGTACAAAATAAAAACAGGGCCTACACCCCATACTCTTAAAAATAAATGTTTATCATCCGCATCTGTGGTTCAATAAAGAACCTTTAACATACATTGAAAGTTTCTTTGTAGTGGAAAAAAAAGATTCTTTAGATTCTAAAATGTTTTTCACACTAAGAAAAAAGGTTCTTTTGAGAACTGTTCACTGAAAGGTTCTTTGAGGAACCAAATATGGTTCTTCTATGGCATCACTGCAAAAAAAAAAAAAAAAAAAAAAAAACCCTTTTAGAACTATTATTTTTAATGGCAAATGAAAACAGCTTATTTTATTTGGCCGGTTCACACATTCCCAGTGGTACCAGCCATAGCAGCGCTCAAATTCAGTTTGAAAGAGACAGTGACATCATTACAAAAATATAAATTAGAAAGAAAGGTCAACCCATATTAAAAAAAAAAACAAAACAGATTAAAACCCAAGAGTAAATGGTCTCCGAGGTGTGCAAGGATATTTGTCCCCACATGCCAAGCAAAACTCAGAATTGTCTTCTGTGGAAACAAAAGCATTAAGGTATTGGTGCAGTGCACATCACCAATATCATGTACAACATCTTATCACGTAAAAAGAAAAAAAAAACCTGTTTGCTGTAGCAGACACAGGCCTATGTCTTGCCCCAACACAGCAATGTCTCCATCTGTGCACTGAAATTCCAAACTGTCCCCTTTTATAACCGCTTCTGCAAAATACAAAGAGCACTGACAAAGCATAAATCCACATTTTATTTATTAATAGAAATTAGTAAAATAAATAAATAATAATAATAATGATACAGACAAATACCCCAAAATAAGTGCCATCTTTTTGAAAGTTGGCACCTAATTTGGCTGTTTGAGTGCCTTTGGTGGATAAATCTTTTATTAAAAGCAACAATCTGACCAACACTTTGAGGGTCTTCATACATTTGTTCTAAACTTGCTACCATTCTGCAGTGAAGCAGTTTGGTTCTACTTTCACCAAGGGAGTTCAAATATAAAATTCTTCTTTCCATTGGATATATCACTTGTCAAGATGGGATCATGAAATAATGACTCAATGTTGATTTAAGCCTTTGTAGTTTATGGAGAAGGATGGAAATGGAACAAACCAGGAGTGTCCAGTGGTCAGTCTCATTAACTGATCCCACCAGCACATAATTTGTCTCTGGAACCTTCAATAGGAGGGGATCTTATTTCCAGTCAATTTTGTATGTCTCTCTTATCTGACAAACTCAGTGAGGGGTGGGTTCCATTTGACCGTATGTGCACTGCAAGTGGACTTAAAAGGGTATTTCGCCATTTTAAGGGAGATTCCAATCTGAAGCAGGTGTGTTTGTATGCAGCTGTTCGCAGTTGCGTGAGATGCAACAGTTACATGTTATGTGTTGTTTACCTGGCTATATCCAGTCTAAAAACAGTGTGCATCCCAATGTTTGAGCAGTCAGTGTGGCACATCTGTTTTGTCATTCACAGTATCAATAGTGATCTAACGTACCAGCAGATGACAAAGTCATGGTATTCTCATCTGTCCTTTTCAGAGATATATTGAAACTGTTGATTTACTCACTTTATTGCAGTGTTTTCTCTCCTCTTCAAGGGCCTTACAAGGGTATCAATGAGAATATCACTGGTTATTTTCCTCCGATGCTGACCATGGGTCTTTCGGGTAAGGCCTGATTAGTTCAGGACAAAAAACTCCTGGTTCTCCTGGTGAACATACTCATACTGGTGTGTGTGTGTGTCTATTTCATTTTCAGAATTTGATGGGCAACACATTACTTAAATCAATTTCTCCTACTTTAGTGGTGATGACTTCCTCCTCTTGCAGTGACAGAGAAACTGGAAGAAAAGTGAGGGTTACTTCTTCAAGACTGTCTGAATTTATGGTCAGGAAGAGCCAGGGGACCAGATGTGACATGCAGAGCAGCAGTGGATGGCTCAGATGGAGATGTGAAGGTGGAGGTGGACGACCCAGGAGAAGATATGATGGCAGCAATGGGCTGCCCATGAGAAGATGTGAAGGTGGAAGTGGACGGCCCATGGAGAGATTCATCTGGAGGTGGTCTGTCAGTCACTGAAGCTGGGAGAAAGTAATCTCTGTTGAAGATATCTAGGTTGAATGGCCAGATCCCAGTACTCCTAAACCCCTTCTTGACATTTTGTGGTGATGCTCCCATCAGCAAGATGTTGTTGAGTAATTGTTGCAGGTCATCGATGGTGAGTGTTTCTCCTGGATTCTTCTGGTGCCACTTGTCCATTTTACAGTTGAAGTGTTTTTTTTTCAGTGGCCCAGACTTGTCCAGTGGTTGTAGTTGGTGAGTGCAATGTGGTGGAAATGATAACATAACCACGCCATTTGCCTGAGAGAAATTGATGGCTTCTATTGACACATGGGAGGAATGGTTGACCAACAGGAGCAAGATTTTGTTTTCTTCTATTGCCCAGGTGTGTTGGACAAAATGCTGGAGGAAGACAACAAAGTCCTGCTCCTGCATCCAGCCGCTGCTATTGGCTGTACCCATTGACCCCCCAGGCCCACCACAGATAAAATGTGGCAAGTATTTCTTCTGGGGAAAGACAAAATGGGGAAGGATAATGTTGCCAAAAGCATTGCCTGCCAGTGCCATGGTGACAAGGGCCCCCCTACTTGGGTCCAGATACAGGTGTATCAAGTAGTCATTGTCCACCCCTTTCTCGCTTCTGACATTCTGCTACAGGAGTCAACTGTGGAAGGCATAGGACAATAAAATGTTCATTCAGTCTTTATATTCAGTCTGAATGAAATACAATGTCCTACCTGCCTGTCAGCGAATGTTTTTACATACCTTTGCACACCCTGTTCGCACAGACATCGTACGTCATCAGCGCATTTCATGCTATGCAGAGCTTATGCAAGACCTCAGTCACGGAGCACCGCAAACAAACAGCAGCCACCTTTTACAGTTCCTGAAGAATCAAATCAATGAGCTTATGCTGCGTTCACACCTAAACTACTGTAGTTCAGAGATGGCATCCCGTGACGTTCTAACTGGAGCTGTTCGGAAATGAATCTGCAGCAGTCAGGTACAAGCTCTAATGTGTTTACATTCATTAATTCAATTCAGTTCAATTCACATTTATTGTATGGTACTTTTCACAATTCATATCCTTTCAAAGCAGCATTACAGAAAATACATGTCAACATTACAAGTAAGATTCATTGTAGTTAGGTTCATTATTATTGTAATGTTATGTGCTTTGAGACAGGTAGTTTAACACCGTCTCTTGTGAGACTTTGCTGAGAGCAGCTGTGTGTGCATTCATGTGTTTTGGAGGAGGCGTAGCTTTTGACGGCAATTTGCAGGAAGGTAGGATTGTATGCTTTCAATGCTAGCAGGCTAACATTAGCATTTTCCAGATCACCTACTCCACTAGGGATGCACGATATATCGGCCACATATCAACAT
Source organism: Hypophthalmichthys nobilis (assembly GCA_037950665.1). Classification (NCBI taxonomy): domain Eukaryota; kingdom Metazoa; phylum Chordata; class Actinopteri; order Cypriniformes; family Xenocyprididae; genus Hypophthalmichthys; species Hypophthalmichthys nobilis. Next base: position 23,603,010 of record CM075489.1, read on the forward strand.
CTGCCGATAAATGGTCATTTTTAATGTTATCTGTATCGATCCGATAAAAAAATTAGGCCGTTGTTTCAAAGTCGATAGATAGCCTAATGTATTATTTCCTTCAGCTGAGACGCTTCAAAGTGCACTGTTCGCCATGATGGTTTTGAGTTGCTTGATATAGTTAAGTGCTACATGTGCAAGCACAAATATGTCTCTGTAACATGTCAATGCAGGGAAGAGGAGAGGCTGGATCCAAATGCAAGCAGAAATTTAATAAAACAAGAGATAATCCAAACATGAACAAGAAATCCAGAAACAGAGCAAAACACACGCTACATCCTCACAAAGACAACGACTGACAAAGATTGATTGAAACACACAAGATTATATAGGCCGGGTTAACAATGTAATTGTGCACAGGTAGATATGATCAGTGATGATGAGTCCAGGCAAAGGATTATGGGGTATGAAGTCCATGAGTGAGTGGCAATGGTCTGGGGTGGAGTGCCCTCCGGTGACTATCTAGGGCACTCCAGCTGGTGATCGTGACATAGACCCCCCTTTAAGAAGCGGCTTCCAGATGCTCTTAAACAACAACAAACTTAATTCCAGGAGGGAGGTGGAGCGGAGGTGGAATGGGGAGGGATGGAGGGCCAGGCCCATGGAGTGGAAGACGGCCTGGAGACTGAGGTAGAGCAGAAACCCAAGGCGAAGCAGGTGGCCAAGGCGGAGCAGGCTGGACAGGCAGCCTTGCAGACAGGCTTGAAGACCCCCATGGCGGAGCAGACGACCACCACAGTAGCGCAGACGGGCTTGAAGATCCCCACGGTGAAGCAGACGACTACCACAGTAGCACTGACTGTCTTGGAGACCCCCACAGCATAGCAGATGACCACCACAGTAGCGCAGATGGCCTTGAAGACCCCCATGGCGGAGCAGACAACCACCACAGTAGCGCAGACGGGCTTGAAGACCCCCATGGTGGAGCAGACGACCACCACAGCAGCACTGACCGGCTTGAAGGCCTCCACGGTGGAGCAGATGACCACCACAGTAGTTCAGACGGGCCTGAAGACACCCACAGCGGAGCAGAAGACCACCACAGCAGATTTTGTAACCCTGGGAAACAACATGGCTGAACAGGAGAAACTGAAACATGAAGCACAGAGAGGTTAGCATTGGCCACTAGGGCCATAACTGGACAGGCAGGGAGCTCAGAAAAGCCCTCCAGGGCTCTGACTGGAATGTCCTCTCTGGTTGTGTTGAGGAAGGCAGACAGTTTTGGTGCGACCTCTGTGGTCACATTAGGGCAGACAGGAACCCCAGGGGCCACCTCTGTGGTCACATTAGGGCAGACAGGGAACTCAGGGACGACCTCCGTGGTCGTATCAGGGCAGACAGAGAACTCAAGGATGACTTCCGTGGTCGTATCAAGACAGACAGGAAACTCAGGGTAGGGTAGACAGAAACCTCTGGGCAGACAATAAACTCAGAGACAACCTCATATCTAGGAAGAGAGGAAGCTCAGAGCATACAGGAAACTTGGGGACGACCTCCATGGTCAGGGCAGAGAAGAAACTGGTGCAGGAGTGGGCCCTGGAGCTGACTCATGGGTTGGAGCATACTCACGGGCTAGAGCGGGCTCTGGAGCGGACACATGGGTTGGAGCGGACTCTGTATCAGATTGATGGACTGGAGCGGATGTGTGCGTAGCCCACACACACCAAATGGCTGTGGCCATAATGGCCAGCACTGCAATCTCTGAGGGCTCAGGGGTGGTGGCCATCTTGGCTGAGGGCTCTGGTGTTGCTGGTAATGCAGGAATGTCATGTTCCTCCTCCATGACACCCACAGTAAAAGCAGAGCCGCTCAGTTGCAACACAATATTTATGTAAAACTCCAGAGTCCAGTGAGGATCATGCAAAGGCATAAGTGAGCTAAATGGCTTGGATAGCCCCCCACGAAAAAATATCATAAGGCATACCTTGTCCATAGATATTAAATATGCACATGGGTGACCCCTTGAACTTATTAAATTATAATCCGTTTGGATAAAAGGTTAACCATCCTGATTGGATGGTGAAAACATGATTTTTATTGTCAATTTTATATTTATTTTTGCTAATTTTAAACGTTCACATTAGCGTGCACATCCTACGCTGTTATTAATACGGGGATCAGCTGGAAATAGCGACCTCTCCTGGATTGATTTAGTAACATTAACATTATAATCTGAATGCAATCTTTACATTATTTGCTTTTCAAATGTCTAGCGGGCCGTATTTAAAGACATCGTGAGCCGCCAGTTGCCCATCCCTGCTCTAGTATATCAGCAAGGCAAGGTAATGATAAAAGTAGCTAGATAAAATATCTAGCTTCCGCCAGACCGCCTTCTGTATTCTTGGAATCTGCATCTCTGTGATGTAAAGAGGGATGAACAGACAAGGAAAAAAGAAACCCCAGACTATGATAAACTCTTCAAGGTAAAACCTCTGTACACAGACATTGCTCAGTCATACCAGACATACTTCCAACCAAACAAATAGTGGTAACACTTTATTTTACAGTGCCGTAGTTACACATTACTATAGTAAGTACATGTAGTAACAACAGTAAATTATGCATAATTACAAGTAACTAACCCGAAACCAAACCCTAACTGTAACTCTATAGTAAGTACATATAGTTAATTAATAGTACTCAGTATTTATTTGAGTAATTACAATGTAACTACGGCACTGTAAAATAAAGTGTAACCCAAATGGTTGCTTCAAAAGCAAGATTAGGAATAAAAACTGTACATAAAGGTAAGCCAACAAATTGGTGCTATAAACTCTTTGTGTCAGCTGATTCAATCAGTGGTTACACTTGTAATTTCTTTGTGAATTAAGGAAAGAGCTCCATGGCTACTGGTAAAAGCCTTAAGTACGATTCCATAATGACCCTATTGAATTTTACTTTTCTTGGCATTGGCTATCAGATTTTAAATTCTTAAAGGCACAATATGTAAGATTTTTGCAGTAAAATATCGAAAAACCACTAGGCCAGTGTTATATATTTTGTTCAGTTGAGTACTTACAGTATCCCAAATGTTTGCAACTATTTGTAAATCGTGAGAAAATCACGATTTTAACCAAGGATCTACAGATATTTACAGCCCATCTCAGTAGGCACACATTGCGCTGGATTTCAGGACATCTCTTTGTAGTCTCTAGCTCAGACAGTGAAACTGCATGATTAGGTGCAATGGAATATATTCGAAGACCGAACCCCAGGCCTCAAAAACAGCATATTTTAGCAATTTATCCAATGTAATTCTATGCATCATCTTTGAGAAATTATATAAAACAAATTTTTATGGTGAGTCACTGGACGAAGCTCTGGTAGAGAGGGTTTGAAGAGGCATTCCAGGTCTCTTGCAAGGAGTTGACGTGGATAGTCCTCCATTTTGATAACTTTAAAAAAAAATGATTTTGGCATTTGACACATCATTTGATGTAGAGACAAGTATAACTAAAGCTACAGTATAATGACAAAATTATAGCCAACAGTTCATAACTTCATGCCTTGAACATGACCTCACCATTTTTCACATCATATGCATAGATAGTATAATTGTTAATAATGCGAGGTTTTCAAAAATTAAGATAGCTAACTCACTCTATCCAATAGTGAATCTTGACATGACACCATTGCATATTGCGTCATGTTATATAGTAGTAGCTTAATAATAATAATACAGCAATATAATGTAATTCAAAGTAGATTCATTACTATTTAGTCAGATGATATGAACCTGTCAACTTGAATCATTCCACAACCACTTGCTGATGTATGCTAGAAAGCGGTTCAGCTTCTCACCACTGGTCTATGAGGCAAGAACTCTCCTGGCAGCCCTGGATTAATAACCACTATAAAGACCGACCACCAGTGCTCAACAAAAATGGCCAAAAGATGTAAGATTAACAAAATTTCTTGTCAATCACTCAGAATTTGCTGTATTGTCCTTCAAGTTTGTCTTAACCATATATTGTTGGAGAAGCTTTTGTGTAAAGCCAATTTTTTTTCATTACAGCTTTCGCATACAGTTCCAGAAGAAAACTGGTAGATGGACTGTATATACCAGGGGTGGCTAACCCTGGTCCTGGAGAGCCTCAGTCCTGCAGAGTTTAGCTCCAACCCTGATTAAAACTCACCTGCCTATAGCTTTCTAGCAACCTTTCAAACCTTGATTAGCTTGTTCAGGTGTGTTTGATTAGGGTTGGAGCTGAACTCCAGGACACTATGCCTTCTTCCAAGTGTCCCACCTCCTTCGAATTGACAACATTCTTGAGTCACATGTCAGTAGAGGCATAGGTATGTACAGCAAAAATGTCCCAAAATATAAATATAATTATTTATTTATTAATGATAATTTATGAAAGTTGGAATGATAACTCTTGATTTCTTAGTGTTACTGATCAGTACAATATTATTCTTCATTTATAGATTGCAATGTTTTGTTTCTTTTACACAAAGGAGCAAGCTCTACACTACCAGAGTCAAGAGACGAGCACTGAACTACAACCCCTGAGTTCAGAACTCAACTTACAACTGAGCCAGCTAAACTATTTTTGTTGCTTAAAATTTTAATCTGAAACTTGATGCATATACCTCCACATTTATGTAAATGTGCTACCTCAGAAAAGTGCTCCAAAGTATGTACATAAATTGTAAGTCATGTAAAATTTGATTGGTCAGAACTCCTCAAAGAGGTGGGACAAAAACATAAAGTTTAAATAGACCAGACCAGAAAAAAGAACAGTAATAACAAAGGAGAAGACAACAGAATAATATGGCTTAGACAAAAAACAGATGATGAAGAGCAGACAAGCGGTTTCATTCAAGCCAACTTAGTCTTGTATCACTCAAATTTTCCTTTCTTTTACTTTAACTTTTTTCTTTTAACGTCGAGAGTCTCGTGTTCTAAGTTAAGGTTTGCCACAAAGTTTAACTAATGACTTTTGCCGCCTCAACTTTAAACTCCAGCCACGACAACAGACTCCATTTGTTTGCCAGCACACCCGAATGTGATTGGCTTTTCTACGACAAACCAGCGAGCCCAGAAAACCCTTTTTCCAAAGCCAAGGAAAGAGGGACAAAGGGAATCCACATTCAAAGACACGAAGACAAGCAAATTTTCTAAAACCATTGTTTTATTAAGATTTTTAACTGATGGGCTAAAAGGGTACAGTAGAATAAAACAAACATATTATGATCCTTCAACATTGTTTTATTTTAAACTATCCAGATATCATTTGCATAATAACTTGAATGGAAACTTACCAGTAGCCTAATCTGTACGTGTTTACCATCCAAAGCCCCTAAGCAATTGGGAAATTTTCCATTGGTTTGAAATCCTTCAGATACTTTCATCCACTCATCTGTTGTTGTAGGGCACTGGAAAAGAGAATAATACATTGGTAAATAAACTATGAATAATTTTTAAACAATATTTAAAATTATTATTCAAAATCATTATTAATTTGTGGTTACCATGGTGTTACTACAACAGATATTTTTTTATTTGCAGTAATAGCATGGTTAATTTTCATAAGGGTAGCACTGACCCTATTATTGAACTATATAGCGCTGACAGCACTGGCTTTGTTCAGCACCACTGGACCGGACAGTTCCCATAACAATGTGCGTACTTCACTTAAAGCGAGAAAAACAGAACGGACACCGACATATTCTTTGCAATAAGGTAACTGTATATCAACATATCAATTAAACCAAAGTGGTGAGGATTGGAGTTCCTACCTTAAGATGTCTTTCTTTGAGAACCCGATAGATGGCTCTACATGTTTCAGGAATAAGCTCACTTAAAGTTGAGCATCCGATGCGAAAAGCGTAGTGCAGGCTACAAAATGATTTCCCTGTGAAAAAAACAATTAAGGAAATGCTTTTAGAATTGCAATACTGAAAATTTCAAACTATATATTGTACAATTACTTAAACTGATGGAAGATGAAACATAGGCTATTACCTGTTGCCAACAAGCGAAGAGTTATCATTAGGCGTTCACCGGGTGAAATGGCATCTCTGAAATTTGTATTTTGCCTTTTTTCTGAAGTAGATGCTGAAACTGATTAGGGACCACCCGTGCAAAATTTTAAAAGCTTTGTAAATCTTCCCACTGTTGTTCTTTGCATAAATCCAGGTAGGCGTCCCATCTTTCTCATCGCAGCAACCACCCATAGCCTCCCCCTTCACCTTCACCCACAGTCTCTTTCGTTTTATTACTCGACTTTTTTTGTTTTTAGATGAAAAATGACACGCAAAGACATTAGTAACAGTAAAATTTTCATTGTGCTTACAGAATCATCCATTTTTTCCCAGTCAGACTTGATTCTCTCTGACTCAAAGTTTGTCAGTGTCTGTTTGTTTGTTGGTGTTTGTCTGTGTGGTGTGAATTGGCCTTATGTGTGTATGTCTGAGCGTGTGTCTGTTTGTCTGTGGGGTGGGTAGTCTCAGCCTCAGACGTCACACCCACGGATCATTGGCTGAATGTCTGATGCATATGGCACACTTAACTGGAAACACTTCAGGAATGTCTAAGTCATTATCTGATTGGTTGGATTCTTTAACAGTCCGCCTGGAAACAAAGCAAAGTTGTCTGATTGAAGAAGAAAAGCTGTCGTGTTTACATGGGTGATAATGAGCATCGATTCCCTACTGATCCAATTTTAGTAGTTGTGTGCCCCCTCAAATCGATCATGAAAAATCAAGTTAAGTACTTAAATGAGAAGGGGATATCAGCCACATAGAGGATTATTTTGGCCTTAATGAGTCTAGTCCACCTGGCTACTGTTATAAGCAGAAAGTATAAAGCTTGTGCTGATTCTGAACACATACATTTTGAGTGAATTCTCTGCATATCGATTCTAAAACGCCTCTGATGGGCCACTGCGTACACCCGCTCAACGTACATGTCTGCGATTGGCTACAATGCTCAACGCTGCAGCAATACAATGCAAGTAGTTTTGTTTAGTTTTGTAATAATACTATATTGTGCCCTTCAGTGCCTGGACTCGGCTGTACTCGGGAAATTTTCCGAGTCCAAAATGTCCAAGTCCGTGTCAAGTCCGAGTGACCATGCACATTCCAAATATTGCTATATATGCTAATTATTATTAAGATATATTCATTACTTCCATGAGCTCATTGTTTTGACCTTAAATTAATTTGCTAATAGTGACTGTAAGTTACATTGTCTAAATTTGCATATCTACATTTCTGAAATTACATAATTTGGACACAGTCCCCTCTGATAACAGATTACTCTAAATTGTAATGTTGACATGGACTCCCTGTAAAGCTGCTTTCAAACGATATGTGTTGTGAAAAGCACTATACAAATAAATGTGAATTGAATTGAATTGAATTAATATTCAAGCAATAAATGCACCGAAAAGCCATCGCGCTACTCATATATATCTAATGTTAACTAATGAACCTTATTGAATTTGTTGAGATTAGCAGTCTGTTAAACTAATTTTACAAGTATAATAAACAAAAAGGATAAAAAAAAGTTGAGTATTGTGCATTTTTTCCCCTTACTACTATTTTTTTATTGGTTGTTTAATATATTTTTTTCCCTTATATGAAAACTGAAAACACTACACTGGAAGTTTCTGTTTCTATTTGTCTTTTTTTTTTTTTTTTAATATTGCAATAAATATTGTACCGTGGACTTTATACCGAGGTATAATCGTACCCTGAGATTTTGATATTGTTACATCCCTATTAGTTACTTTTTATTAAAAGTAATGTTACGTTACTTTTGCGTTACTTTTTCTCACCTGGGCTTGGCTTGCTTGTTTGTTTTTCAATAACAACAAAAAAAGTTATATTTTGGGCAAATCATCCCTTTGGAATTATAAGGTTCTATCTGAATTCTGAGCAGTTTTGATATATTTAGCTTCAAAGTTTTTGCAATCCATTCAACTTTGTAGATTGAACCTTTTTGTTTTCTAAATAAAAAGTCCCTAAATGTACTCCTTACCAAAAACATCACATAATGTAAATAAGTTGTCACAGAATAAAAATATGTGAATAACTCAGTTTTGACAAAAATATCAAACAGAACCTTATAATTCCAAGGGGACAAAATGTAAAGGCCCTTTAAACCTAAGGCCGAAGGAAATGTATATTTATGCCTGTACAAGTAGAGGGCGTAGCTCAAACAAAACTTTCAGCTGTGCTGCCATTCTGGATTAAAGTAAAATAGGATACAAGTAAATTCAACACTCTTATTTCTAAATCTAATCCAAAGTAATTTTATTATTACATGGTTGAATTAGATCATTGGTTAATAAAGTATATTTGTGTAATTTAATACAGTTAATTATTACAGGTTTGCATAAAATTCTGAGATTGCATTTCACTGTTTTTATTAATTTTAAGGAATAATGAATATTTTTGTGCAAGTGAGAAAATGCATGTTCACGATTAGTATAGAACTACAATAACCATTATGTTCACACAGTGCACACAACACCTGTGCATTTATTTCTCTCAACATGGATACAGGAGAGCTGTCAGTCAATAATATTTTTGTTGTAAATGGAAAAAGTAATGTGTTATTTTACTAGTTACTTGAAAAAGTAATCTGATTATGTAACTCAAGTTACTTGTAATTTGTTACCCCCAACACTGAAAATAAGATCAAATAAGAACAATTTCCGATCAACCTGTTCAAAGGTTTACACCCACTGGCTCTTAATGTGTTGTGTTGCGTTGAGGGAATGTTTGCAGCTTTTGATCATCCAGATAACAACACACTATTAAGAATTAAGAACTAAGCATATGCAAACTTTTGAACTGGCTCTGTCTTGTGGTCTATATGTAAACAAACATCATGTGACTTGAACTCTACACATATTTAAAGTTCCTCTCAAATAAGTAGTTTATTTTTCTTGCATATATATATATATGACTTAACAGTCTACATATATATATATATATATATGATTTAACAGTCTACATTTTTTATAATATGCCTGTAGATGGCACTTGGACTTAAGTGTTTTTATTCAAAGAGAATTAAAACAGCATAAACAATTACATTTTCAGTTTCCCTTAAACTGTCTAACCCCTGTGGAAACACTTAAGGGACATGGTGACAAAGGAAAAAATATGAAATAGTGGGGGGTAAAAAAAAATTATAATGTTTTTGTGTTCTCTTGCAAAAATTTTGTGTTCCCCGAGAAACTTTACATTCACTCGCAAACAAACATCCCCCCCCCCCATTCTCTTCACCATGTCCCTTCAGGTTTTTTTTCCGTAGCCCCTCATATGACCCACAACAAACAAATATACATTCAATAAAGGATACGATTGTTGATTAAAAACATTTAAAATTACATACATTATTTTTGTCTGATATTGACAGCTGTTTTGGGGCATTTTTTTAATTTTTATTTAACTTTACTGCACTGAAAGGCTTAATATGTAGCCTAATGTCTACTTCTAATTTATTACTTAAACAGTTAATTTAATCAGGAGCAAAATAAAAAATGTGTGTATAGGCTATATTACATGATACAAATCTTTTAAAGTTTGATTACATTTTTGTCCCTAAAATCCATCCTTCTGCTGGAATCAGGATAAATCTGATTTTAAATATGTTTTGTTTTTTGGACCTAAGGTTTCCCAATTTTGTGATCTAATCCAATTTCAGAATCCCCATTTTCAAGATTTGATCCAATCCAATAGCCAAAATCGGATCAGATTACTTTTGAACAACTGGGTCCTGCTGGGTCCTCAGGAACATCCAGTTCAATTCTGCTGAACTTAAGCTAAATTACTTTGGAGACCTCAAGGGGTCACTGTATATTTTCTGCATTTGGACTGGTTTACCATTCATCGCGTTCACCTGTGTGTGTGTATTTTTGTTTGTTTTTTTCAGCGTCACATGATCCTTCAGAAATCATTATGATATGCTGATTTGGTGATCGAGAAACATTTATTATTATTAGCAATACTGAAAATAGTTTTAGTCCTTAGTATTTTTGCAGAAACTTGTCAGGATTATTTAATAAATAGAAAGGTCAAAAGAACAGCATTTATTTGAAATAGAAATATTTTGTAACATTACAAATGTATTTAGTGTCAAATTAATGCATTCTTGATAATATTAATTTCTTTAAAAATACATAAATAAATAATAATAATAAGAAACCTTACTGAACCCAAACTTTTTAACAGTAGTGTAAATATGCTGCTTACTTAGGCTGTATATCAAGTGTCGGCTTCTACTGAGAAGTGGATAGAGATGCATTTGCTCATGATGTCTTTGGTGAGCGTATGAGTGTCTGGACATGTGAGCATGGATACATTTTAGATTTTGCTTTATGAAAATCACTCTTCTGTAAGCTTTGTGTGGATGTATTATAGAGTCATAGATTTGTTTTTTTTATTGAGCTTTTTGTTACAAATCACCAAGAAAATAATACATTTTTTTAAAATATCTATAGAAGTACAGAGACCTTATTATGTTAGAGTTTCTAGGTTAGTGAGTTCTACAAGTACAAACACATTTAACTTTGCTAAGTAATACTTTAGCATTAATTGCAATAAACATTTTAAACCAACTACTGACTACAATTTGTGCAACAATAATCCCAGCTGCCATCAGTAGTGTAGCACCACAGGTACTTTTCACCATAGTAGCCACAGCGGTGTTCAGGCTTGCAGGTTTTTTCATTCACAACTGAGAAGCAGTCATCAGAAGTACAGCACTCGTACCAATTCTTATTGTTATTATCCGTATAGCACCACAAATATTTTTCACCATATTTGGCACAGGCAAAGTTGCTGCGGCAGTACATACCATTTTTAGCTTTACTTCTCCACAAAGGGGGGCTGCAGTAATCCCACTTTTTTTTCCAAGATGTTGGTCCAACACCAGTAGTAGTCATAGCCATATGTGGTGCAGGAGTAATCATCCATGCACCTCTCACCTTTAACTGTGATGAGTGAATATGGGGTTGAGCACTGTACCTGTGTCTGGCCTGAGGTACACTAGTAGCCCTTGAGTTTGTCCTGGTACAAGCAGGGAGATGAGAAGTAGGGCTCATCTCCCTCATCACTTTGACAGTTGTCACAACCTTCAGGGTCACCCAAACAGCCATCATCTGCAGTCTTCTGCTCCTCTGGGACCAACAGGCTTTCAAATTCTGACTGCCCTGATGCGTACCTTTTGCGGAACTCATATTCCAAATTCCTTATTCGTTTTCCATCATTAGTTTTAAGACAATCATCGACACCTGGGTTCAGTGGCAGGTTAATTGATTTGCTAAATGCTTTTTTCAATTTCGCTTCTGATTTTTTATAGTTGTCTTCAAAACAGTCATTATGGAAAATTCCAATTGACTGAGGAGTTGTTATGAGCTTAGTATAGAGTTGACTAAGCTGATCATTCAGGACTGAAACATTCATCAGGTTTATGTTGGCAGTCAGATTATTTTGTCCTATGTAACCGAAGGAAAAAGACTCTCTGTCATCTCTGCTGTGTTTATAGCAGACTGCCGTCCAGACGTGAGAGGGCACCGTGACCCTATTGGAGTCCTCTGGCTTTTCCCTAGGTTGCATTCGGACATTTGCATTGGGTACCGTGCCTGTGACAATGTATGCTTTTCCATCACTGTTAAGGTTTTTTAAAAAACTCTTCAAATTTCTCTCCCATTTACACCAGTGTTTTCGGTTAAAGCGAGGAACCATTGGAGCAGCATTGGTCAGTGTAAATGTTGCATAACGGCCTTCTTTGTATTGGAAAAAGTTGGGGTTCAGGTGTCCACGATCACATCCGGTGTTTTTGTAATCACTGCTCACGGCTTGTTTTGCTTTAATAGTGTCTTTATCTATGTTATGGTCATTCTCACGGACCATATAATCAATTTTGGATTGAGGTTGGGAAATCTACAGAAGAAATAGGATGTTAGTGTAATTTGATACTATAATATTTGGTTTCACATTTTTTTCTTCTAAATTTTATAGGTAGTTTTCTCTTCTTCCTGCCTACTTTGTCTTTAATTATATTTAAAGGTGCCCTAGAACACTATTTCACAAGATGTAATATAAGTTTAAGGTGTCCCCAGAATGTGTCTGTGAAGTTTCAGCTCAAAATACCCCGTAGATTTTTTATTATACCATGTTTTAACTGCCTATTTTGGGGTGGGATTAAAAATGTGCAGATTCAGTGCACCTTATAGATCTAAAAGTTATTATTGCTCAATCTGCAATTTTTCGCTATTGTCCTTGCTTGCTTACCTGCATAAAGTCTGTTGATTCGGCTATGCAGACGTTAATACTGGCTTGTCTAATGCCTTGAACATGGGATGGCATATGCAAAAGTTGGGGGCGTACATATTAATGATCCCGACTGTTGAGTCACAGTCGGTGTTATGTTGAGATTCGCCTGTTTTTCCCATGGTGTTTTTTACACATTAGATTTACATAAGAAGGAGGAAACAATGGTGTTTGAGACTCACTGTATGTCATTTCCATGTACAGAACTCTTACTATTCAACTATGCCAAGGTAAATTCAATTTTACGATCTAGGGCACCTTTAACATTTATTGTACAATTACTATTATAAGTGCAAAGAAGAACCATCCATCTAATATATTTTATATTTATTTTTCAAAGACAAAACAGAACGCAGACCACTAAATCAATCAAATGAACACAACTGCACTGCTTCTTATGTAATGCAGAGCCTAAATTGCTAATGAAAGTCTTTTGTTAGACAGTGAAGCACATACCTGTGGCTCTATGCGCCAGATGTCTTTCCTTTTATCATTACAATCAGCGCCAAGTGTGTAGGCACTGTAGAGGGGAATTCTGTGGTGAACCGAATAGAGTGTAGCATAATGAAAGCCTCCTTCTTTCAACTTCTGACAGATTTTCACGGCATTCTGATCCATCCCAAATGGTTCTCTGTTATTATAGAAAAACTCTTTACATTCTGTAAAGAATTCGACCACTTTTGCCTGAGCACTGAATGCTCTCAGCACAACACAGATGAGCAGGCATACACGAAACATGTTGTGAAGCTGCAGTAGCAAATATTGTGTGTTTTACTGGCCTTTTGACAGCTAAGCTCTTAGGACAAAAGACAGTGAGGCAGATTGTCAAGCAACAGAACATTTAATCTGAAAGAGTAAATCACAAGAATATGTTTTATTGGTAAAATGGTTGAAAATGACAACAGAGTTTTCAGTGCATTACAACATTATAACAATTATAGCTGAAAAATTATATTGAAAGCATGAATTATTGAAAAGTACTTACTGTGTCAACCACACACAACGCTGAACAAGATATGCGTGATCTAACAACCTCAAGCACTTATAAGCTGTTGTAGGCCACACCCCACTAAGATCGAGCCAGTCCAAAATGCACACTACAAAACCCTCAGTTTAATTCCCCCGTGAATGTTGGAGTAAATAAATGAGTAAATAATACTAAGAAATGGACAAATAATAATGGAAATGTACTTCACAATAAAGCACTGATTTTGAGCTAGTAAATTTACTGCTATTAAATTATGTCAGCATTTACTCACCCTCATGACTTTCTCTCTTCTGTGAAACACAAAAGAAGATATTTTGAAGAATGTTGCACCAAACCATTTTGGTTAGGCTACCCTTGACTTCTAAAAACAGACTCAAATTATTTTCCTTTATGTAAAACAGAAAGAAAGTAATTCAGTGTTGGAATGACATTGGGGTGAGTAAATGATGACATTTTGGGTTGAATTACACCTTAAAAAAAAATAACATTTTTAAAGAGTTAACAATTTATGTAAGACATTGAGATCTCTTTTTCACGAGGCTCTCATTGAATTAACATTGTACTTGAGTTAAAATTCATTAGAACTATTAAAAAGTTCATAAAACATATTTAAAGAGAAATGTGTCCTTAATCCATGGGATCCAGTTTGATTGACAAGCGATCTAACCAATCAGAACGCCGTATCCGCCCAACAAAGCAGTCAGGAGTCAGAAGATTAACCTCGGTGGACTTAAACTTGAAAAATGGTGTGTATTGACGTCTTTCCACGTTTGAAACAACATTCCTTCTCATGTTCATTCGCAAGTAACTCATGAGGATTTAAAGTATTTTTCCTTCATCTGCCGTCAGTCCCTCAGCTCACCATCGGTGTCACCAAACTGCTTATTTTAAAAAGTTCCAAAATGCTGTTCCATCACACAGATTAAATAACATTCTGTCATGTTTTGTTCTGTCCAAAATGCTGTTCCAAAAATGTTACATTTTCACATTTTTGTGCACATTTTTTGAATGTTATTTAATCAGTGTGATGGAACGGAATTTTGGACATTCTTTCTTTTTTTTTTCAATGCTGCATTGAGTACAAATTTGCCATTGTGAGGTACTTGCGCCTTGACAGCATTCAAACATTTGATTTTCCTCAGTCGAGTACTTAAGAATACCAAAAAAGGTTTGCACTTTAAAAAAACTTTAATTAAGATACACAGGAGATAAGATGACAGTCCTTTCAGCTCTTTGCCTTCATCAGTGTAACAATTTCATTCACTCTCAATAGTAATATGGAAAATGCACGACAAATTCACAGGTGCTCACAATCGTAATTAAAGCAATCAGACAATCAGTCCACAGACTTCAGTTTAAGTCCATAACAAGTCACAATTAAAGACGATACCAAGAGTAATCACACATCTGACAAAAAACACAACGATTGCCAAGACACCAAAATAGCTCCATCAAAAAAAGAAATAAGAAAAAATTATAAAAAACAAGAAAGATCAATCTTCATTTAAACCTACATGACACATGGTTTTTAAATTAAACATCCAAAAAGCTTCTCTTCTCAAGAGTTTATTATCAATGTCACCACCACGACATCTCAATACCTACACAAGTGAGTTGTTCAATACGTGATTAAATTCAATGTAATGTCTGGCAATCGGAGATGTTACGTCGTGTCTGCGAATGGCTAATTTATGTTCACTGACTCTAATCCTCAAAGATCTTGATGTTTTTCCGACATACCCTAATGGACATGGACACTGGAGTAGGTAAATCACATTCTTACTTGAACATGTTATACATGATTTTTATATGAAAAACACAAAGTCTGGTGAAAAGTGTCAAGGCGGGGTGAGGCAAGGCATGGAGAGGAGATGTGGATCTACAGTCAGCTTTTACTTTATTTACCTAGACAACAATATAAAGAGTACAACTAGAACCCAGTACACAGGAGAAGACTATTGCAACAGCTTTACAAGAAATGTAAAGAGAACACTTGACAGAGAACTGTGGAAACAGAGGACATTAAAACAAGGAACTAAACAAGGCACGGCTTACATAATTAGTAACTAACACAGATGTTTTCATGACTTTTCTCTCTGTAAACTTAGGTATCAGCTGGCTAGGTAGCAACATTGATAGGCCTACTCATAAAGTCATCGCTAAATTGGACAGCCACACTAAACGTGTGTTGTTTAATGAGCGGATTAAGGCTTAGTGTCAGGAAAAAATAATTAAGTGTGTAAGGACTGCCATCTTGCCTTATTTATGACCCTGTTTTGATGTAAAGTAAATGGAGTTGAGGAGTCAATTCCAAAAAACCTGGAATCGAGCACCCCTACTTAATAGGTAACCGGTGTAGCGATGATAAAATTGGTGTTATATGATCATATTTTTTGACCTGATAATAACTCTAGCAGCTATGGAAGCCCGTTTCCGCTACTAAATAAAAGAATAAAAACAGTAATTGCGACTTTTTATCTTTCTTTCTTTCCCTTTATTTAACCAGATAAAACTTTCTGAGATTAAAAATCTCCTTTACAGAAATGACCTGGCCAAGATGAGCAGCACAGCATTCTAAAAAAAAAAAAAAACAAACAAAAAAAAAAACACAAACACAGCGAAGACACATCATCAGTACAAATCAAAAACATTTACAAATCATTTCTCCCTTTAACAGCTTGTTAATAAAAGATTTAAAAGTGTTCATCGCCCCCGGGTCTGTAATTTCAAGTCATTTTTTAAGAAGTTCCAATCATTGGGTGCTACGTACCGAAAGGCTTGTTTTCCAAATTCAGTTCATATAGATGGAACTGAAAGGATGTAAAAACCTTGTGAACGCAAAGAATACGCTCCAAAAGATTTATGTTGGGTAAGGGAGCAAAGATATGGAGGCAACTGGCCCAAGATAGATTTATAAGTAAAAAGGTACCAGTGCTTATGTCTGCGTGTTGATACTGACGACCAACCATACAGCTCACAATGGTGAGTGCTATAGTCACAATTTAATATAAACTTAAGTGCACCATGATATAAAATATCCAAAAAATTTAAAAGTTTGGAAGTTGCTGATTTATACAAAATATCTTTTCAAGGACAGGCATAAAAGTGGTGGAAACTATCTCACAATTCTGAGACGTTTCTGAGAAGAAAACGTTTTTTCTTACAATTGCGAGATATAAACAAGCAATTGCATGAAATAAAGTCAGAATTGTGAGATATAAACTCGCAGTTGCATGATATAAAGTCATAATTGCAAGATATAAACAAGCAATTGTGTGATATAAACTCTGCGTGATATAAAGTCACAATTCTGGGATAAACTTGCAATTGCGTGATATAAACTCTGCGTGATATAAAGTGATAATTCTGAGATATAAACTCGCAATTGCGAGATATAAAGTCACAATTCTGAAATATAAACTCACAATTGCGTGATATAAAGTCATAATTCTGAGATATAAAGTCACAATTCTGAGATAAGCAATTGCATGATATTAAGTCAGAATTGCGAGATATAAACAAGCAATTGCGTAATATAAAGTCAGAATTCTGAGATATAAACTCTGCGTGATATAAAGTCACAATTCTAATATAAACTCGCAATTGCGCGATATAAAGTCATAATTATAAACTCGCAATTGCGTGATATAAAGTCAAAATTCTGAGATATAAACTACGGTGGCCGGGAAGTGCAAAACAACATTACAAAGTGTGAAACACTTTTACGAAGCTCGAGACAAATTTACATTTTGGAAAACATTTTTACCTATCATAAAACACAATTACATGGGAAAAACACTTTTACCAAGGACGAAACAAATTTACATTTTAGAAAACAAATTAACAAGACGCAAAACACTTTTACCAGTCCCGAAACAAATTTACAATGACAGATTCTTCACGGAAAGGGAATGTACCACACACCGGAAGTGACGCGGTGAAAGGTGTTGTTGTTGGTGAGCGCGGTAAATTCGTGTTGTGGTTGTGGAGTAAATGGCGTAAATAAAGTTTATGGTGACCGAACATGGACTGCGGCCGAGGGATGTTTTGCCCGTTTTGTGGCAAACACATGAGCAGCTTAACGCGGTTTTGCTTTACGTGTGGTCGGTGTTTGGAGTTTCTAAAGGACGCGGACCAGATGGAAACACCAGACATACTGCATCAATGTGTTCAATATTTTAACGAGGGCCACTCGTACGCTGTGGACATGATGTCAAGTCTACACGGTGTAAACATCAGCTTCAGGACTCTTAAAAGTAAACTGAACGAAGCCGGATTGTACCGCAGAAAGGATTATTCCTTTCCAAACTCCGTGAGTAACGCCATCAGATTGGAACTTCGTGGACCTGGACAACTATTTGGCTACCGCACGATGTGGCAGGTACTTAAACAAAAGTACAATTTTCGAGTGAAGAGAGATGATGTGATGCATTTGCTCCGGGAGCTTAATCCTTGAGGGTGTGAGAGCAGAACATGCAGAAGGTTTACAAGAAGAACCTACCACTCAATGGGACCTAACTATATGTGGCACGCAGATGGTTATGATAAACTTAAGCCATTCGGTTTGGCCATATCGGGATGCATAGATGGATTTTCATGTAAAGTACTGTGGCTTGAATGTGGACCAACAAATAATAACCCAACAGTGATTGCTCACTATTTCATGTAATGTGTGCGAAACCTCGGTGTCATCCCCGTGAGACTGAGGACTGATTGCGGCACTGAGAACGGCATAATGGCTGCATTCAATGTACGCTACGCCACCATCACAGTGACTACTACTCTGGCGTGTCCAGCCACATGTACGGCTCATCTATAAATAACCAGCATATTGAGTCCTGGTGGTCTATATTTAGAAAGGGAAGGTGAGTGGTCTTCATAAAGGGTCATTGCATCTTTTGGTCATTTGATTTTCTTCTCAGGAACGAGTAATGAAAAACAAAAAACGAGCACAATAAAGATCAATACAAAATGTAAAACAAATACAGCCCACCAGGAAAAGTAGTTGTTCCTGAAAAGAAAATTGAATGACCAAAAGATGCAGACCATAAATTTCATTACGACTAACCTTTGATTTTATTATTCAAACATATGTGTATATGCTTAAAAGTATAACTACAATTTGTATGAATTTCTATAGGTCTCAGTTCTGGATGGAGTTATTTGCAGACCTTAGAGAAGCCGGATACTTCAACGGGAGTCATGATGTTATTCAGAAGGACTTGGATGAGTGTGTGAGACTGTGGAACAGTCACAGGATTCGCCCTTCCAGAACAACAGCATGTCCAGGAGGAGTGCCCAATGAACTCTACTACTTACCACACAGGTGATTCATTGGTAATAAACAGATAAAAGCATTATTCTAACGTTTTAGCTTAAATGAAAAGAAATGCTTATGTTTTCTATTTAACATAGGTTTGGCTCCAGAGACTGCGGATTTCAAATTGAACAGGCTGAACTGGATGCCCTTCCTGAGGCTAGCCTGTCAATGACTCCTTGTGGGGACCCAAACATGCAGGAGTACTTGGACTTTGCCATGGAACACAATCAGTTACAGAAGCCAGAGAACTGGGAGTCTGCATCAGAACTGTACATGAAACTAAAAGAAATGGCTCAGCTATGAAATGATCAAAAAGGGAGGGGTTTTTGTAGTGGTGGAATACTGCTGTCTGTCTGAACACAATGTTTATGAATCTATCACCCACAGCTTAATTGTTTTTAAGTGTGAAGTAAATTAATCAAAAATAGTAATAAGTATTTATTTAAATTTTTGTAGTATAGAAAACAAAAACTACTTGTTTCTTTATCTAAAACAGTGATTCACAAAGGGATCCCAGTTTGAGTCACAAATCTAAAACATTTTCAAAATGTTAACGGTGAGAAAAAAAAAACATGCTCACATACTGTTACATTATAAAAACAATTTTGGCAACTGCACTTTAAAGTGAACCTTTAACAACAACAATGTTTTCAGAGTCTTAACTCTAGGGGTCTTCCATCATTTAGCTTAAAAACAGCCAAATCCTGGACTATTTTGAATTCCAAAGTCCATTTGTGACTTAAACAAAGTGTATGAGTCTAGGAGTGGTAATTTCAAGGAGTTCGTACATGTATTTGCCATTGGGAACGCAGAGTCATCCAGGAACTCTATTTGTGGCAGTGGTTCCAAGCCAGATGGGGGAAGTGAAGATAGCCCAGTAGCAAACATCAAAACATCTTCCACAGACACAGCAGCCTGGCCTTCTGCAAAGAAAAACAATTCAGATACATAATTAGGGGTTCAAGCTCGAAGAGCTGAAACCCTATTGTAATTGTACTGATTTTTATTATTAGGGTTTTTTTATTATTATAAGTTTTATGGCTCTGTAATCACGTGATGCATATCATTTGATAGATATCCTCATACTGAACAACTGCTGTCAATCAAATCGTTCATCAAAAATCTTAAAAACCTACTTGCGCGAACTAGTCCTAGATTTTTCGCCCAATCGCAACCAAACCAGTGCAGTACAATTCTCTGGACTCTCTAGATCAATAATTATCTAAAAAAAGTTGAACTTTACCATTTGGGTAGCCATAACAGGGTCATTTAGAAAATGGGCGTGGCAAAACACTCAAAAGCCTATATATCCTAAACGAAAACTCAGAACTTCACAAAAATTGGTGAGCATATGAGACATAACATTCTAAAGAAGCATGCAAAATTTCATGGAGATCGGACCATAGGTGGCACTATAACTTTCAAAAAGCTTTGAAAACTATATAATTCCTATGGTAAATTGCCTGTAATGGTCTTTTCCTTCTGTGATTTAGGTGGTTACATTATTGCTAAATAAAACTTAATGTCTTTTGATGCTTATGTGCTTAAAGGCCAGAAATGCTTGAACCCCGATAAATGCTGCTTGCAGCTTTAATTGCCATGTGTTTTCTTAACTAGTTATAAAAAACAAATTAACTGACAAACCTTCACAATCAAGGAGATAGTCTGCCCAGTAGCCCATGGTTTGACTTTCTTTAAGTCTTCGATTACTCCCAGAAGGACTGAGGTCAGGTTTGAAGAGTATCTCAAGGTCAAAAGCAGTGAGTTGCTTTTCAGAGTGGCACAGGGCAGGGGCCAGCAAAGTAGGGTGTTGCTGTAGTGCAGTCAAAAACTCCAGGGTTGAAAGACCCTCCCTGAATCTACAGAGTGAACACAAACATTGTTTCACTGCTGTGTAGTGGCAATTGAATTTAAATTAAAGAAAACTATTAAATATTCTTTTGTCTACAATTACTATCCACCTTAACAAACGTACATTTGGGGGGTGGGGGGTGGGGGGGAATGGTTGTGTTGAAAATTGATTTAAAGAACCCTATTTTCACATTGCACATTAAAAGTTAATTGTTACAAAGTAAGTATTACACACAGAAACAGAAGACTGGAATGACACAGACGGCTGGGTGGCTTGAGCACTTACAAAGTCTACACGCTCCATGCACTTTTTCAAAACTTTGTTGTGTTATAGATTCAATTTAAAATAGTAATATTAATGTTTTTCCTCATCAGTATACGCACAATACGTCAATGACAAACCAAAAACAGTTTTTTAGAAATTGTAGCCAATTTAATAATAACAATAAAAAAAAAAAAATGAAATATCACATTCACATAAGTTAATGAACCCTTTTCTCAGTATGCTGTTGAACCACCTTTGGAATAATTCCAGCCTGGATTCCTCGTGTATGAAGCTTCAGGCTTTACACACCCATCAACATCAGCACACTCTTATATCTGATTTTATATTGTATATTATATCTGCTTTTATATTATATAATAACCTATATAACCCTTTAATTCAATTCAATTTTATTTATAGTATCAAATCATAACAAGAGTCATCTCAAGACACTTTACAGATAGTAGACAGTAGGTCTAGACCACACTCTATAATATACAAAGACCCAACAATTCTAGTAATTCCCACCACAACAATCAGGGCAGGAATAGATTCAGATGTAAATGACACTGGCACAGTATGGAGCAGGTGGTTGGATAAACAGCAGCAAGTCATCAAGGGTTTGATGGATCAAGTGAGCCTCAAACCATCACTCTGCTGCCAGATGTGCAGTAGAGGTGGATGGATCACTTTAAGGAGTAACTGGACTGATTTTCCTCTTGTACTCTATGGAGGAGTTAGTCAGGAGGAAAAACCTGAGATCTAATTTCTGTTTTTACTTTGTCATTATGATGTATTGTGTGTAGACTGATGAGGAAAAAGATTAATATCTATTTTAAATTGAATCTATAAGGTGTGTAGACTTAATGAAGGCACTGTTGTTTGACAAGGCACAGAATGAAGCGACATCATATATCAGTTGAAATACACTAAGTTATAAATTCTGTCACAGTGACAAATTGGTAACAGATATACATGCTTGCATAAACCAAAGATGGGGACCCTGAGGTATTTCAAACTAAAAATTCTTATATAAATACATAAAAAAGAAGAAAATCTCATCACTACAAATATCATCTTACCTGTCAATTACAGATGAGTTGCGGTCAATAGTATACCATTGGAGGTAGTCTGAATGAAGGCTGGCCTGCAAGATAATGTACAAGATCTTTAAACAGGAAATGGGGTCCTGGACAGCTGTGAATGAATTCATATTGCAAAATTAAAACAAACAATGCATTATATACTGTAATATACAAGCATTTGTCATGTGATATATATGGTAAATGATCATTAACCAACCATTAGTAGCCTACAGTACACATCTAACCCATATGCATACCATTTGCATTGTAGACCAAGAATCGATGTCCTTCTGGTCCATCAAAAATGGGCCGGGCACCTCAGTCAGTTACAGAAACAGCCGATAGCATGTAGCAACGTTGAGCTTATGTGCGGTCTTGCTGTATTTCCAGGTGAACAAAAGTGGTAAAACATCTCCAAAACAGCAATATAAATGTATAATGTGTATGTGAATAAGTAGTGAAATATCTGCTAGTAGTTTTATCACAATTTTGTGAGTTAAATGAAAAAAAAAAAGTTAAATTGCCCTTTACCTGGTAGTGAAAGCACTGTAGCCCAATAAGATATGAGTTATTATTATTATTTCCAGTCAAGAAGTAAAGAAATAATTTCAACCCATGCACGCCTGAAAGTTCTTTTGTGTACAAGTGTGCAACACCTACCTTTCATCTTCCAGTTTGAGTTTGGGAGTACTTCGATTTTGTGGTTCAAAAACCTGAGAGGAAACGAATAAAATTATCAACAATTTTCAACAGCTTCCATTATTGTTCCATTACCACATACAGCATATATCAATGCTGAATGGTTTCCTGTGTTACTGTATAATAGTTACTGCAAAACAATCAAAACAAACCTTTTTCTACTAAATTATTGACCAGGACAAAGATTTTATGTGTAAAATCCAATGCACATCTAATAAATAAATACAAACATACATAAATATTTAAAAAAAAATAGAAATAACTGATGTACCAAAGTGTCAGCTCGATTGAATTCAGCTGTGCTCCTTGTTGTGATGACAATTTCAGAATCAGAATCAGAGTCTGAGGTATCATCCACTGAAAAAAATAAATCAAACAAACATTATCTATCCTCCAGCAGAGTATCAAAATATGTAAAAATATTGAATCATGAGATCCACTAACCTCTTTTATAGTGTTTTTCAAGGCAAATGAAAAAAGTGATCCTGGAATATGCCTTTCCTATTTCCTTTTTATATTCTGCCAATTTGAATGGCCTTTCTGACCCAGGCACATGGACCACCTCTGAGCAGTCTGGATACAAAAGGACGTAAGGTCCTTCATGCATGTCCTTGTTAAATGTTCTCATTTTCTGTACAGCTTGTTTCAGTAGATCAGGTGCTGCTACCTCCGGGTCTGTAAATAATGGGAGTGTTTTCCCTCTTAGAGGTTTTAAATCGGTTCCATCAATTTCATGTGGCACCATCAATCCTACATTTATCTAGTAAAATAAAGATATACAGGTGCTGGTCATATAATTAGAATATCATCAAAAAGTTGATTTATTTCACTAATTCCATTCAAAAAGTGAAACTTGTATATTATATTCATTCATTACACACAGACTGATATATTTCAAATGTTTATTTATTTTAATTTTGATGATTATAACTGACAACTAAGGAAAATCCCAAATTCAGTATCTCAGAAAATTAGAATATTACTTAAGACCAATACAAAGAAAGGATTTTTAGAAATCTTGGCCAACTGAAAAGTATGAACATGTACAGCACTCAATACTTAGTTGGGGCTCCTTTGCTTCCTTTTGCCTTTTTCGATCAGTCTGTGGCACTGCTCAGGTGTTATAAGAGCCCAGGTTGCTCTGATAGTGGCCTTCAGCTCTTCTGCATTGTTGGGTCTGGCATATCGCATCTTCCTCTTCACAATACCCCATAGATTTTCTATGGGGTTAAGGTCAGGCGAGTTTGCTGGCCAATTAAGAACAGGGATACCATGGTCCTTAAACCAGGTACTGGTAGCTTTGGCACTGTGTGCAGGTGCCAAGTCCTGTTGGAAAATAAAATCTGCATCTCCATAAAGTTGGTCAGCAGCAGGAAGCATGAAGTGCTCTAAAACTTCCTGGTATACGGCTGCGTTGACCTTGGACCAACACCAGCAGATGACATGGCACCCCAAACCATCACTGACTGTGGAAACTTTACACTGGACCCCAAGCAACGCGGATTGTGTGCCTCTCCTCTCTTCCTCCAGACTCTGGGACCCTGATTTCCAAAGGAAATGCAAAATTTACTTTCATCAGAGAACATAACTTTGGACCACTCAGCAGCAGTCCAGTCCTTTTTGTCTTTAGCCCAGGCGAGACGCTTCTGACGCTGTCTGTTGTTCAAGAGTGGCTTGACACAAGGAATGCGACAGATGAAACCCATGTCTTGCATACTTCTGTGCGTAGTGGTTCTTGAAGCACTGACTCCAGCTGCAGTTCACTCTTTGTGAATCTCCCCCACATTTTTTAATGGGTTTTGTTTCACAATCTTCTCCAGGGTGCGGTTATCCCTATTGCTTGTACACTTTTTTCTACCACATCTTTTCCTTCCCTTCGCCTCTCTATTAATGTAATTGGACACAGAGCTGTGAACAGCCAGCCTCTTTTGCAATGACCTTTTGTGTCTTGCCCTCCTTGTGCAAGGTGTCAATGGTCGTCTTTTGGACAACTGTCAAGTCAGCAGTCTTCCCCATGATTGTGTAGCCTACAGAACTAGACTGAGAGACCATTTAAAGGCCTTTGCAGGTGTTTTGAGTTAATTAGCTGATTAGAGTGTGGCACCAGGTGTCTTCAATATTGAACCTTTTCATAATATTATAATTTTCTGAGATACTGAATTTGGGATTTTCCTTAGTTGTCAGTTATAATCATCAAAATTAAAAGAAATAAACATTTAAAATATATCAGTCTGTGTGTAATGAATGAATATAATATACAAGTTTCACTTTTTGAACGGAATTAGTGAAATAAATCAACTTTTTGATGATATTCTAATTATATGACCAGCACCTGTATAATTAATGTATACATAGGTACAATAAATATATACACACACACAAATACATACAGAGCATTGCAAAATTGTATAAGACGGTCAGTACAACTTACCTGGACGTGTTTTCTTTCTTTAGGCTTAAATCTTCCTTTTGGCCCATAGTTAAAAGACTGCCGTTCTTTTGACTTCGAGCTTCTGTACTCCATGAACTGTTCGTATGATGGGGCATGGTTGTTCTGCTGAAATGGACAGAGTTCTGTTTCAAAACAGAAAGTTATAAGCCGCTCAAAAAATCATTATTAGCATTACTGATTTTTATTCACATGGACTCAGATAGTTAGCATTTTGCTACACTAAAAATAACAAATAACAACTTACTTTGCTTAGCACTGTCCGGCTGTCGAGACGTCCCCTGTGTTTCCATCTGGTCCGCGTCCTTTAGAAACTCCCAACACCGACCACACGTAAAGCAAAACCGCGTCACTTCCGGTGTGTGGTACATTCCCTTTCCGTGAAGAATCTGTCATTGTAAATTTGTTTCGTCCTTGGTAAAAGTGTTTTTCCCATGTAATTGTGTTTTATGATAGGTAAAAATGTTTTCCAAAATGTAAATTTGTCTCGAGCTTCGTAAAAGTGTTTCACACTTTGTATTGTTGTGTTGCACTTCCCGGCCACCATAATAAACTCGCAATTGCGTGATATAAAGTCAGAATTCTGAGATTTAAAGTCACAATTGCGTGATATAAAGTCACAATTCTGAGATATAAACTCGCAATTGCGTGATATAAAGTCACAAATGTGAGAAACTCGCAATTGTGAGAAAAGGTTTCACACAATTCTAAGTTTATCACAATTGTTAGAAAAGTCAGAATTGCGAGAAAAAAAGTCAAATTGTGACTTTATATCATGCAATTTCGAGTTTATATCTCGCAATTCTGACTTTATAACTCGCAATTCTGAAATAAAAAGTTGCACTTACTATATATTTTTTTATTTAGTGGCAGAAACAGACTTCCATAAGCAGCTGCATTTTGGACTAATTGTAGTTTGTTTATTGAGGATGCAGGACAACCAGCTAGTAATGCATTACAGTAATCTAGTCTAGATGTCATGAATGCATGAACTAACTTTTCTGCATCAGAAACAGATAATATATTCTGTTGTTTAGCGATCTACTTCAACATAAAGACACACAACAGAAAGACACTCGAAGCCTTTAGAGGCAAAACATGCACACAAGGAGGACAAAATCCTTTGGCACGTGTCCAACAACACAACCGTGACTCAAAACACACACAGCCATTGTGGCTAAAACCAGACGATTACATTACTTTAGGCAAAGCAAGGCAATTTTATTTGTATAGCACATTTCATACATAATGGTAATTCAAAGTGCTTTATATAAAAAAAAATCAAATACATAATAATAAAAATGGAACCCATAAGAAATAGAAATAGCAGTAAAAAACAGAGAATTCTGCTATCTGGATGGAAGAGCTAGGAAGTTTCAGGGAGTTTTTTGTTGTCCGTCAGAGCGGATCTAAACGGATCTTCTAGCCCTCTTTAAATGAGTCTAGCCCTCAAGGTTACGATTAACGACACAATCCTCGTCAGAAAGGTAAAGGGGGAGGTGTTGCTATAATTTATAGTAATATCTTCAATATTACTCAAAAGTCTTTCGAATATAATTCCTTCAAATGATAGTGCTTTATGTAATGTTATGTAATGTAAGCGACAAATCCCGTTTGACATTTGTGCTGGATACAGTATACAGGCCACCAGGACACCATACAGACTTTATCAAAGAATTTGCTGATTTTCTATCGAAGTCCTAATTGTTGGTGATTTTAATATCCATGTAGATAATGAAAAAGACTCATTGGGATTGGCATTTACAGACATTCTAAACTCTACGACACGTGTCAGGACCCACTCATTGTCGTAATCATACTTTAGATCTAGCTGGCTCAACCTCCCCACCCCCCATGCATTCAGAACTTCCAGCATAATTGTTGTGTGTATCTCTCTATTTGCCAGGTATGCTGACTCTTTGAAATTATTTTTAATACTGCTTTGAATTGTACTTTGTATTTTATGCTGATCAGTTGTGTGATGTATTCTTTTTAATTCTTTTAATTGATGTTTAATCCTGCCTGGCAAAACAATATTAATCTTGATTTATTTTGGATTCTTCTGAAATCATTATGACTAGTAGATTATTGGAGTCCGTATTTCCGCAAATCTGCGTCAGGATAGGTCTAAACTAAAGGCCCAATGAAAGGAGCATGTTGCACATCAGGTGGACCTTTTGAGTTCTGTCTATCACTGACTTAGCAAGTTGCAGTATCGTGACTAAGAAAACTGCATTTTTGTATAAACAAGCATGTGGCGGTTTGACTCAAATGCATTGGTAAACTCGAATTTGTGTCTGTAAGAATGCAGTCGGCCGATTCTCTGTGTGATATCGGGTCCATAATGAACGAATAATTGATAGTATGAGATAACCAGAATAATCAAAGATTATGAACTGTTTACTGTAAAATAGCCTAGTGCCACATTAATGAAGCTCAGATGGTAAATACAGTTTTTTAAAGAATGTTTTTTAAAGAAGTCTCTTATGCTCATATTATGCTTAATGAAATTATAGTTTTCTATTTTAATACACTTTAAAATATAATTTATTTCTGTGATGCAGAGCTGAATTTTCATCAGCCATTACTTATTCGTCAGAGAATACTGAAAAAAAGCATCAGGTTATAAAAAAAAAAATTAAGCAGCACAGCAGTTTCCAACATTGATAATAAATGAGCATATTAGAATGATTAAACTCTAGGCAACAACATCCAATACTCAAAGGTCTTGTGGACACATATTTAGTATGTTTTGTGGCTCTCCAGGGGATTGCCACCTTGTCGTGGTGGAGAGGCTTGTGTGGACCCGTGATCCCAAGAGCAATGTCGTCTAGAGCAGTGGTTCCCAAACTTTTTGCAACACGCACCCCTTTCTAGTGTTTGAAACCTGTCAAGCACCCCAACACCTTACTTCGGTTAAACATCACATTTTTAATACCAATAACTAAATACAAATATTCACTGTAGGCTATATTAGAAAACATCAACATTTCAGTTATAAATAAAAAAAAATACTATTGCTTCACTCTAAAAAGAAGTGTCAAGTGGTTCCGCACAACTATATTGAGTAATTTGTACAAATAACAATTTAGTTGAAAACAAATTCAAATAAAGCTGACAAAATTTCTGTGCAAAAAATCAGATGAGCCCACAATATGATCTTAACGTGTTTAATTATTTGCACATAGTATACTTTATTAATATGATATTTAGTGAGTTTGGTCGGTTAAAATCACTGTCTTAGTACATTAAGCCACGTTAAACCTTTTCTTATAACGATTCTATGGGAGGAAAAGGCTTAACGTGTTATTAAACACGTTAAGATCATATTCTGGGCTCATCTGATTTTTTGCACATAGTATACTTAATTAGTATGATATTTAGTAAGTTTGGTCAGTTAAAATCACTTTAAGCCACATTAAGCGTTTTAGAATGTCCCCTTGAGACTGCTATTAGCTAAAACTTCACAGACTACACATTGCGGGTTCAGACTTTCTGCATCACCAATCCATGTAAACATGCAACCATGAGTAATTTGCAGCTTGTAATGTGAGATTTTTATTTATCAATAAACCTATGACATGTTAAGTTTATCTAAGTTAAATATGTAAAAATAACAAAGAGACCATTTTTCCATCATTACAAATATTCTCTCGCGCACCCCTGGTGGTCAGTCTGCGCACAGCCCAGTTTGGGAACCACTGGACTAGAGCTATGCTCCTGGTAGGGCCACCCATGGCGGAGAGGTCAAGGGGGAGGTCCGTGACAAAGCGCAATCCAACCAAGACCTCAACGGTGGAGCAGGCAGAGGATGACAGCTGGCCTTACGGGAGCGTCACAACGGTTGGGAAGGCTGCAGCAGTAAAGAGCCCCCAGTCGTCTTGGACTCCATGCCACTGGATTCTGATCCATTTCTGTCAAGGTCTGTGTGGTGACTGTCTGTGCACCAGTCTCCCCATGGTAAACAAAATCACACACAGGCATCCTCTTTGGGAAACCACCCTAACATGTTTTATGGCCTTATTTCAGTGACTTAATTTTCTTCTTAATTTTTTTCAATAACCATGCATAAACTGAAAAAGCCCAAATGTCAGGGCATGTCAAAACTTCCCCATGGGCAGAGGGAGGAATGAGGAACTAAGTTTTACAGACTTGCAGACAATCCTGTTTTACACGTCACTCAAACACAGAAACAGGAAACCATTTCAACTCCTCAGTTTACATACCAAAGTTTACTGACATTACAAAAATTTGTGATAGTTGTTTGGTTTTGAGCATTTTCTGCATATTTGAACCCTTTCCAACAGTGGCGAAGGTGAAAACATTCACTAATGCTCAAAAAGGCAACATACTACATTAAGTTAACCCCCTGGGGTTGGCAGTCACCTCACTTCATTTCTTATCAGTGCAAAAGAGACTCAAAATACAGATAATGTTATACATCATTCGAAACTGTTAAGTGTCTACTTTTATTTGAGTACACTGTAGCGAATCGGCTCAAATGGGTGAAATATATGTACAATTAAATCATAATGCGTTATGATCAATTCTAAATATAAATCAACCAAAAAAGGAATTATGTATATATTGTTGTTGTGCAAATGTAACTTCTGAGACAAGTATACCTATTCTGTTTACTGGATATGTGATTTATATGATCATTCTTGAATAAAAAAAACAAAACTGTAATTTGGACAAAAAGCATTTATTGAGATATGTGATTCATAAGTTTATGATAATGGTTTATAAAGAAAAAAGATAACTTGTTCATGATAGAGATCGATCATATAGAGAAAAGATAACTTGTTCATGGCTGATAAATAATAAAGACAACTGGTTTTGTAAAGCATTTAATAAAGAATGTATTAATTACTTAAAGACAAGACAACTGTTTTTTGTAGAAGTGTTTAATATGAAGCATGCTAGTAGAATTGTAAGGGAAAAATGTATTATTAAGAAAGGCAGTTATTACCGTTAGCACCACCTGCAGACAACCGATTGTAATGGGGTTTTTATTGTTATTTTATTTTACTGTGCTGTGGTGAATGTGCAGGTCCGCAGAATTTCAGAGCGTTCGAGCTGGAGCGTCCGGCCAATGGCAAGGGTGGATTTTTTAAGCGGGAGAAGTTTCTTTGTGTCCTTTTACGACCTAATTTGCCTGATTTATGAAGTGTCAGATCTGAGTAGTTTTTCCTCCAAAGTACTTATAGAATAATGCATTTTATCGTAACGTAACACCTATAGTTGGTTAAGACATTCAGAGAAGATTAAAACAAGACCAAATACGATAGAGTGGAAATACATTAAAGCAGAGATACATCCTTACACTTGAATATAAACATTTAGAGTTTAACTAACACAACTAAAATTCGTAACTAATGCTCATTTAATAGGAAGAAATGCATACACACAGGGATACATGGGGTACATTTTGGAATATCATATTTTGAGTTAAATGCAGAGAAAGTCTGTGTGTGTGTGTATTGGCGATCATCTGGCCACACAAGAATTTAGGGCCTTGTCTGGGAGAATTTTATCTGAGTTTATTAAAATCTTTGTGAAGTCAGTGAGAGGTTCGTGGTGGAGCTTTTTAGCATCGACACCCAGCAACAAAAGTGTAACTGTCCCATAAAAGTCAGACAGACTGGAGCTAGCTGTGATTTAACTATGCAGTTTAAGAGGCTAAAAGCTTTTTTAAAACCTAAAGATGAATCGATCATCGATGATTCAGTCCAGATGCTACAACACACAATAAAAACCAAAATGTTGTGCTTTTTGCAAAATAAAAAATGGGATGCGTGTTCTGCCGCCCACTCCTTTTTTTTAATCCCCATAAATCAGCAGTGTTTCAGAACAAGCCGTTTGCAGATTCTACCATTTTTGACGTCACAAATTGCCTAGGCCCTGCCCACAACTGCTGACGAACTCTCGCCTACTAGCAGAGACCCGCCCTAATTGAGCTGTACACAGTCCGCCATGTTTATCTCCTCGCTATAGCAGCTAGTGATAAAATGTCTCAGCTATGTGAACATTATAACTGTTGTTGGCTGTAATAATGAACAGAAGTCTCCATAAACTCTTGGCATCTGAGCCACTGAGGATGCAGTGGATTCATTTATAAAAGGTAGTGTGTCAAAGAAAATAATTAAATTCATACATATTTGTGTGAATTATTTCACACCAGAGTGCTTCGCAAACAAGGGTCAGTAAAATGCATGATTTGCAAAAAAAAGTTGATTCTCAAAGATGGATCAGTACCAACAGTAAGAGATAAGCTGTATAGCGTGCTAACAAACATATTCAGAAAGCCGATTTGCTTCCCCTAATTTTGAATATCTTTGTAAATATATGGTTGATTTGAAACTTCTTGGGGGCTTCTTGACTATTTGTCATATTCAGTGACGATGATATTATTGAAATCTAATTGTTTTCTTTTATTATTGTTACTCTCCTTAAATTTCACCAGTGTTTTCATTGTAAAGTTCCCTATGCTGTAAATTTTTTTATTTGCATATTTTACATCTCATTTGGTCCATTTGTACAATCTGACCTTGTCCATGTCACACTGGGCAAAAATCTGTTTCGACTTCCCTTGCCTGTGCTTGCGTGGTTATTGAAAAAACAAACAAAACAAAAGAAAAAGTCACTGAAATAAGGCCACAAAACAAATACTAAATGTGTCCATAAACACTTCATAACCTGTCCAAAACAGGCCAAAGAAATATTGTCTAAACATGAATGTATTAATGTTAATGTGCAGTTTCATACGTTGCTAACACTTTTTATATCAGTATTTATGTATTTCAGTCGATTTCACTCATCTCAGTATAGCAATACTCGACTTGATCCTCAAAATGGAATTGAAACCAGTCACACTCTTCATCTGAGGTAAATCCTTTTAGAATTATTCCTAACTGCATCTCAAAACGATGAAAAGTACATGAATCTGACTAAGCTTGATGCATTTTTTCGAGTTGATGCAGGCGTTGTTGACTCTTGTTTGCATGGATCACCTCAGAATTTGCGTTTGAATGCTGCGCGCTCTCCGTGGCCATGGCCGCATTAGCGGATAATGAGGTGACTCACGAAAGACTGACATCTCTCTCTTTTCGAACAGATTACGTAAACAGAGAATATTTGAAATGAATCGTTGGGCGAATTGTTTGGGAGTCGTTGAGCAGATGAGGTAAAAATAAATGCATATTATAAGACAATAAAAGTGTTTTTTGACCTTGCATGCATGTAAAAATGTTGTTGAGGACTCCTAAAACAAAAATAGGAACCTTTTAAATGCCATTAAAACCTGACATTTCAACGTCCCCTTGGAATTATAAGGTTCTATCTGACATTTTTGTCAAAATTGAGTTATTCACATATTCATATTCTGTGAAGTTGAGTACATTTTGGTACTTTTTTTAGAAAACAAAAAGGTTCTATCTGCAAAGTCGCACTCTAACTTGGTTCTATAAGGTTCTATCTGCGTGAGCCAATCAGCACTTCGAATGCACACACGAGGACCAATCAGGATCAGTGTTCCTTGTCATGTTGCCGCGATAGCGGAAGAGAGCCCATAAAAACGCTAAATCGGTGAAGAGAAGACTAAATAATTTCACATAACGCGATGTTTATTAGAAACCTCATGATCGACTATTTTATTTATGATCTTGTCAATGACAGCAGCCCAAATTCCAGGGAATTACAGTCTTTTTGTGTGTTTTGCTGTACCTGTTGCTGAGGAGTTATTTTCAGTTAGACACCACGCTAGCAGCAGCGCTATTAAGAGGATAGGTTCGGGTTTTGTAGTCTATTTGCTTATTTCCAGTCATGTCATTGTCATACGAGGGGAAAGTTATGTATATATTAGGTTATGTTTTAACCTTGATCCATCCTGTGTACTTGAATTGAGCTGTATAGCTATAAAGCTCTACCCTATGGCATACTGGATTAAAGTGTTTACCAGATTAAGTGAGATGAAATGTTAAATTTTACATTGTTGGTAAAAAACTGAGTTGTTGCATAGTTTAAATAATTTAAATGTGAAATATTCTAATTATATATAGTCAGTGAAACATTTTTCAATGTTTATTAAACTTTGTTAAACACCTTTGCTGAAGCATTGTTTGTTTTCTTGCAGTTTGTTAGTCTTGAAATGTCTTACATTTTACAATATTAAGCCTTAAAGGTCAAATAGTCAATTATTTAATTGATGGGGTTATAATTACAACAAACGTTATCATGTTATTTCAGCATTAATGATGTCTAGAGAAAGCCATTTTACCTGTCCCACTTTCTGTGGAATAAAGTCCTGCTCTGATGTATTGCATTAGCTGCTTTCTGTCTAAACAAGAGGAAACTTAAACTTAAATGGTTCCTGCAATAATGTGTTAAATTACCCATCATATTCATACCTAAATTTAACATCTGCACTGGACAAAAGATTTAGCGCTGCCTTTTATGCTTAACTTGAACAAGAAAAAAAAATATTCATTTAAAATATGAAATAAATGTCATAACCATTAAATTCAACTTTCTCATGCATGTCAACACATTGTTACAACACTAGTTTTATGTTTTAAAACAAATTATAAGCAAATTGTTTGTATTTCTTGAAAATTATAGAACACAAATAACTGTACAGTAAAAACATGAATCAAGTGAGCGATATTATGTTTGTTTAATAAAAGATTACATTATTATGGTACAAAATCACATTTAATTGTCTGGTTATCTAAACTAGTTAATATTATTGCTCTGTGTAATAGCATTACAAGCAGCATAGCATAACATGATATATTATCCGATTTTATTATATGCATATTATAATACTCATAATGAGATCACTGTTATAGCTGCATACATACCTTAATCTTTTGCACGTTTCCCATCTTCTTTACTTTTTTCCTAAATTGGGCTCCTGATGGCTGAGACCTTTTTTCCTTATCCATAATTTCAATTTGTGTTGAAAGAGGCAGAGGGTCTGCCGGCCAAGGAACACATATCTGTCCCTCAATGAAGTGGAATGTCGCCAGAGGCTACGCCTATCCCGCCAGACAGTAACAGACCTGTGTTATCTCCTGGCAGATGAGCTACAGACAAATATCTACTGCCCATATGTAATCCCCGTTGCTGTTGAAGTAATTGCTGCACTACATTTCTTTGCGAGTGGGTTATTCCAACATAGCCTGAGTTCAAGTGGAGGCATATATCAACTTGCCATAAGTTCGGCCATACATGCAGTAACATCAAGCCTAGTCCGACATGCAAATGAATTTATTAAATTCCCCCTTAGATCATTAAAATAGGTCCCTACATATAAACGCACCTGGGCCCTCATTTATCAATGGTACATACGGACAGATTTGTGCGTAATGAACGTGTAAAAACTGTTTCACGCAAAGTGTGGGATTCACCAACTTGTATTTATATGTAGAAATGTGTGTAAATATAAGCATGCTTATGCAGAGAATCTAGTGGTAGAATAGCGACACTACACATAAAAAGAGTGTCACAGTATGCATTAAGCAATCCACATATGTCCTGTTTCCTTTTTTAAAGGGATTTTTAAAGGGAAGTGTTGTCACCATATATGGTTCATTGGAGGCGTTTCTGAATGCTAATGACTGTGAACATGAACGAACATGGTACTTACGCACAAGTGGGATTTATCAACAATGATTGCTTACTCATGTGCGCACGTTTGATAAATACGGATTTTGTTGTACTCAGGCACATTCTAAATTTCATTCGTAGGACAAAATCTAGAACCTTTTCTACGCACTGGTGAAGACAGAAAAACATACGGAGAGCAGCAGCTTTCATTTCTGCTTTAACAGTGTTAGAATCTGAAATCAAGCTTGGTATGTTTTTCGTCTTCTAAGTTGGGTCTTCAGCCAACAAAGTTTAAATCCCATCTGGTTAGTGTGCTTCCCATAAAGTTTACACGTTAGGTCAGTAGGTGGAGAGCAGGCGGGTTTTTGTGGCTGTTCAAACATTCGACCACATGAGCGTTTCCACTACAAAAGCAATCCGGTCAAATGCATTTTCGACTACCTCTGGAAGTGGTCGAAAGTGGACAAGCTCAAAATGTTTTAGACCCCGTTCAAACCTATATTTAGCATCGTCCACTTGTGATTTGATCAACCAAAATCTTAATACCATGTGTAAACATTTAAATTTTCCCAACATTTCACATATATTCAAAATTGTACATTTAAAACAATAATCCCATAACGTTATTAATGCAACTATAATTGCAGTGTAAATACATCTAAATAATAATAAATAGTAATTTCTGTAATCGACAACATTGATTTTGCTCATTTAACAATTCTAGCATGACAACAAAAGACATTTATTTAAATATGTAAGTAATGTAAAGATGTTCTACAGTATGTAACAAGCTTCATATTTGTAATGTAATATTTATAGTAATTATGAGAAGGGTGCTCCCTTTTTTTCCACTTGAGCACCTGCCCTCCAAATTGTCTGTGCATGGCCCTGATTCTCATGTGGGCATTATGGGTTTCAAGTTAAACTCTTTCTGAACAGAGGGTATGTGTAAAACCACTCTTACATATAAAGTCTCATGTGAGTCTTCAGGCTTACTTTATCACTAATCCTTGAAACACTTCTATCCAGAGTGAATTATTATGTGCATGTTAAGGCGTTCCATGTCTGGGAAACACTTTCCACACTGATGACATATAAAACAGTTCTCTCTTGAGTGAATCCTCTTGTGGCAATTAAGGGTTATTTTACGTGCAAATCTCTTTCCACACTGATCACATGCGAAAGGCTTCTCACCAGTGTGAGTTCTCATGTGAGTCTTAAGATTTTGTTTTTGAGAGAAGCCCTTCCCACACAGTTTGCAGGGGTAAGGGCTCTCTCCAGTGTGAAGCATCATATGGGAATCAAGGGTTGGTTTATATGTGAAATTCATTCCGCACTGAGAGCATGTGTAATGCTTCTCTCCAGTGTGAACTCTTATGTGGATATTAAGGTTTCCTTTTTGAGTGAAACTCTTTCCACAGTAATTACATATAAAACAGTTCTTTCCAGTATGAATTCTCATGTGGCTATTAAGGGTTACTTCACGTGAGAAACTTTTTCCACACTGATCACATGTAAACGGCTTCTCACCAGTGTGATTTCTCATGTGGATATCAAGATTCTTTTTATGCATAAAACTCTGTCCACACTGAGAGCAAGTATAAGGCTTCTCTCCAGTGTGAACTCTCATGTGGACCGTAAGGTTCTGTTTTTGAGTGAAACTCTTTCCACACTGTTGGCATGTGAAAGGCTTCTCACCAGTGTGAACTCTCATGTGGATTTCAAGGTTTTGTTTGTGATTGAAACTCTTTCCACATTGACAGCAAGTAAAAGAACTGTTAGATTCAATTTTCTGAGCTCTTTTTCTTGAGGATGTCTTTTCAGACTGTACAGATTTTTCTCCGGTCCTGACATCATAGAGTTTCTCATAGTGTTGTTTCTCTTCCATTGCATTCAGTTCTTGACTCTCCTCTTTCAGTGCCATCAAGTCTAAATTGAAAAAAGACATGAAAATTAACAGCAGTTTAATGGCGCAAAACCAACATAAAGCACTAAAACCTACTGAAAACCTACTCCAAGATGTATTTCCTGCAATTTCAGAACCTCCGTGACACACTAAGCTGACAGTTGCCGTCGGCCAACATCTGGCCATCGGGGAGCGTCCGTTAGCTAGTTTTTGTGGTGTATTTCACATGTCGGCAGCTTACCCGATTCATTATTTGAATTGGCGTCAGGGCTGTCTGTGAGAGAGATCACTCTGATTGGCTGTTCAGTTTAACCCCCTGGGGTCGGTGGAAGTGCCACAGCCACCTCACTTTTTTTTCTTATCAGTGCAAAAGAGACTCAAAATACTCTTTGGTCATACAAATAAGTGTTACACATCATTCGATTAAAGGGTTCGTTCACCCAAAAAAAAAAATTTTTGTCATTACTCACCCTCATGTTGTTCCACACCCGTAAGACCTTTGTTCATCTTCAGAACATAAATTAAGATATTTCAGATGAAATCTGAGGGTATCTGATCCACATATAGGCAGCAACGTCATTGCACCTTTTGTCGTACAGAAGGGTAGTTAAAAGCGTCCAAATGTCAGCTCATTCTTGGCCGGATCCTGTGTCAGCATCACATGCACGCGTCGTGCTGCTCACGTGTTCAGCTTCGGCCAATACTGAGATGGTGTTCGGATGTAAACAAGGAAGCCTGCAGAGTTTACTAAGTGAGACAACGGTTCAAATTGTTGAATAAAGCCGTTATTTTTGTGCACAAAAAGTATTCTCATCGCTTCATAACATTAAGGTTGAACCACTGTAGTCACGTTGACTATTTTAACCACATTTTCAACTACCTTTCTGGAGGTCAAAAGGTGCAATGACGTTGCTGCCTGTGTGGATCAGATACCCTCGGATTTCATAAAAATTTTCTTAATTTGCGTTCTGAAGATCTTACGGGTGTGGAACAACATGAGGGTGAGTAATAAATGACAAATTTCATTTTTGGGTGAACTAACCCTTTAAGTGTGTGCAGACTCAAAATAAAAACAAAATGTTGTGCTTTTTGCAAAATAAAGAAAACAAACAGGATGTACATTCTGCCGTCTCTCAGTGAAGTCCATTTTGAAACACGTCTGAAAATGAACTATAGCAAATACTCGCCACACAGACATGAGAGATATGTCTTTGTAAAGCTTGAAGTGTCTACTTTTAAATTAAGTAATTCATATAAAAAACAATTTTTCTCTGTTTATGTAATCTGTAAGAAACCAATGAGAGGTACAATTTTACCCTTCTAACCTCATTATTGTGACCACACCCATGTGCTGCTCAGCCTTTTACATGCTAATCATCCATGTGAGCCAACCTAACCTTTAAACGCCCCAAGACATGCTGTGAGGAATAAGCTTCGGATTTACCTCAGAAGAAGAAGAACGCAATTGATTCAGCGGACGTAAGCATTTTAAGATTATTTAAGATGAAAAGAGTTGATGTGTATTTAGGTGCCCCCTTTATACTCAAAGGCGCTCCACATGTGACGTCATGAACTGCTGTCTGCCAATGGTTTATTGGCGTGTTTACACATGCTTCAGACACCGGTCACACTGATGGCATTTCCCATAGCGTCAATCCAAGATGCAGTGTTGAGTTCCACTTTGAAAGGGAAATGAGCAAGTAGGAGCTAGATTATTTCACTGACTGACACTAGGCATGGCTGCCTTGTACAATGATCATCCCCTCCTTACTCCCCCTCTGGCCTGCACTCACATTACAGTTTAGCGTTCTGGGCCAGAGCACGCTTAACTCATTATGATTCAACTTTTTGTTTTGAAGAAAACAGGAAGAAATGCACTCTCACTAATAGACTCCTAATTTTATTATTATTTAAAGGTGTTCTATGTAAGAATGACAGCTAGTGGTTGAAATGGGTACTACAGTCCAAATTCAAAATATTGTTTGCCCCGCCCCCTCCTCCTCAGACTGGATGCTCTCGCGGGTTGCCAGTTTGAAGACACGCAACAGGAGCGAACTCAATTGACATTGGAAGGCGAGGAGACACACTGTTAGATAATAAGTTGATTTATTGATTCCTGATGAGTTGATATCGCGTTTTAATATGCTCCCGTTCATAGAGATTTTTAGATGGATGCTGAGGCTTTTTAGGTCGAGTAGAATCTGCGATCTCTGACCAAGTTTGCTGCATGTGTTTTTTGCCACTTGGCAACCCGGGGTGGCGAAATACTATTGGGTAAATTGGCAACGTGCGGTCTTGGACAGACCAAAACAATCAGAAATTCTGACATGGAACGCAAATTTCAAAGTAAAATAACTGGCTGTAACAATGGTTTTCAGAGAAATGAACATGTGAACTGAACATGTTTAATAAATATCTGCAAACATATTATGGTATTTTTATGCTTTTGTACAGTCAAAAACTTACATAGAGCAATTTTAATTTTCAAAAGTAAAAATTTTCTTAAGTTAACAGCTCTTGCTAGACATAAAATATTAAATGAAAAAGTGATTTCTTTTTTTTTTTACTTCAAAATGACATACAGCAGTTGTTTAAGACACTGGTTTGATAGATCAAGTGACACACATTTCATGGATATTGATAAATAAATATTTTGTTACATACTGCTGAATAATCAATAAGTGATAGAAGTTAATGGTTTTCATTAGAGATGCATCGATGTATGGGCTAATAATCAGTATCGGCCGATAACACCAATTATTTTCCACTATTGGTAAATTATTTAGAAATAGCAACATAAACTATGCATAATTCATAGGGTCAAATAGAACCTGCTTTTAAGCCAGGTCCACAGTTTTTCCCTACACCAAACATTATATATTTCCCATCCAATAATCGCAAAGAGCTTTGTTACTTTGTTTTCCTCTTTCAAAGTCTCATCTTTCAAATTATGTCCATTTTATCACAAAATTCAAACAATAAATGACATTTTGACGCTCTAAATTTGACATCACAGATCACTGTAGTGCCTCAGATCAAGCGGCAGCGTGGAGTGCAAGTGTTTTCTTTCACGTCAATACAAGTTATAACATCAAAAGGTATGTTGAAAGATCCAGTACAACTTACAGAAATTAATCATGTCTCATGTAATCACTCAATCAGTGTGGAAAGCTTGTGAACAATGTCACTTAAATGTTGCATTTACCTCAGGAAAGTTATCCAATGTTCACGGTTTATTAGTTAGCTATAATAAAATAATAGAGAGGAGCTTATTTACTGTGAATTATGTATGTTTGAATAAATTTGCCATGAAGACAAGTGTTTATGAAAACGACCTTCTGTGCAACTGAGGTGTACACAAACATTTCCATTTTTATTTGAGTGCAACTATTATATCTGAAGATAATTAGCAGTTGAATATAATGGCTTGAGCTCTGTTGTCAATTTTAACCTCTAACATTATAGTAACTTACCAAATAAGAAGGTTCTTTGTATACTTTGCAGCATTATTTGGGAAAGATCAAACTATCGGCAGATATTCCAAATAATTGGCTATCCGTATCGGCGGAGAAATTTAGTATCAGTGCATCTCTAGTTTTCATTGTTTTCAGTTCCGTAAATGTTACACAGAATAACTTTTTTTTTAGGCTACTAATGTATTACTTTTACTAATTTAATGAGTGAGGTTTCAAAATCATGAATGCTTAACTTAGAAGTGGGATCTTCTCAGACACACTTGAAGGCAGCGCTAGTATTTGTCTGGTCACGTATTCTCAACATATTTTTAAAACATCGGCCGATAAGACAGTACAGATTTACTGGAGAAACACGATCGACAAACTTTAAATCCTTGATTTCCAACTGTGCTGCGCTATCAGTTGCCCACTGTCATGTTTCAAATAAAATTAGTGTTACCATGTCTTTGTTTGAAATAATATGATTCTCGTAGGCCATCGGCCACACTGCTCTCTTAGATAACGGCATCAGCATGTCTGTCCACATGTGGTGACCAGCTTTGAGAATGAAACCAACCTGTTTGTTTCTCAGTATCTTCTTGTTTCACTCTGAATGTTTCTTCAATCTTCGTGTCTTCACTCTCCTCTTTAATAAATGCTATCTTTGTTTGTGTCTCAGTATCTTCTTGTTTCACTCTGAATGTTTCTTCAGTCCTCATGTCTTCACTCTCCTCTTTAATAAATGCCATCTTTATAATAGTGTCACGTGGATCTCAGTTGCTTCACAAGGAGTTTTTCTGTGTTTAGACATATCATCATGTTTAACAAAAAGAAAAATAAATTTAAACTAAATCTCTAGGTGCGTCTCTATCAGCTCTCAAGTTCAGTAATCAGTGCACTGGCATGGGATTCAGTCGAGTTAATGACCTTATTACCCAAAAAACACTGAACTATAAGTGAATAAAAGAACACAAACTATACAGATACTTCATATTTATGATTTACTATTGAATGATTGTATGCTATATTTAATAGATTACACAAATAAACATTAGCAGTTGGTTTTATGTTTGTGTTCTCGTTGCATTTACACTGTTTTCAGGCCTCGTCAGGCTGCGATGATTCGAATCACTGAATCATTTTGCAAAACATTTAATTCAATTGACTCGGAGTTTCGAAAAGTACGTGTTACAATAAACTGATTCATATAGGGAGCGAAATGAGACGCACCTTTTCTGTCACTCGTGTGTGAATGTGCTTTACTCACAAATAACGTTTGTTAATGTTAGATAAAGCATTAAAGCGACATTCTCAGATAAATAATTCATTTTGCATCGTTTGTAAAAACTATACATTTGACTTAACGGTTTGTATCGATTTAAATACTTTAAATGTTTTAAAACACACCTTTCTTCAGCTGAATCAAAACAGATGCACATGCGGGGAGCATGCATATGACGTCATAACGCCAAACCAAAATAAAAGCCCTGTTCACACGCTAAAATGACAATGCATAGAATATATAGTAAAATAGTCAGATGAATTCAGAGTTTATTTTTTTCTGAACTATTAACTGCTATTGAAAGAGTGTGAGATTTTGCCTATTAATCATTAAACATTTTACCATTTATAAAGGTTATGACATGTATGTAGAGTAGACTGTACGATGATGACACCTATTGAACTGTAGAACTACACGATTCAAGTTATACAGTGTTCCAGACAGCTCAGAATGTGGATTTTTCCCCACCTCCTTCTTGGAAATAACATCTGGAACATATAAATGAGATTTTATTGATTATTCTAACACAAACTAATATCTAAGACTTAAACACATGCACACACATTCACACAAGTTTCGGAATGAAAGGTAGTGAGAAAAGAATGAGTTTTAAGAGAGTGAAATGATGAAATCAAGTTTCTAGCAATGTATGCACTTTGTAAAACCTGACCTGAATGAACCATCAATCATTAATTTAATCCTTCTATCGTTTTTTTAAGCAGGATTATTAAATAATTTTTTAATAATAATTTTATATAAATGCACCAATTCAGCTAAGTTACCAGCGTTTGTGTTGGTGTCTTTGACTGGGGATTCCCTTTGTTGTCATCTTTGGCTTGAAAAAGGGGTTCTTTGATTGGCTGAAGGTCTTTTCGTGTCTGGATAGACATTTTCTTGGGATCACTTGTAAAAGTAAAAGAAAGGAAAATAAGTAGCTGGATGGCTTAAATGAAGCTGTTAACACATTTTCATCTGATCTTGATCAGCTTCGATCTTTGATTCTGTATTTTCATCTTCTCGTCATTGTCTCGTCTGCTTCTTTGTTCGTGTCCTGAATTTTTAAACTGAGGTGTTTGTCCAACCTCTTTGAGGAGTTCGGACCAGTTAGGTATTGTCTTTGTTTCAGAGGTGGCTTCTACATGTGATCACCTGGTCTCTTAACTTTCCTGCTCTTAGCAGAGAGTACAGAGTACAGTTGATATGTTTAAAAAAAAAAAAAAACAGTCTCTGGATTTTCCTGTGGATTTCAACTTTGTGTCACTGAGATCACTCAGAAGAAAAAGGTCTGTTTTGTATCTGTTTCGGGGATCAAACAACCTCTGGCGTTATCTTGGTTGGACTCGAGCTGCGCCCTCTTCAAACCAAATCCTACATTACCATTAATGCGACTTCTGGTGTTGCATGGTTTTGTTAAGTGCTCTGTAGTCAATTCACATCTGACTTTTAAGCGACACAATTCAATTGCAAAATGAGACAAACCATATCCAGATCTCTTGACAAATGCAAATTCCTCTGATCATTCAGACTTTAAAGAACGACACTCCGAAATCAGACAGCGGCTATTTAGATTACAACATATGTATGAATAAGACTTGGAAATTACCACTCCATTTCACATTGTCCACTGAAATTTGAGCCACAACACGACTGGTTGGTGTATTATACACAACAAACAGACATTGATGAATTATGTAATTGTTAAATATGTAATATGTGGATTTTAATTGAACTGACACTATATCACTGAGAGAGCAATATATGGTCTGCGGTTCTCATGCTTTTGTCATCAGACTGTGCAGTTAGTTATCAGAATCAGAGTGTTATTGCCAAGTATGTTTCCACACACAAGGAATTTGTTTTGGTGACAGAATTAACTTCCAGTACACAGACAACAACAGTATACAGATAATAAAATAAAGAACAAAGATAAAAGAATAAGATACACATATGTGTAAATATAATATATAAATAAACAAAAATTGACAGATTTGTATGTACAGGTGTAACATTTGCTGAGAGATGAGGCAGAGAGAGAATTCATAGCACACGCTTTTAATAACAAAACTCCACATGATCAGACAGAAACATCTGACCCAAAACATGAACACGATCCACCACAAAACAAAGACTAGCAAAGCACAAGAGAAACACAAGGGCTATATATACACAGGGGCAAACAGGCTTAACAAGGAAACAAGATATACCTGGGAGACTAATCAACATGAGAAACTACAATGAACTACAAACAT
The DNA here is from genome assembly GCA_037950665.1 of Hypophthalmichthys nobilis. Taxonomy (NCBI): domain Eukaryota; kingdom Metazoa; phylum Chordata; class Actinopteri; order Cypriniformes; family Xenocyprididae; genus Hypophthalmichthys; species Hypophthalmichthys nobilis. Next base: position 23,646,501 of record CM075489.1, read on the forward strand.
GGCACTAGGACAGGAAACACAACAAAAGTCCAGACAAGACATGCACCACACCGGGATCATGACCGGGATGCCAGCCACTCTTACAGACATCAGCAGTGTGTCCTCCACACTGGACACCAGTCTCGGATGCCTTTGAAACGCCTGGGTGTCTTTAAGTGCGACGTTCACAACAACCGGGAACACTGGTGTAGCGTCCATGACGGCTGAAGACTTTGGCGTGACATCTATGATGGCTAGAGGCTTTGACAAGGCGACCTTGATGGCTGGAAGCTCTGGCGTGGCATCCATGACAACTGGAGACTCTGGTGTGGTGTCCACAACGTGAAGAGGCTCAGGCATGTCGGCCATATTGACTGAAGACTCTGCCGTGGCGACCATGTTGGCTGAAGACTCTGGTGTGGCGGCCATGACGACTGGAGACACTGGTGTGGTAGCCATGACAACTGGGGACTCTGCCATGGCAGGTACAGCGTGAATGACGCATTCCTCCTCGACAACACCCACCGTAAAAGCTGAACTGCTCAGTTGTAATGCAATTGCAAAGGCATGATCAAACTGAGTGGCTCAGATAAATACCATTGAGCATACCGTGTCTATCGTGGTTTTGTATGCCAAATCAATAAAGTCCTTTACATATTTCTTGATCGGGCGGTCTCCCTGTTGGAGACGCATGATCTGTGTGGCTGGATTCATTGTGGCTAGTCGTTCTGTAACGTTCACGCACACTTTTAATAACAAAACTCCACGTGAACAGACAGAAACATCTGACCAAAAACATGAACACGATCCACCACTAAACAACGACTAGCAAAGCACAAGAGAAACACAAGGGTTATTTATACACAGGGGCAAACAGGCTTAACAAGGTAACAAGGAAACAAGATACACCTGGGGAGACTAATCAACATGAAAACCTACAATGAACTAAAAACACGGCACTATGAAAGTAAACAACAAATGTTTAGACAAGACATGCAGAACACCGGGATCATGATAACAGGTGTGTTATGTACAACAGAGTAGAATAGAATTTCCAGGGAGTGAAATAAAAGAGGTAGGTTATTGTCAAGTAAAAAAAAAGTGGTATTACACATATTTATCATTGCACAGTGTGGAGAATATTTAAGCCACAAATGTCAACAATTCATTGGTCAACGATACAAAAAGTAAAAATATGCAATATGCATGGTATAACAATGTTATACTAAAACTAAAATTAAAACAATGGAAAAACTCTCAAGATAACCTGTAGAAAGAAAAATAGTCAGTCATGTATCACATCGCACAATGTTTTAAACATTTAAATACACATATGAAATTATACAAAATGTGTCTGATGTAGTGTTTTAGATCACAGGTTTTCAAACCCTGGGTTGCGACCATGGGTCGCCAGTATGATTTCAAGGCTTAGTTCACCCCAAAATAAAAACTGTCATTAATTACTCACCCTTATGTCATTCCACACCCATAAGACCTTCGTTCATCTTCGGAACACAAATTAAGATATTTTTGATGAAATCCGATGGCTCAGTGAGGCCTCTATTGCCAGCAAGTTAATTTACACTTTCAGTGCCCAGAAAGGTACTAAAAACATATTTAAAACAGTTCATGTGACTACAGTGGTTCAAACTTAATATTATAAAGCGATGAGAATACTTTTTGTGCGCCAAAAAAACAAAATAACGACTTTTCAACAATATCTTAGTGATGGGTGATTTCAAAACACTGGTTCGAATCTTTTGTTTCGAATCAGTGGTTCGGAGCGCCAAAGTCACGTGATTTCAGAAGTTTGGCACGTGATCTGAACCACTGATTCGAAACCAAAGATTTGAAGCAGTGTTTTGAAATCGGCCATCACTAGCTATTGTTACTATTATGCTGCTGAGTTCGGGTCATTTTTGTGAGGCTCCACAAACAACTCCACGGAAAGGAAACAGATGACAGAAAGTGCATCCTATTTGTTTTCTTAATGTCACAAAAGCACAATGTTCTGTTTTCATTGTGAATGCATACAATAAAAGTAAACACTTAGCGGTTTCGAATGATAGCCTAACTGACCGAATAATATCTGTATGACCAATAATTTTTATGTTTCCGCGGTTTAATCGCGCCAGCACCTCACGCACACGCAGCATATTCAAGTACTGCAAATGTGACATGGCAGCCTGTTCATTCTGCAGCTATGTTTTCTCACATCTTTCAGGGTACATATACACTAGAGCTGCACGATTTGTCCCCCAAATTCTGTGATTAGTTTGTCATATATTGAAATTGTTATTTAAACAGTGATATGTAAACATTTAATCTCATATGAAAACATCTCATGTTTCTTCTCTTAAAACATCCAGACATAAAGAGACCACACATTGACGCCAAGAGAAAGAGTTAGTTTGTGTTCACACTTGGGTTCGGTCTTTACAAGAACCAACTCAGATCTTTTTCTAAACTGTTTCTAAACTGAACAGTTTTAGTTGTGATAGTGCCACATAGTCATTTCACACTGTTGTCTTAGGGACTCAATCAAGTTAAATATAATACAATGAAATAATAACTTAAAATACAGTAAAATACAGTAGTCCGTCTGCTTGATTGCAAGATTTGTTCTGCTTGACAACAATATTCAGTCTGCAAGTTTCACTCTGCTCGAGGCGAGCCTGAACAAAGCATGAAAGGTAATGAAAGGGTGATCTTGACATTTAAAGATAGCTGAATTACTTTTTTCCCCAACAGTGCAATCAACCAAATATGAACATCTTTAATCACAGTAGTATATAGTATAATAGTTTCTGCTTTCTTCTTTTGCCAATGTCTGAGACTGTCACTGCATCTGAGATTGACACTGGCTCTGAGACTGATGCTGCCTTAGGGGGATTTCACACTTGGGCTCGTTTGCCGCGGTCCGAGACCGGCACGATTGTTCCCGCTGCCCCCCGCAGCGTTGGTCTGCTTTCACACTCAAATTGATTCTATCGAACCCTGGTGCATTTGCCGTTCATTTTACGTCATCACAGACGTGCACGGCGCATGATAGAAAACTGAACGCGGGTCAATAAATTGTGTTTTTTATTAATTTTGGTGCTATTATGTGCAGCAGAGTAAAGGACACTTGTGTTGACAGTATGTGCATCGCATGTAGATGGTTTTCCGCTGCTTCCAAACAGACTATTTTGAGGAGACAGCTGATTACCATTCATTTGCCGCTCTGATTGCACGAATACACTGCAGGCTCACTCCTGCTCGAATCCAAGGTAAATCATCAACACTATCATCTCTTACATGTGTTTTATTGAAGTAAATACATTATAATAGGCGAAAACGCATACAAGTGCGCACCTGAGTCCTTGTTGCTTTCATGTTAACGCGAAACGCGGCACAGTTCGAGTGCAACCGAACTCAGACCACCTCCTTCAGGTAGTCTCGGGTTCGGTACCCCGGTGTACACCCGGGTTCGCATGACAGCTTTCACATTAGCGATTTTTCATGCGAACCGTGCCCCGTTTCAAACTAAACTGCCAGTGTGAAAGCCCCCTCAAAGATGACACTGCCTTTTAAACTGTCACTGTCTCTCAGACTGATACCGTCTCCGAGACTGACACTGCTTCTGAGATTGGCACTGCCTCTTAAACTGACAGTGTCTCCGAGAACGACACTACCTCTGAGACTGATACTGCCTCTCCGACTGACACTACCTCTTAGATTGACACTGTCTAAAAGACTGACAGTACCTCTAAGACACTGCCTTAAGCCCTGGATACACTGCACGACTTTAGCAATCCTACAAGATCATTACTTTATCACACTGTGCGACATGGATCTATTAAACTTGGGCACGACAAGCATGTAGACTGTACGATGATGACACCTATTGACTCGGAGGCTACGATGCAAGTTTCTATAGAAGAATAAAACGTCATCCGCATGCGCTAGTGGTAAACAAAACCATGTTGAATCACACTTTGACAGTTGTAGTTTTTATGTGTGCTGAAAATAAAAAGGAAGCGGCAAAAGAAGAAGGGAAAAGAGCTTGAAGTAAACAGTTGAGGTAAGTTTTAGCGCCATGTTGCGTTGATTTCATGTCGCATTTTTATTGCCTGGTCAGTAGACGTAGGTCGTAGCAGCAAACAGACTGTGCGTTGATCATGCTGAATATCTGACACAGTCAGAAAACTATCGTAGGCTATCTTTGGTCGCAAGAGTGGGAAAACGGCTGTCTTTGAACCTCTCTCACTGTACGACATAGGATCACAGATTAAGAGCCATGATCACAGAATAATCGCCACGATTGTTTCACGATGGCAATCTTTCGTCTGGCACAGCCAAAAATCGTGCAGTGTGTCCCAGGCTTTAGAGACAACAGTGTTGATTCCCAGGTGGTCACATGATATAGTCAGCCATGGGTGGAGCTAAGTCTCCTCAGGTGCACTGAATCATTATTTAGCTGCTGTTTGGTGTGTGTGCAACATGCAGCTGAAGCTGACGTTCTTTTCTTTCTCCTGAAAGAGAGCTTCTTGTAGAGTTGATGCGTTTCTGACCATGTAAGGTTATTCTTCTGGTATTTAATGTTAGTTCTTGAAGTTATGTATGTTTGAGTTCTATGATTTATCATTCATATGTACTAGCGTTCTTATTTGATTGCTAAACTGTTTTGTTGAGCTAACTGGATTATATGATTTGTTTGAGTTTTATTGTTAATTGTATCTAAGACTTGTTTGTTCTTTATTGTCTTTCATTCTTAGACACCATACAACTCGGTTTGAATCTCATGTTGCCATGGCTCAATTCCTATGCTTCCAATTGTTAAATAAAGATCATGGACTGAGTACTGGATCCACCGTGTTTTAATGGATAAACCATCCTGGTAGTACATTCCTGAACCAACCCATTTCCAAATTTTACAACAGTTTGTCTCAAACTGCCTCTTAACTTCCACTGCATTAGAGACTGACACTGCATCGGAGACTGTCAACTGCCACTGGATCTGATATAGCTACTGCTTCTCAGACATCCACTGTCTCTGAGACTGCCACTCCCTAAAGACCTGAATCCATTTAAATTTACACTATCTGTCCTATTCTCTGTATGGTTTAATAACTTTTTTTTTTTTTTTTTTTTTTTTTTTAATGAAATCATGCCAGAGTGAAAAGCAATGCTGTCTTATTTCACTTATTAAACACTGTAAATGATTTTTTTTTTTTTTTTTTTAAATAATTTGCACCAAAATGAAATATAATCAGTTCAAATACATTGTCACTGGACTTGCTGATACAGCGAAAACGTTGTTTCCACAGTCCTATAGCCCTCTCCACTATGGAGCGTGTCCTTCCATGGGCCTGTTTGATTAAATCTTTCCTCTGCAATGGTGGCTGCATGCTGCACAGGTGTCAAGAGGTCCCAGCAGCCAGCTATCACCAAAGCCACCCTCTTCAGCAATCTGGCATATTGCAGATTTGGCCAATACAAAAGAGTCATGTATGCTTCCAGGCCATTTTGCCACAATGTCAGTGAACATCCCCTGGTGATCACACACTACTTGAACATTAATGGCTGGATAGCCCTTCCTGCAAATGTACAAGAGCTCATTTACCACAGGGCTTGACACTGGGATAAGGGTGTCACCGATGATGCTAATCACTCGGGGGATGTTGGCAACACTATAGAACTGTTGATTGGCCAGCTAGATTTCTTTTAGGAGTTTTGGGGAAAATCAGGATGTTGTTCATCAGCTGATGAACAAAGGTGTTAATGCTGTCACTGTTCTGCTGGCTGAAGACTTGCTGAACCCCAGGCCATCACCCACCACCTCCATAAAACTTCCAATAGCATAACGCAGTGTAGTTAACAACTGCACTGCTGGACTTAAGGCACAGTTTCTTCTTGTGGCCCTCTGAAGGTGTGGTTTCACTATCTGAAGTAATTCAAGGATCTTGATCCTTGGAATTTTCTTAAGATGATGTCATCAGATAGTGAGTCAAGGGGGGTAAAATTTGTCGTTATGTGGGCATTTATATACACTGACTGACTTCTGCGTCGCCTTCTGTGCTCAAGCTGTAGCAGCTTTACAAAGAATCCCATTGTTGAGCACTTGATACACACTGTTTTATAAGGAGAGTTCTTAGTACACCTGCTATTGATGCACCAGAGAGATAATTCTAAATTAACTACCTACACATGATCTTTCTTTGATCTGTTATAGTAATAAGGTAGAGTGATTTGTGTCATGTTTGGCTATGCAATGTTGGGAATTGAGAAAATCTTCAGTTACTTGATGGTTTTAGTGTATGTGATTTGTGGCTCACCACTGCAAAATAAAAGTTTCCATTCGATACATATGTTTCATTATCAGGCTTCACATTATTCAGGTATTTAATAAGGGATGGCATGGCATGGTAAACATGCTTCAGCTTCACTTGGCAATGCCTGCATTTTGATTTGGCATTAATATACTACTTTGATGAGTCAAGTTACAATACCATGCTCTTTTCCTTATGTTAAACTACTGTATGAATGGCCAGTGTATTAAAAAAGCAAGTATTAACTTCTTTATCACTGAAAAACAAATTGAAAGTCATGCACCACACAGCTTCACCAGAGCCCCATTTGCCAGAACTAGTCTGTTTCCATCCCCCCACAACAAGGGCGAGGGGTTGGATTTTGGGAGGCATGGTGGCCAACAATGTAGCCAAAACATACATAAATAAATAAATAAGAAGAGGGTTACATCTGTGGATCTGTGGGGGAAAAAAAGAAAGAAAAAAAAAGATTACATAGCTGTTAGCCACACATGATTTGACTTTCCATATTAAGTAAATATTGCAATTTGCACTTACTGTCAGTTGGTAAAAACATGGTTAAAGAGGGCTTGCTGGCCTATTGATGCAGAAGTTCCAATTTAGCCCTCCTATAGGCTATAACCTCCAGATGATGTTGGTCTTGCTGCTCCCTCAGGGCCCTCAATTCTTTCCTGATTCCCTGGAGTTCAGATATTTTCCTCTTCTCTGACTGAAGCAGCTTCTCACTGCAACCACAACGTCCCGTTTCTCCTTTGGCGGGAGATTAATGGCTGGTTTTCTGGAGGACATTGCTCTACACATGAGGAGGCCTCAGACAGAGGTGAGTCAGGGGAGGAGGGCCCCTGCTGATGTTGGAGGGGGCCAGATGTTGAAGGGCCTGATGTTGGAGAGCTCACCTTTAAAGGCAAAGGCTTGGATGACGTACATGCATCTATGCCTCCAGGGATCCCTTCCAATGCCTCAGGCCGCAGGATGGCCAAAACTTTCCTCCTCTTCCACTCCAGTCAGAGGAGGAACTGAATTGATACACACACCAGTCTTTTTAGCTTCCCTTCTACGTGCCGCAACCCCTTCATTTCGTCACATTTGCTTAGTCCCTCCACTTGTTCCTGACTTCATCTGCAGTGTTCTTGTCCCCATGTATGGCTGGAATTCCTACCTGTCACAGTTTTTCAGAAAGCTCCCATCAACCAAACCACTCCATCTCACTGAATGCAGAATGGATGGAAGTGTAATGTGTAAGCTGCTGAAGTGTGACCCAGATGACGTGCCTTGTTAGAAACCTGCCATTCTGGTACCAGAAAGACTGAGTAAAGAAAGGAAAATGTACCTCTTCAATGAGATTCAGGAATTTGTGGCAGAAAGATAATGGCCCGGTTTCACAGACGGGGCTTAGACTAAGCCAGGATTAGGCCTTAGTTCAATTAGGACATTTAAGTAGCTTTTATAAATGTACACTAGAAAATTTTTTAAAATATGTCAGTACAAGTTTCTTTCAGTTAAAACAGCTCAAACATGCATTTTAGTCTAGGACTATCTTAAGCCTTGTCTGTTAAACTGGGGGATAGAGATTTAATCCAACAATGCAGAACAAGGTTCCGACTGATGAAAATGACAATGTCCAGGCTAAAGTGCTGACCCCTGTTACACCTCACACCCATGGTGTTGGAAGACCAAAAGATACCCCATGCTTAGAACATTGACTGTGTAGTCTCTTAGCTGCTTATGTAAATAACATACTCCCATAACAATCACTTAGCATTATTGAATGTTATATGTGAGCTGTATTATGTATTTCTAATTTTAATACTAATTTTAGACTTTTTAATACCAAAATTGACAATTTTGTGAATATAATCCCTGAGATGATCAAACATTTTGCATCTAGACAATTTTTGAATGTGTGCTTCTGTGTACAAAGTTTGAGACTGACTTGTTAAAGAGATAGTCATCATTTACTCAACCTCATATTGTTCCAAACCTGTATGAGCTTCTTTCTTTTCACAAAAGAAGATACTTTGAAGAATGCTGGTAACCAGACAGTTGACAGCACCCATTGACTTCCATAGTAATTTCTTTTCTTACTATGGAAATCAATGGGTACTAATGATTACCAACATTCTTCAAAGTATCTTTTTGTTAAACAGAAGAAACAGATTTGGCCTATTCAGTTGCAGTGTGAACATAGCCTTTAAGGAACAATATTAGATTTTTGTATTCAAATATCCAAAAACCACTAGAACAATGTTATATATTTTGTTGACTTGTGTACTTCCATTATCCCAAATGTTTCCAAGAATGTTTAAATCCAGAGAAATCAGCAATTTTAACCAGGACACGGACTGTGTCCGTGCGCTGCCTATCAAAGACATCATACCCGGGTTACCCTCGATTTCCGGTTTTATTTTGTAGAAACCATGGAAACAACAAAGACACTTTAATATATTATGTGTTTTATTAGACAGGTGAGCAACTGTTTGAAAACTAAGATGGTGGATTCCGGTGGATTCTTTTCCACCGGATGTAGACGTGAAGACAACACCTCCCATGATTCTGCAAAATCAAGGCGTCATAAAGCTACGCCTTTGTTTTGAATAAGCGACCTCTAGGGGCGAAAAATTACATATTGTGTCTTTAAATTCAGACAGATACATTTTTTTAAAGGTTTCCTTTTGTGAAACTCCCTTCACACTAATGACATTTAAAACAGCTCTCTCGAGTGAACCCTCATGTGTAAATTAAGGTTTACTTTACTTCTGAAACTTTTTCCACATTGACCACATATGAACGGCTTTTCTCCTGTGTGACTTCTCATGTGGGCCGTAAGATTTCCTTTTTGCGAGAAGCTCTTCTCACAAAGTGTGCAGGTGAAAGGCTTCTCTCCAGTGTGACTTCTCATGTGGTAGTCAAGGGTGGGTTTATGTGTGAAACTCTTTCCACACTGACCACATACAAATGCCTTCTCTCCAGTGTGAATTTTCATGTGATTCTTAATACTTTCTTTTCGTGAGAAGGTCTTCTCACACAGTGTGCAGGTGTATGAGCTCTCTCCAGTGTGACTCCTCATGTGGGAATCAAGGGTTTTTTTGTGTGTAAAACTATTTTCACACAGTGTGCAAGTATAAGGCTTCTCTCCAGTGTGAAGTCTCATGTGGCTTTTAAGGCCTCCTTTTCGAATGAATTTTTTTCCACAATGTTGGCAGGTGAAAGACTTCTCTCCAGAGTGAATTCTCATGTGGACTTTAAGGCTTCCCATTTGAGTGAAACTTTTTCCACACTGTTTGCATGTGTAAGGACTCTCTCCAGTGTGAATTCTCAAATGGATTTTAAGGCCTCCTTTTTGAGTGAAACTTTTTCCACATTGTTGGCAGGAGAAAGGCTTCTCTCCAGTGTGAATTCTCATGTGGACTTTAAGGTTTCCATGTTGATCAAAACTCTTTCCACACTGTTGGCAGGTGTAATGACTTCTAGATCCGGTCTTTTTCACAGGTTTTTTTTGTTTGGAAGCCTTTTTGGTCTGCGAGCAACTAAAAGATTTTTCTCCAGTTATTAAATCACAATGTTTCTCAAACTGATCTTTTTCTTCCATTTCATCCAGTACTTCACTCTCTTCTTTCAGCTGCATCAAGTCTAAGGCAAAAATACAAAAACAAAACAGAAATACAAGTTAGCCTGGGTTTAATACAGGGGTTCCCAACCACGTTCCTCGAGTTCCACGTTCTATGTTAGAACGAGCTCTGCAATTCAGCACTTTAGTAAAGTCACATCATGTTTATTTATATAGCACTTTATACAATAGATTGTTTAAAATCAAGCAGATTTACCATATTAAACATGAAAAACAGTGTCAGTGTCTCATTTAAATTAGAATTACAACTTCATTTACTACTATAAAGCAGCTCTCCAGTGTGTTCATATTTTCACTCGTCTGACCTCGACTGACTGAACAGGACAAATTAACCAGAAATTATTTCCACCTAAAAGAGAGCAAAGCCTCCGTGCACACCTAAAATAAAGTGTAACCCAAATTATATGTGGTTATGCAGTTATTAATGATTTTCAGTTGTAGCACCACCTATAGGTGCAGTTTTTGTGCATGGATGCTGTTGCATTCAGGAAATGAGTAAATTCGTGAATGTGAGCAACATCAGAATGTTTCATTCACTTATTTTTTCTCAAAAATGAAAAAATTAAAATGAAGATATACATTTTGTAGGTCTTGACTCAAGGATTCAGTTTGTAGCTCTTAGGGTTCCAGTTATGATACAAAACTTAAATTGCTTTATTATAGCACCATCTAGTGAGCACTGTAAACCCTAATGCTCAAAATACTTAATTGTTTTGAGTAGGACAAACTTAAATTTAACAAATTAGTTCAGTTAAATTAACTGTTATGAGTATTTAGAACTTTGTTTTTCTTTTGAGTTCACAGAACTGATATATTTTAAGTAAACGGAACTTTTATTGTTTAGACTAACTTAAGTTTAACTGAAACTGGGCTGGGATTTCTATTTCCCAGCATGCTTTGCCCATGGCACTCGAAAGGGAGAGTAAATGCTAAAATTAAGTGTTATATAATGTTTTTTGTGCAAAATTAATGGATAAGGGAGATTTAGTAGTGATTCATGTTTTGTTAAGCTAATTTAGAAGGTTTCTGTTAATGTGGGTTTTTGGAGAGTTACCATCATGATGACAAGTGGTGGATGCAGCTTGGTTTGAGAGCAAGTAAGTTACATGTTTTAAGTTGCTGTACTTGTGCAGTAAGTGTTAGACCATGCTATTTGTTAATAATTTTTTGAGTTAACCCAACTTATTTGGGTTTACAGTGAGGGATGAATGTGTGCCACAGGATAAGAAATACTTTTAGGATTCATAGATTAAAGTTTGTATATAGTTCAACTGATTGACTTGTTGTAAAAAATGCACAAAAATTATGAGTTAATTCCAAAATGATTAAATGTTTTATTTTCAAATGATTTTGAAAATATTTGTATAAAAATGAATGTATTTGTGCCCAATAGAAACAAAGAGGCAATATTACTTTAGTATAATATAATAAAGTACAAAGTAAAGAGACACTAAAAGAGAAATCAACTTTTCCTTGAGCTTTTGATATACAAGAGGTCATCGTACTATAAGAATATCTTGTACATTTCAGAATTAAAATCTTCCTTGTTAGTCCAATAAAAGCTTTTATTGACACCAGACCAATCGAACGACTGATCCTAGAATGTGCCTATCAATGACAGACAGGTGAAACCCCACCTCCGCAGAAGAAATCAATGCCTACTTCATCGTTGCAACATTAGCCCCGCCCACTGGCGTGTTAGTGAGATGAGGAGAGAAGAGCGATACAGGACAAAAATAACATTACCTTTCAAAGGATCCTTATGCTAGAAATATGGTTATTTATTTTCAACAATGTGAATCAGCTTTATTTATTAGTATTTGGTATTTCACTGTGGATTCTTTGGTAAATCAATCACATTTCGTCGCAGGCTTTGCAAACAGACTATTAAGATATGGACTCGACAGTAATGCAACAACATGTAAGTAACTGTGTTATACCTATCAGTCAGATATTCTTTGTCTATGTATCTGTAAATCAAACCACTGACTAAATGGTCAACTTCACGTTGTTTCTGTTAGTAGGATGAAAATAATCTGTTATTAAAACAGTGATTAAATTATATAAAGAAAGCGATCAAAGAACGCTGGAGCTGTCAATCAAACAACGCTAGTTTCAGTGACTGAGTTCTGGACTCGCACCAAAACTCCCGTTTTATTAAAAAAAAAAAAAAGCCTTTTATTTCTAAATTATTAAAAATAAAAAATTCTAATTTTTTTATGTAAAAAGCATACTAACATTATAAGTGCACCCCAGGAAACATTATACAATAAAACAACGCAGTTTGTGACCCCTTTAAATACTCGTATTACACGGCTCTCTAAAAAGTCTTGATTCTGATTGGTCAGTCGCACTTTCGAGGTCTGTTTTTCCTCAATAATGACCGCCGTCAATAGCAATGCTAAATAACATACCGCTCTCCAGGGCTACAGACTGCAACTAAATGGTTGCATTGTGCAAACTTTTTTCTTGCTGGTGTGACTAAATTTTGTTAGAGGTTCCACTGGTGCCACTACTAATTTGCACTTCTACCAACTGCTGCGTATGAGAAACATCAAACAGCAAATGCGGCAAAAGCGGAATAGCGCTACTTGTTTAACAATCCAGTTAGCTTTTCAATCCAGAAATCACCAACTTTTACCATGGATTTACCATAGTAACACGAACCACGGTATTCTAACAAAATATACATATCAAATTTTATTAAAATAATAATAGTCCTCAATTTGTGTATTTGATTGAAACTATTTGTCACTTACAAATATTTAAACAGTTTTAAGACATCTATTATGTTAGTTTGTTATAAAATTACTAGCCATTTTATTTGCTCACCAGTGCCCTGTAAATGAAGAACAAATGTAGACAACATGCAGTAACTCTATTAAGCTGTGTCAGCGGGAGAAATATTTTATTATTTTATTAAACATTTATTAAACATTGGCTCCCACTGCCACCCAATCTTATTTCCTATTAACCTTTAGTATTTCCAGGAGTAGCCCACCTGGAATCAAAAAGTGTTTTTTACAAGATACTGGTTTAAAACAGTGAGCACTTTTAAGATAAGAAGGGAAAAAAAGATTGACTAGTTTATGGTTTGAGTCATTGAATATTTACTGCTATTTATGTTCAGGTATGTTTATATATTTATTATTATATTATTTTTTTTCCCCATAAAGTAGTGGTTTTTACCATCTGAATTTTAGTTACTATAACATCCATGTTTTGTTCCTGTTGCATAAATAAGTGATAGAAATGAATGGTTTTCCTTTCAGTTCAGAAGTAGATATTGGGTTTAATGTTACACACTCATATGACATTCTCAAAAATATTTCTGTAAAGCTCGACATTTTAATATGGATCAAATGACTGAGTTCAGCTTTGAGAATGAAACCAACCTGTTTGTTCCTCAGTATCTTCTTGTTTCACACTAAATGCTTCTTCAATCTTCAGGTCTTCACTCTCCTCTTTAATAAACGCCATCTTTAAAACAGTGTCACGTGGATCTCTGTTGCTTCACCAGGAGTTTTTCCTGTGTGTTTGGATGAGATGAGAATAATTAAAATAAAGTAAAATAAATACAAACAATCTCTGGTTCGCCTCAGTCAGCTGCCTAGTTCAGTAGTCAGTGCACTGGTATGGCAGAGTCAGTCAGAGTGATACTTGCACTCCTTAAAAAAAAATCATCACTAGCATTACAAATTTATAAAAGAACACAACCTATACAGACACTCAATATTTAGGCATTTAGCATTTACAGGTGGTATTTACTGACTTATAGATTCTAAAGATTTTAATACAAATTGGTTTGTTAAAGTTGTCATTTCATGTTTATGTTCTCGTTGCATCTACACTGTTTTGACCAGCAGGTCTCGTCAGAGTGCGGCGATTCGAATCACTGATTCATTTCGATAAACATTTGATTCAATTGACTCGCAGTTTCAAAAGCTCCGTTTCTCTCATCACTACTTGCCAGTGACCGAATTCGTGTTTACAATAAACTGATTGACGATATAGGGAGCAAAATGAGACGCATCTTTTCTGTTACTACTTTAGATAATGCATTAAAATGATACTTTCAATAACAAATAATCCATTTTACACCACTTGTAAATACTATACAATTATCTGAACGCCGTGCATTGATTTAAATACTTTAAAACGCTTAAAATTACAAACCTTTCTTCAGCAGAATGAAAACAGAGGGAGAAGCGCGGCGTTCCCTTGTGATGTCATATCGCCAGACTAAAATAAAAGTCCTGAAGCGCGTATGACAGAGGAATTGAGATTTGAAATCTTGGTGAAATGCCTAATTAAATTATTAAAAATGCAAATATGTGATACGTATTAAAAGGAGTTCGAAAATAATGTTCTATACATGTGTCAATATTAAAGTGCATATATATATATGTATATAATCTTAAGTTTTTTTTCTTTCTAATATTAAAATGTAGACATACAAAGTCCATTAGAGTCTAAAATAGGTAGAATATTATGATCTTCAAAGAATCAGTAGAATATAAATAAAAAGCTGCAATAAAATGTCAAGTATAAATGTAATTCAGTACGCAAAAATAATAATAAATAAAGTTCTAATTAAAATCGAGTATTTCACAGATATTTAATGAAATCAGTAGTAACTCAAGTTTCAGATGTCAAGAGTCATTTGTGTGAGTTGCTGCATATTTTGGGAGATTCAAATGTCTCGCTAATGAGTGAACAGTGAACACAGACACAATAAACACCTGCTGAACTCAACAGAAAGCTCTGCAGTTTTCCTAAAATTAAGTCATGTTAATTGATCTGAATTATTTTACCAAACATCTGGAGCTGTGGATCCACATGAAGAGGATGTGATTGGTAAAGGTGAGGAGAGAGAAGAAGAACAAGGAAGATGAAGAAGAGCTAAATATGATCTGATCAATCAAAGACTGACAGCATCTCTGTCTTCTGTCAGTAGAGCAGCACAGCAGTAACAAACCACCTTCAATATATATGTGACCCTGGACCACAAAACCAGTCACAAGAGTCAGTTTTTTGAAACTGAGATTTATACATCATCTGAAAGCTGAATAAAGCTTTCCATTGATGCATGGTTTGTTAGGATAGGACAATATTTGGCTGAGATACAACTATTTGAAAATCTGGAATCTGAGGGTGCAAAAAAATAAAAATATTGCGAAAATCACCTTTTAAAGTTGTCCAAATTTAGTCCTTAGCAATGCATATCCACTCACAAAAATGAATTTTTCATATATTTATGGTAGGAAATTTACAAAATATCTTAATGGAACATGATTTTTACTTAATATCCTAATGATTTTTCGCATAAAAGAAAAATGGATAATTGTGACCCATACAATGTTGGCTATAGCTATAAATATACCCGTGCGACTTATGACTGGTTTTGTGGTCCAGGGCAGTGGTGTAGTGTACGTGATATGCAGGTATATGCTGTATACCCACTAGGAAAGGTCAAGAATTTCCATATACCCACTTAAAAAAGCACGAGGATATGTAACCATCCAAATAAATCGCAATAAGCTTTGTGCTTTGTTGCTTTTGACATGAAACTAAGTTTCATATTTCAAATTCTGCCCATTTTACTACACTCTTTAATGTGGCCTGACAGATCGTTGTATTGCCTCAGTTCAAGAGAAGCGGCAGCGTGACGCGAACGTGAACTGATCCAGCTTTAATACCATTTACAGCGCGAAATAATCATGAATGAATGTAAAGGTATGTTAAAAGATACAGTACTTGTCGAAATCTTTATCATGTCTGGAGTAATCGCTCGATCAGTGTTCAACCACGGAAAGACGTTAATAAAACAGCTTGTAAACAATGTCACGTCATAACGTCACATTTACCTCAGAACAAACGTATTCAGTGACCATAAACTCGTTAATCAGCAAGAAAAATGAACTCTAGAGAGGAGCTTTTAGCTAAATATATGCATCATATTACATATTAATTATAATTTTTAATGTTCTTCAATAGCCTATGCATGTTTGAATGAATCCGTCAAGTTGACAGCCACTTTTAAAACAAACAAACAAAACAAATTATAGTAGAAATAATTTTAAAGTTAGTGGGCCAAGCTCTGTGAAAACGGTGATGTCAATGTTTTGAAGATGAAAAAAGGAACTTCTGTAATATTTTTAAAATGACTATTAAAAGTCAGCTGAGCATCAAAAATCACACCGAAATTCTGCACATCTGGCTATTGTCCACAGTAAATTTAAAATTATTACACTTGTTGACATTAGTTGGAGTGGCAATTAATAAAACTCAGTTTTAGAACAACTTAGTTTATGTTTCATCCACACTTTTATTTCCAGCAAACAAGCAGAGAACCAGGCTGAGTGTTAATATAAATCTAGGTGTCGTCCGCATAACAATGATAATCTAACCCAAAAGGCAGCATATAGATACTAAACAGAATAGGACCCAAAACTGACCCCCGAGGGACACCCTGTCACAATGGCACAGTCTGATATCTATTAGTACCTGTTATTATTTGCTGGTGTTAGTTGTTGCAAGCCCTGAGCAACAACGATAGAAGATCCAAATGCAGTTTATTGGTAACGCAATCCAAAGTCCTAGTCCTTTAAACAGGCAGAAGGTCAGAGCACAGTAAATCAGTCCAAATCAAACAAACAAATCCAGAGGGTTAGACAAGAACAAGAAAACCTGGACACAGGCAGATATCAAAAACCAGGGACATGGGAAACAGGGGAAACGCTCAGTAATGCTGGATAAGACTTCGCAATGAGACATTCAACTGAGGCTACGTCCACACGAAGCCGGAGCTTACCCTATCCGATCTTTTTTTTTTCCTTGTCTCAAGAAATATCTGCGTCCACACGAAACCACTGAAACGACTCAAAACGATGTAGTATACATGCCAGACCAGTATGTGTAAAGTAATACTGATCAAATTATCATAAACACAACCATTTAAATCTTCTCGATACGAACCCATAGACACTAAACATGGCATAATTGAGGTTATCTTAAATGTATCATAAAACATGTGAATACAATACTGATTACAATACAACAACAGTAATAATGGATACCATTTCCTGGGGATGTGCATGTTCATTTATAGAACAGTCTGTCTATAAATTAATGCAGGAAAGTCTGTGTTCTGTGGGAAAAATGCAGGAAAGATGCAGGTTTTCTTTGTCTCTGCTTCTCCACATGCAACACACACAGATACTTCAGGGCAATAAAACTAGGGCTGGTCTTCTCGGGGGATGAGGACAGACCCCAGAGTAAGTTTTAAATAATTATTTGTTTAATATAACAAATAATTGTGTCTGATTTGTCTCAGTCGTTACAAACTTCATCACAATAATGTCAAAACATGGCAGAGGTAGACCTGTGGATGTATTTGTGATATCTTAAATATTGTTGCCATGGTAACACATCAAACTTTAATAATATTCTTGGGCATTTTTACAATTACAATTACAGTTACAATTATTACTTTTTACAATTAGTTACAATTTTTAAATTAATTATTTATTGATATAATTCAAATTTATTAAAAACCTGTTTCAGTAAATTTCACATGATTATAAAAGTGGCTGTTTAAAATAAACTTGCATAAGTGAGCAGAAAAATCTAGACATGTACCTTACTATTACCTGAGACTGACATTAAAATTGTCTTTGCAGGTTCTGTGATTTGGCTCTATTTATTAATTTATTATTCGCATTAAGACTGGATTAGATTTCTCAGAGCACTGTGGAGTTTGCACAAATAACAGTATGTAATTTGCTCTAGAATTTTTATAGAAATTGTCAGAAAAAAAACAGACATGGCAGATTAGGATATGGCTGTTGTGGTTTGTCATCATATGGGCACCAGCTGCTGCAGCATATGTGGTTTATTCAAATGACTTTGACATAGTCCTTTTATGTTACCCGTTTTAAATGCCCATTGCCCACTGTGCACAGTTGCCCTGAAGCCACCGGGTTGGCGGTGCCACCGGGCTTGGGCCCGTCATCGCTGCTTGCAGCTATATTTCTTCTTCTTCTCCCAAATAAATCTCATTTTTGAGGGCCTAAACATGCTCGAAAACTCATGAAACTTTGCACATGCGTCAGAAGTGGTGAAAATTTACGTCTGTTATGGGTCTCAGAATTAGGTGTGGCAAAATGGCTCGATAGCGCCACCTACAAATTTTCAACGAAGTGCCCCTTACGCTATGTTTCACGTACAGGTATGAAGTTTGGTACACACATGTAACAGCCCAATACCTACAAAAAAGTCTCTTGGAGCAAAATCTGAAACCGAACAGGAAGTCAGATATTTTTAATTAACTTTACAAAATTTGTGCAATTTTTGCCATTTTCACACGTTGTACTTTAACAAACTCCTTCTAGAGCTTTAATCAGATCAACATCATATTAAGTCAATCTAATCTAAAGGCCTTTGCAACGTTAAATTAATCTAGACTTTTCACCAGGCGTGTCCGTGGCGGCCTGACAAAGTTCAATGTTTCGCCATGAAACAGGAAGCTTTTGTAACTCAGGTATACAATGTCGGATCTGCCCCAAACTTTACATGATTTATTAGAGTCCTGGCCTGAAGACATCTACATGGCAATATTCAGTCAGTCATAGCGCCACCTGCGGACAAGAGGAAATTACATGTTTTACACTGTGATTAACTCCTCATAGAGATTTAACCAGATAAACATTATATGTTGCTTTACACTGTAATTCACTCCCAGGAACACATTTCAATATGCTACAAAGTACCAAACATATTAGAAACACGTTATATAATGCAACACTTGGCTAAGTGCTAATGTATGTGATTAACGCCATGAAACAGGAAGTTGTTGTAACTCAGGCATACAATGTCCGATCTGCTCCAAACTTAATTTATTTGATAACATTCTTGGCCTGAAGACATCTACGTGGCAATATTCAGTTACAATCAAAGCGCCACCTGTTGGCAGCAGGAAGTGTGGCCCTTTGAAATGACTTTGCCATTATTCTCCTGTATTTACTCGCTTACATGAATATCGCCCACTGTTCACTGTTTTCTTGAGGCCAACAGGTGGCGGTAAGTCCGGGTGCGAGGGCCCTTTCATCGCTGCTTGCAGCTTTAATTTCATGATATTTTACATAACGATCTCTTAATCTTCAGAAGAGAAGTGAATTGCGCGATTCTCTCGTGAGAAGTGAATCACACGGACACTCTGCATGTTCCGTGTGATTGGCTGTTTGCCGCACGTGTCACACTTTCAGGTGCACGCGCTTCAGAGTTAATCGCAAACTCTGGATTAAACCTGAGTTGACAGAGAAAGTTTATACCGAGCGTTGTGCAACATCTGATCCTGATCTTAACCAGTTTGGATTTATCTGGATTTGTCAATGTGACGAGCAGGGCGGGTGAGAGCCATGAGGGAACAGCGCAAGTGTTAACGAGCGTCAGCTGCACGTTGCACCGATCTTGAATCTCTCACGGAGGAGCTCCGGAAGCATAAAAGGGGAGGGACGACAGTGAAGGACGAGAGAGGACCAGGCCTGGACTTATTTTATGGTTTTATTATGTTTGTGTGGCCGGCAGACGTCCGTTAGATTCTGCCTGCATTACTTTCGTATTGTTCTTTGTTTATTTTATATATTAAAGTTATGTTTGAATGTTCGCCGGTTCCCGCCTCCTTTTTCCCGTATCTACGAACTGTTACAGTCAACTCTAAACCTACTCTGAAACTCAGAGTTTGTTCAACTAGCTTCTAGTGATGAGTGACTGAATGAACCAGGTTTATATAGGCAGAAACAAGGTAATGAACAACAGCTGAATGTAATCATGGCTGATAAGTCCGGGCAGTGGATTATGGGAAATTGAGTCTGTGATAGTGAGGCAGTAGTCCTGGGTGGAGTGCCTTCTGGTGGCTATCAAGGGCACTCCCGCTGGTAATCATGACACCCTTGTTGCAGGCTTCCTTATACTATGAGAATATACCATGAAATATGACTGACATTCTTAAAACTTTGACCAACTAAAAAAAGAGTGATTATCATAATTGATTATGATGCAGATTACTAGGTCCAGACGTACCATATTCCACCTCGTCACTCGGATCACTACTCCCGGCACCACAATTTTGTGAGATGACGACCTGCACTCTAGCTCTGTACTTGCAAGCTGGGTCATACTGCACCACATGTTGTTCTTTGTCCATTACAGCAATATTCTGTAAACACAACAACAGAAAAATATAGGATCAAAAAAGAAAACAAAAAAATGTCTAGATCTTGTTTAACATGACTTTTTTGTGCTTCATTAATTGGCACAATAATAGCTCTGCTGAGGTCATGCTTGAACTGTGACTTTTAGCGAGAATGGAGAGGACCTGATCCTGTACTATTAAATAAAAATGTAGAGGACATGATTTACCTTATTGCAGTTGCTGACTGTGTAGACGTAACTGTAGCAAAATTTTTCAAACTCATCTAAATCTGATCCATTTGTTTGAAAAAGGAGTTTTTGCCCGTCTCTATGGATTGTAAGTTGAGGTTTGTTTAGTTTCACTGCAAAATAAGTCCATAAAAGAAAAAGACTTTTTGTTAACGTATGTGTCGGTCTATGTAAGGAAACAGAGAAGAAACTTACATTAGAAAAACTCAGATTAATAATATAGTTACTGCAGTACTATTAAAGGTTTTACTCAATGTAGGTCCACACATCAACGTGATCAACTTTTTTACTTTTTAAATAGTTTGCTGTTATGAAAATGACAACTCTCGATATTCATAGCAGAGACCTGGAGGGCAAAACATCCATAGAACCGCAGCACAGGCCCGACAGCATTTATTTTCTAAACTTAACCAGTGAAATTAGCTGTATGGCAGAGTTTCTGCTAAACTGTTTTGGGGAAAACATTATGCGAACCCGACTGGACCTGAACATAAACAGCAACGACGCGTGCACAGCCTGTAGCACCTAAGTAGGTCAGGAAAAATCCCAGTGTCCTACTGACTGATTTGTTCGCTGCTCTATTACTTTCATTTATTTATTTATTATTACTTTATATTGTTGCCTGCCTGATGAATACAAGTTATTTCTGAGTTTGGCTTTCAATCGTGACCAGTGGATTGGAAAAATAAACGTGATAGCTCGATAAAAATTAAATCGATAGCCTAATAAATCATGGATTTGCTAGTACTGTCTGCATATCCAAAGTGACTTTTTCTGATGGATCTCATTGCTATAAAATGGATTTCTGTGAGCAAAATTACAAACGTTTGTTCCTTTTCTACATGCGTTTCTCAAAAATGCACTTAACACGAACACGCAAGTATGCGCTGAAGTGCTGAAATGTCAATCACTCATCACTGTAACCTCATTACGTCCTATAACTTTTGCCGTAATGTTATTTACCTGACCATAAGATGATTAAAGTTTATTTTTCTAAATATAAATTCAGGGAAATTGATGATGAAATAATTTCACTTTCCCAACCTTTCTTTTATTATTCTTAAAAGTAATGTAAATTATGTTTGAATTAATAGTGGTTAGCTGAGTCTAAATGCATAAGCAACCGTGCGTAGAGTCCATTGCACATAGAATGGCGGATTCAGAGAGAATTTAGAAAAAGTTAGATAATAATGCTGTCATAGAATTGTTTCAAATAATAAAATGTTGTTAAATGCCCGACATAGTTTAAAAAAAAATTGGGTCTTCTCGAGTCCATTTGGAAAAAGCACACTTATTTTAAATTACCAGAGGCCACTAATACCGAACCACCCCCCTAGGTTATAATTAGTTAAAGACATCACGATAACAAATTTTGATCAGCCTGGGTCCTAAAGGAGACCTGATTCCTGGGAGGGGAGTCAATTTCTCATGACACTGTAATTGAGGGAAAGTGAAAAGGTTTATGTTTACCGAAATTAACTGGACGTTCATCCGTGAACGTGTTGATTACGGAAGTACCATTGTAAGTGCCGTTGAACAGATAGAATATGTCCAACGTGTCCTTGAGAAATTCATCGTGTATGATACATCCTCTGGGCTTCAACGTCTCATCAGGTATACACTTTTTTACTAATTTATTACGAGGTATCCTGAAACACACACGTTTACAACCAGTTCATGCATCAAGGAACTTAAATGACAAATAAAAAGGGAAATATACAAAGCAATGGTGAGACAAACAGAAAATGACAAACCAGTAATATAAACTGAGGTCTTGGACATCAACAACAGGAATCCAAGTGCATTTCATCTTGCTGTGGGAATATTCGTAGCTTCTGTTTTTCACCAGCCTCACTGAAATAAATTTGCAGATTTCAAATCAGTGCTCGAGATTAGATTGCAAAAGTGAAACATTTGGAATATGAGATTCATCTGTGGATTACGGAAGAGGTGAATCTTAATGGTTGAGTTCCCTGATGTATAATAGATGCCATTATTCCTAAAAACCAGAACAACTAACAATAAAAGTAAAATGTGCTGCTGTTCACCTGATATTCAGCCTATTTGTTGTCAACCTATCGAGCAAAATGGCCAAAATATATATCACATAATTTAATTTATAGATAGTAAATAACACATGCTGCAATAAAATTAACATTTATTTGACATATTTACTAAAATAATTGGATTTTTTTATTTAAAATTTTAAAAATGTAACACTTAATTTAAAATATATATAAAAATTGCTAAAATAGATGAATAAAAAAAGAAAGTACACACTGTAACCAACCAACAATGCACTGGTTGTGTGCACTTGGAATTGCATTTTCTCAAGTAAAGACAAGGCAACGCTAATTTTTCATACAGTTTGGAATGATTATGACTTGTATTAGACATAATGACCAGTTGCAGAAGGGTTTGACATCTCGCTTGATTTGCAAAAATTTGTGGTGTTCATGGAAGTAAGTCTGACATTTAATTAAACATCTAAAAACTTGTTAACTGCATATTTGACAAATGCCACTTTTTTTAAATAAAATACAAGCTATTACTGCAAAGGGAGAAAGCAGAGATTCAGTGTGATCTAAAGTGTTTGTTCTTGTTCAGCACAGATTGTTTTATGATCATAGTGTCACAATGAAATGCAGACTTCAAAAAAGGTTTTTATTGTAGGATGGATGAGTTAAACTATATTGGACTCAATATTTAACCTGCAGCTCTTGATAATAACTTTCTTCTTTGTTAAAATGAATCAAAGGATTCTGCAATCTGTATCCAGTAATACCATAACACAATCAAATACTATACATGCAAAAACAGGATACCATAAATACAGTAAGGTAAGATAAAACATTAACCAATTTAATTACCTTAACGTCTCAAGACTGAATAAACTATTAATATACTGCTCATGATCAAAATTGAGTTTGCTGCCACTGGATCAGTATAGAATGACAAAAAAATGACACAATTTACATTATATAGTTGGCTATAGTGTTGAGTACCTGAAGGTGGAGCTATGGTAAAGTACGTTGGTCGACTATTGCCTCGTTTTTCACAGTTTTCAGGGTTTGTAGTAACACTGATGCACAGTCCATTCTCATTTGAAAGGGTCCATTTACAGCCCAGGTTTTGGACTGTCTTGGAATCGAATTTTCCTGAACATTCCTGTTGGTGAAAGAGGATTTTTGTGTTGATTACTGCTGTAAGATATAGTATGTTTGTACTTGTGGTCATTTTGTGTTGCTGTGTTTGTGCATTACTCCATACCGAGTAAAGATGAGTCACGTAAGCCTCCCCACCCTCCTATTATTATTTTCCAAACAATTAAATCATTTTTTTTTTTACAAACATTTCCTCAATAACACTTTACAATAAGGTTCATTTGGTAACATTAGTTAATGTATTAACTAACATATACTAACCATGAGCAATACATTTGTTACAGTATTTGTTAATCTTTGTTAATGAAAATACAGCTGTTCATAGTTTATTCATGTTAGTTCACAGTGCATTAAATAATGTTAATGCAACTCTTGATTTTAATAATCTATTAGTAAATGTTGAAATTAACATTAACAAAGATTAATAAATGCTGTAGAAGTGCAGTTCATTATTAGTTCATATGAACCTTAAAGAGTTGCCATTTCCTCTTTACTAGGGACCAAGACTTAAGATAGTTGAAATGTGTGTAATATATTTCAAAAACTTTCGTGCTTTCATTGAATTACAGTGCAAAGCAACTGGTTTCATTCTGAACAAGCAGTGGCTGACCACCTCAAACTACACAAGAGCATAACCAAAGTATTACATCATGTAGTTGGACAAACCACACAAACTAATTTGCATTTTGTAAAGTATCCCTTTACTTCGTATAATGCCTGATTATAAGCGCAGAGCTGCTTTGTGTACAGCAATACCCAAAGAAACTGCTGCTGTTCCATAAGCGCCACCTACTGTCAGAGAGTAAATCTGCATTTTTTTTCAGTCTTTCTGCTGCAGGTGTGTCTTACGTAGCATAATTTCACAAATCTAAAGTTAGTCAATTATGTTTTTGCCTTGAATCTTGAAATTATACAATCTAGGTCAAATCAAAAACAACTGCTCATGCTACATGTGTGTAGCATCTTTGTTTGTATTGTGATTAAATTCAGTGACTGCCTCTAATTTCAAATGGCTAGATATTTTTGTTTCAAGTTTCATGTGTGCTGGCGAGAACTCAAAACACATCTCATAAAAGCTTGTTTGATTTCAAGTATGCTATTTGTAACCTTTTTTCCAACATACAAATTTCCAATAGTTAACATTTTCTTTGTGTGAACATCATAGTACTTGGCAGAATTATTAGACTAAATAGATTAAGAAGGTCTTTATGTCCATTACATTTCCTGTACCATAACACTCAAGGAGGAAATGAAAGGACTAGAGCTGTGACGGTGGCAATTTGTTACTACCGCGGTGGGAAATCACCAGCAACCGCAGGTGTTGTGGTCCGGGTTGATTTTATATATATATATATATATATATATATATATATATATCAGAGGTTGCATTAGACTTGCCTTTTGCCGTCATTTTGATGGACAAGATCGTAAAAAAATCCGTCATAATCAATTATTACCCATCATTTTAATTTTTATATTTTAACGATAAGACATTTAGCTTCTGATTTCGTCCACATTTTCATTTTTATTCACAAACTTACAGGATAAGCAAATAGACATAGGCTATGCATTTATTTATATTATGAAAAGAAAGTTGATCAAAGACTGTGTCACTTTTCATCTTGAACACTTGTCGAGGATCGTGAGTGAATGCGATCATCCTTTCCTCTTTACAGAACAAAATAAACATGAATGAAAATGAAAAAATATGTTGAAAGATACAGTAGCTTACTGAAATCTGTATCACGTCAGTTCAATCAGTGTTGAAAACAAAGTCACGTAACATTAAACCTCAGAAAAGCCAGTCGTTGACCATAAACTTATAGTCAGCAAGAAAAATAACAAAAGGAACCGTTTAAAACAAAATCTGGATTAGAAACTTAATTATGTAAGTAAGTATAAGTATTATAACTTTATTATTATAAAATGGACTTAAACTGGGAATATTAAAACATGTACATATATCCTCTGTGGAAGTCTTAGGACCAAAAAATGTTCATCCAATCGAATGATACGATGTCCTACTTGCCTGTCAACATATGTACTTCCATACCTCCGCGCACCCTGCTTGCGCAGACATCACACGTCATCAGCGTGTTCCATGAGGCTATGCAAAGTTGTACACAGACAGTCACCGAGTGCCACAAACAGCAGCCTTCGCCTTCCCTATTCAACTTACGGAACGAACGCAACGCCAGTTCCATTTTTTCCATAAGTAGAATGGGGAAGGTGTAGGACATACAGCGTCAGCTTTTTGAAGAATGAAAATGCGGTTTTGGCGGAACCACTTGGAAGGCGATCATTTGTTTATATAAAGCATATACATTTACATTTTTTTCCCAAAAATGACCGATTGTTTCACTAGATAAGACCCTTATTCCTCGTCTGGTATCGTTTAAAGCCCTTTGAAGGAAAATTTTATTTCAAAGTGAACTAATCCTTTAACACAGTCTCTCGTCTCATGACACTTTGCAGAATCTGCCTGCCTTCCTGGTGCGTTCATGTGTTTTGAAGGAGGCGTGGCTTTGGAGAGCGCTCTGAAGGGAGGATAGGATCTGCCTTTAACACATGTAATACATGAGAAAATGACAAACCCAATGTAGACTTTTAAGTTTAGATTAGATCAGACCTGATTTTGTTTTATTGACTTAAACTCCAGTTCAGCGTTTGTTCAGTGCTTCTCATGTTTACAGAGAGAAAAACTTTCCTGCATATAAGTGTGTTAAGGTCACATACTAAGATTAGCCTTGTTTTGACTCAAGTATGATCATAAAACTGAGTGAAATGTGGGACAACGAAGGCATTTTCTTTATTACTGTTTCACCAATATATGATATCAATCAACATGAAAAATATTAAATTAAACAGCATTTGTTTTAAGTATGCATAGTTTAATGGCATACTATTAATTGAGAGCTCACATGGAATATAAGTAGCCTACTTTTTAAATGTTTATCTGTAAAACTGCAGGACTATTTAAAAGGCACAAAATATGATTCAAAATGGTCCTGACTCAGTTACTTATGTTACATAACATTAAATATAATAAATATAAATATAATGCATCATATTATTAAAAAGTCTATATGATTTTATTCATCTGAGATCTTAATCTCAGGTGCTATACCCAGATAAACTTTTCTTTTCTTTTTTTTTTTTTTTGCAGCTGTTTAGTAGATTGGTGGACCCTAAAAACAAATTTGCCCAATGAATAGCAAACTCCATCAAAACTTTGTTGTGACGAGGATCAGACTTTGATTGAGAAGACCCAGGTTTATATTCTGTCCCACATGAAAAAATACTATACTAATTTATAATAAATACTATAGTGTTTTTGAACCATACTATAGTAAAGTATTTGAATTAATTTGTTGTGGTAATTCTATAGTTGCTGTTATAACATAACTATAGTAATATAAACAAACTACCCAATACTGCACTAAGTTTTCTGCAACTATCGGGTGTATTATACTACAGTACACTAGTAAAAACTAAAGTATACTACAGAATTTATTACAGTTTATCAGTCACTATAGTTAATACTACAGAATGCTGTAGCATTCATTAACAAAGTGTTGTAAATACTTTGGTTTAATGGTTCAAAAACACTATAGTATTTTACTATAAATTACTATAGTATTTTTTATGTGGGTACTGCATGTTAATTGAAACAACTTACCTCTTTCTCCAACAATAAATAACTTAAATATTTTTAAAATAATAATAATAATAATATACAATCACGATCACTCGAAATTTATAAGATCTGAACAAATTAGCGATTTCAAGAAAAGTATGTAGAATTTAACATTAAAAGTTCTCTTTCTATTGCGACTGTATCCACCGGGAGAAAATTCTTTGAAGAGTGAGCGACGGATCGAGAGTGACTCGCCTGCGAATGATACACATGTACCGTGTAGTTCACTCTACAGCTATGATCCAAATCCTCAGGCTTTTCCCATGTCAAACTAAGCCGGAAAGGTGTTTCCCATATAAAGGTCAGATTCTTCAGAGGAGGGAGTTCTAAGGTTTTTAGAAGAGGGAAAAAGAGAAAAATATAAAATAAGAACAGCGTTCAACAACAAATTAAACTAAAACTCAAAGGGAGCAAGTTCAGACATGAGAAGATCTCACTGTTTCAGGAATTATACAGGATATAGGTAAAGTTCCTAACAAACACGCAACACAACAACAGTAAACTCACCTGATATGTTATCACCTCCGACTAACATGTCGGAGACAGATAAGCATATAATCAAGGATATATCCCAAAATCGACACATTTCGACGGTTTTGTCGGATAATCCGTGTAAAATCCAAAGTGAAATCACGTAATCCTGTGTTGATATACGCTAAACGCGATATGTTTACTTTACTTTCATGTGGTTCTACCTGTGCTTGGAATAACTCAACAAGAGTAAAGTACATCCGTCAGCCTCGCGCTCAAAAAACAGAAGTGCGACTGGAACGTGTGAGTGAACTTGATTCAGGACTTTTCCAGGAATCACGTACAGAGGCGTTTCTCAATACCAAGTTCGCAAAGTTCGACTCAGGAGAACGAACTCCCGTGGAGGACGCAACTCCGGTGATTCTGCAAATGGCACAGCAGCGTACTTGATAAAGTCACTCAGCTCACTCTGGCTTCTCCGGTTTTCTCTGTATGTATATTTTAGACAACAATAAAATGAAATGTGTTATAAAACACCACTCTGCCTCTTTTCGTTTTATTTAAAAAACAAACAAACAAAAACATTAATAGCCTCACAAATGTGGTTCAGGCAACGCGTTCATTGATTATCTTCGATCTGCATATAGCATAGTATTTATAACAAAATTAAATATTAAACAACCCTGCCTCTTTTCGTTTACATTTCAAAAATATTAAACATATTAATATATGTGCATAGGCCTACTCTGATTATCTTCACTGTAATAAAATGAAATAACATAAAACACAACCCTGTCTCTTTTTGTTAAATATCAGTTTTAATGATCAATAATAGCCATAATAAAAGGTATACGAATATACAATAAGAAATAAAGCAAACAATTTAGTCAAGCATACAAAATCAGCACTTTAGTAGGCTACAACGGTAAAGTTAAATAGCCTAAATATATAAAGTTATGAAACGTCACTTTGCCCTCAGCCAAAACGATTTGCCACGGAACAAGTTATAGATTCATGAGACCAAAGATCGGCCGTTAGATAGACAAAAGAATAATTATGTCATGTTTAACCGCTACAGAGACATCAGAACCAGCAGCAAACGTCAGAAGGACTAGCCGAGGTAAGGCTGTACTCTGCTGGGTACATGAGCGCTGAGCGCCCGGTGATCGCCTGGATCTCACAACTCCGAAAACGTCAGATCAATCTTTCAGAAAGGCGCTCTCTTGATCAATTAAACCAGTATATTCTCGCCTGAGAAACTCTTAAAACTACATATCATGACATAATAACCGTAATATGTTTAAATTACGCGGGTTTTCTCCTTTACTATTGACGCTTGCTGGTTAGTGCGAGATGCATTCTGGGATACCTGGCTGTCTCAAGTCCGCACAAGTCACCTCTCGATGCATCCTCGATTAAAGGGGGACAGCGACTGATGACGTTTTACAAGAACACAAGTACAGACAAGAACGCATATTGAGAAATGGCTTAGGCCTACTTCAGTGGCATCTTGTCTTTTTTTCTATGGATTTGTCCGCTGAATGTCGAGTTAAATTACAAGTACCGTCCCAGTCGAGCTAGTATTCAGAAAATGATACAATTACAGAATGTTTATTGCCACCTATGTTTACACACATAGAAGGAATTTGCCTTGGTAACAGACGAAGCTTCCAGTGCAACAGGATACAGATAGAAAATAAATAAAGATGAGTAAATTGCGTGGTTACACACACACACACTCACACTCAATTTGGCATATCCAATCCAGCTAACCTGCATGTCTTTGGACCGGACAACCAGAGCACCCAGAGGAAACCCATGCTGACTTGGGAAGTACATGCAAACACACATAAAGGACTCCTGGCTCAGCCGGGGCTCAAACAAGTTATACCCAACAAGGTCTGCAACCACAGTGAAATTTCTAAAGAAATTTGTTTTAATCAATTTAGAACTCGCAAAAACACAATTGAGTCACAGGAAATTAATTAGCATGACAAACCAATTTTACAATTAATTTCTCATTAGCATGACATGGCACAAAACAGAGGTCAAGTGGCAGTGGTAAATGCAGTCGAAATCACATGAATTTTTACTGTATTTTGTCTCTAAGAGGAATAAAAAAAAAAGCAAAAGCACTTTTTATATATATATATATATATATATATATATAACACTTTGTTTTGCATTGGTATTCCGGAGTGCACTGGCTGTCCTGGAATTCTGGTGTGAACTGGCTGGATGGACTACCTTCTTTAAACTGGAGTGCCTCGGCACTCTGAAAGCTGTGTTTTGGTTGCAGATGGTTGAAGGACTCTTGGCATGTTGGTTGAGCTCTCCCTGAACTCCAGGAATGGGGTTAAGAAGCTCATAATAGCAGAATATTTCCACTGTTTATGAACCCCTAACCCTGCTCCACTCCTGCTGGCCTCCTTCTCTCTGTTCTTATTCTTTTTGAATGCATCTCTTAATACTTTCCAATTTTTTCCCCAAACATCAGCTAAATATGGTGAATATAAATAAAAAAAATTGTATGAACAAATATAATAGTTAAATCACTCAAAAATGAAATCCTGTCAAATTGTCATGGAACATTTACTATAAAGGATAAATTTACTTAATTGACATACTCATTATTTTAAGATAAATTTCTCAAAATTAACAGAGGTTTATTGTTTAAATAAGACAAAATAAACTTGTTTTCCCTTTGAATTAAGTGTAATTTTGGAATGGCGGAAGCACTTGCAAGGCGATCATTTCTGTTTATAAAGCATATACAGTTGTATATATTTTTTTAAGAAAATGACCGATCGTTTCGCTAGATAAGACCCTTATTCCTCGTCTGGTATCTTTAAAGCCCTTTTAAGCTGCACTGAAATGTAATTTTGACCTTCAACCATTTGGGGCCAATTGAAGTCCACTAAAAGGAGAATAATCCTGGAATGTTTTCATCAAAAACCTTAATTTCCTTTCGACTGAAGAAAGAAGGACATGGACATCTTGGATGACATGGGGGTGAGTAAATTATCAGGAAAATTTTATTTGAAAGTGAACTAATCCTTTAAGAGCAGCGGTCGGGAACCAGGTCTGTCACCCTTTACCAACAAATGATCGATAACAAATTCGACATCACTAGAGATCAGCAATTCTGCTGAAGCTTCCTGAAGCAGTGTTTTGAAATCGGCCATCACTAAATAAGTCGTTATTTTGTATTTTTGGCGCACCAAAAATATTCTCGTCGCTTTATAATATTATGGAGGCCTCACTGAGTCATCGGATTTCAACAAAAATATCTTAATTTGTGTTCCAAAGATTAATGAAGGTCTTACGAATGTGGAACGGCATGAGGGTGAGTAATTAATGACATTTATTACTTTAAATGTAGTTTTTAAATTTGCATTAATTAGAAAAAAATTTAATCACTAAATGCTATATTAAACTAGGGATTAAATATAGACGAATTATCTGTAAAACCATGTAAAAACTACACTAATTGCAGAAAAATGTGGAAAAAAAGCAAGCCGTTTGATAAATATCAATAATGTTCTGCCATCTTATCACTATTATAATCTTTTATTATTTTATATTAGCTTTCAGCTTTAGCTCAATGTCAGTCCTCTGCATTTCCATTATGTCTGCAATAATTTATAGAGATTGTAAGAGCAGAAATTTAAAGCAACTGGATAAAAGGGATGAACCAACACGACAAACATCCCTTAGCACTTGAAAGTGAAAGTACAGCAACAACCTGAAAAAACCTAGACTTTGTTTCTGAGGTAATATCTGATTTTTTACATTTTTTTTAATTTCCTTTTGTGTGAACTTGGTTTGTCATTCTATAACAACAGGATGTGTTGTTTTCTGTACTGTAGGTGCAGGGCAAAATCTTCTCATGACAATCATTTGCAGTGTTTTATACTTAAAGCAAGATGCTAATGGTAGTATCATTGAAGGGCAATAAAACATTGAAAATCATCACACTGAAAATCATCGAGTTTATGTTGAGATCTCTGACTTTTGATTGCAGACTTTAGTAGTAGATCTTAAGCCCTATTCACATGGGATTAGTATTATCTGGGGACCTTGTGTGATTTAGAAATTGCTTGGAGTAGCTTACCCCGATTACAGTGATTGTACACACCGTAAAGACAGTAACGATGGCATTGATTTTAACATATTAATCCAAGCGTGAGTCTGATGATGAAATATTGGAAGAACTAATTATTCAACCTGAACCTCCATCACAAGGATGTTGCAACTGTGATATTTCTGTAATAATTCACTGTATATTTCAAATTTATTGTAGTGCAGATGTGGGAACTATATTATTAACAGTATCAATAACAGCATATACATTATTCGAGCACTAATGTGAATGATTGATGTAACATTAAAGTTTGTAAATAAATCTTGCTCCATCTTTTATCATTACTCATAATTGTAAGAACGAAAGACAATCTGCTTTAATGGACACAATTTCAGGTAATAGTGGGCCCACAGCTGATTAGCAGAAGTATTTCAGTAAGACAGTAATAACATTAGCCGGTTAGCTGGAGACAAACAACATAAGACACAAGACACAAAACAATGTATTTTGAACACTAGGTATAAAATACTTCAACAATTAACCACACTTACAGGTTGTGATTCTGAGGAGCAAGTTGGTCCAAATAAAGCAGGTACTGCCTCATCCTTTGGAAGTGAAAATTAACCGATTTTCCTTTCACAGCGCAGAGCACAGCATCTTGTCGACATGTTATCCACATGAACGAGCTACAGTGTTTGGGGGTTCAAGTTTTCGCAGGATGTCCATGTAGGCGGGCATTGCGTAAATGTATTAACTTGGGACGTGTGAACTTTTCAGAAATGGGATCCGAATTACAAACGACTCGTTTAAGCGGTTCAGAGTTGACTCTTTCTTCACATACAGCTATATTACAGACTGCATGAAAGGTAATTTTCAAAAATCCATAATCGGGGTACTTTAAATAAGAATAAAAATAAAGGAATATGTCATTTTCTTAACAGGTGTATCACTCAACTGAACTTTGGCACATTGTGTGGGGCAGTGACATTGCCAGGCACACAGATGTACCAAAACAAGTGTCCCAAAAGTATATTCACAAACCATTAATTGACCATTACATAGTTCTTACCAAAGGAATTTAAATTTTATTTAATCACTGTAGACTGTTCCCGGTATTTATAGGTTTTACCATCTGAATTTGCTGAAATAAATGTTATGTTTTTGTAGCACATCGCTGAAGAAAGGGGCGAAAAACCCAGAAAATAGAGGCAATGGTCAAAGGTCTGGACCGTCTCGACCGTCTCCTGCAAAATGAGAACACCCATGACTACGACAGGGAGCAGTTTGAATGGGAGAAAGAGATGGAGAGAAACAGAATGGAGCAGGAAAAGAAGCGTCTTGATTTTCAAATAAAGAAGATGGAAGCTAGTGAAAAGAGAGCAGAAGAGAACAGGGCGTTATTGCTCCATATGTTTCAGTGCTTTAGGCCCCAGTCCTACCATTCACCTTGTCTGCCCCCTCATACTACCCTTATACACCACCTCCTCAACGCCCATCAGCTGAGAGCAAAATAAAAACGACTCTTACTGCATAAAAGACAAACTCGTCCAAACTGTCTTTCAAAGCTTTTATTTCTTGCAAGAAAGATCAGACAGTCATACAGAAACACAAGTAGCTGCAGAGTGTAAGACAAAGAATGAAAGCTTCCCCTCACTTTTGTATCTCTAACCTTCAAGGCTAAAGACTCTGTCCTTTTACCATATTAGGAACATGGCTACACTTCAGTGTTCTTCCACCTGTTATGTGACAGTCACCCAAAGAATGCATACTTAAGCACTTCTGAGAAACACAAAATCATGTAACCATAAGCATATAAGTAAAATCATATGGAAATTATACAGAAACTCAAAATTTCTTCCACAGAGCATAGACATTCCATCTACAGCCCCTGGACCCACTTCCCTAGCAGCATATTAAGTGCACAGGAAAGCATTATTTGTTCTTAGGCCTTTTAGATTTAGAGTGTTTACATGTAAGACAGAAGGTCTGGCAGTTCACCATTTTATGTATTTCACCTTGCTTTGATTTGTGTTTCCAAAGCACCAGCACATATGGGGAATAACGTCTTCCTCTCAAATCCTGTGATGCCGGCTTGGACTTGAGGGACAGTTTTTGGCCTCTTCACAAAAACCCTCCTGAGCTTACTCAGTGCTGGTTTCAATACCAAAAATGTTGGCATCATCGAGGAACTCAACATTACTGGCAAGCTTGAAGATGATAGCTGCTCTTCTTTAGAGGTACTGGATCCAACATGTCGGTAGTTTGGGGGTTGATGTATGGGTGTAGCTGGTCACAAAGGATATTGAAGGCCTCTTTGGGCATTCTGAAGTTGAGGTACCAATCATTCTCTTGAAAATCCTGGAGCACCTCTGTTTCCCAGAAGGAAGGGTCTCACTTCTGTGGTGTTCTCTCATTGTGCCATGAATTTGCTATAAAAGAGAGAAGGCAGTGAGTCTTAAGCTAGTCCTAGACTAAAATGCATGTTTGAGCTGTTTTAACTGAAAACAACTTGCTTTGACATATCTTAAAATATGTCACTGCCATTGTTTTGTCTCAAGATGCACACCAGTAATGTTTTTTTCTAGGGTATGTTTATAAAAGATAATTAAATGTCCTAATTGAACTAAGGCTTAATCCTGGTTTAGTCTAAGCCCTGTCTGTGAAACCGGGCCAATGTCAATTTGAAGTGTTTATATTCAACACAGAAGTTTAATTAATTAAAATCATAGGAAGGCATACATTTTATCACAAATTTAATTACCTAAACTATCTAAAGTCAATAACTAAACCTGAGGTGTAATTACAATAGCCTATAAGCTATACAAATAACATTTTAAAGGACTTCTGTACAGGAATAAATTAAGCAGTGTTTTATTTTCGTTCTAACAACTACACAGGTTCCTTTTCGAGATGGTCTCTTGATGTTGTGTATAGCTGATGCTGACTCATTGGGGAAACACCTTTCTCTATTAGAATACTGAAGCCTGATTTGCTTAACGTCATTGCCTTGCAATGGCCAATGGTGCTCAAGTACGTGAAAATAATGGGGCGTGGCGCCCTTTATAACGCAGCGCAGTGTGGCATTATCTCAGAATATTTCTCCTTCAAAACCTCAAGCAAGAAGCCTCTCCTTCGCCGTTGAGTCTTTGCTAAAAGTGGATTACATCTACGCTCATTAAGAAGTCTGCATAGGGCCCGTAGACTTCTGCCTGGGATGCATCCACGCGGAAGTGACTTGCACACATGCTTAGAAGTGCTGCACTGGCCTCCTAGTCGAGCACAGCTCAATCCGGGCACTCTAATAGGACAGGTTAGTTACGACAGACTCATTAAGCACGTGCTGGGGAGCCCTTTGCAATGGTTGTTCAGCCTTTCGGTGTCTGGGCAGACACGGTGAGAATGTAGCACAAACTGTCAGGACCTCAAAACAATTCACCTGGCTCTCGAGTGTTTTTTACGCTCAAGCCTATCACAAGCATGTTCTCGTTCGCAAGGACACATGGCGGTGGTGGTGGCATACATTATTTGCCAAGGCGGCATAAGCCCATAAGGAAACACAACTGCCAATATTGCTTGCATTTATGTAGCACATTTTTACTGCGTATCTTTACTGTAGTCTGTATTCTTAACTGTATGTTTACAGCTTCACATGAGATAGTAAGATTGAGATTTTTTTTTTTTTTTTTTGAGATTTTTCTAATTATTGTTAGGCTATTATTATCATTAAAATATACCATAAGAATAAACTATACCATATAAAAGTAGTTCTACACAAATTGTATTTCTTATAGCCCAGTGGAAATGTCTAAGGTCCGGTTAGATGGATAAAAAAAGAAGAAACAAATATAGTTTTGTGCCCTGTGTCATTTACATTTCACCAGGTTAAAATCTAATAGCTCAAGCTTTACGCTTGATTTATTTGTAACACATTAACCTCGAATTATGATGTGAACCCCCTCGCTTGATTGTGCATTATTTTGGATAGGCTATTGCTTGGAAATGTCTTGTCGCTATAGGTCTAGCTGTATGATATTTCATAAATGAAGAATGTTCCTTACCGCATGCTGCTAATCATTCATCTAATCATTTTTTGTTTTCGCTCTTTTGATGGTTTTCAGCTTTCTCTTTCTGCAAATTGTGTAGTTGTATAGTGTATAGTGATATGACCCAGAAGAACCCAAAATATTATCAATACACTCCAACGCAGCCTCTAGTCTTTGCGAAAGATGGATAAAAAGAAGCACAGGAAACAAAAACCTTGAAAAATGATATCCCTGCCAAATCACAGAGATGCCGATTCACACTAGACTAATATTATCACAGGACCTCTATGTTCGGGAAAATATGCTAGGTCATTTGTGGTGGAATTTTTACAGACATGGCCGACTTGCACAGGATTAAGATCACAGACAATGTCCACAATTATTACAAATGACTAGAGGTCACCAGGTAATACTAATTCCGTGTGAATAGGGCTTTAGGGTGCATTCACACTTTGGAAGCGGACCGAGACCCATCTTTTCAGTGGTCTCGGTCCGCTTGTTTGGTGCACACCAGGGTTCGAATGGCAGCATTCACACATGCTCAAATGAACCGCACTAACAGAGCAATCGCACCAGGGTTCGTTTTAATCGAACCAAACATGACAAGTGTGAACGCACCCTTAGATGCACGTGATGTCTTTGTTCATCCAGAAAACAACATAAAAAACAGCCATCACTCCAAAAACTGTTATTACATAGTGTTATAGAAATGAACTAATTCTTATATAGGTTTTGAACATCATGTTTGCTTATGTCTGCATGTGAAAGAGAGCTATTATTGTGTAATAACAGGAGCACTGTGCAAAACACGGTACCCACACGGTACCCACAGTGTTTGCTTATGTCTGCACGTGAAAGAGGGCTATTATTGTGTAATAACAGGATGTGTGGTTTATTGCACTGTGGTTACGGATGTGTTCAAACTTCTCTGTGAGCGGCATGTTTTAAGAGTGAATATGAACTTTGTTTAAAAATAAACAAAATGGGCATAGTGATTCTGTGTGGATTATATGGTAATATTTTGTGTTGTTTGGTATTTTTGTTGACTGTATGTGGTGAAGGGGGGTGGATTCTGGAAACCACTGCTGCTTCAATATATATCTTTTAAGTTATTAATCAACATTTATCTTTCTGTTAAATTTTTTGAATGACTTTTGCAACGTATGTTAAAGCATTTATTTTCCTTTTCAAACACTAGAAAATAATTTTGAATATTGTCAGTACCTCTCACTGAGAGAAAAGAACATGTTATCAGTATGTTTTGGGAAAGTTTCCTGCTCAGAGCAGAGCTAAGATCAACTTCAACCTTGAAGAAGCTGTGAATCATGTGTATCTGGTTATGTGCGCTAAGTGTTCTGTGCAGGTCCTTTGTACTGGTGGACAACTGGCACTCTGCTGGAGAACAGACAGACGCCATGTCATGACCCCGAAAGGACATCCAATACCTAAATCCAGGGTCCCCTCGTCAGCATCCTGACGAATGGAGATATGCTTCTGACTATCTGTCCATGTGTGGAAGATTACCAAATTTGTCTTTTTCTTAGCCAATCAGAATCATTCACCCTGAAGTAATGATGTATTTAGTGGACTACGACCTCCTTGTGAGACTTGAAGCTGGCTTCTGCTGATGAAACTGCAAACTATTCTTCAGTAAAATTTATTATTTTTTTAAACTCTGACTCTGGGTCTTCATTCATCATATCTGGTCTTTTGGGTCTTTAACTGTAAAATTCCCCTACAGTGGGTTATTGGAAGTCATCTCTGTCTCTCATTTGCTGCAGGTGATCTGCCACTATAACAGAAATTCTTAGTTTATTCTCAGATTGTTGCTGTGTTTTAACATGCTGTAGCCTCAAATAGGGACTTTAAGCAGCAGGGCCCGGTTGCATGAAACCTTTTAAATAAGGGTATCACTGAGGGGGAAAAAATCCCTGAGGCAAGGGATTTCCTTAAAGGGGGACTCAGTAGTATTTCAAATACACTGTTTGGTTTGTTGATATCGGCCTGACTAACTTCCAATCAGCATTTAGGGGGCGTATGATGGTCGAGGAGAGAGAACGAGCAAGAGGGAGATTTGAAAATAAGAAAAAAAAACTGCAGAAGGAGAGATGGGACACAATACAAACGAGCTCAAAAGAATATCACTGGAATGAAGGTTTATGCCTGGGCAAAAAATGCTTTAGGACCTGCGTTTATATTAGAAAAGCTTTTCAGCACCGGAGAGAGCTAAGTGGGAAGGCCTGAAAACAGACGCAGAGGCTGCTTTGAATCCGCTCATGTGAGTAACACTGGGTTTTGATTGTCTGGAGCTGCTGTGCTGTTTGCGACTAACAACGAACACTTTGTATTTACTCTTGTGTACTGTACGTTCATTTTTTGTGCTTCCTTGTCGTTCATTCATCAACTGCGCTTTATTTTTCGTGAAGCATTTTGTTGCGTGTCAGCTGTGATAAACAGACATCCACTCGCACAGTGGCCAGATAGTGAGAGTTGTGCAGGTAAACCACTACGCACTGACGACCGCTAGAGAATGCAGTGCTTAGCATCATTGATAGTGCATTCGCCTCACATGCCAGCAGCGATCGGGCCGGGGTTCAAGACTGACTCAGAGCAGGGTGGTTAGGTTTGGAATGGAGGCTGGAGCAATGAAGAGAGTTTGGTTTGTTTGGGTTGATTTCAAATATCAACAATGTCCAACAAATTCTGCTTACAGCACCTTTAAGAGCGTTGCAACAAACGTCTTAACCGTCACCCTTGCCCAAGGGTTTATACTAAGCATTTCACAGTATTTTCTGACAACATATGGCAATGGAAGCTGCGGTTGCTATAGTTGCTACATCTCACACAATAAACAAAATATAACGGACTGCAAACCAAACATTTGCTACAACTGCAGCTACACCAAAATATATGAGTTATAGAGAATAATAACATTACAGAAAACAAAAAACTTTAACCAAACTGGACCAAGGACAAAAAGACCATTCTTTTAGAAGAATACGGTAAAAGAAAAAACATAATCAAAAGTCAATATAATCCATCAGTCACAAGACGAAAGCCGGAAAAAATTCACTCAAGAAATCTTGCTGTCAAGTGCACAGTAGAAGTCATGAAAAAGTATGAAAACGTAGGCTGCGTCCGAAAACTGGAAAATGCTGCCTTCAGAGGACACATTTCAAGGTAGAAAGGCATCAAGGCATGTCCGAATCCAATGTTAGCTTCACTTCCTGTTTCCTGAGATACCTTCATCTGATCAATTTTTGAAGGCACCATAGATGTATCCTTAGCTGCCTTTGATATCCCACAATCCTGTGCTTTCCATTCTGTGACAGTTGAGCTAGAAAAATAAAGATGGTGTCCTAAAGTTGCGTTTGTTGGCCAGTTTGTGAGTAAATGTACATTTTTGACCAACATTTTCCACTTTTGATGTCATTTCTATCGAGAAATTATTACTGTAGTAATTAAATATTTGTTTAGTTCTCACCAAAACTCGCACTATATTGCGGTAGATCATTAAATTCTTGTGCTGCCTCAGAAGTCTGTCCGAAATCCGTTTCATGAGGTGCCTTCATGTACAAACGCTGCCTTACAAGTCATTGCTTGATAAGGCAGCGAGGCAGCGAGGCTGCAAGTCAGCTACCTAGGTTTTCGGACGCAGTCGTAGTTGTGAGCTAAAGAAAAGAAATAAACAGCTATAAAAAGGAATCTGGAAAAAGGTGAATTACATTCTAGCTAAATTGATCTAATGTGACTGGATATATTGTATCAAAAAAGTAGTGTGCTTGGATTAATACAGTTTAACAAATGTTGTATTAGGAGTAGGAGGAGGGCCACCGTCACAAGACCTGTCCGAGACATCGAAATTGGTATATCAGGGAAGGACTGGGAGTGCACGACTCTGTTGGGTTTGGTGCTCAATGTCAGGCTCGAGTGTCGCAGTGAGACGAAGGATTGACTGACAGTCAAACCTATATTCCCTCAATAATTGGGTATCATTCATAGTCTCCAATGCATTATTTCGATCATCAAAAATATGCCTAGGAACCTCTTCACCTCTTCAATGACCATGAAATCAGCCATCGTGCTTGAGTTTAGATGACTTAAGGGAGCTGTTTTAGTCCCTTAAATTTTTTAAGGTGAAACAGCATAACAGAAACAACACGTAACAGAACTTAAAGGGTTAGTTCACCCAAAAATGAAAATTCTGTCATTTATTACTCACCCTCATGCCGTTCCACACCCATATGACCTTCGTTAATCTTCGGAGCGTAAATCAAGATATTTTTGTTGAAATCCGATGGCTCAGTGAGGCCTGCATAGCCAGCAATGACATTTCCTCTCTCAAGATCCATTAATGTACTAAAAACATATTTAAAACAGTTCATGTGACTACAGTGGTTCAATATTAATATTATAAAGTGACAAGAATATTTTTGGTGCGCCAAAAAAACCAAATAATGACTTATTTAGTGATGGCCGATTTCAAAACACTGCTTCAGGAAGCTTTGGAGCGTTATGAATCAGCGTGTCAAATCAGCGGTTCGGAGCGCCAAAGTCACATGATTTCAGCAGTTTGGCGGTTTGACACACGATCCGAATCATGATTCGACACGCTGATACTGTTTGTTACATGTTTGTGTATAGTTGGTGTTCACAACAAGAAGGACAACTATAAAGATAACAATAAAGATATAGTTCTAAAAATAGTTCCAAATACAAAAGAATAGCAGTGTCCACACCACAGCGATAATGATATAGAGAAACAATATCATTGGGATCACTTTAAGAACGATTTTTTCCCCAGCTGCTGAACGATAAAACACTGACAACAATCAGAATCCTTTCTAGACAACATTGCGGAGAAGCCGCAAAACCGGAGCGTGACCAATTTTCTGTGATTTTCACAGCTGACACGCAACAGATAAACAGAATAAACAGATCGTTATCGTTCGTTGGTGTGAACACAAATATAATTATAGTTATCTTTATAGTTATCGTTCTTGGTGTGAACAGGCCTTTTAGACTTTTTCCATCTGACAAATATGCTGAAGCTTGGATATTTCTGTCACATGTTTTTACATAAATAAACCATTTGTGTTTCCATTTTTATATTTAGTTTAGTACATATTAAATAAGTTCTTCAAAGTAGTTCTGTACATCTTGATTGTAGTTGTACTGATCTCCGAAACCATGACCAGCAATGCAGTGATTGGTTGATGATGATCATCGCATAGATATCATATTGAAAATGCCATATATAAATTATCATATAATGTAACTTGCTTCAGATTCCATACTGAATTGAGGTACTTACTGCTCATATGAGAAATGCGGGTTTGATTCTGGCCTGTGATCTCATTACCTCTTTTTTCCCTATTCATTGTCTCAATTCAATAGCAAAGTTTAAAAAAAAAACAGCTGGAAAATTATGACAAGTATGCTTTTTAATATAGAAAGAGAAAGAACAAACTGATAGACATGATGTGTTTCTCACATTTTTTTGGAGGCATGTTTACTACGAACCCAGATCAGATTCTTGATAAGGAGTGCTCTTTTCCTTTCTTAGCGAGACACAGACGACACATCACAACACAGCCACAAGCGTAAGTATAAAAACAAATCATTGGAATATTTAAAGGTGTCCAATATTAAGTTGGCAAGTAATAATTAGAATATTGTTGAATTGTTTGTATGTCATTTTCTGCTATTTTGTTTATTGCAGCATTCCACCATTCTGTCCATGACTTTTTCATGAGAATCTTGTTCACCAAACTGCAAGAATTTTGAGCACAAGACACCAGAACATATTCAAAGGCATTAAATAAACCTCAGAAGATGTCTTCATTACTATCCACAATTAAGAGCGGTCTGACCAAATCTCCTTTTTTCAGCACTTTACCAGCAAACATTTTGACAGTTCCATTGGAGATGTTGGCAGATTACAAATTTTCATGTCCGTGTGACTCTGTGACGAATACACATCTAACAGGCCTAGTCTTTAGTGCACCTGCATTTTATATTTTAGCTTTAATACTTCTCTATTTTCGGTATGTTAAATCTGAAGAGGATAAGAAAGGAAAAAGAGAAGAAAACGGAAAATGTAAAATATTTTTAATCGTTGTATAAATGTTCTCATGTATCTGTTTCCGCCTATCCTGTGGATCATTATGTTGCTGTTAGATGGGGATTACGTGGCCTGTAGTTTTACAAAGTGGAAAGGAGAGTATGTTCTTGATGACAAACTAAAAACAAAATGGTGTAAACCTACCGAATCGATCCCTGAAGGAGATGAGACTGAACTACAAATACTGACTCTCTCTTATATTTCTACGTCACAGGTAAGTCACATATTGTATCTTCAGACAATATAATGGAGTTGCATAGTATTTGTTAAAACAAATGATTTCCATAATGTACTGTTACTTGGATAGAGCATCAACAAAAAGACTCCTGACATTCATATGTTGCAGAAAGTGCTCTTATATTCCAATATATATTGGACTGATTTTTTTATCCCCCCCCCACCCAGCGTTGTGGCTATGCTGTGCTTCTTACCTACAGCATTTGTTTGGTATTCTTTTTGTTATGTTGGATCTACGTCAACTACAAAGAAAGGCCAAAACCACAGCCTGAAGAAGAGGATCAACGGTTATAAAATTACTTTACAGTGCTGCAGAAGGAGAATGAATATTTTAAACTTTATAATACATGGATTTGAGTTTATGGCACAAGAATCAGCCAACATTCTGCTTTAGTCACTGAGAATCATACATTTTTTTTGAGAGTGCATTTTAAAAGGTATATTTTTCACCTAAGAATAGTATTTTGAAGGACGATACTTAACCCAAAAAATAACAATTCTGTCATAATTTTATCACAGTTGTTATTTCAAACCTGCATGACTTTTGTGTGAACTATATGCCTTTAAGAACAATGTGTTCTTTTCTTTCTTTTTTCCTTCATATTTGAGTAGTTATCACTGTAACTTCCTGATGCTAAATGCTTTTGTAACCAGCAGACAGATAATTGCTTCGGTGTTTAGATATTGTTTGATTTTGTGACTTTTTGTTTCTCATATACTCATATATTGTGTAAGGAAAATTATAAGATAAGTTACATGTGAATATTTTGCTTAAATGCAATTGTAAAAGAAAGTCTCTTTGGTTATATATAATTTGCTTAGAACTTTTTCTGTTTTTGAATGGAGAAACAAACAACCAAACAAAACAGAAATAAATAATTGTTAAAACAAACCAAAATACAAAGTTTTAAGTTTTTCTGTGAAATCTGACTTCTTAACTGACATCTGCTTGTTTTCAACTGGGAGGAGTACTCTGGGTTCGGGCCAAAATTTCCGAGACAGCACGCCAAAAATGCATAACTTTTACTGTATTTAATTATATGTAAATTTGAATTCTTGAAATGCTGCATGTTGTATAACAGTTCATGAAAGTAAATAGTGATAGTCTCTTTGATGGTTACATTAGTGCATGCTGGTGCGCTGTTGCTAACTAACACTTAACCATGAAGATTAGGTGTTAGTTTATTCAATATTTCAGTGAAATTGTAATTACTGAATTTGTGTAGTATAAAATAATCTCTGAGTTGTTTACTTAAATGTTTTGAGTATTCTGAACTTATTGGGTTTTAAAACCATAATTGAAAAATAAGAAACATTACATATAGTAAACAATAGTTTTAAGTACAGTGGGCTTTAAACATTACATTTTTAAAATGAAAACATTTCAGTTTGACTTAATTGTTATTTATAATTATTCTTTACTTTAAAAATTTGAATTGCTTTACTTTTTTTGAGGTAATCGGTAACTCTGAACAGTGTAAGTGCCTTCAGCCATTAATGCCATTTTTTGTCAGTTTGGTGGTTGTTTTTGAACCGAATAATTTGCAGCAAAAGCAAAAAGCAGCGTCTGCTTTTTTTGGAATAAACCAGCCAATTTATTTCTACACCTTTCTCCAATTGGCAGTTTTTGTCACAGAGACGAACTCCGCAATTCCCTCCTCTGGCCATCAGAGGGCGCCTTCACCAGAATACTGACACACATACACTGATCCACTCACACACTACATTTCCTATCAGCCCTGTACCTTGGCGCTAATCACCACACCCAGCTGCAGCGCATTACCTGGACTATTTAAGCTGCTTGCATCCTCACATTCAATGTGAGGTCTTGTATTACTACGGTTTGCATTTCTGAGTGTTTATCATTTTGTTTGCCTGCCTGTTATTGACCCTGTTTGATCCCTGTTCACGATTCTCTGCTGCCAGCCCTTTGGACTCTTTGCTTTTGACTTGTGATTGATATCTGCCTGCCCTGACCCAGTGCCTGTGTTACGACTACGATCCTGCCTGCTCTCTGCTGTTGTTTGACCATTGCCTGTCTGACTACGAACACTGTCTAATAAAGCCTGCTTATGGATCCCACTTTGTGTGGCGACTCGTTACAGTTTTCCTCTGAAAAAAAAGTTGGTTTTTCATTATTTGTAGAAAAGGCATGCTCTTCAGCCCTCATTTCACTACCATGTCCATCATCTTATTGGTAAGCTTTTCTGGCCAATTAACAGGGTCAGTGATGTGTTCCACAATTTTATCGCAGACAAATTTGACCTCATCTAAACCTGAATCCACATTGTCCATCTTCCTGCTCCTTTTCCCACTCTGTCTCCCTCTTCGCACTCCTCAGTCCTTGTTTCCACACGTTTTCTTAAAAATCGATCGAATGAGCCTTCTGAAGATGCCTTTAATTCTGTTTTTTACTTTTTGTTACTCGCCTCAGACGTACTTTTTGAAACTTGTCCCATTCTTCGATTGTTGCTGTGTTTAAGCAATTATTAATATATTAATTATTTCCCCTTGCCGTGGGGCCCTCTAGAGGGCGGAGCCTGGTGCAGTCGCATCAGTTGCACCGCCAAAAATGACGGCCCTGCCCATCAATGCTGCCAACAGCATTTTGGAAAACTCTAGAACCAGCAAGGTCAGCAAAA
This sequence comes from Hypophthalmichthys nobilis, assembly GCA_037950665.1. Classification (NCBI taxonomy): domain Eukaryota; kingdom Metazoa; phylum Chordata; class Actinopteri; order Cypriniformes; family Xenocyprididae; genus Hypophthalmichthys; species Hypophthalmichthys nobilis. The sequence goes on from CM075489.1 coordinate 23,691,324, forward strand.
TCTTGACCAATTATAGGAAGGTCCTCTGTTCATGGAAAGGCAATTACTCTGTCAAGCAGTCCTAATATGGCCTAGTAGATTAAAAATAATTTGATTTAATAAGAATGTATGATGTTGAACTTGCTAAGCAGTACACAAACATCCCACGTCTCCATCCTTGGTCAGAAGGGTGGTGGAGAATTTCAACAAGGCTGAACAGTGACTGTCTTGAGAGTCTAAAATCTGACTTCAAGTAACTAGTGCCATTAAACAGCCTTTTAATACAGGGACCTGATCACTCACCTGCATGTATCTCGCATTCCTCCTAGTCAGGGAAATAAATAGCTTCCGTGATCTATTTGGATTTTTTATTTTTATTTTTTAAATGTCATTAAATTTGTTTTCCTTGCCTAATATTAAATGCCTTATATTAAAGGAAAATGAGAAATGACGAGTGTTCTTTGTCATCGCGCCTATTTATCAGCAGCAAAAGGGCAAATGCAGGTCTATCTGGGTTCACGAAACCATTCAGGATTTGGAGTCAGAATGGCGAGTACCACGTAATCGGATCACGTGCGCTCCACTGACTTTTGTCAATTTTGTGTTTGCAAACAGTGATGACGTTTTTTGTGAGCGGAGTCTACCTGGTAAAGCCACAAAATAAAAGAATAATAAAGGTAATTTCGAGTTTATATCTCACATTTCTTAGAAGGAAAAACAGAGTTGCGAGATATACTCATTATTAGTCTTTTCCCTCAGAATTGCAAGTTTATATCCCGCAATTCTGACTTTTTTCCCCCTCAGAATTGAGATGGAAGAAAAAAGTCAGAATTGTGAAAAAAATGTGATAGTCTCCGTTTAGCTTCAAAGGGAACCATCTATAAAAATGAAGACTATATTTTTTGCATTCCGATTCTGACATCCAAAGGCACAACAAAACATTTTTCTCATCTTCTGTGCATTTTGCACATTTTCCTCCACTTGTTACCGCTATTTTTCTGCCACCACTATTTGCGAGCAGCTGCAACTGACATAACTGTGACATCTGCTCCAAATTGGTCTATTGGTTGTCGCTCTTCATTTGCATAAAGTTGAAAAGATTTCAACTTTGTCACGTAGCTGGACATGCCCCATCCATCAACCCAACTTGGGTTGTTTTTAACCCAGCATTTTTTAGTGTGTACTTGTGACTTTGATGATATGACCAGTTAATGCAGAAAACCAAATAGCTAATTCCAAAGGATTCACATATTTTGACAGACTTGTCACTGTATACTCTATCCCCCAATGCTCAAAGAAAACTTCCTGCATTTTTACATTAATTTTTTTTATTTAGTATGTTTTTTAAGCATTTTGGTATACAGGTGCTGGTCATATAATTAGAATATCATCAAAAAGTTGATTTATTTCACTAATTCCATTCAAAAAGTGAAACTTGTATATTATATTCATTCATTACACACAGACTGATATATTACAAATGTTTATTTCTTTTAATTTTGATGATTATAACTGACAACTAAGGAAAATCCCAAATTCAGTATCTCAGAAAATTAGAATATTGTGAAAAGTTTCAATATTGAAGACACCTGGTGCCACACTCTAATCAGCTAATTAACTCAAAACACCTGCAAAGGCCTTTAAATGGTCTCTCAGTCTAGTTCTGTAGGCTACACAATCATGGGGAAGACTGCTGACTTGACAGTTGTCCAAAAGATGACCATTGACACCTTGCACAAGGAGGGCAAGACATAAAAGGTCATTGCAAAAGAGGCTGGCTGTTCAAAGAGCTCTGTGTCCAAGCACATTAATAGAGAGGCGAAGGGAAGGAAAAGATGTGGTAGAAAAAAGTGTACAAGCAATAGGGATAACCGCACCCTGGAGAGGATTGTGAAACAAAACGCATTCAAAAATGTGGGGGAGATTCACAAAGAGTGGACTGCAGCTGGAGTCAGTGCTTCAAGAACCACTACGCACAGACGTATGCAAGACATGGGTTTCAGCTGTCGCATTCCTTGTGTCAAGCCACTCTTGAACAACAGACAGCGTCAGAAGCGTCTCGCCTGGGCTAAAGACAAAAAGGACTGGACTGCTGCTGAGTGGTCCAAAGTTATGTTCTCTGATGAAAGTAAATTTTGCATTTCCTTTGGAAATCAGGGTCCCAGAGTCTGGAGGAAGAGAGGAGAGGCACACAATCCACGTTGCTTGAGGTCCAGTGTAAAGTTTCCACAGTCAGTGGCCAGACCCAACAATGCAGAAGAGCTGAAGGCCACTATCAGAGCAACCTGGGCTCTTATAACACCTGAGCAGTGCCACAGACTGATTGACTCCATGCCACGCCGCATTGCTGCAGTAATTCAGGCAAAAGGAGCCCCAACTAAGTATTGAGCGCTGTACATGCTCATACTTTTCATGTTCATACTTTTCAGTTGGCCAAGATTTCTAAAAATCCTTTCTTTGTATTGGTCTTAAGTAATATTCTAATTTTCTGAGGTACTGAATTTGGCATTTTCCTTAGTTGTCAGTTATAATCATCAAAATTAAAAGAAATAAACATTTGAAATATATCAGTCTGTGTGTAATGAATTAATATAATATACAGGTTTCACTTTTTGAATGGAATTAGTGAAATAAATCAACTTTTTGATGGTATTCTAATTATATGACCAGCACCTGTATATGCCATCAAACGAAGTTGATATGGCTTGTTTGTTTCCAATGGAGATGATTGCCAGCTGGGTCAAGTGATCTTTTTTCATAGTTGAATGAAGGTATGTTTTAATAAGTTTCAGTTTGAAAGAGGCAACTGTTAATGGCATTATTAGAAACGCTCTTAAGGCTACTGTAAAATTTGTAAAGATCTTGTCTAGATTTTACTGCAAAATAAAGCTCAGCTTGTCAATGGCTTTTTTGTGCCCTTGGAGGGTAGATTTCCTAAATGACGTCTCTTTAAATGTCACTTGTTGTAAGTGCTTACTTCATTACAGATTCATCCAGTTCGTCTTTTGTCATGGTTTCCTTGATTAAAAAACTAAATTTGTCCGAGACATGGCAATTTTTTTTTTTTTTTTTTTTTTTTTTTAAATCTGTCACTAAGTTCCTGGATAGCTGTGTCAACAATTACATTAAACACCCTACACTTGTTCAGATGCATCTCAGGGTCTTCATCTTGACTGCAATTGCTGGTTTCATCGTGGAATTTTTTTCTCCTGAACTCTGTGCTTGCATTCAATTCATTTGCCATTCTCTGTGCTATGGACATGGAATTTTTAAATCCCTCCTCTCTGTACTGAACCAGGAAGTCTTTCAGAAAATCGACCAGCATAACGGCTGTGTCCAAAGCTTACATGTGTGATCTCAGCCATAATGTCATACCAATTTATCAAACACACAAGAAATTCCATGTGCACATTTTTTTTTCCCAAAGAGTGATTTAGCCTCTGATGCAATTTTGTCTTTTTTTTTTTTTTTTCATATTTTATTAAGAAAAAAGTCAAAACATCAGTCAAAAACTTTTTCAAAATACTAATATCAAATAAAATCAAATTACAAATATGCATTTAGTTCCAACTGAACTGAAAACGTGAATCAGTCTGTCAGATTCTGACTCTGAGATATCAACTGTCACATATGAGAAAATGGCACTTGACGTTGAGGACATAGCATCTCCTTCATCTGCTTTCTCCTCCTGTGCATCAGTCTCCACTTCTCTGCTCTTTGTTTTTGCTATGGTTTTATGTCCCAGGTGTCTTGAACCTTTTCCAGAAAACATCCAGGAACTAACTACCTTGTCAGGACAAAAAGATTTAACCGATTCCCCGTTTATGAAAAGTTGCATGAGGTCATTCAAGGTTTCAGGCAGTTGAGAGGTATGATATGTTTTTACTTGGTCATCTATGAGAGAGGATTTTCCTGCATGAGCCAAATGTCAGCATTTATTTCACCAACAAGAAGATATGAGAGAGGTGTTCTGGAATCTCATTTAGGAGTGCAATCTAGCTTGCTAATCCACCTCTTCATCTCCGTAATTTGCCAGCTCTTCTCCGGAACAGGGAAATACAATGATGTGACAAAAGAGAGCAGAGTTTTGAAACTCTTAAGGCAGGAACACACCAAGCCGACGCCGACGAACTAGTGATGACGAAAGCAGACTGAGGGGTTGGCTCACGTTGGCAGCGTCTGGGTCCAAAGTTGCTCTGACACACCAAACAGCAGACGGCCAAGCAGCACGTCCATTCTGCGCCTGCGTATGAATTTACATTTCATTCATATTACAACAATGCCTTTCTTGTGTTGACCTTAGGAAAACAGTGAACAGTGGGTGATATTCATTTAAGTGTGTAAATATAGGAGAAATATGACAGTCATTTCGATGTGCCACACTTCCTGCTGTCAACAGGTGGTGCTTTGACTATAACTGAACATTGCCATATTGATGTCTTCAGGCCGGGACTATTATCAAACATGTGAAGTTTGGAGCAGATCGGACATTGTATGCCTGAGTTACAACAACTTCCTGTTTTGTGGAGTTATTTGAATGCATTAACACTTAGCCAATGTTGCATGATTTAACGTGTTTCTAGTATGTTTGGTACTTTGTGGCATTTTGAAATGTGTTTCTGGGAGTGAATTACAGTGTAAAGCATGCCATTTCCTGTTGCCAGCAGGTGGCGCTATGACTAACTGAATATTGGCATATACATGTCTTTAGGCCAGGACTTGTATCACACATGTGAAGCTTGGGAGACAAGGAAGCCTTTTAAGCCTTTAAAGGGTTAGTTCACCCAAAAATGAAGATTCTGTCATTAATTACTCACCCTCATGTCGTTCTACACCCGTAAGACCTTTGTTTGTCCTCAGAACACAAATTAAGATATTTTGATGAAATCCGAGGGTATCTGATCCACACATAAGCAGCAATGACACTGCATCTTTTGAGGTCCAGAAGAGTATTTAAAGACATCGATAAAACGGTCAACATGACTACAGTGGTTGAACAGTGTTATTTCTGGGAGGTGTTTAATGAGCTTTTTAGGCTAAGTAAGATGTAGTAGAAGGTGTGAATGTAGCTGTTATTAAGCTGATCAAAAACCATCTCAGAACAACAATGGGGGATGAGAGACTGAGCCGAGGAGTTTTGAGCATCGAATCAAGATGGGCAAAATCATTAAATATGGATGAATTTGTAAAACATTTAGCAGCAACCATAAAAATTGCACAATTGTACTTTTTTTAAAAAAATGAACCAGATACTGTTGTGGCAAATTTGATGTCTCCGTGTTCCTTCAGTTCTGGTCTCAAAGAAACACTCTCAGAGTCGAATCTCCAGGTCCCAGAAGTTTAACTTTATTGACAAGCAACAAAGTGAGATGCCAGCTCCACATCTGAATCTCTCTATCCAGGGCACAGTTTTTATACATTTATCTTATCTGTTAAAACAGTGTAAGATCCACCCCTACAGTTCTTTTCCATGATCTCATTTACAGGTACTCTCCTCCCTTTCTCTTCCTGGAGTCTCCCAATTACTCCCCAACATTTCTACCACAGTCACTTCACCAATTAAAATGCAGGTGTTGCTTATGCAAGAGATAATTCTCTTTGTAAGGGTGGCCGACTGCCAACTAGTCTACATCTTTTGACTTGATCTCTCATGGTGGAATTCTGCCAATTGATGCTCAACACTTTCTCATAGGCAGAATGAAACATTGTATCAAAAACAGTCAACACTCCCCGGAGACAAGAAGCCTTTGCATTACACCCTTAATAATGATCTTATTCATTTCACATCCTCCTATTGTCTGGTGAAAAACTACCAGCAAAAATATGCTTAGTGACCAAGCTAACTTCTCAGACACATCTGACCCTTACATTCACGTAGGCCAAGAGGCCTCAAAACACTTCTGGCTTTTATAATAAGCAAACTAATTCTACAATTGTTTTCTATAAGATAGATAAAATACTCCGTCAATACATATACCTATTTATAAGCCACTTTTTACTTAGAAAATAAACTAAATCCACTGTTTCTAATCTGCAGAAGGCCAGAATGTTTTTGTTGTTGTTTTGTCAGTATTTACAGTAGTGAGGCTAAAAGGAGTTTTTATATAACTTGATACTGAGTTTTCTTACTGTCTGAAACATATATGGTGTTTCTCGCCTACTAGTTTATGAATACTGAGGTTTTGGACGTATTACTCTTTTCACATACTGTTTTCTCCTATATAGTAGGTAAGTAGGCATATTCGGATGCAACATTAGTATACGTACGTCTGAATCTCATGAGAGTTAGTACACCACCCAGGTATTTCTCACCTACTCTTTTATGACTACTGAAGATTCGGACATACTATTGTTCACTTTTTGCCTGATATATAGTAGGAAAGTGTGCGATTTCGGACGCAGCCATTGTCTCTTGTCAAGCTTTGTCCATGTAACTGCTCTTTGGTAAGACCGTGTTTCTCATGCCAAATCAAGTCTGTTTGTTTTGTTTACTCTTGTTAGGGAAATGAATGTGCACTTAGGTTCTATCCACTCACCTTCAGTGGACTTGATTACAAAAGTGCACTGTTTTCTAACACTTTGTGTACACAGTGGTCAGTTTATTCATCCTCCACCAGCAGCTGGCTGCAGTCCAAAGCAGTGCTTCGGTTGCTGGCATGAGGGTGGCGATTTGTAGTGCAAATAAATAGTTGTATGAATAGTTTGTCATTTTATTTCAGTATGTACAACATTATTATTTGTTTTGTTTTTTATTGTTATTCCTGTTCCTATGTTATACCATGTTCATAATGTTTTTAAAATTATATTCTGATTAAGTTTTAAATAATAAAAAAGTGTGTTGTGTTGTGAGGTCAAGTGGGAACTAAATTTCACCAATGGGGAAAAAAACTGACACCTAATGACCATAGTTGGTACCGCAGATTAAAGTCTCAAAGAAACTACATGGTTTAAGATATCATTCCCAAATTTTTAATGCAAATTTAATGCTTTAATTTCCTAGCATTTTATTGTAAATCCTATTTTTATTTATTAAAACACACTGTGTTACAGAAAGTGGAACTTTACACACAAAAACTTGTAAGCAGGTGCTGTGCATTGTTGAAATAGAATATATTGTTTAGCGCCCTTAAACTGTGCCAGGACAAACCACAAACATGGGACAAATACCTTGATGCTGTGCTGTTTATTTTCAGGACCAAAAATACAACTGTCTACACAGTATTCACCATTTTGCCTGATGTTTGGATGAGAGGCACACTACTTCTCACAAGTTCCTGAATCTTTTACTGTGAGTTAATTCACTGCAATAAAGCTTTTTCTGATATTTTTGTGCACATGTCTATTTCTTGTTTCAATAATTTTAAATATGAATGTTTATAAATAGGTAACTAATATAAATGTATGCCTAGGTAACTAATACAGTGGAAGATGCACTCCAGGAAGAGATAATCAAGCCCACCATACTGATGCAGGACCAGGTGTATGAGGCAGTGAGGAAAAATATGCAAGCGTCCAGGGACAAAATAAAAGCAAAAAAAAAAAAAACAAGCTTCAAGAGTTGTAATTCAGCCCAAGGAGGGACATCAGAAGTCAGCATAGGAAAAGAGGGAAGGTAGACAGATTTGGCCCTTTACAATTACTTCCTTGCAAGGCGCACGTGTAGATTTAATTAACGATGATGGTGTGAAATTCAAAAAAATTCATCTAGATCACTTGGTGCCATTTGTGGAGGAAGTAACTCGAATTCCTCACAGGCTCATAGGATTTTTAACAGAGTGACCCCGGGCACAATCACAGTGCCTGAAAAATGTAGTTAATAACTAATTGTCATGTAACAGATGGGCAGACAACAGAAATGAAAGTAACAGATGTTTACATTTATAAACTATTATAGCGCACACACATTTCTATGCACTTTTGTGATACTGGACATCAGCGTATGAATAGGACTTTTATTTTGTTCAGGCGATATGACGTCATACGAGCGCGCCGCTCTGCTGCATCTGTTATGATTCGGCTGAAGAAAGGTAATAGCATTTAATGTGTTTAAATCAATGCAATCTTCAATCGATTATATATTTTTCACACGCGACGTAAAGTAATTTAAAGCTATGTATTATTTAATGTAGCATTATATATCTAACAATAAGGTTTTTTTTAGTGAGTAAAACCATTCCAAACATAAGTAACAAAAAAAAAGTGCGTCTAGTTTCGCTCCCTATATTGTGAATCAGTTTATCGTCCGCTTAAACGATGGTTTAAACATGAATTCTTACACTGGCAGCAAGTAGCAATGGAGAACGGCGCTTTTCGAAACGCCGCGAGAATTGAATCAATTACTACGTAAAATGATTCAGTGATTCGAAGCGCTCGAATCACCGCACGCTGACCATTAAAGTAAATTCAACGAGAACGCAAACATGCGTAATGACAACTTTTATAAACCATTGTGTTTTCATGAAAGTGTAACCTGTTAAATATAAGCTACAAATATTAAATGTACAAGATAAATTACTAAACATGAAGTGTTTCTATAATTTGTGTTCTTTTATTAATTTGTAGTGCTACTTTTGTGTTGTTTTGGCTGACCAGAGCATTTAAAGTCGCCACAAAATATAGTTATAAGCCCTCTTCGGACGTTAATGAAGTAATACGTTCATATTTAGGTTATAAATATAATATAACATAGAATAAGTTAAATTGAATATTTAAGACTTGCTATAGTTGAAATAGTTTTCTGTCTTGCATTTTTATCTTAAAATGATGGATGTCATTTTAAAAATTTGGAAATTTGTTAAAAGTTAGTTATTTACATGATGTAAACATAAAGCTGCTAGGATTAATTTTACTGTATATAATACATATTTTAAAATTTTATTGCATGTATTGCAAAAATGTCCCATTTCGTAGGTGGAGCGGTGATGAAATATAGTTGTTGTTTTTTTTTAATACTTCCCAGCATTTTAGTAATAAAAGTGTACATCTTTAAAAGAGTACATCTTTAAATTGCATGCAAATTACAGTGAAGATCAACAGTTACCGTACGGTGCTCGGCAATGGTCAAAAAGGATTTAAACAGTGAATTTTGAATTGGTCTCAGTGAAACTCAGATAAGTGGATTCAGAGGTCAATTAAATTACCACACATCTACTTTGGTGTTTGTAGGTAATTCGGCCAGGTATCTTTATGCAGGTGGTGGGAGTAAATGTTGAAAATATCTTGCATCCCCATGAGAAACCATTACCTACCGTCCGAATAGGGCTTTACATTTCTTTCAGGGTTGCCAGCTCTCACTCTACATGTCCATTTTCTTACGCAGTGAAAAAAATGTTGGGGGTCAAAAGATGACACTGACGTCGCACTGACAGACAAAAGTTTAGCTTTCAAATTCTTATTAATTGTGCAGGAGGGAGATTGCTTAAAAGAAAACTTGTGTCTGGCTGTTCTGTGCTCTGTAGTGCTGGTAATGCTAAAAAAAAAAATCCAGTCCCCTCGACAGCATGGTTGAAGAAGGAAACCCTGTGCAAGATACTGTGATGACAGACTGCGTATGCGCAATGGCTTAAGTTAAATGGTCGAACAAAGAACTCAGAATATTGGCTGCGTTTTCTCAACTTAATTGTTTATTTTCATTGGACAAAGTGGTAGTAAATGTGCATTTAAATAGTTTTAATATGTAAACTCAACACAGTGCTTTAAAAAAAAAAAAATTGTCCACTTGACTTGAGCTAGCATTTTGCAAATTGGATTTTTTTTACAGTGTGAAATCGCGTGAAAACTGAATAGGCAAGTCAAGTTTAATTTTTAAAGCACATTTCATACACAATGGTAATTCAAATTAAAATAATCATAAAATAATAACAGATGCATATAAAAGGAAGATATCATGGATAAGAAATAACAATAAAAGCAGAGTATAAAAATTATTATTTCTAAATTCGGCGGAATAGGTTTCGATAGGATAGGAAGAACAACATCCATTTCATGTCAGCTTTAAGGTCATTAACTCTTACTCTGACTCCCTTGCCAGTGCACTGACTTCTGAACTAGTGAGCTGATTGAGATTTAGTTTGGATTTAATTTTCTTTCTGTTAATTATTTTCATCTTAATCATGACAGAGTGAAGCAACTGAGATCCATGTGACACTATAATAAAGATGGCGTGTATTAAAGAGGAGAGTGAAGAAATTAAGATTGAAGAAGTATTCAGTGTGAAACAAGAAGATACTGAGGAACAAACAGGTTGGTTTCATTCTCAAAGCTGCACTCATTAAATTATGAAAAATAATACAGAAGTAGCCTAAACAAAACAAATTTTTTTTGTGTAACATTAAACCCAATATATACCTCTGAATTGAATACAATGAAAACCATTCATTTCTATCACTTAATCATGCAACAGTATCTAACAAAAACATTTATTTTGCATAAAGCGAACTATGAAATTTTATTTAACCATTAACCTAATGTCTGGGTAACACAAAACTACCCATCCATGGAAAAAATAACTCCCCAAAATGACTAATTTGAAGGGTTGTGCAGTTTCATTGGGTTAAGAGGAAATATAAAACTGTTTATCACTGTCATAACAGTGGACACTAATAATGTCTCACATTGGAAACATACAAGGAGAAAGAGAATGGGCCTAATACAGAACCCTGTGGCACTCCATACTTATTTTTGATGAGGCGTCTCTTACAAACATAATGGTACTGGTCAGATAGATTGGAATGTCATGTCTCTGTTGGAAAGGACACGTTTTGGTTAATCTTTTCTTGTTTATGTTCCTGTTTCATTGGTTTCTGAATATGTTGGATTTTTGTTTTGTTTTTGCTTACAGAATGTTACTCACGTGTCTAGTTTAGTTCATTATCTTGTGAACTAAACTAAACTTATCCTGTGTTTATATAGTCTTAGTTTTCTAAGTTATCTGTCTGTTGTTGTCTTTATTTGGTTATACAAAGCTGTCACGATTGTGTTTCTCCTTGGATCCTCTTTTTGCTTTTAGTGAAAACAGAGATTGCTGCACATATGGCGCTTTTCCACTGCGTGGTACTGCTCGGCTCGCTTTACTTTCGGTTTGCTTTTCCACTGCAGTTAGTACCGCTTCAAAGTAGACTAATCGTATAGTTGCGCCGTCTCTACTGCCGCTCCTTGGCTACCAACGAGTCTGCACCTCGTCTACTGACCACGATACAGCCATTTCTTTTTTCAAGTTGCGTCGTTTAAAGCAAGTCGTTTCGTGAACAAATGATAGTGCAGTGGCTGTTGCGGACTATTTAAATCTAGCGGGTTTATTGGTGTCTCGTGTTTCAAATCCACTGACGCTGGTTGTGACTATTCTTTCTGACCAGTCAGTGCTCTGCAGTGTTTACACGTCACATTTAGTATCGGTACAGCATGCTTGGAACCTAAACCGAGGTTAGGCAAGCCGTACCGTTACTTAACAAGCTGTCCCATGTAGTGGAAAAGTACCAAAAAGTGAGCTGTTTCGAGCCGTACTGAAACGTACCATGGATTGGAAAAGTGCAAATAGATTCTCATCTCTACCCTGCAGAAAGTTGCAAGGACCTGAACCAGGCTAATGCTTGTCCATAAATGGCAATATAATTCTCAAGCTATCATACATCCTAAACTAAGCTAATGTTGTGGTCTGTTGTCAAAAGATCTAATAGCACTAGAAGAGAGATAGCCAAACGGTTAGATTAAAGCCAAAAGCAGGTAATTTATAACTTTTATATGCGGTTTAAATTTCCACAATTCTCTGCAAAACTGAACACAATTTTTCCAATGTTTTTAAACAAAAATGGTAGATTTGAGACTTGTCTATACCCAACAAGTTCTTCTATTAAAACTGTGTTCCTATTTTAAATGTTGTGATGTTTGTTGGTTTGTGCCATTAAACTTGGGTTATTTGTCTTTTATCACCTTAGACCCGAAGGCGCTGGAAGAAGAGAGTCAAGAACCGAATAAAAAGGAAGATAAAAATCAGTATGAGAAACATAATGATTTCCTAACTGGAGAAAAGTCTTTTAGTTGCTCACAGACTAAAAAGACTTTGTCAAAAAAAAGAGCTAAAAAGAAAGGAACTAAAAGTAATTTCACCTGCCAACAATGTGGAAAGAGTTTTATTCAAAATGAAAGCCTTAAAAACCACATTAGAGTTCACACAGGAGAGAAGCCTTTCACCTGCCAACAGTGTGGAAAAAGTTTCACTCAAAAAGGAAACCTGAAATTCCACATGAAAATTCACACTAGAGAGAGTCAATTCACCTGCCAACAGTGTGGAAAAAGTTACACTCAAAAAGGAAGCCTTAAACTCCATATGAGAATTCACACTGGAGAGTACCCTTTCACCTGCCAACAGTGTGGGAAAAGTTTCACTCAAAAAGGAAGCCTTAAATGCCACATGAAAAGTCATAGTGTAGAGAAGCCTTTCGCATGCCCTGAATGTGGAAAGGGTTTTAAATATAAACCAACCCTTAGAGCCCACATGCGAATTCACACTGGAGAAAAGCCTTTCTCATGCACTCAGTGTGGTAAGAGTTTTACACATAGATCAACCCTTAATGCCCACATGAGAATTCACACTGGAGAGAAGCCATTTGTATGCAGTGAGTGTGGAAAGAGTTTCAGATTTAAAGTAATTCTTAATGAGCACATGAAGATTCACTCAAGAGAGAACTGTTTTAAATGTCACCAGTGTGAAATGAGTTTTACACAAAGGAAACATCTTAAGAGTCATGTAAAAATTCACATTGGCGAGAGGCCTTTCATGTGCGATCACTGTGGAAAGAGTTTTACACTTAAATCAAACCTTAAAATTCACATGCGAGTTCACACTGGAGAGAAGCCTTACACCTGCCCTCAGTGTGGAAAGAGTTTTACGATTAAAGGAAATCTTGAGGTTCACACGAGGCTTCACACTGGAGAGAAGCCTTACAAGTGTCTACAGTGTCAGAAGAGTTTCACATATCGAAGAGACCTGAAAAGTCATTTACAAACTCATTCTGAAAAGAAATTACAATGTTCTGAGTATGACAAGAGGTTTACGAAAAGGAGCAATTTAAGACGTCACCTGCACATTCACTCTGGAGGAAGGCGATTTAATTGTGATAAGTGTAAAAAAACATTTCCTTTACCATCACACTTAAATATACACATGAAAACTCACGCAGCTGTGAGACCCTATTCTTGTTCTTATTGTGGAAAGCATTTTAAATGGCTCAGCCATTTAAAATGGCACCAGAAAATATGTATCTCTGTGAAATCAAAGCTACGTTCACGTCCTGTAATTTCCATTGTATAGAGTTGTCACTCATATAACACTTTGAAATCAGTGTATTGCATAAATATGTCTGCATAGCATTCTGATAGTATTCAGACCCTTTTCATTTTTGATATTTTATTTACCTTATGCTAATGCATTACATTTTTTTCTCTCTTTTTTTAACCATTACCAATTAAAACCTATTGACATATGTATTCAGATCCTTAACTTTGTTAAAGCACATTTCTGCAGCCATTACAGCCTCAAGTCTTTTTATTTATGATTCATAAAGCTTTACACATCTGGATTTATGGATTATCTTCCATTCATTTCTTTAAATCCTATCAAGATCTGTCAGTGAGCAGCCAGTTTTGGGTTTATCCACAGATGTTCAATTGGGTTCAAGTCTGGGCTCTGGTTGGGTCATTCAAGGATATTCACAAAGTCGTCCCTAAAGGCCCAAACATACTTTTGGCAAAGTTATTTTTCATTCTTCACTTTGGGAAACAAAGTTTGAAATAAGCAACCAACTGTATACTGTTAGCAAATATGCCAATGCTGCTGTGAGCAGAGGTTACATTAATATGTAATGTAACATTTGGAGGCAATCAGGATGCTTGGTCTGCGAAATAATGGTCCCTAAAAGACCCGTTGTCACTAGGGGTGTAACGGTACATGTATTCATCCTGAACCTTCACGGTACGGTTCATGCAGTATGACGACGAATACAGGCGATTCACACTCCAATCCAAAAGGGGGTGCGCACAGTAAAGCTTTTTAGCCTAACCTATTTTAACCAGCAACAACCACCAATAATCGCAATAAGCTCTGTGTTTTGTTACTTTCGATAAGAAACAAAGTAGCATTTTTCAAATTCTGTCCATTTTATCACAAAATTCAAACAATAAATGCCGTTTTGACGCTTTTTGATGTGGCGTGACAGATCACTGTATAGGCGCCTCAGTTCAACCTGCAGCGCGGAGCGTGAGTGAACGCGATCATCCCTTCCTCTTCACTACTACAGAATGAACATGAAGGTATGTTGAAAGATACAGTACAACTTACTGAAACGTATCATATCTTGTGTAATTGCTTAATCAGTGTTTTAACCGCGGAAAGATGTCAGTAAAACAGTTTGTAAACAGTATGTCATGTAGTATTACATTTACCTCAGAAAAGCCAGAAGTTTATGCAAAAACTGCCTTAGGTGTAATTTACATGCTTACAATACATACAGTTTTTTTTATTATATTATGTTGATGATTATATCTAAAAATAAATAGCAACTGAATTTAATAATTTGGGCTCTGTTGTTAATTGTAACCTCATAGTAATGTGCAAGTAAGGGCTCCCTAATAGTTTACAGCATTAGCAGAGATAGATTTTTAATTATAATTGAATAAATTTAAAGACAGAGACACATTTGGTTCAGTAAAACATTGTTTAATAAAAAAAAAAGAGAAAAAAAAATTGTTTTCTCACCCTGCTGTATTGAACAGTGACTTCAAAACCGAGGTACATACCGAACCGTCATTTTTGTGTACCGTTACACCCCTAGTTGTCACATTTGTTTCATTTATTAAAAACATTATATCCACACTCGACTGTCAGCTTGCACATCAAAGTCACTTTACATGATAATGCCTTTCACTGCCACGAGGCATTGGTATCAGAACAAATCCATTTCCATATGAAAGACAGACCCCTTTCTTCCTCAGGTCTTTCTGTTTAATGACTTTCTGTTTTCCATATTTTCTTTCATCCCTTAGAAGTGCTATGTTTATAAGTTTAGAGTTACATGGAAGAAACTGTCAAGTTGGTACACATCACATACACATTTTATTGGTTCTCTTTTCCTTCACAAAGGCAATGCCATCTACACAAATGTCTGGTGGGGTGCTGGTGTAATGTGAACTTTGGCATTTCAGCTATCCTCATGCAAATTTGTGAAATAGGGAGTTTTGCATTCCTGACACTTTTCTTTAGTTTTTGAAGATGGTTCTTGAAATGAAAAACACATCTCATTTAAGGAAGTTCCAAAATTTCTAACATCATCTGCTAAGTGGGTAAGAGAGTGGACATTGTATAAAGTGAAGATGGGGCTGTAGAGCTTAGTAGTCCTTCAGCATAGGCAGTATATGCATTCCTTGTGTTGTCATTAGGGTCCAACAGTATGGACGTGGCAACAGGTAGTGTCAGGAAGTGGTGGTAGAAGCTCAGGCAGCACCACATGAAGAGCAAGGTCCAGTGCACAGTAAAAACGGTCAGAATTCATTTGCTTTCCATCTGTCTAGAACAGCAAGAGACCAGACAATTTCCATTGAGAAAGAAGTTTGAATAAAATTTCACCGATTTGTCCTGAGAAGGTTTACACTGTCTTGGACCCTGTTTGAGGAAGGTCAGAAAGCATCTAACCACACCTAGACAGACCAGATGCATGTAGCCTAATACAAATGACTATGAATGGCAAGCCTGCATTTACCAGGGGTATGTCGACTTTGGTGAGAAGAAATACCTGTTCTTGATTAAGTCTTCTCTTGTGATTGGTAAGTAAACACAGCCCTGTGCTTCACGTATTGTCCTTTAATAGTGCATCATCCACAACTACTACCTCTCGTTGGAGCATCATAAATAAAAGCATCAATTTTCTCATTTAAGGTTTCATCTTTGAATGCAATTCCATCTTTTTGGAGTCTAGTAAGCTTTTCGTGAAATTCTGACATGAAATCACTCATAGAATTGGGTTTCATTTATCAAAATACGGCTACAATAAATACCTGAAACCTTTTAACACTACAAAGAATTGGCCAAATCTGGACATTTGATGACTTAAACAATGGCGAACCATCTATGTTGAAATTTAGGAGTACATTATATTCTCTAGTTAACTAATCTGGGTACTGTGAACATATTTCCAAAATTCCAGACTTAAGAACAAAATAAAGATATTGATCACCACATAATTCCTGTGCTTCTACTTGGCGAGGTGTTCCTAAGTGTTCTTGCATCTTTAGGCAGCCAATGTCCATGTTTTCTTAACAGAGAGAGGAACTCATCAACAGATGTTCATGTTGCTTTATTCTGAACAGCTCATTTAGCCAAATCACTCCTTAAATCACTCAGTTCCTCTGAGGAGGTGCCTGTTTATGTACAATCACTTTGACTGTAACTGTCATACTGCTGGCAATCCTGGTCATACTTAAGATCATCAATGTCTGCAGTACTCCCTGCACCATCTTCTCTCTGTATGCTGTTGCTGGTTGCACCCACGCCAGCAGCAAAAGAGGACTGATCCTCCTCTGATTCACTGCTAGACAGTGCAAATGCATGCAATTCAGCATTTTGCCTCCTCCATTTTTTTATGGTATGCCATCTATCAAAAGGTATTGTTAGTCAATGTGACCTTTTTATAATACACCTTTTAACCCTAAGATTATTTAGGTAGTCAAATTTAGCCTAAACCAAACGGTGTATAAACTCACCAGCTGGCAGGTTGAAGTCCTTCAGGAATGACGTAGAAGACTACCTTGTGGTTGTTCTTTATCGAGGCTCAGTTTGTAGTTATAAGTAAAGTCTCACCGAAGGCAAATGTAACAGTAAAATATCTCTTTTATTGGTTACAATACAAAGCAGTTAATGCAAAATAAAACTTAAATCAGCTTAAGCTCAAAAACTCTATAACCTAGCTTTATCCAGCAATACTGGAGATGCTGTTAAGCGCCCCTCGTTAGGGTATCAGGTGTCCTTCTATGCCTAATGCAGGCAGCATCTGAGGATGCTTCTTACTCCTCAGACTTTTATACTACTTTTTGGGAAATTCCAACTTCATATTACTCATCAATTGATCAATGCCTATGATCCAATCTTCCTGTTGTAGGCGTATCAGTCTCTATCTATTGCTTACTAAGACAGATGTCCTTCTTCTGTCGGCTATGCTGTTGTCTTCTTCTAGCACTCTTCTTCTTCTTCACTGAAGTCTTCGTCTGGCTCACCTCCACTTGAGGTTGCAACATGCTCTCTTCATCCTTATTTGACTTTGTTTAACCTTTCTGGTTGGTTACAATCATCAAACTCAAAAACCTAACTTTCACAACTGTTGCTTAGTCATCTTATCTTATAACAAACAAAGGAAGTATTGCAGTTACCTAATTTCATAATCATTCAAGCATATATGGCCTTAACTTAGAAGTAAAAATAACAACATTGAAACAGGTAAATAGCAATATCAATAATAATTTCCAAAACAGTATGTATTTTCACTGTCATAACTAGCTTAGAAGGGAATGCCACAGGTAAAACGATAGTGTTTAGGTAACTGTCTGTCAAGACACAAATTCTTTTCGGTATGATTATTCTTCCCTGCAGGTGAAGTCAGAGTTCATGAAGTGAGGGGTGTTGATATTTAAAAATGAATAGTACACCTATGATAATATAACACGTAAATAATTAAGCGCCAGTATCTCGTTGACATTCCAATGTGGCACTCCAAGAAAGTGAGCTTGTCAGTGTGGAAATGTTTTGGATTCTGCAAAAATGACTCGTTAATCACCCCAGTCTGCAGGACTTTCCGATCAACAGTCAGTGCAAAAGGGGGCAAGAACACCAACCTGTTCACCCACCTCCACCTTCGTTATCTTGCAGTTTTGGCCACTGGACAGAGAGTAAGTTGTAATTATTTAGCTAGTCCGGAAACAGGACTTAATATTCTGTAAACCTATTAACTGCTGACGCCTTTCCGTGTTTTATTATATTTACATCCCTCTGGGCTTTTAGTCCAAAAGTGTGCTCATTTGGATAAAAATTTATGGATTATCATATGTTTTCTTCAAATATTATTAGAAAGCAGTATTTTTTTTTTCTATTTTTACTCAAAGTAATGGAATGCTAAACATGTAATTAGGGTTGCGCCGTATAGCGGTACTGGAAAAATACCGGTATGTATTTTATTTTAAATGGTATGGTATCATGATTTTGCTAATTTCGGTACTTGATATGCTGCTGTTCCGAAGTTCACCGCTAGGTGGCAGTATGCTACCCAAACTGACGCAAAACCAGCAAATGGGACAACATACAGGAACAAAATGGATAAAGCAGTTGAATCTCACTCAACACGCCTAAAAATAATTAATAGGCAGTGGCTATTTACACAAAATGAAAATAGCAATTAGACGCTGTCATGCTGTCAAAACTCAGGGTCATGGTGTTGGGCCAGCTCGGGAGTTGGAGGACACAAGGTTGCCTGGCTTTTTGGGACTGGCTCCAGGCTGGTTTGTGTGTATGAGGGATGAACAGCACTGGTGCTTGGCTCTGACTGATCTGAAATAAATAAATAAAACAAACGAACAAACTCTGCATCTGTGTTATTGATATAGGCAGCCACAATTTAAGAGTAGCACAAGATTTTTTTTATTTTTTACCTTTATCCTGCTCGAAAACATGTGCGGTCTGGGTCTCTTCCACCACTAATGCCTGAGATTGAAGCAGACCTGATGAGCGTGGCCAGATGCTCTTCAGTCGGTGTCAAAACAAGGCTGGGGTCTAGCTGCCCTCCTCCAGTTTGTGCGGTGCTGCGCTTTAGGGCCACAACACACTTTTTGGTGGCGAGCTTCGAGTCGGACCATTTTTTCTTTACCTAAATGAAAGAAATGGGATAAACCCATTTTGTTCATTTTCAACATTTAACTCACCTTTTAAAGTTGAAATGCTTACACAGCCAAATCTATAGTTTAAGACAGCAGCTTGAACTTAAAATATTTTACAGTGTATGTCTAATAGTGAAATATTAATATAATTAAATAAATGATATTTACAAACATTAGTCAATTAAATATTCAAACTTCAGCTGGTGTTCCAATTCATGATGCCAACGCTGTTGACAGCAGCAGTGATCTCGCTCCAAATTGCATTTTTTTGACTTCCATTGCTCTTTTAAAGCTGCCAAATAACACAAGTTGGTTCAACTGAACTTGCAAGGTTAAAGTTTCAATCTCGAGGTCGGAGAAGTTCCTCTTCTTGGCCGGGTTACGTTTCTCCATGTCGTAAACTCTAGGGGCGAGGCTTCTAAACCATGCATTTTTAGGGGCGTAATATTTAATTGACGATCGTTTTCAGCCGCCACATTTATCAACGTACGATTATTTGTACGATGGAGTTGGTGACATACAAATGTTTGATGAATTACACATGAACTGTAAGCTGATTTCTGTGCTCGGATCTGCACTCGCGATATACTGTTATCGAACATCTGACACCGCCCACACTGCTGAGAACGACGTTTAGATGAATATGGAAATATGTGCTGCATGCTTTCCTATCAGTAACAAAATAAATAGAACAAAAATGAGAAAACAGCAAGCATTTTTTTATAGAAAGCATAAAAAAAGTATCTGATCATAAAAACATGGGTATGTTAGCACGAGCTCTGCAAATTAGCACTCCGGTAAAGTCACGTCATGTTTATTTATATGGCATTTTATACAATAGATTGCTTAAAAGCAAGCATCTTTATAGTATCAAACATGAAAAACAGTGTCAGTGCCTCATTTCATCAGAAGCACAACTTCATTTTCTATTATAAAGCGGCTCTCCAGTGTGTTCATGTTTTCACCCGCAGAGATCTCACCTTAGTGGACTCAACAGATGAAATAAGTCAGAGAAGAGTTCTGCGAGGCTTCGTTACGTCATAAGTGTTTCGGAATTTCAATGGTTCACGTGACTTTGGCAGTTTGATTCACGCTCTGAACCACTGATTCGAAACAAAAGATTTGTGAAGCTTCATGAAGCAGTGTTTTGAAATCGCCCATCACTAGATATTGTTGAATAAATTTATTTACTTTTTGTGCACCAAAAAAAAAAATATTCTCGTCACTTTATAATATTAAGATTAAACCACTGTAGTAACATGAACTGTTTTAAATGCGTCTTTACTTTCTGGGCATTGAAAGTGTTGTCTTGCTGGCGATGCAGGCCTCACTGAGACATCGGATTTTATCAAAAATACCTTAATTTGTGCTCCGAAGATGAACGAAGGTCTTACGGGTGTGGAACAACATGAGGGTGAGTAATTAAATGACAGAATTTACATTTTTTGGGTGTACTAACCCTTTAAAGCTCCAATCTCCTCATGAAGATCCAGAACACAATTGTTCGTTATATTTAATGAATAATCCAACAGACCCCTCAAGACCATAACAGGCAAAGGTCCGAGCAGGCTCTGAGAAATCTGATTCCCATTCATCATTATCAACTTTTATTCCCCTGCTGACACTAGCCAGGTAACTAGTAAACCTCAGAGACATTCCAGTTGGAGGAAGGTGGCAACATGCAGCAGCACATGCCTAGGAAAGACACACAAGGCCATAAAAAAGGACTTTTCCATTAATTCATACACAAATCTTTCTATGAAGGAACATGCATATCTCCAGGACATTGTGCGTATTATTACTGTTTTGCATATTGTCTTTTGTATTGTATACTGTTTTATGTATAGCTTATGACAGAACTATTAGATAATGTAACTTTATTGGTGCTTCATATTAAAATAGTCCTCATTTAGTTTCCTACCCATTGGTGTATATCACTTCCTCATAATTTGCACTTATGCTTGTTATATTAATCAGAGTATAAAGGGGCACAAAACTGCCAGCCCTCTTTCATCATTCAAATGAGTCAGCTTCCAGACAAAGAAGCTTTTCCAGCTTGAAATTAGACCTTTTCATTGGTCAAGCCAAACTCGAGAGATGTGACCTCTGTTCGTGTGGAAAAGACTGAAGACATCCAGTCTGACCGCAACGCCGTGGGACCCAATTTGTCCTGGGAGCAGGTGCAGTGCCGGCAGGGCCTCAACACATCATTCTTGACACGTTTCAAGTTTTTACGGACATATTGCAAATAGCGTTGAATGCATCTAGTTTTGTGAAATGTAACCACACTTCAGAACATTTAGTCATTGCCCTGTGTATTATATTTGACTTGACTTACTCTCTTTCATTAATAAATCAAATGCTTGATTTTAATTAGATTGAACTGTTTTTCTAGCAATATGTTCAAATGTATTTGAAATTTGTATTGCTTGTTTTGTTTATCTTCTACTGTTTACCAATGTATTTTTAGACTAAATTAACTTTATAGTTATACATTTTCATAGCAGAAAAAATATTTCAATACTGAAATGTAGCTATAAAATATTATGAACACATTTTTTTTTTTGCTCAAGTCACTATTTACATTTTAACATATGGATATGGTCTATATGCTTTCTGCACACAAACGTTACAGTTTTGCCATTTAGACTCAGACACTGAGATATATCCATATAAAATATTTTTTCTATGTACTTTTGTGACGGAGCACAGGGCTTTTATTTTGGTCTGGCGGTATGACGTCACAAGGCTGCGCCGCTTTCCTGCGTTTGTTGAGATCCGACTGAACAAGGGTTTGTTTATACTCTGCTTAAATCGACACAAGACGTCCAATCAATTGTATAGTGTTTACAAGCGATAAAAAAGGAATGACTTATTATTGAATGCAACATCGACATGCTGAATAACGTTATTTTTATGAGTAAAGCGCATCCGCACACGAGTAACAGAAAAGTTGCGTCTCATTTCGTGAATCAGTTTATTGTAAACACGAATTCTGTCACTGACTAGTAGTGATAAATTTATTGAGAAATAACCAAGTGAGAAATCTAACTTTTTGAAACTCCTAATCAAGATTAAATGTCTACACTTGCTGGTTAAAACGGTGTAAATGCAACGAGAACACAAACATTTGTAATAACAACTTTTACTAACCAATAGCAAATGTTATGATATAAGTGTATTTGATTAAAAAATAATCTAAAAGTAATTAAATGGCAAATATAAATAGTAAATAAATATGAAGTGTCTGTATGACTCCCTTATCAGTGCACTGACTACTGAACTGGGGAGCTGATTGAGACGCACCCAGAAATTTAGCTTGGTTTTATATTTCTTTGTTAATTATTCTCATCTTAAACATGTCAATTTGTCCAAACAGAAAAACTCCTGGTGAAGCAGCTGAGATCCATGAGACGCTATAAAGATGGCATTTATTAAAGAGGAGAGTGAAGAAATGAGGATTGAAGAAACATTTGGTGTGAACCAAGAAGATACCGAGACACAAACAGGTTGGTTTCATTCTCAAAGCTGAACTCATTTAATCCTTATTAAAATATCAAGCCCTAAAGAAATCAATCTGGTGCACTTTGAGAGTTAAATAAATAAATTGAACAAAGAAAAAAGTCTGTGCATTGATTTGTACCTGAACTTTAAAGGGGACTCAACCTTCTTTTAGGGTGCTTTCACACTTGTCATGTGAACGCATAACACGGACCAAAGACATGTAAGCAGAACCAAAAACAGGAAGATGAGACCTAAAAGAACAGATTCCTCACGCATATCGGTTTTCTCTTGTCATAGTCGCGAGTTTGCCCATCACAGGCATCAGATGCGTATCTCCTCACAGCAGATCGTTTGTGTGTGTGACGGAGGGATTCCACGCTGTTTTGACTCCTTTACACATTTTATAAGCTCTTCACAAGTTCCCAGCTGGCCAAAATACCATCATATGCAGGCTACGCACACAACAAGCACATTTACCTCAGCACACAGCATTGTTTTGGATGTTCGGTAAGTTCTGTCTCAAAATAATGTCGTCATAAAATCCGACCAATCAGGTTGTGAATGTATCCCTATGCATTTAGGTTCGGTATCTTTTGGTTCGGTGATAAAATTGCCAATCTGAACACTAATCGGACCAGGACTAAATGTTTTTTTTTTCCTTTTTTGGTCCGGACTGAATGAACCAAACGAACCAAACTGCAAGTGTGAACACACCCTTAGTTGTGATAGTGTCAGTCTACATTACATTACATTACTACATAATATTAATAATAGAAATAGTTATAATGCTATTCCCATGACAGTAATAGCCCTATGTTGTAAAACAAATGCACTGAAAATGTGAATGAAACATTAATAATCGCTTTTACTTTGTTTGACAGCAATGGCGCAAAACACAACATTAAAGACCTTCATATCTTTCATGTATTAACTGTTCTGCATTTTTCATTGAAAGCATATATCGTAGTTTAGATATATTTCTAAGATTAAAGAATGTGGTTTTACAGATGCTAGAAATGTGGCTTCCAAATGAGAGATTGATATCAAAGAGCACATCCTGTTTCCTAACTGACGACGAAGACTTAACAGAGCAGCCATCAAGTGTTAGACAGAATTCTAGGTTATTACATGCAGAGGTTTTTGGTCCAACAATTTAAACCTCTGTTTTTTTATTTGAGAATTTAGTCGAAAATGACTAATCCAAATTTTTATATCAGCTATGCATTCTGTTAATTTTATGAATTGGTACATTTTGTCAGGGAGTGAAGAAATATAGAGCTGAGTATCATCAGCGTAACAGTGAAAACTAACGCCATGTTTCCTAATGATATCTCCCAAGGGTAGCATGTACAGAGTGAAAAGCAACGGTCCTAGTACTGAGCCTTGCGGTACTCCATATTGAACTTGTGATCGATATGACATCTCTTCGTTTACTGCTACAAATTGATCATATAAGTATGATTTGAACCATGCCAATGCAATTCCACTAATGCCAAAGTAATTTTCAAGTCTGTTCAAAAGAATGTTGTGGTCTATAATATCAAATGCAGCATTAAGATCTAACAGAGAGATCCAACCACGATTTGATGATTAAAAGCAAATAATTTGTAAATCTAATGAGAGCAGTTTCAGTACTATGATACAGTCTAAATCCTCACAGATACCTCGCGGTTGTAAGGATACAGGCTTTTCTAGTACTTTTGACAGAGAGATTCGAGATGGGTCTGTAATTAATTCTCTATGATCAAGGGGTTTTTAATAAGAGGTTTCATACCTGCAAACTAGTTGTTTTTCGGCGAAATTTGCCATTTTGAATCAAAATATGTCATTTATGTGAATCTGAAGAGTTTTTTTTTCGGGGGTTGGGGGTGTCAGGGTGAGTTTGCAGGCACAATAAATCGAAAATGGGCTACTTTCCCATAGACTGGAGTGAGACCATAAACGTCTCTCGCGCTGTCGTGATCTTTGTGTGACTGACACATCACTGTAGCGCTTCAGTTTAAACAGAGGCAGAGCGCACGTGAACCGATCATCTCTTCCGCTTTACAACACAAAATAAACATGAATGGATGTAGGATGAATGAATACTGAAGGTATGTTGAAAGATGCAGTACAACTTACTGAAATCCGTATCGTCATATGTAACGTTAATCGATAAATCATTGTTTCAACTGCGGAAAAGCGCCAATAAAATGGCTTGTAAAAATGTCACATTTACCGTAAGATTTACCTCAGAAAAGCTGTTCAATGTCAAAAAACGTGTTAGTCAGCTACAAAAATGAACTTAGAGAGGAGCATTTTGATATATATCCACTGTGACTATAGGCCATTGCATATTCATGTGCTTCAATACTGAATGAATAAAACTGTTTTATGACAACCACCATTTAAATGTTTAGGCTGATATTAAAAACTAGTAGAAACATAATTGTCATTAAAAATTTATTATAATTTATTATTAAACTTATTTATGTGTAATTTATATGTAAGTAGCTTACAAATCAATTAATTTTAACCTTTAATATTATAATGTTGTACCAGCTGTGGTTCCCTGTATAGTTTACAGCATTAGTTGAGAGATATTTTTTCTTTGAGGAAATTTGCCATGTACTGTACCTGATATTTAAATGATGGCTGTATAATATGAACGATGCCCCCAGACCCCCCTACTACTAAAGTTAAGAAAGGAAAGAGTTGACAAGATAGAGATGAAGTTCTGAGATTACCGGAATCATCTCTTTAAGTTGCCATTTTCAGTACGTTTTCATGTCTTATGCTGGTTTTGATGTCTGCTGCTTTGTGTAATTAAACTGGTGTTAACTTGTTTATTATTATTTTTTACCTTAGACCTAATGCCACTGAAAGAGGAGAGTGAAGAACTGAATGAAATGGAAGACAAAAGTTGGTACAAGAAAAATAGGTATGAGAAATATAATTTTTGCACAACTAGAAAAAAATCCACAAAGACTTTTTCACGAGAAAAAAGAGCTCAGAAGACCACATCTAACAGCCATTTCAGCTGCGAACAGTGTGGAAAGAGTTTCAGTATAAGGCAAAATCTTGAAGTCCACATGAGAGTTCACACTGGAGAGAAGCCTTTCACCTGCCAACAGTGTGGAAAGAGTTTCAGCCAAAAAACAAACCTTAATACCCACATAAGGCTACACACTGGAGAGATCCCTTACTCCTGCCAACAGTGTGGAAAAGGTTTCACTAAAAAACAAAACCTTGTAGTCCACATGCATATTCACAATGTAGAAAACCCATACACCTGCCAACAGTGTGGAAGCAGTTTCAATCAAAAAGGAAACCTTAAAGTCCACATGAGAATTCACACTGGAGAAAAGCCTTACACCTGCCCTCAGTGTGGACAGAGTTTCACACATAAAAACACCCTTACATCCCACATGAGAAGTCACACTGGAGAAAAGCCGTTCAAATGTGATCGGTGTGAAAAGAGCTTCACAACAGAACTAAACCTTAGGTATCACATGAATCGTCACACTGGAGCAAAGCCGTTCGTATGTGCCGACTGTGGAAAGAGTTTCACTCGCAAGGTAAGCCTTAATTTCCACATGACGATTCACTCAGGAGAGAACAGTTTTAAATGCGATCAATGTGGAAAGAGTTTCAATCATAAAACCAGCCTCCGCCTTCACACAAAAAGTCTTCACATTGAAGGGACGCCTCACACCTGCGAACTGTGTGGGAAGAACTTCTCACAAAAAGGAAATCTTAAAGCTCACATGAGACTTCACACTGGAGAGAAGCCTTTCACATGTCTTCAGTGTGACGTGAGTTTTGCATATCGGAGAGACTTGAAACGACATTTGCAAACACATTCATGAAAAATTATAGAGTTCAGAGTGTGATAAGAGGTTGAAAAGGAGCAATTTAAACAATCACCTGCACATTTACTCTGGAGTGCAGTAAACAGCAGAGAAGACTTCACCACAGGACCCTCTTCACAACAGTTTGGACTCTATCCCCTGGTTTCACAAACAAGGCTCAAGCCTAGTCTCAGACTAAAATGCATGTTTGAGCTGTTTTAACTGAAAGTGACATATTTTAAGACATGTCAGTATAAGTTAGTGTCATTGTTTTGTCTCAATATGCACACCAGTAAGTTTTTTTTAACTCAACTTAAATGCCCTAATTGAACTAAGGCCTAATCCTGGCTTAGGCTAAAGGCCTTTGCACACTGAGTCCAAAATTTGCGTCCGAAATGTTTGCACGTTAAAAATAAATACGACCTCACGTTGTGTCAATCATGTTTACACAGTGCCTCCGAAACTTTCGTCCGTCATAAAAAATGTTGGATCAGGTTCGATTTTCTGCGTTTTTCGCATCTGTGCCACGCATTTTGAGACGTTTTGACAATTTAGAGCCACCGTACGCGAACGCCAAAATCCCCAATGCCATTTGACAAGTTGATCCACGTCGTCTACAGCACAAAGCAGTAGCACTGTATGACAAACAAAGTGCGTAAAGAGACAGAATATAAAGATAGTGTGCCAGTATCACTAGCAAAGCATCAAACTGAGGCATTGACATCCTGAAGTAAACTTTGAAACACTCAGGATAATCACTCAGCTCCTTGATGAGGTGGAACTCTCCTTCCTCTCTCAGGATTGGATGTACCCAATATTTCCTCTTTCTTTGTCTTTTTAAGAAGAGAGAGGACAACTAAATCATGCTCAGTGCTTGAAGACTTCATTTTGTATTATTTTGCGAATTTTTTCGCAACGGATTCATTAATATGCATCGGACTCAGTGTGCAAGGTCTCTGTGCGTGACGAATTTTTAGGATCACGAATACGAAAAAACACATGCGAAAATTTCCAACTCAGTGTGCAAAGGCCTTAAGCCCTGTCTGTGAAACCGGGCCTATGGGTTCAGGACATTGCCCTAAGGATTTTTAAAGAGGTTTGGAAATGAAATAATGCATATCTAAAGTTCTAAAGACACTGTTTGTTTTAACTGTGTACTTGGGACAGTGCAAATGAGTGAATAGGGATAAGAGTATCCCCAGGTGGACATACTGTTGTTTTGAATTTCTGATCTGAAGAGGAAAGGGACCACAGCACAACGAAGGTTATAATTTTGCAAGTGGACCCTGCATGCATATTCACCATTGCCTGACTTACAGTTCTCTGGAATACACAAGGACCCACAAACCACCAGCATTCGGTGAACATGACTGATGGAAAGCAATCGCTTCTCCCACTGCAATAAACAACAATCCCCAGTGGAAGATGTCCCTCATCACTGGACTAACCACCTGCAACGTAAATATAAACTTACTAAACCTCTTTTCAAAAGACCTTGAAAAGGTTGTTGTTTACACAGAGGCTGTTTATCTAGGGTCAGCTTATGACAGATACAAACGTTATACATGCTATCATCATCTCGAGAGACCACACATGACTTGTTAATTTCCTGTTCATTGCTTCACCCGAATATAACTGATGTTCATCTGCTAGCCGTTCATTCCATTTAAGTTTGTGTTAGTTGGTAGTTTCTCTGTTGATTATGGATTCTTTTATTTATTAGTAGTTTAGTCATCCTTCTAGCTGTATTAAGTGTGATATTTACTCTTGTATATATTTTCACTTAATAAATTAATTTTATTTCTACTGTTTTATCATGTTGATAATCAAAGGCTTTACAAGTTAACCATGATGTCTGTGGCTGTGACCATACACTTAGCTCACAAGATCAGATGGTGCATGATATTGGGTTCACAAGAACGAGACGAGACTGTATTTTAACACTATTTTTAAGAAATCTTTAATAATGGAATATATGACTGGAAAAGTAGTCTTTTATTTGACTGAAAGTCAACATGCAAAACAATGCAGGTGCATTTGGAAATGTTTTAACCATTCTAGGGGTGTTAGTGGTGGTTATTATGGTGAACAACAGCCTTTAAAATGACTTAAAATACATAATAACAATGAGGCAGCAATAACAGCATGATCAAATCCTTGTTTAATATTGGCCGAACAACATTTAATTCCACTGTCCACTTAATTTTTTTAATATTTCAACCACTTCTTTATGAGAAAAATGCAACAGCCACTGTAATTTCTTGAACAAGAACATGTGAACATCAAAATATGCAAACTCAGAGTGAGGGTTTGAACTTTAATTTTGAAATTCGCGATGAACAGCAATTTGCATATTTAGAAACATATTGATGTATTCTCCTATGTTGGTGTAGGTTTATAAATGATTTGCATTACAAATCTGGTGAAATTGCACACGTGTTCCCAGATGAACTTTGTAAGCAAACAGAACTAACAGCATATATGCAGAAATGGCCTTTGTTAACTGAGCTGCTGCTCCAATCTTGATAACAATGCAACACTTCGCTATGAAACGCAAAGCATGTCAGACTTTACACTGTGGTTCAAATTATTAAGACATCAGTAGGATTTTGGTACAATAAACATTCATATTTTAGTTATTCAAAGAAAGTATTTGTTTTATTTCTCGTATCTTAAGTCAATTAAATAGTTTGTCAGGTCTTCTTGGGAAAACCTACTTAAAGAGGTTGTTCTTTATAGTTCTCATGCAAATATGGAGGAAGAATGATCTTTCTGAAGATTAAAAGCATGAAATGGTGTATATCTTGCAAAAGGCATGAAAACAACTAATATGTTGTGAAAACTGAATAGAGATTATCGAATTATCAGAAGTGATAATTGAGAAAGAAAATTGCTGAAAGAGACCAAAAAAACTTCTGTTCTTAATTTGTTATGTTGCTTTGTACTATTTTCGTTTTGCACTGTTTTAATTGTATGTAGTAACACTGCAGTTTCTTAGACAATAAAAATGTAAAAATCTTACAAGAATAAGAACATGAGTCTGTATTCCTCATTATCAAATCACACAGGGAATATAAACACTAAACTGTATATGCAAACCTGTAATAAATAAGTAGCTTAAAACAAGACTTCATGTAAAGATTGTTCTTTAAATTTGTTTTATTTTTGTTATTTTCAGTTTTTATTATAGGTAATGTTTAGACAGACAATCACATACAAGAGTTGCATACAAACTGTTTAATATCCGTTAAATATCGTTTAATATCAATATTTTTTTAAGAACATGACCAGGTCTTGTAAAAACTTCATCATTATTTCGACAAGAGAGACGAATAAAAACAGTATTGGTTAAATTTAAAGAAAAGCATTAAATATGTAGAAATAATTGCAAAAGTAGAATATAACAAACTTTTAGAATAGAAAAATGTAATAAAGCTAACATTTTAAAATATTTAAGCACAATTGGATAATTTAAAGAAAACAAAGATTAGATATGTAAAAATGTCCGAAAGCTTTCCTGCTCTTCTGCTAAACACTCAAAAGCTTTTTCTACTGACAAAATAAGCCACATAACCTATTGACATGCATAGCCTTTCCAAGTACACATTTAAAAACTAAGCACGGGCTCACAGTCTTAACATTTACTGTGCTTGAATTCTGTCTATATAATAAACGCCTACATTCATTTTCTGAATTCAGTACTGAATTTGGTGCAATTATGAATTACAATTATGAACTACAATGTTTCACTTGAATTTATCCACTAACACAGCCCTCAACAAGCCTAACGGCTGAGTGCAGCTGACTAATATTTGAGAGAATTAGCTCTGACATGTTCACTTTCTAACTTTTCAAAGTCTATGGTTATAGCGTCTCTTAGCGGTAAAAGGCAGCAAATATACATAT
The DNA here is from genome assembly GCA_037950665.1 of Hypophthalmichthys nobilis. Classification (NCBI taxonomy): domain Eukaryota; kingdom Metazoa; phylum Chordata; class Actinopteri; order Cypriniformes; family Xenocyprididae; genus Hypophthalmichthys; species Hypophthalmichthys nobilis. Next base: position 23,721,455 of record CM075489.1, read on the forward strand.
ACACATTTGCACTGTTGCCGTAGCGGTAAAAGTACTATTCTGATTGAGAATCATCTGGGGTTATTCCAGAAAGCAGGTTATGTGACATACTCGGTGTATATACTGTATAAACAAGGTTATGTTCAGAGAGTAAGTTGCTATGGCTACTTACATACCCTGAGAGTTACCTCCGTTTTTGGAACCGAGGTTATCCGAGTGTGACGAGCAGGGCAGGCGAGAGCCGTGAGGGATTATCACTCGCGTCACCGGCCTCGCGCCGTTCCTCAAGGCTCTCGCCCGCCCTGCTCGTCACACTCGGATAACCTCGGTTCCAAAAACGGAGGTAACTCTCAGGGTATGTAAGTAGCCATAGCAACTTACTCTCTGAACATAACCTTGTTTATACAGTATATACACCGATCGGTTATAACATTATGAGCACTGACAGGTGAAGTGAATAACACTGATTATCTCTTCATCATGGCACATTTTGTCCTTAAAATTTGATGTGTAAGAAGCAGGAAAATTGGGCAAGTGTAAGGATTTGAGCGGGTTTGACAAGGGCCAAATTGTGATGGCTAGACAACTGGGTCAGAGCATCTCCAAAACTGCAGTTCTTGTGGGATGTTTCTGGTCTGCAGTGGTCAGTATCTATCAAAAGTGGTCCAAGGAAGGTATATACGACAGGTTCATGGGCAGCCTAGGCTCATTGATGCACGTGGGGAGTGAAGGTTGGGCCGTGTGGTCCGATCCAACCAGATGAGCTACTGTAGCTCAAATTGCTCAAGAAGTTAATGCTGGTTCTGATAGAAAGGTGTCAGAATACACAGTCCATCACAGTTTGTTGTGTATGGGGCTGCATAGCCGCAGACCAGTCAGGGTGCCCATACTGACCCCTGTCCACCGCCGAAAGCGGCAACAGTGAGCATCAGAAGTGGACCACGGAGCAATGGAAGAAGGTCTGATGAATCACGTTTTCTTTTACATCACGTGGATGGCCGGGTGCGTGTGCGTTACTTACCTGGGGAAAACATGGCACCAGGATGCACTATGGGAAGAAGGCAAGCCGGCGGAGGCAGTGTGATGCTTTGGACAATGTTCTGCTGGGAAACCTTGGGTCCTGCCATCCATGTGGATGTTACTTTGACATGTACCACCTACCTAAGCATTGTTGCAGACCAGGTACACCCTTTCATGGAAACAGTATTCCCTGGTGGCTGTGGCCTCTTTCAGCAGGATAATGTGCCCTGCCACAAAGCAAAAATGGTTCAGGAATGGTTTGAGGAGCACAATGAGTTTGAGGTGTTGACTTGGCCTCCAAATTCCCCAGATCTCAATCCAATCGAGCATCTGTGGGATGTGCTGAACAAACAAGTCCGATCCATGGAGGCCCCACCTCGCAACTTAAAGGATCTGCTGCTAACATCTTGGTGCCTGATACCACAGTACACCTTCAGGGGTCTAGTGGAGTCCATACCTCGACGGGTCAGGGCTGTTTTGGCAGCAAAATTTGGGACCAACACAATATGTTAGGAAGGTGGTCATAATGTTATGCCTGATCGGTGTATATATAACTATAACTATATATAGCACTACTGTAAAGCAGTAATGTTTAGATGTTTATTCAGTAGGTTGCTAAGTAGGTTATGTAAATCACCATTAAACAAAAGAAGATGGAAGTAGAATCGTGCTTGTTAGCGCCTGTTTCCATGGTGAATCATCAATTCGTCGCTCTGTTGAGAATGTCTTATGCGTTTTTGGAACCGGCATACCTCAAGTAAGCATGTTTTGGGTTAATCAACCGAGAGTTCAGGGTATATGTGAAGGTAAGTTAACCTTACTTTCTGGAATACCCCTCTGCATCAAGCCAAAAATGAATAACCATAAAAGTAGAAAAAAATCAGAAATTGCATTATGATTTAGGATCCTGATGTGGTCATTTGTGCTCAATACTGTTCAGCTCTCCTGGATCTTATGTCATAAACCAGCACAACAATTGCAGCTGCAGCAGCCACGCCCATCAGAGCAGTGACAACCAATCGGATCACAGCTTCAACAGTATCACAACCACGGAAAGAGTCTGAGGAGTAAAAGCATGAAACTGAGATCAGCTCAGTGAATAAATGCTAATATCAATGGCAACATCAACTAATATCAGCGCTGACGTACCTGAACATGTGTAACAGACTTGACTAATGTCCAGATGTTGAGTCTGTTCAGTGAATGAATTGTTGAGAACACAGCTGTAGGTGTTTTCATCTTGATATTCCACCTCCAGAGGCAGAGAGAGACTGATGCTGAAATCAGACACACTGGTGCTGGAGAATAAACTGTTTCCTTTGTACCAGGACAGCGTCGCTTGACTCACATTCAAAACTGAACACAGGAGCACATGTCTGGACACTGTTGATGATGATTGAGGACAGTAACAGAAGATGACAGGAACAGGCAGAGGAGCTGGAAAACACGAGAGAATAAAGATAAATGAGGATGAATGAAGAAGAAAGAAACATTCAGAGAAATCAAGACTGATTAATATAATAGAAGTTAAACATAAACCTGGAAATTAATTTGGCAATTTAATGTTAAGGATAATAAAGCTGTAAAGAAAAAAAAAAAACCTCACAATAGACACTGAGAATGAAAACTTTCTTCATATGGTTGGTTTGCATTGGATAAAATCCAGTGTGTTCAGTTCTGGTGTTTGTGATGGTCAGAGATCCAGTTTGAGGATCCACCTGCAGACTGCCTCTGAATCTCCCTTCAAGAACATCATCATTTACAATGATGCTGTTGACCGTTTTATTGAGTTCAGCAATTAAGTAGTTTCCAAACTGCCACAGAATCAGATCATTATCATTCTCCATTTCACTATCAGTCTGTAAAGTGACAGGGTCTCCCTCCATCACTGACTTCATTATCTCATCATCATCAAATACACCTGAAGAACAAACAGAAACAGTTTATTTTTCACAGATTTAAACTTTCAAATACCTTTATTAAAGCAAAACTACATTCACTAAAGTAAATAGTTTGAAAAGAATAACAGAATAAACTAGAATGTACTTTTTGAGTGGTGCTTGCAGTGGAAAACTCAGCACTTGGTTGCTAGTAGGGCTGGGTATTGACACAATTTTCACGATTCGATTCGATTTCTATTCACATGCAATTTCGATTCGATATCGATTATTTTGGATGTATTTTGGAGTTACAGTACATGGCAAATTTTCTAGAGGAAAAAAATCTCTCAACTAATGCTGTAAACTACACATGGGAGTCAGTTGATACTATAATAATATTGAAGGTTAAAATTAACTTATACACAAACACTTAAATTACACTCAATGATGTTTTTTTTATAATAAATAAAGTTTAGAATTACATAATCATATTTCTACTCCAATTCGTTTTTTTTTCTTTTAAATATAAACATTTAAATCGTGGCTGTCATTACTGATTTATTCAAACATGCATTAAATATTGAAGAACATTATAATGAATATGTAACGGTGCATTTATTTATCAGAATGCTGCTTTCTAGAGTACACTTTTCTAGCTGACTAATGAGTTTATGGTCACTGAATATGTTTTTCTGAGGTAAATGTGATGTTACGTGACGTTGTTTACAAGCTGTTTTATTGACGTCTTTCCGCGGTTGAAACACTGATTGAGCGAATACACGAGACATGATACGAATTTTGGTAAGTTGTACTGTATATTTTATCGTACCTTCAGATGTTTAGTCGTGTTTATTTCGCGCTGTAACTGGTATTAAAGTGGAGGAGAGGATGTTCACACGCGCTCCGTGCTGCCGCTTCTCTTTAACTGAGGCGCTACAACGATCTGTCACGTCACATTAAACAGCCGCAAAACGGTATTTATTTTTTGGATCCTATAATAAAATGGGAATCATTTGAAATCTAAGACTTTGCTTCATATCAAAAGTAACAAAGCACAAAGATTATTGCGATTTATTGGATGGGAGGCGCTACATGTTCTGTTCATTCATCAACTGAAAACAGACTAGACTAATCGATTCTTGGGATTTAAGAATCAATATCGGTTCGTAAAAATGAGAATCGATTAAAATTGAAAAATCAATATTGTTTATCCAGCCCTAGTTGCTAGGGTGTTCTGGCCGGTTGCTAGGGTGTTGCAGTGCAAAACTCAGCATTTGGTTGTTAGGGTGTTTTAGGCTGTCGCTAGGGTGTTGCTATGCATTTGCTAAGGTGTTGCAGGGGCAAAACTCGGCATTCAGTTGCTAGGGTGTTTCTAGGCTGTTGTTAGGGTGTTCTGGGTGGTTGCTAAGGTGTTGCTAGGCAATTGTTAGGATATCCTGGGCAGTTGCTAGGGTGTTGCTAAGGTACTCGGGGTTGTTGCTAGGGTGTTGTTAGGTGGTTGATAGGGTATTCTAAATGGTTGTTAGGAAGTTGCTAGGGTGTTGCTATGCATTTGCTAAGTTGTTGCAGGGGCAAAACTCGGCACTCGGTTGCTAGGGTGTTTCTAGGCTGTTAGGGTGGTCTGGGTGGTTGTTAAGGTGTTGCTAGGATAGCAATTGCTAGGATATCCTGGGTGGTTGCTAGGCAGTTGCTAGGGTATCCTGGGTGGTTGCTAAGGTGGTCTGGGTGGTTGCTAAGGTGTTCTGAGTTTCTTGCTAAGCGGTTGCTAGGGTGTTCTGGATGGTTGCTATGGTGTTGCTTCTGATTCATTGATATCCCTCTCATCTATTTTTCAATGGAAGTCTTTGGGGTGGTTGCTAGGGTGTGGCTATGAAGATTTTAGGGGGTTTAAGGCATTGCATGTGTGTGAAAACGGCAGTTGGGATTCAAATTCATGAAAATTCTGCCAATGTAAGTCTATGGGATTTTTTTTTGCCTGCTTTTTCGTCCGCTGTGCAAATATCGTAGGTCCAATCACTTAGAAAAGTCCTCAATAAGCTGGTCGATTTGACACCTCATTCGTGGGTTTATGACAAACAGTAGTTCACCAAAGTTGTGTGTGGAAGAAGAATGCAAGAGAACAATAGTGATGCTTTGTCAGAGGCAAGCACCACTAATTATGAAACAGATGAAACCGGTGTTTAACTCACCATTGACGGTGACAATGAAAAACTTCTTCATACGGTTGATCTGTAGTTCATACCGTCCAGCATGTTCAATTCTGGTGTTTGTGATGGTCAGACATCCAGTTTGATGATCCACCTTCATTCTTCCTCTGAATCTCCCATCATAGTCATCATTTACAGTCACGCTGCTGTCCGCTACATTGATTTCAGCTATTATAGTGTTTTCAGGTCCAAATCTCCACACAATCAGATCATTATTCCTCATTTCTCTATCAGTGTGTAAAGTGACAGAGTCTCCCTGCATCACTGACACTGGCTTCATCTCAACACCTGAAAAACAAACAGAAACACTGTGAGACTTCATGATGGTTTACTAAGGTAAACGGTTTGAAGTCTACAGTTAAAATAAATAATGTATAATAAAACAACAAAATGGCTGGCAAAGAAGGAAAATGGTGTGTGGATTAATAATTATCATTGTGGTGATTTTAAATAAAACTGAAGTTCATTTGAGCTCCACACAACACTTTTCTTGAGAAAATTGGTTATTCGAATGAGAATAATGTCTCCAATGTCAACTAATGCTGCTGGTAATTGAGCCTCAATGTAGTTATATAAAGGACAAGTTGCAGAAAGGACTAAACTCATAAAAAACATTCGAAACTCACCAACCAGAAACCACAGGCACAAACAGAACCAAATCATGTGAAAATCTTGTTGTTTTCTCCACAAATATGAAAGGACAAACTCTTCAAAATAAAGAGTTGAGTAATAAAATGACAGATGTGTTGTGAAAATAATCATACATCTTTAACCAACCATGTTGATGTGCGTGGCTTTTTAGCAATTCCCCCCCCCAAATTTCACAATATCTTTGCCGCAACTTCCTGTAGTTCCCACTGCTCTGCAAATTTTGCAGTCTTTCTTATCTAATACATCTGAATCAGATCATTAGCTTGATAGGAAAGAACTTCATGAGCTGAACTATGAAAAGAACATGCAAAATGTGCAAAGCATTGGGGTGCCTGGACTGGATATTGATGGAGAGAGGTGTGACTGGGCTCTCCTGGGCTTGTTAAAGACCAGTTGTGTGTTTTGAATCATTTGTAGAGGTTTGATTGAGCATGTTGGAAGTCCAGCCAAAAGAGCATTTCAGTAGTCCAGTCTAGAAATGACAAGGGCCTGAAGGAGTCGTGCAGACCAGGGTGTGATTTATGGGGTTGGAGCCCCCTAAACAAGGCATGATCCCCCTTTAGAAAGTCAAAACAAGATGTAGGGGGGTTGTAGAAAGTAGCCTACTTGTAATGTGAAGCCTTACTTGTAAACATGAAGACATATTTCTATAGCTCTGACTGATTTTAAATTGTAATTTTGGCTGCCCCTGAAATGGGTCATACCATTAACATTACCTGGGAAACTGAATTAAGAAAACCCGACTCATCCGAGGATATGCATTTATCGCATGGATGGATAATTTTTTTAAAAATGCGCGTCCACAGTTAACTTGAATGATACATTTTGCACTACATTTAATTTAAATTAATGCTGTTAAATTGAATGTATGAAGTAAACTGTTTGCGCAATATTTATTTGTCAATCTGACATGCGTTTGTTATCACATACGTTTGTGTTCCTTTCTATAGGAAGAGGCACTTTTTCTTTCAGAATCATCATTGGCCGATAAAAAGTAAAAAAGAAAAAAAGGAGCAGCATTTTATTTTAAATAAATATAAAGCTCTCTAGTTTATTGTGCCATAACCTTTTAAACTTTGCAAAGAAGAAATTACTTTCGACTAATACAGAGAAGTGAAAACGCATGAAAAGGCTGCAGCATGCGAGTAGTAGTGATGGCCTTTCATGAATAATTCCTCACTTTGTCTGCATTTGCTCAAAGAGTTTTAAAACATGGACTGTTAAAGGGATAGTTCACCCAAAAATGAAAATTATCCCATGATTTATTCACTCTCAAGCCATCCTAGGTGTATATGACAATTTTCTTTCAGACGAACACAATCGAAGATATATTTAAAATATCCTTGCTCCTCCAAGCTTTTTTTTCTCTCTCCAAAAAAATGCATCCATCCATAATAAAAGTAATCCATAAGGCTCCAGTGGGTTAATAAAGGACTTCTGAAGCGAAGCGCTGGCTTTTTTAAGAAAAATATCCATATTTAAAACTTTGGCGGACGACTGTACGAATCAACTTGCGCCAAATGAGTAACCCGTAACGCAGTGTATGACGCAGGATGTAGGATGCAAACGCATCACTTCAGAAGGCCTTTATTAACCCCCGTAGCCATGTGGAGTATGTTTATAATGGATGGATGCACTTTATTGAGCTTCATACTCGATGGTCTCGTTTACCGCCGTTATAAAGCTCCGATGCGTCAGGATATTTATTAAAATTTCTCCGATTATGTTCATCAGAAAGAAGAAAGTCACATATACCTAGGATGGCTTCAGGGTGAGTAAAGCTTGGGCTAATTTTCATTTGAAACTAGTGAACTAATCCTTTAAGTGTACTGTGCTTTGCCATTTTTCTGATCTGGGACATTTTTGCACACTTACTTCCTGTTGCGTGCATGTGCTCTCAAGTGGCCAAGACCGCAAGTGTGTGTATTTGGACAGACCCCACATTTGACCCTCCAGTGCTGGATTGTTGGCGTTAGCTAGCTTTATCAATAGCTAGTTAAATTTGGTGCAAGATAACCGTTAGTAAAATAGATGGCACATTATAAATAAGATGTTGTCACACTTCAGTTTTAACGTGATTCCATCACAGCTCTCATTTCGATAAATCAATGCAGTGTTTTATAATAATGGAACATACTTTTTTTTTTAAAACTCTTGTAACTCGACAGTAAAGAATGGGTCTTTTAGCATTATTCTGAACATTGTATATGCAATTATTTCATAGGTCATTGTAGTTTACCTTGCTAAATCATAAAAGATTATCATTGTCACTGTGAAATATAGTATATTTACAAAAATAAAAATATCATATATATCAAATTATTTCATAAAACTTAATTGCTTTTCATGAGATGAGAGCAGCGACAGTGATGATACAGAAAGGGGCCCAGGCAGAGGTGCAGGTGAAGCATGAGACCAATGTGTCAAGACAGTGGGGAGGGAAATGTGAATCTAGCCATTCTAAACATGTTCTTGCTCAATTTCTACAGAGAATTATAACAGCTGTCACAGGAGGAGAGGGACGAAGTCCTGCAGATGGTGGTCACATGTCTGCCAGGGGTTTTTCTTGGACATTATGGATTACCGGCAAATGACAACAGGAGCACATGTACAAAACAGAGGAGAGGCTGTATGGCGTATGCCAGCAGATCTAGAAAATAAATATACGAGTGTCAAATATGGGTTGTGCACACAGCTTGAAACGTTTGCTTTAACAAGCCATTTTACCTTGATTTGAACAGCACGCTTCAAATAAAACACTCCCTGAAGACGAATAAGAGGATGTTCTCTAGGCGCCCCTTATATGACCAATGAAATCTTTAGAATCGGCTCCAGGGCAGGATTTCTTATCTATTCTTATCTTATTGCATCAAACAAAAATTAATTTGCTACTGAAAAAGTTTCCAATCACTTGTAAATGGTTTCTGCACATAAACACTAGTGTTTAGCTGTTTAGACAGAATTACATATTAGATGAGGTTCAAAGGCTTTCAATGGTAGAAATTCTCAGCACGTTATCAACCACCATGCATTTAAATATGTATTTCACCAAAAATTCAACTCTGAATTCTGCTTTTATGAACGTTATTTTTCGTGATTAAAGAAACAGAAAAGATGTGTCTCATTTTGCTTTGTATATCGCCATTCAATTTGTCCTAAAAACGAATTCGTTCAAGTAGTGGTGAGAGAAACTGAGCCTTTTTTCGAAATCAATTATTACGCAAAATGATGAACTGTGTCAAATTGCTCGAACCGCTGCATGCTGACGTCACCTGCTGGTCAAAATCGTGTAAATGCAACAAGAAGACAAACAAACGTGCAATAAAACTTTTTACTAGCCATTAGCAAATGTGTAATTTATTAAATATAATCTAAAATCCATAAAGTTGCCAATTTAAATAATAAAATATTAAGTGTCTGTATAATTTGTGTTCTTTTATTAATTTGTAGTGCTAGTTTTAAGTTTTTTTTTGGCTAATCAGATCAATTTAAGGCCATTAACTCTCACTCTGACTCCCTTACCAGTGCACTGACTACTGAACTAGGGAGCTGATTGAGACACACCCAGAGATTTAGTTTGGATTTATTTTTCTTTCTGTTAATTATTCTCATCTTATTCATGACAAATTGTCCAAACACAGAAAAACTTCAGATGAAGTAACTGAGATCCACGTGACACTAATATAAAGATGGCATTTAACACAAGGATCTGTGTTAGGCCCTCTGTTATTTTCAATATATATGCTGCCACTTGGCAATATTATAAGAAAACATGGAATTAGTTTCCATTGCTATGCCGATGATACTCAGTTATATATTTCATCATGACCAGATGAAATTTCTAAATTATCCGAATTGACAGAGTGTGTTAAAGAAGTAAAACATTGGATGACTAGTAATTTTCTTCTATTAAATTCAGATAAGACTGAAGTATTACTTATTGGACCAAAAACCTGTACACAGAATCTCTCAGACTAAAATTTGCATTTAGAAGGATGTACTGTTACCCCATCCTCGACAGTTAAAGACCTGGGTGTTATATTAGACAGCAACTTGTCCTTCGAAAATCATATTTCATATGTTACAAAAACGGCCTTCTTCCACCTCAGAAACATTGCTAAGCTACAGAATATGTTATCTATTTCTGATGCAGAAAAGTTAGTTCATGCATTCATGACATCTAGACTAGATTACTGTAATGCATTACTAGCTGGTTGTCCTGCTTCCTCAATAAACTAGCAGCTGCATTTTGTACTGATTGTAGCTTGAGTTCTTACCAGGTAAAGAAAATATGATCATATTTCACCAATTTTATCATCTCTACACTGGTTACCTATTAAGTTCTGTATTGATTATAAAGTATTGCTACTAACCTATAAGGCTCTAAATGGTTTAGCTCCAGTGTACTTAACTGATCTTCTATCGCCCTACAGTCCTTCACACTCTTTAAGATCACAAAACTCTGGACTTCTGGTTGTACCTAGGATATCTAAGTCCACTAAAGGAGGGAGAGCGTTTTCACATTTGGCTCCTAAACTCTGGAATAGCCTTCCTGATAATGTTCGGGGCTCAGACTCGCTCACCCAGTTTAAATCTAGATTAAAGACGCATCTCTTTAGCCAAGCATTCAGATAATGCATCTCATATCAGATCACTTGCACATGACTATCTTTGCTTAATGTTATGAACAGCAGCTACGTTAATTATTCTCCATTTGCTTTTCTGTTTTACCTCGGGATGCCCGTCCCGAGGTGACTAGAGAGTACATCAGCTTCAGTTTGGATCCAGCCTCTTAAGAAGACCTCAGATGACCAACACCTTTGAAGAGACGGCATCAACTCCTGTGAGGACTTCAGATGACGCAACATCTGGATCAACATGCACATTCCCAAATTTCTATATATCCTAATTATTGTTAATATGTAATTCATTATTTCCAGCTCATTGCTTCTACCTTCAATTAAACTGCTAACAGTGATTGTAAATTAAATTGCCTAAATTATTACTTAGTGTTAGCTTAACTGCATGATTATATGTACATTTCTGAAACCACATACATTGGACAGTCACCTCCGATAACAGATTCTCTAAATTGTAATGTTGACATGCATTCTCTGTAAAGCTGCTTTGAAACGATATGTATTGTGAAAAGCGCTATACAAATAAATGTGAATTGAATTGAAATTAAAGAAATTAATATTTTTATTCAGCAAGGATGCATTAAATCGATCAAAAGTGACAGTAAAGACATTTATAATGTTACAAAAGATTATATTTCAAATAAATGCTGTTCTTTTGAAATTTCTATTCATCAAAGAATCCTGAAAAAAAAAATATTGTACACAAATATTTTGTACAATTGTACACAATAAATGTTTCTTGAGCAGCAGATCAGCATATTAGAATGATTTCTGAAGGATCATGTGACACTGAAGACTGGAGTAATGATGCTGAAAATTCAGCTTTGATCACAGGAATAAATTACTTTATAACATATAAATTGTAATAATATCTCACACTATTACTGTTTTTACTGTATTTTTAATTAAATAAATGCAGCCTTGATGAGCAGATAAAACTTTTTTTAAAAACATTAAAAATCTTACCGATTCCAAACTTTTGACTTGTAGTGTTGATGTGATTCATTCCTGTTATCCAGTAACATTTTGGCTTCATGATTAAAAAGGTACAAGGTGTGTTTTTAGCATTCTACCAAAACAGTGATATGTTAAACTATTAGGAATACATATTGGTCAAGCTCGGGGACTATAATAAATAATAATTCTGGGTAGATTGTTCAGACACTCATCATGAAGGTATTCCACCCTTATAGTTATCACAAAATGTTATTAATATAAATGTTAAACAATGAGCTAGTCTATAAGATAACTGAGGATACAAATTTACAAAATAGTATTTTTAATGTCTATTAGCTCTGTTTAAATGATAAAGAAGACCTAAATAATTTAAGCCATTTCTTATAAATATGTGACTCATTCAAAATATAAGTAAATCACAGAAACAGAAAAGTCACTATAACAGGAACGACTCATGTATTTAAATGTGTATTTCTTTAAGAATTCAACTGTAAATTTCTCGGACATGTATTTTATTATTGCACTTTTGTGATTTTAGACAACACCAGACTTTTATTTTGGTCTGGAGGTGTGACGTCATAAGGGTGCGCCGCGCTCCTGCGTCTGTTGTGATTCGGCTGAAGAAAGGTTTGTGTTTAAAACATTTAAAGTGTTTAAATCAATGTAACGCGTCCACGTTTATAGTTTTTTTTTTTTTTTTTTTTTACACACGACGTAAAATGGTATAATATTGAATTTAACATTGTATGGCTTTATCTAACATTAACGTCATTTGTGTGAGTAAAGTGCATCCGCACGTGCTGTTCAAAGCAGTGTAATCTATAAATCATTTTCGTGTTTAAATATCAAGTGTCTGTATGATTTGTGTTTTTGTATTATTTTTGACTAATTTTTAAAGTTTTTGCCTAATCAAGTCAGTTAAAGTCTGACTCCCTTACCAGTGCACTGACTACTGAACTAGGGAGCTGATTGAGACACACCCAGAGATTTAGTTAGTATTTGTTTTTCTCTGTGTCAATTATTGTCATCTTGAACGTGTCAAACTGTTCAAACACACAGAAAAACTCCTGGTGAAGCAACTGAGATCCATGTGACACTATTAAAAAGATGGCGTTTATTAAAGAGGAGAGTGAAGACATTAAGATTGAAAAAGTATTCAGTGTGAAACAAGAAGATACTGAGGAACAAACAAAGATGGCATTTATTAAAGAGGAGACTGAAGACAAAAAGATTGAAGAAGCATTCAGAGTGAAAGACATGAAGACTGAAGACATGAACATTGAAGTATTAAGTGTGAAAATAGAAGATACTGAGGAACAAACAAATATGGCGTTTATTAAAGAGGAGAGTGAAAACATAAGGATTGAAGAAGTATTCAGTATGAAACAAGAAGATATTAAGACACAAAAAAGTATGGCATTTATTAAAGAGGAGAGTGGAGACAAAAAGATTGAAGAAGCATTCAGAGTGAAACAAGACACTGATGAACAAACAGGTTGGTTTCCTTCTCAAAGTTTAACTCCATCATTTGATACGTATTAAAATGTCCAGCTCTACAGAAATTAATTAAATTTTTGGAAGATGTTAAGACATGTTGAGGATCACATGACCAGCTAAACAGTACACTTGCTTCTAGTGCACCTGGGAAGCTGCTCCTTCAAAGTTTTTACAACATGCCACACATTAAATGGAAGCAACCTAAACAAAATGATTATTTGTGTAACATTAAACACAACTACTTTTGAATTAAATGTAATGAAAACATTCATTTCTGTCACTTAATTATGGAACAAAAAGTGAACTATATTTTGGAGTAAAGAGTTCAATTTAACTCTTTAGCCCACTGTCTAGTTCACTTTTTACGCGTATGCAAGGGGGCAGTGTGCAGTGCGCTTGACACAAATTTCGTCATCACAAGAGTACACGCGTACTATATTCACACCGTCGCACATGCGCATTTAATTGTTTTTTGCAGTAATTTGTTTCAAATTCAAAAGGTGGCAACTGTGCCTTGGGGGCGTCGATTCACAAGGTAGTCAAAGAAAAACTGCATAAGCAGAACAGACCAGAACGCATGCAAGCTACAGCGACAATGGAGGCTTACATAGATGAGAGATTGTGCGATGAGGTTAGAAAGCACCCTCATTTTTTCAACTCTAGCATGAAGGAATACAAATATGTTTATACGGGTTGTAACTCATGGCAAAAGTTTGCTTAACTGCACGTGTCGAACACCTGTGTGTACGTGTACGAGTCGAACAAAGTATACTGTGCAGGGCTGTGCGTTCGACTGTGAGCGTACGCTAGCGTACGGTAGGGGTTGAACGACTTCAGATTTTTTTAAAGTCGATGTTTATGTGATGAAATTTGACTAGTCCCTGATGACATCATTAATGAACAAATAGCCTGAACCTTGAGCTGACAGCTGAGACTTAAACACGTTGCCTTGTGCACAGCTATGGCATATGATAGTGCTGTCCACATGCCTATTACTCCTACATAACCGCTCATTTTTATCCATTGTTTTATCTTTGGGTCGTTACATTTCACACAGATTTCTGCTCGTTCTAAATCAGATACAGATAAAGTAGCACAGTAAAGGTTACATTTATATGAATGCATTAGTGAGAGAGCGATTACGTGTGTGAATTAATTTTACCTTGCAGTGTCTCTCTACATTAGTGAAACTGTGGGTTTTAGTTACTAAGAAATATATGCTAGAACTTTTCAGTTTCTAAATCATTTTATTGAGAAATCAAAGAACAGTGTGGACAATACATTTCCGTGCCACTGTATGATTCAGAGGGCGCGATGTACAAGTCTACGAGCTACATTGCAGAACGCATCAGTTTAGAACGACGATTAAATTACCTGTACAAAAAGCTGTTTAAAACATGCATTCTCCCGTTCAATTTCAAGCATCCAGATGGTATAATCACATATGTCTTGTGGAGCGCTCTCAGAGTATGCATTTATTTGTTATTTTGGAAACGGAGCGTAAATGTGGACTTCAAAGATTTCTGATGCTGTTGCGCCCTCTATAGGACCAGCGACTAGTCGACATCAAGCTTAAAGCATCACAGCAGAGCGTTAAAGTCGACTAGTCAGTGCAAAAAAAAAAGGAAGCATACCCAGGGCTTTACCCTGTCACTGTTTTTACTGTTATACAGTAGGGGGCACTATGACACATCTTCTGAAAGAGTACTGAATCTCCTGATCAAACCACAGGCGGATAAAAAGCAGAAACAAGCGATAGCATATGTTAGCAGACACATATGTAAAATAACATGATCATCTTGCAGTTAGGGCTGGGTGATATGGCAAAAAAATAAAATCTCGATTCCGATTTCTTTCTTTTTTTTTTACTGTTTAACTAGTCAACTTAAAAAACTTAACTACAATATGATTTAAGTAACATTCTCTTTATTAACAATCTGGTTAAAAAAAGTTCCATTCCAAGTGCACCACACATGAAGTGATCAACATGGTGTAATGTAAAACAATTTGTTAAATATCTTTGCAGAAAATATGCCTGAAATATGAAGGCAAATGTTGTACAAACTTATCTTAAACACATCCTATGAACTATAAAATAATATAAAATAAGAAAATGCTAAATATTTCTTAGCCAAAAAGTAATAGCAATAAATAACACCAGTAATAGGCTATTATTAACAGCAAATGCTTTGTAAAAACAGAAAACAACAGCAGCTTTCAGCCTGTCACCATCATGCAAACTTGAAATATCAAACATAGAGTAGTAGTCCTTTAAAGGTTTTTGCATTCCATTGCGCTTTGTCCTGTTGTTTTTATGTTTGGTGGACATGTTTAGATGTTGCACTTGGGTCTCGCGTCTTTTGCAGCGTCTCACCCATGAAAGGGCATTCTAAAAACACGGCGGTCAAGTTATAAAAAAGACATGTAAACTCGTGTTTAATAACTTTGCCTTTTTTCTTATTCCACTGCCTGCATCTCATTTTTATAATGCATTTCCGCTTAAGGATAGTGATGTGTTCTACGTTCATAGAGCGTCACATGAGAGCGGTTAATCAGGCGCGCCGGCGCCATCATGAGGTCAGATCATTTTCTTCTCCTAATGCGGTTTTCATTGCTGTATTGTCAACATGTAAAGCTTGCTAACATTTTTATTCAAAATCGTGATTTCTCGATTTCAAAAATAATAAAATCGAGGCAAAACATTAAATTCGAATTAATCGAAAGAATCGTGAAAATCGCCCAGCCCTACTTGCAATGCTTTTGGGAAACGCAGCCCAGGTTCGCTTTGCTTGTTTGTTGGATACGTGATTTAACCCAAAAGTAATTGCATTTATTTTGTCATGTATTGTTTTAAGCAGTGACAGCGCACCAGTACAGATTTAAGCTCTTTTTTTGTCTTATCGCTCTTGAATTAATGTTAGTGTGATCACGTTCTATAGTGGATATGACATTATTGATGAAAATAATGTTTGATTGAATACGACAGAAAAAAATATGCACATATCCTACAGAATATTTTCAAATGATGACATCTCAAAATATCGATTTATTATGAAATAATTGATTTATCATGACTTACCTCAAGTATTACCTCAATTTTTTCAGTGTAACTTGCGAGGTGTAGAGCATCAAACAGATGGAATACAATGTATTTGAAAATCAAATTCATGTGCAGTGTTTAATAAATAAGCATTTATTTTCACTGTGGATTGATTTCAGTAAAAATTTATTTTTTATTACACCATATCGAGTTGGTGTAATATAGTGGCAGTCTCAGAAATCATGGGTGTCTGAGAAGCAGTAGCTGTATCAGATCCAGTGGCAGTTGAGAGGCAGTGGTTGTTAAATACTCAAGGGCAGTCTCACAGGTAGTAACGGTCTGAGAGAGGAGGCACATTTAGCAGGTTCGCCCATTCAATTAAATTGCCATTGACCGCATAGCTACTCGGAGGGACTGTAGGGTAAATTTGGATCCCGTTTGCCTGTTATTTAACCCTCTGGGGTACATGGACACACCGGCACGTCCTGCTGGATATTTTCCCCATATAACAGCATAAACAACTTAAAATATGCTGTCATTTTTGTCATAAGCAATAATATCTCATTCAAAACTGTAAACTGTTTTATTTGTGTACACTCACAATAATGACAAAACTTTGTGATTTTTGTAAAATAAAGCAAACAAACAGGGTGCGCTTTCTGCCTTCTCAGTTTCTAAGCTTTCTGAAACGTGTCTCAAAAATGAACCAAGACTCAGCGAAATCTCTTGTCTGTGTGGCAAGTTATGTCTTTTGAAAGCTTAAAGTGTCTGTGAAAGAAGTAATGTGTATGATACCGATGAGAGGTACAGTCTTCCCTGTCTGACATTATTTTTAATGTGACCGCACCCATGCGCTACGCAAGCTATTCACACGGTAATCGTCCATGTGAACCTGTAAACACCCCATCATCTCGATAAACAAAGCATCAAGCTTCATCAGATTCCTCTGCTTTTCATTGAGTTGGGAAGATGCGCTGTGAGGAATAAGTCTTGAATTTACCTCAGAAGAACGTGATGCGCAGCTTGATCCGAAGGAGGACATCATCTGTAAGTCATTTATTCTCACTTACATTAGTTAATGTGTTATTGTGACATAAGCTTGTATACATTTTACTAGTTGAACCATTGCAAGAATTAAATTTGTGAAATTAACTGAAACATGTTGAAATATGAAATGGGCTATATAGGCAGGGAGGCAACCTTTCATTGTTAAATGTCTAAATAAATCTAATTGTTGTATAACACAAGGATGTTTTTATGCTCTATAATATTTGACACATTATGATATGCAAGTAATATGAGTGTTTACACTGTAATGTGATGAATATTAGAATGTTTAAACCTGTGTTTACTGTGAAATACTGTTTTCGTGAATATCTGCTGAAACATAGATGTTTATAATGTTCTGAAGAATAATGTTTGATCGTAAGGAGCAGCTCGATCTAGTAAATGGTCTCTGCAAGCGCTCTGAGTTTGGGTCACTTACGCTGTGGCTTTGAAAAGAAAAATGCGCCCAACGTTACATGTATTCCCTTTGGCTTCCAGTATGAATGAAACAGACATAACATGTTTTTAGTGCTCTGTAATGCTCACACCCCACCCTATTTTGGGTGGAAAAAAAAAAAATTGAAGTAAGCATACTATAATCCATATATTTTTCTCTACTGAAGTGTTATGATGATTATTATTAGTACCTCTAATAAGAATCATAATAAATATTATTAGTCAAATTGATCTATAAGCAAAAATATTTTGGGCCAAATTCTGCAGCCCTACAAGTAGGCACAGCAAACCTGGTGTTCTTAAATTGCAAAACTCAATTTTAACCAGAAAGATTGCATTTAGATTTTCCCCTAAATCAAGCAGCCCTCGTTGCTCCTGATATAAGCATGTTAAAAGTCTGTTTCTATCAGTGTGCTAAATAATGTCTTTTGTTATGCATATTTGGATTGTTGTGTTGTAAATAAAATAAAAACAATTCAAAAAAGCTATTCTTTTAATCTCCTCACATTCTTCCTTTTAGTCCCATTCAGCTAACAGGGTCGGTTAGAGAGGGATCTTTGTCTTCCCAGGAGTGAAACAGAGCAAGCATTAGTGACACAAAACATGTCATATTACAAATTTTAAATCAATATATTGTTTTATGTGAATAAGCCGGCAAGATGATTTTCACATTGTTACGAAGCAAAAATTCTAGGCTACAAGATTCAGTTTTCAAAAGTCTTGTGAACAAATATTCAGTATGGGTTTTATGGCTTTATTTCAGTGACTTAACTTCACTTTTGATCTTTTTGTACACTTTTTGATCTATTATACTTGAAGTTGGATCAAATATATTGCAAATTGGACCTGTAAAGGGCATAAATAATCCCTGACGCAGTCTTTGTCATTTGTATTTGGGTCTTTAAGACTGCCCGCTGTGCCTTCGTGGGTACCACCAGCTCAGCCAGCATCTGAGGGTGTCCCACAAGGTTATCAACAGTCAAGAGCGCAAGCTGCTGCTTGCCATTTCCTCGGGGAGGGTCGATGTCCGCAAGGGCACCTGCCCCGTGCCCGCCTGCAGCAAGTACACCACCCGCATTGACCGCCACCTAAAGGGCCATACCGAGTTAACGAGGGCGGCCCAGCAAGAGATCATACAGGCGCTGAAGAGAAAGAAGATTATGCATGACCTCACAGAACTGCGAGCAAGCAACCCGGCCGTGCCTATGGCCTCGACTCTGGATCAGGAGGAGGCTCAAGATCTGGAGGATGCCCCCCTCCCTCCGGAGGAGGGGACCTGCGACAACCCCTGCTGCCAGCAGGCCAGCAAACGTCTCCAGGATCAGGTGGCAGACCTCAACAGACAGGTGAAAACACTGAGAAGTGCTCTCAGAGACATGACCCGTCGCAACCGCCTGTTGAGGAGGAGATCACGGTCCATCCCCTCCACCCAGGTTGCCCAGGTCACGAGCAAACTTTTAATGGCTCTTCGCTCCCCTGAGAAGGAAGTGGAGGAGGAGGACGGCAAGCTCTATGCCAGGCCCTCGGGGGAATCGGGCAGGCAAGGCCCCCCGAACCAGCCCCCCGTCACCCAGCCGTCATCACAGCAGTGGGAGGAACACCCTTTCCCAGACCATGTGGTGGCACTAAGTGAGTACCACACTCTTGCTTCTTACTCTTGCTCTGCACCCTTGCCCTGACTGACCCAATTGTTGTTGTGTTGGTTTTTTCGCAGATGTCCTCCTGGAAGAGTACTGGGGCCACCAAGAAGGCGCCAACCTCACTCCGGAAGTCAAAAACAATGTAGCCTCAAAGGTTTTCCACATCCGACACTTCATTGCCTACATGGCGGCAGGGAGATCAGACCTGGCCAGTCTGACCTTCCTCAACCAAACCAACCGGATGGGGTCCTGGCTCAACTCACTGACCCAGGCTAAAATCAGCAAGGCAACCATCCACCAATACCTGAAAAACATTGTCCACTTCCTTGATTACCTGGCCGAGACCCCGCCACCCACTTGTCGACTCTCAAAATGGGTGCTGGTGGGCATCAGGAGGGAGGCCAGGGCAATGTTAAAATCGTTTTGGAGGAAAGAAGTGGTGCCTGAGGTTGCCTTCAAACAGGCCAAGGAAAACCGCCTCATTCCAAAGGCAATGTTAAAAGAATGCCTCTCCTGTGCCAAGCGGATGATTCCAGAGATTCTGGGTAAGTTTTCACCTCCCTTTAAGTATAAAACTGTGGCATTCCCAAAGCACTCCTTCAAGGGATAGTTCACCTAAAAATCACCCTCAAGTTGTTCCAAGCCTGTATATATTTCTTTGTTCTGCTGACTACCATGGGGGACGAGATCTGCTTGCTTACAAACATTCTTCCAAATATTTTCCTTTATGTACAGCAGAACATGGAAATGTGTACAGGTTTGGAATAACTTTAGGGTTAGTAAATTATGACAAAATTACCATTTTTGGGTGAACTATCCCTTTAATGCTTCTCTCTTTCTTTGTGCAGCTTGCCTCAGGAAGTCAGGGAACAAGAAGGACCAGTGGTCATTTTACGGACACCTCACTGCATACCTGGCCTGTATCTATGGCCATCGCGGAGGGGTGTTCCAGAACATGACTATAAAGGAGGTGGAGGAAGCCCAGCAGACTGCCAGAGAGGGCACCTATGTTATCACCGTGAGTGGTTTTATTTCTCTCTCTCTCTCTCTCTGCAAAGTTTTATGAGAAAACTCTCTCTAAATGCTTACACTGCTTGTCACTGTCTCTGCAGATATCAGCTCACAAGACCAACCAGGCCTTCGGGGCAGCCCAGCTAGCCATGGATGCTGAGGAGTATGGGTGGCTTGAGGAATTTTTATCAATGAGGTCCACCTTGGTGGGCGGGAAGGATGCCCACTACTTTTTTTTTATGTCCAAGCCCAGCTCCTGCAAAAATTTGAACCAATATTTCCAGGAGGCATGGGCTGGCATGGGCTTGCCTGGGACACCCACGTTCACTGATGTCAGGACCTCCATCGCCACCCATGTAAGCATTCCTGTTCTTGTTTCTGATGTATGTGTGTGTGTTTGTTTCTAACTTTTCACCTATGCTTTTCTCTTTCCATACAGGCTAAGAACACCCACAGCCCCGACGACTGGTATAAAGTGGCAAAATTCATGTGCTACGATACCTCCACAGCTGACCGATTTTATGCATTGAACTTAAATGCAAAGCAGACAGCAGAACACCGTCGTTTGTTTGAGTCAGC
Source organism: Hypophthalmichthys nobilis (assembly GCA_037950665.1). NCBI lineage: Eukaryota > Metazoa > Chordata > Actinopteri > Cypriniformes > Xenocyprididae > Hypophthalmichthys > Hypophthalmichthys nobilis. The sequence goes on from CM075489.1 coordinate 23,742,059, forward strand.
TGTGAAGGGTGAGGAAACCACACCAGTAAAAAAAGTGGAGACCCGGAAGCGTCCCGCCACCTCCAGGCAAAAGGGGGCCTGCAAGCGGGCAGCCAGACTGTCCCCCTCCGCCACCCCTCCATGGACGTAAGAAGGCCCGGAGTAGAGTAGGTGGGTTCGCTGACTCTGTCTTTCTTGTTCTTTTCAGGAAGGACCAAGCCTAGTGCTTTTTTTGTGGGCTGTATCTTCAGCCCCCCCAAAAAGATAAACCTCATGCCGGTGGTGCAGCTCTCCCCCATGAATTCCTCCCAAAAATTCCACGCAACTCAAAAGTTGGTTTAAGGCAGGGGTCGGGAACGTTGATCCTGGAGGGCCATTGTCCTGCAGAGTTTAGCTCCAACCCTGAAAAGAAACACTCACCTGCCTGTAACTTCAGTAATCCTGAAGACCTTGATTAGCTTCAGGTGTGTTTAATTAGGGTTGAAGCTAAACTTGTACATTGCGCGCACAGAATCATTCAGTAGCGCGGAAATATTGTTCACACTGTTCTGTGATTTCTCAATAAAACAGCTTAGAAACTGAAAAGTTCAAACATATATTTCCTAGTAACTAAACCCCACAGATTTACTAATGTAGAGAGATGCTCCCAGGTAGAATTAATTCACACACACAATAACATCTTTACTGTGACACTTTTTCTGTATACTATTCTGTATATTATTTATATTTCACACAGATTTCTGCTTTTTCTAAATACCTAAAGACAAAAGAACTAATAAAAATGAGCTGTTATGTAGGAGCAATAGTCATGTGGGCAGGACTGAGTCATGTGGGCAGGACTGTGTCATGCTATAGCTGGACACAGCTGTAGCATGACACAGCCGTTATCTAGAGCCCACTGAATAGATTGGAAATAGACACATCCATTTCCAATGTATTTATTGGGGCCCAGATAGTAGCTTTATGGATGTTATGGATGGTTTTTCAGCTTTCCTGTTGAAAAATTTTGATAAAACCTATTTATCAGCACTCAGCAGGGCCCCCTGAGTCTGTAGCACCAAGTTTTCATTCCAATTCTACTGCTCACAAAGCCATTATTTTGTACAATGGGATAAATTGCATGTGGGATCTCAGCTGTGGAAGGACATAGAGCAAACTCGGTCCTGGAGGGCCGCTGTCCCTGCAGAGTTTAGCTGCAACCCTGATAAAAGTCACCTGCGTGTAATCTTGAAGACCTTGATTAGCTGGTTCAGGTGTGTTTGATTAGGGTTGGAGCAAAACTCTGCAGGGACAGCGGCCCTCCTGGACCGAGTTTGCCCAACCCTGACCTAGAGCCTCCAAACTTGCTCTCCTGTCTAAGTCTCAGTTCCCTCTATTAGAATGCAGTTTCAAGAAGATTAAAGAAACTTTTTTCCAACCCCAAAAAACTATAAGCCATACCTTTGAGATTTTTGGGTGAACATTTTCAAGTTTTGCTGCTTTCCAAAGTTCAAGTTTGGTGAACTCTGACCTGTGAATTTGCATCATGTGAAGACAGAGTAGAAGATCGATACATCATGGCGTGACCCCTTGGCTGAATTAAAAGAACAATTTTATTAAAACAATGTTTATTAAAAAGACACTGCAGAGGGTGACGTCATATCATGATCGTTACAGTGTTCAAAGAAATTTTGCATGCTCAAAGTCTAGTGTGACAGCGGCATTACGCAGCACATTTGACCTTCCGCAAGAGGTTTGTTCTTGCGCATCAAGCAGGTTCAGTTGAGCTTCTGTTTATGTTGGCTGATCAAAGTTTATAAAAGCCTAAAATAATCTGTTCATCATATAAAACGATTTTCAGAAAATTTGTACTAAACCTACTTAATTCATATGGATTATTTTTGCGATCTCTTTGATTTTTTTTTTTTTTTTGAACAGTCATAGTGGTAGTTAGTAGCTGTCTATGGAGAGTACAGAACTGGCTCATATTTTAATAAAAATATCTTAATTTGTGTTCTGAAGATGAACGAAAGTTTTACGGGTTTTTAACATCATGAGGGTGAGTAAGTAATGACAGAATTTTAATTTTTGGGTGAACTAACCCTTTAACTTCATGTCAGCCTTGTCGACAAATATGCTGCTGTTCTCTAGTAATGCACCATCTAGTGAAAGAAAAATTACTTTAATATATGACGTGTCCTGTAGTGGACGTGTAAATTGGTTATCAGTGCAGATGAATCGGCCAAATTTTGCATTTTGATTTTTTTGGTTGCACCTCTTCTGTTGGTAGAGCACCATTTTAACATTTGAGACAATTACCTAAGAGAATTTTTAGCAATGTTGTCAAAAGATCTAATACCACTACAAGAGAGACTTAGTTGCAACCAGGTGCCAAACGCTAGTAATTTGTAACTTTAATAAGCACAAGTTCTGTGGTATGACGGGGCTTAAACTCTAACTGAAATTCTCGACAATTATCCATACTGTTTTCTGCTAATATGAACACGGTTTTGAGGGCATTGTGTTTCTAATATTTTAGGCATAAACGGGAGAATTGAGATTGTCTCTAATAAACCCATTCTCCTTGGTAACAAATTTTTTTTGTTTTTTTTTTTTTGAGAAGCTTTTTTATGTGTCCTAAAGAAAGCAAAGAGTTGAACATATTGAAAAGTTGAGAAGAGATTTCAGGTAACCTTTTTCGATAGTTGGTATAGGATTTAGCATAAACATTGTTGGTTTGGATGCTTTATGTTGGTGTTAATGCTTTACATGTCTAAATGTTTTGATGTCTGTTGCTTTGTGCTATTAAACTGAGGTTCATTTGTATTTGTCTTTTTTCACCTTAGACCTGATGGCGCTGAAAGAGGAGAGCAAAAAACTCAATGAAAATCATGATTTCATAACTGGGGAAATTTTTTCTAGCTGCTCTCAGACTGAAAATACTTCCTACCAAAAGACAAGAGCTAGAAGTCATCCAAGAGTGTGGAAAGGGTTTCAATCATCATGGACACCTTAAAGCCCAAATGAGAATTCACACTGGAGAGAAGCCTTTTACCTGTCAACAGTGTGGAAAAAGTTTTGCTGAAAAAGGGAACCTTAAAAGACATATCAGAGTTCACACTTTAGAGGGCCCTTTCACTTGTCAAGAGTAAAAAGTTTTACTCTAAAATACAGCCTTAAAGCCCACATGAGAATTCACAATGGAGAGAACTTTTTCACCTGCCAACACTGTGGAAAAAATTTTCATCCAAAGAGAAAGCCTTAAAGTCCACATGAGAGTTCACACCGGAGAGAAGCCATACACATGTGATCAGTGTGAAAAGAGCTTCAGACAAAAAGTCACCCTTAATTACCACATGAGGATTCACTCAAGATAGATATGTTTTGTCATCAGTATGGAAGGAGTTTCACAGTTAAGGGAAGCCTTAATACGCACATAAGAGTTCACACTGGAGAGAGGCCTTTCAAGTGTCTTCAGTGTGAGAAGAGTTTCACATATCAAACAGACCTGAAATGTCATTTGTTAACTCTTTCTGGGAAGAAACTGCAGGAAAAGGAGCAATTTCAAAAATCACCTTCACAGATGATTTAATTGTGCTCAGTGTCAATGGGGTCAATTAAAATGGCGTCAGATTATACTGTGTGAGAGTTTAGAGTGTTTAAACAATTAGACGGATGACAATTTTGAAGTCAAAAATTCAAATGTATTTACAGTATTCATATGAGACTGAAACAACACAACAAAACTAGAAAACTTAAGCTGTTAAAAGCATAGAGTCCATTGGTTCTATACCATAAATCAGTCCTTAAGAGTCCTAGCGTGCTGAAAGTCCTAATGCGAATGTGTCCACCGGTGTACAAAGTCCTCAAGAGTGATAATACAATTAAAGTGAAGTGCTTGGCTGAAAAGGTAAGTCCTTTAAAACAACTCCTCAATCCAGCTATTCGGTAGTGATAGGACGGTTGATACCGACGTTCCGTTGCTCCGACGCAGTTTTCAAAGCACTATTTTATCACACACTGTATCGATGCTTGTATCGAAATGACAATACCACGTGATTGATGACGTTTGAAGCTTCGAACGTCATGCAGTATCAAAAAGTCGGGACAACTGGTTTGAAAAAATTTGAGCCGCTTCAAACTGTAGATCTGCTCCACGATGTTTTGTTAGATATGGTGGAGAAAACAAGTCTGACCACCAGATGTCGCAAATATGCACTGTTAAAAGCTTCAAGTAATTTTTCGGCACAATTTGATGAACGCCTTGAATGCTTCAGAAAGCTTCAGTTTTTCCCATCACTACTATTTGGTGATCACCCTGGGGTCAGTTTGACTGTTGACCTTGATTGTTTGTCATGCTGCTTCCTTTATGCTGGCTATTTCCTGTCATGTGATCAGTCATCATGTTACTGTCGCCATGTTGTTACTGTCACATGACCTACCAGCGTCAGTTACGTCCTTTCAACTCCATTCACAAATCCTCTCCCGTGGCCTCATGGGATAGTAAAGTGTCCATCGAATGCGCACTTCAGAATGTTGCCGGAAGTAGTTAGTCATCCAGGTACTGTTTTTCGAATACTATGAATTCGGACATACTACTCTGTTCGCATACTGCTTTTCGCGTACTATATATTAGAGAAGTATTTGATTTCAGACACAGCTACACACATTAAAATGGGTAAGAAAAATAAAATGGTTAAGACAACATGTAAACCAGTTAAAACTCCCCTCCGGAAGAACTAGACCCTTCAGAATACTGTCAGCCATAGTCCATAAAGTGGGTATCCATTAATTTTGGCCCACATGGAATTACAGCCCAAAGTTGGCCCAAGTGTTCTTTGCCAAAAGTTAACTAGATCATTGCCAGAAGCAGACCAAAATTCACCCAGAAATTACCCATAACTGGCCCACAACAGTGCCATATGTCAGCCAGAACTCAACCACAACTTATCCAGAAGACCCAGAATAAACAACACTTAAACAAATTTGGAATGAATAAACATACTCTAAAGTACACACTACGTCTCATAGTTTGACTATGGACATATATAAACAGTTAATTTGACAATGTGATTATTGGACATATAGAGCTCAATATATTTTTCATGGTAGAACAGATTGATTTACAGTTATTGGTAATGTATTTCTTCCATTTCACTGAATATACTACAGCTAAAAGTTGCACCTCAGACGAACTTGGCAGTGTTCATTTTTATCAAGACTTATCTAAGTTTGCATGACACGGCCGCTGTCCATTGTGCTGAATGGTATGTTTCAGTTGTGTGCCAATGAACTGAAATAACTGTTAAAGTGCTTTGATTTTTTTTTTTATAAGCCTGGATTTGTTTCAATATTTTTTCAAAACATTTCTCAGAAACAACATCACAGCCCTTATGTGCAAAATAGAATAATACTAACATCTCGAAGTTTCACCACCTGCACCTTGAAGGTTCAATATCTTTTTAGTCGCTGCATAGATTGACCCAGAATCACTAAATCATTATCAAGCGCCCTCTAAAGGACATGTCTGCCCTATCTGTTGAAGTCTGCTGACTTTGATATACAGTACAATACTCAAACTATGGGCTGTAGCATGTCCTTTGGAGAGTGCATAATAACGTTCAAGTGGTTTGGGGTTAATTTGTGCAACCACTGAAAAGATACTGAATTGTCAAGGATATATTATATATATAAATAATAAAAATCCAAGTACTTTAACAGTTATTTTAATACACTGGTCCACAGATGAAGGATTAGCTTTCAGCACCATGGACAGCGACCGTGCCATACAAACTAACATCAGTCTTTCTAAAAAATTAACCTGCCAAGTACATTCGGTGAGGTGAAAGAAATACAGTACAAACAACTGTAAAACAATCTATTTCACCATGTAAAATGTATTGAGCTCTATATGCCCAATAGTCACAAAATCAATATATCTGTGTACATATGTCAGCAATCAAACTGTGAAGCGTAGTGTGTACTTTACTGCTGCTGACAAACAAATGAAAAAACAAAAAAACTCGTTATAAAGACTTGTCTACGTTTTACACCACAGTTGCTGTCCAACCATGTGGTGTCGAATGCTTGTGGTTGTGATCATTCTGATAATGGAAGTATTTTGAGTTTTTACAAAGTTTGATTTTTTGACAAAGTTTTGGGTTCAGTAGTTTTGATGGATGACTTTTTGCTGAAAAAAACAAATACTTGAAAACCTTGTATATCTACCAGTTGCATAACTCCAAATATCAATATTTCTTCAATTGTTGCACTAATTGAATCAAAACTTGGGTATAGAGGTAAAGTCACATAGTTTACTTGATTTTGTTCCACAAGCTGGACATATTTACGTGAACTCAACTAAATAAACTACAGATTTAAAATTTTCATTGCTCTTCTTTTGATTTTGGTGGTGTTGAATTCTGGACATGCTCTCTGGAGCATGTTGAACTTGGATTTTAGGGGACTTGTACTTTCCTTTGCTAATTGTTTATAATTTGTTCATGTTTTCAGATAAAAAATAAAACAAATAAAATAGTGTTGAATTCAGTAAAATACAAAAAAAGGCACTTGTACACATGTACATGGTAACAAAGATAAAACATTATATCTGCTACAAAACAGAAAATAAATGATAAATAAATTATTTACAAGCACAAAGCACAGGACCATGATTGATCTTCAGGTGGGACCACTATTTTCAGGCATTTAATGTGAATTGGAAATATGATATGAGAATTTGTTTTGACTGTTAAGATTTTTTTTTTTTTTTTAAGCATTTGCAGTGTTTAAAGAGTTCACCCAAAAATGAAAATTCTGTCATTTATTTCTCACCCTCATGTCCTTCCACACCCGTAAGACCTTCGTTCATCTTCAGAAGACAAATTAAGATATTTTTGACAAAATCTGATGGCTCAGAGAGGCCTCCATTGCCAGCAAGACAATTAACACTTTCTGATGCCCAGAAAGCTACTAAAGACGTATTTAAAACAGTTCATGTGACTACAGTGGTTTAACCTTAATGTTATGAAGCGACGAGAATACTTTTTGTGCGCCAGAAAAAAACGAAATAACGACTTTATTTAACAATATCTAGTGATGGTTCATGAAGCTTAACGAATCATTTGTTTTGAATCAGTGGTTCAGAGCGCATATAAAAACTGCCAAAGTCACGTGATTTCAGTAAACGAGACTTCGTTACGTCATAAGTGTTTCGAAATTTCAATGTTCACCACTGCGGGGCGTGACTTTGCCAGTTTGATACACGCTTGGAACCTGTCACGATCACCGTCTGTACCTGTCAGTTCCCGGACTACAGTTCCCATAATCCTCCCTGCCAGTCACATGCACACTCCACACCAATCACCCGTTGCCGCATACACCTGGAGCCTATCATCTGGACTATTTAAGACACACTCACACACCACCTCAGGGCGAAGTCTTGTATACTCTGGTTGCAATTCTGAGCATTTGTCATTGTGTTAGTCTGCCTGTTACTGTTCCTGTCTGTTACCCGTTTACGATTCCTGCTGCCTGCCTTTGGACTGTTTATTGTTATCTGACCTGTGAACGTTATCTGCCTGCCCTGATCTATTGCCTGTATCCTGACCACGCCTGTACCTGTTTGCTCCTGTTTGACCATGCCTGTACGACTACGCTCACCTAGCAATAAAGCTTTGCATATGGATCCCTGCCTGAGTCCCGCTTCGTTACAGAACCCATCATATTTCTCAAAGCTGACCTGTATCATAAAAGGATAGAAAATCAAAAAGTTAATTTTGCATAGATGTAAAAGAAAATAGTTCTGGAATGAATTACTTTTTGTAAACCTTGTCTTTCCATCTGCTCCTCTGTACCATGCAGAAATACATCTGTGTTAAAATGGCTCAGCTGGTATAGGGGAGTAGTTAAACCCTTTGTATTGAGAATGGCCCAGATGTAACTCTCTATAGCCTGAATCCATCAAGTAGAACAATGGCAATATTGACACTGAAATGACCCAGATTCTGGCCCAAATTCTATACTGTCTTACTTGTACATAAAATAACTATTTTCATAATGAACATACCTTTCCAAATACCCATTCATGGGGCTTTAATGTCTGGAATGTTCAATAATGGAGCAGGTACTCGTTTTTTTTTTTTTTTCTTCATTTGAGTCCTGCACAATAGCTACAAGTAGCTCTGTCGGTTTATTTGTCCACATCTTGTCAACTTACAATGACATAAACTTAAATAATTTTTCTTAAATTATATATTACAATTAAAATTAAAATTTCTTTCTGCTTATGTAACTGCAGAGTGCTTTTTTGGGTCATTTGTTTACTTGATGTAATATTATTATTCTTAATATCGGAGAGACTTCCGAAGGAACATTACCTGGATCATGTGTTGACCCTTGTTCCTCTTGCTGGAGGAAGAGGAATTGTGCCTTTTTTTTTTTTTTTTTTGTGGGGGACTGGCATTGTGTGTGGAGTGAATTTCGATTTCCTAGCCAGAAACCTTGCCTCTATCCTCTTCCATGTCTCAACGGGTTCCCCAACATTCACTGGTAGCGCAGACTTGAACAATAAAACTTGGGACAGATTATGCTGGATCACATGTTCTTTTTGTCTGGCCTGCAAGGATTTCAGATGAATGTTCCTGGTGTCATTTTTTTCATTTTACCCATGATGGAGTGTTTGACAATCCCAAACCATTTCTCCACATGACAGTTGGTGTCTCCTGTCTTTTCTGTCACTTGTCTTTTCAGATCCCCTAATAGCAAGCCACTCCACATTGGAAAAATTTCAATAAATGTGTTGAAAAGCAAGCTGATGATCCCCGGACAGAAGTATGGGTTATCTTTAGAGATGTCATGTGTGTCCTGCTCCCTAGCCTCTTCCAACACCTTCTGAAAACACACAGTGAACCATGAACTTACTTGTTTTTTTTCTTCAATGTCCCTCTTTTTCTTTGGATTTTTTGACAATAGAATCCAAAAGACAAACACTTACCTCAACACCTTCTGTGTATTTTGGAGTTGTAAGGATGGTACAAAATACCCGGAAGATCTGTGTGGCTTCAGGAATGGTGCTTGAATTTAGCTGTCTGGAAAAGCAAAATGTTGCAAACTCTGCCAGGCCCTTGTCTTCTGTCTGCCTGAGCATTGCCTGACGGACTGCTTTTAAAACAGAGGCAGAGCACATATACAGAATAGTGAATGGCTTTGAATCCTCTAGCAAACTTTTCCCCTGACAAATATCATATGCTCTGTCAAGATACGAGTTTACATTCTCCTTGTTAAATGCAAGTAAAACACTGTGCATCAGTGCCCAGCTATAATCAGTTTCCACCTGCGAGATGGGCACTTGTGTATATCTTGACAGATGAAGTGTAAACTGCATAATCATTCAAAAGAATTTCAGAGACCGGGAGAGGTGGTGCTGTGTACTGTGTCCTAACCAGACGCGATGTGACGAACAATTTGCCTGTCCACATCAGACGCGACACGATTATGAGACGTGCTAATGTCAATGAAAAATGATAGGCAATCAGGCATTTTGAAATATGATGTTTCACACTCTCTTACAATTGTCTGTGTGAGGTGCACATCAGTCAATGTCTCTGTGGAACTTCTGTTTTCTTTTTACCTCTGAACTTATTACCTTGAGCACATTTTTGTTAAAGGTGGTGTAAGTAGATTTTGAAAAACACTGGAAGTTAGTCGGGCCAACAACAAACGTGTAACCAATCAGCAGTAGGGGGCGTAGCTATAATGGTTGAGGACACAGAACAAGTAAGAGGGAGATTTGAAGAAAAAAAAAAAATCAAGAAAGAGAGATGATGAGACACAATACAAAAGAGCTCAAAAGAATATCACTGGAATGAAGGGTTTTGACTGGGCAAGCCCTTTAGGACCTGCGTTAATATTAGAAAAGCTTTCCATCGCTAGAGAGATCTAAGCGGGAAGGCCTGAAAACAGACCAGGAGGCTGCTATTGGCGACTAACAACGAACTCGTTTGTATTTACTCTTGTGTTCTGTACGTTCATTTTTTGTGCTTCCTTGTTGTTCGTTCATCATCTGCGCTTTATTTTTCCTGAAGCATTTTGTTGCGCGTCAGCTGTGATAAACAGACATCCACTTTCGTATTGTGAAAGAGTGAGAGTTGTGCAGGTAAACCACTGCACACTGATGATCGCTAGAGAATGAGGAGTTCAGCGTCATTGTTAGTGCACTCGCCTCACCTGCCAGCAGCGATCGGGACGGAGTTCGAGACCGACTCGGAGCAGGGTGGTTAGGATTGGAGTGTGAGTTTTGGAGGTGGAGCAATGAAGAGAGGGGTGGGTTTGTTTGGGTTGATTTCAAATATCAACAATGTCCAACAGCGTTTTTCGAAATCTACTTACGGCAGCTGCTCATATTTCTAGCTAGTAGCTCTTCCGTGGGTGTTGATGTAAGCTTGCTGTAAAAAAAAACTGACTGGGTCCATGGGTTAGTGACCCTGTATTTGCCTTGTTTTATGTAAGTTGCTGGCCTAAACTTTTTTTCACCCATTTTGTGTTGGATTTTACCTTTCTGGGTGACCCAGATTTTCACGTTATTCATAGATTTGGCTGGTTTGTTTTTTTAGTTTGAAGGTGTATTTGACAGAGCATGACTTAAATGTGCCTACAGCCACAATGTGCAAGTATGGTGCATTCTTTTTTCTGCTCAGCAAAGGTTAAATTTAAAGGAAAGGATTTTTTTTGCTTGAAGCCTTCATATAAATAATGACTCCATGGCTGTCTTAGCTTTGTGGAATCTGGCAATGGACATATTTTATTCCACTATCTTCTGTCCAAAGTGATCATAAATGATCGGAAAGCAGTTAGTGTTTTTCCCCATTTGCTTGTGTAACAGGTACAGAAAGCTTCCTGTTAAAAACATGTTTATTAGAATTCACACCAAATTGTTATTTTACCTATCTTTGTGGTTATTTTTGTCAGTTCACCTGGTTTGAGTTATAATTTTGCATTTGGGCCTAAATGTGGAAAAGAAAGCACATGTGACAAGTGTTCATCACATTTGTTTTATAGAGAAAACAGGGGCGACTCTCACACTAAGAGGCTGTGTTTATTTGTTGTATATCAGGTATGTTTTCTATTACAATATTTTCTTGTTTAATGTGATTTATTTTCTCTTGGCATTGTAAATGCATGGAAGAGAGCATGAAAAGGATGATAAGTTTTTCTGTTGTCTTCAATTCAGGAGTAAAAGATCAGCGAAACTGCCACTTGCTGTTCAGTTCTTAATAACACAACACAGAAAACAGACCAGTTACGCTTGTCTCCCGGGAGTTATCCTCTGGTCCCTTAGCCTCTGTTCCACTGACTTTAAATTTATCCTAATTAGCCTTTTTTAATGGCCATCTTTCTATTCAATCTACCTTTTCTTTTCGATTTTCAATCCCTATTTTACATAATATTGTAAAATGGTTGCTTCCTATATTGATCTGACATATTGTTTCTCACATGGATTATAAAGATTTACTATTTTTATACTTTCTGATATTTCGATATATATCGACTACCATTACATCTTGTTCCTGATTAATCTCTACAATTCTGTATCCTATTTCTTGTTTAATGAAAGTTACTGTCCTCCCCACCATTTCCACCTTGTCTGTCTCTATATATAGCAAAATATATCCTTGTAATATAAAATTGAGTCATTTAACCAAGATTCCTGAACACATATTATATCTTGACTCTTCAACTCGTGTACAGCAGCCAGTGATTCTAGTTTATAAAGTTATAAATATGGATATTTTTCTTCAGAAGGTATTTATTAACCCCCTGGAGCCAGATGGATGTGCTTTTATGGACTTCAAAATATTGGTTACTATCAAAGTCCCTTTAAGACAAGTCATTTCACTCGGCGGCCATCTTTGAAACGCCTCTCGGGCATTCAAGTGCAGCTCCTATCTCTTTGAATGGGGAAACATCACATACTCCAAAACTGTTTGCCAAGCTTTCGATTAAATTTAATATTTGAAATCACCAATGAAATCTGACAACAACTGTCTCTTAAATTTTGTTTCTAAACGCTCAAATCATGACTAAAAACGGCGCGCGTCTGACTGTTTCTATAGGAACCGGACCTTTTAACGGCCGCTGCAGTGACGCGATGGCTTTACCAATCGGCGATTGGCTCTTATTTAGAAGGCGGGACTTATTCCATCATATTGCGCGTTGCACTTTCTCCCATTCAAAACAATACGAGTGACGCGTCTTGTGTTATTCTATAGTCCAAAAAGAGCCAAAATATTTTTTTAATATAACTCTGATTGTGTTTGACTGAAAAATGAAAGTCATATACACCTAGGATAGCTTGAGGGTGAGTAAATTATGTGATAACTTTCATTTTTTGGGTGAACTAGCTCTTTAAGTGAGCCTAAACCTGCAGCTCAACAATAATTAGAACATAAGTGAATAATTCAAATAACTGAATTATTTTCTGTAAAAAAACAAACAAAAATAAAATATAATAACTGATAACAATAAAAACACCTTTTACAAACCCATTGCAAATGTTTTATTGAAAGTAAAATATATCTAATGCAAATAACTGATCATATAATAAAATTAAATATCAAGTGTCTGTATAATTTGTCTTTTTTAAATTCATTTTCAAGGCTTGTTTTGTTGGTTCCATGGATGGCTCACCTAAACAGGCCAATAAGAGACTATTAACTACTATTATTCTTTTTAAAGGTGTAGATTTAGACCATACCATAGGATTAAGACTAATCTCGTTACAAATGATTTGCTCTTATCATCAGACTGTGGTTGTATCTCTCTATTAGTGTTACTAGATCTCAGTGCTGCTTTTGACACTATCAACTAAAACATTCTTTTGAATAGACTTAAAAATTACGTAGGCATTAATAGAATTGCATTGGCCAAATCATACTTATCTGACCGTACGCATCTGTACGTAATAACCTAGAATATCTAACACTTGATGGCTGCTCTGTCAAGTTTCCGTCTTCAGTTAGGAACCTGGATGTGCTCTTTGATACTCTTTAGTGGTCAACACAGGACAAATATGTCATTGTCTGAGACAGCAGAGAGTAGCCAGTCAATCAAATGCGCTCTGTACAGCAGTTTGTCCATTTAGGGCTACTGTAAAAATGCCGCATTTAACATGTAAGGGGACCTGCGGTGTATGTAGATAGAAATGGCTCATTCTAAGGTAATAAAAACATAACGGTTCATTATGTAAGGTCTTTATACACCACTTAAAACATAATTATGTATATTATATTGCATTTCTGTCAATAGATCCTCCTAAAATGTACACATTGCATCTTTAATTATAGGCCTATTAATGTCTATTTTCAAACGTCTACAAATGTGTAAAACCTATAGACACTTGATTCATGGGTTCACAGAGATCATCGCCCCCCGGTGGTGAACCATTGAAATTGAAACATTTTGAAACCGTTGATGTAATAATGCTTTGTTTACTGAAGTCACTTGACTTTGGCAGTTTGATGTCCTTTTATTTATAAACTTTCATTCTCATTGTGGCATTTCACAGCTTCGCTAATATTCTGATTCAGAGATATCAATATTTGGGATGCAACAACGCCTCCATACAATCGAAATTAGAAGGTCTCCCACAACCACTCAATATTTGAAACTATAGCAAAGGAGGTCATGTGGGGCCACAGGAATTCATATGTACTTGACAAAAGAAAATAATAAAAAAAAAAACCTTAAGATGAAGGATGTGGATAATAGTGTCATAAAGGTGGACAATCAGATTTGGTCCACATTTAACTGCGGTGTGAATGCAGCCTTGATTTCACACAGACACATATTTTCTGGTGCCATTTTAAATTTCCAAGCCATTTAAAGCTCTTTCCACACGAACACAAGTAAGTTCTCACATTTGCATGGCTTTTCATGTGTATCTTTAAGTGTGACGGCAAAATAAATTTTTTATTACACCGATCACAATTAAATTGTCTTCCTCCAGGGTGAATGCGCAGGTGATTTTTAAAATTGGTCATTTTGTTAAACTTCTTATTACACACAGAACACTGCAATTGTTTTCCACAATGAGTCTGTTCCAAATGATGTTTCAAGTCTCTTTGATATCTGAAACTCTTCTCACACTGAAGACACGTGAAAGGCTTCTCTCCAGTGTGAATTCGCATGTGAGTCTGAAGGTTTCCTTTTTGTGGGAAGCTTTTCCCACACAGTTTGCAAGCGTAAGGCCTTTCTCCAGTATGACTTCTCATGTGGGAGTCAAGGGATGCTTTGTATGTGAAACTCCTTCCGCACTGAGTGCATGTATAAGGTTTTTCTCCAGTGTGAACTCTCATGTGAGTCTTGAGGCTTATTTTATAGGTGAAACTCTTTCCACAGTGATGGCATATAAAACAGTTCTCTCTTGAATGAATCCTCATGTGGTAATTAAAAGATATTTTCCGTGTGAAACCCCTTCCACACTGATCACATGTGAAAGGCTTCTCTACAGTGTGACTTTTCACATGGGAATTAAAGTAGTTTTTATATGTATAACTCTTTCCACACTGTTTGCATGTGTAAGGTTTCTCTCCGGTGTGAATTCTCAAATGGACTGTAAGGTTTCCTTTTTGAGTGAAACTCTTTCCACACTGTTGGCAGGTGAAAGAGCTCTCTCCAGTGTGCAGCTTCATGTGGGTATTAAGGTTTTGTTTTTGGGTGAAACTCTTTCCACACTGAAGACACGTGAAAGGCTTCTCTCCAGTGTGAACTCTCATGTGGACTTTAAGGTTTCCATGATGACTGAAACTCTTTCCACAGTGATGGCAGGTGAAACTCGTGTTAGACTTGTTCCGACGTCTTTTTCGTGAGGATGTTTTCTGAGTCTCTTTGGATTTTTCTCCAATCATGAAATCATGATTATTTTCATACTGATCTTTCCCATTCATGTCATTCAGTTCTTGACTCTCCTCTTTCAGTGCCATCAGGTCTAAAGTGAAAAAAACAAATACAGGTTAATAAGTTTAATGGCACAAAGCAATGAACATCAAATCCAAAATGAAGCACCAAAACCTATTGAAAAACAGCTACTAAAAGAGGCATTTCCTGTAATCTCAGAACCTCTTTATTGTTTGAAAAAAAAAAAAAAAAAAAAATTATATATATATTTAATTTGGACCTTCTCATACTGAAAAACTGCAAATAAACAGAAAAAAAAGTGGAAAAGGAAAATTTACACATCTTTCTAATTTAAAATAAAATATCTCATGAAGGAAATAAGGTAGCAGGTTCCTTTTTTTTGGTGGGGTTCCTTTTTTTTGGTGATGTTCCTCTATTTGTGAGCTGTATCTGGACCAAATTTCGCAAAAGTTACAACATTTGGAACAAAGGTAGGCATTTTTCTTTTTTTTTCTTTCTGAGTGACAGGCACAAAAATAATGACTCATAACTTCAAATCTCTAGCAAGGAGAGTCAAAAGGTTGATATCGTTTGAAAGAAAACTTTACATTTTTAAATAAAAAAAAAACAATAATAATTTGGACATTCTCATGCTGAGAAACTGCTGATAAAGACAAAAAAAATAAAAGTTTGCTCAAGGGACATTTTACATATATTTCATATTTGACATGCAATACCTCAGAAAGGAAGTAAGGTAGGAGGACAATTCATGGTGATCCAATAAAGAAATAAAAACTTACAGCACTTGAAACCAAGGTAGCCTTTTTGTTTATCCATTGGCACCCCCTGATGGTCATTTTTAAAATCGTTCTTTCACGTGGAGTAACTCATGATCGGCTTATTGGATTATGTTGATCTTGGACTCTTTTCAAACGGGAGAATCCACTGTAAGTAATGATGTGCCATTTTCTACAATCTATGCATGTTTCATAAAGTTATAAGCGGAAATGCCAAGTGATAGCTTCATTTTAGTTAGCATCTGTGCACCTGTGGGGTCGTAATTGTGTGAGCAATATTTCACGATTGGCTTATTGGATTATGCTGATAATTTTAATCGTGAGCATCTGCTGTAAATGTCCAATTCTCCTCAATCAGAAAATGTTTCTTGATGTTACGAGCCAAAACGTGACAACTGCTGCATCAGTTTATTATTCACATATGGGTCTTGCGGGGTTTCACGTACAAAAACTCACTCAAGTTTAGTCAAAGCCCAAAACAATTATACTCATTGTATTCTCACTCCGTGAGATCTTTCAAATGACATATAACATGTGATTATCTGAGTTGTATGATGCTTTTGACACTTCGGAGTACATAGTACAAATTTTTTTTTCAAAATTATGATTTCATATTTTTCAGCAAATAACTCAGCAGTGTTTAGTTAATCAAATTGGCTACATACATTGTAAAGTTCAGACTCTAAGCTTTCAAATGACACCTATTTTGTGATGATCTAGGCAGGAGTTTTGATTAATATGATTATTAATTTTTTTGTAGCTAGGTGGCGCCCGCGGGCGGTACACTCAATTTTACAGTTTTATTTATTCTATTTATCCATGGCACATGCATTTTGATTCTTTATATGCAATTAACATTATCCAATGACTTGTTTGTATTATATTTAGGCATTGTTTTATTTATTTGGAAGGCAATAGATTTTTTTTTTTTTCTTTAAATAAGGAAAGAAAATTAATTTTAAAACTTACACTGGTTCAAACTAGGCTACTGTACTGTACATGTCTGATTTATGTTGAAGCATGACTTTTAAGGGTGAGACTTGTTTTTTGTAATCAGGCTCTCAAATTATATAAAAAAATGGATTTACATTTAGATTTATTGGCTTTAAAATATAAAGAATTATTGGTTACCGGTATCAGCCAAAATTTTCATATCGGTGCATCATTAATTTCTGTAGAGCTGGACATTTTAATAAGGATCAAATGACTGAGTTCAGCTTTGAGAATGAAACCAACCTGTTTGTTCCTCAGTATCTTCTTGTTTCACTCTGAATGTTTCTTCAATCCTCATGTCTTCACTCTCCTCTTTAATAAACGCCATCTTTATAATACTGTGTCACATGGATCTCAGTTGCTTCACCAGGAGTTTTTCTGTGTGTTTGGACAATTTGTCATTAAGATTAAAAAATAATTAACAGACAGAAAAATAAGTCCAAACTAAATCTTTTTTTCTGTTACTTTCCCGCACCTTTTCTGTTACTCGTGTGTGGATGCGTTTTACTCACAAAAAATAACGTTCCTTAATGTTAGGCATTACAATGTTACATTCAATGATAAATAATTCGTTTTTAAAAACTATGCAATTTATTAAACAATTTGTATCGACGTAAACACCTAAAATGCTTAAAACACAAACCTTTTTTCAGCCGTATCACAACAGATGCAGGGAGCGCGGCGCAGCTTTATGACGTCATGTCGCCAGATCCAACTAAAAGTCCCATTCACACAGTGCGTGACACAAACGTGCGGCAAATATCACCGTATTACATCAGTAAATTATTCTGCATGAGTAAATTAGTTCATAAAGTAGTCCTCACAAAAATACAACTGAACTGCAGTAGAAGTATATCTGCAGCAAAATTGAGTACAACTATGGTTTGCAGTATAATGACGAATAAACCCAGCTAACAGATAATGTTCTCAGAACTTTGACTAACATTTTAACAAGGTTATGCATTTTTCTCAAGCTTATAAAAACCTTTTCTTCCAGCAATGTTAGAATGTTTGTTCAAAGTTATCTGGTCAAAAGTTAGCTTAAAACGTTATTTATACATCATTTTTAGAACTTTTTTTCTGGAATGTTTTAGTTGGATGTTCATCTAAGGTTTTTAAAATGTTACTACTTTAAGTTAGTTGCCATTTATTCTAGCAATTTCAGCATCACCATAAAAACATTAGTTTAACATTACTTGTTGTTGGACCATTACCTGTTCAAAACAATGTTCATGAATTCGTATATTGTCATTAGTATGATTGTTCTCATAGTGTTAGCAGAAAACATATTTTAATGTATTTTAAGTACAACTAACTTGTTGGTTTTAAATTTTAAGTTTAATCCTTAAATGCATGAATGTTTCGCCAATCTTTATTACATATTTGGATCTTTAGTTACCTGGTGTCACTTGTGTTGCCAAGTCTGTGGTTTTCCTATGGAATTGAGCTACTTTAACAGTGTTGCCGCAGGTTGTTTTTCACGTCCACGAGTTGAAGCGACCCCAATAGCTTGATATTTAGCACCTGGAATGCTAATTTTACTAGGGGAACCCCACCAAAAAGCCTGGATTTTACACCACGGGACGTGATTTTTACTGGGGGATTTGGACTGACAGCGTGAACATAGCCTTAGTGTTCATATGTGTCCACACTACAGTGTTAAAATAACAGTGAAGCAGTGTTGCAGTTAATTAGATAATTAAGTGATGACTGAGCATTAGTAATTATCTTGAAGTTAAAATCACTGAAAGAAAGAGAAACAAACATTTAAAATCACAATTGATGTGATTGGTTGCTCACTTCACTCTTTGATTGTTTTGTTAGTTTTTCCCCTCTGGCTGTTGTATTAGTGTGTTCAGAAAACACTTCAACTGTGGCAGAAGAAACAGACAGAATTACATAAGATCATGATGCCTGTATTTAATGGGGACATTAGCATGAAAGTGTTTTGCTTCTCTGATCACATCTGAAGTCTAATCACTGATCAGAAACATATTTTGTCATCAATACACTTAAATAATGTGCTACCGACCATATGATATCCAGCAGTGTTGTGAAAATGAGAAAATGATGAAAACATG
Organism: Hypophthalmichthys nobilis; assembly: GCA_037950665.1. Lineage (NCBI taxonomy): Eukaryota > Metazoa > Chordata > Actinopteri > Cypriniformes > Xenocyprididae > Hypophthalmichthys > Hypophthalmichthys nobilis. Next base: position 23,760,783 of record CM075489.1, read on the forward strand.
TTGTGAGAATAAAGTTCATAACTATGGCATTATCTAGACACACACACAGCAAATTCTTCAGTGTTAATTAAACTCTTTTAGGGTTGAAACCAATCCCAATGAGTGCACATCCTGCCTTAATATTTTCAGAGTTAAAGTAACAAACTAGTTTTTTATTAACAAACAATTGACTTTACATTGTGGAAGGTTCACTTTTAAAATAAATGACAAGGCGGCACAATATAGGCATTTCTATCATCAGAATTTTATGAAAACTGCTTAAAGGTGCAATATGTAAGAATTTTGCAGTAAAATATACAAAAACCACTAGGCCAGTGTTATATATTTTGTTCACTTGAGTACTTACAACATCCCAAATGTTTCCAACTATTTGTAAAATGTGAGAAAATTGCAATTTTAACCAAGGCTCCGGGACGTGTGAGGAGTCGCCTGTCAATTGCGTCATACCCGCTTTACCCTCGGTCTGACTCGGTTCCTGGTTTTATTTTGTAGAAACCATGGAAACACCAAAGACGCTTTAATATATTACATGTTTTAATAGGCAAGGGAACAACTGTTTTGATATATTTATAGACAGAAAACGAATTATTGTTATATAGCTCAACACGTTTAGTCTTATTGTTTAAATCAAATTTTCTTGATTTTTTGCGAGTACCATGCTTTACCATGCCTCAGAGAAAAACACTATTTTGTGAAGTAGCTAACATAGCATAATCAGATGCAGCTTTATTTTTAGTAACAGTAATACAGCATTTTCTCCATCATACAATACGTTTTAAAATGAATTGCATGCCATTTATCAACACAAGCCATCCAGCATTTAATATGATATTCTAAAATCGATCTGTCTTACTGCAGTGTGTCTCAAACAAGTGTCTCACAGCAGCCGCCGAGCGAACGCACAGAGTAACGTTATAACATAATTTTCAACACACTCAAATGTATCTAATATGATAAACAGAGCTGTGTTACCTCATACTCATGACCGGAATAGCGGAAGCGGCGCCGGCGACTGTGTCATAATAAAAGTTCTGCTGCTCGTGAGGCGTGTGTTGCGCAATTGCTCCAGCGGCCTCGTTCAGCTCCTACAACACTCGGTCCTGCTCTGCTTCATACTACAGTAACGTTAATAATCGCATCCATGAACATGATTTGCTTGTGAGTCCTATCCCAATTCTTTTCCACCGACCGTTGAGATGAAGACCACAAGTCCCAAGATTCCGCACTTAAAACTTCATCAAGCTACGCCTTTGTTTTGAATAGACCTCTAGCGGCAGAAAATATTACATAGTGCACCTTTAAGAAATGGTCTGAAATACTTCAAGTCCTGTAAGTCGCTGAATGTCAGTGAAATTGAGTCAATACGTTTGACTTTGCAACAAATCAGAAGTGCTTGAGTCAACAAAAAATTTTAATAAATGAAAAACAGTTGCAGGACATGTGTGGGTAAGTTGTGTCCGGTTGCTAACAGTACAGTTCAGCATGTAGTTGTTTCACAGAGCAGGAAACGCTGTGCAGATCCAACTTTCTCTAAAAATACTGCAATGCTGATTCACATTTAGATGTCACTGTCCCACCCAGTTGAGCAGAAAATTAAAGAGCAAGAAAACATCTACCGGTCATGTTACATGGAGCATGTGTAAATCTTACACAAAGCATGTGTAAGGCTGGGCAAGGCTTAAGGTCTTTGCACACTGAGTCTGAAATTCGCCCTCAGGTTGTGTCAATCACGTTTACACACTGCCACCGAAACTTTCGTCCATCATAAAAAAATTTGGATCACGTTTTATTTTATGCGTTTTTCGCATCCGTGGCACGCATTTTGAGAGACGTTTTGACAATTCAGAGCCACCATACAAGCGAATGCCAAAATCCAGAATGCCATCTGACAAGTTGATCCACGTCGTCTACAGCACAAAGCAGTAGCACTGTATGACAAAGTGCGGAATACAAAGAGACAGAATATAAAGACAGATTGTGCCAGTATCGCTAGCAAAGCATCAAACTGAGCCGCTGACATCCTGAAGTAAACTTTGAATCGCTCGGGATAATCACTCTCCTTCCTCTCTCTCTCTACGCAATCTCGGGATTGGATGGACCCAATATTTCCTCTTTTTAAGAAGAGAGGACAACTAAATCATTCTCACTGCTTGAAGACTCCATTTTGTATTGTTTTGCGAATTTTTTCGCAATGGATTCATTAATACGCATCGGACTCAGTGTGCGACAAATTTTTAGGATCACGAATACAAAAAAACGCATACGAAAATTTCAGTGTGCAAAGGCCTTTAGTCTTCCCCTGGCCAAGGACTTGAGACTAGCTTGGAATTTCTGACTCAAACCACTGCCTGCTCCTGCTTCTGATTGCTTTCAAAGGGACAATCTTCCCATAACTGCTGGTTTAGGATCGTTTTTTTCCATAATAATAGCATAATGGAGAAACAGATTTGGCAAACGATCCAGTGTGTATCTGTGTTTGCGCTCTAAAGAACTTCAAAGGTTTCTGTTTACAACGTGTTTTGAAGCATTGAGCAATGTAGCCATGTAGACGTTTTAATAACAAATAATTTATTGGGAGCGTTTATGCTGAGATGTGTAGGTTGTGTGGTGACATGTAAGTTGAAACTATTACAAAGTAATTTATGTGAAAGGGAAGAGCATCTCCATAGCCTTACCCTGGAGTTGGTTCACCCTCCGCCTATAATAGAAATGCTCCTGGAAACAAATAGCAAAAACACAAAAACAATACATTTAAACATGAAGGCATTTCCAAACATTAACCACAATTTAAACTCATAAATATATTTGGCTTAACTATATAATGCACATTCATTTTAAGAATATGGACCCTATAAGTAAAGAAATAAAGTGATTCCATGTGCATTCTTGGTCTGCAGTTTGTGAAGGTGTTCTTCTGTTTAAGTCCTAACAAAAGAGTAAAATATAGTTTGGGGATTGAGACATACTCTGAGCATAAGTCTTAAAGGCTAAATTTTTTCTTTAATTTTAAGGGGGACCTATAGAGTACCTCAGGGATGATGTGTTTTTGTAGGCAAACCCGGAAGCGAGTTAGCATTTTAGGACTTCCGGTTTCATCGCCCCGAAGTCAATGCGTTTTTTGAATGGGTTTTTGCTAAATCGCCTGAAATAAGGTCTGTGGTTAACGAAGCCTCTAAATGTTTTCACGTTTTGATCTATGACATAAAACACACCAGTTATAACCTATTTGTGATTTTTTTAAACCTTTATTGTGTCTTAAAAACAGCGGTTGTTAACAAATTGCTAAAAGGAACTACTTCCTTTGGCGGGGACTTGAGACGTCATCATGACAAACAGGACATTTGGACAGCATTTCTCATGAAAAAGTGGATAAGTATTCATTCACAGCGCAGATCATAATCAGCGAGCATGTTTTTAAATAAAGTTTTTTTTTAAATAAAGTTTGAGGAAGCTTGGTGGTGGTGACGTTGATCCGCGACCATGGTGTGCTGTAGTCCGTTTATAGCCTACTGTTAGCTTTTTATATCTGACGACTTTATTTAGGCTTCAAAATGTATAAATGTTATGTTACCTTATAAAGATTATCTTGATAGACAAAACGTGTAAGTGTCATAACCCTTTGTTAAACACAGAGCTTATTTTTTGCGATTTTCCAAAAGTCTATGGGAAAAATGCACAGGCTTTTGATCGAGGGAACCCGTGCGCCGCTAACTTCCTGGTTGGTACAAAAACACGTCATTCCTGAGGTACTCTTTACAAGATGTAAAATAAGTATCTGATGTCCCCAGAGTATGTATGTTAAGTTTTAGCTCAAAATACCTCAGATAATTTTTTATAGCATGTTAAAATTGACACTTTTAGTGGTCAAGCTAAAACGCGCCGTTTCAGTGTGTGCCCTTTAAATGCAAATGAGCTGGTGTGCTCGGCCTAAGAGGGCGGAGCTTCACGAGCTGATTCTCCGGTGACAGGATTCAGTCAGGACTCACAAGAAACTGCGAATATATGCTGCATGGAGATAGAACAGGTATAGTTTAGTTCAATTATGGTTATAACTTATATTGTCTCCTTGTTTTTATCCACTATATTGCTGCAAGCCTGTTGTATCGTCCGAATGATGGCCAAAACTATACAGATGAGTTTTATGATGTTTATTGTACTTAACACAAAAGATGAAGCGTCCGTTTTCACTTACAATTAAGCTCTTCAAAATCATTGTAAGAGCTTAATAAAACACAGTGCAAGTGTGCATTAAAATAATATCAATAAACTCTCTTGTATTATCATCAACATACATAACGAAGTACACAGAAACACTCGTTACAACTAACAGTAAACAAATATATAAAGACCTTATGCCTTTTCGGGTGGTGCTTAATAAACTGGTACGTTTTATATCCGTAAATCAATTCCGATGAACTATAATAATACAATAAAGTGCCCTTATCTTCATTACTGCTGTATCCAGTATGACTTTGGAGACTGTAAGATGGATCATGAACAGTTTTTACTTGTATATCCTTGAGTAGCACATTTTTAGCACAGTGATCGAATATCAATACAAAGGTACAAAACAGACTAAGCAGTCCGGTGTGAAATGATTCGCGTAGACATAAACGAATTTCGGCAGAACTGAGGGAAAATTTTCCTGGAAAACCAAGTTAATCCACCTCATTTTCAGCAGCTCAGATTTAGGGAGTAAATGGAGAGAGCTATGTGGATTAATCCATCCAGCTACAGAACACCTAAAACGCTTGGGAGACATTCTCGTCAGTGCAGCAATGGCGGACTTGCTGTGAATGCGCCCATATTTTGCAGGTTTGCTAGACATGAATTGTTTGAAAGGGCACCAACCCCTGAATCCAACCAGGCACTCATCAACTGTGACGTTGAGACCAGGATTGTACATGAATGGACGTCTCTCTCTACCCAGTTCTCACAAATCTCATGGATAGGTGCCAGCTTGTCGTTTTCTCTCCTTGCAGCTCTTGTCCTCTTATCAAATCTCACAACCCTTGATAGTAAGTGGAAGGTTTCAGTGGCATGGTGGCCCTAAAAATCGCCCTCAACATCCCATAAGCTGAGTGTTGCCTCATAATGTGACTAGAAAACACCAGCAAGTATCAGAAGGCCAATAAATACTTGCATTTCAGTTCATTCAATGTCGCTCCATTCTTCCACAAACACTCGGTGCCCCTCTAAATTTGTAATTTCAAACAACGTTTTGAATTGAGCTTGGAAAAAATAACTCAAGTTTTGAACTTTATATGATATATATATATATATATATGTATATGTGTGTGATTTATATAATTATTATATGATCTATATTATTATTAATCCATTACACAAGTAATTTTAGTTTAACAGTTATTTTTAGGCATTTAGTTTAAATGAATATTAATATATACAGATCATATATAAGCTGTAAATAAACTATTTAAAAATGACTACATGTGACCTTACATGTTTGTGTCTATCGTTATCAACTATATAAACTTAACTTCACAAGTTTCACTTTGCACTGATAGAGCAAGATAATTTCTTTTATTTGTCCTCTTTGTATTTTCTTAACCTTCAGCATAAGAGTTCTGAATCACGCTGGCTGTCTTGAGAAAAGTGAATCACAGTTTCTGTGTTGCAAGGCATGTGATTGGCTGTTTGCCACTGATGTCACGCATTCATGTGCACACGCTCCACAAACTCAGGATCAAAGCCTGAGTTGACAGAGAAGTTGATGATCAGCATCATGGTACCAACTAAGCCAGAAGGGAGTGGTTTGACTTTGTCAGCTTAAAACTAATCCTGTAACCCTGAGTTTGTTCAACTACCATCACGGTACAGGCCAAGCTGGTCTCCCAGCCTGGAGAAGTTGGTGGTCAGCTGGTTTTAGTTGTGTTACCAATATTTCATGAACCTGTTATTTATCGTGACCAATGTTTTCTTTTAAAAGAATAAATAACAGTTACATGCAAATAATATGCAGTTTATATTTTATTATACATTTATTTAAAATAGTTTGATACAAAAATAGCAAATTTAGCTATTGGTTCCGAACAAAGCTGCTTGGTTCCAACTGTTGGTCCCGGACTTTGAATGTCATCGGCTGCTTCTTTGTTTGGGTGACAGGTCCACACCAGCATTGTCCTGTTGAAGGAACATGTACTGCTGCAGATTTAATGAGTGATTTTCAGAGAAAATCTAAAGATATATTGCTTCTACCATTTCTATATGAAGGTTATATGAATTGAAAAAGGATATGTTACTCGTCCCTGATTAAATTATTAAAGTGTTAAATTGTTTAAATCTAAGTAAAATTGAGAGAATGGAGGGACCAACCAATGCTCTGTTCCGTTTCAACTGGGACCTGGGCTAAAGGCTGCTCTGGCTCAGGTGAGAATTTTTTTTTCTGTGGACACAACTACATTGTCCTCTTGATAACAGACAACAATGTAATGCTGGTCAGGTTTAATGAGTGCTTCATAGACTAAATCTGAAGACATGTCTTTCTAGTGTTGTCACGGTACCAAAATTCCAGTAGTCGGTACCAATACCACTACCATTTTACGGTTCTCGGTACCAATTTTGGTACCACAGGAAAATCTGTTGGAACTATTTTACTATTTTATTTAACTAGCTTATTTTTAAAAACATATTAAATATGATGGTAATCATACATATAAATATTTCAGGACTCTACGGTAACATTTTTCTTTAGCACAGTCAAAAATTTATGAGCACTTTCTGATCAATAACAGACATTAACTTTCCCATTACAGGGAGATATTTCCCCATTTAAATTAATTTCCTGGGGCATTTTACCATTATAAGAGCAATATCAGTATATAGTTAATAGTTATTTAATCTTATTAAAACGTATGCATCACATTTAATCAATTTCTTAAGTTAAAATAGAACATTTGTTTTTAAATGTTAAACAATAAATTCAATTACAACAATAAGACCTAATCAGACTGTTACCAATCAAAAGAAATCATCAAAAAATCCATCTTTGCACTGCAGAAGTGGCACAGAAGCACCATCTGAAGTGGTATTATTTAGACACATTTACATAGACTGCTTCATGCAGCTCATTGGTAAATAATGTTGTACGAATGTTTTTTAAATAAAATTTTTTGAATTTAGAAATATGTAAAAAAAAAAAAAAAAACTTTTAAAGATTCATTTTAACATTTTAAGTAAAAACAGTCTATGTAAAGTGTAAATATGAAAATAAATGTAAATATGAAAATAAAACAGCCAGTAGGTGGCGGTAAATCTTAATGTGTGAGTCATTCATTCAGTCCTACAAAACGCAGATTCATTCATTCACCGTTGCTTGGAGATGCGCAACAGTTCTGGTGTGTCTTTATTTGAAACTATTTTCACAAAATCAAGTAAAAACATGTGCGTGTTTAATATCAGTAAATAATGGTAACCTGAATAATAAGAAAGCTGAGTATTATTATAAATAAACATACGTTTTTTTATTTCCACACAAAGATGAGTCATATAGCTGCTCTGCGCTTTGAGAGGGATGTGGGACACGAGCAGGAAAGAGACCATTTCTCTTTAATAATACCTTCATGTTGTCTCCTGATGTTACAAGTAACTGACACTTGTTGTAAAAGGTCTGAAGAGCTAATTTTATCTTCAGACATTCAGGCTATGTTTGATTTTGCGCTGCCAGAGAAATGAAACTAAAAATCACCGGAGTGCGTGAAACGCGCTATACAAATAAACTAGACGCGCCTTATAAAGTCTAATAACAAGCGCAAACTGTGTTAAATAGAAATTGACGTGCAAGCAAAAAGGTTTCTATCCTACGGTGTTATTTCTACTTTACCACAGTAAAGAATTCGAATATAATAGGCCTAATTAAAAGCGAACGAAAGGAAGAAACGTTTATAATCCCCTGCGTGAGTGAAAATTTGGGAAAAGAAACAGATTTCATGTTCAGTGGAATAGCTAATGGAATATTGTTAAATTCTCTGATAAACAGGTGATCAGATCGCGATTCGCAAAACAGAATACAAAGCTTAAATTTATGGACTCACGTACCTCTCTCATTCGGCATGAACCAAAAAGTTTCGATGGCTGCGAAGTCACATTTAATTGCTAACCTATTCAGTATTCATGTAAAATATCGGCACAGTCCTATCAGTGGGTACCGAATATACCCGGATACTCAGTACTACCGGTACTACAGAAATGCTGGTATCGTCACATTTTCAAAATTTCAGTACCGACTTGGTACCGAAGTACCGGTACTTTTGACAACACTATGTCTTTTTATCATTTTGAAATATAATATAAAAGGATTCCGAAAAGAGGACCTAGAAAACATTTTAGCATGTTTGAAGGCAATGTTTCTTTCTTTTTCTTTCTTTTTTTTTTTTTTTTTTGAGTAAATCTCAAAATATTTAATAACAAGAGATAAAAGGGACTTACAGAAGATTATCTGCTCCATGGTAACAGTCTCTTACTCCTACTGGGAATGGGTGCTTCCTGGAGGGAAGAGATGGGTGATCCAGGAAGGGACTGTGCTATAGGACTTTGTTGACCTCTGGTGGGGACTTTATGCTGAGATCCAGGAGCTTCCTGTGGGGAACATGGTGGAACAGGTGCTGTCTGTGGGGTCCCAGAATACACAGACACATCTTTTGGTATCATGGGTGCTCCCTGGGTGAAAGAGTGAGGCACTGGAGTATTTTGTAAATTCTCCCTCAGATGCTCAGCAAGTCTCTGTTTTCCTCTTATTATTTTCCGGGCTGACAATGCTGCTGACCCGGCAGGCACTGCTGCTCCCTTGGGCCCCCCTGTAACCCAGGAGCTTCCTGTGGGGAACATGGTGGAACAGATGCTGTCTGTGGGGGCCCAGAATGCACAGACACATCTTTTGGGATCATGGAAGGAATGGGTGCTCCCTGGGTGACAGGCACTGGTGCATTCTCCCTCAGATGCTCAGCAAGTCTCCGTTTTCCTTTTAATATTTTCCGGGCGGGCAATGCTGCTGACCCGGTGGGCACTGCTGCTGACTGTGGAGACCTGACAAGCGCCGCTGCTTCCTGTGGGGTCCTGAGATGCACAGGCGCTCTCATTGGGGTACTCTTGGGTGAAAGTGCATCCAGAGGGGACTTGGTAGGCATAGATGCTACCTGTGTGGAAGAGGCTTGAGGCTTCTGCTGCAGCAGCTCCCATCTCAGCAGCTCAGGGATCTTCAGATTTCTCCTCTCTGGGATCTTGTCAGGGATACCCTGAGCACCCTGTGTGCAAAAGACAGGTGCTTCCTTTAGAAAAGAGACTTGAGGCTTCTGCTGTAGTAGCTCCCATCTCAGCAGCTCAGGGATCTTTAGTTTTTCCCTTTTTGAAATCTTGTTAGCCGGGGTGCTACCTGAAGACAAGAAGCTTGAGGCTTCTGCTGCAGCAGCTCCTGTCTCAGCAGCTCAGGGATCTTTAGTTTTTCCCTTTTTGGAATCTTGTTAGGCAGGGATGCTTCCTGAAGATAAAAAGCTTGAGACTTCTGCTGTAGCAGCTGCCCTCTCAACAGCTCAGGGATCTTTGTTTTTCCCTTTTTGAACTCTTGTTAGGCAGGAGTGCTACCTGAAGAGAAAAAGCTTTAGGTTTCTGCTGCAGCAGCTCCTGCCTCAGCGGCTCAGGGATCTTTAGTCTTTCCCTTTTTATAATCTCATTAGGCAGGGGTGCTACCTGTGGTGCAGGGATCTTCATTTTTTGCCTTTTTGAGATCTGTTCAAGCAAGGGAGGTCCCTGGAGTGAAGAAGCTTGAGGCTGCAGCAGCTCCTGCCTCAGTGGCCCAGGGATCTTAGGATTTTGCTCATCTGGAACCTTGTCTGGTATGGGTGCTCCATGTGGAGAACATGTGAGCACCTTTGAGGCATGCATAGGTGCTCCCTGTGGGGACCCACCAGGTATAGGTGCTCCCTGTGGCTTTTTCTGCCTCTTCCTTTTTCGCTGCTCCCTGGTCTTCATTGAGTAGCCTGAGTGCATAGCCTTCTTAAATGCATCACTGAAGACCAGGGATGAGGTGAGTTTCCTCATATCAGAACTGACAGGCACAGGTGCTTCCTGTTGGGCACTGGTGCTCCTTGTGTGGGTGGACCCGTCAGGCATGGGTGTTCCCTGTGTCTTCTTCTGCCTCCACCGCTTTTTGGTCTTCAGTGTTGCATCTGAGAATCCTGAGTAGGGGGTCTTTCACAGATGCATCACTGGACACAGGAGATGAAGTGAAGTCTCCCCCCTCAAATTTCCCTAACCCAGAAACCTCCATTATTGCCCACCACCACCCCGCATCAAGGGCCATCATGAGCTCCTCTGTTCAGGAAATGAGGACTGCTCTGTGCTCTCAGGAAAATAAGCGGGCATTGGTTGACATAGTCATATTGATGTTGGAATTGATAGTGAAAGATGATCAATACTCCCTTTGTGCAATCTATATCTGTAAACACTGTTAAAGAAAGATAAATGGAAAAGATTAGTTGAGTAAAATTAGTTGAGTTTTTACAGTGTATGCCTTTTATAGAAGAGGCAAAAAAGGATGAGAGCCTCCGTAAAATGTATTCAAAATGAACAATGAAGCTGAAAAGGTTTAGTTTTTTTTTTATCAATAATGTGCATAACTTAGATGCATATAAAAGTAAAAGTATATATCCTTTTCTATCATGCACTGCAGTCCAAGAGTAATTTATTGACTGCATGAATAGAGCAGCATGACAACAATACAGGATCCACTCATTTTTAAACTGACCAATAAGAACAGATATTAAAATAAAACGAATATTGTTCGCTTCTATCCAAAATGTGTCCTTTTAAGACATAAGAAAGGCAAAATGAAAAGCTCCTTTTGCATATTATGTAATCAGTCATTGTCAGAGGTTAGGCCAATCACTTCAATGTGTCATCAGAACAGCAATTCTTTGGTCAATAAAATATAATGTAATAAAATATAATATAAGAGAGATTGAACGGCAGATCCATATATAAAAAAACAAAACACATTCTCATAATAAAGCAGTTGTCATGAATGTGGCTCCCACGCCTCCTCCTCCACACCACCGGAGGGAGCCGTCACCTGAGTATTGACTATTTCCCATTCGGACTACATTACCCATAGGCCCTCATTCCTGGGACTGATTGCACACACACCTGCACCCCATCACACTCACACTATTTAAACCACCTTCACATGCACTCACATCGTGAAGTCTTGATTTGCCCTGGTGATCATTTCTGAGCGTTTTCTTGAGGACTGTTACCCTGTTACCGTTGGACTGTTTATTACCCTGTGATTCTCTGCTGCCTGCCCTGATCTCTGCCTGTATACTGGACTGTGTTTGTTTGCCGCCTGCCCTGATCCTTGCCTGTGACTCGACCCTGTTTGTCTGCCGCCTGCCTCGACCATTGCCTGTCCCTGTTTATGCTTCTGCCTTTGCCCTGTTACTATTGGTGACTATATCAATAAAGCTGCAAATGGATCCCCACTCTGTTGACCCATCATTACAGCAGTGGTGGATGGAGTTTCTTGCATAGGCAAGATAATGTTTATGGGACTCTCCATTTAGAAATAATTGTTTAAAATGTTCATAGTCTGTGTTTAGTTTAATATTTAAAATTTAATATACTGAAAAGTGTTGCGTTGGTGGTAAGATTATACTGTGTCATTAAATATCAGGAATATACTGTATGTGGATATAATCAGTGTATGGGTGTATAATTATCAACAATTATATTTAAAAATCAAACCAAATTTTCATTAGTTGGATTGTTTTTTATTTACATATCAAACTTCTCAAGGTACAGTGCATCGAGTAGATAACATTCCACTGTTTAAGCAGATTCTCAGAGTTATGAAAAGACTGATTAAAAGTCAGATCCCCAAACCCTGTGTAATAAGCATACTCAAGATCACTCGCCGACTTCCTACAATTCACCTGTAAACATACACTCACCTCTAGCTTTTGTTTCAGGATCTTGATTTCGTTCTGGTGGTACAAGTATATAATTTCTTTGTTGTTGTTTTTTTCTTTTTTATAAGATGAAGTCTACAGATTTAAACTATGGCATTTACTGAACATCACTGAACTGTGTTCATCTGTGCAGCAGAATTTGATGGACCCTCCTCCTGCTGTTCTTCCACACTCTCGGGGGGAATCAGAATCTGTTGGGGCCAACTAAAAACCCAACCCAAAGTGAAATAAATGGAAATATCAAAAATAGCCTATATAAAAAAGATAACATATATAGGTAGGCCTCTCACATTTTATGAAGGCACTTGTATCCTGGGGAGTGACTTGCTCTAATGAACTCCCTTCGGGATTTCCCTCAGCCACTAGCCTTCCAGTGTTCAGGCTCAGGGCCATCTTCTCTGCATTTGTCAGTGGTGGCAGTGCAGTGCTGAGTCATTCGTACCCTCACAGCTCCCCCTTTACTGCCTTACACTGAACTGCGCTCACTCTCGGTTTTGTCCGTAGCTCTCATTACGACTTTTCACACTGTGCGTAAAAGAGTCAGCAGCGCTTTTTACCCAATCTTATGAAACCCTGCTCTGGAGCAGGATTAGCACTGCTTTTGCACTGTTAACCCTGAACTGCGGTGCCAAACACGTGCAGTGTGAACAATGCAGTGTTAGAAAATTAAGGCAGATGCTTTGCAAACAACAGCCATGCTTCATATTCACATGCTTTGGACAGCGCATTGCATAAACAGACGTTTCAGCGTGTGATGGAAAATGCATCAAGAAACTGTTCACTGTGTCATTCTTACATTTATAGTCTAAGAAGTTCAATCAGAAAAAACTTGATATGAGGATTCACAATGCTAGAGCTTTTATATAAACATGTCTCATCATAGCAACCAAAGCGTCTCAGCTGGAAAAACGCTACGCCTCCAAAGCATTTTCAAATGCCACCAGCAGGCCATTTTCAGAAGACCTGAGCCATTCAAAACTCTTTCCACAAAAAGAACAGAAATAGTCAAGTTGTCATATCACCTTTATTTATATAGCGCTTTATACAATAGATTATTTGAAGGCAGCTTTACAGTGATGAAAAGACAATAGTAAACAGTCATTATTCAGATGAAATAAGTTGGATTTTATTTAGTACCATTCAATAACCAAGTAAAGTTCATCAATTATGGAATGAGTTCATTTCATCTATAAAGCACCTCTGGAGCTCAGTGATGTCATCATCCAGCTCAGTAGGTTCACTAGTGTCAGTGCAGTCTGTCAATAATATTGCTGAATATTAAGTACTAAGCAAGCCAGAGGCGACAGTGGCAAGGAACTCAAACTTTATCAGTGACAGAAATGGAGCAAAAATCCTTGGGAGAATCCAGGCTCAGTATGCATGACTTTTCCTATGTGTCTGTAAGTATGATATAAATATATATTTTCTTTTACACTTATTACAATTAAATCGCCTTCATAGAGAGTGAATGTGCAGGGCTGTGTTTCTCAAAAGCATCGTAAGCAGTTCTCTCTTGAGTGAATTCTCATGTGGTGATTAAGAATTACTGCAAATCTGAAACTCTTTCCACACAGACCACACGAATGGCTTCTCTCCAGTATGAATTCTCATGTGGTTATTTAGGGTTCCTTTATGGGTAAAACTCTTTCCACATTGAGAGCATTTGAAAGGCTTTTCTCCGGTGTGAATTCTCATGTGGGAATTAAGGGTTCCTTTATGTGCGAAACTCTTTCCACATTGAGGGCATGTGAAAGGTTTCTCTCCAGTGTGAACTCTCATGTGGTTTTTAAGGCTTCCTTTCTGAGTGAAACTCTTTTCACATTGTTGGCAGGTGAAAGTGCTCTCTCCAGTGTGAATTTTCATGTGAGTATTAAGATTTTTTTTATGTGTGAAACTCTGTCCACACTGAGCACATATGAACGGCTTCTCTCCAGTGTGAATTCTCATGTGGGCATTAAGAATTTCTTTTCGTGAGACGTTCTTGCCACACAGTTTGCAAGTGAAAGCGGTCTCTCCAGTGTGAATCCTCATGTGGGTATTAAGGTTTTTTTTATGTGTGAAACTCTGCCCACACTGATGGCATCTGTAGGGTTTCTCTCCAGTGTGAACTCTCATGTGGATCGTAAGGTTTTGTTTTTGAGTGAAACTCTTTCCACACTGTTGGCAGGCGAAAGGCTTTTCCCCAGTGTGAACTCTCATGTGGACTTCAAGGTTTTGTTTATGAGTGAAACTGTTTCCACACTGGTAACAGTTAGTTTTGGTCTTTTTAGTCTCTCTGGGTATTTTTCCAGTCATGAAATCATGATGTTTCTCATAGTGATCTTTCTCTTGCATTTCATCTAGTTCTTCACTCTCCTCTTTCAGCGGCATCAGGTCTAAAGCGAAAAGAGACAAATATAAGTTAACACCAGTTTATATTCACAAAGCAAGACACTTCAAGTCCAACCTTAAAGCGTTAAAGCATCAAAACAACATGCTTGCTAGATCCTATATGCACTAAGTGAAAAAGTTGTTTCAGAATCTGTAATCTCAGAATCTCTTCTCCATATTGTTAACCATTCGCTTTCTTTAGGACACACCTAAAAACCTGCAGTCCAAGAAAGCTGGCAAATATCAAACCCCTTATCAGTTGACCCAGGATAATTGGTTTATTATAGACTAATCGCAATGTTCAGTTTTGCAAAGAAATGGAATTTCAGTCAGGATGTGTATCTGGAATATCCCTTTTGTCTTCTGATGCAATGTGGCTTTCCAGTTTCCATCTTTCACTGTCTCTGTCTTTATCTTTCACTATCTGCCCTCCACTGTCTGTCTTTTACTTTCTCTCTACCATTGTATCTGTTGAACTTAAGTAAGACAATCAACCCTGTGACATCACAGGTTGTAGCACTGCAAGATGGCGGTGCCTTTGCTACGAAAGCTATAGTCTCAGCCTCAGATGTCACGCCCACGGGCCGTTAGATGAATGCCTGATGCATATGAAACACAAAATTGGAAACACCTCAGGAGTTTCTAAGTCGTCACCTGATGCATTTTACTGGATTTCCAGGAGACTAAGAGGTATTTCATCTATTCTAAATGCTGGATTTTTTTAAAAGTATGTGAAGTATGTAAATTTCGCAGCATAGCATCTTTAAAATACATCCAAATGTTTTACACACCAGTCTATTGTAGGGACTTTGACGTTACATTTTCACATAGAACAAAACAAACTGTGATTGGCTGCTTTACATGTCAGTCAAACGTCCTCTGGGAGGTCCTTGGCCAATGAAAGCTGCTATGGAGTCCAGAAGTCCATCAATCTGAAGGTCTGGCTACATGAGACTACAAAACTATAACAAAACATATTTTTTCTTTTAAATGGTTGCATTTATCATGTTTGTTATATATTTTTTGATTAGACTGTAAGTCCATTTTTAAATGATAACTTGAACGACTGCTTCATTTCCACTTTAAAGGCAGCATTATAATCTGGTCATGTGATTTTAATATGTCTGTCCACATGAGGCGACCTGCTCCATGTCAAATAAAACCGCTTTAATTAGGACACTCATGACATTCTTCAAAAATATCATTAATTTCTGTAGAGGTGGACATTTTAATAAGGATCAAATGACTGAGTTCAGCTTTGAGAATGAAACCAACCTGTTTGTTCCTCAGTATCTTCTTGTTTCACACTGAAAACTTCTTCAATCTTCATGTCTTCACTCTCCTCTTTAATAAACACCATCTTTATAAGTACTTTATAGTGTGTCACATGGATCTCTGTTGCTTCACCGGGAGTTTTTCCTGTGTGTCTGGAAACTCTGTCATGTTTAAGATGAAAATAATTAACAGAAAGAAAATGAATCCAGTCTAAATCTCTGGGTGCATCTCAATCAGCTCTAGTTCAGTAGTCAACACACTGGCAAGAGAGTCAGTCAAAGTGAGAGTTAATGGCCTTAAATAACCTGATTAGCCAAACAAAAAAACACTTAACTAGCTGTACAAATTATTAAAAGGACATAAATTATACATATACTTAATATTTATGAGTTTATAGTTATTTAATGAATTGTAGATATATTTAATAGACTCCACTTTCATGAAAATATTTGCAGTTGGTGTGTAAGCTTTCAAAGCACGTTTGTGTTTCTGTTGTATTTACACTGTTTTGACCAGCATGTGTCGTCAGCGTGCGATGAATCGAGCTCCGAATCACTGAATCATTTTGCTAAGCATTTGATTCAATTGACTCGGAGTATCAAAAACCTCATTTTCTATCAGCATAACATTTCTTCGGTGAACGAATTCGTGTTTATGATAAACTGATTCACGATATACGAAGCGAAATGATAAGCACCAGTTACTCGTGTATGGATGCACTTTACTCACAAAAATAATGTTCATTAATGTTAGATAAAGCGATATAATTATTCATTTAATGATACATAATTCATTTTTAGATCGCCTCTTAAAAACTATAACTGACTGAACTATATGTTTTGAGTTAAACACTTTAAATGTGTAAAATCACAAACCTTTCTTCAGCCTAATCAAACAGACGCGGGGTAGCCTTATGATGTCACATCGTCAGACCAAAATAGAAGTCCCGTTCACACACTGCTGTCATCACAACCGGGCATAGAAATTACATACAAAAACATAAAAATAATAAAGTTATATCTGAATTCTTAGAGAAATGCATATTAAAAAAAACATTGCATATTAAAATAAACATTGTTTATTGATGTGCTGAAATATCTGCCAATGAAGAGTTTAATTCTTAAATGTGAGATTATGTGTAAAACACAAAACAGTAATGCTTCGGTGCAGAAATCATTTATACCAGGAACTTTATTTTCAGTAACAAGACATTTTTAAATTGATGTTTTGATGCATTCTTCCATTTGCAAAAACTAATTATTATACAATAAACAAGGTTTGTTGAAAATGAGCCATATAAAAGCAATTGATGACCAGGATGAGGAGCAGCAGAGAGAAAGAACTGATGGAGTTAATCAGGTCCTGTTTCCACCTGGTATTAAGATGCATTGTGGTCGATCGGATCACAAGTGGACGAGGGAGACACATAACCATTTACACCTGGTATTTTAATCCATCTCTTTTATCTACTTCTGTCCTGATTTCTTCAAGAGGAGGGTCTATGGTAGGGTAAATATATGTTTTTTCATATATTTCGATCTAATGGACAAAATAAGCTTGCGCAATTTACATACGATTTACATAAGTAGAGAGTAGATGATCTTCTTCGCTGTTCGAACACGTGAACGTTTCCACTACGAAAAGCATTCGGATCCAATGCATTTTCCGAAAAATGAAAGAATAAAATAAAGTGCACATAAAATGCTGATTCACATCCACATTTTACAAAAGAAATCACACTAAATGTCTTTCAACAAGCTAAAACATTCTACTAGACATTTTACATTGGCATCAGTTTTACAATTCTCTTAATTGCCTGTTAAAAACAGTGATAGTCAGTGGGTTCATCCTCCAGGGAGCACCACACCACTCCAAAATCACTTCAAATCATTCTCCCTCACATCCTCGGCCTCATGCTTGTCCTCCGGGGCCACGATGCCTCCAACCTCAAGACAGCTGTTATGACCTGAAAAAAAAAAAAAAAGATTTATTCCTCCTGAAAAAACGAAATAATTCTGTTTGATTTAGTCTTTTTGTTCAGAAGCAATAATAACAAAACTTTTTTTTTTTCTTCATATTTTTTAATGTGTGTAAGTTAGTGGTGTTGCCACAGTAGCTGAACTGTCAGATAGATAACAACCTGAGGGACCACCAACAACAAACCAGGTTCACTCCTGAAATCCAGAAACCGCACAATCATCGCTCGACTGCACAGCAAAGCTGACAACTCCTCTTCCTTGAATGTGGACTCTGTGTCCATTTGCATGGTGAAAATCCCTCTCAAAAAGTGCCACCTGTTCCACCCTGCAACCCAAAGTCGATCCAAACTTTCTATTCAAGTCCTCTGTAAGTGACATGGTCCTAGCATGTCTTGGATGAGACAGCCCGCAGTTTAGACGTGTATGTGGTGACATCTGAACAAAGTTCATGGAGAATCCCAGGTTAGCCTCACAGAACAATCCCCTCAAAGAAATGAGAAATGTCCATTTTTCTCCTATCCAAGTTGGACGTGAAATTGGTGATCTCATACATAGGGGCACTATGTTCTCTGTGCTCTCTAACGCCAACTATCTCCTCTAAACCATGCTTTGCCTACAGCAGGTCCACCCTGGGGTCACGAGTGTTGATGTTGCACACTGAAGTAACCATCATATTGGCATTAGTGCCAACATCAACACCTAATTTTAAACACTGTTGGAGCAACATCCACACAAAGCCCTGGTCTTCACGGAGCACATTCATGCTGGCTAAATGGCCAAAGTCAGCCTTGGCGATGGACATATTTCTTGGAGCAAGCTCCCTCAGACTCAGCTTAAACTCTGATCAATTACATGGTTCAATAACTCAGCAACTTTGGCCTTTGCTCCATCAAGATATGTAAACATTGGGTTCACAGGCAGATTGTTGGTCAGATTTGCAAAGTAACCCCCATCTATCTGCCCAAGAGTCCAACTACAACAGTTATGCACTGTCCTCACAGAGGATCATTTTTGAGACAATCATGTGAACTGTTGAATGGGGCATATCAAATGCTCTGCAAACAACCTGATAAGAAGCTGCACTTGCCAGCCAGAAGATGAAGACCAGAATTTCAACCATGGAGACGATCCTCATGGTGGGTGTTAATGAGGTAGGTCAATGTTTGTCTGTTAAGCAGGTCATTTCTCTCATCCAGGTACAACCCGAGGACAGGCACTGATTGGTTCAGCAGACAGTATGGAGCTTGAGTGCCAGACTGAAAGAATAAAAAAAATAAAATGTGTTATATTGTGTAAAATGGTAATTAATTATATCTATGTCAACATAATAGGATGCATTAATCAAAGATAATGTTAAAAATGTTATATATTGACAAAATAGTGATTTTCCCGCTAAGACAAAAGCTGAGATCAAGCACACTGTAATAAAGCAATAAAACTCATCTAGAGAGAAGATCTCAAAGAAATAGGACACCGCCTTGCCCAAACTTCTCATCTCACTCATCCCCCCTCTTTGAGCAACTGATGTTATGTATTTATTATGAATTGGCTTCTAATTGTCTAACTATGTAACTCGCATGATACATTTTTACCTGACAAATAAAATGTTGTATTTGATTTACTCTGGATTCTTCTGAAATCATTACGACCAGTAGATTATTGGAGTCCATATTTCTGCAAATCTGCGTCAGGATAGATCAAACTAAAGACTCAATGAAAGGAGCATGTTGCACATCATGTGAGACCTTTTGATTTCTGTCTATCACTGACTTAGCAAGTTGCAGTATCGTGACTAGAACTGTGTTTTTGTATGAACAAGCATGGGGTGGTTCGACTCATGCATTAGTAAACTCTGCACCCTCTGACTAAGTATCAGAAACTGACGAATTTGAGTCGTGAGAAGTACATAGTCGGCCGATGTAACTTCCTGTGCGATATCGGGTCCATAATGAACGAATAATTGAAAGTATGGGATACCCAGAATAATCAAATATCTAAATTAGTACATGACCAATGATTAATTCCTAATTAGAAACATAATCTAAGCATAATAATCATTTGAAACTGGAGTCAGATTAAACGCACAGCTAAAGTAAAATTGAAACTAAATTCTAAAAATTAAAGTGAACTTAACAGGGGGCGCTGAAAAGACATACACACATTATACCTTCACCCGGGCCGTCTGAATCAGTTTTTGGGCCGACGGAGGGTTCCTTACAATAGCAACATCCAGCTGCAAATAAAAAAGAAAAAAAAGAAGATTAGTCACAGTTCTTACGAGAAACAATGGTAACTGAATTAGTAAAACTGTATCTTAGAGGAGTTGGAAGTATATCATCTTGTTATTTAGTTTCACAGTTATCCAAATTCATTCACTCATTTTTGTTCACTCTTTGCTGATATAGTGCACTCAACTGCCATGCACTATATAGAGATTAGTGAATAAGTGAACGAGTGGGTGGTTTCGGATGCAGCTTTCATACAACTTTTCAGTTTTTCAGCAGAATGTAACTCTACACTTTGGCTTCATTTATTATATGCAGATCCATGAATATGCATATTAGTGCTCGCCTCCACTCAATCACACCAGCTCAGAATACCTGATCCACTTACTCAACTTTACTGTAGTAAATGTTACACAATGGCAAGAGGAAATGCTGGTTTAATCCAGTACAAGTCGATGTATCAGAATGGTAATGCGTTTTATGTATCACTCTCTACGCCGGACACATAGCGGTAACTGATATGTTTAGCCTTTTGCTTGACTACGTTATCAAACAGCTAATAATGTGTTGCTAATGTTACACAAACCATGTTCCCATTTACCATCTCAGTCAGACAGCTGCCTTCTAAAAATCAGCATTCTTAGAAATGCTTTGAACATCATAAAAAGTCAGTGGAGAAAGGCGAATAGTTAATCATAACATTGTAATATACATCATATACATAATTCACCCACTATATTGCTAAATGTACCCAATTTTTCAGATCAACATAAAAATATACTGGGATAACCTGGCTTCTCTTGAGACCCCCGCTTTACAACATGTTTGTGACGTAGAGAATGGGCGGTTTCAAATCATGTTTTTTCTCAATATGCATTCTTAAGCGATCTTGCATCCTTGTGTTCTTGCTCTACGTTATCATCAATCATTGAAGTTCAATTACAATACGCAAGAACGCAAGTACAGAGAATGCATTAGAGTAAGCAGATGTGTTCTTGATACAGACGATACCAGACGAGGAATAAGGGTCTTATCTAGCGAAACGATCGGTCATTTTCGAAAAAAAATGTATATGCTTTATATAAACAAATGATCGCCTTGCACGTGGTTCCGCCAAAACCGCACTTTTGTATTCTTCAAAAAGCTTACGCTGTATGTCCTACGCCTTCCCTATTCAACTTACGGAAAAAATGGAACTGGCGCTGCGTTCGTTCCGTAAGTAGAAAAGGGAAGGCGTAGGACATTCAGCGAAATTTTAGATTTTATTGACAAATTCAGGATCATTTGTGTTACATGGAGAGCAAGCTAACAAATCAGCTAAGGGTTAATCAGGGGTAAATCAACCTCTATGAATTTCAATTTTAACCATCACAGTCTGTAATAATAATAATAATACATATAAAAATGTACACAAAATTGAATGTAGATGTTAAGATTTTAATCTGGAACATGTTTATTTTTTATGGTTTTCATCTCTTCTTCTTACAAAATGTCCTTACCGCAACATTACAATAACGGTTATTTTATACACTTTTCTTTCTTAATTTCTATAAAAATTTAACACATTTACATAGTTACTTTCAAGATTTGGCCATTTTTCTAAATACAGATATTAAAAAATAATTTAAAATTAGGGGGTATTTTATGATATTCTTTATGCAATGGAAAATTTTTATGCTAACCTTAGATACCAATTGTTTTAATACACGCCAAAGATAAAATATCTTTTTATGACAAATATTGTCATTTTAATGTGTAAATCATCTCTAGTGAAGGGTTAAAGTAATTTTTGCAAACAACAGTCTGATTAATAATTAAAATAAATCATTGCTGCGGTAATGACAGCTTGTGTCGGTAAGGACACAATATTAATGACGCATGTTAATAATGTAATCTTAACAATAGGTTACTGTAGAGAGAAACAGTAACAGACAACAGAAGGTATTTTGTCAAAAGACTGGGTTAAACTGATTTTCTTGTTCCAAAAACTAATAGTTTTATGAACTTATATTATAACATCAAGCTAATTTGAGGCCTTCAGTATTTTGTTTTGTCCTCTAGTTTCTTTTGTTTATCCTCCTCTGTCTTCTTTTCTGATTTGTCAGTTTATCTGCTCTTTTTTTAATGCTCTTTTCCCATAAGTATTAATATCTGTCAGGGATGTTTCTCATTACGTTTTTGCGTTTCTGTCATCTTATTAGATTAATTTGGTATCATCTATGGTTGCAAAAATGTCATGTTTATATTTAGATTACAGTATAAAACTTGAATTTGTCTCTACTGCAATGCAAGGTCTTTACCGCAACACCTAAAAAAATGCTGCGGTAAAGACGTGTTACGGAAATGACATTTTTGCTAATATTGCTGGTAACTGGCAGCTAGCAAGGTCTGATACATCAGTTTTGACTTACAGCACCACATATACATGTATTCAACAGTGATATAAATTCATTTTTAAAATGTAGTTCAAAATACACAGTTACTAAGCCAAATGGTAAGGACACATAATAAATACTGAATAAGAAAAGATGATCTTTATCTTAGTTTTCTGGATCTTGTGAGTGACCTAATGGGGGTGGCCCAGTCTGTAAGCCATGTGCTCACATGCTAATTTCTGTTTCCATAGAAACTAGATTTGTTTGGCTTTGAACAAGTGTCATATTAAGAGTCTTTTTTCAGTGTTGCGGTAATGACTCAAAAGTGTTGGACAGGTGTATTTAGATGAAAAAAATCATATAAATGATTAGTAAACAAAAAAAGAACTTTAAGATGGTGTAAAGTAACATTTATATGAAACTAATTCATTTGAAATAATGTCATACTGTAAAGCTAATTTTATGCATCTCAACATTGAAACCACAGGTGTGTGACATGAGCAAAAAAATGGTGTTTGGACCTATAAATGCTTCATAATTTTTTAATTAAATCATATTATTCATTCATTATTTTTTAAGTCAAGGTGTGTAATGACACTGTTTATATTTATGAAGCTTTAGATGACAAATTTAAACATAAACCTTAAATTTCACTACTGGGACTTAAAAGTGCCCGTAGTTGCAGAACCACCCATATATATATAAAAGACTTTAGATGCAAAAGCCCCTAAACTCCACCTTCGTCAAAAATGAGATAACGATAGTGAGCGAATGCTCACCACATACATTTATCACATACTTAAGCATAAATCCGCTAAATGCCAGCCTCAGTTCATTCAGAAATACTGGTTCGTTGGCAGAATCCTCTAAACGTCACTTCCCGTTGCCAGCAAAAGCCTCTAACACAACCAATCAGAAGACGCGAATTGAATCATATGATTTCAAGATGAACAACGGCGTGCGTATATGGGCCGGCTTTCAGTTGTCGAGCTGCAAGTTTTTATCCTGTTTAAAGATATTTTTAACTAAACAAGATGGAGTTTAAGATAGAATATGATCAAATGGATGAACATGTGTTAGTTTCAGTCACTGGCAAAAGAAAACGTCGTCAACCTCATAATTCTGCCCGTTCTAAGGCTAAAGAAAAACGTTACAGTGGCAATGAAAGGATTTCGCGAATAGCATGTAAACACAACAGCGTTTCGTGTGCTGCTGTAACTCTGACAGAAACGGACATTACCTACATCAAAGAACAGCTCTATTCCACCCACGACAAAGTGAAACAAGACGCCATCCTGCTGTCTCACTTGGACATTATGCAGTGCAAGCGGAGGAGACCGAGTGCTGTAGAAGCTGAGAAGCGAAGACAGAGAGATATGACTATAAAGTATGCCGTCTTAAAAGAAGACCAAACCAAAGTTCCCGTCTGCCAAGCTTCATTCCTCAGCATTTTCTGTAAGTAAGATTTCTTTTTCTCATAACAAATTTCTTTTTGTTTTGCATTCGTGCCTGCATGGTTTTTATTTCAGTTACATTTTCAAAATCGGTGTTATTTCTGCAGAATAATATGATCAAATTCATTTTGCACCTCTGAAGGAACTATTCTGCTTCGTTCAAACTGAGCCGAAGTGCTGTTTGTGTGTTTAAAACACACTGTTTCCAAATGATTAT
Organism: Hypophthalmichthys nobilis; assembly: GCA_037950665.1. Lineage (NCBI taxonomy): Eukaryota > Metazoa > Chordata > Actinopteri > Cypriniformes > Xenocyprididae > Hypophthalmichthys > Hypophthalmichthys nobilis. Next base: position 23,784,659 of record CM075489.1, read on the forward strand.
TGGAGTTTATGGCTTTACAAGATGATGAATATAATGTGGAAACACCACAAAAGCAAAACAAAGACATATTATGACATTGGTGAGGATGAAATTAATAGTTTTATCATCCCAATTGAAGAATAATATTCTTTAAAGAGTCACCCAAGTCATTTATTACTCACCCTCATGTCGTTCTACACCCGTAAGACTTTCATTCATCTTCGGAACACAAATTAAGATATTTTTGATGAAATCCGATGGCTCAGTGAGGCCTCTATAGACAGCAATGCCATTGAAAATCTCAAGATCCATAAAGGTACTAAAAACATATTTAAAGCAGTTCATTTGTTGTCTAACCACCTTATTCCTGATGAGCCTACTGCGTTTCGAATTATGGGTTGCACTTCCGGTTTGGGGAACTTCCATTTAAAAAGACTGAAACGAATCGTTTCAAATCATAAGGTTGCCCTACAAATAAAGCTTATCCGTCAGTTTGACTGAATGAGCTGTCAATTTTTCTTTTGTTTTATTTACAGACATCATGAGAATAAGGTAACGCTTGGTATTTTAACGTAACATGTTATGGCAAGAGCTCTTTTCAGTCGCTGCTTTCTATCCTTGTGATTATTTTGTTTTGTCTCTTTGCATACCACTGTAATAGTATGAAAAAGGACAACATATACTGCACATTTGTGGTCTGTTCTCCCGATATAATTTACGATATATCCCATTAATAATTCACTGGAATGCACGAAGAATCTTGTTTTTCTCCTCAAAGCCTCACGTCTCTTTCCAGGTTTGTTTTCACAGGTAAATACAATTTATTATCTGTAAAAATGATGGAAATCACTTTGAAATGGTATCACGCAATGCTAAAGTTCATGAACATTTTTTATTACGGCAACGTATATTACATAATACAGATATATATCGCTATAGTTATGTTTAACCCGTCCGTTGTTGCTGTGGAAAGAATCACGCTTTTTCATGGCCTGTTGAAAATACCTTGTTGATGCTTTTACACTTTTAAATATCCTTTTAATGTTCGTTGGTTGAAGGGTGAGTAGAATAATGTCATCTCATTGTACCCAGTTTAAAAATGTGTTATTGCGTTCATAGAGCGAGCCTTTACAGCTTAACGGAAGTTACACCCATAATTTGCGCAAAGCGTCATGGGGTGTAGGAATAAGGTGGATAGAGACCTCAGTGAGCCGTCGGATTTCATCAAAAATATCTTGATTTGTGTTCCGAAGATGAACAAAAGTCTTACGGGTGTAAAACGACATGAGGGTGAGTAATAAATTATTTTCATTTTTGGGATGAACTAACCCTTTAAGATTAATAAAGTAGTCGATTTGACAGTTAATACAAGTTTTATTATGACCCCCAATACCCGCCATGACCTTCTAGTGTAGTTCAGTGTGTTTTCAGTAGGTGCACAGTATGGCTATTTTTCAGCACTCATAATTTGATGAATCTCTGCAATTTAGCCCCAAATTGGCTCCAAAGCATTTTAATTAGATGACTTAAAATTCTTAGTGAAGAACAATGTTTAGTGAAGAAAAAAAAAATGACGCGTGCATGATTGATCTTTTGTCATTTTTTGGTAATATGTGCATGAAAGTGGTTTGATTCATGTTTAAGAAATTTCACAGCCAGTAGATACATAAATAGATAAATTTATTTGATAGATAAATATTACATAGATAACAGATACTTTTTTTTCTAACACAATAGGCTGTTTTTCAATCTTAAGTATGATTTTGTAGTTACTCTTTCCCAGTTGTGTTTATTTCTGACATTTGAATTTTCCTCTTTATTTTCATTTCAGGTGTCAAGAAAGATAGAGTCCAAGGCATTGCAAAGTACTGGTTTGAGAACGGCAAAGCACGTCCTGAAAATCGTGGTGGTTCCAGGCAAGAAGAGGGCACTGCAAAGGGGGAGCAGGTTTGAATACACACAGTCTTTTACTTGTAGAGCAAGCCACTACGCCCGACGTGAAGCACCAGGGAGAAAGTTCCTTTCAAGTGATTTGTGTAGCAAAAATGCATAGGATGTTTCTTGAGTAAAATCATCAGCAAGTTTCATACTCTACTGGAGCATCTTTGTCTATGACTTTTACCTGGCCTTTGGTCATCCTGCCAAAGATGTGTTCTCTGTGTGTTAAATTCCACATTGCAATTAATGATCCTGATCTGTCTGCTAAAGAGAAGCAGAATAAGATTATGCTGTACACACTACACTGTCGCCGTGTCCGTCAATTTTATGACACACTAAGTGGACGATACTTTCACCGTCTGCTTTGACATAATGGAGAACCTGGTCCTTACAAAGTCCGCAGCTGGCCAAACGTATTATTTGCATCAGTTATATATTTACACTGTGTTCCAAACTATTGTGCAAGTGATATATCAGTAGGATTTCAGTACAATAAACATTCAGATTTTAGTTTTTCTAAGAAAGTGTTTGTTTGTATATTTATCCATGTCTTTTTAGATAACTGGTATCAATCTCAGATAAAATAATTTGCCAGATCTACTTAGGTAAATGAAAACCCTACTTAGAGGTTGTTCCACATTATTAAGCAAGTCACAGTTCTAAACCCACTGTAAATGTTTCTCTTTGTGAGGTTTGGTTAGTGGTGGCTGAAATGCATCTTTACGCACAACTGCCAGCCTGCATGGAGAGGTTCTTGAGACTCCAGAGGCACCAGCAGGTTCAAATACCTGTTTGCTGCTCAACACTGGCTTTTTTTTATAGCTGCCCTTTTAATACAATTAATTTTTTTGACAGAAACTTTCATTAATAAGCCTTTATCTGACCATCGTTCTCTTCCTCTGCACTGGGCAAGTCTGCTTCTGGTCTGCTGGGTGCCTGAACTGGCGGGGAACTGAACTGGACTTGTTAGGTCTCTGATGCATCACTGGTTCAGGATCACATTGCAAGCTCATGCTTGGAGCAATCTCCCTCAGGTGAGCATCAGCCCGCTTGGAAGGAAGTGGGTCATCATTTTAGACTGTTTTTGCACCTCCACAATATTCTCTGAGAACGCTCCTACGGCATCACCAAAGAGGCCTTGGGGGTTCACTGGGCGTTGAGCAGCTGTGATTTATCTGAGTCACGCATTTCTGTGAGCATGAGCCACAGATGCTGCAGCACTACCCATGCTACACCTTGCTCCAAGCATGAGCTTGCAATGTGATCCTGAACCAGTGATGCATCAGAGACCTAACAAGTCCAGTTCAGTTCCCCGCCAGTTCACCTCCTTGGGTGACCTTCTTCGCTGCACAGAGGGCGAGATCCGCTGCTAATGAAATGACTCCGGGTCCGGGCCTTCCTGTTCCAGGTACTATAGGAGTCTAGTCTGAAACACCTGCAGGATCGCCGTTGAATGTCGGCAATAAGGGTAGGCGTACTAATGGAAGATCTGCCCCCAATTGCCTCATCCATGGCAGCATACCACTTCAAGGATGCTGCTGTGAGCTCACTATCCTCAGTGCTCAATCCTGTAATTGGTGGACATCATATCATTCCATCAGAGACCAGGGGCTCTGGTGGGTGATGAGAACATGAGCACTGGGCCGGTGTTATCTCATTAGTAGATCATCCCGAGGGAGCCTGTTGGTGGCATCTCCGCTCTCAGCAGGAGAGGGAGGCGTTGAGCACAATAGCGAGCCTTGCGCAGAGAATATTGATGAGTCAGTTCCTTTTAGCTCCACTTTGGTGTGGGTGTGGCTCAAGCACAACTCGCGGTCGTTGTGGGAATCCGGGAACTCGTATCGGCCTGCCGGACATGCAGCATCCTCGGATTTGCTGTTGCAATGTACACATACTATACACTGAGAATTTTGACAAGTTTTTTAATGATTTTTTTTTTTTTTTTTTGCTTTGGTGTGCATAAATCTGTGAATTAAATGGACTCCTTATAGCAGGGGTCTCCAAACTCGGTCCTGGAGGGCTACTGTCCTGCAGAGTTTAGCCAAAGCCACTGGAAGGCAAGCCTGCAACCTTTAGCCAAAAAAACGTAACGGCTAATGCTAACGCTCCGCCTCTGGCGGTATGCAGGGAAGGAGACCAGAGGCTGTTTTTTGAATGGATGTCAATGGATGAGAGGGTTTACTATGCTGATTAAACAGCTTTTGTGGGGAAATAGGTAATCATTTAATTAATCGATAGCCTGTTTGCTAATCTTCAGCATGTTTTACACTAAACAATATTTTCGTTGGGAACTATATGTAGATTTTAGCTTGATAAAAGTGTATTTTTTTTTTTTTTTTTTAAGAGAAGTCAGACTAGGGAATGTTGCAACCGATGTCACTACCATTACACGATTGGCTGAGAGGTGCCGCACGTGATTAAGTTAGCCGTTACGCTTTCTCCAATGGTAAGAAATGCAGACCCTCTTAACTCCCTATAATATACAATCGCTGGTTTAGCTCCAACTTGCCTCAACACACCTGCTTGGAAGTTTCTAGTATGCCTAATTAGACCTTGATTTGGTGGTTCAGCTGTGTTTAATTGGGGTTGGAGCTAAACTCTGCAGGACAGTGGCCCTTCAGGACTGAGTTTGGAGACCCCTGCCTTATATCATTTGGTTATTTGTCTTTTTGGAAAGATACCTGAATTTACCTAGGAAAAAAGCTTGCAGAAAATACAGTTTTGTGAGAATCACCCTTCAGTCTGATGGTTTACTTTATTGAATATATGTTGAAGCATGTGATTAATCGGGATAAAAATGTTAATCTATTGACAGCCCTAACATATATAAATATAAATAATTTACAAAATGTGCAGTTATTTCAGCACTTTGAGAGCTTTTGTGGAGCAAAATCTTAAAGGCCAAGTAACAGCCACATTTGTGGAAAAAAAGGGAAAATCCTAAACAGAAATATAGGAGTGTGTGTGAATGTGTCCCAGCACTCTTAGTGCTGGGTTGTATCAGGAAGGGCATTCAGCGTAAAACCTGTGCCAAATCAAAATGTGTATGTGTGAAGCAGACCCTGCAAATGAGCGGGAAAAACACTAGGAAGATGGATGAATTTTGTTACTACTAATGCAACAGTTAATGACTATTTAAATTGTGTAATTAAAATGACTGACTTTGTACTCTGTTTGAACATTTCTGTAGGATCTCAAATGTCCAAAGACAGAGGAGAGCACTGAGGATGGTGAACTCACAGAAGTATCCTGGAAGTGGTATGATGCCATGGATGAGGCAATTGGAGGAAGACCTTCATTTAGTCCACCTTCCCTTATTGCCTCATCTGATACAGATGTTGCTTTGACCACATCAGCCTCAGTGAGCCCAGAGCCAGAGAGAACTGGGACAAAAAGAAAAAACTTTGAGGACCTAATCCGAGAGATGGAGGAAAGGGAGGCTGAGAGAGAACGAGAAGCAACGGAGAGGGAGGAGAGACGATGGCGGGAAATGGAGGAGAGGGAGGAACGTAGAGAAAGAGAAAGACAAGAGCGAGAGGACAAACGGGAACGAGAAGCCAGAGAAAGAGAAGAAAGAAGACATCAAGAAGCAATCGAGAGAGAGGAAAGGAGAGAGAAGGAGGCCAAGGAAAGAGAAGAACGATTTCTTCGCCTTCTTGAGATTATTGCAAAAAAAAATAATAAATTTTATTAAAGAAATATTTTTTGATGTAAATGTTGTGATTGATTTAAGAATGGATGATTGTTTACAGAAATGGAAACCATTCTCCAAAATGCTTATCTTTTGTTGTGTATACATATATTTATAATAAGTATAAATTTAAATTCGCGGAAGTATTATGTTCTAGGTCTTAAATAACTATAAACATACTTAGGCATTTATTTATGGCACTTCTTAAGCCGTGTTCTCTGTCGCCTTGACAAACACACTCGTACACATTGAAAGCAAGTCTTTTCTCCAACAAAAAAGAGCCATTTGAAAGATCCAGTACAATTACTAAAATGTATCATGTCTCATGTAATCGCTCAATCAGTGTTTCAGCCGTGCATAAACAGCTTGTAAACAATGTATCAGATAACACCTCAGAGAAGCCATTCATTGACCATAAACTCTAGAGAACATTTTGCAAAGAAATAAAATAAAAAAAATAACTATATTACATATTCATTATATTTATACCATTAACATTTTTTATCATAATGTTAGTATTATAAAAATGGTCTTACATCCAATTGTATACAAATCAGTTATTAATTACCCTTTAATAATCATTTACCACCTGTGTAGTTTACAACATTAGATTTTTGTCCTTGAGAAAAATGAACATGTACTATATCCATGTATCAAAATGAATAGATATTGAATGGAAAGCTCATGAATCTCCATTTCAATACATATTTTATTAAACATATTTTGTTTTATAGGATTAAATTCTCTTAGTATTTTCTTTTATTTAATACTACATATTCTCACGTTTCAGCGCTAGTTCGCTTCTTATTTAACTCAAATTAACGTCAACTGGATGTTTCATTTGCATTATATCCGTGCAGCGAGATGACAATTTCTACCCAAAAGCACATTCTTTTCACGAGTGTTGTCGCGAGTCACGCGCTCGCTGATATCCGATGCAAGGAGAGTTTGAGTTTGAACGCGCGCGTGTATCTGATCGAGAGCAGAGCCATTTGTGCTCGCGCATCACTTGAATGCGCTCTCGACATTTGCCATTAAAATATCGCCATAGAAACGGCCTTAAATAAACTATAAAAAAAAGGGTGAGGATCATATCTGAAAGCTCCAATCGATTTTTTATTGGTTAAAATCAATGGAGAATATCTCGTATTTTTCCGTGGATTTCACGGGATCGGCGCCTGTGCACCAGTGTGTGCACCGCCCTCTTACAAAACCAAGCAGGAAGTGACTAGTCATTATTTCTAGCTTTCATTTTTGCTGAAAGCTAAAACGAATCAGTGTTGTGAAGAACAGAGAAGGACAAATTATATTAGGATTTTTGTGTATTTCTGAATTAACCCAGATTATGTTTTGATTGCAATGGTTATTTACTTTTCAAACCAAAGTTCAGAAAGTGAAAGTAAATTGTAGATCCCTGGATCTTTTACAAGACGAGGAAATGGATTCAAAATCTGCGGAAGAGCTTTCTTGTCCTGTTTGCTTAGACATCTTCAAGGTTCCTGTTATTCTGTCCTGTAGTCACAGTATTTGTAAAGAGTGTCTACAACAGTTCTGGAAAATTAAGGAATCTCAGGAGTGTCCGGTCTGCAGGAGAAGATCCTCAAAACAAGATCCTCCAATTAATTTAGTGTTAAAAAACTTGTGTGATTCATTGATAAAGGAGGGAAATGAGGAGATCTGCAGCTTACACAGTGAGAAACTCAAACTCTTCTGTCAGGAGGACAAACAGCCTGTGTGTTTAGTGTGCAGAGACTCAGAGAAACACGCCAATCACACATTCAGACCCATCAGTGAAGTGCTTTCATCTTACAAGGTAAAAACAAATGCTAAATACAGTGCTAAACATAGGAACAGTATTATTTATATTATATATATATGACAAGTATTTATTTTTGCTCAGACTAAATCTCCATGTCTAAGATTTTCATCTTAACCTGTAGGAGGAATTTAATACAGCACTGATATCCTTACAAACCAAGCGCAAACATGGAGAACAAATGAAAGAAAAGTATGATGGAATAATTGAACACATCGAGGTGAGGATATATAGAGTTAAATACACATTCACACACACAGAGTTTATTAATGTCATTAGTGGAGTGTGTTTTAATACAGAGCTGACTGAAGTGAATGTGATTTGATTTCAGTCTCAAGCTGAGCAAACAGAGCGTCAGATTAAAGAAGAGTTTGAGAAGCTTCATCAGTTTCTCAGAGAAAAAGAAGAAGCTACAATCACTGCATTGAGGGAGGAAGAGGAGCAGAAGAAGCAGAGGATGAAGGAGAAGCTGGAGGAGATAAACAGACACATCTCATCTCTTTCACGCACAATCAAAGACATGGAGGAGATGATGAAAGCCAATGATGTCTCATTTCTAAAGGTGACAAATGAATCTGTCTTCATTCTTTGAACATAAAATTACTTGTCAATATTATATAGAGAGACTCACTGACAATGAAAGTGTTTGATAAGATTTTAAGATGTTTTTAAACTCTATATTTTCCAGAACTTTAACGTCACAATGGAAAGGTGAGTGAGCTGCTCGTATCTCTTCTCTCAGTGGATCTGAACTCAAATTCACTGCAGTTCTGACTCCTGAATGTTCCTCCAGAGTCCAGATCTCACAGAGTCCGGATCCACAGATGAGTCCTGGAGCTTTGATTCATGTGTCACATTACCTGGGTAACCTGTCGTTCAGAGTCTGGAAGAAGATGTTGGAAACTGTCCAACTCAGTGAGTCTCAGCAGATTCGACACCAGAAGATATACACATTTGATAGAAATATAACCACTTGAATTGAAGTAAATCTGAACTGTATTTCAGAAAATCATCAGATCATACAGCGAACTCATAAAAAGTCTATTCCTCGTGGTCTGTGTTTATATATTAGGATACAATAGTGTTCATTGAATACTGATATTAAACCTGAAGCCTCAGTCCATTCTGTTAGTAACAATTGTTATGATAGCATGATTTATGATCTCTTTCAAGAAAGTCTTTATGTGTGTTTTACATTTACATTTCTAATGCCATCATATTTCATCCTCTAATCTGATGTTATTCTCTTTGCAGCTCCATTGACTCTAGATCCAAACACAGCACATTCTTGTCTCAGACTCTCTACTGATTTGACCAGTGTGTCGTACAGTGATGAAGGTAAAAAGTGTCCTGATAATCCAGAGAGGTTTGACGATTATCCGTGTGTCCTGAGTTCTGAGGGCTTTAACTCAGGAACACACTGCTGGGATGTGGAGGTTGGTGACAATACATGCTGGAGTCTTGGAATAACCACAGCATCAAACCAAAGGAAGGGAGAAGTTTTCTTTAAGTCTAATGTCTGGTTTGTGTGGTACATGGACAGCAAATACAGATCACAATCCCCAGAGCAACCCTTGACTGTCTTTACTGTCGAAGAGAAGCTTCAGCGTGTGAGAGTTCAGCTGGACTATGACGGAGGAATCGTGTCATTCTCTAATCCTGTAACCAAAAACTGTCTGTGCACATTCAGGACATCCTTCACAGAGACTGTCTTTCCATTCTTATGTAGTCACTGCACAACTTCCCCTCTGAGGATTTTACCAGTTAAACTGTTTGTAACAGCAGAACATCACAGTTAAATATGAGTGAGTGAGGCTGCCACACCGGATTCTGCAGTCAGGTGCAGTTGCTCCAGAGATTAGGCTTGTTTGACTTCATGCAGCGCTGCGCAGAGAGATCGGCGGCTGACTTGAAGCAGTGCATGCCGGTTAGAAATGTTGTATGCATGAATTTTGCTGCATGAAGTCGAACAAGCATATTGTGTTATTATTGGGAGATGAGAGGGTCTGCATCTCTTACCATTTTAAAAAGCGTAACGGCTAACTTGGATCACGTGAGGCACCTCAGCCTATCGTGTGGCAGTGACATCAGTGTCCGCCGTTTAAAGTTTTATGACAGTCGGTTACAGTTCATGTAATCAGTTTCTTGTGGATTAGTGCGTTGGTCTTGTGAATCAATGTTTATATTTGGTGTTATATCGCTAGCAAACGAACAGTAGGATTGCATTGTTTGTGGAATGTGCTTTACTGTGGAAAAAAGAGCATGAATATCTTTATTAGCTGCAGATTACTAGTCACTGCAGGGCGCATAAAACTACATTTAAGATTACACTAAAACTTAATTGTAATTTAATACATATTTTATTTATCAAAATTATATGTCTTTATTTACTTTTATTCATTAAAAAGCATTTTATCATCATCATTAGGCACACAGTAGTCTGAAATGAGTCTTTGATTTTCGTGGTGAGAACATGATCGGCTTGGAATGTATTTTCAAATCCACATTGAATTTTGCTACATCGATCATGTGATATTTAAAATGCAATCGCAAGTGTCTTAACCGTGAGTGTAAATGCAATTAAGAAATGTAACGTTTAAATGATCGTTTTGCTACAATTTTTGCTTGACCATGTTAAACATATCTAATCATTTCTGTAATACATTTTAATTTTGCAACTCATAAAACATTAAAATATCTGTTTAAATTATATGGTTAGGAAATAGAATATTGAAAAATATATTTTGCACTATATATTTTAATCCAAGAAAATACATTCCAGTAGGTCACATATATATTAGTATATATATATAAGTATTTTTTTGAAGATTGTTGTCACGATCACCGTCAGTACCTGTCTGTTCCCGGACTACACTTCCCATAATCCTCCCTGCCTGTCACATGCACACTCCTCACCAATCACCTGTTGCCTTTCATCTGGACTATTTAAGACTCACTCACACACCACCTCATTGCGAAGTCTTGTTAACCTTTGTTACAACTCTGAGTGTTTACTTATCTGTCTGTCTGCCTGTTACTGTTCCTGTCTGTTACCCGTTTACGATTCCTGCTGCCTGCCTTTGGACTATTTATTGTTATCTGACCTGTGAACGTTATCTGCCTGCCCTGACCATTGCCTGTATTCTGACTACGATTCTGCCTGTCCCTTGCTGTTCCTGTTTGTTCCCGTTTGACCCTGCCTGTACGACCACGCTCACTTTTAATAAAGCTTTGCATTTGGATCCCTGCCTGAGTCCCGCTTCGTTACAGAAGACTTCGCCAAACCAAGATCCAGCAGCTTTTGTGAGTGTTTCTGTCTCATCCAAAATGAACCCATCTGCTCAATTAATGTGTCTCCGTCAAGGAGAGAGAACTATAGAGGATTATGTTGTGGACTTTATTGAACTGGCACCATTAACGTGTTTTAATGAGGAATGCCTCATGATATTCTTTCGCGGTGGACTGTCTGACCCGCTCAGTTCCGTCATGCCACTACATGACCCTAAAGGGACATTAGAACAATATATAGAGCTGGCTTTGCAACTGAGTGGATCTCCCTTTACTGTGGGTGTCGCGGAGGAACGCGACACCTCATCCCCTCACGTAATGGCGGCTACCACAACAACATCGCGTCACGTCTCTGGATCTGTCTGGGAGCGGAGAGGTTTGCGTTCCAGTGTGGCTGATCCACCGCTGACTTCAGCACGAGCGGCTGGCATTCCTAAGCCTCTGCCAGCCGCTACGCACTCAAGCCCGCCGGACGCTACGCACTCAGGCCCGCCGGACGCTACGCACTCAGGCCCGCCGGCCGCCGCACTCAAGCCCGCCGGACGCTACGCACTCAAGCCCGCCGGACGCTACGCACTCAGGCCTGCCGGTTGCAACGCACTCAAGTTCGCCGGTTGCAACGCACTCAAGTTCGCCGGTTGCAACGCATTCAAGCTCTCTGGATGCTATGGACGAGATGGCCACTTCGCCAGTGCCCACGAGCAGGATGGCCGCCCCTCCTGTGTCTGTGACCACAGGGGTCGTTCCAGCCATTGAGTCCGCTCCAGAACCCGAGCTCCTTGCCCTGCCGGCGCCACCCGAGCTCCTTGCCCTGCCGGCGCCACCCGAGCTCCTTCCCCTGTCGAGTCACCCAAGCGCCTTGCCCTGCCGCCATGGCCGCCCGTGGCACCTGACCCACCGTGGCTGCTCGAGTTTCTGGACCTGCATTGGAGACCCCGTTCCTGTCTGTCAACAGGTCTCCAATGCACCCACCCTCCCTCCCTATCTGTACCATTTACGTCGCGAGGACGCGCCTTCCGGAAGGGGGGCGTTATGTCACGATCACCGTCAGTACCTGTCTGTTCCCGGACTACACTTCCCATAATCCTCCCTGCCTGTCACATGCACACTCCTCACCAATCACCTGTTGCCTTTCATCTGGACTATTTAAGACTCACTCACACACCACCTCGTTGCGAAGTCTTGTTAACCTTTGTTACAACTCTGAGCGTTTACTTATCTGTCTGTCTGCCTGTTAGTGTTCCCGTCTGTTACCCGTTTACGATTCCTGCTGCCTGCCTTTGGACTATTTATTGTTATCTGACCTGTGAACGTTATCTGCCTGCCCTGACCATCGCCTGTATTCTGACTTCGATTCTGCCTGTCCCTTGCTGTTCCTGTTTGTTCCCGTTCGACCCTGCCTGTACGACCACGCTCACTTTTAATAAAGCTTTGCATTTGGATCCCTGCCTGAGTCCCGCTTCGTTACAATTGTAGAGTTGTAAAGTATGTTCTTTGCTGAATTTTATACATAAGCATTATTAAATATTATTAGTGTAGTTTTAATGTCTTGACTATTCCATCCACATTTGCATTTAGCCTAAATGTAGGCTACTGTAAGATTGAATTTCTTGCCCCTGAAATACTTTTTGAAATATACTTTGGTATAAGAGTGTTGAAATTTAATATATTTTCTATTTTAAAAAATATATATTTCGTTGAGCTTCACGGTTTACAACATATATTTATTATATTTAAAATATATTTGGTCACTATATATATATATATATATTTGCTGTATCTGTAGGAAACTGTTGATAAAATGTAAAAACATTAAAGTATTGGTGTAAAGTATAAGCAAATGCTCATTGTTCTACTTGTTAAGGCATATAAAAAAGACATTGTCGTGAAGAAGTTGTCTGCTACACTTGTTTAAAGATCAATAATTGCAAATCTCTTTTCTTCACAGCGCCAAAGTCCCTTTGAGACAAGTCATTTCACTCGGCGGCCATCTTTGAAAGGCCTCTCAGGCATGCAAGTACAGCTCCTATCTCTTTAAATGGGGAAACATCAAATTCTCCAAATTTGTTTGCCAAGCTTTCATATTTGAAATAACCAATGATATCTGACAACAACTGTCTCATAAATTTTGTTTTTAAACGCTCGAATCATGACAAAAAATTGTATTTTCCAGGCTGGATCAAGCTAATGCACATATGCAGACCTAAGTGAGTGCGTGTCTCTATAAGAAGAGCACGTCTGACTGTTTCTATAGGAACCGGAGCTTCTAACGGCCGCTGCAGTGACGCAATGACTTTACCAATCGGCGATTGGCTCTTATTTAGAAGGCGGGACTTATTCCGTCATATTGCACGTTGCACTTTCTCCCATTCAAAACAATACGAGTGACGCGTCTTGTGTTATTCTATAAGTTGCGTCCCAAATGACACACTGTACACTATGCACTTATAAACGATGTACTCATCCATGTAGTGCGTGAACTGTATAAGGTTATTTTGTCATTTAACATCGGAGTCTGACATCCCCTTCCCCTCCACTATGTAATTAAAGCTGTGACAGTTGAGTGCATGAAGTGTCCAGCATTCCACACTTCATTTTTTCCGTTAATTTAGTGCATCATCCAGGTATTTAAAGTGTACTTTTTGTTTTTGGAATTTTCAGTGTGAACGCACTACTCGCATTATTTGTACTTAAAAACGTCATAGTACGCAAATTGGGACGCACCCATAGTCTTTGCCCAGCACTCCTGACTACCTCGAGCAAGATTCTGCACCTATAGCACAACAGAATCTTCACCTGACAGTCAGGAGGAGGTTGTAGGACCCAGTACAACTCCAGCAAGAGATCCACAACCATCACCAGGGCCAGATCCAACACCAAGCAATGGTCGCTCTGCGTTTACAATATTTTTATATATATTTTAATATGAAATTCCTTTAATAAGTCACTCTTTTCAAAGAATCAGATGTGTATCCCTGACTTTGGCAGTTTCATACGCGCTCTGAACCACTGATTCGAAACAAAAGATTCGTTAAGCTTCGATGCTTCATGAAGCAGGGCAATTTCAAAACACATCACTAGATATTGTTGAATAAAGTCATTATTTTGTTTTTTGGAGCACAAAAAGTATTCTTGTCGCTTCATAACATTAAGGTTGAACCACTGTAGTAGCTTTCTGGGCATTGAAAGTGTTAATTGTCTTGCTGGCAATGGAGGCCTCACTGAGCCTTCAGATTTTATAAAAAAAAAAAAAAAAAAATCATAATTTGTGTTCTGAAGGTGAACAAAGGTCTTACGGGTGTGGACCGACATAAGGGTGAGTGATAAATGACAGAATTTTCATTTTTGGGTGAACTAACCCTTAATTTTTTCTTGTTATTTTTGCAAAGAATGATCCATTCTTAAGCTTTTGGGAGAGGCGAGAACATTCAAACACAAAAGTGTTTGGATGGCAATTCCCCAGCTAGCCAACATCGAAGTCAAGGAACTTGTAATTACAGTCTACAAGGCCTTGAAGCAGCACACTCTACCGACCTTTACAGTTGTGGTAGTCAGTGTGGTTTGCTGAAGGTGTATGATGGGGATGTGTGTGCCGTCTAGGGCACCACCACACATTGGGAATCCAGCTCTGCTTTCAAAGCCATCAATGATAGCTTACATGTCTGCCTCATTTGGCCTTGTCACATATTAATTCCTAATTTGGCAAAGTGCCGTGCACCTCCCAAAATAGGTCACAGGCTGTGCTGATACCAACTTCAAATAAATTGGCCACATCATGGGACTCTATATTGCTTGCCAATTTATAGAGAGTGATGGTAACTCTCTTTTCCAAGAGTACAGGACTTTTCATTGCAGTTACACTTAAAATGAGTATCTGCAAGAAAATCTGGACAGGAAAAGAGATATTCTGATGATTACTTTGTAAAGAATTCCTCAGATGTTATAATTACCTCCTGTCCTACATTCAATTGATGTCTAATCAAATTCCGCTCAGTTTTAAAATCTGATGTTTCAAATCTGCCAAAAAATATATTTAGTTCATTTGCAAAGGCCAAATCATCATCCCCATGATTATTCAGAAATGATTTCCTCTTCTCCTGTCCTATCATTGTATACACTCACTGCCATGCCTGCCTTAAATTATTATCCCTTATCTTTCTCTCAATCTTTTGCTTATAATTATGTTTACACCTAATCATAATTTACCTTATTTCTCTTTGCATTACTTGTGTGGTTAAAACGTCCCGTTTCCAAAAGATTATTGGAGTTTATGGCTTTACATGATGAATATAATGTGGAAACACCACAAAAGCAAAACAAAGACATATTATGGCATTGGTGAGGATGAAATGAATAGTTTTATCATCCCAATTGAAAAATAATATTCTTCAAGTAGCTGCTGACCTATGTCCAAGAAGACTGTCATCAGAAAAAAGCTCCAAAGGTGCACTGTTTTTATGTGTTATGTAGTTAATTGCATTTACTTTGAACTTTTACTTCTACATGATGGTTAGTAAAATATGAGAACACAGGAAAACATTTAGTTTGGTGTTGATAAAGGGTATATGAGCCTTACTGAAGGCTGAGAAACACTGGCTATCTAAAAAATATTTGCTCATGATTGCTCTGCTGTGTCTGCATGTGAATGCCTGTAATCAGGCAAAATAACTCAGACGATTTATTATATTACACCATGCACTAGGCTTTTTTTAATCTCAAGTATGGGCTTAAGCCCATCAAGATGTGGGTGTTACTACAATGCGCGCTGTCCCTGATTTCCACGCTCTCCGTGGGACGTGGCGCTATAACCAAAGCTGCAGTGGCCTCATATGCAGCAGACCCTGGCAGCAAACAGAGGCTGCAGCAGCCATCAGACACAGTAACCTCTGAAATGGTTTCAGAGGAACGGCTCTCCCCTGTGCAAAAGAGGTTAGGACATTGAGGATAGTCTGAATTCTCTCTTTTGACAAATGCACGACCATCGAGTGTGAGTCCAAAATCATTCATAAGAATGTGATGGACTGACAGGGCTCTAGGCTGCATTCATGCACTTCGTGAAAGTATGAGGGGCCAGAGGTAGTCCGAACAGCAGGACTTTGGACTCATAAGCGAAACCTTTGAATGCAAACCTCAAAAAGAGCCTGTGATGAGGGGCAATCTGGATATGAAAGTAGGCAAGTCCACTGCCATGAAATAGTCCCCAGGCTGAATAAGCATGAGGATCTGTTTCATCTTGATCATTTTGAACGTGCCCTTTGCCAGCACTCTGTTCAGCGGCCTTAAATCCAAGATTGGGCGCATAACACCACCATTTTTCACAACATTCCCGTTGTTCCCTGGGCACTATTTATACTGTTTGTTTGGCCAGGAGAGAGAGAATCTCTGCAAGTAAAAGCGGAGTGCTCTGCTCCAGCACTTCTGATATGATCACGCCGCTGAAGTGCGGTGCTCTGCGAGCAAATTGAAGTGTATAGGCATTCTTGACAACCCAATGCATTGCATTGAACGCGCTCTCTTGGAAGGTGGTCTCTCTCTCTCCATGGACATCGTTCTCTTCCTCTGCATTGGACTGTCAGGAAGTCTGCTTCTGGGTCCGCTAGGTGCCTGGACTGGCGGGGAACTTGTTTTGCGCCCTAACAGGACTTCTTGTTAGTTCTCTGATGAATCAGTGGTTCAGGATCACATTGCAAGCTCATGCTTGGAGCAAACTCCCTCAGGTGGTCCCTCAGTCAATCTAGACTGTTTTTGCACCTCCACAATATTCTCTGAGAACACCCCTACAGCATCACCAAAGAGGCCTTGGGGGTTCACTGGGCGTCGAGCAGCTGTGATTTATCTGAGTCACACATTTCTGTGAGCATGAGCCACAGATGCTGCAGCACTACCCATGCTACACCTGACTCCTTGGGTGACCTTCTTTGCTGCACAGAGGGCGAGATCCGCTGCTAATGAAATGACTCCAGGTCCGGGCCTTCCTGTTCCAGGTACTTCAGGAGTCTAGTCTGAAACACCTGCAGGATCGCCGTTGAATGTCGGCAATAAGGGTAGGCGTACTAATGGAAGATCTGCCCCCAATTGCCTCATCCATGGCAGCATACCACTTCAAGGATGCTGCTGTGAGTTCACTATCCTCAGTGCTCAATCCTGTAATTGGTGGACATATGTTATCTTATCAGTAGAGCCTCCCGAGGGAGCTGTTCGTATCCTCTCTGCATTGAGCACAACAGCGAACCTCGCGCAGAGAATATTGATAAGCAGGTCTTCACAGTAGTGGCAATCAGATCCTCGTAGGTTTGCTTCGGTTTGGGCACGGCCCAAGCACAACACAAAGCTGTTGTGCAAATCTGGGAACTCTTATCGGCCCACCAGACATGCGGCATCCTCAGATGGACATTTTGTTGATTCGCTGGATCACAGGAGGGGATTGCTTCTCGTGTCGTCCGCTCTTCTCACGCAGGTCTACAGTGAAGGATTTTCCCTAAAGTGTAAGCCTTTATGCAATGTTAAGAGACTGACTCGAAAGGGAACTATGAATTAAACCAGCGTCTCGCCAGTGAAGTTTTGATGGATGATGATTGCAATCAGTGTAAAGAACATGCGGTGATGTACAGGAGTCATATAGCAAGCACGTGCGAGTCTGTTATATTGATGCGCAAACATAGTCCTTTTCAGTACTGCAACTTGGCTAACATGTAAACAAGCTCTTTGCTGTTGCACTGTACACATACTATACACTGAGAAATTAAAAAAAAAAAAATTAAGATATTTTGCTTTGGTGTGCATAAATGTATGAATTATATGAACTCCTTATATAATTTGGTTATTTGGTGTCCTTTTGGAGGCTCCAAGTGTCCTTTTTTGGAAAGACACCTAAATTTACCTAAAAAAAAAATAAAAAAAAAAAAAAAAAGCTTGCAGAAAATACAGTTTTGTAAAAAAAAAAAAAAATACCCTACAATCTGATGGTTTACTTTGCTGGATATAGCAAATGCTGACGAAATGAACGTGTCAAGATAAATGGCATATACTTAATTGCTATTATTCGCACAGAAGCATGTGATTAATCGCGTTCATCAGAACATTTTGCAAAGAAATAAAATTAAAAAAATTACATATTCATTATATTTTATACCGTTAACATTTTTTATCATAATGTTAGTATTATAAAAATGGCCTTACATCCAATTGTATACAAATCAGTTATTAATTACCCTTTAATAATCATTTACCACCTGTGTAGTTTACATTAGATTTTTGTCCTTGAGAAAAATGAACATGTATTATATCCATGTATCAAAATGAATAGATATTGAATTGAAAGCTCGTGTGTCCCCTCCACACACTGACAGTCTCAATCTCAATACATATTTTATTAAACTTTTGTTTTATAGGATTAAATTCTCTATTAATTTTCTTATATTTAATACTACATATTCTCACTTGATTCTTTATTCAGTCCATTGAGTCCAGAATATGCTTGAAAGCACAAATAAAATAAAGGTAAAACTATACAACCAGTCTGTCTTTGTTACGGTGTATGTGGTTGCAGAGATGAGGTGTACACGGAGATCCACAAAACAGGGTATTTAATAAACGAAGGAGAGAAGAACACAACCATAACACACTTCACTTAACAATAGAACAGACAAGGAGTGCAGGGAGTGAGTCCATTATAAAGGGTGTGAGGATGATCAGGATCAGGTCCAGGTGCAGGTGATGAGTGCAGATGGGGAGATGACAAGGGAGTGAGTGCAGCTGTGGAAACAGGAGGATCTTGGGAAATGGAGTCCGGGAACAGAGGGAACTGTGACATTTACCCCCATGGCGGGTCAGAGGCCGTGGGCGGCCATGGCGGGACTGAAACCCCACCCATGAGATACGTGGGCAGGACCATGTTGGAGGGTTGGAGCTGGCTCGTCAAAGGCCGGAGAGGCGAGCTTGCAGGCTGCTGGAGAGGGCTCGTGGATAGCTGGAGCGGGCTCGTGGAAGCCCGGAGCCGCTGGTTGTGCCCAAAAGTCAATAAGCCATTCAGCCTCCTTTGGCGGCTCATGGAAGGCTGGAGCGGGCTCGTGGAAGGCTGGAGCGGGCTCGTGGAAGGCTGGAGCGGGCTCGTGGAAGGCTGGAGCGGGCTCGTGGAAGGCTGGAGCGGGCTCGTGGAAGGCTGGAGCGGGCTCGTGGAAGGCTGGAGCGGGCTCGTGGAAGGCTGGAGCGGGCTCGTGGAAGGCTGGAGCGGGCTCGTGGAAGGCTGGAGCGGCTGGTTCCGCCCAAAAGTCTATCAGCCATTCGTACACATTAGGTGAGGGATCAGGTTGGGAGGCTGGTTCCACTAGAGGCTCTGGTGAGGCAGCGGCCGTCTTCTTGGGCCGTCTGGGCCTCGCGGTGGCTCTCTTTTTAGGCGGCTTGGGTTTGGGATCTGGCAGGACCATCAGGGAATGCCCACTGGAGCGGTAGGTGGAGGAAATCGGCGGCTGGTGAACTGGCCAGGCCGCCTGTGTTTCTGAGAGGGCTGGACGAGGAGAATACAACTCTTTTTGAACCTCTTCAATTTCGAACTCGGAACCATTAAGAAAGAGAATCAGATTAATAGACTCAACTAGGGAAAAGAGGCATTCAGGTTCAATGTAACGAATCATCTCCTCGTCCACACCCTTCAGAAAACAAGTGTTCAAAATTGCATCCGGCCAGCTCACCTTACTAGAAAGCTCGGCGAATTCCTCCACATACTTCTCCAGCGGGCGGCCGTCCTGTCTGGCAGTCCAGAGGCGGTCCTCCGCCGAGAGCTTGCGTCCGCTTTTCTTTGGGGGCACAGGAACAAGGAAGATACCCATTATAAAACTTCTGGATCTCCAGTCGGTTTGGTCTGTTCTTCTGTTATGGCGTATGTGGTTGCAGAGATGAGGTGTACACGGAGATCCACAAAACAGGGTATTTAATAAACAAAGGAGAGAAGAACACAACCATAACACACTTAACAATAGAACAGACAAGGAGTGCAGGGAGTGAGTCTATTATAAAGGGTGTGATGATCAGGTCTAGGTGCAGGTGATGAGTGCAGATGGGGAGATGACGAGGAAGTGAGTGCAGGTGTGGAAACAGGAGGATCTTGGGAAATGGAGTCCGGGAACAGAGGGAACTGTGACAGTCTTCAGAAACTCTGCCCTCTTACAAAACCTACAAGGAAATGACTAGTCATTATTTCTAGCTTTCATTTTTGCTGAAAGCTAAAACGAGTCAGTGTTGTGAAGAACAGAGGAGGACAAATTATATTAGGATTTTTGTGTATTTCTGAATTAACCCAGATTAAATTTTGGTTCTAATGGTTATTTACTTTTCAAACCAAAGTTCAGAAAGTGAATGTAAATTGTAGATCACTGGATCTTTTACAAGACGAGGAAATGGATTCAAAATCTGCGGAAGAGCTTTCTTGTCCTGTTTGCTGTGAAATCTTCAAGGTTCCTGTTATTCTGTCCTGTAGTCACAGTATTTGTAAAGAGTGTCTACAACAGTTCTGGAAAACTAAGGAATCTCACGAGTGTCCTGTCTGCAGGAGAAGATCCTCAAAACATGAACCTCCAATTAATTTAGCGTTAAAAAACTTGTGTGATTCATTGATAAAGGAGGGAAATGAGGAGATCTGCAGCTTACACAGTGAGAAACTCAAACTCTTCTGTCAGGAGGACAAACAGCCTGTGTGTTTAGTGTGCAGAGACTCAGAGAAACACGCCAATCACACATTCAGACCCATCAGTGAAGTGCTTTCATCTTACAAGGTAAAACAAATGTCTCTCATTTCAAGTGCTAAATACAGTGCTAAACATAGGAACAGTATTATTTATAGACAGTATTTAGTTTTGCTCAGACTAAATCTCCATGACTTCCCAGACAGCATGGTGACATTGATACAATGTTGAGTTTTTATCCAAACCATCATTTTCGTTGAAATTGACATTAAACACTGTAATGTATGTTGGAGCAGCATTGAAATTTTGATGAAAGTCGACAGCAAACATGGGTCGAGACTGTAACATTGAACTAACAGTCATTTTTAGTTGATGACCACAAGATCCTGCAGGTGTTTCCCAATCAGTGGGGCGTTTTCAAACAACAATGGCCATTTTCAACCACTTTAACCTGTTTTGCTCTAATCTACTGGGGGCTTGGTTTAGGGTGGGCACTCATGATTTTAGCAAGTCTATTGAAAAATGGTTGAAAAACACCAAATGTGTACTGATTGGTAAACACCCATTTTGGTTCTGCATGTGTTATAGGCAGATCGGACACTTCATGTGTGAGTTACAACAACTTCCTGTTTCATGGTGAAACATCGAATTTTGTCAGGCCGCATGATGTTGATTTGATTAAAGCTCTAGGAGGAGTTTGTTAAAGTACAACATGTGGAAATGGCAAAAACTGCTAAAATTTTGCAGAGAAAATTCAAAATATCTCACTTCCTGTTGGTTTTTCAGATTTTGCACCCAGGGATTTTTTTGTAGGTATTGGGCTGTTACATGTGTCTACCGAATTTCATACCTGTACATGAACGTAGCACGAAGGACGCTTAATTGAAATTTTGTAGGTGGCGCTATCAAGCCATTTTGCCACACCTAATTCTGATACCCATATCAGACGTAAATTTTCACCATTTCTGACGCTTGTGCAAAGTTTCATGAGTTTGAGCATGTTTAGGCCCTCAAAATGTGATTCGGAGAAGAAGAATAGTTGACTGAGCAATTACCATAGGGCCCTCACACTATCGGTGCTCTGGCCCTAATTAATGTTTTACACTGTGATTAACTCCTTGTAGAGATTTAACCATAACCACATCATATATGGTTATTCTAATCTTAAGGCCTTAGGAATGTTAATTTGCAGAGATCTTGAGTTTTCGCTGAAGGCCGTGTCCGTGGCGGGCTGACAAATTCTGATGTTTCGCCATGAAAGAGGAAGCTGCTGTAACAATGTCTGATCTTCTCCAAACTTCACGTTTGAAAAGAGACCTGGCCTGAAGACATCTATATGCCAGTTAGTCATAGCGCCACCTGCTGGCAACAGGAAATGGCATGCTTTGCACTGTAATGCACTCCCAGAAAAACACATTTGTATATGCCATTAAGTACCAAACATGCTAGAAACACGTTAAATCATGCAACACTTGGCTAAGTGCTAATGTATGTGATTAACGCCACGAAACAGGAAGACGTTGTAACTCATGCATACAATGTCCAATCTGCCCCAAACTTCACATTTGATAATAGTCCTAGCCTGAAGACTTCTCAAAATTCAGTTATAGTCAAAGTGCCACCTGTTGGCAGCAGGAAATGTTGTGCATCAAAATGACTGCCATATTTCTCCTCTATTTATCCACTTAAATGACTATCGCCCACTGTTTACAGTATTCCTAAGCCAACTGGGTGGCGGTGAGCCCAGTTGCGAGGGCCCTTTCATCGCTGCTTCCAGCTTTAATTTATGTTGACATTTCAGTTGATGGAGCCCCGCACATGACATGCAAGAAAAAAAATTAAATCGTGCACACGATTAATAAAAAATGTGCATGATTTATAAATCGAGGGAACGAAATAGTAAATTGTGCGCACGATTTAGCCTACTATTATTTTCCTGCATGTCACGTCTGGGGCTCCTTAATTTTCAATGTTTCAACAAAAGTAATTTATAATCAACAGAACAATAACATTTATCAAACGATATTACCAATGATTATTTTTGTTCATTTCAATGTTAATTCAACATTGGTGATGTATAATCAGTCATAGTGTAACGCTGATTCAATGTCATTACCATTGATTTTTTGTTGAAATCTCATTGTTTCAACATTAATTGAGGGTGCAAAATGTGATACTAAACCAACATCACTTTGTAACGTTAATTCAATGCAATTAGCATTGATCATCAACACTGACTCAACATTGTTTCAATGATTACATGCTATCTGGGTTACTACTGATATTCTGCACTGAGCTTCAACCCCTCCGATGTTCACATCTTGAATGTAACAGCATTGGCACAAAACATGTTTGGTTTGAAAATCAGTAGAAATGTCACGGGTTACTAAATAATACAACAACAAAAGCATCCAAACATACAATGTTTAAACCTCTTAGCTACATAAGTTTCACAGATTTTCATCTTAACCTGTAGGAGGAATTTAATACAGCACTGATATCCTTACAAACCAAGCGCAAACATGGAGAACAAATGAAAGAAGAGTATGATGGAATAATTGAACACATCGAGGTGAGGATATATAGAGTTAAATACTCCACATTCACACACACAGAGTTTATTAATGACATTAGTGGAGTGTGTTTTAATACAGAGCTGACTGAAGTGAATGTGATTTGATTTCAGTCTCAAGCTGAGCAAACAGAGCGTCAGATTAAAGAAGAGTTTGAGAAGCTTCATCAGTTTCTCAGAGAAGAAGAAGAAGCTACAATCACTGCACTGAGGGAGGAAGAGGAGCAGAAGAAGCAGAGGATGAAGGAGAAGCTGGAGGAGATAAACAGACACATCTCATCTCTTTCACGCACAATCAAAGACATGGAGATGATGAAAGCCAATGATGTCTCATTTCTAAAGGTGACAAATGAATCTGTCTTCATTCTTTGAGCATAAAACTACTTGTCAATGATATATAGATAGACTCATTGACAATGAAAGTGTTTGATAAGATTTTAAAATGTTTTCAAACTCTATATTTTCCAGAACTTTAACGTCACAATGGAAAGGTGAGTGAGCTGCTCGTATCTCTTCTCTCAGTGGATCTGAACTCAAATTCACTGCAGTTCTGACTCCTGAATGTTCCTCCAGAGTCCAGATCTCACAGAGTCCGGATCCACAGATGAGTTCTGGAGCTTTGATTCATGTGTCACATTACCTGGGTAACCTGTCGTTCAGAGTCTGGAAGATGATGTTGGAAACTGTCCAATACAGTGAGTCTCAGCAGATTTGACACCAAAAGATAGTTCAGATATACGCTAAAACATTTGATAGAAATATAATCAATTGAATTTCTACGTAAATCTGAACTGTATTTCAGAAAATCATCAGATCATACAGCGAACTCATAAAAAGTCTATTCCTCGTGGTCTTTGCTTATGTATTAGGATACAATAGTGTCAGTGTCAGTAACAACTGTTATGATAGCATGATTTATGATCTCTTTCAAGAAAGTCTTTATGTGTGTTTTACATTTCTAATGCCATCATATTTCATCCTCTAATCTGATGTTATTCTCTTTGCAGCTCCGTTGACTCTAGATCCAAACACAGCACATCCTCGGCTCACACTCTCTACTGATCTGACCAGTGTGTCGTACAGTGATGAAGTTAAAAAGTGTCCTGATAATCCAGAGAGGATTAACAAGTATCTGTGTGTCCTGAGTTCTGAGGGCTTTAACTCAGGAACACACTGCTGGGATGTGGAGGTTGGTGACAATACATGCTGGATTCTTGGAATAACCACAGCATCAAACCAAAGGAAGGGAGGAGTTTTCTTAAAGTCTAATGTCTGGCGTGTGCTGTACATGGACAGAAAATACAGCTCACAATCCCCAGAGCAACCCTTGACTGTCTTTACTGTTAAAGAGAAGCTTCAGCGTGTGAGAGTTCAGCTGGACTATGACCGAGGAACAGTGTCATTCTCTAATCCTGTGACCAAAAACTGTCTGCGCACATTCAGGACATCCTTCACAGAGACTGTCTTTC
Organism: Hypophthalmichthys nobilis; assembly: GCA_037950665.1. Taxonomy (NCBI): domain Eukaryota; kingdom Metazoa; phylum Chordata; class Actinopteri; order Cypriniformes; family Xenocyprididae; genus Hypophthalmichthys; species Hypophthalmichthys nobilis. Next base: position 23,809,092 of record CM075489.1, read on the forward strand.
CATTCTTATGTAATCACTGCACAACTTCCCCTCTGAGGATTTTACCAGTTAAACTGTTTGTAACAGTAGAAAATCACAGTTAAATATGAGTGAGTGAGGCTACCACACCGGATTCTGCAGGCAGGTGCAGTTGCTCCAGAGATTAGGCTTGTTTGACTTCATGCAGAGCTGCGCACTAAAACTTAGTTGTAATTTATTTATGTAATTTTGCTGATAAACTCTCAGATGAACAGAGGTAAGTCTGCTGAATTTATACCTCTTGACATTGGTTGAGTTGATTAACTGAATGCTCTCCACCTGTGCTAATTAGGTTAATTATCTGAACTTGCTCCTCCCAAACTTTGTTAATAAAACATCATATCATCATCATTAGGCACACAGTAGACTGAAACGTGTCTATGTGATTTTCGGGGTGAGAACATGATCGGCTCGGAATGTATTTTCAAATCCACATTGAATTTGGTACATTGATCGTGTGATATTTATTTAAAATGCAATCGCAAGTGTCTTAACTGTGAGTGTTAAATGCAATTAAGAAACGTAACGTTTAAATGATCGTTTTGCTACAATTTTTGCTTGACCATGTTAAACATATCTAATCATTTCTGTAATACATTTTCATTTTAATTTTGCAACTTATAAAACATTAAAATATCTGGTTTAAATGATATGGTTAGTAAATAGCAAATGTAAATTCAATTAAGCCAATTGAAAAATTTTGATGTGATCAATCACTAGAAAATGTTGAGTTGGAGTGGTCTGATTTGTTTTTTTTTTTACGGTGTATAATTCTTTAATATTGGATTCTGGAATCCACTGCCACTTCAATATCTTTTGAGTGCCGCACACATTTTGGCCTTTGTTTGCTATGCAAGGGTATATAAAAAAACTGGTTGTTTGAATAAATACAGCATTTTCTTTTATAACATAAGATTTTGGCCGAATTACATAAAAAAAGTGAGTGCCCACATAGCTACAATAAACTTTAATGTGATTGTAATGAAGGGTCAACAGAATGTGGATCCATTTGCAGCTTTTATTAACACAATGATCAATGCAGACAGGGGCAACGGCAAAAACATAAACAGGGACAGGCAAAGGTCGAGGCAGGCGGCAATCAAACAGAGTCAGGTCACAGGCAGAGATCGAGGCAGGCAGCAAACAAACACAGTCCAATAAACAGACAGAGATCAGGGCAGGCGGCGGGGAAACACAGGAGATAAACAATCTAATCGGCAACAGAGTAACAATCCACAAGAAAACGCTCAGAAATGATCACCGGGGCAAATCAAGACTTTGCAATGTATGTGTGTGTGTCTTAAATAGTGTGAGTGTGATGTGGTGCAGGTGCGTGTGCAACCAGTCCCGGGAATGAGGGCGTATGGGAAACGTAGTCCGAATGGGTGAAAGTCAATATTCAGGTGACGGCTCCCTCCGGTGGTGCGGAGGAGGAGGTGCGGGAGCCACATTCGTGACAGAGTCCCCCCAATCTGATTGGTTTTGTTGACAGTATGTGCGTAAGAATCTGGTGAGTTCTTGGTTCATGCGTTCGGTCTGTCCATTGGATTCGGGATGGTACCCTGATGTGAGGCTGATGTTGATATTTAATTGCTTGAAGAAGGCTGCCCATACCTGGGATGTGAACTGTGGGCCTCTGTCAGACACGATGTTCTCTGGAAGACCGTAGAAGCGAAACACGTAGTTGCAAAGAATCTCTGCCGTCTCAAACGCAGTGGGTAGCTTGGGAAGTGGTATGAGTCGGCACTCTTTGGAAAAGCGATCAATTATTGTGAGAATAGTGGTATGACCATGGGACTCAGGGAGGTCGGTGACAAAGTCAATGGCTATATGAGACCAGGGACGTCGAGGAATGGGCAGCGGTTGTAACAGACCAGCTGGGGCTTGATGTGGTGTCTTAGAGGTTTGACAGGCTGTGCAATCGTTGATGAATTGGATGGTGTCTGTTAACATGGTGTCCCACCAGAACCGGTTCTGTAGCAGATGAAGTGTGGTTGTAATACCTGGGTGGCCAGAGCTGGGGAAATCGTGAACTTGGTGTAGTAATTTGTTGCGGAGGTGTGCGGGTACAACTTCGACTTCAACGATGAAAGGAAGTTCTGGGTCAGGATGACGGAGAATGGGCGCTGTGGTGAATTGTTCTTACAGTTCTTGAAAGGCGTCCACTGCCTCGTGGGACCAGGAGAGGCGTGTGGATTGTCGCTTAGTCATGGAAGTTAATGGGGCCGCAACACCACTGAAGTTTCATATGAACCGCCTGTAAAAGTTGGCAAACCCCAGAAATCGTTGTAGTTCTTTCAGAGTGCGTGGTTGTGGCCACTCGAGCACTGCCCTTACTTTACTGTCATCCATCGCCACTACCTCCTGACTGATGACATATCCCAGAAACAATGTAGAAGTACGGTGAAACTCACACTTCTCAGCTTTGGCATACAGTTTATGTTGGATGAGTCGTTGTAATACTGCCTGGACATGTTGGACGTGTTCCTCGAAGGTACTGGAATAGATGAGGATGTCGTCAATGTAGACTATGACCCAACGATTGAGCATGTCCCGAAAGACGTCGTTGATAAATGATTGAAAGACGGAGGGACTGTTGGATAGCCCGAACCGCATGACAAGGGTCTCATAGTGGCCGGTAGCGATGGAAAAGGCCGCTTTCCATTCATCCCCCTCTCTGATACGAATCACGTTGTATGCATAGCAGAGGTCCAGCTTGGTAAAGTACTTGGCCTGTCTTAACTGTTCTAGGGCTGCGGGAACCAATGGCAGAGGATAGCGAAACTTTACCGTAATGTCGTTCAATCCACGATAGTCAATACAGGGCTGAAGGCTGCCATCCTTCTTTTTAACGAAGAAGAAACCTGATGCCGCTGGGGATGTAGAAGGCCGGATAAAACCCTTGGCTAATTCTTCCTCGATGTATGCTTTCATAGCTGCTGACTCTGGCTGTGACAGGAGAAACATACTGCCCTTAGGGGGCGTGGTACCGGGAAGAAGATCAATGGCACAGTCGCTGGAACGGTGAGGAGGTAATTCGGTTGACTTGCTTTTACTGAAAGCGATCGCCAGATCAGCATACTCGGCAGGTATGTTGGGTTCGTCGATGTTGGTCTCGTGAACTGAGACGGTTTGAACTGGGATGGGAGTGATCTGTTTCAGGCAGCGTTCGTGACAGGTGGCGTCCCATTGAACGATCTGGCCCTCCTTCCAGGAAATATGTGGGTTGTGAGTTCTGAGCCACGGGAGACCAAGGATGACTGGATTGTTGGGTGAATGGATGAAAAAAAATCGAATGCGCTCGTGATGGAGAACTCCCACTTGCAGAGTGAGTTCAGCGGTGATGTGCGCCACTCTTCCCCCTCCGACGGGCCTTCCATCTAGCGCCTCCACTGTCAATTGAGAGTTACAGTCCGTCAGCATAATATTGTGTTCTTTGATGAATGTATCTGACATGAAATTACCTGCTGCCCCAGAGTCCAAAAGTGCGTGAGTGTATATATGTTGATTGTTAACTGTTATCTGAACGGGAATTTTGAGGCAGTTAGAGGAATAGTCGGTGGAAAGTGGAGAACTCACCGCTTTCGGGTTGGATGGATTGGGTCGGATGGGGCAGTTGATCTTGATGTGGCCGGCCTGACCACAGTATAAGCACAAATGAAGCTGTCGTCTTCATTCTCTCTCCTCTGGGTGAAGTGGGGTGTACCCGAGCTGCATGGGTTCTGACGAGGGGTTGGTCAGAGTGGACAGACGGACAGGGCGCCGTGAGCGGAGGAGGTTGTCAATGTGAATGGCTAATTCAATGAATTCGTTAAGCGATCTTCCCTCGTCGCGGCATGCGAGCTCAGCTTGAAGCTCCAGAGATAGTCCTTTGCGAAACAGTAATTTCAGCGTGTCCTCGACCCAGTTCGTTTGAGCGGCAAGGGTATATATTCAGCGGCTGTGGTTCTACCTTGACACAGCGACAGCAGTTGATCTCCAGTGCCTTTGCCTCCCTCAGGGTGCTCGAAGACCTCTTTGAAGCTTTGCAGGAAGGCAGAAAAGGTGGGAAACACTGAACTATCCTCTCTCCATACCGCCGTGGCCCAATCCAGCGCTTTACCAGTTAACAGGGAGCATACGAAGGATATCCGACTGGACTCGGTGGGATAGAGAGATGGCTGCTGGTTGACGAAGAGAGAGCATTGGAGAAGAAATCCCTTACATTTTGCGGGGGTACCGTCAAACTTCTCCGGGAGTGCGAGTCGTGGGTTTACTGTGGGAGCGGCAGTGAAAGCGTGGCTGGAGGGAGCAGCAGGCGGTGGCGTGGCTGGAGGGAGCAGCAGGCGGTGGCGTGGCGGCTTCGGCGGCGTTGAATTGAAGACTCAGCAGGGTCTTTACCAGCTCCTCGGTAAGAGAAGTCAACCGGTTCAGTTGATGTTGATGAACCGTGAGCTGGTTGGCCTGGGCGGTCAGCTCGGTGGAGATCTCCATGAAAGCTGCTGGATCGCTGTTTGGCGAAGTCTTCTGTAATGAAGGGTCAACAGAATGTGGATCCATTTGCAGCTTTTATTAACACAATGATCAAAGCAGACAGGGAAAACGGCAAAGACATAAACAGGGACAGGCAAAGGTCAAGGCAGGCGGCAATCAAAAAGAGTCAGGTCACAGGCAGAGATCGAGGCAGGCAGCAAACAAACACAGTCCAATAGACAGGCAGAGATCAGGGCAGGCGGCAGGGAAACACAGGAGATAAACAATCCAATCGGCAACAGAGTAACAATCCACAAGAAAACGCTCAGAAATGATCACCAGGGCAAATCAAGACTTCGCAATGTATGTGTGTGTGTGTCTTAAATAGTGTGAGTGTGATGTGGTACAGGTGCATGCGCAATCAGTCCCAGGAATGAGGGCCTATGGGAAACGTAGTCCGAATGGGTGAAAGTCAATATTCAGGTGACGGCTCCCTCTGGTGGTGCGGAGGAGGAGGCGCGGGAGCCACATTCGTGACAGCGATGCACTTACTGCCTCAAATGCGACCGTTGTAATGACAGACAAACACATGTCCAACATTCGCTGGTCAAAAACTGAATCCATTTCTGAATCCATTTCAGCTTGATTTTGGTAAAATGTTAATAATATAATGACATATGGAACTGTCTGACCATATATTAAGCCATTTTAACAGTGGCTGACCCCCAAAAATGAGTGATATAGCCTAGTTTTCTAAAACATATATTTATTTACTGTGTCAATATTGTGACTAATTTTTAAATTAGTGTGACCAAATTATTTAAAAATAAAATGTTTGAAACAACATTTAATAATTCACTAACAAGTCACTCATGCACATCCTTTTGTGAGATCTATTCCCATGTAACACAGAGCCCTGCATGTACCATGAAGAAAAATACTGTCCATAAATTAAGAAATTATTGATCACTTTTTATTAAATTGTCCCTTTGTATTGGTTAAAACATGATAAGCCAAAAAAGATAAGAAGTCTTTTTAAATATATTTCAAAATAATAAAAATAATGGCCAAAAATATATTTGTGTAAATATGTTTTCTAGCAAAAAAAAAAAAAAAAAAAAATTAAAACATTAATATATTGAAAATATATTGAAAAAGAATATTGAAAAATATATTTTGCACTATATATTTTAATTCAAGAAAATACATTCCAGTAGGTCATCGGTTCCCAACAGGGGGGTCCCGGCCCACAAGGGGGCCTCAGCGAGCTCTGTGGGGGGTCGCGTCATATTTTGAAAAGTGATGAGCAGTGAGCGTTAAGAACGATCAAATTACATTAGCTAATTTTATCCATGATGCCCTGGCTGACCAAAAAATGGACAAATTTGTAATTCGTCCTCCACAAAAACGACCAAGTCCCACTGATTCGCCTACAGCAGCTGATAGTAATGACCCAGGCATACTGGACCCAGGTGAGGAAGCTCCCACCAATTCGGGTCGCAGTCTAAGCAATACTGGAAACACTAAATGCAGGAAATACCAAGATAGTTACCTGAACTATGGTTTTACTTCATTTTCTCGTAACAAAGAGTCCCTGCCCCAGCCACAGCGCATTTTCTGCGCCAAAGTCCTTGCTAACGAATGCATGAGGTCAGCCCAAACTAATGAGACATTTTCAGACAACTCATCCCCAATACTGCGACAAGCCCAGGGCATTTTTTGAGCGCAAGGCAAAAGAACTGACACACTCCCAAAATGAGATGAGGGAAGTCACAGCTACTGACAAGAAACTTTTAAAAATATCGTATACAGTTGCTGAAAAATCGCCAAAGCAAAGAAAGGACATACAATTGCAGAAACTTTGATTTTGCCATGCGCAACAGAGATTGTCAAGGAATTATTTGGAGAGGATAAGTCAAAACAATTGGCTAAGATACCATTATCAAATAATACGGTCAAACGTCGTGATCGAAACAATGTCAGAAGACGTGAGGAGTCAGCTTTCTGCGCGACTTCGTGGTAATAACTTTGCACTTCAAATAGATGAGTCTACCGACGTGTCAAAAATGGCACAACTCCTCGCATACGTTCGTTATGAATGGGAAAACGAGGTAAAAGAAGATTTTTTGTTTTGTAAAGAGCTCCGTACCACGACAACGGCAAACGATATTTTTGAAACTTTGGATAATTTCATGAGATCAAATGAGATAAACTGGAGCGACTGTATTGGGATATGTACTGATGGAGCTGCCGCGATGACTGGCAGGCAGTCCGGGGTAGTTCAGCGTATCAAAGAGGTTGCTCCCTTTGCCGTTTCAACTCACTGCTTTCTGCACAGAGAGGCGCTTGCTACAAAAGAAATGGAACCCAGTCTACATGGAGTTTTAGATGTGGCCGTAAAAATCGTGAACTTTGTGAAAGCCAGAGCCACCAACTCCCGGTTATTCACTGCTCTCTGCGAAGAGGTAGGCGCTGATTACCATGCCCTGCTGATGCACACTGACGTGAGATGGCTGTCCAGGGGGCGGGTGCTGATGCGTCTGTTCAGCCTGAGGGAGGAGTTGCGTGACTTTCTTGCGGACAAAAGACCAGAGCTTGCAGAGTTTTTGGACGATGACAAATGGCTCGCTCAACTCAGCTACCTTTCAGACATATTCGGTGAAATGAACAAGCTTAACAGAGCAATGCAAGGTGCAAACATAAACACTGTGGTGCAGCATGAACGAATAGAGGCTTTTAAAAGAAAACTACACATGTGGAAAACCCGTGTCTCCTCCGGAATCAGTGACATGTTTGAGCACACCCATGCATTTATTGCAGACAGACACTTGAATTTTAAAATCATTCAACGTCAAATAACAGTGCATCTATCAAAGGTCCTGGAGAAATTTGATAGTTATTTCCCAGCTCTAACTGAGGAGCAGGCTGCTGATTTTCTGTGGATCAGAAACCCCTTCACTGAGAACATTGAAGCAAAGCTTCCAGCTACTCTGCCATCAAGACTTCTGGAAGAGCTTATAGAAATATCCTCTGATGCCAGCCTGAAAGCCCATTTCAGTGAGGTCCCATTGGAATCATTCTGGTCTGAAATTGCAGAAGAACACCCAGTCTGTCACACAGCTGCAATGAAGGTGCTGATTCCCTTTACCACCACCTACCTTTGTGAAGCTGGGTTTTCAACCATGACAGCCCTTAAAACCAAATACAGGGCCAGACTGACCCTTGAGGATGATATGCGTCTTGCCCTGTCAAAGATCTCTCCACGCATTGACCAAATTATTACTCACTGCCAGCAGCAATCATCACACTGATTGATAAAGCCTCACAAATAACATGCAAGTATTGAGGTTCCAGACAGCAGTCATTTTGTAATAGCCTATCTGTCTTCATTCTTTTTTTTCTACACACCAGTGTGAATACTGATATTTTTGTTATTGCATTTCAAATAGGGCCAATTTCTAGGCTACTCCTATGGCTTACGTTTTAAAAATTACAAATGGCCCACTGATGTTTTTTTTAATTGTATTTTCAATATTATATAGGCTATTATTTTTGTATAAGCTTATCTGGTTATAGTAATAAACATACCGTTTGTTTGAAAACAACATTTTTTGTCATCCTTGCTGCAAGCTTACAAGAGCGATGATAACATTAAATGTGAAGGGGGGCCCTAAAATATTTTCTTGGGAAAAAGGGGGTCTCAGACAAAAAAAGGTTGGGAACCACTGCAGTAGGTCACATATATATTAGTATTTTTTTTGAAGATTGTAAAGTTGTAAAGTATGTTATTTGCTGAATTTTATACATAAGAATTTTTAAATATTATTAATGTAGTTTTAATGTCTTGACTATTTCATCCACATTTGCATTTAGCCTAAATGTAGGCTACTGTAAGATTGAATTTCTTGCCCCTAAAATACTTTTTGAAATATACTTTGGTAAATGAGTGTTGAAACATAATATATTTTCTATTTTAAAAAAATATATTTCATTGAGCTTCACTGTTTACAACATATATTTGGCATATTTAAAATATATTTGGTTACAAAAATATATATATATATATATATTTTGCTGTATGGGTGGGAAGCTGTTGATAAAATGTAAAAACATTAAAGTATAGTTATTAAGCATAAGCGAATGCTCATTTTTCTACTTGTTAAGGCATATAAAAAAGACATTGTCGTGAAGAAGTTGTCTGCTACTCTTGTTTAAAGATCAATAATTGCAAATCTCTTTTCTTCACAGCGCCCAGCACCAAAGTCCCTTTGAGACAAGTCATTTCACTCGGCGGCCATCTTTGAAACGCCTCTCGGGCATGCAAGTGCAGCTCCTATGTCTTTAAATGGGGAAACATCAAATTCTCCAAAGTTGTTTGCCAAGCTTTTGATTAAATTTAAATATTTGAAAATCACCAATGAAATCTGACAACAACTGTCTCATATATTTTGTTTCTAAACGCTCAAATCATGACACAAAAAGGTATTTTTCAGGCTGGATCAAGCTAATGCGCATGTGCAGACCTTAGTGTGCGTCTCTATAGGAAGCGCGTGTCTGTTTCTATAGGAACCGGAGCTTCCAACGGTCGCTGCAGTGACGCGATGACTTTACCAATCGGCGATCAGGGACTTATTCCATCATATTGCACGTTGCACTTTCTCCCATTCAAAACAATACGAGTGATGGGTCTTGTGTTATTCTATAGTCTTTGCCCTGCACTCCTTCTGACTACCTCGAGCAAGATTCTGCATAACAGAATCTTCACCTGACAGTCAGGAGGAGGTTGCAGGACCCAGTACAACTCCAGCAAGAGATCCACAACCATCACCAGGGCCAGATCCAACACCCAAGCAATGGTAGCTCTGCGTTTACAATATTTTTTTATATATTTTAAAATGAAATTCCTTTAATAATTATATTGTTTTCATGACAGGGGGACGTAAACGTAAAGGGAAGAAAAACAAGTCATGGAAGCTGTGGAAAAGGGCCTTGACTGCATTTTCCAGCATAAAGCTGCTTCAGGTGGGGACTACGTGCGGTACGAGAGGGACAGATTGGAATGGGCGAAGGTAGCTGAGAGGAACCATCGAGATGCATACAACAAGCTCTTTTCTTTGTCGGGTTTTTACCTGAAAAAACTAGAAGTTTTATTACAGCCTCCCAGTTACATAACTTTTATCTTCAGAAGTTGACAATATACTTGTTTCATTGTGAAGTGTTTGTAGTACAATTTGTACAAAAAAGGTTACTTTAATTTAGGTGCAATCTAAGCTATTTTTTCCTTTTCCTGAAAGAACTTGATAGAACTGTTCTGTTTTTATATGAATGCTGCCCAGTAACAAAAGTGAAGCAGAAGTTTTGTCTTCATAACTTGGTAAATGTTGTCAGGAGGTATTCCTGAATTGTTTTGGTCACTTTGGCATTTTTTTTTTTTTTTGTGCTGGATTTCTTATCAGTGTTTTTATGACAACTGATATGTATGATATGTTCTCCCTCATTGACTTCATGAGTGGAGTTTGAATGGCATCATCATTGATCTGTTCCTGTGGCTGCTGAAGTATTTCACAACTCTCTGAGTGTAGTGGGCTGTTGATGAATTGCAGATTGAAGTTCTCACAGAAGTTGTGTAGCACAATACATGCTGTGATAATGTATTTTATGTTGCTTGTCCTCAAGTCATTCTTTTTTCATCAGAGTCCGCCATCTGCCCTTAAGGCATCCAAATGCATGCGTGTCCGACTGTGCCTTCAGGGAAAGGCTTCATAACATTCTTGCTTAGACTGTATGCAGAGTCATCCACAATCAAAACAGGTATTTCAACCCTGTAAAAGGGTTCAAAAATGAAAATTCTGTCATTGATTACTCATGTCGTTCCACACCCGTAAGACCTTCGTTCATCTTCAGAACACAAATTAAGATATTTTTGATCAAATCTGATGGCTCAGTGAGGTCTGCATTGCCTGCAAGACAATTAACACTTTCAGATGCCCAGAAAGCTACTAAAGACATATTTAAAACAGTTCATGTGACTACAGTGGTTCAACTTTAATGTTATGAAGCGACGAGAATACTTTTTGTGCGCCAAAAAAACAAAACAACGGCATTATTCAACAATATCTACTGACCGATTTCAAAACACTGCTTCCTTAAGATTCACAAATCTTTTGTTTTTCGAAATCGTGGTTCGGAGCGCATTTCAAACTGCAAAAGTCATGCCCCCAAGTGGTGAACCATTGAACTTTTGAAACACTTATGACGTAACGAAGCCTTGTTTACTGAAATCATGTGACTTTGGCAGTTTGATACGCGATTCGAAACAAAAGATTCGTAAAGCTTCAAAGCTTCATGAAGCAGGGCGATTTTAAAATACATCACTAGATATTGTTGAATAAAGTCATTATTTTGTTTTTTGGAGCACAAAAAGTATTCTCGTCGCTTCATAACATTAAGATTGAACCACTGTAGTCACATGAACTGTTTTAAATATGTCTTTAGTAGCTTTCTGGGCATTGAAAGTGTTAATTGTCTTGCTGGCAATGGAGGCCTCACTGAGCCATCGGATTTTATAAAAAAAAAAAAAAAAAATCATAATTTGTGTTCTGAAGGTGAACAAAGGTCTTACGGGTGTGGACCGACATAAGGGTGAGTAATAAATGACAGAATTTTCATTTTTGGGTGAACTAACCCTTAATTTTTTCTTGTTATTTTTGCAAAGAATTATCCATTCTCAAGCTTTTGGGAGAGGCGAGAACATTCAAACACAAAAGTGTTTGGATGGCAATTCCCCGGCTAGCCAACATCGAAGTCAAGGAACTTGTAATTACAGTCTACAAGGCCTTGAAGCAGCACACTGTACCGACCTTTACGGTTGTGGTAGTCAGTGTGGTTTGCTGAAGGTGTAATGATGGGGATGTGTGTGCCGTCTAGGGCACCACCACACATTGGGAATCCAGCTCTGCTTTCAAAGCCATCAATGATAGCTTACATGTCTGCCTCATTTGGCCTTGTCACATATTAATTCCTAATTTGGCAAAGTGCCGTGCACCTCCCAAAATAGGTCACATGCTGTGCTGATACCAACTTCAAATAAATTGGCCACATCATGGGACTCTATATTGCTTGCCAATTTATAGAGAGTGATGGTAACTCTCTTCTCCAAGAGTACAGGACTTTTCATTGCAGTTACACTTAAAATGAGTATCCGCAAGAAAATCTGGACAGGAAAAGATATTCTGATGATTACTTTGTAAAGAATTCCTCAGATGTTATAATTACCTCCTGTCCTACATTCAATTGATGTCTAATCAAATTCTGCTCAGTTTTAAAATCTGATCTTTCAAATCTGCCAAAAAATATATTTAGTTCATTTGCAAAGGCCAAATCATCATCCCCATGATTACTCAGAAATGATTTCCTCTTCTCCTGTCCTATCATTGTATACACTCACTGCCATGCCTGCCTTAAATTATTATCCCTTATCTTTCTCTCAATCTTTTGCTTATAATTATGTTTACACCTAATAATAATTTACCTTATTTCTCTTTGCATTACTTGTGTGGTTAAAATGTCCCGTTTCTAAAAGATTATTGGAGTTTATGGCTTTACAAGATGATGAATATAATGTGGAAACACCACAAAAGCAAAACAAAGACATATTATGGCATTGGTGAGGATGAAATGAATAGTTTTATCATCCCAATTGAAAAATAATATTTTTTAAGTAGCTGCTGACCTATGTCCAAGAAGACTGACATCATAAAAAGCTCCAAAGGTGCACTGTTTTTATGTGTTATGTAGTTAATTGCATTTACTTTGAACTTTTACTTCTACATGATGGTTAGTAAAATATGAGAACACATTTAGTTTGGTGTTGATAAAGGGTATATGAGCCTTACTGGAGGCTGAGAAACACTGGCTATCTAAAAAATATTTGCTCATGATTGCTCTGCTGTGTCTGCATGTGAATGCCTGTAATCAGGCAAAATAACTCAGACGATTTATTATATTACACCATGCACTAGGCTTTTTTTAATCTCAAGTATGGGCTTAAGCCCATCAAGATGTGGGTGTTACTACAATGCGTGCTGTCCCTGATTTCCACGCTCTCCGCAGGATGCGGCGCTATAACCAAAGCTGCAGTGGCCTCATATGCAGCAGACCCTGGCAGCAAACAGAGGCTGCAGCAGCCATCAGACACAGTAACCTCTGAAATGGCTGTGCAAAAGAGGTCAGGACATTGAGAATAGTCTGATTTCTCTCTTTTGACAAATGCACGACCATCGAGCGTGAATAAGAATGTGATGGACTGACAGGGCTCTAGGCTGCATTCATGCACTTTGTGAAAGTATGAGGGGCCAAAGGTAGTCCGAACAGCAGGACTTTGGACTCATAAGTGAAACCTTTGAATGCAAACCTCAGAAAGAGCCTGTGATGAGGGGCAATCTGGATATGAAAGTAGGCAAGTCCACTGCCATGAAATAGTCCCCAGGCTGAATAAGCATGAGGATTTGTTTCATCATGATCATTTTGAACGTGCCCTTTGCCAGTGCTCTGTTCAGCGGCCTTAAATCCAAGATTGGGCGGATAACACCACCATTTTTCACAACATTCCCATTGTTCCCTGGGCACTATTTATACTGTTTGTTTGGCCAGGAGAGAGAGAATCTCTGCAAGTAAAAGCGTGGTCTGCTCCAGCACTTCTGATATGATCACTCCGCTGAAGTGCGGCGCACTGCGAGCAAATTGAAGCGTATAGGCATTCTTAACAACCCAATGCCATGCATTTAGGTAGCTTGATAAGGGACGCAGCGGTGTCTGCTGTGGTGAGGGCTGCGTTTCCATCTGTAGATATGACAGGTAATGGATCCACAGCTCGAGGCACAGGGATATTCACATCTGTCACCTCGGGCTGCACCAAGATTTCGTTCTGCAGAATGTTGCCCTGAGGGGAGGTTTTGCTTATACCGTGGACAGCATTTTGAGGTGGAAACAAGCTCTGATATTGAGGTATGTTTGTTTTTGTGTTTATTACAACTCTTTGAAGCGGTTAAACAACATTTAAACACTGCTTGCTCCAACTCGAACGTGCTCTCTTCATGGACATCGTTCTCTTCCTCTGCATTGGACTGTCAGGAAGTCTGCTTCTGGTCCACTAGGTGCCTGGACTGGCGGGGAACTTGTTTTGCGCCCTAACGGGACTTCTTGTTAGTTCTCTGATGAATCACTGGTTCAGGATCACATTGCAAGCTCATGCTTGGAGCAATCTCCCTCAGGTGAGCATCGGCCCACTTGGGACGGAAGTGGGTCATCATTCTAGACTGTTTTTGCACCTCCACAATATTCTCTGAGAACGCTCCTATGGCATCACCAAAGAGGCCTTGGGGATTCACTGGGCATCGAGCAGCTGTGATTTATCTGAGTCACACATTTCTGTGAGCATGAGCCACAGATGCTGCAGCACTACCCATGCTACACCCGGTAACTGGTGGACATCATATCATTCCATCAGTATAGGAGACCAGGTGCTCTGGTGGGTGATGAGAACGCAGGTGCTGGGCTGGTGTTACCTTATCAGTAGAGCCTCCTGAGGGAGCTGTTCGTATCCTCTCTGCATTGAGCACAACAGCGAGCCTCGCACAGAGAATATTGATAAGCAGGTCCTCACAGTAGTGGCAATCAGATCCTCGTAGGTTTGCTTCAGTTTTGGGCACGGCCCAAGCACAACACAAAGCTGTTGTGCAAATCCGGGAACTGTTATCGGCCCGCCAGACATGCGGCATCCTCAGATGGACATTTTGTTGATTCGTCGGATCACAGGAGGGGATTGCTTCTCAATGTCGTCCGCTCTTCTAACGCAGGTCTACAGCAAAGGATTTTCCCTAAAGTGTAAGCCTTTATGCAATGTTAAGAGACTGACTCGAAAGGGAACTATGAATTAAACCAGCGTCTCGCCAATGAAGTTTTGATGGATCAGTGTAAAGATGATGCGGTGATGTACAGGAGTCACACAGCAAGCACGTGCGAGTCTGTTATATTGATGCGCAAACATAGTTCTTTTCAGTACTGCAACTTGGCTAACATGTAAACAAGCTCTTTGCTGTTGCACTGTACACATACTATACACTGAGAAATTTGAAAAGTTTTTTTTAAGATTTTTTGCTTTGGTGTGCATGAATTTATGAATTATATGGACTCCTTATATAATTTGGTTATTTGTTGTCCTTTTGGAGGCTCCAAGTGTCCTATTTTTGGAAAGACACCTAAATTTACATAGGAAAAAGCTTACAGAAAATACAGTTTTGTAAAAAAACACCCTTCAATCTGATGGTTTACTTTGCTGGATATAGCAAATGCTGACGAAATGAACGTGTTAAACAAGATAAAAGGCGTATGCTTAATTTCACATTAAGTGTGCGATTAATTGCTATTATTCGCACAGAAGCATGTGATTAATGACGATTAAAAAAAATAAATCTATTGACAGCCCTAACATTTAAATATAAATAATATACAAAACATGCAGAGTTATTTCAACACTTTTTAATTCTTGATTTCTGATCACTTCTTGCAGAGCTTTTGTGGAGCAAAACCTTAAAGGCCAAGTAACAGCCACATTTGTGTGTCGTGTCAGGAAGGGCCTTTGGCATAAAACCTGTGCCAAATCAAAATGTGTATGTGTGTGAGAGAAGCGGCCCCTGCAAATGAGTGGGAAAAACACTAGGAAGATGGATGAATTTTGTTACTACTAATGCAACAGTTAATGACTATTTAAATTGTGTAATTTAAATGACTCCCTTTGTATTCTAACATTTCTGTAGGATCTCAAATGTCCAAAGACAGAGGAGAGCACTGAGGATGGTGAACTCACAGAAGTATCCTGGAAGTGGTATGATGCCATGGATGGGGCAATTGGAGGCAGACCTTCATTTAGTCCACCTTCCCTTATTGCCTCATCTGATACAGATGTTGCTTTGACCACATCAGCCTCAGTGAGCCCAGAGCCAGAGAGAACTGGGACAAAAAGAAAAAACTTTGAGGACCTAATCCGAGAGATGGAGGAAAGGGAGGCTGAGAGAGAACGAGAAGCAACGGAGAGGGAGGAGAGACGATGGCGGGAAATGGAGGAGAGGGAGGAACGTAGAGAAAGAGAAAGACAAGAGCGAGAGGACAAACGGGAACGAGAAGCCAGAGAAAGAGAAGAAAGAAGACATCAAGAAGCAATCGAGAGAGAGGAAAGGAGAGAGAGGGAGGCCAAGGAAAGGGAAGAACGATTTCTTCGCCTTCTCGAGATTATTGCAAAAAAATAAAATATTTCTTTAATAAAATTTATTTTGATGTAAATGTGATTGATTTAAGAATTTCCATTCTTAAAATTTCTCTAAACAAGCATCCATTCTCCAAAATGCTTATCTTTTGTAGTGTATACATATATTTTATAGTTCACATATAATTATAAGTATAAATATATTTTAGAACAAACATTTTATTTGTAGGAATTCACTGTAAATTATAGACATTTCACATATTTGCCAATCTCTTCTTGAGAGGTTGATATAATAACATTAATTAATTTAAATATTTTTAAAATTATGGGTGTTGTCTGAACATTATCGTTGTAAGACACCAAACACTTAAAAATATAAAACATGTTTATTATTTTGCTTTATCTGACTACTAGAAAGCAAGAAAGACAGACAGAGATCACCTGCCTCATCAAAATACAGCTGCAGGATTGGCACAGCTGCGTTCAGGTGGCAATAAGATGATGTGAGGGTCACAGTCTGTTAATGTGTATTAGAGATGCGCGAATCAGCTCCAACATCACCCGAATCTGCAGTTAAATACAAACCATCCACCCACCCGCACCCATGATTTTCTCTGAATTAGATATCCGCACTCGATCGTCACATTACAATAATTCAAATTCTCAGTGTTAAGCGAGATGATATGGTAACATATTACATTGAAGTAGGCTGCTTTAAAATGAACATTTATTTTATGAAAGAACCAGTACAGTTACTGAAATGTATCATGTCTCATGTAATCGCTCAATCGGTGTTTCAGCCGTGCATAAACAGCTTGTAAACAATGTGTCAGATAACACCTCAGAGAAGCCATTCATTGACCATAAACTCTAGTCTAGAGAACATTTTGCAAAGAAATAAAATAAATAACATATTCATTATATTTTATACCATTAACATTTTTATCATAATGTTAGTATTATAAAAACAGCCTTACATCCAATTGTATACAAATCAATTAATTACCCTTTAATAATTATTTACCACCTGTGTAGTTTACATTACATTTTTGTCCTTGAGAAAAATGAACATGTACTATATCCATGTATCAAAATGAATAGATATTGAATTGAAAGCTCATGAATTCAATCATGAAATGTGTGTCCCCTCCACACACTGACAGTCTCAATCTCAATACATATTTTATTAAACTTTTGTTTTATAGGATTAAATTCTCTTATAATTTTCTTTTATTTAATACTACATTCTTTATTCAGTCCATTGAGTCCAGAATATGCTTGAAAGCACAAATAAAATAAAGGTAAAACTATACAACCAGTCTGTCTTCAGAAACTCCTCCCTCTTACAAAACCTACCAGGAAGTGACTAGTCATTATTTCTAGCTTTCATTTTTGCTGAAAGCTAAAACGAGTCAGTGTTGTGAAGAACAGAGGAGGACAAATTATATTAGGATTTTTGTGTATTTC
Organism: Hypophthalmichthys nobilis; assembly: GCA_037950665.1. Classification (NCBI taxonomy): domain Eukaryota; kingdom Metazoa; phylum Chordata; class Actinopteri; order Cypriniformes; family Xenocyprididae; genus Hypophthalmichthys; species Hypophthalmichthys nobilis. Next base: position 23,826,292 of record CM075489.1, read on the forward strand.
TGAATTAACCCAGATTATGTTTTGATTGCAATGGTTATTTACTTTTCAAACCAAAGTTCAGAAAGTGAAAGTAAATTGTAGATCCCTGGATCTTTTACAAGACGAGGAAATGGATTCAAAATCTGTGGAAGAGCTTTCTTGTCCTGTTTGCTGTGAAATCTTCAAGGTTCCTGTTATTCTGTCCTGTAGTCACAGTATTTGTAAAGAGTGTCTACAACAGTTCTGGAAAATTAAGAAATCTCAGGAGTGTCCGGTCTGCAGGAGAAGATCCTCAAAACATGAACCTCCAATTAATTTAGTGTTAAAAAACTTGTGTGATTCATTGATAAAGGAGGGAAATGAGGAGATCTGCAACTTACACAGTGAGAAACTCAAACTCTTCTGTCAGGAGGACAAACAGCCTGTGTGTTTAGTGTGCAGAGACTCAGAGAAACACGCCAATCACACATTCAGACCCATCAGTGAAGTGCTTTCATCTTACAAGGTAAAACAAATGTCTCATTTCAAGTGCTAAACATAGGAACAATATTAATAGACAGTATTTATTTTTACTCAGACTAAATCTCCATGTCTTCCCAGACAGCATAGTGACATTGATACAATGTTGAGTTTTGATCCAAACCATCATTTTGGTTGAAATTGACATTACAATGTTTAATGTATGTTGGATCAGCATTGAAATTTTGATGAAAGTCGACAGCACACATGGATGAAGACAGTGATATTGAACTAACAGTGATTTGTAGTTGATGACCACAAGATCCTGCAGGTGTTTCCCAATCAGTGGGGCGTTTTCAAACAACGATGGCCATTTTCAACCACTTTACCTGTTTTGCTCTAATCCACTGGGGGCTTGGTTTAGGGTGGGCACTCATGATTTTAGCAAGTCTATTGAAAAATGGTTGAAAAACACCCATTTTGGTTCTGCATGTGCACTTCTCAGTAGTCTAATCAATTCCTCCTTATTAGAGAGAAAACAGGTGCATCCTATACAGTAGTGTTGTTTGTTGAACCAACTGACTTCTCTGGGTTGCAAACAATGGTGCATCTTTCTTATCATTTTTGTTCTTTTGTTTTTTGTGCTTGTTATTTGCATTTTATATATATTTATATTGTACTAAGTCTAATAAGATATAGATCGAATAAGATATTTATTTAAAAAAGTTATTAAAGAGTTCCTTTAAAGTCTCTCTCTGTAGTCAATAATTTTATCCCTTAAAACTCATCTTGGATCATCAAAATCACATATTTAAACACTCACTCGCACGAGCTCAGAGATTCACTCTGTCAACTTACTGAGGCAAACGCTGCACAATGATATCACTTTTTACAATGTCAGACACATAACGGTAATTAATATGATTAGCGTTTTGCTTGACTACATTATCAAACAGCTAATAATGTGTTGCTAATGTGTCACCAACTATGTTCCCGTTCACGAGTCTGCCTTCTAACAATCTGAATCCTTACAAACGCTTTAAACAACCAAGAACGTCAGTGGAGAAAGGCATATAATTCATCTTAACATCATCATATACTTCATACACCCACCATATTGCTAAATTTACCCAATTTTTCATATCAACAGAAAAATATACCGTGATAACCTTCTTTTGAGACTCCCTTGTGCAGTCAGTTAATGATATGCTAAAGCCCGCCGGCACATTGATGTGATTGGTTACAAGGTAGTTTATGACATCAGAAACACCAGCGATTTCAAACCACAGGTTTGAGACTGTCTTTGGTTTACTGCAGTTTTAAAGGAGAAAATACTCAACAATGGTGTTGACTTGACAGTATGAAGTTGACTTGACAATGAAGAGAGGGGTGGGTTTGTTTGGGTTGATTTCAAATATCAACAGTGTTCAACAACCAATTTGAGAAATCACATACAGCACCTTTAAAAGATTTTCCCCAAATTCTAAAATGGTCAGAAATTTGTTGTCGTACCACTGAAGTGTAGCTTAATGTTGTTTCAACAATAACTTACATCAGATCTCAACATTAATTTATGTTGACATTTCAGTTGTATTTTCTACGGAGCCCCGCACATGACATGCAAGAAAAAAATTAAATGCGCGTGATTTATAAATCGAGGGAACGAAATAGTAAATCGTGCACACGTTTTAGCCTACTATTATTTTCCTGCATGTCATGTCTGGGGCTCCGTAATTTTCAATGTTTCAACAAAAGTAATTTAGAATCAACAGAACAATAACATTTATCAAACGATATTACTAATGATTATTTTTGTTCATTTCAATGTTAATTCAACATTGGTGATGTATAATCAGTCATAGTGTAACGCTGATTCAATGTCATTACCATTGATTTTTTGTTGAAATCTCATTGTTTCAACATTAATTGCGGGTGCAAAAGTGATATTAAACCAGCATCACTTTGTAACATTAATTCAGTGCAATTAGCATTGATCATCAACACTGACTCAACATTGTTTCAATGATTACATGCTATCTGGGTTACTACTGATATTCTGCACTGAGCTTCAACCCCTCCGATGTTCACATCTTGAATGTAACAGCATTGGCACAAAACATGTTTGGTTTGAAAATCAGTAGAAATGTCACGGGTTACTAAATAATACAACAACAAAAGCATCCAAACATACAATGTTTAAACCTCTAAGCTACATAAGTTTCACAGATTTTCATCTTAACCTGTAGGAGGAATTTAATACAGCACTGACATCCTTACAAACCAAGCTCAAAAATGGAGAAAAAATGAAAAAAAAGTATGATGGAATAATTGAACACATCGAGGTGAGGATATATAGAGTTAAATACTCCACATTCACACACACAGAGTTTATTAATGACATTAGTGGAGTGTGTTTTAATACAGAGCTGACTGAAGTGAATGTGATTTGATTTCAGTCTCAAGCTGAGCAAACAGAGCATCAGATTAAAGAAGAGTTTGAGAAGCTTCATCAGTTTCTCAGAGAAAAAGAAGAAGCTACAATCACTGCATTGAGGGAGGAAGAGGAGCAGAAGAAGCAGAGGATGAAGGAGAAGCTGGAGGAGATGAACAGACACATCTCATCTCTTTCACGCACAATCAAAGACATGGAGGAGATGATGAAAGCCAATGATGTCTCATTTCTAAAGGTGACAAATGAATCTGGCTTCATTCTTTGAGCATAAAATTACTTGTCAATGTTATATAGAGAGACTCACTGACAATGAGAGTGTTTGATAAGATATTAAAATGTTTTCAAACTCTATATTTTCCAGAACTTTAACGTCACAATGGAAAGGTGAGTGAGCTGCTCGTATCTCTTCTCTCAGTGGATCTGAACTCAAATTCACTGCAGTTCTGACTCCTGAATGTTCCTCCAGAGTCCAGATCTCACAGAGTCCGGATCCACAGATGAGTTCTGGAGCTTTGATTCATGTGTCACATTACCTGGGTAACCTGTCGTTCAGAGTCTGGAAGAAGATGCTGGAAACTGTCCAACACAGTGAGTCTCAGCAGATTTGACACCAAAAGATAGTTCAGATATACGCTAAAACATTTGATAGAAATATAGTCACTTGAATTTCTAAGTAAATCTGAACTGTATTTCAGAAAATCATCAGATCATACAGCGAACTCATAAAACGTCTATTCCTCGTGGTCTATGCTTATGTATTAGGATACAATAGTGTTTATTGAATACTGATGTTAAACCTGAAGCCTCAGTCCATTCTGTCAGTAACAACTGTTATGATAGCATGATTTATGATCTCTTTCAAGAAAGTCTTTATGTTTTACATTTACATTTCTAATGCCATCATATTTCATCCTCTAATCTGATGTTATTCTCTTTGCAGCTCCGTTGACTCTAGATCCAAACACAGCACATTCTTGTCTCACACTCTCTACTGATCTGACCAGTGTGTCGTACAGTGATGAATATAAAAACTGTCCTGATAATCCAGAGAGGTTTGACGATTATCTGTGTGTCCTGAGTTCTGAGGGCTTTAACTCAGGAACACACTGCTGGGATGTGGAGGTTGGTGACAATACATGCTGGATTCTTGGAATAACCACAGCATCAAACCAAAGGAAGGGAGGAGTTTTCTTAAAGTCTAATGTCTGGTTTGTGTGGTACATGGACAGTGAATACAGATCACAATCCCCAGAGCAACCCTTGACTGTCTTTACTGTCGAAGAGAAGCTTCAGCGTGTGAGAGTTCAGCTGGACTATGACGGAGGAACAGTGTCATTCTCTAATCCTGTGACCAAAAACTGTCTGTGCACATTCAGGACATCCTTCACAGAGACTGTCTTTCCATTCTTATGTAGTCACTGCACAACTTCCCCTCTGAGGATTTTACCAGTTAAACTGTTTGTAACAGTAGAAAATCACAGTTAAATATGAGTGAGTGAGGCTACCACACCGGATTCTGCAGGCAGGTGCAGTTGCTCCAGAGATTAGGCTTGTTTGACTTCATGCAGCGCTGCGCAGAGAGATCGGCGGCTGACTTGAAGCAGTGCATGCCGGTTAGAAATTTTGTCCGACTTGAGACAGCGGCGATGCCATGTGACTGTGACGTATGGCATCAAAGTACCGTGAGAGCAATTCGAGAGCAGCCAGCTGGTTCATTCTGCGCAGCTTCTCCAGAGCGGCTGCACGAGCACTGATGACGACACAGCTGTTTCACGATTGGCCGGATTCACCGCATGACAATGATCATGTGTGTTTCGTGTTTATTCTGAAACCTTCAGTTCCACTAATGCTCAAAAATATGTACTTTTATAAGTTAAAGCTGTTTTCATGTAGTCATGATGTTATATTATGTCATGTTTATCAAAATAAAACTGATAAAAACGTAGACCCCACTAAATTGGTATTTAAATAATATATGCTTATGTTGAACTTAATTCTTGTACAAACAGACGCTGTTAGCAGTACATAAAGTTTTGAATGAAAATGTCTCGGAAATATTTTTTGACAAAAATTGCATTTATTTCACTTCAGCTTTGATAAAGTACGCAAACACAACGTGAGCATCACTATGGGAAGCAAAAAAGTGTCAGACTTCACGTCTCCGTTTTCAGCTCCTCCCCGACAGGCATTCTGTCTCAAGTCAGACAACATTTCTAACCAGCATGCACTGCTTCAAGTCAGCCGCCGATCGGTCTGCGCATCGCTGCATGAAGTCGAACAAGCATATTGTGTTATTACTGGGAGATGAGAGGGTCTGTATCTCTTACCATTGGAAAAAGCGTAACGCTAACTTGGATCACGTGAGGCACCTCAGCCTATCGTGTGGCAGTGACATCAGTGTCCGCCGTTTAAAGTTTTATGACAGTCGGTTACAGTTCATGTAATCAGTTTCTTGTGGATTAGCATGTTGGTCTTGTGAATCAATGTATATATTTGGTGTTATATCACTAGCAAATGAACAGATTGCATTGTTTGTGGAATGTGCTTTACTGTGGATGTTGCTTGACCATGTTAAACATATCTAATCATTTTTGTAATACATTTTCATTTTAATTTTGCAACTTATAAAACATTAAAATATCTGTTTAAATGATATGATTAGGAAATAGCAAATGTAAATTCCAATCATTAGAAAATGTTGAGTTGGAGTGGTCTGAATTTTTTTTTTATGGTGTATAATTATATAATATTGGATTCTGGAATTCACTGCCGCTTCAATATCTTTTGAGTGCCGCACACATTTTGGCCTGTCTTGTTTGCTCTGCAAGGGTAAATAAAGAACTTGTTGTTTGAATAAATACAGCATTTTCTTTTATAACATAAGATTTTGGCCAAATTACATAAAAAAGTGAGTGCCCACATAGCTACAATAAACTTTAATGCGACGCACTTACTGCCTCAAATGCGGCCGTTCTAATGACAGACAAACACGTGTCCAACATTCGCTGGTCAAAAACTTTCTAAATCCATTTCAGCTTGATTTTGGTAAAATGTTAATAATATAATGACACATGGAACTGTCTGACCATATATTAAGCCATTTTAACAGTGGCTGACCCCCAAAAATGAGTGATATAGCCTAGTTTTCTAAAACATATATTTATTTACTGTGTCAATATTGTGACTAATTTTTAAATTAGTGTGACCAAATTACATAAAAATTAAACGTTTAAAACATTTAATAATATTTCACTGATGTATTTCAACAGGTCACTCATGCACATCCTTTTGGGACATCTATTCCCATGTAAGAAAAATACTGTCCATAAATTAAGAAATTATTGATCACTTTTTATTAAATTGTCCCCTTGTATTGGTTAAAACATGAAAAGCAAAAAAAGATAATTAATCTTTTTAAATATATTTCAAAATAAAAAAAAATGGCCAAACATATATTTGCTAAAATATTCCTAAAATATATTTGCGTAAATATATGTTCTACCAATATTTTTTTGAACATTATTCGTATATTAAAAAAAAAAAAAAACATTTAAAATATATTGAAAAAGAATATTGAAAATTATGTTTCTGTTCTGTTTTTATATGACTGCTGTCCAGTAACAAAAGTGTAGCAGAAATTTTGTTGTGCTGGATTTCTTGTCAGTGTTTTTTATGACAACTGATTAATAAAATCCTCTAAAGTTTTTGGGAGAGGCGAGAACATTCAAACACAAAAGTGTTTGGATGGCAATTCCCCGGCTAGCCAACATCGAAGTCAAGGAACTTGTAATTACAGTCTACAAGGCCTTGAAGCAGCACACTGTACCGACCTTTACGGTTGTGGTAGTCAGTGTGGTTTGCTGAAGGTGTAATGATGGGGATGTGTGTGCCGTCTAGGGCACCACCACACACTGGGAATCCAGCTCTGCTTTCAAAGCCATCAATGATAGCTTACATGTCTGCCTCATTTGGCAAAGTGCCTTGCACACCTCCCAAAATAGGTCACATGCTATGCTGATACCAACTTCAAATAAATTGGCCACATCATGGGACTCTATACTGCTTGCCAATTTATAGAGAGTGATGGTAACTCTCTTCTCCAAGAGTACAGGACTTTTCATTGCAGTTACACTTAAAATGAGTATCCGCAAGAAAATCTGGACAGGAAAAGATATTCTGATGATTACTTTGTAAAGAATTTTCCAAACTCAACAGAACATGAAGTTTTAATTCAACCCTAAAGGTCAATGTGAGAAAGCAGCGGCTGTTAAACATACGTGATTATTTCAGCATGGGGTGTCAGTGCTTGTCTAAACTAGTGACCTTGATGCTGAGGTGTGTGAGACCTGATGAATAAGATCAGTACAAACATTTATTTATTTGAATTAAATATTTTAATCACTATTTTGTCATTTTTTCATTGTCATTTGATTTACATGTTTATGCCCAAAGTTCTTATTTAATATTTAAAGTAGTTGACTGTCATTCTCCTCTACCCTGTGCATTACATTAATTTAAGATTAATTAAATATTTAACATTGTTAAATTTATTTAAGGCATGTACTGCGCATAAATTCATTAAAATATGTTAAAAGTCTGGAATAAAAGCACCAGCGCACACAAGCAATCCTTTTGTCAGTCAAATTCATTTAAAAATATAAACTCAACAGGTATTAATATTGTATAATATATATAATCATATATTATATAATTAAAAATTCCCAGCACATTAAAATGAACATGCATTTAAATATGTATTTCACAAAGAATTCAACTCTGAACGATGCTCGCTTATGAATGTTTTATTATTTGTATGTGAATTTCTTTGTACACCTGATTTAGCTTGAGAACTGTACTTTTATTGTGGAGTGTGTTGTGATGTGACGTCACAAAGCGGCGCCGCGCTCCAGCGTCCGTGATTCGGCTGGAGAAAGGTTTGTATTTAAAGTGTTTGTATTTAAACTAATGTTTAATTATTGAATGTAACATTGAAATGCATTATATAACATTTATGAACGCTATTTTTCGTGATTAAAGCGCATTTACATGTGAGAAACAGAAAAGGTGCGTTTCATTTAGCTCCATATTTAGTGAATCATAAACACGAATTCGGTTACTGGCAAGTAGTGATGGAGAAACGGATTTTTGTGAAACTTAGGAGTCAACTGAATCAATTACTACGCAAAATGATTCAGTGATTCGAAGCGCTTGAATCGCCGCGCGCTGACGACACATGCTGGTCAAAACAGTGTAAATGCAACGAGAACATAAACAATAGCAAATGTTTTGATTAAAGTGTACTATATGAAATGTAATTTAAAACCATTAAGAGACAATTATAAACCATAACACAATATTTAATCTTAATGACAAATTGTCCAAACACAGAAAAACCCCTGGTGAAGCAGCTGAGATCCACGTGACACACTATTATGAAGATGGAGTTTATTAAAGAGGAGAGTGAAGACATGAAGATTGAAGAAGCATTCAGAGTGAAACAAGAAGATACTGAGGAACAAACAGGTTGGTTTCATTCTCAAAGCTGAACTCAGAAAGAGCAAATTTTGGCTTTTGCACTTATCGCTGATGAAAGTCTGGATGGTCCCTTTCGTTATTATTATGAATGGAAGAAAGTGCAACGCGCAATATTACGGAATAAGTCCCGCCTTCTAAATAAGAGCCAATCACCGATTGGTAAAGTCATCTCGTCACTGCAGCTGCCGTTAGAAGTTCCGGTTTCTATAGAAACAGTCAGACGCGCGCCTCCGAAATGAGGCACAATAGACGCGCATTTAGGACTGCGCATGCGCATTAGGTTGATCCAGCCTGAAAAATACCGTTTTTTGTCATGATTCGAGCGTTTAGAAACAAAATTTATGAGTCAGTTGTTGTCAGATTTCATTCATATTCACAAATATGAAATTTAATCGAAAGCTTGGCAAACAGCTTTAGAGAATTTGATGTTTCCCCATTCAAAGAGATAGGCGTTTCAAAGATGGCCGCCGAGTGAAATGACTTGTCTTAAAGGGACTTTGGTTTTAGTTAGTTATTTGATGCTATAAAAACAGGGGTGTGACGTCATGATTGACAGCTGTAGTCATTGAGGCGCCAACTGACTTTTTTCTGGATCTTCGCAAGATGACTAGAGCTTTAACTTTAATTTCTACATTTCCATAACTGTTTATTTCACACCGAAATAATAAGTTGTTCTGAGTTTGGGTGGGACCTTGATATCGCGGCTCCACTTCGTGCTTACTACTGCGCAGACTCGGGTTTCAAGTTCACTATGCGCAGACTCGAGACTCAAGATGTCAGCGCCATATAGACACACTGGCGGCTTCACTTACTACAATGGAAGAGAGTGAAGGTGCGTCGTCCATAATTTTTTACAGTCTATGTTCAATTAACAAACCACAGATTGTGGATTTTATTGCATTTTACAAAATGTCCCAACTTTTCTGGAAATGGGGTTGTATGATTTTTCCTGCATGGATATGTGGCCAAAGTTCATTTTAACAGTCATGACAGTTTCATATTGTGTCCATGCCCAACCCTTGTTCAAGATTTGCTACATTAATGTCCACAATCATCCTGTCAATCAATCAAAGCATTAGCCACCGACTGAGCACTCTCACTATCATCCATGTCCATTACAAAACAGGCAAAATATATAGGCGAAATATTGAATTAACCCTTAAATGCATGACTGTTTCACCAATCATTCTTACATATTCGGGTCTTTAGCGACCCGGATCTATATCTAACACGGATGGATCTCTACCTGTCGCGATAATGTAAAACTCTTCTGATATTAGAGTAACAATTACAGAAGAACAAAATAAAGCATATTTTGTTACCTTTTGGAGCTTGGAAGGGTTCATTTTGAGCAGATGTTTTATGTCATCATCACTGTCCTTGTCAGAGCTCATTTCCCAGTACATTCAGCAAAAAAGCTTTGAGAATATGTTTGAGATGTTTGAAATGTCACTTCATCATTGTGTATCAGACATTGCCATCTTATGGAATAAAGGTGAATTGTACTTATTCCGTCAAAGATTCAATTATTGTTGTGCAGAAAAAAATATATGTACACTTACACACACCTCGGGTCGTTAGCGACCCTATACAATTTTTACAAAAAATTAATGGGATAACAGGCATTCTTTTATAATTTTATGATTTTTTTCTTGTTATATTGTTTATAATGAATTTATTGAGGAATACTAAGAAGGTTGATGTCTGTCTTTAAAAAATGAATGAGGAGGAGGGTAGTGAATGACGTCCCGGGTAGATAAAGACCCAAGGTATGCATTTAAGGGTTAAAAAACATTTCTGCTGTCTTTACTTTACGTGTTTTGAATGACTATTTATCTTCAACACTATAAGATGGACATCAAAAAGACACCAGCAAAGGATCATATATAGACAGATCAGAAACAGTACTATTATGAGGAACTATACCCAAACAACAGATGAGGTCAAGAATAGGTCAACAACAAGAGGTCAAGTGGATTCAAATGAAGTAAAAGCAGGTACAGTTATAGGAGATAATTTCCCATTCTCATTGTGAATAACTGCCCCCATCTTCGACCAGAGTCACAGGGTTTACAAACATAAACCAGAGGAACTGACTAATTGAGATGTAAAAAATCATCTCAGTCTCAGTCAAGCAAAATAAATCAAACTTACATTCAGAGAGAAGGTCATAAACCAAAGGGCCTTTATTGGAGTGAGGTCGGATTTTGAGTAATCCAAAGGAGAACTTTGATTTGTCAGTGTTGTTTTTAACCAGAAAGGCTGGTTAGCACGCTGTGATCAGTGGTCAGTGTAGATTTCCTTATACAGCGTGAATAAGATGACCAAAAGGATAGTATTGAATTTGTATCAATGCTGTAACTCCATCGGGATCCACGATGAATGTATTTCCAACGAGATTGATGCACAACATCTGGATGTAGATGCAGAGCCAGTGGAAGTCCGGAGAGGCAAAAGTATAACTGAAACAGTTTTGCTGCTGTGTATCGTGGAATTGACACTGCAGGGTAGAAAATGGATGAGAGAATGATCCAGATGAATATATTCCATGCAGACAATTCATAAATCTTCATTGTTTTCAACGCCCAGTGCCTAAGGATAAAGATTTAGACTTAGACTAGGTCCAGCAAGCAGACCGTCTCAAATTCCCAATAACGTGCAGATAGGCCATCTTATTTCGTCAGTATTGCTCAACATAGTTAACTAACCATACTGCAGAGACACTTCTTAAAAAGATACATTTTAATGCTTTAAATGTCTAAATGTTTTGATATTTGTTGCTTTGTGCCGTTAAACGGGTTAATTTGTCATTTTTTCACCCTAGACCTGATGGCCCTGAATGAAGAGAGTCAAAAACTGAATGAAAAGGAAGAGAAAGATCAGTATGAAAACCCTGATTTCATAACTGGTGAAAAGTCTTTTAGTTTCTCACAGACTGAAGATTCTTCCTCACAAAAGACGAGAGCTAGAAGTAATTTCACCTGCCAAGAGTGTGGAAAGAGTTTCACTCAACCTGGAAACCTTAAAGTCCACATGAGAATTCACACTGGAGAGAAGCCTTTCACCTGCCAACAGTGTGGAAAAAATTTTGCTGAAAAAGGTAATCTTAATAAACATATGAGAGTTCACACTTTAGAGGGCCCTTTCAGCTGCCAACAATGTGAAAAAAGTTTCACTCAAAAAGACAGACTTAAAGCCCACATGAGAATTCACAATGGAGAGAACCTTTTCACCTGCCAACAGTGTGGAACATTTTTCGTTCGAAAAGCAAGCCTTAAAATCCACATGAGAGTTCACACTGGAGAGAAGCCTTTCACATGCCCTCAATGTGGAAAGAGTTTTTCACATATAGCAACTATTAAATCTCACATGAGACGTCACACTGGAGAGAGGCCATACACATGTGATCAGTGTGGAAAGAGTTTCAGACAAAGAGTCGCCCTTAATTCCCACAAGAAGATTCACTCAAGAGATAACAGTTTTGTATGTCTTCAGTGTGGAATGAGTTTCACAGACAGCGATCAACTTAAGAATCATGTATTAACTCACACTGGAGAGAAGCCTTTCATGTGTCATCTGTGTGGAAAGAGTTGCTCAAACAAATCAAACCTTAATGTTCATGTGAAAGTTCACTCTGGAGAGAAGCCTTTCACCTGCCCTCAGTGTGGAAAGAGTTTCACAGTTAAACAAAGCCTTAAGACACACATAAGAGTTCACACTGGAGAGAAGCCTTTCACGTGTCTTCACTGTGAGAAGAGTTTCACATATCGAGCAGACCTGAAATATCATTTGCAAACTCATTCTGGAAAGACATTGCAGAAAAACGAGCAATTTCAAAAATCACCTTCACAGACCATTTAAGTGTGCAATTTTTTTATTATTATTATTATTACACTGATGACACTTACAGATAAGCCAGAAAAATCATATGCGAGACTGAATTTCCGTTCTTTATGAGAAAAGAGTTTTAAATGGCTTGGCAATTTAAAATGGCACCATAAAAATATGTATCTGTCTGAAATTAATTTTGATTGTATAGAGGCATCACTCATATTTGATTGAGATTAATACAGTGGATTCAATATATTAGATAAACTTCCCTCTTGCTGTGAAATGTCACAATATTTTCCCAATATACAGTAGTCAACATTTCAAGTGGATCAAACTTTTCATCAAAGTTGTCCTAAAACTTTCATATTAGGACAACTTAGTTCTTCATTCCAATCTGACTTCTGACCTGTAATGCTTCCTGAATCATAAATCATGCCTGATTTCTCCCTAGGTTTTTCCTCCATTCAGTCACCTGTTGGAGTTCCTTGCCACTGTCGCCTCTGGCTTGCCTAGTCGGGGACGCTTGATATTCAACAAAATTATTGATCTGCCAGCATTGACACCATTGTATGAGAAATAATCTGAGCTGGACAATGACACTATTTTCTTGTAAAGTTGCTGTACAGCCAAAATTATGTTTCCTGCTTTCACTGTAAAGCTGCTTTGAAACAATCTGCATTGTAAAAAGCGCTATATAAATAAAGGTGATTTGACTTGGCAACACTCAAAAAATGAACTTTCACTCAAACCATCCTTGTTCACGTTACTTAAAAACTTTATTTAATAAAATTAATTTAACTGAGTTGTTTCTACAAAAAAAAAAGCTTTACTTAAGTGTTTGTTCTGTCAACTTAACATTGCTGAGTGAAACGCACAAATTAATGTTGACATAACTAACTGGGCAGTGGATCCATAGTTCCCAGCAAGCTTTGCAAGGGACTGCATTAGGAGAGCAAATTTAGGGATTAAAGTGTTATTTTATGTGTTTTTCAGTAAAGGGCAAGATGTTGTTAGTTTATGATGGTGTTTAATGTTCAGTTATGTTGGACATTTAGAGGAAATGGGCATCTTTTTCTTTGACAAACTTTGGAACTTTTGAGAAAGGTGTGTATATTTAATTAATTGTTTTCTTCTCTGCCTGTTTTTTGTTTTGTTTTGTTTTGGTATGATAATGTGGAGTGAAATGGACACTTGAATCTGCTGTGATTAACAAAAAAAGTAATCCGGTACAGGACACAAGCATCTGCAAATTGACTTTATATTTTCTCACACTGTTTTTTTCACTTCTTACTATTTGTTGAAAATTGTGATTTGTTGGGAAAACACTGATTTTGATTGCTTGATTTTATACTAAACTGAACTGCATCCAGTTTTGTTATTTGTCCTGATTTATAATGTTGTATTTTCTTTGATTTCATGTAACTGGTGGTATGATTTATACCTGGTGACAGGTTGAATCCTGTCTGGCGCCCAAATTTAGTTAAAAATTAAAACTTATTTTTAACTTATAAATTTATTTTACTTAAATTTCTTTTGTTAATACAACTAAATTGTTATTTGTACAAGTTACTCAATATAGTTGGTTGGAACCACTTGACACTGCTTTTTTAAGTAAATTCAACAATTAAAATTAGTGAATGTAAATGAAAAATTTTCTTTTAAAAGGACAAACTGAATGAAACAATGAACACTGCATATCTATCCATCTATCTACAGTGGCAAGAATGTTTGTGAACACTTTGAAAATATCTGGATTGAATACATGGAGTAATCATTCACAGTGCAGGGTGGAGAAAGTGAATTTTTCAACTTGTAGATCCTCCTTTGACAGCAAAACCACCAAATGTTTTCTGTAGCTGAAAAAGACTTTTGACCAATTTTGGACCTGTTACGGAACAGAAGGTACAGACAAGTAAGTAGAGTAATCAACAGAGTTTATTTCACAGGTTGGATGCAAAACAGAAACAGGATGCAGCAATGGTGAGTATAACAGTTCAAGTGAGTCTATGGATGACTTAGCTGATGATTAACACAGTCCATGTATTACAGGTGCAGAGGTGACGGTGAAGACGGTGATGCTGGCTGAGCGGAGGATCCAAGGAGAAGTACCTGGTTTTGGTCAACATCATCCTTTCTGTAGTCCAGATAACTGAAGATGCATTTCTTTTTGCAACCAAATCTTCCGTTTTGGTGCTTTTTTCCTGTTCCTTGCTCATTTCACCATGCGCGCACACAGCCTGCACGTCAAAAACACGTGAAGCAATGAACTCTGTGCTTTGTAAATAAAGTTTTTTTTTCATTAAAATCCAGCATTAGCGTCAGTTCTGGCAGGTCACGTCGGTCAAGCTCGCATCAGCTGACTCCCAGGTGACTTACGTATACCTATAGGAATATGACGCCTATCACAGCATCCATATATAAGCTCCTCAGTATTATCAGCAGCTATTGCATTTCTCAGGAGCGAATTACCCTCCTCCATCCCCAGCTCCTCCTCTCTTCAGTCAGGATTAACTTTTGATTTCCCTGAATCAGACTAATTCTTGAAAAATGTGTACATGTTAAATTACTGACATTAATTATATCTGCATATGTTGTTGCTGCTCTCCCTGCTCTTATCCATGCTAGGCTGCATGGATCTGGAGGGAGTTCCTGCCTAGAACAGAACCATACCGCCAATATAAACTCTATGCAATTATCAATCATATATCATAATCATAAAAAATATTTTGTAGTAATATGTTTTGACTTACATTGCATATCCTGCGATGTGACTATTGTGCATGCGCACGTCACGATGTCGATGCTGAAACGATATATTGTGCAGCCCTAATTCTAAAGGGTTAGTCACCCAAAAATAAAAATTCTGTCTTTAATTACTCACCCTTATGTCGTTCCACACCCGTAAGACCTTCATTCATCTTCGGAACACAAATTAAGATATTTTTGATAAAATCCAATGGCTCGTGATGCCCGCATTGAGAGCAAGTTAACTTAGACTTTCAAACGCCCAGAAAGGTACTAAAAACATATTTAAAACAGTTCATGTGACTACAACCTTAACCTTAATGTTATGAAATGGCGAGAATACTTTTTGTGCGCCAAAAAAAAACTATCTACGTCTTACGTCTGTTCATTCATTTCATCTTCACTGCTCTTCCACAAATTACACAAAATCAATTTTGAGTGTAATTATACAAAAATAATTCTCAGCCATTGAACTCATCACAATAAAAATAAATATCACTGCACTAACATCTTTTGATTTGTTTTCCTGCTGTCACCTAATGATATTCATCCTGAAGCAGAAATCAGTTAAAACACCAGAAAGGTTGATGCTGCTCAGGTGAAAACTCGAAGTAAGAGTCACAATTAACGGCATAATTGATAATAAATTGCAATGTTACCTACTGAATGTTGCATATTTATTGGTTTTGTGTTTTAAAGCAGTCTGAGACTCTAAAAAAGACTTTGTTTTATTGACATTGTTCATTGTATAATAGTAAAATATTAGTTTTTGGATCTTTTGTGAGAAATGCATATTAAACTGTAGAAAAATGTTTGTTAGTATGTAAAAAAAAAAAAAAGCCCCGTGGTAAAATAGTGTCTGTACTCAAACATTAGACAACATGTATTTAAATTAACTAGGAGTTCAACTCTGAATACCACTGAGACATATATTTAAAATTGGTGTATGTTTTTGTATGTAAATTTCGGTGCACTTTTGCGATTTCAGACACGACATGTGATGGGGACTTTTATTTTGGTGTGGCAATATGACGTTATATGTCAGCGCTGCGGTCCTGCATCTGTTGTAACTCGGCTGGAGAAAGGTTTGTGTTTTAGGTGTTTGTTGTTTAAAACGATGCAATTGTATCGCTGAAAAGATTATTTACCTTACATGAGTTAAGACATACACGAGTAACCGAAATGGTGACGCTGGTAAGTTGATGGAAAAACGGAGCTTTCTAAACTCAGGATGAAATGTTTTGGAAAATGATTCAGTGATTCAAGGCGCTTGAATCGAGATATGCTGGTCAAAACAGTGTAAATACAACGTGAACACAAACATCTTAAATAATTAACTTTTACAAACCAACTGCAAATGTAGTCTATTTAATATAATATTCAAATCAATAAATACCAAATGTAAAGAATAAATGTAAATATTAACTTTCTATATAATTTGTGTATTAATTTGTAGTGCTTTTGATGGTTTTGTTGTTAGTCTGGTAATTTAAGACCATTAACACTGACTCCCTTACTAGTGCGCTAAACTAGGGAGCTGATTGAGACGCACCCAGAGATTTAGTTTAGATTTATTTTTCTTTCTGTTAATTATTTTTATCTTAATCATGACAAACTTTCCAAACACAGAAAAAACGTCTAGTGAAACAGCTGAGATCCATGTGACACTATTATAAAGATGACGTTCATTAAAATGGAGAGTGAAGACATGAAGATTGAAGAAGAAATCTGTGTGAAACATGAAAATACAGAGGAACAAACAAAGATGGTGATTATTAAAGAGGAGAGTGAAAACCTAAGGATTGCAGAAGTATTCAGTGTGAAACAAGAAGATACTGAAGAACAAACAGGTTGGTTTCATTCTAAAAGCTGAACTCAGTCATTTGATACTTATTAAAATGTTCAGCTCTATAGAATTATTTATATATAAATGATATTTTTTAAAATATACTTTTTATAATATTTAATAAAACTTTTATTTTAAATGTGTAGCGCAGCTTATTAATGAAGCAGCAACATATGATAGAACAGAACAAGATAGGCTTTAAATAATCTTTTATTGTGCAAAAGTATTATAATATGAAAGGCTCCATTATAGATCTGCAAAGCACTTATGTGCATCCCGTGTGCAGAATGATGCACTTGAAGCAGCAGTCACAGCGTTGCAGCGCTTCACATTGAAAACTTCAAATCACAAAGGGAAAAGATATTGATGCATAGTGTATTATATCTATGAAATAGTTTGAGCCTTTTCATCACATTTTTTCTCCCACCCAAAAATAGGCAGTTAAAACATGGTATAATAAAAAAAATCCATGGGGTATTTTGAGCTGAAACTTCAGACACATTCTGGGGACACCTGAGACTTGAAATATATTTAGTAAAAAGGGGCATAAAGGGTCCCTTTTAAGGCCCTGATATTCTCACAGCGAACTTCTCTTAGGGGTAAAAAGAAGTATGAAATACAGGACCAACGGAATACTGTTAGCGAACATCCCGATGTGCTGCACGCTTTCCTCTTAATAACAAGATAAACACACAACAATAAGGACAGCAGTTATAGAGCGATTAAAAAATAAAAATATTAATAATGTAAAATAATAAAAATATAAAGCATAGGGCGATAGAGTTTGTAGACTTGCAGTTAGACAGTTCAGTTAAAGGTGCAATATGTAAGAATTTTGCAGTAAAATCTCCAAAAACCACTAGGCCAGTGTTATATATTTTGTTCAGTTGAGTACTTACAATATCCCAAATGTTTGCAACTATCTGTAAATCGTGAGAAAATTGCAATTTTAACCAAGGCTCCGGGACGTGTGAGGAGTCACCTGTCAATTGTGTTATACCCGCGTTAACCCTTGGTCTGCCTCGGTTTCCGGTTTTATTTTGTAGAAACCATGGAAACAGCAAAGACGCTTTAATATATTACATGTTTTATTAGACAATGGAACAACTGTTTTGATATATTTATAGACAGAAAACTAATTATTGTTATATAGCTCAACACGTTTAGTCTTATTGTTTAAATCTAATTTTCTTGATTTTTTGCGAGTACCATGCTTTACCATGCCTCAGAGAAAAACACTATTTTGTGAAGTAGCTAACATAGCATAATCAGATGCAGCTTTATTTTTAGTAACAGTAATACAGCATTTTCTCCATCATACAATACGTTTTAAAATTAATTGCATGCCATTTATCAACACAAGCCATCCAGCATTTAATATGATATTCTAAAATCGATCTATCTTACTGCAGTGCGTAACAATGTCTCGCAGCAGCTGCCGAACGAACGCACAGAGTAACGTTATAACATCATTTTCAACACACTCATATGTATCTAATATGATAAGCAGAGCTGCGTTACCTCATACTCATGACTGGAAAAGGCGGAAGCGGCGCCGGCGACTGTGGCATAATAAAAGTTCCGCTGCTCGTGAGGCGTGTGTTGCGCAATCGCTCCAGCGGCCTCGTTCAGCTCCCACAACACTCGGTCCTGCTCTGCTTCATACTACTGTAATGTTAATAATCCATGAACATGATTTGTTCCCGAGTCCTATCCCAATTCTTTTCCACCGGCCGTTGGGATGAAGACCACAAGTCCCAAAATTCCAAGCTTAAACTTGGTGTCATCAAGCTACGCCTTTGTTTTGAATAGGCCTCTAGCGACCTCTAGCGGCAGAAAATATTACATAGTGCACCTTTAAGTTAATGTATATAGCACTTAATATAGATTTCTTTAAAGCAAGCAGCTTTAATATATGGAAAAAATACAATGACACTGTCATTTTCAATTAAACTTACAACTTTATTTTATATTATAAAGCAGCTCTCAATATGTGTTTGTTTATACCCCTGGACATCTGACCTCGATGGATGAAACAGAGGAAATAAGCTTGAAAAAATTTGGGGGGAGATATAAGAAAGAATATCACTTACATGTAGATTATAAATTCTGTGTAGTATTTAAGATTGTCTTGTTTTCTCTTTGCATGTGTGTGAGAGAAACACAGATCGCTCCTAGCCAAGCTGTGGAAATGCAGAGGACCTAATACTGAGCCCTGTGGCACACCATACTTTTGTTTGATGAGATTTGCATTGTTTGATGAGTGGTAGCATTTAGATAGGACTTAAATCATGGTAGTTTTTGTCCAAAAATGGCAGCATAATTCTCAAGCTACTCAAAATAATGCCGTGGTCTATGTTGTTGAAAGATCTTATAGCATTTAAAGAGAGCTGTATCTTTAATAAGTGAAGTATCTTTAATATGATGGGGCATTAATCTTTGAAGCCATTAAACTGTGGTTAACTTGTATTTGTGTCTTTCATCTTAGATATGATGCCATTGAAAGAAGAGATTAAAGTCCTGAATGGTATGGAAGAGAAATATCACGATTTTATAACTGAAGAAAAATTGTTTAGTTGCTCACAGACTGAAAAGACTTCCTCACAAAAAATATTTCAAAAGACAGGACCTAGTATTGATTTCACCTGCTTTCAGTGTGGAAAATTTTTCAGTCAACGTGGAAACCTTACAGTCCACATGAGAATTCACACCGGAGAGAAGCCTTTTACCTGCCAACAATGTGGAAGGAGTTTCACTCAAAAAGGAAGCCTTAAAGCCCACATGAAAGTTCACACTGAAGAGAGGTCTTTCACCTGCCAACAGTGTGGAAGAAGTTTTAACAACAAAGCAAACCTTACAGGCCACATGAGAGTTCACACTGAAACAAGCTCTTTTACCCGCCGTCAGACAGGAACTAGAAATGATTTCACCTGCTTGCAGTGTGGAAGGAGTTTCACTCAACGTGGAAACCTTGCAGTCCACATGAGAATTCACACTGGAGAGAAGCCTTTCACCTGCCAACAGTGTGGGAAGAGTTTCAATCAACGTGGACACCTTAAAGTCCACATGAGAATTCACACTGAAGAGTGCTCTTTCACCTGCCAACAGTGTGGAAAAAGTTTTAAGAAAAAAGCAAACCTGAAAGTCCACATGAAAAGTCACACTGAAAAGAGCTCTTTTACCTGCCAGCAGTGTGGAAGAAAATTTAATAGCAAAGGACTTTTTAATTGCCACATGAGAGTTCACACTGGAGAAAAACCTTTCACATGCACTCAATGTGGAATACGCTTCAGTCAAAAAGGAAACCTTAACAAGCACATGAGAATTCACACTGGAGAGAAGCCTTACACCTGCAAACTGTGTGGAAAATGTTTCATTCATAAAGGAAGCTTTGAAAGCCACATGAGAATTCACTCTGGAGAGAAGCCTTATACCTGCCATCAGTGTGGTAAGAGTTTTACACATAAGCCAACTCTTAATTCCCACATGAGAGTTCACACTGGAGAGAAGCCTCACACTTGCAAACTGTGTGGAAAGAGTTTTGCTGAAAAAGGAAGCCTTAAAGTCCATATGAGAGTTCACACTGGAGAGAGTCCTTACACCTGCCAACAGTGTGGACAGAGTTTCACTCAAAAAGGAAACCTTAAAAAACACATGGAAATGCACACTCGAGAGAAGCTACACTCATGTGAACAGTGTGGAAAGGGTTTCAGATTAACCAGTAATTCCCATGTGAAGATTCAATGTGGAATGGGTTGTCCAGACATGAAACAATTTAATGGGCACAAAGTAAGTGGTAATAAGTTTAGAAAAAGGAGTCACTTGCACATTCACTCTGTTGAAAGGCCATTTAATTGTGTTAAGTGTAATAAAAAATTTCTTTTGCCATCACACTTACAGATACACATGAAAAGTCACGCAGGTGTGAAACCCTATTCTTGTTCTTCGTGTGGAAAGAGATTCAGATGGCTTGGCCATTTAAAATGGCACCAGAAAATACGTATATGTGTAAAACTAAGGCTGCGTTCAGACTGCAGCTGAATGTGGGCCAAATATGAAAATTTCTTATAGTCACACAGCCTGTTTTAAAATTTGAGCTATAAATTACTATTATAGTGTGAGAATTAACTTTAGTCCACTTTCAAATAAAAATTTCCTGATAGTTTACTCACCCCCATGTCATCCAATGACCTTCTTTCTTCAGTCAAAAAGAAATGAAGGTTTTTGATGAAAACATTCCAGGATTATTCTCCTTATATTGGACTTCAGTTGGCCCCCTAACGGTTGAAGGTCAAAATTACATTTCAGTGCAGCTTCAAAGGGCTTTAAACGATACCAGACGAGGAATAAGGGTCTTATCTAGTGAAACGATCGGTCATTTTCTATAAAAAAATAAATTAAAAAAAAGAAGTGCTTTATAAACACAAATGATCGCCTCTCGCAAGTGCTTTTGCCAGAACGCCTTCCGTATTCTTCAAAAAACTTACGCTGTATGTCCTACGCCTTCCCTATTCTACTTACGGAAAAAAACTGGCGCCGCGTACGTTCCATAAGTGGCGGAAGCACTTGCGAGGTGATCAGTTGTGTTTATAAAGCATATACATTTTTATTTATTTTAGAAAATGACCAATCGTTTTGCTAGATATTCCTCGTCTGGTATCGTTTAAAGCCCTTTGAAGCTGCACTGAAACTGTAATTTTGACCTTCAACCATTTGGGGCCAATTGAAGTCCATTATAAGGAGAATAATCCTGGAATGTTTTCATCAAAAACCTTAATTTCTTTTTGACTGAAGAAAGAAGGACATGGACATCTTGGATGACATGGGGGTGAGTAAATTATCAGGAAAATTTTATTTGAAAGTGAACTAATCCTTTAACAGAAGCACACAGTTCTGACAAAATACTTGCTCAACCACTGCACATCATGAACCACTGAAAGCTCAATCAAGTCCATTTTCCTTCAGTTGTATTGCACGATTGAACTGTTGACAGCTTATGGTTCTGTTGTATTTTGCGCGTTTAGCTTTCAGAGAAAAAGAAGTTACCACTATCCATTTTGCAGTTTTTCCAATCATATTCAGTCAAATTTAAATCTGAATAGTAACACTGTAGAATAAGGTCTAATTTGTTGAGCAATACATTTGTTACAGTATTTATTCATCTTTGTTAATGTCATATAAATCCAGTTGTTCATTGTTTGTTCATATTAGTTTACAGTGCATTAACTAATGTTAACAAATACAACTTGATTTTAAGAAGGTACTACTAAATGTTAAAATTAACATTAACTAAAATTAATAAATGCTGCAGAAGTATTGTTCATTCTTAGTACATGTTAACTAAAGTTTACTTGTTGTAAAGTGTTACCATGTGAACTTTTTATTTTTATTTTGAAAGATTAAAACATTTAATGAAAATTGTTTCAGGAATATTTCCGGTTTTGCTCTACTTCTTTTTTACTAATATAAACTAAGCAGGTTTGTGATTAAATTTGTTTGCTGGGATAACATCAGTCATTTCTCAACTACACACAGTATTGTTTTGGCCTTAGAAAGTCTTCACCCTGTATTCAAAATAATAAAAATTTGAAAGATTGATAAAGATTTTGTATTGTGTAAAGTGTATTGCATTGTGTTTTAGCAAAGTCCCTTCAAGACAAGTCATTTCACTCAGCGTCCATCTTTGAAACGCCTCTCGGGCATGCAAGTGCAGCTCCTATCTCTTTGAATGGAGAAACATCAAATTTTCCAAAGCTGTTTGCCAAGCTTTCGATTAAATTTCATATTTGAAATCACCAATGAAATCTGACAACAACTGTCTCACAAATTTTGTTTCTAAACGCTCGAATCATTTTCAGGCTGGATCAAGCTAATGCGCATGTGCAGTCCTAAATGCGCATCTCTTGTGTCTCATTTCGGAGGCGTGCGTTTCTATAGAAATCGGAGCTTCTGACAGCCGCTGCAGTGACGCGATGACTTTACCAATCGGCGATTGGCTCTCATTTAGAAGGCGGGCCTTATTCCGCCATATTGCGCGTTGCACTTTCTCCCATTCAAAACAATACGAGTGACACGGCTTGTGTTATTCTATAGTCTTTGGTTTTAATCAATTGTTTTATTTATGTTAACACGATGAAACATGCCAAATTGTGCGTACTATATTTTTGTCCAGGCTGTGACAAAGAAATTATGAACATGCAAAAACAATAGAGAACCAATGAAATATTATTAAGTGATTAGGCTGTAGACGAGTGGTTCCTAACTACATTCCTGGAGGCCCCCCAACACTGTGCATTTTCTATCTCTCCTTTGTCTAACACCCCCATTTTAGTTCTTAGAGTCTCTACTAATGAGCTGATGATCTGAATCAGGTGTGTTTGATTAAGGAGACATGGAAAACATGCAGTGTTGGGAGGCCTCCAGGAAAGTGGTTGGGAACCCCTGCTGTAGACAATATATGCTTTTTTTATGTTTTTCTATGTTTTTTGTAGGATTTGAGGTTGAACCAGACACAAATGAATCTTGCAGATGATTCATTCAAACTGAATTTTCCATAGAGTTCTGAATCAACACACAGGACCCTAAATCAGAGAATCTTCAATTAGGAAAGCCATTCAGTCTGGGAACACAATGTCACTGGCTTATGCCATCCTGCAGACTCATCAAAAGGGGTCAAATTCCTGCGTCGTAAAACTGTCCTGAGCATACAAATCCATTTGTGAGTGACTTGAGCATCTCCCTTGCCATAGGCAAAAAACGGAGCGTTCCGTCGATTCATACTCGTTCCGTGGGTTGCATGTATCGTTCCACACCTCCGCGTTCTCTGGCTGCCACCATGTGTGATAGTGACCTGAGCGGTCACCAGGAGAATCACACCAAGATCTAAGAAACATGGCGATGTTGGCTTCCAAAAAGATTTTGTATGTCTCCCTCATAAGACACACCCAAATCAAAGAATATACACTAACAAGAAGCGACACTCAATAGAACGTTCCATTGCAACACCGGCGCCCAGCAGCGGCCCTGCGTTTCCGCCATTTTGGGGTGAAAGCGACTCGGCAGTCCACTAGTTTCTATGGCAATATCAGCTGCTTTGTTAATACAAAAAGTCTGAGGATGCTGGAGCTGGTGTGGAGGCTACAGCAACAGGAGATGGACTTTCCGGGGTAGAGCTGACTGGGGAGGCTTTGGTGACAGGAACTGGATTTTTTTAACTTCTGGGGAACTCGGGGAATGTCTTCCACTTGGTGCATCAAATGATCGACATTAATTTTGGGCATAGTCACACCCCTCACATCCTGAAGATCAGCACTCTTGCCTTTTAAACAAGTAATTATAAATAATCCTAGGTAATTGGCTTCCAAGTTTTCCCCCTTTCCATTGCTCAGTTCTTATATTTCTTCTCCACACCCTGTTCCCAACTTTAAAGGTTGTGAGAGTTGACTACAGTCTTTTTTGTAAGTTCTCTTGGCTTATACGGATGTTCTCCTTTACATCTGTTAAAATATTACTAAGCATTACAGACTCTTGTCACCTTCTCAATGGACATTGTTTCCTCAACAGTCTTGTGAATCTGGAAAGAAAGTTCCAGTCTTGGTTAGTGTATTGACAGTTGTTTATGATATATTTAACATCCCTGTTCATTATTTGTATTTAAGGTTAACATATTCATACTAAAAGCCAAAAAAAAAAAAAAATAATAATTTCATAGGGACTTTAATTTTATATGCACTTTTGTGATTTTAGACAGGAGCGTGTGAACGGGACTTTTATTTTGGTGTGGAGATGTGATGTCATAAGTCAGCGCCGCGATCATGTATATGTTGTGATTCGGCTGAAGAGAGGTTTGTGTTTTAAAACAGTTAAAGTGTTTAAATCAGTGTAAACAGCTGACGAAATTTCATAGTTTTACAAGAACTGTGAATGAACTAATTAATAGCATTGTAATGCTTTATCTAACATCAATGAACGTTATTTTTGAGAGTAAAGTTCGTCTACACATGAGTAACAGAAAGGGTGTGTGTCATTTCTCTCCCTACATCGTGAATAAGTAAAAAACTTATTCGGTCACCGGCAGTTATGAGGGAAACGGAGCTTTTGAAATTCCAAATCAATTGAATCAATTGCTTCAAAATGATTCAGTGATTCGAGTCACTCGAACACATGCAGGTCAAATTGGTGTAAATACAACCGAGCAGTACACAAAATGTGAATAATGGCAATGATGAGCTATGAAATGAGATGTACAAATCATTAAATACCAAATATAACTCATACGTAATCAAATATGAAATGTTTGTGTAGTTTGTGTCCTTTTATTGACTTTTTTAGTGCTAGTTTTGATTGTGTTTGGGTTAATCAGCCCATTATTTTTTTTAACTATCACTCTGATTCCCTTACCAGTGCTCTGACTACTAAATTAGAGATCTGATTGAGACGCACCCAGAGATTTAGTTGTGATTTATTTATCTTTCTGTTAACTGTTCTCATCTTAAACAGGACAGTGTCTAAACGCACTGGAAAACTCCTGGTGAAGCAACTGATGTCCATGTGACACTTATAAAGATGGCGTTTATTAAAGAGGAGAGTGAAGAAATGAGGATTGAAGAAGTATTCAGCCTGAAACAAGAAGATACTGAGGAACAAACAGGTTGGTTTCATTCTCAAATCATTTAATCCTTATTAAAATATTCATCTCTAAAGAAATTAATGATATCAAACATTATATTATTAAATTAAAAATAATATATAAGTAGCCTAAACTAAACAATTACTTGTGTAACAATGAACCTAATATCTATTTCTGAATTTAAAGCATTGAAACCATTCATTTCTATCACTTAATTATGCAACATTATCTAATAAATACACTTATTTTACATAAAGCAAACAATTACGTGTAATTGATCAACTTTTTTTGGTTTATTAGTGACTTTTGTCCTCTCATCATCAAACCAGTGTCTTGTAAACGTGTTGTTTTTAGATTAACTGATTAAAAACACCTGAACTCCTGGAAATACTAATACTAACTTTTAAAGTTAAAATTAGATTGGAATACATTTGGGTGGCAATGGGAGAGTACATCTATAAATGTTTATTTTTAGAAGGATCTTTTTTTTTTTTTTTTTTTTTTTTTACATTTTTCACATTTTTGTGCTATCCACATGGAATCAACAATATTCAATAT
The DNA here is from genome assembly GCA_037950665.1 of Hypophthalmichthys nobilis. Classification (NCBI taxonomy): domain Eukaryota; kingdom Metazoa; phylum Chordata; class Actinopteri; order Cypriniformes; family Xenocyprididae; genus Hypophthalmichthys; species Hypophthalmichthys nobilis. The sequence continues at coordinate 23,852,326 of CM075489.1, forward strand.
TCTGAGAAAAATCTTTTGGGTCTTTATGGTTTTTGGTTTTAATAACAAACACAGTAATAACACATTTCTGAGTAGTAGATCGTTTATATGTATGTATAGAAAGCAGTGCTTTATTCTTGAAGGAGAGTTTGCTTTGACCGGGAAAATTGAGCAAGTATGTTGCCTCAACCCAGAGGTGGTGTATAACCCAAGATTTGTGCCTGTTATATATGTGGAATACTTTTACACATTTGTTGCAACTTAGAAATTCCAGTTCTTTCCCCCTTTTTTTTTTTTTTTTTTTTGTAACGCCTGAGAAATTTGTCCAAATTTCAGACTCTTTTGTTTTCGTTTTGTATAGTAATAACCCGCTTTAATCTTCTTCTCAACTTTGTTGAGTTGAATTTGTCGACTGCATCAATTTGTTAAATCCTGGGATCTGTGGTATATTTTTGACTTCCCAATCCCATCTGTAGCACACATTATAAACCCGAATAAGATGGCGAAACTCAAAAAATTGAGATAATCAGGTACATCAATTTTTAGTTTAAGCAAGCAGAACGTGCAGATTTTTATTTTGTACTCATACATTTTAATTGCTCTTAACTCTAAATATTTGAGTAAACTAATTCATACATTTAACTTATCATGTATTAATGTATCATGTGAGCTCAACTGACATTGGAAGGCGAGGTTCCTGGGTCTTAAAGTCTTAAGTCTAAAATTCTTAACTTTAAATTTTTACGGCCAGATTTTCATCCGAGATCTTAAATTTCATTTAGTCAGGTCTAAAAAGGTTTTACCCTCATTCATTTCCAGAAACGCTGGCGCTGAAAGTTATTACAAAGTAGCAAAAAGTATCGAGTAGCGGAGCTCTGGAGTCTTTGCTACAATTGTAACAAAATTAACAGAGCGCTGCCCTCAGAACGTTGGTTTGGTGTGTTGTAGTTCTTTATGGGGATATTGGTGTTGGTACGCACGCGGTGGTAAAACTACAAATCCCGTGATAAATGCAATACCTGCCCGCGAAATACGTCTGCGTCTCCTCAGAGTTTGTTAAAGTTCGCCACGTGTGGAAAATGGGAAAGTGTACTTTCAATGAGACATGGCTAGATCACAGCGATTTCCGCTGTTGGTTACAAGCGGTACCCAGTTCCAGGTACGAGGCTCACTGCAAACTTTGAAAAAAATTCAATTAGGGATTCTGGGTGTGAAGGCGCTGGAGTCACACGCCAGAGCGGAGAAACACAAGTTAGCCGCAAAATGCCTTCAGCGGATTCGCCATTTAGCCAGTTTTGTGCCTCACCCCTGCCGTCGCAATATCATCCGTCAAACGACCTTGGTACTTTTGGATCGACTGACACGCCGAAAGCCGAGGTGCTTTGGATACTACACACGGTGACTAAACACCACTCATTTAATAGCAACAGTGAGTGTGAGTGACTGAGTGTGTGTGTGTGTGCTACATGGGTTGTTACATGGGTTGGATTAGCCTGTTCAATCTCTATTAGGCTATTAATATGCTGTTTTGTAATGTAAATAAATATGAGATGAAATCTAATCTATTTGAGGGCAAGTTTGTTTTAGCCTATTTTCATTTTGGTCCTAAGGTTTTAGGCATTTGGCAGTGAATGCGTACACTCTACTAGACTATGTCACGTAGTGCATGCGTGCACTCAATGGGTGTGTTTTTGTTTGTTTTTGTAAAGTGAGGACATACTCGATAATATCAGATCATTAAATCAACAATTCACGATATCATAGATATATAACGCACACCCTACAGCACTGGCCCGATCGGGCAAGTGACCGTTCCGTGTGTACTGTAGCGATCGTCGTTCACACTGGCCCCGGGCCATCGGGCAGTCCTTATTGTCGAGCCCAGTTTTTTTGGTAATGCGTCGTGTAGGTCTTAAATTTCAATCTTTATGGTCTTAAAATGTCTTAAAAGGTCTTAAATTTGACTTACTGAAACCTGCAAGAACCCTGACTTACTGAAACCTGCAAGAACCCTGATTTACACACTGTAAGATAATTAGTTGATTTATTGATTCATGATGAGTTGATATCGCGTTTTAATATGCTCCCGTTTATAGAGATTTTTAGATGGATGCTGAGGCTTTTTAGGTCGGATAGAATCTGCGATCTCTGACCCAGTTTGTTCGCTGGCTTCCATGGCTGCAGTTCGCTGCATGTGTTTTCCGCCGACTGGCAACCCGGGGTGACGAAATACTATTGGGTAACTTGGCAAGGTACTGTCTTGCACAGACCAAAACAAAAACAGAAATTCTGACACGGAACGCACATTTAAAAGTAAAATAACTGGCTGTAACAATGGTTTTCAGAGAAATTAGTATATGAACTCAGCATGTTTAATAAATATCTGCAAACATATTATGGTATTTTCATGCTTAAGTACAGTCAAAAATGTACATAGAGCACCTTTAAACCTTATATAACACTTCATTTTAGCATTTACTCTTAATTTTGAGTGTCATGGCAATGGGGGAAATAGAAATCCCAGCCCAGTTTCAGTTAAATTTATGTTTGTCTAAATTAATAGGAACAAGTTCATGAAACTCAAAGCAATTAAACAATTCAGATTACTTAAAATGTGTCAGTCTCAAAAGAAAAAGAAAAGTTCTAAATACTCAAAAGGTAATTTGATTGAACTAATTTGTTTAATTTAAGTTGGCTCTACTCAAACCAATTAATTATTTTGAGCGCTAGGGTTTACAGTGCAGGTAAATCCACCTGCTTCCACAAAATTTTTGTAGAGCCCTGCAGGATCCCAATGCGGTCCTCTATTCTGGGTTTTTGATAAGCGGTTTGATTAGTGCCTGCTAGAAAGTATTTGGTCCTAAAGAAAGCAAAGAGCTTAGTGGGTATGGGATCTAGCATTTCATTATGACTCTTGCTTTGTGCCAATTAAACTGTGGTTAACTTGTATTTGTCTACTTCTGCCTTAGACCTGAGGCCGCTGAAAGAGGAATGTCAAGAACTGAATGATTTGGAAGAAAAATATCACCCTGGAGAAAGCCTTTTCACCTGCCAACAGTGTGAAAAAAGTTTCACTCAAAAAGCAAACCTTAACAGGCACATGAGAATTCACACTAGAGAGAAGGCTTACAATTGCCCTCAGTGTGCAAAGAGTTTTACACAGAACAAATACCTTAGTGCCCACATAAGAGTTCACACGGGAGAGAAGCCTTTCACCTGCCAACAGTGTGGAAAGAGTTTCTCACTAAAAGGAAATCTTAAGACTCACATGAGAATTCATAATGGAGAGAAACCATTCAAATGCCTTCATTGTGGAAAGAGTTTTACGCACAAAAAAAACCTTAACACCCACATGAGACATCACACTGGAGTGAGTCCTTACATATGCACACTCTGTGGCAAGAGCTTCTCACGAAAAGAAACTTTTAAGACTCACATGACAATTCACACTGGAGAGAAGCCATTCACATGTGATCAGTGTGCAAAGAGGTTCAGATATAAAGAAAACCTTAATCATCACATGAGCATTCACTCAAGAGAGAACTGTTTTCTATGTCATCTGTGTGGAAAGAGTTTCAGAGACAGGAAACGTCTTAAGAGGCATGTAAAAACTCACACCGGAGCGAAGCCTTTCATGTGCCATCACTGTGGAAAGAGTTTCACAAAGAAAGCGAACTGTGAGGATCACATGAGAATTCACACGGGAGAGAAGCCTTTCACCTGCCCTCAGTGTGGAAAGAGTTTCACAGTCAAAGGAAATCTTAACATTCACATAAGAGTTCACACAGGAGAGAGGCCTTACAAGTGTCTTCAGTGTAAGAAGAGTTTCATATATCACACAGACCTGAAACGTCATTTGCAAACTCGTTCTGGAAAGAAAATGCCGTGTTCCTTGGTGTGACGAGGTTTAGAAAAACTAGCAATTTCAAAAATCACCTGTGCATTCATTCGGGAGGAAGGCAATTCAACTGTGATCAGTGTAATATTTCTTTTTCCATCACAGTTACAGTTACACATGAAAAGTCATGCAAATGTGAGACCCTGTTTGTATTATGGCAACAGAAAATGCGTATCTGTGTAAAGTTAACCGCAGCTGAATGTGGGCTACATCTGATTGTTCACCTTCATGAGCACTTATTTTATTTGCATCCTTTACCTCTTTATACTCTCTGACTTTAGGCTTTATATTTTCTGCATATGTAATCCTGTGGCCCCACTTGACCATCTTCTTTGCTATAGTTTCAAATATTAAGCATTTGCGATAGACGTCCTATAATTTTGTCTATGAAGAAGCATCACTCAATTCCATATTGATGCTTCTAAATTGAAATATATTTGAACTTCTGTCTTGATGTGAAATGTCACAATGTAACTGAGAGTTTGTTTCTTTTTGTCTTTCTTTGTTTCTTTTTAAATTAATTTGGTGCAATAAACAATCCAAAGCAGTTAGTCTTCCTTCCTTTCCTTGCAGTGGTTCTTAACTGGTTTGGCCATGTGACCAACATTTTCCCATTTTTAGGAATTTGAACCAAGCAAATTTATTTCTCAAAAATACCACACACAAATACTATCCCACTTTACCTAAGATACACATAAATTGTAAGGCTATTTAATTGTCAATATAAGCCACCACAGTCATAAAATAAAAAATAGAAAAATCACAATGTAAGGTTACGGAAACAACAGTTACCATGGTAAATACACATTACTTTAATAAAGTATTTAAGCAAATGCACACCATCTGAGGTGCAGGTCAAAGAAAATAAATCTGTATAAAGGAGATATGACTGCACACTTATTGCAAATACTTTATTTCCCCACCGTTTCGGCAAAAAGCCTTAGTCAAGGTGTGATTTCTCACATAATGGAGAGAAGTATAAATAGACATAATTATTTGCAGCTTTAAGCAATCAATCTCAGTCCAACAAACAATCAATTAACAATTCTAAAAAAAAACCCTCCAAACTCCAATCCAAGACCTTCCAGTGTGTTTTCAGCGTTCAGTTCAAAAGCCAGCATCTCTGATGGTATGGGGGTGCATAAGTTCATACGATTTGTGGCAACAGCACAAGTATTTATACAAAGTGTCTTGTAAAACCAAAATCATTCCAAACACTATCAATGCAATATTGTCCGTCATGTTTAACCGTTAAATTCACAAACATTTTTTACAGTGCACTAACTAATTCCTATCTAGTCTTCGAGGGTGTATCGGGCTCGGGGTGGCATTAAAACCCTAAACTTAGTGACAATCAGTAAAACAAAGTCTGAAAGCATAATCCCGACAGATATTTAAATCTCCACCCAGAATAACCCTCAAAAAAGGCAAAATAATAAACAAAACAACAACCAGTGTTCCGTTGGAAGGATTGTATACACAACCCAGCTGGATACACTCTTCTTAACCAGAGTTCTCATTCACAGAGTGTAATCATGCTCCACCAGTGGAAGCTGGACAACAACAGGAGCAGAAACCCATCCAGCTAGTCTGTCCCTGAACTGGACTCAAGACCTATCCACTAATATTGCTGAATCAGGAGAAGGTGGGGATGGAGGGCCTCAGGCTCAAGAACATCACCATATGATGTGCAGAAGCCCAATTTCACCTCCAAAACTGAGAATAATTTTCTCCTACATTGTGCTTTCATCATTCCAAAAGCTCGCTCAATAATTGTGCAGCCTTGTGAATAGCACCGGTTGAACCTCTCCTCTACTGGTCCTTGTAAGGGCATCTTTTTAGGGAACAGCACATTGCAGGGCCCAGTTTATGGCCGAGCCCCTCTCTGTCTATAACGTTGGACAAAGGTTTGCTACATTTTGATTGAATCTTGGTGAACTAACGCAAACAAACTGTCCAACGCCATCAGATAAAGATGCTAGGACAACAGCCTCTTACAACATTCAGACCAGCGTGAACACCTGGACCTCAGATTATTCTAACTCGGTCCTATAGTTCTCTGGAGTTCTTCCAACTGTTCTTTTCACAGTCAGTTTGTCAGACCATCTTCCAGAATATGAATGCTACTCTGCTGAGCACCTGGGGACCACAAGAAGGTCTTTTTCTCCTTCCTATCAATTATTATCTATATGTGTATGGTAAAATTACCAGCAGTGGTCGACTATTGGAATGGGTCCAGACTCTATGGCATTGGCTTTCCAGAAAAGTCATGTCCTGCAGGAGGTTTCAGGCCATCTCCTCAGCACTTCATCTCAGCAAACCTAAGGTGGATGTTGAAAACACAAAGAAAAAAAGGAACATCTGCCTTTGACCGTCTTTGCAAACTGAAGCCATTATATCATCAAATTCATGATGGATGCAAAAGCTTTTATCATCTACACCGAAATCGATGAAAGGATGGTGGTATCAAAGGCAAGGATTGGACTGAAACATACCCCCATTTTGTTGGTTTTTCCTTGTAGTAACAAGTTTTTGTCCTTGCAGACTCTCACAGTGCATATACTTGGGATGTTTTCATTTATGAAGGAAAATCCCTGGTAGCTCAGAGCCCAAATAACAAAGGACTGAGCTACGAATCAGTCATGGCTCTGATGGTTGACAGGGTCTTGGGGTAAGGCTGCAAGTTATACGTTGACAATTTCTACTTGAAGTCCGATGCTCTTCAGGGGACCTGAAAAAAACTGGGCCTGTGGGACCATCAAAAGCAACAGGGTGGGCTTCCCAAAAACCATCAACAACAAGCTGCCCAAAAATACACCTCTGGATGCACCAGTTGGGACAACCAGCTTCTCTTTGTGGAATGGAAGGACATGAGAGAAGTGTTGATGTGCTCCTCCTTCCACTCGGCCAATGGAGATGAGACCGACCAGAGGAGGGTAAAATTGGTTGAGGGTCAATGGACCTAAATGATCGTTCGTCCCATACCAACTGCAGTGTCAGACTACAACAAGTGAGTATAATTGTTTAGTGGTGTTGGGGAAAAATTGCAAAGGTGTTCATAGTTTATAAATGGACTTTTATGTTTGCTTTCCACACAGGAACATGGGAGGAGTGGATGTGTCTGATACACTCATCAGATACTATTCTGTACTCTGCAAAACCAGAAAGTGGTACCGCTCACTTTTTTATCACTTTCATTGCAGTGGTAAACGCCTTCATCCACCAGCAACTGGCTGCACTAATAACAAGGAATTCCTGGAAGCTCTAGTCCCAGAGCTTACTGATTTGCTGCCTCCTCCTGCTGCTGCTTCTGATTCTCACCAGTCAGCAGGACATGTAGGACACACACCAAAGTACATCACATCTTCTAGTACTTTTAGAAGAAGATGCAGAATGTGCCACCAGAAAATGCCCATGATCTGCTGTGTGTGAGATCTGCTTCCTGCCAAAGCGAGACTGCTTCAGTTGCTGGCACGATGGCAATAATTTATAGTGCTTGGCGCTAAAAAATGGTAAATAGTTGTATACAGTTTGTAGTTTGTCATGAATAGTTTGTCATTTTCATTCCAATAACAGCCCTTCAGTACATTTGTCTTGTTGTGTTTTATTCCTATCTCAGTAGGAATTTTGCTATGTCCTATGTTATGCCTTGTTTATAATGTTTTAAATTATATTCAAGTACAATGCTTTGAATGAAAAAATATCAATGAGTGTTGTAGTGTGAGGTTAAGTGGTAAGTGTCAACAATGGGGAATCAATGAGCGGTTAACCACTTAAAATTTAAAGGGTTAGTTCTCCCAAAAATTAAATTTCTGTCATTTATTACTCGCCCTCATGTCGTTCCACACCCATAAGACCTTCTGTTCATCTTCGAACCCAAATTAAGATATTTTTGATGAAATCCGAGGGTATCTGAACCACACATATGCAGCAACGTCATTGCACCTCTTGAGGTCCATAAAGGCATTAAAAACATCGTCCACATGACTGTAGTGGTTCAAACTTAATGTTATGAAGCGATGAGAGAACTTTTTGTGCGCAAAAACAAAACAAAAATAACGACTTTATTCAACAATTTCTTCTCTTCTATGTCAGCCTCCGACATAGTGAATGCAGTGCTTCCGTGTTCAGATCGCCGACTCATTATTGGCCAATGCTGAGCCGCCGTTCGGACGTAAACACTGAAGCTCTGCACTGAAAATAGCGTAGCAGTATAACAGAGAACAGATGAATTTGTTGAATAAAGTTATTTTTGTTTTGTTTTTTACACAAAAAGTATTCTCGTCGCTTCATAATATTAAGGTTGAACCACTGTAGTCACGTTGACTATTTTAACAATGCCTTTAATACCTTTCTGGACCTCAAAAGGTGCAATGACTTTGCTGCCTATGTGTGGATCAGATACCTACAGATTCCATTAAAAAATATGAAGGTCTTATGGGTTTGGAACGACATGAGGGTGAGTACTTAATGACAGAAATTTCATTTTTGGGTAAACTAACCCTTTAAGCTTATTGATTTTTTTTTTTTTTTTTTTAAATATTATTGTGGGTTTCAATATATATATATATATATATATATATATATATAAGGATCTTAGATTTTAGTAAACATGTAAGATTTGAATATTTTAATTGTTTTTCAAAGGGGTGCACATTTCTTTGCACTTTTGTGATTTTATACAGTGGCGAGTGAGTAAGACTTTTATTTTGGTTTGGCGATGTGACGTCATAAGGCTGCGCCGCGCTGCATCTGTTGTGATTCAAGCTGAAGAAAGGTTTGTGGTTTTATATTTAAATCAATGCAAACGGTTTAGTCAAGTTTATAGATTTCACAAGTGATGTTAAATGTTTATTTATTATTGAATGTAATATTGTAAGGCTTTATTTAACATTAATGAACGTTATTTTTTTGTGAGTAAACAGCATCCACACAGGAGTAACAGAAAAAGCGTGTTTCGCTTCGTATATCGTTAATCATTTTATCATAAACACGAATTTGGTCACTGGCAAGCAGTGATGGAGAAACGGAGCTTTTAAAACTCCACATAATGACTGAATTATAATCGCACGCCGACGACACATGCTGGTCAAGACAGTGTAAATGCAACAGAAACACAAACATGTAATAACAAACTTTTACAAAGCAACTGCAAATGTTTTGGAGCGTTAAATAGCAAATGTAAAGCATAAATGCCTAAATATGTCATTAATTTGCAGAGCTAATTTTAAGTGTTTTTGGCTAATCTGGTCATTTAAGGCCATTAACTCTCACTCTCACTACCAAGTTAGGGAGCTGATTGAGACGCACCCAGGAATTTAGTTTGGATTTATTTTTCTTTCTGTTAATTATTCTCTTCTTAAACACAACAGTGTCCAAGCGCACTGAAAAACTCCTGGTGAAGCAACTGAGATCCACATGACCATATTATAAAGATGGCGTTTATTAAAGAAGAAAGTGAAGACATGAAGATTGAAGAAACATTCAGTGTGAAACAAGAAGATACTGAGGAACAAACAGGTTGGTTTACAAAAACAATATTACTATAATGACATATTAACATATCTGAACACAATAGCAATACATATTCATTGAATCAAGCAGTGTTAAAGTCATATGTAAACACCTGCTTGCTAATTAAACAAAACATTTCTCCCACTGACTCAGCTTGATAGACTTAGTGCTGCTGTATACATTTGTTCTTTTAACTGGCTTTGATGAGCAAATAACAAACTGCAACATATTAGATGGTTTAAATCAAATTGTTTGAATGTTTGAGCGACACAAACAGTTCAAATTAAAGACGCACATTGTGCACTAAAGGAGGTATCTGTTTAAAGTTTCACATCTTCTATCAAGTTCAGTTGTAAATGCAGCATCATAAGTTGATCTAGAATGAGTTTCTTCTCCTGAACTCCATGTAGCAGCAACATCAATGTAAGGAAGAAACTTTTGATGGATCTTTAGTAACAGGTGGATTTTTACAAAGTAACTGAGACTAGATAATAAATAAAGCTGTGATGAGCGCTGTTTGTTACTTATAGATAAATAATAAAAGTGTTTTTTTTTTTTTGCAAAACAAAGAAATTAAAGACAGACATACAGTATATATAAGTATTGCCTTTGGTTAGATCATGACCAGTGTTTACTCTAAAATACTGCTTTAACAGGAGTAGCACAAAGGTGTGTGCGACTGACTGCAGACCTGCTAACCTTTGGAAAATATTTAACATTAATGAAGTTCCTAAACATAATGTAGGGAGGAGCGAGCCCATCTAATCTTCCAATCCACAGCCAGAGTATATAAGCAGCTGCTTACCTCTCTTCAGTCTCAGCTGTTCCAGCATCCCTCCACCTCCCCAAACTCCACCTTCATCTCAGGTACCTTGCCCTATGTAATCATATCCTATATTTATTCACTGTGGGGTGGTATATCAGAGCTCGAGTTGAAGCTGCTTCATTGAGCCCCTCATCAGTGGACAGCAAGCCAAATTAGCTTACCTAATACCTTAAAGATTATATCGGCAAACAAACTCATTAAATCACTGGTTTCTAACTCAATTCCTGGAGGGCCACAGCTCTGCACAGTTTTGCTCCAACCCTAATCAAGCACACCTGATCCAGCTAATCAAGGTCTTCAGGATTACTAGAAACTTCCAAGCAGGTGTGAGTTAGAGCTGGTTGGAGCTAAACTGTGCAGAGCTGTGGCCCTCCAGGAATTGAGTTTGAGACCACTGCATTAAATAATGTTATTCTAACGCTACGTAATTTGCAAGCTAGCTTGCATAGTCACCAGGCATTTAAGTTTGCAATGCTTGGAATACTGGTTGTCTTCCCAAAGCAATGCTGATTGCGAGAGTTCATTCTTGTTACAAAAAAACAAGACCCAGAACAGAGCCAACCTGAGCACTGACATGATAAGCGCCTTGGTGACAAAAAAGGTGCGCATGGCTGCAAAGAAGACTGTCTAACACATGGAAAGCTTTAGTGATGCTCTTCTCAGAAAGGCCAAGTCAGCAAGCTATGAGACAAAGCAGTCAAGAGCAAGTGCCACTGCAAGTAGAGGACATGAATGATGCAAAATGGCATCTCAACAACTGAAGTTGGATTATTCACACATGCGCACATCTCTTCCAAAATGTAAATATGTCTTTTAATTTAAAGAGTTATTCTGAAATATGTGTGTCTGCATTGTTTTCTTCACAACCAATTTATATATTGAAAAATTTGAGAATCTTCTCAAATCATGTGTCCCATCCCATCAAAAAAAATGTTCCAAGGTTGGCAGGTCTGCACTGGTGTTAATTTGCATTTGTCTTTTTTCACCTTAGACCTGATGCCGCTGAAAGACGAGAGTCAAGAACTCAATGAAGTGGAAGATAAAAATCAGTTTGAGAAACATCATGATTTCATGTCTGGAGAAAAATCTACACAGACTGAAAAGATCTCACGAAAAAGACCTCAAAGGACCAAATCTAACAGTTCTAATCTAACACAAAAACAAAACCTTGACGTCCACAAGAGAGTTCACTCCGGAGAGAAGCCTTTTACCTGCAAACTCTGTGGGAAAAGCTTCTCACGAAAAGACAGTCTTAAGAATCACATGAGAATTCACACTGGAGAGAAGCCGTTTGTATGTAGTCAGTGTGGAAAGAGTTTCAGATGTAAAGAAAAGCTTACTTACCACATGAAGACTCACTTAAATGAGAACTGTTTTAAATGTCATCAGTGTGGAAAGAGTTTCACAGACAGGAAACTCCTTAAGAATCATGTAAAAACTCACACTGGAGAGAAGCATTTCATGTGTCATCAGTGTGGAAAACATTTTCGATTCAGTAAAAACCTTAAGACTCACATGAGAATTCACACTGGAGAGAGGCCTTTCACATGCGATCACTGCGGAAAGAGTTTCTGTCATAAGGTTAGCCTCAAAAATCACATGAACATTCACACCGGAGAGAAGCCATTCACATGTGATCACTGTGGAAAATGTTTTGTGTATAAAACAACACTTAATGCCCACATGAGACTTCACACTGGAGATAATCCTTTCACCTGCAAACTGTGTGGAAAGGGCTTCTCGCTAAAAGGAAATCTAAAGACTCACATGAGAATTCACACTGGAGAGAAGCCGTTCATATGTGTTCAGTGTGGAATAAGTTTCAGACGTAAAGAAACCCTTTATACCCACATGAGAATTCACACTGGAGAGAGCTCTTATATCTGCAAACTGTGTGGGAAGAACTTCTCAAGAAAAGGAAATCTGAAGACTCACATGAGAAGTCACACTGGAGAAAAGCCTTTTACATGCGATCAGTGTGGAAAGAGTTTCGGACGTAAAGAAACACTTAATTATCACATGAAGATTCACTCAAAAGAGAACAGTTTTATGTGTCATCGGTGTGGAAAGAGTTTCACAGACAGCAATCACCTTAAGAGGCATGTAGTAACTCACACTGGAGAGAAGCCTTTCATGTGCCATCACTGTGGAAAGACTTGTAAAAACAAAGCAATCCTTGAGGTTCATATAAGAATTCACTCTGGAGAGAAGCCTTTCACCTGCCCTCAGTGTGGAAAGAGTTTCACACTTAAAGGAAACCTTCAGACTCACATGAGAGTTCACTCTGGAGAGAGGCCTTTCAAGTGTCTTCAGTGTGAAAAGAGTTTCAGATTTAAAGGAAACCTTAACAGTCACATGAGGCTTCACATGTCTTCAGTGTGAGAAGAGTTCCACATATCCACAGAGACCTGAAACGTCAAAATCATCATGGAAATAAATTGCAGTTTTCAGAGCCTGGATCAAGAGGTTTAAGAAATCATGAAATATTCCTCATTTAGAATACTCCAAACTCATCAACATAAGCATACGTTTAAGAATAAATTCATGTGCATATACATGTGTTGTGAAAGTTTTCTTGAGAAGTTAAAATGTGTGTATAAATACAAAAAGAGTACGCAATTATTAGTGAATGAGACCCATTGTCCTGTCTGGCTAGGCAGCCAGCTCATGGAAAATCCCTGGTTCTTCAAATGTTCTTTGATTTAGAAATTATGGAAGCCACTCTGCTCTTGAGAACCTTCAATGCTGCAACACAGTCTTGTTTCTGAGCTCTGCAGGCAGTTCCTTTAACCGTAATGGCTTGGCTCCTGCTCTGATATGCATTTTCACCTTTTTAGACCTTATGTACACAGGTATGTGCCTTTCCAATTGCAAATATTATTCCAGTCAAAGCATAGAAACATCTCAGTGATGATCCAGAGAAATGAGATGCATCTGAGCTAAATTTTCAAGCAAAGGGTCTAAATGTATGTGATATTGCAATGTTCTTTTTAATACATTTGTGAAGTTTTAAAAAACCTAGTTTGTTTTTTCATTATGGGGTATGGAGTGTATATTGAGGAGAAAAAAGCATTTTCGCATAAGTCTACAACCTAACAAAATTAGAAAAAATAACGGGTTCTGAATACTTTCTGAATCCACTGTATGTAACATTGATTTCAAGGCTTTACAGAGATTGAATATTGAGTCAAGTCATCAAAATCCACATAGTTGGGACGGGAAGAGGATGTTGGTGGCAGTCAACCCAGAAAAAAAAATCAGGACTAGAAGTCAAAGAGTGCTACAGTAATTTCCAGGATCTGCAATGACATGCTAACCAAATGACTTGCAGAGAGTTGCACTAACAAGAAGAGCAGAGACAAATGTCACGAGACTTAGACAGAAGAGACATACTCATTAAAGGGTTCTGTCATTTTATCATTAAAGGGGTAGTTCACCCAAAAATGAAAATTATGTCATTTATTACTCACCCTCATGTCGTTCCACACCCATAAGACCTTCATTCATCTTCGGAACACAAATTAAGACATTTTTGATGAAATCTTAGAGATGTCTGTTCTTCTATTGACTGTCTGTCCAATGCCTTTGCAGTGATCACTTTGACACTTCAAAAAGTTCATAAAGAGATCCTAAAACCAATTCATATGAATCATGCGGCTTAGTCCAAATTTTGTGAAGACACTCGATTACTTTATATGATGACCAGAGTCAAGTTAGGCTTTTACTTACATGTAAACATTGATCATCAAACATAAGCAGAAGCTCAACCAAACCTGAACCTCTTCTGGAGGCTCAAACGTTGAGCTTCTGGAAGAGGTTTGTTCTTTGGTGTCATTCAGGTTAGGTGGTCGTTGCATAGGCAGTCAGTGAAGACAGACATCTCTCAGATTTTATCAAAAAGATCTTAATTTGTGTTCCGAAGATAAACAAAAGTCTTACAAGTTTGGAACGACATGTAATTAATTACATTTTTTTCATTTTGGGGTGAACTAACCCTTTAATTAGTCACCCTCATGTCATTGCAAACCCATAAGACCTTCATTCATCAATGATATTACGCAGCGCCTCTCACAAATGTCTCCATGGTTGCAGGGCACGCTCCCTGTGCAAGCAGGGGGTCACAGGCGCTGCGTAATATCATTGTGCCTGCTGCACCATGGTACGGCAGCAAAGTTCCTTGATTATTACGCTGGAATGAGAGTATAGTTCCTAGCCATATCGGCCTAGAAAATCGCAACTTTTCATTTTCCGTCAGTAACTATAGAAGAGTCAAGTTTTAAATAGGAAAAATATTGAAACTCTTTGGTCATTTTTTTGAGCGAGATGCTATTGGTCTCATCAGATTCAATGAACTATGCTAAGACCAGACCCGGAGATCGGCTGAATGGATTCAAAAATGGTAAAACTCAACTATTTAACTCTAGGGGAGTTGGAAAATGAGCCTATTTTCAAAAAAAGTGGAGTGTTCCTTTAATCTCATACAGGCAATAAAGCTTGTGAAAAGTTTTGAAACCTCATACCGCAAGAATATCTCTTGATGGACAATGCAAAATTGAGCCCTCACTACCAGACATCTTCAATGGAAGGCTTTCATACCTTGATAATGAAATTTGTTCCAAAGAATGTGGCATTTCCGTCTCTGGGAATGTTGAGGAGGTAGGACAACTGGGTTTCCATGTAGGATGTAGGACATCATGTCATTGTGTACTACGTCGTGGAAGTTGCCGCTTTTTTTTTTTTCATTCTTTTACTTTATAAAGTTTTAAATAAGGATATTTGTCTTGATATTTGAGTTGTGTAGCATGCTCCGATAGGAAGGGCCTGATCCTCCTAATGTAGGGCAAATCTACAGGACTAGGCAGTTCTAGCAATGTGGTCTGTGAAGTTTAACTGATCATCAATCACAACTCCAAGGTTCCTGGATGGACTTATGGTTGACCAACTTAGCTGAATGGAAAAGTTGTGATAAAGTGTTGGGTTGGATGGGTCAAGAGGTCAAGCAAGAAAAAGATAAGGCAAGGCAAAACAGATCATATTGCTGCAGTTAAACTTTAAAATATATAAAACAAAATAAAGATACAAGAAGATAATCCAACAATGACAAACACTTGTAACTGTGCACAAAACACAAACAACACCAGATGGGCTGAAGAGGAGTAATGGGACAATCAGCGGCAACGAAACAGACATGGTGTTGTTCAAGTAAATGTTTAAAAATATTTAATTAAACTTCTGTATCACTTTGAACAAAACACTGATAGTTCATTTGTAGTGAGGTAAAAGAAAAAATTATCAAACTTTCAGAATCAATCGGACCAGAGATCAGTGGTTAATGACTGGGTCTCTTGCTTCTTTAAAATATTTTCCTTGACCCTGCTTACCAACACTGGTATCTGTTTCTCAGGAATGATTTTTTTTAAAGATCGTTGTGTACTTCCAAACCATAATCTCAAGAAAGTGTTTAAAAAGCCCACAATTGACTGAGGTAGACAACACCCAATTATCAAATCTTGGATAATGACTTTACTGATCGCTTGTTGCCTCAGTAAATGTAGGCTGTAGACCTGGTCTGTCTGGGTAAAGGATGCTATAGTTGGCTGTGTTACATCTGTCTGTTGCCCCACCTTGTATTCCAAGAAACTAAAATTCAGGAAGGAGTGATTGGTAGATATCTGATCATTAACAAGCACATCAGAAGAGAGATCTTAATAATGGAGTAAGATCCATAGAAAGCAAATGCTCATGACACTGAAAATACAAGCACTAGGATTTGACTAGGTAAAATATTATACATTTGAACAGCGATTGTATATTCTGAGGACAATTAAGGGATTCATACACAGCCACATTTTTCTTATTTTGTTTACAATTAGGGCTGTCAATAGATTACAATTTGATTAATTGCACACTCATCATGAAATTAAGCATACACCATTTATCTTGTTTAATGTTCATGTTGTCATCATTTGATATATCCAGCAACGTAAACCATCAGACTGAAAGGAGATATATTCTGTAAGCCTTTTTTTCAAGTGCAACAGCAAAGATCTTGTTTACATTTTAGACAAGTCAAGTTGCAGTACTTAACAGGACCACACTGAGAAAAAAACAAACAAAAAAATATAACAAACCTCCTTTCCTCAACAGTTTTTCTGCATTTGGCCCCACCAATGCGATTATGTCTGAGAATTATTTCCATCCAATGATGAGTCTGTTATTTTCTCCACAGATCCTCCGCCACAATCAGCCATCCCTAGGAGTGTTCCTTCTCCACCCGACACCGCAGCCGAGTCTCGTTTCTGCACACTTCCTCTAAATAAACACATCAACTCGTCAGCGGGAAAGTAGTTGTAAAATACGTGAATAAGCTCAATTTGCCGCCTTCAGCTAGCTTGTAGTCTCAATATGTATATGTATATATAGCTCAAATTGAGTAAAGAGCGTTTTTACAACTTACCAGATTGTCCAACCTCCTTACTCACTTTCTTCCAAGCAAGATCCTTTTATTCCTGTTTCTATAAAAGTACAAAGATGTATCGCATTACAACGACAATGATTTTGTCCTCCATTGTTGTTTGGTTCTGCCTCCATAAAAACACATCACTACTAGAGCAAGCTCCTGATTGGTTAACGCGCGCGAATATCTGCCAAAGTTCAGATTTTTCCAACACGCGCGAATCATGCATTACGCGCGTCAAACGCCCGAAATGCTCAATTCATGCCGCAGGATGTCTATTCACGTCTTTGCATTGACTTAACATATAAATCACTCGCAATTAACGCTTCATTCGCGTCTGGTGTGAACGCACCATTACCCTCGCCTCCGTCAGCGAGAAATCCACAAGTTTTCATACACCCATCTATACCTGCAATAGAAAAATGGACAGTTATTGGATTAAGACGAGCATTACCTAACACAGAAGTTCAGTTTTCCAGATGCATAAACAAAGCTCAACTGTACGGTCTTTACGTTTCTTTACAGTCAGTTTTTCCCTCCTCTAGATCCAGTCCACCCCCAAAGGGAAGAAAAGGCATGAACAAAGCCCCTAGGGCGTGGAACTCAGGTCGCACAGCGACACCCGCTCATTTAAGTGCAATCCTGGGCACTCTTGGAGCGTTGGGTCGCAGCATTCAGCAAGCCTGGGCTGTGCCCCGGATTCTGCCACCGAAAATTGTCGCTCTCCTTCCCTATTTGCCCAGCACTATTCCGCGGCTCTCCCCGACGTGTCTTTGCCTTTTCCCTCTGCTGTCCTCAACCCTCTCCTCCTTTCATGGCCTCTAGCTCCAACAACAAGCCCTTGCGTGAGGCTGCCTCTGCTAATGGCACAAGCCCAGTCATTTTTGCATTTTCCTCCAAACTCTCTCCCTTATTCATGGCCATCAGCTCCATCAGTGGACGCTAGAGTGAGGATGCCTCTGCTAGCATCTTAAGCACAGACGCCATATTTCCCTTCCCATTTTCCTTCTTTCACTACCCTCCTGGCTACATCCTTGGGCCCAGGGGCCGACTCAAGCGCAAAGGCTGTCTCCGCAAACAACTTCGGCCCTGGCTTCTCTCCCCCCAACACTCTGTTAGAGGCAAAATCCCGATGCCCATGCCCATACCTCAACACTCTGTCACCTTGGAACCACCCCCAGTGACCAGTAACATCAGAGCTCAAGTCCCTTTCAGGTGCGGATATCGATTTGTCATCCTTACTGACTTTGCTTCCCATTTCTGAATCAAATCAGCAAGTTGATTGCGACGATTTCTTCACCAATTTTCCATATCTTACAGTCGGTATACTGAAGTGATATGTTCAGAGTACCCCCCCCATAGGTGGCGAGAGCTGAATGAATACCTGGCTAAAGTTGCCGAGGGCTGATGGGGTAAGTATCTAAAAGTATAATAAATTGTTTTTGGCGAAATCGTTGTCCGCAATGGAACCAGTGCCCGTACTGGGCGCACTTGATGCGGACTTGCATAATTGGGTTTTCTTGGGATGCCGTAATATCTCCCGTGATGTTTGCAGATCGCTCGCCCACTCCACCATGATTTGCCCTCAGATTAACCCTTTAATCCCTCCGTGCCCAGAAACATCCCAAGAGAAATCCACAAGCTTCGTCCTATGGCACACAACAGCAAATGTGTATCCCAAGAAAAGACACGAGAAGGAAATTCATGCTTTTTTTCTTTAAACAGACAGGTCTGCAACAATTTTAATACTGGTAAATGCACTAGACTGGCATTGCTGTTTTTTACCCATATGTAATTACTGTGGTGGCGCTCATGCACACTCCATATGCCCTGTGATGAAGGCTGTCAATAAAAACTAAAAAAAAATGATCTGTCGATTCCTGTGAATATTTCTTGTCTATCTTTTGAATTGTTGCACTACCCTGATATTAAAGGGTTAATTCACCGAAAAATGAAAATTCTGTCATTTATTACTCACCCTCATGACCATCTTTGGAACACAAATTAAGATATTTTTGATGAAATCTAATGGCTCAGTGAGGCCTCTATGGATCTTGAGAGGTGACTGTGACATTGCTACTAAAAACATATTTAAAACAGTTCATGTGACTACAGTGGTTTTATTTTAATATTATAAAGCAAAGAGACTACTTTTTGTGTGCCAAAAAACTAAATGATGACTTTTCAACAATATCAAGTGATGGCGATTTCAAAACACTGCTTCAGAGCATTACAAATCAAATCATTGATTCGGATCGCATATCAAACTGCTAAACTGCTGAAATCACGTGACTTTGGTGCTCCAAACCACTGATTCGATTCGTAAAGCTCTGAAGCAGAGTTTTGAAATCGGCAATCACTAGATATTGTTGAAAAGTCGTTTTGTGTTCAACTTGCGAAGAAAGTTCAAAACGCTTACACTATGTCCTAAGCCATCTGTATTCATCTCACAAAAAGTGTCACTGACGAAACGTCAATTAGCCGATACAATGTAGATGTTTGAAAACTGCCAAACTGACCCCAAACCAACCCAAATTTTATCCACCCGCCCAAACCAATTTTTACTCGCACAATTAAATTCAAAACCTTTAAAAAGTCCTTTAAATGCATTAAAAATTAACATATTATTTTAATGACTTTTTATTGTATTATATCTAATGAGCATCTTAAATCGACAGCCCTAATTAAAACTAAATCAACTTGTGTTCACAAAATTAATAATGAAACTAATAAGTGAACTAATAAATAATGAAACTTTTAAGCGATATCAAAATTAAAACATATTTAAAAATGCCAATCTATAATAACCTTGAGATGAATATATGCCTATATCATGAAGCCAGTTTAGGTGGCTAGTCAGAAGTCACGGTTTCAAAGTAAAAAAAAAAAAAAATCTTTATTCCTTTAGTGGTGAGAATGTAATGAAACAAACACTCAAGAAATGTTTTTGTCCATTTTATTCTTGCAATCACATCTTTCATTCGTCTTGGCATGCTCCCTGTCAATCAGTCACATTGCTGTTGGGCGACTTTATGCCACTCCTAGCACAAAAACTCAAGCAGTTTGGCTTTGTTTGATTGCTTGTGACCTTCCATCTTCCTCTTGATCACATTTCAGAGGTTTTCAGTGGGGTTCAGGTCTAGAGATTGGGTTGGCCATGACAGGGTCTTTAATTAGTGGCCCTCTATCTACACATTTATTGGCCTGGCTGTGTGGCATGGAGCATTGTCCTGTGGGGGAAAAAAACAATCCTTCAAGTTGGGGAACATTGTCAGAGCAGAAGGATTTTAAGATTTCTTCCAAGATAACCTTGTATGTGGCTTGAGTCATGCATCCTTCACACAGACGTATCTGGCCAATTCTGGATTCTGCCTGTCACATTTGAAGAGTACAGTAAGCCATTTATGTTATTTGAAATAATTCCTTTATTTAAAAGTTCTTGGATACAAAGTATACGAAATGTCAAGTTATTTTGAATTATAACAACAATACAGACTAGATGCATAGAACTCTCAGAATAAAAAACAAAACAAAATAAATTGCCATGGAACAATGGGAACAATCTAACACATTTAGTGTGAGTGTGTGTGCAAGTGATTTGCAGCTGGCAGGCGTGTGATGTGGTGCTGTAATTCTGCCACAGGGATACACTAAAAATGGAGAATAAGGCTTGGAGCATGCGCATAAACCTTGCGCGCTTTATATTGGCTCAGTAGCTTCTGCAGCACGAACACAAGCACCTAGTCCGCTATTGTTGTTGTTGTCGCTGTTTTGTGCTGTTAGGAAAGAGCACAACTGACCAGAGTCTGACTAGGGTCGACACATGGGGTGATGACATCATCGTTTCACAAAATATACGGATTGGCTGTACACACGAAAACGCAAGTGCGTCGTTTTCAGATTTATCCACTCTGGGACCCGGTTTCAAAAAATATTGGTTTGACCTTCTGAAAACGCTGGATCCGTGTGGACGAAACGCCTATACGGTACAAAAGTTTTGCGTATACAGCTAAACTCGTCTCCGTGTGGACGGGCCCTAAAACACGCCAGGCATGTTATATCAGATTTTGCCAAACAACAACAAAAAAAGAATGTTTGCCTTACCTAGGCTGTTTAGAAAGGTGTTCATCGACGTCACAATAGGTCTATGGCCAAGTATTTCTTCCATTAAGTCGAAATACCTGAATTTTACTTTTCTCTTGCCACCAGCCCCGCTTTTGACAAGATTTCTCTTCTCTGAAAGATTTTTGTTTTATGAGTTTTCCACTTGGACCGTAAGATCTGCCACAGCTTGTCAAAGCCCTTGTCCTTCATCTCTGCTTCCAAGTCTTGGTAAATGATGGCATTTCTCTGTTGCTTCAAATCTAATATTTGTTTAATTTGTTTGTCTTTAATTAGTTTAAGAAAGAACTCTGTCTCATCTTCGGTCCAGACATACCACGACATCTTCAAATAATGATCATGTGACTTTTTACGTACGCCATATGACCTGTAAAAGCGAAAAAAATGTTTTCATTGCAGTTTTGTGAATATTCCTTTTTTCGAATTGCCTGAAAAACCGCCTCATGCGAGCGTAAAAACTTTTTTGCGATAAATGGGAGTTCATTTGAATTTGACATGTTTCCATTGAGCATATCTTCAATTCACAATTTCAATTTGCGCAATTTAAAGGGTAATGGTAACGCGGCTATTGTGAATGGAATTCTACAAAACTTAAGTGAAAACACCAAATGATCATGCAATGGGATAAAAGAGCTTATCTTCTCTGCAAACAATACCATGAAGAATGTGATTATTTAACCAAGTCAAAAACAAAAAGGTAAGCAGGTATCAGCATCAGCAGATGCAAAATGCTATTAAAGGTAAAAATTATAAAAGCTACATAAAAAAATTAAAGCTCCTTGTGGAATTTTATAGGAATTTAGACTTTGTTATAGCGATTCCTATATAGAAAAATCACTTCCTGCCCTCCAGCTGCATTTCGTGCCACAGCAATGACGTCATGTGCAAACAACCTATTTCTTTCCAGAATGAGTTTGCAAATGTCGTTTCAGGTATGTGTGATATGTGAAACTCTCTTCACACTGAACACACCTGAAAGGTTTCTCTCCAGTGTGAATTCTCATGTGAACCTTAAGGTTTCCTTTAAGTGTGAAACTCTTTGCACAGTGAGGGCAGGAGAACGGCTTCTCTCCAGCGTGAACTCTCATGTGAGTCTTAACAGTTGCTTTTTCTGCGAAGCTCTTCCCACACAGTTTGCAGGTGTAAGGCCTCTCTCCAGTGTGACTTCTCAAGTGGATATCAAGGGACACCTTATATGCAAAACTCATTCCGCACTGGGTGCAGGTGTAAGGCTTCTCTCCAGTGTGAATTCTCATGTGAGTCTTGAGGCATTCTTTAGTACTGAAACTCTTTCTACAGTGAGAGCACATGAAACCTTTCTCTCCAGTGTGAGTTCTCATGTGAGTCTTAAGATTTCCTTTTAGTGAGCAGCTCTTACCACACAGTTTACAGGTGTAAGGCTTCTCTCCAGTGTGACTTATCAAGTGGATATCAAGGGACACCTTGTATGTAAAACTCATTCCGCATTGGGTGCAGGTGTAAGGCTTCTCTCCAGTGTGAATTCTCATGTGAGTCTTGAGGCTTAGTTTAGTACTGTAACTCTTACTACAGTGAGAGCACATAAAACGCTTTTCTTCTTTGTGATTTCTCTTGTGGACTTTAGATTTTCTAGTTCCTGTTTTTTGAGCCTTTTTTTGTGAGGAGGTCTTTTTAGTCCGTGAACGACTAAAAGATTTTTCTCCAGTTGTGAAATCATGATTTTTCTCTCCGATTTCTTTCAGATCTTGACTCTCTTCTTTCAGCAGCATCAGGTCTAAGGTGAACAAAGACAAATACAAGTTATCACCAGTTTTATGGAACAAAGCAACAGACATTAAAACATATAAGCCGCGTTTCGACCGAAATTACCCAGAACAATTTTTTCCAGGAACTAGTCCGGTGAAGTAGGACTGCGCGCAACATTCCAGTTCACGCTGGATTTCTTCCTCCTTAATAAAGCCTGAACCTCATCGTCAGTCCATTGGTCGTATTTTTTTAAACTCCATTGTTGATTCGAATAGCAAACAACTCTTACTGCACGCACCACAACAGACTTAAAAAAAAAAAAAAAACGATGGTTGAAATAAAATGCTGCGTGGAGTCAACCAATCAAAATGCTGCGTGAACTCAACCAATCAGCATGTTCAGCGCCTGAGTCCCACCCCTAAAGTTCGAAACTTTGAAAGTACTTCCTAGCGAGCAAGTACGTTTTCAGAGGGGGAATTTCTTACCCAGAAATTCGCTTAGATCCTGGTTCCTGCGGTCGAAACACACCAAGTTCCGACCCAAAATTCCCAGTTCCTGGGGAAAGTTCCTGCGGTGGAAATGCGGGTTTAGGCTGCATTTACACAACAGGCCTTTATGCCTATATCTGATGTTGTTGACCCTCTTCTTTTAAAAGTGACCTATATCTAATATCTACATTTACACTACACGGACTTAATGTTGCTTAATGCAAGACAGTGATATTAAAAGACCAAACTCTGCACACAATTTATTAATAAAGCATACTATGTATAGAAAAGTTGTAGTCCAGTATATGAACGCAATGAGTTAAATTTATTGACAGAACTCGTAGAAACATTTTTAATGCGATATGTTTCATCCTGACATCAGAATCATTAATTTGTAATTTCGCTGTAAATGTGTTTTCTAAAGGTCTGGTGGTAAAACTTTTGCCAAGCATGTCAGAGGTTCTGGTTTCTAATCCATACATGTATAGTTTTTTTCCCCTCATTAAAACCATATGTGTTCATCAGTGAGTGTGTATCAAGAGTAGGGACATGTTTGTGTGCATTTTATTTTGTGATTTCACCAGAACGAAAAGAGAGTCTCCACAGCACTTAGCAATAGATTGAAGCATTCATCTGTGCACAAGCCGCTGTCAATGACCTATACCCACTGTATCATTATCTGTATTATCACTGTGACATCTCATTAGGGCTGCACGATTAATCGAAATAAAACCGCACGCGATTTGGCAATTGGCTGTGATTTTCTTTTTTTTTTTTTTTGTGCCAGTGAAGCACTGCTAAATGCTGCTCCATCTGAAAGCCAGAGGGCGATCTTGTGCAGAACCTTTAAATATGCCCTGTTGTAGGAGCCATTTATAGGTTTTGCCATATTGTTTTATGTTTTCCCTTCTTACTTGTATCAGAGTTCTTCAAGCCTTCTAGGGTATTTCAGTGATAATAAAGTATATTTGCAATGTAAATCAACATTTTTAATGCTAATCGACATATCCTTTATCACTGTATAGAATACCATGAAATGATTTGTTGTGTGCCTTATTCTGTGTAAGAAGCCACATCATCTCAGAAGGATGTTATTTCAAACACTCGACTGACATTATGAAGTGAGTTTGGAGTAAAAGCGTTATTAAAAGCTTCTCATGTTGGGAAAGATGTTTGAGGCATGTTGCTTTTTCAAATGCACGTTATAAACGACTCAATCTCGCAGTGCTTTCAGATTGAGCAGCATTTACTACTGATCACAGAGAAGTGCTTCACTGACAAGCTGCGCGTAAAAAAAAGCAGCCTTTGAGATTTAAGCCAAATGGTTTAAGCACGATTTTGCCTTTCGTGATGCACATGCTTCATAGTTAATCGCGAACTTTGGATTAAACCTGAGTTGACAGTAGGGATGGGACAAAACCACAATTTTGGCTTCGGTACGGTACCACAATCTAATACCGGTATATCGGTATTAAATCAATACCATACAGGGTCTACATTTTAGGGCGGGTATTATGCATAATTTGACTTATTCTCGCAGGTTTCGCGTTTACAAAGCGGGAAATTACCGTAAGTGTTTATTAGTAAATTAATCAACACAGATGATCACATCAAATCAGTAATTGGTTACCACTTACAGCACACTTGAACCCATAGTATATTACAAGTGTTAACTAAATACATTTTTAAAAAATAGAGGTAGTATATTAAAAGCACATTTTAGTTCATATTTCATGGTGTTTCAAAATAGCACGGTTGAGTACACTTATGGCTCGTTTCCACTGAGCGGTACGGTTCGGATCACTACAGTACGGTACGCAATTTTTGCCGTTTCCATTGTCAAAAGTTTTGAATGGAATTTACTAATACCTAGTTTCCCTAATTCCGAACCGTACCGTACCACTTTTTTGGGACCCTTCCGTTGGGGTACCAAGCACAATAGTACCAATGGTACCAAAAGGGTGGAGCTACACTCTGCAAAACGTTGATTGGTTGACAGTGAATCGTCACTTGCGCGTGCTACAACACAAGAAGCGCCACACAAATGTGGTTCAGGCAACGCGTGCATTGATTATCTTCACTTCATGTAGGCTATATAACAAAACAAAATATAAAACACAACCCTGCCTCTTTTCGTTTTCATTTAAAAAAATATGAAACCTACTAATATGTGGTTCAGGCAATATGTGCATATGTACTCTGATTATCTTCACCCTATATGTAGCCTATAATAAAATGAAATAAGACAAAACAACCCTCTCTTTTTGTTAAAAGTCAGTTTTAATTATCAATAATAACCATTATAAAAGTGTAAGTATAAAGTATGAGAAGCTATACAAATTAACTGTCATATCAGTTTGTTCTTCGATTTCGATTTCACCCCAAAATGAAAATGCTGTCATTAATTTCTCACCCTCATGTCGTTCCACACCCGTAAGACCTTCATTAATCTTCAGAACACAAATTAAGATATTTTTGATAACAGAATGCTGTCAGATTTCCTTCCATAGACTCCCTTTGTAACTGAAACTTTGACGCTTCACAAACTTCATAAAGATATCGGGAAACTAATCCATACGAATTGATGGTTTAATCCAAATTTTCTGAAGACAATTGATTGCTTGTTATGATGAACTAATTTAATAAGCGAGCAGAAGCTCAACCAAACCTGAATGATGACAAAAACAAACCTCTTCCGGAAGCTCAAACGTGTTGTGTAACCAATGAGGTTCATTCTCGTGTGAGGGTGAGTAATTAATGACAGAATTTTCATTTTGGGGTGAACTAACCCTTTGAGCCTTGTCTGTGAAACTGGCCAATGGTGTATTTTGTTTGCTTTCATTCAGTATCCATTTTCAGTTGGTTAATCAGTTATTGGCTAGTGTGGCCCACAGGTTGAAAACCACTGCTCTTGTGTGTTTAACTTGATTTGTGAGGAAAAAAATGAGGTTCCCTTTCGATACTACACTTGTACTCGCTAGACGCATATGGGGAAAACTCCTTTTCCTCCGATTACTTAAGCATTTTTCAGTAACGCAGTGAAACTGTATGGCCATTGGTTCTTGCAGGAGAAATAAATCTGATCCAACCTCTTGCCACTCTGGCTAAGGTCTGGCAGGCCATCCCCGGAGTGTCAGTCTGGGTGTTGAGGATTATAAAACGAGGTTATTCACTCCAATTCGCTCGAAGACCCCCGCGTTTCGGCGGTGTGGTTCCCACCTTAGTGAGAGCAAAGGACGCCCACGTCCTACGCTCCGAAGTGAGGTCTCTGCTGGTGAAAGGAGCCATAGAAATGGTTCCCCCGGCTCAGAGCGAGTCAGGCTTAACAGCCGTTACTTCCTCGTCCCCAAAAAGGATGACGGCCTCAACTAAATTGTCATATACAATATGCTAGTGCAAGTATATAACAATTAATTCAAACTTTGACCTGTGGAGGGCAGTAATACACTTAGAATTCTGGCAGTGTAGACGCTGCTAATAGAGGAGAAGAAGAAGAAGAGAGCTAGTTCAAGACGAGCATCTATGGCATCTATGGTTAAAACGTATATAATTTTTAACATTTTTTAGAAAATGACCCACCATTTTACTAGATAAGACCCTTATTCCTCGTCTGGTATCATTTAAAGCCCTTTGAAGCTGCACTGAAACTATAATTTTGACCTTCAACCGTTTGGGGCCAATTGAAGTCCATTATAAGGAGAATAATCCTGGAATGTTTTCATCAAAAACCTTCATTTCTTTTCGACTGAAGAAAGAAGGACATGGACATCTTGGATGACATGGGGGTGAGTAAATTATCAGGAAATTTTATTTGAAAGTTGACTAATCCTTTAATGTGTGACTTCATGTCATAATACGAACGTTCAATGTGGGATCTTCTCATTTTCACTTTAAGGCAGCATTAGTATTTGGTCATGTGATTTCAACATGTCTGACCTCATGTGGCGATCCGTTCCATGTCAAATAAAACCGCTTTAATTAGGACACTCATAAGACATTCTTCAAAAATATTCACTTCTGTAGAGGTGGACATTTTAATAGGATCAAATGACTGAGTTCAGCTTTGAGAATGAAACCAACCTGTTTGTTCCTCAGTATCTTCTTGTTTCACTCTGAATACTTCTTCAATCTTCATGTCTTCACTCTCCTCTTTAATAAACGCCATCTTTATAATAGTGTGTCGCGTGGATCTCAGTAGCTTCAGAGAGTTTTTCTGTGTCATGTTTCAGATGAGAATAATTAACAGAAAGAAAAATAAATCCAAATTAAATTTGTGGGTGTGTCTCAATCAGAGTAATTACCACCCCCAGAAGTACAAATTAACAAAAGAGCACAAATTATACATTTATATATTTCATATTTTATGAGCTTAAAGTTAGTATTTTATGTTTTGTATATTATATTTAATATAAAATTTCAAGAAAACATTAGCAGTTGGTTTGTGAAAGCTTTAATTACAAGTGTGTTTGTGTAAAAAAAAAAAAAAAAAAAATCTTGTTTCTTGTTTCTGTCCCAAACAGAAACAAGATTATTTTTCTTACCCCAATGGTAGATAATTTTACTTGTTTTAAGCAAAACCTCACTTCATTTTTGTTTTTCTTCCCAGAAAACAAGAAAAAATATCTTGTGTCATTTTACTTATCTAGTAGCATCTGGATTTAATAATTTTTAGATATTTGGACTGGAAGCAAGGCAAAATACTAAGTAAGAAACTTTTTTTCTTTCTTTTTTGCAGTGTAAGAGTTGCAGACTTGCCTTCTAGTGGCTTTGATGTCTTGTCAGTGTCAATCGAGCTCTTCGAATCACTGAATCATTACGCGAAGCATTTGATTCAATTGACTCCGAGTATCAAAAAGCTCCGTTTATCACATCATAACTTTCTCCATTACATTTTCTGTTACTTATGTGTGGATGCACTTACAAAAATAACGTTCATTAAAGTTTGATAAAGCAATATATTTGTAAAAAATACTACTGTTCATTTTAGATCGCCTCTAATAATTATATAAATTGTTTCGACTCAAACATGTTAAATGCTTAAAAACACAAACCTTTCTTGAACCGAATCTATGAGCCGAATCACAACAGACGAGGTGTCGCGGCGCATACTTATGACGTCACAGCATCTGACGAAAACAAAAGTCCCATTCACAAGCTGCTGTCTAAAACCACAAAGTGCATGCAAAAAATAATGTATTCATATTTAAATCCTTGGGAAATGCATATTTAAATGTTGTCTAATGATGCTCTAAAAGAGTTTGTAGCACATCTTATATGTGAGATTCTGTGTGAGACGCAAAACAGTCATGTTTGGGTACATTTATACAATTTACACGAGGGGTTGGTAACTACTTTTTCAGTAACAAGTAACATTTTTAAAATTGATGTTTGGATTGTTTTTCTAAAGTGCAACAGAAATAACTATAATTATTATACAATAAACAATATTTGTCAATAAAATCAAACCTTTATTAGGGCCACAGACAAATATGAAACAATAAATAGGTAACATGTTGCAAAATGTTTGGTTAATTGTGTAAAATTAATTGTTTGATTATTTTTCTTGGCTTTGTAAATTAGTCATTTAAAAGCTATTGATGACCAGGATGAGGAGCGGCAGCAGAGAGACAGAGAGGATGAACTGATGGAGTTAATCAGAGAAGACGACGTGAAGTTTCAGAAACAGACAAAGAAGAGAACAGGGACATGGACAGAATCTTCTCTCCACTTGAAAGATTAATTAAAAATATAAAACAAATTTTTTTTTAATATATTAAAGGAAACTAAATAAAGTCACCAATAGTGTTTCGTTTATATCACAGCTCAGCCAGAGCCGTTGAGCTCGGTAAAGCCTCAGTTTCCTTATAATCTCTAACCTTTTCTCCTCCTAATCTTTTTATTTATTTTTACAATTATTAATAGTTAGTGCGCACATGGATCTACGCTCCGCAAGGAGTTTGTTCATTCTTCTGTTCTGGACTAGTGCTGTTCTGGACTGGTGGCGCTAAGTTTTTCCGTTCTTACAATTATTATTAAACATTTCGTTTAAATAAACAAATTTAGATAATATAAAAAATGTTAGAATCTCTGTATGTTTTATATAAACTAACTTCACAACTTTCCCTTGCACTGATATAGCAAGATTCTTATTTTTTTTTACAATGTGTGTGTTTTTACATGTAAATATCTATGCACTTTGTGATTTTAGACAGCAGCTTGTGAATGGGACTTTTATTTTGATCTGACGGTGTGACGTCATAAGTCTGTGCCCCGAGCTCGCGTCTATTGTGAATTGGCTGAAGAAAGGTTTGTTTTTAAAGCATATAACGTGTTTGAATCGATAAAAATCGTTCGACCTCTTTTTATAATGATTAAAGGCGATCTTAAATGAATTATTGTGCATTAAATGCACAATTGTATTGCTTTATCTAACATTAATGAACGTCATTTCTGTGAGAAAAGTGCATCCACACACAAGTAACAAAAAAAGTGCGTCTCATTTCGCGTTCATCAGTTCATTGTAAACATGAATTCGGTCACTGGACAAAGTGGTGCTTTTTGTTGCTCCGAGTCAACTGAATCAAATGCTTCGCGTAATGATTCAGTGATTCGAAGAGCTCGATTCAGCGAACGCTGCATGCAACGAGAACACAAACACACGTGTAATTAATTCAACTTTTACAAACCAACTGCAAATGGTTTATTGCAAATGGAATCTATATACAGATAATTAAATACCAACTTCACTCAGAAAATATGAAGAGTATGTATAATTTGTGTTCTTAAAGACTCTTGGGTGAAAAATTCGCCCACAGTCTCAAAACCAATGTTTGAAATTGACATTAAGCCTTGTCATGTGCTTGTTCTTTGGACAATTAAATCGGTCATTCACTTGTCAGAGTAAAAAAGTTGCTTGTCTGGGAAAAAATTGGATTTTTGTTGTTGTGTATATCTAATTTATTCTGAAGCAATATTATCGTAAGTGTTCTATCAGCGTTGGCATATTTAATTCTGCATTTTGTGATAGTTAACACGAGGGCTTTTTTACCTTTATAAAAGGCTTTTTGTCCTAATCTTATTAAATGTATGCTTCATTTTTCATTTTTAATTCTTAAATTTGATCAGATAATACATTTAATTAGAATTATGAGACTCTAGGGCTGTTACCAAATCATTTACACTGAAAAATTACAACTGCATTAAATCATGCTATGATATTGTTTTAAATATTTTTTGAAAATACAAATAAGAAATGTTGGGGAAAAAATGATAAACATGAAACTAAACCGCCAGTAGTTGGCAGCAATTGACAGTCTTAAAGGGCTAGTTTACATTAAAATGAAAATTACCCCCAGTAATTTGTACTGCAGGGGGTGGCTAACAACTGATTGACTTCTGATTGAGACGCACCCAGAGATTTAGTTGTGATTTATTTTTCTGTTTGTTAATTATTCTGGTCTAAAACATTACAGTTTCCCAACACAGGAAAAACTCCTGCAGTGACTGAGATCCATGTGACACACTATTATAAAGATGGCGTTTATTAAAGTGGAGAGTGAAGACATGAAGATTGAAGAAACATTCAGTGTGAAACAAGAAGATACTGAGGAACAAACAAATATGGTATTTATTAAAGAAGAAAGTGAAGACATGAAGATTGAAGAAGTGTTCAGTGTGAAACAAGAAGATACTGAGGAACAAACAAGTATGTTGTTTATTAAAAAGGAGAGTGAAAACATCAGGATTGAAGAAGCATTCAGTGTGAAACAAGAAGATACTGAGGAACAAACAAAGATGGCATTTATTAAAGAGGAGAGTGAAGACATCAGGACTGAAGAAGCATTTAGAGTGAACCATGAAGATACTGAGGAACAAACAGGTTGGTTTCCTTCTCAAAGCTGAACTCAGTCATTTGATCCTTATTAAAATGTCCATCTCTACAGAAATGAATGTCTTTGAAAAATGTCATATGAGTGAAAGCGGTTTTATTTGACATGGAGTGGATTGCCTCATGGATAAACATGTTGAGATCACATGACCAGACAAATAGTAAAGCCCTGGGTATACTTCATATATGCTCACCCTTGCGTACGTGTAAAATATGAAGTATACTTTGGGCTTAATGCTGCCTTAAAGCAAACATGAGAAGATCCCGCTTCCACATTGAACATTTGTATTTGACATTTGAACATAAGTCTCACATTAAATTAGAAAAAATAATACAGAAGTAGCCTGATCAAAACATTTATTTTGAGTAACATTAAAGGGGTCATATGATTCTGTTTTCAAAGACCATTATTTTGTGTATTGGGTGTAATAGAATGTTAACATGCTTTAATGTTCAAAAAATACATTTTTCACATACTGTACATTATTCAAAAACGTGTCGATTTCTACAAAGCCCCTCCTTCCAAGAAGTGCAGTGTGCTCTGATTGGCCATCTGACCCAGTGCGTTGTGATTGGCCGAACACCTCAAGCGTGTGTCGGAAATGTAATGCCCCTTACCATAATTGTGAGATTCAGCCTTCACAGCAATTATAAAGACAGTTATACAGTTATAATTATGTCCTCAGTTTTACCATATCAGTTCGAGCCCGAGTCGGATCCTGAAAATGAACAAGCCGATCAGTCGGAACATCCTTTGCAAGCACGACTTCAGCAGGACGTTTCACAGTGGTAAGTTTTTAACTTGAAACTCTTACCTTTCACATACGATGTTATAATGGTTTAATTTCGCTTCTTCACTATAACGACATCATGTCCTGAAGTGACAACATAAAATACAGTTTAAAAACACACTGGTGTATTTTTGTCATTTAGGTGCAGATGTGAAAACTGTAATAGAATGCCCAGAGAAGTTGAAAATGTCTGCTGCATGGAAATACCGAAGGTACTATAATAAATTACTACATGGAATAAAGTTGTGTGTGTGTGTGTATATATATATATATATTAAAACAACACAAACATACATGTATTAGTGCTGTCAATCGATTAAAGAAAAGTAACTAATTCATTATAAATTTTTCTGTAATTAATCACAATTAATATAACCTAACAATAAAGTTTTTAATATTTTTATTTTAATTTTTATAATTTTCACATTTAATCTCTAAATAATGTAGAAATAAAGACAGTAGTCTATATTTTAAATATTTGTTTAATGGCATCTTTTTTATGAAATAATCACTGTTGTTTTTTTTTTTTTTTTTCACAAATTGTTTTTTTTTTCTTTCTCAATTTTAGCCATTAATTATAGGGATTTAGCATTACAGTATAATTGAAAGCTATCATTTTTAAATATTTATTAGGCTTAATGAATAAAATAACTACTTTTAATTTATGTGAACTTAAAACAATCTTCACATAAACCCATTATAATAAATGTCACATTTACCTGCCCTTCAATATATCAGGGCTCTTTTTCTATTGGCCCATGTAACCTTGTAAACAGTGCTTTAAGATTTTCAGGTAGGATATACACAGAAACTGAATAAAGTTATCAAACACTTCACCGTCTTCACTGCATAAATTATCAATTAAGTATAGATTTATCCTTATTAAAGCTACAAATGTTATTCAGTCAAGTGCAGTGAGTGATGTTCTCTTTTCGTTTGTTCTTTGATTAACATTAATGACAGACAGCAGCAAGTTTATTAGGCTGCTGTCACTTTAAGACCTGCCGACGCCACACATGGCATGGATCTGACATGCATCCTATTTTCTTAAAACTCGTTACTGGCATTAATTTGAGTGATAATTAGTGCCAGTTTATTAGGAAATGACGTTTTTGTTCTCTTCGATTCACTGGATGGAAACAGTGCTTTATTCGCAAATGTTTTATGTGATAATCCAAATTTGCGCATAAGTTAAATACGCAACTTTGGATATAAACAGCTACAGACAGGAGATTCGCAGATGCGCACCAGTACCACACTGCGTTCTCCTATGTGTTTTATCGCACGCGAATTGTTTAAAAGCATTTGAATGAATAAGAGCTCATTTACACAGAACGCGTTTTTGCTTTGAAAAATGCGAGCGTGGGCAGTGGAATGGAGAAAAAAAACTCAAGGTCTTAAGACGCGTTTTTTAAAAGTTGAAATAATGCGTTCTGTGTGAACGGCCCTAAGAGCCAAATGGTAATCACATGCATTTACGCTTTAATTTTGACAGCACTATATATATATATATATATATATACCTCATTTAATGAGAGAGGTCATATTATGCTTTTTAATGAGTTGCTTTTACTTTTGTAATTTTGGACAGTATAATAAATAGTTGGTGGCTTGTCTTTTTTAGGTTGGAAGACGAATGAATCAGGTTTCAGGGCCTCTGAAATGCATTATACACCACCCAGGCTTTGAATCGAACTGTTTGAATCCTTACACCCTACAGAACATTTTAAACATTTACAAAGCTGATTATGGACCTTTGAGGCGTAAAACAGAAGAAGCGTAAGTTTGTTTTGGTTTTTTTTGACATTGGAATTTTGACATTATTGTCAATATAAATAAAATGTTAAATTTCATGACACCACTGCAACAAAGCAAATTAATGTTTTTCTTCAAAATATTTATTTGTAAAAAAAAAGTTATATTTACGACTTTAATAGTGTCCGCCACCCTCTTTACAGGCGGTACCGCTATCTTGCCCATCGAAGCTTTGTCAGCTGGTGCTGGGGCTATTTAGCACGGAATATTAGAGTTGTTCTCCCATCCTGTGTTGTGCTCCGGATTCAGCAGGAGTTTCCTGATGGGGATGGACAGTTTGTTGGATTTCGACCGCCCCTTGACTGAAGCGTGAGACGTGGTGGACAATAACGTCCTTTTTTTCAAACTAAGAGGACAGGAACGTGGGAATGGGGATTTCTTTTAGCTCTTCTTCAAAGACGAGCTTCATCAGGTCATTTACATAATCTGTAAAACATTGCATACAGAAGGAAATTCTGTTATGTTCATTAAACTTAATACAATCTACCTCTTCAGAACATCTCAAATGTGTCACTGTGTAAACTGTATTTGTAGATGTATTTAAATAAAATATATTTTATAACATACCATATGAAGGGTCTGTTTTAAGTGGCTTTGCAGTGCATTCACCCTTCTTTGACTTTGAAAAAACGTACATAGCTTGTCCTGCTGATGTTGTTGCCTGCTAATGGTCTGCATTTCCATTGTAATTGGTGGCTGCAAGGTACAACCTAAAGTAAATGAATAAGATAAAATATAAGTTATAACATGACATAATTGAAACTAAGTAGTCACTAATGCATATCTGAATTTAAAGGGGTGGTTGATTATGATTTAACTTTTCTAACTTTAGTTAGTGTAATGTTGCTGTTAGATCATAAACAACAACTATAAAGTTACGACGATCAAGGTTCAATGCAAAGGGAGATATTTTCTTTTAAAGAATTCTCTGTTAAAGGACTACAACAAACGGCTGGTAGGGACTAAAACGAGCTTCTTCCCAGGTTAGTGACCCCAGGAACAGTGACATCACTAAACCTAAAATTTACATAAACCCTGTCCCCAGAAACATGCAACCAAGGGGGCGAGGCCATGTTGGGCTTCTTTAGAAAAGAGGAAGAGTTGTTGTAGTAGAGTGTTGTTGCCATGCCGTCATTTTACGCTGGACTGCTTCACAAACAAAGTTCAATTCAACGC
Organism: Hypophthalmichthys nobilis; assembly: GCA_037950665.1. Lineage (NCBI taxonomy): Eukaryota > Metazoa > Chordata > Actinopteri > Cypriniformes > Xenocyprididae > Hypophthalmichthys > Hypophthalmichthys nobilis. Next base: position 23,887,005 of record CM075489.1, read on the forward strand.
TGGATTTACACAAAAGATGAGTTGAATCAACTCCACAGCAACTACATAAATTTATCCACTAACCATTCAGTAACGTCCAGATGCATTCTATAAGTTGTAACTTCTTCCTAAATCTCTCCATCAGTGTCTGACTCCGGTATGAACAATGTAAGGCTGAACACCGTTACTGACAATCGTCATTTTGGCTGCGTGAGATTCTCCAGCTTTGCTGTTGTTGAGCAACTGAAGCGTGAGCTGTTAAGGCTCTGCCCTCCTTTGGGAAGTGGCTGGGAGTAGCAGCTCATTTGCATTTTAAGGGACACACAAAAATGGCGTGTTTTTGCTCGCACCCAAATAGGGTCAAATTTGACAAACTATAATAAATGATCTGTGGGGGTTTTTGAACTGAAACTTCACAGACACATTCTGGGGACACCAGAGACTTATATTACATCTTGTAAAAGGGGCATTATAGGTCCCCCTGCACAACATTCCAATGAAACGGAAAACCACACTCTTGGGAGCACAACGCAGGATCACGCTGTGGAAGACCTCCAGAAGAGATGTCTGGTGACTGTATGGCGACTGAGCTTTTCTGCATCCTTCAGGACTCACTTATTGTTCAGGACCTTTTCCACTTTGTAGAGAGCCTCTGATCCTTGAATGACAAAAAGTGACAGTATTGTAAAATTCTAAATCACCTATAGTAAGCTTTTTCTGTACTGGGTCTCATGGGTGTGTATATTTTGGATGTGGTTGAGCAGTGAAATCCACTTGGCCACCTTCTCAGGACCAGATGTAGAGGACGTAGCACTCTAGTATACGTGCTTCTTAATGCTGCGCCACTTCTTCATGCTGCACCACTTCTTCAATACCTCACACCTGTCACACAACAGAAGGATGCAGCCAGGTAAGTTGTATAGAACAGAGTTTATTGAACAGAGGTGTGGAACTGGACAAGAATGCAGACTGGTGAGTATAGAACAATATGCAGATAGAATGTTGACTTAGCTTGAAGTAATCTTAATGTCTCTTCTGCAGATGAATGGACCAGAAGCAGGCAAAGGGCAGATGATGGATGACAGATGGTAAGGAGTCTTTAGTGTTCGTACGGACAAGACCAGACAAGGGAGTGCAGGAGAAGTGTCTCTTTATAGTGAGTGCTGATGATGAGGTGCAGTGAATCAGAATTCCGGGGAAAGTGAACGAGTAGGTGGAGTGTGCTGATCTGGTGATGATAAGTTGTAATTGGTCTGTGATGGTTGTGACCGCGTGACAGTACCCCTTGCTCCGCTGGCGGCTCCTTACGGCTGGATGGTACGACAACGGGACCTACCTCGACCCCTGGGAGCTGGGTGATCTGGGTGTTCAGCTTGGTATTGTGTGGTACTGTAATATAATCGGTACTGTAGTCCTCCCAATCAACGAGGTACTCCAGCCTGGGGCCTCACTGCCACAAATTGAGGATGGCCTGGACCCGGTAGATGGCTTTTTCGTTTGCGAGTTCAGGAGGAGGAGGTACCTCATCGCCACCAGATTCTGTGGAGGAAGACAACAAGGGTTCAGAGTGTGGTTTAAGAAGTGACACATGAAATGATGGTGAGATGCGGTAGTGTGATGGAAGGTTTAGCCTGTAGGTGACCTCGTTGAGCTGCCTCTGCACTGTAAATCAACCTATGTACCGGGGACATAGCTTATGGCAAGGCAGGTGGAGACGGATGTCTCGTGTTGAGAGCCACACCTTCTGGCCTGGTTGGTAGTGAGGGTTTGTTGTTCTACAGGTGTCAGCCTGCCTCTTGTGTCCCTGCACTGCCTGTTGTAGATGCATATGAGCTGAGTCCCATACTCTCTCGCTCTGCTGGAACCAGTGGTTGACAGCTGGAACCTCCAAGGGCTCCCCGACCAGTGGAATAGCAGAGGTTGATAACCAAGGATACATTGGAATGGGGTGAGCCCTATGGTGGATTGTCTTAGGGAGTTCTGGTCGTACTCCGCCCATGGAAAGAACTGGCTCCAGCTGTCCTGGTTCTGGTGGCAGTAGGACCTCAGATACCTCACGATCTCCTGGATTTCCTGCTTAGTCTGGCCGTTAGTTTGAGGGTGGTAACTGGAGGAGAGGCTTACTGACACTCCCAGCAGTTTGAAGAAAGCCTGCCATACACAAGAGATGAATTGAGGACCATGGTCCGATACGATGTTTTCAGGAAGGCAGAAGTGACAATCCTTTGAGAGGGATGAGTTTGCATGCCTTTGAGAAGCGGTCCATGATGATAAACACCCAGGTATGAAATCAAATCTGGCATGGGTTCAGTCTGTTGGCATTATGTAGATATTCGAGATTCCTGTGATCAGTAATGACCTCAAAATGGTGATTCGCTACCTCCAGCCAGTGTCTCCACACCTCTAGAGCTAGCTTGATGGCTAGGAGCTCACGATTGCCGATATCGTAGTTCTGCTCCACCGGGGACAGCTTCTTGGAATAGAAGGCACATGGACAGTGTCGTAGAGGATCACTCTGCCACTGTTAGGGGACTGCTCCGACCCCGGTTGAAGAGGCGTCAACCTCAACGATGAACGGGAGATCTGGATTGGGATGAAGCAGGATTGGAGTGGTTTGTAAGACTTCTTGGAGTCGATGGAAAGCTTTTGGCTTGGGCTGGCCCTTGAGTACTGAGGTGAGAGGTGTACTGAGCAGGCTGTAGTTGTGGATAAACCTTCGATAGAAAACGGCAAATCCCAGGAAGCTTTGTAGTTTTTTGACAGTAGCTGTTTGAGTTCCGAATAGTTTCCACCTTCCTCTGGTCCATCTTGATGTCGTGTTGGTCAATGACATAACCCAGGAAGTGTACGGAGGTGGTGTGGAACTCGCACTTCTCTAGCTTGAGGTAGAGATGGTGATGGCGGAGCTTCTCGAGGACCTGCTTCACGTGGAGGTGATGTTCAGCCAGGTTCCGGGAATATATGAGGATGTCGTTGATATAGACGATGACGAATCATTGTAGGAACTCCCGAAACACCTCATTCATATAGCCTTGGAAGACGGAGGGTGAGTTGGAAAGGCCTTATGGCATAACCCAATATTCATAGTGTCCAGGTGGTGTAACAAAGGCAGTCTTCCACCTATCACCCCAGCGTATATGAATTAGGTTGTATGTGCTCCACAGGTCCAGCTTATGTTATGTTCGCAGCCCCATACATGTTCCAGAGCCACAAGGACCAGAGAAAGTGGATAACTATACTTCACCGTTTGGGAATTGTCGATGCAATGCCTCAAGCCTCCGTCCTTCTTTGCTGCTGAGAAGAAGCTTGAAGCGGCAAGTGAAGATGAAGGTTGAATAAAATGTTGTTGAAGTGCCTCGTGGATTTACTCCTCCATGGCCTTCTGCTCCAGGATGGACAATGGGTAAACTCTCTACCTTTTGGCCTAGTAGCCCCAGGTAGAAGGTCGATTGCACAGTCCCATGGTCGATGTGGTGGAAGTTGGGTTGCCAACCGCATGCTGAATACATCCTGGAACACCTGGTCTTCTGGAGGAATCTCCACCTTGGCATCCAATGCGGAACATCAGTGTGGGAGAGAAGTGCTGGATGTGACCACGACCCAGTGGATTTCCTTGGATGGTGTGAATTCTCAAATCCTCAGAGCAGCGTTTCTTCTGGACATTTAATTTCTGGAGAAGTTGGGTGGAGATGAACTTCCCCGTGGAAGCCGAGTCGATGACGGCTTGCGCTGAAACACAAATTTGTGGATTTAAGATATGTACGGTTGTTCTTGATAAAGGAGCTATTTAAGGTGGAAGATGACTAGTACTCACCGCTGGGCATGGTGGTTGGACTGGACAGGCGGTGATGACATGACCCTCTCCCCCACACTACAGGCATAGATGGTTTAGAATTCTCCTCTGACGCTCCACGTGTGTCAGGTGGTAGGAGTCCACCTGCATGGGTTCAGGTGCTGGAAGGGCGACTGATGGTGCAGAGGATGCAAAGCGGGTTTAGGGAGAGAGCATGCTGTGGGATATTGAGAAAGTCTTTTGAATGAAGTTCTCAAGTCTAATCGCATCATCATACATCACCATTAATGGTTGTATGTTGGCATTAAGACCTTGTTGGAATGTGGTGAGCAATGCAGTCTCATTCCAGCCACTAGCGGCCGCCAAGGTGCGAAACTGGAATAGCTGATCATGCACTGAAAGCTATGAGGCGGTTTGCCCAAACATTTTCTTAAAGTGGCTGAAGAAGGCTGAGAGTGATGTTACTGGAGCGTTGGACTGCCACAGAGATTGAGCCCACTGAAATGTTGTCTAATTTTTTAGTCAAACCTGTAACAAATTATTTATGCAGTATATGAATATTACAAACATTGTCATAAACCTATTACAACCACAAATGCTTAGAGTATGTCATTGTATGTTATGAAATACACAAAACACCACACATCGTAGAACTGTAAGATGTTGCATTCTCTCAGAAACTTTGGATATGTGGATGCGGGAACTGTATCATTAACTGTATCATAACGGCGCATACGTCAGCCGAGCACTAATGACATGAATAACTGATGTAACATTAAAGTTTTAGATAATAATGTTACATAATAACATGAGTTGGCCGGTTAGCCAAAGACCTACATAATATAAAACACAAAACTTTGTATTTTGAACACCTGGTAGAAAATATATGCATCAATAATTAAGCATACCTACAAGTGGTGATTCTGAGGAGAAAGCTGGTTCAAGTTAACTGGGTACTGACCCATCTTTCAACATAATGGGGCACTTTAATAACTGTAAAAATAGAATTGCTCATGTGTAATAAATTAGGAGTATAATAATAATATAAACCATACATAAATTATATAAAATATTAACTATATATCATTTCAGATTTGTCTATAGCCATTAAAAAAAGGTTTGATTTTATTGACAAAACTTGTTTGTGGAATAATTATAGTTTTTGCTATAACACTTTAGAAAAATGCATCCAAACATCAATTTATAAATGTCTTATTACTGAAAAATTGTTACCAACCCCTGGTATAAATGTACCCAAACATGACTGTTTTGTGACTTTACATATAAGATGTGCTACAATGTAAATTTCTATGCACTTTGTCATTTTAGACAGCAACTTGTGAATGGGACTTTTATTTTGGTCTGAAGATATGACATCATAAGTATGCACCACGACCCCAAGTCTGTTGTGAATGATTCGAAGAAAGGTTTGTTTTTAAACATTTAAGGTGTTTGATTCGATAAAAATCGTTCAGTTGATTTTATAATTATTAGAGACTACATAAAATGAATTAATCTGTACTAAATATACAATTGTATTGCTTTATTTAACATTAATAAACATTATTTCTGTGAGTAAAGCCCATCCACAGGAGTAACAAAAAGTTGCGTCTCATTTCACATCGTATATCATGAATCAGTTTATCATAAACACGAATTCGGTCACTAGATAAAGTTATGATGGGACGAACTGAGCTTTTTGATACACCGAGTCAAATATAAATCAAATGCTTCGCAAAATGATTCAGTGATTCGAAGAGCTCGATTCACCGCACGCTGACGAGACATGCTGTTAAAAAGAGTTTAAATGCAACTAGAACACAAATACACTTGTAATTAATTAAAACTTATACAAACCAACTGCAAACATGGAATCTGTTAAATATAATATACAAATTATTAAATACCAACTTTAAAGTCATAAAATATGAAGAGCATGTATAATTTGTGTTCTTTTATTAATTTGTATTACTGGAGGTGGTAATCACTCTGATTGAGATGCACCCAGAGATTTAGTGTGGATTTATTTTTCTTTCCATTAATTATTTTCTTAATCATGACAGTGTCCGGACACCCAGAAAAACTCCTGGTGAAGCCACTGAGATTCACGTGACACATGATGTCGTTTATTAAAGGGGAGAGTGAAGATGTGAAGATTGAAGAAGTATTCAGTGTGAAACAAGAAGATACTGAGGAACAAACAGGTTGGTTTCTTTCTCAAAGCTGAACTCAGTAATTTGATCCTTATTAAAATGTCCATCTCTACAGAAATGAGTGATATTTTTGAAGAATGTCATATGAGTGTCCTAATTAAAGCACTGTTATTTGACATGGAGCGGGTCTATCATGTGGACAGACATGTTGAGATCACATGATCAGACAAATACTAATGCTGCCTTCACATGCTATTGGAAATTTGATAATTCCGCTTCTGAAGTTGTGATTACGAGCTCATCGCATTCAAAATGGGAGGGCATTCATGTGCAATTTTTACCTAGGAAACTCATATTTACGATAATTCCAAGAGCATAATGCTGCCTTCAAGCAAACATGAGAAGATCCCACTTCCACATTGAACATGCGAAAAATGACATGAAGTCACACATTAAATTAGGAAAAATAACACTGAAGTAGCATAAACAAAACAATTATTTAATTAACATATCACTTAATTATGCAACACTATCAAAAACATTTATTTTGCATAAATAACAATTATCAGCGAACATAAATAAAAACAGTTCGGTAGAGCGTGCTTGATGTGCGAAAACAAACCTCATTGGTTTTTGCATAAGCTCAAACGTGCTGCGTAACACACGAGAATGAACCTCATTGTTTCTCGCACGTCAAGCGAACTCGCTTGAGCTTCGGTTTACCAACTGATGTGCGAGTTCATTAATGTTTATTTGTGAATAAAAGACTAAATTCAATCTATTCTTCATATAAAGCAATGAACCCTCTTTAGAAAACTTGGACTAAACCGCTCAATTCATATGGATTAGTTTTACGATCTCTATACAAACTTTTTTTAAGTGGTAGTTGCGTAGCTGTCATCTCTGTGCGTAAGGGAAAAGGCCGAAGACCTTTATTGGATGCCCGTGGTCTCTCAGATGATACTGCATCACTCATCGGCCTGATTGTGTCAATGACATTACTAAATGGGCCCAGGAATACTTCCAGAAACCACTTTCGGTAAACACAATCCGCCGTGCCATCTGCAGATGCCAACTAAAGCTCTGTCATGCAAAAAGGAAGCCATATGTGAACATGGTCCAGAAGCGCCGTCATGTCCTGTGGGCCAAGGCTCATTTAAAATGGACTGTTTCAAAGTGGAAAAGTGTTCTATGGTCAGACGAGTCCAAATTTGACATTCTTGTCCTCCGGGCTAAAGAGGAGGGAGACCTTCCAGCGTGTTATCAGCGTTCAGTTCAAAAGCCAGCATCTCTGAAACTTTGCACACGTGTCAGAAGTGGTGAAAATTTACATCTGAAATGGGTTTCAGAATTAGGCGTGGCAAAATGGCTCGAAATTTCAATTAAGCGCTACATTTCACATACAAGTATGAAATTCGGTAGACACATGTAACAGCCCAATACCTACAAAAAAGTCCCTGGGTGCAAACTCTGTAAACCCAACAGGAAGTGAGATATTTTGAATTTTCTCGGCAAAATTTTTGCAGTTTTTGCCATTTCTAGATGTTGTACTCCAAAGAACTCCTCCTAGAGATTTAATCAGATCAACATCATATTTGGTCAGTCTAATCTAAAGGCCTTGAGTTTTCACTGAAGTGCGTGTCCGTGGCGGCCTGACAAAGTTCGATGTTTCGCCATGAAAGAGGAAGTTGTTGTAACTCGGGCATACAATGTCTGATCTGCCCCAAACTTCACTTGTTTTATTAGAGTCCTGGCCTGAAGACATCTACATGCCAATATTCAGTTACAGTCATAGCGCCTGCGGGCAACAGGAAATGACATGTTTTACACTGTGATTAACTCCTCATAGAGATTTAACCAGATCAACATCATATTTGGTCAGTCTAATCTTAAGGCCTTAGCGATGTTAAATATCAAAGATCTCGAGTTTTCGTTGAAGGGCGTGTCCATGTCAGACTGACAAAGTCTGATGTTTCACAGTGAAAGAGGAAGCTGAAGACATCTATATGCCAATATTCAGTTAGTCATAGCGCCACCTGCTGGCAACAGGAAATCGTTATAGTCAAAGCGCCACCTGTTGGCAGCAGGAAGTGTGGCACGTCGGAATGACTTTGCCAATTTTCTCCTGTACTTACTTGCTTACATGCATGTCACCCACTATTCACTGTTTTCCTAAAGCCAATGGGTAGCTTCAGCCCGGGTGCGAGGGCCCTTTCATCTCTGCTTGCAGCTTTAATTTATTATTTTTTTGTTTAAAATTGTTGTTGTAGTTCTCAGGGTTTGACACATTATTTTATGTCTTACTGGTGTATCAGTGGTATTTAAATAAATGTTTGTTTTGTATTAAACCACATAGCTTGTCATTCATTTTAGTTAAGATATACTGTGGTTATATTGTAGCAGAAAGTTAAACAATGTCTTTAAGGTCCCTATTGAACAGTTGCATCAATAACTTGGTGGAAAGTCATGCCATAGTGTATTTTTCACATAGATCAGTCATTCTCAACCAAGTTAAAACTGGTGTTAACTTGTATTTGTCTCTGTTCACCTTTAGACCTGATGCTGCTGAAAGAGGAGAGTCACGAACTGAATAAAATGGATGATTTCATAACTGGAGAAAAATCTTTTTGTTGTTCACAGACTGAAAAGCATTCAGCTCAAAAGACAGAAACCCTTAATCGCCACAAGGGGATTCACTCAAAAGAGGACAGTTTTTTATGTCATCAGTGTGGAATGAGTTTTCCAGACGCAAAGCTCCTTAAAATGCATGTAATAATTCACTCTGGAGAGAAGCCTTTCAAATGCCAGCAGTGTGAAAAGAGTTTCCAATTCAATAAATACCTTAAGACTCACATGAAAATTCACACTGGTGACAAGCCTTTCACATGCTCTCAATGTGGAAAGAGTTTCTGTCATAAAGTAAGTCTCAAGACTCACATGATGCTTCACACTGGAGAGAAGCCTTTTACCTGCAAACTGTGTGGGAAGAGCTTCTCACAGCAAGGAAATCTTACATGTCACATGAGAATTCACAATGGAGAGAAGAGTTTCATGTGCTCTCAATGCAGTAAGAGTTTCAGTCATAAACTAAGCCTCAAGACTCACATGAGAATTCACACTGGAGAGAAGCCTTACACCTGCACCCAGTGTGAAATGAATTTTACATATAAAGAATCCCTTGATATCCACTTGATAAGTCACACTGGAGAGAGTCCTTACACCTGCAAACTGTGTGGGAAGAGCTTCTCACTAAAAGGAAATCTTAAGACTCACATGAGAATTCACAGTGGAGAGAAGCCATTTGCCTGCCCTCACTGTGGAAAGAGTTTCACACATAAAGGAAACCTTGAGGTTCACATGAGAGTTCACACTGGAGAGAAGCCTTACACGTGTCTTCAGTGTGAAGAAAGTTTCACGTATCATAGAGACCTAAAACATCATATGCAAACTCATTCATAGCAGTGTTCATCACTGTGATAAAATAGTTAGAAAAAGGAGCAATTTCTAAAATTATCTGCACATTCACTCTGGATGAAGGCAGTTTAATTGTAATAAAACACCTGAAAAGTCATTTCTATGTGAGATCCTATTTGTATATTTACTCGTACACATATAGCCATCCTAGGAGTATATATATAACCTCTGACCCGACGCAATGATGAATGCGGAAACGCAGAGGAGAGAGTAAATGAATTAGAAGTCTAAAACATCAGAGGATTTTGATAGAAGAGAAGAGGAGCTTGAGTTGCCCAGCCCTATTTGTTTGATCCACGAGAGGCGTCTAAGCTTACACTAGTCACACATCGCGTCACGGGTTACTCGTTTCGCGCAAGTCAACTTGCGCAGTATGCGTACAGTCGTGCACTGGAAGCTAGTTATTTGAATTTATAAAGTTTTAAATATGGATATTTTTCTTACAAAAACACATTGCTTTGCTTCAGAAGGCCTTTATGAACCCCCTGGAGCCTTATAGATTACTTTTTTTTTTTTTTTTTTTTTTTTAAATGTGAATTCAGAACCATTATAAACCTTGGAGGAGCAAGCATATTTTTAAATATATCTCCGATTGTGTTCGTCTGAAAGAAGATAGTCATATACACCTAGGATGACTTGAGGGTGAGTAAATCATGGGATAATTTTCATTTTTGGGTGTCATATTTATGTGCGATCCTATTTGCATATTTTGTGTGTGTGTGTGTAAATACTTTTAAATGGTTCTGCAAATAAAAATCAAGGCTACGTTCACAGCACACTAATTTTTTTGGTGAGACTGTTCAAATCACCTTTTAAATGTGACCCTTATCAGGTACCATCTGAACAGGTGACATGCCTAAAACATGTGCCATGTGTTTTATTAGCATCTTTTAGTTCTTTACATTTTGACATATTATTTGCTTTTGTGACATAATCAGATTTCAAATTGCTTTTTTGCCTTAACGTGACACAACAATGTCAAAACTGGTGACGGAAACTAGGGATGCACCTGTGACGAGCAGGGCGGGCGAGCCGTGAGGGAACGGCACGAGGCCGGGTGGACGCGAGTGATAACGAGCGCCAGCTGCGCGTTGCACCCGGCCTCGAATCTCTCACGGAGGAGCTCGGAAGCATAAAAGGGAGCGGCGACAGTGAAAAGACGAGAGAGGACCAGGCCTGGACTTTATTTTATGGTGTTGTTATGTTTGTGTGGCGGCAGACGGCCGTGAGGGTCTGCCGGCATTACTTTCGTTTTGTATTTGTTTATTTTATATATTAAATTTGTGTTGAACGTTAGCCGGTTCCGCCTCCTTCTTCCCGTATATACGAACTGTGTTACAGCACCGATACCAATTTTTAAGGACCGGTGCAGTACTGCTAATCCTACATCCTGACATAACATCAGATGAAATACATTGTATTTAGCATTTTAAGGTGAAGATGATGATATCAGATGAATGATTCTGTTAAGCAAAGTTTCCAGCAAGAGTTTTCTGCCTGTTCCTGTTCTCCTTAATGTATGTCTAATGAGTCAGATTACTGAGATTCTCACCTTTTGTCTTTAATGGCTCTTGGAGCCCCTGTCCCATTTATTGAATAATTATGCTGATTGGATTAGGACTTGCGACACTGTAGAGTCTGGGACGGGTTCCTATACCTGGATACTTCATTTGCATGCTTTGTTTAAGGTCGTCAGCTCAGTTGGACTTGATGACTGCAGCGACCAACAGTATGTGTTATCAATAAAGAATCCTGTTGAAGACACAAGTAAGTCTCCTGGTCTTCGCTTCTGAGATTTCCAACACATGGAGATGGGTTGGGAAAAAGGCTTTATTAAACTTAAGAGAACTGTCAAACTCCACACCCAGATTCCTCACAGAAAAAGAAAGAAAAGGTTGTATATAACCAAGATCGATCTTGTTACTTCCTGGGGAAATAGAGGGGCCAAAAACAAAAACCTCTGTTTTATCTGCATTCAAAAAAAGGATGTTTTTAGAAAGCCAACATTTAACCTCATCCAAACAGGCAGGGAATTTAAAGCACTTTGATTGTTCCGAGTCACATGTAGAGTTGATCACTTGCAATTAGAAGTGCAGGTAGTCTTCCTGGAAAGATCTGATTTGAGAAACAAACTAATTCACCTGCACTCTGAACATACTCACATGCAACCAAATCTCTTTATAATCAGATTGATGGCTCAATTGGACTTGTAGTAGAAATTAAAAAATTAAATGATCAGCTACATAATGATCTACACAACATCTAATGCAAATTAGAAAATTGTATACTGACAATACACACGAGTGTTGTTTGTATTTTGCCTACGATGTATTCAGAACTAGTGCCTATACCATGAAGCCAGATTAGCTGGTTAGCCAGGGAAGGTAAGAGATCTAAAACAGAAATTGGACCAATCAGATGTGAGCAAAGTAAAACTGACACATCCAACGCAATAAAGTCACTCCCCCGTTTCTCTTCCTCCAAACTAAAGGTCACTATATAGTAAAAAAATATTTAATGATGAAATTTTCTGGCTTTAATTATAATTACTTAGCATTATTTTATGATTTATACATGATATTTAATATACACATAGAGCGTGCATATGATCGGTTTCATCGCGGCGCTGAAGTAAGTGGCTGGTGGCTGGTGGAGTGGAAGAATAATAAAGTAAACTTTATAGTTACTTAGGCCCATTATGTGTGTCTGATATGAATAAATGTCGGCAAATTATATTTGAATGGATTGTTATTGCTGCTTCCACTGATGTCTGACATCAGTGTGTATTTTATAAACTCTAAATGTATTGTTTTACTGGTGCTTATGCATATTTAAATGTCTGAAACCTTGTGAAACATGTAGCTGAAAACACTGCATAGCTGTGATATATGACAAGAAAGCGCGTCCGTCTCGCAGCCAGAGCGTGAAAGCACAGTTTGAATGGCAGTTATGTGACGTCGCTGAACGTTCTAAATCCCATATGTGGGACCGTAACGCTCAAAAGGTTAATAGTAGAAAAGGATCTTCCACCATTCATAAGGTCCTGCAAAAAGCTCAAAGTATCAGTGACTGAGCACTGATATGATGTTAACCGCCGTCCTTCACACTACTCTTCAAACACACACCACTTACAATCGTAAAGGGATCATGTAGAAGAGACTCTGGCACTCTGAATGGTGGCGATAACACGTGGGGGCAGCCCCAATGTGTTTAAGTTGGCCCTCTCACGACTGAGAGCCATGGTGCTTTGGGCCACCTGGGAGCTATCAAAACCATGGACAGGCTCCCCTTTCTGACCCTAGCCAGAGTAGGTGTTATCAGACAAAGAGGAAATGCGTGAGTAGCACGTTGGGCCACGGATAGGCCAGTGCATCCACGCCAAGGGGGCATCCTCGTCCCGTAGCGAGAAGAACATAGGACAATGGATGTTTTTGCGCGAGGCAAAGAAATCGGTTGCCTGGCCGAACCTCCTCCACAGCAGGTGGAGGCGCCAGACCCTGTAGATGGGATTCCCCCTCGACAAGAGGTCTGTGCCCCTGTTCAATATGCCCAGAACATGGGTTGCCCGTAACGACAAAGTGCCGTCTACTCCATATTAACAGCCTGTGAGCTAGAGCATAAAGCTTGGAATACCGCTGTGGTATTGTCGCAGCGCACCGGCACATGATGCTCTTGCAAGGGGGCCGGAAATTATTCAGAGCCTTCCACACAGTGAAGAGCTTTAAATAATTTATGTGGGCTGGGTGAATTACTCTCAGCTACATACCGTTTACTGTTCTGCCCTCTTGTGTGGCTCCCCATCCTGTTAAGGACGTGTCTGTCATTACCACTTTCCACAGCGAGATCGCCCCGAGGGGCGTCCCTTGAGCGTAAAACTCCGCCTCCCTCCAGTGACGCAGCACTGCTGAGCACAATCACGTTACTGTGATGGTGGAGATCGCATAACGGGCTGAGGTGATAAGAGATAAAACCCACTTCATGAACGCCCTCATTCTCAGAAGGCCCAGAATCAATACTTGTATTGCTGCAGCCATCAGACTTTGTAGCCTGAGACATGCACAATAATGCTCCTTGCTCCTTCTCCGAATTGTGAGAGGCAATTCATTAAGGAAAGAATGCGCTCTTGTGAGAGACGCACACGCATTGTGACTGAATTCAGCTCCAGATCCAGAAAAATAATCTTCTGAGTGGGAGTGAAATTGCTCTTGTTCACATTCACTCTGGAACTTAATGCCAGCAGGTATAGAGTGCTGTTGAAAATGGACAGAAACCAAATGATTAGAATCCTTGCTGATGAAATGAGAAAACACGACACAAACCCTACCAGATCACAGTGTCTTACTGCTACTCACCAAACAGTGACTTTTGCTGACATGATGGATGACAGGCAGGTTCAAGTCATCATTCTAGTGTCATTACTTTGGATCATAGGATCCAAACAAAGTACCATTGACAAGATGGCAGCCTGCTCGTCCACCTGGTGAAAGTTATGACAGATTCATGAAGGAATCTCTGGAGCAGAAAGGGGAGACATTTGCAAACTCATGGAGGGGTACTATTTCCTCCAGCGTCACATGATCAATGCAAACTCTATCCCCTACAATTACAGATTTAAGAACCAAATGGTCCTATCTCTTTGTCAATACAAGATCTTGACCAAAAATGTATGCACAATTTTTGGTTAAGATCTTGTATTGACAATGCAAGAGTCAAGCACTCTGTAAAGTCTCCTCCAGCACATCCCAAACACTTAAAATGAATTTAAGGTCTGGAATCAGAGGTGCCAATTCATGTGTGAAAATGATTCTTCATACTCCCTTCCAACCATTCTTTCACAATTTGAGCCTGATGAAATCTTGACATTGTCATCCTGGACTATGGCCATGGCTGTTTAAGAAATGAAAAGCTACACACTCCATCAGTTAGGGTTACAGAAACTGTTGCCAAACATATATTCTAGAAACATAATAATCACTGCAATGATCCAATCAAAGACTCTTAAATATTTGACTTTTTAAATCCAAACAGAGACTTTTTTGGCCAGGTTACTCAGTATTTGTATCTATATTTTGTATTTACAGGGGGGTATTCCAGAAAGCAACGTTATCTTGTCATCAAACATACCCTGAACTCTTGGTTGATTAACCCAAACCTTGATTACTCGAGGTAAGCTGGTTAAAAACACGTGTCCGGGAGTAAGTTCAGCCAACCCTGAATATGTTCATGGTTAACACACAAGACATTCTCAACAGATCGACAAGTCACCATGGACGTTAAGAAAAAGCGTGCCATACTACTTTCTTAAAAAAACAAAAAAAAAAAAAAACTACTACCTACTTCTTTCTTCTCATTTTCATATCAATTTACAAAGTGCATATTGCCACCTATTTGGTGGTTTTGCAGTCTTTTATCTTTTCGTTTAAACTTTAATCACCGTGAATAAGAACTATATTGTTTGTTTGATGCTAATTATATAATAAAAAGACTGATTAAACTAAAAACAGTCTGCTTGCAAAGATAACATGCCTGTGTAAGTTTATGTTTTGTTTAGTCATTTTCCTTACACATTGCTTGAAAGGTAAGATAAATATAAATAAATATAAATTCATAGGATCCAGGCTTCAAAGCTATTTTGTTAAATTATCCTTTGCAGTTGCCCTAATATACTGTAGTTCTTTCATAGAATCCAGAGTTTAACTGTAGACTGGTATTAGTAAGATGGTGGTCCCAAGTAAAAAACATTCTCCTCATTAGCATAGTTATATGGTTTTTAAAATAAATAATAACAGTAAACTATGGAATTTGTAATAAAAATACCTTGTAGAATAAAATGTAGAATCGACAAAAACCTCTATAAAATTTTATTTATTAGATAAATTAGCTATTAGATTAGTCATTTATAATTCCACAATATTTAATATAAGTAATAACAGTAAAATTATGAATGCATTTCTTTCAAATAACTGCATTTATATTATTACTATTTAATAATGGGCGTGGCTGTTTTCAACTAGCATCACGACATAACATTTAATGTTCTTATATCACACGACTGTATAAAACATAACTCCGTTTCAAATCTGAATGGATCATGTGACTTGCGCACGTTCGTCAGCAATGTGACTGATCCCACGCGGCTGGCGGATACATCAGATAGCGCCGATTCATCTATTGCATGTTGTTTCATGTTTGATAGGTAAAGCTGCTTGCTTTAAAGCAATCTATTGTATAAAGTGTTATATAAATAAATGTGATGTGACTTGACCAGAGGGCCAGACTGCAGAGCTGGCGCAAGCATATCACAGAGCTATGGTAAGATGCCTTCACAACTCCTTTTTTCTCACCTCATTTATTTTGTTATTGAAAGGAAAATGTGCATCACATATTTACATATTCATCTAAATGGGTGTTCACCAAGTCTGCTGCTCAGATATTTTTAACTTCTTTTTACAAAACTTCATGATAATATAAGAGCCTTGAAGGCAGGCAAACAGCCTCTATATAATGTAAGCTTATGTGAACCTCAAGGTTTCCTTTGTTTCTGCATGTCTTTCCACAGTGATGGAACATGAAAGGCTTCTCTCCAGTGTGAGTTATTAAATGATTCCTAATGCGTTTCCTGTCTGTGAAACTCATTCCACACTGATAAAATATAAAACAGTTCCTTCATAAGTGAATCCTCATGTGGTACTTTAGGGTTACTTTATATTGGAAACACTTTCCACAGTGACCACATATAAACGGCTTCTCTCCAGTGTGAATTCTCATGTGCCTGTTAAGGATTCCTTTTCGGATGAAACTCCTCCCACAGTGTTGGCAGGTGAAAGGCCTCTCTCCAGTGTGAGTTCTTATGTGTTCTTCAAAGTGTCCTTTTTGATTGAACCTCCTTTCACACTGAGGGCATGTGTAAGGCTTCTCTTCAGAGTGAGCTCTCATGTGAACTTCAAAGTGTCCTTTTTGTTTTATACTCTTTCCACACAGAGGGCATGTGTACAAATTCTCTCCAGAGTGAACTCTCATCACATGGACTGTAAGGTTTTCATGTTGATCAAAACTCTTTCCACATTGAAGGCACGTGTTCGGCTTTTCTCCGGTGTGAATTTTCATGTGGGCGTTAAGGCTTCCTTTTACAGTGAAACTCATTCCACACTGTTGGCAGGTGAAAAGGCTCTTTTTAGTATGACTTCTCAAGTGGCAATTAAGGCTTCCTTTTCGGTTGAAACTTTTTCCACACTGTTCACAGGTGTAAGGCTTCTCTCCAGTGTGGATTTTCATGTGGTCTGCAAGGTTTCCATGTTGACTGAAACTCTTTCCACATTGTTGGCAGATGTAAGGCTTTTCTCCAGTGTGAATTCTCATGTGCCTGTTCAGGCTTCCTTTATGAGTGAATTTGTTTCCACAATGTTGACAGGTGAAAGGACTCTCTCCAGTGTGAATTCTCATGTGTTCTTCAAAGTGTCCTTTTTGATGGAAACTCTTTCCACACTGTAGGCATGTGTAAGGTTTTTCTCCATTGTGAATTGTCATGTGAACTTTAAGTTTCCCATGTTTATCAAAACTAAAAGATTTTACTCCAGTTATGAGCTCTTGATGATTCTCAAATTTACCTTTTTCTTTCTTTTTATTTTGTTCATGACTGTCTTCTTTCAGCACCATCAGGTCTAAGGTGAGGAAAAAAACAAAGTTAATCCCAGTTTAATGGTACGAATCAATAGACATTTGACATGTAAAGCATCAAAACCAACATACAACTAGATCCTATACCCACTAATCTACTGAAATAGGTGTTACATGTAATCTGAGAACACCTTCTCAAAATTACTAACATGTCACTTTCTTTAGGACATATCCTAAAAACTTTCAAGCTGGCAGTTAAACCCTTAAAAACGTTTGACCCAGGAGATCTAGTTAATTATAGACTCATCTCAATCTCCCATTTACTACATCTTCTAGAGATTAATTCGCAAAAACTTTAAAGTGAAAACAGAAAAGAGGACAAACTCCCTGCTAAACCATCAGACCAACAACTCGTCACACAGTAATTCCATGTAATGATTTATTAAAAGATAACATTTTTATTTTGAACTTCGGAACGACCCATCATGATGGTCCAAATGATGCAAGATGGAGTTACAATAGTCTTGCATAGCCAGACTTTCAGACTGACGGCAGAGGGTCTGGACTCTATCGCAGCTTTCATTGGCCAAGGAGGACGTTTGACTGACATGTAACGCAACCAATCAGTTTGTTTCGTCATGTTAAGGGGCGTGAAAATGTAAAGTCCATGTCCCCACAATAACATGCCAACGTGCATCTAATAAATTATTAATTAAAAAACGTTGTGCAAGTTTACTGCAACAATGGAGCTGCAAACTTCACATAATTTCGAAAATCCAGCATTTAGTTGATCCTGGAAAGCGCTCATTGTAACAGTTGTAAACACGACGGCGTTCTTCTTCCATGAGGGGGTTTGGCATCACGGCAGAACATTAAAGAACGTGACATACACATCTCCTGGACATCCTGTAGAATTCAACCAAACAGATGACGACTTTGAAAATCCTGAAGTGTTTCCAGTTGAGTGTGCCATTTGCATCAGACATTCAGCCAACGACTAGAGACTAGAGTTACAACAGGGTTGCTGGCCATTTTTAAAGTCAAAATTTTAGGCTTTTTAAAATCTGAAGAAATAAAAACTAATACTGTACATTAGGGGTGTGCAATATTGACAAAATAATATATCTTGATATTTTCATAGTTGTTTCAAAAGTTTCAAAGTTTATTGATGATAATAATTAGATGATATTTTGCTAAATGTATTTTTGTGCTGATACCATGGCTGGATAGGCCTGTTCTGGACAGCTGACTCATGAAGACATTCATATTATTCATATTTTATACGGTGGTTAGTTCACAGCATAAACAGAAATTAACATTTTTATTAAGGGGCAGTATTTGCCACCTTAAATTGATTTCCAGGGCCATTTTTACCTATACAAGGGCATTTTTTCTAAACTTACTAGATATATGCATCACCTTTCATGTCAAACTTTAACATTCAAATTAAAATAAATTAGAATAATAACGCAGTATTGTAATATTACTACTATATGGGCAATTATCATGCGAGCAGGCAGATTGGTGCAGGTAAACACAGTTGTGCTGGTATAGAGCCATATCATATGACTTCAATATGTTGTTGTACAGTGTATCAAAATAATCTCACTTAGTATGCATTTGATTGAATTCCAAAGCACTTCAGTTTAACAGTGTTCATTTACTCTTCAGCTTCAGCCAGACCGCCTTCCGTATTACGGGAAAAAAAGCATAACTGGCGCAACATCGGTTACGCTTTCTTCCTAAGTTGAATACAGAAGGCGGTCTGGCGGAAGCTAGTTTATAACTTGTTAAAAGTGGATGTTTTTCTTACATAAATGCATCGCTTCGCTTCAGAAGACCTTTATTAACCCCCCGGAGCCATGTGGAGCACACGTTTAGGTTGGTCCCATTCACTGCCATTATAAAGCTTGGATGCGTCAAGATATTTATTAGCATAACTCCAATTGTGTTCATCAGAAAGAAGAAAGTCATATACACCTAGGATGGCTTGAGGGTGAGTAAAACTTGGGCTAATTTTCATTTGAAAGTGAACTACAAAAACTACACAACTCAGCCTAAGATAGCTTTCATATTGGGAGATATTTGCATGCATCACGGAGCCACTTTCAAAATGCAGTGAAATCGTGTTTGAATGCATGCTCGTGTTTTACCATCGCTTTCATGATCGAGCGTACTCTGTGAACAAAGAGCTACGGTGCTGAGCACGGATTCTACAAGATAAGACATTTGTCCTCATTTAATGAATGACAGAAATCTCAAGGAAGGAACACACCAAGCCGATGCCGACGAACTTGTGGCGACGAAAGCAGACTGCGGGGTTGGCTCACGTCGGCAGCGTCTGTGTCCAAAGTTGGCCTGACACACCAAACCGATGCTTGACAACCGACGGCCAAGTAGCACGTCCGTTCTGCGCCTGCGCAAGATGAAATGCCTTTCCGTACCAGCAGGTGGCAGTAGCTGAACAGCCAATCAGAATGATCTGATGGCCCGACGAGCACCAACGCCAATTCAACATGTCGAATTGGACGGAAAAAAGCCAAAGAGGACCGACTTCAGCCGACGGTGCTGAACACACTGAGAAAACTTAGTCGGCCGACGAACAAAAACTGCCCGACGGCCGACCGTCGGCTTGGTGTGTTCCTGCCTTCAGGTGCACTTGAAGGCAGCATCATCATGCCTTCATGTCCTATTGGAAATTTCTTTCTTCCCACTTCTGAAGTCGTGATTACAAGCTCATCGCATTCAAGTTTAGATTTGAGAGGGCGTTCATGTGCATTTTTTTTACCTAGGAAACTCGTATTTATGATAATTCTGAGAGCAGGTGAAGGAAGTATTAGTATTTGTCTGGTCATGTGATCTCAACATGTCTGTCCACATGCTGCGACCCGCTCCATGTCAAATAAAACCACTTTAATTAAGACACTCATAAGACATTCTTCAAAAATATCACTCATTTCTGTAGAGCTGGACATTTAAATAAGGATCAAATGACTGAGTTCAGCTTTGAGAATGAAACCAACCTGTTTGTTCCTCAGTATCTTCTTGTTTCACTCTGAATGTTTCTTCGACCTTCACATCTTCACTCTTCTCTTTAATAAACACCGTCTTTGTTTGTTCCTCAGTATCTTCTTGTTTCACTCTGAATACTTCTTCAATCTTCAGGTCTTCACTCTCCACTTTAATAAACGCCATCTTTATAATAGTGCGTCATGTGAATCTCAGTCGCTTCACCAGTTTTTCTGTGTTTGGACAATTATGAATAATTAGCAGAAAGAAAAATTAATACAAACTAAATCTCTGGGTATATCTCAATCAGCTCCCTAGTTCAGTAGTCAGTGCACTTGTAAGGGAGTCAGTCAGAGTGAGAGTTAATAGCCTTAAATCCTGATGATTAGCATACATAAATAATATTTCAAACACTTTAAATTGAGTTTAATATTATTGAACGATATTTATTAAATTCAACAAATAAACATTCAAATCACTGAATCATTACTTAAAACATTTGGTTCAGTTAACTCGGAGTTTCAAAAAGCTCTTTCTCTTTCACTACTGTCTGCCAAGTAGTGATGGGAGAAACGAGACGCACCTTTTCTGTTACTAATGCATGGATACACTTTACTCACAAAACGTTCATCAGTGTTATTTACTACATTACAGTGCTACAAGCAGTAATAAATAATTTCACAACTCTCTATTAAACTATCTGAACGGCTTATATTGATTTTAAACCTGAACAAACCTTTCTTCAGCGTTATCACGGACGCAGGAACGCGCTGCGCAGCCTTATGACGTCACATCTCCAGACCAAAGTTCACACGATAAAAACAGAAATTTACATTTATAAAAAAACATTTAAATTTTCAGATAAATTATTTATTTAAAGTTTGAATCACAGATTACCATAGCTATCAATACTTTGACCTTTTTTTTTTATTTATTTAAAAGGGTTCAAGTGTTTGATAGCAGCCACTTAAATAGTGCGCAAAAATATAATTAAAATAAATTATTTAAACAGTCTATTAGTGTGGCACTTTGAGAGAGGCAGTGACTCCAGACTTAAGTGGATGTGGACAAATATACATAACACAATAATACATCATTAAGCAAAGCTTTCATTAATACTCACACAGCAGCATCAAGGTCTTTTGATGCATTAAATTTGAGCGGACACATTTACAAGTCAATGACTGCTAAAAGGAATCAGCAGAACATATGAAATCACTTTTTATGATCTGAGAAACAGACATTTACCAAAATAATAACTGATATACCTTGTTCAGTCATGAAACTCTAGCCGGCACAGGCTGATGGTCCTTTACATGCAATCTGCAAGCCAACACATCATCACATGGCACAAGCTGATCGGCCTTTGCTGATTCTACAGCCAATGAGATTGCTTGCTCAACATTTAAATAGTCTGGCTCATTGTTTGCTGTAGGCTAGTCCTGCAGCACTGTCAGAGTTCATAAAACATTTGACCTGTTGGAGATCTTTGTGATGTTAAAAGATGTTTTTATTTAAATGTCATCAAACAGTGCACACAAGTTTCAGTGCTATCATAACTAAATTCACACAATCTAACTATTTATAATAATAATAATAATAGCAATGATAATAAACATTTTACAGCCTTCTAAAATAACCTATGTTATTTAAAAAAAAAAAAAAAAAAAAGGATTTTACACAAAACTTTTAATAAAACAATCATCTACCTAATAATCATGTGTCTCTCATAACAACTATAAATCTAAAGCCTGCGTTACGGCTCCAGCAAGGTTTTGCTCCGTCCTCTACGCGGTGTCAAATCACACCAGAAGCATTTCAGAAGTGAAGCCGCTGGATTCGCGAGACCACAAGATTTGCCTGTCTGAAGTTTTTTCCTTTTCGTGTTTTTAATGGCTAAATGGTTACATTTTGTCCGGTTTGATTGTGTTTATTGCTATTTTATTTTGCTGTAGCCTACAGACAAAGTTAATACACTTAAAAGTCCAGTTATGGACAACAAGAACAAAAAAAATTCAAGTTTTTCAACTTCGAATCTCTTGTCAGTTTCTGGCCTCCTAGCAATGTGAAATATGAGCGGGAGTTTACACAGGGTGATTATTTTGACTTTGAGCTGCACGTCTTGGACGCGGCGTCCGTCATAAATAGGTGAGGCGCCTATCTTTAGTGAAGCGGCGAGCCGCTTCTGGGACGCTTCTAAAACGCACCGCGGCTGGTGTAAATTCTATTTTTCCATTTTTGAGAAATGGTTTTGTAGAGTTTAGAAAACAGAATATTTCTTGTTTGTGAAGTCCAGTGTTAAAGCAAGCTGTTGCATTGTTTGATTGTAGTTTTCATCATGGAGTCGTCGTTCAGTCGTGGTAAAATAGCGCTGATTGCGAAATACAGAATGTGCGGATTGACCAGTGAGATTCTTGATATGAGAGTTTTCATCCGCTGGACGACCGTCGATGCAGACGCTCCACTTGCAATGTCGTTTGTTCCTATGTGGAGAATAACTATTGTGTAGTTTCTCAAAGTGTTTTACGTTTTGTTCAATGGATCTCACGAGAGTTGTGTCTGGATGAACCCAGCATTGAGCATTTGAAAAGTAGTCCTCAATATCCAGACACATTGAGTCTGTGAGGAAGCAGACCTGTAGACCTGTGAGAGACAAATACTTGTTCTTACTGGGTTCAAGATTATAATTATATTGTATCTTTATTAATATTGCACATATTAGACATTTACCTTTTGGTATGATGTATGATCTTCTGTTGATTGTAGTTGTTATTGTGCTTTTTTCTAAAGAGACATGGAGAAGAAGGTTAGAGAATAAAATACACCTGTTACAAAAGATCCATCTACTGTTGCAGTTTGTTATAAAGTTACTGACCAATTTATTTGCTCATCAAAGCTTTTAAATGAAGAACACATATAGACAGCTGCAGTAACTTTTAGGAGAAATGTTTTATTATAGGCTTTTATATTTGACTTATTTATTGCTTGATTCAATCAGCATTTTCTGCTATTTATCCTATTTATGTCCAGGTATGTTAGTATGACAATATTTTGTTTGTAAACTGTTTCTGATGCTCTAAATTTTATGAGGCGTAGCGCTAAAACCCTATTGTAATTTTTAGAATTTCCAAGGATCAGCATTCCCCCCTAAAAGTGGTCGGACAGACCAAACCGCAAGTCGTAGAGACTTGTTCAGTACTGTCATTGTAGTTTACATGTGAATCACATGAAATTGTGAATAACGGCTTCTTT
Source organism: Hypophthalmichthys nobilis (assembly GCA_037950665.1). Taxonomy (NCBI): domain Eukaryota; kingdom Metazoa; phylum Chordata; class Actinopteri; order Cypriniformes; family Xenocyprididae; genus Hypophthalmichthys; species Hypophthalmichthys nobilis. The sequence goes on from CM075489.1 coordinate 23,910,282, forward strand.
CATTTCTTTCCTAAAAGAAGCATTTATACCCACAGTCCAAGCACTAACCAGTTACACTACTGGACGCACACCTGGTTGTAAGACTTGGCTGGACATCAAATTAGTGTAAGTTCTGCGTAGAATTAATTCCTGTTGCATCATCAAGATGTAGCACAGGTCCGAGACTAAATCATACGCCTGGTCAAAGGTAGGCATAAAGTGAGAAGTCATCACTTTTTCGGACTGTTGATTTAAAAGACACGCACTTCTCATTTCACGATAAAACGCAACAAACATGGGTCATTCTATATATATAGTATAACAAAAAACAATCAAAGCTCTGGGGGGTCATGAGGTCGGATCATTTTCTTCTCCTAATACGGTTATCATTGCTGTATTTTCAACATGTCTAATTGTAACGCTTGCTAACATTTTTATTCAAAATCGCGATTTCTCGATTTAAAAAATAATAAAATCGAGGCAAAACATTAAATTCAAATTAATCGAAAAAAAATCAGAAAGATCGCCCAGCCCTAGCGCAAATATAGTTATCTTTCTTGGTGTGAACGGGCCTTTACTCACTATTTTACCACCATTTACTTCCTTACCATTGCTTTTGGTTGGGTCAGTTCCTCAAAGCTGGGAGAGGCAGCCTTTGCCCTGGTGATCTGCAGCATCTTATTTTTCACCAGTTGCCAAAAAGCCAAGAAATGCTTGTATGAGGCAAACCTAAGAATAAAATTACAGCTATGAGATATGGTCATAATCATAAACATAAATAACAGATAATGTTACATGTTTTTACATGCAGACCCACACAGTGACAGGTGAAAGCAGTCAATATACTTGTTGTTGGAATATACGATATATTCCAACAACATTAGGAAACCAACCTGGTGTAAAAATGAATATTCTTGTCTGCTCCAGCGATGCATTGCAACCCAAAACGGGACTGCAACTGTACAGTTTCTAGCTGATGTTGTACTTCTTCAATTCCTCATAGCTTCTGGTCAGTTTACTTCCCATTGCTGATGTTGCTGGATTGACAGTAGTCATGAACAGGTGCCATTTTTGAGTTTCGCCAAAGACTATAGATATGAAAAGAACATTCACTCCTATTACTTGTGAATGGGAGAAACCCAATATGGTGGAATACATCCCCTCTTCTAAGTAAAAGAGCCAATCGCTGATTGGTAAAGTCATTGCGTCACTGCAGCTGCCATTAGAAGCTCTGGTTCCCATAGAAACCTGTGACTCGCGCACTGAAAAAACTTTCAGGGTAGATGAGCCAATGTTATTTGAGCACATTTATGGGTCAGTTCATGTCAGATGTTGTTGCTGATTTGAATTATGCTATTTAATTGTGAGTTCGCCAAGCAGTTTTTGAGTTTTTAGGATTCTCCCATTCAAACATATAGGGCTTGGTCTTGGATGCCCCAAATAGCTGCCTGGAGGCGTTGCAAATATGGATGGCGAGTGAACAGACCTTCCTTGAAAAGTAATCTCCCAAACATTCACTTACTGTAATCGTGATTCCATGCAAAAAGAGAAGGGACAGTTCCCTTTTTTAGTTTTCTTAGTCCCTTAGTAGTCAAAATAAAATCATCATGTTGGAAATGTACACTACACACTCTAGTGTTTCTTGTAGGACTGAAGTGGTCCCTGCGAATTTTGGCTAACCACTGAGCCCGAACTTCAGAGTCAATCGGGAACAAATGAAAGCTTATCTTGCCGTTGTAACGAGATGAATTAGCGCATTGAGGTACGCAGCAATGTAGTGATGATCTTCTCTCCTGTCGCTGATAGATTAGTTTATTTTTTACTTTAAACCCGCTCATATTTGCTCTCTTCTCCTCTTCCTTCACGGTGTTATTACGACCGGAACTAAGCATGCACACACTTCCATCCTGTAAGCTTATAGGCGTCATCTTGTGGACCGAGCCCATAAACATCATCTTTGTTTGTTCCTCAGTATCTTCTTGTTTCACACTGAACACTTCTTCAATCTTCATGTCTTCACTCTCCTCTTTAATAGATGCCATCTTTGTTTGTTCCTCAGTATCTTCTTGTTTCACTCTGAATGTTCTTTCAACCTTCATGTCTTCACTCTCCTCTTTAATAAACGCCATCTTTGTTTGTTCCTCAGTATCTTCTTGTTTCACACTGAATGTTTTTTCAACCTTCATGTCTTCACTCTCCTCTTTAATAAACATCATCTTTGTTTGTTCCTCAGTATCTTCTTGTTTCACACTGAATGTTTCTTCAACCTTCATGTTTTCACTCTCCTCTTTAATAAACATCATCTTTGTTTGTTCCTCAGTATCTTCTTGTTTCACACTGAACACTTCTTCAATCTTCATGTCTTCACTCTCCTCTTTCATAGATGCCATCTTTGTTTGTTCCTCAGTATCTTCTTGTTTCACACTGAACACTTCTTCAATCTTCATGTCTTCACTCTCCTCTTTCATAGATGCCATCTTTGTTTGTTCCTCAGTATCTTCTTGTTTCACTCTGAATGTTTCTTCCAATCTTCATGTCTTCACTCTCCTCTTTAATAAACATCATCTTTGTTTGTTCCTCAGTATCTTCTTGTTTCACACTGAACACTTCTTCAATCTTCATGTCTTCACTCTCCTCTTTCATAGATGCCATCTTTGTTTGTTCCTCAGTATCTTCTTGTTTCACACTGAACACTTCTTCAATCTTCATGTCTTCACTCTCCTCTTTCATAGATGCCATCTTTGTTTGTTCCTCAGTATCTTCTTGTTTCACTCTGAATGTTTCTTCAATCTTCATGTCTTCACTCTCCTCTTTAATAAACGCCATCTTTGTTTGTTCCTCAGTATCTTCTTGTTTCACACTGAATGCTTCTTCAATCCTGATGTTTTCACTCTCTTCTTTAATAAACGCCATCTTTGTTTGTTCCTCAATATCTTCTTGTTTCACACTGAATGTTTCTTCAACCTTCATGTCTTCACTCTCCTCTTTAATAAACATCATCTTTGTTTGTTCCTCAGTATCTTCTTGTTTCACACTGAATGCTCCTTCAATCTTCATGCCTTCGCTCTTCTCTTTGTTTGGACACTGTCATGATTAAGATGAGAATAATTAACAGAAAGAAAAATTAATCCAAACAAAAATCTCTAAACAGGTCTCAATCACCTCCCCAATTCAGTAGTCAGCGCACTGGAAAGGGAGTCAGTCAGAGTGACAGTTAGTAGCCTTAAACCTGATTAACTACATATTATTAAAAGAAAGCAAAATATACATACATTTAATATTTAATTACCTATAATTTATATTTAGAGCACTTGATTCATTTAAGTCAGAGTTTCTCCGTTTCTCTCATCACTACTTTCCAGTGACCAAATTCGTGTTCATGATGAAACTCATTTACGTTATATTGACTGAAATGAGACGCACCTTTTCTGTTACTCATGTGTAAATGCGCTTTACTGACAAAACTAACTATCATTAATGTTATTATGTACAGCATTACGGTGTTATATTCAATAGTAAATTAATTTCACAGTTAGCTATAAATTGTCTGAACAGTTAATAAACACTTTAAATACAAACCTTTCCTCAGCCGAATCACAGACGCAGGAGCGCGGCGCAAACTTATGACATCACACCATCCGACCAAAATAAAAGTCTTGAAAATGTACATATAGAAAACACACACACACACACACACACACACACACACACACACATTACATATATAACTTTCGACCCCTTTTACAGATCCAAAAAAAGTAATCAATAACACTGAGCTTTTTTAAACGATTCTGGCTTATATCTAAGTGTTTGAACTCTTAATTAATAATTCCAACTACAGAGCATGTGATTTTCCCTTGTACTTGTTTATCATATTACAAAGGATTAGAAAGAACTTTTGAATATTTGAAACTTGTGTAGATCAATTTGTTAGGATTTGAAGGATTTAAAACAATTAATTCAGTCTGTCTGAATGAAACAATTAAAATGGTTAAAATAATTTACTGTAAATGGTAATAAACTGGTTTACATTTCATTAAATTATCTATTAAAATGACCAGTGTGGAATTTGTGCTGAAATGTGACTATAATATAGTGACTATATTATCCCTCTATGGTATGCAATATGATATCAATGAGGAAAAAATTATTTGTGTTGTTTTTCCTGCTTAAAATTGGACACTTTGACAAAAACATTTTCATAAATTTTTAATTTATTTATTTTTTATAAGTTTGTTGCCTCGAGGCAACATTGTACCACAATGGAAAAATTGAAATATTTGGCATTTTCATGTAGAAAAAAGAAATATATTTATTGAAAACATCAATTTCTTTAACTAGACACTTGAACAAACAAATTTATCCAGTTTTTAATGTATTAAAAGTTTCATATTTAATAAAAAGTAACATTTTATATCCAGCTGTTGCCCTCAGGCAACATTGTACCATAGTGGAACACAAGTATTACCAAACCATCATATTATTATGTTTTAATATCAATTATCATATCCATCTTCTCTCTCACCCTCACTCTCTCCCTGACAAATGACCTCATCTTCCTCATCACAGTATGACCCCTCATCATCAACTGCCAGTGCTACCTGTGTTTTATACCTTTATGAAGTGCTATAGAAAATGTGCAGATCATAATATATGCAGAAATAGTATGTGAATTACTATTTTTATAAGTGCATTACAAAATCATGTGAAAACGCAAATATATTTAGATATTTCTAACTCTTTTCCTTACAAATATAATACATTTGTATTCAAACCTACTATGCCTGTATGGCCTTATGTGATTCCATTATGGTACAATGTTGCCTTGAGGCAACACACAGTTTTTCTCTAAAACATTTGATGATATATGAAGTTCTTGAAAATACTTCTTTACTTGCCAGTGAAGGTGACTCATATTTTTTTGGGTGATTAAATGGATACAAACAAGTGAAAAAAGCACTTTTCACTGGAGAAAATATGGAGCCATGTGCTGAAACAGGACACAAAATGGACCCCTGTTGGTCATGTTTTGGTCTTTTTTGCACTTTTATTGATTAGTATTTGAGTTAATCTGTCCAGAGATACGTTTGATCAATCAATTGGTGCCTTATTTATTAAAAACAAACTAAAATAGACCATGTTGCCTGGAGGCAACACTGTACCATATAGGGTTATACCTATTAAACTTCCTTTTCTGTTGGAAATTTATTTACAAACATAATTTTATAATAACAGATACATACTGAAAAGTAACAAATCTGTCTTCTACAAGGAATGGATGGAAAGGTCTTTGTTAGTAATGTTCTTTTAAATACATTTTTGCAGTATAAAGGAATATTGTTCACTGATTAAAGCTGTACCTGTTCAGTTTCTTCAACTGTCAGAAAATATGATCACATATTTAGCTGTTACACCTTATCTACCCTTATTAAGAGTAAATGGTGTTCAGTTTCAAGATACAAGATTCAATAGCCAGTTTATTAGAAACAATAATTACATACCTACAATATCCAGTTACACATGTAGGAAACTCAGAAGTGAAGATCAGGAGACTCAGTGAATCTTCAGCAGGATTGGTTTTGAGATCGTACTGTGTCGAGCTGCAGTCATCAGGTCTGACTAAAGCAGTGAAACGTGGGAGTTTTATATACATTTTAGGACGCCGTCCTTACAGGTAAAGACAAAGCACTCGATCACAACCTTAAAGTATGCAAAGGATGTAAGCAGTTGTAATAAGTTTCACCAGCTGTAATTCAATCAGCATAACTATAGCACTCATTATAGAGATCAGGGAAAGTCACACCTTCAGGAGTTGCATTCACACTTAACTCAGGTGTTGATGATCATGAACTGAATTGAAGGAATGAGGCAGAAGCACCAAGAGCATCACAGACAAAAGGTGAAAAGCTGCACTTACCATGATTTACATTTGTGTTCACACATACCTAAAACAAAAGTACAGAGCCCCGCACATGACATGCAAGAAAAAAATAGTAGGCTAAATCATGCGCACGATTTACTAATTCGTTCCCTCGATTTATAAATCATGCACATGACGATTTAATTTGGACCAAAATGAGTGTGCAGTAATTATATTGAAACAACTGGTCATCTTTTAATGTCCAATCATAAATAGAGTTGTCAGGAAGGTTTTTAAATGGATTAATAAATTTATCTAAAGAAAATAAATGTATTATTTGGAGAAAAGAAATAGTGATAATGCAGTTCATCATTTCATTCTGTACTAAAATTTTGTTTATTTCCCCCAAATAAATGATTGTGTTCTCTTTTGTCACTACCAAAACAATGATGACATGTTTCAGTAGTGACAATTTTAGATACTTTTTGAGTCTAGCTCAAATATGCTAATCAGCACATGGTTAGCTAGCACATTTCTGAACAGTTGTACACAAATAAAAACTAAATTTTATGGAATAACATCCAAAAAAGTTTGCGTAATGACGTTTTCAGACTTTTGAACACATTTACCTCAAAATTATGGTACCTATCTACTATGAAAGAGAGGCAATGAGAGGGAGGGACATAGGAATATTTAGTCAATGGACTAAAACAGACACCATTTTGGTAATGACATGATTTCACTTTAAAAAAAAAAGTTGAAATCTAATATTAATAATAGATGTTATTTATTTTGAGGAAAGCGCATCCACACAAGTAACAGAAAAGGTTTTTTTTTCATTTTGCTCCCTATATCGTGAATATATACATATACAAATATTCTGTGCGAATTTGTAATTTTAGCGTGTGAACAGGACTTTTATTTTAGTCTGACAAATATGACGTCATAAAGCTGCGCCGCGATCCTGCATTTGTTGTGATTAGGCTGAAGAAAGGTTTGTGTTTTTAAACATTTAGGTATTTACATCGCTATAAGGGGTTAAATCAATTTTATAGTTCGTACAACCAATTCAAAATTATTAATTTATCATTGAAACACTGTAACACTGTAATATTTCGCTTCCTACATCGTGGATAAGTTCATCATAAACATGAATTAGGCACTGTCAAATAGTGAAGGAGAAACGGAGCTTTCAAAACTCCGAGTCAATTGAATCAAATGATTTGAAAAAATGATTCACTGATTTGAATCACCACACGCTGATGAGACCTGCTGGTAAAAACATTGTAAATGCAACGAGAGTATAAGCTTATACAAACCAAATGCAAATGTTTTCACTAGAGTATAATCTATTATATAATACACTTATTATGAAATACCAAATATAAATCATAATTATGAAATATCTGTGTATTCTAGTTTTGATTTCTAGTTTTGATTGAGGTCAAATTAGGTAATTTAAGACCATTAACTCTCACTCTGACTGACTTTCTTACTAGTGCACTTACTACTGAACTAGGAACTAGGGATTGTTCTTTCTGTTAATTATTCTCATCTTAATCACGTCAAATTGTTCAAACACAGAAAAACTCCTGGTGAAGCGACTGAGATCCACGTGACACTTATAAAGATGGCGTTTATTAAAGAGGAGAGTGAAGACATAAAGATTGAAGAAACATTCAGAGTGAAACAAGAAGGTACTGAGGAACAAACAGGTTGGTTTCATTCTCTAAGCTGAACTCAGTCATTTGATCCTTATTAAAATGTCCATCTCTATAGAAATTAACATTTATTTGAAGTGATTTTATTTGACATGGAGCAAGTCGCCTTATGTGGACAGACATGTTGAGATCACATGACCAGACAAATACTAATGCTGCCTTCACGTGAACATGAGAAGATCCTACTTTCACATTGGGCATTTGTTGTATTTGTTGTCAATAAGTGTTTTTTTTTCCTTCTTCTCATTATCAAAAGTGCTCTCTGTATCAAACCAGTGACTTGTAAACACCAGTTTGTTGTTTTGAACTGTAATAAAGTGCTCTTACCTTCATTACTGCCGTATCCAGTATCACTCTGGAGGCTGTAAGCTGGATCACATCACGAACAATACTGATCTATCCTTGAGTAACAACTTTTAGCACAACCTGTTTTGTATCATCCCTTTGTATTGACATTCGTTCACAAAGCAGTCCGGCATGAAATGATTCGCGCATATATAAACAAATTTCGGTAGAGTTGAATTAGAATGTAGAAAAGAACCAGATAAAATTTCACATGTACGCAGGACTACAAGAAGTGCATGTGTGCAGTGTGGTGCAGTACAGATACAATGGCACAAAACAATGCACTCTGAGGATAATGCAGCAGCGATCAGTACACAGTTTCAAGGGTAGTAAAGTGCAAAGAATATAGCAATGCTAATGTTAAATGTAAACATAAACATAGCACTAGAATTGTTTTTGGATTGTATATGAATACTGGATCAAGATGTTATAGCAGCAGTTTTTGGAAGTCACACAAGATATACATAGTTCAGTCATGAAACTCTAGATGGTGCAGGCTGATGGGTCCATAATGCAAGCTGATTGGTCCATGTTACATCTGCAGCCAATGAGCTTGTTGCTCACACATTTAAATAGCTGGTTACATTCACTATAGCCAGGAAACTACAGCGCACTTTAAGGCCGGAACACACCAACCCGACGTCAAAGAACTAGCGGCAATGAAAGCCGACGGTGTTGTCACCTCTCGTCGGGGAAAAAATGTGTGCTTGAACACACCGAAAGAACTTCAGCCGACTGTCAACTACCACGCGCATTGTGCGCCTGCGTATAAAGGAGATGACTGTATATTTAAGCAGATATATTTGTCTATATTCGTCATTGAAAAAGGGAAGGCGAAACTAAGACTGCATGTATACAAACCATAAAGCAGCGCTTGATTACCATTTTGAATATCAATCATGCTGATCTTGTTCTTTATTCCACTACGCTCATGTTATTATGAAAATGTTCGCGCATTCGAGTGCTCAGGTAAGATGACGTAAAATTAGAACATTTTCTGTCTGTGTCATCATGACTTATTTGCTTGCTTTCTTAACTTTTGCTTATATTCTCTGAACTGACTCGTTTGCTATACTGAACAGCCAATCAGAGTTCTCTCTCTCTGACGGCCCAACACCGATTCAACATGTCGAATCGGCTGAAAAAAAGCCAACAAGGACCCACTTTAGCCGACGGTGCAGAACACACTGAGAAAACTTAGTCGGCCGATGCACAAAAACTGTCCGATGGCCGATATATATATATATATATATATATATATATATATATATATATATATATATATATATATATATATATATATATTTACGTTATGGCACAAAACAAACACAAGACAACAACAACACTGTTCAATTATTTTCTAGTTAGTTTCTAGTCTGCAACATTACTGTAGACAGTCCTGCCAAGGTACAAGACCCTGTTGTGTGAGAAAAAATTACTTTATGTCATTTCTCACTGTGAATGCAGCCCAGGATGCCCGTGCACTAGAAAATTCTTCCGGGTGTAACGAAGTTGTTGTCCCCAGACACAAGCCTTCTCCATTCACCTGGCATATGTTCCCTCATTGCTATGGTACCATCTGCAGAAATTTGGAGGAATGTACTTGGATGCATGAGATGTTGCAGCATCTTTGAGGGTTAATATGTTGTGAAGAGCCACACAAGACTTCACAACATCCACTTCTTTTCCAGGCTGAGACTCTATTGGCCATCCAAGAATCTTCCAGCGTGCAGCGAGAATGCCAAAAGTGTTCTCGATGACTCGCCTGACCTGTGTCCATAATTGTACACTTTACAGGCATCATCGAAGTTGACACCTGTAAAACAAACAAGTGGACAGATTTAATATATTGTTCTTTCTTACATTGTTCACATCAAATATGTCATATTACTTAGTTTATGGTACAAAAGACGTTTTTTTTTGTTTTTTTTTTTACCTGGGTATGGAATACATGGGGAGATCGCCTTTCAAAGCAGTCCAGATGGCTTGGCAGACTTAACTCACAATGATACTGTGGTCGATCCCAATTTATAACTGGAAGCAACACATTTTTGGCTACTATCAGATGCAAGTATACGGAGTGTGATGGCCAGTCTCTCTTGCAAATTTTTATGTTCAAAATAGGGTTTGATGCGATGCAAAAAGTCGTCAAACCGCTGAGAAGACATTCTGAAGTGCACAATGCACACATTTATCTGACAAGAGTACTGTATTCGCCATCTCTTTCCCTGGTGGTATTTAATGGATGGACATTCCATCTTCTCCTACATTTTTAGACAACAATAACAAACACAACAACTCTTCTTCAGCATTCAGAAACTCCACGTGAGACGCCATGTTTTCAGTGTTGTTCCAGCAAACTACTTCTTCACCGCTGCTTCCGAGGGTTTTAAGAACAGGTTCTAGAGAGTTGTCATGTTGAGGCCTCCGCTCTTAGGAGCTGGGTATGAACAGTGGTGCTATGCCGTATGGCTCTCTGTGTGCCACCTTGGCTATCGGTTCTTATCGGTTCTCCTCTCGCTTAAGAGAGTCATCTTGCTGAGGCTTCCGTTTCCTAGGGCTCCACCTGGATAGTAGTATCGAATAGTTAGGCTCTCTTTGAGCCTCTTTGGTAAGTGATCTTTAGTGTAGAACACTGTCTGTGAGCCTCCTTGGCAGAAATACCCTTAGGGGAGCCTTGTTAGGTTTTCTCTCAATTTAGAGAGTCGTTATGCTAAGACCTGCGCTCCCCAGAGCTCCACATTAGATAACATGTCCAAGTTGTGTGGCTCTCTGTAAAGTCCGGAACACACCAAGCCGACTCTGACGAACTAGTGGCGACGAAAGCAGACTGCGGGGTTGGCTCAAGTCGGCAGGGTCTGGGTCCAAAGTTGCCCTGACACACCACACCGACACTCGACACCCAATGGCCAAGTAGCACGTCCGTTCTGCGTCTGCGTAAGAAGAAATGCCTTTCCGTACCAGCAGGTGACAGTAGCTGAACAGCCAATCAGAATGATCAGATGGCCCGACTGACCGACGAGCTCCGACGCTGATTCATGTTGAATTGGCCGAAAAAAAGCAGACGGTGCAGAACACACTGAGAAAACTTAGTCGGTCAACGAACAAAAACTGCCCGACGGCCGACCGTCGGCTTGGTGTGTTCTGGGGCTTAAGACTCCTTGGTGAGGGGGTCTTTTAGCATAGAACATAGTTAGGTTTCTTCTCACTTTAGAGGATCGTTATTCTGAAGCCTGTACTCTAAGAGCTTGCTAACTTTAAGCAGACGGGCTACAGCAGCAGAAGAGTTGTTATTGTGAGTACACACAAATAAAAGTAGACTCACTCTTATCTGTATGACCAAAATGAGTTTTTCACAATCCGCACAAACACTTGAATGGCCCACATTTTTCTAGGTTAATGTTAAAGCGAGTGGCCATGTAAAGTTGCTACTACATACATGTGTCAGATGATAAGCCATATTTGAGGTCGATGAATAATAGGCGAGCATTTAGATGTCCTGCCCGATCTACTGTAATAACCACATAGACCAGCTGTTAATGATCTGTCTGTCACAGACTGTGTGACTTCACCACTTCCTGTGGATTTTTTCCCCCTGTGGCTAATAAAATTTTTTTCGACTAAGCCTCTTTTTGTCGGTTAGTCAATTAGACGGTCAGACTACTTGGGGGCAGCCCTACTAGTCTCGATTTCTGCTGTGACATTCAGATGGTAGGTTAGAATTTGGCATAAACAACATGAAAGCATGGATCCATCCTGCCTTGTATCATATTTTCTTGGCACATTTACCAATTGAGCATTGTTTAAACGTCATAGCCTATTAGAGTACTGTTGCTGACCAAGTCCATCCCTTTATGACCACAGCATACCCATCTTCTGAAAGCTACTTCCAGCAGCAGGATAACACACCATGTCACAAAGCTCAAATCATCTCAAACTGGTTTCCTGAACATGACAATGAGTTCACTATACTCAAATGGCCTCCAGTCACCAAATCTTGATCCAATAGTGTTTTTGGGATGTGGTGGAATGGGAGATTCGCATCATGTCAGTATGAATCTCTATATGCCATGACGAATAAAGGCAATTCTGAAGGCAAAATATAGTATTTATAGTCCTGTGTTTCCTGAATTCCTTTGTCCTGTCTACATTAATGTTGAGGTGTGCGTGACCCATTTTCCTTCTTCACTGAGTTTAATATTAAAGACCGTTTTCTTTTGTCTTTGTGCGCTACTTATATACACCACCCATGACAGTGATGTTGGTTTTGATGGGTTAACTTTTTTTTTTTTTTTTTTTTTTTGCTTTAGATCAGATGCAGCTGAAAGAGGAGAGTCAAGAACTGATGGAAATTGAAGTGAAAGATCAGGATTTCATAACTGGGGAAAAATATTTTAGTTGCTCAAAGACAAAAACTGGAAGTTCTTTAATTTGTGGACAGTGTGGACAAGGTTTCACACGAAAAGCAAGCTTTAAAGTCCACATGAGAATTCACAATGGAGAGAAGCCTTTCACCTGCCAACAGTGTGGAAAAAGTTTCACTCAAAAAGGAAACCTTAATGTCCACATGAGAATTCACTCTGGAGAAAACTCTTTCACCTGCAATCTGTGTGGAAATAGATTCTCACGAAAAGAAAATCTTAAGACTCACATGAGAATTCACAATGGAGAGAAGCCCTATACCTGCCTTCAGTGTGGAAAGAGTTTTACACATAAAGGACACATTAATTCCCACATGAAGATTCACACTGTAGAGAAGCCATTTACATGTGATCAGTGTGGAAAGAGTTTCAGATGTAAAGTAACCCTTAAAAACCACATGAAGATTCATTCAAGAGAGAACAGTTTTATGTGTCATCAGTGTGGAATGAGTTTCACAGACAGCAATCAACTTAACAATCACGTAATAACTCACATCGGCGAGAAGCCTTTCATGTGCCCTCACTGTGGAAAGACTTGCTCAAGCAAATCAAACCTTGGGGTTCACATGAGGCTTCACACTGGAGAGAAGCCTTTTATCTGCCCTCAGTGTGAAAAGAGTTTCACATATAAAAGAGATCTAAAACATCATTTGCAAACGCATTCCAGAAAGACACTTAAATGATCTGTGCAGTGGTGGAAAGAGTACTAAAAAAACAATTGTAAGGATTAGTTCAGTTTCAAATGAAAATTACCCCAAGCCTTACTCGCCCTCAAGCCATCCTAGGTGTATATGACTTTCTTCTTTCTGATAAACACAATCGGAGATATATTAATAAATATACTAATGCATTCGAGCTTTATAATGGCAGTGAGCGGGATGAACGATTATGAGCTGACGAAAGTGCATCCATCCACATCCATCCATCATAAACGTACTTCACACGGCTCCAGGGGGTTAATAAAGTACTTCTGAAGTGAAGCGATGTGTTTGTCTAAAAAAAAAAAAAAATCCATATTTAACAAGTTATGAAGTAAAATATCTAGCTTCCACCAGACCGCCTTCCGTATTGAAATGACGGAAAAAAACGGAACAGGTGTCACGTCAGTTATGCTTTTTCTGAAGGTTGAATAGGGAAGGCGTAGGACATAGTGTAAGCTTTTTGAACTGCAAGAGTTTTACAGTTTACGGTCTGGCAGAAGTTAGATAGTTAAGCTTGGGGTAATTTTTATTTGAAACTGAACTAATCCTTTAAAGGAACACTGCACTATTTTTTGAAAATAGGCTCATTTTCCAACTCCCCTAGAGTTAAACAGTTGAGTTTTACCGTTTTCAAATCCATTCAGCTGATCTCCAGGTCTGGCGGTACCACTTATAGCTGCAGCTTAGCATAGTTCATTGAATCTGATTAGACCGTTAGCATCTCGCTCAAAAATGACCAAAGAGTTTCGATATTTTTGCTATTTAAAACTTGACTCTTCTGTAGTTACATTGTGTACTAAGACCGACGGAAAATGAAAAGTTGCGATTTTCTAGGCTAGGAACTATACTCTCATTCTGGCGTAATAATCAAGGAACATGGGTGCAGCAGGCGCAATGATATTACGCAGCGCCTGAAAATAGGCTAACTACCTGCAACTCTGCAACTACACAAACTTAGTGCCGGTCACGTTGGAAGTTACCTACCTGGGGACTATTTTCAGGCGCTGCGTAATATCATTGCGCCTGCTAACGGTCTAATCAGATTCAATGATCTATGCTAAGCTGCTGCTAAAGTGCTACCGCCAGACCCAGAGATCGGCTGAATGGATTCGAAAACGGTAAAACTCAACTGTTTAACTCTAGGGGAGTTGGAAAAAAGTGGAGTGTTTCTTTAAGTAAAAGTATTGCTACTTAAGAAATAATTTACTTGAGTACAAGTAGAAGTACTGAAAAATAATATTACTCAAGAGTAAATAAGTAGTTTGTTGTAAAACTTTAGTATTATTTTTCCATTTTTACCCAAAATGAGGCAACGTGAGCAGTAAAATCTCTGTAATGTCTGTTTTATTCATACTGGAAGACGGAAGGTACTCTCACGCTGAAAGTCCACACCTGAGACTTCTAGAAGTATTAAGTGACGTTCCAGTGAATCCCTTATAAACACAAACTATATAGAGACAATAAACACAAGATTGCGATGATATATCTGTGTTCTTCAAGCCATCTCAAGTATTTTCCTAAGAATGATGTATATCTATAATGCAATATTAAGCGACAATGTCTGTATCAGAGTATAGAATTTTATAAAGGACCACAGAAGCATGTTATTTCAAACACGGGATATTACTCTCAATTGTCATGTTTGACGCCATGCTAAGCAAATATACTAGCTATTCCTGTTGTCAGAAGCGATTGTTTTATTACTAATTTTAAAAAGTAAGTCTACATAATATCATTTAAATGTTTAAACACCGGCTAGATGGGCTACAGTATCAAGAAGTATCATCACATGCATTCATAACACTATACAATTAACAAAATGGGTGGACATTATGGATGCTGTGAAGATTGACTTTTACATTTGTGTGTTCGATCGCTCCAGACGCTACAACTGCTTACAGCGTCTGTTTTTATAAGAAACCTAAATTCTGGCTTATAAAAAAATATAAATCACTTTAACAGTTATTTCAATATATTGGCGCACAGCTGAAACATTAGCATTCAGCACCACTGTTGTAGACAGTGACTGTGCCATACAAACTTAGACAAGTTTTTATAAAAATGAACACTGCCAAGTTCGTCTGAGGTGAAACTTTTTGCTATACTATATTCAGTAAGGTGAAAGAAATACATTACGAAAAACTGTAAAACAATGTTTCATGATGTAAAATACAGTAGTCAACATTTGAAGTGGATCAAAAGTTCAAAGTTATCCTAAGAACTAAGTTGTCGGACAACTTTGATGAAAGGCTTTGATCCACTTGAAAAATTTGACTTCTGTATATTGCGCTCTCAATGCCGAATAATTACATAATAAAAAAAAGGCCTGCCAAGAGAGCATTACAATAGTCCAATCTGCATAGAACAAGAGCTTGGACAAGGAGTTGTGTAGAATGCTCCGATAGGAAAGGTCTAATCTTCCTATTATACTTAATACGTATAAGGCAAATCCGAAGGAACGGGCCGTTGTAGCAATATGGTCTGTAAAGCTGATCATCAATCACAACTCCAAGGTTCCTGGCTGTCCTGGTTATGGTTGACAAACCTATTTGATTAGAGAGGTTGTGATGAAGTGTTGAGTTGGCCTATTTGATTAAATAAATAAAAAAACAACAACAACATATAACGATTATAAATTGACTTGCATTTTAGTGACTAACCCTACTAACCAGCATGAATTCTGGTTCCCACAGATTGGTTATGTGCCCATGTGGAACACAGATTAGTCCTGTCACTTTAAGAAAATACTCCTAATGTCATTTGTTATGTGTATATTAGAAACCAGTCCAACCTCTCCACCACCATGAGCAAGACCAAAGAGCTGTCAAAGGATGTCACTTTTTCCTGTGTGCACCCTCTGTAATAGAGGTCTGCACAGGACAAAATGTAAAAATTAAAGGGGGGGGTATCACACAGTTTCTGCCAATCTCATGTTAATCTTGAGTACCTATAGAGTAGTAGTGCATCCTTCATATCTCCAAAAAGTCTTTAGTTTAATCATATTTATAAAAGATACATACGCTGTACCGAGTACTTCCGAAAACAGCCGAGCGCCTGGAGGCGTATCCTGTAAGGTCACGAGTACGCACAGCTTTTGTGTAGAGATCGTCTACAAACTATAAATGGTCAGCTAAACAACTGTATTTAAACACCAAATACACCATCGCATTATCCCTGGATAACTTTTGAATCACTATAATGAATATAGCGTATGAATGATGAATAATGAATTTATTAATTCACTACGTTCGTGTTGTTTACATTATATGCACGCCTATTGCTAACAAAACCACAATTTGATGCAGTTTTACTTACCACCTGCGGTTCCGACTCATGACCGGGATCATTATCGCTGTGACCGCTCCATCTTTCAGTTTCAAATGATCTGTGAATCCAGCGTAGAACTGGGCCTTGTTTATGAAACCATAAGCGCCAATCCTGAGGGCTCGAGCAGCCACGGAAAAACACGAGATATTCTCCATTCGTTTTAATCAATAAAAAGTGACTGCAACTATCAGTTTCTATGGTTATTTTGATAACAAATATCGAGAGCGCAAAAATGTAATGCGTGAGAAAAAATCTCTTAGCTCCACTGAACACTGGGTTCTTTGGGAAGCAAGGTTATCTTTCCCTCACAACCAAAAACACACTTCTTTGGTGACATTGTTGATTTTGTGAAGTCCTGTGAACTGTGCTGAGCTGCCGACAACTTCCATAAACCCGAACGCGCGTTGATAGGCGTGCTCTTGCGCTCTTGCTCTGGTCGACGTGTGCATGCGCACTCTTCTGGGAGAAGTGCCCGTACAAGGAATTCCGCCCCCGTTTACGTCACTCAGGCCGATACTCAAAAAAAAAGTCTGAAACCTGTGACGAAAAAGAGAATTTTTGAAACAGAAATACTCTGTCATTCGTCCAACTCATGTTTTGAAACTTTGGCCATGTTTAGCATGAGAATCCAACTCTTTAACAGTGTAAACAAGTCAGAATACATGAAATACCATTATACCCCCCCTTTAAGGGCGAGAGCAGGATAAAACCTAACATAAATTTAGTGGAAGTAGGAGTATGTGGTAGAGAAGCATGTGTCGTTTGCACAAGCCGTGGAAAAGGCTACACCAATTCAAGTGTTATTCAAGTGTGGGGCTAACCTGCTTACGAGGACTGCAGATACTGGGGGTCAAGACACTACAATACCAGCTGCAAACTGAAGCCTAATCTCTGCAACGGGTCCACTTGATGGTAAAGTTTGCTGTTC
Organism: Hypophthalmichthys nobilis; assembly: GCA_037950665.1. Classification (NCBI taxonomy): domain Eukaryota; kingdom Metazoa; phylum Chordata; class Actinopteri; order Cypriniformes; family Xenocyprididae; genus Hypophthalmichthys; species Hypophthalmichthys nobilis. The sequence continues at coordinate 23,927,564 of CM075489.1, forward strand.
TGCCACTTGATGCCCTGTTTATGATTCACCACAGCTGAAACCATACCAGTGCTGCAGGCTTCGGGTTGGAGTCACCGCATGTAAGTTTTTGGGCCCTCCCCGTCTCAAGGAACTACCACAAATATTGATTAAAAAAAAGGCTGCAGACCACTGGACCCAGCTGGGAGCTAAGGCCAAGTTTCTGGTTAGCTCCACTCCTAACCTCAAGGAGCCATGGACTGCTGTCCATAAGGGACATGGTAGGAAGCTCCCCTCTTGTTTACCTCTATTTTAGGACATTCAGCTGACCAACAGGTTCTCAATCCTGGATGAGCAGGACTAACCTGTATGCATTTTGACCTCAAAGTAAGCCAGTACGATTTGTCACTATAGATAATAGTAATAATATAATACTATTATAAACACTATTGCGTGAGCAATATCTTGTGATCGTCTTATTGGATTATGTTGATGTTGGACTCATTTTAATTGTGAGAATCCGCTGTAAATAAGGATGTTGGTGTGGGTGTCATTACTCAATAAAAGGCATATTGAGTGCTTACAAAGGGAGGCAGTACTTCTGTTGCTTATATATTAGCAACTAAAACAGTACAACACTTTCTGCCCTAACCCTTTTCATTAAACACACGTTCCATCAACTTTTGGTGCCATTAGCTGTATGTACCAACCAGAGATGGGAAGTTATGAAGTACAAATACTTCGTATTTAGTTTTTCTGGTATCACTGCTTTACTTCACTATTTATTTTTCTTACAACTTTTTACTTTCAATCCTTACATTTTTGTACACAAATATCTGTACTTTCCATTTCTTACATTTTCAAACCAGGCTCATTACTTTAGTTTTAATCTGTATGTGGTGGCATGATCAATATTATTTCTTGTCATTGCACGATTTTTTTCATTTCCTACTGTAGCTATCACGCACCACAGATGTAGGCTAGTCTACGAAGCTACCACTGAGCAAGGCAGAAAGCAACAAGAAGATAACGGTATGGATGAGACGGAGAGCGTTAACTATGTCGACATGACTGAGAATAGAGACGCTCCTAACCACCCATGGCCATATATGAGAGAGATGTTCGAAGGAATTCCTGGTGAATTAACATAAACATATTCATTAACATTACAAAACAAAATCTGGTTTCACTCTACTTGCAACAACACATGACAGTCTTTTTCTTTCTTGTGTTTTGACAGGTTCTTCAGGGAGAGACCACTGTGCAAATGGAATGGTTGGTACCTACAGTAACACATCTAAAGGGAAAGCTTCAGCACATTCACATTTCCTCCAGGTTCTGTGGTCCTTTGTTGGATGCTCTTCTAGCAGGAATTGAAAAACATTTTGGACAGATGCTGCAATTTTACTGCTGCAAGAGAAGAAGAAAGGTGCAAGAATGACACATTCTCTTAGTCACAAAATGAATTCATTGAACTCTGTGGAGACACCCCTGCAGAATTCCTCAACATCAGGGAGATTTGTACAGTTTTTATTGAGGAAACAATTACATAATGCCAGTAGAGTCTGGACAACCTGCAGACTGACATTCAAAATTAGGCTGTTAATGTAGACGTGGAAATTGCAAGAACACAAATGGAAGAAGCAGGATTATACAGAGACACAACACCAAAGATGATCAGACATGACTCTCCTTTTATTAAACTCTTCGAAAAAAAGAATCTAAAAAAAGGAAGGGGTTTATAGATCTCCCTCAAATCTATACCACTGCCTGTGTTTGATTGACATAGTCAGTACATACATGGCTACTCTGCCACTTTGGACAGGGATTATGATGAAGGATCTAGGCCAATCAAGAGCAAACACCCAAGCAGAGAATTGGTTCCGCACCACCAAAACAATCCTCAGACGTCCTGGAGATTTAATCCAAATTATGCATGAATTCATATCCAGTCGAATGTGTGGTGTCAGGATAACAGGAATTTTGCAAAATGTACTAAAGGAGAAGGGATTAGAAGGCATCGACCAACCATTATGTCAGGAGGAGAAATGGGGGGTTCTTGTTTGGACAGTGGTCTCAGGGCAAGATCTCCTGGTTGAAAAACATGGATCATTTTTAAAGGAACAGATCGGTGGGATGCATTTGGAACTGAAGATGACTTTGTGGTTTGCCGTCTTGCCTACATCCACTACACTGAAAGAATGTCTGAATGTGGTGCTCACAAATGTCCTTCCCCTCATATACAAAACTGCACTTGCTATATTGTAAGTAATCAATGTTTTGTTTTGCAGAGATTTTGTTTTCATAATGGATGTCACTAAACATGTAATATCAATACCATATATTACTGCCATTGTCTTAAAAAAAACAACTCAATATAGGTGTAATGACTTCTCAGACTTACAACAATCAATTGACAACTTGGTTGTTGACAGTCATTCATTACCATGCAGAGAAAGGCACAAGTACATGCCAATTTAAAAATTCATCCTTTAATAGAACAAATACAGTAATTACAAGCAAAGATATGTCTATCCAAAGTTATGTAATGGTAGAATATCACACAGGATCATAGGCGTAATTTGCAGGTGGGACATGTCCCCACCACCTTTTGCCAGGGTTGATATTGTCCCTACCACTTTTTGAAAGTAATTGAAAAATAGCTTGCGGAAGGTATGTATTAAAAGAAAAACAAGATCAACACATCATTCTTCATAATCTACTTCGTACATGAAACACATTTTTCCACAGGCCAAAAGCTTTTCTTTGCCCTCAACAATGAATATTAATTCTCATATTACCTATCGTGAGACGCTATATGCGCCATGGGATATGTAGTTTACTTATATGTAGTCTACAGATTCCAGCACATAGTAATGACAAAATATTGACCACGCAGACTGGAAAAGGGAAGGTTTAGACGGAGGACGACATCAGAAGCAATCTTGCCTATTTGCTCACCAGTTGTGGAAGAAGCTTAATAAAAAGGCTTCCTCTCTAGGTTCCAGGACTGTGTCAACATAACGTATGCAGATAGACACCTGCTCAACACCACTTATGTCCTGCATCCCATCAGTTATTATTGAATATTGCACTACTGGTAAAGCAGCAATTTCCTGTGCAATTTCGAGAATTATGCTCTTGCTCATTAAATTCATTATTTCATTTTGATTCGCAGGGCTTGTGTAGCAGTGATTTCGTTTGAGCCAGCTTGCCAGACAAGGATGACTCTCTGTCATGAAGAGGAGAAGCTGGTGGAAATTTCCTTCCTCTTGGTTGTGTCCCCTCAGAGGCAAGCCTTGTTGGGTCAGGTATTTAATAGCATTCACTACTTTTAACACATTTAAACTGGCCTCCTCTAGTTGCTGTTTTTGAAATGTTGGACAGTTGCACTTTTATCGACCTTTCTGAGTGTATGAATGTGTTATGTTGTGTGCTTTACTGTTCGTATGCTTCTCAAAGGCTTATAGACTATGTTTCCAGTTCCGGGAAGACGAATGCTTGCTCTGCATTTTTGGCCAGTGCGGACATCTGTTTGGAAAAGGCATTAATGCAGTAAAAACACACTACCCCTTTAAGTTCAGAGCAGTAGTGCAGCCACGGGAAGCTCTTGAACCAGCTGTCCTGAAATCTAAGAGTTTTGTTTGCCAACTTCTGAACCTCAATGAGTTTAGGACCAGGCTGAAATGGTTCAGTTGTTGGGTATTTTTCAGGTGCCTGCTGTCCTGACTCTATTGAAAGAGTTGGCTGGATTGATTACTGCAGCTCTGTGATCTCCACAGTCAAGTTTTGCCGGAAGCATAAAAGGAGGAGCGACGACAGTGAAGGACGAGAGAGGACCAGGCCTGGATTTTATGTTATGTTTTATTATGTTTACTAATTAAAGTTTGTTAAACGTTCACCGGTTCCCGCCTCCTTCTTCCCGTATCTACGAACTGTGTTACTTTGGCCTTTTATGCTTCCGGAGCTCCTCTGTGAGAGATACGAGACCGGTGCAACGCGCAGCTGACACTCGTTATCACTGGCGTCAACGACCCCGCGCCGTTCCCTCACGGCTCTCGCCCCGCCCTGCTCCTCACAGCTATAAAAAAATGTATATATATATATATATGTATATACACACACACACACACACACACACACACACGTCTTTAAGTCCGTAGTCCTTTCATTCAGTTTTGTATTAAATTTGTATTAAGTAAATGCTTCAGTGGCCGCCAAAAACATGATTAGCTACATTATGCCTATATTTGTTTAATTAAATATATGTTTAGTGTTAAGCAAAGATACTTACTGTGCATGGCTGCTTTACTAAAAACTTCTTATGTCCTACTTCCATTTCCACACTTTCTTTTTTGACATTATTTTTTTTTAGGGTTTTAACATTTATATTAGCAACATTTACCGTTAACTAGCCTTTACATGTGGGGTGGGGGAGGTAAAATGGGGCTTAAAAATCTTAAGAAAAAAAGAATCGTTGCACAATTTAATTTATTTCATCATTTATTTATTTATAAGATAGTTAAAACAATTTAAACACGAATAAACTTTCATTCATGTATCACACAAGGTTTGCGTAGTTCAGGATTGGTTAAATTATTTGATTGGATGAGGAAAATTTTTGTGGACTTTGTAGTTGTCAGACTTCATGATGTAATGTTCATTCATCTATGTTCGGCATCACACCTCCTAGTTAGCATGTTCTGGTATTAAGAGAAATTATGAAAGCAATTAGAAGTAGAATTAATCTTAATACACTCACACACAAAAACTGTGGCTGAGCCGATTATGAAATGATAAGTTTGCCATATTTATCTTGCATATTTTGATTGGTATGACCCTAGATGTTGTGAATTTTTTTTTATTTTGGTTATTCGGATGTTTTCAGACATATTTGTGATGCATGTGTACATTGAAAAAAAAAATGCAGATGTGGCAACCCTGGCTTGAACTATGGGCGTTTCATAGGGTCAAAAAGAGCCTACTTTGTCACTATTTTTAAACTGTTAATGCTTTAAAATTTAACACAAGAGTGATTTTCTTCACACACAGTATGTATGAGTTGCAGCCTGAACATTTTTTCCGCACCCTTTTGATTGACCGGATATAATCGGCCCTGATCATCGGCAGTTTTTAAACAATCGGCCAATGGCTGATAATAATAACAATAGTGATAATAATAGCTTTTATCGGCCGATACCGATTGTTGGCTGATACACCGGTGCATCTCTAGTATTAACAGATCATTGGTGACCTTGACCAAAGCTGTCTTGGTACTATAACATTTTTCAAAAGCCAGACTGAAGGGGCTCAGAAAGCACCACCAGCCAATCACCACACTGGATCAATTTGCAAATCCCTCCTTCTCAGTAAAGGTTAAACTCTGTGTAAAGTAATATTAAAATATGTGTTCTGAGTTTGTCACACCACAGAAAAATGTGTTATTAATCACCCAGCCAAATTTGAATGATTAAAAAAAAACGCCAAGTAAATAAAATAAGTTATCAAAATCTTGTACAAATAAGCAGTATTGTCTGCTCTTAAACGCTTGGGGCGTGTTTGCTGTCGACGCAGAAACCACACCCACTCATGAGAAAAATGCCGTCTCTCTCAACTTACTTGTCTAAGGAGTCAAACATACTGATAACATATAAACAAAAGAATCACGTACAGATAGTTGGTTCAGCCCCATTGACCAATAACAGGATTATCAGTGAATCCAAGATGTCTCTGATGAAAGTTTGTAAAACTATCCGGTGTAAAATGATCACTGCAGAGGCAGGTGTTCGTATTGTCAGCTCTCCATCAAGATGGGTCTTCACAAAATTAATCAACCTCTTCTTCATAACATCTTTTTAGGAATTTCAAATAAGGAGACCGAGCTGTTTTGTATATTATCACAACCAGGTAATTTGGATTTGTGTGATGAAGGCATGGCTAGCTAGCAAAATGTAGGCTAGTGTTAGGAGCAGGGCCATGCTCAGTGGCTCCAGTGCATCATCGAGCCACCGTTTTAGCCCCGCCTAAAAAATCCTGAACACAGAATTTGTGAAAAACTGTTTAACCATCTAACTCCACATTTCAGTACTACATAGTTCACAGTCTTTGTCATGTTTCAGCAATACATTTGTAATATTTATAATGTGTTTAGAAACAACTCTCGGAATTGACTACACAGACTTTAAAAGAAACAAAGAAAGTTCTGCAAGGCTTCTTTCCTGTGTGTTCCAGACGAGAACTTTGTGCTCCAAGAGTCCGGCATTTTCAGGCTTTTTAAATGGCCGTTTAAATGGAATCTAGCTCCTCAGCTCCTTTCTTCCCACTGCAATGCAGGCCAGCACAACCAACGACTCATCACATGTCCAAGCTGAACGTAAATATCATTTTTACCAAACTTTTTTTCAGAGACCTTGGAAACCATACCAGTGCAGAAAAATTCTTAGGAGTCTAATTGTCAACAATCAAAGAAACAGAAAAAAAAGGTAGAAATTTCAATTCACGTCCACAACAGGGTATCAAAACGTTTGTAGTGGGTGTGGCCACTTTTACTAAAATGGTTATCACACTTGAACTTAATGAGATTGCCCTGACACACCAAACCGAAGCTCGACAGCCAAGTAGCACGTCCGTTCTGCGCCTGCGTAAGATGACATACCTTTCCGTACCAGTAGGTGGCAGTAGCTGAACAGTCAATCAGAATGATCAGATGGACCGACGAGCTCCGACGCCGATTCAACATGTCGGATCGGCTGAAAAAAAGCTGATGAGGACCAACTTCAGCCGACGGTGCAGAACACACTGAGGAAACATAGTCGGCCGACGAACAAAAACTGCCTGACGGCCGACCGTCGGCTTGGTGTGTTCCTGCCTTAAGTAAAGACTCAGTCTGTGGTTGTGTGAAAAAGGATGCAGTGACTGGCCACTCGGTGGCGCTATCAAATAAATAAAAAATAAAAAAAACAGCTATAGCTACACAACAGTCAGTCCGACTGACTTAAAAAACTTCTACTAAACACAAGAGCAAGACCCCGTCTAACCAATGTAGGGAAATGTAGGAAATATCAAGAAGAATTCATAAAGTATGGATTCACCTGCTATACTGTCAAAGACGTGGACCATCCCCAATGTGTAATCTGTTCAAAAGTGCTTGCTCATAAAAGTATGAACCCTGGAAAATGCAGAGACATTTGGAGACAAGGCACCCCACTTGTGTTGAAAAACCTAGAGTTTTTTCGCAGAAAAGAAGGAATTACACATTCAGAAACGCACACTTGCACAACAAACCCAAATTACTGCTAATGCTCTGACAGCATCTTATGAGGTGGCATACTTGATAGCACAGTCCAAAAAGCCCCACACGATTGGTGAAACCTTGATAAAGCCCGCCGCTTTGGCTATGTGTCGGGCTATACATGGTGAGAAAATGGCAAGTGAGCTTATGACAGTCCCATTGTCGAATGACACGATAGCTTGCCGTGTTCATGATATTGCAAAATACATTAAGAGTCAATTGACTGATAGGTTAAATGGAAAGAAATATGCGTTACAGGTCGATGAATCTACCGATGTGTCTATTTCTTCCCTGTTGCTGGCATTCATCAGATACACATTTGATGGAAAACTGCATGAGTAAATTTTCTTCTGCTCAGTGCTAGAGGGAACTTGTACAGGCAGTGACATTTTCAGCAAGCTGGACACCAAACTAAAAGAGATGCGACTTTCATGGAATAACTGTGTTGGTGTACTGACAAGGCAAAGGTTTTAGAAGTGGCTCCTCAAGTTAAGTTTACGCACTGCATCATTCACCGTGAGTCTCTTGCTAGCAGAGCGCTGCTGTTTCACACTGAAGTCCGGTGGTTATCTCGAGGGAAGGCACTCAGCCGGTGTCACTAAACTGAAACTAAATATATAAAACTAAATAGAAATGTGTTCACAAAATAAAAACTAAACTAAAACTAACAAACTCATTAATTAATCTAATAAAAATTAAACTGAACTCGCTTCAATATGAAACGCTTCAAACGCTTTTCTTAGTATTTTTGTCTTGTTTCCAGTCCAAATATCTAAAAATTCTTAAATCCAGACAGAAATAAGAAACAAGATTTCAAACAGAAACAAGATGGAACCTGTGTTTACTATGGTTACTTTCTAACAAAGGCACATTAATAGATTTATTAATCCACTTAAATGATTGGACACAAAAAGAGGATCTGTTGTTTCAATATCATTACAGCAAAAAAAAAAAATAATATATATATATATTGGTCAAATTTAAATAATAAAGAAAGTCAGCAGAAGGATGAATGTCATTTAAAATGTTTAAATGAATCTCTTGTGTGTGAACACAAATGTAAAATCAAGGTAAGTGAGGTTTTTCCTCATTCCTTTAACACACTGACTTGTATATGTCCCATAAACATTACAGTTTTAACTTTTAGACAAAATATCACCCTCTTATTAATAGTTTCTAATAATATTTTCAGCACATCAGTGTACTATATATTTATAGAGAGGACTTTTATTTTGATGTGGAGATATGACGCCATAAGGTTGTGTCGCGCTTCTGTATCTGTTGTCTTTTTTCTCGGCTGAAGAAAGGTTTGTATTTTTAGCCATTTAAGTGTTTTATAGCTTTCACAAGCGATGAATCAGTTATTATCGAATTTAACATTGCAATGCTTTATCTAACATTGATGAACATTATTTATTGCGATTAAAGCGCATCCACACATGAAAAGGTGCGTCTCATTTCGCTCTTCTTAACTTGAATCCGTTTTTCGTACATGAATTCAGTCACTGCCAAGTAGTGATGGAAAATCTACTTTTTTTCAATTTAAACATATATTTTGCATAACGATTCAGTGATCGAATCCTGCTGGTCAAAACATTGTAAATGCAACGAGAACACAAACAAATATTTGCAATGACAACTTTTACAAACGAATAGCAAATATTTATTTGTTTAATCGATTAAATATAACCTACAAATCAATAAATGTAAAGCATAAATGTGTAAATATACTGAATGTGCTATTGTATAATTGATGTACTTTTATTAAGGTGTTTTTATGAGTGATTAACTCTGACACACCCAGAGATTTAATTGTTAATAATTCTGTTAATTATTCTTAATCATGACTGATTGTCCAAACACACAGAAAAACTCCTGGTGAAGCAGCTGAGACCCATGTGATGTACTATTATAAAGATGGCGTTTATTAAAGAGGAGACTGAAGAAATGAAGATTGAAGAAACATTCAGAGTGAAACAAGAAGATACTGAAGTACAAACAGGTTGGTTATTTCAACTCATTTGATCCTTATTAAAATGTCCAGCTCTACAGAAATGAGGGATATTTTTTGAAGAATGTCAAATGAGTGTCCAAATTAAAGTAATTTTATTTGACGTTTAATGTGGACAGTATGCTCATAATCTGTTAATTGACAGTAAGAATTTTGAATGATTAATACTGTCGGTTAAATGGTTTAAAAAGTAATTTTTCAAAATATTTTGAAAACGTTTGCTGCATGTTAAAAAAAATATGCTGCACATATATAATTGAGCTTTTGAGAGGGGGGTAAAAAGATAAGTTGTGTATAAGTCACATTTTATTATTACATTAATGTAAACTACCAGTAAATAAAGTGAAACGTTTACAAACATTATAGCTGTAGGCTGTTTTAGTTTCCCTCACTCCACAACAAATCCTTTAAATTTAAGCTATATAAACATCAAGCCAAAACGAATTCATTTAAAGCGAAACTGAAACAGAAACCCGCACTGGGCTCATGTAGCTTACCTCTCTCATTTGCCACGAATCCAAATGTTTCCATATTCGCGATGTATTTTTTAGGGCTGCAACAACTATTGGATAAAATCGATAATAATCAATAATGAAAATCATCGGCAACGATTCTCATTATCGATTAGTTGGCTCCGCCCACAGTACACGGAAGACTTCCGCTAGTCGCGTCAAATTACAGCACTGAATAACGTATTTCTATGGACAAAAATGTATCTAAAAATAGTGGAGGAAACAGAGTGAGCAGCTGCGGAAAAGGTACATGATCAAAACATGAGAATTATTTATTTTAGGCTTCAAGCTAATGCATTAGCATAATGGCTTGCCCTGTCAGGCACTTTGACAGATGCATGTGCGTCCTCAGCGCAAAACGTTCATTCTGCTGCTATATCCTTATCTGTAAATGTTACAAATTCACGTGAGTATTTCCATTTTGCATAAAGTCTCATCCTGACAGTCTGCGTTAAACTTTACTGAATGAGCGCCGGCGCGCGCACCTGCATCAGACAGACGGATCGCGAGAGAGGGAGACAATTAATATTCAGGGCAAAAATATTCATTTTGCTGAAATGTCTGTTGTTTAAAGTTAAATTTAGATTAAAAAGCCAACATGTCATTCAAGTATTTTGTGATAGTAGTAATGCGTGTTCCTGCAGAACATTTATCTTGCCTGTTGGTTAACACTGAGTTTGTGTTTTTCTTTATTACTATTTTCATTTTTAATGTAGAGTAGATATTTAAACTATATTCACTATATACAGTGCTAAAGTTATTAGATATCTGATACCCAATGTATGGTTTGTGCCACAGGTCAGGGCAGTATAAACTATCAATATTGGTGCTAAAATCGTTTTTTAATGTTTCTGTAATGGTTAATCCATCAGTATGTGTAAGCTCTTTAGTTATTTATTGTTGTTATTCATGAATTTTTGATTTTGTTGTTTTACAAGAAAGGCAGGAAAAAGTAAAACACTTCATAGCTGTTTTTTTTTTCAGATTTCTCAAGTTTTTTCTGGATATTATATGTGAATATTATTTAGAAACTATTTAGTTGTTTCAGTTTATTTTCCTAATAAATGGCAATACCATTTTTAGTTTCAAACAAGTTTTTGATAGAATCCTAAAATATTTGTGTTCTCTCTTTATTATGACAGGTAGTGTAATAAATGACTGTATGTTTTCATAGCATTCAGTTGGCACATTTGTTTGAAGTACATTGGGCAGGATGTGCAATAGTGTGTTTTTATTTATTTTTGTTTTATTGAAAAAAAAAAAAAAGGATTTTTATTCGATTAATCGAAAAAATAATCGGCCAACTAATCGATTATCAGAATAATCGTTAGTTGCAGCCCTAGTACTTTTCTCGTGCTCCAATATCAATGTAAAACATCATTCTTCACAAAAATGTGCTTGGCATAACACATGGTCAAGCCGAATGGCACAGATTGTACTACAGACTATTAAAGCTAAATAAATGTTTTAACTGAGAGCAATACTTCTATATTTCCAATGGTATAGTAAATTGCACAAAGTTTGATCTTGTTTTTGTTTACATCCCAGAGGATAACATACTTCAAATTCATCTTCATAAAAATGTAGCCTTAGGGCTTGTAGGTTATCTGCATATTTAAAATGAAGTCATATTGATAATCATTTAAAATATGTTCATCTTTTTCAGCTCAGTTTGTATTTGTTCCCAAATGTCCTCATGAGAACAGTATTTCTTTAATACCTCACAAATAGGAACGTAAGAGTAACTTCCAGTCTTGTTACCATTTAAGTCTCTATGTGTTTTATGTACAGGTTCAGTCATCTCAAATTTTGATTTACAAAATTCTTTAAACTTGTGTGGAGACCTAATAAGTCTTCAGACTTATGAAAAAAAGTCAGAGGACCTGTATAGCACTTTTTGATGTTCTGGTCATGCAGCAAGATCAAATCCATTTTCTTTCATTCTGATGATATGCAAGAAATGCATCACAGTTCTCCTTGAAAAAACTAAATGGTTAATCATGAACAAATGATGAACAAACCATTAGTAATCAATATATCAACACGTTTCACATGCTTGTTCAAGCTTCCATGTTTATCATATTTGATGCAAATGTTTGTAATGAATCACTCTAAAATCATTTAGTCGTGCCCCACATTGCCTTTGTCTCTCAACTGCACTAACTGGAGCCATCTAACTGCAATCTGTATGAATTGGAATAATTACAGTCATCATTACTAAAAGCTAATATAAATGACAAAGTGCAACCTCAAAAGCAGGCCTAAATACATTAAATACATATTATATGCAATAATGGTAATAAAAAAGAACAATGCGATTAATTTATAAGGCCGTGCCACACAGGGATGTGACGGTCGGCCATTTTAAACTGCCATTACTCAGCCTGCTAGCATAAACTGTTAAAATGCGAGCGAGGAATTTCAGTAACCTTTCAGTAACGACTCAATGACAGTACTCACCTTTGATCAGTGTCGGCTTCACCTCAGTCAAATGATGTCACTTCCTCTAAATCATACCCTTAAAGGCGTATTGCACACATTTTATGTAAATGCAACAATACTGACCAAAAACAAGGGGACAGTTGTAAAATAGTATTTATTTGTAGAATTTATGTATAATTTCATGTTTGTAATCAATTGACGTGAATGTCCCATTTATAAACTAAAAACTAGAAGTACAGTTAAGGTATATGGGGACGCATGGGAAGATTTGCTTTTAAAATAATTCTCTGAAACGAAATATTAAATAAAAAGCAACAACCTTGCTCCAGCTGAAGACTGCAACTGGCATTCTGCTGGCACAGGTTAATGTGTGTTAATGTCACTGTTTCCTTCATCTGTTGTACAGATCAATGGAATTGTGTTTGCTTTTTCAAGCACAAAGAGGAAGGAAATCATTGACTTTGTCAGACCAACATCAGCACTCTCTCCAGCCACATCACTGCTTAAAATATAACATGCTACACTGGGGTTTTGTAGTGGATGTTACAAATAAAAGCCTTACAATTACAGTACCCTTTCAAAAGTTTGAAAACATTACAATTTTTTTTTAAATAAGATATAAGAAATTTTACAAAAAAAATATAGCCTACATTTTTTTTTTTTTAGCTGGCCCAAAAACATTGAGAACAAGTGGTCCAAATGTTTTTATGTCTGTTACTTTGTGCCATTTAAAATGGGCTTAAACTTGTATCCATCTTTTTTCCACCTTAGACCTGATGCCACTGAAAGAGGAGAGTGAAGACCTGAATGATGTAAAGGAAGAGGAACATCATGATGTTATAACTGGAGAAAAATCTTTTAGTTGCTCCCAGACTGAAAAGACTTCCACACAAAAAAGAGCTCAAAAGACAGGACCTAGAAGTTTCACCTGCTTTCAGTGTGGGAAGAGTTTTAATCACCATGGAAATCTTAAAGTCCACATGAGAATTCACAATGGAGAGAAGCCTTTCTCCTGCCAACAGTGTGGAAAAGGTTTCACTGAAAAGGGAAACCTTAAAAAACACATGTTAATTCACACTGGAGAGAAACCTTACACATGCTCTCAGTGTGGAAAGAGTTTCACTGGAAAAGGAAGTCTTAAAGTCCACATGAGAACTCACACTGGAGAGAGTCCTTACACCTGTCAACAGTGTGGAAAGAGTTTTACACATAAAGGAACGATTAATATCCACATGAGAATTCACACTGGAGAGAAACCTTATGTATGCTCTCAGTGTGGAAACAGTTTTACACATCAAGGAAGCCTTAAAGTCCACATGAGAATTCACACTGGAGAGAAGCCTTTCACATGTGATCAGTGTGGAAAGGGGTTCAAACGTAAAGTAAACCTTGATTGCCACATGAAGATTCACTCAAGAGAGAACTGTTTTATATGTCATCAATGTGGAATGAGTTTTACAGACAGCGATCACCTTAAGAAGCATGTAATGACTCACATTGGAGAGAAACCTTGTGTCATGTGTCATCACTGTGGACAGACTTGCTCAAACAAAGCAATCCTCAAGATTCACATGAGAGTTCACACCGGAGAGAAGCCTTACACCTGCCGTCAGTGTGGAATGAGTTTCACAGTTGAAGGAAACCTAAAGACTCACATGAGAGTTCACACTGGAGAGAAGCCTTTCTCATGCCCTCAGTGTGAAAAGACTTTCACAGTTAAAGCAAACTTAAAGACTCACATGAGGCTTCACACTGGAGAGAAGCCTTTCACGTGTCTTCAGTGTGAAAAGAGTTTCACGTATCACACAGAGCTGAAACGTCATATGCAAACTCATTCTGGAAAGAAATTGAAAAGTTCTTCAGTGTGATGGAGGTTAAGAAAACTGAATAATTTCAAAAATCACCTGCAGATTCACTCACTTAATTGTGATCAGTGTAATAAAAAAATATTGTCATCACACCTAAAGATACACTTAAGTCATTTATATGTGAGATCCTTTTTTTATTTTATTTCATTTATTTTTTTGATTGTGAAGAGTTTAAAAGTTTACCTGGCTCTGCCATTTAAAATGGCCCCAGAAATGTATATATGTATATATTTAATATCTATCCATTCATTTTGTTTGAATAAAGGCATCGCTCAGAATCAATATGTCAGAATACATGTTACATAAACTTCCATCTTGCTGTCAAATTGCACAATGTAATAAATTATAAATAAAAGGACATGAAATGAACAATGCACTGCATTATTATTCTGCAGCAGAGCAATGATATCTCAGATCATTATCTAGTCTCGTGTGTACTACATTTAGCCAAAGCTGCAAAACCGCCTCCCTGCCACAAATATGGTAGAACTATCACTTCTGCCACTACCGATTGCTTTATCAATAATCTTCCTGATCAGTTTCATCTCCTTAACATACTAGATAGCTTAGAAGAACTCGAGGTTGTAACAGAAACGATTGATTCTCTCTTTTCCAGCACATTAGACTCAGTTGCTCCTTTGTGCATAAAGAAGATTAAGGAAAATTATCCAACGTCGTGGAATAACGAGCATGCCCTTAAGAGAGCAGCCAGAAAAATGGAGCGCAGCTGGAAGAAAACAAAACTAGAGGTTTTTCATGTTTTGTGGAAAACATTTTTATGTACAGAAATGCCTTAAAAACGGCTAGATCTATTTATTTTTCAAATCTCTCAGAAGAAAACAACACTGTATTTATTTGATACAGTGGTTAAATTAACAAGAAATAAAGCTTCAACTTTTGATGTTTCCAAACAGCACAGCAGTAATGACTTTATGAACTTCTCTACTTGCAAGATTGACAATATTAGAGAGAAAACTATGACCACGCAACAGTCTACAACAGTATTGCGTCAGACAGTGCACTGTAGTGTCCCTGAGGAAAAATTCCATTCATTCGTTGCTATATGAGAGGAAGAATAGTCTAAATTTGTTAAATAATTGAAATCAACAACATGTATGTTAGACCCTTTACTGACTAAACAATTGAAAGAGATGCTTCCAGAGGTCATAGATCCTCTCCTTAATATCATTAATTCATCTTTGTCATTAGGATACTTAACAAAAACTTTTAAGCTGGCTATTATTACCTCTTATTAAAAAAACACAACTTGATTCTAGAGAATTAGTCAATTACAGGCCGATCTCGAATGTACCTTTTCTGTCAAAAATACTAGAAAAGGCAGTATCATCACAAATATGTTCCTTTTTAGAAAGAAATGGTATCTGTGAGGATTTCCAGTCAGGATTTAGACTGTACCATAGTACTGAGACTGCTCTCATTAGAGTTACTAATGATTTGCTCCTATCATCAGATTGTGGTTGTATCTCTCTATTAGTGTTACTAGATCTTAGTGCTGCTTTTGACACTATTGACCACAGCATTCTTTTGAATAGACTCGAAAAATATGTTGCCATTAGTCGCTTGATTAAAATCATACGTATATGACCGTTATCAGTTTGCAGTAGTAAACGAAGAGATGTCACACCGATCACAAGTTCAGTGTGGAGTACTTCATGAGATATAAATATGCCTACTATTGGGGCTCATCTGGTGACATCTAGAAGCTGTTTCTAGCTGTGGGTTGTGTAAAAGCTAAACACTGTCTTACACTATCTATCTTTCTAAATGGGCAAGAATAACATTGTGAACACTTTGAAAATATTTGGTTATCTGCATTGATTACTATTGATTAATGTGACCTGGGGCCGTATTCACAAAACATCTTAAGGCTAAAAGTTGCTCCTAACTTGCCGATTTAGGAGAAACTCTTAAAAATAATGGGCGTGTCCTAAATTTAGGACTCCTAAATTTTTGCTCTAAGAGTATTTTACAAAGCATTTTAGTGTTAAAACTAGCTCCTAAATCTGTGAAAAGTTAGGAGTAGTCAAGAGGACTTCTAAGTCAATATGACCAAATCACAAACAATCCTAAAATGGTTGTTGCCAGCAATCCGCCTCTGTACACTGTACACCATTGAGGCAATAGCGATAGAACCTTGGGTGCTGAACCTTTTCTTCATAAATGCAATAAATGTTTTGATAAATAAAACATTGCAGTCAAGTTCAAAATAATATCCTATCGTCGGCGCCGATTGTAGGCAGCTCAGGTGATCAAGTTCTGGCTTGTTATTGGACAGTGGTTTTTAGCTTTTTAGGCTATCCACACTAGTGCACTGCAAAAAAACGCTTTTTTTTTTTTAACTTAGATTTTTTGTCTTGTTTCCAGTCCAAATATCTAAAAATTCTTAAATCAAGAAGAATTTTCTATCAAGGGCTAAACAAAAAGGCTACCTGGTTCCAAATGCTGTAACTTTTGATTACTTTATGCTATCACCACAAAATTTGATCCAGATGCAGCTTACATATAGGGGAATTTCACCAAAAATTGTCCTACCTTATTTTCTTCCTGAGTTATTGCATGTCAGATAAGAAATATATGTAAAATTATATATATACATTTTTTGTATTTTATCAGCAGTTTCTTAGCTTGAGAATGTCCAAATGTAATACATTTTTTCCCTCTAAAAGTGTAAAAAGTTTTCTAACAAACGATACCTACCTTTTGACACTCCTTACTATAGTTTTGGAGTTATATTAAAAGTCTTTACTTTTGTGTATGTCACTCAGAAAAAACAACTCTAAAAATGGCTTAAAGGGTTAATGACTGATTAGCGTCTTCATTGCTGCTACGCACTTATACTATCTTAATTGATTTCAAATATGTTATCTGTATGAGCAAGTCATATCAATGCTTTGAGCATCTCCTTCATGCCTGTGTTAAGTGCCTTCATTGCTGCTGGAGTCATATTATTTTAACTTGCTTCACAGGTGCTACCTTTTTAAGCGAGTCATATCAATGCTTTCAAGCATCTCCCTTATGTCTGTGTTAGCGCCTTCATTGCCGCCGCAGTTATGCAAAGGTGCCACCATCTTGCTCTTGCTCAGTCATGCTTTTCAACCAGAGGCCGGATTCACGAAAGCCTTCTTAAGAAGGAAGCTAAGAAAATTCTTAAGATAAATTCTAAGTTCTTAATGTTCCAATGTGCAATTCTTGAAAAATTCTTAAGATCTCAAATATTTTCTTAAGAACATCTTAATTTTTTTCTTACGAATAAAATTAAAGTAGCCTATAGCTACAACAAATTGTATTGTATTGTGTGCTTGCAATCCTGAGTTGCTAGGAGGCTTTGCTACATCCCTCAGAGACTCATAAGTCTCATCAGGTGCCTCTTGAATGTTGGGAAGTGGCACACGAAGCATCTGGCATATATTATGAAGCACACACACACACACACACACGCTGCACTAATTTGGCATTCCCTCTCAGGTGTGTATGAAAAGCACTCACCCAGAGTGATCAATGCATCGGAATCTAGATTCCAAAACTCCAATGTATCTCGCCACAACTCCCCTCATTTTCCTTTGTGCCCTGCTGTATCTCTCATCTGCTTCTGATGCTGGATGAAGAATTGGAGTCATCAGCCAGGGTCTAAATAGGTAGCCACTGTCCCCTGTAAAACAGTTATTTTCTGTTAACTGAGCACAGACATAATGGCATTCCTAAAATAAAATGGTTGTAATTTATGAATCTATTGTTGTTATTATTATTTTTGTGTTCTCAATTGAAAGAAGACACTTGGTCATGTCATGTGTAAAATTAATTTGTTTCAGATTTGAGGTTGATATGCCAAAAATATTATTTATCTAATAGCCACCCATCAGGTATTTGGTCTTCACTGAATTGTTGACAATGCGCTGAGTTGGTGAGTATGAAAGAATCATAGGTACTCCCAAGGCCATTTTGCTACAAAGTTTGTTATTTTCAGTGAAACATCACAGACTATCTGGGCTTTATATGTGCCAGAAACATTACTGAGTTTCTTGGCAGCCTATAAAGTCTAAGCAGAGCATGATCAGGAAGGGTGAGAGGGTCTGCTCGATCTCTAAGAGGCCTTTCTGACTTTTTATTCATCCAGGAATCCTGAAAAAAAAAAGTACTGTTTTCAACATTGATAATAATCATAAATGTTTCTTGAGCAGCAGATCAGCATATTAGAATGATTTCTGAAGGATCATGTGACACTGAAGACTGGAGTAATGATGCTGAAAATTCAGCTTTGCCGTCACAGGAATAAATTACTTTATAAAATATATTCAAACAGAAAACAGTTATTTTAAATTGTAATAATATTTTACAGTATTACCGTTTTTACTGTATTTTTAATTAAATAAATGCAGCCTTGGTGAGCAGACGAAACTTCTTTTAAAAACATTAAAAATTTTACCGTGTCCAAACTTTTGACTGGTAGTGTATACGGTGAAAGGGAACTGAAGATCGGGATGGCCAAGATTTTAGATATTCACATGCTTGTTGGCACTGAAATGCCAATTGAAACCGATGTCCTTTTACAGTGATTTAAGGGGTTGGCAATCCTTGAAAAGTTCTAAACAAACCAGTGGTACCACCCGGCCAATCCGAGGAACCTCTGAACTTCCTGAAGTTTCTAGGCACAGGGTAGGCATGAATGGCCTCAGTCTTACTTTGGTCTGCTGACATGTCCTAGAAAGGTGATTTCTCGAAGGCGCAACTTTTCTTCAAATTAATGGTCAGACCAGCAGTTTCTAATCTATGGAGGACAGTCTGGATGCCGTGGAAGTGTTGGGTTATTGAAGGCGTTGTTGATATATAGACAAAGCATATTTTTCTCTGTAATTTTCCCAGGACTGTGTCCATAAGCCTCTGGAAGGTTGCAGGCACATTTAAGCCCAAATGGCATGACATTAAATTTATAAAGACCCACAGGAGTGATGAAAGCAGTCTTGGCTTTGGGATCCATAGTTACCTGCCAATATCCACTATTGAGATCCGTACCTACAATTTTCTCTTTCTCCAAGGCCGAAGAACAACAACCAAAAATAAGACACTTTAAGTGGAATCCCTATTTCTGCTGTAAATAGTAATGAGGAGGTTGCATATGTAGACAATGGGAGTAGAGCCAACAGCCTTGCTGTCAATTCAGAGCAATGTCTTGATGATGGAAGACACATCTGAACAGACCTTTGTTGCTCAGGACGTGCAACAAACATGCATGATGACATTGCTCTGACAGCGAATGTGTGTGAGGATGTTGGTTTGGGTGGCAGCGTTCAACATACAAATCTGAGTGGAAAACAAGCACACTCAGCATCAGCTCACTCTTACACTGTGTCAGCACAGCTGCCTAGCAGTTCTCTGTGTGATCAATGCTACTATATTTCAGAGTCTCCGAAAACACTTAAAAGGAAAGGTTATGAGGTAAAGGACATGCTAAGTGTAACTCACCAAAAGCTGAGGTTGAAAAGGCAACAGATAAGGAAACTAAAGGCAAGAGTTTCTTCATTGAAAGGTGTAATCAAAGTGCTTCAGAAGAAACTTATAACTTCAACTGAATTTGTCTCTTCTTTAAAGTCTAGTGATGTTTCCCAGGAGATCTTTCAGAGAATCCAAAAGAAGAAAAAGTCACTGTTTTCCAAAAACTTGAAGCAATTCACAACTACACTGCACTTAAACTCTCCAAAGGCCTATGACTATGTGAGGGAAAAGTTTTTCTTGGCTTTGCCTCATCCTCAGACCATACGAAAATGGTACAGTAGGATCTCTGCAGATCCTTACTGATCCTTAGATTTACTGTTGCTTCATTCACAGCTTTAAAAAGTCATGTTGCTGAGCAGAAGAAAGTCGGAAAAGACTTTGCTCATTGATGATGGATGAAATGTACATTCATAAGCAAACTGAGTTTGTCAGGGACCAAATTCATGGCTATGTTGACATAGGTGATGGTGCAGCAACACAAGCACTGGTCCTCATGGTTGTTGTAATCAATGAGCCTTGGAAGATTCTTATTACTTACTTTCTTATCAACAGCATGACAGGACCAGAGAGAGCAAGCATAATCTGAGAGAGCCTTGTTAGGTTTTATCAACGTATGATGGACCCTCCCAAAACTTAGCAATGATCAGGCAGCTTGGTGTTAACATGGGTTGACTGACAAACACCCTTTCCCCAAAAAAATGGCTCGGCTACGATGTTCTGTGTCTCTGACCACAACTATGCTTCAAAAATCACAACTCCACCTGAAGCCACCTACATCTGATATGGGAACACAATGCGTTGAGCTGGCGCCATTGTTCATAACTCTGTTGAGAAATAACCACCTTTGTCAGCTCTACACAAGGTTGACAATGGATGCATTCTATTCAGTTGCAGAGCACTGTACCAATACATACACCAACAGCTTCCAGCTACACACTTGGGATCAGCTCCTGATGACTCTGGTGAAGCTGTTGTCTTAATTTATTGCAGGGTGATCTTGCTAAAAGGTTTGGTGTTTGAAAAACCTGGTGTTGTGATAAATTCATAACTGAAAATTCAGGGGTCCAGGCAAAGAAATAATGGCAGACAGAGGCTTCACCATCTCTATGAAAGGAAGATGACACTTGTCATTCCAGCTTTCACCAAGAGAGGCATGCAACTCTCTGAAGAAGACACCACCAATACATGTCCACGTTGAGCGGGTCATATGCCAACTGAAAAACTTCAAAATCCTTTCTCACAACAATTCCAAGAAGCACTTGGTCACTTCGAAGAAACATAATTTCTGATGTAGAGGATGAATAAGTGTTGATTTGTAGGTGCGTTCCAGGTCTGTCGAAGTTCCAGTCTTCACCTACACCCTCTACATGCTGCTAGATAGTTTCTGTGTCAAAGTCAAGACATATCACAAAAAAAAAATCTAGATATAAAAAGCATTTAAAAAATTAGCATTTTTCATATTCTCATGTTAAGTTGCAAGCTTCAAAAAGTTACATCCATGGTTAGTTTTATTTTATATTATAGATATTGAGTTATTGAAGTGTTATGATAATACAGTCATTTAGTATTTTAGGTTAAATTATTAAAAATAGCTTTAAATCCAATTTTTATTTATATTGATTCTCATGTGATTTTTGGGGTCTGATTGCTGTTTTCATTAAGGCTGGGTGAAATATTTATATTTAAAATTGTTCTTATCGCCAACCCTCAGTTTTCACCATACATTCTCTATTTCTTTCATGTTTTGTCCCCGTGGTTTTGTACATACCTGCTAACTCACAAGAGAAAAAGATGAAATGGTTCTGAATATAATCCTTGTAGGGCATATTCCCCCAGAAGAGAAAATTTGAGAATTTAACATATAATTGAAGCATTATTGTGCACTCTGACAAGAAAATAAAGGGGAAAGACAACATTTGCTTCAAGTGAAAAAAAGTACATTTATTAACCATTTATTACCATTTAAACTTTTATTACCACTTAAACTTTTTAGAACACCAGCCACAACTTGTTTATTTCTATTGTATTTCTATATACACAAAAATGTTTATTTCTTCTGTCTTTTGGCCTCCACAAGCCTTTCAAGTGCCCGTTTTCGCTGTTTAGCAATGTGTCTCTTTCTTGCTACATTTTCTTCCTCTGCGGCTTGAAGCCTTTTCTCTGCAGCACTTGTAGTTGGCTGGCAGTCGACCTTCATACTCCTCTCTCTGACTCTCAGCAACTTCCTTTTTTGTTGGGCCTTGTCTCTAACACCTGCAGAGACTGATGTTGCTGCACAGCTTCTAGTCCACCTCCCCAAACTTAACATCATCCCTCCTGAACAACTCTATGGCCCTCTGATTCCTGGACATAACAGTCTGGATGGAACTGAAGGTATCAAGCAAAGTTTGACTCCATTATGGAAAATCATAAAGCAAAATTAAAGATGGAGAGACACATGCTTATTACCTTGGGTAGCGCACACAGAATTAGCTGATACAGATTGTGAGTGACAAGATTCTAGAAGAAATAGTGAAGTAAGAGACTCAAAGTACTTCTCCATTATCTTGGACTGTATACCTGACATGAGTCACAGGAAGCAAATGTCCATTATTCTGAGAAGAATGGCTTTAAAGTGAAAGCCAGAGATCAAGGAGCACTTCCTCGGCTTTGTGAATGTTGAGGTTACAACAGGCTTTAATCTGTCCACTGTCATCTTAGATAAGCTAAACGAACTGAAGATTCCTTTTGAAGATTGCAGAGGGCAAGCACCAAGGAGTACAAAAAAAAAAAAATTCCCAGCGCCATGTTTATCCCATGTGGAGCACATACTCTAAACCTTGCTGCCAAATCTTTAAAAGATACAGTTGGGTTTTTTGGGCATGTGGAAAAGCTCTTCACCTTTTTTCAGATGGCACACATACTGACAATTACAAACAAACAAAGCTGCAAGCAGCATTTACCGGGGTTCAAGCATTTAAAGCCTTTAAGCATATAAAAAGGTATTATATTGTATTTAGCAAGCATGTAAACACTTAGATTATAGATGGAAAAGACCATTTACAGCTAATACAGGCAATCCAATAAGGAAAAACAAGGTTTTTTGACAGTTATAGCGCCATCTATTGCCTGATCTCCACCATTTCTTTTGGGTGTCCTCAGAGTGTGTCCATACATATGTGTGCCAATTTTGATGAAAATATCTCATTTCGTTTTGAAGTTATAGACACTTGTATATAAGAGAGCATAAAAAAAAATGACCCATGAAAGACTTTGATTGGATTTTTTTGCCACTTCCTAGCAAAATTTTGACATTTGGGCTGGTACTCTTAAAAAATCAACTTAGGTTCCGTGTTTCCTACGCTGGTTTCGTCTTGATCAGACTAACGGTTTCAAAGATATTCGCAAAAGCTTTTTAAGCGCTAAATCACAACGTACACAAACCATAAGGCGAAACCTACCATGTTTGGTATCGTTGGACTTGGCAAGGATTCAGGAGTCTAAAGACATAACTCTAGTGAAAATAAGTCAACCACATCCAAAGTTATATATATTTTCATCTAAAACCATATGTTTTTTTAAAGTTCTTTCACAATTATAGCACCACCTATGGTCCGATCTACACAAAAATTAGCGTGCTTCTTTAGAGTCATATGCTACATGAGCTCACCTATTTTCATGAAGTTCTGAGTTTTCGTTTAGGCTTTAGGGTACATTTAGCCATGTCCACTTTCTAAATAACCCAGTTATAGCAACCCAAAGGGTAAAGTTCAACTTTTTTTTGATAATTATTGATCTAGAGAGTCCATAGAATTGTCCTACACTGGTTCCATTCCGATCAGGCGAAAAACCTAGGACTAGTTCGCAAAAGTAGGTTTTTCAGATATTTGCAAATAATTAATGAACAATTTGATTGACAGCATTGGTTCTTGAGGCAAAGTTGTTCAGCATGAGGAGATCTATCAAATGATATGCATATTGTGTGGATCCTTGAAACACTACTTGATTACTGAGGCGTAAAACTCGTTAGCACCAACTTGTAGCCGATTTCTTTCGAAATTCTTACAGACCACCTTTAGGGCCATGAGTTGAACATGCCCACCGAGTTTCGTTCCGATCGGCCTCCGTTAACCTTGTCTAATAGGTGTTCAAAATTCATTGGCCAATGGCGGCCATGTTTTTTGAGATACGCCAATGTCCTCATAGACTGTCATGCTCCCTTGGACCAAGACACTGCATGCCACATTTCAAGTCAGTCGGACTAATGGTTGCATAGTTACAGCTGTTTTCAGCTGTTATAGTGTTTCAAGTTATAGTATTAATGTTTTTATATCGCAATTTTTTTATCGTGATCAAAGATTGAGCCCGTACACACATGTACCGAGTTTGGTGCAAGTATCTCATTTCGTTCTCGAGTTATAGCCATTTTAGTAAAAGTGGCTCCGCCCTCATCGTACGTTTTGGCGCCCCTTAGCGACCGTGAGTCAAAATTTCAATGGTTCCGATCGGGCGAAAAACCTAGGACTAGTTCGCAAAAGTAGGTTTTGGATAAAATTCAAAATGAATTCAAACTTCAGACTACAGTGGTTCAACCTTTAATACTTCCTTCTGCTATTGATATGGTTTCAATTATGATTGATGATGCAACAGCCAGTATTCCTCTGTCAAACAATACTATTGCGAGGTGCATTTATGACAGGTCAAAAGAGGTGCAGCTTAACGACAAAATATAAGATAACCGTTTTGTCATCTGCAAGCATTAGTCAATTCATTAAATGATAAGTTGTTTCCTCAAAAAAAGTGGTTTTATTCAGTGTAGTGAAGCCTCTAAGACACCCATTCAGAGAAAAAAAAAAAAAGGCCTCTAGTCTCCTTTCCTGTGTACCAACAATGCAATGTAGCATTAGCATTAGCCATTATGCTTTTCTTGACTAAAGGTTGCAGGCTTGCCTTTTTAGTGGCTTTGAGTATAAATGGAGCCCTCAGAAAATTCTATGCTTATAAACACTTCTCCCCAGCTTTAGACTGAATAGTTTAATATTTGTTTTGTGTTTTTAAAGAAGTCTGTGATTCTAATAAAGAATTAGTTTTATTTACAAACCTTGATTATTGTAGTAAAATATGAGTTTTTGTATGGCTCTTTTGGGAAAAACGTGTCAATGGCAAAATGATTTCTGCACTCAAACATGACTGCTGTTATTTTTAGAATCTCACATTAGATGTGCTATTTTCAGCATGATTAAACATATATTTAAATATGTATTTCACAAAGAATTAAAAAATGAAGACATCTTACATGTTGTATTATCTGTGTGTTTTTGTAAATTTTGATGCATATGATTTTAGACAGCAACTTGTGAACAGGACTTTTATTTTGGTGTGGCGCTATGACGTCATCAAGCTGCGCTCCTGCTTCTGTTGTGATTCGGCTGAAGAAAGGTTTGTATTTTTAAAGCATTTAATGGATGCAAATGTTCAATCTGTTTTATAACTTTCCCAAGCTACGTTTAATACTATTAAATATACCATTGTAATGCTTTATCTAACATTAGAGTTATTTTGTTAATAAAACACATTATATATTATCAGAAAAGGTGCGCCTCGTTTTACTCCCTATATCGCGAATCAGTTTATCTTAAACACGTATTCGGTCACTGGCAAGTAGTGATGGAGAAACGGCTGTTTCAAACTCCGAGTCAATTGATCCAAATGCTTCGCATAATGATTCACTGAATCGAATCGCCGCACGTTGACGTCACATCTCTGTCAAAACAGTGTGTAACGAGAAAACAAACAAGCAAATGTTTTCATGACAGTGTAATTTATTAAATATTTATCTACAAATGAATTAATACCAAATACAAATATTTTTATTATTAATAATTTGCTTTTATTTTTCTTTCTGTTAATTATTCACCTCTTAAACATGACGATATGTCCAAACACACAGAAAAACTCCTGGTGAAGTGACTGAGATCCACGTGACACTATTATAAAGATGGCGTTTATTAAAGAGGAGAGTGAAGACATGAAGATTGAAGAAGCATACAGCGTCAAACAAGAAGATACTGAGGAACAAACAGGTTGGTTTCATTATCAAAACTGAACTCATTTGATCCTTGTTAAAATGTCCAGATCTACAGAAATGAATGATAGTTTTGAAGACAGACATGTGTGCAGCAGGACTGTGTGCCTGTCGGCCACTGCTTCAAGTGCAGTTGAGAAGATGCTACTTCCACATTGGGCAATTGTCATTACACATCACACATTTAATTAGGAAAAATAATACAGAAGTAACCAAAACAAAACAATCATTTTGAGTAACATTAAACCCAACTGTCTACTACTGAATAGAAAACATCTGTTTTGATTTTCACATCTTCTATCAAGCTCAGTTGTAAATATAGAATCATAATTTGGTCTAAGATGAGTGTTTCTTCTCTTGAACTCCATGTAGCAGCAACACGTGTGGGATATTCTTCACAGGTGGATTTTAGCACAAGAGGAAAGAAGAACATTAGGAAAAACTACAGTGACATTTCATTCCAGGGAATAGACCTTATTCACAGCAGCACCATCTTTGATTTTTAATGGTAATGACAGCGAGGCTGTGAGGGATAAACATGCATCTTTTCAGTGGGTTGTACTGTTATTTAATATGTTTTTGAAATGTTTTGCTGATGAAACACTGCAAAATTATCTTTCCAAGAAATTTCAGTCAACAAAAAACTCCTTTTTATGGAAAATTATGAGTGATCTAAGAGCTTTTTTCTCCATGGATGCCATTAAAAACAAGGCAAGTTTATACCTCACAGCCTCGCCTTCATACTTGTCATGGCACTGCTCTGAATAAGGTCTATAGCATGTTATTATTGAAATGATCCATTACAGAAATGGCCTTTATTTGGCTCTCCTGTTACTCGGGTTCATCATTAATTCCTGTCCGATGCTTCTGTGAGTGACCGTATCGAGTCCTTAGAGATCATAATTTAAATGATAGAGTAGAAATTTTCACATTGTTTGCAAAAGCAGCTCAAATTCAAAATTTTAGATATGTTGTAAATCTTTAAGTGCCGTTTAGTGAGTGGGCACTCGAGCAATGTAAGCAATGACGAGTCAATGATGAGACAAGAGTAAGTGTGAAACCATCAGCTGCTTGCCAGCCTGCCATAAGGATCTGTCCAATCTATACCCACATGAAAAAAAAAAAAGGACTGGAAGACGGTGAGTTCTAGTGGCAATTCAACTGTATTAGTGTGTTGGACAAAAAAAAATGAATAAAATTGTGGCGATTGGTGTTGGCGCACCCTTTCTTTTTGTCATGCTCTATTTCAGGAAGAGGAGGGATGCAGAAGTTAAAGGATTAGTTCACTTTCAAATTAAATTTTCCTGATAATTTACTCACCCTCATGTCATTCAAGATGTTCGTGTCTTTCTTTCTTCAGTCGAAAAGAAATGAAGGTTTTTGATGAAAACATTCCAGGATTATTCTCCTTATAGTGGACTTCAATGGACTCCACTGTTGAAGGTCAAAATGACAGTTTCAGTGCAGCTTCAAAGGGCTTTAAACGATACCAGACGAGGATTAAGGGTCTTATCTAGCGAAAAGATCGGTCATTTTCTAAAAAATTCAAATGTATATGCTTTATAAACACAAATGATGGCCTTGCGAGTGCTTCCGTCTTCATAGTCTTCAAAAAGCTTATGCTGTATGTCCTATAAAAATATAAAATTTAAAGGTGGACTCAGTATTATTTAAAATACACTGTTTGGAAGTTGGTGTAAAACTATGTGGCCGCAAGATCTAATAGCATTAAAAACTGAAACATACTGAACATAGCTGAGATGATACTATTTTTTTAATATTTTAGACATAAATGGCAGCTTTGAAATCCAGTCTATAATTGTTTGTTTGTTTTTTTGATAAGGGGTTTAATATCTACCCACCTAAACATTTTTGGGATGTGTCCTAAAGAAAGTGAAAAGTTAAGAAGAGATTCTGGAATTACAGGAAATGTCTCTTTCAGCTTAGTTGGGTATAGGGTCTAGCATAGGTTTTGATGCTTTAAATGTCTAAATGTCTGTTGCTTTGTGACATTTAACTAGGGTTAACTTGTATGTGTCTCTGTTCTTAGACCTGCTGGCGCTGAAAGTGGAGAGTCCAGAACTGAATGAAATGGAAGTGAAAGATCATTGTGATAATGATAAACATCATGATTTTAAAACTGAAGAAAAATATATTAATTGCTCGCAGACGGAAAAGACACCAACTAGAAGTAATTACACCTGCTTTCAGTGTGGAAAGAGTTTCACCCAAAAGGTACATCTTGAAGTCCACATAAGAACTCACACTGGAGAGAAGCCTTACAACTGCCAACAGTGTGGAATGAGTTTCACTGAAAAAGGAAGCCTTAAAGTCCATATGAGAATTCACACTGGAGAGAAGCCTTACACCTGCCAAGAGTGTGGAAATAGTTTCATTCGAAAAGGAAGCCTTAAGAGCCACATGAGAATTCATACTGGAGAGAAACCTTACAACTGTCCTCAATGTGGAACGAGTTTTTCACATAAGCCAACTCTTAATGCACACATGAGAAGTCACACTGGAGAGAAGCCCTACACCTGCAAACTGTGTGGAATATGTTTCAGCCGAAAAGGAAACCTTACAGTCCACATGAGAATTCACACTGGAGAGAGTCTCTACACCTGTCAACATTGTGGGAAAAATTTCTATCGAAAAGGAAGCCTTAATAGCCACATGAGAATTCACACTGGAGAAAAACCTTACACATGCCCTCAATGTGGAAAGAGTTTTACACACAGACCAACCCTTAATGTCCACATGAAAACTCACATTAAAAGGAAGCCTTTCGCATGTCTTCAGTGTGAGAAGTTTTTCGCACATCAAAGAGACCTAAAACGTCATTTGCAAACTCATTGTGGAAAGAAATTGTAGTGTTCCTCAATGTGGCAAGAGGTTTACAAAATAGAGCTGTCTTAAATTGCACATTTACTCTGGAGGGAGACCTTTTAATTTTGATCTGTGTAATAAAAAATATTTTGACATAACACTCAGAGGCCGTTTACATGACACCGTTTTCAACTAAAAATGGAAAACTTTATGCGTTTTGGCCATTCATTTACACAACAACAGTGTTTTTGGTGGTCTAAAAATGCGAACTTTTAAAAACGGGTTTCAAAGTGCAAGTTTTTGAAAACGGTCTCCATGTAAACAACAAAAACTCGAATCTGTGAAAACCGTGACGTCATGCACATGCGCATTACACATTCAGTCTGTAGTGTTTCATCGCCATCTAATGGCCTGCCAGCAGAAAACAGTGTTTTTAGTCATTTTCACAGATTTGTATGAATGGGGATAATTTTGACAATGGTGTCATCTGTACGTGGAAAACTTCTCCGTTTTAACCATATCGTTGTCGTGTAAACGTACCCTCACAGATACACTTGAAAAGTCATGCAGATGTGAGACCCTATGTGTGTTTTGGGTGTCGAAAGTATTTTAAATGACTCAACAATATAAAATAAAACCAGAAAATATGTATCATTGTAGAAATAGTGTTTTATAGAGCCATATTTCATATATTTGAGTCAGCTTAATACATTGTAATCAACATAGTTTCAGAATTAATGATTGTGCAACCTCCACAAACACCATGACCATAATAAATTGAAATACAAAAACTACCGAAAACGCACTGAATCATGACCACTCTTACTGAATACTAATAGTTTTTTATTCTGTGACTATCCAACTAATTAAAATCTAAATCAACTAAGCCTCTTCTTGTTCAATATGTAACAAAAATAACTCTTTATCATAACTCTTTATCTTTTCTTTCTTTGCCACAACAAATGTGTTTTATGAACACTGTTAAAGCAGCTAGATAAAAGCTAACAAAAAGTTGAGCACCCAACTTAAGGAAACACTAATCACCATGACGGTGACTTCAAATGAAATTATTTTCAATAAAACATCAACATTAACAGTGAAGCCTCTGTGAACAAATTTTGAAAGAAAAAAAAGGCAAACTGGTTTGTAATAAATGAAGTTAGTAATGCTGTTTTTGGAGTTATTTAATCATCATCTGCTGAGCTCTTGAGATTTAATGTGATCTTTTATTTGTAATTGATTTAATCTAAGCCTGTGTGGATGTAAGTCAGTTGCAGTTGTGTGCAGTTGTTCCTTTAGTAATTCTTGACAACAGGTGTTCATTACTAATGCTCAATCATCACTTAATTATCTCATTATTTGTAATACTTCTCGGTGTTAAGCCCAAAGTATACTACAGTTTTTACACATAAGCTAGTGTGCATGTAATGCAAATTTTGTAATCAGCACAGTTTGCTTGCAGCCTGTTTTTTCTAACCATGTGTACTCTGTAGGCACAGGTCACACACCTGCATTTAACATTTTTTGCACTTATTAGTTTGTCCACAAGGCCCACAATGTATGGCTACGTGGATGAGAGATTGTGTTGCGCTACATGATGTTGTGCTAACATGTGATGCAGCCTACGATTCAATAGGTGTCCTCATCGTACAGTCTACATACATGTCATTGCCAAGTTTATTAGATCCATGTCGCACAGTGTGTTCCGGGCTTTAGAAATTTACAGTCAGAAAAAACAAAATATGAAAAACGTCCTATTTTAGCTTCAAGTTCTAAAGGGTTACAACTTAATTGACCGTTCGCAAAGACCCACCCCTTTAGTTACTGTTGCTACGTCCGACAAGCCATGCCACTCTCGCACTACACGTTCTCACACACTGAAAAATACATCACGGAGGAAAGAGGACACTGACAACGCGTCAGCAGACAAGACAGAGCATGTTACTTTTGATATGAAACAAGGTCTCAAATTTCAAATTTTTTAAGGAAATTTAAACAAATACCATTTTGTGGCTCTTTAATGTATCGTGACAGATTGCTGTAGCGCCCCAGATCAAGTAGCTCGTGAACCAATCATCTGTTCCTTCTAGTTCATTTATAGCATCAAATAAACATGAATGAACATCATAAGGAATGTTGATTCAACCACGGAAAAATGTCAGTACACACCATATTTCAAGTTCAACTCCACTGACGTTAGTATACTAACTCCCCTGACTGCTTTGTCAGACAAAATGGCGGATTCGGCGTTATGATTGGTTAGATCGCCTGACTATCAAACTCCCAGCGAAGGGTCAACTGAACTAAAGATTTAATGAGATGCACATGTAAAGAAAGTACGACATGTAGGCTGATAAACTCCTTTTTTGCAAATATGTTTATTTGACATTTGTTTAAATATGTAATAAAAAAAAGTGATTTGTTATAAAGGCTTTCTTATTTTAACATCATTCAACAAACAAAAAATTGAAAATCACAAAAGTGATTTAGACCAAACCACTTAAAGACTCTCTTGGCATAACATGAACTACAGAACAATTAAAGCGTATTTGTAAAAAAATAAATAAATAAATTTGAAATGGAATAGCTAAATCTCAGCAAATATGCTTAATCTGCTGGTGATTAAAACAAGAAATAAAGAAGAACAAAACAATTTTAATGTGCTAAATATTTATACATATCACAGGTTGTAAGTGTGTAGTCTTGTCCAATCTGCTATCCTGATCATTACTGTGATTGATCCGGCCTGGCGGAGAGTGAAGCCGCCACCACCGCTAAATGTCAAAAATGAGGTTTGGCTAGGTAGCTATTTCCAGAGGGAGTGAGGAGATTTAGGTGGAGATAGTCATTAGGAGTTTGCCATGTTTCATTGAGTAGTAGGAAGTCAAAGTTTTTCTCAGTGACGCAGAGCACAATAGCCTTATCCATGAGATAAAGATAAACCGATGACCGACAGATAAACAGAGCAATTGTAGGACGTAATGTGCCGTTATTGCGTATACGTAGGTTACTCAGAGACACATCACAGGATACAGTAATTAATGAGGTAAACATTTTTTTTCCCTCAGTATAGCATAGCGGATATCTGAGCGGTTAGACCAGATAGATGGAATAGCCTAGGACGACGGGATGAGAAATGGTGGCAAAAGTGAACAATGAACATAACGTGGTCGCCTAGCAATCCCAAGCTCCTTGCCGAGCCTGTATGTAGTCGCGTAGAGATGGGGATGAGATTTCAGGCTACGCAGTTGGAGTAGCAAGTAATTGAATACCATGGCGTCAACGCAGCTGAATAATAATCCCAGAGCTAAAGCTCTAAGCAGAGCAGGGACTGGAACATTGCGAGCGATGATAAAAAATGATGAGATCGCCGACAAGCAGAAACAAAACGACATCAGTGGTGATTGAAGAATGTATGTGGTGGGCAAGACAAGGCCGAGAGCCGTGAGATTGGTGCGAGGCCAGTGGCGCAAGTGTTAATGATGCAGTCTTATATCTCACTGCAAGAGAAAATGACACAGAAGTATAAGGAGAGACAGAGACGAGAGAGGAAAAAAAAACTGCCACATATATTTAAATCTTGCCATCAATGTGCAACATTCTACCAGTACCATGAATGAAAAGACGGCCTACACAATTTTAATGACCAGATACTACTTGATCTCCCTTTATGCATAACCACAAGGAACATGCTACAGGTAGTTATTGAGCTTACTTAACCCTTAAATGCATACCTCGGGTCTTTATCGACCCAGGACGTAATTCGCTACCCTCCTCCTCATTCATTTTTTAAAGACAGACATCAACCTTCTTAGTATTCCTCAATCAATTCATTATAAACAATATAACAAGAAAAAAAAAAAAATTATAAAAGAATGCCTGTTTTCCCATTCATTTTTTGTAAAAATTGTATAGGGTCGCTAACGACCCGAGGTGTGTATCAGTGTATGTATATTTTTTCTGCGCAACAATAATTGAATCTTAGATAAAGGAATAAGTGCAATTCACCTTTATTCCATAAGGTGGCAATGTGTGATACACAATGATGAAGTGACATTTCATTCAGACAGAAAACGAGAGAATAGGCTCAGCAATTTACTGCAGAGCGAGTACTGAAAGCAATAAAATATTGTCACTGTCACTTGATGGATCTGGTGAAGCTGTTAGCAATCAAAATATTGATTTTGAAGATGTTGAAAATGATGTCGTTTTTTGAGATCTCAAA
Organism: Hypophthalmichthys nobilis; assembly: GCA_037950665.1. Taxonomy (NCBI): domain Eukaryota; kingdom Metazoa; phylum Chordata; class Actinopteri; order Cypriniformes; family Xenocyprididae; genus Hypophthalmichthys; species Hypophthalmichthys nobilis. The sequence goes on from CM075489.1 coordinate 23,960,272, forward strand.
CATATTCTCAAAGCTATAATTTGCTGAATGTACTGGGAAATGAGCTCTGACAAGGACAGTGATGATGACATAAAACATCTGCTCAAAATGAACCCTTCCAAGCTCCAAAAGGTAACAAAATATGCTTTTTGTTCTTCTGTAATTGTTACTGTAATATCAGAGGAGTTTTATATTATCGCGACAGGTAGAGATCCATCCGTGTTAGATATAGATCCGGGTTGCTAAAGACCCGAATATGCAAGAATGATTGGTGAAACAGTCATGCATTTAAGGGTTAATTTAAGTATTATCTGTGAATGAATCTTTTTATTGGGTAAATGTACAAATGTACAACTAAATCTTTACAGTACATTTTGTTTCTCCTCTTAGGTCCATACTGCAGTGAGCAGAGTGGTAGAGTATTTTGAAATGACCATGGATACAGTTCTGCATGGGTATCTTCACTTACAGAACATGATTACCAGTATTCTTGGGTGAACTGTGGTGATCATCCACCAGTGGTCAGCATGGACCTCCATAAGAAGGGAGCTTTCCATTTGTCAGGTTGGAATGTTGTCATGGAGTAGACTGATTTAGATGTTAATTTCACCCAGATTACTCTCAGAATGGACTTTCTCTGTGATGTTCTTACCTTGCACAGCCTCCAGAAGACTTTAATGGAGAGGCTGAAATGGAATGTTTTTGGGAGGCACTTTCAATGGAAAGGATTGATCGAGGATTCGTCACATGTAATGCAAGCCAAGATTAACAATCAATTCATAAACATACTTTTTCAATGACTGCAGAATTGTGTGACAAACAAATTAACATGGAGACAGATCTATAACATGGTACTGTACAAGCAGAAGGTAATGCAATTTATTATATTTTCTCTATTTAGGAGTCAATATAGTCTCCTTTCTCCTTAAGTTAAAGTGGTTAGGACATTATGTAAGGAGTGTGGATTGGATTTGTCTGGATCACAAACGGACCTCCTTCTGAGATTGTCCAATGAAATGAAGTCAAGCCAGACAACATACTACAAGATTTTTTTAGGCTGTGATTATGTTCCAGTGCAGCATTGTAAACAGTACAAAGTATAACATCTGAGCAGAAAACCCTCATGATTTTGCAGACATCCTGCTTTCTTGGAAACACATGCCAACCTACCAACACATATGAATCTCAGAGAACCGGAAAGGTTGCCCTTCAAACCATTTGAAGGATGGTTAAGGGCCCTAATTCCAGACAACAGCACAAGCCAAAGATTGACAACTGAAGGTGTCACTACCTTGGCTGAACTGCAAGAAACTGGTCGCAGACTGTGAAGGCCATCCAATAACTGGTTCAGCAGAGCATTATGTTCTGTATGACCGATTCCATGAGGATAATACAAAGGATGCCTGCAATGCCCTGCGAAAGCTTGACCTAGTCCCACAACTTGCTGGAAAAGTCAACAGTCAAGTAGCAGAACAGCTGTTTACAAGAAAGTAAAACCAATTACTTCTTAAACATGGCCTTACCATCAACCCATCTGTTACTCATGAGGAACATCATCCATCATTACATTATGCACAAAAACAAGCAAAGACTAGGCAACATAAAAAGTTTTCGAAAATGATGTAGAAATGAACAGTCACAGCCAGGCAGTGTTGGGTAATTTTTCAAATTGAAGAAGTAGTTACTAATCCAAAAATATTCTTTTAGCTGGACTGAGAAGACTGGGAATGATATTGTGGTGAATAATAAATGCATAATTAGCATATTACCATTACCCGTAATCTGCATTTCATATAGAGGTCATAATGTGACTGAGAAAACCATTTGATCCATCAGTAATCTTATCTTTTTCCATTGATTTTAGGGCTTGCCACTCCAGATCTGTAAAATGACTGTAAAAGGCATATATGCCTTTCCTTTTCTATTCCAGTATACCCATTGTGACCAACATGGGGTTTCAATTCCATGAGGTTTGTTGATTAAAAATGGAAACAAAAAGGAAATTGCTAACTTTAAATGTTAAATGTACATACTCTTCATCTTGAAGTAAATGGATACATTATGAATTAAAGGCTCTGTCACATTTCTTTCAGTTGGACATGCTTTTGATTTGGAAGAGGTGGTGTCTTCTTCTAATAGAGTGTTTTAAAATTGAACGTTATGACACCCTTAAACAATGCGTGTATATTCATTTCAGTAACGCTATTTTGAGTTTCACTTTTAACTTGACAGATTGTTGTGAGTTGTAACGACATTTCAGGCCAAAGTGAAGCTATGTCTAGAGATATGCAGGTTAGAAATGTAAACTGAAAAACATGAAGTTGCTTCTGGCTAAGTTAAGTCTAGCCCTGTTGTTACCTCTGTAAGTACTGTGAGGGATGTATCAACAGCTGCCTTTGACATTAATAAACATATTGCTTAAGTGCCTCACTTTAGAGAGACGGAGTTGAACATTTACTTACAGCTTTCAAATGTATAGCTTCCTCTCATTTGAGGGGATAAGCAGGATCTGTCAGTATCAGTAGAGGAATGTTAACTCCCTCAATGGATTTTACTGGAACAGGGTTGAAAAGTGTGCCTTCTTCTGCCTTCCTAAACAACCCTGAATTGGCAAAAGCTCTGGCATCATGTACGCCTCTGGCAAAATCATTGTCGCTGTATGTGGATACCCAGAGCTGTACGATACATCTTCATACTTTTATAGAAACAGGAATAAAAAGGATCTTGCTTGGAAGAAAGTGAGTGAGGAGGTCGGACAATCTGGTAAGTTGTAAAAAACGGTCTTTACTCAATTTAAGCTATATATATATATATATATATATATATAGCTTATTCGCCATATTTTACAACTACTTTCCCGCTGACGAGTTGTGTTTATTCAGAGGAAGTGTGCAGAAAGAAGTGGAAGAGTCTGAGGGACACATATTTAAAGGAGAGGGAGAGCCCTTCTCATGACGCAAATTCGCATCTGTTGTGAAGTGAATTTCACGCGCGAAGGAAGCGAGTAAACTCAAAATGTTCAAGCGTCCAACTATGTGCGAATAGCGCAAGTTGCGTCTGGTGTGAACGGCCCATTAGGTTAATGTAAGTAACTTATTAGTTGCAATTCTCTTCTAAATGCTTAATGAAATCTTAAGTACAAACATTACCTCTTTAATGACAGTATATATATGGTTGTTTTTACTCTCCAGTGACAGCCCATCTGAGTGATGTGGGAGAGAGTCGGAAGTGGATTGCTTGCCCCCATGAGTGAACTGTCCAATGGCATATTAGATTTGCAAATGGATAAAGAAAAGCAAATGGGAATTGTTTTTACATTTTGGCTTCATTAAACTGTTTTAAAACATTAATTGATTAAACAGTTTTATCTGTCTGACATTTTTATGTATTTATTGTTGTAGTTTATTTAACATTTTTAAATTTTAAAACATGAATTGCACAGTTTAAAAAAAAATTAATTGAATACCATAACTATTGTTTTGTACCTTCTCCAAACAATGTACAACTTTTAATATGTTTACTGTGTCAACATGTTTTTCAAATGAAGCCATGAATCCTTTACGTCTGAAGTAGCATCTTATGAAGATCCATTCAGACAAGATAGTTCTTCCAGATACTAAAAGAGAAGCATGGTAGGAGAACCATCAGTAGTCTCTTCTCTAGGAATACCAGCCAAAATGATAGTGAGCTAATAGCGTCGTACATCTCCCCGGTGATAGCCAAATGTGGATAGCTGTTGACAATCTGAGAGAAGTTTTTGCTCCCTGCCATCAAAAAGGTAAATCTCTACTGTGATGGAGAGCGATCCCACACAGGAGTTGAAATCCATCCCACTCAGCAATGACACAATGGCACGCAGGATAAATGAAATAGGCGCCGAAACAGAGGAGCAGCTATGTGTCATTCTGCAAGACTCTCCATTCAGCCTTCAGCTGTATGAGACAACTACCTCTGACAACAACGCTCTGCTGATGGCCTATGTCTGTTATAGGGCCTCCAACAGTCATGAGATGACAGAGGAATTTTAGTTTTCCAAATATTCCTGTAAACCAACACCATTTTTAACACGCTTTCAGCATATCTACAAGAGAAATCAATCCCAATCACTAACATCCTTGCATATGGTTGGTAGGTACTGTGGTTTCACCATTCTGCTGAAGGAGCAGGTGCTGCATATCCTCACAGTCCACTGTCTTGCACCGCCACAACCTTGTGGCCAAATGCACCAATCCAAAGGAAGGAGAGAAGACTCTTTTATTTATTTTTATTTAAAAAAAAAAACTACCCCAAAGAAGGAAAACAAGACTTGACTAGAACTTGGCTTTAACTGGAACTGGAACCACACAAGGAGCATGGAAACAATGCACATACGACAACAATCCAGCAAAGGACTTTAAACATGAGGAGAATAAATAGGGAGCAAACAAGGCAGGTAACGAGGGAGGACAGGTGGGGCAAATTAACCAATAAGTAACAAGATGGGCGGGGTTAGACAATCCACAGGTGAACACATGGCACAAGGAAACGCTCACAAAAGACAAGACAATATGGGAGTGTCAGGGTTCTGTCACAAAACCAAGAAAAGAAAACTAGACCGAAGTGACAGAACACTGACATATATGTGTTTCATACATATCCATAAAGATTTTTACTATGAAATGCATATTGGTGATGTTTCTATTAGTTTTTATTTTACAAAGAAATTAACAGAATATGGATCTACTTTGAATTTGTATCTGCAATTAGCTGTTATGTGGTTGTCAATAAACTAAAACATTTTCACATTCATTAGAATTTCAATTTTGCATCCTGATGTTTATTATCCTAACATAACAGATCCATTTATTCATGTATTTTGATTCCAGTGGTGGCTGCATGGGATTGTTTCTGATTCGTGTTATCCAAACATTTCTAGAGCGTTGTAAAGTCCAAAAGTCAAAATGTATTGAAAAAAGATGGATGTAATCATATCCAAAATTCACAACATGTTTTTATCTAATAAAATATTCTGCTTCAATCCATATTTGTTGCATTTAGACTTTCAAAAACAACATTTTCACTGCAGTGGAAAAAACGTAGCTCTCCGCTTGCCGGACACAAAGTGAGGCGCGCACCTTCGTGAGCGGTCTAGGTCTTGCACAATTACAGTATATAGGGTGAATTCAGGGTGATTGGGGCACATTTTGCCATTGAGATGATTTGGAAAAAGTGTCCCAATCAACATGAATTCACTATTACAAACAAGATTGTATTATGTAGGCCTATCTGCATTCTCTTGGCATTCTCGGTACTCAATTTTATTCAAATTGAGAATTTTTTTTAGGTTGATGACATCATAAAATATGATGACAGACATCCAAAGCTTCATTCTAAAACCTCAATAGAAGCTTTAAATGTAAATATGACAACAAAAATGACATTCGATACAGTCAAGTATGAGCGGTCAGAATGATGGCCATTCTACTAGTTATAGAATTCCTGTAGTTCTAGTGTCTTTTTGAAAAGCTGGTGGTGCTAAAAAGTATTGAATAGATGCATGTCTGAAACACACATACACACCACCTGGAGGAGTACACCATCAGTCATTTAATAAATAATTGATTTTGTGTTGAGTGAGAAGTAATGATGGTAAAAGGAAGTTTTTTCCATCAGCCCACGAAGTAGACAGGCAGGGAAAGAGTCGGAAGAAGGAGATGAAGCGATGATGAAAAAGAGTTTATTAAATGATCTTAGTTGCATCTTTCTTAATGTTCAGTTGGACTTCATCTGACCAGCACAAATTCAACAAGTGATAATAAACCAAACTGATTCAATACATCATTCGTGACAGTGGAAACAGTGTAATGGAGACATTCGTCTTATCTCCAACATATGAAGACCACACAACCATATTATTAGACAGCTAAACATTGTAAGATCAAGGGAAATAATGAACAATATAATAAAAATTAACATAATTAAATATGAAAGATAAAATGAGACAACGCAAATGTACCTTTGCTCAGGTTGCTATTTAAAAAGTCAAAGTATAGATCCTTCATAGAGGGTAACGGAAATGGCCAGTGGTGCGATTCTGAGGTATTAAAATATATCAATGTATAAAGTGATGCTGCTATACAACTGAAATTAGAGGAAATGTAAGTGACCATGGACAAATAACTTGCAATGAACATCTCCATACAGAGAACTCGTGCCAAATGCGCATGCCTATAAGACTAAACACGAAATACACATATGCATGCCTTCACCGTTCTCATAGATCTGTGTTTTTGTCGTTTACAATGAGATTATAAACCTGTTTTCAAAAGTTTGTATTTTCAGGCACCCAAAACGCCGCTGTAATGTAATGTTTATGCGGCCAAAATGCATAAAAAGTTTTTTAGTTGAAAACAGTGTTGTGTAAACGGCTCCTTAGACTGAAAGGTCTTCCTCTTTGACAACATATTCCTCTCTTGAGTGAATTCTCAAATGGCATTTAAGGGTTAGTTTACGTGTGAAACTCTTTCCACACTGATCACATGTGAATGGCTTTTCTCCCGTGTGAGTTCTCATATGATACTCAAGACTTCCTTTTCGCGAGAAGCTCTTCTCACACAGTTTGCAGGTGAAAGGCTTCTCTCCAGTGTGACTTCTCATGTGACACTTAAGATTTCCTTTTCGGGAGAAGCTCTTTCCACACAGTTTGCAAGTGTGAGGGCTCTCTCCAGTGTGATTTCTTATGTGGACATTAAGATTTCCATGTAGACTGAAACTCTTTTCACGCTGTTGGCAGGTGAAAGACTTCTCTTCAGAGTGAATTTGTACGTGCCTATTAAGGTGGTTAATGTCTGGGAAACTTTTTCCACACTGATGACCTACAAAACAATTCTCTCCTGAGTGAATTCTCAAGTGGCAATTAAGTGTTAGTTTACATGTGAAACTCTTTCCACACTGATCACATGTGAATGGCTTTTCTCCCGTGTGATTTCTCATATGATACTTAAGATTTCCTTTTCGTGAGAAGCTCTTCTCACACAGTTTGCAGGTGTAAGGGGTCTCTCCAGTGTGACTTCTCATGTGGGAATCAAGAGTTAGTTTATATAAGAAATTCATTCCGCACTGAGGGCAGGTGTAAGGCTTCTCTCCAGTGTGAATTCTCATGTGGACTTTAAGGAGTCTTTTTTCAGTGAAACTATTTCCACACTGTTGACAGGTAAAAGGCTTCTCTCCAGAGTGATTTTTTACGTGCCTGTTAAAGCAGTTCATGTCTAAGAAACACTTTCCACACTGATGACATACAAAACAGTTTTCTCTGGAGTGAATTCTCAAGTGGCGTTTAAGGGTTAATTTACGTTTAAAACTCTTTCCACACTTATCACATGTGTATGGCTTCTCTCCGGTGTGAATGTTCATGTGATACCTAAAGTTTAGTTCTGTTGTGAAGCTGTTTCCACACAGTTTGCAGGTGTAAGGCTTCTCTCCGGTGTGAATGTTCATGTGATACCTAAAGTTTAGTTCTGTTGTGAAGCTGTTTCCACACAGTTTGCAGGTGTAAGGCTTCTCTCCATTATGAATTCTCATGTGCGCTGTAAGGCTTCCTTTTCGAGTGAAACTCTTTTCACACTGTTGGCAGGAGTAAGGCTTCTCTCCAGTGTGAATTCTCATGTGGACTTTAAGATGTCCTTTTTCAGTGAAGTTCTTTCCACACAATTTGCAAGTAAAAGGCTTCTCTCCATTATGAATTCTCATGTGCGCTGTAAGGCTTCCTTTTTGAGTGAATCCTTTTCCACACTGTTGGCAGGAGTAAGGCTTCTCTCCAGTATGAATTCTCATGTGGCCTTTAAGATGTCCTTTTTCAGTGAAACTCTTTCCACACTGATCACATCTAAATGGCCTCTCTCCAGTGTGAATTTTCATGTGGACTTTAAGATGTCCTTTTAAAGTGAAACTCTTTCCACACTGATCACATCTAAATGGCTTCTCTCCAATGTGAATTTTCATGTGGACTTTAAGATGTCCTTTTAGAGTGAAACTCTTTCCACACTGATCACATCTAAATGGCCTCTCTCCAGTGTGAATTTTCATGTGGACTTTAAGATGTCCTTTTTGAGTGAAACTTTTTCCACACTGTTGGCAGGTGAAATAACTTCTAGTTCCAGTTTTATGAGCTCTTTTTTGTGAAGAAGTCTTTTCAGTCTGTGAACAACTAGATTTTCCCCCAGTTATGAAATCATGACGTTTCCCATTCTGATCTTTCTCTTCCGTTTCATTTAGTTCTTGACTCTCCACTTTCAGGTCTAAGGCATAAAGAGACAAATAAAAGTTAACCCCAGTTCAATGGCACAAACAGACATTAAAACATTGACATTTAAAAACCAACAACATATATGATAGATCCTATACCCACTAAGCCAGGGGTTCCCAAACACATTCCTGGAGCCTCCCCAGCACTGCACATTATGCATGTCTCCTTTGTCTGACACCCATTTCAGATCTTGGAGTCTCGACTAATGAGCTGATGATCTGAATCAGGTGTGTTTGATTAAGGAGACATGGAAAACATGCAGGCTGCGTCCAAAAACCTAGCTAGTTGACTTGCTGCCTTATCAAGCATACTTGTAAGTCAGCGTTTGTGCATGAAGGCACCTCATGAAACGGATTTCGGACAGACTTCTGAGGCAGCACAAGAGTTTAATGATCTACAGCAAACTAGCGCAAGCTTTGGTGAGAACTAAACTAATAATTTTTTTCATTTAGTACTGCCCTTCGGAAGCAACAGAAGATACTTGCATGTTTCCCGGAAGACAAATTAAGAACTATTTACCCTGATCTTCAAATTCAAAAAGTTCACCCCCTGGCTCTTAATGCATCGTGCTTCCTTCTGGAGCATCAGTGAATGTTTGAACCTTTTCTAATAGTTGTGTTTGAGTCCCTCAATTGTCCTCAGTGTGAAAAGATGGACCTCAAAATCATACAGACACTGCTGGAAAGGGTTCAAATATGCAAAAGATGCTGGAAAACTGAAGAATCTGCAAGACCTGGAGATTTTTTCTGAAGAACAGAGCTCAGTTTAACTGCTCAGAACAAACAAGGGACTCATGAACAACCATCACAAAACAAAAAAAGTCGTCGATCATCCAGGTAACCACACACAGTATTAAGAACCAAGGGTTCACAAACTTTTGAACAGGGTTATTTTAATAAATTTAGCTATTTTTTTGTTTTGTAGACTGTATGTAAACATCTTTTATGTAAAATATATTACTTAGGACAGTACTAAATAAAAACTAACATGCGTTTTGTACGATCTCTTTTTTGTTAAAAAGTATTCACATTTTCACAGATTCTGCAAGGGGTTCCCAAACTTTCGCATGCCACTGTACTTCTGACTGACAACTGCTGTCTCACATTCTCCAAACTAGAGCAGCACAAGAAAGTCACACTGGGGCAAACATTGCAGACCTCCGGCAAAGGTTGTTAGCTACAATGCTTCAAATATGGCCGTTGGCATTTAGTTAGCAGAACACCTCCATATTAATTGTTTTGCTCACATGCTGAATCTCGCATCACAGTGGGCGTTAAATCTCCCAGCAGTGACCGGGAGAGAGCGACGCACAACTGGATTTTTCAACAGAAGCATGGTGGCAAACCACGCTTTGGAGGAGAAACAGAAAATGTTACAGCTCCCGTCCCATAAACTTAAGACTGATGTCAGCACGAGATGGAACAGTGCTTATGAAATGCTCCAGCAGTTCCTTGAACAACAGCCTGCCGTTTGGCTGCACTGTTGTCTCCCGAAGTGAGAAAGAGTAACACAGATGTCTTCACATTGAATGAGAACGGGAACGCTGAAGAAATTGTACGGGCATTGAAGTCGATGCGACCACTGTGATGTCTGAGGAAAAGAATCCTACTCTCTCACTCGTACCACCACTGCTCGCACAGTTGTTGCAGGACACACAGGGGAACACTGATGACACAACGTTGATCGGAGACATCAAACAAAGCATCAGTCATGATTTTAAAAAGAAATATGCCAGTGCAGCAGAGAACACCCTCTACACAGCATCAACCCCTGGACCCCTGGTTTAAAACCCTGTCATTCCTGACCCCAGGAAACCTATGCTGAGGCTGTAACCCTCCAGGTAATCAAACATTTAAATAAAAAAAGCATAATATATTCTAAGAAGAAATGCCACTGCTCTACAAATCTTGTAGTCAAATTGGTAAAGTTGTATTTAAAATATTTAAGACAAATTAACTATAAATTACCACAGAGAAACAACATATTTACTGCATATTTAATGATACAGTACAAATGTATTCCCTCCTTCTGTGTGTGTATTCTACAGGAAGAAAGCTGGCAGTAGACCATCTCTGAGCCAGAAGTCCAGGAGCATCAGGAGGAACCTGGCTACACTGAAGAGGATCCAAGATCCACTGTCTTTCCAGCCAAGATAAGGAAGTCATGTGGGCTGCCAGACTTGCTTGGACAGACTTATGGTGATGTTGGAGCCCCAACAAAATCATTATCTGCCAGAGCTGAGAAGGTACCAGGAAGTCACACCACTGGCACTCACAGAAGATCCACTAAGCTGGTGGAAATCACATGAGCGTGTCTATCCTTTCCTGGCCAAGCTGGCAAAAAGATACCTTTGTATCCCAGGTACTAGCGTCTGAGCCAAAAGAGTTTTCTCGAGGGCTGGAGATATCGTCACAGCACAAAGGAGAACTCTGACCTCAGAGCATGTTGATCAGCTTCTCTTTCAGAGCAAGAATGCTGACATTCTTTCACTGTCCAAATGTTTTTAATGTAAGACTACATCTTTAATTTAAATTTAACAGTAATTTACTTTCTTATGCCCCAATTGCCACTCCATGTCAAATAAAACCGCTTTAATTAGGACACTCATATGACATTCTTCAAAAATATCATTAATTTTTTGTAGAGGTGGACATTTTAATAAAGATCAAATGGCTTTGAGAATGAAACCAACCTGTTTGTTCCTCAATATCTTCTTGTTTCACACTGAATGTTTCTTCAATCTTTATGTCTTCACTCTCTTCTTTAATAAACTCCATCTTTATAATAGTGTGTCATGTGAATCTTCACCAGGAGTTCCTCTGTGTTTGGACACTCTATCATGATTAAAATGAGAATAATTAACAGAAAGAAAAATAAATCCAAACTAAATCTCTGGGTGCCTCTCAATCAGATCTAGTTCAGTAGTCAGCACACTGGTAAGGGAGTAAGTCAGAGTTATAGTTAATGGTCTTAGGGGTCATGAAACCCCAAAACACATTTTTTGAGATGTGAACAAATATGACTGCACATCACTGAAAACACTAAAAGCATTTATAAATTTTATCAATAAGTGGAAATTGGTTATTTTTGCATTTTTCAGAGCAGTTTTGTTTTTCCGGGTTGAAATGCAAAGTCAAAGCAACGTCATGAAATCTACGTCACTGCCTCAGGAGTGTGTGATTGGCTGCAGGAGCTGGAAAGTTGGACACGGGCATTGTCATTTAGGAAATAAGATTGTGTGGGTGTTTGAATCGAGATTGTGATCTTTTAATGATTAATTGTGCAGCTCATGCAGTTGGGTTTGTGGGAAAAATAAAAAAAATAATATATTATATATATATATATATATATATATATATATATATATATATATATATATATATATATATACACACACACATACTTATTTTTATTTATTTATTTTTTGCAATTCTCATTTTATTTGTGAATTTAAATCATTTTTGTGAATCTCTACATTTGTGGATCATCATCTATTTGGAATAACGGAACAAAACTAACCCCATAGCTAAAAGTCATACTGACTTTTAATTAGTTACAAATTTCACTCTAATCTATCAAATTTTAAAAGCATTAAACTGAATGATAAACCTATGTTGTGATGTTCAATGTTAAAATAAACGTAATTTGGTTCTATTAAATATTCTTTTATCTTATTTAACATATCTTACTCTACCGTGTAATCATGATAGTTGACTTGTAAAGTGTCCGAGACGCGATAGTTACATCCGCGTACAAACACACTTGCTTTGGATGGGAATCTCGAAAATACCCTTTTAAGTCCACTTCGCGAGGACTGGAATTGGGAACCCCTTCTCTAACCTGTTCGCAAATGCATGTGAAGTGTGGTATGCGGGACAGGGCCACTACTCGTCAGTTCCCGAATTCGTGTTTACGATGTAGCGAAATTAGACACACCAGCTGTGTCCGAAACCGCTCCCTATCCACTATATAGTCCACTATATCGGGTGTCGGCCATTTTGTAGTGGTGTCCGAATTCTGAGTGAACGACTTTATTCCCTACATCCCCACAATTCTCTCTGATTTTGAGTGTACATTCTAAGTACACTTGCTGAAGCACTATTTCCCAAAATCCAATATGGAGAGGCCTGAGCGTGCGTGTGAAAGAGCGGAAATGCGAGCGAGCGTAATCCAGAGATTACTTTACAGCTTTCTTATTTCTGCTTTAACATTAATTTTAATTTTTAATTAATTTATTTTTTTTTATTACCTTTTTTAATTAATCATTACTTGAATAAAACCTACTAAAATATAGGGAGACATTATTATATAGATGAATTTTAAAACGGTGGATGATTTAAAAAAAAAAAAAACGTTAATCATCTGTAAGTAGCATATTCAAATCATAACGGTCGCCTGAGGGCGCTCAACGACCACGTCATCTGTGAGCGTGAGAGTTTCTAACAAACTAAAAAAACTTAATTAAAAAGAATAAATACATGAAATAATGTACACTTGTTAATGTGTTCATTTTTTGTTTTCAGTATTTTATAGCATGTAATGATTATGAACACATATTAAGCATGACAATTATCTAACCAATTATACAATCGATTAAACTACAAAGCTGGCACGGAGGCATGTTTGATTACAAAATAAAGTCATAATGATTGTTATTGTTATCAATATTATTTTATAATGTATCATAAGTAACATGTAAGATAAAATAGTTTTATCACGTGTCGAGCCGTTTCTGCGACAGCTCCAGCTCTCCAACGCAGTGAATACGTCAGCGTCCGAATTCACTCACTTCATTTCGTTCACTCCATGCAGATATAGTGCACTCAAATGACATACACTATGTAGGGATTAGTGAATGAGTGAACGAGTGAGCGGTTTCGGACACAGCTACCCTTTCTATTACTCGTGTGTAGATGCGCTTTACACAAATATAACGTCCATTAATGTTAAATTAAGCATTAATGTTGCATTCAAAAAGAATTCATTCATTTTACCTCACTTGCAAAAACTATAAAATTGTCTGAAAGGTTTACATCAATTTAAACACTTTAAATGTTTAAAAACCACAAACCTTTCTTCAGCCGAATCACAAGTCGCGGTGCACACTTATGACGTCATTTGACCAGACCAAAATAAAAGTCCTGTTCACACACTAAACTTACAAAAGCGCATAGATTGACAATAAACTGAATGCCATCTTGTTGGAAAAAGTAAGGAGCAGAAACACTGCACAAGAGACCCTGTCAAATTACTCAACAATATAAAACAGGGGCTTAAACAAAAAAATAAATCAAAAAGAGGAGTAATATATGAATAAAAAGTTCAAAAGGACAGCATTTATCTGAAATAGAAAGATTTTGTAACATTATAAATGTATTTAATGCATCCTTGCTGAATAAAAGTATTAATTTATTCAATTTTTTATTGACCCCAAAATTTAACGGTACTGTATAATGTTACAAAAAGTTTTCTATTTCAGATAAATATTGTTCTTTTGAATTTTGTATTCATCAAAAAATCTTGAAAAAAATTGTTTTCAACATTGATAATAATAATAAATGTTTCTTGAGCATTAAAAATCAACATATTAGATTCTGAAGGAGCATGTGACACTGAAGACTGGAGTAATGATGCTGAAAATTCAGTTTTGCTAACAGGAATAAAATGCATTTTAAAATATGTTGAAACAGAAAACAGTTTTTTATTTTCAATTGTATAAATATTTCACAATATTACTGTATTTTGGATCAAATAAATGCAGCCTTGGTGAGCAGAGGAGACTTGATGTGTATAAAAGATGTTAACAAGAAGGAAATAACACAAGACAACCTCATACACTACAAATGTCTTTCTTTATTAACTTTTTCCTTTTGAGATTAAATGTTGTAACGAATTTACAGGTATTTAATCAATTAGCTCAAATCATGGGTGAAATATATCTATATTTAGATCATAACGCGTTATGATTAATTATAATATAGATCGACCCAAGAGAACGGAATTATGCACATATATTGTGAATTACAACGGATTATAATTAATTACTTATATGATTAGTTTTAGTTCAATAGTGGTTTGAGAAAGACTATCCTAGTTTGTCCAGCAAACCATCAGTTTTCTCATAGACTATTATAAAAGGAAGCTGGTCTCTGGCCACGAGAATAACTTCCTATTATAGCATTAAAGCGTAAAGCAGTTTTGCAGAATCAAACGTAGAAGTGACTTGATTTGTTGAATGAGCAACAGAGGCAATCAAGCATGAATATAATGCATTTAATATACGAAACTACAAATACAATGGCTAACGTTATATGACTAGATATGCACAAAGAATACACATACATACAAAAGCGAAAGTAAAGCCAGGAAAACAGAGGTGATCAAAGAAAATGGCAAATTACAAACAGTTAAACCTTTGAGAGCCAGCAAGGAAACTCAGCTTATGCATGGAGCTTAAAACGCTTCGAAAAGAATGGTTCTATACTTGCATAGTTCCGGTGCTGCGGTTGCTTGTCTTTCTGGAGGAGTTTCAATGCGTGCGGCTGGAGCGATTGGTCCTTTTCCGAGGCTGGGTTCTCGGCGGGGTTTTCAAACAAGAGTAAGATAACCGGAAAATAAAGAAGAGAGAGTCCGTCTCCTAGGTAATGGAGGATGACGAAGGCTTGACAAAAGAAAACTTGTGCCAAAAAGATGGTCCTCCCGAAGAAGCAGAGGAGCGCGTGATGGGAGCGCGGTCGCCGAGACGTCCGGGAGAGACAAAAGAAACGTGCGTGTGGTTGTCTTTTTAAGGACAAACAAGCCAAAAACGCCTCCTTAGATGCGCCAGCCAATGGCGAGGGTGAAAGTTTGGCGGGCAAACTTTTTCTTTGTCTCCATTTACGACCCTAATTTGCATAGTTTATGAAGTGTCCGATCTGAGTACATTTTCTTCTAAGTACTATTAAAAATAGGAAAATGCATTTTACAGTAATGTAACATACATTGTTAATTAGAACATTCAGAGAGGTTTGAAACGAGACTAAACTTGCCTGGTGGCAAAGACACAAAGGGGAAGATACAGTTTATACTTGAATTTATTGTTTAGAATAAAACTAACACAACTACAGTCATAGTTAAGCTTATATACTAGGGATACATACATGCATGCAGCTTGAATACAACAACCAGGTACACTTTGATCATATTTTGAGGCTAAATGTAGATACAGTCTCCAAATGTGTGTTTGTGTCTCTGTATGTGTGTGTGTGTGTGTGTGATGTGTATTGGGTTTTCACAGTGTCTCGGATATGCCACATGTGGGGTGAAGCACGGGTGACTCTTTGAAGTCCCTGGAGCTGGAGAGAAGGCCTCATGCTTCTCTTCAATGGAGGCAACAAAGATGCCAATAGGGTCATTTCATCTAGACCTGCCGGAGCCATTGTCTATGGGTTATCCGAAGGAGGTCAAATGTTAAAAGCTTTCTTTAATTTATAGTTGTGTTGATGATTTTGATACACTGCTGACGCTACATGTCATTCAGAGGGGCTACACTTTGTGCAAACCCCGTGTCTTGTGAGGCAGAAGCCACATCTGGAGGACACAGGGAGATGTCCTGAGATGATCCAGGAGAAGATGTGTCAGATGGACAAGCTCCAGCATCCTCCACACTACATTCACATGCAGAAATGCAGTATTAAAACAAGCTGTATTAAATGGTGCAAACATATTTATTCAATCCAATGTGCTGTTTATTTCATAACATTTGTTTACATTAATCTATGGACAAGTTATAAAAATGGCAAACACGTTATTACACATCTTTGTAAAGCCTTCAGTTTCAGCATCTGCAATGCCACAAATGGATTGATTAGCCATTCCCATTATCTCCTCCACTATCTCAGCAATTTCAGACAGAGGATTATATGAATTACCTATTTGACAACAAGAATTCAGCTGCTTATTACATGGAAACAATCATTTAATATTAAAAAATTGTCGTTGTGTAGGCCTAAAATAAAACGTGGCATTGACTCGCATGCTTTATTTGTATGCTGCAAGTTCCTTGCGTGCTGTTGCCATAACATTATACCACCTTTTCTCGCAATCCTCTGCTGAACGTCTTGTCCAAGGAAATGCTGCGTTACAGTTTGGCAATGTCTTGCAACTATCAGATGGGCAGGATAAAGCATTTTGTATCAGATGTCCATGGATAAGTCTCCGCTGACAGATCCGGAAATAGACTTATCTGCTGGTCTCCGTTAATGCATTTACTTTAATTTTCTGGCCGCTGTCAATGCTTTTTTATGATCTTTATAGCTATGAAACTTCATCAATGTTGTTCTGGTAGCAGAGGGATGATTCGAGTTGATTTGGCCCACCCAATGTGCCCGTTCAATTATGGGAGCAGTCTGTCAGAATATTGGGAAGCCAGTCTTCCAGAAAAGCACATGCATCTGATCTTCTGCTTTTTTCTGCATATCTCATGACGTTTCGGTACGTACCTCGGTATTGAACTAATTTATTGAACTAATTGTGTCTCCCTCTTTAAATAAATTAAATTATAATTAACATTTTCTTAAGGATAAAAAACTATCTCAGCTAATGCTGTAAACTATACATGGAGCCCTTACATGCACATTACTATAATATTAAAGGTTACAATTAACAACAGAGCCCAAACTATTAAAGTCAGTTGCTAGTTATAGCTTGTTTGCAATCATAAGACTCTGATGACGCATGAAATTCGGATGGAGTGTAGGAAGTAAAAATTAGAATGGACGAGATGGAGGAAAGTCCGTACTGTGCTGGTTTAGAAAGGTATAAACAGAAAATCACAACATATGTTGTACGTGATCCTTATTTTCTTTCTAAGAAGTGTCATGACTGTAAGCACAAAGTAATATTAATAATAGTAATATTAATATTTAATAATATAGTAATTTTGTGTGTGTGTGTGTGTGTTCGCTACACTCTATGTAAATGTATGCTAATGTATATGTACTCTATTGCTATGTATATGAATTCTAATTTTTCCTGTTTCTTGATCTGGTTGTGTTTTTGTGTTCTCTACACTCAATGTATATGTATTTCTATCCTTATTTCTGCTGTCATGTTAATGGATTAATGATTGTAAAGCACCCTTGAGTCTGCAGAAAGGCGCTATATATTATATATTATATATTATATATTATCTTGCTGAAACATAAAACTGTCAATCATGTTACCTCCAGCAAAAAGGTTCTTTACTACAAAATATACAGTCTATGTAAAATTTGTTGTGAAACTATGGGGAAGTTTTGGATCTGATCAAAACTTCCTCATAGTTCACCGCAAAATTTCTCCATGATTACAAGACTGAAGGATTGGTTCACTTTCAAATGAAAATTACCCCATACTCAAGCCATCCTAGTGTATTTGAATTTCTTCTTTCTGATGAATACAATCAGAGATATATTAATAAATATCCTGACGCATCCAAGCTTTATAATGGCAGTGAACATGGGTCACGAAGTATGAGCTGAAGAAAGTGCTTCCATCCATCATAAACATACTCCACACAGCTCAGCTCACGGGGTATTACTTGTAGTAATGTGTAACTACGTCATAGTATTGTCATAGTATGGCTGTAATGAGTCCACATTGATGAAGGAATACAAACAAAAGCCTTTTAATAATAAATCCAAGAGTTAAAGGGTTAGTTCACCCAAAAATGAAAATAATGTCATTTATTACTCACCCCAAGTCCTCTCGTCAGGTTCCTGCCGGTCTTCTCCAGCCGTTACCCATATTACAGCGACTTTGTTCACACATAGCCATTGATTTCGTCACCAACCTCCCCAATTCTCAGGGTCATACAACCATTCACACCATTATCGACTGTTTCTCTAAAGCCTGTTGCCTCATCCCCCTTACCCAAGTTGCCTTCTGCCTTGGAAACTGCTGAACAAGAAGGCAAATGTGTGTTCCGTTTTTATAGACTTCCAGAGGACATTGTGTTAGATCAGGGACCCCAGTTTACCTCTCATGTATGGTCAGCCTTTTTCCAGAAACTCAATATCAACATCAGCTTAACCTCCGGATACCATCCACAGTCCACTGGCCAGGTGGAACGCCTCAATCAAGAACTCACCCGTTTCCTCAGATCATACTGTCACAGTAACCAAACAGATTGGAGTCGATATTTGCTCTGGGCTGAGTACACAAAAAATTCCATCTGTAAGCCTACTGGATTAACTCCTTTCCAATGTCTGCTTGGCTATCAACCTCCTCTTTTCCCCTGGTCCAGAGAACCCATGGAACTTCCTGCACTAAATGACTGGCAGTTAGACAGAGCAGTTAGATGTCAAAAGGAACAAGCTGATCACTCACACCGAACTACCACCCTGACAATGGGTCTGGCTGTTGACTCGGGATCTTCGTCTCCGGTTACCATGCAGGAAACTCAGCCCCGGGTACGTGGGTCCTTTCAAAATAATGAGACAAATAACTCCTGTTTCTTATCATTTATCTCTTCCACCCAATTACCGTATCTCACCCACGTTTCATGTCTCCCTGCTCAAGCTTGCTAGAGGTCTGAGAGAACCTAGAGGGGGCTGGCAACCAGGGACCCCCACCCATCATTGTGGAAGGTGAGGAGGCTTACCAAGTGCATGAACTGCTAGATTCCAGATGCCAGGGCAGAACTTTGCAATACCTTGTGGACTGGGAGGAGTTCGGTCCGGAGGAGCAGTCATGGGTCAACTCAGATGATATTCTGGACCCTTCACTTACTGCTGACTTTCATCTAACCCATCCGGACAAACCAGCCCCTTTGCCTTTGTGGAAGACCCCGGCGTCGACTGCCTCCTCGCGTCAGGAGCCGCTAGCAGGGTGGGGGCTTGGTCACAAATTAAGCCTCTGTGACTCCCTCCAATCGCCACCAGAGGGTGCCAATACCCGAGTACTGATTCCTCTCACGGACTTCATTTCCCATCATCCCGTACCTGCCACTGATTACACTCGCACCAGTCCCGTGGACTATTTAGCCAGCACTCTCACTCTAACTCTTTGTGAAGTTTTTTTTTTTGCCGTGGCTGTTTATGGTATTGCTGTGTATGACCCTGGATTGTTTGCCTTGTTAATAATGAATTTACTAACCGTTTACTTTAATCTCAAACAGCAACACATTGACAATGCTACTAATCTAAATATTAATTAAGAATTATGGCATAAACTATTTATATATAGTCAATGAAAAACCACACACCACACATAATAGTAATTAATACATTTAATACAAATATATAAATGTTCACTCTGACTTATTTATCAGGTCTTGCACACACTGTAGCCTTGCATTGACTAGTTTAGATGAAATAATCTCATATGTTTACCAGCCACTGCTTTCTTAGATCTAATTGGGCTGGATTGAAATGTCACATTTGAGATCTGAAAACTCTGAGCACAATAATGATTAGAATATCTGTTCTCCTGTCTCTAAAATGTTTGGATCTTTAAATCTTCTCGTGAACACTCATTTTAAGTGGGATTTAGCAAACTAGTTCAATGTTTTTCAATCCTGGTCATGGGGACCCACCGATCTGCAAACTTTTGAAAACGATACTTTTATCGTCTACTACAAAAACGTGAATTTGTGAAAACAGTGATGTCATGTGCATGCATCTTGATTGTTTGTATTCACCGCTCTGTAAAAGAATGCGAATGTGCGCAGGCATGTAGTGTTCTTTTACAAAGTGAGATTGCCATCTACTGGCCTGGCATGCATAATACAGCACTTTTAATTGTTTTCGTGGATCTGTGTGAATGGGATTGTTTTTACAATGTTGTTCAAAAATGCAAAGGAAATGTTTTTAGTAAATCAATGTTGTGTAAACATACCCCGAGTATTTTAAATAAGAGAGACAGAAAATATGCAGAACAGGGGGTCCCCAGGACTAGGATTGAAAACCACTGAACAAGGTGATTACAGCACATTGAAAACGTACATAACTGAAAACTAGTGAGCCATGATTATGTTACAAAGCTAATATCACAAATAGTCCATTATTCATTATTAGTCCCCTTGTAGTCATAATGAAGTCCTAAAAAATGTATAATTGTTGTTCATGTGAGTAATGGATCCTTCCTGTCAAAGAAAAAAAAAAAAAAGATTGACAAGTTACATGCATGTACAGGGATGATGAAAACAGATTAATATCATTCTAAATTATTCTAATATCCACTGACCTGCTAATTTCATCCTGTAGTAAATAAGTCCAGCAGCTGCTATGATGATACCCAGCGCCAGACCAGAAGCTCCAATAGCGATTTTATTCCTCTCAGACTCAGGGAGAGACGGATCTGTGAAGTACACTCATGTGTCAAATTATGCTGACCACAAACACGATTATAATATGATAGTAGGTGAGTGTCTCCTCTTACCCCAGTCATAAACCAGGGGTTTATTGAAGCTGGCATGATCCACCATACAAGAGATTTTCTCTCCAGATTTGGGGCTGTATTCCAGCTCAGAGTGAATCTGGTAGTACCAGTCACCATTAGCCAGCTCCATTGTTGAGGTCACTTCAGAGGTCATCGGTTTACCATCTCTCAGCCAAGACACTTTGATGTGTTGAGGATAAAATTCATATGCGCTGCACATCAACACTGGATGTCTGCCCCCAGCCCTCGTCACAGAAATGAGCTTAACCTTTGGTTTCGCTGAATCAAAGAAAGCAACATCCCAAATATGCAGTTTCCAACACGTCTTGTATGTTTGTGTATTGCAGGTCGAGATGATAAATTAAATTAAAGAATTCAGAGAAATACAAATAATTCTTTTCTCAAAAGGTTTTTATAATTGAATTCTTAGATGCTAGAGTTGATCATTCATAGTAACATTTTTCCATTAATAATTATTTTCTAGTTAGTAGAATATACTCATGTAGAAATAACTTAAATGTTTAAAAAAATAAATAAATAAATTCCATGAGTGATGGTAAAGATCAGAGAAGAGTTTTGAGCCACTTACCTGTTTGAAAAGGGTTAGGTGTGTCCTTGGATTTTAAAATATTTTGGCATATATTAACTCCATTTCTCTCTGTTTGCACAAAGGTGCCACTGTTCCAATCCTCAGCAACTCTCATTCCAATCTCACTAAACCCCACAAACTTCCTCAAAGTACTGTTAAACTGTGCGAATAGAAATTTATTAAAGTAAAAGCTGTCAATAAACACCATGTCACTGAAATCAGGAGAGCTAAAGATGCATTTTGCCCATCTTATGTAAAAGTCATCAGCTGAAAAAGAATGTAGAGGCAGAATAATCAGTTTTGTCAAGAAAAAAAAAACCTTTAAAGTAATTTACAGAGAATCCATCCTCAGAGGAGCATCAAACAAGTCACCCTTCTTAAAAAATGCTGCAGTATATGAATGAATTATTATTATTATTATTATTATTATTATTACATCTACTACTACTAATAATGCAATTATTGTTGATATTTAATTATATTACTTTCATCTTACTTACCACTATCTGCTCCAGTCAATACAGACAGTGTCAGAATGAGATGACAACTCAAGTGCTTTAGTAATGACATTTTCACTCACACTGAGTCCCAGCTGAATGCTGCCAGTGCTTTATGTTCAAGTCAGGTGGATGTTTAAGATGACTGACCAATCAGCTACTTCAGCTATAAATATGTTACTAAGTAGTATCCTGCTTTCATTTATCAACTCAAACACTGTCCAATTACCCATCTGAACAAGTGTTACATTATCCAATGCCTAATTTAAATAAAAGCTGTAGTGTAGTTTTGTTTTTGTTTTTTTTCTTACAGAAACTTCCCTATTGAAAAACCCCCAGTAACTTCAACTTCCCTAAGTACTTTCCCTCGGGGGAATCCCTGCCACCATTTTGAATTGCGTTGAGAAGCAATTGACGGGAGAAGTTTATATGGACAAACCTATGCTCCTCGATTTTGACTGAGGGACTACTTCATGTGCACACTTCAGGCAGCTCCATATACCACAATGCAACACGACTGTGACGTCACCACATATCGCGTTTAATTTACCCCACCACAAACAACTCTATGATGTATTATTTTTTTTAATATTTAAAACAACCCAAACACACCTATATACATGTAGAATGCAGCATTAAACAATTTCGTAAGGGAAAGAAATTAAATAATAAATCAACTCTATAGTGGATTCCAAGTGATCAAGGGCTTAGAAAGTTCCAATTCAGCCCATTGCAAGGGTTTTGCCATTAATGGGCACTCATGCAACGTAAGCAATGATGTACATCTGAGTCAACGAGACTGAGGGAAGTTAGCGAGGGAAGGGGATCAAAAATAAACTGGAACACAGCATATGAAACCATTTCAGTGACGTCAAGTCTATAATATGATTGGTTTGAGGTGCATGTGATTCAAGTTACGCCACATGGTAGAGCTGCAAAGGTTACATCCAAAACTGCACACTCTCTGACTCCAAGTAGGTACGTCTTTGTGACCATTAAAAAAAGTATGTATGTGTGTAGTATGAATGCAATCTGGACATACTACATAAACCGCCTGGTACTATCATGTAAACTACAGTGAGTTGCTTTGCTTACCCTCCATTAACGAATCCTTTCTTTATGAGTAAAGTATCCTTTGTATGCACTTCAGAAGTCACTGGATGTTGTAATTCAGAAGTACAGAAGTGTTGTAAAAATCTCAGAAGTATAGTTGCCAGGGTCACTGTTTTCCCGCACAATTGGGCTATTTTGAAAATGCAGTCGTGGGAAAAATTACAGAGCCGTGGGTTGCGTTTTTTATATATATATATAATGTATCGCGGCCAGGGGAGTAGCAGCAAATCTTGGGCCCTATGCAAAGGCAGTGTGTGAAATAGTATTACAATTTAAAATATCTGTTTTCTATGTGAATATATTGTAAAATGTACAATATATTTGGTCAAAGCTGAATTTTCAGCATCTTTACTCCAGTCTTCAGTGTCACATGATCCTTCAGAATTCATTCTAATATGATGATTTGCTGCTCAAGAAACATTTCTGATTATCATCAATCCTGAAAACAGTTGTGATGCTTCATATATTCGTGGAAACCATGATGCCATTCATTGTGGTAGAATTTAAAAAGAGAGAAATTAATACTTTTATTCATCAAGGATGCATTAAATTTATCAAAAGTAGAAGTAGAAGACAGAAATATGTTGTAACATTGTCTTCTATTTAATAAATGTTAATGTAATAAATTAAAATAAATTCTGTTCATTGAACTTTCTTTTCATCAAAGAATCCTGAAAAATGTATCATGGTTTCCACAACAATTTTAAGCAACTGATTTCAACATTGATGATAATCAGAAATGTTTCTTGAGCAGCAAATCAGCATATTAGAATGAATTCTGAAGGATCATGTGACACTGAAGACTGGAGTAAAGATCACAGGAATAAATACATTTTAAAATATTCACATAGAGAACAGCTATTTTAACTTGTAATAATACTTCGCAATATTACTGATTTTACTGTATTTTTGATTAAATAAATCCAGCCTTGGCAAGCATAAGAGATTTCTTTCAAAAAACATTAAAAAGGCTGTCAATTAGCACTACATTATTCATATAATTTATTGTCAATAAATACATTGAGATGGCTTGAAAAGCATACATAATCCATATTTTGTTGCAATCATGATTTATTCGCATTGGCCTCTATGTGAACACATTTGCCCGAAAAAAGACGTCCCCCCCCACCCCCGTCTCCCACGTATTCTATGGCCCTGGCCATCATCCTATGATCCACGCTATTTATCAGACTTTTTTCAAATTAGTGTACAACTAAACACATAGCACTCACTGATGAAAAAAAAAAAAATTGTTGTACTGTATATGATGTAACACTCATATTTGTGTATGTTACTGAGATGTCCAATTTATATTTTTATTTCAGTCATGACAACTCTCAGAATGGATTAAATTCAATCAGCATTTATTGGCATGGAGTATACATGGCTTGATTTTGGTGTACAAGATCTGCTAAATTAAAGGTTTTTAGAGCTTTAGTTTAAGCATGTTTGGTGTTACATAGAAAGCAAAGGTTTTTATGCTTTGAAGTATTTGAGAGGCAATAAAATGTCGATTTAATCTAAATGTATTCATATACCTTTAACATCAACTGTCACCTGTCATGCAGAATGAAACTTGTGCTAACTTTAGCATTGTTTTCAAATTGCTCAGTTATAAAACAATTAATAGATATTTTTAAAGTTTGCTTTCATGGCTTCATAGTCAGTTACAGTTGTGTCCTTTTTTGAGGAAGAACATTCCCACAGCTACTCCCAACAGCCCAAAAGTCAGACCCACTACACAGAACACAGCTGGTCCAACACTTGGGAGGGCAACATCAACATCTGGAAAATACATCCATAGGATAAAAGATTAACAGGTGATTTTTTTTAAAACAATAAAAAGTTGTACTGTGTAATGTTAATTCTATTTTAAAAAAAAAAAATCATGCTCACCCCATATTTTGGTCTGAGGTTGGCCTTGGAGGGCTTTGTGGTTTACCGTGCAGCTGTAAATGTCTCCTTCAGCAGGTGTAAACTTAAGTGTGGAAAAGATGTTGAAGGTAAGATCTGTCCTTGGACGATACAGACTTAAACTCATGCCCTCTGATACATTAACATTATTCTTAGTCCATGAGATGTTGACAGATGGAGGATAGAAGGCAGTCACATGACAGATGAGGGTGTTTTGAACACCCAGCTGTACATCATCCTTTGGATAGACTGAAGTCTGGGGTGCTTCTAGAAATAAACACAGATAACTTTCTTCATTC
The DNA here is from genome assembly GCA_037950665.1 of Hypophthalmichthys nobilis. Lineage (NCBI taxonomy): Eukaryota > Metazoa > Chordata > Actinopteri > Cypriniformes > Xenocyprididae > Hypophthalmichthys > Hypophthalmichthys nobilis. The sequence continues at coordinate 23,985,346 of CM075489.1, forward strand.
ATTCTTCAGTTCAGTCAAGTAAGCAAGGATATCTTAATATGCATTATATAAACTTTTGAGGCACAACTTCATGACACTATGTATGTAAGTTTTTTTTTAATGTTGTTGAGAAAAGTCTCATGCTCACCAAGGGTGCATTTATTTGATCCAAATAAAACAGTAATTCTGTCAGGACCACTATCATTAAATATGATTAACCGTTAACATAGTTTGTATTGGCGCTTGGCATGGATAAGACCAGGGAGCACAGCGATAACCCTCTTAGGGTAAACAAAAAAAAAGAAAGGTGGATTCCAGAATCCACTGCCGCTTCAATATATATCCTTTGAGTGATTTATAATCAAGTTATTAATCAATATTTGTCCTTCTAAATATTAAATTATTTGAATGACTTCTTCAAGCTTATGTTCAAGCATTTACTTTATTTTTCATAATTATGAATATTGTCTGAAACTTTTAATGAAAGTACCTCTAATCAGTATGTTTTAGGAAAGTCTCCTGCTCAGAACTAGAGCTCGACCAAGTGTTGCACAGTATACTGGTAATAGAAAGGTATTGCGATACACTGCTATTAAAAAAGGTACGATATGAAATTTTATTAGTACCGGTACTTTAACAATGACAGCACTCTAATAAGAGCGGTATTTCTTATTTACGTAAATGTGTGACAGTAGGAGTCAGGCCGTGTGTGCAGAGCTCTGCTTCCCCTGTACACAATAGAAGCAGAACAGTAAAATGGATATGCTAGGGGTGTGCATTTGAGACAATATCTGTATCTGTAATGATGGGTTAACAGAATGTGGATCCATTTGCAGCTTTTATTAACACAATGATCAAAGCAGACAGGGGCAACTGCAAAGACATAAACAGGGACAGGCAAAGGTCGAGGCAGGCGGCAATCAAACAGAGTCAGGTCACAGGCAGAGATCGAGGCAGGCAGCAAACAAACACAGTCCAATAGACAGGCAGAGATCAGGGCAGGCGGCAGGGAAACACAGGAGATAAACAATCCAATTGGCAACAGAGTAACAATCCACAAGAAAACGCTCAGAAATGATCACCGGGGCAAATCAAGACTTTGTAGTGTGTGTGTGTCTTAAATAGTGTGAGTGTGCAATCAGTCCCAGGAATGAGGGCCTATGGGAAACGTAGTCCGAATGGGAGAAAGTTAATATTCAGGTGACGGCTCCCTCCGGTGATGCGGAGGAGGCGGCGCGGGTGCCACATTCGTGACAGTATCTTTAACAATTGCAAAATTATTCGTATCTATATTCGTATAAAACCCGAAGTGGGTGGGGCTTTACCTGGAGGTTCATACAATTACATGAGAAGACCATTATGTTTATCTGTTTTCTTCGTAGTTATCACTTAACAAATATGCTTTGTATAACTGATCAAATATTTTTTATTACGATTATAACATTTATTTAAATATCTTCTAACTGTCGATGCCGTTAGCCTCGTATAGATAGTGCAATGTGGTGTAATTGAAGTGGTTGTGCTTTGGGCGACACGAGTTCGAGTCCCGGCTTGAGGACCTTTTGTGATCCAATAAATAAATATTTAATTATCTTCTGAATTGAAACAATACTACTAAATAATAAAAAAAAAAAGCAAAGCTGAACAAATTACAAAGAATATAGGCTACCTGCATAAATGCCATCTCCAAGAAAGAGTGAGACAAAGAAATGTCATGTAGCTTATCATATCATACAACTGCAGCTCTCACTGCTGGGGCTTACAGTGCTGCTGGTCAAGCCACCTCTGCCCTGCATGCGATGGCACCTTGCAAGTCTAGTAAGCCAAAGCACTCATATGCACGAGGGTAGTTCTAAACTGGGGTTGATGCAGGAACTGTGCATGATGACTGACTGTGATCAAGTCACAGCGCAGGCACTCGGCCAGACGATGTCCACCTTGGTGGTCCAGAAGTGCCCCCTGGCTTAACCTTGTAGGGGTGTGAGATGTCAACAAATCATGCTTTCTCAATGCTCCCATCTCACAAGGTGGCCTTTTCAGCGACGCTGTCGAAGAGTGTGCCCAGCAGTTCTCAACAGTCCAGAAGCAGGCTGAGGCAATCAAGAGCCTATTCTGAAAGTGCTACCAGGCCGTCATGACCTATCCCTCAGTCAAATTTGGATGCTACACTATGCCATGCCACTCTCATCCCCCTCTCTTATTGCCAGCGGGCAGCGGCGTGCGGTTTGAGGACGCAATGCCTTCTCACGCTGCCAGGTACGTGTTGCACTGCGCACTCAGACCCCACTCTGGGAAACTGTGTCTTCCGGGTCAGGTCCCTGTGCTCCACCTCGCTGCCCCACTGTGGGTACGTCTGTGGTCCTTCTGACCATGCTTGCACGGTCTCTGGGGGCCTGGCTAGCGCTCCCCAGCCTGTCCTGCTGGCTCATTCGGACCTTCATATTCGGCCATGCAATTAACTTTGGCCGGCGCTTCCGTCTCTGCCAGTATTGGCTTCACCCTAGCTAGGATGAATCTACCCCAGAGTGTCACAGGTCTTAAATATTAATATTAATATTTTGTATTAATATTAATATTGTGAGAGTGTCACGTGATTTCTTCCTATATTACGGGGCATCAGCCAAGGAATTTCACCTTGACAATATGCTGACCTGCGTTGCATTGGGAAGAAATCCGTTTCACAGCCTTGAACACAAAGTACTTGAACGTTGAACTCCTGAAGCACAGAGAAGGTCCTTTTCCTGGAACAAGCAGAAGAAGAAGCCTTGAAGTTGAAGGTTCTGATGTCTGTGCAGACGATCCTTATTCTCTGGAGCACGCAGACGGAAGGATCTTTTGACTCTGAAGTCAGTGCAGATCTGGGCAGTCTGGAACATGCAGATCTGGAGGATCTCTGATGAGAGAATTTTGAAGTTGGTGCAGAAGATATTTTGAAGATGGGGGCTTGTCGTCATTTTCTCCGTTGCAGTTTCGAACTTCCCGAATTCACTTCTTGCAGAACTTACTTGTTTTTCTCTTTAGAGCTTCAGAGTCTTGAGAGACCATCTTCACATCTCTGCAGAGTTGGGCTTAGCTTAGAACAGCTTAGTTGGGCTTAGCTTAGCTTAGTTGGGCTTAGCTTGGAACTGGAACCTTGAACCGGGACTGGAACACGAACTGGAGCCTGGAACCAGAACGGGAAACTGCAGCAACCCTAAAACTGAAACAAATCTCTGTCTCAGAGACAAGCCTTTTAATCTCTTGGGAAATGGAAATTGGCATCTTTCAGATCCAGTGTTTTGATTGGCTGATGCTGTCAGAGGTGGCCACTGGATGGTCCCTCTCTTGCATGAGGTTCAGGTTTAGAATAATGTCTTTAAGGTTTTTCCTATGGATAATTCACTTTCCAAAAAAATTTCAGATTAATCTAGACATCGTGCTGAAAACATAGACCATTTTAGTCTGGTATTGTGACAACACTTGCTCGACCAACTCCAACCTTGAAGAAGCTGTGTATCTGTGTGTGAGAGTGTATGTTTCAGTACACTTTTGTTACAAGACCTGACGTTCACAAGGAGAACATCTGGCAAGCAGGGGAGGTGAAATGACCATCTGACAAAAACTGGAGCCTAGAAAATCAGATTGGTGAAATTTTCTAAGTTTATCTGTGCCTTGACTAATCAGAATCATTCATTTTGACGTGATGACATTTAGGGATTTGTGTTAGAGTGTAATTGCTGCTGTAATGAGTGTGTACGGCAGAGCAGCCTACAAACTCCTTGTGAGTGTTGAAGCTGACTTCTGCTGATGAAACTGCAAACTATTCTTCAGAAAAAATAAATATGCAATCAAATTTTTTTAATTTATTTATCTGTGTCACAGACACGCCAGGTTCCAACATCACCCAATCACAGCGCACTCAATCCCCGGAGTACTAATCATCTGCACCTGCACCTCATCTACTCACTCATCACCACCAGCATATAACACACTCAAACACATTCAGTCACTGTCCGGTCTCGTACGCACATAGATTGCTATATGCTTACCTCTTGGACTCCATTGAAGCTACCTACCTGTCTCCTTCGTCTCCAAGTCTCCTCGTGTTGTTCCAGTTTGTGTGTGAGTGTCTCCAGTCCTCCTCGTCAGCCATCTCTTCACCTCATCATCGATCATCACTCCTGCAAACCAACAAAGGACAGTATCACTATTTATCACCACCTTCACAACTTACTACATTCATCTTCACTCACCTGCACTACCGTCTTCTCTGCTGTGTGTGAAAATGAAGTCCTGTTAACCATTACCTCTGCCTCTGCCCAGTCTGTATTGTAACAGAAGACCGGACCTGAAAACATTGTCTTCACACACAGCATGAGCCAACCGGATCCCATTCAAGAGCTCGTCGATGTCCTTCGGCGAGCTCTTTCCACCACTCCAGCATCACCCATTCCAGCGATCACTTCCGCAAACACCGCTACCTCTCCTTCACCACCTGTGCACACCAGTCCCATGGCTAAACCGGCGCCCTACTCTGGTTCGGCGGAGGACTGCAGCGGATTCCTTCTGCAGTGCTCGCTGGTCCTGGAGATGCAACCGCACAATTTCCCCACCGAAACATCGAAAGTGGCGTTCATCATCTCCCAACTGCAAGGCAAAGCGCTCCGATGGGCAGACTCAATCTGGTCTCAAAATCATCCCATCACTCAATCATACTCCGGTTTTGTGGCTCACTTCCGCGAAGTGTTCGGGAAGCCCATCTCTGATTCTTCTGTTGGTGAGAAACTCTACAATTTAAAAAAAGGATCTCTTCCTGTTAATGAATATGCCTTGCAGTTTCGGACTCTCGCAGCATCCAGCGGCTGGAATGAGCAGGCTTTGATAACAACATATCGTCAAGGACTGGATCCTCGCGTGCGGTTGCATCTCGCTGCATACGAGGATTCCATCGGCCTGGAACGATTCATTCAACTCTCCATTCGTTTCGCCACTCGTATGCAGTCGTGTCTTGAAGAACACCAGGACCAGCCGCTGTTCGCCATCTCAGCCCGCCGACCAGAATCCGTCAGCCCCCCAGAACCAGCCAACGAACCCATGTCTCTGGAAGGCACACAGCTCTCCCCGGCTGAGCGACAGAGACGGCTGACCCAGAATCTATGTTTATACTGCGGTTCTCCTGGGCATATCCTCTCCACATGCCCAATGCGTCCTCCACGACCCATGGTGAGTGCCATCATACCATCTATTAAGAAGATGAAGCCACTCACCACAAGTGTAACACTTACTGCTTCTGACACTTCCCTTCCAGTTGTTGCCCTCCTCGATTCTGGGTCAGCCGGCAACTTCATCTCCGGGACCCTCTGTCGCCAGCTCCGCATCAAGACCACGGCCACGCCGACCACCTACCAGATACGATCAGTAACAGGAGAATCCTTAAGCCGTAAACACATCCGCCGCTGCACCGATGCCATCCAGATTCAAGTCGGCCTACTACACGTCGAACACCTCCATCTGCTGGTTCTGGAGGGATCCACCGCTGACGTGATCCTAGGGCACCCCTGGTTGGAGCAGCACAACCCTACACTCTCCTGGAAGACCGGCGAGGTCCTGAAGTGGGGCGAAACCTGTTTCCACGACTGCTTCCCTGGGCTCCCAATTCCACGTTCTCCACGCTCCGAAGCTCTTCCTGTCTGTGCCACGACCATCGAGAGCCCAGTGGACCAACGCTCTATCGACATCCCAGAGCCTCCAAGCTGCCTCCACACCGGCCATGGGACTGTGCCATCGATCTGCTTCCGGGTGAACCAGTGCCTAGGGGAAGGATATACCCTCTATCCATCCCGGAGGAGAAGGCCATGGAGGAGACTACCGCGCCTTGAATAATATCACAGTCAAGTTCCGTTATCCCCTTCCTCTCGTCCCTTCAGCCCTAGAACATCTCCGTGGTGCCACTGTCTTCACCAAACTGGACCTCCGCAGCACGTACAACCTAATCCGGATACGCGAGGGGGACGAGTGGAAGACCGCCTTTGTGACACCTACCGGCCACTATGAGTACCTCGTTATGCCATATGGCCTGGTCAACGCCCCCTCCGTATTCCAGGATTTCATACACGAGGTGCTCCGGGAGTATCTCCACCGGTTCGTCCTGGTCTACATCGACATCTTAATTTACTCCCGGAGCCTGGCCGAACATCGCCACCACGTTGCGGAGGTCCTCCAACAACTCCGTAAGTTCAACCTATTCCTCAAGGCAGAAAAGTGTTCATTCCATCAGTCTTCAGTACATTTCCTGGGTTACATCATTGACAGCAGTGGCATCCGGATGGACGAGGGGAAGGTGGAAGCCATCAAAAACTGGCCAACTCCCTCTTCCATCAAAGAACTACAAAGATTTCTCGGATTCTCAAACTTCTACCGCCGTTTCATCCACAATTACAGCTCTCTTGCCAGTCCACTCACCAACCTGCTCAAACACAAGCCCAAGTCTCTGTCCTGGACCCCAGAGGCCACGAAGGCATTCGACCACCTCAAGGAAGCCTTCACCACCGCTCCTCTCCTCATCCACCCCAACCCAGAGCTGCCCTTCGTTGTCGAGGTGGATGCTTCCACCACCGGAGTAGGAGCGGTGTTGTCCCAGCAGCAGGGGAATCCCAGCCGACTCCATCCATGCGCCTTCTTCTCCCACAAGCTCAACCCGGCGGAGAGAAACTACGGCATCGGCAACCGAGAACTCCTAGCTGTGAAGCTCGCCCTGGAGGAGTGGAGGCATTGGCTGGAGGAAGCCAAACACCCCTTTCAAGTCCTCACTGACCACAAAAACCTAGAATACTTACGATCTGCTAAAAGACTCAATCCCAGACAAGCCCGCTGGGCATTATTCTTCAGCAGATTTAACTTCACCATCTCCTACCGTCCCAGCCCTAAAAACGTAAAAGCAGATGCTCTCTCCCGTCTCCATGCTCCAGAAGAAGTCCAAGAAGATCCAGAACCCATCATTCCAGAAGAACTCATCGTCAGCCCCATCTCCTGGTCCGAGGAGTCCGTACCCTCCTCCAATGCCTCCACCAACGCTCCGCCGGGTTGCCCACCAGGCTTGTGCTACACCACGAGATCACGACGCACTCCTCTCATCCACTCAGCCCACACGTCACTTGGCACTGGTCACCCGGGGGCCAATGAAACCCTCTCGCTGCTGAGGGAACGCTTCTGGTGGCCCAACATGGCAGCTGATGTCAGAAGGTACGTGCAGGGCTGTAAGGAATGCGCCATCTCGAAGAGCCCACGGCATTTACCATCCGGCAAGCTCCTACCTCTGCCCGTTCCCAACCGACCCTGGTCACACCTAGGAGTCGACTTTATCACCGACCTTCCAGCCTCCAACAACAACACCTGTGTCCTTGTGGTAGTGGACCGGTTCTCGAAGTCCTGCCGCCTAATACCCCTAAGAGGCCTACCCACTGCTATGGAGACGGCGGAGGCATTATTCAACCATGTTTTCCGATACTTTGGTATCCCAGAAGATATCGTCTCCGACAGGGGTCCGCAATTCATCTCAAAGGTATGGAGGGCCTTCTTCTCGCTCCTAGGTGTGACCGTCAGCCTGACATCCGGTTACCATCCACAGTCGAACGGGCAGACGGAACGGAAGATCCAGGAGATCAGTCGCTTCCTCCGTACCTTCTGTCATGACCACCAGGACTCTTGGAACCAGTACCTGGGTTGGGCCGAGTACGCCCAGAACTCTCTCCGTCAGCCTTCCACCGGCCTCACACCATTTCAATGCGTACTCGGCTACCAACCCCCACTGTTCCCCTGGTCTGGGAACCCTCTGGACGCACCATCTGTGGATTACTGGTTCCGAGAGAGCGAGAGGGTCTGGGACTCAGCACATCACCAACTGCAGCGAGCCCTGCGCGACGCAGGATGACAGCAGACCTTCGCCGGTCCGGCTCCCTCCTACCAGCCGGTCAGAAGGTCTGGCTGTCAACCAGGGACATCCGCCTGCGTCTGCCCTGCCGGAAGCTGAGTCCCAGGTTCATTGGTCCATTTACCATCACCAAGCAGATCAATCCAGTCACGTACCAACTTCAACTACCTCCTCACTATAGAATTCACCCCACATTCCATGTTTCACTACTCAAGCCTCACCACCCTTCTGTTCCTCTCTCCACAGGACCTGGCGTGGCAGCCTCCGAACCCCCTTCCACTTATCCTGGATGACGGCGCGCGTCACGAGGTTCACGAGATCTTGGACTCCCGACGCCGTGGTGGTCTTCTGGAATATCTGGTTGACTGGGAAGGCTACGGCCCTGAAGAACGCTCATGGGTCCCCAGGGACGACATCTTGGATCCTAACCTCCTTCAAACCTTCCATTCAAACCACCCTGACAGACCAGCCCCCCGTGGAAGAGGCCGACCACCACGACGTCGGGGTCCTCGGCCCTCAGGAGCGGGCCGTGGAGGGGGGGGTACTGTCACAGACACGCCAGGTTCCAACATCACCCAATCACAGCGCACTCAATCCCCGGAGTACTAATCATCTGCACCTGCACCTCATCTACTCACTCATCACCACCAGCATATAACACACTCACACACATTCAGTCACTGTCCGGTCTCGTACGCACATAGATTGCTATATGCTTACCTCTTGGACTCCATTGAAGCTACCTACCTGTCTCCAAGTCTCCTCGTGTTGTTCCAGTTTGTGTGTGAGTGTCTCCAGTCCTCCTCGTCAGCCATCTCTTCACCTCATCATCGATCATCACTCCTGCAAACCAACAAAGGACAGTATCACTATTTATCACCACCTTCACAACTTACTACATTCATCTTCACTCACCTGCACTACCGTCTTCTCTGCTGTGTGTGAAAATAAAGTCCTGTTAACCATTACCTCTGCCTCTGCCCAGTCTGTATTGTAACAATCTGACGCCTGGTCTTCATTCATCATATCTGGTCCTCGGGTCTTAACTGTAAATTCCACTACAATTTTTATTTAGTTCAATTACAGACAAGTACAATACAAAAAGTACAGGACAAATATAAGGCATTGTGGTAAATTTCCCTACAATTGATTGACAAGTCATTCATTCATTGATTCATTCAACCAGGGTAAAAACTTGAGATTAAAAGAGGTTCAACTTTAAGAAAATTAGACTGGAGACTTTGTGGGGGTTTTATTCCATTCCACTGCATCTCATATGTTTTTAACTGCAATCTGTGTGATCAGCGCTTTGGCTCTTTGTATTAAGTTATGCATAAATTCATGATGCTGTTTTGTTCATAATTGTTTATGCAATTTACTAAATTATATTTTATTTATAAACGTTAGTTTAAACATTATGCAATTTTTTTTTATAGTCATGTTATTTCTTTGCTTTAAATAAACAATTTGATACAGTTTATTAATATTTTGCTCATTGCACCCTCTACTGGCCTCAGGAGACAAGCCAAAAGTTTCTTTAACACATTTATTCTTTATGTAATATATAAGAAAGATGATGTTTAAATTTTATTTTGTGTCTGACTAATAAAACTAAAATTATTTGTTGTTTTCCTTAATAAATTGGATAAATAAATGTTCTGTAATGGGAACTTTTAGTGTAATGGTACTTTTGTAGTACGGACATTTAAATGGTGACAGTGTTATGATGTCAGTTCCTGAATAAAGAGTTATTCTGAGTATCATGTGCGTTTCTGGCTTGTTATTGTAAAAATAGCTAATACAACGTGGTGTCAGAAATAAACTGAACCTAAAAAGAACCCATAAAAGGGAGTATACCGATGAAACAAGGGGAAGATGTAGAGAGCGATTCAAACAATTCACACCAAACTTTCTGAACATGGTGGCAAGTCATTGAAGATATTAAATTGTGAACGATTATTTGATATCTCACACGGTGTTGCCATGAAAAACAATTAAATTAATGACAAAAATGGAAACAGTCTCTGTGCCTGTCGTGCACAGTCTGCCTAAAGACTCCAGGGTGGCGGTGGCACTGGGGCTTGGGCCCGTCATCGCTGCTTGCAGCTATATTTTGTTTTGTTTGCTGAAATCATTGAAATCTCAAGGGAGAAAGAATGATATGGAGAGGGAAAAGGAGAAGGGACCCTATACTAGGATAAACTAAATGCCAATGCCAAGCAACAGTATTTGGACAAATTAAAGACTATAAACAACATAGATCCATATGACTTGGTAGCCAAACATGGGATTACAGACCTCGAAGCACTCCACTAACATACCCGGACCATTTTTGTATACACTTTGCGTGAGTTTAAATGTTATAAACTGAAATGAATCAGCCTTGAATTGACTTAAAGTGAATAGTGACACTATTTTTGTCTATAGAGCTGATTACAGTATAGCTGAATTAAACTCATTTCATAATCTATGAATTCTTCACAGTTATTGACCTGAAATGAAGCAACAATAGCAATAAAAGATCCTGAACTTGTGGAGTAAGAATGTATAATGCATAATTTTGTGAATAATAATATTAACACTGTTGCTTATGTGATATTGCTTATTTATGAAAACCCTTTATAAACCCTCAACAAAGGGAACATTAAAGTGTAACATTAAAGTGTTTTATTTAAAACTGTATTAAAAAGTAAATTTTTATAGCACATTCTTATGTCTTACCCATTTCTAGTGGCAGGCTCTTGAAATTTTTAATATGTATTGGTAAGTCATTTTTGCATCGTACTATTTCATCAAGACCAATTTCATAATATCCGGGAAAATTCATAGATCCTGCACCGTCAGGTAATGTCGCTACTCCTCTCTTCTGTTTAAAGTCAACATGCGCCACCTCCTCTTCATCATATCCAGTGTAATACTCTTCTTCCGTATCAGAGCATGCAACATATTGGAAAGCTTGATGTTCAACTGAAAAAGATTAAGCATCATAAAACATGAATACAATAAGCTTATTTTTTGAGATTGTTAATTCAGTTACATTGGACAGCTGAAAAAATATGATACAAAATACTTCTTGCTGATGTCAATAAACAGAAATTTTCCATATCATCCATATATAAATATCTGCATAGCTTTCAGGGCTGAAATTCTACAATAACAGGACATTATTGACAAGATATCCATTTTACTTACATTAGTCATAATGTTTAGGGAATGAAGGGGTAAAAGCCTGGAAAATTAACAAATTATTTATATTGGAAGTATTTTAGAAATAAGCGGTATTGTGGCAAGCAGGATGAGGCTGAGAGCTGTGGGAAACAAAGTGAGGCCGGCCTCAAATTCTCACAGAGGAGCTTCAGAAGCATAAAAGGAGGAGCGACGACGACAGTGAAGGGAGAGGAACCATGGTTTCTTCCACATGGCCAGAGAATGAAAGCATCTGCGGATAACTCTGCTCATGCGGAATAAGTTTCCCCTCAGGGAGAACCCCCTGGTCCTGAGCACCACAACAGGGGTCTCATGTACAGCAGGCCAAAAGGAATGACGTTGGACGCAGCTTCCATGAGCCTTCCAGTAGCCTCTGGAACTGCTTTACAATGATGGCACAGCCTAGCTTCATCCTGGAAACCATCGCCAGGATGGCCTCGATACATGCAGGAGACAATTGTGCCCACATCGTAGTCGAGCCCCACATGACTCCCAGGAACGTGGTTCTCTGGGTAGGCGTCAACATTCTCTTGTTAATGTTGAGTCTCAACCCCAAACTCTGAATGTGGCCAAGGACGACATCTCGATGCCGAACCATCATCTCTCTAGACAGTGCTAATATGAGCCAGTTGTCGATGTAATTCAACACACGGATGCCCTGAAGCCTCAACAGGGCCAGTGCTGCATCCATGCACTTGTCAAAAGTGCGAGGGGAGAAAGCTAGGCCAAACGGAAGAACCCGATACTGGAATGCTTTGCCCCCAAAAGCGAACCTCAGGAACTTCCTGTGAGCAGGAAGGATGTAAATATGAAAGTACGCATCCTTGAGATCTTTCGTGATAAACCAGTCCTCAGACCTGATTTGATTCACGATAACAGGAATAGTCAGCATCTTGAACCTGAATCTGCTCAGAGAACAGTTTAAGTGCCTCAGATCTAAAATCAGACTTAACCTCTTATCCTTCTTTGGAACTGTGAAGTACCAGGGTCATTCTCATGAAACCATTAAAACACCACAGCACTAATTATTTTAAATAATAAACATGTATTTTAGTAATATAAATAAACATAAAAAAAAAGTGTTCTCTACACTGAACAATGAGTAATTTCAACATAGAAATTAATTATTTTTGTATTTTACTGCATTTTCAGCTTAAGTTCTCATTCAAATAATGAGCCAAAGTTTGATACTTGCATGTCTTGCCCATTTGAATTAAACTGTCCAGATGCTACAACTACTACCTGACACTAAGGGAACTACTGCACTGTTTAATTGCACAGATTAAATGTTAGCAGTTGTTAGCAGATGGTACTACTACTGTTACAATACAGACTGGGCAGAGACAGAAGTATGGGTTAACAGACTTTATTTTCACACACAGCAGAGCAGATGGTGATGCAGGTAAGTGAAGATGAATGTTTAAAGTTGTGAATAAGGTGAATGATAGTGATACTGTCCTTTCGTGGATTTGCAAGAGTGATGAATGATACTGTTCATTCGTGGATTTGCAGGAGTGATGAATGATGCAACGATGAGGAGCTGGCTGTGAAGATGACTGGAGACACTCACACACACACTGGAACAACACGAGGAGATTTGGAGGCGAAGGAGACAGGTAGGTTTCTTCAATGGAGTCCAAGAGGTAAGCAGATAGCATTCTATGTGCGTACGAGACCGGACAGTGAGTGAATGTGTGTGAGTGTGTTAAATACTGGTGGTGATGAGTGAGTATATGAGGTGCAGGTGCAGATGATTAGTACTCCGGGATTGAGTGCGCTGTGATTGGGTGATGCTGGAACCTGGCGTGTCTGTGACAGTACCCCCTCCACGGCCCGCTCCTGAGGGCCGAGGACCCCCGACGTCGTGGTGGTCGGCCTCTTCCACGGGGCTGGTCTGTCAGGGTGGTTTGAATGGAAGGTTTGAAGGAGGTTGGGGTCCAAGATGTCGTCCTGGGGACCCATGAGCGTTCTTCTGGGCCGTAGCCTTCCCAGTCAACCAGGTATTCAAGTATACCACCACGGCGTCGAGTCCAAGATCTCATGAACCTCGTATGCGGCGCCGTCGTCCAGGATAAGTGGAAGGGGGTTCGGAGGCTGCCACGCCAGGTCCTGTGGAGAGAGGAACAGAAGGGTGGTGAGGCTTGAGAAGTGAAACATGGAATGTGGGGTGAATTCTAAAGTGAGGAGGTAGTTGGAGTTGGTGCGTGACTGGGTTGATCTGCTTGGTGATGGTGAATGGGCCAATGAACCTGGGACTCAGCTTCCGGCAGGGCAGGCGCATGGCGGATGTCCCTGGTTGACAGCCAGACCTTCTGACCGGGCTGGTAGGAGGGAGCTTCGACCGGCGAAGGTCTGCTGTCATCCTGCGTCTGCGCAGGGCTCGTTGCAGTTGGTGATGTGCCGAGTCCCAGACCCTCTCACTCTCTCGGAACCAGTAATCCACAGATGGTACATCGGAGGGTTCCCAGACCAGGGAACAGTGGGGTTGGTAACCGAGTACGCATTGGAATGGAGTGAGGCCGGTGGCAGGCTGACGGAGAGAGTTTTGGGCGTGCGGCCCAACCCAGGTACTGGTTCCAAGAGTCCTGGTGGTCATGACAGAAGGTGCGGAGGAAGCGACCGATCTCCTGGATCTTCCGTTCCGTCTGCCCGTTCGACTGTGGATGGTATCCAGGCGTCAGGCTGACGGTCACACCCAGGAGCGAGAAGAAGGCCCTCCATACCTTAGAGATGAATTGTGGGCCCCTGTCGGAGACGATATCTTCAGGGATACCGAGTATCGGAAAACATGGTTGAATAGAGCCTCAGCCGTCTCTAGAGCAGTGGGTAGGCCTCTTAGGGGTATTAGGCGGCAGGACTTCGAGAACCGGTCGACTACTACTAGGACACAGGTGTTGTTGTTGGAGGCTGGCAGGTCGGTGATAAAATCGACTCCCAGGTGTGACCAGGGTCGGTTGGGAACGGGCAGAGGCAAGAGCTTGCCGGATGGTAAATGGCGTGGGCTCTTGGAGATGGCGCATTCCTTACAGCCCTGCACGTACCTTCTGACATCAGCTGCCATGTTGGGCCACCAGAAGCGTTCCCTCAGCAACGAGAGGGTTTCATTGGCCCCCGGGTGACCAGTGCCAAGTGACGTGTGGGCTGAGTGGATGAGAGGAGTGCGTCGTGATCTTGGGAGGTAGCACAAGCCTGGTGGGCAACCCGGCGGAGGCGTTGGTGGAGAGCATTGGAGGAGGGCATGGATTCCTCTGACCAGGAGATGGGACTGACGATAAGTTTTCTGGAATGATGGGTTCAGGAGTTTCAGGAGTTTCTTCTGGAGTATGGAGACGGGAGAGAGCATCAGCTTTAACATTTTTTGGACCGGGACGGTAGGAGATGGTGAAATTAAATCTTGTGAAGAACAAAGCCCAGCGGGCTTGTCTGGGGTTGAGTCTTTTGCTGATCGTAAATATTCAAGGTTTTTATGGTCGGTGAGAACTTGGAAGGGATGTTTGGCTCCTCCAGCCAATGCCTCCACTCCTCCAGGGCTAGCTTAACAGCGAGGAGCTCACGGTTGCCGATGTCGTAGTTTCTCTCCGCCGGGTTGAGCTTGCGGGAGAAGAAGGCACATGGATGGAGTCGACTGGGATTCCCCTGCTGCTGGGACAACACCGCTCCTACTCCAGTGGTGGAGGCATCCACCTCGACAACGAAGGGCAGCTCTGGGTTGGGGTGGATGAGGAGAGGAGCGGTGGTGAAGGCGTTCTTGAGATGGTCGAATGCCTTCGTGGCCTCAGGAGTCCAGGACAGAGACTTGGGCTTGTGTTTGAGCAGGTTGGTGAGTGGACTGGCAAGGGAGCTGTAATTGTGGATGAAGCGACGGTAGAAGTTAGAGAATCCGAGAAATCTTTGCAGTTCTTTGATGGTTGTGGAGTTGGCCAGTCTTTGATGGCTTCCACCTTCCCCTCGTCCATCCGGATGCCACTGCTGTCTATGATGTATCCAAGGAAATGTACTGATGACTGATGAAAGGAACATTTTTCTGCCTTGAGGAATAGATGGAACTTGCGGAGTTGTTGGAGGACCTCCGCAACGTGGTGGCGATGTTCGGCCAGGCTCCGGGAGTAGATTAAGATGTCGTCGATGTAGACCAGGACAAACCGATGGAGATACTCCCGGAGCACCTCATGTATGAAATCCTGGAATACGGAGGGGGCGTTGACCAGGCCATATGGCATAACGAGGTACTCATAGTGGCCGGTAGGTGTCACAAAGGCGGTCTTCCACTCGTCCCCCTCGCGTATCCGGATGAGGTTATACGCGCTGCGGAGGTCCAGTTTAGTGAAGACAGTGGCACCACGGAGATGTTCTAGGGCTGATGGGACGAGAGGAAGGGGATAACGGAACTTAACAGTGATCTTGTTTAAGGCACGGTAATCAATGCAGGGCCTCAAGCCTCCGTCCTTCTTGGCCACGAAGAAGAAGCTTGAAGCAGCAGGGGAAGTGGATGGTCGGATGTAACCTTGAGATAGAGCCTCCTTTATGTATTCCTCCATGGCCTTCTCCTCCGGGATGGATAGAGGGTATATCCTTCCCCTAGGCACTGGTTCACCCGGAAGCAGATCGATGGCACAGTCCCATGGCCGGTGTGGAGGCAGCTTGGAGGCTCGTTGAGGGCAGAATACATCGCTGAAGGGGCGTAACACTTAGGGATGTCGATGGAGCGTTGGTCCACTGGGCTCGATGGTAGTGGCACAGGCGGGAATAGCCTCGGAGCGTGGAGTATGTGGGATTGGGAGCCCAGGGAAGCAGCCGTGGAAACAGGTTTCGCCCCACTTCAGGACTTCGCCTGTTCTCCAGGAGAGTGTTGGATTATGTTGCTCCAACCAGGGGCGCCCTAGGATCACGTCAGCGGTGGATCCCTCCAGAACCAGCAGATGGAGGTGTTCGGCGTGAAGCAGTCCAACTTGAATCTGGATGGCATTGGTGCAGCGGCAGATGTGTTTTACGACTTAAGGATTCACCAGTCACTGATCGAATCTTGTAGGTGGTCGGCGTGGCCGTGGTCTTGATGCCGAGCTGGCGACAGAGGGTCCCGGAGATGAAGTTGCCGGCTGACCCAGAATCGAGGAGGGCAACAACTGGAAGAGTAGTTTTAGCAGCAGTAAGTGTTACAGTTGTGGTGAGTGGTTTCATTTTTCTGGTAGAAGGTATAATAGCACTCACCATGGGTCGTGGAGGACGAATTGGGCATGTGGAGAGGATATGCCCAGGAGAACCGCAGTAAAGACAAAGATTCTGGGTCAGCCGCCTCTGTCGCTCAGCAGTGGAAAGCCGAGTGCCTTCCAGAGTCATGGGTTCGTTGGCTGGTTCTGGAGAGCTGGCCAGTTCTGGTCGGCGAGCTGAGATGGTGAACAGCGGCTGGTCCTGGTGTTCTTCTAGACACGACTGCATACGAGTGGCGAAACGAATGGAGAGTTGGATGAAACGTTCCAGGCCGATGGAATCCTCGTATGCAGCGAGATGCAACCGCACGCGAGGATCCAGTCCCTGTCGATATGTTGTAATCAAAGCCTGCTCATTCCAGCCGCTGGATGCCGCGAGGGTTCGAAACTGCAAGGCATAGTCATTAACAGAAAGAGATCCTTGTTTTAAATTGTAGAGTTTCTCACCAATAGAGGAATCTGAGATGGGCTTCCCGAACACTTCGCGGAAGTGAGCCACAAAACCGGAGTATGAATGAGTGATGGGATGGTTTTGAGACCAAATTGAATCTGCCCAACGAAGCGCTTTGCCTTGCAGTTGAGAGATGATGAACGCCACCTTTGAATTCTCAGTAGGGAAGTTGTGCGGTTGCATCTCCAGGACCAGCGAGCACTGCAGAAGGAATCCGCTGCAGTCCTCCGCCGAACCAGAGTAGGGCGCCGGTTTAGCCATGGGACTGGCGTGCACAGGAGGTGAAGGAGAGGTAGCGGTGTTTGCGGATGTGATCGCTGGAATGGGTGATGCTGGAGTGGTGGTAAGAGCTCGCCGAAGGATATCGACGAGCTCTTGAATGGGATCCGGTTGGCTCATGCTGTGTGTGAAAGACGAAGTTTTGGTCCGGTCTTCTGTTACAATACAGACTGGGCAGAGACAGAAGTATGGGTTAACAGACTTTATTTTCACACACAGCAGAGCAGATGGTGATGCAGGTAAGTGAAGATGAATGTTTAAAGTTGTGAATAAGGTGAATGATAGTGATACTGTCCTTTCGTGGATTTGCAGGAGTGATGAATGATACTGTTCATTCGTGGATTTGCAGGAGTGATGAATGATGCAACGATGAGGAGCTGGCTGACGAAGATGACTGGAGACACTCACACACACACTGGAACAACACGAGGAGATTTGGAGACGAAGGAGACAGGTAGGTTTCTTCAATGGAGTCCAAGAGGTAAGCAGATAGCATTCTATGTGCGTACGAGACCGGACAGTGAGTGAATGTGTGTGAGTGTGTTAAATACTGGTGGTGATGAGTGAGTATATGAGGTGCAGGTGCAGATGATTAGTACTCCGGGGATTGAGTGCGCTGTGATTGGGTGATGCTGGAACCTGGCGTGTCTGTGACAACTACAAAGTTAAAACGTTAATAATTGTAACAACGGGATGTTAAATCCTACAGTGTCCTTTCAGTCCACGTCAGCCTATCATTCCGAATGTTCATTAAGCTGTCGTGACAATGAGAGCAAAAACTCGCAATCCAAATTCCAGAAGAGAGTGAGAATGCGCAGCTAACGTTATTGCCTGTGCCACTGGACCCTGGTAACAAAACTGATCGGCTCAGTGCCCCTTCGCATTATACGACCTAACTTCGTCTTTGCATTTAATGGATCATCATGGCCCTTCATGCTTATTGTGGCTCTTTGCATTACGTGGTTTATCGTAGCCTTCGCATTACACAGCCTATAAGGCCTTTCACGTTAAATGGCCTATCGTGCCCCTTTGCATTGCATGCTTTATCGAGGCTTTTCACATTTCATGTCCGGGTGGCATTTCGCAAGTTAGCCCGCACGTTCATTGGGCCATACCAGATAAACAAGGTGTTAAGTCGGGTGGCAGTAAGGCTCAAGTTACACCTGGTCCTACACTTGGTTGGGTACACCCAGTCTTCCATGTTTCTTGGGTCAAGCCTGTGTTTCGTGCTCGCCTTAACCCATCCATTTCTGTCCCTCCCCTGTCTCGTGGATGGTTTTCCAGTCTTCACTGTCAGAAGGTTGCTGAATGTCAGATGTCAAGGTTGAGCTTTCAGTATCTTGTGGACTGGGAAGGATACGGTCCGGAGTAGAGGAGTTGGATTCTAGCTCGGGATATTGTGGACCGGTCACTGATCGAGGACTTCTACCAGAAGTGTGGTAGACCTCTCCCTGGGGCGCTCCTGGGGGGATACTGTCATGTCCCTGGGCTGATCTGTCATGTGTTTGTGTTTGTTTGGAGCACATGGGTTCAATTTGATAGTTATCCAGCCCCCTTGTTATTCCATTCTTTACCTCATTAATGTTTCACTCCTTCCACCTTTTCTGTATCAATTAAATCCTTTAGTCTCCTATTTAGTCCCCTCTCATGTCCTGTCTTGTGCTAGATCATTGTTTGTGCTCTGTGCAAGTGACTGTTCCAGCCTCATTGTCTTTTGTTCTGCCGTGTCATGTTGGATGCCAGTTTTGTTTTTATGTTTTAGTTTTTGTTCTCTCTACCTCTCCTCCTGATTTCCCCTAGGCAGTTCCCCTCTGAATTCAGCCCTGGTCTGGCTCTCGATCTCTGATCGCCTTTGTCTCTGCCTTGCTTCATGTTCCACTTGAGCGCCGGCAGCCCCCTGCCTCAACACCACCCCCTGCTGCAGTACATCAGCTTGTTCTGGCTCTTCAGCCATTGCATGGATCTCTGGAGAACACTACCCCGGCATTCGACTGGATTTGTTTCTTAGTGTAGACACTCATGTGGTCGAATGTGTTCGAACAACCACAAAATACAGCCTACTCTCCACCTACTGACCTAATGCATAAACATTATGGGAAGCGCTCTAGTCCAGGGGTTTTCAAACCTGTCCTGGAGAACCCCCAGCCCTGCACATTTTGTATGTCTCCCTTATTTGACACACGCACTTTATGTCTTGCTGTCACTACTAATGAGCTGATGAGTTGAATTAGGTGTGTTAGATGAGGAAGACGTACAAAATGTGCAGGGCTGGGGGTCCCCCATGACAGGTTTGAAAACCCCTGCTCTAGCCAGACGAGATTTAAACTTTGTCGGTTGAAGACCCAAGGCAAAAAACATACCAACCACAGTGTTCTTTCACCATTCCTAATTCTTAACACGCAATATAAAACACGTCTTGTGGCTATCAGAGCAGAAACAAAAGCTGCTGCTCTCCGTATGTGTTTGTCCGTTGTGTCCAGGTGCATTCAAATGTAAATTGCACAATCTTATTTTGTCCATTAAATTGAAAGATCTGAATAAAACCCATATATTTACCCACCCATAGACCCTCTCCTCAAAGAAATCAGAACAGAAGTTGTTGAAAGTGGACAAAAGATATGGATTAAAACACCAGGTGTAAACAAGTGTGTCTCCCTCATCTACTTGCGTTGGCCAAAACGCATCTTAATAGCAGGTGTAAACAGGGCCTTTCTTATGCTATTAAAAGTGCATTAACAGGGTTTTTTTCTTATGTCACTTGGTAGACAGTGTATGTTCTCTCTATGTCTCTCTCTCTCAAACACACACACATGCGCATACACAAAGTGAATCAACATAAGCCTATGTACCATGTGCAGTACAGATAATAAAACTTTAGATGCTAGATTAAAATGTTTTTATTTATTTTTTTTTAACTCGACTGAACATACAGTATTTGTTTAACACAACCTCTGTGTGTGAGGTCTTGGGCATTAAACATTAAGCTTCTGGACTGAAAATGGGCCACACTTTAGCCCTGAATATAGCCTTGCAATTCAAATAATGCAAAGTAATTCACATATATCTTTTCTTTTGAGTGTTAGCTGATCTAATTCATTTTACAGTTTTTTCTCAATCAACTAAAAACAACAGCAAAAACAACTCTCTCAAAGGAATTGAATGTAGCCAACTGATTACTAATGAATTGTACATTTTAGTTGATTTAATTGATAAATCTTTCATTGTTCACACCGCAATCATAAGCTACCGAAAGTGTGTACTATATATAAAAAAAAACAAAAACGTGTTACAGTATCTACACATGGTTTGATACATCCTCAAAGAAAACACTTTCAAAATGCTTCTGTTAAGAGTTTAAAATAATTGTACTAACAACTGGAACAAAGCTCTTCTTGTTGCTGAGAGTGGTTTGTAAATTACCTACATCTTTATTATATTCTTTTGCCATATCTCTATTTCTAAGTCAAATGTTCTTGTTACGTAGTTCTCATTTTTTACTGAGTTTTGAAAATGACTACTTGTCAATAATACCAAATCAGTGAAAATAAATTATAAACCACATCTTCTGAATACCTTGCACAATATATTTTTAAACAACGGCCATGTAACAGTGTAACGTATTGAAACATTCAACCCTAGTGAAAGCACAAAAGCAGGTTTTGAATGAATGAATATGTGTTACAAATGATTAGTTTCAACTTTCAAGTTTGCTATTTTACCACATATGAATATAGTACCTGAGCATTTTAAAAACTTCAACTTACATTCAGCACTAGTTGAAAGAACAATGGTTAGAGTTAGAATGGTTATGTGCAGGTCCATTTTGATAGATGAGTCGAACAGTCATTAGATAAATGTTAACTGGGGAGAAACAAGCAGGTATTATTTCCTCTTTTAAAGGTTTTGCTTTATCCACTCAGACTGTAACTCACAGTGACGTCAATGGATCTAGAAGGAATAGAATATTTCCTCTTTCAGCTGTTAGACAGCTGGCTAATCTTTTCTGACAAAACTGCAGTAACAAACTGTTGTTTAACTTGAGAAACTTTGGATTAAACCCTAAAAAATATTGTCATTTTTAGTCTTGATGATTAATTACGCGGCTCTGTGAAATACTTGAATCTGATTGGTCAATCACACCATGGTTGGATGCATTGATGACACGCATATTACTATTATCGCACCTCCCGAAAATGAAACAGATTACTGTATGGAATGGAAGGTTGTTACAAACCTGTATGAAAAGATATTTTGAAGAATATGGGTTACCAAACAGTTGATGGACCCCACTGACTCCCATAGAAGGAAAAAAAATACTATGGAAGTCAATGAGGCTCATCAACTGTTTGGTTACTGACATTCTTCAAAATATCTTATTTTATGTTCAGCAGTAGGTAGATATATATTTACAGGATTGAAACAACTTAAGAGTAAGTAAATAGGGGTTTTCCAACAGAGGAACCTTTTCATAGTTCCTAGAACTAGTGGCTGAAGTACCCGTTTTTTTTCTTGCACCGCAGGAACCAGGAACAATTTTAGTTCTAGGAACTCCTTTTGGGGAAACTAAATTTAGCTCCTACTTCAGAGTAGGGTCTAAACCAGCACTATTGGAACTATCAGTGACGTGAGTGTATGTTGATGGGTCAAATGCATGTCAAAAACTGGCACTCAGCATTTTTAAAAAGCCATGTAAACATATTTACTTCATGAACATGGAAAACAGTGATAACAAGTTCCTAGAACTATTCGGTGCGAAAGCCCCAAATGATAACAGAATTTTCATTTTTGGGTGAACTATCCCTTTAAACTCACCCTGCATCCCAATGTCCATACTATCCATCCTAAATAGTATGTGTGATTAAAATAAGTGTGTCTCAAAGCATAGCATGTTGAAAAGAATATGTCAATAGGCCGGATGGTTTACTATTTCTGGTAGATTTTTGAAGTGTGGATCCTTGCACACTATAAAGGCTAATACTGCCCAAAACCATTGCACTTTGGAGGAGGATTCAGTTCAGAACTTCAAACACGGCGGAAATGTCCAACCGATGGTGAGAGGTTTGGAGAAAGGTTTGAGTGACTAATAATCAATTTAACTTGATAAAAATATTTATTTAATGTTATCCTTGTTACATTTCATCTGCAATAACAATGTGGACTTTTATAAAGATCCGCTTGGCCATTAACTTTTAAATGCATCATTATGCATTAATATGAGGAGAGTTGTCCGCATGAAAGACCCACGACTGCAGATCAACGTGCTACTGCATTTCTCTCCGATATGGTAGGAAATTAAATTAAATGTGGATGATTTTAACTGTGACAAGAGGATTGACAGGCCAGTTTATGGTGACAGGATGCATGAAAGGATGTGACAGAACAACTGTTAAAGTTGCAATTGTATGACGTGATTGTATGGACATGGACATACCCACATAACAAGCATTCTTGGCCCTAATGTGGCCTCAAAGCTGGCACTGCTGGCCTCCTGTTGGCAATGGCATGTATCCTGTCAGCCAGAGCAGGGCCATGTGTGGCAATGATGGCACAGCATGAATCACGGCAAACAACATGAGGGCCGATTGTTGGTGGGAGTAGTGTGGCCCAGATCAATCCAGTTGCATTACCTCGCACGCCCCCTTCTGTATTGGAGTGTGAATCGTTTGTGACTGACTGTATTTTTGTCTTAAGACTGATTTATACTTCTGCATCGGACTTATGCCATATGCTACGTGTCGGTTTTCATTTATACTTCTGCGTCGTTGTCCGCGTAGATTTTTCTTTTTGACCTAAGGGAGAGGTTCTAGCAGACCAATCACAGCGCTTGTGGTCCATGTAGAATTGATACGCTGTTACATTTTTGGAGAGGTACACATCAGGCTACACCATAGGTTCGATGCAGAAGTATAAATCAGCCTTAACTGCATGAAACGAACTGTGACGTCTGTACCGAACGGTTCGGGGTGAATACATGTACTGTTACACCCCTAAAATACAGCAACGACAGGTATTTCTCCAGTGAAGCGACAGGACACAGCGGATTCCCTGGCTGCGCAAACATAAATCCCCGTAGACATTCTTTGTTTCTTTCACCAGCATCCTTGTGGTTTTTTGTGCATTTGTTGAAAGACAGTGTCACATACTTCTGGCCATTCTCGTCCCAGCGGATGATAACTGTTCAGTCGACTGGTAAATTGAACATAAACACACTAGGCTATATGTGCTTTATAAATCTTTGTATAACTTAAAATATAAAAACTTGCTGACTTTACATAAAAATATTTTGTAATATTGTAAGTGAACTTTTTTTTATAGAATTTTGACATTTGTGAATATTTGTGTATACTCTACACTAAAATGTTTTATGGATAAGTTTGGGATTTATAGTGTAGAAGAAAGTTTCAGCAGTATTCATCAGATGTTTACAAATCTACAGTATTGATCATGCTTAGAAAACAAATATGACACATTCTCTCTCTCTCTCTCTCTCTCTCTATCTCTCTCTCTCTATATATATATATATATGTATTTGACAGCAGATGTATTTTACCAAAAATTAAAATCTGAATAAAGCTGACATATGTTTTATTATTTGTATATGTTTCTGTATGTACATTTCTATGCACTTCTGTGATTTTTAACGTGTGAACTGGACTTTTAATTTGGGCTGGCGATGTGACGTCATAATTATGCGCCGCGCACCTGCGTCTGTTGTGGCTCGGCTGAACAGAGGTTTGTGGTTTTTATGCGTTTAAATTGATATTAACCGTTCAGTCTATGTTTTTTTTTTACAAGTGATGTAATTATTGAATGTAACATCTGACTGTTTTATGTTATCTTTGTTATTAAAGCGCTTCTATACATGAGTAAAAGAAAAGGTGCGTCTCATTTCGCTCCTAATATCGTGAATCACTTTATCATAAACATAAACTCGGTCAGCTGGAAAGTCGTGATAAGAGAAACTGAGCTTTGCGAGAATCCGAGTCAGCTGCTTCGCTTAATGATTTCCTTACGAAAAAAACAAAACAAAACAAAACACAACATGTTTTTAGTACAGTAACCATAGTTACTATGAACTATGAATTTTGTAGTAAAATAATATTAAAAAAGTAACCTGGTTTTGCTACTGCATTGGCAATACGCCCATAGTAACTACAAAATTACCTATAGCTTAACTATGGTTTTGTAGTAAAATTATAATAAACACAAAACCAATTTGTGGTTTTACAGTGATATGTTTACTGACTCATTTATACTGTGGGAGAAATAGTATAACGTAATGTTTTTATTATAAAATCATGCTATCTATTAATACTCAAATAATACTCTAATGAGAGTTAGTTGGCATGTAGGTGCAACAAAACTTACAGTCAAAAAGAATGTCTAAAGGGGGCCGTCAAAATAACCAAAATGTCAATGTTCTGAAATCAAACAAATTATTATTAAGCTCAGCAATAAGATATGGTTTATACTGTCCCCTCTTTTTGCGAGACTCATGCATTAAAGGTGCAATATGTAAGAATTTTGCAGTAAAATATCCAAAAACCACTAGGCCAGTGTTATATATTTTGTTCACTTGAGTACTTACAATATCCCAAATGTTTCCAACTATTTGTAAATCGTGAGAAAATTGTAATTTTAACCAAGGCTCCGGGACGTGTGAGGAGTCGCCTGTCAATTGCGTCATACCCGCGTTACCCTCGGTTTCCGGTTTTATTTTGTAGAAACCATGGAAACACCAACGACGCTTTAATATATTACATGTTTTAATAGACAGTGGAACAACTGTTTTGATATATTTATTGACAGAAAACTAATTATTGTTATATAGCTCACCACGTTTAGTCTTATTGTTTAAATCTAATTTTCTTGATTTTTTGCGAGTACCATGCTTTACCATGCCTCAGAGAAAAACACTATTTTGTGAAGTAGCTAACATAGCATAATCAGATGCAGCTTTATTTTTAGTAACAGAAATACAGCATCTTCTCCATCATACAATACGTTTTAAAATTAATTGCATGCCATTTATCAACACAAGCCATCCAACATTTAATATAATATTCTAAAATTGATCTGTCTTACTGCAGTGTGCAACAATGTCTCGCAGCAGCTGCCAAGCGAACGCACAGAGTAACGTTATAACATCATTTTCAACACACTCAAATGTATCTAATATGATAAACAGAGCTGTGTTACCTCATACTCATGACCGGAAAAGCGGAAGCGGCGCCGGCGACTGTGTCATAATAAAAGTTCTGCTGCTCGTGAGGCGTGTGTTGCGCAATCGCTCCAGCGGCCTCGTTCAGCTCCACAACACTCGGTCCTGCTCTGCTTCATACTACAATGACCTTAATAATCGCATCCATGAACATGATTTCTTCCCGAGTCCTATCCCAATTCTTTTCCACCGACTGTTGAGATGAAGACCACAAGTCCCAAGATTCCGCGATTAAACTTTGCGTCATCAAGCTACGCCTTTGTTTTGAAAAAGCGACCCCTAGCGGACAGAAAATATTACATAGTGCACCTTTAAGTCAATTTATTAAATATTTTGATAATTATGTATATATACAGCTATATTATTATCATCATTATTTTTTTTCTTTATTGTTATTACTCTAATAGTCATTACAAAACTGTAAATTTCATGTGAGTAATCCCTGATTGCTGGATCTCTCAGGCCATTGGCGCACTTTTGGCATTTAAACGTGACGTCACGTTCATTGTTCTGAATAATTTTGTCACGTGAGAGCATGTATATTCTCTTTGAGATGATGTAACTGGTGTAATTATATATCAGAATAGTAACTTGTCATTCTGTTTTTATTTTGTAGATGTTCATTGAAAAACACAGAAATCATAGTAGTATAATATAGTACTATAGTAATATTACTATAGTAACACAAACGTACAATGACAGATTTTACAAACCAATTGCAAATGTTTTCATTAGAGTATACTCTGTTATTTAGGCTAATATACACATTATTAAATACCAAATATAAATCATAACTATTAAGTCTCTATATTTTGTATTTCTTATTAATTTGTAACACTAGATTTGAGTGCTATTAATCAGGCCATTAAAATCCATCAACTATCACTCGGACTGACTTCCTTACCAATGCGCTGACTATTGAACTACTAGAGAGCTGATTGAGATGCACCCAGAGATTTAGATGTGATTTATTCTTCTGTTAATTATTCTCATCTTAAACATGACAGAGTGTCCAAACACAGAAAAACTCCTGGTGAAACGACTGAGATCCACGTGACACTATTATAAAGATGGCGTTTATTAAAGAGGAGAGTGAAGACGTGAAGATTGAAGAAGTATTCAGAGTGAAACAAGAAGAAAATGAGACACAAACAGGTTGGTTTCATTCTCAAAGTTGAAGTTCCTTATTAAAATGTCCAGATCTACAGATAATATTTATACAAATTACATTTTTTTAAAAATGCCATATGAGTGTCCTAATTAAAGTTTTATTCGACATAGAGTGGTTCGCCTCATGTGTACAAACATGTTGAGATCACATGACAGGACAAATACTGATGCTGCCTTCAAGAGCACCTAAGATCCTACTTACATGGTGCTTTTTGTGTGATGCACATGGAAAATAACAATATTCAGATCCTCATAAAATTCAGAGGGTAAAAAAAAAAAAAAATGTTCACACCATGTTCAAACTATCAGTCCAAATCTGATTATTTGTGTATCCGATTGGAATCTGATCTAAATTACTGACTGTCCATACTGAGTATTGCAGCTGTTCATATCCGATTTGTGTCCCGTGGTGCTCTTTCATTTTCCCTAATTTCTGCTTCGGTTTCTATGGCAATGACGTTGCATAGGTTGACATATATCAAAAGGCTTGTTCGAGATGCATCGGCACTGTGCAGACCAATCGGCGTATGACATCAAAGTACCGCGAGAGCAGATGATTTTGAAACGCTCTTGCGGTACTTTGCTGCGCAGACCGATTGGAGTATGACATCATCGATGCATCTTGAACAAGCCTAAAAACAATGACAGCAACAAGGAGGGGTTAATAATAGAGATGTTTTGTCTTATTTACAACATGACAATAGCCCCGTTTCCACCGCAGGAACTTTCCCCAGGAACTAGGGCTTTAGGATGATAATCGGTGTGTTTCAACCACAGGAACCAAGGTCTAAATAATGTTCTGGGTAAAAATTATCCCCTCAAAAAGTGAGATGATCCTCACTGCAGAACTCCTCCCACTTTACATATCCCTGAACCTACCCGTCTCCGCCCCCTGGATCTTGTGTTCTGCAGTGAGGGGCTACTGCAAAAAGTACCTGCTCACGAGGTAGTACTTTTTCAAAGTTGAGGAACTTTTGGGGGTGGGACTTGGTCGCTAAACATGCTGATTGTTTGATTGGTTGACTCCACGCAGCATTTTATTTCAACCACCATTTTTAAAAGTCTGTTGTGGTGTGTGCAGTATGAGTTGTTTGCTATTCGAAACAACATTGGAGTTTAAAAATACGACCGATGGACTGACAACGAGGTTCAGGCTTTATTAAGCTTATATGCGGAGGATGAAATCCAACGGGAACTGGAAAGTCGCGCACAGTCCTATGTCACCAGACTAATCTTCACGGTACTTTAGAGCGCTATGGAAACGCAGACACCAACAGGTCTGAGGAGAAAAAAGTTTCTGGGACAAATTCTTCCGAGTTATTTCGGTGGAAACGAGGCTAATGTGTAGCTGCCGTGCCTTCTTCTGAGGCAGTGGCAGAAATGTAGGAGGCTGGTATGCGGCTTTATTCCGTGCTGTTGTCTCCAACGATCTGAAAATCTGTCTCTATTTATAGGCTATTGTAATTTTCTGCTTGACTGGCACTTGCAACAACCTTGTTTCTGCGGGTTGTGCTTTGAAAGCAAATGCGCTTTGAATAGGATTTCAAACCACAAATGAATGTAGATTAAAACAGATTTGTAAAAATTGCATTTCATGTGACATTTTGCCGTTCACACTTGATAAATATGATCGGATTCCAAACGGATATGCACAAAAATCGGATTTGGACTGACAGCCTGAATGACCTGAATGAGCTTGGCTAAAGTTCCCAAATAAAATATTATCATATTAAAGCTGCTGTCTGTAACTTTTTTTGGTTAAAAATTATCCAAAATCAATTATTGAGCAAGTACATAACCAATCAGTGTTCAAAACTATCTCTTTACCTTAGCCTGATTCACAACGGTAAGCTTGTATTAATGTTTTCTAATTTGAGTGGTTCGAGTGGTTGCCGTGGTTCGACTTTGCATTATTAAGCCCAAAGTATAGTTCACTTTTTATGCGTACGCGAGGGTCAGTGTACAATGCGCGACACGAATTTCGTCATCAGAAGACTATGCGTATACTGTACGCGCACCGCCAGATTTTTGTAACCGTGCATACTTTGTATTTTGTATTAAATGCACATAATTTTTTCAGTAATTAGTTTATCTACAAGGTGGCAACCTTGCCCTGGGGGCGTCAATTCACAAGATAGTCAAAGAAAAATTGCATAAACAGCTCATGCAAGCTACAGTGACGATAGAGGCCTATATAGACGAGAGATAGAGGTTAGAAGGTACCCTCATTTCTACAACTCTAGCATGAAAGAATACAAAGATATTTAACTCGTGGTGAGAGATTACTCAAAACTATGCATGCGTTGAAAGCCCGTGTATGCGTATGAGTAAAATGAAGTATACTTTACAAGGCTGTGTGTTCGTCTAAAAACTAAGTATACCCAGGGTTTAATGTCACGTCTGTATATATAAAGGTGTCCTGGCTAGTAGGCTATATCACATGTGTGGATGCTGCAGGTGCTGCATTTGTAGCCTCTTCTTACAGCAGCTGGAATAATTAAACTTATCGTTTTGATGGTGGCTTGTTATCAAGAAAGTTGAAAACGACAATTATCATTGACAACTGGTGAATTACCAGTAGTAAAAAGCATAAGACTTTGGACTACGGAGAGACTACAGCAAAAAATGGAATGTGATCGGGCCTGTGTGAAAACAAGAATAAATATCGGCAGGGCCTTTGAAAGGTGGCGTGTTATAAGGAACATTAAATTGCTTTTTGAGGTTAAAAGAACAATTTCTTTAGATGAAATTCAAATAGTATGACAATTAGAGGTACAGAAATTGAAATCTACAGATAACACATAGCCTACACACTAAATACACTGCTCAAAAAAATTAAAGGAACAATTAAAGAAAAATATCATGCTGGATATCTATACTGACATGGACTGGGTAATGTGTTAGGGACGAAAGGATGCCACATTTTTGATGGAAATGAAAATTAGCAACCTACAGAGGATTGAATTCAAAGACACCGCGAAAATCAAAGTGAAAAATGATGCAGCAGGCTAGTCCATTTTGCTGAAATTTCATTGCAGCATCACAAAATGGTACTCAGTATTTTGTATGGCCCCCACGTGCTTGTATGCATGCCTGACAATGTCGGGGCATGCTCCTAATGAGATGACGGATGGTGTCCTGGGGTATTTCCTCCCATATCTGGACCAGGGCATCACTGAGCTCCTGGACAGTCTGAGGTGCAACCTGGCGGCGTCGGATGGACCGAAACAATGTCCCAGAGGTGTTCTATTGGATTTAGGTCAGGCGAGTGTGGGGGCCATTCAATGGTATCAATTCCTTCATCCTCCAGGAACTGCCTGCATACTCTCGCCACATGAGGCCGGGCATTGTCGTGCACCAGAAGGAACCCAGAACCCTCTGCACCAGCGTAGAGTCTGACAATGGGTCTAAGGATTTCATCCTGATACCTAATGGCAGTCAGGGTGCCACTTTCTAGCCTGTAGAGGTCTGTGCGTCCCTCCATGGATATGCCTCCTCAGACCATCACTGACCCACCACCAAACCGGTCATGCTGAATGATGTTACAGGCAGCATTACGTTCTCCACAGCTTCTCCAGACCCTTTCACGTCTGTCACATGTGCTCAGGGTGAACCTGCTCTCATCTGTGAAAAGCACAGGACGCCAGTGGTGGACCTGCCAATTCTGGTGTTAAATGGCAAATGCCAGTCAAGCTCTACGGTGCCGGGCAGTGAGCACAGGGCCCACTAGAGGATGTCAGGCCCTCAGGCCACCCTCATGAAGTCTGTTTCTGATTGTTTAGTCAGAGACATTCACACCAGTGGCCTGCTGAAGGTCATTTTGTAGGGATCTGGCAGTGCTCATCCTGTTCCTCCTTGCACAAAGGAACAGGTACCGGTCCTGCTGATGGGTTAAGGACCTTCTACGGCCCTGTCCAGCTCTCCTAGAGTAACTGCCTGTTTCCTGGAATCTCCTCCATGCTCTTGAGACTGTGCTGTGCTGAGACACAGCAAACCCTCTGGCAATGGCACGTATTGATGTGCCATCCTGGAGGAGTTGGACTGCCTGTGCAACCTCTGTAGGGTCCAGGTATCGCCTCATGCTACCAGTAGTGACACTGACCCTAGCCAAATGCAAAACTAGTGAAAAGCAGTCAGAAAAGATGAGCCTCCACCTGTAAAACCATTTCTGTTTCGGGGGTCATCTCATTGTTGCCCATCTAGTGCACCTGTTTCATTAACACCAAAGAAGCTGAAACTGATTAACAATTAACTGATTAAATTATATTCTTGGGCATGATAAGCAAGCTAACATTCAGTACATTCTATACATCTCATTCTATATATTTTAGCATGTCAAGATCAGCTGCGTTTTTGAAGAATGCATGTGCATAAATGTGTAAGGAAACCCCCTTAATATGACAAAGCAATTGAATCCACGATGAATCACACATAAAATAAAACAAAACGAAATAGTTCTCAGATGCCATGTTCATTACAGGAGCATTAGAAAAAGCTGCTGAGTGAATGAAATGTGTGATTATATAGCCTACAGAAGTAGTGACAGAACACACGACAAATAACTTGGGCCTTTTTTATTATTCTAATAAAACTCTCAGCTTTTAGCTACATCACAAATTTCAACGGCAGCGGAGCCTACAATAACATTGTTCAAACATGCACAATAACACATAATTGACAAATAACAATAAGTTTGGGATATGTGGTAGATTTCCCCTACACACCTGACCTAAATTAACCTGGTGTCCCTGACACCTACAATAATTATCCTCAGGTGAATCCCACTCTGCCCACAAGGGTTGTAGTGTAACTGCTTTGACCGCATATGATGCCTAAGAGGTATACAGGTGCTGGTCATATAATTAGAATATCATCAAAAAGTTGATTTATTTCACTAATTCCATTCAAAAAGTGAAACTTGTGTATTATATTCATTCATTACACACAGACTGATATATTTCAAATGTTTATTTCTTTTAATTTTGATGATTATAACTGACAACTAAGGAAAATCCCAAATTCAGTATCTCAGAAAATTAGAATATTGTGAAAAGGTTCAATATTGAAGACACCTGGTGCCACACTCTAATCAGCTAATTAACTCAAAACACCTGCAAAGGCCTTTAAATGGTCTCTCAGTCTAGTTCTGTAGGCTACACAATCTTGGGAAAGACTGCTGACTTGACAGTTGTCCAAAAGACAACCATTGACACCTTGCACAAGGAGGGCAAGACACAAAAGGTCATTGCAAAAGAGGCTGGCTGTTCACAGAGCTCTGTGTCCAAGCACATTAATAGAGAGGCGAAGGGAAGGAAAAGATGTGGTAGAAAAAGTGTACAAGCAATAGGGATAACCGCACCCTGGAGAGGATTGTGAACAAAACCCATTCAAAAATGTGGGGAGATTCACAAAGAGTGGACTGCAGCTGGAGTCAGTGCTTCAAGAACCACTACGCACAGACGTATGCAAGACATGGGTTTCAGCTGTCGCATTCCTTGTGTCAAGCCACTCTTGAACAACAGACAGCGTCAGAAGCATCTCGCCTGGGCTAAAGACAAAAAGGACTGGACTGCTGCTGAGTGGTCCAAAGTTATGTTCTCTGATGAAAGTAAATTTTGCATTTCCTTTGGAAATCAGGGTCCCAGAGTCTGGAGGAAGAGAGGAGAGGCACACAATCCACGTTGCTTGAGGTCCAGTGTAAAGTTTCCACAGTCAGTGATGGTTTGGGGTGCCATGTCATCTGCTGGTGTTGGTCCACTGTGTTTTCTGAGGTCCAAGGTCAACGCATGGCCGTATACCAGGAAGTTTTAGAGCACTTCATGCTTCCTGCTGCTGACCAACTTTATGGAGATGCAGATTTCATTTTCCAACAGGACTTGGCACCTGCACACAGTGCCAAAGCTACCAGTACCTGGTTTAAGGACCATGGTATCCCTGTTCTTAATTGGCCAGCAAACTCGCCTGACCTTAACCCCATAGAAAATCTATGGGGTATTGTGAAGAGAAAGATGCGATATGCCAGACCCAACAATGCAGAAGAGCTGAAGGCCACTATCAGAGCAACCTGGGCTCTTATAACACCTGAGCAGTGCCACAGACTGATCGACTCCATGCCACGCCGCATTGCTGCTGTAATTCAGGCAAAAGGAGCCCCAACTAAGTACTGAGTGCTGTACAGGCTCATACTTTTCATGTTCATACTTTTCAGTTGGCCAAGATTTCTAAAAATCCTTTCTTTGTATTGGTCTTAAGTAATATTCTAATTTTGGAGATACTGAATTTGCGATTTCCTTAGTTGTCAGTTATAATAATCAAAATTAAAATAAATAAACATTTGAAATATATCAGTCTGTGTGTAATGAATGAATATAATATACACTTTCACTTTTTGAATGGAATTAGTGAAATAAATCAACTTTTGATGATATTCTAATTATATGACCAGCACCTGTAGTTACCTGACCACAATCAGAACCCTGCCTAAGAGTCTCACTCTGAGTCGAATGACGTCTCGTCCCCTACGACACTAAACCTGGGAAATAGATTTCAAGTGTCTAAGTTGCAGTGCTGAACAATAACCAGAGACTCCAGTTGTTGTCTTAGAATATGCTTTAATCACGGCCGGAGGACCTCGTATCAATCACAGAGAATCCCACCAGTATAAAGGATACAACAGTTTATATAGGATAGGAGCATGGTAAAGCATTCTACAATATGATTGGTTTTTCATATGTCAAACCCTTCTGTTACTAGGTAAAGAAAGATCTGCCCAAATTATGTGTTTATTAGTTTGTTGGTTACTCAATATCATGGGGCTATTATATTTAGATGGTTGTCTAGCTATCCCTAAGTTTCTTATATTTGGACATGATTCAGACACACACTGACTCATGGGGCGTTCACACCAGACACGACTTGCGTGAATAAATCGTGCTATTCACGTGTAGTTGGA
Organism: Hypophthalmichthys nobilis; assembly: GCA_037950665.1. Lineage (NCBI taxonomy): Eukaryota > Metazoa > Chordata > Actinopteri > Cypriniformes > Xenocyprididae > Hypophthalmichthys > Hypophthalmichthys nobilis. The sequence continues at coordinate 24,018,721 of CM075489.1, forward strand.
CGCTTGAACGTTTTGAGTTTACTACGCCGTTCGTCGCGTGCCATTGTTGTTTCGATTTCTGCCTTCGCTCGCTACGTCGTAATCACGTCACTACTAGGGCAAGCTCCTGATTGGTTAACGTGGCGTGAATATTCGCCAAAGTTCAGATTTTTCAACTTGCCCGAAGCGCTCAATTCGCGTCGCAGGATGTCTGTCGTTTCTTTGCATTGACTTAACATGTAAATTACTCGCGCTTAACGCTTAATTTGCGTCTGGTGTGAACGCACTGTTAGGCCCAAGGTTTGAGGACATTTAGGTTTCAGGTTTGTATAATAAAAACCTAATTTTTCTCAACTTTATTTGTTGACCCCTTCCTTCTTATTAAATCCTACGATATAGTTTTTTGCCTGCTCCTGCAAGTTTTGTGTTGGGTCCCGAGGGATCCCAATCCCAAAGCAGTCTACTGTGGGTTTTTGATAAGTGGTTTGATAACTGCCAGTTTGAAAGTATAAGGCGTGTCTTTAAGGAAGAAAACAGTTAACAATATTGACAAGATGTTCTGATATTACAGGTTACACCTCTTTCAGTAGCTTTGTGGGTATAAGGTCTAACATACATATTGTTGGATTTAATGCTTTTTGATATCCATTGCTTTGTGCTGTTTAACTGGGGTTAACTTGTATTTGTCTTTTTCTGCTTTAGACCTGATAGTGCTGAAAGTTGAGAGTCAAGAACTGAATGATATGGAAGAAAAAGACCTTCATGAGAAACATCATGAGTTCATCACTGGAGAAAATTTTTTTAGTGACTCGCAGACTGAAAAGACTTCCTCACAAAAAACAGGAACTACAAACTTTAAAGTCCACATGAGAATTCACACTGGAGAGAGCCGTTTCACTTGCCAACAGTGTGGGAAAAGTTTCTCACTGAAAGGAAATCTTAAAAAACACATGAAAATTCACACCGGAGAGAAGCCTTACACCTGCCTTCAGTGTGGAAAGAGATTTACACAGAAAAAAAACCTTGATGCTCACATGAGAATTCACACTGGACATACCCCTTATACCTGCAAACTGTGTGGGAAGAGCTTCTCACTAAAAGGAAATCTTAAAACTCACATGAGAATTCATTCCGGAGAAAAGCCATTCATATGCCCTCAGTGTGGAAAAAGTTTTAGACAGAAAAAAAACCTTGATGCTCATATGAGAATTCACACTGGACAGACCCCTTATACCTGCAAACTGTGTGGGAAGAGTTTCTCACTAAAAGGAAATCTTACAACTCACATGAGAGTTCACACAGGGGCGAGCCCTTTCACCTGCGAACAGTGTGAAAAGAGTTTCTCACTAAAAGGAAATCTTAAAAAACACATGAAAATTCACACTGGAGAGAAGCCTTTCACCTGCCTTCAGTGTGGAAAAAGTTTTAGACAGAAAAAAAACCTTGATGCCCACATGAGAATTCACACTGGACAGACACCTTATACCTGCAAACTGTGTAAGAAGAGTTTCTCACTAAAAGGAAATCTTAAAACTCACATGAGAATTCACACTGGAGAAAAGCCATTCATATGCCCTCAGTGTGGAAAAAGTTTTAGACAGAAAAACAACCTTAATGACCACATGAGAAGTCACACTGGAGAGAGTCCTTACACCTGCAAACTGTGTGGGAAGAGCTTCTCACGTAAAGATAGTTTTAGGATACACATGAGAATTCACACTGGAGAGAAGCCGTGTGTATGTAGTCAGTGTGGAAAGAGTTTCAGATGTAAAGGTACCCTTAATCACCATATGAAGATTCACTCAAGAAAGGACTATTTTATATGTCATCAGTGTGGAAGGAGTTTCCCGGACAGAAAACATCTTAAGAATCATGTAATAACTCACACTGGAGAAAAACCTTTCATGTGTCATCACTGTGGAAAGACTTGCATAAACAAATCAAACCTTGAGGTTCACATAAGAGTTCACACTGGAGAGAAGCCTTTCACCTGCCCTCAGTGTGGAAAGAGTTTCACACGTAAAGGAAACCTTAACATTCACATTAGAGTTCACAAAGGAGAGAGGCCTTACAAGTGTCTTCAGTGTGAGAAGAGTTTCACCTTTCACACAATCCTGAAACGTCATTTGCAAACTCATTCTGGAAAGAAAATGCCGTGTTCCTCAGTGTGAAAATGGAGCAATTCCAACAATCACCTGCACATTCACTTTGGAGGAAATCACACTTACAGACATTTGCATGAGTTTTTTTTTTTTTATGCGTGAGACCATGTTTGTGTTCTTTGTGAGAGACTATGGCACCAGAAAATGCATATCTGCGTGAAATTGAAACTATGTTCACGCCACAGCTGATCGTGGGCCACATCTGGTTGTCCACCTTCAGGACCACTTCTTTAAATTTTATTTTTCTGCTTTTGTATTTTCTTTTGTGCATATGGTCTTCGGTGGAGAATATCTCCTATAGTTTAAAATTCTGTCTTGCAGTCAAATGACAATGTACCTGAAAGATTATAAATAAAAGGACAAACTGAATCAAATAATGAACATTGCACTGCATTATTTGATTCATCTTTACTGAATGAATGTTTTCAATCTGGACTTTAATATGGCTACTGTTGGGGCTCATCCGGTGGTATCTGGAAGCTGGTTCCTGCTGTGATTGTGTAAAAGCTAAACATTCTAGCTGTTTCTAGCTTATTTAGTCAAGTCAATTTAAGTTTACTGACAATTAAGGAACCCTGGGAATATCCAGCAATTTTATCAGGAAAAAACATGGAAATATTTTATTATTTATGCTTGGCTCTGAAATGTATTTTATTAGCACACCTGATTCTTTGTTGTATTTCCGGTAGCCTGTATGTACATATACTTATTTTTGAAGAAATAAACAATCCTAAACAGTTTGCCTTTCTTTTCATGTTAAATAATAGAGAAAGTAATTTAAATCCTATAAAAGAATTCATTCATTCTCCAAACCACTTGTCTTATGCAGGTTTGGGGGATGCTGTAGCCTTTCCCAGTATATCTTGGGCTGAAGGTAGGGGAACACCTTAGGCCTTGTCCACACTAATACATTTTCTCTCCGTTTTGGCCTCCCGTCCACACCGAGACAGCAATTTTGTTATGGAAGACAGCTGTTTGAAAACACTGTTTTTGCGTTGTAGCATGGACTGTTAAAACAGAGGTATTTGAAAACGATGAATCATGTTTAGGCGTGACGCATATTGACGCGTGACTGCAAAGGCAGTCAATGGAGAGACAGCCATCTCTTAAATTTCATTAAAAAAAATCTTCATTTGTGTTCTGAAGATGAACGAAAGTCTTACGAGTTTGGAACAACATGAGGGTGATTAATTAATTAAATGATTTTCATTTTGGGGTGAACTAACCCTTGAAGTGTTGGATTTCTCATACAGTATATTAAGTACTCTGCAGATATTATGCAGACCCTGTCTCCCCCAAACAAAGCCGTTGTGGTCTATATGCACATGTTGGGGCATATGTAATTCTATTCTCTTTGCTGACACCTTACAAAGAATTTTTAAATCATTTTTCAGAAGAGAAATTGGTCTGTATGAACGGCATTCATTTGGCGGTTTGCCAGGTTCTAACAACAGTGTAATCACTGCAGTGTTTAGAGAGGAAGGCAAAGCCCCATTTTTCGATGATAAAATGTTGTATATTCCTATCGGTTTGCCATCCTGCACTGCTAATCACTTATAAACAGGCTAGGGAGGGTTACTTTAAAAATGTATTCCATTACAGTTACAAATTACTTCATAAAAAAAGTATTCAGCAACGTAATCCGAATACTACAATATGAAAGTAATGTAATCTGATTACTTCAAGGTCACATATATTATAAATAAAAGAAAGAAAGAAAAAAAAGAAATTCAACTTTACTATTAATAAATAGTATTTTTAATTTAATTATTTCTTCTCTATTTCTTCACGTTTTTAAATGTTACACGTTACATACTTTTGAATGGGTCTCAACAATAAAATTTTTTACAAATCTGATAAATTATCTATTGCAATATTAATATCATTGTTGTTGTTTAGAGCTTAAAAATATAAAAGTCACATCAGATTATGGTCAAACATTTCTGTTTATGTTTGTTCTGCTTTAATTTTAATATTTAGCATTTTGGTTACTTTTAAAACCTATTAAAAAGTAAGCAATCATGTCTCATTTCCACAACTTGGGAATACACAGCCCTGAAGAAAAAAAAATTATATATATATGGCTATTCAGACATCTAGTGGCTACAGTATGGTATTACAGATTATTTTTTAGTCCTTTGATAAAGAAAGTGTTTTCGTAGCTGGAAGGCGGAGTTTGCACTGACTGTACAACCATGTTGTTTGCATTTTCTTCTTTGAAAACAAAATAGCAGCGAAATTTCCATGAATTGAAAGCATTTTTCCCCGCGGGCAGCATCGTTTCAACTAGCAACAGTGATTCAATCTGCGTCTGAGGAGATTGTAGACGGGTGTTATTTGCGCATACACCAGTGGGTGGCTCACGTGAGTCATCACTGCCAACAGAACCAGGAAATACTGTGTAATCAAACAGCGCTTAATATGTGTTATTATTTATTGTTTCCATGATGACGCGTCATGATTGTCATGTGCCACACTGTATGACGGATGAATCGATGAATCTGATATTCCAATTCTCATATATTTGCAAGTGAGTGTTTCATCATTTAAAAACCTACATCATGATCTTGATCTTAATCTATAATGCGAGATGAGCGCCTCCTTGTTTGTTTGCGCTTTAGTTCAGAGAGTCCTGTCAGTCAGATTTATAAGCTACAGCACGTGAATTCATCCATTTGTACCGAAATACATGTGGCCGGTGAACTGGGAGAAGAATACAGTGAGCTTTATAGTTATTTACACAATGTGTATCTGATATGAATAAACGTCGGCAAATAATAGGCTATTTGAATGGATTGTTATTGCTGCTTCCATAGACATCAGTGTATATTTCATTGGCTGTTGCGTCGCGACACGTGACACCACAGGATATCGAGTCGGCCGACAGCTCCAGATATTTAGCATGCTAGATATTTGTCTGGCGTCTGCGAGGTGTCGGCATCAGCGAGCCTGTTTGCCTGTTTGATGCGTCGTTGGGTAGTTCACACAAAGATTTGCGAGTGCCGATCACTCGCCGATTTTCCCCCGATCACAGCCCGACCTGTCGGCGAGCTCGTTAACCGGCAAATCGGGCTTAAAGGAACACTCCACTTTTTTTGAAAATAGGCTCATTTTCCAACTCCCCTAGAGTTAAACAGTTGAGTTTTACCGTTTTCGAATCCATTCAGCCGATCTTCGGGTCTGGCAGTACCACTTTTAGCATAGCTTAGAATAGTTCATTCAATCTGATGAGACCAATAGCATCTCGATCAAAAAAATGACCAAAGAGTTTCGATATTTCGAGTTTCGGTACGGCAGCAAAGTTCCTTGATTATTACGCCGGAATGAGAGTATAGTTCCTAGCCATATCGGCCTAGAAAAACACAACTTTTAATTTTCTGTCAGTCTTAGTACATGATGTAACTACAGAAGAGTCAAGTTTTAAATAGGAAAAATATAGAAACTCTTTGGTCATTTTTTTGAGCGAGATGCCATTGGTCTCATCAGATTCAATGATCTATGCTAAGCTATGCTAAAAGTGGTACCGCCAGACCCGAAGATCGGCTGAATGGATTCAAAAACGGTAAAACTCAACTGTGTAACTCTAGGGGATTTGGAAAATGAGCCTATTTTCAAAAAAAGTGGAGTGTTCCTTTAAATCGGGCTTAAAATCCTGTAGTGTAAACTTGGCATAAGTTAGCTTGTAAAAGAAAATCGGCTGAAAAAAAAATATCGACATCATATATTGGATCGGCCAGAGAAAAACCCTTATCGGTCGACCAGCTAACCAATTATTTTTAAATTGTTCAAAAACTAGTTCTTGTCTATTTAGAAAGATCGAATATTAGGCAATGTTTAGCAAATACATAACCCACAGATAAAACCAGCTTCCAGATGTCATCAGAGGAGCCCCAACAGTATATTAATGTACAGATTGAAAACATTTTGTACCAGTGCATTAATTCACCAAAGAATAATCTAATAATACAGTGGAATGTTTGTCCTTTTACTTAAAATTTTAATTTACACTGCACCATTTCACAGCAATACTGAAGTTGATCTTAATTCAGACATATTGATCTGAATCAAATATGAAGCCTCAACTCAATGAAAATTAATTTCATACAGATACATATCTTGGTGCTATTTTAAATTTCAAACCTTTCACACAAAGAACACAAACAGGGTCTCAAATCTGAATGACTTATTAGATGCATCTGTAAGTGTGATGACAAAATAATGTTTTATTACACTGATCACAATTAAGTTGCCTCCCTCCAGGGTAAATGCACAGGTGATTTTTGAAGTTTTGCAGGTTTTTAAACCTCTTGTCACGCTGATGAACACTGCAATTTCTTTGCAGAATGAGTTTGCAAATGACGTTTCAGGTCTGTGTGAAATGCGAAACTCTTTTTACACTGAAGACACTTGTAAGGCTTTTCTCCAGTGTGAACTCTCATGTGAATCTTTAGGTTTGCTTTGTTTGAGCGAGTCTTTCCACAATGATGGCACATGAAAGGCTTCTCTCCAATGTGAGTTATTACATGTTTCGTAAGGTGATCGCTGTCTGTGAAACTCATTCCACACTGATGACATATAAAACGGTTTTCTCTTGAGTGAGTCCTCATGTGGAAATCAAGGTTTACTTTACGTCTGAACCCCTTTCCACACTGATCACATGTGAATGACTTTTCTCCAGTGTGAATTTTTGTGTGGACATTAAGGCTTCCTTGATGTGTAAAACTCCTTCCACACTGAGAACATATGAACGGCTTCTCTCCAGTATGAATTCTCATGTGGGCATTAATTGTTGCTTTATGTGAAAAACTCATTCCACACTGTTGGCAGGTGAAAGGTTTTTCTCCAGTGTGAATTCTCATGTGTTTTTTAAGGTTTCCTTTTTCAGTGAAACCTTTTCCACACTGTTGGCACGTGAAAGGCTTCTCTCCTGTGTGAATTCTCATGTGGACGTTAAGGTTTCCATTTTGACTGAAACTCTTTCCACACTGAGGGCATGTGTAATGGCTCTCCCCAGTGTGAACTCTCATGTGGACTTTAATCGTTGCTTTATGTGTAAAACTCTTTCCACACTGTTGGCAGGTGTAAGGGGTTTCTCCCGTGTGAAGTCTCATGTGGACTTTAAGGCTTCCGTTTCTAGTGAAACTCTTTCCACACTGAGAGCATGTGTAAGGTTTCTCTCCAGTGTGAATTCTCATGTGTTTTTTAAGGTTTTCATTTTTAGTGAAACCTTTTCCACATTGTTGGCAAGAGAAAGGCTTCTCTCCAGTGTGAATTCTCATGTGGACTTTAAGGTTTCCATGGTGATTAAAACCCTTTCCACACTGGAAGCAGGTGAAACTTCTATTTCCTATCTTTTGACAACTTTTTTGTGAGAAAGTCTTTTCAGTCTGTGAGCAAATAAAATATTTTTCTGCAGTTATGAAATCTTCCTTTACATCAAGTTCTTGACTCTCCTCTTTCAGTGGCATCAGATCTATGGTGAAAAAAAGACAAATAACCTCAGTTTAATGGCACAAAGCAACAGACATCAAAACATTTAGACCAGTGCCCATTATTACCCCCATTAAATAAAATGTATTGTTATGAAATTTCAGACAAAACTGCATGTCAGCCGTTTGACATTTTTCATGAAGTGTGATATTTCTTAAGGCCCTGTTTACACCTGGTATTAAGATGCAGTTTGGTCGATCGGAATATGAGTGGATGAAGCTAAATACAGGTGTAAAACGTTTCCACTTTCAACCACTTCCAGAGGTAGTTGAAAATACATTCGACCGGATTGTTTTTGTAGTGGAAACGCTTATGTGGTTGAATGTGTTCGAACAGCCACAAAAGACCGCCTACTGACCTAACGCGTATGGTAAGCATGCGCTATCTAGACGGGATTTAAACTTTATCAGCTGAAGACCCGTTTGGTTTGAAGATGAAAAACATACCAAGCACATTTCTATCTGTATGTTTGTCCGTTATCTCCGGGCGCATTCATATGTGAATTACCCGCACATAGACCCTCCCCTTGAAGAAATCGGGACAAAAGTGGTTGATCCACTTGTGATCCGATCTTAATACCAGGTGGAAACAGGGCCTAAATTATTTGACATTGGCACAAAATTTGGTAGTGTTCAGCAGATAGGTTTCTTTTGTTTTTTTACGAAATGTTGTCAGAAATTCATTTTCTCTGTATCATTATGTTCCTTGGTTTGTAACAGTGGTCCCCGACTTTGCTCTCGAAGAGCTACTGTCTTGCATAGTTTAGCACCAACCACAATCAAACACCTGAAACAGCTAATCAAGGTGTTCAGGATGACTTGAAAATTACAGGCAGGTGTGTTGAAGCAGGGTTTGAACTGAAGAATCATGGTAAACCAGGGACTAACAATGTACAATTTGTCATTGCCCATTAATTTGCTTGTCCACCATTTTGAAGTTTGCAAAAAAAAAAAAAAAATCATTGATACACCAACAAATCTTTACTAATTTTGTCTAGAATCTGCTCAGATGAACTTTAGACCGAGCCGCACAAAAATGACTGAAAAGGTTTTTGATATTTTTGATATTCTTTTCCATTTCCAAGAGAAGTCTTTCAGAAGTTGACCATTTCTATGTTTCCCTACAATCATTTTGCTTGAACATGTTAAACATATCTACTCGTTTCTGTAATACATTTTTGCAACTTATAAAAGGTTAAAATATATGTTTAAATTATATCTTAAAAATACTGTGGGGAATAGCAAATGTAAGTTATATTATTGATTCTGAATTAGCATTTTGCTGCAAACTTTGCAACATTTGGTATGGAAAATGTAAATTTAAATACAGAAATACATTGCCATTTTGCATTTTACATTTCAAATTGAATATTGCTACCCATAAGCTTCCATAATTGTGCTCAATCTCACATTGTAAGTGCTCTTCAGAATCAACGTAAAACCTTTCCCTTTATGTGGCACACTGTGATAAGCAGAGAGCACCTAACCAGATGGGCAAAAACTCCTGTGTGGCAAAACCTCTTTAAGAGGTTCTGAGAAAGATGTGTTCTGAGCTTAATTTAGCAAGTCTATGTTGCAGTTTCTTATAAAACTTTATGCATTTTTTTTTGTGCTACTGAGATCATCAGCCCAACTTATCACTACACTGACTGCCTGTTAGTTTCATATGAATTTCAAATTTCTGCTAATTACACACAAAGCTTTGAATATAGCTAGCGTAACAGAGGTCAGATAGTAAGAGCTGCGCCAGTAAGCCTCACTCTTCCTGCCTAAACAGGTGCAACCATTTGCACTAGCTCCTCACTACTTACGCAACCTTCTGCTGTGTTGTAATCCATCATGTTCATTATGGTTATACAAAAATTCACCCTGCTGATGGACCTTTTAACATCAAAATCCACAAAAATGAGGTAGATTATTTTCCTGTCTGGCTCCTGAAGTAGGACTGTACAGAACAGTCAGTTTTTATCTAGATTAAAAGACATGTCTTTTCAGAAAAAAAAAAACTCTTATTCCACAAATAATTACATGTAGTCTAAATGGTTACAATGGCCAGGTTTCCATTCAGGGATGTTTTTTGCGAAAAAAAGTTTAGCGCTTCAAAATAAATATATATATATGTAGCACTTAAAGACCAATATAGCTGATGGAAATGGCAATCATCGATACATTTTTGTAAATGTCGACACAATATTTTTCTGTTCATCTTTAGTGCATAAATTCTATGTCGATACTACAAATGCCGCAAAAATTGGTTTGGAAACTGTTTTTGTCCAGGAAAAGGCCTTTAACGCAAATAAATGTGTCACATGACAGAATTAGCCTATGCACAGCGTCTGTGTGTTGCTCCAGTTAAAACAAATTTCTGCAGCTCGACAAATATAAGCGGGGTGTTTGTCAAATTAAGGAAGACTGTTGGAGTTTTCAACACTGACAAATAGAAATGTTACTTCTGTATCTGAATAAATGAAAGTAGCCTACTGTCATAAAATCAAGAGTCTGTTTTGATTTCATGATCAGAAGCGGTTCTAGCCTACATGACAAATGTAAATCACGACACTTATAAATTAAATAATTTTATAATTATTTAGATCTAGTTTGTTTTGAAAATGGATTTTTCTTTTTTTTTTTTGGAAAATCTCTCTCCATTTCTGTCACCTGATGGAGTTATGGTTCCTTACCACTGTCGCCTCTGGCTTGCTTTTATATATAGCCTACAAAGATCATATTTGATGATTTATACCAAATGGAATCAACTGACTTCAGGTGAACAATGACATTGTTGTCTTTCTGAGCTGCTTTAAAGCAGGACTGAACTCTGTATGAATTATTGATCATTAATTTCCTGGTTATCACTGTAAAGCTGCTTTGAAACAATCGCTGTAAAAAAGAATTGTTGGTTAAGTAAGGATCAAATAATCTTTAAGAATGAAACCAACCTGTTTGTTCCTCAGTATCTTCTTGTTTCACTCTGAATGTTTCTTTAATCGTCATGTCTTCACTCTCCTCTTTAATAAACGCCATCTTTATAATAGTGCGTCATGTGAATCTCAGTAGCTTCATTTTTTACTCTGTCATTAATAAGAAGAGAACAATTAACAGAAAGAAAAATAAATCATCTCAATCAGCTCCCTAGTTCAGTAGTCAGTGCACTGGTGTTATATGGTCTTAAATGGCCTAATTAACACAAAAAAAGACACTAAAGTAGCAGTAAATGAATAAAACAACTAGACAATTCATATTTAGTTATGAAAAATACTTGCTGTTTAATGATTTGTAGATTACATTCTATAGATTCCACTTTAACAAAAAACTGCAAATGTTTTCTTGAAAGTTGTTATTACACATGTTAGTGTCCATTTTTTCGTTACATTTACACTGTTTTGACCAGCATGTGTCGTCAGCCTATGGCGATTCGAGTGATGTGAATCACTGAATCATTTGAATTTGGTTCAATTGACTGAAGCTGCGTCTCATTTCGGAGGCCACGTACATCATCAAGGATGTCTTATTTAAGGGGTTAGTTCACCCAAAAATGAAAATTATGTAATTTATTACTCACCCTCATGTCGTTCTACACCCGTAAGACCTTCATTCATCTTCAGAACACAAATTAAGATACTTTTGATCAAATCCGATGGATCAGTGAGGCCTCTATTGACAGCAAGATTATTAACACTTACATATGCCCAGAGAGCTACTAAAAACATATTTAAAACAGTTCATGTGACTACAGTAGTTCAACTTTAATATTATAAAGCAACCAGAATACTTTTTGTGCAGCAAAAATAACAAAATGGCGACTTTATTCCACAATATCTAGTGATGGGCGATTTCAAAACATGAAGCTTCGAAGCTTAACGAATCTTTTGTTTTGAATCAGTGGTTCGGAGCCTGTATCAAACTGCCAAAGTCAGTAAACGATTGAAGTTTCAAAACACTTACGACGTAATGAAGCCTCGTTTACAGAAATCATGTGATTTTGGCACTCTGATTCCAAACAAAAGATTCGTAAACCTTCGAAGCTTCATGAAACAGTATTTTGAAATCGCCCATCACTAGATATTGTTGAATAAAGTCGCTGTTTTGTCATTTTTGATGCACGAAAAGTAAAGGTTGAACCACTGTAGTCACATGAACTGTTTTAAATATGTTTTTATTAGCTTTCTGGGCATTGAAAAAAGGGAGTGTTATTGCTGGTGATACAGACTGAGCCATCGGATTTTATCAAAAATATCTTAATTTGTGTTCCAAAGATGAACGGAGGTCTTATGGGTGTGAAACGACATGAAGGTGAGTAATAAATGACAGAATTTTCATTTTTTGGGTGAACTAACCCTTTAAGAAAAGTAGCCATAATAAAATTGACTTATTACTCGTGAGGTGTAAAATACTGTAATTTCTTTCTTACTTTACAATCTAACGGTAACTTTTATTAAATAAGACTCCTTCAAATGCGACCTCCGGAGGCTGCAGCCTTTGAAATGAGAAAAGCTCCGTTTCTCCATCACTACTTGCCAGTGAACGAATTCGTGTTTATAATGAACTGATTCACGATAAAGCAGGGAGAGAAGTGAGACGCGCGTCTGTTACTCGTATGTTGATGCGCGTTACTCACAAGAAATAACGTTCTGTTATGTTTGATGAAGCGTTACATTCAATAACAATTCATTCATTTTGCATCGGTTGTAAAACAGTAACGTTGAACGGTTTGTTTCGATTTAAACACTTGTTTAATGGTTAAAATACACACCTATCTTCAGCCGAATCACAACAGATGCAGGAGCTTGGCACAGCCTTGTGACGTCATATCTCCATACCAAAATAAGAGTCCTGTCCATATATGGGCCATTTTACAGAATTTGTTCAAAGTCAGAGTTGGAAACTGTCGTTTTCCACAATTTTTTTTATGTATGCAAATTGTATAATATCCAAGGTACACATTTCTAGTAACTGTGCAGTTAATTCTCATTTTGTTATTTCAGAAAGTTTTGTAATATTTTTCCCATGCCCAAATTTATCACTACCAAAACACAATAATAAATCATTTAATAAGAAGAGTTACATTGACTGATTAAGATTTTGTTTACATCTACCTTGTAGATTCATCTACCTTACATCTACCTTTTTTAAGTTTTTACAGGTATAACAATTAAAATTTTAACAATATTTCAGGTGTAATTTATGAGATTTGTTGTATTTTGAATCCAATCTTTCTTTGTAAAAGACATAAAGGTTATTATACTGATTTCAAAGTTAAGGATTGATTAGTTTGAATATACATTGAACCAAACACTATAATAACATCTTAGTTGATAATTCAATATATTTTATTTTTGACAAAACATCCCGTTTCGGGCATGACTGCACATTTTCGGTAGTGACAGTAATGTTTTGGTATCGACCACATCACATTACAGAATTTTAACTCACATACTAACACACTAATGATTTGCATAATAAAACATACTAAAATTCTAATAATTTGCATAACTGTACTAAAATTTAGTTTATTTCCCCCAAATAAACGATTGTGTGCGTTTCCTTTTGTCACTACCAAAACAATGTCACTACCGAAACATGTAGTGAAGTTTCGGTAGTGACAATTTTAGATACTTTTATAAATATTTCCTGATCAAAAATGTTGGGGTGTGGTTAAAATCAGTCTCAGCCAATGGACTAAAACATACACTGTTTCGGTAGTGACATGAAAATGTGGGGAACTTTTTTTTTACTTAAAGTTTCATGATTTAAAAATAAAACATAAATTAAATATTTTTAACTTCACTTTAAAAAAAAATATATATATATATATATATATATATATATTTTTTTTTTTTTTTTTTTTTTTTTACAACAATGGGAAAATTTGCTAAAATTATTTCATTATTTTCACAAGTTTTAGGGGTTAGGGTTCAGGACAGCCACCTGCCAACTGAAAGTACCCAATAAATTATGATTTTATGTATATATATATAATATATATATATATATATATATATATTAAACTTACTGATATTTTAAATATTATTGAGGGATTTGATATATAATAGAAGGATCTTAGTAAACATCTAAAATTTGAAAACTTAAATGCTTTTTGAATGTGTTTTTTGGTTGTGGGACAGCAGTTTGCACTAAATATAAATATCTAAATGTCTAAATATATGGAATGAAAGTCTGAATATGTGAAATGAAAGTCTGAATATATGGAATCAAAATTTGAATATATAGAATGAAACATGGAATGAAAAACTGGACATTTTTTACATTCCCAGAACCAACACAGAATATGTGGAAAACATTCTTATTTTCATTCTTAAAACATTCTGAAGTTATTAAACATTTAACTTTTAAAAAGCAATTTTGTTTAACGTTATGAGCTAAATAATGGAGTTCTTTTCTGAACTCATTCTTTTCTGCATTTTTCCCACTCACATACACATGTACATTGTTTTAACTCTTGTCTATATTTTTGTGCATTTCTGGGTGTTCTTGCTTATTAACGAATGTTCACCTTCTGATTATTAATGTTGCCTGTGTTGTTATTCAAGTAATTCTGTCTGTGATTTTAATTGTCAACATATTTTGGGTTCATTTTAAGCCAGCAATACAGTAATTTTTAATCAGTAGTTGAGTTTAATAAAAAACAACCCAAAAGCATGTTGGGTCAAACATTTAACCCAACGCTGGGTTTTTCCAATTTTGACACAGCTCTGGGTTACCAAAAAACCCAAACTAGGTTGTTTTTAACCCACCATTTTTAGAGTGTACTTTACTGGTAAATTAATACACAAATGTGCTGTTCATACAAGCAACAGCATTTCATCTTTTTACTGGTAAGATACCATTCATCGCATAGTCTCATGTAGCCAGACCTTCAAACTGACGGCTGAAGGTCTGGACTCTATCGCAGCTTTCACTGGCCAAGGACCACCCCAGAGGACGTTTGACTGACATGTAACGCAACCAATCACAGTTTGTTTTGTTCATGTTTAGGGGTGTAAAATGTCAATGTAAAGGTGATGTCCCTACAATAACAGACCGGCATGCATCTAATAAATTATTAATTCAAGAACGTTGTGCAAGTTTACTACAACAATGAAGCCGCGAACTTCACATACTTTTGAAAATCCAGCATTTAATCGATCCTGTAATCCATGGACTCTCACAGTCTGGTTGCAGACATTCTTGTCCATGACGAGATGCATATCCAGACTTGTAGAGAGTTTGTGACAAAAGTCTCCTTTGTTGACAATCGACAATCATTTTTACACTCAAAATGCTCACGAAGAAGACTGCTGGAGTGCGTTCGGCTGAGTCATGTATTTAAATACACTTGCACCTTGGCTCAGAATGCTTTTATGGAGACTGTCCTCCTCCAAAAAAACGACCCTATACGTCATTTTTTTTAAGCACCTTATTACGTTTTAAAGTCATGCGCCCTCTAGCTGGCGTAAAAATAATGACAGTGTCACGTTATGTCTGTCGTCATGAAATGATGTACAACCGTCGTTATCAATCAAAATGCGTGTTCATTTAAATGCAATGTGTGGACTTTTTACACAGTCCCTTACCCGCCGTTTGTATTTCCATTTAGCAAAACTCATTTTTTTATTAATGACTACACCTACCCCAACTTAAACCTACCCTTTACAATAATGCAAATACAGTGTTTGTGAGTGTTCCCTGGGATCGAACCCACGATCGCATGATTGCATATTGTTGTGTATTGCAATGCTCTACCAATTGATCTACGCGAAACCCGAAATATGATGCAGATAAAAGGGTACAATTCATTAAAATGAAAGTGTCCTGTTGTCGATAGAGGCGAAATTTTAGTAAACGCTCCTATGGGAAGTGACAAACAACCTATATGGGCATATTGGTTGGAGGATTTGTGGCTTTTATGACATGAGATCAATGTAAACAAAGCCCACTGCGAACACCCTTGTAATTCGCTTCAACCTTTTCGAACTTTACAAATGATTATTTTAGGTTTAAGTGGTGTGTGTAAAGGAACAAGAAACAAGCAGAGTAACGTTACGTGTATTTCTAAAGCACGTAGTGCCATTTTCTATTAAAAACTAAGCTCAGAATCAATTCGAGAGAGGATTGCGATACGTTCCAGATTCATTATATTGCGAATCGATAATTGATGTATTGTCCCAGCCCTAGTAAATGTGTGCTGTGTGCTTTCACTCTCAGTAACAAAGTATACACAGCAAAAAAAAATTTTTAATAGAAAGCATAAAAAAAGCATCTGATAATAACAACATTGGTATGTTAGCACAAGCTCTGCAAATTATACTCCAGTAAAGTCACGTCATGTTTATTTATTAACCAATGTCAAGCCTTTTGCAAGACGTCAAAAACAATGGTGGAGTTTCGGGGCCATGTCATGTATTTATAAACTCAACAGACGAAATATGGTGGAGCCTCTGCGCACACATCCTATTATGTCATCGTCACGGACCAATGTCTGTGTTTTGCAGCTGAAGCAAACTATTTCTGAGAGTTTGCTTTGGCACACTGTTTCGAACTCTCAAAACAAACTTTGTTTTGGCCTGATTTTGTTTGAAATGACGTCACATCAGTTCGTTCTTCGATTTCGTTTGAAGTATATCGGGGCCTTTACATTACCACCTGTTGGACGTCAGGCAAAATACAAAACGACCTGATTAATGCTATTGCTGAAGTGATGGGAGAAGAGATTAACCTTTTGAGCAGTACGGCCCAACATATGGGATTTAGAACGTTCAGTGACATCACATAACAGCCAGATTCAAACCAAAGACCCTTTCAAAGAAAAGTCTGTTCACTCAGTGGCCATATTTGCAATGCCTCCGGGCAGCTATTTCGAGCATCCAAGACCAAGTCATATCTATTTGAATGGGATAATCCTGAAATCTCAAAACTGCTTGGTGAACTCACAATTGAATAACATATTTCAAATCAGCAACAAAATCTGACATGAATTGTCCCATAAATGTTGTTTCTTATGCTAAAATAGCGTTAAAAAGTTTATTTTTCAAGCTAGAAGAGCCAATGCGCATGTGCAGTCCTAAGCGCAAGTCTCAGGTTTCTATGGGAACCGGAGCCTTAAACGACAGCTGCAGTGACGCAGTGACTTTATCAATCAGCGATTCGCTCTTTTACTTAGAAGGCGGAAAGTATTCCGCCATATTGCGCGTTGCAGTTTCTCCCATTCATATCTATAGGATGGCGCAAAGCCAGAGATGGATGTGCTCAGCACTTGTCATTTATCACAACTATGCTGTGTTTTCAACCACATAAGTACTAGTAAAACAATACATTTAGAGATTGTAAAATACACACTGGTGTCTATTTGTTGGAAATTCAGAAACGAAGACCAGGAGACTTGGATGTATCTTCAACAGGATTCTTTATTGAGAACACGTGCTGTTGGTCGCTGCAGTCATCAAGTCCACTAAGGCAGTGTGCATTGTAGTTTATATAGATATTAGGAGGCAGTGCTTAGAAATGGAGACAAAGCACCTGGCTGACGACCTTAAACAAAGCATGCAAATGAAGTATCCAGGTATAGGAACCTGCTCCAGATTCTAAAGAGTGTTGCAAGTCCTAATCCAATCAGTATAACTATTCAAAGAATGGGACAGGGGCTCCAAGAGCCTTTAAAAAACAAAAAGGTGAGAGTCTCAGTAATCTGACTCATTAGACTTACAATAAGGAGAACAGGAACGAGCAGAAAACTCTTGCTGGAAACTTTGCTTAACAGAATCATTCATCTGATATCATCATCTTTACCTTAAAATGCTAAATACAATGTACTTCACCTTAGTATTTCATATGATGTTATGTCAGGATGTAGGATCAGCAGATCTTAAACAGATTCTTAAATTTGTAATCCGACACAATGGAAGCAGCATTAACAATCAATTCAAATATGAATAAAACACGTTGGCAAATTATATCAGATGCACATAGTGTAAATAACTATAAAGTTTACTCTATCTCCCAGTTCTTACATGTATTTCGGGAGAAACTGATGAATTCACGTCCTGTAAATCTGACTGACAGGACTTTCTGAACTGCGGCGCAAACATCAAACATCTTGCGCTATAGATCAAGATCATTTATAAAGTATTTTTAAACAACAAAACACACATGTATTTAAGAATCGGAATATTAGATAGTTGATGACATGGTAAGCAAGTTTATGAATATTTTGAATGAAAAAGGAGAAAGAAAATAAGTGATACATCTGTCATACAGTGTTATTGTGGCTGCGGTGTGTGACGTGACGAGCATGACGTGTCACCATGGAAACAATAAGGGCAAATGTTCTAAAATAACGGTCGCCTTAAAAAAAATCTGAATATTTTAAACTCACGTGTGAAAGGGTTAATAAAGCGCCCTTTGTCTAGGGCTGGGACAATAAATCGTTGCATCGTGAATCGAGAAATGATTCTGGATCAATTCTGAGACTTTCCGAATGCATCACGATTCTCTCTCGAATCGATTCTGAGCTTAGTTTTCAACAGCAGATGGCACTGCGTGCTTTAGAAACAGCTGTACTCCACTTGCTTCCAATTCTTTACACACACCACTTGAACCTTCTATAAAATAATCATTCATAAATTTCAAAAAAGTTGAAGCGAATTACAAGGGTGTTTGGTAGTGATGTTCGATTCTTGAACGAATTGTTCTTTTGAGCCCGAACTTGATGACAAGCCTGAGGCACGTACTGGAAATATGCATATTTCTGTTATTTCTGCATATACTGTTATTAAATAACATTTTATTAGCTACAAAAACTTTTTTGTTGAGATTTTACTATGGTTTATTGTACATGCAGATTATATTTTAAGTTGTTAAGCAAAATCAATTAGTTTATAAGACTGGTTTATTCTTTTTATATACTTGAAAATATCTTTCTATATGTAGAAAATATCCATGTTTGTGCATCAAAAGTGTGCTGTAGTCGCAAATGTAGGCTACTCAGTATTGGTTAGTCGTATTCAACATAAAGGATCCGTGAATGAAACTGTGACCACAAACTCCATTAACTTAAGTGAATGAAAGGCAATAATCAGCAATATGCGTTCACACAAATAACTTTTTATTTGAATGTTTCAATATGCGTTGACACATATGACTTGAATGTTGCTTTGATATAACACAACAGTGAGTTGTTAGAAAAAAAATGCATAATGACATCATTGCATGATGATGTCAGGAACCTATGAATCGGCTTTTTGAGCCGAACTGTCCGACAAGAACCAGTTTGTGGAAATGAATCGGACTTTGCATCACTAGTGTTTGGAGTGGGCTGTTTACATTAATCTTGCATCATAAAAGCATTCTGAGGTGCAAGTACATTCTCAGACTCGGCCAAACGCACAAGAGCTCTTCTTCTTGAGCATTTGACCTTGCGGTTAAAAACTAGCCTAGAGTGCCAACTGCTGTTAAAAACTAAGCTCAAAATCAATTCAATGGAGAATTGCGATGCATTTCTAAAATCTCAGAATCAATCCATGAATTGATTTATTGTCCCAGCTCTACGTTTGTCAATGTTATGGTGGAAGAGGCGACAGACATTAGTAATGCAGCATGGTTTGATGGTGCAGCAGCCATGTCATCTGGACTAAATGGAGTGCAACACCCTGTTATACTGTGTTTCTGAATAACATTGATGGTTTCTATAGCTGTGTGTCATGCTCTGATTGCAGTAGAGATGAGACTGGATTCAAGTGTATCAGTGTTTATTGATAATAAACTGAAATACTCAGGAATCTTTAAAACTCAGGAATCTTAAGAACAAAAACAGAACAACGAAGCCAAAAGGCAACGATAACAAAGACAACTGAACATGACAAAACACAGGGTTTAAATGTTCAGGCAAACAGGGGAGCTAACAAGATAATCAATCAGACAAATGAACTCATGATGATGGTAACCATAGAAACAAAAGGAGTGGTGGGAAACTGAACAAAGGAATTGATCAAAATACAAACACAAACTGAAATGTGACACTGGTGTCATGATGGTATTAAGAGGTGGATTAATTCAGGTAGGACGCTTCTGAAGGAACTACTGGAAATTAATAAATAAATGTCACTGAAACTATAAACATTTTAGTCTAAGGATTCTTCGCATGATAGCTTTTCTGCAATGTCAAACATGGTAGGCCATTAGGGACTACATGTGGAAAGATATATGATTATAATTTGGTGCAAAGCATCTTCTGGTTCTTATTAGAGAAGGATTTGGTGTACATCAACTCATCGAACTAAAATAAACGTGATAAGTTGTAATATTACATTGAAATTATACCAGTTTGTACTCGATCGCCTCTTAAATAAACTCGAATAAACATCCCAATGTATGATAAAATATACAATACAACATACCGAAATTCGTGTCATGTCTCCATATGTAATCGCTCAATGAGTGTTTCAACCTCGGAAAGGCGTCAGTAAAACAGTACCGTCACACCTTAGAGAAGCCCTTCAATGTCCAAAAACTCATCGTCAGCTACAAAAATGAACTTAGATAGGAGCATTTTGCTAAATATATGCACTATAGGCTATTGCTTCGTATTTGTATTTAACATGTTCTTCAATATTGAATGTATAAATCCGTTTTGACAGCCACCATTAAATGTTTAGGCCTATATAAAATTAATATAAACATAATTATGTAATTAAAAATGTATTATAAAGTTATCAGGCTATAAAAACTTATATTAACTAATATTAACCTTTAATATTATAATAATGTAGCCATACCAGCTGTGGTTCCCTGTATAACTTACAAAGTTGAGAGAGATTTTTTTTCTTTGAGGAAATTAGCCATGAAGTGTACCTGATAGGCCCCAAATTAATCAATAATGAATGAAAGGTAATTGAATCAAAATCAAATCCAATGGTGAAATTTGTGTCAATGCCCAGCTCTATAGTGTCAATAAATGTTTTTTTACTTGAAGCAAATGTTGTCTTTTTTATTTATTTATTTTTTCAGAGTGCACCAGAATGCTTCATTTACATGTTAAAATCACAAAAATTAATTAAAATCATGCCCCCAGACCCCCCTACAACTATTTAGTTTGTATACGTAGTGTTCATTTAGTTTGCAAATGTGGCACACCCACTTTTTCTGATGCACACCCAAAGTCTCTTTTCTGGCTACGCTACTGCTTTAACTTAACTTCAGTGCTTTCACTGCAAAAAATGCTATTCTTACATAGTATTTTTGTCTTGTTTCCAGTCCAAATATCTAACAATTCTTAAATCCAGATGCTTTTACTGGATAAGTAAAATGACACAAGATATTTTTTCTTGTTTTTTGGAAAAAAAATTATCTGCCAATGGGGTAAGAAAAATAATCTTGTTTCTGTTGGGACAGAAACAAGAAACAAGATTTCAACCAGAAATAAGATTATTTTTCTTACCCCATTGGCAGATAAGATAGAGTGAGAACAGGACTTTTATTTTGGTCTGGAGATATTATGTCATAAGGCTGCGCCGCGCTGCTGTATCTGTTGTGATTCGGCTGACGAAAGGTTAGTGGTTTAAAGCATTTAAGTTGTTTAAATCAATACAAATTGTTTAATAAAGTTCATAGTTTTATATACGTGCTGCAAACTGTTATTTGATCTAATATTTTCATGCTTTAATTAACATTAATGAGCGTTATTTTTGTGAGTAAAGTGCAATCACACACGAGTAACAGAAAGGGTGCGTCTCATTTCGTTCCCTATATAGATATCGTGAATGAATTCATCATAAACACGAATTTGGTCACTGGCAAATAGCGATTAAGAAACGGAGCTTTTTGAAACTCCGAGTCAATTGAACCAAATGCTTTATGATTCAGTGATTCGAAGTGCTCGAATCGCCGCGCGCTGACGAGACATGCTGGTCAAAACAGTGTAAATGCAACGAGAACACAAACAAACACGCGTATTGATTTTACAAACAACTACAAATGTTTCCATCAAAGTGTAAAATATCATTAAATATCACATGTAAAGAATGAATGCATAGATAAGAATGTACTATAGGCTATTTTGTTCGTTTATTAATTTGCAGCGCTAATTTTGAGTGTTGTTTTTTTTGGCTAATCAGATCATTTAACGCCATTAGCTCTTACTGACTCCCTTACCAGTGCACTGACTACTGAACTAGGGAGCATATTGAGATGTAGTTGAGATTATTTTTTTGTTCTTTCTGTTAAGTATTTTCATCTTAGTGTTATTTCCCCAAAAAATAAAGAAATTGTCATCATTTACTCAACCTCATGTTGTTCCAAACCCGTAAGACTTTTGTTCATCTTCTTCTTCTTCTTCTGGTGTTTTATGGCGGTTTGGCAAACTTTCGTTCATCTCAAATTAAGATTTGTTTTAATGAAATCTGAGAGCTTTCTGTCCATCTATTGACAGTCTACGCAACGTCGAACCCCTGGTGTTAAAACTTGTATGGCTTAATGTAACGTAAATGATGTCTCCTACTGAAATATGTAGTAGAAAACCCATGAAAGATTTGTTATTTAAAAAATCCATGACATATTTGGACAGTGGGCGGCGTTATTTTGTTTGCGTTCTTTGTGGATGACGTCAAATGGTTGTGCTCGGTGAGCTACTGACACTGTCCTATTGCTATTTTTAACACAACACAACTTGGAATATAATATACGATGCAACATATTAATCTCCAACGCGTTCACGAGAGCACCATGACGTATGCGCATTGTGTTACATGAGAGCGGACACTGTTGCGTGAACACGCCTTTGTGTTCTGAAGATGAACGAATATCTTAAAGGTTTGGAATGAAATGAGGGTGAGTAATTAATGACAGAATTTTCATTTCGGGTTGAACTAACCCATTAAACATGACAAATTGTTCAAACACACAGAAAAACTCCTGGTGAAGCAACTGAGATCCATGTGACAGTATTATAAAGATGGCGTTTATTAAAGTGGAGAGTGAAGACCTGAAGATTGAAGAAGTATTCAGTCTGAAACAAGAAGAGACTGAGGAACAAACAAAGATGGTGTTTATTAAAGAAGAGAGTGAAGATATGAAGATTGAAGAAACATTCAGAGTGAAACAAGAAGATACTGAGACACAAACAGGTTGGTTTCATTCTCAAAGCTGAACTCAGTCATTTGATCCTTATTGATCCAGCTCTACAGAAATTGATGATATTTTTGAAGAATGTCAAATGAGTGTCCTGATTAAAGCGGTTTTATTTGACATGGAGTGGGATACAGCATGTCGACAGACATGTAAAGATCACTTGACCAGGCATTTACTAATGCTGCCTTCAAGCAAAGAGCTTATATTTACAAGAACCGAAAGCCAATAGTAGGTTCCATTGCAACAGCAGCCCTCGCTTCCGCCATTTTGGGGTGAAAGCGACTCTGCGGTCTTGCTGTCGCTATGATAATATCAACTACTTTGTTAAAAAAAATCTTACATTAATGTTGAAATCCAACCTGAAGGATGACAACACATAATAACATACAATCACTAGATTAGAAATCATCATATTCTTTTAATAGTTTAAGTAATGGTAACTAAAAACAGTAACGGTAAATATGTAAAGTTGCATAAAACTACCTCAAATGTGTACTTAATGGTTGGATTCCACAACTGATTACATAAAACGTGTATATATAAGACAATACAACATTTACTGTAGGTGTCATAAAATTTACTGATGACAATTTGAGAAATTTTCTATCGCGCTTCTGAGATTCGCTGATTTTGGGTGCATAAGATGTGATGGATTCTGATCCGTATAAATAGTCTATGTGTAGATGAGTAACTTTTTGCACTGCTCCGTGTCACACGCTACTCCACTGCGCTCAGAGTTTTTTGCAGTGGATTGCCGAACATTGCGTTCCTTTATTCCACTTTGACTTCTCTTTCATCGTCATTCTGTCTGTTTCGGTGTATCTGTTCTGTTGTCCAGTTGGCATTTTCACTCCATTTTCACTGTGCTACCGAAGCCCCACCTAGTGGCTGTTAGCAAAAAAGCATCAGCGTATCGCCTCTTGGCTTGTATACTCATTGCTTCAAGTGAACATGAGAAGATCCTACTTCCACTTTGGGGTGTTTATTATTATGACAACACTTATTTAATAAGGAAAAATAATATAATTAATTTGTGTAACATTAAACCCAACATCATCTTCTAAATTGGAAACAATGAAAAACATTCATTTTTATCATTTTATTATTATACAAGAGTATCTGAAGAGAAGAAAAGAACATTTATTTTCCTTGTCTGTGAAACAGGGGAAATGTATTAAAATGTTTTTGGTGTTTTCATGGTTTCTACGGAAGAAAAAATGGAAATTGACACAGTGAGTAGGGCATTACACTGGTTAAAATAGCTGTTTGCTTAGGATTTAAATATTGTTGGAAACATTTGGGGTATATATAATGTTACACAATTCAAAACAAGTACACAAGTCAAGAAAATGTTACTGTTGGGCGAAAACCTCGTATCCATATTTCGTAATTTATTTATTTTTTCATAAATCATTACTTTTGGTCACCTTTTACGTCTCTCTGTGGGTTTTAGTAAGTATTTAACCAAAATAAAAAGTATTAAAAAGAGCTTGTGACTAAACCTCGTAACTCCATTGGATCCTCAAACCTTGTAACTCCACCCCGTTTTTTGAATTGAAGTGCCGCGAACAGCAGAGCTGAAGGTAAGCATTGATCTTTCTTCTTAGGTAAATATGTTTTAGAATTAGCCTTAGTTGGTTGCAAAATATGCATTGTATCAACAATATTTAGCTCTGAGGTTAACATTGTGATTATAGATTGAATAGTTTGCGGAGGACGCTAGTGATGTGACAAGAAATGATCAGACTAAAGTTGTAGCCTATGGTTTGTTTTATCGCTATTTAAGATTGTCATCAGCAGAAGTAAAATTTTGTAATATTAGTCTATTATAGAAGAGTCATCTGTATAGCTAGATAACCAAATTCTTGCTATTTAGGCAAACTACTATTTTTTTTTTTTTTTTTTTTTTTATACAATGTCTGTGTCCTTGGAGGAAATGTGTGCAAATTCCAGTTAGACGCAGATAGAGACCGCAAAGAAGGAGAGAACAGCAAAAAGGTAGAACAAAGAAGAATGGGAGGTGATCCCAGCCCACAGAAAGAGAATGAGGAAACGACACTGGAGAGTGTAGAGAGAGAGAGAGAGAGAGAGAGAGAGAGAGAGAGGAATTTGAAACCAAAGCAGGTATAGCGAACAATGTGGTAATTGTTCATGAGTTGTGTAGGAATTGATATTTCAATGTACTGTATAATGAGTGGTAATTATTGTTGGCACATTTCACAGCAGTAGCACACATATATACATGCACACTAATGTTTTCTGTTGTTGTTTTTTGTTAGATTCCTGTGATGGCACTGAGGGTGTTACAGTTCGAGGAAGAAAGAGGAAGGGTACAAGTAATTGGAAGTGTGTGCAGAAAAGAAGAAGAATGATGGGACAACCCTATGTTGGGATAAGCGGGAAAGAACAGGCTAACATAGAGCCCCGGGTGATGGGACCAAGATGCCAGTCAGCTGGATGTATGAAGTCCTCCAAGCATCACTGCAGTACAATTGGAGAAGCAGACAGGGAGAACATTTTTAAAAGTTTTTGGGAGAACATGAACTGGGAAGAGAAAAAAATGTACGTGCGTAGTTTGGTAGACGTCATCCCAGTAAAGAGGAGAAGGGGGTCTGAAAATTCAAGAAGGTCATCTACTCTTAATTTCTTTTTAAAAGTTGATGGACAGAGAAGAAGGGTGTGCAAAAGTTTGTTTTTGGCAACACTTGGACTAGGGGAATGGTCTGCCCTTAACTGGGTGCAAGACACAGGAAATACACAGCAGAATGCAGCATTATGTCACAGACGTGAGGCACAAGAGTTCATGAAGAGATTTCTACAGGATCTCCCTAAGGTGCCTTCCCACTTCTGTAGGTCGTCAACATCAAAACAGTACCTGGAGCCTGTCTTTAAGTCCGTGATTGACGTGTATAATGTGTACCATCGTGCTGCTGAGGAAAAGATGCTGAGACCATTCTCAAGGCAGGTGTTCTCAGAAGAATTTAGGCAGCAGAACCTGAGTCTTTACCATCCAAAGAAGGACCAGTGTAATACCTGCTGCTCCTTCAAGGCTGGTAACTTGTCAGATAATGAGTGGCAGTTCCACATACTTAAAAACGAAGAGGCCTGTGCAGCAAAATTGCAGGACAAAAATGATGCGAGTGAAAAGACCATGGTTGTCTGCATGGATCTGCAAGCCCTCCTCCTTTGCCCCAGATTCAACTCATCGGCTCTTTACTATAAAACAAAACTCGCCGTCCACAACTTTACAATTTATGACGTATCTACACATGACACCACTTGCTACGTCTGGCATGAAGGTGAGGGAGCTCTGTCTGCCAGTGAGTTTGCATCCTGTGTCACCGATTTTCTCTCTGAGCATAAGGAGTATGAGACGTACATTTTGTGGAGCGATGGTTGTGGGTACCAAAACCGTAATTTGGTGCTCAGCAATGCTCTTCTGAAGTTTTCCACAGAGAATGAGAAGGTAGTCATTCAGAGGTTCCTTGAGAAGGGGCATACAGAGATGGAATGTGACTCAGTGCACACTGTGATTGAGAGACGTCTGAGAAACCAGGAAATCTATGTTCCAGCTCAATATGTTGCCCTGATGAAGTCGGCGTGGTCCAAGCCCAACCCGTGTAAAGTCAAATATGTGGACCATAACTTCTTCCAAGACTTCACCAAACTGAGGCTCTGCAAGTCTATCCACCCAGGGATCAAACTAGATGACCCATCTGATATCAGAGCCATCAGGTAACTATCAAACTAAAATCATGTCTCTCTCACCAGCCCAGGTCAAAAGTGTTTAATATGTAATGTAAAATTAAAACAGTTAACATACAATACAAAGTATAATAATGCTGTGTAAATGCTGTTGTTGAAATCTGTAAACTCTTTCTTTTTGCATGTTATTAGGTACAACATTAATGGCACGATGGACTTCAAGATCCAGCACTCAGCTGATTGGACTCCATTTTCAAAGCACCAACAAATACAACACACCACCTCAACCTCACCTGCAGTCACTCCACTCTATACAGAGAGCCTGAAGATAAAGGAGATGAAATACAGACACCTCCAAGACCTCAAGGAGATCATACCAAAAGACTTCCACAGCTTTTATGACAATCTAAAACACTAGGAAACACAAACATGCTTAGTCACTCACATGCATACATGTACACAAAACAAAATGACAGACTGTTAATACATTGTTGGTAATTATTGTCATTGTTGGTAGATGCATTGCTGTAATTGAGATCAATTTTTCAATGGGTGCCAACGGTTCTGGAGCGCAAGCTTTCTGTCAGATGATGATGATATGCACAGTAGCAAAATCATGAATCTATCAAGTGTATATTACAATACTATTATTAAAGGGGTCATGAATTGAGAAATCCCATTTTCTTTGAGCTTTTGACATATAAGAGGTCATCATACTATATGAATATCCTGTAAGTTTCAGAACTGAAAACTTTCTTGTTAGTCCAAAAACGAAAATGACTCATTTTGGAATGTGCCAATTTGTGACGTCAGATATTTGAAAGAATGCTTCTGCAGAAGATCAGCGCCTACTTCAACATTGTTACCATTGTAGCCCAGCCCACTGATTCGTGCATGACAAGTAGTAGGTAAATAACATTCATAACACTAGATTGAGCAACTGGAGAATGCAAAATGTTGAGCAGTGTCAGGTTGTGGAAAAACAGACATTGTATAACCTTCCTTCTGATTCCAACATTAGGAATGTGTGGTTGAACTTTATTTTTTAATGAGGTTCCAGATTGCGTGAGCATTGCTGCCTTCACGTGCTCTCAGAATTATCGTAAATACGATTTTCCTAGGTAAACATTGCACATGAACACCCTCCCATTTCGAGGGTGAATGCGATGAGCGTGTAATCGCAACTTCAGAAGTGGGAATTATCCACATGAAGGCAGCATTTGTTCACTTCATTTTAATGTGGATTTCTTTGTAAACAACACAATGGCAGATTTGCAGGAGGCTGAAATTAAAGAATGACGCTATGCCCTCTATATTGGATCTGACAGGAAGGACGCAACACGCATGTGAGTAAAAAAAGTTGGTAACACTTTATTTTAGTGTCATTGTTACACGTTACATGCAGTTACTATTGTAACAACTATAAATTATGCATAATTACATGAACCAAACCAAACCCTAATCCTAACCCTGTAGTAAGTACATGTAGGTAATTAATATTACTCAGTACCTAAATGTATAATTAGTGTAACAAAGACACCTTAAAATAATGTGTAGCCAAAAAGTTTTTACTTTGTCACTATTTCTTTGTTACAGATTGTTTGATATGTACTTCAATATTCACAGAAGGGTCCACAACCAAGACTTAAAAAGCATATGAATTACGCATAATTGTTTCACATTGTTGGTATATATTTGAACTTTTACTAACAACTTGAGTTACGTAATCAGATTATTTTTTCAAGTAACTAGTAAAGTAACGCAATACTTTTTCAATTTACAACAAAATATCTAAGTTACTTTTTTACATTTATTGACTGACAGCTCTCCTGCTTTCATGTTGAAAGAAATGTTGTGTGCACTGTGTAAACATGATGGTTATTGTAGTTCTAGACTAAATGTGAACATGCATTTACTCATCTCACTTGCACAAAAACATTCAGTATTCCTCAAAATGAATAAAAACACAGTTAAATGCAATCTCAGAATTGTATGCAAATCTGTAATAATTAGCTATATTAAATTACACAGATACTTTTTGTATTTAATCTCAATTTATTAACAAATGTCTTTGCTGCTGACCTTCAATGATCTAATTCAGCCATACTAATAAAAATACTTGAGATTAAGAAATAAGAGTGTTGATCTTACTTCTTTTGTATCCTGTTCTTTAATCCAGAATGGCAGCACATCTGAAAGGTTTGTTTGAGCTGCGCCCTCTACTGTACAGGCGTAAATATGTATTTCCTTCAGCCTGAGGCTTATTCATTTCACTTCACTTTCACTATTCATTGTGTGAAAGGGCTTTAATATTTCCCAAAAATAGAACCTTTTTGTTGTTATTAAAAAACAAACAAACAAGCAAGCCCTTGTTTGAGTGAGGAAAAAGTAATGTAACATTACATTTCATAAAAAGTAACTAACTCAATTAGTTACTTTTTTAGAGAGTAACACAATATTGTAATGCATTACATTTAAAAGTAACTTTCCCCAACACTGTCGGTTACACTATAATATAATGATGGATAAAACATGTTTCCAGTATTCTCTGGTCAAAAACTTTGTAACTATCTGAGCTTAATTTAGATAAAATGTTAATAATATAATGACACAGAAGTGTCTGATTATTTTTGAAGCAACAATACCAGCTTTGACAACGCAATGCTTGATTATTGTAAAAAAAAAAAAAAAGAAATTAATTTCCTGAAAAGTAGCACCTCTGGAGATACATCTGTTCGAGGAAACATCTGTTTGACAGCTTTTCACTTACTATTGATAATTCCATGATTTCCCCGTCTTCTCAGGTTAAGAGTTTGGGTGTCATCCTTGATAGTAGTCTATCTTTTGAAATGCATGCTAATAATGTCACTCTGTCTGCATATTTCCACCTACCGAACATCAGTATTCTTCGTCCATTTTTTAAACCCAATAAAGCAGACATTCTTGTACATGCTTTAGTTACTTCATGCATTGATTACTGTAGCTTTCTCCTATTTGGGTTAACTCTCAAACTTCTCCATAAACTTCCAGAACTCACTGGTCCAGAAATCAGCCACCCGCATAATTACTAGAACCTCTTCCATTGTGCACATCTCTCCTGTTCTTTATCAGTTACACTGGTTTTCTGTTAAATATCACGTAGTGTACAAGATTCAGCTTTTCACTTGCTTCATATTTATACTCAGCGCTCAATGCTATAAATCGTACTGTAATTAGAAACCAAACCTTTGACGGTCTTCAGACTACAGAGTGTGAACACAAATAAGCACGGGACCGCTTGAAAGCAGCTGCCTGTGATGGCATGTACATGCATATTACGTGTTTAGTCTATTCACCTTATTTGTCAACGCAGAATTAAGGTATTTCTGTGAATGTGTGAGACTTCTGCTTTATAAGCATTATAGGGAAAACACAAGAAGGATATTAAAGTGCAGTAAACTGTAAAAATAAGGTGGATAGACATGCATGTTTGGCGCGATTACCCTGTAAAAGAATGCATATAAGCGCAGGCACGTAATCTTCCTTTACAAAGTGACATTGCCAACTACTTGCGTAATACAGCGTTTTTAGTCATTTTTGTGGATCTGTGTGAACAGGGATAGTTTTGATAACGTTATCTGTTCAAAGAAAAAACGTTTCCGTTTTTAGTACATCGTTGTCATGTAAACGTACCCCGAGTCATAATAGTCTTTGGACCTGCAGTCCGCCTGTGCCTATTGATTTCCAACCCGCACTGAAGTATTGCTCTTTTCCACCGAAATTACCCGGAACAATTTGTCCCAGGAACTTTTTCCCCCAGACCTATTGCTAGCTGCGTTTCCATAGCGTTCTAAAGCACCGTGAAGATAGTCCGGTGACGTAGGACTGTGCGCAACTTTGCAGTTCCCGCTGGATTTCGTCCTCTGCATTTAAGCTTAATAAAGCCTGAACCTCATCGTCAGTCCATTGGTTGTATTTTTTAAACTCCATTGTTGATTCAAATAGCAAACAACTCTTACTGCACGCACCGCAACAGACTTTAAAAAACAATGGTTGAAATAAAATGCTGCGTGGAGTCAACCAATCAAAATGCTCCGTGAACTCAACCAATCAGCATGATCAGTGCCCAAGTCCCACCCCCGAAAGTTCCGGAACTTTGAAAAAGTACTACCTAGCGAGCAGGTACTTTCAGAGGGGGAATTTTTTACCTGAAACTTCATTTAGACCCTGGTTCCTGCAGTCTGGTTCCACCCTGGTTCCACACACCGAGTACCATCCCAAAGTTCCTAGTTCCTGGGGAAAGTTCCTGCGGTTTAAACATGGCTTTAATTAGCTTTGACATGGTTGGCTATTACATATAGTAACATGGTTGTTACACCACTTGTGACACTGGTATTAATTTGTATTTGTCTCTTTGATCTTAGACCTGATGCCGCTGAAAGAGGAGAGTCAAGAACTCAATAAAGAGGAAGAGAAAAATTATTTCATAACTGGAGAAAAATCCACACAGACTGAAAAGATGACCTCACGAGAAAGAGCTCAGAAGACCAAATCTAACATTTCTAATCGAACACAAAAACAAAACCTTGACGTCCACAAGAGAGTTCACTCCGGAGAGAAGCCTTTTACCTGCAAACTGTGTGGGAAAAGCTTCTCACAAAAAGACAGTCTTAAGAATCACATGAGAATTCACACTGGAGAGAAGCCGTTTGTATGTGGTCAGTGTGGAAAGAGTTTCAGATGTAAAGAAAAGCTTAATAACCACATGAAGATTCACTCAAATGAGAACTATTTTATATGTCATCAGTGTGGAAAGAGGTTCGCAGACAGGAAATACCTTGAGAGGCATGTAAAAACTCACACCGGAGAGAAGCCTTTCATGTGCCATGAGTGTGGAAACAGTTTTCGAGTCAGTAGAAACCTAAAGAATCACATGAGAATCCACACTGGAGAGAGGCCTTTCACTTGCGATCACTGCGGAAAGAGTTTCGTTAATAAAGTTAGCCTTAAAAATCACATGGACATTCACACTGGAGAGCCATTCACATGTGATCACTGTGGAAAATGTTTTGCGTATAAAACAACCCTTAATACCCACATGAGACTTCACACTGGAGAGAATCCATTCACCTGCAAACTGTGTGGAAAGAGCTTCTCACGAAAAGGAAATCTGACGATTCACATGAGAATTCACACTGGAGAGAAGCCGTTCACATGTGTTCAGTGTGGAAAAAGTTTCAGACGTAAAGAAACTCTTTTTACCCACATGAGAAGTCACACTGGAGACAGTCCTTACCCCTGCAAACTGTGTGGAAAGAGCTTCTCACGAAAAGGAAATCTGAAGATTCACATGAGAAGTCACTCTGGAGAGAGGCCTTTCACATGTGATCAGTGTGGAAAGAGTTTCAGACGTAAAGAAACTCTTAATTTCCACAAGAAGATTCACTCAAGAGAAAACCGTTTTATATGTCATCAGTGTGGAATGAGTTTCACAGACAGCGATCAACTTAAGAATCATGTAATAAATCACACTGGAGAGAAGCGTTTCATGTGTCATCACTGTGGAAAGACTTGTAAAAGCAAAGCAATCCTTGAGATTCACATAAGAATTCACTCTGGAGAGAAGCCTTTCACCTGCCCTCAGTGTGGAAAGAGCTTCACACGTAAAGCAAACCTTCAGACTCACATGAGAGTTCACTCTGGAGAGAAGCCTTTCATATGCCATCTTTGTGGAAAGAATTTCAGATTTGAAGGAAACCTTAAGTGTCACATGAGGTATCACAATGGATAGAGGCTTTTCATGTGTTGTTAGTGTGAGAAGAGTTCCACATTTCAATAGTCCTAAAAAACCGTGCCCCATTTTGAACTAAACTGCCAGTGTGAAAGCCCCCTTAGTAAGATATGACAACATTTGAACCACATTAAATATATATATATTTTTTTACATTTGTATCATTAAATATTTGAGTAATTTGAAACCTAATAATTACATTTAAAAATGTAATCCATCAATTTCTATCAGAAATCCCATTGTCATTGGCACGCAATGAATTCTGGAGTAGGGTAGGCCGCGAAGGGTCCAGGGAAACGAAGGATGCATTTCAAAGGAGCATTTGAATTGGGATAGCCTTCATTACACTGCTATGATGCAATCGGCCTGCAAAAAATGCAGCCTCTGAATTGGGATACAGATTATGCAGGGGTGTAGCCCTCCAGGAGTTTGAGACCATTATGGGGTTCTGAACTCTGGCCCTCAAGATCAACTTTCGATGACATTTTCTTTTAGGGGCCGTTCACATGTCACGTCTTTTCCTCGTGCAAGTCAGTTATTTCAAATGTGATGGAAGCGACACGGTCGCAACGTGCATGCGGTGTGTTTTCCAGGTGCATCGAGATGAAAACATCTCAACTTTTCAGAACGCCACAAGCGCACCGCAGGTCATGTGACAAGAACCAACCGATCAGCTTCGGCCTTTCCGTAACAAAACATTGAAATCTCAGCCGACCAGCTGATCATATCTGTACAGGGTGGTTTTTATATGTCATCTCCATAAATATATCTACTAGTAACTAATGCACGGGCTAGAAATCAAGTTATCCTTTGCTGAAACTCCCTACTCCTTGTGGAGAGCGCAGTTCATGGATGTATAGCAAGGACAGACGCCATGGGAAAGAAGGAGAAAGCGGCGCGGCCGCACTTTCCACGCGTTTTTAGACGCGATATGTGAACGGCCTCTTAATCTTACCTCCGTATGATGCCTATTAAAGTAATGTTTATATAACTGCAGCGCTGGTGCTGCTTTGTTTACAGAGGTAACCAAGGAAACTCTACACTGCAAAAATGCTTTTCTTATTTAGTATTTTGTCTTGTTTAGTCTAAATATCTAAGAATTCTTATATCATTTTACTTATCTAGTAAAAACATCTTGATTTAAGAAATTTTTTGTCTTGTTTTCCGGAAAATAAAAACAAAATGAAGTGAGTTTTTGCTTAAAACAAGATTATTTTCTTACCCCAGTGGCAGATAATTTAGCTTGTTTTAAGCAAAAACTCACATCGTTTTGATTTTTTTTCCCAGAAAACAAGAAAAAATATTTTAATTATCTAATAAAAGCATCTGGATTTAAGCCCACCGGCAACTATAGCTGCCGCAGTGTATGGTTGTCATTTTCCTTTTGTAAGTTTTTTTCCAGATGTTTTCCATGTTTTATGTCTCAATGACATGCAAGCAAACAACCAAATAAAGTATTTCAAGAATAAAAAAAAGGTATTCACTTCCTTCCTGTGACATGAGGCTGTCAACTTCCAACCCCTACTTCCAGGAAGCATAGCGAAGGCAAACCCTCCCAAAGAAAAGTAATTTTCATGGTAATATTAAGAATTTTTTGTTGACATATATATATCTACATAATCATGAGATTCTCTAGAATCATCCAAATGAAACAAATCTTACAAGAGATCTATAGTTTTTTGTATATTTAGTCAAATGTCCAAGTGGCAACTATAGTTGCCAGTGGGCAAATGACTTGTAAGTACATATATCATGGGGAAATGGGATATACTGTGTTTAATGGGTTAATAAATCAAGGTTATTGGTCTTGTTTAGTGCTTTTTGCTTTCATAATATTTTATATTGTTATATATTATATAATGTTATTTGTTTATTTTTTGTTTGTTTGTTATATGTGACCCTGGACTACAAAACCAGTCATAAGGGTCAATTTTTTGAAATTGAGATTTATACATCATCTGAAAGCTGAATATATATAAGCTTTCCATTGATGTATGGTTTGTTAGGATGGGACATTTGGCCGAGACACAACTATTTGAAAATCTGGAATATGAAGGTGAAAAAAAAAAAAAAAATCAAAATATTGAGAAAATTGCCTTAAAGTTGTCCAGATGAAGTCCTTAACAATGTATATCCACTCACAAAAAGAATTTTTTATATATTTACGGTATAAAATTTACAAAATATCTTCATGGAACATAATATCCTAATGACTTTTGGCATTTAAAGAAAAAAAAAAATCAATAATTTTGACCTACACAATGTATTGTTGGCTATTGCTACAAATATAACCGTGCGATTTCTGACTGGGTTTGTGGTCCAGGGTCACATATAGGAGTAATTATTTCTAATGAACAATGTAATTTAACTTTTTGATTCACAATGCTCTGTTGGAGCAACTTAATGGCTGCACTGTTCTGCACTTATGCTCCACCACTTTAAGACAAATGTATTTGTTCTTTGTTGTGTTTTCATATTCAAGAGTTTATAAGATAGATGCAGCTTTTTTGGGTTCGCATTGAATATTCTTCGACTTTGATTGATCTGTTGAATGCAGTTATTTTGAGTTAGATGCCAAATGTTCTCCTCCTATTCAAAATTTACATTGAAGGGGTGCATACAACATATTTGCCCACCGGCAACTATAGCTGCCGCACATTCAAATACGTTTTTTAAGGAAAAAAAAACTTAAACCTGGGGAAAATAAATGCAGAACATGTTCACATAGGACACTATTAACAGGACTATATGCATGAAACCATTCAGAAAAATTTGGGCACAAATGGGTTAAGTAAGAAAAGCATTTTTTGCAGTGTATTATTGCTGCTGTTTCATAAGCACCACCTTCTGGTAGAGAGTGAATTTGCATGTTTTTTTGTGTGTTTTTTTGGGGTGTGTGTGTGGGGGGGGGGGAGGTTTGGGTCCTCAGGGTTTCTTATATGTATGGAGGGGGGGCTTCATGGACAAAAGGTTGGGAACCACTGTTTTATTATATGTGACTTGCAGACACACCCATTTTGCACACGTCACTTAAACACAGAACCAGGAAACAAGAATCTTCTGAGTTCATAGAAAGAGAAACTTAAGTGTAGCTATGTAGGAAACAGAAATCTCTTAAGTTTCTCTTTCCCTGAACTCAAGTGTAACTGTTGTGACTCTCTCTGGATGATGGATGAACATGTAACCACAATACTGTATCGGCTGCAATACAGAGGACAGAGAAACAGGTATGAACTCAATACTAGGCACTGAGAAATAATTTCATGTGTTTGTATACATTTTAACAGGTAACATTCACACTGCAAGCAGTGTTTGTGGGGCTCTAGGTAATATAATGAAAATGGGCCCCATAAATGTAAATATTGTCATAACATTACAACTAAAACATTTTTTTAAAAACAGTGATGTTATGTTAATTATTCATTGTACAAATGAATGATGTTGTTGTTAATATGAGGTCATAAAAACTGTATGTATTATAATTTTGTTAGTGAATATCTGGTTAAATTATGCTTAAAATGGCTTTAGCTTGAAATTTTGAAGTTTATGATACTTACACTTGTGGCATAGATCAGGTCTTATGCTTCATGTTAATTAATGTACAACAGTGGTAACTGATCATTCATCCCTGACAGAGTTTGAACCTACAGCCATTGGTTAACAGTTGAAATAAGTTACCTTTAAACTACCTCACCCCACTTTTCCTGGACTCAGATGGTTTAGTGGCTCATAGGCTTTGTGAGATACCACCAGTAAGAGCTGTTTGTGATGTGTGTCTTAACAGCGCTCTGCAAAGACAGCAGTGGAGGACAGTGAGAGGATTATTTGCTGAGTTCAGCCACCCTGAGGTCACATAGCGGATCAGAGATAAAGAAAAGGCTGCAGTGAGTCGAGCTGAAGGCGACTGGAGCAGGAGATCAGTGATCCGAGGAGGAGAGACGCTGAGCTCGAGCAACTTTCACACACAGGACCACATTCATTTTCTGCAGGTAGCAGATCTAGAACAATAGGATAGTGGACTTGAGCAAGGTCCTGCTATGACAGGAGACACAGAGAAACAGAAATCCTCCAGTTTAATCATCATTCAGAATTCATCTTCTTTTGAAACTTGCATTTTTGGTAACACTTTATTTCGATAGTACATTTTAGACATTCTACTGACTTTAAGTTTGTAGCTACATGTAAATGACTTGTCTTTAGTGTATTAGTAGACTGTCTGCTTAATGTCTGATAACAATTTTGATGCTCCTCAACAGACATTCTACTAAGTAACTTTGCAAGTATATGTCAACTTATTCTACTAACACTATTCCTAATATGTTAGTAGTTAGTTCACATGTAGTTGCAAATTAATGAGTTAGTTGACATGTAGTTGCTTTGCTGTAGCAGTTACTTTTAGTTAGTAGAAAGTCGACTATTGAAATAATGTGTGACATAAGTTACACTGTTCATGTCTGTTGATTTTCACAGTCATATTCAGCAACATGGATCCCAGGACCAGAAAGGACTTCCTACAATGTAAGTCAACACAAAAACGCACAAGACATGGCGTCAGTAGCTGAAGCCTTGGGGGAAACACCTTTCTCTGAATATCCTGAAGCCCTATTAAATCATGCCAGTGTAACACACTGGCCAATGGCATTTAAACAGGCCAAATGATGGTGGGTTGTGCTTATAAAAAGGCCACAGCATTGACCTCAGAATCTTTCAACTGAAAGTGAGTCAGCATAGCAAGGTTCAAGCCATTGTAACTTATGCCAAGTTACATAAGTTACATACAACTTATGTAACTTACTGTAGAACTAGCCAATCACAAGAGCAGAGCTGTTGACAGAAGATAACCTATACAGGTGATCTAATAGGAACCAGTATGGCAGTAACAGCTGTCAGAAGAACACAATCATAGTGGTCAGAAGCAAGTACTGTTATTTGACTGCATAAAAAGCAGTGGCATCACTAGCGCTTTCATGAGAGCACAGAATAAAGCCCTGCAACCTTATTACAGTTTTTCTGAATTACTAAAACAAATTTCTCAAAGAATCTTCAAACTATATTACTAATTTACTAATTTGACTAATTTACTTCTTATTAATAGTTAGTCAGATAGTTGTTAAGTTTAGGTATTGGATAGGATTAAGAATGTAGAATAAGGTTATGTATAGAATAAGGTATTAATATGTGCTTAATGTACTAATAAACACCAAATATTCTAGTAAATGCATGCTAATAAGCAACTAGTTAAAATCCACGTTTTCGCTTTACAGGGACTAAATATCACATTATTTGGAGCCACAGTGTAGAAGTAGCCCAATTCCGTGGGAAAACCGCAGACTTGGCAACACTAATTGGATGTTGGCCAATTACATTTCTGCCTCTCCTTCTTTTCTTTGTCAGATTGAATCCTGCTTCATCTTCAAAAATGTATTCATGGAGACCTTTCCATGAAGTCCAATTCAGTCACTCTGTAAATAAAAATGAGTCATTTACTGTAGTGTGATACTGAAAGACAGACTTCTGCAATAGTGCCTTTGTATGCACTCCTGATTTACATACACTACAACATAGTGCACTTTACAGTAACTGTAGGCTAGTAACACAGAATTGTACTGTAAGCATTAGCACTGTAAATGTGCACAATTACTTACACATACTGATGTTGTAGATCTTTGACCCTTTTGGAGTTGCGCTTAAAGGGTACTCTGTATACTTGCTTCAAGCGTATGCGGATTCGTTGGAGGACATGGTCAATGGTAGAAAGGTTTACGCTGTTGATTCCTTCAAAATTTAAATTGTCTTCAACAACTCTTGAGAGTAGGTTTAGAGTTGACTAATCCATTTAAATCCAGCCTGGTTTAGATCAGGTTCAACAGGCTAAGTAAAACAATGAAGGCCACAAAGACATTCCTTCTATCAATTGCAGAGATAAAGAGCTGGCAATCTCTCTTGTGTCAATTTGATCAAGTTTGTCTTGGTGGATGTGGCAGATGCCCACACTGTTCAGACGACGTTGACTCATGGTGGAGCTTTTTGGTTTCAGCTGAGGAGCATGGTACTACAAGAAGAAATCTAACCAAAGACTCTACTTGAGTGAAGAGAGAACGGACCTCTGGCAGCATAGCTCTGAGACGGTTTACTGCATTTGTGATGGTGCTGCATGGATATTGTCAGTTGTACCTCCAGGGAGTGGCAAAGACAAAGAAGAAGACAAAGTAGTCTGACCCTTCTGAAAATGCTCCTCTTGCGGTTGTACAGATGTCAGAGGAGCCAGATGCAGCCATTTCTTCCAGACTAAGCAATACCTCATACTGTCCTATGACTGCCTGCACAGGCCCCATCCTCTGAAGCCATTGTGTAGGGCAGAGGGGCTTTAGAGTTCTGAAACTCCCTGCTTCAGACTGGGCAATCTTTTTTAAAAAAAGGTCTTGTAATTTCCAGACTGGTAATAAAGAGTGCCAAGTTTGTGGACCAAATTCAGTGCATCAGGCACAACGGGATGAGCCACAGGCTGTCTGATTCATAAGACTGACACAATGAGGACTGCAGTGGACATACAAAGCAAGAGGTTGCTTCTCTCGGAGCACTGCCTGAACCCCTTTGTTTTGGCTGGACATGTTTGTAGCTCCATCGTAAAATGCCCTTAAAGACAGGACGAAGCCAAATCCATTCCTGTTGTTGAAAACACCTCATATAAACCTATAAAGTCTTAACGAGGGACAAGATCATGATCCACATTACGGATGCATATGGCCTCTTGTTTAACCCCCGAAACATCCTGGGATCCATCAATTATAATGGAGTACTGCAGGTTGGGCAACACCTGAACAGTATTTGCAATTCTCCTGACGATGGAGTTGGCCATGAGACTCTCACTCTCTTCCCTGCCTAATCTTGTGCCTTCATTCTTTCTTTTCTTACTCCCTGGCTCTTTCTCTTTGCAATACTCCTAACTACTGGTACCCAAAACTACTGTACACAACAGCAATACCACTACCATAATCAGTGTTGGGCAGTAACGCGTTACTCAGTAACACATTACTGTAATATTATTACTTTCCACAGTAACAAGTAGTGTAAGGGATTACCTTTCCAAAACAATAAATTATATTACAGTTACTAATCTAAGAAACACTGCATTACTGAGTTACCAGAACGCAATTAGTTTTTTTTTTCCTAAGCAGGCTGTCTTATCTGATAACGTGTACTCTGTGTGTCGGCTGTTACCATAAAAGTTAAACACAGAATGCAGGAATGGAGGATGACTTTCAAAAAAATTTTGTTTGCAGTTATGCAGTTTGTCTGATTGTTGATTATTTCTGTAAGGTTTTTCTCCCAATAAAGTGGATTCAGTTCTTAAAGGAGCTACTAAACAGGCTGTACATCACTTTTTAATAAAAAAAAATTAATATACTAATATTACGAGTAATGTAACTAATTACTCTTGCCAACTTTTAAAAGAGTAATAAATAAAAAGTAACTTATTACGCATTTCCTACAACTTCCTTACTTATTACACTTCCTGAGTAATGTGCCCAACACTGGCCATAAGTGGACATAAGGAGATGGACTTTATTCTATCATCCATTATCTTCATTTTTAATGGGTTTTATAATGACGACCAAAATCAAACCCATAGAAGCTTGTGAACAGTTTTGAAGTGGCTGCGTGCAAGTTATGCTAATTCATAAGCCGAGTGACAGTCATACTCGCAAATGTGATGTTAATTATTAAATCAAACAAAATACAAAACTTTCAAAAACACTTAGCTATGTGGTTATTTTATTGATAGGCAGTGATAGGCAGTGGGTTTAATCAGTGACATTATTAGATTTGCTATACGGCATCTTACTGTCACCTCCTCACCCTGCTTCCCTTAGTGTTTTTACACGTAGAAAAAGCAGAAAAGTGTATTACATTGTCCAGTTTTCTCCCTGAACAATGATGTGAGTTCCTATGGCAATTTTCAATGCAGCATGAATGACCTACAATGGTGACATTTTTCACAGTCATGACATTAAATCAAAATACTGCCCTAAACTCACCAGCAGAAAGGCAGCGCGACATAACCAGACCAAAACTCAACACGGCGTGACGGCAGCTTCACATTCTGTCTATCTAGTGCCTCAATGGCAGGCAAATATTTCAATTTAGTACAAAAAAATTGGTCCTCCTCATAGCATAAGGATCACGTCCAACATATGTTGTGATTTTCTGTTTATACCTTTCTAAACCAGACTTTCCTACATCTCGTCCATTCTGCTTTCCACTTCCTGTCGGCAAACAAGCTATTGACATGATCTGACAGTGTGAATAGATGTTTTCTCTGCTAAACATGTTATATTGCTGCTCATGGGCCGGGCGCTGCCTTGTGGGTTCATGAAAAGGAAAAGAACC
Source organism: Hypophthalmichthys nobilis (assembly GCA_037950665.1). Classification (NCBI taxonomy): domain Eukaryota; kingdom Metazoa; phylum Chordata; class Actinopteri; order Cypriniformes; family Xenocyprididae; genus Hypophthalmichthys; species Hypophthalmichthys nobilis. Next base: position 24,059,337 of record CM075489.1, read on the forward strand.
TTTTAACCCCTAATCTGATGTGGCCAAGAGGCTTCTCAAAAGTGCTAACATCATGAGATAGTGGATACAGCTGTTATTCATCAACCATAGAATCAGTTATCTCATAACAGAGCCAAACAATCTTGGAGAGTATTTCTTGAGAAATGACTGAGAACATGTTGGCTGAGTTCCTTTCCCAAGCTCCTCACAACCCTGTGCAAATACATGTTTTATTTTCAGAGAGCAGGATGAATAATCTCTTCGCTGTAATCTCCTTGTTCAGTTTATAGGCAGGAGAGCATCCAGCATGCAGCAGGTGGTGTTTGTGCGCAATCCGTCTGCTGAAGATGTACTTCTTAATTGCAAGGATCTTCTTCAGGCGAGAAGTTGACGGCTGTAGGATAACGATTCTGAGGTCTTCTGACATGATTCAGTAGGGTTTCAGTATTTGTGGAGAAAGTTGTTTCCCCATTGCTTCAGCTGATGAAGCAATGTTGAGGGAACCGATATCGAAAGGAAACTCACTGAGTATGTTCATGTTCTTCTTGTAGAAGATGAAAGAAAAGTTTTATAGTTAATCATGTACATGATTAATAGCACTGGGTATCTGGTAAGCTGTACTGAGACACTGCTGATACACTAAACAGAAACCATGAGTTCAGCTACTTTAAAAGATCAAACAGATTCAGAATTCCTGATTTTCATGTGTTTTCTCTCCATCAGATTCCCATCAGCTCACCCTGGATCTGAACACAGTGAATAAACACCTCCGTCTGTCTGAGAGGAACAGAGTGATTACTGGTACTCTCACAGAGCAGCCGTATCCTGATCATCCAGACAGATTTGATGGATATAATCAGCAGGTGTTGTGTAAAGAAAGTGTGTGTGGACGCTGTTACTGGGAGATTGAGTGGAGTGGGATGTTTGGTGTGGATATATCAGTGTCATATAAGAGCATCAGCAGGAAGGAATGTGGTAATATGTTTTTGTTTGGATGTAATGTTGAGTCCTGGAGTTTGTTCTGCTCTCCCTCCAGATACTTATTCATGCATAATAACATGCGGACTGAACTCCCTGTAGTGTCTAGCCGTAGAATAGGAGTGTATGTGGATCACAGTGCAGGAACTCTGTCCTTCTACAGCGTCTACAGAGACACAATGAGCCTCATCCACACAGTCCAGACCACATTTACTCGGCCTCTCTATCCTGGGTTTTATGCTTTTATTGGATCATCAGTGAAACTGTGTTGATGTATCAGAATAGATTGTAGAGAGATTCTAACCATAATACTTTGAGCTGTATGATAAATAAGTAACAATGATTTGTTATAGTCTCTTATTTTTAGTTTAGTTTTCATCAAAACTTGACCCATTACTATTCTATAAATGTATTAAAAAGACAAACTTGCTACGTGTGCTGTGCTAGACTAACTGGGACTGGTCACAGCACTTGCATATTGTTGCTCTTTTGTTTGTTTGATTTGCTTCTGTTGTACTCCTGATTTGCATTTCACTTTGGATAAAAGCATCTGCTAAATGATTTAATGTAAAGGTAATCTATCGTTTTTGTTTTTTTAACCTGATGCTTAGAAATGTTTATATACTATTTAAGGTAATTTATTGGATATGGAAGTGTTGGGTTTGTTACAACCCCGGTCTAGGGTCGATGAGGTAACATAAATAAAGAGATCTGAATAATTTTTTACCGTTTTCTTTTTTATAATTATTATTCAAAAACCCCATACAAACAAAGAAGGAAAAGTGACTTCAGGACTGGGCCAGGCCAAAAACAATAAACCAGGGGTGTCCAAACTTGGTCCTAGAGGGCCACTGTACTGCAGAGTTTAACTCCAATTTGCCTCAACACACCAACTTGGAAGTTTCTAGTATGCCTAGTAAGACTATAGCTGTGTTCGAAATGGCATACCATCATACTATTTCTGTAGGATCTAGTATGAATATTGTGCGTAGTATGCAAATTTTCTGTATATGCATGGGATACTCAGATGACCTACTATTTTTGTCAGAATCTGCTAAATACAACTGAAGTGCACTGAAATGAGTAGTGACGTTGTGTTCAGAATGGCATACTACCATACTGTTACAGTGTAGCTCCAGGGAAGACGAGGAAGGCAGGTTCAAGGAAGTTAACGTAGTTTAATCTCAAAGAATAGGCAGGTCACATCTAACACAGGTAACATACAACAATACCGGACGCTAGACTGAAGACAGGGAGGAACTTAAATACACAATACTAATGACAAACAGCTGTGAGTGTAATCAGTGTCCATGGTGAATGAAGAGTGGCGGGAACGGAAAACAAAGGAGCACGTGACAGTCAAAAACAAACAGGACGAGACGGTGAATGTAACATTAGCTCCCCCCTCCTGCAAGGCGCGTCCTCATGCCGTGGAATAACATCATAGGGGTGGCCGGAGGGGGCTCTGGAGGTGGACGAAGTGATGATGACGGAGTGAAGGAGGGAGGACAACGATCCCCTGGCGGCGTTGATGGTGGTAGACCGCTGGCACAGACCCAGAGCTCCCCAGATCCGACAGTCCACGGCCGAGTTGATGAAGGGCGGAGTCCAGATGACAGAGAGTGGACTGACGGCATTTGGGGGACGACCGACGGAGACTCGGCAGGTGTATTCCGGGGCGCAGACGGAGAGCTGGCGACCTCCCGCGACGTCGCTGGCCTGGGAGACCGCGGCGATGTACTGGCGACGACCAGCGGAGGTGGAGCTGGAGATCCCGAGGGCTGCAGTGACGTCAGCTCGACCGAGGACAGAGGCGACTCCAAGGGGAAGGAGTAGCTGAAGGGGTGGAGGGACAGAGTGTAACGGACGTCCCGTAAGTCCGCTGCGGAAGAGGAGGGACGACTGACCAAGGGGGAGCCGGCCGGACGAGGGAGACCGGAGGAGCCGTCAGTCGGAGGGTCTCCAGCGGAACCGTAGATGGGCGGAGCCTGGACGGAGCCGGCAGGTCGACGGGCCGAGATGGAGCGACGAGGTCGGCAGCTGGAGACGAAGCCACCGGAACCTCTGGCCTTAGTGCTGCTGGTGGCAGTGTGACCTGCGGCTCGACGTCACAGGGATTCCCCGGAGACGATGCAGGGCAGATGACATCCAGCAGCGATGGTACAGGAGAACTGGCTGAGCGTGGTGTAGACAGCATGGGTAGAGGATCTGTAAAGGAAAAACAGTCCATGAAAATGTCCTTGTCAAGTAACGATGATGAACATGATGGGTGGGTTTGGGTGGGAATCGACTCATTGCCGAAGTCAATCAGCCAGTCCTCCCTCTCCGTAGTAGTTTCTCCCTCGTCAGCAGATGTCGTGGGCTCACACCCCTGATCAGACGTCAGGTGGAGTTCCATTTCCGGAGCGTGGGTCACCTCTGTCCTCGGGGTCTCAGGATCTGGCTGACCATTAGCTGCCGGTGGTAACTCTCCGTCTGCGGGGGGCTCGCACGAGTACTCCGCGGTCCGTGGAGAAGATACGGGCTCTGGGTCTGGCTGTGCTCTGGATCGGGGACGAACACTCTCCAGACACCTGACGATGGCTTCCATCCAGCTGAATCCGGAGGTGTCTGGGAGGTCCACGGGACGATGGTAGTTGGCCCCGATCCAGAACAACGACTTCAGGGTTTCGTCGTCGTAGGGGCAGGCGAGTGCAACACAGATGAATTTTTTAGTGAAAACACAAAAATCGTGGCTCTCCTGAGCCACGAGCGTGAACATGTCCGCATAATCCATTTTCAGTTTTGGTCCAGTATTCTGGTACAGTGTAGCTCCAGGGAAGATGAGGAAGGCAGGTTCAAGGAAGTTAACGTAGTTTAATCTCAAAGAATAGGCAGGTCACATCTAAAACAGGTAACATACAACAATACCGGACGCTAGACTGAAGACAGGGAGGAACTTAAATACACAATACTAATGACAAACAGCTGTGAGTGTAATCAGTGTCCATGGTGAATGAAGAGTGGCGGGAACGGAAAACAAAGGAGCACGTGACAGTCAAAAACAAACAGGACGCGTCGGTGAATGTAACACATACAACTCCTACTATATTTCAGTATGTGAATTTTCTGTATGCATGGAATTTCCAGATTACCCATGTAGCAAATTAGCTCAAAATGGAAAATATTAATAATTAATTATAACTCATTATGATTAATTTTAAATATTTGAATCAGTTAATCTAATTAACTTGATATAGCTGAATTAATATTACAATCAATTAATCTGTTGGGCCAGCGAACACTCAACACTGATTGTCTATCAACTTTTCAGAAAGGATATTTTCCATGGTCACAGAAAAATATTGCTTTCTTAGCATGTAGATGTGATCAAATCGTTATCAGTGACATTGGTTTATAAGCAGATCAGAATCAACTTGCAAGAATGTGCACACAAGTTTTATTTAACTAAATCACAAACACTTAGCTAGACTAAACACAGACATACAATTAACGCATACATAGGTAATGAGAGGGTGGAAATGAATTTGAACCGTAACATAACGGGAATGAAGCTATGAAAGAGTCAAGATTAACAAGCAGGAGGAACCATCAGTTTCAATACTAAAAATAACCTTTGTTGATAAAGGGGTTCATAATCTTAATACTAAATTGCTGTTTAGTGTTCAAACGATACTTGCAAATGCCTTAGCTGTTGAGTAGCATCCGGATCTGCAGGCTCAGGAGAAATCCTTGATGGTTTGGTCCGATGGTGCTGAAGTTATAATCAATATCTTTTGTGTTGAATGAAGAAAATGAAACAACTTGCGCTGTTAATTTGACCCTGTTGTAGTCAAGGAAGTTACGCATGGCTTGGAGTGAGTGAGGCTTGCCAACCCGGCTTGGGGGCCGGGTGTGATCTCACGTGACAGCAATCCATAGCAGGAACCAAGAGAAGAACCAGTAGAGACCATGTGATCTGCGTGGGGGCTTTTTGAACTCTCCGGAAAGTCTCAACCTTCGAGTCTTGGTTTGGGTAGACCTTACGAAGTCTGCATGCTGGGAAGATTGACTTTTACAATTGTGTGTTTGATCGCTACACTCACTACATTTGCTGAAATCTGAGGACACTAGCTGTGTCCCAATTCAGGGGCTGCGCACTTCGAAGTGCATGAAAGGGGGGGGGGCTTTGAAATGGAGGATGGTCAAACTGAGGTGCAGGGTTGCCAGGTCTGCACAACAAAACCATCCTAAAAGTAGCGTAATCATGGCAACAGTGTAAAAGTAGCCCAATTTCAGACGTGGCAACAGTGAGCCGAGCGTCGTTACACGGCCTAGCAGCTGTGTGACAGCATTTGTGAGGGGATTTTAATAAAGGAAATGGATGCAGAAAAGTTTTATGACTTTTTTATTGGGTTTTGACATGCTTCAATGCTTCAATACCTGCGACGACGGGACACCGGACTATATAAACAGGTAACATATGTATGGTTAAACTGTGTAATGTCAGTTTTAAATCATTAGCAACTATTAGTTAACCTTGTTTATTTCTTATGTTAAATGTAACGTTATCTGTGAAAATATATTTTCACGTTTATAGGCCTACATTTACTCTGTATTTAAGTCTAAATTTAAACTACAGTGTATTACAGAAAATTTCTTTCTTAGGTCTTAAGATAAGTTAACTTATTTTTCACAAATTCGTATTACAGAAGCAAATCTTAACTTGATTTAGGATTCTTATTCTTCCTATCTTAGTGCAAAAATGGGTACATTAAAATGTCACTTTGTCAATGTTAAAAATGAAATGCATAAGTTGAATACATTACTTATTTTTGTAATGCAATTTATTTGTATGTTCACATAAATAAAAGAGAAGTAATTGTTCTGTACATTGTTAATTTTTTTATGCAACTTATAATTTTTACATGAAATATTCTTCTATACAATATTTTTTTCATCATGTAAATTAAATGTTTTTACATTAAAATAAATCGTTCTATACATCACTTAAAGTACCTTTTACAACTATTTACAACAGAACTTAGGTTTAACATCAGAAAAACAACATAACATTTTCAATTAACAGTATATAAAACAGAACAAAACATTTTGTGTACACTTTCAATCAGCTGAGCAGGGAGATCCTGGTGGAGCTGCTGGACCTGGATGGGCTCCACATTAGAGACCCTGGTAAGGCCTCTCCCTGGTAAGGTGGGACATCATCTGGGATGGTTTCCAGAGTGTTTGAGTACATATTTCCACTGTCCACTGCGTTGTCTACCAACAGGTTTGCAGGGCTGACTCAATCGACGGCTGCCATGTCACCGAGATATTTTCAGAAAGAGGTAAGAATGAAAGAAATTAACTTGCATACTCAAATCAAACCATAAAATATTTCAACATGCAAAACAGTTCTTGGTCCATTAATATTTTGTGTAGCTTTACAATTGTCTTGCCTGTTACAAACAGTTGTGGTCAGCAGGTATATTTTAAGATATGTCAGTGCAAGTTTCTTTTAGTTAAAACAACTCAAACATGCATTTTAGTCTGGGACTAAACTTTCTTTCTATTATATAGGGTTCATATTTTTTTCACCAATATGTAATATCTAAATTAAACTGTAATATCCATGATGTCCAAAACGTCAGTTTTTCATAAATACAATATTGTCTCTGAGATGGAGTGGAGTTAAAATCTTAATAAATCAAAATAAATTTTGACTTAAATTAAGAGTAAATGTATAAATGTGAAAATATATTTTCACAGTTAATGTTACATTTAACATAAGAAATAAACTAGTTTAACTAATAGCTGCTAACGATATAAAACTGACATTACACAGTTTAACCATGCATACACTATATTGCCAAAAGTTTTGGGACGCCTGCCTTTACGTGCACATGAACTTTAATGACATCCCATTCTTAATCCGTAAGGTTTAATATGGAGTTGGCCCACCCTTTGCAGCTATAACAGCCTCAACTCTTCTGGGAAGGCTTTCCTCAAGGTTTAGGAGTGTGTTTATGGGAATTTTTGACCATTCTTCTAGAAGCGCATTTGTGAGGTCAGGCAGTGATGTTGGCGAGAAGGACTGGCTCACAGTCTCCGCTCTAATTCATCCCAAAGGTGTTCTATCGGGTTGAGGTCAGGACTCTGTGCAGGCCAGTCAAGTTCCTCCACACCAAACTTGCTCATCCATGTCTTTATGGACCTTGGTTTGTGCACTGGTGCGCAGTCACGTTGGAACAGGAATGGGCCATCCCCAAACTGTTCCCACAAAGTTGGGAGGATGAAATTGTCCAAAATTGTCTTGGTATGCTGAAGCATCCTGCTCTGTCTTGTCTGTCGACGTGTTGTCAGTGTACTCTTTGCTCCGTGATGTATTTTTCACTCTGTGTGGCGTAACAGCACCATGGCTTGTCGGACAAAGCCACAGTAACTATGGGGGGCGGGTCTTTGCGAAGGGTCAATTGTGGTAGCTGTTGTCAAAGTAGGCAAATTGGCAACCTCAATATATCTGGAAAAATAATCCACCACAACAATATACTGAGAATTTTTCCACTGGAAAATATCAGCTGCCACCTTCTGCAATGGCTTGATTGATTAAAAGATCACACTCCCTCTCCACAAGATTATCACACTCTTCCGAAGTCTCCATTTTAAGAGGGGCACAAGAAAGTATAACAGCTGTGACCAGCTGTTTCCCCAGAACATGTTTGATAGAATAATTGAATCTGAGAAGTCTCAAACGAAAACACAGAATTCTTGGAGGAATATCATCCAACGCCCTAGATCCTAGCAGAGGAATCAATGGTTTATGGTCAGTTTTGATGGTAAATTTTAATCCCAACATGTATGAACTAAGTCTGTCACATGCCCATGTCACAGCCAATGTCTCTTTTTTGACCTGGGCATATCTTGACTCTTCTGTTGACAAACATTGAGATATATAACTCCAATTTCCATCATCTTGTTCCTGCATTAAGACCGCTCCAAGGCCATATAAAGAAGCATCTACAGACACCACTGTTTTTTGATTTGGAACATATTGTGGAAGGATTGGAGGGGAACTGAGTTCTCTTTTGACTCTTTGAAAGGCGGCCCTCCGTGAAGCACCCCAAAGCCATGTAGAATCAGACTTTAAAAGCTCTCTCAAAAGTTGTGTGAGAGTTGTCATATGCGGGAGAAATCTACTCTGAAAATGTACCATCCCCATAAAGCGTTGCACATCATCTTTATTCTCAGGTTCTGGCAAGTTGGTAATAGCACGAATTTTATCAGGATCAGATTCTATTCCCTTTTCACTTACAATGTGACCCAAGAATATAACTTTTGACACACTGAAGACACATTTTTCATTCAGAGTCAAACCAGCAGTCTCAGACGTTTTTAATAATTCTACCAGCTTTTCATCATGTTCCTTCTTGTTTTTCCCGAACATAAGTATATCATCTGCATGACAGACTGTTCCGGAGATTCCTTCAATCATTTGTGTAATTCTTAACTGATTTTCTGGAGCTGAGGAAGTCCCAAAGGGGAGACATTGGAAACAACCAATTGTTTCAGAACTCAAGTTCTGGTCTCCAAATGGAGGCGTGGGTTCAAAACACACTTCTGACACCATGTAGAATCCATTACTTAGTTCTAGAAGATTCCAATAACAGAAAGGACCAAACACAAGGATATTGCAGTGCAGTTGTATTTTTTAATCTCTCCCCTTCTACCGCAGTCTCTCACCTTTACACACATTCATATACCGCCATCTAGCGGCTACACATGCAATTCCTATCACAACAAAGACCAAACCATGAAGTAATTCTGGTACCAAAAAAATAAAATAAAATAAATTCACTCCAAAATAAAAGCATGGCATAAACAAGTAAATTAGACACAGTGCCCCTACTGGTCACTAAGGGAAGTTCAAAAATACATGATGGACACTTCATGTGTGTTTGTGTACTAAGTGATGTATTTTAGAATCAAATAGCCTGTTATATATACATAAAAGATAATAATGTCCAATATTCTTACATTCAGAAAGCATTCAGAAATAGCATATACATTTATTATTACCAGCAAGCATATGGGTAACATATTTGTATAAATTAAAATATCAAAGTAACATCAAAAATTCATTCCATGAATATATTAATATCTGTCCCGATAACTTCTAGCTATAATTTCTCTGCTTCACAAACAGAGAGAAATTTGCATGCATTTCATGAAAAAAGAAAAAAAGCAAAAAACATAAAAAGAAAATCATTTTTAAACAGTTACAAATTTATATTTGTTCTTTAAATTCTATGCTGATGCCAAACTACGAAAATTTCTGATGCTGAAGAACAACAGAAAGACCGTAAAACCCCATATTCAACATTTAAAGCCCATTCACTCCATATGATAACAATAAAGATATAGTTCTAAAAATCTTTCTAAATATAAAAGAATAGCATCTGTAACGATAATGGCAATAGAGAAACGATATCATTGTAATCACTTTCATCAGAATGATTTTTCCAGCTGATGAATGATAAAAATCTTGTCAAAACATTGACATATCAGAATCCATCCTGCTTTAAAGATCTTGAGCATTTAAAGCAGCAGACAACAAAACTACCAGCACATGCTTACAGTATAATAAACAGAATGTTATCATCTGCTGATGTGAACGCGAATGTAGTTATAATTACAGTTACTGTTCTTTTTGTGAATAGGCCTTTACACAGTTGGTAATCTAGACAGTTATTAAGTACTATTGACAGAACTAAGAGGAAAAGACTCTTGTCCAGTTCTCTGTTCTTGACCTTCTCTCCTATCTTGTCCCACATTCGATGTCTCTGCTGTTCGTCCACAGCAGGACAACAGTCGACTTGGGCAACAGTAACATTTACCACTTATGCAGCCATCATAAATACCCACTAAGATAATCGTCAAGGCACTGAAGACAAAGATTGTGGCATAACCTGACAACTGAAAGACAAAAAAAAAAAAAAAAAAAATGTTTTAAATAATAATAATACATATGTATGTTATGTATTGTGTTGATGATTAGGGTTTCTCATGGATTTAAAAGATTCATAAGAACAGAAAAAAATGCATCACAAAAGGAGAATCATTTTTTAGTCCAGTGGTTCTCAAACTTGTTCTGGAGTACCACCAACCCTGCGCATGTTGTATGTGTCTCTATTTCTGACACCCATTTCAGGTCTTGCAGTCTCTACTAATGAGCACATGAGTTGAATCAGGTGTGATAGATGCGTGAGACATACAAAATGTTGCAGGGCTGGTAGTACTCCAGGACAGGTTTGAGAACCACTGGTTTAGAGGGACAGGAAGGGAACTACTTTTCTTTTCCTTTCTTATTTTGCGGTAGAGGAAGAACTAATTTAATTGTCATATAATGGAATTACAATAAAGGTCAAGCTCTTGTGGTATATTATATTTACCTGAGATTGGTGAATATATTTGCGAGTCAAATCTCGTAGCACCGTCTCATTTCTCATCCCTTCAGTAGGTTTACACCAAGACCTGTTGAGCTCCTCATCAAACACAAAAACTCCATTCCACTCTGTCATACTACAAGCAACATAATCACCATCAAGTAATAAGATGAAGATCCACATGACAGGTGGAATCAGACAAGATGCAAAAGCTTTAGGACAGTTCTGCTGAGTATCATCATTTGCTTCTGCACAACAACGACTGCATCCATGTTTAAAAGGTCTTAATAGGAGGTACATTAAAGCAAAGGTAAAAAGACCAGGTCCAATGAAGATTAAGACTGTTATTAGTGTATTTTGACCATATCTACATGGACATACAAAAAATTCTATTTCAATAATCTCTTCCAATCCAAGTAACAAAAGGCTTAATGGAAAAGAGCTAAAAACAGGGGTTTGGAGCAGGTAATTATGTAGCTGCTTTAGAAGATCTAGTTCTTTAGGCATCTTCTGAGGGAGGTTTGATGATGCTTTTGGCTGCTTCTTTCTCTTATGGTCTGTAGAAATGTCTGTAGTCTGGTTCTCAAGATCTCCTTTAATAAAGAAGATAAAAAATGACATCATATTAGTAGAATGAGGAATTAAATCATACAATTTACATTTTCAGCAGTACAGAACAAAAAGAATAAGGTACATCTAAATGTGTACCTTTATTTTTGTACTGTATAGCTTATAATAACTCTAAGAACAAAACATTGTCATTCAAATGATACATTTTTATGGTACAGAGTTGTTCCTTTAGACTAGAGCTGCCCAATCCATCCTGCAGTTTAGCTCCAACTTGCACCAATACACCTTTATGGAAGTTTCTAGTGATCCTGAAAACCTTGATTATGTGTTTTAGGTGTGTTTAATTAGAGAAGCAGAACAAACTTAGTACACTTACCTGTAACACAACAATAATCTTGTGATCTTGATCTGGCTTTGTTCGGCAATGCACGGAGTTCAAACTGAAAGTTGTTCAGAGAAAGCACTTTATGTATTAGTATAGTACATCAACTCTTATGCTCAATGTTAAAGTATGAAAACAGCATTTATGGTCAGCTGGTCCTGAAACTGGTTTTCAGTAAAGATCACTAATGTACACCAAAAAACTTGCAAATGTTTGATGCTGCTCCTGTTTCTTATAACATATGCATATCATCAGCATTAACTGATGTCTCCTTTCATGTCTACTATATAAGGAGAAGACAGAAAGAGGGGAGTGTCATTCTCTTTTGGTCTTTCACATTAGTCTACAGTTTTTGTGCAGTGCTGCTTATTGAATGTTTTTTTTATGAGTCATGATAAAAAAATTGGTGACAAACCCATCCCTTGTATTTTCAGTCAAGTCAAGTCATGTTTATTTGTACAATGTAGCGCTTTCATACAGGGCCGGATCCAACAGTCGCAAACAGCGCAAAAGCAGCTGGGCCGTCTCACGTTCAGTGCTAACAAACTCGTTTGACACTTTTGCCTCTCTATTGAAGTGACAACCAATGCCAGTAGCTTGATCAATTTGAATTTGGTACAAGTGCAACATGATATGTGAACTTTAATGGCTCTGTGGCAAAATGAGCTGAAACCAGACCGAATAGCTCCGATCTTGAAAACTGAAGTGTTGAGGTAAACTGTATGCCACACAGCACCACCCTATAAAATTTTACCATGCACTTACTAACACTGTAGAAATGTTACATTATGGTATCTACAGCATTATTAATGTTACTACTATTAGCTTTATGTTAAAGGGGGGGTATCACACACAGTTTCTCATGTTAAACTGAAGTACCTATAGAGTAGTATAGCATCCTTCATATCGCCGAAAAGTCTTTAGTTTTATCATATTTATAAAAGATACATACACTGTACATAGTCTTTCCGAAAACAGCCAAGCGCCTGGAGGCGTGTCGTGTGAGCGGAGCTAAAGAGTGACGAGCCGTCACGAGCACGCGCAGCTTTTGTGTAGAGATCGTCTGCAAGTTATCAATGGTCAGCTAAATTTAAACACACAAAATACACCATTGTGCAGCGCTGCTGATGACTTCCATAAAACCGAACGAAGCACTTCCTGGAGAAGTGCCCGTACAAGGAATTCCGACCAGTCCGATGTCACACAGGCACATACTTACGTACTCGTGAGGATTTGGAAGAGTATTTTTGGCACAGAAATACTCCGTCATACGTCCGACTCGTGTTTTGAAACTTTGGCCATGTTTAGCATGAGAATCCAACTCTTTAACAGTGTCAATAAGTCAGAATGCATGAAATAGCATTATATTATAACTTATTCTGTCTGTTCTCCAAAATGTAATCAAATGTATATTTCTGCAGGCTTGTAAACTGCTTAACTGTGTCTGTGCAAAGGCATTAATTTTTAAGACGAACCACGATAGTCAGAAAGTCTCCAAACTCAGTTAATAAATCCTTGTTGCGTTTAGGAGGACGATAAATCACTGAACTCAAAAGAGGCTCATGTAGTTCCTGTTATAAACTAGACTGCATGCCATGTATGTCAATAACAACTGAACTTTATTCGGCTCCACTCTCCAGTGGAGTCTTAATTGTTAGCGACCTCATCTGGTAGGCAACACACATATTACATTACCCCTTTTTTCACTAATATTAAATAGTAACAGAACATAACAGTATTTAAAACCTAAATGGGGACAGCATTACTAACAATTAAGGAGTACCAACTTAACTGTAAACAGTAGTTACTAGTAATATGCATCACCAAAGAGTTTCAGTTCATAAGTTTAATCTCATAGGTGGTTTACGAACTCTTTTAGGATATCTCGCTTCTGTGATGCTGGGCTCTGTCGTAATGGACTGGACATTGACACTGGGCTCTGTAACTGCCCCGGACTGCGCATCAAGTTCATTACTTCCCTCTTCTCCTGATGGTGGCAATTGGGTAATGCACTCTTGTTCTGAATCATGTGTGATGCTTTTTTGTTGCTGTTCTCTTGTCATGGGCTTCTTCCCAACACCATTCAGCTGTCTTTTCCAAGAGGAGTCTTAGAGGGGCTGTGACATCAGACAGTTGTGGAAGGAATTTACCTAGGTATGTGACCATGCCAAGGTACTGTTGTAGCTCTGTTTTGTTCTGTGGTGTGTGCATGTTCCTAATGGCGGCCACCTTTTCCGGTTCAGGTTTAAGTCCATCCGCAGTCACCAAATGACCCATGTAGCTCACTTCCTTAGCTTTGAATGTACATTTGTCTGGATTTAGTTTTATGTTCTTTTCTCTGATGCGCTGCATTACTTTTTCAAGTCTCTCATTGTGTTGCTTCTCATTTTTCCCCCAGATCAGTATGTCATCCACAATCACTTCAACCCCTTCCAAGTCTTCAAATGTTTGTGACATAATTCTTTGAAACATCTCTCCAGCACAGCTGATTCCAAATGGTAGTCTTTTGTATGCGAATCTTCCAAAAGGACTGTTGAAGGTGCATAACTTGGAACTCTCTTTGTCCAATTTTATTTGCCAGACTGTGCATCGAGTGTGGTGAATATTTTAGCACCAGTCATTCTTGTCACCACCTCCTCAATTGTTGTCATGGGGTAATGCTCTCTTTCAATCGCAGCATTTAAATCTTTTGGGTCCATGCATATCCTGACTTTTTTCTTTTCTGGTTTCCATATAGCCTGGATCGTTGGATTGTGTTCCGTGTCTTGTTCGCGTTTGTCTCACTGCGTGTACTTCTGCATCTGCTGTAACTTGAATTTGAGAGAGCTGCGTACGGCTCGCCTCGGCAGCGCGGCACATTTGAATGGCTTTATACAAGTCTAAATCAGGTTCTCTCAGCAGCCTGGCCCTGAGTGTGTCGTCGCGAATGCCTACAACAATTCTGTCCTTTATTAGACTGTCACATAGTTGTCCATACTCGCATGACTTGGCTTTAGTTTTGAGGTCCATGACGAACTGATCGATGCTTTCACCGGGCGCTTGCACTCTCGAAAATATGAAAATTGAAAATATGCCGTTCAAATGTCACATTCTTTTGGGGCTCGAAGTAGTCATCAAATTTCTTTATTATGACTTTAACGTCGTTTTTGTCTTCAGTTTCTGCGAACTCAAACGTGTTATATATTTCTAGGGCTTCGTCACCAATAACATGTAGCAGTGTGCAGCTTTGTATTTTCTTATCTTTCGTTTCGACGCCCAATGCAGTCATGTACAGTTCAAATTTTTGTTTCCATTTTCTCCAGTTCTCTGCCGTGTTCCCTTCAAATTGCAGTGGTTGTGGTGGCTTCAATCCTTCCATATTTGGCTTGAATTCGATACTTCTGACACCATGTTATAAACGAGACTGCACGCCATATATGTCAATAACAACTGAATTTTATTCGGCTCCGCTCTCCAGTGGAGTCTTAACTGTTAGCGCCCTCACCTTGTAGGCAACACACATATTACAGTTCCAATGTAAACAACTGCAATTCAAAACTGCTATACTCATTTGACGCAATAGAGTGGCAAGAAAACACATCTTTGTTAAACAGTAGCAGTTCAGAAAAAGCACTTAAATCCTCAGCAGAAAGCTACATTTCAGTTATAAATAAAAAAAATCTAAGTCACAATAAGAGAAAAAATCATTAATGATGTAAGTCTTGTTTACCACAGATCTGGTGTTGATCAAAGCCATTTTTAGCCATGGCAGGTGGTCGGTGGATACGGGCTGGTTTGCCCAAGGTAGTGTGCAAAGATGGTCCGTGCACACTCCTCCACAGTAAAAGCAAGGTGAGCAGAAACCAGGGAGTGGCATCGCTACAGTCGGAAACAAGGGAATAATCCAATTGCATGCTGGCTCCAGAGAGTGCCAACAGATGAAGCGGCTCTTGACAGAGCCCTCCACAAGGAGCCCCAGTGGAGGCTGAGACCCCCGACGGAGTGCCAGGAAGAGCTTTAGCTAAACAGCTAAACCACCCCATCTTCTGCGCCGTTTCCTGCGTTTTCTCACCAGGAGGGAGCAACAGCGTAGATAGTCAGGTATGGACATAAGTAATACAAGGGGAGCATAATACGAACCAGTTCTTGCTTGATTAAAGGGTTAGTTCACCCAAAAATGAAAATTATGTAATTTATTACTCACCCTCATGTCATTCGACACCCATAAGACCTTCGTTCATCTTCAGAACACAAATTAAGATATTTTTGATCAAATCCGATGGCTCAGTGAGGCCTCTATAGACAGCAGTAACACTCCCTTTTTCAATGCCCAGAAAGCTACTAAAAACATATTTAAAACAGTTCATGTGACTATAGTGTTTCAACCTTAATATTATAAAGCGACGAGAATACTTTGTGCGCCAAAAATAACAAAATAGCGACTTTATTCCACAATATCCAGTGAGGGGCGATTTCAAAACACTGCTTCATGAAGCTTCGAAGCTTTACGAATCATTTGTTTTGAATCAGTGGTTCAGAGTGCCAAAATCACATGATTTCAGTAAATGAGGCTTTGCTACGTCATAAGTGTTTTGTAACTTCAATAGTTCACGTGTCTTTGGCAGTTTGATACGCGCTCCAAATCACTGATTCAAAACCTATGATTCGTAAATCTTCGAAGCTTCATGAAGCAGTGTTTTGAAATCACCCTTCATTGTGGAATAAAGTCACTATTTTGTTATTTTTGGCGCACAAAAAGTATTCTCGTCGCTTTATAATATTAAGGCTGAAACACTGTAGTCACATGAATTGTTTTAAATATGTTTTTAGTAGCTTTCTGGGCATTGAAAAAAGGAGTGTTTATTGCTTTCTATGGAGGCCTTACTGAGTCATCGGATTTGATCAAAAATATCTTAATTTGTGTTCCGAAGATCAACGAAGGTCTTATGGGTGTGGAACGACAAGAGGGTGAGTAATTAATGATATTTTCATTTTTGGGTGAACTAACCCTTTTAAGCAGTTTGTTTGAAACAGCTTCCAAATTTAAAAAAGATAATCGATGAAGCACGCTGTGTCAATTGAAACATAAAACAGCAAGAGAAAGACAGCAAGCCACATACAACGGCGCCATCTCTACTCTTAAGCAGTACTGCCTGTTCATTTTCAGACCATACTCTTTGACTTTTCACTATTGTGGTTCATACAGCAAGTCGCAGTGATTATAATCAGCTGAAGACAAGCACACTGTGATGTATAAAGTTGCAAAATAAAGTCACAGTTACCTTTTATTGTGTTTTTTATCTTAAATATTATTCATAAAACTTACATATTAGGTAACTAAAATTGGGCGGCACGGTGGCTCAGTGTGTAGCGCTGTCGTTTATAGCAAGACGGTCCCTGGTATGAGCCCCAGCTGTAGTCCTTTCTGTGTGGAGTTTGCATGTTTTCCCCGTGTCAGCGTGGGTGTGCTCTGGTTTCCCCACAGTCCAAAGACATGGAGGTTAGGTGGACTGGATATGCCAAAATTTAGGTTTGAGTGTCAATGTGTCAGGAAGGTCACCCGGCATAAAACCTGTGCCAAATCAAAATGTGTGTGAAGCAGACCCTGCAAATGAGCAGGAATAATGCTTAGGAAGATGATGATTATTAGGTAATTAATATCTAACATTTGTAATCTGTAAAATATACTCCATGTATAAACAGTGGGTGTCGTGGTCTAACAGTTAGAGAACTGGACCCGAAGATCGCGGGTTCAATTCTGAGTAGCGGCAGAAAACAACTGAGGTGCCCTTGAGCAAGGCACGTAACCCCCAGTTGCTCCCTGGGCGCCGCAGCGAATGGCTGCCCACTGCTCCGGGTGTGTGTGTCCACGGTTTGCAGTGTGTGCAAATTAATAATAATAATACAAATTAATAATCAAATTAATTTAGAAATAATGCATGTCCCTTTTTTGTTGTTGTCATATCAACGTTAAAAATTTTGACAATACAAAAAGTAATAGTGAAAAAGTACTTAGAAAGTAATACATTTAAAACTGAAGCCTGTAACTTTTGACGCTCTAGAGGTTAATAAACAGAACTGCATGCATCTTGCGGAAGTACTCTGTAGCCGGAGCTACTTCTGTTTATGTCAATGACGAGTCACGCAGGTACTGTGCTACTCCCCAGAGGTTCCTACCAGACCGGTCTAAAATAGTCTGAATATAATCACTTATTATAAGTGTACTATAATGATTCAGGGTAAGACAAAAATGGATTCATGTTGTACGTTCTCATTATATAATTTAAAAACAAAATTTGAACACAATAGCTTTAATTAGATATCTGCCTGTTCATCACATCCCCTTATGCAAACATGCACCAAGCATGTTTCACTTTCAGTTTTATTCAAGTAAATCTCTTTAATCTCATGTTCTCACGCAATGGAAACACTGCCAGACATATGTCGCTGTGGGCAGAAAAACGTGACATATATTTACTTATTGATCTGATCTATCTATCTACCTACCTATATACATGTACCAACATGATTTCAAAGAATATCTGCATGCTGTTTGTGAATTGTTTTTCTCAAAAAACATTTTCAGCCGTTTGAAGCTACACCTTTTTTTTCCCCATTCAAACATAAGTTTCTGTTTACCAGAAACAGACTGTTTGGAGCGAATTTCACAAAAAGACATTTTCCCCTTAAAAGAGAAATTTACTTTTATTTATCTGATGATAATGTAATCTCATAACAAAAATATAAAAAAACAAATATAAAAATACTCTTTGGAAGTGAACATAAATTGAACATATGAACCCAAATTCAACTATTAATATTTCTGCAGTTTCTGAAGGATCTTCTGACAAAAACAGTTCAAAATACTCATGTGCTGCATTTTAAGTAACCTGATGGCATAAGATAGTTTTGGTTGAGGAAGAGAATAAACATTTAATCTGTTAATAGCTGGTCTTTTGTTAGAAGATGGTCTTTCACTGTTGGGTTTTTATAAGCTTGTTTGATATAATCCAGAACTTCCTGACTCCTGCTGTCCCATTGTAGCAGAACTCCCTGACCCTGTAGAAGGACCTATTGGACATGCACAGGAAAATCGTAAATATTAAAATTGCATTAATAAATACAATTAGCTGGAAGTGATTATCTTTTAAGTTTTAAATTTACGTTTAACCCTCATAACGCATTTGGGTCTGTTTTGACTTGGAAGAGATTCATACAATTTTCTAAAAAGAAATGCATATTTTTATTAACTTAAGATATAACAGTTTTTAAAAAAAGTTACGTTTCACGTTCAGGTCAGTTTAGACCTGGGTATATATGGAGTACCAATAGGTGTCAAAAAATTGTCTATGAAGTTTTATTAGTGTCAAAAAAACTTTTGTAACATATTTAGCCTTTTCCCCATATCTCTCACACTTTGAGTGCTGAATTGTGTTGACAAACACGAATATGTATGCCTATTGACAAATTATTGCAGCATGGAAAATTTATCACTTTTTTCATCTGAAAGTGAACGTTTATGAAATAATTTTTGTTTGAATTTGTTTTTGTTTTGATGTTGTATTGTTAAAAATAAATATATAGTTCCCTTTTGAAAGGGAACTCACGCTACTTCCCCTAGGGGTCGCTATGGGGAATACCTCCGGCATGCCAGGTGTCTGAAGCGTGAGTCTAAACACGACAATGAACTTGACATTGGCAGGCAGCAGCCTATGACGTCACCACAGGTGCGACCGTGAGTATAAAAGGGCACCTGGAAATAACATCATCCTCTTTCTTGACTTCAGGGTACCGGTTTGTTTGAACGTCTGTTTATTCAAGACAAATGTAGGATTGTGGCGAGCACTAGCGCCAAGTCTTTCAGACAGTGTGTTCCTCCGTGTGAGCTTCATTTAATGACACACACGATATGTGATGAGTGAGAAGCATGCACTCTCAGCCCTTAAGGGGGCTGTTTGTGTGAATTTTGAGCGCCTTCCTTGAGGAATTTCGCTCTCCTTTAGCCCTTTTTTCGAGGGAATCGGGCCAGCCATCTGTGTCTTGCAGTTCAGGATCTGCTGCGGCTGAGGCGAGTAGGAGACTGAAGTTGTGGGGCTTGGAGGTGGAGCTCGCGGATGAAGCCAGAGAGGTATGATTATTTCTCATTCATTTGCGGTTGACGAGAATGAGCTGCTGGATAATGATGTGTTATCTCTCTCTTTGTCTGATCCGGTAGCGAGCGCGCTCCTTGCTTCAGGCCATTATGAGTAAGACAAGGCTGATGAGATCGATGATGTTTAAAAAAATCTTCCCACATTCTCACTTCTCCCACATATGATGAATTATTGGATGTTATGTCCCGCGCCACAGCGAGATTAGATATGCCTTGGAAACGCGAGAAGCTCGAGCCCCTTCGCGGTCGCATCAATGACCGTTTCCTGTTGGGACATAACTGTCCATCTCGTACGTGCCTTCCTTTTCTCCCAGATCTTCACACTGAGGTGCGGAGATCTTAGAGAAAGCCATATTGTGTCCGCATCCATCGCACTCAGGTGATTTATGCTGTTGTTGAGGGGATGCAGGAGCACGAGAATGCATTGATGCCTCTGATTAAAAAAACCGTTGGCCAGGTATTTCGTGATGGGCGTGGCATCCACTTTGAAGGCTCCGTCTCTGCCTACTAAACCTTTGCGCATCATCTCGCGTCTTAATGGGAGAGCATATGCGGCAGCAAGCCAGGCTGGCGTGGCGATTCACACTTTGGTTATGTTGCAAGCCTACCAGGCTGATCTGCTGAATGACCTGGTTATGCCAGGAGGGGCTCTCACAGGTTTTTACATCTGGCCCTGAAGCTGGACCTATGTTGTTTTTGGCAGTTTGTTTTTACTTTTACATCTGCCTTACCGATGGTTCGGCATTAGCGGCTAGCTGTGAATGCACTGTCTGACGCCTGGTAGTTTACTGAGTAGTAGGCTCTCTGTGAGCCTCCTTGGTGACTACTTTGTTTTAACAGGATGTGTTTTTCTAAGCTTTCGGTGTTTTGGACGTTGATAGGCCAATATTGAAGGCCTCTGTCTGTAGAGCTCCACCTACTGGCGATACTGAGTTGTTAGGCTTTTTAGTCTCCTTAGCCATTATTATAGGAAGCGCATTATGCCCGTGAGGCCCCTGCTTTTTCTAGCAGTGTTGTCAAGTCGTTAGGCTCTTTTTGAGCCTCCTTGGCTACTGCATAGAATCTGCTAACAGCAGGATCATGTTGTATTGATAGCAGTGTTTTTATTTTATAGTGTTGCTAGGCCTTCTCTCGCTAGGGTGATATTTTTCTGAGGTCTACGCTCCCCCTGAGCTCCATTTGGATATCTAGTGCAAGTTGTAGGCTCTCTGTGAGCCTCCTTGCAGGATATCCTGAGTTTTTGGGCGTTGTTAGGTCTCCTCTTGATTTAGAGAGTTGTCATTTGAGGCCTCCGCTCCTAGAGCTTTTGCTAAATTGTTAGGCTCTCTCTGAGCCTCCTTGGCTACTGCGGGTGTTGTCTGGCCTCCTCTTGCTAGCGAGAGTTATATTTAGGTCTCCACTCTTCAGGGCTCCACCAGGGTAACGGTTTGAGTGGAAGGCTCTCTGTGAGCCTCCTCGTAAGTTATCCTAAGTGTGGAACATTGTTTATGCCTCCTCTCAATAGGAGAGTCATTATTGCTGAGGCCTCCGTTCCTAGAGCTCAGTTATTATTAGCTAAGTCGTCAAGCTCTCTGTGAGCCTCCTTGGCTAACGTGGCATCATCAGGCTTCCTCCCTTAAGTAGGAGTTTTCTTATTGAGGCCTCCACTCTCTAGAGCTCTGATAGGGTAACAGTTATGAGTTGAAGGCTCTCTTTGAGCCTCCTTGTAAGTTATCCTAAGTGTGGAACGTTGTTTAGGCTTCCTCTCGATAGGAGAGTCATTATGCTGAAGCTTCCGTTCTTAGAGCTTGGCTGTTATTAGCCATGTCGTCAGGCTCTCTGTGAGCCTCCTTGGCTAACTTGAGCATTGTCAGGTCTCCTCTCATTAGTAGGAGTTTTCTTATTGAGGCCTCTGCTCTCTAGAGATCCGCTGGATATTAATTATGGGTTGCATGCTCTCTTTGAGCCTCCTCGTGAATTGTCCTGAGTGTGGAACATTGTTAGGCCTCCTCTTGATAAGAAAGTCGTCATGCTGAGGCCTCCACTCCTAGAGCTTGGCTATGCGGCAGGGTAGTGTGCTATGTAGTTAGGCTCTCTTTGAGCCTCCTTGGATGCTAGCTTCGTGGTCCAGCTGGACTCAACCCAGCACTGCCTTTGGGTTAGAGTGTTGTCAGGCCTCTTGTTGAGGCCTCCTCTCTCCAGGGCTGCTTTTGGAAGTTTTGAGTATTCTAAGCTCTCTGTGAGTCTTTTTGGAAGCTGGCCTGAGAATGAGCTTAGCTAGGCTTCCTCTCTTAGAGTCTTCCTCGAGGCCTCCGTTCTTGAGAAGCTCCGGCCTATGGTTGTCACTGGTGCGCTTAGGGATGAAGACTCTTTGAGTCTTTGACTTAGCTCAGCCAATAAGGCATTCATTCCTTCAGCATGGCAGTGGGGTATTCCGTTCCCCATAGCAACCCCTAAGGGATGCAGCGTTTCGTTTCCTATTCTCAGGGAACCATGGTTACATGCGTAACCTGAGACGGTTTCATAAATTTGGACTGTTCTGAGCAATCATGAGTTATAAATTTGATTAAGGGATTTAATCAAATTCCATTAATTACAATGGGGTTAATACTGGTAATTCTCAGATTATATGTTCTTATAAATTTCACACAATGATAT
Organism: Hypophthalmichthys nobilis; assembly: GCA_037950665.1. Classification (NCBI taxonomy): domain Eukaryota; kingdom Metazoa; phylum Chordata; class Actinopteri; order Cypriniformes; family Xenocyprididae; genus Hypophthalmichthys; species Hypophthalmichthys nobilis. Next base: position 24,081,436 of record CM075489.1, read on the forward strand.
ATTCAAATAAAATGTCTCATCAGTACTGAATAGCAGTTTTTTGTTTTGTTCATGTGTAATTTAAATTTTCACTTTTTTTTTTTATTACTAAAAAGGGGTAAATGTAATAATAACATGGTTATAGCATGGTAACATTCAAAACTTATTTTTTTTTACATTCACTCATTAATGATAAGTTGCTGATAAGATACAATGTTTTTAGTTGAAAATTATTAGGTTATGACTGCTTTATAAAATGGACACTGAATACGAAAATGGTATACAGATTTTGAATGCATTATAAGGGTTAGCAAGCATATGGATAATATAGCCTATTTGTAAACCACAGCTTTCAGTTAAAACAGCTAAAACATGCATTTTAGTCTGCAACTAGCTTAAGCATTGTCTGTGAAACGGGAGGGGTTATGTTTTTTTTTTAATAATATGTGTACCGCCAGGTCACTGATTGGTCCCTGATGAACCAGTAACAATGAAGACATGACCCCCAGCTTAATCTGATTGAGCTTCAGGCATCACATAAGACAGGCATGACTAACCAACTAGACAGGAGGATTAGCTTCTTTTTTACCTTTTATATGCTAATTTATGTTCATGCACTTTTCCAGGTGGTTAAACTTAGAAATGAAAGTTCAACTGCTGCCTTAAAAACATGAGTAAAATCAACAAAACATGAGTAAACTCAACTTGAAGATAACCTTGGTTTCAACTCACAAATACTGTAGTCAAGACAATGGTTAAATTATTAAACTAAAGTGTTATGAAGCTACTTTTTGTGCGCAAAAACAAAATAATTTTATTCAAAAATTTCTTCTCTTCTGTGTCATTCCCCTACTTTGTTGACGTTAAGGGCTTCCAGGTTCTACGTCAGTATTGGCCGACGCTGTTCACGTGAGCAGCACAACGTATGCGTGTGATGCTGACACAGGAGCCGGCCAATAATGAGTCGCGTTCTGACGTAGAACACGGAAGCGCTTAATGTAAACAGCAAAGGAGAATATGTCCCCATAACATAGGGTTTACCAGGACCACATACACACACACACTCTAGAGTTAATCTTATTCAACAACCTTTTTTCTACATTTTTATAGCATTGCTCATTTGTAACATCATGTGGGTTCTTTTCAAAATCTAGTTCACATACTGAATACGTATATGAGAAAAACATGGCGGCGGCGTGGTGTCGCACCTTGGCAGTTGCTGCGACTCCACTGTTTTTACAAATAATTGGCCGTTTTCTTTGTTTTAATGCATACTTGTCAGAGGCTGTATCACATTTTATAAGTAGAGCTGGTGTTTTTTTTACACTACTACTTTTCTCCACCATTGCACTACCAGCATGCGTTGGGTCCAGAACTCTCTACGCAGACCAGCTATGCTTCAGGAAGTCAAGCAGCTATCATGCTGAGCAGGGAAAAAACTGTCTACATTTCGATGCTCTCCCGTGCAGGAAGTTTTCATCAAAACTTACTTGGCTATTATACAATTTATTCATCTGTTTTGGATCATGGACGCGCTGTGATGTGCAAACAGACCACTAGACAGCGGGGATCTGTTACGTCCGCTCAAAAGACTCATGGCTTTTTGCTTATCTTGCTGCTGCTCTCCGGGGATGTTCAATTAAATCCGGGACCGGTTTACCAGGGAATACAGCAGGACTCTGGCGCTGAGCCTCATTTGGCAACAACCATGGTGGCATCTCACAATGAGGTAAGTGCCTGGGGATTTCCTGTAGATCTACCTGGCCTCCCAAACAACGAAATGAGTGAAAATTAACAACATACACAACGCTCCAGGGTATGATACTTCTACTCTGCTTTCCAGTGATTTTACAAGAAGCTCTATTGAGGTACCATCGTATAATTCTAATGCTTCCTCGTGTCAAAATCCTGCGGTAAGAAAACAGAGGCTATGCAAGATCAGACTTGATTCAGACTGTTAACCATGCGAAGGTCCTATAGGACCCGAAAGTGAAACTTTTTTTGAGAGGACTTTTTGGTGGACATTTGAATATCATAAGTATAATTTCAAAGAACGAACAGTTGTGTAATTTATTATCCAACTCAAATTTGGACTTTCTTTGTATTTCTGAGACGTGGCTGGCACAATCATCTTCCAGTGTATTTATTTTGCCTGGATATTAATGTTTTAGACGGGACAGATCTTCAGGAAGCGGAGGGGGAGTATTAATATACGTCAAAGATGGCATTAAGTGTGAACGTCTCATGTTTAACTACGTTAATGATCTAGAATTTGTGGGTTTGAAAATTATTCTATCCCCTCAAATGTCATTTATTGTTTTATGTGTATATAGACCCCCTTCAGCAAAAGATACCTTCTATGATCAACTTACAGGAATTTTAAAAGAATGTGATCATGGTAAAGAAATAATTCTTATGGGTGATTTTAACTTGAACTGGGAAGATAAATTAAAAAGGAAAAAAATAAAATTGATTGCAGATAAATTCAATTTAAATCAATTAATTAAAGGGCCAACAAGAATTGCTAAATCTTCCAAGACACAGTTAGATTTAATATTTACCAACAGACCGGAAAGAATAATTAAGAGTTATAATTTTATCACTGGGTTATCTGATCATAATTTAACCTTGGTTGCACGGAAATTCACAAAAAATAGGTTTAAAAATAATACAGTAACTTCTACTAATGTTTTTCATTGTATACCTAAAGGAAAATTAATAGCATTTAATGAGGAAATAGCTGGTTTAAAGTGGAACGATATACTATCTTCTAAGGATATAGATTATGGCTGCAATACATTTTTTAATAAAATTAATTCTGTAAGAGAGAAATTTACTGTTAGAGTGAGTTAAGAAAAAAATTCAAGCATAAAAATAATTTACCGTGGTTCAATGAGACTTTATGGAAGCTGATGAAAAATAAGGATTCAGCTTTAAAGAAAGCTATTAAGTCTGGAAGAGATATAGATAGGCTCTGTTATAAAGGTTTGCGAAATAAAGTTATCCGAGAGATGAGAGTAGCTAAATCTAATTATTATCTTCATCTAATGAGTGAGGCAAAAGGCAATAGCAAGCTAATTTGGAAAAACGTAAATGCTCTTTTAAGGAAGGAGCCAACTTTTATTGAAGATATTAAGCTTAAAGTTCAGGGAAAGCAAATTGAAGATGATTATGCCATTGCTACTACCTTTAATAGTTTTTTTATTAACTCTGTCAGTGATTTAGGGGAAAAAATTGTAAGGGGGGAAATAAATATATTTCCGATTGATGTTGGGAGTAAAAGTTTTAATATTCCCAAGACTAATGAAATGCAAGTTAAGAAAATCATTAGCTTATTAAAAAATTCTAAATGTAGAGATGTTCATCAATTGGACACCATGTTTGTAAAAACTCGCAAAGATATTTTAACTCCTGTTATTACTCATTTAATTAATTTATCATTTGAATATAGTGTTTTTCCTACTGCATGGAAATAAGCTATTGTTACTCCTATTTTTAAATCTGGAGATCATTATGAAGTTCGTAATTATAGACCTATAAGCATATTGCCAGTACTCTCAAAGGTTGCAGAGAAGATTGTTTTCTGAACAACTGACATCACACAGTTAAGTCTGGTTTACACTGTATGCAGTTTGGTTTCAGAGTAAATTATTCTGCTGAAACAGCTACTTTACATTTAAGAGCAAATAAAATCTAAAGTTGACAAACGAGGATTAGTTGGTGCTATATTTTTAGATCTGCGTAATGCCTTGGATACAGTTAACCATTAAGTTCTCCTTTCTAAACTGTCTAACTTTCAGTTCTCATCTGACGCTCTAGCGTGGATATCCTCATATTTATCAAAAAGAGAACAATGTGTAAAAATTAAAGGGGTTAAGTCCTGTAACTTACATTATACAATGGGTGTACCCCAAGGATCAGTGTTAGGTCCCTTATTATTCAGTTTTTATGTTAATGATCTCCCGCAACAGTGTGAAGGGATACAAGTGCAAATGTATGCTGATGATATTGTCATTTTTACGCATGTTCAGCAGAGTTAGGCTATAAAAACAGGAACATGCGCATTACCTGGGGTGCGTCACTTGGTGAACTATTGCGTCGTTAACGCGCTTCCGTCACTTCCCGGAACTGGACGCGGGTGCTCGAGACGGTAAGAACGCGCTGCTGGTTGTTTTGTTGGCTATGGCGTGTTTATGAGAGGTGCACTCTGTCTAATGTGTTTTAGAGACGGCGACTTGGTTGGAGAGCACTTCTGCCTGACTTGACGAGTTTTGCTGCAATGTCATTTATTATCGTTTACATACATTGGTTATAGATGGCGAAGAAGGTAGGTTGAATGGTCTGCTAATTCCTTGTTAACTGCGTTAAGCGACGTCTACATTCAGGAGCCGCCGGTCGAATTGAGTACATTCCTAACTCAATCCCTTTCTTAGCTCTGAGAACCTGACGCAGTTGCTGGATCGCTGTTTTCCGTACTGGCCTTTGCTGGAAAAGATTGTTTGTTGGCTTTCCATAAAATATTAATCCCTTTAATTGTTAGGTGTTTATGCACACATACATTAGGATGGGAGAGTATATCTAACAGAGTAACAGTCTCGCTTTGTTTATAGGTGTTGTGAGTCGGGGTGCTCCGCGTTTGTTTATGGCTGCAGTGCTGTCCTGTTTCCAATTGCTTTCTTTACCTTTTCTTTTTTTTTTTTTTTTTTTTTTTTCTTTCTTTACTGTTTTATATCGTTTTGTTTGCTTTTTTTTTTTTTAGTTGTATCAATTTTTTTTTTTTGTTTGTTTCTGAAGTTTGTATTCTTATTTTCAAGTCTAATTATATCTTTGATTTAGTTTGTTTCTGTTTCTTCAGTTGCATTAGATTTCCGTATTGTTTTTGGAGTTTGGGTTGTCTTTGTTTCCAATTTTGATTATTTGTGATTCTTCTGATTTGATTTACTTTCTCTCCAGTTGCATTCGATTTTGTTTTTGTGACTTGTATTATTTGTTTATAAAGTCTATTCTGTTCTTTTATGTATATGTGTAATTATTTATATATATATATATATTTTTTTATATATATATATATATATATATATATAATATAAAAAAAAATTTTTTTATATTTTTGGAAATTGTGATTTGTTCCAAGCAACTATTTATTTGTATTCTTGACTGGTTGAGTTGCACGACCCAGTTTCCAAAGTGACTGTGCCCTTGATTCATATCATTTTTGTCTCGGCAGGGCCTGAGCACCAGGGGCAGAGGACTGGTTTTTAGGTGGTGGTATATTCCTCACAAGTGTGCAGTGACCACCTCACCGTGTGCATGTGTACACAGTGAAGTGCAGTGATTCACCTACAAGTGGTGTGGTCTGATTATCCGCTTCTTTTTTTACTGGTAAGCTCTAGTCCCTGGCCCTCGACTTGTTCTAAGACTCTAAGAGGCCCGTTCGGCTGGGACAAATGTTTAATTATTTATTTTAATACTGTTTTTAATGAAGGTGTCAATAAAGAAGAAATTTTGTACAGTTACCCTTGTCTCTGACTCGAATTAGTGACACGAACCTGTGTATGCCATGGTAGGTGGCCTATTCTAGTTCTTTGGGTGAAACTCCCAAAGTGGCGTAGTTGGAGTGAGATTGATATCTTGTTAGTTTCCCACTGTATTTAAAGTAAAAGTCCTTATTGCCCTCGAACCCCCGCCACACATGCTACAATTCTTTCTCATATTTCATACTGTCTTGCATGTTGGGGTCAAGCTGGTGAAACTGTGGTTAAGCCTTTAAAATCCTATATCCTATATAAACAGACTTTAGATTTAAAAAAAAAAAAAAAAAAAAAAAAAAAAAACACTTTCACCACTGTAGGATCTTGGAGAAACACAAATTGAGTTTTGACAATTATATGCCTTTTTCAAATTTGTGTATTTTATAAAATTTTAAATGGCCTGGCTCTTTCTGTACTCTGTGACTGTTAGTTTTTATCCTAATAATTCTGTGAGATCTACCAGATATAGAAGTAATTGTTCCTTATCATTCTGCTTTTGGACTATCGTCTTTTGGCTTTGCCAGAGGATATAAAAGGGTGTAAATCTATTGGTCTTTTTAAATTAAAGTTAAAATCCTTTTTAAAATCGAATCAACTTTGTAGACATTGACATGGTTGCTGTTTAATTATTTTTTTTTTTTTTTTTTTTTGTCCTGATAGTATGTGTATGTCTTATTGTATATATGTATTGTGTGTGTTACTTTATTATGTTGACCTGCCAGGGGACTGCGGGCGAAAATTAGCTTTTAGCTAAATCCGGTATGGAAACATTTATGTTAAATTGTACATGGTCCCTTTATAAATAAAGTAAAAGTAAAGTTTAGACTCTAGTTCATAGATAAGGATTTTATGAATTATTTCTTGGTGTCCATTGTAGTGGACATGAGGGGGAAAAAAGAGTTGGCTTAAATTTAGACAATTGTTTTTTGGACTCATTTCTACATTAAAGAAAAGCTAATTTCAAGTAGTGTTTTTTTTTTTTTTTTTTTTTCTCAAAAAAAAAAAAAAACAGGTCTGAGGGAATTAAATATTTGTTCATTTCTGTTAAACATGGCTTGGTTTCACAGACAGGGCTTAGGCTATGCCAGGATTAGGCCTTATTTCAATTAGGGCATTTAAGTAGCTTTTATAAACATACCCTATTAAAAAACATTAATGGTGTGCATCTTTGTCACAGTGGTAAGGAACACGCAAATGAGGCAGAATACAGGAAGATAGACTTTGCTTCAAAATAACAGGAGAAACACAGACAAACCACTCTACAAACCAATGAGAACCAACAGAGACAGAGGGAAAACACAGGGTATATATACACAGCAAACAAAGGGAACTTAACAAGATAATTAATAAGAAACACCTGAACTCAAACTCAAATCAATCTGTAGCCAAGGGAACTAAATAGGGGTGGGAAAAACTGAACAAAGGAGGACATGTGACAATCTTGAGACAAAACAATTGCTCTGACATATTTTAAGATATACCAGTGCAAGTTACTTTCAGTTAAAACAGCTCAAACATACATTTTAGTCTAAGACTAGCATAAGCTTTGTCTATGAAACCGGGGGAATAGCTGTGCCTTCTAGTTCTGGAAATAACAGGCTAAGATTGAAGTGGTGCAGGGTTTGATCCTCTCTTCTGTTGAAATTGTCTCCTACCTTGTCCATCATTCTGTGTCTCTGCTGTTCGTCCACAGTAGGATAACAGTTGATTTGGGCAGCGGTCACATTTTATGCTGCAGTCATAAATGCCCACTAAGATAATCGTCAAAGCACTTAAGTCGCCGATCATAATGTAACCTGCATACTGCAAGAAAAAAAATCATACATTAACAAACAATTAAAGATTTCTATAATACTGTTAGGTAGATGTATATGTTGCCTGTTATGTCAGTTAAATCCAAAAAGATACTCACTCATTTTATAGTAGTTAGGGTTTGTTGTGGGCTTAAATGGGTGTGAATAGTACCAGCAACACAGCTAGAATCTGCCTTAAAGGGATAGTTGTGACGAGGCGGAGGCTGACGCTGAGTTAGAATCTGTATTCAGAAGTTTATTAGAGATAGTGCAGACAAAAACCAAATCAACAGGCAGATAATCATAAAAGCAGGCAATAGGTCCAATACACAACAAAACAGTCCTGTCCAAATAGCAGTAAACAAGGAAGGCAGGCAATGAATCATACATAAGAAATAATCAGGCAATAGAAATAGAATGCTCAGTAAGGCAGGTGAAACTGGCAATACTTCGCAAACTACTGTTTGGCATGGCTAGGCAATATGGCTGCCAAGCCGGATATCGCTGTAGAGCAGTGTTACTCATTGTGCGGCTCGCCAAGCTTTAATTTGTGGCTCATATGGCAGTAAATAATACGGTGATATGATCATGCAGTCAATACAGATATTTTATAAAAACATTAAAAACAAGCAGGGCTATAACATAACCCATTAAAAAACTCAAAGTGTCTGTTCCATTACAGATAATTTATATTTAAAAAATATGAGCCCGATCTCATGAAAGTGCATATCAATAGCATGATTTTCTTTTTACATTTGGCGTGCTATTTATATGCAGAAATTACCATTGGCATGTATATGATCCGCACCTATTTGGCGTGCTAAATCCTACCCATTGCTTAACATATGCACGCAAAAACAGAGAAACCGCCTCACCTATGAACATCTTGTATGCCTCGCAAAGATTGCAACAAACTACAAGTACAACATGAAGAAAGTCAAGGAAATGCATGCATGCTTCCTCTCATCTCATCATTAAGATAATTCTGCTTTATTTCATTAAGGGAAATCATCTTGTCTCAGTTACAAATTTGACTGGTAAATGCCCCTCCTATTTGTTCCGGTCGACCTGAGCCACGACGGTGTAGGGCAAAATAAACTCAGAGCTAGAGGTGAAGTACTCTAACAATGATCCTGACTTTAGCAGGGGAATACTATCAGAATGACTCTGAGAAATGCTACAGGGTGAAATCCTACCAGATGGGACTCTCAACTAAATACAGAAATGCTGTCTCTGCTAAGCCCTAGGAAAATGGAGGCCTCACTTAGTAGGAAAAAAAATACTATGGTAGTCAATGGGGGGCGAGATCTGCTTGGTTACAAGCCTTCTTCCAAATATCTTCCTTTGTGTTTAGCAGAACAAAGAAATATATACAGGTTTGGAACAACTTGAGGGGGAGAAAATGATGACAGAATTTGTCATTTTTGGGTGAACTATCCCTTTAAGAGGCCAACAACACTCAACCCATAACGTGAATGTTAATTCAAGGAGTTTAGAAGATAGCCTGTGCTAAAGGACTCTTTTAATGAGAGGAGACCAGAACCAGATGCATTTCAGATTTTCTTTTTTAAAAAGACGAGAACCAGCATAGGACCAGCTCAAACCAGCATACCAGCTTCAAAACCTACCTTACCAGCATATGCTGTTTTTTTCAACAGGGATGTTTTGGTGCTACTTACAAACTACTTTTCCTGGTTCAGAGCTGGTGCTTTGGGTGTCGAAAGACGAACTGATTTGAAACAAGGCTCTGGCTCCGAACCAGCACTCAAACTGCCTTGGTGGAAAAGGGGTAATATTAGCTAAGTTGCACCAAACCATAAACACAGCATACATATGTTTGCTTGATGATCTTTTGGTAGTAGCTCTATGATTTGACACTGAATAGGCCAAATTGGGTAGTTATTGCTTTCAAAAACTGGAATTCCATCACAGTTACAAATATTTGATAGGTCACCACCCTCCATTTCTCCACTCTGTCTGAGTTTCTGATATTCAGCTCCACACTGTATATCACAATTCATACCTAAGTGGCTGTTGTCTGTTTACATGTATTGTAGGCTTCTTCAAAATGTCAACCAACTGATTTGACAGAAAGCATAAGGAAATATGCGCCAACTCTTAGATTTGAGTCAACATCAAAGTCATACATGCAAAACAAATATTGTTTTGGAGCCATCTCTCCAGGTCCTTGGGAGCTCTCACACTTACTACAGTAAAAGTGTGGCTCATAATGGCCAAAATCTACATAATGTTGATTAAAAAGATATTTTGTTTTGTTAAATGAACCACTTCACAAATATTCTAATGTTCTGTTTTAACCTGTTGATTATGTAGTCACCTGTACTTTGTTGTTTTGGGAACAGGCAATTGTGTCTGTAAAATTTATATAGTTCTTGAGGCTTCGTTTGCATGCCATGAGTCTGCAGGTTTTCCCTTTTCATGTGAACTAATAATTACAAAATAAATAACAGACAAAATTTACTAATGATCTTGCTGCGCCATTAATTTGTCCTAGCCAATAGGAAGCTTTCATCTAACTAATTAAGATTAAATAAGTCACTTAGCAAGTGTCGTGGTTGCATTGTTTGTTGCGTGTTGAAACTTACAATACAACTCCTGTCTCTGATGCAGAAATTTCTGTTATCAAAGATAAGAGAATGGGTCAGCAAGAGCAACAAACAATTTGCAAATAAAAGAAAGATTTAATTTGTGGAATATATATAATAGTGTGTCCTACATCCACAAGATTTGTGAATTGTTTGTATTCAAAGGGGTTTCTATGAAGTGAAATGTCAGTGTAAAGCAAATACTCAATCCTGGTGTATCAATTACTGTAAGTATATTATGAAGACATATTAATACCTTTCCAATGCTCTTAACCCTTTAAGGTGTGCATTAAAAAACACAAAATTTTGTCTGTATACCTCTCTCTTGTTAATTTTGCCAGCTCATCTCAAGACAAACATAACCTGCTCTGTCTTGTCTGAAGGTACATTGTCAGTATTGTTTGCTCCACAATGTTTTTCACTGCGTTTGAAAATGTGCGTGACACCCACACTGAAAGCGTGCGAGTTGGCAGCCCTATTCATTTCGTACTGTGAAAATACTTTAAAGTTTGTTTTTACATTTCACATAAGGTAGCTCAGCGCTAATCTCACTGGAAGCTGAACTTTGGGAAGTGACGTCAAATGACGTGTCTTGCTGAAGTAATGTCCCACTTCAAATGACGTTCCAGAAGATTTTTTCAAGAAGGAGGTGGGAAAAATTCAAATTTTGAGTTGTCTGGAAGACAGCATTATGCCACATAAGATGATTGACAGCTGTAGGCCGAATGAGTGCCTCGCTGAGAGTCATAACTGACGAAAAACCCGGAACAGGAGAGACAGAGCTCTGAACGCTCTTTCTGCTCTTCATGTTGCATAATTCAGTGGAAAATGAATAGAAATTACAGTATATTCTGTATGATGAAATATTTTGCAAACGTGAGAATAACAAAGTATTTCTCCAAATATGCACACTTTTGGACTAAGAGCCCTAACGGGGGCGCTGTCTTCTGCATCTATGTGAACACAAATAAACCACAGCAGATGTGAGTGAATTAATATGTGTGGTGTAATTCTGTTCAAAATATGAAAAATTGCAGATTAACGAAGGTCTTACGTGTGTGAAACGACATGAGGGTGAGTAATAAATTACATTAATTTCATTTTTGGGTGAACTAACCCTTTAAATGTTTTGAATGATACTCGGTTTGTCCAGATCTAGAAAGAGTGTGATGTTTTAACGTGCTCTGACTGTTGAACAACAATAATCTGGGGCCGTCGTGATCTTTGTACGTAAAGGGGTTAAAATATCTTTTTGGTGTATTTTGGATCAAATAAATGCAGCCTTGTTAAGCATAAGTTACTTTTTTTAAAAACATTTAAAAAAATCTTACAGATCTAAAACATATATATACATTTTGCATGTACACCTATTGATCTGTGTGATTTTGAGAAGGGTCTGGCTGCAGACAGGCAATCTCAGACACGCATGCGCAGTCCGACACATGCATTCTCAGACATGCATGCGCAGTCCGACACGTGTTCTCAATCACGCATGCGCAATCCGACACGCGTTCTCAGCAGTTCGTGGACATGCAGATATAGGCGCTTTCAGATGCACGCGTTTAATGCACCTACAGGCTACTTGTAAGTATATTTATGCAATTCGTACAAGATTAAGTTAAATTAAAAGAGTTGTTCATTATTTGGTAAATGTTATCGAAAACAATCCTGATATTTATCTGGTATATCCCACATGCACAGGTGTCGACGTTATGCACGTGTTTAGAGGAGTCCACGACCATTAAATAATTGATGTAAGTATATTTACCTCATTCATACAAGATTAGCTAGATGTAAACGTGTTGTTTAATCTATAAGATAACGTTATCGAAACTGTCCTGATATCTATCTGATGTATCCCGTCGTGCTAATTGGGTATCAATTCTTCATCCAGTAAATTAGTGAAGATCTAAATTCATTTTGTTTAGGCATTGAAAAAATTGACTGTTTTACTGGCTCTTGTTTGGGTCTGTTGTTTTGAAAAGTGACAGAGAAGCTTGGTGACCTACTCTGTATAATTGTTGTTTAGACGAGGTGTTACTTAAAATTATTTAAAATAAAGATGGAATAACAAAAGTCATCTTAATGTTGTTAAAATGGTTCTTCAAATCGAGAGATACATGGAATACTACCAAACAGATAACAAACATTCAAAGAATATTATACACAAGAATTATTTTCATTTCCGTGTCTTCAATTTATGCTTACAGATGCATCAATCAATAGTCCTAGCAGGTGTAAAGCAGCTGATACCAAAATGCACATCTTGTTGCAAATTGTATCATTGCCCCTTGTGCCCTTCACTGAAGCCAATGACTGAAAAGAAAGTTCAGGCTCACTGGAAAGTCCATATAAGTCCATTTTGTTTTTGTTTTGTCTTTTGAAGCACTTCAAAAAGTGTACTAATAAGCAAAAGAGAGACTGTTCAAGACATATTTCAAACATATTCTTGCACACACTATCAAACTCTCTCTCAAACGTTACTGTAATGTCTCTCACACTCTATCAAAGATTTTCATGCATGCTATTAAACGCTCTCATTCACTACTATACTATTTCTCACACACTTCATTAAAGCTTTCACCCAAACTCATTCACAAATATACTATCAACTCTCTCACACACACTATCAAACTCATTGTCTGTGTATCATCCATTTCTTTTTTTATTTAACATTCAAGTTGTTTATTGTGTTTATCTTCTACCCTGAACAAAAAAGCAAAAATAAATAAATAAATAAGGCGTGTATGAGAGTACGATTTGAAAAAATGTCTTGAACAGCCTCTCAATTACTAACGGACTGTGAAGTTGGATATTATGGGTATTTAATCTTTGTCAAATATAACTTTTGTTTAAATGTTATTGGGTTTTTTTCTCATTTGTATACTGTTTATAATTTCTAGACAAAAGATTATGCAAATGCCATTTGGCCTGCAGAACAGAGGCCCATTATCATTGCCCTACTTGCAGTAAAACTGTTCTTAGAAGAAATGCAATGGAGGCTCACCTGCAGAAGTGCTTACCTGCATCGGCTCCTTGTACAATGACAACTACACTGACTCCGTGCTCCTCCTCACCTGCGCCAGGATCTGCATCGGCTCCTTGTACGTCGACACCTGCACTGACTCCGTGCTCCTCCTCACCTGCGCCTGGATCTGCATCGGCTCCTTGTACGTCGACACCTGCACTGACTCCGTGCTCCTCCTCATCTGCGCCTGGATCTGCATCGGCTCCTTGTGCGCCGACACCTGCACTGACTCCGTGCTCCTCCTCACCTCGCCAGGATCTGCATCGGCTCCTTGTACGTCGACACCTGCACTGGCTCCGTGCTCCTCCTCACCTGCGCCAAGATCTGCATCGGCTCCTTGTGCGTCGACACCTGCACTGGCTCCGTGCTCCTCCTCACCTGCGCCAAGATCTGCATCGGCTCCTTATGCGCCCACACCTGCACTGGCTCCGTGCTCCTCCTCACCTGCGCCAAGATCTGCATCGGCTCCTTGCACGCCCACACCTGCACTGGCTCCGTGCTCCACCTCACCTGCGCCAGGATCTGCATCGGCTCCTTGTACGTCGACACCTGCACTGGCTCCGTGCTCCTCCTCACCTGCGCCAGGATCTGCATCGGCTCCTTGTACGTCCACACCTGCACTGGCTCCGTGCTCCACCTCACCTGCGCCAGGATCTGCATCGGCTCCTTGTACGTCGACACCTGCACTGGCTCCGTGCTCCTCCTCACCTGCGCCAGGATCTGCATCGGCTCCTTGTACGTCCACACCTGCACTGGCTCCGTGCTCCACCTCACCTGCACCAGGATCTGCATCGGCTCTGCGCAAACCCTCACCTTCACAGTCTTCATTTACTGCCTCTAAGAATCAAAAAAGGAGTACATGCCCACACTGTTCAGCGGTTATGCTAAAGAAGAACTTGAACATGCACATTCAAAGGAAACACACTGACCACTCAAAAGATATAACAATGCAATCACATTTGTCTAGTGTATGTATTGACACATCAAATGGAGTGTCAGCTGTTCAGAGGAGTGGCCATGGTTTTTCTGTACCAGTGCATGTTCAAAATAAGACTTGGGGCAAACATCATCAAGTTAAGTGTGAGTTACAAGAGTGTTGCCAATATCAGCAGCTTGCTTACAGGAGTGGACAGTCTTTTTAGTCTTTGTGAACACCTCCGTTCATTGGACTATTGTTCTGACACAGTGTTTGAGGAGCTCTTGGATCCTAGTGTTCTTGATGAAATGATTAAGCTTAAATTCTTTGGAGAAGCCAAGAAGGCAGTCTGTCTGAAGAGACAGAAAATGGCACAGACAGCACATGTCCCGTTTTCAGTCTTAGTCACATTAGGTGATTCGCAAAAGCAGATCACACTGTCTGTACATGAGTCCATAATCCATCACTTCAGTCATCTTGGGAGAGTTATGGTCACTTATAATTCAACTGCCAGAACTTGGCACTGCCCCTGTGCAAAGCCCCGAATGTCTTGCCCTCATAAAAACATTGCCAAATGGCACTTGTTTCAAACAAATAAGCAATTATTTGGATCAGAGAAACCAACTGAAGCAATAGACTCCTCAGTTCCACAGCTCTCAGAAGACCTCACCCACGCTCCCCTGTTTGACCTGCACCACACTGTGAAGTATATTTACTCTAAGAAGAAAATTCCATCTACTCCTTTAAAAGAAGTAGCCCAACCAAAAACATCACCTGAGTTTCCATCAAGTTTGCTTCCTGTGGAAAGCAGCTGTATGGTGTGTGATGGAAATACAGCACTTGAAACGCCAGTATTAACAACAAGAAATGCCAAAATATTCACCATGACTGGTGTAATTAATGGTAATTTTACATAAATTAGAATATAATTATTTTAGAATTACAGACATGTGCTTGCTGTCTTAATGAATACAGCTGTTCTTCAATATTTCCCTTTTGTAGCAGTTTCAACTTACACTCAAAGATGCCCAGGTTGCCATATGATCTACAGATACCAAGAATGGCGTGATGGACTCCACAATTTTAACGACTACATTCTTCTGAGTCTTGAGCTTTGTCTTTATCTTAGACACAGTTTACAGGTTTGTTAAATGACACATTCAAAAATGAAAATGGTTTCAGTAAGCCAAAACTCAAACACCACTCCATTCCACTTTATCTGTTCCAGAGTCACATTTCTGTCTCCAGGGTCATTGATACTTTGGAGAGCCTTCGGGGAGTGAAATACCCAAATCGGATATTGGAGCATGGAGTATGACACTGTACTCCATGCTTACTGTCACTTTGAGGCCTTAGCAGACCTTGATTATACATATTCTTGTGTAAACTGTGGTTACCACCCCCCTGTGGTAATCATGGATTTGCATAAGAAAGGTGTTTTCAGCATGGCAGGTAAGAGTTAATGTTTATTTTTAAAAATCCGTATAAAGGAAATTCAGATAATTGTTTTTAAACACATGTCTAACATTTTTATCGTTTTAAAGCACAATGCATTTTTATGGCTCAGTAAATACAGTGTGTTTTTGTAATAAGTTCAGCACACTTTTATTTTGAGTGTTTTGATTCGGTGTCAGTTACAAAAATTATCAGTTAATCTATCAGTTATCGGCAGTCACTGTCCAACTTGGTTATCAGTATTGGTAAAATTCAATATCAGTCGTCCTCTAGTTAATAACACATTTTTGTGGTGTGACAAACTCAGAACATGTATTTAGTATTGATTTACACAAACTTTAATTTACATTTTTAAAACCCAATGGGAGTTTCTAATAAAGTTTTTCAATACAGTTAGTGACCTCAAAGAACCACCATCAGAGTTCAAAGGGGAAGTAAACATTGAGGAGTTCTGGCAATCAGTGAATCTGGAGATGGTTGCACGTGGCTTTGTTTCCAGTAAGTAATTGTATTTAGGTACATAAAGTCCCTTTAAGACCAATCATTTCACTCAGTGGCCATCTTTGAAATGCATTCTGGGCATGCAATTACATCCCCTGTCTCTTTAAAAGGGAAGCATCAAATTCTCTAAAACTGTTCGCAAGCTTACAATTAAATTTTATATTTTAAATCATCAGTGAAACCTGAAAACTGTTTGTTTCTTTTGCTGAAATAGCTTTTTTTTTTTTTTTTTTTTCCTCCAGTGTGCATACCCAATCCTAAGTGGACATCTCAGAAGACTGTTTCTATAGCAACCGTGACTTTACTGATTAGCGATTGGCTATTTTATTTCAAAGACGGGTCTTCCTTTAATAGAGCTGCCATATTAAGCATTGCATTTTTCCCCATTCAAAACTAGATGAGTGACATGTCTTGGGTATTCTATATGGTTTATCTGATATCGACATGATCAAATTAATTTTATATTTGTAAGGGCCGAACAAACAATCCATTTGTTGTGGAGCCAAGTTATGAAAAGTGGGCTCCATGGATTGGACAAAAAACAAGGATGGGTAACACAGTACTCAGTACAGAGTATGAGAAGGTTTTCTCTCCAAAAGTTACATCACCCGAAGCTCAGGTTCTCAGTGTGTCTGAGGATCGTCTTGTAGATGAGCTGATGAAACAGAAGGTTAAAACCTTGAACTGTGTAACATTACATTTACATTTATTCATTTGGCAGACGCTTTTATCCAAAGCGACTTACAAGTGAGGAATACAACAAGTGAGTCATCATGAAGAGGCAAATAGACACAAGAAGTGCTCACAATACAAGCTTCAGACATTGCTCAGAGTATAATATGCTACAATAGAGAGGGATTAAAGGAAATGGAAGGATAGGTAATGAAAGGATAGGTTTTTTTTTTAAGATGAGGTTAAGTGCTCACAAAAGAGATGAGTGTTCAGCTGTTTAATAATTTCCATTTAAGCCAATTATTGATCATTGATCAATTTGATCATGAACCATTTACATAATAGGTCGGTGTTGTCAGAAAGCTGTGCAAGGCCTGTAATGTGGACTCCAAGGGATCTCGCATGGACCTGATATTAAAATTAAGAGCAGAGATGCAAAATAGGCATTCATACAAAATTTTCCAGAAGATCTGGGGGGCATCAGGTGAGAGACTGGTTTGATATGTTAAATTATTTTCACTTGTTCCCTTCATTTTGATTGTCTTTTTCAGGTGGGTGGTCTGTTGTCCTGTGTCCACATGGTGTGGTCTACAGTTTGAAGTTTAATTTGAGGGCAGAGAGTCCAAGGGATTTTATGGACTTGCTTTTGTCATGGCAACACTTGCCCAATGTCACAATATATGACTTTGCTCGAGGCTTGGCAACACATGCCAATTTCCGTGTACCTTCATCTCTTCCGTTTCAACCGTACGAAGGAAGACTGGCAGACTCAACACTCGAGAATATCAACAAAGCAAGGAAAGTTTAAAGTATCTCTTCCTTGGTTGATCGAGAAGACTGATACTCTGAACTCAGAGGGCCATCCAATCAAGGGGTCACCGGAACACTATGTTTTGTACGACAAATTACACAAATCCAACACAAAAGACCCAAAAGATGTTCTCAGAAAAATCAGTCTGGTGCCAGAACTACAGGGTTGGCTGAACAGCCAAATTGCGGAGCAATTTTTGCAGACTTGAGAAAAAACAACTACTTTATCAATAATATGGCTCCCTCGACACACATTTTTATTATGCGGAACGTTATCCATCACAAAAATGCATCAGCAAACCAGAAGATGTTGGAGGGACAGCTACAGCGTGGTCACATACCTCACAGCATTGAAAATGTGGTCCTCTCTGACTTGGGACAAGCAATTTTAAGTCAGTATCCATTCTATTTCTGTTATTTCTAATCACTACTATTGTTAATAAATTTGCAGATCTAATCATTTTTTTTTTTAATCATATTTAATTTCTTTCTCAGCCCCATGTTCCACTGACAAGCAAATTTATTCTGGCTTGGGGTTAGGACCTGAGCATGAGTCATTGAAACATTCACCACATGCAGTTGAGGACAATGGTAAGGATTTTTTTATTATTATTTTTTTGTTCTTTGCTAATTCTTGACATTTTTTTGTTTGTCTTGAAATATGCAGAAGAGTGTGGACCCCAATGCGAAGAAGTCACAAATTGCAAAAACATTACTGCCTGCAGAGCATCGTGGTCTTTAACATACCATTCAGCACAGAAAGAACTGGTTAGTTTAATAAGATCAACAATACAACAAATCTGCATAAGTTTGTGTTTAACCTTGCATTTCCAAATATTGCTATTTTATTAGCTATTTAACCATGGTATTTCCATTTGTATTATGTTTATTAAGTCAATATACCAAAAACATGGATTCACTACAGTGAAACTATGGTTAGTTTTGTAAGGGTTGTCATTCATGTCAATCAGTCACAGCTTTCCATGCATCATCTCTTACATATGTTTCTCTAGATTGGAAATGGTTGTTTTCAACTCATTGACCAAATTGCAGCGACAAAGGTACTTTCTAATCTATCAAACTCCTCTATATATTAAAATTAAGATTAGCCAGACTGATTCTTCACACAATATTCTGCAGGGAAAGGACATTCATATTGTTGACCTGTTTATCGTACCAACATGGCTGCCCCCAAGCAACTGTGATCCAATGCTGAGTCTGCCTGTAAGTATGCACTTTTTTCATTCCCAGTTATGCTCACAAATCATATGTTTGGACTAAAAATCTTTCATTGCTGATCTAGGATGATGCTCACTTAAAAGATGCTGTGATAATTCCCATTTGGACACCAGGACACTACCAGCTGTGTGTACGTAATGAAAATCTTATGATTCAGAAAGTTACACATTATAGCATTTTGGTAATTGTATGTAAGCATTGTCATATTTATGGTAAATGCAGTATGTTTATAGAGTACATATCATTGTAATAGTTTGATTTAAAGTGAATTTCTTTAGGTTTTGAAACCAGCACAGAGAGTGATTCTCCATCTAGATTCTAAATGTTATGAGAGACCGCATGGATTTGGTGATCAGAGATACAAATCACTGTTGAGGTCTTTAAATAAAATCATTGTTTAGAGAAGGTCACGTTCTTATGACCTTTCTCTGTTCAGGTTCATTGATCAAGTTCATCTGTTCAAGCAGGTTTCTCAGACCTTTTTCACCAGTGCCCCTCTTTCACAAAAACAATTTCAAAAAGTTTAAAAAAAAACCAATTGTCATAAGTCACTCGGCACCATCTCATTCCAAATTCCAAACTGACGTTCCTAGGTGATACAGAACTTCTGCTTAAGGCCTGACAACTCTTCTCTAAAACCATGTAGTTTTCAAATAAGCTTGAAGGATGTGATTAGCTGGATCAGATGTGTTTAGGAACTGAGTTTGTCACCCCAGCTGTAGATGTTGGTTCTGCTGTTTAGAGCTGGTCTGTTCCTTTTGACTAGTCTCTTTCTGCAAGTTGTTTGTAAATGAGAGTTCAGTTGTTTGCTTGAACTTTGTGAGCATTTCACGAGCAGGTTTCTCATACTGGGGTTCTCTATTTAATTCTGGCTTAATCTATTTTAATTTTGGCTTTATCACTGTAACGGTGATGATTGCCAAGGCAGAAAAACAAACAAAAATTACACTGAGATTATGGATGTCCAGTGTATCTGAAACGGGCCCCCATTTGAGAGACACTGTTGTAGATATTGATGTATGCAGAAAGGTTGTTGTACAGTGTTACATGTATTTGCCCTTTGAATTCTTGACAGGGACATTGCATACAGGATAATACCTGGAAAATGGACAGAAAAAACAGGCCTTGATTTACAGGTTGCTGTCTCTTTCTGTCTGTCCGTCTATCTGTCTATCTATGAAATTGTGCTTATTCCCCCCTTTCATTATATTTAAGGGTTTTCCAGGACAGCCATATGGAAACGACTGTGGCATATTCATGTTAATGGTAAGGTGTACAATATGTTGGTGGTTAATAATATACTCATTTTGCCCTAATACTAATTCGTCTTTCATTTATAGTCTGCATTGTACATTGTGCTGGATGCCCCATTTGACTACACAATTGTAAGTAATATTATAGTTTTCAATAACTTAGAGACAGTATAACTTACAAAGGGCATAAACTTTTATGTTTTGAGCAGCTGAGTTGAGGAAATGGTGGTGCATCATGTTAATGGAGAACTTCGGACTGGATCGGTAAAGAATTGTTTGTGTGTTGGCTTTTGAATACTTAAAGCTTTCATGAATAAGGAACTATGCAATATTCAATCTTTAATCTCTATTTTCCAGACATGGAAAACTGTTTGCCCATTATGCAGAAGAGTCCAAAGCCTTCCTGAGAGGTGATCAGCAGCCTGTATTTAGGTTGCAAAAGAGGAAGTTTGAACAAATCTCTCAGGTAAAAGCATATACTTGGGAATCAAGAGGTTAAAAATGGCATGTTATCATATACTAGCTAAACTTATACTGTATTTTTTCCACTAACAGGAAAAGCCTTTCTACGAGTTACCTGTACGTACCTGCAGATCTAATCTGGTATCAGTTACTTTTTAAAAAGGTAGAACTAAAGATAACTGGTTCAGATTCAATCTTCATATGTTTTTTAGGAAGGTGAAATGAATGGTTTCACCCCTGAGTCTGCACCAGAGAAGCAGGTGGCTCCACGAAAAGTAGGTTTTATTAGAGGGGTTGCAGCCATGATTGTTCAGCATATTTTTAATTATCCTCTTTTGCATTGTTTTTTCTTAGGTGCGTATCATGACGAATCTTAAGATTGCCAGTCAGTGGTGCTTGGAGAACTCTGGTGATCTTCTTGGCTCAGTTCAGCTTCCTCGTATACTGTGCATGGAGGATGAAGAAGCCATTGAGGCCTTGGAACAGTACTGCAGTGCAGAGCGTATAGAGGACGATCTTGTAGAGCCACTGATGTTTGTCTTTACATTTATGCAGGACATGCATACATTTGTAGAGAATGTGGTGGACAACATGCACCTCGCACCAATCTTTTGTCGCACACAAAATTAAAAAAAAATTGTCCATTTCTTTTTTTCATGTAATGTTTCTCTCTCTCTCTCTCTCTCTCTCTAATATATATATATATATATATATATATATATATATATATATATATATATACTTGAGCAGCAATATATATAAACTTTTTTAATGTTTTAAAAGTTTATACTTATGAAGGCTATTTGATCAAAAATACAGAAAAATTCTAAAAATTGTGAAATATTGCAATTTAAAATCAGTTTTCTGTTTTAATACTTTCAACTACACTTTAAAGGAAAAATTAATTTGAATTCAGGAAATGTGTTCATTTGTGAAAATGTGTAAGTAAAGACGTTTTTTTTTTTTTTTAAGACATTTTAAGAATTTAATATTGAATACATTTTTAATTTTTTTTTATTTTTCACAGAATCTTTAGAATAAAATTATAACAGACTATAAAAAGAATTAAGTTGTTTCCAACATTGATGATTAATCAGCGTATTAGAATGATTTCTGACAGATCGTGACGCTGAACACTGGAGTAATGGATGATGAAAATTCAGCTTTGCATGACAGACATAAATACATTTTTTAAATATATTACAATACAAAACTTGCAATAATATTGAATTGCAATAATATTTCACAATACTGTACTTTTTGCATCTGTACTTTTCATCAAATAAATTCAGCCAATCAAATAAATGAAAATCTTACTGGTCACAAACTTTTGAGCGGTAGTGTAAATAATATATATATATATATATATATGCGCGGCTGAGAGTGCATCTCGTTTAGTGCGCATGCGCGGCTGAGAGTGCATCTCGTTTAGTGCGCATGCGCGGCTGAGAGTACATCTCGTCTGCAGCCAGACGCTATTGGGTGATTTTAGACAGGACTTTTATTTTGGTCTGGCGATATGACGTCATTAGGTTGCGCCTCGTACTGTCTTTGTAAACATTTAATGCGTTCAAATTCTTGCAAACCGTTCAAACAGTTGTATCGTTTTTTGAATGACTTATTATTGACTATAACATGCGATGCTTTCATTTATGAACGTTGTATTGAACGAGTAAAAAGCGCATCCACATGAGTAACGGAAAAGTTGCGTCTCATTCCGCTCCCTATTTCGTGAATCAGTTTATCGTAAAAACAAATTCGGTCATGACAAGCAGGGAAGGAGAAACGGAGCTTTTTGAAACTGAACGTGTCAATTGAACAAAAGGTGCGTTCTGACTGACATGAATATAAAATACATATACACCAAAAAACATTATGTATATAAAATATAATCAAAACTTTTGTTTATATGCTTGTATGACTGCAGCTATTAATTGACTTAACAGATTTTAAGTTGTACTGTGACTGTCATGTAATATAAAAACACAGGCTCTGTGTATTCTTAATTCATGGTCCTAATAGCAGTGTAACAGTCTTATCTCATGTGCTTTCCTTCCCATGCGCAGCTGCATAGTAAACACTCCTGAGGTAAATAAAGCAAAATTTTAAAAAATGACAGCGCTTCAGCTGCTTTTTGCCACTTTTACTTTGGCATACCTATTTATGATTCAATAGAATATGTAAATGTAACATTCATCACCATAACCACTCATAAATACTCATAAAAAATAGTTTGTATAATAATAACAACAAAATGTATGAATACTCAAACGCATACATAAACTCCTCCATCACAGGGCAGTTGAAAAACTCTTTCAACGGCTCTGCTCTAGCGTTAGTTCTGACTGGTGTGCAAAGACATTTGGGTGATTTTCCCTTCACACTTCCTTGAAGTGATGTATCGATGTTCACTTATTCCCTATGCCGTTCGCAGTGCCGAACTGAACGTTTGCTCCCTTAAGATTAAAATATCACTTAAAGGGTTAGTTCACCCAAAAATGAAAATTATGTCATTAATTACTCACCCTCATGTCGTTCCACACCCGTAAGACCTTCGTTCATCTTCAGAACACAAATTAAGATATTTTGGTTGAAATCCGATGGCTCAGTGAGGCCTCCATAGCCAGCAATGACATTTCCTCTCTCAAGATCCATAAAGATACTAAAAACATATTTAAATCAGTTCATGTGAGTACAGTGGTTCAATATTAATATTATAAAGCGATGAGAATGTTTTTGGTGCGCCAAAAAAACCCAAAATAACTTATATAGTGATGGCCGATATCAAAACACTGCTTCAGGAAGCTTTGGAGCGTTATGAATCAGTGTATCAAATCAGCGGTTCGGAGCGCCAAAGTCACGTGATTTCAGCAGTTTGGCGGTTTGACACGCGATCCGAATCATGATTCGATATGCTGATTCACAACGCTCCGAAGCTTCCTGAAGCAGTGTTTTGAAATCGGCCATCACTATATAAGTCGTTATTTTGTATTTTTGGCACACCAAAAATATTCTTGTCGCTTTATAATATAAATATTAAACCACTGTACTCACATGAACTGATTTAAATATGTTTTTAGTACCTTTATGGATCTTGAGAGAGGAAATGTCATTGCTGGCTATGGAGGCCTCACTGAGCCATCGGATTTCATCAAAAATATCTTAATTTGTGTTCAGAAGATGAACGAAGGTCTTACGGGTGTGGAACGGCATGAGGGTGAGTAATAAATGACATTATTTTCATTTTTGGGTGAACTAACCCTTTAAGATTGCAGAATACCCTGTCCACTTCACAGTCCACTTACGGTCAAATTGTCCTCAGTTCTTTCCCAAAATGATTTACTGTTTCGAAGCGCTGCCCGCTGACGACACCTGCTAGTCAAAACAATGTAAATGCAATGAGAACAACTTTTACAAACCAACTGCAACAATTTTATGAGTGTATTTTAATGAAAGTGTACCTATTAAATGTATTATACACATCTTTAAATACCTGATATTAATCATAACTATATTAAGGGGCTGTGTAATTTGATTATTTTATGAATTTTTTTTCAGGTCATTTAAGGCCATTAACTCTCACTCTGACTGACTCCCTTACCAGTGTGCTGACTACTGAACTAGAGAGCTGATTGAGATGCACTCAGATATTTTATTTTTCTTTCTGTTAATTATTCTCTTCTTAAACAGGACAGACCGTATCACACTCCTGGTGAAGCAAGTGAGATCCACGTGACACTATTATAAAGATGGCGTTTATTAAAGAGGAGAGTGAAGAACTGAGGATTGAAGAAGTATTCAGTCTGAAACAAGAAGATACTGAGGAACAAACAGGTTGGTTTCATTCTCAAAGCTGAACTCAGTCATTAGATCCTTATTAAAAGTGTCCATCTCTATAGAAACTTATATTTCTAAGAATGTCATATTAGTGTCCTAATTAAAGCGGTTTTATTTGACATGAAGCATGTCCGTCTTGTGGACAGACATGTTGAGATCACATGACCAGATAAATACTATTGCTGCCTTCACGTGAACCTGTAAAGATCCCACTTCCACGTTTGACATTTATGACATCGTGTTAAATTTGAAAAAATATGGAAGTAGCCTAAACAAAACAATTAACAATTAATTATTTTGTGGAACATTAAACCCTCCAAAATAGCAGTAAATATTGAATTAAGCGATATTAAAGTTATACATCAAAAACATCAGCCTATCAACAACAAAAAACATTTGGACTGCTGACACAGCTCGGTAGAGTTACAGTCTACATTTGTTCTTTATTTAAAGGGCTTTGGTGAGCAAATAAAAGGGCCAGTACATTTATTACAATCTTTAAATCAAACTGTTTCAAATCAAATTATTCAAATCAAAGTATTATGAGTGACAATCAGATGCAATTTGTTCACTAAAGAAAAACATCTTGGGCCAGTTTTTCAAAAGTAATCTGATTTCGGATTGGATCAAATCTTAAATGGATTGTTAAAAAGGATTCTGAAATCAGACTAGATCACAAAATCCAATCTTGGTTTTGATCTTGATCAAATCATCAGTTTGTGGTGTTCATAACTTTAGTAAGATTGGAATACCTTTGACCCCGAAAAATCTGGATTATACTCATCCCATCAGAAGGGTGGATTTTATGAACAAAAATGTAATAACACTTTAAAACTGGTCAAAAAATACAACATTTTTACCATGTAATATACATTTTTTTTTTTTTTTTTTTGATCTTGATTAGTTGAACTTTTAAAGTAATAAATCAGAAGTAGACTTTACGCTACATACAGTTTACATACCCTGGCAGAATTTATGATTTCTTGGCCATTTTTCAGAGAATATGAATGATAACACAACTTTTCTTTCACTCATGGTTAGTGTTTGGCTGAAGCCATTTATTATCAATCAACTGTGTTTACTCTTTTTAAATCATAATGACAACAGAAACTACCCAAATTACCCTGATCAAAAGTTTACACACCCCAGTACTTAATACCATGTATTGCCCCCTTTAACATCAATGACAGCTTGAAGTCTTTTGTGGTAGTTGTGGATGAGGCTCTTTATCTTCTCAGATGTTAAAGCTGCCCATTCTTCTAGGCACAAATCGTATTTTGTGTTATCATTCATATTCTCTGAAAAATGGCCAAGAAATCATAAATTCTGCCAGGGTATGTAAACTTATGAGCACAACTGTATTTAGCCTTTCGGTAGCCTACTGTAAAATAAAAAAGAGATTTTGGCGCCATAAAATAATTCCCAAACAAAAATATTATTTAATTCAAAGTGTTAATCACTGTTTGTAAACTACATTGGCACAATCATAAGAGATGAACCAGTAAAAAAAAGTTTTTTGCAAGCGAGCGCAAAGTTTCTCGGATGAACTTTACGCAGAATTTTTCTGAGAGAAAGCAAAAGCATTGAAAATGTTTCCTAATCCAGATCATTCAGATTAAACTTTTTGAACAACTGACCCCTGTTGTGACTCACATTGGCTATGTTTACATGCACCCAAATAATCCATTTGTAATTGGATTGACGGCTCAATCGGATTGAAAAAGTTCATGTAAACACCTTAATAGATCCGATTGAGCTCGATCCGAACAAAATTTGGGATCGGATTGGAAGAGGTGGTTTATTTCTTTTCTAATCCGATCCAGCAGCAAAAAAATTACCATGTAAACGCTTGAATCCGACTACTTTCTCAATCGTATTCAGAAGTTCACGTTCGTCTTTAGTTGTAAAGATGTATGCCAACAGGCAGTGGCGTAGCTGTATCCCTTCGTCATAATATTGGAAATCTTTCCGTTTTAAAACAAGAAGGGGAGCCAATGGATATCACACAAGAAGCAACGTGCAAACTTTGCGCAAGAGTTATGTCGGTGAAAAAGTCTCAACCTCGGTCAGTATTCACTACAGAAATTGAAAGAGTGACGGAGCTGTCTAACGCTGCATTAACGGAGCATATTCTCTCAGAGACGAATTTCAACATAATATGCTGATAACGGTATATAACTGTCTTAATTTATTCCATTATTTCTCTTGTGGCCGTACATGTAGGCTAGTGAAACAAATGAGAATAATAGTATTTTGTGTTAAACAGGTTGTTTTTTTAAAGTAGGTGCTTGAAGTAAAGCTGCGCTTAATTTTCATTGATGACTGCAGTGTTAGGAAATATTATAGCCTACACTCTTAATAATTTTAATTATAGGCCTATAATTCATTGTGTAAAAGACCTAAAAAAATGTTTAAAACATTTTCAAAGATGGCTAATAGCCTAATCTTTTATTATCCTCACAGCACACATTAATTTAATGATAAAAGAAGCCGAACCTAATAGTTATAATAATAGACTAGAAGAATGTAACAGGCCTACATTAATTGGAAATACCAAATCCTCTTAATATTGCCAAGATTTGATGCTTTTGACAATATCTCTGGCTATCGTCGATACATGATCGTCATCTGTTGACGCAACCCGGGTTACCACAAGTGTGATTGATATGACGTCACACATATAAATGGATATTTCAATCAGATTTCAATGTTTAGAGTACATGTAAACAGATCTGCAATCGGATTCAATTCATTTGGATTGACGAAAATTGGTGCATGTAAACGTAGCCATTTTAGAACAACTTTGATTTCGTCAAAATGGTTTCCGTTCACACCAGTGTTTAAGCATAGGCATAATTTGCGGGTGGGACATGTCTCCACCACTTTTTTCCAGGGTCAATATTGTCCCTAACACTTTTTAAAACATCTCGCAGCATGGATGTACCTAATAAAAATAAAACATCTCCAGTTAACTAGCAGAATTTGAATTTTGTTCGTTTGTGTTAAATAAGAGGCGATCTGGTGCTGGAATGTGTTGTTTTTTTAAATCATGCTGAGTGCTGTTTGCCGCTGTTATCAGTGGCGGAAGGCAACAGTGTTCTCTTGTGTCTTCACACAGGCAAGCACTTCAATCTATCGGTTAACGCTGTTGCAGAGACACTCTATTCCTTCCTGTGAAATCACCAAACAAAATGCACACGAACATGTCCCTGCTGTTGATATGCAATCACTGATGAAAATCTTTAGTTTGATGAAGAAAAAAACTACAAGGGTAGATTAGAACCCAGAACCTTTGACACGCTTAACAAAAGATCCACCACCAGACCATTAGGGCATACAGACATTAATGGTGGATCTATGCATTTATTAATGTGAAGAATCTCGGGACTAAATATGAAGAAAGTGGCAAGATGAAAACCACTATTTTCTGTTTCAAACTTTCACATAGCTTCTTTTGGTTATAAAAACATTAAAAATTCAAATCTACATTTTGATTTTAAAAGGTTTATTATAAAAACAGATTATTTTTTCCCCAAAATGCAATAAATCCATGACATGTTTTTTTTTTTTTTCAAAATGCAATTAATCCATCAATATAAAAGTTATTTTTCATATTGAAAATACACAACAAAGTAAGTTGATTCACATATATGACAGACTCTGAACTTTGCCAATACTAATCTTATATACAGGCATTTGACTAAAAATACATTCAGTCGTCGCTCCCAAAATGAATTCAACGAGTCATCTTGTTAATGTTATAAATGAATTATGTCTCCGTTTGTCATTACTGATTAAAGAGTATTTGGCGCCACCGCACGGTAAAAATAAACACATTTACAGAGTACATTAGTATTAAAAACGGCTTTTAAAAACTGTCCATGATTCAGTTTTGGGGACTGTGACAGAAGTTAGATGCTGTCGTGGAACAAGCAACAGCCGGTATTTTTCCTTCTCCCGACTCGAGTGCCTCATTTTCTTAATCTGCTCGCGTAAATGATTACATTTCAATGACTTGCGTTTCTTCCCCACCGCAGAAACCACCACAGGTTCATCAATGCCATCAAAATTATTTTGTTGATCACAAAGTACAAAGCAGATAAGGAAAACTAGGATGTCGGGTGTATTCAGAGCGCCGCCATTACTGTTTACAGTGCGTGGAATGGTGCGCTGTGATTGGTTGAGCGGATATATCGCATTCTGCAGAGAAAGGAGACTGGCGTTTGTCAAGTTTTGGAAAGAAAGGGAGAAAACATGACAGAATAACACGACGGATATCGCATTTTGCACAAAATTAATAAATGACTTTTCAATACCGACCAGATACTGATTTTGGCAGAAACTAATTTTTTTTGAAAATGGTGTTTATCGCGTTTTGAAACCAAACTCTTCATATATATGATAAAACTTGAAATATAAATTCTCGTAGCATGTATTCATTACCAATATATTGAATTGTGTATATTTTTCTAAATTCCTGAAAAGATATTAGAAAAATCAGTCTATAAACATATTTTATATTTTAGATGAGGGAAATACACAATCGTTACGGACAAACAAAAAGAAGTTTTTGGGAGACAGCATATTTTGTTGACTTTCTGTGAATTACAATGCAAAATCAGAAGCAACAATATCTACCGAATGGAGAATGGTTGGCTCTTCACAGAACATAAAATATCTATTTTATTTAAATTTTCGTTTTTGCATTTCAGAGGAAAAATCAATGTTACGCACATGAAACATCTCTGGCTGTGTTTACACTGCAAGTCTTAATGCACAGATCCGGTCTTTTGACCATATCCGATTTTTTTGGCCAGTCTGTTTACAATCACTTTAGACGCAACTGGTATCTGATATGTGTTTACATTAATTCCCACCCAAAATGATTGTCATTGATAGCTTTACATGCACATGGTAGACCCTTGGGTTTTGAATGGCCGTGCTATTAAAATTATTTATATATTTCACATCAGGTGGCCATGATTACCTGCCAGAATGGATAAGTTAACAGCTGTCAGTGTCATGAATGTTTTGCAGCGCGAAATCTGACTGAACGAATATAGACAGTAAAATAATTTAAATTCTTTTATTCAAATTTCTTGACCCTGCTTTAGCATGGGAGAGTTTTCACTCTGAGTTTTCCATGTCTTTCCTCAATTGATGACTATGGTAGGTTTTCAGTGGTGGGGAAAGTAAAATGGTAGAAGTGATAATGCACCACCAACAAAGAATTGTGCGTTTCACAAAACAACATGGGATACAGATAATGTAGAAACTATCATGACGAGAGCAAGAAACAAGTGGAAATTCTGAGGGTATACACAAATACTGATCCTTAAAAGACATTATAGGCAACAGCCATTGGGAAAAATTAAGCATCTGGAGTATATATGGACCAGACTACAAGGATCCAATAGGAGTAGAAGAGAGATAATCAGACATGATCAAATGCCAAAAGCAGGTCATTTGTAACTTTAATAAGCAGTCTCTTTGTTAAGATTGTGCTTAAATCCTGAATGAAACTCTTCACAAATACTGTTTCTCTGCAAAACTTATCATAGTTCAGAAGAAACTATTTTTCATGTATTTCAGACATATGGTATTTGAAATCAGTAATTAACAGGAGTGTAATGGGAGTGGATTACAAATACTGACGATGCATATGTATCGATCTTGAAACGTTTTTTGAATCATGAATCGTTAATTTCGGTCAGTAATCGATGTAAAATGCTAAGAATCGGATTAATCGCGATTCTATAGCGATTCAGTGCTTTAAAATATATAAACTATATAAAAATTACTACATGCGTGAATTGATGGAGATGCTGTGTGCCATAATTCGCGCCCTCACAGCTCTCCTTCACAGATACGCGCTGCACTCTTTACTGCCGTTCATTGGATTGCGCTCGCGCTCTGTAGCTCTCATTGACAGTTCTGAGCAGCCCACATTTGAGCACTACTCAGGATGGCCGCTGCTATTGATGATAGCTCTCTATGGAGACAGCAATAGTCCTGAGTCAAACCGATCAAGCCAATGATAAAGCTGTCATTGCGTGGTCACTACTGTTGAAATAAAACGCTTTTATTGCGTGGAAACGTCACCAGTTTTTTATTGTATATAAAATAACGAAGTTTTACAGAAATAGGTCATACCATTGACATTACCTGAGCAGTTGAAGTAAAACCCCACGTATTCAAGGTGCTCATTTATTGCATGGACGGCGCAAACACATAATGGTCTAAAATGCATACGCACAGTTTCAATGAATGATAAATGAAATTATGAACTTAATGAACTTAATGTCGTTAAACTGAATGTGCCAAGGAAACAACTACAATGAAATAACTACAACATTAACAACACTGAAATAAGAGCGCACGGTTCATCTATCAGTCAGATGCGGATTAAAGTTGCATTCCTTACTATAGCAACAGTAGACACTGAGCGCGTTTTCTTTCAGAATCATCCTAGGGAAAATGTTCCATATAAAGAGAACTAAGAGGACTTTTCGTACTATTCCGTGAAGAAAAGTTAGTTTAGGATTAGTGTATGATGTTCTAGGGTAGTCCATCCATGGACCATTGTATGTTTAATGTACCTGGAACACCAATAAGGTTGTGTAGCCAGTGCAGGCACTGCACTAGTTAACATGAACTAACGATACTTTTAAAGCCTTTTAAAATTTTGGCTTATGTAAATTTCCACAAATGCCAATTTTTATAGGCTATTAAAATAGTTACGTAGCATCATTAAGAACTAACATGAACTAATATTATCAATGGACAAAAGGTTGTTTTTTGCCCTTACTCTCTGACCTCCTGAAGGCCGCTGTGTAATTCGCACCCTGACTAAGACTCATTGGTGAAAGCATTTCAGTAACCCTATGAATGTATATAAAAATGCAGAATCGAATCGTCTCAAATCGTTCTGAATTTGCAAAAATCGTTCTTGAATCAAATCGAACACCTATGAATCGTGAATCAAATCGATTTGCTGACTACCCAAAGATTCACAGCCCTAGTAATTAACCAGTTCTACTGGGTCAAACTGGGTCAGGTTTTTATTTTTATAAAGCGTTTAATAACTGCTAGCTTGAAAGTTTTTTGATACCTAAAGATAACAATATAATAAATAAATAATAATAAAGTTAACAATATTGAGAAGAGGTTCTGTGATTACATGCAGTTACTCAGAAACACCTCTTAGCTTAATGCATATACTAGGATCTAGTATACATGTTGTTGGTTTTGATGTTTTACATGTTTAAATATTTTTTTTTTTTTTTACCTTAGACCTTATGGAACTGAAAGAGGAGAGTGAAGTACTGAATGAAATGGAAAAGAAAGTTCCGTATGAGAAACATCATAAATTTATAAATGGAGAAAAATCTTTAAGTTGCTTACAGACTGAAAAGACTTCCTCACCAAGAAGAGCTAAAAAAGAGACAGGAACTAGAAATTATTTAACCTGCTCTCAGTGTGGAAAGAGTTTTAATCAACGTAGAAACCTTAAAGTCCACATGAGAATTCACACCGGAAAGAAGCCTTTCACCTGTCAACAGTGTGGGAAAAGTTTCAACCAAAAAGGAAACCTTAATTACCACATGAAAGTTCACACTGGAGAGAGGCCTTTCACTTGCCAACATTGTGGAATAAGCTTTACTCAAAAAGGAAGCCTTAACAGGCACATGAGAATTCACACCGGAGAGAAGCCTTATTCATGCCCTCGGTGTGAAAAGAGTTTCTATCAACATGGACACCTTAAAGTCCACATGAGAATTCACACTGGAGAGAAGCCTTCCATATTACTGTGTGTAAAGAGTGTCCATCAAGATGGAAACCTTAAAGCCCACATGAAAATTCATACGGGAGAGAGCCCTTTTACTTGTCAACAGTGTGGAATAGGGTTCACTCAAGAAAGAATTCTTAAAAGGCACATGAGAATTCACTCTGGAGAGAAGCCATACATGTGCCCTCAATGTGGAAAGAGATTTGATCAACATGGAAACCTTAAAGTGCACATGAAAATTCATACAGGAGAAAGACCTTTTACCTGTCAACAGTGTGGAAAAAGTTTCAATCGAAAAGGAAACCTTAATTACCACATGAAAGTTCACACTGGAGAGACCCCTTTCACTTGCCAACAGTGTGGATTAAGTTTCATTCAAAAAGGAAGCCTTGACAGGCACATGAGAATTCACTCTGGAGACAAGCCTTATTCATGCCCTCAGTGTGGAAAAAGTTTCAAACAACATACAAACCTGAAAGTCCACATGGGAATTCACACTGGAGGGAAGCCTCACACATGCCCTCAGTGTGGAAAGAGTTTCAATCAACATAGAAACCTTAAAATCCACATGAAAGTTCATTCAGGAGAAAGACCTTTTACCTGTCAACAATGTGGAAAAAGTTTCAACCGAAAAGGAAACCTTAATTACCACATGAAAGTTCACACTGGAGAGACCCCTTTCACTTGCCAACAGTGTGGAATAAGTTTCACTCAAAAAGGAAGCCTTAACAGGCACATGAGAATTCACTCTGGAGACAAGCCTTATTCATGCCCTCGGTGTGAAAAGAGTTTCTATCAACATGTAAACCTTAAAGTCCACATGAGAATTCACACGGGAGAGAAGCCCTACACATGCCCTCAGTGTGGAAAGAGATTTGATCAACGTGGA
Source organism: Hypophthalmichthys nobilis (assembly GCA_037950665.1). Classification (NCBI taxonomy): domain Eukaryota; kingdom Metazoa; phylum Chordata; class Actinopteri; order Cypriniformes; family Xenocyprididae; genus Hypophthalmichthys; species Hypophthalmichthys nobilis. The sequence goes on from CM075489.1 coordinate 24,114,196, forward strand.
AACTTTAAAGTCCACATGAGAATTCACACCGGAGAGAGCCCTTTTACCTGCCAACAATGTGGAAAAAGTTTCAACCGAAAAGGAAACCTTGATTATCACATGAGAATTCACACTGGAGAGAATCCTTCCATATCACAGTGTGAAAATAGTATCAATCAAGATGGAAACCTTAAAGCCGAAATGAAAATTCATACGGCAGCGAACCCTTTTACTTGTCAACAATGTGGAATAGGGTTCACTCAAAAAGTTTTCCTTAAGAGGCACATGAGAATTCACACTGGAGAGAAGCCTTATACATGCCCTCAATGCGGAAAGAAATTTGATCAACATGGAAACCTTAAAGTGCACATGACAATTCATACAGGAGAAAGACGTTTTACCTGTCAACAGTGTGGAAAAAGTTTCAACCGGAAAGGAAACCTAAATTACCACATGAAAGTTCACACTGGAGAGAAACCTTATTCATGTCCTCAGTGTGGAAAGAGTTTCAATCAACATAGAAACCTTAAAGTCCACATGGGAATTCACACTGGAGAGAAGCCTCACACATGCCCTCAGTGTGGAAAGAGTTTCAGTCAACATACAAACCTTAAAATCCACATGAAAGTCCATTCAGGAGAAAGACCTTTTACCTGTCAACAGTGTGGAAAAAGTTTCAACCGAAAAGGAAACCTAAATTACCACATGAAAGTTCACACTGGAGAGACCCCTTTCACTTGCCAACAGTGTGGAATAAGTTTCACTCAAAAAGGAAGCCTTAACAGGCACATGAGAATTCACACCGGAGAGAAGCCTTATTCATGCCTTCGGTGTGAAAAGAGTTTCTATCAACATGTAAACCTTAAAGTCCACATGAGAGTTCACACTGGAGAGAAGCCCTACACATGCCCTGAGTGTGGAAAGAGATTTGATCAACATGGGAACTTTAAAGTCCACATGAGAACTCACACTGGAGAGAGCCCTTTTAACTGCCAACAGTGTGGAAAAAGTTTCAACCGAAAAGGAAACCTTGATTATCACATGAGAATTCATACTGAAAAGAAGAGTTCCATATCACACTGTGGAAAGAGTATAGATCAAGATGGAAACCTTAAAGCCCACATGAAAATTAATTCAGTAGAGAACCCTTTTACTTGTCAACAGTGTGGAATAGGTTTCACTCAAAAAGTAATCCTTAAGAGGCACATGAGAATTCACACTGGAGAGAAGCCTCACACATGCCCTCAGTGTGGAAAGAGTTTCAGTCAACATAGAAACCTTAAAATCCACATGCAAGTTCATTCAGGAGAAAGACCTTTTACCTGTCAACAGTGTGGAAAAAGTTTCAAACGAAAAGGAAACCTTAATTACCATATGAGAGTTCACACTGGAGAGACCCCTTTCACTTGCCAACAGTGTGGAATAAGTTTCACTCAAAAAGGAAGCCTTAACAGGCACATGAGAATTCACACTGGAGAGAAACCTTTTTCATGTCCTCAGTGTGGAAAGAGTTTCGATCAACATGGAAACCTTAAAATCCACATGAGAGTTCACACTGGAGAGAAGCCCTACACATGCCCTCAGTGTGGAAAGAAATTTCATCAACGTGGAAACTTTACAGTCCACATGAGAACACACAGTGGAGAGAGCCCTTTTACCTGCCAGCAGTGTGGAAAAAGTTTCAACCGAAAAGGAAACCTTAAATACCACATGAGAATTCACACTGGAGAGTAGCCTTTCACCTGCCACGATTGTGGAAGTTTCAACTAAAAAGAAGTCCTTATCAGTCACATGAGAATTTACACCAGAGAGATGCTGTTTATATGTGGTCAGTGTGGATAGTTTCAAATGACCAAAATATGCTGTTAAAAATGAAGAAATTAAAAATTGTTACATCAAAGGTCGTAATGTTATTTGTATTAGTTTTTGATTGCCACACTGTGTATGTACATGTTATATTCACCTTATTCCGCCCTGCCCACTTTTAATATTTCGCTCTTCCGCATTTTGTCATCCGACTTCCGCTAAACTGACGCAGCGCATCCGGTAGCTAGTTCAGTAGTTAGAAGATTGTTTATAGCAGGTATTTCTCGGGTAAGGGTGTTCGTCAGTCGGCTTTCCGTCCATGAAATGGTACGAACACACATAAGGGTGCTTGGGTGGGCAATTCAAGTTTAACGCCTTCAGCCATTGCCTCAGGTGCTCCTCATCTTTAGGTGGTGGGTGTAAATTGTAAAGTGTACCACAACACTCCAACCGCTTCACTTTGTGTTTATAACATCGTTGGTGCAATTGTTCTCTCCTCTTGATCTAATTATTATGGCAGCCCCTAATCAAACATATAATACTTGACATATTTGATTTATTACCATTACAGAAATAGGATTACGGCTAGCGACTAGCTTAGGTCCCTCTCGTCCGGAAGTATAAGTCCCTGTCAGCTGGAGGAGGAGGTTTGAGCAAACTCTCGTCTCAATATACTGTTATCCTTTCAGCCAGAACAACAGAGGGAGTGGACAGGAAAACAGGAGTTAACCGGAGTACATGGAATGTGAAGGCATTTTTATAATTTTTAATTAATTCCTTTTCTTGCATGATTAATATTTATATGCTTTTGAATACTAAAAGTCCCAAACACTTGGGCCAAAGTTAGTGTGTTGAAATAACGGATGCAGATGGACAAGACTAGACAGCTGTCTAAATATATAACCTCATGACTTGAGTAACAAGCTGAAGTAATCAAGAAATGATTCAGATAATTTATTATACCATGTTATAAAGACCCATTTTTGAGTGCTAGCAAAAACATGCTGTTTCCGTGCATTTGTCTTTACATGCAGATGAGCTGCTGCTGCTGCTGCTGCTCCCCACCCCATCCAGAATAGTGCTTCCTTCGTTCACAGCTCCTGTATGCATTGGATACTCTGCCAAATACTAACAAGACATCTGCTTGGTTTTGATTATCATCTATATCGCGATTACGCTCAGGGACATTGCAGTTCTTCTTTATCATGAACAGGGCTCTCAAGTTTTATCAAAAATTTGCAGTGTGATTACATCTATTAGGGAGGAGCCACTCAAATATTTGCAGCAGAGGCTCCTCGGCCCCACCCAATTCTCTCAGGTTTTTGCTAGCAGTTCAGTTTTACTTACTGTTCATTACTGACCAGCACAAATAGAAATAACAATTGGTGAATCTGATAAAAGACAGACAAATTCATCCAAATAAAATGTATCAAAAATACAAAGAAATTTGGCCCTAAACGAGCTGAACAGCAGTCCTTAATGTACATACTGTACACATACAACAGGATTGCAGAATTTGCCCTGAGCATGTATGTCAAGCTGTGTGAGAGAGTACACATTTCAGCTTATGGATGGTGTTTTCTATTGTGTTTGTTGCACATTTTGATGCCTTGATGGCAGGGGTAGGGGGCTCCCACATAAAGCACTGTGGCTCAAGGCCAGCCAGTTTCACTGTCATGGATGATGAAAGCATTCTGTCCAGAGCCAAACTGTTCCTAGTTTTGGTTTTGTTCAAACCCACCATGGAGAACACTCTCTCTGCATCTGCATTTGAGTGGGGAAGAACTAAAACCAGTTTGGAAATCTTATGGTGCGTTCACACCAGACGCGAATGAAGAGTTAAGCGCGAGTGATTTACATGTTAAGTCAATGCAAAGACGCGAATTGACATCCTGCGGCGCAAATGACGTGATGCGCGCAAATTGAGCGTTTCGAGCGCTTGACGTGTGCGAATTGCGCAAGTTGAGAAATCTGAACTTTGGTGAAAATTCGCGCCGCATTAACCAATCAGGAGCTTGCTCTAGTAGTGAAGTGATTACGATATAGCAGGCGGAGGCAGAAATCCGAAACAACAATGGAGGACAAAATCATCGTCACTGTACAATACATCGCCATACTTTTATAGAAACAGGATCTTGCTTGGAAGAAAGTGAGTGAGGAGGTTGGACAGTCTGGTAAGTTGTAAAAAACGGTCTTTACTCAATTTGAGCTATATATATATATATATATATATACATATTGAGACTACAAGCTAGGTATTTTACAACTACTTTCCCGCTGACGAGTTTATTCAGAGGAAGTGTGCAGAAAGAAGTGGAAGAGTCTGAGGGACACATATTTAAAAGAGAGGGAGAGCCCCTCTCATGACGCGAGTAAACTCAAAATGTTCAAGCGTCCACCTACGCGCGAATAGCGCGATTTTTTTCCCGCAAGTTGTGTCTGGTGTGAACGCCCCATTAGACTGCCTTCCAAATCTGCTCAAACCGGTCAACTTCCTCTGATCTGGCAACCTTTTTAGGGGGCTGACCCTTTGATGCCCAGAATGAAACAATATTCTTTTGCTTTTTCCCTGACATTTGTGTCCATCCACTTCACAAACAAAAGGTCACCAGCGAATGGAGCCACTTGGTGACCTTTTGTTCAAGGCATTTTGTTTTGTGGAAGGAACACCACCTCTTCCTTCTCGATAAGTCCCACATGGACCAAATCCCAGCTGGTGCAGGTGTCGAAAGATAAGCCTAGTTATTGTTTTTGTTGTTTTTGATATATGTAACCTTAATAAATAGGGTTATGACACCAAAAGCTACTAGATTAACTCACTTAAATTTTAAATATTGTTAGACAAATAAACAGTAAGCAGAGCTGGGTAGTAACGGATTACGTAATCAGATTCCAAAAATTAAGTACTTGTAATTAGAGTAAACTACTTTTTAAAATACTCGTAATCAGACTACAGTTACTTTTTTATGGATTACATGATTACATATTATTTACACAATGGCAGTAAGTTGTTCACAATTCATTGATTCTCCTAATTTTTCTTTTTTTAATGTTTATATTTTTTCATAATAAACCTGCCGCTTATATACGTTCGTGATTCTTCGAGTTTTTCCGGTAGTGAGGGGGAGGGGTGTGGAATCGTGCACAGAAATCAGCAACAAGAATATTTGTTTTTGTAATGTTGCTGTTTTCTAAATTTAATTAATTTTAAGTAAACATGTTTTAAAATCATAAGATGTGATTTTGTTTTATTCAGTGTTACTATCAGCAAACACGTACATTAGTGTTAAAGTATTAACCGTCCATATGTTGCACTTTAAAAAGAATCTGTTGAGGCTCTTGTTGGTGAATAAATATATTTTTTGGAATATTTTTTTTCTTTGTATCTGTCAAAATAGTACAAGATTATCCTACAATATATGACATCAAAAAAGGGTTAGCACAAAAGTAATCTAAATGTAATCCAAAAGTAGTTAGATTACGTTACCAAAAATGTGTAATCTAAGAGATATTACTGATTACAAATTTTGTCATGTAATTTGTAATAAGTAACTGATTACAATTCATATGTAATCTACCCAGCTCTGACAGTAACAAATAATCAAATTACGAGTAATGGCAAAAATAAATACAACAGAACAAACATATAAATGAAATAAATGGTACTTTTCAAGTTTTTCATGTAGGCTTAACAGGAGATTTTCAGGTACAGGTACAGAAATCGTAATCTAATGTATAAACTATATAACTATAGATTAAGTTCAGACAACATTAGCCAGGTTTCCATTCAAGATTTTTTTTGGCATAAAAAGTTGTAGTGCTTCAAATTGTTTAGTGATATAGCTGATGAAAATGCCATTTGTTGATAAGATTGTCAAATGTTGACACAATCTTTTTCCATTTATATTTAGCGCATAAATTCTATGTCAATACTTCAGATGTCACAAAAATTGTTTTGGAAAAACTTTGTCAAGGAAAAAGGGTTATAACGCAAATAAATGTGGCGTCACATGATGACAGAATTAGCCTATACATGCGTTCGTGGTGTTGCTCCTATTAAAGCACCGTAGTTCAAAGGTGCAACACAAGGATGAGGAAAATAGTGTCTTGAAAAACTCTGCTGCTGGACTGCTGGATTAAATACAGAAATGCTACTTCTGTATCTGAATAAATAAAAGTAGCCTACTGCCATAAAATCGAGATTCTGTTTCGATTTCATGATCAGAAGCGGTTTTAGGCTACATGGCAAAAATCACAAACATGACACTTGTAAATTAAATAATTTTATAAGTGCAATTTATTAATAGAGAATTTTACCTCAAATAAATTAGGAAAATAAAATGGTTGACTACAAAAGCTCTAATAAAATTTCTGAAAAGTTATGTGACAATAAGCCTCAGTTTAGTTTGTGACCACATTATTTAATATTTTACAAATAAAGCATTTTGAAGCTTACATTTAATAATTCACTGATGCATTTCATCTGGTCACGCATGTATGGATACTTAGTTCTTCGTTGTCTGTCCTTTTTTGACATATCTATTCCAGTGGCCCTTGCACATGACATGCCAGAAAAAATAAACATAAAAAGTAGTCCATCAATTAAGAAATTGTTGAACTTTCCTTTGTTTCAGTCAAAATTGTAGGCCTATTAATTTGTTCTCATGATTATAAAAACAGAAAAAATTATTATGTAAAAAGGTATGTAAAAGGTAGCCACGATTTAAATAGCCTATAAAACAATGGTAAACGAATGTGCGAGATAATAAAACATTCTTTTATGTTATATTTTTTGGCAAACAAAATCATTAAACAGAATTTAAAAAAAAAAAAAACATTGTAAACGGCTGCTTATGTTTAAACTGAAACAAATGCGCGAGATAAAACATTCGTGAATGTTATATTTTTTGGCAAATGAAATAAATCAACAGAATTTTAAAAAAAAATACATTATTGTAAGCTGTAGTTAGAAATATCAATAATGGATTCGCTGCTTTTAAAAAAAATTTCCCCATGACACAGTGTCAATTCCGCTTTGATCAGGGATTAAAAGCTGTTTAAAGAAGGAAAACCGAGAACAATAGGCCTAGTATTATTTTAATCGGAGTAAATTCGTCAGTAATATATCTATAGTGTTTTCCAATGCAACTGCTTTATGTTTTATTTCATTACCAACAATGAACAGTAACAAAGTACAGTTAAATCTCTTATTTCAAAAACACGCGGTAGTTTGTTACCCCCAGAATTAACATTCACTAGGCTAACATCATTATGAGATCAAACATTTAAATCGCAAGCTCGATTTTTTTTTTTTTTTTTTTTACTTTTTACGTTCATTTTCTGTTTATGAAACCAAGCATAAAGTGATTGTTCGTTTTTTTAAATTCATTTTTCAAAAGATATTATGGAAAATGTTTATTATTGTGAAAAGAACGAGGCAGATGAAATTAACACATTTAAACAAAGCAAACAAAATATGTAATGGAAAAACATGACTTTAAAAATGCCAACGATGATGGGTAACAGCGTTCCTTGAGCAGCGTAGGTATTCGTTGACTTTGTCTTTTATGTGTTTGACAGAGCTGGTCATGTGGGGAAACCTCTGGTACCAAACTGCCTTAGGTTCATGGGCAATGCATGTTTGCCTCTCGAACCATCCCAGTTAGTTGTGGATGCCCACTCTGCATTGCACTGTTCCGGTACAACGGCACGGAACAGCAAGCAACCATACCGATCTGGCCGCCCCGACTCTGCATCGTCAGTCTGTTAAAATGCTATGGAGTTGGAGATGAGAACCACAGATAAGGATGGCAGCTTCCAGGTGGAGCTGGATTCGGATCCACAGAGGCAGTCTGCATCCCCACTCAGGCTAGCAGTGACAGTCGGGTTCAGACAGTCTGTTCTTGGAGTGCGTGTAGAGTCTAGCTGTGCTCTCAGAGCATCCGTTGCTGCAGACCTTTGACAACGTGATCTTTTTCAGGCGAAATGACTGTGGCTTTGGAGTGCTTTGCTTTGATGTGCTATAAGAAAAAAGGGTGACAAGTTGTGAAACTGAAAGCTAAGCATCCTGTAACGTTTGGGGGGCCATATCCCGCCAGGGACCAGGACCGATCGTTGTCTTCGAAGGTTAGTTCTACTCTTACAGCACAACTGAACTATTTCTTAACAGCGATAGTAATTTTTTAATATACAACTGCGTCCTTGGTATATTCTGTGGAATTATGGACCAGCAGTTTTAGCAGGAGAACATAAAATCTAATTTGGCGCCATACATAAGAAAACACTTCATCGCTTGGAGTATGAGGGGATGTACTGTTATAGTTTTACTGTGTCTGTCTTGTGTTTCCCTGTGACCTAGTTTACCCCAGTCTATTTAATTAGTCATTTCATTCACCTGTGTCCTGTTAATTATCTTTTTAAGCTCCTTTGTTTGCTCCATGTATTTAGTACCTGCGTTCTCTCTCAGTCTTTGTCTGTTCTCGTCAACGTAGATGTTTTTTAGTATGTTGTTAAAGCCTGTCTTCTTGTAGTTTATCTTATCTTTCTAAGTACCATGTTCTATGACAAGTGCATTATTAAAACAGTCTTTTAATTCACAACTATGGATTCACATACCATCTTCTGGTATTCCAACTCCTCAATATGTAGTTTCAGCTTCTTTTTGTAGTTTTATCTCATAGTCCAGCTCCAGATTTCTTTTGTAGAGGGGTGTGATGGTGTCTGTTTTCGTTTATTTTTTTGGTATACAGTTTAACTTTATAAGGATTACCCCTTTTCTCTGGCCTGGGAAGCTGTGTGATGAAGAGGGTTCATGTAAAGGATGTGGTTGTGAGTAATCCTATAATACAGGAGTTCATTAAAAGATGTTCTAACAGAGCACATTTACCTCTGCAGATGTCTCTGAACAAACTGATAGTGTCTTCTCCTCACAAGCTTCAGCATATTAACCAAATAAGGCCATGCAATAAATACATTGGCAATAGCATGTTCTTATTGTATGTTTTGTGCTGGATACTAACCTCTGTATGAGACTCTGTAGGTGTGTGTACTGGCTCCAACAAGGTAATTGAACTTTCCCCTTGCTGAAAAACACATTAAGTCATAAGTGCTTGCATTTTACAGTTAAACTTTTGATCCTTTTTAAAACTTATGTACACCCTGTATAAATTAAGCCCATTTGGAGGAGCCAGCACCTGGATCTGAAGATGCACTTCCCCAGCTCTATTGGGTGGTTGTTCCGCTCGCCTGTTAAATTACTACAGCTGGTCCAAAACGCAGCAGCTAGAGTTCTTACTAGAACCAGGAAGTATGACCATATTAGCCCGGTTCTGTCAACACTGCATTGGCTCCCTATTAAATATCGTATAGGTTTTAAAATCTTGCTAATTACTTACAAAGCACTAAATGGTTTAGCTCCCCAGTATCTGAGTGAGCTCTTAATGCATTATAGTCCTTCACGTCTATTGTGATCTCAGAATTCAGGCCAGTTGATAATACCTAGAAAATCAAAATCAACTGCAGGCGGTAGATCCTTTTCCTATTTAGCACCTAAACTCTGGAACAGTCTTCCTATCACTGTTCGGGAAGCAGATACACTCTGTTAGTTCAAGTGTAGACTAAAAACACATGATCTATTTCTATAATTCAAATCATGTAAATAGTTAAGCTGCATAAATTAGGTCAGCCGGAACCGGGAACACTTCCCATAACACCTGATGTTCTCGCTACATGAGAAGAAGAATGGCATCTACGCTAATATTAGTCTCTCTCTGTTTATCCCGAGGTTTGCCGCAGCCTGCCAGATCCAGGCCGTATCCAGATGAGATGAAGGACCTGCATCTAGACATGACGATAACACAGCCCTGACGTTTTAACTAAACTATCCCCTGCGAAGGCCCATTTTCCTTTCCTTTGTTTCCCTATGTATAGATAAAACATTATCAAATTTATTCCAGAATGCATAGGTCCGCGGACACAACTAATTTTTCTGTATTATGCAGACCAGACAAGTAATTTGGCAAATATCACTTTTTTAAAAAAGACCAAGCTTCTGCGCACATACACACTCAAACACGCAAACCTATAGACTAAACATGTAAATGAACGGCAATAATGCATTAAAGGTTTTCAGTGGGAAAGGTGTCATTTAAGCAGCCCCTAAAGTAATAATTAAAAATTTTTACAACGGAAGTGATTCAATCAAAAAACAACTTTAGCTCGATAAGAATTTTCCTATTGTCACTGTGAAGCTGCTTTGAAACAATATGTATTGTGAAAAGCGCTATATAAATGATGACTTCACCTTTTAGAATACCTCGTCAGTGATGCGCTGAGTCAGACAATTTACAAGTATTTACACTAAAAAAAAGTAGGCCTATCTGTTTCCACTAAAAATAGCCTATGTTCATCTTATCAGCAAAACTACATGAATATTATTTGAAACAATTACAATACTATTTGGCCAGTGGAAATGAATGAATCAGCTCTACTCTAAAAACTTTATCTGAGAAGTGTTTTATACAATTTTTTATAAAATTTTGTATTTGGATGATTTTTAGCAATGTAGTGCATGGCATTTATAGTCCGAATGTAATATTTTCCAATGTCTTGTACCATTGACGGTGTTAACCACGTGGCACACGTGGATGGGAACATGCATGGAAATGATATGCAGATGAGGTTATGCATAGTAAAACTAGATGTTGTAAGTTCCATATATGGTGATTTCGGGGAGGAGACAGGGTGGAGATGCACGTATCCACTATCTTCAGCTGACTGGGATTTATAAAGGGTTTTCTTCTTTTGCGCGTACACAGAATCTAGCTTTTGTGCATACGTACACTTTTAGAATGAAAGTTTTATAAAAGAGGCCCCTGATGTCATTTGCTATCTGGATATCGATGAATATTAAGTGTTCCTTTAACCTTTTCAGCAAAAATTTAGAAAATCTCAACTGTCCCCCTAGAGTGAATGTATTAGGCCTACGTTTCAGTTTACATGGTAATTTTGGAAATTCATTGTTATTTGTGTTGAATACGGGCAATGGCCGTAGCCTTGTTTGTTTACATTGCAAAGCAGTATGGGTTTAACGTGATTCATAATAAAAGTTTTCAGTCACGTGACCTGTGCCGTGTGCCAGCAGGGTAAAACAATGGGGCTTACACTGGGCTCTCCGTAAAGACGCAGCACAAGCCAGTCAATTTTCTTTCTGTTTCAAGCCACGAATATTGGATCACTTCTCAACAGAAGAAAAACAAAGATATGAACACAAATGCTAGTGCTTTACCAACAGGAAGATACCATCTGAACCAGGAAACACGTGCTTAGTTACCACCATGCGTAGGAGGATCGAAGTCGTGCATTATTTGTACTTGGGTGATCACACAAGGTAGGTATTATGATTATGTATTGCAAATGTGTGTTTCATATATATATGTTTCATTTTACACAATATACATTATTTTCACAGCAAACAGAACAAGTATTGTTATAGTGCTATAACAAGAAATTAATTTTATTTATTCTCAGGAATGGGCCAAAGTGTGGTACTTCTCTGTTGGACACAGTTCTGTGTTGCAAGGCTTGCACATAAACCTTGTCTTCTGCCTTTTCTGCAGGCACTTTTTGGTGGTCAAGCAGACCTTGCAGTGCCTGAGTGTGTTCTTCCCCTGTTGGGCAGTTGAAGGGATCTCTGAGGGGAAATGATGGCTAGTGAGACAAAGTGGGTTGTCAACATGGGGGCGACCACCAGTAGATGGCTTCCGGGGAGTGCGGTGTTCTTCCACAAGTAGGCGAACAAGATTTTGACAAAACTTCACCTTGTACACAATGAACGCATTGTGTACTGCAAGGTCCGCAAAGTGGAAGAACAATTTCTTATACTATTTTTAGATCTTGCGGTCACAGCCAACAAAACTGTCCTTCATTCTTATTGTAGTCCAGTACATATTGTGGTTTTTCTCATCTTTCTAGATGGTGACATCTCTGCTGAGTGGAACGTGGTCAGCATGTGGACATTGCGCTTGTCATGCCACTTCACTACCAGCATGTCCTTGCAGCTTTTGAAGTCTGCCTCCCCACTGGACATCTTGTCACGGAAGTGCAGCATGGCCTTTCTTTTGGCCCTCAGAGTTCCACAAGCCCCAGTTTTGGCTCTCAGCAGGTGACTGAAGAGAGTAAAACTGGTGTACCAGTTGTCAACAGTGAATGCCCTCTCCCCAGATATGGCTCCAGCAGTGTCAGCACTACTGAGCCGGACACACAGAGTCCTCGAGTGTGTGTGTGATGTCTGTGCTGGAGCCAGTGTACACTTTCACATTGATGACGTACCCAGTCAGAACATCGTACAGCATGAGGAGCTTGATCCCAAATCTCTTCCTCTTTGATGGAATGTACTGCCGAAATCCAAGCCAGCCTTTCCACAGCAGTAGTGACTCATCAATGCACAAGTCCCTGTGTGCAACAAACATCTGCCCAAAAGCAGCCATCAGAGAGGTGAAAACACTTCTAATTTTATTCAGAAGATCTCTGAGGTTTGCTGTAGCATTGTCAGGAAAGTGGAGGGCCATCAAGCAGGAGTTGGAAGTGATCCAGAGAGTGGAGAAAAACAGGGTCTGCGTTACCGGATCGGTGGTCCAGTAATCCCGCAAAGAACCTTTTCTCACCAAGCCCATGACAATAACTGCTGCCAGAAATGTGTACATTTCATTTACATTTGTTTCAGCCCACTTTGCCAGCTTCCCAGAGACAGTAGCACACTCTTTCAGCTGATGAGCATACCTGTTTGTCTCCTGCACCACTTGCTCCACAAGTTGCTCATTTCATAAATAATCTGAAACATTCTGCCTCAGAAGGATTTGTCAGCCTGTCTTGAATGCCTTAGTAGTGTTGTCAAAATCCAGGTCTGGTGGAGAGGATGAATCAAACATCCATGGCAGAAGGAAACAATCCACAACAGTGGCCTGACTAGCAGAGACACCACTGTCAGGGATCGCCGGCCTCTTCGGAACGATCACAGCCCGTAAGTTTTTCCGGGACATAGGCTTCTTCATCACTGTTGCTGTCGGATTCAGCATCTGAGTCGAAAATTAATACCAAAATATTTTCATAAGTAAGTTTTCTTGCCACTTTTACTCTAAGGTAATGTTGCCAGCTCGGAGCGAGACCTTGGTTTTCTGCTTTGCTTTCTTATGAATATGTTCACAGACAGTATGTTTTAGCGTACGATTGTCATCACACCACGGGATAATATCGCCTTCCGAAGGGCACTTCGGAGTGAAAACCATCATGACTGACATATTAAAGGGTCGTTCCAAAACGAAGTGCTCAAAACCGGCCACTTCAAAGGGCCCTTTGGAATGAAGGATTTCGAAGGGTACAACTGATCGACACTTCGGGCCCCCATGATCCTTTGCACAGGGAAGTTGTTTGGCATCACAGAATGGGTACAGGAGGCTCGGAGTTCGATTTTACCTATAAATATATGTATAGTATTATTCTATACTACTGTAATATTTATACGAGTTACATTTTTATGGTCAAAATGAAATTGTACTTAAACAAAAATAATTTATAGCTACCTTTATCAGTCCATTCAAATGTTTCAAATATATAGACACAATATACAATATGGTGCGATAAACCAAAAATAAATAAACTAACGTTAAACAAAAGGCGCAGCTTGCACAATCTACTCATCGCTCAGAGCGTGTTTTTTGGGGGGTCAACCAGCATACAAAATGTGGCACGAATGCCCCTCGTTAAGATGACGCAGAAGTGCATAAAAAGGAACTCTCACTCCGGAGGATAAACACTTTGAAGGGATTAGGGCATAGGGATGAGCCCTTCCGAATGGAACGCAGGGCAGGGCTTTCTTCTTTTACCCCTTATGTCTAATTGGGTAATTATCTTGCTTAGCTCCTTTTCTAATAGGGACAAGGTTTCATAGATGTCCTCATTAATGGCACTTGTGCTTGCTTGCTTTCTTGTAGATCTCAAGAGTCAAACATGATGCTTCCCCTTCACGCTACTTGTTGGAAATAATGACCTCTGCCAGAACAGTCTTGTTTAATGCCTTGTTTGCCCTTAAACTGATTTGCTGCATCAGTTCCCCTCGTTTCATCTTCTACCATCCTGAGATATAGTTTCTCAGAGCAATCACATTTTTAATGATAATGATAAAGGATGGAGCAAGGTTTGTTTTACAAACTTTAATGTTACATCAGTCATTCATGTTAGTGCTCAGCTAACATATGCACCATTATTGATATGGTAAATGATACAGTTCCCACATGTGGACCTCAATAAAATAGAAATATACATCGGTTTGTTGATATACATAACATGTTAATGCTAATGTAGAGGAATTACAGTTGCAACATCTCAATGTATGACAGACTGAGTAAAAACTCTTATCACTGAGAAATGTCCTGCTCAAGTCGTCCTCGCAATGGAGGTCTGGGTTGAATAACTAGTTCTCTTCCAATGTTTCATCATCAGGCTCTAGCTCAAACTGATATCACCATTGTTACTGTCCTTACAAGTGTATACAATCGCTGAGGATTTAGGAGGCCTCTGGAGCTGACATTCACATAAACGCCTTTTTCTTTCTGACACGCTCTGGCAACGGTACACTAATCGCAACACTATTTCCAGCATGAACTTTCAAATGAAGTTTCAGATCTCTTTGGTATGTGAAACTCACGTCACACTCAAGACACATGAAAGGTTTCTCTCCGGTGTGAAGCCTCATGTGTATTTTAAGGTTTCTTTTTTCTTTGAAACCTTTTCCACACTGTTGGCAGGTGAAAGGCTTCTCTCCAGTGTGAACTCTCATGTGAACCTCAAGGTTTGAATTGCTCGAGCAAGTTCTTCCACAGTGAGGGCAAATGAAACGCTTCTCTCCAATGTGAGTTATTGCATGATCCTTAAGGAGATCGTTGTCTGTGAAACTCATTCCACACTGATGACATTTACAACAGTTCCCTCTTGAGTGAGTCTTCTTGTGGAAATTAAGGGTGACTCTTTGTCTGAAACTCTTTCCACACTGATCACATGCGAAAGGTGTTTCTCCAGTGTGAATTCTTATGTGGTCATTAAGTGTTCCTTGTTGTGCAAAACTCTTTCCACAGTGAGGGCAGATGTAAGGCTTTTCTCCAGTGTGAATTCTCATGTGGACTTTAAGGTTTCCTTTTCCATTGAAACCTCTTCCACACTGTTGGCAGGTGTAAGGGCTCTCTCCATTGTGAACTTTCATGTGAGCTTCAAGGTTGTCATGTTGGCTGAAACTCTTTTCACACTGAAAGCAGGTGAAATTATGTCTACCCCCTGTCTTCTGAGCTCTTTTTTTTGATGAAGTCTTTTCAGTCTGCGAGCAGTTAAGATTGTTTTCTCCAGTTATGAAATCATGATTCTCTTCCTTTACGTCATTCAGTTCTTGAATCTCCTCTTTCAGCGGCTTCAGATCTAAGGTGAAAACAGATAAATGCAAGTTTAAGCCCAGTTTAATGGCACAAAATTACAAATAAATGCATACACTGAGAGCGCTCCACAAGATACGTTTAGCCGCGTTTCCACCGAAATTACCCGGAACAATTTGTCTCAGGAACCTTTTCCCTCCCAGACCTATTGCTCGCTGCGTTTCCATAGCAGTCTTAAGTACTGTGAAGATAGTCCAGTGACATAAGACTGCACGTGACTTTCTAGTTCCTGCTGGATTTCGTCCTCCGCATATGATCTTAATAAAGCATGAATCTCATCGTCAGTCCATCGGTTGTATTTTTTAAACTCCATTGTTGCTTCGAATAGCAAACTGCACGCACCACAATAGCCTTTAAAAAAAACAATGGTTGAAACAAAATGCTGCATGAACTCAACCAATCAGCATGTTCAGCGTCAAGTCCCACCCCCAAAAGTTCTGGAACTTTAAAAAAAAGTACTACCTAGCGAGCAGGTAGGCTGGATCCCAAATGGCACCCTAAACCCTCACTTTCATGACGTAATGCCGCTTTGACTGCTGGGTAAAGTCCTCTGCATAGCTCGCAGACTTGCGGGCTCAGCTGAAGTGCGCATCGAGGGCGCATAGCGTTTTAGATTTAAAACGGTGTTGTGTAAACAGCCCATTTTGCTATGTTATACTGTATTTCTTACCTACGAGGGAGTAACATTGTGGTTTTTAAAACCCACAGCTTCACTAGAGAGACAGGGGTGAATGTGTGTGTGTGAATTATCTTTCTCTATAACTTAAAATATAGCTGCAACCAGCAATACAGGCTGGAAGCTCAATGCAGAGCAGGTGAGAATGAACTCAAAATTAACAGATATTCATACAAGAATGAACAAAAACACTTATTTCTAATCCAAAAGGAAGAAAGATTAGTACAACGCTTACCTTGATGACAAACGAATTGAAATGACACAATTTTATAAAGTTGTTACATCCGGGACTTGAGCCCACAATCTCTGGGTCAGGTACCCGTCACCAGTGCTGCCAATTTAACGATTTTGTCACTAGATTTAACGACTTCTCCGCCCCTTGAGACTTTTTCAAAAGTCTAGCAACTTCTTGGATAAACTTTATCTAGATTCCATGACTTGCCCAACACTCAACTGTTGTGTTACACATTGAGCTACTTTTTAATGCACATTCACCAGGCTGCCGAGGAGAGCTTTCTGTGTGAGAATGAGCTCACATAAACATTACTTAGCATGTTAACCAGATTAGCATGCTAAGCTAACTTAACATTAATGTAGCTTACGGTTAACCTGATAGCTGAACAGCCACATTAGACTGAATGGTAACTGGTGAGCAGTCATTTCTGTGCGGAGAAAATTTGTAGATGGAGTAACAACAAAACTCTTCAATTCACTTCAAAATGGTGGACAAACAAAATGATGAAAATTGAAAGCATAAGCCAAGGAATGTAAAGACAGAGATATCAAAATTTGAAGAACCTTTTCAAGTTGTATTTTTGCAAAAAATGTTCAAACTTCTCAGGTACCTTCAGGACATACTGTTGATGACTCCTACCAATTTTTGTGCCAATATGTCAAATAGTTTAATAGATATTATTATTATTATTAGAAATTACAATAAGATTTCTTAATATAGTGCCTTTCCAGGGCTCAAGGACGCTTTACAATGTACATTTAACAAGGAATAAATAATACAAGTAGAGTAGACAATGATGACAAACAATAGTTAGAAGATACAGTAAAGGAACATTATATAGAGAGGGCATCATACAGTAGAATAGAATCAAGCACAACAAAATACAAAACAGAACTTAAGAGACATAACTAATAATTCTCTGAATGTTGTCTTAAGTAATCAATAAATCAATCAATCCATTAGTTCAGAGACATAACATTTAGAAAATAAGTGAATTTTGAGTAATGATTTAAATTCAGAGATATTATTAGCACAACAGTGTGAGCAGGGGAGAGAATTCCAGAGTTTTGGTGCGACAATACTGAATGATCTGCCCCCCATTGAAGAGAGGCAATGCCGAGGGAGAAGGCCAGAGTCAGAGGAACGTAGTGAGTGAGTCGGGGTGTAGGGGACGAGCATGTTACAAATATATAGGGGGAGCCAAGCCATGCAAAGATTTAAAAGCGAGTGTGAAGATCATTCAAAATTGGGGTGATATGAGCAGAACGCTTGGTATGGGTGAGTATTCTAGCAGCAGAGTTCTGAATGTATTGTAATCTGGAAATGGAGCAGGCAGGTAGACCAACGAAGAGGGCATTACAGTAGTCAATGTGTGATGAGACGAATGCATGGATGACAGTTTCAGCTTTGTTACTGATGAAGGGACAGAGTTGGACAAAGATGAAAAAAATGCTGATTTGGTGATAGAGGTAATATGAGACTGAAAAGAGAGAGTGGTGTCAAAAATTACACCTACATTTTTTACAGTACTAGATGATTTGATGTGAGAACCAGCAATCTCACAGGTGAAATTGGTAGAAATATTGCTACTTGCTCCATGTCAAATAATAGTGCTTTAATTATGATACTCCTATGAAATTCATCAAAAATATCAGTCTTTATAGAGCTGGATATTTGAATAAAGATCAAATGAGCTTTGAGAATGAAACCAACCTGTTTGTGTCTCTTCTTGTTTCACTTCAAATGCTTCTTCAATCTTCATATCTTCACTCTCCACTTTAATAAATGCCATCTTTATGACACGTGGTTCTCGTTGCTTCACCAGGAGTTTTTTAGTGTGTGTTTGGACACGTTGGTTCACGTCTGTCATGTTTAAGATGAGAATAATTGAGAGGAAGAAAAATAAATCCACACTAAATCTCAATTAGCTCCCTAGTTCTGTAGTCAGCGCGAGAGTTCAAAAATGTGAAATGACGTCATTGCGGTGTGCGTGGTCATATGCGTTGAGTGCGCGAGACCCTATTTCACCTGGCGGTGTGCATGGCCATTTTTGTAACTTTGTGCTCAGCTCCGCATTTGAAGATGTACAACTTAAAGCCGATTCTGTACCGCCATCTTACCAGCACTGCTTGCGCTTGTCCAAATTAATTGTGTACATTTACAAAATGAGCCTACAAGAGCAGAAATAAGCCTTTTTAATTACAATAAAAGTCCATGTTTAATAAAAATGTTCATTAAATTAAATAAGAATGTTTAATGAATTAGAATATATTTAAGATTTTGTAAGATTTCTAGTTTTACATGTTCTCATATTCATATCTTTTGTTCTAATGTCACAAGTAATATAATCTCAAGGTTTACTTGATTTTATATGATTCTTTGGTAGCGTGGTTTTGGTCAAGTGTATAACAAAAAAAAAAAAAAAAAAAAAACGTCCGCAAATCAGCGTAAAATCGCGTTGCGCAGTCAGGCGAAAGTATAAACAAGCTTCATACGTTTAAACGTGTTCGTTAGACGCGGTGATTCGAATCACTGAATCATTTGGTTCAATTGATTTACGTTTCCAAAACCTCAGTTTCTCCATCATTATTTCGCTGTACTCGCATGCTTAACGGTTCGTTGATGGTTAAATATAACAACGTACCATTCAGTGATATATAACTCATTTCATAGCTCTAATAAAGTTATATGCAGGGTTTGTATCGATCTAAACACTTAAAGCGATATAAAACAACACACCTTTCTCTCTTTTTTTTATTTGCATTCTAACATTAACATAACAGGCTAACGTAAGTGAAACTATAACACTTAATAGACTGAGATATAAGAATTGGTAAACACAAACCTTTCTTCAGCCGAATCACAACGAATGCAGGAGAGTGGCGCAGCCTTATGACGTCACAACACCAAACCAAAATAAAAGTATATTGGTCAAAACTTTGGATACATTACTCTTTTTACCGTTTTTGAAGTCACTTATGCTCATCAAGCCTGCATTTATTTGCTCAAAAATGTTTTAATATACTTTAAAATATAATTTTAATTTCTGTGATGCAAAGCTGAATTTTCATCAGCCATTATACTCCAGTCTGCAGTGTCACATGATCCTTCAGAAACCATGCTAATATGCTGATATGATACTCAGTTATTATCAATGTTGGAAACAGTTCCAATATTGGTTTTGGAACCTGTGATACTTTTTTTAGGATTCATTAATGAAAAAGAAAAAGGTAGCTGTCTTGCTGCCTCACTGCCTTATAAGAGAATGACTTGTAAGGCAGCGTTTGTGCATGAAGGCACCTCACGAAACTGATTTCGGACAGACTTCTGAGGTAGCGTATCAGTTTAATGATCTACAGCAAAATAGCATGAGTTTTGGTGAGAACTAAACAAATATTTAATTACTACAGTAGTAATTTCTCGATAGAAATGATATCAAAATTGAAATATGTTGGTCAAAATCGTACATTTATACACAAACTGTCCGACGCAACTTTCTGACGCCATCTTTATTTTTCTAGCTCAACTGTCACAGAATAGAAAGTACAGGATTGTGGGATATCAAAGGCAGCTAAGAATACATCTATGCTTCCTTCAAAAATCATCAGATGAAGGTATCTCATAAGAGAGGAAATTAAGCTAACATTGGATTCGGACGTGTCTTGATGCCTTCCTACCTTGAAATTTGTCCTCAGAAGGCAGCATTTTCCAGTTTTCGGACGCAACCTTTTAATGCGTTCTTGCTGTTTATTTACGTGTTTAGTCTATAGGTTTGTGCATTTGAATGTGTATGTGCACAGACGCTTAGTCTTTTTTACAAAGTGACATCGCCAAATTACTTGTCTGGCCTGCATAATACAGAATTATTAGTCGTTTCTGCGAATCTAGTCCTTTAAAAAATGTTTCTTAACAGAAACATATTTTAAATTAGCAAAATCTCGAAAGAAAAAAGTCAGAAATTCGCAGATCATCAAAAGAGGTGCTAATCTACTAAAATTTAGCTCCAACCCTGAAAACTCACCTCAGCTGCCTATAGCCTTAGTAATCCTGAAGAGCTTGATTAGCTTGTTTAGGTGTGTTTGAATAAGGTTGGAGCTAAACTCTGCAGGACAGTGGCTCTCTAGGACCAAACTTGCCTATCCCTGGCCTAGGACTATTGGGCGCGGTGGAGGTTTGGCATTGGTTTTTAGAAACATTTTTAAATGCTGATTGCTGCCTACGGATCATTATAATACCTTTGAAGTACAATTACTCCAGATCCAGTTGCCTTGTCCAGTACTTTGTGCTCTAATTTACAGGCCACCAAATTACAATAAGGATTTTATTCAGGATTTTGCTGGTTTGTTGTCTAACATTGTGACTACTACGGACAGTCTTATTATTCTTGGTGATTTTAATATCCATGTCTGCTGCCCCGCCAAGCCAGCGGTTAGGGACTTGAATAGTTAGCTCATTGACTCCTTTCATCTTATGCTGGGTACACACCACAGGAGAACTGGGCTGATTTTGGGCCGATTTCTCCCCTTCTGGCAGTCCTAGGTAATGTCCGGATTATCTTGATGGTTCTACAGATGATCTTAATTAAAAATAAAATAAAAATAATTTCTGATTTTTGTGTATCAGACCAAAAGCCTATTCTTTTTAATATCACAATGTCTGGTCCAGTTCAAAAATAATTTTCCTCACGGTCTCTTTCTCATTTTGTCACCTCTGATTCAGCCAGTCTTTTCTCAGAGGCCTTCTCTTCTCTGTCTGAAAAGGCCAATTCACACCGCACCGACAAACAGCAATGAACAAGTTGGCCGTTTGATTTAGAATTCTCTGAGAAAAAAACTGTCATGTTCACACTGCCCCAACAAACACCGATGAACGAGTCACAGAGTCAAGTCTGACTAGGAAAATTCCATAACCACATACGCGTAACTGTGTTAATATTGTCAGGCAAGTTTATTATACTAATAATATAGTATCATATATATTTTTATTGTATTAAAGTATTGAGGCAAAACAAAAATACTAATCTGAAATCCAAAGCGCTGTAGCCATCAATCTGATCGCAACCCATTGCGTTGCGGTTGGTATACACCGGTTTTTAAACCTTTTTATTTATGTGACCCATAGGCCTATACAACCATGTAGCTAAACAAGCCAAAACAAATTAATTTAAAACGAAACTGAAGGTAAACCTGCGTTGCTCTCATGGTGGTTATACCTCTCTCTTTCGGTGAAGTGGAGCAGTGCTCTTGCTGAATGGCACGGATTGCACTACAAACTTTTGTACCTTTTATATGTTTTGTTTTTTAATTGTATTTTATGTTTTTATAATGAACAAGCTGCGATGTCACGTTTCCAGTGCTTTGTTGTGTGTGCGTGAGGCGCGGGCGCGATCAAACAAGCTGTCTTTGCAGGGGACTTGCCTCATCATCATGGCAACGGTTCGTGGCCCGGTCAGATTACGTCAGAGTTTGTTGCCGTTTGTTGGAAAACTGTTCACACTGCTCAGACATTCCAGTACCCAACAAACGCAGATTAAACATGTTTAGTCAGGTGAAAACAGATTCCGACCAACGCCAACAGACGCCGGTGTAGCAGGCATCAATATTAAAATGAACTCATTTAGTGGATAAAAGTGTAGAATTTCTCTGTTTAAACATTTGTTATGTTATGCTATATTCTATTGTGAATAAAATATTGGCTCATGTGATTTGAAAGTCTTTTAGTTTTCTTTTTATTCAAATTTAAAAAACGTCCCAACATTTCTGGAATTCGGGTTGTATTTTCTCTCCTACTAACACTTCTGGTCTGGACAGTACACCAGAGACCTGTGCAGCATTCCTACATTGTTTTATGGGGAAGATGGATGCGATACAGTCTACTATTACAGTGTGCTGTCATGATCTCTCTGAACCACTCACTTGACATGCTTTATTTGAAAGGTTTGAACTAATAACCCTTTCTAAGCTTGGGAAATAGTATACTTCTTCTGTTGATGTTATTCCCACCTGGCTCTTTAGAGAGATCCTGGAAACTATCAGCCCTAGTGTACTGGCTATTATAAACAGATCCTTAGACAGTGGCTTTGTTCCTTTACGTCTCAAACAAGCAATGATCACGCATTTTCTTAAGAATCCAAATTTAGACATAACAAATCTTAATTTTTGCCCCAAGTTGCCATTCTTGTCAAAAATTTTAGAGAAAATTGTTTTTAATCAGTTATATTCATTTGTCTCACAAAACAATATTTTAGATAAATTTCAGTCTGGTTTTAGAGTTCATCATTGCACTGAGTCTGCACTGCTCAAGGTGTCGAACGATCTACTCCTTGCTTTGGACTCTGGTAAATCTGCTATTTTAATGTTACTTGATCTTAGTTCTGCATTTGATTCAGTTGATCATGCTGCCCTTCTTTATTGTCTGAGGGATGAAGTTGGCATTAAGGGCACAGCACTGGATTGGTTCTCATCATACCTCTCAGATAGATCAGTTAAGGTGATGATTGGAAACTCATCCTCTCCTTCTGCACCGCTCATCTATGGGGTACCTCAGGGGTCCCTCTTGGGGGCAATCATATTTTGTTTGTATATGCTCACTTTGGGTTCGATCATGAGGAAATACATAATATTTAATTCCATTGTAATGCTGACGATACTCAGAACTACATTCATCTTAGCTCTGATCACTCTTATTCTGATCTTTTTAACTTAGGTGTGATTTTTGACACAGATCTGAATTTTGAAAAACATAAGTGCTGTGGTAAAGAGCAGTTTCTTTCAACTAAGGCAAATAGCCAAATTAATTTCTATGCTCTCTTTTAAAGATTTAGAGATAGTTACTCACGCTTTCATCACTTCCAGACTTGATTATTGCAATGCGCTTTATATGGGTCTCAATCATTCATCGATGAATTGCTTGCAGTTGGTCCAGAACGTAGCTGCAAGGTTGCTGACTAGTACAAAGAGGAGAGAAAGCATTTCTTCAGTCCTAGCATCTCCTCATTGGTTACCAATGCAGCATAGGATCCATTTTAAGATTTTATTATATGTGTATAAAGTGTTATGGTCTAGCCCCATCATACTTGTCCGAACTTCTCAGCTATCAGCAATCCTCTCGCTCTCGCTTGAAATTTAAGGGGGATCTGGCTTTTTCTGTAGCTGGACCTAGACAATGGAACAGCATACCTCAGTACATTAGATCTGCGCCTTCCGTTCCTGTTTTTAAATCCCACCTGAAGACTTATCTGTATTCCTTGGCTTTTGGATGACATGTATGTTTGTGTATTTTAATGTGTTTTTGTATTGATTATGTGTTCTTAGGACTTTTCTTTTTATTCTCTTAATTTCTATATGCACTTTGGCATACATTAGCTGTTTTTAAATGTACTATATAAATAAACTGACATTGACCTATTCACAGCGCTTCACTTTTTCCACATTTTGTTATATTACAGCCTTATTCCAAAATGGATTAAATTCATTATTTTCCTCAAAATTCTACAAACAATACCCCATAAGGACAATGTGAAAGAAGTTTGAGTTCTTTGGAAATTAATAGTAAAAAATTAAAAAAATCACATATACGTAAGTATTCATTTCATTTTCATTTGAAAGCCACATTTCTAGAATTCGTAAAACCGCATTCTTCCATCTTAAAAATATATCTAAACTACGACATATGCTCTCAGTGACAAATGCAGAACAGTTAGTTCATGCATTCATGACCTCATGGCTAGATTACTGTAACGCTCTACTGGGTGGTTGCCCTGCTCGCTTGATAAACAAACTACAGCTCGTACAAAATGCAGCAGCTAGAGTTCTTACTAGAACTAGGAAGTATGACCATATTAGCCCGGTTCTGTCAACACTGCATTGGCTCCTGTTAAACATCGTAAAGATTTTAAAATCTTGCTAATTACTTACAAAGCACTAAATGGTTTAGCTCCCCAGTATCTGAGCGAGCTCTTAATGCATTATACTCCTTCACGTCTATTGCGATCTCAGAATTCTGGCCAGTTGATAATACCTAGAATATCAAAATCAACCGCAGGCGGTAGATCCTTCTCCTATTTGGCACCTAAACTCTGGAACAATCTTCCTAGCATTGTTCAGGAAACAGACACACTCTGTCAGTTTAAATCTAGACTAAAAACACATCTCTTTAACCTGGCATAGACATAACACATTATCAATTTATGTTTTTAAATCCGTTAAAGGATTGTTAGGCTGCATGAATTAGGTCAGCCGGAACCAGGAACACTTCCTATAACACCTGCTGTACTCATTACATCAGAGGAAGAATAGCATCTACGCTAATATTAGTCTCTCTGTTTATACCGAGGTTTACCGTAGTCAGCCGGATCCGGGCTGTATCCAGGTGAGATCGAGGACTTGCGCCTTTACACGACGACAACGCAGCCCTGAAGTGTCAGCAGAGATTATGTCAACTAGATCATCCCCTGTGAAGGCCTCATCGACACGACAGCCAGTGGCACAGATCCTCAACAAACCTTCTCATACTGGCGTGATGAATACGATCCTCAACTAGATGGAACTGGATACTTTGACTGTTGCGATCCCAATTAGACTTATGAAAGCTTCCTGAATCATAATCATGCACTGTTCACTGTTGGCCAGAGGAGAACTGGCCCCCCGACTGAACCTGGTTTCTCCCAAGGTTTTTTTTCTCCATTTTAGCACCTGTTTGCCACCTGATGTCACCTATTGGAGTTTGGGCTCCTTGCTGCCGTCACCTTTGGCTTGCTTAGTTGGGGACACTTAACATTTGATATTCATGTTTTTGATCTGCCTGCAATGACACCATTGTATGCAAACTGAACTGAGCTAGATGATGACATCACTGTTTACTCCAGTGCTGATATACCTGAATTAATAACTATTGATTCCTACAACAGAATGAATCAGTACTGAATTTACTTAAGCTGGACAATGACACCATTTTCTTTAAGAGCTGCTGTGCAGCCAAAATGATATACCAGTTATCATTGTAAAGCTGTTTTGACACAATCTGCATTGTAAAAAGCGCTATATATATATATAAAGGTGGTTTGATTATTCATAGCCTTTGCTCAATATTTTGTTGAAGCACCAATTACAGCCTCAACTCTTTTTGAGTATGATGCTACAAGCTTGACACACCTATTTCTGGGCAGTTTCTCCCATTCTTCTTTGCAGGACCTCTTAAGCTCCGTCAGGTTGGATGGGGAGTGTCGGTGTACAGCCATTTTCAGATCTCTTCAGAGATGTTCAGTCGGGTTCAAGTCTAGGCTCTGGCTGGGCCACTCAAGGACATTCACAGAGTTGTCCCATAGCCACTCCTTTGTTATCTTGGCTGTGTGCTTAGGGTCGTTGTCCTGACTGGGGCAAAGGTTGATCTTCCGAGGTCCAGAGCGCTCTGGGACAGGTTTTTATCACGGATGTCTCTGTACATTGCTGCATTCATCTTTCCCTTGATCCTGACTAGTCTCCCAGTTCCCCACAGCATGATGCTGCCACCACCATGCATCACTGTAGGGATGGTATTGGCCAGGTGATGAGCGGTGCCTGGCTTTCTTCCAGACATGACACTTTCTATTCATCCTTCAGGTGCCTTTTGCCAACTCCATTTACGGATGATGCCACTGTGCTCATTTGGACCTTTAATGCTGCAGAAATTTGTCTGTACCCTTCCCCAGATCTGTGCCTCAATACAATCCTGTCTCAGAGATCTACAGACAATTCCTTTAACTTCATAGCTTGGTTTGGGCTCTGACATGCACTGTTAACTGTGGAACCTTATATAGACAGGTGTGCCTTTCCAAATCATGTTTGTCTCAACCCTAATCAAACTTGTGTGTGCGAGTAAGTGAAATGAAAATATTTGGAGCATAAAAATGTTTGGTTGCTTTATCATATGAGTGGAAAAGAGCTACAAGAATTGTCTAAGAGATCTACGCTTATATGATTAACTTTCAATGCGACAATTCTGCTCAGAAAAATGAGTTTTCTAACAGAACATGATAGTGCCCCATTATGCTTTTTCAAACTTTACCTTTTATACTGTGTGTAATATAGCCATTTGTGAATGTAAAAGGTCTGCAAAGTTTTTATGATCAAAGCCCATGATAAAGTTATTGTCTCCCAAAAGAAGAGAGTCGATTCAGAACTGCCGAAACAAGTCATCAATTCCACCTATGGTCTTCATTGGCTGCCCGCGAACAACATCTACTTTGACCTGCCACCAAACACTGCTGGTTCGCGCTGTTTTCTGTGCTGCAAAAGCAAATTCTCTTTATATACACTTTCAAAGGATGAGGATGTGAAGAGTCAGTGGTTACAATTACCACAGCGATACAACAGCAGTATAACCTTTAGTTGTGTTCCCGTCATTTTGCTTCTCAAAATCTGTTTGAGGTCAATGGGGGATTTGCAAACGTCTTATCTATTGGACCAACTTGCTTCTCTGTATGACAACCTGTAAGTATAATTATTTACTGATGTATATATTTTCTACTGGGTGTTCAAAATACGTAGATATGTTTTATATTGCGTAGGTCTCCAGCTAACCAGCTAAATCATGTTATTACTGTTTTACTGAAATACTTATGTGTTAGATTATTAATCCCGAGCGTGCCTCATCCCAGTCCTCTTAATTTGCAATTGAATGAACAATCTCAGCGCTGAGGGAAAGTATAAAGTCTCGTTTTTATTTAGCTGGGTCAGAGATTATATAGAAAGAGTACAAGGGGTGTAGTATGGATTTAACCAATGAGAGAGTGAGAATACATCATAAAGCTCATGGTATAGTAATGTGATACATATAGAAAAACAAGTCTAAATATGGTCAACTTCCGGCCAAGTACCCATGCCTTCCTGGGGATCCAAGAAGACCCTCTTCCAGTTGATGTGGATTTTCTGTTGTTCTTACTACTTTGAGTAAAGATAAAGAATGGATTTAGGTTTGTTTTACAAATTTTAATGTCACATCAGTTATTCACATTAGTGCTGTATCATAGTTAATGATACAGTTCCCACATGTGGACTTAAATAAAATAGAAATATACATGGGTTTGTTGATATACATAACTTGTTAATGCTAATGTAGAGGAATTACAGTTGCAACATCTCAATGTATGACAGACTGAGTAAAAACTTGTCACTGAGAAATGTCCTGCTCAAGTGATCCTTGCAATGGAGGTTTGGGTTGAATAACTAGTTCTCTTCCAATGTTTCATCATCAGGCTTTCGCTTGAATTGACATCGCCATCATTACTGTCCTTACAGTGTATACAATCGCTGAGGATTTAGGAAGCCTCTGGAGCTGACATTCACATAAACGCCTTTTTCTTTCTGACACGCTCTGGCAACGGTACACTAATCTCAACGCTATTTCCAGCATGAGCTTTCAAATGAAGTTTCAGATCTCTTTGATATGTGAAACTCACGTCACACTCAAGACACATGAAAGGTTTCTCTCCGGTGTGAAGCCTCATGTGTACATTAAGGTTTCTCTTTTCTTTGAAACCTTTTCCACACTGTTGGCAGGTGAAAGGCTTCTCTCCAGTGTGAACTCTCATGTGAACCTCAAGGTTTGAATTGCTCGAGCAAGTTCTTCCACAGTGAGGGCAAATGAAACGCTTCTCTCCAATGTGAGTTATTGCATGATCCTTAAGGAGATCGTTGTCTGTGAAACTCATTCCACACTGATGACATTTAAAACAGTTCTCTCTTGAATGAATCTTCTTGTGGGAATTAAGGGTGACTCTTTGTCTAAAACTCTTTCCACACTGATCACATGCGAAAGGTGTTTCTCCAGTGTGAATTCTTATGTGGTCATTAAGGTTTCCTTGTTGTGCAAAACTCTTTCCACAGTGAGGGCAGATGTAAGGCTTTTCTCCAGTGTGAATTCTCATGTGGACTTTAAGGTTTCCTTTTCCATTGAAACATTTTCCACACTGTTGGCAGGTGTAAGGGCTCTCTCCATCATGAACTTTCATGTGAGCTTCAAGGTTTTCATGTTGGCTGAAACTCTTTTCACACTGAAAGCAGGTGAAATTATGTCTACCCCCTGTCTTTTGAGCTCTTTTTTTTGAGGAAGTGTCTTCAGTCTGCGAGCAGTTAAGATCGTTTCCTCCAGTTATGAAATCATGATTCTCTTCCTTTACATCATTCAGTTCTTGAATCTCCTCTTTCAGCGGGACCATATCTAAGGTGAAAGCAGAAAAAAAATACAAGTTTAAGCCCAGTTTAATGACACAAAATTATAAATAAATGCATACTCTGAGAGCGCTCCACAAGATATGTTTGTTTATACCATCTGGATACTGCATATTGATCAGGTGAATGCAGGTTTTAAACCGTTTATAGTACAGGTAAGTAAATCACTGTTCTAAACTAATGCGCTGCTGCATTGTAAAACACAGACAGTATCACATGCAGATCACACACATACATTCAGTAGTGTAGAAACTTACTGTCAATGCCGTTCTGTGATTTATCAGTAAAATAGCTTAAAAACTGGAAGTTTTAGCATGTCTTTCTGTTTTTGAAAGAACTAAAACCCACAGCTTCACTATTAGGAGAAAATTTGTAGGCGGAGTAACAATAAAAACTATTCAAGTCACAAACAAAATTATGGAAAATGAAAAACGACATATCGTCAGAATCGGCATAAGCCAAGGAATGTAAAGACAGAGATATCAAAATTTGAAGAATGTTTAAGTTATAAACGTTTTTGCAAAAAAACATTATCTCTGGAACACTAGGTGGAGGTATGTTCAAACTTCTCAGGAACCTTCAGGACATACTATTGATGACCCCTACCATTTTTTGTGCAGATGTGTCAAATAGTTTATTAGATATTGCAATTTATGACAAAATTCAAAATGGCAGACTGATGTTTTATCCAATCTGGACAAAATCAATAAGTTGTTCCCTACTTTGGCATGTCCACTCAGATTATGGTGTTGATGAAGCCTACCAACTTTCGTTTTGATTGATCAAAGTCTGGCCAAGACACAGCCTCTAAACCAAGTTTGTGATATCATACTTGAACAAAAATTAAATAAAATAAAATATATATATGCCAATTTTCATAAGAATTGGACAAAATTTGAAGCAGTAGTGGCTGCCACTGTAATGGGTGGAGTCTTAATGCATGTTCAATGTGATCGACGTGTTGAGAGGAATCAGGTGTACCAAGTTTCATTTTACTAGATCTTGAAAGAAAAATGTATTTACTAATGTATTTAAACAAATGTAATCTTACAGTACTATATTATCTATAGTATCTGATTTGGAATAAGCAGAAATCTGTAAGAAGTAATAATCATTGATAAAATAATTGATGTATGTGTACTGTTATTTTCATCCTTCCAAACAAAATTTACACTGCAAATAGCAATATGTAACTTTTCATGCTGATAACCAAGCTTGCCGTAGTCTGTTACGTCATGGGAAAAAGTGTTTAATGCACACTAGTGTTGCACTAGTGTTTTTTTTTTTTTTTTTTTTTCCATTTAATATATGTTCTGAACAGAACTTTAGCCACAAATTTCATCAGGGAGCGAAGGTGGAGCGGTGTTTCTGTTATCAGATAGCAAGGAGCGAGAAACGGGCTATGTTCACACTGTCAGTTTTTAGGATTGACAACCGCATTTACTTACAGGTGTGAGTCTCGAAATATCCCGTTCACACAGCAATTTACAGTAGCGTCTCGATTACTATCTGTATGAACGTGCAACGAGAGTCAATGTAAATCTAAACAATGAAAACGTTCTAGCCGGACACCTTTAACCGTTGCACTCGTGTCTCACATTTTGTAGCATTTCACACAAAACTGCTGGGAGTGTCTCCGGTGTCACTCCTGTAAATAACCATACTATGTGTGAACGTAACTGTATTAAGGACTGAAATACAGGACTGACAACCGTTTTCCGCCGCTGCGTGAACGTGGCCATGGTGAATCCGAAGCGAGTGATAATTGAATGCTTAGAGCGCGGAGGAAAATTGTTTTCCGCATTACTCTGCTCACATAATCTAGTTTGAAGGCAGCATTAGTGTTTGTTTAGTCATGTGATCTCAACATGTCTGTCCACATGATGTGACTTGCTCCATGTCAAATAATAGTGCTTTAATTATGACACTCATATGACATTCATCAAAAATATCAGTCTTTGTAGAGCTGGATATTTGAATAAAGATCAAATGAGCTTTGAGAATGAAACCAACCTGTTTGTGTCTCAGTATCTTCTTGTTTCACTCCGAATGCTTCTTCAATCTTCATGTCTTCACTCTCCTCTTTAATAAACGCCATCTTTATGCACGTGGATCTCGTTGCTTCACCAGGAGTTTTTTAGTGTGTGTTTGGACACGTTGGTTCACGTCTGTCATGTTTAAGATGAGAATAATTAAAAAGAAGAAATTTAAATCCACACTAAATCTCTGTCTCTCTCAATCAGCTCCCTAGTTCTGTAGTCAGCGCACTGGTAAGGGAGTCAGTCCGAGTGCAAGTTAATTAAACATTAGCCAAAAATGTTTAAATAATTCTGTGTTTCTTTTGTAGAGTGGGTTTAGTGAAATGTATAAACAAACACCGTCACGTGTGTACCTTATTTCTCACCGCTGCTTCCTGATGATTTAGAGAACAATTACTTCGAGTCGCCTCCTGTCTTTTCAAAGAATAGTACAATGGCGAGCGCGTCAAGTATAAACGCCTTGTCTGTCAGCGGAGGATCGCTTTGCGCAGACAAGCGAATGTATAAACAAAGCTTCACACGTTTGTGTTCGTTAGACGCGGTGATTCGAATCACTGAATCATTTGTTGAATTTATTTGAGTTTCAAAAGCTCACTTTCTCCATCACTACTGCGCTGTACTCACATGCTTAACGGTTCGTTAATGGTTAAACATAAAGTAACATTCAGAGATATGTAACTCATTTCATGGATCTCACAAAGTTATATACAGGGTTTGTATCGTTCTAAACACTTAAAGCGCGATAAAACACAAACCTTTATTTCTTTTTTTAATGTGCATTCTAACATTAACATAAGTAAAACTATTAGACTTAAACTGAGATATAAGAATAGGTAAACACAAACCTTTCTTCAGCCGAATCACAGCGAATGCAGGAGAGTGGCGCAACCTTATGACGTCAAAACACCAAACCAAAATAAAAGTCTATTAGTCAAAAGTTTGAACACATTACTATTTTAATGTTTTTGAAGTCACTTATGCTCATCAAGCCTGCGTTTATTTGCTCAGAAATGCAGAAAACCCGTAATATTGTGAAACAATTTAAAATAATAATTTTCTATTTTAATATACTTAAAATATAATTTTTATTTCTGTGATGCAAAGCTGAATTTTCAGCATCATTACTCCAGTCTTCAATGTCACATAGAATGATTTCTGAAGGATCATAATATGCTGATTTGATACTTAATTATTATCAATGTTGGAAACAGTTGTGCTGCTTGATATTTGTTTTGGAACCTGTGATACTTTTTTCAGGATTCATTAATGAATAAAAAGTAAAAGCATTTATTCAAAATAGAAATCTTTTCTAACAATATAAGTCTTTACCATTACTTTTTATTAACACATTTTCCAGAATAAAGTATTCATTTCTTTCAAAAAAAGAAAAGAAAAGAATGCAAATCTGTTTATACCAGATATCACAGTATTCAAATACAAATGTGATTTAAAAAAAAGTGCTAAAACGGTGTTTGAGCTCATATATTGGCAGCTTGTAGTAACATGTAAGAGTCATTGTGTTGTTCTTCTAATATTAAAAACATGGATTTTAAAAAATGTAATCCTTGAATTTATTACTGAAACTTTAGGAAATTTAGTCATCTTCATTTATTTAGCGCTTTTCACAATACAGATTGTTTCAAAGCAACTTCACATAACAGGAAAATTAATGGACAAATTATTTTGGCTTTACAGCAGCTCTAGGAAAAGTTATTATCGAGCTAATGTACGTTTTTGATTTAATCACTTCCGTTTTTAAAATCATTAATTATTAACTTAGGGGCTGCTTAAATGACACCTTTTTAACTAAAAAAAAAAAAAAAAACAGAAGACTTATAATGCGTTCTTGCCGTTCATTTATGTGTTTAGTCTATAGGTTTGTGCATTTGAATGTGTATGTGCACAGACGCTTAGTCTTTCTTTACAAAGTGTCATCACCAAATTACTTATATGGCCCACACAATACAGAATTATTAGTCGTTTCCGCAGATCCATGCGAACTGGAATAATTTTGATAACATTTTATCTATACATAGGGAAAGGAGAGGGAAGGAGGCCTTCGCAGGGGATAGTTTAGTTGACACTTGTGTTGTCGTCGTGTCTAGACACGTCCTTCATCTCATCTGGATACGGCCTGGATCTGGCAGGCTGCGGCAAACCTCGGGATAAACAGAGAGAGACTAATATTAGCGTAAACGCCATTCTTCTTCTGATGTAGCGAGTACATCAGGTGTTATGGGAAGTGTTCCCGGTTCTGGCTGACCTAATTTATGCAGCCTAACAATTTACATGATTTGAATTATAGAAGTAGATAATGTGTTATGTGTATGCCAGGTTAAAGAGATGTGTTTTTAGTCTAGATTTAAACTGACAGCGTGTGTCTGCTTCCCGAACAACGCTAGGAAGACTGTTCCAAAGTTTAGGTGTCTTTCCAAATATCTGAGACTCCACAAGGACACCAAATAACCAAATGATATAAGGAATCAATATATTTCATAAATTTAGACACATCAAAGCACCCTTGAGAAAAAAAAAAACACGTTACTAAATTCACACTGTATAGTACGTGTACAAACCCAGCCAAAATTTCCATGTGGGCCCATGTGAGTTTTTTTATGGACTGTCACTTGGGCCCTGCATGGACAACCCAAATGGGTTGAATATCCCACATTTCTGGCACAATACCATGGATACAGTTGATGCTACTGCAGTAAATTCATGGTAAATATTGGCAATTTCTGGATTGAAAAGCCATCAAACTAGTTAGTTGTGGCACAATGTTACTTCTCCTGTTTTTCCCCTGTTGTTGAGAATGTCAGCACTGTTTCATCTGGCTTTAACTAGTTTAAATCACCAAGACATGTGTGGTTTATATTGGAAAACTTTAACGCTTTTCACTTGATCTCTCAGGTCTGTTTAGTAGTCACATGACTGTTCAGTAAGTAAATTAAAGGATTAGTTCACTTTCAAATCTTTCCTCAGTATTACAATACAAAAATGTGTTCTCTTTCAAGAGCGGTCACTTCAACACTGCGTAAAACACTGCGGGAAATCCCTTTCTTTCCAAATTCTTGAATATTATAGGCTAACGCCAGTTAGAAAAACTGGCCAATTGCCGCAGAATATGTAAATCAATGTAAATACTGGCAGGGTAACCTGGCAGTATAAAAGGCAAGGAGAGCGGCAATTACGTCAGAATCTCTTCCTTCACGCTCATCACTGAAGTTGCACCCGAGTATTTACTTATTCGCATCCGATGGCAACTTTCTGCAGCATCTGCGCGGGCCCATTGACCGCCGGATACCCACCCTCACTGCGTGGTCTGCCTGGCCCTGGCTGCATGCACTGCGTGGACCTGCTGATGCGTATTCTGAGAGCCAGGAGGGACTACACATGTTCTATTACAGGAGCAAGGCCCACTGCCGCCATTGAGCCGCTGGTGGGCCCTGCTCACTGAGACAACGTCGACGATGACAAAGATACCTGGGACCGCCGTCCTCAACCGTCTCCCCGGGAGAGGCCTTCCATCCTCCTCCTGCCGTCGCCGTCTCTTTTGGCGTGGCCAGAGAAGATGACTCTATTTCCATCTCTGCTTTGGAGAAGGATTGGGCTGCATCCAAGCCCGACCGCCTGGACATCGAAGGCCTCTTAGACCTCCAAGAGGAGCTCATGAGGGTGCTGGACAAAGCAGTCAGAGAGCTAGACCTCTCATGGAGCAATCCGGACGAGCCAGCCAGGAGTAAGTTGGACTCCTGGTTTGGTCAGGCGGGCTGCCACCAGGCCGCTCTGACAAGGAGGACGCCCTTCTTCCCAGATGTCCATGACCATATGGTTAAGTCGTGGTCTGCACCCCAGTCGGCGCGCATCCACGTAGACGGGACAGAGGCACACGGGTATGTGCGCATGCCCCCCATCGAGGAGACCGTCGCTGCACACCTGTGCCCTTCTGCTACCTCCTTAGAAGCAGAGCTCAGCCTGCCATCCAAGCCATGCAGGTTCACGGCCCACGGCCCTTATGCCTCCACGGGAAAAGTGGAATCAGCACTGCACTCCATGGCAGTGCTTCAAGTTTTCAAGGCGAAGCGTCTGGAGTCTCTGGACAATGGCAGCGTTGGGTGAGGATGTGGTGAGAGACCTGCGTGCGGCGACGGACTTCGCCCTCATGGCAACCAAGCGCTCTGCCCAAGCCATTGCTCGTGCTATAGGCTTTATGGTAGTTCTCCACAGGTACCTTTGGCTAACCTTAGCTGACCTGAAGGACGCAGATCGTAAGACCCTTCTCAATGCTCCTATTACACCCTCTGGCCTCTTTGGTGACGCCATGGAGTCGGTAGTCGAGCATTTTGCTGAGGTGCAAAAGTGCACGAAAGCGATGAGCCATGTGATGCCCCGTCACTCATTCCAGACTCAGTCAAGGTCCCGCTCAGAGACCTTCTAAGCAGCCGGCTGCCCTCCCCGAGCTGGATATCCGACGCTAACAGTGGACGGCGTCTGGTAAGAAGCATCATGGACCGAGGAGGAGCCCGCGCCACGACGGCGGATCGTCTGTGGCTGCCAAGCCGTAGTCCTGACAGGCCGACCAAGAGGAGAAGAGAGCTCGCGGAGGGACCCACCCCCAAGAAAAAGCAACATGTTGTTCATTATGTTCCCTCTGTTCATGTAGGCGATGTTTGCAATGTCTCTGTTTGTGTGCCTGCCACAATAAAAATTCATGACACTTTAAATATAATTCATAAATGTCTGTAATAACTATTAGCAAACTTCTTAATTGAAACGTATTTTAAATGAGCAAAATTTCAGAAAATCAACATAAAATCACACACATCATAGATGTTTATACTCTATGTGTGCCATATTAATCTGTGTCTATTCTATTTACCTGTATTCTCTTTATCTATACTGAGTTGTTTGCTTGCGGGCCTGCGAAAGACACTTTAAAATTACTTACCATCTGCACCAAGAGCCATTGCAACTTACTCCCATGTTTTCTCCTTCGCCTGCAAGACAGTCTTTATAAAGCAAACTATGCGGATCATTTTCTCACTGGTCATTTGCCGGGCCAGTGGGTCCATAATGTAGGTCTATGTCTTCTGTTATGCAACATGCAAAACACCTGCACTGCAAAAAATGCTTTTCTTACTTAATATGTTTGTCTTGTTTCCAGTCCATATATCTAAACATTCTTAAATCAAGATGCATTTACTAGATAAATAAAATGACATAAGATATACATAAGATACAGTGTATCCGGAAAGTATTCACAGCGCTTCACTTTTTCCACATTTTGTTATGTTACAGCCTTATTCCAAAATGGATTAAATTGATTATTTTCCTCAAAATTCTACAAACAATACCCCATAATGTTAAAGAAGTTTGTTTGAAATCTTTGCAAATTTATTCAAAGTTAAAAAAAAAAAAAATCACATACATATTCACAGCCTTTGCTCAATACTTTGTTGAAGCACCTTTGGCACCAATTACAGCCTTAAGTCTTTTTGAATATGATGCTACAAGCTTGGGACACCTATTTTTGGGCAGTTTCTCCCATTCATCTTTGCAGGACCTCTTAGGGGGCTTTCACACTGGCAGTTTAGTTCAAAATAGGGCACAGTTCGCATGAAAAATCCCTAATGTGAAAGCTGTCTCAAAGGATGAGAATGTGAAGAGTCAGTGGTTACAATTACCACAGCAGTATAACCTTTAGTTGTGTTCTTGTCATTTTACTAAGTATTGCTTCTCAAATCTCTGAGGTCAATGGGGGATTTGCAAAAGTCTTATCCAACTTGGTCCTCTATATGACTGTAAGTATAATTAATTACTGATATATAAATTTTCTAATGGGTGTTCAAAGTACATAGATTTGTGTTTTACATTGTGCAGGTCTCCAGCTAACCAGCTAACTCACGTTATTACTGTCTTACTGAAATAGTTCTGCTGATCAGCTGTGGGCCACTGTTACCAAAAGTTGTGCAGTTAATGCAGATTTTCTGTCATTCTTACTACTTTGAGTAATGATAAAGGATGGAACAAGGTTTGTTTTACAAACTTTAATGTTACATCAGTCATTCATGTTAGTGCTCAGCTAACATATGCACCGTTATTGATATGGTAAATGATACAGTTCCCACATGTGGACCTCAATAAAATAGAAATGTATATCAACAAACCGATGTATATAACTTGTTAATGCTGATGTAGAGGAATTACAGTTGCAACATCTCAATGTATGACAGACTGAGTAAAAACTTGTCACTGAGAAATGTCCTGCTCAAGTCGTCCTCGCAATGGAAGTTTGGGTTGAATAACTAGTTCTCTTCCAATGTTTCATCATCAGGCTCTCGCTCAAACTGATATCGCCATCGTTACTGTCCTTACAGTGTATACAATCGCTGAGGATTTAGGAAGCCTCTGGAGCTGAGATTCACATAAACGCCGTTTTCTTTCTGACACGCTCTGGAAACGGTAGACCAATCACAACGCTATTTCCAGCATGAGCTTTCAAATGAACTTTCAGGTCTCTTCGGTATGTGAAACTTATGTCACACTGAAGACACATGAAAGGTTTCTCTCCGGTGTGAAGCCTCATGTGTACTTTAAGGTTTCTTTTTTCTTTGAAACCTTTTCCACACTGTTGGCAGGTGAAAGGCTTTTCTCCAGTGTGAATTCTCAAGTGAACCTCAAGGTTTGAATTGCTCGAGCAAGTCCTTCCACAGTGAGGGCAAATGAAACGCTTCTCTCCAATGTGAGTTATTACATGATTCTTAAGGAGATCGCCGTCTGTGAAACTCATTCCACACTGATGACATTTACAACAGCTCTCTCTCACGTGAATCCTCATGTGGCCCTTAAGGTTTAATTTACGTTTGAAACTCTTTCCACACTGATCACATGTGAAAGGCGATTCTCCAGTGTGAATTCTTTTGTGATCACTAAGTGTTCCTTGATGTGCAAAACTCTTTCCACAGTGAGGGCAGATGTAAGGCTTTTCTCCAGTGTGAATTCTCATGTGGACTTTAAGGTTTCCTTTTCCACTGAAACCTCTTCCACACTGTTGGCAGGTGTAAGGCTTTTCTCCAGTGTGAGTTTTCATGTGGATATGAAGGTTTCCTTTTCCATTGAAACCTTTTCCACACTGTTGGCAGGTGTAAGGGCTCTCTCCATTGTGAACTTTCATGTGAGCTTTAAGGTTTTCACGTTGGCTGAAACTCTTTTCACACCGAAAGCAGGTGAAATAACGTCTACCCCGTGTCTTTTGAGCTCTTTTTTGTGATGAAGTCTTTTCAGTCTGCGAGCAGCTAAGATCATTTTCTCCAGTTATGAAATCATGTTTCTCTTCCTTTACATAATTCAGTTCTTGAATCTCCTCTTTCAGCGGCATCAGATCTAAGGTGAAAACAGATAAATACAAGTTTAAGCCCAGTTTAATGGCACAAAATGACAAATACATGCATACTCAGAGCGCTCCACAAGATATGTTTATTTATACCATCTGGATACTCCATATTGATCGGGTGAATGCAGATTTTAAATGATTTATCTTACAGGTAAGTAATTCACTGTTCTAAACTAATGCACTGCTGCATTGTATAACACACACACACACACAGTATCACATGCAGATCGCACACACAGAAACATTTAAGTAGTGTAGAAATTTACTGTCAGCGCTGTTCTGTGATTTATCAATAAAATAGCTTAAAAACAAAGTTCTAGCATGTCTTTGTTTTTGAAAGAACTAAAACCCACAGCTTCACTATTAGTAGAAAGACGCCACACACAACGGATCTCTTACTAATGGACTCATAAATGTAATTTTACTGTGCTACATTATCTGTCTCCTGAGTTAGAACTAGCAGAAACCTGCAAGAAATATTACAACCCATACACAGAAGGATAGATTAAAAATAAGCTGATATGTACAAGCAATACCTAGCCAACATCAACGTTTGTTCACAAACTTTAGCCTCTAGTTCAACCCCTATATAATATAATGCAAGATCAAGTCAAAGGAGTGAGATTTTTAGGCTTAAGTTTTGATAATAGACATTAATTTGGTCAGAAGTATCTACATACGTCAACAGAACATCCAAAAAATAAGTCTTAAGATCCATGCTGGAAATATGGAAGAAAAAAAAAAACAGCTTTAGTTGGACAATAGAGGATATGGTGAATGAAATCGGTCAGAAAAAATATGAATTCTAGCCTTGAATACATTATTGCTTTTATAAAACGGTTACCACACAATACAAACATTAAAGCCTAAAATATGTATCAATACAACTTAAATGAAGTAAACTTTTACTAAAAGCCCTCCTTCCACTGGAAAAATAGTCCCTGACCGTGAACAGCAACAGAAGTTACATTATTACGCCATTAGATGGCGTCAAAGACTGTCTTTATGAGTGTGTCAGTCAGTAGCAAAGACTTTTATATTGAAAAGACTGAATTGTTGTGAACACGGAATAAGACGCAACTGACAAATGCTTTGACAAGCGCTGTCAGTCATGGGAAAACCCCTTAACTGTTAAAAGGACAAGATATCGCAGCGGACATTTAAACAGATTTTTTATTATGAACGTAGGACTGACCTGAAGGAAAATGCTAAATCTGAATGCTAAATCGGTGTGCAAAGAGCGTGGAGGGGAAATTGCTGCTGCTTCACTCTGCTCACATACTCTGGTTTGAAGGCAGCATTAGTGTTTGACCGCATTTACACTGCAGGTCTTTATGATTAATTCAGATTTTGTGACTATATCCAATTTTTTGAACGACGTGCTTGCATTTCTTTTAAAAGTGACCTGTATCCGATGTCTGTTTTTTACACTGCACTTGGCGAAACGAACCAAAAATTGCATACATGATGTCACAAATCAATTTCAATAGTACATTCAGTTTAATTTATTGACACGGAACTCATATAGAAATCTTTTTAATGCAACAGTTACGTCTGTGATTATGTACGCAATGATGTATTTAACGCAAACTAACGAAATTAATACTCTGCTAGTCAACTAAAGATGTTTCATTTGTTATAGGTATGTCTGTACCGCATGGGAGGAAAAAATTGGGTCACTTGAACCATGCTGTGTAAATGCGGTCTGGTCATGTGATCTGAACATGTCAGTCCACATGAGGTGACTTACTCCATGTCAAATAATAGTGCTTTAACTAGGACACTCATATGACATTCATCAAAAATATCAGTCAGTTTTGTAGAGCTGGATATTTGAATAAGGATCAAATGACCGAGTTCACCTTTGAGAATGAAACCAACCTGTTTGTGTCTCGGTCTCTTCTTGTTTCACTTCGAATGCTTCTTCAATCTTCATATCTTCACTCTCCACTTTAATAAATGCCATCTTTATGACACGTGGATCTCGTTGCTTCACCAGCAGTTTTTTGTGCGTGTTTGGACACGTTGGTTCACGTCTGTCATGTTTAAGATGAGAATAATTGAGAGGAAGAAAAATAAATGCACACTAAATCTCTGTGTCTCAATCAGCTCCCTAGATTTATAGTCAGATAAAGTGAGTTAATTACTTAAACATTAGCCAAAAATGCGACATGACGTGCTGTAGTTCTGTCTTAAGTTTAAGTGCAACACAAAGGTAAGCGTATTATTGTTGTTAATTTTTCGTTGTCAGATTATTGTACAGTATATATCAATGAATGACACTGATTTGACTGTCATGGTGTGTGCATGAACGAGTGTGAAACACCTGCTAATTACAATTCTTATTCCGATCACTTATATTGGGAACTTTTTCCATTTAAATTGGCTGGTTCTGACTGTTGACGTTGAAAATGATGCATATGTTTTTCTGAGGGTTAAATTCATCGGATTATTTCTTGATGGCAGTTTTGACATAGTCTATCTGGACATTTTAGTCATATTTGGTTATTCTCTTTAATGTATTTGCTCTGATTTGATCAGTTTTCCTGAGAAATGTATCTATTTTTATAATATTTTGTCATCATTATTTTGTTTTAAGGAGTTAAGAATGATCTATATCAACCTTGATAGAATTTTATTGCCATTTCAATCACATTATTTTGACAGTTAAAGTTTTGGGCGGTTTTTTGTTGGAGTGTGCGGATTTTGGTGAGGTTTTTGGCTGGAAACCGTCCACTCAATCTGGCAATACAGTACAATGACGATCAAGTATAAACGAGGCGTCCGTTTGGGGAGAACCGCGCGCAGTCAGCGGAGTATAAACAAGCTTCACACGTTTGCGTTCGTTAGACGCGGTGATTCGAATCACTGAATCATTTGGTTCAATTGATTTGAGTTTCCAAAACCTCAGTTTCTCCATCATTATTGCGCTGTACTCGCATGCTTAACGGTTCGTTGATGGTTAAACCTAACAACGTACCATTCAGTGATATATAACTCATTTCATAGCTCTAATAAAGTTATATGCAGGGTTTGTATCGATCTAAACACTTAAAGCGACATAAAACAACACACCTTTCTCTTTTTTTTATTTGCATTCTAACATTAACATAACAGGCTAACATACGTGAAACTATAAGACTTAACAGACTGAGATAAAATGATTGTGAACACAAACCTTTCTTCAGCCGAATCACAGCAAATGCAGGAGAGTGCGCAGCCTTATGACGTCACACCACCAAACCAAAATAAAAGTTTTTTATTCTAATGAATAAAAGTAACTTATGCTCATGAAGCCTGCGTTTTGATCAAAATGCAAAAAAAAAACAGTAATATTGTAAAATATTATTACAATTTAAAATTCTGTTTTTCTAATTAAATATACTTTAAAATATAATTTTAATTTCTGTGATGCAAAGCAGACTTTTCAACAGCCATTACTCCAGCCTTCAGTGTCACATGATCCTTCAGAAAGCATTGTAATATGCTGATTTGATGCTCAGTTATTATCAATGTTGTACCAGAATTATATATTTATTTCTGGAATGAAAAGCCATCAAACTGGTTAGTTGTGGCACAATGTTTCTTCTCCTGTTTTTCCTGTTGTCAAGAATGTCAGCACTGGTTCATCTGGCTTCAACTAGTTTAAAACGCCAAGACATTTGTGGTTTATATTGTAGAACTCGAACGCCTTTCACTTGATCTCACAGCTGTGTTTATTAGTCACATGACTGAGACTGTACAGTGAATAAATGCATTTGCTCACACTGGAACTGCACTGTGTTTTGGGCCGAGCTGTCTGTGGTGCGGTTCTGGATCCATCTATAGATCTGAGGTAACTTCAGCTTTACGCAACTTTGTTCTGGCAGTGGGATAGTCAGCTAGAGAAATGTGATAATGATTTCAATTAAAGGGATTAGTTCACTTTAAAATGAAAATTACCCCAAGCTTTTCTCACCCTCAAGCCATCCTAGGTGTATATGACTTTATTCTTTCTGATGAACACAATTGGAGTTATATTTATAAATATCTTGATGCATCCGAGCTTTATAATGGCAGTTAACGGACCAACGAGTATGAAGCCCAAGAAAGTGCTTCCATCTATTATAAATGTACTCCACTTTGTTGTCAAACCACAAGCCTGTTATTTGGCACACTACTCCAAAAAGACACTACATTTTAAAAACAAATGTTGAAAACAACATAATGTGTGTCTGAATGTGCTTAGAGACAATACATATGGAGTTAAATTCAACACAGAATGTCTTATAAAACAGCATACACAAATGCGTTGCTTTAGTAAACGCATCAGTGTGATCCTTGTATGTATCCAACACAGCTGTGTTTTACTGAGAAAGTTTTAATATAGAATACTATTAAAAATGTTAGATCGGTATACATTTTGACTACTTTTAGTATGAAATCATACAGAGAACCATTGAATACTGTTTGTGCTCTTATTTAACATGGAATTAATTATACTGTATACTCGGTTGCATTTACTACAATATGCTAACTATAAAAACTATTAAACAAGCACTTCAAAACATTATAGAAACTCTTTAATAAAATCCATTTATCAAATGTTATAAAACATCTGCAGAGAAATAAAACAAAAAAGAATCAGAAAATGTTGCTGCATTAGAAACAACTTTATTTATTAAAAGCGATCACAGTGGCTACGTTTACATGCACCAATTTTCGTCAATCCGAATGAATTGAATCCAATTGCAGATCTGTTTACATGTACTCTAAACATTGTAATCTGATTGAAATATACGTTTATATGTTTTATATACATTCCGATTAAAACTTATCCGCACG
Organism: Hypophthalmichthys nobilis; assembly: GCA_037950665.1. Taxonomy (NCBI): domain Eukaryota; kingdom Metazoa; phylum Chordata; class Actinopteri; order Cypriniformes; family Xenocyprididae; genus Hypophthalmichthys; species Hypophthalmichthys nobilis. The sequence continues at coordinate 24,156,835 of CM075489.1, forward strand.
CGCTCTGCGTGTGTGACGTCATATCAATCACACTTGCTGTAACCCGGGTTGCGTCAACAGACGATGATCATGTATCGACAATAGCCAGAGATATTGTCAAAAGCATCAAATCTTGGCAAAATTAAGAGGATTTGGTATTTCCAATTAATGTAGGCCTGTTACGTTCTTCTAGTCTATTATAACTATTAGGTTCGGCTTCTTTTATTATTAAATTAATATTATATGTGCTGTGAGGATAATAAAAGATTAGGCTATTAACTATCTTTGAAAATGTTTTAAATTTTTTTTAGGTCTATTATACAATGATTTATAAGCCTATATTTAAAATTATTAAGAGTGTAGGCTATAATATTTCCTAACACTGCAGTCATCAATGAAAATTAAGCGCAGCTTTACTTCAAACACCGACTTTAAAAAAAAAACAACTTGTTTAACACGAAATACTATTATTCTCATTTGTTTCACTAGCCTACATGTACGGCCACAAGAGAAATAATGGAATAAATTAAGACAGTTATATACCGTTATCAGCATATTATGTTGAAATTCGTCTCTGAGAGAATATGCTCCGTTAATGCAGCGTCAGACAGCTCCGTCACTCTTTACTTTCAATTTCTGTAGTGAATACTGACCGAGGTTGAGACTTTTTCACCGGCATAACTCTTGCGCAAAGTTTGCACGTTGCTTCTTGTGTGATACCCATCGGCTCCCCTTCTTGTTTTAAAACGGAAAGATTTCCAATAATATGACAAAGGGATACAGCTACGCCACTGCATACATCTTTACAACTAAAGACGAACGTGAACTTGCGCACTGCGTAATGCATGTCAACGTTGCACTGCACATGTGCCCCAGAGACTTCTGAATATGATTGAGAAAGTAGTCAGATTCAGGCGTTTACATGGTAATTTTTTGCTGTTGGATTGGTTTAGAAAAGGAATAAACCACCCCTTCCAATCCGATCGAAATTTCATTCGGATCGAGCTCAATCGGATCGATTAAGGTGTTTACATGAACGTTTTTCAATCCGATTGAGCCGTCAATCCGATTACAAATGGATTATTTGGGTGCATGTAAACATAGCCAATGATGAAACATAATGGCATCAACTCCAAAAGTATGAGACAGCTGAATTCACACAAGCATTTACTGTCAGCGACACTTCTTCCAGATGAAGATAAATGAGGATCTTCAGCAGTGTAAGAGCTCATCTTGACTGAGTAAAGATGCAGGTCACATGCAAAATACTTTAAAGCAATTCTATTAAACAAATTGTTACATTAATCATGATTTGAGCATTAAAGGATTAGTTCACTTTGAAATGAAAATTAGCCCAAGCTTTACTCACCCTCAAGACATCCTATGACTTTCTTCTTTCTGATGAACAAGCAATGGACAGGCAAGCCACATTTACTCAAGCTGAAAAGAACAGCAATGCAGCCCAGCTGTGGAACGTCAGGCACACCATAAGTACGTAGTCTAATTGTTTTTACAGATCAGCTTCACTGCGTGTGATGTGGCTCATTGCCGTGTCACCACTAAACTCGGTTTAATTAAGGACTTTCGCTTGCTGTTTAGGCTTTTCTGATCCAGACTGTTATGACATCTTATGCTCTAGTGCAGAGATGGGCAAACTCAGTCCTGGAGGGCCACTGCCCCGCAGAGTTTAGCTCCAACCCTGATAAAACCCACCTGCCTGTAGCTTTCTAGTAATCCTGAAGGCATTGATTAGCTGGTTCGGGTGTGTCTGATTAGTGTTGGTGCTAAACTCTGTAGGGTAGTGACCCTTCAGGACCAAGCTTGCCAAGGCCTGCTCTAGTGGGACCAGTGTGGAGGTGACCAGCTTGCCATTTTTGCGATGTGCACCACCAAGCTGCAAAAGGATGGCTATAGCTGAAGTGAAGGCCCTCTATCTCAAGCAAAAGGTGCGAATTGCACAACTGACGTTCCAGAGTCGAACCTGATTGCTTATGTTCTGTTTGTGCCCGAAATGGATGTCTTATTTTTTAGGTGAGAGATCTGCAGAAAGATTAAAGTTCAGTTCTTTTAGCAGAGTAGTGACTGTCACAGGACAGGGCTGCAAGCTTAAAGAGGTCCTGATCTGCGACGGGAAGGCAAGATGAAGCTGACGCTTTGGGACAGTTTCATAAATGCGGCTGAGGGCACAAAGTCCTACAATTTCAAGAACCTGTCTACGTGAGAGAGAGACAGCTGCATTTGCTTGTGTACTGATCTTTGTAGTACAATCGAGCAGATCGCTGACTTGCAAGTGGTGGAAGTGAGTGGTAGGAGGACAAAATTAAGGGCATAGATGTCAACATTCAACGGCAGTGTTCCAGCTACCAGTACAAACAGAGGGAGTTTCGGAAGAAGAAGGAGATGCACAGGTGCGAGGGCTGCAGATGGAAGCAGGCTTCACTGTCTTTCTCAGCCTCTTTTGGAGGGAAAGCTACCATCTCCACTGGCAACGGCGAGGAGAATGTGCTGCTGACCATCTCTGCGCTGTCCACCTATCTGTGCGGTGCTGGCTGTATGTTCAATGATGTTGAGGTGATTGAGGATTATTTTCTACAGTCTCCTGCATTTGACCTGACAATTAGCGTGGACAGCTTCCTTCTGTCTATCCAGCCAGCAGAGTGTGAAGGTGGCCCATCAGAGGCAGCAGGTAGTGCTTCCAGCATGGAAGAGCAGTTGGGCAGCGATTCAGAGGCAACAGACAAAGGTGACGCGGCATTTGCTCTTTCTGTGGCCTGAAGAGGGTGTTCTCTGAGTTTGTGTCAGCTTCGTTAAAGTCTCCCTGAAATCAAAATTTAAGTTTTTTAGCTTTTAGTATGAATATGTTAGCCTTAAGGTTATGAATAAGCTGGTGTGTTCCAAAACAATGACAAAATTCTGATTTTCATGATATCACATCACACTTCAGAATCTTCGGCCCAAACAAATGCTCTCTAGAATCTGAAGTCCTGCCTCCTACACTCTTAAGCCCCGGTTATACTTCACTTTCCGCTCCCGGACACGTCTCACGCGCAGTCACGTCCACGCATCTTTCAAAGTATACTAACCACGGATGCGCGCGGATGACCGAGTTCGACACATGCGCAGTACCATTTTTTTATATATACTCTTTACCAGACGTCGTGTCATCAACTGGACATTCCCTGGGCAGGATCGGAGAAGAAAAATAGTGCATCCACCATTGCAACATAGTTCAGAAGATACACTAAGAGAACAGGAATCAAAAACGATGGAGAAGGCATGCTTCTGAGTTTACTCGTCTTGTTTTTGAATCGCTCTTTACACACTCTTCTTCGACGATTGCACATTGTGCTCAGTACTGTGCATATTGCCACCTAGTGGACTCTTCTGTCCTGCTTGTGCGTGCGCTGTTGCACGCACACCGTCCGCGCGGTCTTGAAATTTGGGGTGTGCAGCCGGCCACGAGCCCTCCGCATGACGAAAATTACGTCATGCAGATGGTGCACGAACGCGGACGGCCGAAGTATACCCGGGGCTTTACAGACGCTGAAGCCTCAGCTGAAATCAGTCATTTATTTACACATTTACTAGTTTCTACATGGTGAATGGCACATAGTGCACTATATAGAGAATAGGGAACGATTCAGACAGTGTAAATATGCTTTCCATTGTTATGCCACTGGAAGATTCAGTGAACGAGTAAAGAATAGCATCTACGTATGCCTTAAATCCAAGTTACGTAGTGTCAAAACATCTCAACATTTTACAGCTGCTCCTGTTTTAGCTATCAAATGCAAATGTCTGATAATTCACACTGAAAAACTCAAAGTTGACTACATTTTAAGAAATATTAATAAGTGTGAACTCCTTAAAGGAGACATCAAATGAAACCAAGAGAAGCCTAAGTTAATCATGTACAGAAAATAGGCATGTTGTACTTACAATACCATTTGAAGAAAATGAAACCTTGTGCATTTTGAGCGGTGTTAAGCGTATTCTGACTAACTTCCTGACTAGCACCTCTGATATGCCTTTGCATTCATATGCTCAATGGATTGATGATTGTCTGATTGGCAGATGTGATTGGCTACAAGCATGGTGTAAATTGAAACCTTTGGTGCTCAGTGTCTTAAAGCAGCATGTATCAGCAGACTGATTTGATTTCCTCCATTTTTTTAAAGTACATTTGTATTTAAAAAATACAAAGTTATTATCAATTTATTCCTGACAGCAAAATTCACCACTATAAACTTATATAAATTGTGTGGAGTATCCCTTTAAAATGAGATGGCATGTTGGAGCCGATGACCTTAAAACCATTTATTAAATTGAATTGAATATATATGAATTGAATATGTTTATATATAAACTTTTTTTATTAAAGGCCCAGTCATGAAAATAAAAAAAATACAGTCATATACCATGAAACTGCCGGAATCTTAAAAGATGCTGTGATACAGATATTTGGTCATACCGCCCAGCCCAGCACCAATCTAACTTTATCCGATTGGTGGGCTTGGCCCTATAATTGCTGCTTGCAGCCATATTTTTGAATATGTTTTCATTTGACTTAATGTCTATCAAATTAATTTATGAAAGCAGCACAGTTGTGCTTAATTTGGAACAAGTGGAGCCTACAGAGTAATTTTAAAAAAGAGGCAGCAATCTCTGCAGGGAATGAACCAGACTTTCTCTCCTTTCTCCTCTCCTTCACTTTGGCCCTCACTCTTCCCTCTTTCAAGCAAGATCTTTTTTATTCCTGCATGTAAATAGTTGTAAATGTTCTTTGTATATAGTTTTTATATTTTTTTTTTATTATTTGATTTGATTTATTTTGTATAAATAAATGTTCTATACAATGACCTAAGGTTTTGGTGTGTTACTTTGTGCACAACATAATAAATCATAATTTATATTTGTTACATAGAAATATTATTTCTATGTTAAGACTAGAATACTTATGGGAAACATTTGTACATTCATTCTAATTATATCCTATTGCAAATAGTTACTTGTAATTGGAGCAGTGTTGTGGTATAGGGTAATGAGAATGCAGCAACGAGACAGGGATTCCTTTTGGAGGCTGGCTCCATTTATCATTTGAAAACAAGAAAACTATAACAATCTAAACTTGAAAAAAAAAATGATTGAAAAATGCTGAAAGATTTACAAGAGTTAAAGGGTTAGTTCACCCAAAAATGAAAATTCTGTCATTTATTACTCACCCTCATGCCGTTTCACACCCGTAAGACCTTCGTTAATCTTCGGAACGCAAATTGAGATATTTCTGTTGAAATCCGATGGCTCAGTGAGGCCTACATAGCCAGCAATGACATTTCCTCTCTCAAGATCCAATAATGTACTAAAAACATATTTAAATCAGTTCATGTGAGTACAGTGGTTCAATATTAATATTATAAAGCAACGAGAATATTTTTGGTGCACCAAAAAATACTAAATAATTACTTATTTAGTGATGGCCGATTTCAAAACACTGCTTCGTAGCGTTATGAATATTTTGTGTCGAATCAGTGGTTTGGAGCACCAAAGTCACGTGATTTCAGCAGTTTGGCGGTTTGACACGCGATCCAAATCACAATTTGTTACGCTGATTCATAACGTTCCGAAGCTTCCTGAAGCAGTGTTTTGAAACCGGCCATCACTAAATAAGTCGTTATTTTGTTTTTTTGGTGCACCAAAAATATTCTCGTCGCTTTATAATATTAATATTGAACCACTGTACTGACGTGAACTGATTTAAATATGTTTTTAGTACAGTAATGGATCTTGAGAGAGGAAATGTCATTGCTGGCTATGGAGGCCTCACTGAGCCATCGGATTTCAACAAAAATATCTCAATTTGCATTCCGAAGATTAATGAAGGTGTGGAACGGCATGAGGGTGAGTAATTAATGACAGAATTTTCATTTTTGGGTGAACTAACCCTTTAAGGATGAAAAAAGATAGCAAAATTTACAAGAGAGTTTGAAAAGATGTTATTATTTACAATATATAAAGGGTGTAAATCAAAAGAAAAGACAAAATATTTACACGAGCTAAACATAAAGAACACAAACAGCACAGGATATAATAAACAAAAACTATTCAGTCAGTTGCCACGGGACTGCTCCCTCAGTTGAAAAGTGAGCCATGAAGCTGTCCCTGACCCGGATGGCCTCTCTGGCAGAATTATTGGCTGCAGCCCAACCGAGACTCTGCACCTTGCACCGCCCCCCTCACAGCAGGTGCCTCTGCAGATCTCCTCATAAAGTTGTGGAGGACACACGTCGCCTTCACACACCTCTCCACAACATCAGGCTGAACCTCTATGAGGCAGCGATACATCCTCCACTGTGAGGACAGGATCCCGAAGGTGTTCTCCACCACCAGCCGGGCTCTGGAGAAACGGTAATTAAAGACCAGTCTCTCTCGGGGAAGGGTGCGCCCAGGGAATGGCCTCATGAGGTTTTTCCTGAGGGGAAAGGCCTCATCTGCCACAAAGACATGGGGCTGGAGTCCTCTGTGGTCAGCTCCTGGGAGAGCAGGCAGATGGAGGGTGCCACCATGGAGTGCCTGGCCAAAGGCTGAGTTGGCCAGAGTCCCACCATCGCTCGTTCGCCCATATCCTCTGATATCAGTCACTCGGAAGCAATACCTTGCATTCACAACAGCAAGGAGAACTAATAAAAAAGTTCCTTTGTAGCTGTGGAACTGGGATCCGGTGTTGGTGCCTTTATCAGGACGTGCTTGCCGTCCAGTGCTCTACAGCAGAGCATTCCACCTCTCCTCGAAACCCTCTGCAATGGACCTCCATTCATCTGTGGAGGGCACAGCCATGAACTCCTCCACTAAGCAGTCCCAGATTGCAGTCACCACATCTGGGACAATCTTGCAGACGGTGGAGACACCAACACGGAAGCTGCTGGCGATGGTCCGGAAGGAGTCTCCAGTGGCAAGATATCTGAAAGAGAGAGAGAGAGAAAATAAAATAATAAAATAAACATTGTTATAAATGCAGATTGCAATTCCATATTAGCAAATATAAATTTATAATACTGGTGTTTGTGACATCTTCATTTCTCTTTAGTTTTTCACAGTTAAACAACAACAAGCTTGATAAAATGCCCTTAATACTTTACCTTTATCTAGCATTTGCTCTGATTTGCTTGCTACATTGCAAAAACAGACTATTATTCAATATTATAATATAGCAGTTACATGCACAATTCAAAACCCACTTTGACTGTTGTAGACAAAAGTTAATTGCCATTTCATTAAAGTGCTGTATTGATAACTGTGTTCAAAAGAGTGAAAAGACTATATGTCTGTGGAGGTTCTCAGTCATTAATTACTTGTAATCACACAGAATATTAAATGATTTACTGACCGGAGACAGATGGACAGGCGCTCTACAGGTGGAATAGAGTGCCTGTAGTTGGTGTCCTGGAAGGAAATCCTCCCACCGACATGGGACAACAGGTCATCAAACTGGGACCGGCTCAGTCGGAAGTACCGCTGAACGCGGCTGTCATCCAGGCGCAGCTCCTGAAGGAGTTTGTGAACTCACCAAGCTGGGTGCGCCGAAGGATCTGATGGACCCAGACATGGCGCCGAACGAGTCTACGCCGTTTTTCAGCCTTCCATAGCACATAAAGTGCAGCTACCCTTTCAACAAAATCCATGTCAGCCATTTTGCAATGAGACTGGAGACGCGAATTTGCGTCTGTTGTGAAGTAAATTTCACGCGCGAATGAAGCGAGTAAACTCAAAATGTTCAAGCGTCCAACTACACACAAATAGCGCGATTTATTTGAGCAAGTCGCGTCTGGTGTGAACGCCGCATTAATGATGATTATCCTATAGAATTCCCCTATTAGCATCCCTTTGGACTAGTAGGCGAGGGAACCCTCGAGTCACCACTCAGGTGCATTGTTCACTATTATGTGACTACTCACTTGATAACCTCACTGATGTAAAATAGCCAGAGAGTAAGAGAAGTCAAGTGTGTAATGGAGGGAAGCACAGCAATTTTTGACTGTCAAGAGGTGAATATGGAAGCAAGCTGATGGAATTTACTTTGTGTTTGTGCATCGAAACTGAGAGTTTAATAGAACATTTATGAGCTTTATGATAAATAAACTTAATAAAAGCAGTATAAGGGATGGGAATAATCTCATTCTCTGTAGAAAAAGCTGCTTACATGTAGGCTATACACAGGGAAAAGTAATCAAGAAGACTTTGAATTAAACAAACACAGCTTCTGACACAGCTAATCATCATGTATACTTGCCCCTTGCTCCATTTCTGTAAATCCAGGAATGTAAATGAAGGAATGACTCTCTCTACCTGTTGCTCTGGTCTTCGTCAACAGCCGTTTGCACCACCTGCTGGTGAGACCTGCAGTTCCTGGATGTTCAATGTTGAATTTTCTGTGGAATTTGAATCGGTGAACTTGTGGAAGCAAATTTGTAAAGCGAAAAAAAAAAAATGATGATACAAATTTCAATGATGATACTATGCATTAACAACCCATTATATATATATATTTTTTTTGGCTTTAGAAACAACCCTTTTTGGTGCAAATTTTGGGGGGCTTTGGCAGTGGTGGGAGCTGGTTATAGTCAGCATCATCAGACTTCCCAGAATTGGTTTGATCAAATTTAGGATTTTGTCTGGGAATGACAGCAAGCATGAAGTAATTAGAGGCTATGGTGTAATGTTTTAGTTCCATTAATCTAAAACACTAAATCTTACTTCCTCTTTCTTTGATGAGACTGGCTCCGTTTCCATGCCTGAGGCTTTTTCAGCCTGAATCAGGCATTCATGGGCCTTGTCATATGTATCTAAAAACATACATCTGCTTTTAAAGGGACAGCTCACCCAGAAATACATCTGCAATGACTATGTGAACTTTTATAAGGATACATTTGGTCATTAACTTTTAAATACATCATTATGCAAACACACAAGGAGAGTCTCCGTATGAAAGACCCGCGGCTAGTAGATTAACATGCTACTACATTTCTCTCCAGTATGGTAGGAAATTAAACAAAACGTGGAGGATATTAACTGTGACAAGATGACTGATGGCAGAAAACGTACAAAAAACTTTTAAGGCATAGTAGCCAATAAGAGACATTTTTTTACATGTGTGACCCATGAGAACCAATGAGGTTTGTTCTACCGCGTCAGGCAGGCAAATCTACGGAGCCCCGCACATGACACGCAAGAAAAAAAATTTAATCATGCACACGATTTACCAATTCGTTCCCTCCATTTACTAAATCGTGCGCATGTTTTAGTAAATCGAGGGAACGAAATAGTAAATCGTGTGCATGATTTAGCCTACTATTTTTTTCCTGCAAGTCATGTCCGGGGCTCTGTACAAATCTGAACTTCCATTTACCAAATTTGAAATGCTTCATGTATGTTCATTAATCTGTTTATTAAACTGAATCTGTCCATCATATACTGCAACCAAGTCACTTGGATTAAACTGCTTGATTCATATGGATTATTTTTTTCTATGTTTTATTATCTCTTTGGATCCACAGTGTTTTGGTTGTGTAGAATGTCAATGGAGGAACAAAATCTAAATTTTAGTTTGAAAGTCATCAGTAAATATAATAAAGACTAATTAGAATAAGTCATATCAAGGCTGAAGAGGTGTGAATGTGTGCAGAAGAGACTGAAACTGAATGGGGCAGTTTGCACCACAAAACAAAGGACAATACACTGAGCATTTTAGAGTCTTCTCTAAATAAAATCACATGACATAGTTTAAAAATATTTAATAAACCTCAGAGTTATCATCTGATTTGAAAAAAAACATGGTCATGTGGCTTTAGTTCATATCTAAACTGAAACAAAGCCAATTTTATGTTTATAAAAATACCTTTCTAATAACTTTACAAAACATTTAAGCTCTGTATAACTATTTTATTTTTATTAATTCTAATTAATTAGAATAGTTCCCAATAGGACAATAATTAATTCTGACTTAATTGTTTTTTTTTTTTTTTCTTTATGAGACCATACTATACTGATGCTATACTCATATACATACTGATGCTTGTGAATTCAGCTTTATTAATTAATACCATCTTTTAAACACTTTTTAAACTCATAAATCACATTTGGCTCTATAGCATTTTAATCCAATTTATCTTGTATAAATGGATTTGTATTCAAAAATTGAACATTATAGTTTTTATTTTAGTCAAAAATCACACTCTGTAATAGTTAATACTGGATATTTTCATCAAATGTTAGGATAATATTTCACAATGTATTTAAATTCTTGATGAAGGTAGACAGCAGAGTTTGAACAGGACCTTTATTTTGGCTTTACGATGTGACGTCATAAGGCTGAGCCGCGTTTTTGCATATGCTGTGATTTGGCTGAAGAAAGGTATGTGTTTTAAAGCATTTTATGGTGTTTTAATCGGTGCAAAACGTTCAGGCATTTTTTATAGGTTTACACACGATGTAAGATAACTAATTTAACATTGTTATATTTTATCTAACACGCATTAACATTATTTTATTTTTTTTATTAAAGTTAAATAACATCCACACATGACTATCAGAAAAAGATGCGTCTCTTTTCGCTTCCTATCGTGAATCATTTTATCTTAAACACGAATTCGTTCTCTGGCGAGTGATGTTGGAGAAACGGAGAAACTCCGAGGCAGTTGAATCAAATGATTCAGTGATTCTGAGCGCTCGAATCACCTCATGCTAACGACACCTGCTGGTTAAAACTGTACAACTAGAACAACAAACAAACAAACAAACATGTGTAATGATAACTTTACAAACATCAGCAAATTTATTTTACAGCATTGTTACCCATGTACATAATGTACTTTTAGGTAGGTACTAACCCTGAACCTAACCCTAGAAGGATTAGTTCACTTTAAAATGAAAATTAGCCCTAATCCTTTAACTTTAACTTAACCCTCTTCCTAATATTACCACTTTCTTAGGTAATGATAGTGCATGTACCGTAAACTAAAGTACAACCCAAATGTATTTCATTAAAGTGTAAAAAAAAAAAAAAAAATTCAAATCAATAAATACCATATGTAAATATTAAATAGTCTGTATAACTTGCATTCTGTTATTGATTTTTCAGTGTTTTTTGTCTAATCAGCTGAGTTAAGTCATTAACTCTCACTCTGTCTCCCTTACCAGTGCACTGACTACTGAACTAGGGAGCTGATTGAGACACATCCAGTTTGGATTTATTCTTCTTTCTGTTAATTATTCTCATCTTAAACAGGGCAGATTGTCTAAACACACAGAAAAACTCCTGGTGAAGTGACTGAGATCCATGTGACACTATTTTCAAGATGGCGTTTATTAAAGAGGAGAGTGAAGACATGAAGATTGAAGAAGTATTCATAGTCAAACAAGAAGATACTGAGACACAAACAGGTTGGTTTCATTCTCAAAGCTTCTCAAAAATTCTTATTAAAATGTCCAGTGGTGAAAATGATCAAAAATGCTGATGCTGGCAGGCAACTTTAAAAATAAAATAATAATAAAAAAAATAAAAAAACTGGTGGGGATAGAGTTTAGTTTAAAGGATTAGTTCACTTTAAAATAAAAAATTAGCCCAAGCTTTACTCACCCTCAAGCTATCCTAGGTGTATATGACTTCCTTCTTTCTGATGAACACAATCAGAGTTATATTAATAAATATCCTGATGCATAGGCGCTGATTTATATTTCTACCGGTGGGTGCCCAGTGTGTATATATACACTATATTGCCAAAAGTTTTGGGACATCTGCCTTAACGTGCACATGAACTTTAATGACATCCCATTCTTAATCCATAGGGTTTAATATGGAGTTGGCCCACCCTTTGCAGCTATAACAGCTTCAACTCTTCTGGGAAGGCTTTCCAGAAGGTTTAGGAGTGTGTTTATGGGAATTTTTGACCATTCTTCTAGAAGTGCATTTGTGAGGTCAGGCGCTGATGTTGGACGAGAAGGCCTGGCTTGCAGTCTCCGCTCTAATTCATCCCTCGGGTTGAGGTCAGGACTCTGTGCATGTCAGTCAAGTTCCTCCACACCAAACTCGCTCATCCATGTCTTTATGGACCTTGCTGTGTGCACTGGTGCGCAGTCATGTGGGAACAGGAGGGGGCCATCCTCAAACTGTTCCCACAAAGTTGGGAGGATGAAGTACCGTTACGCAAGTACCGTTATCCTGGCAACCGCCAAACCCAGACTCGTCCATCAGATTGCCAGACAGAGAAGCGTGATTTGTCACTCCAGAGAACACGTCTCCACTGCTCTAGAGTCCAGTGGTGATGTGCTTTACACCACTGCATCCGACGCTTTGCATTGCACTTGGTGATGTAAGGCTTGGATGCAGCTGCTCGGCCATGGAAACCCATTCCATGAAGCTCTCTACGCACTGTTCTTGAGCTAATCTGAAGGCCACACGAAGTTTGGAGGTCTGTAGTGTTGGGGTAACAGTTTTAGGACCCTTGACCAGATATGTCGAATGAAAGACCAGGAGTCAGAGATGCAATCAATTGAAGAAATTTTACTGAAGAATAGTTTGCAGTTTCATCACGCAGAAGCCAGCTTCAGGTCTCACAAGGAGTTTGTAGGCCGCTCTACGTACATTCACATTTTCACACCAATTATACTCTAACAGAGTCTACTAACTACGTCATTACTAAGGTAATAATGATTCTGATTAGCTAAGAAAAATAGACAAATTTGGTAATCTTCCACACATGGACAGATAGTCAGAAGCATATCTCCATTCGTCACAATGCTGACGAGGGGACCCTGGATTTAGGTACTGGATGTCCTTTTGGGGTCATGACATGGCGTCTGCTGGTCTCGAGCAGAGTGCCAGTTGTCCACCAGTACAAAGGACCTGCACAGAACACTTAGCGCACATACACAGATACACATGGTTCACAGCTTCTTCAAGGTCGAAGTTGATCTGAGCTCTGCTCTGAGCAGGAAACTTTCCCAAAACATACTGATAACATGTTCTTTTCTCTCAGTGAGAGGTACAGACAATATTCGAAATAATTTTCTAGTGTTTGAAAAGGAAAAGAAATGCTTTAACATAAGTTGCAGAAGTCATTCAGATAATTTAACAGAAAGATAAATGTTGATTAATAACTTAAATCATATATATTGAAGCGGCAGTGGATTCCAGAATCCACCCCTTCAGTAGCTATTGACTCTGCAGAAAGTTAGCAATTTCTGTGCACTGTGTGCCTCAGCATGTGCTGACCCCGCTTTGTGATTTTTACGTGGCCTACCAGTTCGTGGCTGAGTTGCTGTTGTTCCCAATTGCTTCCACTTTATGATACCACTTAGTTATATGTGGAATATTTAGTAGTGAAGAAATTTCACGAATGGACTTATTGCACTGGTGGCAACCTATCACAGTACCACACTTGAATTCACTGAGCTCCTGAGAGCGACCCATTCTTTCACAAATGTTTGTTGAAGCAGTCTGCATGCCTAGGTGCTTGATTTTATACACCTGTGGCCATGGAATTGAATTGAACGACTGAATTCAATGATTTGGAGGGGTGTCCCAATACTTTTGGCAATATACTGTATATACAGACCCGAGCTAAATATTTATATTCCTCTGTGGTCTAGTGGTTGAACTTCTGTGCGAGTCAGAGACGTTCTGGGTTCTAATCATTGATAATTCTAATCTGCCCTTGTTTAGTTTTTTTTCTCAATAAGACCAAAGATGTTCATTAATGATTGTACAGCAGGGACATGTTTGTGTGCATTTTGTTAGTAATTTTGCTGGAAAGAACAGAGAGTTGCTGCAACACCATTAGCGATAGATTGACGCGCTTGTCTGTGTGAAGACTGTGCACGAGTCACAAGATAACGTTCCGCCACTGATAACAGTGGCGTGATTTAAAAAAACAACACATTCCAGTACCAGATTGCTGCTTAGTTAACTCAAATTAATGTCAACTGGATGTTTCATTTGCATTATAGGCTATCCGTGCAGCAACATGTTTCAAAAAAATGGTGGGGACATGTCATGACATGATATGTCGCAAGTCGCGCTCTCACTGATATCTGATGATCAGTAGCGGCTCACTAAATAAAATAATTCAATACCTGTTTACAATAAGGACTTACAATAAGAAGACCATTTTAGAGAAAGAGCAAGAAGACAGTTTGAGAGTGCGTCCAGTTGAGTGCGAGAGTGAAGGAAATCCACCAGCGAGCTGAAAGATTTGTGCTTGCGCGTTACTTGGATGCACTCTCGACATTTTTCATTAAAATAACGAAATGGAAACGGATTCAAATAAACTATAAAAAGGTGAAGATAATCGTGTCTGAAAGCTGCAACCAATTTTTCTTTGGTTAAATCAATGGAGAACATCTCCATGGGATTGGCGCCTATGTCCTGATTCATCCAAGCTTTATAATGGCAGTGAGCAGGACCAACAAGTATGAAGCTCAAGAAAGTGCCTCTATCTACATCCATCTATCATAAACATACTCCACATGGCTCCCGGGGGTTAATAAAGGCCTTCTGAAGTGAAGCTGTGCATTTGTGTTAGAAAAATATGCATATTTAACAACTTATGAAATAAAGTTATTCTCTATTCTATGCACAAATTCTCCTATGACAACTTTTCAGTAGTGTTGTAGTACTCGAGACCGGTCTTAAGACCATTTTTTTAAGGTCTTGGTCTTGTCTTGGTCTCAGACTAAAAGGACTGGGGATTTTATTTCAAGACCGGTCAAGACCACAACTGCGGGGATATCGCTAAATTGCCTTTGCATTGTCTGATTTCTTTGTTAACATCATTCATTTGATTGGATGTAAAACTTCTAATTTCATTTATTTTGTTACTGTTGTGTCGGGTCAGAAATCAACAAGTCATTGTGTCAAGTCAAGTCACCTTTATTTATATAGCGCTTTTTACAATGCAGATTGTGTCAAAGCAGCTTTACATTGATAACTGGTATATAATTTATATCTTAAAGAATAGTGTCAATGCAGACAGATCAAAGCACTGTTCAATATCAAATGTCAAGTGTCCCCAACTAAGCAAGCCAAAGGCGACAGCGGCAAGGAACCCAAACTCCAACAGGTGACATCAGATGGCAAACAGGTGGCAAATAGACTGCTGTGTTAAAAATGGAGAAAAAAACCTTGGGAGAAACCAGGCTTAGTCGGGGGGCCAGTTCTCCTCTGGCGAACAGTGCTTTGGTACGATTCATTTTTCTTATGTCCGTTAGGATCGCAACATTCAAAGTATTTATTCCAGTTCAGTCCAGTTGAGGATCGTATTCATCACACGGTATAGAAGGTTTTTGAGGAGCTGTGGCACTGGCTGTTGTGTCGATGAGGCCTTCACAATGGATGATCTAGTTGACTCAATCTCTGCTGATACTTCAGGGCTGCGTTGTGGTCGTGTGTCAAGGCGCCGGTCCTCGGTCTCACCTGGATACGGCCCGGATCTGGTTGACTACGGTAAACCTCGGGATAAACAGAAAGACTAATATTAGCGTAGATGCCATTCTTCTTCTGATGTAACGAGTACATCTGGTGTTATAGGAAGTGTTCCCGGTTCCGGCTGACCTAGTTTATGCAGCCTAATAATCCTTTAACGGATTTGAAAATATAAATTGATAATGTGTTATGTGTATGCCAGGTTAAAGAGATGCGTTTTTAGTCTAGATTTAAACTGACAGAGTGTGTCTGCTTCCCGAACAATGCTAGGAAGATTGTTCCAGAGTTTAGGTGCCTGTCAAAAATGTCACCAAAATTAATAAAAATGATATTCAAGATATGATTACAAAAAAGTACTTGTATAAGATCTTGATATTTATGTTATAACATTTGATATAATTAAGCAATATCACAAGAAAGAGGGCTGTTTTCACACATATATGAGCACAATTGCAAACATGATATTGATATATATATTTTTTTTTAACAAATGTTCAATAAACAATTTTATTTTTAAAACATTAATCTCAACATTTATGCATTTGTAATTGTACCAGTTCAGATGCAACTTCTGTTCCATCTCTGCAGTGTAAAGACTGTTGTTAGTGATTTCAATTCATTGGTAACAGCTCTATATAGTGCCTTATTCATTTCTCAGGCAGTAAATATGGATCTTTCAGATGAATTTGAGGAGTGCTAGTCTGGTCTTGGTCTTGACTCTGTCTCGACTTGCCTTGGTCTTGGTCTTGTCTTGGTCTCAACCCCCTAAAGTCTTGGTCTCGACACACACTGGTCTTGATCTCGACTTGGTCTTGGTTTAGGTGATCTTGACTACAACACTACTTTTCAGTATTACATATCATTGAGGCGAAAAAAGAACACAACGCTGCAGACAGCAGGTAAATGCCGTTATCACTGTTTTGCATATTCATGAAGTAAATATGTTTACACAACTTTTAAAAAATTCTGGGTGCTGGTGTTTGACCAATCAATGTACACTCACGTCACTGATAGTTCCTATAGAGCTGGCTTAGACCCTACTCTGAAGTAGGAGCTAATTTAGTTCCTCCATAAGGAGTTC
Source organism: Hypophthalmichthys nobilis (assembly GCA_037950665.1). Lineage (NCBI taxonomy): Eukaryota > Metazoa > Chordata > Actinopteri > Cypriniformes > Xenocyprididae > Hypophthalmichthys > Hypophthalmichthys nobilis. The sequence goes on from CM075489.1 coordinate 24,173,370, forward strand.
CTGCAAATAAAATCGTTCCTAGTTCCTGCGGTGCGAACTCAGCAAAATCTGGGTACTTCAGCCAATAATTCTAGGAACTATGAAAAGGTTCCTCCGGTTCCTTCGAAAGCCCCTTAGAATTAACCAGAGGCTGTTTGCATAAACTGCTTAGACTAGTTTTAAAACCTTTTTTTTTAATATAATTATTTGAATTGGAAAAGTTAGACAGATTTTCCCGTTGATTAACTGCAAGTTGGTCAAACTAGTTCTTAAAACAGTCATAAGTTTATTCTAACTGTCATCAGATCCCCTGGGTTTATTATTATTATTATTATTATTATTTAAATAAAGTCTTTAGCTGCCAGCTTGACAGTTTTTGAGACTTACCCTAAAGCAAGTGAAGAATTAGCAATATTGAGAAGCCTTCTCAGATTACATGAACACCACTTTCAGCTTAGTGGGTATAGGATCAAGTTGAATGTTGGTTTTGATGCTTTACTTGTCAAATGTTTTGATGTCTGTTGCTTTGTGCCATTAAAGTGGGGTTAACATTGTCTTTTTTTTTTTTTTTAGACCTGATGGCACTGAAAGAGGAGGCTGAGGTACGAAATGAAATGGAAGAGAAAGATCAATATAACCATCATCATAATTTCATAACTGGAGAAAAAATTTTCAGTTGCTCACAGCCTGAAAAGACTCCCTCACTAAAAGAAACTCAAAAGAAAGGAACTAGAAGTCCGTTCATCTGCCAACAGTGTGGAAAGAGTTTCAATCAAAAAGGACACTTTAAAGAGCACATGAGAATTCACACTGGGGACAGCCCATTTATCTGCAAACAGTGTGGAAGCAGATTCACTCGAAAAGAAAGCCTTAACAGGCACATGAGAACTCACACTGGAGAGAAGCCTTACACATGTCCTCATTGTGGAAAGAGTTTCAATCAAAAAGGACACTTTGAAGAACACATGAGAATTCACACTGGAGAGAAGCCTTTTACCTGCCATCAGTGTGGAAAAGGTTTCACTGGAAAAGGAAATCTTAAGAAACACATGAGAATTCACACTGGAGAGAGCCCTTATATGTGCCAACAGTGTGGACACAGATTCAGTCATAGAGGAAGCCTTAACAGGCACATGAGAGTTCACACTGGAGAGAAGCCTTACACGTGTCCTCAGTGTGGAAAGAGCTTCAGTCAACATGGAAATCTTGTAAAACACATGAAAGTTCACACTGGAGAGAAGCCTTACACGTGTCCTCAATGTGGAAAGAGTTTCAGTCAACATGGAAATCTCGGAAACCATATGAAAATTCACACTGGACAGAGCCTTTTCACCTGCCAACTGTGTGAAATAAGTTTCACTCTGAAAGGAAACCTTAAAAAACACATGAGAACTCACACTGGAGAGAAGTCTTTTACATGTCATCTATGTGAAAAGTCTTTCAGATATAAGGTAACCTTTAAGTACCATATGAGGATTCATGTATGAGAGAACTGTTTTATATGTCATCAGTGTGGAATGAGTTTTACTGTAAGGAATTAAGTAATAACACATTGGAGAAAAGCCTTTCATGTGCCATAACTGTGAAACGAATTGCATAAATAAAGCAAACCTTGAGGTTTACCTAAGATCCCAAGTGGCGTTTAGATCAGTGGTTCTTAATCCTGGTACTGGGAACCCCGGTTCACAGAAGTACTGAGATAAAAGTTATTGGATATAAACTCGGAAGTCTATGTTAGCGATCAAAACAGCAAATCGGCTTGGATTTAACAACTTGGTGAGTTAAAAAACCCTACAGAGTAAAGTATACAGTATGTGTATTGTCAACAATATTTACTTAAAGTATCAAAAGTATATATTCTCCTAAAATGTTTCCTATCAGTGAATTACATCTGATGTTTTTGGATAAGTATTACTGTTGCATTAGGCCCCAAACAGACAGAAAGCGTTTTTCAGGTTTGAAAACGCAAGGCGCACCGCACTGCCTCTTTTTAGTTCACTTTTTTAAATTGGAAAAGAGCAGTGCACTGTTTTTTTTTTTTTTTGATGTTGCTAGGCAACCACAGAATCAGCCATCCCGTCAGTCTAATACAGAATATTGCGCGAGCGCTCTAGGGTCTTTGGTTTGCTGTTAAGTAAGCTGTCAAATTAGCAAAAACTTAAAAAAAAAAAAAATGGACAAGCTGAGGGCGTTTGCTTTGATGGAGATCCATGTGGGTACACGAGACTGTCAGAAAGAGGAGACACCGCGGGGAGTACCACCACTTGGTCCAGGAGCTTCGCCTTGATGATAGTCGGTTCAAGGTTTATTTTAGGATGGGTTTGGGACAGTTTGACAACCTGCTGTCAGTCATCAGGCCTAGCATCACAAAAATGACCACCAACTACAGGGAGTCCATCGGTCCTGCCATGCGGCTGAGCATTTTTGCGGTAGGTAATGTTGTTGCTTGTAAAGATGTAATGTTAGATAATTTAATTTACTAGTCTATATCTTGCTGGGTAGTTTAACCTGTGATTGTACAGCATAATTAATAAGTTAACATTCAGTAATATATTTTGTATCCGTACTCAAAATCTAAAAAGTAACTAACTAAAAGTGTCAGACAAAAGTAAAGTAGTAAAAGTAAGCACAGTATTTACCTCTGAAATAATACATAGACACAACCTCATTCACCTAAACCTCAAGGCAGGCTGCAACGCAAATGTGCAATAGTCTACCCAGGGCTGGTGCTATGTATGAACAGACACCTGGAAATTCAGAAAATGAAGGGTTGGCTCTTGCACTACCCACTGTAACTATAACTCCCTTTTATATTACATTTTTTTTATATTACATTTTTATATTTCATTTTTTTCATACAGAACAATTGCATTCAGCTACAGGGTTGGATTCTCTACTGTGGTGGGCATTGTGAAAGAGACAATCTGGTCATGTCTGGTTGGAGAATAGAAGGCCATTGTGGAGGACTTCCAGAAATTGTGGAATTTTCCAAATTGTGTTGGAGCAATTGATTGGAAGCACTTCAGAGTCCAAGTCCCAGGAAACAGTGGCTCCCAGTTCCACAACTACAAAGGCTCATTTTCCTTTGACCTCCTGGCTGTGGTGGATGCCAGATATTGCTTCAGGATGATTGATGTGGGAGCATATGGCAAGAGCAGTGATGGAGGTACGCTTTCCTCATCAGCCTTTGGCCAAGCACTCTGTCATGATGCCCTTGAACTTCCACGAGATGCACCTGTTCTAGAACCTGAAGGAGCCATCCCCTTTATTTTTGTGGCAGACGAGGCATTTCCCTGGGCACAACTTGTCACCTGAGCAGAGGGTCTTTAATTACCGGCTGTCGAGCCCGAAGGATGGTGGAGTGTGCCTCCGTTTTTTGCCCACTGGTTTCACAGTGGCAACTGTACAGGCGAGTCCTTGGAGTGTCACCTAAAGTTGCATATCATGAAGGTGAAGGCAACATGCATTTTGCACAACTTGTTTGTTAACAGCTTCCAGGAATTCTCTCTGGTAGTCTGTCAACCCTCCTCCATGCTCTGTTCTCCTCTTATAACCTCTTCCACTTTCTCTGTTGGTGTTGGGTTAGACAGGATTCTCCACAACCCGGGAGAACACGAGGTGGAGGTGTCGTAGATGTTAACGTAGCTGGTGTAGAGGTTGACATAGCTGGTGTTAATGACACAGATGTTGATGTAGATTGTAGTGTAGGAGACAAGGAGGGTGGTTCAAAGGTCCCAGTCAGCAGGTCATCCTCCTAAGACAATGTGTTAAACACAGCAGTCATTTTGAGATATCATCACATTATTTACTGACACATCACCCTACACTCCCAAACTTACCACCTACCTCAACAGTACAGATTCAACAGTACAGTCCTAACTGTCTTTAGGCCTATCAAAATAACAGGTGGAAGTCGCTGGTCTCTCTTTATCGTGAGACTAAAGAAAGAACATAATGGCCATTAAACTTCCATGTCTTATGACTGCCTCCTTCAGCACCACTCTGTTTCTCATTCTCTGCCCTCCTTTCTTTTCCTCTCTGCTGTAGAGCTCTTGATAGGAAATATGTTTTCCTGAAAGAGCCTCCTAACTCAGGATCCCAGTTTTACAACTACAAGGAAACATTCTCCTTTCTTCTCTTGGCCGTTGTGGAAGCCCAGTATTGTTTCAGGGAAACTGATGTTTGGGGCTACAGGAGGACCAGCGATGGTGGGATTCTTGCCAACTCAGCTTTTGGTCAAGCACTTCAATCAGGCACCCTCCAACTCCTTGCTGACCTGCCACTACCAGGGGCTGACCACAGAGGTCTCCAGTCATATGTGTTTGTTGCTGATGAGGCTTTTCCACTACAGAGAAACCTCATGCCCACCCTGGGCGCATCCTTCTAAGAGAATGTCTCAGCATGGCTGGCTGCTGAAAATGCCTTTTTTCAATCCTTTTGTACCAGTGGAGGATGTACAGGTGTGCCATTGAGGTCCACCCTGATGTTGCAGAGATGTGTGTTTTTGTAAATATTTTATCTTTTCATGTGACAACACTAAAGAAATGACACTTTGCTACAATGTAAAGTAGTGAGTGTACAGCTTGTATAACAGTGTAAATTTGCTGTCCCCTCAAAATAACTCAGCACACAGCCATTAATGTCTAAATCGCTGGCCACAAAAGTGAGTACACCCCTAAGTGAAAATGTCTGAATTGGGCCTAATTAGTCATTTTCTCTCCCAGTGTCATGTAACTCGTTAGTGTTACAAGGTCTCAGGTGTGAATGGGGAGCAGGTGTGTTAAATTTGGTGTTATCGCTCTCACACTCTCATACTGGTCACTGGAAGTTCCACATGGCACCTCATGGCAAAGAACTCTGAGGATCTGAAAAAAAGAATTGTTGCTCTACATAAAGATGGCGTAGGCTATAAGAAGATTGCCAGGACCCTGAAACTGAGCTGCAGCACGATGGCCAAGACAATGCAGCGGTTTAACAGGACGGGTTCCACTCAGAACAGGCCTCGCCATGGTCGACCAAAGTACTTGAGTGCACGTGCTCAGCGTCATATCCAGAGATTGTGTTTGGGAAATAGACGTATGAGTTCTGCCAGCATTGCTGCAGAGGTTGAAGGGGTGGGGGGTCACAGCCTGTCAGTGCTCAGACCATACGCCGCACACTGCATCAAATTGGTCTGCATGGCTGTCGTCCCAGAAGGAAGCCTCTTCTAAAGATGATGCACAAGAAAGCCCGCAAACAGTTTGCTGAAGACAAGCAGACTAAGGACATGGATTACTGGAACCATGTCCTGTGGTCTGATGAGACCAAGATAAACTTATTTGGTTCAGATGGTGTCAAGCGTGTGTGGCGGCAACCAGGTGAGGAGTACAAAGACAAGTGTGTCTTGCCTACAGTCAAGCATGGTGGTGGGAGTGTCAAGGTCTAGGGCTGCATGAGTGCTGCCGGCACTGGGGGGCTACAGTTCATTGAGGGAACCATGAATGAGCAGAGCACGATCCCCTCCCTTCAGAGACTGGGCCGCAGGGCAGTATTCCAACATGATAAAGACCCCAAACACACCTCCAAGACGACCACTGCCTTGCTAAAGAAGCTGAAGGTAAAGGTGATGGACTGGCCAAGCATGTCTCCAGACCTAAACACTATTGAGCATCTGTGGGGCATCCTCAAACGGAAGGTGGAGGAGCGCAAGGTCTCTAACATCCACCAACTCTGTGATGTCGTCATGGAGGAGTGGAAGAGGACTCCAGTGGCTACCTGTGAAGCTCTGGTGAACTCCATGCCCAAGAGGGTTAAGGCAGTGCTGGAAAATAATGGTGGCCACACAAAATATTGACACTTTGGGCCCAATTTGACATTTTCACTTAGGGGTGTACTCACTTTTGTGGCCAGCGGTTTAGACATTAATGGCTGTGTGTTGAGTTATTTTGAGGGTACAGCAAATTTACACTGTTATACAAGCTGTACACTTACTACTTTACATTGTAGCAAAGTGTCATTTCTTCAGTGTTGTCACATGAAAATATATAATAAAATATTTACAAAAATGTGAGGGGTGTACTCACTTCTGTGAGATACTGTGTGTGTGTGTGTGTGTATATATATATATATATATATATATATATATTTACTGCAGTTACAATTGCTTAAATAAAGCTATAAGAGAATGCTTTGTTTTATTGAATATTGATTAATGAAATGATTTTTTTTAAATGAAATTATACCTTTAAATATGAAACCAAAACCTGCTGGCAAGCCACTGCCTTAATGAATCAATAGTCAAACAGCTGAATCATTCAGGAATGAAGCATGTCTTTAAAAAATTGCTGCCTTAAATTTTTAAGTACAGTCAACTTACCTGTATAATTCAATTCAACTAGGTTACGTTAACCTGATTAAAATACATAAATAAAGTTTTAAAATTTGTAAAAAAGTAATGTTGTCATAACTTTTTGATCATATTTTTTTACAATGAGCCCTATTTTCATTTGCGAAATAGAGCAAAACTTACATTATTAAAATTTCTGTCTAAAATGTAATTAACAATATTAAAGGTAGGGTCTCAAATTTTCAGAGAGACTACCAATAGTGAGCCAGCTTTGAAAGCATAAGAACCCACCCTTCCTTCAGAGTGTCTCCAAAGCCATGCCTCCTTCAAAACACATGAATGCCTACAGCAGGCAGCAAAAGCATCACAAGAGTTAAACTACCTCAATTTTATGTTCATAAAAATACTTTTCTAATAACCTTACCAAACATTTAAGCTCTTTGTAACTATTTTTTTTTATTAGGACAATAATTAATTCCGACTTAATGACAAACTTCCAAGTGTTTTGAAATGAGACCATACTAATGCTTAAAGTACTGATGCTTCTGAATTCAGCTTTATTATTTCCTACACTCTTAAAACTTTTTTAAACTCATAAATCACATTTGGCACTATTACATTTTAATCTAATTTATCTAGTATAAATGGATTCTGTACTCAAACATTATAGTTTTCATTTTAGTCAAAAAGCATACACTCTTTTAGTAGTTAATATTTTCATCAAATGACTGGTTAATATTTCACTATGTATTTAAATACTTAATGAATGTACACAGAGGAGTATGAACAGGACTTTTATTTTGGTCTTAAGATATGACATCATAAGACTGCGCCGCGCTCCTGGGTCTGTTGTGGTTCGGCTGAAGAAAGGTATGTGTTTTTAAGCATTTTACAGTGTTTTAATCGATACAACACGTTTCAGGCATTTTTATAGGTTTACATGCGACGAAGATAACTTAATCAATATTGAATTTAACATTGTAATACTTAACCTAACATACATTGACATTATTTTTTGTCAGGTAATGTTAAATAGCATCCATGCATGAGTTTCAGAAAAGATGTCTCTTTTCGCTTCCTATCGTGAATCATTTTATCTTAAACACGAGTTCAGTCACTGGCGAGTGATGTTGGAGAAATGGAAAATGATTCAGTGATTCTGAGCGCTCGAATCACCTCACGCTAACGACACCTGCTGGTTAAAACTGTGTAAATGCAACTAGAACAACACAAATATGTGTAATAATAACTTTACATCAGTAAATTTATTTTACAGCACTTTTTATAGTAATTACAATAGCTGGGTAAAAACTAGGTACTAACCCTGAACCTAACCCTTAAAGGATTAGTTCACTTTAAAATGAAAATTAGCCCTAATCCTTTAACCTTAACTTAACCCTCTTCATAATATTACCACTTTCTTAGGTAATGATAGTGCATGTACTGTAAAATAAAGTGCAACTCAGATGTTTTTATTAAAGTGCAGTAAATATAATCTTTAATACCAAATGTAAGTCTTAAGTAGTTTGTATAATTTGCCAGTGCACTGACTTTGAATATTGAACTAGGGAACTGATTGAGACGCACCCAGAGATTTAGTTTGGACTTATTTTTCTTTCTGTTAAATATTCTCATCTTAAACATGACAAATTGTCTAAACACACAGAAAAAATCCTGGTGAAGCGACTGAGATCCACGCGACACCATTATAAAGATGACGTTTATTAAAGAGGAGAGTGAAGACATGAAGATTGAAGAAGTATTCAGTGTTAAACAAGAAGATACTGAGAAACAAACAGGTTGGTTTCATTCTCAAAGCTTCTCAGAGATTCTTATTAAAATGTCCAGTGGTGAAAATGATCAAAAATGCTGATGATGGCTGGCAATTAAAAAAAAAAAAAAAAAAATTAGTGGGGAAAGAGTTTAGTTTCAAAGGATTAGTTCACTTTCAACTGAAAATGACCCCAAGCTTTCCTCACCCTCAAGCTATCCTGTGTATATGATTTTCTTTTTCTGATTAACATAATCAGAGTTATACTAATAAATATCCTGATGCATAGGCGCCGATTTATATTTCTGCCGGTGGGTGCCCAGTGCATATTTTTAAACAGACCCAAGCTAAATATTCATATCCCTATGTGGTCTAGTGGTTGAACTTCTGCTATGCGGGTCAGTCGTTCCGGGTTCTAATCCGCCCTCGTTTAGTTTTTTTCCTCAATAAGACCTAAGATGTTCTTTAATGATTGTATATAAAGAGGCAATTTGCAATAAAGGCTATCCGTGCAGCAACATGTTTAAAAAAAAAATAGTGGGGACGTCATGTCCCACCCGCAAATTACGCCTATACGCACATTCTTTTCATGAGTATTGTCGTGAGTCGCGCTCTCACTGATATCTGATGATCAGTAGCGGCTCCCTATATAAAATATTTCAACACCTATTTACAATAAGCGATTACAATAAGAAGACCATTGTAGAGATAGAGCAAGAAGACAGTTTGAGCGCGCGTCCAGTTGAGTGCGAGAGTGAAAGAAAATCCGCCAGCGAGCTGAAAGATTTGTGATCGCGCGTTACTTGGATGCGCTCTCGACATTTTTCATTAAAATAACGAAATAGAAACGGACTCAAATAAACTATAAAAAGGTGAAGATAATCGTGTCTGAAAGCTGCAATCGATTTTTCATTGGTTAAATCACTGGAGAATATCTCCATGGGATCGGCGCCTATATCCTGATTCATCCAAGCTTTATAATGGCAGTGAGCAGGACCAACAAGTATGAAGCTCAAGAAAGTGCCTCTATCTACATCCATCTATCATAAACATAACTCCACATGGCTCTGGGGAGTTAATAAAGGCCTTCTGAAGCAAAGCTATGCGTTTGTGTAAAAAAAAAAAAAAAAAAAACATATTTAACAAATTATGAAATAAAGTTATAAAATAAAATATCTAGCTTCTGCCAGACAGCCTTCTGTGTTCCGTACTTTTTTATAACTCGTGCCTATTCTCTATTCTATGCACAAATTCTCCTATGAGAACTTTTCAGTATTACATGAGGCTGAGAAAAGAACACAAACCTGCAGACAGCAGGTAAATGCTGTTATCACTGTTTTCCATATTCGTGTGAATATGTTTACACAGCTTTTTAAAAATGCCGGGTGCCGGTGTTTGACACACGTTTGACCGGTCAACGTACACTTACGTCACTGATAGTTCCTATAGTGCTGGTTTAGCTCCTACTTCAGAATAGAGTCTAATGTAGTTCCCGCAAAAGGAGTTCCTAGAACTAAAATTGTTCCTAGTTTCTGCGGTGCGAACACGGCAAAATCCAGGTACTTCAGCCAATAGTTCTATGAACTATGAAAAGGTTCCTCCGGTGCCAAAGCCCCTTATAATTAACCAGAGCCTGGTTGCATAAACTGATTAGACTAGTCTTAAAACTTAGTCATCTAATTGTTTTCTAATTTGAATTGGAAAGGTTAGACAGATTACCCCTTGGTTAACTGCCAGTTGGTCTAGTTCTTGTTCTTAAGACAGTCATAACATAGTGGCTAAGTTTACTGTAACTGTCATTAGATCTCCTGGGTCAAACTTCTTTTTTTAATAAAGTCTTTAGCTGCCAGCTTGACAGTTTTTGAGACTTGCCCTAAAGCGAGTGAAGAATTAGCAATATTGAGAAGCCTTCTCAGATTACATGAAACGCCTCTTTCAGTAGCTTATTGGGTATACAATCAAGTTTAATGTTGGTTTTGATGCTTTACATGTCAAATGTTTTAATGTCTGTTGCTTTGTGCCATTAAAATGGGGTTAACATTGTCTTTTTTTTTAGACCTGATTGCACTGAAAGAAGAGGCTGAGGTACGGAATGAAAAGGAAGAGAAAGATCAATATAACCATCATCATAATTTCATAACTGGAGAAAAATCTTTTAGTTCCTCACAGCCTGAAAAAACTCCCTCACTAAAAGGAACTCGAAAGGCAGGGACTAGAAGTCACTTCATCTGCCAACAGTGTGGAAAGAGTTTCAAACAAAAAGGACACTTTAAAGAACACATGAAAATTCACACTGGAGAGAAACCCTACATGTGCACTCAGTGTGGAAAGAGTTTCAGTCAGAAAGGACACTTTAAAGAGCACATGAGAATTCACACTGGAGAGAAGCCTTTTACCTGCCATCAGTGTGGAAAAGGATTCACTGGAAAAGGAAACCTTAAAAAACACATGAGAATTCACACTGGAGAGAGCCCTTTTATGTGCCAACAGTGTGGACACAGATTCAATCATACAGGAAGCCTTAACAGGCACATGAGAGTTCACACTGGAGAGAAGCCTTACACGTGTCCTCAGTGTGGAAAGAGCTTCAGTCAACATGGAAATCTTGTAAAACACATGAGAATTCACACTGGAGAGAGCCCTTTTATGTGCCAACAGTGTGGACACCGATTCAATCATAGAGGTAGCCTTAACAGGCACATGAGAATTCACACTGGAGAGAAGCCTTACACGTGTCCTCAATGTGGAAAGAGTTTCAGTCAACATGGAAATCTTGTAAAGCACAAGAAAATTCACATTGGACAGAGCCTTTTCACCTGCCAACAGTGTGAAATAAGTTTCACTCTGAAAGGAAACCTTAAAAAACACATGAGAACTCACACTAGAGAGAAGTTGTTTACATGTCATCTGTGTGAAAAGACTTTCAGATATAAGGTAACCCTTGAGTACCACATGAGGATTCATGTATGAGAGAACTGTTTTAAATGTCATCATTTTGGAATGAGTTTTACTGTAAGGATTCAAGTAATAGCACACTGGAGAAAAGCCTTTCGTGTGCCATAACTGTGAAATGAATTGCATAAATAAAGCAAACCTTGAGGTTTACTAAGATCCCAAGTGGTGTTTAGATCAGTGGTTCTTAATCCTGGTACTGTTCAGAATCGTGGGAGAATCATGATCTATATTTGAAAAAAAAAAAAAAAAAAATTCATTTTATCCAGAATCGTACAGCTCTAACACAAATTAAAATAACACATACAGGTGCTGGTCATATAATTAGAATATCATCAAAAAGTTGATTTATTTCACTAATTCCATTCAAAAAGTGAAACTTGTATATTATATTCATTCATTACACACAGACTGATATATTTCAAATGTTTATTTCTTTTAATTTTGATGATTATAACTGACAACTAAGGAAAATCCCAAATTCAGTATCTCAGAAAATTAGAATATTACTTAAGACCAATACAAAGAAAGGATTTTTAGAAATCTTGGCCAACTGAAAAGTATGAACATGAAAAGTATGAGCATGTACAGCACTCAATACTTAGTTGGGGCTCCTTTGCCTGAATTACTGCAGCAATGCGGCGTGGCATGGAGTCGATCAGTCTGTGGCACTGCTCAGGTGTTATAAGAGCCCAGGTTGCTCTGATAGTGGCCTTCAGCTCTTCTGCATTGTTGGGTCTGGCATATCACATCTTCCTCTTCACAATACCCCATAGATTTTCTATGGGGTTAAGGTCAAGCGAGTTTGCTGGCCAATTAAGATCAGGGATACCATGGTCCTTAAACCAGGTACTGGTAGCTTTGGCACTGTGTGCAGGTGCCAAGTCCTGTTGGAAAATGAAATCTGCATCTCCATAAAGTTGGTCAGCAGCAGGAAGCATGAAGTGCTCTAAAACTTCCTGGTATACGGCTGCGTTGACCTTGGACCTCAGAAAACACAGTGGACCAACACCAGCAGATGACATGGCACCCCAAACCATCACTGACTGTGGAAACTTTACACTGGACCTCAAGCAACGTGGATTGTGTGTCTCTCCTCTCTTCCTCCAGACTCTGGGACCCTGATTTCCAAAGGAAATGCAAAATCTACTTTCATCAGAGAACATAACTTTGGACCACTCAGCAGCAGTCCAGTCCTTTTTATCTTTAACGCTTCTGACGCTGTCTGTTGTTCAAGAGTGGCTTGACACAAGGAATGCGACAGCTGAAACCCATGTCTTGCATACGTCTGTGCGTGGTGGTTCTTGAAGCACTGACTCAGCTGCAGTCCACTCTTTGTGAATCTCCCCACATTTTTGAATGGGTTTTGTTTCACAATCCTCTCCAGGGTGCGGTTATCCCTATTGCTTGTACACTTTTTTCTACCACATCTTTTCCTTCCCTTCGCCTCTCTATTAATGTGCTTGGACACAGAGCTCTGTGAACAGCCAGTCTCTTTTGCAATGACCTTTTGTGTCTTGCCCTCCTTGTGCAAGGTGTCAATGGCCGTCTTTTGGACAACTGTCAAGTCAGCAGTCTTCCCCATGATTGTGTAGCCTACAGAACTAGACTGAGAGACCATTTAAAGGCCTTTGCAGGTGTTTTGAGTTAATTAGCTGATTAGAGTGTGGCACCAGGTGTCTTCAATATTGAACCTTTTCACAATATTCTAATTTTCTGAGATACTGAATTTGGGATTTTCCTTAGTTGTCAGTTATAATCACTGAAATTAAAATAAATAAACATTTGAAATATATCAGTCTGTGTGTAATGAATGAATATAATATACAAGTTTCACTTTTTGAATGGAATTAGTGAAATAAATCAACTTTTGATGATATTCTAATTATATGACCAGCACCCATACGTTATTCATCTTCCCACTGCTGTAGCAATTTCTTAAAATGTTATGCATTTAGCCCTATGTGATGTCTGTTTTTATATTGTTTGTCAACACACATTACATATTATGCATCTGCATCCACTAATCTTCCATACTGACTACTGCTGGCTTTTTGACAATTCATAATCATTCATAATTATTTTGAGCAATAGGATTATATAAAATATATAATATAATTATATAAGTTTATGTTATATTATTAAATTATATAAATAGCCTATATATAATTACAAAGTAAATATTCATCAATCAGTACTTTTTACTTAAGTAGAATTAAAATCTGTCTCTGTCCTGGAACACATCTGCTATCAAAGCTTTCCATCAGCTCCAAGAAGCATTCCAAACTGCTCCGATCCTGGTTCATCCCAATCCCAATTCCTGTTCATCGTCGAGGTTGATGCCTCTTCCACATGGGGTTGGAGCTGTCCTTTCACAGCGGCAGAGTGATCCTCCACGACCTTAAAAATCTGTGTGACACTAAAAGACTGAACCCACGCATAGCCAAGTGGGCTTTATTCTTCACCAGATTTTATTTCACTGTCTCATATCGACCAGGAGATAAGAAATCTATGGCTGATGCCCTGTCATGCCTCCATCAACCTGATCCTGAGAACAGTTCTCCAGAACCTATCCTCCCTCCAGCCATGATTGTCAGCCCAATCCAATGGTCCATCGATGAGCAAATTACCCAAGCTAACCGCACCGAACCTGCTCTGCCAGGAGATCCAGAGGGGCTTCTCTACGTACCACCAACCTATCGTCTGCCCCTCATGGACTCAGCTAACCAGGACAGCTGGAGCCAGTTCCTTCAATGGGCGGAGTACGCCCAGAACTCCCTCAGACAATCCACCACTGGGCTCACCCCGTTTCAATGTATCCTTGGGTACCAACCTCCGTTATTCCCCTGGTCCAGTGAGCCCTCAGAGGTTCCAGCTGTCAACCACTGGTTCAAGCATAGTGAGAGAGTATGGGACTCAGCTCATGTGCAGGTCAACGAGGTGACTTACAGGCTAAACCTTCCACCACACTACCGCATCGGACCATCATTTCATGTGTCACACCTTAAACCTCACACTGAACCCTCGTTGTCTTTCCCCACAGAATTGGCGATGAGGTACTTCCTCTTCCCGAACTCGCAGACGAGGAAGCCATCTACTGGGTCCGGGCCATCTTCGACTCACGGCAACGGGTGCCCAGGAGTACCTCATCGACTGGGAGGACTACAGTCCTTGCGCAGTTCCACTCTGAACACCCAGATCGCCCAGCTCCCAGGGGTCAAGGCAGGCCCCATCATCTTTGTCCAATCCGGCCATCAGGAGCCGCCCTTGGAGGAGGGGGTACTGTCACGGAGTCAAAACCATCGCAAACCACTAACCTTCCATTGTCACCAGATCAGCACACTCCACCCACTTGTTCACTCTTCCCGGAATTCTGATTCACGGCACCTGCACCTCATCATCAACACTCACTATAAAGAGACACTTCTCCTGCACTCCCTTGTCTGATCTCCTCTGTACGAACACTAAAGACTCCTTACCTGTTACTTAACTTCTTCTTTGGAATACTCATCCATCTTCTGTCATCCGTCACCTGTCCTTCGTCTGCTTTGACTCCGCACATCTGCAAAGAGACTATTACTATCCAGCTAAGTTTACTATTCATCACGATATTTTTTATACTCCCCAATCTGCAATCCGTGCCTCTGTTCAATAAACTCTGAGTTTTACAAATTTATTTGTCTGGATCCTTCTGTTGTGTGATATTGTCAAACTGATGAAGATGTTTTCTTAATTTGCTTGTGTTTTTTCTGTTTGCATGTGCTTTCTTCAGTTACAGCACAGTGAGCTCTTTCAGCCACCATAAATATTAATAAAAGTGTTGGATTTGAGCAAAAAATTTCTAATGTTCCTAACTCTATAATGTGAAAAAAGTGGCGGGTCTGCAAAAAGATGTAGGATTCAAGGGCGAACCAGACACAAATGAATCTTCCAGATGATTCGTTCAAACATAATTCCACACAAAAACACAACACTTCAGGCCCCAAATCAACAGTCTAAGACCATAAAATGAAATGGGCTCCATCCAGTCTGAGCTAACTAACAAAACCCCCAGCTAAGTACCTTATGGCCTCGCAAGCTTGTAAGAAATAATCTAAGCAAAGGAAGAATGTCAACTTTGGGCAGTAAACCCAAGACTAATGGTCGAAAAGATGACACATCGTGACTCACATGAGGAAAACCATGGGTTAACGGTAGAGGTCTTTTGATCTCCTGAGACGGAGAAATAAGACAGACCTTTTTTCTCTACAAGACCTTTGAATGACCTTTTAAACACAGGATTCAAATCTCTTAAAAACAACAGAGACTGCTACGTATATATACATACATAAATGTGTGTGTCTATTATGCTTAGATCAGACATTATTCATGTAATTGTTAGAACTATTGAATGGTTGATTGAAAGTGTGCCTTGTTTGGTATGAGTGTAAATAATCACTGTTCATAGCTCAAATTTTGGCTTGAATAAAATGGAATTGACTTAAATGATTATTTTTATAGAAATCATGTCCAAACTGTATTCTCTGTACTCTATGCTAAGAGCAGGAAAGTTAAAAAGACCAAGTGACTAGTCAGATAACATGTAATTTATGGTTAGCGGAGGAGAAATGGTCAACTCTAAACCAAAGACGATACCTAATTGGTCAGAACTCCTCAAAGAGTTTTGGACAAACACCTCAGTTTAAAAATTCAGGACATGAACAAAGAATCAGATAATGACAAGTAAACAAAGAGTTGGGAGATGAAAATGGATTAAGAACAAACAGCTTCAATCAAACCATCTAACTACTCTCATCTCTTTTCTTTCTTTTACTGAATTTTCTTCCTTTTCAATTCAATTCAATTCCCATTTATTTGTATGGCGCTTTTCATAATACATATAGTTTCAAAGCAGCTTTACAGAAAATGCATGTCAACATTACAATTTAGAGTAATCTGTTATCAGAGGTGACTGTCCAAATTATGTAATTTCAGAAATTAACATACAAATCACGCAGTTATCTCGCAGCTAAAAAGTCTAGATGTCATAAATGCATGAACATATTCCGTAGCTTAGCACTGTTTCTGAAGTGGAAGAAGGCTGCTTTTGTAATATATGAAATATGATTTTTAAGGGACAAGTTGCTGTCTAATATAACAGCCAGATCTTTAACTGTCAAGGATGAAGTAACAGTACATCCTTCTGAAGTGCAAATTGTAGTCTAAGAGATTCTGTGTACTGGTTTTTGGTCCAACAAGTAATACCTCAGTCTTATCTGACTGAATTAAATAGAAGAAAATTACTGGTCATCCAATGTTTTATATCTTTAACACACTCTGTCAGTTTGGATAATTTAGAGATTTCATCTGGTCGTGATTAGTGTTCCTATGTGTTATTATCTCTTTGGATCCACAATGTTTTGGTTGTGTGGACTGTCAATGGAGGGACAAAATCAAAACTTTGGTTTAAAAATCAATAAATATAATAAAGACAAAAGAATAATTATTAGAGTCATATCCAGGCTGGAGAGGTGTGAATGTGTGCAGGAGAGACTGAAACTGAATGGGGCAGCTTGCACCACAAAACAAGGGACAATACACTTAATGGATACTTAGAAGATGTGAATAAACATCAGTTTATTCATTTTAGAGTCTTCTCTAAATATAATCACATAAACATGGTTTAAAAATATTTAATAAACCGAGTTTTTAGAGTAATCATCTTCAGATTTTAAATAGAACATGGTCAGGTGGCTTTAGCTGCAGTTCATTTCTGTACTGAACCCATTTTATTTTCATGTTAATAAAATTACATTTATAATAACCTTACCAAACATTTAAGCTCTTTATAACTATTTTTTCATTAGGACAATAATTAATTCTGACAAACTGCCAAGTGTCTGCTTTGAAATGAGACCATACTAATGCTTGAAGTACTGATGCTTGTGAATTCGGCTTTATTAATTCATACACTTAAACACTTTTTTAAACTCAAATCACATTTGGCACATCAATTTATCTGGTATCTCAAACATTACAGTTTTAATTTTAATCAAAAAGCACACACTCTTTCTTTAGTAGTTAATAATATATTCATCAAATGATTGGATAATATTTCACTATGTACTTAAATAGATTGTAGACTAATAATCTAATCATGATTGTAGACAGAAAAGTGTGAACAGGACTTTTATTTTGGTCTTACGATATGACGTCATAAGGCGGCGCCGCGCTCTTGCGTCTGTTGTGATTCGGCTGAAGAAAGGTATGTGTTTTTAAGCATTTTACTGTGTTTTAATCGATACAAAACGTTCAGGCATTTTTATAGGTTTACATGCGACATAAGCTAACTTAATTATTATTGAATTTAACATTGTAATACTTCATCTAACATACATTAACATTATTTTTGTTAAATAGCATCCACACATGAGTAGCCTATTAGAAAAGATGCGTCTCTTTTCGCTTCCTATCTTGAATCATTTTATCTTAAACACGAGTTCAGTCTCTGGCGAGTGATGTTGGAGAAACGGAGAAACTCCGAGGCAGTTGAATCAAATGATTCAGTGATTCTGAGCGCTCGAATCACCTCACGCTAACGACACCTGCTGGTTAAAACAGTGTAACAACGAGAACAACAAACACAAATATGTGTAATACTAACTTTACAAACATCAGCAAATTTATTTTACAGCACTGTTACCCATGTATACTTAGTACTTATTATAGTAAGTACAATAGCAGGGTAATAACTAGAAACTAACCCTGAACTTATCCCTTAACCTAAACTTAACCCTTGTAGTTACCTAATATTACCAGTACTTTCTTGTGGTAAGTACTGTAAAGTACGTTAGTGCACATACTGTAAAAATAACGTGCAACTCAAATGTTTCTTTATGAAAGTGTAGTAAATATAATCTTCAAATCAATAAATACTAAATGTAAATCTTAAATAGTATGTATAATTTGCATTCCGTTATTAATTTTTTTTTTTTTTTTTAAATCAGCTGAGTTAAGTCATTAACTCTCACTCTGTCTCCCTTACCAGTGCACTGACTACTGAACTAGGGAGCTGACTGAGACACATCCAGAAATTTAGTTTGGATTTATTTTCCTTTCTGTTAATTATCCTCATCTTAAATATGACAAATTGTTCAAACACACAGAAAAACTCCTGGTGAAGCGACTGAGATCCACGTGACACACTATTATCAAGATGGCGTTTATTAAAGAGGAGAGTGAAGACCTGAAGATTGAAGAAGTATTCATAGTCAAACAAGAAGATACTGAGACACGAACAGGTTGGTTTCATTCTCAAAGCTTCTAAGAGATTCTTATTTAAATGTCCAGTGGTGAAAATGATCAAAAATACTAATGCTGGCGGGCAATAAAAAAGCAAAATAAAACTCTGGTGGGAAAAGAGTGTAGTTTAAAGGGCTTTAAAATGAAAATTACCTTCTGTATTCCATACTTTTTTATAATTTATGTGCATTCATTCTTATTCAGTCTCTCTCTCAGTGTGTAACTTTAGCCACATTAACTGTGCAGCGTGCTAACAAGCAATGTCAGGAAGGCGATTTGCAAACATTCACAAAATATAAAGTGCCATACTTGTGTGTTCTGGATGTGTTGGATCACAAACAGTTGGTACTGATCCATCTTTGAGAATTATATTTACTGTGAGGTTCTCCATAGGGAACTATCGACATATCAAAACTGATGCGAGTATACTCAAAAAATATCAATATTAAAAGCCACAATATGTAAGATTTTTGGAATAAAATATCCAAAAACCACTAAAACAGTGTTATATATTTTGTTGACTCAGATGTTTCCAAGAATGTTTAAATCCAGAGAAATAAGCAATTTTACTGTGTCCATGACATCATACTCGCGTTACCCTCGATTTCCGTTTTATTTTGTAGAAACCATGGAAATACCAAAGACACTTTAATATTTTATGTTTTATTAGACAAGGGAACAACTGTTTGGATGCATTTATAGACAGAAAAATAATCACTGTTATATTTGTTTTGAATCTCATTTTCTTGATTTTCCACGAATACCATGCTTTTATCCTGCCTCAGAGAAAAACACTATTTTGTCAAGTGACTATCAAAGCATAATCAGATGCAGCTTTATTTTTAGTAACAGCAATACAGCATTTTCTCCATCATATAATTTCCTTTCAAATTAATTGCATGCCATTTAATGACACAATCCATCCAGCATTTATTAATATGATATTCTAAAAGCGATCTAGCTTACTGCAGTGTTCAACAAGTGTCTCACAGCAGCCACCAAGCGAACGCACAGAGTAACGTTATAACATCATTCAACACACAAATGTTTCTAATATTTTCAATGTTAGTTGTGGTATCACCAAGTTATTTAACCAAATCCTCACTGAAATTCATCACAATACTGTTTTTCTGCAAAACTGAACATGGTTCAATTCAGAAGATGCTACTTTTCAGATATTCCAAACAAATAGTATGATGGACATTTTATATCATTGTTTTGTTTTTCTCTTGTTTTGTTCTGTGCTCTCTCGCTTGCATTTGTGAGTGTTTCGCATTCAGGTTCAGGTTCAGCTTTCGAGGAGTTGTAACTCCACCTGCCAGTCACATTTTGACCATCATGATGAGTCATTCCAAAGTTATATCAAACATATTCAACTTTCCCCCTGACAAAAAATATTGCCGGTTTTCTTTTAGTAAATCATTACATTACTGTGTCATGAGTTTTTGATCTGATTGGTTGTGCAGAGAGTTTGTCCCTGTTTCTTTCCCCCCGTTTCTTAATTTTTTATTTATTCTTTTGCTGCGTCTTAAACCCTCAAACAGGGGTCTCCATCCTTTCTCCTCAAGGGCTACAGTCTTACAGAGTTTTGCTTCACACCTGAACCAGCTAGCCAATGTGTTTAAGGTATAACAGTTTAGTGTGTTGGAGCAGGGTTGGAACTTAAAGGGGGTCGCACACCGGACGTGAAGCTCAGCGCTGTGTCGCGTCTCGGACAACTCACAGGTATCGCACACTGGCCGCGCACATTATATACGCGCAAGCTCAATTTTGAATTGACTCCTGATAGAAGAGCTGCACGATGGGTGAGTTTTAAGTCGACGGGGAAACGTTACATATGCCTATGCTTTAATATTTCGCACTGAGGTTAGTGTACATGGAAAAATGACACAACAGAGCAAAATGAAAGAAAAGGCTACGTTTATTATACATTTTTAGACTTTATTCAAGCTGTTAAACTAAGAATGTAAAACTGATGTATCTTGCAGCACAGGGTGAAGTCAGTATGTACATTAATGACGATTTGAAATAAATATAATATAAACTTAATGTAAAACAATGTACATGGCGCTCTGTGGCGCGGCAGGATTTTGAACAACTTCCTGAGTCGTAGCTGTGCGCCGCGGGCAGGCGCCGAATGTCGCCGCCGGTGTGCATACACACATTGAAAACAACGCGTTCGAATTTTAAAGACATGGCACGGCGCTGAGCTTCGCGTCCGGTGTGCGACCCCCTTAAGAGTGCAGGAAGGTTGCCCTCCAGGAACAGGGTTGGCCACCCACACCATAGAAGATTGAGATCAGTCTATAATTAACCAGAGGCTGGTTGCATAAACTGTTTAGACTAGTCTTAAAACTTAGTTATCAATTTTTTTTTCTAATTTGAATTGGAAAGGTTAGACAGATTACCCCTTGGTTAACTGCCAGTTGGTCTAGTTCTTGTTCTTAAGACAGTCATAACATAGTGGCTAAGTTTACTGTAACTGTCATTAGATCTCCTGGGTCAAACTTCTTTTTTTAATAAAGTGTTTAGCTGCTAGCTTGACAGTTTTTGAGACTTTCCCTAAAGCGAGTGAAGAATTAGCAATATTGAGAAGCCTTCTCAGATTACATGAAACACGTCTTTCAGTAGCTTATTGGGTATACAGTCAAGTTTAATGTTGGTTTTGATGCTTTACATGTCAAATGTTTTGATGTCTGTTGCTTTGTCTTTTTTTTTTTTTTAGACCTGATGGCACTGAAAGAGGAGGCTGAGGTATGGAATGAAATGGAAGAGAAAGATCAATATAACCATCATCATAATTTCATAACTGGAGAAAAATCTTTTAGTTCCTCACAGCCTGAAAAGACTTCCTCACTAAAAGGAACTCGAAAGGCAGGGACTAGAAGTCACTTCATCTGCCAACAATGTGGAAAGAGTTTCAATCAAAAAGGACACTTTAAAGAACACATGAGAATTCACACTGGAGAGAGCCCATTTATCTGCAAACAGTGTGGAAGCAGATTCAATCAAAGAGGAAGCCTTAACAGGCACATGAGAACTCACACTGGAGAGAAGCCTTACATGTGTCCTCATTGTGGAAAGAGTTTCAATCAAAGAGGACACTTTAAAGACCACATGAGTGTTCACACTGGAGAGAAGCCTTTTACCTGCCAACAGTGTGGAAACAGATTCACTCGGAAAGAAAGCCTTAACAGGCACATGAGAGTTCACACTGGAGAGAAACCCTACATGTGCACTCAGTGTGGAAAGAGTTTCAATCAAAAAGGACACTTTGAAGAACACATGAGAATTCACACTGGAGAGAGCCCTTTTATGTGCCAACTGTGTGGACACAGATTCAATCATAGAGGAAGCCTTAACAGGCACATGAGAGTTCACACTGGAGAGAAGCCTTACACGTGTCCTCAATGTGGAAAGAGTTTCAGCCAACATGGAAATCTTGTAAACCACATGAAAATTCACACTGGACAGAGCCTTTTCACCTGCCAACAATGTGAAATAAGTTTCACTCTTAAAGGAAACCTTAAAAAACACATGAGAACTCACACTGGAGAGAAGTTGTTTACATGTCATTTATGTGAAAAGACTTTTGGATATAAGGTAACCCTTAAATACCACATGAGGATTCATGTATGAGAGAACTGTTTTATATGTCATCATTGTGGAATGAGTTTTACTGTAAGGAATCAAGTAATTTCATGTGCCATCACTGTGAAATGAATTGCGTAAATAAAGCTAACCTTGTGGTTTATCTAAGATCCCAAGTGGCGTTTAGATCAGTGGTTCTTAATCCTGGTACTGGGGACCCCTGTTCACAGAAGTACTGAGATAAAAGTTATTGGAAATAAACTCTACATTAGCGATTAAAACAGTGCAAATCAGCATTTAAAACTAACTTGGCGCTTCAAATAACAGTTGTATCGGTTATATTGTTACAGCACTAGGTGGCGACAAGTGACTGTTAAAGTCTATTTGACATTGAATGATTCATTCAAAAGATTTGATTAAAAAAAAACTTTGATTCATCATAGAGGTTGACATAGCTGGTGTTAGAGCATATGGCAAGAGCAGTGATGGAGGTACGCTTTCCTCATCCGCCTTTGGCCAAGCACTCTGTCATGATGCCCTTGAACTTCCACGAGATGCACCTGTTCTAGAACCTGAAGGAGCCATCCCCTTTATTTTTGTGGCAGACGAGGCATTTCCCTGGGCACAACTTGTCACCTGAGCAGAGGGTCTTTAATTACCGGCTGTCGAACCCGAAGGATGGTGGAGTGTGCCTCCGTTTTTTGCCCACTGGTTTCACAGTGGCGACTGTACAGGTGAGTCCTTGGAGTGTCACCTAAAGTTGCATATCATGAAGATGAAGGCAACATGCATTTTGCACAACTTGTTTGTTAACAGCTTCCAGGAATTCTCTCTGGTAGTCTGTCAACCCTCCTCCATGCTCTGTTCTCCTCTTATAACCTCTTCCACTTTCTCTGTTGGTGTTGGGTTAGACAGGATTCTCCACAACCCGGGAGAACACGAGGTGGAGGTGTCGTAGATGTTAACGTAGCTGGTGTAGAGGTTGACATAGCTGGTGTTAATGACACAGATGTTAATGTACACGGTGTTGACATAATAGATGTTGATGTAGATTGTAGTGTAGGAGACCAGGAGGGTGGCTCAAAGGTCCCTTTCTTTTAAATGAAAGCAGTTCAGAGACCACAAACAGTTAGTACTGTTTAAATGACTTACCTGACATCTCTATTGCCACACTAAGGGTGTACTCACACTAGGCACGGTTGCCTTGAACCGAGCCCGAGCGCGATTGTCCCCCCTCCCCACTCCCCTGCTGGCCTGCACTCACATTGCACTTAACTTTCCGGGCCGAAGCACACTTACGTCATATATGATGCAACTTTTTGAATGGAAGAAAACAGGAACAAATGCACTTTCACTAAGATACTGCCTAATATATAGGCTGTTAATAATTTATGCCGCGCAGCGATTTTCAGAGGATATCAGAGGATTATTACAAAGGCAGCTGACGTTAATGGAGGAGTTTGCAGAATTACTCGCAAACTACAATTCCTGTTCATCAATAAGGTGAGAATCAGACCTGTTATAAACCCAAATACACTTGAATTATTTACACGAATTGATAAGCGTACTATCAAAGTAGTAATAAAGATGTTTGCCATCATAATGACAGTACAGCACACAAAAGTAGTAACTGTTCCGTCTTCTGGCACGGTTAGCACTCACGCTGTATGCGAACCGCACTCTGACCCACCTCTTCCAAGCGGACCAGGGCCGGCTAAACGAACTGGGCCCGGGCACGGAACGGAGCAATCACACTTGTCAAACGAACCGGGCTTTGGGGGTCAAACCCGCTCAGGCACGGTTCAGAGCAACTAGTGTGAGTACACCCTAACTTGCCAACAGGCCTACTGCTTTTTGTTAACATTGTGGTAGTTGCGGTTCGTGAAGTCATACAGCTCTCGGTAACCCCCGACAGCCACCACAAGTTGCTCCTCCATCATTGCAGTCTCCGGACCTTCCAAGCAACTGTAAGGTGTGGAGGTCAATTACATAGAAGTTTAAGGAGAGGTGGAATTTTCCTCTCTGCTATGGAGCTCTTGATAGGAAACATGTTTTCCTGAAAGAGCCTCCTAACTCAGGATCCCAGTTTTACAACTACAAGGTAACATTCTCTTTAGTTCTCTTGGCAGTTGTGGATGCCCAGTATTGTTTCAGGGAAATTTATGTTTGGGGCTACAGGAGGATCAGCGATGGTGGGATTCTTGCCAACTTGGCTTTTGGTCAAGCACTTCAATCAGGCACCCTCCAACTCCCTGCTGACCAGCCACTACCAGGGGCTGACCACAGAGGTCTCCAGTCACATGTGTTTGTTGCTGATGAGGCTTTTCCACTATAGAGAAACCTCACAAGACTATTCCCCGGGTGCATCCTTCCAAGAGTGCGTCGCATCATCTGTCCCAGGTTCGGCTGGCTGTTGAAAATGCCTTTCTTTGATTCTTCTTTCTTTTGTCCCAGTGAAGGATGTACAGGTGTGCCAATGAGGTCCATGTTGGTGTTGCAGAGATGCGTGTTAAAGCCACCTGTGTTCTCTATGGCTGCGTTTACATTTGGCATTAACATGCAATCACCGTGATCTGATCAGGATTTATATTGTTTGTGTAATATGTAGAAAACGGCAGAATCTGAACACCTTTGTATTAAAGAAATTAAAGAATGCAGATCACATTAAAGAGCATTAATTAGAACTAAACAAGGGTAGGCTATACAACACCAGATTAAGAGTAAAGACCAAACCAATTAAACAATGTCCCATTGATTAAATTCAGTATTTTTAAATGATGGAATACTTCCAGAGTTGATCATACAAAAATAACTGGGTTGATAATGTTAAACAAGTCACATCATCCGGGTTTAAGCTTACAGTGTATACAACAGTTTCGCCGCGGCTCATTTACACACCTTATGCAGGTTACTGTCTGCCTGAGAGGCTGAGTCAGTCGTGCTGGGGGGTCTAGACTGTGGGATAGGGAATGGAGAATTCTCTTCCTCTTCCTCATCATCCATGTCTAAGTCGAGGAGGTCAGAGTTAGCATCGCCATCTGCGTCCTCGTCAACCAGTTCTTCCTCCTCCTGCGCGAGAAGGCCCTCGAACAGAGGAGGCATATCCGGGGATTCGGCTTCCATCATGTCCGCCCAGCTCGAGGTAGCTTGCGCTTGATGCTCAGTAGCCGTAGACTTTACGGCAGCTCCGGACAGACATGGGTCTTGTTGGTTAGCCACCGCTACTTTCAGCCTTCTCTCTAAGATTTTCACCAGCATTGACGCACAGTGAACGCATGTTTGTGGGTCTGCAAGCGACGTTTGAGCGTGTTTTGGGCCCATACACACGATGCACAAAATTTCAAACCTGAGTAGAGCTTTTGCTGGACGGTTATACTTGACGACAACTCTGAGTACTGAAATTCAAGAAGTGGCTGCTCTGCCTGGCTTGAATCAAAACATTGAGTTTAGAGTGGATGAAGGTGAAGCGAATGTACTTGAAGGCAGCAATACTTCTGTTGAGGTGGTGTTGTACAAGATGCCAGGCTTGGCAGGAGGACTTTCAAGGGAGGGCCCAGTTCCATCGTTGTTGTCGATGCAAGAGACCTCCAGTATGTGGAGGCCTATCAGCTGACTGTCAATGCTTCAGCCACATTAGCTGAGGGAGTTTGGTGATCAAGAGTTGACGTTGCTGAATTCTGTTATTAAGTGTTTAGCATGTAAATGCAATTTATTGTAATTGAAATTGAGTAGTGTGCACAATAACACAAATAACCAAAACTATTAAGTTAAATGCAATACTTCAAAAAGTGTATAAAATACATTGATGAAAGCATGGCTGGTGAAACATACAGAATGTGACTTTGCGATTGGACGGCATACCTGGACCAACCAGCCGACCAATCTCGTTGCACAGCATCTGAAATGCTGTTTTGATCATTCTGTCATGCCTGAGTAAAGTTTGTTGTTAAAGTGGTTCTGTATAATTCCCTCCCAGAAGCGCCTCAGACAATTGTGTTCACAAATACCAGGCATCTGAATGCGAGATAACATGACAGCGTTTATTGTTTCATCTGCACGCTCTGAGGCACAAATAATTTCTTATATGCAAAAATTATTATATAATAATATATAACTTATAGGGCTCATTTTACCTGTAAAACAAAACCTGCATAAAAATTTTGCACACCTGAATGTTTTACATACAGCTTTCATTAACCATTTAATACCACTAAGATTGATGTGGTTTGGGATTGGTAAAATGTGGTTTGAAAGAAAAAAAGATCAAATAGATTTGAGATTGTGCTATGGGAATTATATATAATAGAATTTTTTAATTTTTAGGTAAAATGAAGTCTGTTAAATGTAACGATGAAATTTTTTGATTTTGTTGCACAATGTCAATTAAACACACAGACAGAAACAAAGATGCAGTATATTATTATATTATATTAAAGATGCAAGTCGACTAGCGCCACAAGAGTATCCCTCTGACGCGATGTATGATGCAGGATGTAGGAGTATCATAAGCTTAGATGACTCTCACAGTTCAAACAAATATATATATATATATACACATGCTAAAATAAATGGGACTAAAAATCTACATTTTCTAATAACAAAACGAGAAAAGGCAGGTAAATGATCACAAACAATTTCACAGGTCTCTTAACCCTCTACAGCACAGCATTGCCCTCAGGCAACAGAAAGTTTTCTTAAAGGGATAGTTCACCCAAAAATGAAAATTATTCCATGATTTACTTACCCTCAAGCCATCCTAGGTGTATATGACTATCTTCTTTCAGTCGAAAACAACCCGAGATATATTTAAAAATATCCTTAGTCCTCCAAGGTTTATAATGGTTGTGAATGGTAGTCCAAATTCTGAAGACAGAAAAAATGCATCCATCCATTAAAAAAATGAATCCATACGACTCCCGAGGGTTAATAAAGGCTTTTTGAAGCGAAGGGATGCATTTTTGTAAGAAAAATATCCATTTTTAAAACTTTATACATTCAAACAACTAGCTTGCGGCGAAAGACTGCATGCAGAATGCGCAAGTCGACTTGCGCCACAAGAGTAACCCTCTGATGCGATGTATGACGCAGGATGTAGGAGTATCATAAGCTTAGATGACTCTCACGGTTCAAACAAATACAGCTGGGCAACAAACTCAAGCTCCTCTTCTCTTATATCAAAATCCTCCAACATTTCTCTTTGAAATTTCTCATTTTAAACTTCTAATTTGTGGTCAGTGTTTTATTTTGCTCTCTCCTCTGTGCCTTCGCGTGCGTCATTGCGTCAGGTCAAAGGTTGCTCTTCCGCCCAAATTGACATGAGCAGTATGCGTACGGTCGCCCGTGGTAAATCATGGGATAATTTTCATTTTTGGGTGAACTATCCCTTTAAATTATTAGTTCACTTTGAAATGAAAATTACCCCAAAGGATTAAAGGATTATAGGATTAAATTATATAAAAGGAATAAATGTCTATGCGCAAAATTTATTTCACTTAAATAATTAACATATTAACAAAATGAAGGGAAAAAAATGCGAGTTTCGGTTCATTTTTGAGAAGTTCACAGAAAGAAAACCGAGACGGCAGAAAATTCTTTGTTTATTGTACGAGCAATGTTTTGTTTTTATTGTGAGTGTACAAAAATAATAGGCCTATTTAACCCTTCACAGATTCGAATGGCGTTACATATATGTGACCATAAATATAAATATCACATATAAAAAATTCAAGTGAACGCGCCGGCGTCTCGCGCACACACAACATCAGTTTTAGTAACTTGACATCGCAGCTTGTTAACTGTCAAAATAACATACATTCAACCAAATATATAAAAAGTTACACTGCTCATTTTAAGTAGTCTGTGTACAATAAAAGCTTTTTAATATTGTTTAGCCTCCAAATACATTGTGAATATAGAAACATTTGGATTTGTGCCAAATTAGAGAGGTTATAACGCCGGTTTCTGTTTCAGTCTAGCTTTAAATGAATTCATTTTGGCTTAACGTTTATATATTATATTTTTCATAACTAAAATAGCTATGTAGTGGTGCCCCCCCCATAGGATTAAAATGCCCCCCCAGTTAGGGCATCCTGGCGCCGGGCCTGGCGACAAGGGGTACTTTTCAAGGATGTTTTGGACAAATCACACTGGCAAATGATGTGTGACAAGAAGGGAAGTATAAGGGTTCCTGGGTGCACAGGAACAGTGATGTGCAAAAAGTGCAATGTAGGCTACACCTCTGTTTCACAGCAGAAAAGAATTCTATGTGGTCTAGTGGTTGAACTTCTGCTATGCGTGTCAGAGACGTTCTGGGTTCTAATAATCGGTAATTCTAATCCGCCCTTGTTTAGTTTTTTTTTCCTCAATAAGACCAAAGATGTTGATTAATGATTGTATAGCAGGGACATGTTTATGTGTGCATTTTGTTAGTAATTTCACTGGAAAGAACAGAGAGTTGCTGCAACACCATTAGCGATAGATTGACGCGCTTGTCTGTGTGAAGACTGTGCACAAGCCACAATGATAACAGTGGTGTGATTTTAAAAAACAACACATTCCAGTACTGGATTGCTGCAAGAAGAAAACAAGAAGACAGTTTGAGCGTGTAAATATGTTTTATTTCTTGTCATGATTCTAGCTCAATTGCAATTCAAGACCCAATAGAAAGTTTAAAAAAGTAACATAATTTGATGTGACCACTTTAATATAAGTAGGCTTGTATTAAATTTGTCATTATAAATGTCTTTCAGCTGTTTGATTTAAAAACTGCATTAATGAAATGTTCTTATACAGCTTTAGATACTGTTTTATCTTGAAGACATATCTTGTGATCACATATGTTGCAGAAGCATATGCGAAGAGCCCGTTACTGAGACGAGGCGGATTCGGCTCTGTGTATGCTGGGATACACAGGTCTGACGAACTGCCAGTGAGACATTTTCTACCCTCTGTTCAAACGGCCTTTAGAAATTTTGATTTTTGCTATCAAGTATGTATCTAAAGACAGGACCCAAGAGAGGCTTAAAGTTGTACGTTCCAGCATGAATATGTTGTTCTGTTTCATCCGTTGCGTTCAGTCCTAGATATAATGGAGCATTTGTCCCTGCAGGAAGGTCAGGATCTGCTGCCGCTGGAGGTGGCATTGATGACCCGGGTCAATTCAGCTTCTGCCTGCCCCAACGTCCTGCAGTTTGTGGAGTGGTATGACAGTCACACTCATTACATCATGATCCTGGAACGCCCAGTTCATTCGAATCTACATATATTTAATCAATTAGCTCAAATTATGGGTGAAATATATATATAATTAAGTCATAACGCGTTATGATTAATTATAATATAGATCGACCAAAGAGGGAATTATGCACATATATTGTGAATTAATTACAACGGATTATAATCAATTACATATATGATTAGGTCTAGTTCAATAGTGATTTGAGAAAGACTATCCTAGTTTGTCCAGCAAACCATCAGTTTTCTCATAAACTATTTATAAAAGGAAGTTGGTCTCTGGCCACGAGAATAACTTCCTATTATAGCATTAAAGCGTAAAGCAGTTTTGCAGAATCAAACGTAGAAGGGACCTGGTTCGTGAATGAGCAACAAAGGCAATCAAGCATGAATATAATGTATTTAATATACGAAACTACAACTACATGGGCTAACGTTATATGACTAGATATACACAAAGGAATACACATATATACAAAAGCGAAAGTAAAGGCAGGAAAACAGAGGTGATCAAAGAAAGTGGCAAATTACAAACAGTTAAACCTTTGAGAGCCAGCAAGGAAACTCAGCTTATGCATGGAGCTTAAAACGCTTGAAAGAATAGTTCTATACTTGCATAGGTTTTAGGTGCTGGAGTTGCGTGTCTTTCTGGAGGAGTTTCAATGCGTGCGGCTGGAGCGATTGGTCCTTTTCGAGACTGGGTTCGGCGGGGTTTTCAAACAAGGTTTTAACTTGAGAGTAAGATAACCGGAAAATAAAGAAGAGAGAGAGAGTCCGTCTCGAGGTGATGGAGGATGACGGAGGCTTGACAGAAGCGAACTTGTGCCAAACAGATGGTCGTCCGAAGATGCAGAGGAGCGCGTGATGGAAGCGCGGTCGCCGAGGCGTCCGGGAGAGAGGCGTCGTGAGGCGACGGACAATCGAAAAACGATCGAGAGACAATCGAGAGACAATCGAGAGGCAGCGTGTGAATGTCTTTTAAGGACAAACAAGTCAAACGCCTTCTCGGATTCGTCAGCCAATGGTGCGGGTGCAACTTTGGCGGGCAAACTTTTCTTTGTCTCCATTTATGGCCTCATTTGCATAGTTTATGAAGTGTCAGAACTGAGTACATTTTCTTCAAAATACCATTAAAATAGAACAATGCATTTTACAGTGATGTGACATACATTGTTATTTAGGGCATAAAGAGGGCTTTACAATGAGACCAAATTTGTCGGACGTCAACACATAAAAAGTGAGGGATACAGTTTATACTTGAATATACTGTTTAGAATACAACTAACACTGCTACAATCATAACTAATCTTATATACTAGGGATACATGCACGTTCACTTGAATACAGCAACGGGTACACTTTGGTATAGTCATATTTTGAGGCTAAATGTAGATACAGTTTCCAAATATGTGTTTGTGTCTCTGTATGTGTGTGTGTGATGTGTATTGGGTTTTTGCAGCGTCTTGGGTATGCCACATGGCCCTTAGTGCCATGTGGGGGGGGAGCATGGGTGACTCTTTGAAGTCCCCAGAGCTGGGGAGAAAGCCTCCTGCTTCTCCTCACTGAAGGTAACAAAGATGCCACCAGGGTAATTTCATCTAGACCTGCCGGAGCCATGGTCTATGGGTTATCTGAAGGAGGTCAAACGTAAAAGCTTTCTTTAATTTATAGTTGTATTGATAATTTTGATCCACCACAGACGCTACAGTCCCCTTTCGGCCGGCGAGGTTCATGTGTGGACCTCGTTGGACGTCAACAAAATCGGATGATAGATGGATCATGATGGTCAAGCAACAGGTGGTTTGCTACTCATCCTCGGCCTTTGGTTCCTCAGATGGAGAGTTCATCTCGATGAGGTTTGGCATATTCTCCGTCTTGGTACTTCCTCTCCTTGGTTTCCTTTTGAAACCTCTAGGAAGGGCAGGCAGGCACTTGTCCAGGGATTCTCGCATCCCTTTGATCCTCTTGAACAGGATGAAGGCCAGGCCCAGTATCAATATGTACCCGATTGCCATGGAGAGACAAAGGGCCGTGTCGGCAGCCGTCCAAGCCTGGGCTATAGGTGAGCTGGTCAGGATGGGCAGTCGGGACAGTGCTTGGAGGGATGTGTCAATGGGAGTAATGTCGATTAACAGGGACCCCCCTTTCTCAATCCTAAGTTCCAGTTCTGGATCTAAGGTGAGGTTGTGATCCTTGAAGAAGGCTGGGATTTCCAGTTCTGACTGGTGTTCTTCACTTGAGAGATGGTACAATGCCAGATCGTCGAGGAGGAGGATGGCGCCTGTGGGTACCTGAACCCACATACTTTGGTTGGGCAGGCTGACACAAGTGCCGGTGTCGTGCTGATCGTAGGTCAGGTGACAGTGCGAATGGGGGTGTTGATGAGCCATCGATTGGCCACAATCTCGGCTTGTGTTCCGATGACTTGGAGTGCGAGGCTTGGCCTCGGCAGGGCAGCGTGTGTCGCTGATCATGGGTTGCAACCTGCAGATTCCTTCAGTGTTGTCTCTGAGGAAAGGTTTGCTGGGGCAGAGGTAGTGAATGTCTTTGGTCAAAATACACATGTGCAAATTGGGAGTCAGGTACAGCTGTGGGTTGCTGTCGTGGTAGGCTACCACTTTTGGTGTGTGTATCTTGATATGGGTGTTACCTTGCCAAAATCCGACATTGACTATGTCTTTGAGTCGGTAGATGTTGCTTGATTCAATGATGGGTAGGTTCAGGAGAAAGGCCACCTCACTCTGTTCGGGTCGACGTGTAGTAGGATGGCGCTACCCAGAGAGTAGGCGAGGTGGGTTTGAAGAGGGTCCGTAGGTCTGGCGGTAGCAGATGCCAGCACAGTTTGTATGAGGCTCATGGGCACAAGGTGCAGGGAATCCTACCCATAGCAAAGCTGTCCATGGAGGAGCTAACCTCCCGCAGCATGTCTGTCAGAGTTGTGACCAGCTGAGTTTGGGAAAAGTCATTTTGGGAGACGGTAAACGGTTGCT
The DNA here is from genome assembly GCA_037950665.1 of Hypophthalmichthys nobilis. NCBI lineage: Eukaryota > Metazoa > Chordata > Actinopteri > Cypriniformes > Xenocyprididae > Hypophthalmichthys > Hypophthalmichthys nobilis. The sequence goes on from CM075489.1 coordinate 24,205,492, forward strand.
TCATTAAGTTCACCGTTTGGTTCAGCAGGAAACTGTGAGTGCTGAGAACCTCCACAATACCTTTAACGGATTTGCAGATGGTTTGCAGGGTTTTACTCTGTGTTGCCAGTTGTTTTCTCAGCTGCGGACTCTCAGTCTGAATTTTAGCCACATGTTGTCTTATGGTGGCTAGGCTCACTGTGTTGACACTAGACATGCCGAGGATAAACAGGGTTCCGACGGCAGCGGCGGCTCCGAGCAAAGCTCCCAAGAACCGTTTGGTGCATCGGTTGTGTCCACTTAATTCAGCTTGTGTGACAGTCATTTTCTCCAGTTGAGTGAGCATGTGCTTGACACTGGCCATGGGGTGAGTGCCTCTGTTAGAGTCGACTCTAAGTGGCAGTCTGGGCCTAGTGAAGATGTGGTTCATCAGGAGGTAGGCCAGGGTCTGGGCAGTGTCATTAGGTGCTGGAAGACACTCTACCGCCTTGGTAAATTGGCACACGACCGTGAGGAAATACTCGTTACCTCTTGTTGATCTGGGCGTGAGACCCACCCAGTCTATCTGGAGATCCGACCATGGAAATGTGATTCCTCTGTGTTGCAGTGGAGCTCTGTGAATTGGGTTTGCCGGTTGGAATTGACAGCAAACCAGACATCCTCTGACATACTCTGCCCCATCATGCTGCATGCTGGGCCAATGTGCCCTTGTTTTAATGTCTCATAAGTGGCTCTGGTACCATGGTGTCTGGCACATGGTGCGTTGTGGGCGTATATTAGCGTGCCCCCTTTTGGCACTGTGGCATTACAAGCTTTGGCGCTGTGAGGTCATCAGGGGCATACCAGAGAATGTTTACCTCCACACGCAGCATGTGTTTGTTCTCATGCAGTCGTTTGAGGCTAGTGGCCGCAGTGGGATCAGATGCCATGATCGGGTGGTTGGAGGGGTCTGAGAGGTGGTTTAATATAGCTTGTATGGAGGTGTTTGAGACTTGGAGATCAGCTATATCATTGTTGGAAATTTGTGGAGCCAGTGAAATTGGCTGTGAGGCGGGAACTGTTGCAGGAGCAGTTCGTTGGCTGTGGGTTATTGCTGCCAGGCTAAGGGTGGGCGACTGGGGTGGGGATGACCGTAGATTGCCATGTAGTGTGCCAGTCTTGGCAAGGGCATCGGTTTGGTCATTTGAGTCTTTGTCACACCCTGGTTGCTTTGAGTGTCCTTTCACCTTTTTCCAGTAAATGATCATGTCGTTTGTTTGAGTGATGTCATCACAAGCTTGGAACAGGTGTTGGTGTTTGACCGGCTTGTTGTTTGCGGTCTTGAAGCCATTTTGTGTCCAGCCTGGAAGGTGGCATGTGAAACTGAGTCTGGCATAGTTTGAATCTGTGCAAATAAGGAGTTCTCTGATGTTATGGGCCGATGCGATTTGAAGGGTTATGAGAATTGCTGCTACTTCAGCATACTGCGATGATTGGGGACCCAACCTGAAGTGTTGTGGTGGACAGGGTTGGTCGCTTAACCATAACACCCTTGCACCTGCCTTTAGGATGCCCTCATGGTTGTAGGAACATCCATCGACGTGGCGGTGGGCATACCTCACGCATTCTCTTCAGAGTACCTGTGACAGGTTGGTTGCTGTTGTTGGGGTACCTCTATCTCCAGTGTTGAAGCTGTTGTGTCATCAGAGCAGTTTTGGCAGGCAGCCAAGCCGTCGCTTAGTGCAGACTTGTGATTTTGGGCATATCGTGTCTCAACGTTGCGCCCCTGGAGGGCCATCAGCCGCGTAGTTATGCGTGAGTTGGTGACCACGCCATCTTGGATGCGTTGGGTGTTGAGGAAAGTGATAGGCTGGTGACAGGTTTCTATGAGAACCTTTTGCGCTCCGATGTAGTTGGAGAGTCTTTGGATGGCCCATACCGTGCCTGCTTTGTTCAGGAAGATGTTGAATTCAGCTGGCGAGTTGGCATAGCCGAATGGGCACCGCGTGAACGTGTACTGTCGGTTGCCAAAGGTGAAGGCCAGCTTGTGTTGATCTTCTGGATGCACGGGTATGGTCCAGAATCCTGATGCCACATCAAGCGTAGAGAAGATAGTGGCTCCTCTGATTCTGGGTAGTTCCTGCTCCAGCTGTGTCATGGGCCATCGCGACAGTGGCACTTGTTGGTTCAACGTCCTGTAGTCAATTGTGGGTCGCCATTTGCCATTTGGTTTGAGAACGGGCCAGATGGGGGCTGAATACGTGCTGTTGCATGGGCGGATGACACCTTTTTCTTTCATGGAGCGAATAACCTCCTGCACTGGTTCGTGTGAGGCGATGGGAATTTTGTACTGCCTGACGAGTGGGAGGAGCATTTGGGTATGTTGGAATACACACCGTGTGAAGGTTAGTGAGGCCACAGTCTAAAGAGTCTTTTGCAAATGACGCTTTGAATTTGTACAGGACCTGTCTGAGTTTCTGACGGTCTGTATCATTCTTTAGGGCATCTGCATCTTTCAGAATTTGTTGGACTCGAGTCTCAAATCCTGGAAATGGCTCCCCTTGTTGTGTCACTTGTCAAGTGGGCAGTCAGAGGTGCAGCAATTTCATGAGTTTTGCAGACAGGCTGGTTAGAGACTGTGTATACTGCGAGGTATTGGTCCTCCTCAGCTCCATTCTGCACACTTGTTCTGTGGCTACCGGCATGATGGAAGTGATGGAGATGATCTTGAAGGGTGCTGTGAACACTGTGTTGTCTGAGCTTCCTTCTGGGATCATTGCAGGTGGTATTGAGCCAATGACTGGTAATATGAGTTCAAAGTCATGGAAGTCGTGACTCACTATGCATCCCAGACGGTAGGCCTTGGGAATTCTGATGTCTGTGGCCGTGCAGTTGTTGAACAACATGTAGACTACACGGGGTGACGCGTCAGTGAGGGGTGTGGCTTCCAGAGTGAGTCCAAGTTCCATGCCTTCGGGTGAAAGTTGGAAGAAACCCAGCGTGTTGTTTAGGGTTTGACCATGTCGCATGTTGAGCCGAACAGCGACCCCTTTGGTGTAAGCTGGTACTACAGCTTCCTGTTCGTTGACCAGGATGCAGACCTCGGGAATGGTCTGGCCTGACAGGAAGTTTTCAGTGTTGACAAAAACAACAGGGGGCTGTAAAGTCATTGAGGCCCACACCACCTCATTAATAAAGTTCACTTGGGCTTTAGGGTGCATCAGGAGATTCGGAAGGACCAGGAAGTGATGGGTTAGGCGCCAGTCGTTCCATTTCAAGTTCAAAGCGCGGATGTCCTCGGCAGCAGTCATGGTTGACAGACGAGAGTCCCATGGGAAGCGTGTGTGCTTGTTGGCAAATGGGAGGTCCGGTGTTCCTTCAATGAGAGCACTGACCAGGGCGTGGCTGAAGGCTGAGTGGTCTGCCCACAGTGTGAGAATAATGTCTGTTGTTGTTACATCATTCAGCTGTAAATCTGTCATGACCTTGAGACAGAAGGAATCAGAGTCTATGGTAAGTTGAAGAGTGCAGAGTGGCGAACTTGAACTTTGCTCTGGGGCTGAAACGGGGTTCCCGCGGCTAGCTGCGAGATTTCCCGTGACCTCTGTGACCTGACGGTCTGGCTCAGGTGGTCTGGGTGACTGGAAAGGCAGAGGTTCTCGCACTTGAGTCCAGATTTTCAGCTGTTTGTAGTCCAATAAGGGCTCAAAACGCTCTAGCAGGTCTTTGCCGATGAAAGGGGAAAACGCGTCCCTTTGTGATATGTACACAGGAGGTACCGAGCTCATGGGACCAATTGTGCGGTGGATGGGAGCTATTTGTTCAAGTTGTACCTCATTTTGGCTGTACGACTGCACATTCAGCTCACATCTTTGCGATTTAAGAGTCTGATTTTGTCTCTTAGCTTCGGCTCTAGGTCTTTCAAAAGGTCAGATGACGTCAGAGTGAGATCTGCTCTGGTGTCTACCAGGGCTTCACTTCTCACATCATTTTCCACAGGAATGGCTAGGGTCAGTTCTGGGCAGTGATCAGAGACTGGATAAATGGTTGGATTTTCTACAGTCTTTTCAGACGCAGCTTTTCGCTTAGAATAAGCCTTGTGGGCTAAGTCTCGCAGCTGCTGAGTAGACATACTGCGTGGGCAGGCCAAGGCTCCCAGATGATGACTCACCGCAGGGTGCAGATTTCGGAGAAACAGAATTTTGAAGTTGAAATCTTCCTCCATTCCTGGCTCGTTACGTGCTCCGAAGTAGGCCCTTCGCAGTCGGTTGTAGTAAGCTTGTGGGTTTTCCAGTCGGCCCTGTTTAAGGTCCATGGCAGCAGGGAGCCCTTGGTCCGATTCAGGGTCAGAAAACTCTTTGATCAAAGCCTGTCGCAGCTGCTGGTAGTTGGATTTGACAGCTGCTGGCAAAAGTTCTTCTGCGCTGGACGTCTTGGGCAGTGGACTTTCAACCCCCTTTTGGACTAGGGATTCTTGACTGGCCAGGTGAAACTCTGTGATGGATGTTTCCCCCCTCCCAGGCCACTTTGCAGTTCTCTGTAACGAGTATCGAGTTCATCTTTTGAATAGTTTCTTTGTTGTTTCAGAGCAATGACTTCTTTCCGGGCCTGTTTAGGATGATTTTCACAGGCCCTGGCTTTAGCGTCTCTTTCTTTCAGCTCAGTCTCTGCTCTGGCTAGGAGAACTTCACCTTGTTGGAGTTTTCCAGTTCTTTCCTCTCTGGATTTCTTTTCCAACTGCTCTCTACGCCCCATCTCCGGGTGGAGCTCTGCAAGGGCCTTTTGAAGTTTCTCCCCTCGACTTGTAGCTCGGAGTCGGATCCATCTGCTGTCCCACGCTGGTCTTGGGTCTCGAGGAGTAGCTGATCGAGGCGACGTTGAGTCTGGGCCTGATTCCTCCGGGCCTCCTCGGCCTGAAGCTTGAGCGCTGCTACTTCCTGTTCCAGGGAGGCGCTGTTTCTCTTCCTAGGCCTCACCTGGGCAATGAGGTTGTGGACCAGGCCGCCGGCGATTTTGCCCATTCTTTGTGGCTGTAGCTCTGGGTCGGATCGTGGGCCATCAGTTGATTCAGGTCCTCATCCAGCTGCTTGCTGCTCAGGTGCTGGAGGTCGCTGGCGGCATTGGGCAGGAACGTGTTGGTCATGACGCCCAGCCAGGTCTCAAGATGATCCCAGTGGGTGTCAGGTCTAGATGCTCGCGACATAGTGGCTTACTGTTGACGAGAGAAAGACAGCACAAAAGAACCAATGCAAGCTTGCGCGGGATTGGCGGGTTACGATCTCACGTAATTAGATAAACTTTGTGTGTGATTCCAACTAACTGGTGCAGACAGTTAGTGGAATGTACGCCGTCAATGGACGGGAATGACCACGTGGGCCAATTTGTGTGGGTGAGTGCCAAATCTGAATAAGGATTTTGACAGGCGGTAGCTCAGTTGGTCCTCTAATGACTCTGGCTGCTCGGGTCGTTTATCTATTATTCAGCTTCCGTGATGGCTCTCACAGGTACTGCTTTTACATGAACTGAAAGAAACAAAAACACAACAGAGAAGCAAATAGACCAAGACAAAATAGAGACAATTACGGGTAAATAAAACGAAAGTGAGATACAATCAGAGAGAGAGAGAGGAGTTAAGGAGCTTAAACTTATTACCACAGTTAGGGTTTAAGGCAGGCCTGACGAGGGCGCTGTTGAGTTATCAAACCTAAGGAAATGGTATGGTTCAAGAATAGAAGGGGTTGGCCAAACACTTAAATGATCAGAGAATATCTACTATTCTGTGGCCTTTACTAAGTGAGTGGACTGTATGTCATTACTCTAGGCCTGGGGTGAATTGTGATTGCTCAGATAAGGACTCAGTGGCAGAGGCAGCCTTTCCTTGACGTTCCACCACTCGACTGCGGTGTCCGTGGGCACCCTGTCCCCTTCGTACTACGATGCAACCACACAAACGGTGACTTTTAGCACAATTGGTGGCTTTGCAGCTGTACTTAGGCGAGGTGTTTTGCCAACGTGGACTGACAGATCAAAATTGAGTTTTCCCTGAGCCAAGAGTCTGACCCCGCAGGCAGTTACTCTCAACGGGCGGTTCTGTCGTGCAGAAGCCTGAACAGGAAATTAAACAAAATTGCCCTTGTTGTCAGCCTGGACTCGTTGCCTCCCTGCACCTGATGTACCCAATTGCTGATGTCCCGCGTGTTGCGGTGGTACGAGGTCAGAAATGTCCACGATTCACGCACGGCCAGTGCCGGATCCGCCAGGCCAGGTGACTCCACTCACTGGAACTCACTGAAACAACTGCCAACTCACCACCGAGCACTAGAGGGGGCACTATCTGCAAGTACACCAATGGTCAAGTAAACACAATTTAATTGTAAATTTAAATCTAAATTTAAGTCTTGCTTAAACCAAATTTAAATAATTAAATGTGTAGGGCAAGAGAATTGGGGTCTAAAATGACAATCAGAATGAATTAGCTAAGAAGCAGAACAGAAACAAACAATAAAGCAAAGAAAAAAAAAACAGTTCAGTGGCACTTGATTCAAACTTAAATTAAACTTGGTTTAATTGAATTCTAAATAAGTGCACAGAATAAGAGAGTGGGAGGAGGAGAGAGGAGAAAGCCTTCCCTATTTGAGAGTGCCCCCTTTTTGGCGGGGGGCTGCTCCTTGATGAGCAAATGTCAATCGATGACACCAAAACTTGAATTTAAATTTCAATTAAACGTTGTTTAATTAAATTTAAATAAGTGTATAAAATAAGGAGGCTTGGGTATAAGGATGCTATCAACAGAAAAAGAAGTAGCGTCAAGAAATAAATATGAGAAAAGAACAAACAAAAACAAAAGAGAAAGCGAAAGGAAGGAATTCCCAAAGTAAAAATAATTCAAGAGGGAAAGAATTAAAATAGAATAAAGTAGAAATGTACACACAGGAAAAAGGAAAAGAAAAACTCCAAGGGAGGAATTGGCTTATCTGGGGAGTGTCCACAAGGGGAGCACTTCCCGAAAGTGAATTCTCTTGTTGGAAGGGAACTTAATTAAAATTAAAATTTAAAACGTGTTTAAACTAAATTTAAATCAGTAAACCGCATTCCAAATACAAATAGACAGGATAACCGTCAAAACAATAAAACAAAAGAATTATAACAGCCAGCAAATTAAAATAGCCAAAGGAAAGTTGGAAATAATTCAGATCAAACACGAGGAAAGCAGACCTAACCCAGAACGCCCACACGATGGCGTTAATGGGTCCACACAACAATGACGTAGGGAGGTGTGCCACACACCTGAACAGACTGCCCTCTGGCGTTTAGTCAGAGGTACTGCGTCCACCTACTTTAAAAATCGTGACTTTTAAATCTAGCGCACGGCCGATTTAACTGCAACTTATCACTTATAATATTCAGAATCTCGGCGATTCTCTTGTGCCAGTTCACTGGACACGAACATGTAACTTTAGCAGGATTTCTTCGCCTGCGTTACAAATTAACACTGGATCAGGGTGTTAATAACTCCCAATTTCACACATCAATCGGATAAATCAGATAAACTGTTTTCCAGATTAGATTTGCACTAGGTAACGCTGGTTAGCTACGCCAATGGTTTACCAAGAGTGAGGAGTGAGGCGCTATTTGTATTATCGGACAACACAATAATTCAAATTTTATAGCGCTACGATTTATGAGGCCTTCTAGACGGAGAGGAGAGACTCGTCCCTAACGGTCTTTTATCACGCTGAAAAACGATTTCTTCGCTTTATTCAAGCGAAATTAATATTAAAGCTGTCCTGCAAAAAGATTGTCTCTCTTTTGCAGGAACGAGTTTAATATTAATGAAACTGCAGTTTATTTTAAACGGTTAACAATTGGCTAAAATGTTTAGACACAAATAGCAGTTTGTTAACGTTTCCATGTGAGGAACGCGTTGCGTCTTGTCTCACTGTATAAAGCGCGCATAAACATTAATAAACACACAGATTTATTCTGAGTTGCTCAAGCACAGAACCAAGTTTAAAACGTTGCTCGCGTATCTCCACCAAAAAAATAATATGTATATATGTAGCGAATCTACATATATTTAATCAATTAGCTCAAATTATGGGTGAAATATATATATAATTAAGTCATAACGCGTTATGATTAATTATAATATAGATCGACCAAAGAGGGAATTATGCACATATATTGTGAATTAATTACAACGGATTATAATCAATTACATATATGATTAGGTCTAGTTCAATAGTGATTTGAGAAAGACTATCCTAGTTTGTCCAGCAAACCATCAGTTTTCTCATAAACTATTTATAAAAGGAAGTTGGTCTCTGGCCACGAGAATAACTTCCTATTATAGCATTAAAGCGTAAAGCAGTTTTGCAGAATCAAACGTAGAAGGGACCTGGTTCGTGAATGAGCAACAAAGGCAATCAAGCATGAATATAATGTATTTAATATACGAAACTACAACTACATGGGCTAACGTTATATGACTAGATATACACAAAGGAATACACATATATACAAAAGCGAAAGTAAAGGCAGGAAAACAGAGGTGATCAAAGAAAGTGGCAAATTACAAACAGTTAAACCTTTGAGAGCCAGCAAGGAAACTCAGCTTATGCATGGAGCTTAAAACGCCGAAAAGAATAGTTCTATACTTGCATAGGTTTTAGGTGCTGGAGTTGCGTGTCTTTCTGGAGGAGTTTCAATGCGTGCGGCTGGAGCGATTGGTCCTTTTCCGAGACTGGGTTCTCGGCGGGGTTTTCAAACAAGGTTTTAACTTGAGAGTAAGATAACCGGAAAATAAAGAAGAGAGAGAGAGTCCGTCTCCGAGGTGATGGAGGATGACGGAGGCTTGACAGAAGCGAACTTGTGCCAAACAGATGGTCGTCCCGAAGATGCAGAGGAGCGCGTGATGGAAGCGCGGTCGCCGAGACGTCCGGGAGAGACGTGCGTGAGGCGACGGACAATCAAAACGATCGAGAGACAATCGAGAGACAATCGAGAGACGCGTGTGAATGTCTTTTAAGGACAAACAAGTCAAACGCCTTCTCGGATTCGTCAGCCAATGGTGCGGGTGCAACTTTGGCGGGCAAACTTTTTCTTTGTCTCCATTTATGGCCTCATTTGCATAGTTTATGAAGTGTCAGAACTGAGTACATTTTCTTCAAAATACCATTAAAATAGAACAATGCATTTTACAGTGATGTGACATACATTGTTATTTAGGGCATAAAGAGGGCTTTACAATGAGACCAAATTTGTCGGACGTCAACACATAAAAAGTGAGGGATACAGTTTATACTTGAATATACTGTTTAGAATACAACTAACACTGCTACAGTCATAACTAATCTTATATACTAGGGATACATGCACGTTCACTTGAATACAGCAACGGGTACACTTTGGTATAGTCATATTTTGAGGCTAAATGTAGATACAGTTTCCAAATATGTGTTTGTGTCTCTGTATGTGTGTGTGTGATGTGTATTGGGTTTTTGCAGCGTCTTGGGTATGCCACATGGCCCTTAGTGCCATGTGGGGGGGGAGCATGGGTGACTCTTTGAAGTCCCCAGAGCTGGGGAGAAAGCCTCCTGCTTCTCCTCACTGAAGGTAACAAAGATGCCACCAGGGTAATTTCATCTAGACCTGCCGGAGCCATGGTCTATGGGTTATCTGAAGGAGGTCAAACGTAAAAAGCTTTCTTTAATTTATAGTTGTATTGATAATTTTGATCCACCACAGACGCTACACCGAGATCTTCAGAGTTTCTATGAGAAGAACGATTGTCTGGATGAGAGCTTGGCCAAGAAAGTGCTGGTGCAGCTGATCACCGCACTGAAACACTATCCTGCACAGGGACATCAAGCTAGAGAACCTGCTGATTTCCACAGCTTCCCATGACATCAAGCTGCTGGACTTTGGTTGTGGAGACCTGCTGAATGAATGACTCTGCCTACAGATCCTTTGCAGATTGGTTTGCATTACAGAAGGAAACATAGTCTGTGGATGTTTATGAACTTTTGATGATCAAACAAGGACAACTTGTTTGGATTGGAACCATTTCAGTGGTCTTCTTGGGTCTCTCAGGTACTCTTGAATACGCCCACCATGACTGGTTTCAGCAGCACTGCTATCATGCAGGACCAGCTACTGTTTGGTCAGTGGGGGTGATGCTCTACAACATCCCGTGTTTTTCCTTCAGAGCCGCATAGAGGGTCTCCCCCAAAAGCAGACTGGTCTTCCCTAGAGAACTGTCTACATGCAAGAGATAGCAAACATTCAGAGGAGCCGTCAGTTGATAAGCTGGTGTCTCAGTGCCGCGGCAGCAGATCGTCCCAGTGTAGATGACATTGAGCGGCATCCCTGGTTACACTGAACAGGTGGCCAATGAATGTACACTATCTGAATCACAGCAGTCATGGCTTGGATTGCATTGTTAGGATTAGTGTAGATCAGGGGTGGGGAACGTTGATCCTGGAGGGCCATTGTCCTGCAGAGTTTAGCTCCAACCCTGAAAAAAAAAAAAAACACTCACCTGCCTCTAACTTTAGTAATCCTGAAGACCTTGATTAGCTACAGGTGTGTTTAATTAGGGTTGGAGGACAATGAAATGAAACTCTGCAGGACAATGGCCCTCCAGGATCAACGTTCCCCATCCCTGGTGTAGATAAACGGTTTTGATTATTTGTATAGGGTGAGCAGGAGTGACACAGGAACTGCAGAGAGCTTCCTGATCAGTTACAGAAAGAGGAGTGGATCATGAACTACAGTTTACAACCTCTGCTCCACTCTGTGTGGATGCTGGAGGAGCTGAACACACAGCGGCAGCTGAAACCGAAGCCCCGATGGGCCAGAGATCAGCTGGTGGAAAGGAGCAAAATATGTAGTTTGTACCCCAATTAGAAAAGAGCAAAGGGTGAAAAAATCAGGACAGAGTATAAAAAAGCATAACAGGAGCAGAAACAGTCATAATGTCAAATTAGCATAATGAGTTTAAAGATATTTTTATGCTCAGAACAATAACTAACATATTGTGCGGTCAGGTAGAGGTTGGCACGTCAAAGTCATTGTACTGCAGAGTGTAAACTAGTATAAAGAGGTGCATTTACAACAGGGAAAAGGAACAAGTAATACAAATGCAAACAAATATAGTGAATGTGTCTATGTAGTCTATGATAAACAGTGAGCACAAAAGGGTTAAATTATAAACGTTACATTCTAAAGCTTGCCCACTAAACACACACATTCACTTCTCTGGAAATAATGATTATATTATTCCTATTTACATTTACTACTCTCATAAAAATACAAATGTAGTAGTGCATACCTAAAAGCCAGTAAACTGCATATTTAATGTAGAAAAATGTATGTTTTAGTTAGAATTATTGAGCTGTCATTCTGTTGCACTCCATTAGTTTGACGAGCTTGCGCACACCGATGCTCATTCAGTGAAGTCTGTGAAGTTTAACAGAGACCTGCTTGCTGTCAGGATAAGACTTTATGTAAAATGGAAACACTTACACAACTTTCTAATATTCACAGATAAGGATAGAACTGTAAGATGCAAGTTATGCACCAGGGAAATGTCTCAAACACTTTAAACAACATGTGCATCTGTCAAAGCACCTGACAGCCGCATTAAACTATTCATAGTTTTCACATGATGTCACACCCTTATACTGTAGGAACAGCCAGCTGGAGGGTAAAACAAGGCTTCCTCTGCTGCCCGACAGTTATTGTTAACATAAAATAAGTGGAAAATTTCAATATAATAAAATATATTCTGACAGAGTTTGGTCTGAGAGGAAGGTTTCTGACAGGAAAGTGTTTTCTGAAGTAATTTTTTTAACCTCAAATCAAGTTATATTAATGATTTTAAAAAAGTTAGTGGGAAATATATTATTCTAACAGAATTTTGTCTGAGAGGTGTTACCTTATCTCAAGTTACCCTCTGGGGAGGAAAATTTAAAATTAGTGCAAAAATGTCAATGCCTTCCCTGATGACAGCAGGCTAAAATAAAATGATTTTAATGATACCCGACACATTCATGTACATGTTTTATTAGACTCAATTAAGCTACCATTTTGTCTAACATTTCTTATCTAAGATATTCTAGTCAGACATGATTAAATGTCAAAAAAACTGGAAGAAGGGAGCCCAAAATTATGTCTTGCATATTATCCCCCTTAAAACTCTTCATGGTGTCCCTGGTCAGACGTATATTATTAAAAACTTCTCTGTCTCTGTAAAGTATGGCAGAGAGTGTATTTTCTAGGGAGCTTCCTCCAAGAAGTTCACATCTGGCCCTCTTGCCATAACAGAGGATATGAAAATCCATGCTGAGAAGATCCTCAATCCTCCATCTGATGATATGAGGATGATCTTTTTACTCGGGGAGGGTATGTTTCCCTAAAAGGCAGCGTTTAAAAAGTAAGGGCCGGTTTCACAGACGGGGCTTAGGCTAATCCAGGATTAGGCCTTATTTCAATTAGAGTATTTAAGTAGCTTTTATAAATGTACCCTAGAAAAAAAAACATTACTGGTGTGCATCTTGAGATAAAACATTGGCTCTAACATATTTTAAGATATGTCAGTTGAAGTTTCTTTCAGTTAAAACAGCTCAAACATGCATTTTAGTCTAGGACTGGCTTAAGCCTTGTCTGTGAAATTGGGGGCAAGTGATTTAATGAGATGCATGGAATTCTAATGCATTTACTTATTTTGTTAATTGAATTTTTTTCACTTCGGTTAACTCTTTTCCCGCTAGCGTTTTTTTTTTTTTTTTTTTTTTTTTTTGAGTTGCTAACCTTTAAGATGTTCACAACTTTCATGGCCCCCAGAATATTTTGTTGTATGAATAATAGGTCCCCCTTTAATATACACACCCGTTGCTGAATTTAACACTTTAACTGCCATGATAAGATTTTCCATTTTTTAAGACACTTCCCAATCAGAGGTTCTGTTCTTTATTTTGATATATTATGTTTAGATATAATAGCAGCCTGAGAGTTTTGTGAAAATGATCAAAAATGCTGGCACCATCTGGCAAAAAAAAAAAAAAACTGGTGGGGAAAGTGTTCATCTAGCCTTTGCAGTTATATGTAATTGTTTCACATGTATTGCATTAGCAACAATGTTTTATTTAACTGTAGTTACAGATGGTCCGAATGACTCCTGTTAAAGACGGAAACATCCCAATTCTTGACATGTCTTTTAAAATGTGGACAGAGGATCGCTGACATCTCTCTCTGGTGGGACGAAGCTGAGCTTCGTTTGGGAGCCCAAGTTGAGGTATCTCATCTCAGGGCCACAATCAGGCCAAACGGATAGAGCAAGTTCAATTCGTCCTCCTTTTCAGCCATGAAGGTACATAACAAAGGCCCAATCCCACTTCTGTTTTATACTCCTTTGCCTACCCCTTAAAACAGAGTGGCAAGAGGTAGGGGTGAAAATATTCCCTTAAGCCAGGGATGTCCAACCCTGCTCCTGGAGGGCTACCGTCCTGCAGATTTTAGTTCCAACCCTGCTCCAACACACCTGTCTGTAATTATCAAGCAGTCATGAACACCATGATTAGTTGGTTCAGGTGTGTTTGATTCGGTTTGGAGCTAAAATCTGCAGCCCTCCAGGACCAGGGTTGGACATCCCTGCCTTAAGCAATGGGATACCACTACATCATTGCACATCAACATATGTCATCACTAACTCCTACGTCAAAGGAGATGCGTTGATGTTTATCGCAAAATTACAAGATGCCATTGTCAGCTGTAGTCATCTCAGTTGCGTGGGTTCCAGCTTTTTTTGAAGTTCTAAAATAACACAAAAACAATTTCAGTCGGTTTGTATGACATAAGCAGTGTTGCCAAGTCAATTGGTCTACTTTTACACTGTTGCTGCAGGTTGTTTTTCATGTCCACGGGTTGAATCGACTCAAAATAACGTGATATTTAGTCCCTGGAATGCGAATTTTACCAGAAGACCCCCGCTAAAAAAAAAGCGAATTTTACCCCCCGAAACACGATTTTTACCGTGGGACCCCCCTGAAATGCGATTGGGCTAGTTTTGAGGAGCAATTGGGCGGGTTTTGTTGTGAAAACCTGGCAACCCTGGACATAAGGCTTGAAACAGAATGAATCATATGGACCACTATTATGTTTTTTTTTTTGTCTTTTTAGTTCTTGACTAAAAAAATTCAGTTAATGGTGTAACGTTAGCGATTTTTTTGCAAACTTTTCTTTGAAGAACAGGACCATAAATATGAACAAGATTGAATATAACATAAAACAAATGATTATTTGTGGTTAAAATCCTTATTAATGCCAAAAAATACTTACATCTATGGGTCTCCTTGTCTACTTGGGCAGCCGTGTTGCTGCTGTAGCCGGTGTACGCAGGGAAATGTCATTCCCCTTCGTTTGAAGTGGGGTCCCAAAAAATCTTTGTTTTAAGGGTTAAAACTCCAACTAAAAGAGAATTCACATGAAGGAGTAGGAGCGTCTCAATTCTCTTTTAGTTGGAGTTTTAACCCTTAAAACAAAGATTTTTTGGGACCCCACTTCAAACGAGTAGGAGTAAGGAGTAGAAATGAGATTGGGTCTAAGTGCAACACATTAGACCAGTGATTCTTAACCCCAGATTTAATTCCAGATTCATTTTTCATTCTTTAAAATCAAGGTTCTTAAACAGCCATCGACCATTGAGGAGATAGTCATTGAAGGGACTTCTAAGGATGAAAATGGTGATGGAATGGTGCTCTTATCAGAGACCTTCGAAGAATACGTCGTCCCTGCTGCTGTTGCCACGGCTATTGCTGAAGATTTCTTTCAGCAATCTGCTACTGAGAGTAAGTGTGGGACATACAGACTACAGGGTGCACAGCATTCAGCATCTAGAAGAAATGGAACAAGAGTTCTAACTGGTTATTGGTTACTGACTTATAACTGTTTGAATGTGATTTATAATATGTTCTCAAATACTGTATATGCAGTTACTTTTGTTCTTAGTAAATGTGAATGTTATTGGTGTATTTTCACCTAGAGCTACCATTAAGCAAAATAAATTTGCTGAAAAATCCTCTGTTGGGGAGTCTGTTGATAGAGAATTGACCTGATTGAGAATTACCTCTTAATAAAATGTTGTATAAAATAATAACTAAAGTTTGTTCATGAAATGCATTGAAATTTCAAATTTAATAAAAGTTCAGTGAATGTTGTCACTAAGGCTGTTGTATTTTCTGACCTCTCTACCAGACCTCCACAGGGAAAAACCCTGATCTTAAAAGGATAGTTCACTCATCAGAATCAGATTCAGATCAGAATCAGAAAAAGCTAGTAGTAGTACATGGTTCCAAATTACATACAAACAAAACATTGAATGACTCCAAATAAAATGTAAAATGACAGCAAAAAATATGTACACACCTGTGATGCAGGGTGGATGGCTCTTAAAAGAGCTTTTGGTTTTGCTCATATGGCTTTTTTTAATATATATATATATATATATATATATATTGAAGGGGTGGATTCTGGAATCCACTGCCGCTTCAATATATATCATTTAAGTTATTAATCAACATTTATCTTTCTGTTAAATTATTTGAATGACGTCTACAACTTATGTTAAAGCATTTCTTTTCCTTTTCAAACACTAGAAAATAATGTCGAATATTGTCTGTACCTCTCACTGAGAGAAAAGAACATGTTATCAGTATGTTTTGGGAAAGTTTCCTGCTCAGAGCAGAGCTCAGATCAACTTCGACCTTGAAGAAGCTGTGAATCATGTGTATCTGTGTATGTGCGCTAAGTGTTCTGTGCAGGTCCTTTGTACTGGTGGACAACTGGCACTCTGCTTGAGACCAGCAGACGCCATGTCATGACCCCAAAAGGACATCCAGTACCTAAATCCAGGGTCCCCTCGTCAGCATTGTGACGAATGGAGATATGCTTCTGACTATCTGTCCATGTGTGGAAGATTACCAAATTTGTCTATTTTTCTTAGCCAATCAGAATCATTATTACCTTAGTAATGACGTAGTTAGTAGACTCTGTTAGAGTATAATTGGTGTGAAAATGTGAATGTACGTAGAGCGGCCTACAAACTCCTTGTGAGACCTGAAGCTGGCTTCTGCGTGATGAAACTGCAAACTATTCTTCAGTAAAATTTCTTCAATTGATTGCATCTCTGACTCCTGGTCTTTCATTCGACATATCTGGTCAAGGGTCCTAAAACTGTTACCCCAACAATATATATATACATACATGTTTAGGGTTCGCTGTGCGAACTGGCTTCTGCTCTTAGGAGAAAAACAAAAGGGAGAAAAAGAAATAATTACCAAAAACCATCTAAATTATGTATTACATGGGTGTGTGAGAATTTGGAAAGTGTAAATCAAAAAGAGTACTTGCATAGCAGAAGCTATGACCTGTTTGCAGAAGCATAAAAGAAAGAAAAAAAAAAACATCACTGAATATCCGAGTCAATGTGCAGATGAATTATATACAAGTGTTATCATTCACACTTAGCCCCTGAAGTGAACAGAAATTTAACTGCACTTTCCCCGTGAAATCACCATGTGGTGCAATCTTTTTTTCTGCTATAAACACGGTCTAAATGTTTTACGGTCATTATATATTTATTATACTACGGGCTGTTGAATGCTCGAATCTGATTGGTTGATCTACGTTCTAAAGTGTGCAATTATTTTCAGGGAAATGCACGACTAAAGTAGTTCTAGGCAGGTCTTGACCAGTTCCAGTTCTGCCAAATGATTTCAGTCATTTCAGCAAAGGAAACAAAATCCACAAAGACATCGACCAAGCAAAAAAAAAAAAAAAAGTAAAATATAGGATGATTCCAATAAGATTCCAGCGACGAGCAATTTGACTGTCCACAATGGACGCGATGCGAAAATGAGAAGCGATAAAGTCAATCAAAAACCACAGCCAATCAGAAGAGAGTGTGGGCGGGCTCTCTCGGCAAGAGCACAGCAGACACAATGAAATGGGCAAGTACATAGTAAAATTCATAAATATTACACAATTTAAACATTATTTAAAGTACATACGGAGTGACTGAACCAATCTTTGTCATATAATACACTTGTTTGTTCGCACTGAGTTGACCGTTTGAACGTTATTGTGCCCATTTATTTATTTTCAGGATCTGAGGTGAATTAGCAAGTGTTGTTTTCATTGCAGCTAAAAAGCTGGGAACACAGAATGATATTCAAACTCACGTTAGACGCTTTTAACATTAAATAAAGCACGATATTATCATCATTGCCATACTTTGTTTTGCCGTTTCAGCCGCGACGTCGCGGAGAAATAGAAACCGTTTCTAAAATAGAATCGTTGCACGTCGCGGCTAGTTAGGACGGCTAGTTAGGACAAAAACTCCGATTAACATAGAAAAGATACCCTTTACCTCATGTTGCGGCGTCGCGTCTGGTTAGGACACGGTGTTATAAATGATGCTGAATATGAGGTAGGCCAATAATTTATTATGATATCATAATTATTTTTTTAATGATGTGCTATTTGACATTATCACGTTTATTCCTGACTTTACAAAAACCGAACAAAAACATACCCAAAGAAAGCACGCGTACGCTACGTGATGTAATCTAGTAGGTTAAACTAGTGCGCGTACGCATGTAGAGTGCACGCTTTCACTGCGTGATCTGGTCTATTAAAATGCATTTAGAATGCCCCTGAAATTCAACATGGATGTCTTATATATTTATATCATTTAACATAGTTAACTAATATCACACGAAGAGTGCCATTTTTCCTCTAAAAACAGCATGATTACAAATGTGATATTGATATTATACTACAGTTCAATAAACAATTATTTAATATTAAGTGACTTACATTTTAGACACAAGATTCTGTTTTGGTCTATTTCATCAATGAGTCAACTAAACAAAGAATTTAATACAAAAATTGATGTATGCACCTAGCAGACATCATTCCCAGAATGGTTTAAGCTGTTATGATAGGATCTTTTTGCCTGGTAACTGAAAAAACATCATTATTGTCGATCAAAAGAAAACATTTAACGTTTTTGTGTGGGTGGCAAAGGTCATTCTTGTATGCCTCACAGACGCGAACCGTTTATGAATTATTTAATTGCTTTTTTACGCATTAGAAAATCAAGACGTTGTTTTAGTAGCATGAAAAAACAAAAGGATTATAAATTAATATCTTACTTGCATCGTATCTGCACTTTTCCACAAGAGAATTCGCAGTATTCAGTCAGAGACAGAGTGTGTCAAGCACTGGCTGAGGTCAGCTGAGCACAAGGCATCTATCTATCGATCAAAACTACTTTAAATTTTCTGGCTAGGCTTTTTCAAGCCAACTTAAAGTTTGTCTACAAACTTTTTTTATCTAGTTATATGTTAATGTACAATTTACTGATCATTTTCTTTGTTTATGTGTGGATTTACTTGTGCACAAGAGGTCGCTTCTATCTAATTTGTTAATATTTTCTAATGCACAATTTAGCCAATTTTCAGGATACCCTCTGGATCAAAAACGTTGGACAAGTAATTTGGTTTGTTCATCAAATTCATCTGTAGTACTACAAATATGTTTTAGCCTACACAATTGACTAAATGGTAAACTACATTTGAGAGGAGTAGGATTCATTTCCAATGCTGGTGTGATGAAATGAGTTGTTAAGCTTATATAGGGATGTCCAATAATACTGATTCAGAGATCAGTTGTAAATGCAAAGTGTTTGGCTTCAGCCAAAGAGCTGGCAATGTCAGCTTTTACTTTAAGGTACGTTTGGGATTTCTATATAAGAAAATGGTTGTCTTCTTGGGATTGAGCTGACCTGAGACTCTGGCTTTCTCTGGCTTCTTTGACACTGCCTAAGAAATAACCAGGAGAGAGAAAATACTGTCAAGTTTAACAGTATAATAAATAAGCTTTAAAAACACAACTAATACATTAACCTGTTAACTTTAGTCCCCATTTGGAGCACAAATCCAAGAAATGGCATACTCAAATTTAAATACACAGTTCATGAAGCCTTTGGACTTCAAAAATTAATGACTGATTTGAAAGAAAACAGTTGGTAGTTTGCTGTCATATCGTCAGAATTAATTCTGAGTTTTATGGCACACTTTATATACCATGCTATGTGATTTCATTAATGAAAGCGCCCACCAGTGTTGAGTATGAATGAAACATTATATGTGAGAGTTTAGCATAATGCTCACATCGCCCTATTTTGGGTAAAAATAGATAAAAATAATGCTTTCTAAAAATATTTTAAGTAAACATACGATAATGCATACGTTTTATCTGAATGAGCACACTTTTGGACTAAAATCCCAGGGGATGTAAATATAATAAGACACAGAAAGGTGTCAGCATTTCCTGTTTTAAGACTAGCAAAATAATCACAACTTACTCTGTGTACAGTGGCCAAATCTGCAAGAAAACAGAGGCGGAGGTGGGTGAACAGGTTGGTGGTATTACCCCCTTTTGTACTGTTGCGCAGCTATGGGGGTAGAATCGTTGCAATTTTCCAAATAAATAGATTATAATCCACAAATAAATGTAAAGAGATTAACCAAAAAATAAATAAATAAAATAATTGTATGCACAAATGAATAGAATGAGATCCACAAATATATGTTAAGAGTTCCGCAAAAATTAATAAATTCACAAATAAATAAAATGAGATTTGCTAATAAAAAAACATTCACAAATATGTTTTTATTTCACAAGCACAATTCTGCCTGCATTCATTTGTGAATCACTTTCTGTACATTTGTGAATTGCTTCCTGCGTATTTGTGGATTGCTGCACGCATTTGTGGATCTCTTCCTGCGCATTTGTGAATCACCTCACGCATCTGTGGATTCTGAAACAATTCTAGCGTCGCGACTGCAAACAAATCCACAAATAGGTCAATAACACCAACTGACTACTCAAACCAATCAGATAACAGCCACACTGTGCTGACCAATCACAGCACACTCTCACTACAACCAATCATGTTTTGCTTAACAATCGGGGCGGTCTTGTCCTGCATTAGCTTAGAAAGGAAGTGGAGGGTTTTTAAACAATGGTACAGTAAAAAAAAAATGTTTAAAATTTAGATTTTCAAGCCAACCCAAATTATTATATTTTATGTGCCATTTAAAAATGCCAGAGAAACAGTGCTCTCTGTTATGGGAACAATGATATATTGGATACAGATGCGTTAGTGAAGTGTCACGTTATTCAAGATTGAACAGAAAGCCTCAATAATTAGCTATTAACTAACTGGATTTAACCTTGTGATAAACATGCGAGTTTGCAAAATAGATGAAACTGTCGTCACACAACAAAAGCCAACAGCATTTCCCAGTTTATCAATCAAACATTGATGGATATGAGTAGCAAACCAGCTATTAAACACTATACCCTTTAAGTAATATTTTAAACATTAATTAAACCTTTTAATGTAACGAATGTTTGTAGAGAAGATATAGACTTTTTTAAACATGTGACAGGTTATTGAATTTCATATAGATTATGCATAAAATATGTCCAGCAGTCAAACACTTGATCATACAAATAATATTTCAAATGAATCAGACTTGAAAGTTTTTGATTGTAAAAGTTATTTACAGCATCCAAAATATATACAAAAAAATGTATTTTTCAGCATTGCAACCTCTTAAGACTTGTTTATTAATATATGCTAAAGACATGTAAAACATCTGTGTTTCACATCATTATTGGGTGCTTTAATAATAGAATTGTGTATACATGAAAAAAATTAAGGGATTTTGAGGAAAAATTCACTCCGATTTTGACCAGTGCCTGCTCTTCAGCCTCTGAAAACATTCCAGGTGTGTGTCTGAGGTAGAGGTCTTCATGGAGTACCTGTACGGATTTGGGTCTATATTTTAAATGGTCGTCCGGGTCAGGTCCCAATCTATTACCTCATGTCCCGGGTCTGTTTAACATTGTGATGATCAGATACAGTCAGTGCTGTGCGTGTGTTTTGTAATTTGCAACTTGTAAAATTAGGATGAGAAAAATGTGAGGTGGGAAATAAGGTGAAAAAACACAACCCCATCCGTCAGAAGCAGAGGGGGCGGAGTTAATACAAGCACACGGTGATCATGAGTTTTCCTGTTTCTATTGTGTGCAACAGTAAATGCAAATAAACTTCGAATCTCAAAAAGACAATCATCTTTAATTTATAATAAACACACGTTTGTTAACAGATATTTGAGCCTCATTTTTTGAATTTCAAAATATTTATTTTAATAGTTTTATTTAAAATAAGACATTTCAAGTTTCTTTAAACGTATGTTTCATGTTTGTGTGATAAGTAGCCTATTCGCTGAGTTTCAGTTTATTTTTGTATGTTTTGCTTCAAAACATTTTCTTTATTCTACAAAAGCACAAGGTTTTATTGTTATTGTGAGTGTACGCAAATAAAAGATGTTTTACACTTATCTGTTTGGCCAATATTGACCGGAGTACTATTTTAGGTTGTTTCCGCTGTCATGAGGACATCCAGCAGAAAGCGCCGGTGCGTTTGTCGACCCCAGCAGGTTAATACATTGTTTTGAAGCAAAAACATACATTTTTCAAAAGTCTTGTGAACAAATATTCAGTATGGTTTTTATGGCCTTATTTTAGTGACTTTGGTTGTTTTTCACAAACCATGCATAAATGTAATTTTCTCAAAACTACAAACTTATACATACATGCTGCTCACATATTATTGTAGTAGAGTTTGTGCTGAATACAGTGTAATTAGTCTTTATCCATGAAAGTATTTTAAGAAAGAGAAATAAGCACAAATGTCAGGGCATGTCAAAACATCTCCAGGGCCAAGCTGGGGGTCTTTGCCTGTAATCAATGTCTTCACAGTGTTTTGATTTTAGTCTATTTTTTTCTGTCTGAAATCAGTGTTGCTGTGGTATCGCTCACATTCTCTTTTAGTTCTCTGCTGTATCAATTAATTTCCTTTTTCGTAAATAGCGATTTATGCTCTTATAATCTGCTTAAATGTATTCTTCTGCACAAACATTTTCTTGAATACTATGTTTAACACATGTAACAACTTCATAGTAATTTCCATTGCAGTGCTTAAAGGAACATTCCACTTTTTTTGAAAATAGGCTCATTTTCCAACTCCCCTAGAGTTAAACAGTTGAGTTTTACCGTTTTCGAATCAATTCAGCCGATCTCCGGGTCTGGCGGTACCACTTTTAGCATAGCTTAGCATAGTTCATTGAATCTGATTAGACCAATAGCATCTCGCTCAAAAATGACTAAAGAGTTTCGATATTTTTCCTATTGAAAATCGCAACTTTTCATTTTCCGTCGGTCTTAGTACATGATGTAACTACAGAAGAGTCAAGTTTTAAATAGGAAAAATATCGAAACTCTAGGAACTTTGTAGGATTTCAAGTCTGATTTTCAGTTTTGTATTCTGTTTGATTTAGGGGCTGTTTACACAACACAGTTTTCAAATAAAAATGGAAAACTTTTTATGCGTTTATGCTGTTAATTTACACAAACTGGTGTTTTTGTGGCCTGAAAATGCTAACTTTTGAAAACAGGTTTCAAAGTGCAAGTTTTTGCGATACCATACGATACCATATTCATCTCAGTGTAAACTGCAAAAACACGAATCTGCGAAAATGGTGACGGCATGCACATGCATATTACATGTTTAGTCTATCCACCTTATTTTTTAACGCTCGAACGTAATGTGTTTTCTGTGAATGTGTGAGACTTCCGATTTATTAGCCGCTATAGGGAAATAAAAACTGTAAAAATAAGCATTGCATTATAAATTTACTTTATTATTATGAAAATACCCAAGAAGGCTTGAAGAACTCAAATACACTATATATTGAGGCAGTGTTTAATCAGTCAAAGTATTTATATCTTATTTTTATTCAACTACAGCACTAGGCTGGCCACACACTTAAAGATATTAAGCCTGATTTGCATCCCCAAACGACTTGAGGCTTGTTTTTTGGTCCAAAAAATCCTCTATTGTGTGGTGTCATTACGATTATTTAACTGCTCCCGACTGAGACGGAGCATCCCTGATATCAAATCGTAAATATCAAACATGTTTCATACTAACCACGCTTTATCAGGCTGCCAATCTTGGGGTGGTCGTGTTTGTTTTGCTTCTGTGTGTTTTTCGTCTGTAGCATGTCTTTTTTGACATGGGATTGTTTGTGCGACTGTAGTTGAAGGTAATGAGACCTGATCTGTGATTTTACACAGTTCCTGATCAATGTCAAGTGTCTCATTTGAGGTGAGTTTTTCTGGTGTGGAGATTGCTTTATCGATGTGTATTATGTGATTTTCATTTGTCTACTTAATTGTGTTAAAAGAAAAACATATAATTGGTGTGTATTCGTTTAGTTGTTTTTGAGTCTGTCAGTTGTCCTCAGTGTGAAAACACAAATGTTAAAATTATATAGTGACAGATACTGAAGAACAGTTGGTAGTGTAATTGCTCAGGACAATAAGCAACTCATACACAACTATCAGAATCTGTTAAAACAGCTGTGAGTTAACACACAGTAGTATTAGTTATATAATGTACAATAAACATTACATAATATTAAAAAATCATGTTACAAGAATATATTAGTCGTTTCCGCGGATCCATGCGAACTGGAATCATTTTGATACCGTTGTATCTATACATAGGAAAAGGAAAGAAGGCCTTCGCAGGGGATAGTTTAGTTGTTATTGTGTCTAGCAATAGGCCTACATCAAACAATATATTTTCTGAAAGAAAATAAAGGGAAATTTTGTGAAATTCCTTTAGGGGTAGTATCATTTAAGTACAGACAACTGTAAACACAAACACAAATTTCTTATTGAAACCTCTGGCTCCATCTAGTGGCAAATGTGTTTAAAACAGAAATTTAAAAGGCATTAGAGAAATTATCTTTGTAGTTTATGGTATGGCAGTTAATAGAGTAAGTGCAAGTTTCTTATTCTTCCGTTTTGATGAATTATAAATGACAATGACTGAGTTTGAAATGAAAGAGTCAATCTGGAGGAATGAAACTTTGACATCATATTTGATAATTACATGGACTATTTTTTCATGTAGATGTCTTTAAAACAAAGTTAAACATGAAGGACAGGAAGCAGATAAAAAGTCTCAGAATTTCACTCTTCAGTTTGTTGTTAAACTGAACTGTTTCTTACAGCGGTTACAGATGTCAAAAACTCAAAGTATAAATGCCAAAACAAAAGTATCAGATGCATTTTTTTGTCATAGGAAGATGTTTAATAAACATGAAATTGCTCAAGATGTTTCTCTATTTAAGAGTAATATTTCCAGATGTATGAATTATGTCGGTTGAATGGGATATATCTTGTGTTTTATGTTTTAACCTTTAATTTTAAATTATGTTAATTGTGAAGCTGCCTTGTAAGTTTACTGAGGCCCCCTATAGACACGTTACATGTAAATTATACTGTCGTCCTCTAGTGGAAGATTTAAATAATGCTGATCAATTATCTTCAGTGTCATTAGTCCTTATATAGAGATGAAACCTGTATGATCTCTCAGTATCAGACACTGTATCCTCCTCTAGGTGGCGCTCTTTCAGTGTGATTAATGTAATATTTCAGTCAGTGCTGATGGTGGGAAGGGCCAGTAAAGCTGCTCATTACTAATAAAGAGGAAGTAACTGAAGCAGACAGATGTAGAGACAGAGAGAACATTCAGCGTAAAGAAGACTGAACTCAACTCACAATGAAGATCCTCCTCATCTTCTTCACTTTCTACCTGATCTCAGGTCAGAGCTTTTCTTTCATCACTGCAGTAATGATGCTGTTTTCTGTTCATGAGGTTTCTGATCACAGTATCATTCTGATTGACAGGTGCAGTGAAACACATTAATGTCACTGGATATTCTGGAGGAAGCCTTCTTGTTAGGTCATGGAAGACTTGGCATAAAGATGATGCTAAATACATGCAAAAGCTACAGAATACAACAATAATAACTCAAACGAAACATGATCAGTGGATTAATGAAGGAAGATTCACTTTATTTCGCAATGATTATGGAGACCTCATAATCTACATTAGAGATGTGATCACACAAGATGCTGGAACTTACCGGATTGAGGTTAAAGGTGAATCATCCATCGCTATGACTTTAACTGTGAAAGAAGGTCAGTCATTTTATATCGAAGTCATTGCATTGTAAAACGACTGGTAATTTCAAACCCTTTACATACAAAAATAATTTCCTTATTTTGTGAATGACAGATTCATGTTGTAAAGTGTCAAAGAGATTGATGATGAATATGGGAGAAAATGCAACCTTCAGCTGTGAATATTCACAGAATCTTAAGAATGAGTACAAGATATTACTCAAAGAAGGAAAAGACTCCATTGAGATGATTTACAGCTCATGGAAGAAGGAAGAAAGATTCAGTATTTCTGATGAAGAACAGAAAAATATCTTCAGTGTGAGAATTTCTGCTGTGACACCAGATGATGGAGGAGTTTATTTATGTGGAGTTTCAGTCTTCACACAATCGTACAGTTACTCCATTATAAATACTGTTCATCTACATATTATAAGTAAGTAGAACAAACTCTCAGTTTCTAAAAGTTTTTGGCAGAATTGCTTAGATGTAATATTTGTGATTGACAGATAAAGTGGGCGTGTCTAGATTGAGCGGCTTATCAGGAGGTCGTATGATGATCAAGTGTGAACATCCTCAATACAAAACCAAGCCAAAATACATCTGTAAAGAATCAGATGGATGTTCAGAGAGGAAAAATCCAGGAGTTCAGGATGAATGGATGGAGAATGGAGATGTTTCTTTATATGACGACACCAGAGCAGGAGTCTTGATAGTGTTTTTTGAGAGCTGAAAGCTGCAGATGCAGGAACATACAGGTGTGGAGTGAATGTGTCGCACTATACTGAGAGCTTCACTGAACTTCAGCTGCACGTCACAGACGGTGAGGAACACTAAATCATTTATCTTGCATGTATGAAGTATCTGATCTGATTTTTTTTTATTATTGTTTTATTTTATAGATGCAAAATATCCCAAGAGTGTGACTGAATCTGCTCATCTTGAAGAAGTCAACATCACCTGTCAGATCCCAGAAGAACATAAAGTTCAATTCTGCAAAGAGGATAATAACCACATCTGCTTATCTACAGAAATGAATGGTTCATCTGAGAGAAATGAAGATAGAGTTTTTAAAGTGAGCATCAGTGATGTGAGCGTGAGAGATGCTGGAGTTTACTGGTGTGGAGCAGAAACCAGAGACACACATTTGACTTCCACCACCAAAATTCAGCTCAACATCATCAGTGAGTGAATCCAGATTATTTCATTGTAGTAAATACAGTATATTCTTTTTAATTATCACTGCATTTTTGTGTTTTATTTTCAGATTTCTCCATAATCATCATTTGTGTGTGTGTGATTCTGCTGCTGATTGGTGTATTCGTTCTGACTGTGTGTAAATTAAGACACAAGAGACAAGGTGACGCTACACAGAGATCAGTTTGGTCTACTACACAATTACCCACAATTCACTCTGATTACACCACGGTCATTTACCGCATGAGACTCGACTAACTCACTTATAACAGATCACAGATCAGCACACATTACATTACACCAGTATTTGAAAAAAATAGACTATTATATATATATATTTTATATTTATGTTTATGCTCACAGTTTATTGATGAAAATGATCCATAATTTAGTGTTAAACAGATGTTTTATTGATCAGGGTCATTCAGCCTGTTGAATCATGAGGCACTTTAAAGTTCATGTTTTACCGGTGTGTGTAAAGAGTTTGTCATCTCAGTTTTTCTGAGGGTGTGATTAAAGACAGGAAATATAACCACTGAGTGATACTTATAGAATAAACTGTAAAGTTTCCACTCCAAATGCAGAGACACGTATAGTTAATAAAGTCTCTTTAATAGCAGCTGTTTAAATGACAGTTTTCTCTTTCTCATCTCTATGAATATTGATTCTCTTTAGATTTGTACGTGCAAGAGACTTTTGCTAATGTTGTTTTTAATTCATTCTTGCTCTGTTGGAACTGAGGTCATTTTTATGATGTAAGAGTTGTACTGTATAATCATGTATTTTATTAATTGAAAAATAAACATTGATATTCTTTGCTATTCCTTGTTTAATGCCTAAAGCTGTTATTTAAAGTTGTAGAATCGGAGCGATTATTTACACTGTTTTTTACATTGTAATTAAAATGTCAAACATTGTCATGGCATGGCTTTGACTTATAGATGATACTTTCTGTCTTAAAGTTTCTCACAAGCGCTGGAGGTGTTTTTTGTGTTTGCTTGATGAACAGGCAGTTTTTCTGTCTAGCTCAAAGCCACAGAAAACTGGTGAAGGTTCAGGGCCTCAGTTCAGTTTAATTAAACAGACTTATTCAGGAAACCCACAGTAGCCACATTTACATATACACTTTTTTGTCATTCCAATTAAAATCATTCCGATTGAAAGATTCGGTGGACTGTTTACATGAGACGTTGTGGCATGCGCATTAGCTTGTCCTGTTTGCCGCCTAGTATTCTTGTCAACATTGACTTCTATTATGTTTAATGTGGGGTATTTTTATGTGAAGTGTTGCTCTTAATCAAGCAAGAGCGTGAATTTGTAGCATATTACTGCTGGAAGGTATGAGGAAAAGACGGGAACAGGAAGCTGACCTGTCTGGTGGCTGTGCATCTCTGAGGAGCTTCTCAATACTACCCCTCCCTCCGAAGAAAAGCTGAAGCGTGTGGATGAAGGTCCGTAGTAATGTTACACTGAGTTTCTTCAGTGTATTTAATAAATGTGTTGTTCAGTTTTAGTCCAGTTTAATTTTGCAGCCGCCATTGTGCATTCTGACGACCCCTGACCTCTTGACGTGATGACGTAGAGGCAAAGTAATTGGTTTTAACTCGTTTACATTGCAGAATTTTTATTTTTTTAGGTTTATAGAAAGGTTTATCCCACCCCTCTCAAACCGATTGCGATTTCATTCGGTTTGGGCATTTTTATTCCGATTGAAGTGTTTATATGGAGCATTTTCATTCAGATTGGACTTTTAAACCAATTACAATGCTCAATGTAAAAGCACCTAGTGAGACACATGAGACAGAAGATGAACATCCATTGTGAGCAGAAGACAGTAAAGACTAAGAGCTGATCGGTCAGTAATTCACCTTCAACATTTACTGTTTACTGTGTGATAAGTCAAAATAAAGCTGGTGTTCAAAGCTTATATGCATACTTTAATCCTTAAGTTTGTTCAGTTACAACAATAAAATGTAAAATTGTGCAGCAAAAACTTATTTCATGTTTCTATTATTAGGTTACATTTCATGCACAAGAGGTTCCTGTAGTACTGAATTGCATGTCATGTACCTGCTCCGCTGGGAAAGCATTGTGCAACCACATTGTGGCATTATTGTTTCAAAGTGCTCACTACAGTACCATGGGCTTCAAGACAGTGCCATTTGCCACTTTCATGCACCAGCTCACTGCAGACCTGGCACCGGCCTAGGACACAGGTAAGTCATTAATATTCATTACATTTAATGATGATGGACTAGCAGTTTGTAATGACTTCTGTCAGTTAATAGTTAATCATCGATATATTACAGGGAATTGCACCTGAGTCAACAAATGATATGGTAGTGTGTAAACCAGTTCAGAAATCCAAGCATCATACCCGAACTGATGTAAAATGTACAATTTACAGAGCATATAGTGGTAAATCTGAATAAACACCTGTCCAAATATTTTAATTTATAATTAGTAACAGAACAAGTATTTTTTTACTTTTTATAGAAGCCTTTAGTTGATATCTTCTGCATATTGTGAAGAATATAAAGGTTTGCGGCAGCTTAAAACACTTTAATGTGTATTTACAGAGATAAGAGTCGGTGTCTGCTAAAAAATGGAAGGTCGGGTGACACATTATATATGTAAATTAAACTTGACATATCTCACTTTTTTTTTTTTTTTTTTTTTTTATCAGGGCCTCTTCCAGATCCTCACATCATGGCCAGTGGAGAGAAACTGCGAGACAAACACCCGCAACCAGGTGTTTGCACATTATTGCACGGGCTTGAGGGCCTTAATCTTGTGGATTCTAAATTTGGCCCTGTGCCATTTGGGTCTGTGCTGTCTTACCAGTGCCCTCCTGAGATGAGTAGAGACATTATTAAACATCCTGGTGCCCCAGAATTTCCTCCATTGCCTGTTGAAGGTTACCATTTTAAATTTCATTACAATTTTGAGGCAACCTACAAGCAACAATGCCACTTAGAAAGCCTGAAGGTGTCAAGGGAGATCTCTGCTGCTATTGAGGCAGAAACACGAATGCCAGCTGTGGACCCAGGTACGCAAACCCCGACTGACAGCCAGCAGATTTGGTGAAATATGCCATGTCCATGGGAATCTACTGCCAAAGCCTTATCTGCTCGCGTTTTGAGAGGAACTCCCCAGACAGCTGCTATGAAAAGAGGGCTGGACTTGGAATCGGACATATTGAGACAATACTCTGTGATGCAGTGTGGGATCATCATCCACCCTCATGCACCTCACCTTGCAGCCAGCCCTGATGCTAAGGTCTTCAACCCAAGAGAAACACCACCATTTGGGTTGGCAGAGGTAAAGAGTTGCGACGTTGAAGACGTTTCTCAAGTTAAACACCTGATCAGAGTTCACAGCCAGGCCTGCCTTAAGAAAAGCCACAAGTATTACTATCAGGTTCAAGGCCAACTGGCCTTAAGCGGACTTTAGTGGTGCGATTTCATTACCGATACCCACATTGACTTCACAGTTGAAAGAATCTGTAAGGTTGAGGAGGTCATCAACTCACTGCGACAAAAGCTGGATTATTTTATCATAACATCTACATGGATGTATTATTACGTTGAGGCAGAATTTTCAATGTTCTGTGTACATCTGTGATGTACGTAATTCCTGTTGTAAATAATTTTTCAATGTACAATTTCTTTCAATGTTACATTTTAAGTAAATATATACAGGCTTGCAAGAAACTGCTTCCAACCTTATTTGTATATTATGCTTTGAACTACTATGGAAGCTTTTGATTAGTTTCCTTCACCTCACTTAATTTTTACCAAATGTGTAAATAAAAAAAGCCAAGGTTCAAAAATATTCTTGTTCTTTTAATGTATAAGGTGTAAATGCATTTTACTCAGGATAAACTTTTTTGTAAAATGATTCACAACATTGTTCATTAAAAACCATAAAATATACAAACTCCTACCTTCATACAAAATGTAACAAATCTAAAAAAAAAAAAATACATAGCACTTGTATTCACAGTTCATCTACAGTGTCAAATAGTGAAGAATTAAAGGGTTAGTTCACCCAAAAATGAAAATAATGTCAGGAGGGTGCATGTCGTTCTACACCCGTAAGACCTTCGTTCATCTTCAGAACACAAATTAAGATATTGATGAAATCCGATGGCTGAGTGAGGCCTCCATTGACAGCAAGATAATTAACACTTTCAATGTCCAGAAAGCTACGTATTTAAAACAGTTCATGTGACAGAACTCCTTGCTAAGCTGGTTAGATTTCTTCAGTGGAGGGATGATTAGTGTTGCCCCCACCTGTGACAGCATCTTCTCAATTTGGAACCCCTTGTCAGCCATTACTCCATCTCCTGGTTGAAGTAACTGTAAGATCTGTGACTGTCGAGTTATTTCTATATCTGAGATGGAGCCTGTGTACAATTTGGATACAAATGTAATAACCCCACAGGGGGCAATGCCAATTAGACCTTTAAAGGTGGTGTGATTTTTATAGTTGGAAAAAGTTTCCGACTGTAGTATGAGAGATGATGTGTTTTCACAACGGATCTCGGTGCAATCTGTTATCACTCTCACCTGAGGGCAGTAGAGCTTGAACTTGTCAGGCATTGTGGCCTGCACTTGATCTCGTC
Organism: Hypophthalmichthys nobilis; assembly: GCA_037950665.1. Lineage (NCBI taxonomy): Eukaryota > Metazoa > Chordata > Actinopteri > Cypriniformes > Xenocyprididae > Hypophthalmichthys > Hypophthalmichthys nobilis. The sequence goes on from CM075489.1 coordinate 24,236,444, forward strand.
ATCCACAACGGTAGCGAGCCAAGAATCTGGTAAAGGGAGCTTGTCCACGTTAAGATGATGCAGCTAACTGTAGACAAGCTGACCTCGAAGATGGACGACAAGGTTTTCTCCTGAAGCCCGGCTGCAACACGACAGAGAAACATGAATAGTTCATCAATAAGCAGAAGTTTTCGCTGAGGGATAGGTGTCTCTTGTGCTGTTCTCTGTGCCTTAGACAAGTACAAAAGCCTTGAAGCAGAGGGTAAACTGACTCCCAAAACACAGTGAAGACCTCCTTTGAGCTGAACCTAGTGTAGTAACGAAAGTCTTCATCTGTGACACAGAACTTGAAAATCAGAAGCTGCTTCTGCTTAACTGTCAGCTGCTGGATTTCAAGCTCTAATGACAAAACCTGAAGCTCCAACTCTCGGATTCTCTGTGCAGCACCATCCAGTTTACCTTAAAAGCAAGTAAAAGCATACACTTTACTGTGTATCATTCATTCATTTACTCAGTCTTCATTATTAGATTTGTTTGTTAGTGAGCTTGACAGTTATTCTTGACTTTTATGGAATGAAGAGACTACAATGACTAAGTTAACAATGTAATATCTGTTGTCGTTCTCAATCATCCAAATCATTATCATATCTTGTGGTATTATTCAGAGTAATTGAGCTTCCTGTAATACTTAAAATATGTATAAGGATCAAAAACTTTTCACATTAAGCACAACTGTTGTGAATTGCATTCAGATTGCATAAACAGAGATTATTTGTTTTTGATTTGACTTACAAGATTTAAAACCTGACATTTCAATATTTCTTTAGACATATGTCTCATGTTTGCGTGATCAGTATTCATTAAGTTACAGCTCATTTTCTAACAACTATCAGAATGAACTTCATTGTGAAAGAGACTGCAGCTCGCGCATCATGTTAATTTTCTTTATTTTGTAAAAAGCACAAGTATAACTCTTATTTGTACGTCCAAAATTGGAATATTTTGAGTCTCTTTTGCACTGGTAAGAAAAAAACCAAGCTGGTATTGCCGGCGCGACCGCCGACCCCTGAGTGTTAAATTTTTCTTTTTGCCGTTTTTGTCATATATTATGACAGGACAGTATGTTGGGAGGAAGCAAATTGCTAAAGAGAAAGGGGGACGGGATAAGGAAAAGTCCATGAGCCAGGACTTGAACTTAGGTCACCCAAAGCACAACAGCACAATATCTCAGCAAGCTGCCTACGAGGCTATCTGTGCCAACTAACCAACACCAGTTTGTTAAATATTAGTACCACCTTGTATAAGAAAATGGGGGGAACAGAATCCGACGGCAAACAATCCAGCTGTCAGAATCCATTCCACCACCCCCATGATGACAGATTTTGATGTAGTGGCTTAAAAAAAAAGCTGATTCTATTCTCTGTGTTGATGGCTCTTAACCAGTATTAGTTTGATGAACATCAGAACCACCTTGTGTAAGAAATATGGTAGGAATAGGTTCCAAAGGCAAACAATCCAGCTGCCAGAATCCGTTCCTCCACCTATAAGATGAGAGGTGTTGATGTAGTGACTTTAAAGATGCTGATTCTCTCATGTGTGTGGATGGAGCTTGACCAGCATCAGTTTAAAGATTTATTTTTGGCTGCAGGCAGGCTCTTCAGAAGCTGACCAGTCGAAGCCCAGCTCACTGCATAATACAGAATTATTAGTCGTTTCCATGGATCCATGCGAACTGGAATCATTTTGATAACGTTGTATCTATACATAGGGAAAGGAAAGGGAAGGAGGCCTTCACAGTGGATAGTTTAGTTGTTATTGTGTCTAGCAATAGGCCTATATCAAACAATATATTTTCTAAAAAGAAAATAAAGGGACATTTTGTGAAATTCATCATTTAAGTACAGACAACAAAGGCATTGAACATTATTCATGAAAAAAAACCTTGAGAGCATCAACTTGTCTGAGACTGTAAACACAAACTTCTTATTGAAACCTCTGGCTCCATCTAGTGGCAAATATGTGTTTGATGCTTTTAAATTTCTTTGTTTTAGAGAAATTATTATCTTTGTAGTTTGTTATGGCAGTCGATCGAGTAGGTGTATGTTTCTTAATTTTCTGTTTTGATAAATTATAAATGACAATGACTGAGTTTGAAATGAAAGAATCAATCTGGAGGAATGAAACTTTGACATCATATTTGATTATTACATGGACTATTTTTTCATGTAGATGTCTTTAAAACAAAAGTTAAACATGAAGGACAGGAAGCAGATAAAAGTCTCAGAATTTCACTCTTCAGTTTGTGTTGTTAAACTGTCATCAGTGATGCTGAAATTTGATTGACAGCTCCTGTCTGTGGTGCTGAAGTCAGGTCATGTCTGTTTCCTCCTAAAAACTGTTTCTTACAGCGGTTACAGATGTCAAAAACTCAAAGTAGAAATGCCAAAAGTATCAGATGCATTTTTATTTTATTTCCCAGAGTCATAGGAAGATGACGCTGTTTAATAAACATGAAATCGCTCAAGATGTTTCTCTATTTGAGAGTAATATTTCCAGATGTATGAATTATGTCGGTTGAATGGGATATATCTTGTGTTTTATGTTTTAACCCTTGATTTTAAATTATGTTAATTGTGAAGCTGTCTTGTAAGTTTACTGAGGCCCCCTATAGACACCTTACATGTAAATTGTACTGTCGCCCTCTAGTGGAAGATTTAAATAATGCTGATCAATTATCTTCAGTGTCATTAGTCCTTATATAGAGATGAAACCTGTATGATCTCTCAGTATCAGACACTGTATCCTCCTCTAGGTGGCGCTCTTTCAGTGTGATTAATGTAATATTCAGTCAGTGCTGATGGTGGGAAGGGCCAGTAAAGCTGCTCATTACTAATAAAGAGGAAGTAACTGAAGCAGACAGATGTAGAGACAGAGAGAACATTCAGCGTAAAGAAGACTGAACTCAACTCACAATGAAGATCCTCCTCATCTTCTTCACTTTCTACCTGATCTCAGGTCAGAGCTTTTCTCTTTCATCACTGCAGTAATGATGTTGTTTTCTGTTCATGAGGTTTCTGATCACAGTATCATTCTGATTGACAGGTGCAGTGAAACACATTAATGTCACTGGATATTCTGGAGGAAGCCTTCTTGTTAGGTCATGGAAGACTTGGCATAAAGATGATGCTAAATACATGCAAAAGCTACAGAATACAACAATAATAACTCAAACGAAACATGATCAGTGGATTAATGAAGGAAGATTCACTTTATTTCGCAATGATTATGGAGACCTCATAATCTACATTAGAGATGTGATCACACAAGATGCTGGAACTTACCGGATTGAGGTTAAAGGTGAATCATCCATCGCTATGACTTTAACTGTGAAAGAAGGTCAGTCATTTTATATCGAAGTCATTGCATTGTAAAACGACTGGTAATTTCAAACCCTTTACGTACGAAAATAATTTCCTTATTTTGTGAATGACAGATTCATGTTGTAAAGTGTCAAAGAGATTGATGATGAATATGGGAGAAAATGCAGCCTTCAGCTGTGAATATTCACAGAATCTTACTAATGAATACAAGATATTACTCAAAGAAGGAAAAGACTCCATTGAGACGATTTACAGCTTTGGGAAGGAGGAAAAAGATTCAATATTTCTGATGAAGAACAGAAAAATATCTTCAGTGTGAGAATTTCTGCTGTGACACCAGATGATGGAGGAGTTTATTTATGTGGAGTTTCAGTCTTCACACGCCGTACAGTTACTCCATTATAAATACTGTTCATCTACATATTATAAGTAAGTAGAACAAACTCTCAGTTTCTAAAAGTTTTTGGCAGAATTGCTTAGATGTAATATTTGTGATTGACAGATAAAGTGGGCGTGTCTAGATTGAGCGGCTTATCAGGAGGTCGTATGATGATCAAGTGTGAACATGGTTTTAACTCGTTTACATTGCAGAATTTTTATTTTTTCGGTTTATAGAAAGGTTTATCCCACCCTCTCAAACCGATTGCGATTTCATTCGGTTTGGGCATTTTTATTCCGATTGAGATGTTTATATGGAGCATTTTCATTCAGATTGGACTTTTAAACCAATTACAAAAGCACCTAGTGAGACAGAAGATGAACATCCATTGTGAGCAGAAGACAGTAAAGACTAAGAGCTGATCGGTCAGTAATTCACCTTCAACATTTACTGTTTACTGTGTGATAAGTCAAATTAAAGCTGGTGTTCAAAGCTTATATGCATACTTTAATCCTTAAGTTTGTTCAGTTACAACAATAAAATGTAAAATTGTGCAGCAAAAACTTATTTCATGTTTCTATTATTAGGTTACATTTCATGCTAAAGAGGTTCCTGTGGTACTGAATTGCATGTCATGTACCTGCTCCACTGGGAAAGCATTGTGCAACCACATTGTGGCATTATTGTTTCAAAGTGCTCACTACAGTACCATGGGCTTCAAGACAGAGCCATTGCCACTTTCATGCACCAGCTCACTGCAGACCTGGCACCGGCCTAGGACACAGGTAAGTCATTAATATTCATTACATTTAATGATGTTGGACTAGCAGTTTGTAATGACTTCTGTCAGTTAATAGTTAATCATCGATATATTACAGGAATTGCACCTGAGTCAACAAATGATATGGTAGTGTGTAAACCAGTTCAGAAATCCAAGCATCATACCCGAACTGATGTAAAATGTACAATTTACAGAGCATATAGTGGTAAATCTGAATAAACACCTGTCCAAATATTTTAATTTATAATTAGTAACAGAACAAGTATTTTTTTACTTTTTATAGAAGCCTTTAGTTGATATCTTCTGCATATTGTGAAGAATATAAAGGTTTATGCAGCTTAAAACACTTTAATGTGTATTTACAGAGATAAGAGTCGGTGTCTGCTAAAAATGGAAGGTCGGGTGACACATTATATATGTAAATTAAACTTGACATATCTCACTTTTTTTTTTTTTTTTTTTTTTTTTTTATCAGGGCCTCTTCCAGATCCTCACATCATGGCCAGTGGAGAGAAACTGCGAGACAAACACCCGCAACCAGGTGTTTGCACATTATTGCACGGGGCTTGAGGGCCTTAATCTTGTGGATTCTAAATTTGGCCCTGTGCCATTTGGGTCTGTGCTGTCTTACCAGTGCCCTCCTGAGATGAGTAGAGACATTATTAAACATCCTGGTGCCCCAGAATTTCCTCCATTGCCTGTTGAAGGTTACCATTTTAAATTTCATTACAATTTTGAGGCAACCTACAAGCAACAATGCCACTTAGAAAGCCTGAAGGTGTCAAGGAGATCTCTGCTGCTATTGAGGCAGAAACACGAATGCCAGCTGTGGACCCAGGTACGCAAACCCCGACTGACAGCCAGCAGATTTGGTGAAATATGCCATGTCCGCGGGGAATCTACTGCCAAAGCCTTATCTGCTCGCGTTTTGAGAGGAACTCCCCAGACAGCTGCTATGAAAAGAGGGCTGGACTTGGAATCGGACATATTGAGACAATACTCTGTGATGCAGTGTGGGATCATCATCCACCCTCATGCGCCTCACCTTGCAGCCAGCCCTGATGCTAAGGTCTTCAACCCAAGAGAAACACCACCATTTGGGTTGGCAGAGGTAAAGAGTTGCGACGTTGAAGACGTTTCTCAAGTTAAACACCTGATCAGAGTTCACAGCCAGGCCTGCCTTAAGAAAAGCCACAAGTATTACTATCAGGTTCAAGGCCAGCTGGCCTTAAGCGGACTTCAGTGGTGCGATTTCATTACCGATACCCACATTGACTTCACAGTTGAAAGAATCTGTAAGGTTGAGGAGGTCATCAACTCACTGCGACAAAAGCTGGATTATTTTTATCATAACATCTACATGGATGTATTATTACGTTGAGGCAGAATTTTCAATGTTCTGTGTACATCTGTGATGTATGTAATTCCTGTTGTAAATAATTTTTCAATGTACAATTTCTTTCAATGTTACATTTTAAGTAAATATATACAGGCTTGCAAGAAACTGCTTCCAACCTTATTTGTATATTATGCTTTGAACTACTATGGAAGCTTTTGATTAGTTTCCTTCACCTCACTTAATTTTTACCAAATGTGTAAATAAAAAAAAAAGCCAAGGTTCAAAAATATTCTTGTTCTTTTAATGTATAAGGTGTAAATGCATTTTACTCAGGATAAACTTTTTTGTAAAATGATTCACAACATTGTTCATTAAAAACCATAAAATATACAAACTCCTACCTTCATACAAAATGTAACAAATCTAAAAAAAAAAAAATACATAGCACTTGTATTCACAGTTCATCTACAGTGTCAAATAGTGAAGAATTAAAGGGTTAGTTCACCCAAAAATGAAAATAATGTCAGGAGGGTGCATGTCGTTTCTACACCCGTAAGACCTTCTGTTCATCTTCAGAACACAAATTAAGATATTGATGAAATCCGATGGCTGAGTGAGGCCTCCATTGACAGCAAGATAATTAACACTTTCAATGTCCAGAAAGCTACGTATTTAAAACAGTTCATGTGACAGAACTCCTTGCTAAGCTGGTTAGATTTCTTCAGTGGAGGGATGATTAGTGTTGCCCCCACCTGTGACAGCATCTTCTCAATTTGGAACCCCTTGTCAGCCATTACTCCATCTCCTGGTTGAAGTAACTGTAAGATCTGTGACTGTCGAGTTATTTCTATATCTGAGATGGAGCCTGTGTACAATTTGGATACAAATGTAATAACCCCACAGGGGGCAATGCCAATTAGACCTTTAAAGGTGGTGTGATTTTTATAGTTGGAAAAGTTTCCGACTGTAGTATGAGAGATGATGTGTTTTCACAACGGATCTCGGTGCAATCTGTTATCACTCTCACCTGAGGGCAGTAGAGCTTGAACTTGTCAGGCATTGTGGCCTGCACTTGATCTCGTCATCCACAACGGTAGCGAGCCAAGAATCTGGTAAAGGAGCTTGTCCACGTTAAGATGATGCAGCTAACTGTAGACAAGCTGACCTCGAAGATGGACGACAAGGTTTTCTCCTGAAGCCCGGCTGCAACACGACAGAGAAACATGAATAGTTCATCAATAAGCAGAAGTTTTCGCTGAGGATAGGTGTCTCTTGTGCTGTTCTCTGTGCCTTAGACAAGTACAAAAGCCTTGAAGCAGAGGGGTAAACTGACTCCCAAAACACAGTGAAGACCTCCTTTGAGCTGAACCTAGTGTAGTAACGAAAGTCTTCATCTGTGACACAGAACTTGAAAATCAGAAGCTGCTTCTGCTTAACTGTCAGCTGCTGGATTTCAAGCTCTAATGACAAAACCTGAAGCTCCAACTCTCGGATTCTCTGTGCAGCACCATCCAGTTTACCTTAAAAGCAAGTAAAAGCATACACTTTACTGTGTATCATTCATTCATTTACTCAGTCTTCATTATTAGATTTGTTTGTTAGTGAGCTTGACAGTTATTCTTGACTTTTATGGAATGAAGAGACTACAATGACTAAGTTAACAATGTAATATCTGTTGTCGTTCTCAATCATCCAAATCATTATATCTTGTGGTATTATTCAGAGTAATTGAGCTTCCTGTAATACTTAAAATATGTATAAGGATCAAAACTTTTCACATTAAGCACAACTGTTGTGAATTGCATTCAGATTGCATAAACAGAGATTATTTGTTTTTGATTTGACTTACAAGATTTAAAACCTGACATTTCAATATTTCTTTAGACATATGTCTCATGTTTGCGTGATCAGTATTCATTAAGTTACAGCTCATTTTCTAACAACTATCAGAATGAACTTCATTGTGAAAGAGACTGCAGCTCGCGCATCATGTTAATTTTCTTTATTTTGTAAAAAGCACAAGTATAACTCTTATTTGTACGTCCAAAATTGGAATATTTTGAGTCTCTTTTGCACTGGTAAGAAAAAAACCAAGTTGGTATTGCCGGCGCGACCGCCCGACCCTGAGTGTTAAATTTTTCTTTTGCCGTTTTTGTCATATATTATGACAGGACAGTATGTTGGGAGGAAGCAAATTGCTAAAGAGAAAGGGGGACGGGATAAGGAAAAGTCCATGAGCCAGGACTTGAACTTAGGTCACCCAAAGCACAACAGCACAATATCTCAGCAAGCTGCCTACGAGGCTATCTGTGCCAACTAACCAACACCAGTTTGTTAAATATTAGTACCACCTTGTATAAGAAAATGGGGGGAACAGAATCCGACGGCAAACAATCCAGCTGTCAGAATCCATTCCACCACCCCCATGATGACAGATTTTGATGTAGTGGCTTAAAAAAAGCTGATTCTATTCTCTGTGTTGATGGCTCTTAACCAGTATTAGTTTGATGAACATCAGAACCACCTTGTGTAAGAAATATGGTAGGAATAGGTTCCAAAGGCAAACAATCCAGCTGCCAGAATCCGTTCCTCCACCTATAAGATGAGAGGTGTTGATGTAGTGACTTTAAAGATGCTGATTCTCTCATGTGTGTGGATGGAGCTTGACCAGCATCAGTTTAAAGATTTATTTTTGGCTGCAGGCAGGCTCTTCAGAAGCTGACCAGTCGAAGCCCAGCTCACTGCATAATACAGAATTATTAGTCGTTTCCGCGGATCCATGCGAACTGGAATCATTTTGATAATGTTTTATCTATACATAGGGAAAGGAAAGGGAAGGAGGCCTTCACAGTGGATAGTTTAGTTGTTGTCGTGTCTAGCAATAGGCCTATATCAAACAATATATTTTCTAAAAGAAAATAAAGGGACATTTTGTGAAATTCATCATTTAAGTACAGACAACAAAGGCATTGAACATTATTCATGAAAAAAAAAAACCTTGAGAGCATCAACTTGTCTGAGACTGTAAACACAAACTTCTTATTGAAACCTCTGGCTCCATCTAGTGGCAAATATGTGTTTAATGCTTTTTAAATTTCTTTGTTTTAGAGAAATTATTATCTTTGTAGTTTGTTATGGCAGTTGATCGAGTAGGTGTATGTTTCTTAATTTTCTGTTTTGATAAATTATAAATGACAATGACTGAGTTTGAAATGAAAGAGTCAATCTGGAGGAATGAAACTTTGACATCATATTTGATTATTACATGGACTATTTTTTCATGTAGATGTCTTTAAAACAAAAGTTAAACATGAAGGACAGGAAGCAGATAAAAAGTCTCAGAATTTCACTCTTCAGTTTGTGTTGTTAAACTGTCATCAGTGATGCTGAAATTTGATTGACAGCTCCTGTCTGTGGTGCTGAAGTCAGGTCATGTCTGTTTCCTCCTAAAAACTGTTTCTTACAGCGGTTACAGATGTCAAAAACTCAAAGTAGAAATGCCAAAAGTATCAGATGCATTTTTATTTTATTTCCCAGAGTCATAGGAAGATGACGCTGTTTAATAAACATGAAATCGCTCAAGATGTTTCTCTATTTGAGAGTAATATTTCCAGATGTATGAATTATGTCGGTTGAATGGGATATATCTTGTGTTTTATGTTTTAACCCTTGATTTTAAATTATGTTAATTGTGAAGCTGTCTTGTAAGTTTACTGAGGCCCCTATAGACACCTTACATGTAAATTGTACTGTCGCCCTCTAGTGGAAGATTTAAATAATGCTGATCAATTATCTTCAGTGTCATTAGTCCTTATATAGAGATGAAACCTGTATGATCTCTCAGTATCAGACACTGTATCCTCCTCTAGGTGGCGCTCTTTCAGTGTGATTAATGTAATATTCAGTCAGTGCTGATGGTGGGAAGGGCCAGTAAAGCTGCTCATTACTAATAAAGAGGAAGTAACTGAAGCAGACAGATGTAGAGACAGAGAGAACATTCAGCGTAAAGAAGACTGAACTCAACTCACAATGAAGATCCTCCTCATCTTCTTCACTTTCTACCTGATCTCAGGTCAGAGCTTTTCTCTTTCATCACTGCAGTAATGATGTTGTTTTCTGTTCATGAGGTTTCTGATCACAGTATCATTCTGATTGACAGGTGCAGTGAAACACATTAATGTCACTGGATATTCTGGAGGAAGCCTTCTTGTTAGGTCATGGAAGACTTGGCATAAAGATGATGCTAAATACATGCAAAAGCTACAGAATACAACAATAATAACTCAAACGAAACATGATCAGTGGATTAATGAAGGAAGATTCACTTTATTTCGCAATGATTATGGAGACCTCATAATCTACATTAGAGATGTGATCACACAAGATGCTGGAACTTACCGGATTGAGGTTAAAGGTGAATCATCCATCGCTATGACTTTAACTGTGAAAGAAGGTCAGTCATTTTATATCGAAGTCATTGCATTGTAAAACGACTGGTAATTTCAAACCCTTTACGTACGAAAATAATTTCCTTATTTTGTGAATGACAGATTCATGTTGTAAAGTGTCAAAGAGATTGATGATGAATATGGGAGAAAATGCAACCTTCAGCTGTGAATATTCACAGAATCTTAAGAATGACTACAAGATATTACTCAAAGAAGGAAAAGACTCCATTGAGATGATTTACAGCTCATGGAAGAAGGAAGAAAGATTCAGTATTTCTGATGAAGAACAGAAAAATATCTTCAGTGTGAGAATTTCTGCTGTGACACCAGATGATGGAGGAGTTTATTTATGTGGAGTTTCAGTCTTCACACAATCGTACAGTTACTCCATTATAAATACTGTTCATCTACATATTATAAGTAAGTAGAACAAACTCTCAGTTTCTAAAAGTTTTTGGCAGAATTGCTTAGATGTAATATTTGTGATTGACAGATAAAGTGGGCGTGTCTAGATTGAGCGGCTTATCAGGAGGTCGTATGATGATCAAGTGTGAACATCCTCAATACAAAACCAAGCCAAAATACATCTGTAAAGAATCAGATGGATGTTCAGAGAGGAAAAATCCAGGAGTTCAGGATGAATGGATGGAGAATGGAGATGTTTCTTTATATGACGACACCAGAGCAGGAGTCTTGATAGTGTTTTTAGAGAGCTGAAAGCTGCAGATGCAGGAACATACAGGTGTGGAGTGAATGTGTGGCCCTATACTGAGAGCTTCACTGAACTTCAGCTGCACGTCACAGACGGTGAGGAACACTAAATAATTTATCTTGCATGTATGAAGTATCTGATCTGATTTTTTTATTATTGTTTTATTTTATAGATGCAAAATATCCCAAGAGTGTGACTGAATCTGCTCATCTTGAAGAAGTCAACATCACCTGTCAGATCCCAGAAGAACATAAAGTTTATTTCTGCAAAGAGGATGATAATCACATCTGCTTATCTACAGAAATGAATGGTTCATCTGAGAGAAATGAAGAGAGAGTTTTTAAAGTGAGCATCAGTGATGTGAGCGTGAGAGATGCTGGAGTTTACTGGTGTGGAGCAGAAACCAGAGACACACATTTGACTTCCACCACCAAAATTCAGCTCAACATCATCAGTGAGTGAATCCAGATTATTTCATTGTAGTAAATACAGTATATTCTTTTTAATTATCACTGCATTTTTGTGTTTCATTTTCAGATTTCTCCATGATCATCATTATTTGTGTGTGTGTGATTCTGCTGCTGATTGGTGTATTCGTTCTGACTGTGTGTAAATTAAGACACAAGAGACAAGGTGACGCTCGCACACAAAGTTCAACTCCACAATTACCCACAATCCCGTCTGATGAGCCCCTTTACGCGTCTGTCAGTTTCCGGAAGCATGAAAAGGACCAGATTCACTCTGATTACGCCACGGTCAGTCACCGCATGAGACTCAACTAACTCACTTATAACAGATCAGCACACATTACATTACACCAGTATTTGAAAAAAATAGACTATGATATATATTTTTTATATTTACATTTATGCTCACAGTTTATTGATGAAAATTAGCCATAGGGACATTCTACCAGAAACGTACATTTCCACTTATAAAAAATCTTGGGGGAAAAAAGATCTTGTTCTTAAATCTGAATGTTGAGTCACATGGAGGACATGTTCAACTATGAGAAACACATATTATGCCATCTCAGTATGTTTTTATGATTGAATAAAATACATTTTTAAATGCATTTCACCCCTAAAATGTCAGGCCCTGTCACAGACAAATTTGTATATGTTAGAATGGTTTCCTAATGAATTTCTTTGATACAAATAGCATTTTCTTATTGGTCACCAGAGCTGGGTAGTAACGGATTACATGTAATCTGGATTACGTAATCAGATTCCAAAAATCAAGTACTTGTAATTAGAGTAAACTACTTTTTAAAATACTCGTAATCAGACTACAGTTACTTTTTATGGATTACATGATTACATATTATTTACACAATATTTTCATAATAAACCTGCCACTTATATACGTTCATGATTCTTCGAGTTTTTCCGACAGTGAGGGGAAATATAGATGAAATATAGATTAATATATATGATAATAATAATAATAATAATAATATAATATATGAAATATTTGATGTAGCAGTGATATTGCTGTGAATTTCATGTTTTTCAATATTTGTTTTTATAATGTTGCTGTTTTCTAAATTTACTTAATTTTAAGTAAATATGTTTTAAGATGCGATTTTGTTTTATTCAGTGTTACTATCAGCAAACACTAACAGGTACATTAGTGTTAGTGTTTTGAAGTATTAACTGTCCACATATTGCACTTTAAAAAGAATCTGTTGAGGCTCTGGTTGGTGTCACGTTACAATAGACCCGACCTTAAAAAGATAAGCTGCGTGTTTTGTTTGTTAGTGTTTTTGTTTTATTTTTGTGACTACGTGTTTTGGGGTTTTTTCTGCACATGGATCACTTCACAGCAGTCGAACTGCTATGCCCTAAGCAGAAGGACCGCTGCCTCGAGGAACATTTGGAAGATTTTCTCTGCCTCGTACCAGCTACAACTCTCCTGGACAACTGCCTCTGCAGCTTCATATATGTCGGCCTCAACACCGCCACCAAAGAGCAGCTGTCCGGGGAAGGGCCTCGAGGGAGCTTCACCGAATACGTAGAGTGGGTGCTGGTGTCCTGTGATTCGCCGCTCACAGTAGACATTGTTGACGACGACGACGACGACACCAGCCCCACTAGCTACCCAGTGCCCAGCCATCAACACCCTGACTGCGAGGATCGGCAGCATGAGCCCACCGCAGGCCGTGAGAGGGACTTTGCCATGATGTTTGAGCCAGCGCCAACTAGAGCGACCGAGCAGAACATCATCACAGAGCCTGAGCAACGCGGGACTGACCAGGTGTGCGAGCCGGCTGCACCATCTGTCGCCGAGGGTGTTCTAGTGGAATACGAGGGTATGGAAGTGAGCCCCACCCACCCTCCCGTCACTGAGAGTGAGTTATTGGCAAGCACTGAGGATATCTGTTTTGATTTAGGAGAGGTTAGTCTTCTGCCTGTTACATATCTAGTTCTCTGGCCCCGCCCAACCTTCCTCTCCCACCACCTCTTCTAAACTATTTTGAGACTTTTCTATTTTTTGTGGGATTTTGTAGCGCTCTCCAAGCCCCTCTCCAGTCCCCAGCCACGCCTGTCATCCAGCCATCGCTGTCTCCCATCAGCCCTTCAGTTTCTCCTCCGCCTCATCTCAGTGGCGTGGATCCACCTCGGGACTGCTGGGATCCACCTCGGGACTGCTGGGAGCCACCTCGGGACTGCTGGGAGCCACCTCAGGACTGCTTGGATCCACCTCAGGACTGCTAGGAGCCACCTCCTCCTCCTCCGAGCGCTCCACTCCCCTGGACCTGGCTCCTACACCTCGCTCTATCCACTCGTCGTCAGCAGTGACCATCGGACATTCAGCCTCGCCGGGCATTCGGCCTCACTGGGCTCCCTCGGCACGTTGGCTTCGCCTGGGTCAGACATTGCCATGCCTCCACTGCAGACTTGCGGGGCCTCCGCTGGGGACTTGCGGGGCCTCCGCTGGGGACTTGCGGGCCTCCGCTGGGGACTTGCGGGGCCTCCGCTGGGGACTTGCGGGGCCTCCGCTGGGGACTTGCGGGGCCTCCGCTGGGGACTTGCGGGGCCTCCGCTGGGGACTTGCGGACCATCCGCTGCTCGCGGACCATCCGCTGCTCGCGGGCCATCCGCTGCTCTCTGGCCCTCCACCCCTTCTGCTACAGCTAGCTCCGCCTCCCTCCGGCTCCACCTCTGCCCTCAGGATACCTTGTTCCACCTTGGGGGTCATCGCTGCGGCTCCGTTGCAGTCGCCCAGGCCATCGGGTCCCTTCGCATCATCGGCTCTCCAGCTGTGTGATGGGCTCCACCATCCATGTCATTGTCGCCTCCGGTCGTCCCCATGGTGGCGTCAGTGACAACATCGCTATGGCTCCTCCCTCCTGGCATGGGATGCAGTCTTGGCTGTGGCTTGGATCAGTCAACATCTTCCTCTGCTCAAGGCTCCACCTTGGCTTTCACCACCTTCTGCACCACCCTGGACTTTTGTTTTCCGCCTCATCCCGGTCAGCTATCCACCTCCAGAACCAAGACGCGCCTCGCTGGAGGGGGATGTACTGTCACGATCACCGTCATGTTCTGTTGGTTTTGATTTTCATTCATCACATGTGCTCCTTTGTTCTGTGTTCCCGCCACTCGTCAGTCACCATGGACACTGCGCTAATCATCACAGCTGTTTGTCATTTGAGTTAATCGTCTGTGTATTTAAGTTCCTGTCTTCCTTTAGTTCATTGTCGGGTCTCGTATGTCTTGAGTGTTGTGTTGTTTCCCTGCCTGTATCTGTATTTTCCCATTGGATTATCAAGTAAAGACTTATTTGAGAGTATTCTTCTTCGTCATGTGTTTATATTCAACCAGCACATTACAGTTGGTGAATAGAATATATTTTCTGGAATATATTTTTTTATTTTTATCTGTCAAAATAGTACAAGATTATCCTACAATATATGTGACATCAAATAAGGGTTAGCACAAAATTAATCTAAATGTAATCCAAAAGTAGTCAGATTACATTACCAAACGTGTGTAATCTAAGAGATTATATTACTGATTACAATTTTTGTCATGTAATTTGTAACCTACCCAGCTCTGTTGGTCACATGTCCCTGATTCTATCTAACATGGTTTTGTAATTCCTGTAAGAAATATAAGCAACTTTTTGGTCAACTGAATACAAAATCACAGAATACCCACCAGACACTCATATAGTTGTAAAAGAACTACTTTTACATAGGAGATTTTTTACAAAAAGATAGTAGTGGATATATACCCCCACTATCATCTACACAGTTAAAGAGATAAATTCATCAATATTTCCTCAAATACTACATTTTTATATCAATTTCCTGTGTGACAGGACTGACGGCTTTATGGATTTCGTTGATGCAGAAAAAGTTGTTTTGTGTTCTTTAAGTTTTGATAAGCATTCTTATTTTAAATTATTATTATAATTAAAATTTAATGTAATATTTTGTTTAACAATTCATTTAAAAATAATTAAAATTCCATTTAACAATAACATGGCCAGATAAAATATAACTTCATAATATATAAAATATATTTTAATATGATACAGCAAATGTAATCAATAGACATTTAACTGAATAGCACAATGTAAAGTAACTGTAGTACCACATCATACAAAAAAGTGTAAAGGTAAAAAAGGTAAATGTAAAGGTAAAAAGGTAATAAAATGAACAATGGCATTCATTTGTAAGGCCGTGTCACAGGACTGTCAGCCATTTTAAACTGCCATTACTCAGCATAAAAACTGTTAACATGCAAGCAAGGAATTTCAGTAACCTTTTTAGACATGTTTTGGATTTTAAAAAATTTACATTATTTTCTGGTATGTTTTACCGTGACAGGGCCTGACCTTTTAGGTCATCATTCTCAAGGCTCTCGCCCCGCCCTGCTCGTCACACACACGTTCAGAGGTTTACTGGTGTGTGTAAAGAGTTTGTCATCTCAGTTTTTCTGAGGGTGTGATTAAAGACAGGAAATATAACCACTGAGTGATACTTACAGAATAAACTGTGAAATTTCCACTCTAAATGCAGAGACACGTATAGTTAATAAAGTCTCTTATAGCAGCTGTTTAAATGACAGTTTTCTCTTTCTCATCTCTCTGAATACTGATTCTCTTTAGATTTGTACATGCAAGAGACTTTTGCTAATGTTGTTTTTAGTTCATTCTTGCTCTGTTGGAACTGAGGTCATTTTTATGATGTAAGAGTTGTACTGTATAATCGTATATTTTATTAATTGAAAAGTAAACATTTATATTCTTTGCTATTTGTACATTCATCTCAATACCATTTTAAACAAGTAACATCTTAAAGATTTACTTTGAATTTCACTGTGTTTTAAGATTTTTTCAATCACTATCTTCCTGGTATAATTCTAAATATCAGCATATCTTTGTATGGCAGTAATAGTGAGAGTCATATGATAGTGTGCATTTTTGAATTTAAAGCTTTTTTAAAGAGATAAAGAGACTTGCTTGTAAGTGTCTCAGGTCTTTGTGTTCACAGGGTTGTTTGATACTGTAGTCAGTGTGATGCTGAAGAGCATTTCATGTTGATCTTTCTTTAATTTCTTCTATTTATCTTTTGTTGGTCAAAACAAGAATCCCTTTAGTATGGAAGCCCGTTTCTGCCACTATATAAAAAAAATAAAAATAGTAATTGCGACTTTCATCTCACAGTTCTGACTTTTTTTCCTCACAGTTGCGAGTTATAAAGTCAGAATTGCGAGAAAAAAGTCAGAATTCTGACATTATATCACGCAATTGCGATAAAAAGTCACAGATACTGTTTTTATTTTTTTTTTATTTACTGACGGAAACGGGCTTCCATACTTTAGCCTCTTGAAAGTGTGATAAAAAAACAAGGAAATGTTTATCTTAGTAATGATGGACACAGACTTCTCACTCCATAAAAAGATACTGTGAATTTAAAATATGAAAATTAATATTATTATGTATAAATATATCCTAGCTATTCAGAATCCTATTAATCTATTCTGCTACAAATGGGTTTTAGTCAGGTCAACAAAAAATATTTGCTATAGGGAACTGAAATCTCAAACCTATATTTGCTAATAAGCCAAACCAACTGCAGTCATATATAAGTGTTCATTATAAAAGATCTGCTTTCTTTTCAACTGATCACTCCCCTTTAATTTCTGGTTTCAGAAACAGGATGAAAACTACCATTTTGTGAAATTCCTTAGTTTCGTTTAAGTAGAGACAACAAAAACACTGAACTAATACTTGGTCTGAAAAGATTTCTTGAGAGCATCAACTTGTCTGAGACTGTAAACACAAACACAAATGCCTTTTTCAAACCTCTGGCTCCATCTAGTGGTAAATGTGTGTTAATGCCTGTTAAATTTCTTGGTTTTTGTAAACAGTCTTTGTGTAGATTATTGTATGGTAGTTAATAGAGTAGATGCTTGTTTCTTATTCTTCTGTTCTGAATAATTGTAACTGATTGACATTATGACACTGATTTACACACCTCCTGTGAATTTGAAATTAAAGAGTCCATCTGGAGGAATTAAACACTGTTTTTTATAAACAATGAGACCATGTAATTATCAAATATTATGCCAAAGTTAAATAAAGCAAAGGAAGCAGATGAACTCAAGTCTCAGCATTCCACTCTTTGTCCACTTTGTGTTGTTAAACTGTCATCAGTGATGCTGAAGTTTGATTGACAGCTGCTGTCCGTGGTGCTGAATCCACAACTGCCTGTTAAAGTGACAGAAGCAGCAATCAGACTCAGACTTCAGCTGATGAACCTCTTATGATCTGAGGAGTGAAAGACCAGAAACACTTTAGAAATAATGAGATGTTCAGATCTGAATACATTTGCCTTCTAAGGCTACGTTCACACTGTCAGATTATTTGTGTATCGCAACTGTTCAGATATGATTTGTGTGTCCATCCCACTCTTTTGTTAATAGGAATATCTGCATTGGTTTCTATGGCACTGATGTTGCGTTAGTAAGCATACACCAAAAACAACAACCGCAATATGGAGAGGTTTTCAATACAGATGTTGTCTCATTTACAACATCACACTGTGCAGCCGCTGCAACATAACCTTGTTTCTGCAGTAACTTTAAGCATGTTTTCTATAACAACATCTGACGTTTACGTTTTACGTGGTGTGAGAAAGTCACAAACTATACGCAAAATCCAATAAGATCAGACTGAAACGGATTTACAGAATTGTGATTTGATAGGTTTTCAAACCACATATGAATGTAGCTCGCATTTCTTGTTATTGTTTGCTGTTCATTTGTGTTAAATCTGATTTCAATCGAATATGCTCAAAAATAGGATTTGGACTGACAGTCTGAGCGTAGCCTTAGATCACAAGTTACAAAACTTATGGAAGTTCATATGGCCACAGGATCAGGTTCATATTTGGATGAATCTAAACATATGATAATTTTTTTATAGGCATGAAGTATTTAACCTGCAAGTCAAATCATGTCTGTTTCCTCCTAAAAACTGTTAATGTTTCTTAAAGCTGATAAAGATGTCAAAAACTTAAATTCCCAAACATTTTTAAAATTTCCCTGTCACAGGAAGATGATGCTATTTAACCCTCTGGAGTCTGGTGTCCTTTTTTCAGTAGTTTATAAACATATTAATGAGTCTCATTACATTGTATTCAGCAGAAACTAGGCTACAATAATATGTGAGCAATAAGTATGTACGTTTGTATTTTTGAGAGAATTACATATATATGCATGGTTTTGAAAAAAATAAATAATAATAAGTCACTGAAATAAGGCCTCTACTAAATATTTTTTTCACAAGACTTTGGGGAACTGTATATTTTAGTCTAGAGTTTTTGCAACAAAGTGATGTAAAAATCATCCTGTCTACTCACAGAAGACACATAAAACAATGTATTGATTTTAAATTTCTAAGACACTTTTTATTTAGGAAGCCCATATGCGAAGAGGCGTGAATCTTCATGAATAATGCTGTGATTCACACCTGAGGAGATTAAGACCCTGACCCTAATGAGCCGCATAATGAGCTTTTCCGTAAGTTAGCTATGTGACTGAGTGAACTAAGAATGCAATGACAAAAGAAATATATCATTTTTTTGTTTGTAGCTTAATTAAAATATAGTTAACTATATAAGAGTCAGACACATTTTGAATACATAGTTATACCTGGAAGTAAATCTTGTGCAAAGATATAAGTGAACATCACATACCTGGTATTTGGTGTTTCTATGCATTGGAGGAAAAAAAAGAAAGAAAGAAAAAAACACTTTTCTGCTTCCAGTCAGTGATCTCGGTATCATATGCTTGCAGTCTAATATGTGCCAATATCTGGTCACTAAAATTCTCAAATCTGTGAGATAAAAGAATAAACCCTCTGTGATCATGCTGATAACAGAATCATATCAACTATTGTGTTAACGTTAATATAATGTCCACTCTTAACATAAAACATGATTTTTGTGATCTCATACATGCATGTCTTATTGCACATCATGTGAAGAAAATTTTGTATAGGCCTATCATATTTTAAATTACAGTACCGGTCAAAAGATTGGACATATTACTATTTTTATTGTTTTTTAAAAAGTCTCATGCAAATCAAGCCTGCATTTATCTGATCAAAAATACAGAATTTTTTTTTTTTTAATTTAATATAATCTAATTCTGTGATGCAAAGCTTTTATCATTCCTTGCGAACGAAAGCTCTTGATGTGGCACTAGGCTATTTTACAGTAAACTCTTCATCTGTCCAAAACAGGCCAAAAGAAATTCATTCATTCATATTGCTATATTGCATATTTTATGAATCATTCACACAGAGACACAGGATTCATATTTAAACAGACTTTTTGCGGCTTAATATTGACAGACACTAGTCTGTATCGTGATTAGAATAAAGAATTCAGGGATAAAAAAAAAAAAGTACTATTCAGAATCCTCAGCTTGATCAAGTTGATCCTCGAAATGAAAGTGAAACCAGTCACGCTCTTCCTCTGAAGCAAATCCTTTTAGAATTATTCCTCACCGCATCTCAAAACAACGAAAAGTACATGAAACAGAATTTGCGTTTGAATAGAGAGTGTGCTCCGTGGGCGTAGTCACATTAGTGGATAATGAGCCGACACGTGGCCGACTGACATCTCTCTCTTTTCAAGCAGATTACATAAACAGAGAATATTTGTTTTCAATTTGACATACATAATTTAAAACCTGACATTTCAACGTTTCTTTAGACATGTCTGATGTTTGTGTGATTAGAATTCACTAAGTTACAGTTCATTTTCTGAATGGACTTCATTCAGAGAGAGACGACAAATCAGGCATCATGTTAGTTTTCTTTATTTTGCAAAAAGCACAGCATTTTGTTTTTACTTTGAGTGCACACAATAAAATAAGACATTTCACAGATTAGAATGGTGTATAACTCTTGACTGTATGTCCAAAATTGACGGAGTATTTTGAGTCTCTTTCACACTAGTAAGAAAAAAAACGAGGATGTATCGCCGGCGCGACAGCCGACTCAAGGGTGTTAATTGATTATCCATTATCAAAGATAGATTAATATTAAGTATTCAATTAATTAAACACAAGTCTTAGGGTTATTGGTGATGTTGATTGTAAGATAGACATGATAAAATTGAGACAATGAAATAAAAAGTAGATTTGGATCATAACAATATGAGACTTATAATTGTGTGCGCGTGCAAAAATAGATAGGCCTAATTGTTGTGTATGAATGTGAAATATTTTTATGTGGTATTTTATCTAATATTTTATCTTTTATCAAGTAATTTTAGTATTAAGATTTTTGTCAATTTGAAATATTTGACCGAAGTACTGTCTTAGAGGATCACTCATTGGCTCGCTTTCATTTTAAGTATTTGTTTTTTGAATTTTGATAAATTTTTTGATAAATTTTGATCTAGAGCAGGGGTGTCCTGCAGAGTTTAGCTCCAACCTTAATTAAACACACTTAAACACACATAACTAGGCATACTAGAAACTTACAGCCAGGTGTTTGAGCTAGTTGGAGCAAAACTCTGCAGGACAGTGGTCCTCCAGGACCAAGTCTGGACACCCGTAATCTAGAAAGTCCAGATAATTGTACTGCACTGATTTTATTGAGGTTGAGGTAAAAAAAAAAAGTGAAGAGATGGAGGAGGCTAAACGATTAAAAGTTCAACGAAACTGCTATCGTGGGTTCAATCTGGCAAGAGAAGTGTGGATCAGGAGGAAATGTTTCAAGCACAAGAACTGAAGAGGATGAGAGTGAACCGAGCACAGCTAACAGTGGCTACTTTGGTAGTGCCGGTGAAATCCCCAAAGCATCTGCTAGCAGCAGCAAACAGTTCAAAACAGTGAAGAAATATGACTCAAACTACATAAAATTTGGATTGTTTGGAACGGGAGGGAGAAAGAAAGAAAGAAGGAGCCCAGGCCACAGTGATGCCTGAAGCTGAAGCTAGCAGCTGGATGAGATCTGTTTGTGTGTGTGTTTCCGTTTCAGAAAGCAGTCATTGTTGAAGTTTTGGACATAGCAAGAAAGGCGTCGTTTGAGTTTAGTACAGTTATGTTCCAGCTGATATTGTTGTTTGCACCTACACATACAGCCTGTGTTAATTTTATTTATCAAGTGCAGTACTGAATATCTCTTATCCCCTGCAGGTCTCCAAATTATAAGCTGCTGTCTACAGAATTGAACCATCCAGCAGCACAGTCAGCTTTATGGTGCGTTCACACCAGACGCGAATGAAGCGTTAAGCGCAAGTGATTTACATGTTAAGTCAATGCAAAGATGTGATGGACATCCTGCGGCAAGAATTGAGCGTTCTGGGTGTTTGACGCGCGTAACGTGTGATTTGCGTGATCGCGTGACTTTGGCAAATATTCGCGCTGCGTTAACCAATCAGGAGCTTACTCTAGTAGTGACGTCATTACGACATAGCGAGCAGATGCAGAAATCCGAAACAACAATGGAGGACAAAATCATCGTCGCTGCATGTGGATACCCGGAGCTGTACGATACGTCTTCATACTTTTATAGAAACAGGAATAAAAAGGATCTTGCTTGGAAGAAAGTGAGTGAGGATACTCTTTACTCAATTTGAGTTATATATATACATATTGAGACTACAAGCTAGCTAAAGCCGGCAAATTGAGCTTATTCGCCGTATTTTACTACTTTCTCGCTGACGAGTTGATGTGTTCATTCAGAGGAAGTGTGCAGAAACGAGACCGGAGCCGCCTGGCAGTAGCCCCTCCCATGACGCGAATTCGCGTCTGTTGTGAAGCGAATTTCACGTGCGAATGAAGATCCACTTTGTAAAGATCCATTTTGAGAGTTATATTAGCTGAGTGAACTTATTGTATCGTTTATGCAATGTATAAATGGGAGTCGCGAGCTTGGGGGCGGGGAGCACGAGCATTTAAAGGTCGCATTTTTAATCCCACCCCAAAATAGGCAGTTAAAACATGGTATAATAAAAAATCTATGGGGTATTTTGAGCTGAAACTTCACAGACACATTCTGGGGACACCTTAGACTTATGTTACATCTTGTGAAATAGTGTTCTAGGGCACCTTTAACAATGTCTTTACTACCTTTCTGGGCCTTGAAAGTGGTTGAAATTGGTCGTTGTCTATCGGAGGCCATATAGCACAAGATTTTCATTTGTGTTCCGAAGATGAACAAAGGTCTGACAGGTTTGGAGGAACATGAGGGTGAGCAATTAATGACAGAATCTTCATTTTTGGGTGAACTAACCCTTTAAGGCCATAAATGTCTGTGGACAAAGTAGAGAGAGAGGAGGCAGTTGCTTTAAACACCAAGCTGCGGGCTTTCAATGCCACGGTGCAAAATGCATCCGGGCGCAGAGTATTCAAGGTCTGGTTTGACATTCGAGAGTCAAGAAAGCATTCAGTTGTCATTAAAAAAAATTATAATGCAGAAGCAAAAAAAACACAAATTCTGTAATTCACTGCCACTTCAATGTATATCTTTGAGTGATTTATAATCAATTTATTAATCAATATTTATCCTTCTAAATATTAAAGCATTTATTTTACTTTTCTATCTTCAATCACTTGAGTGTCTGTTCCTCTTACTGTGAGTGTTGAGAACATGTTATCAGTATGTTTTGGGGAAACATCCTGCTCTACCAACTTCAACCTTGAAGTAGCTGTGTGTGTGTGTGTGCTAGTATCCTTTGTCACAGAGATCAGTATTGGTGAAATGAGCAACCAACAACTTGAACCGTGGATGATGGAATTACTTGTTTTTCCCCAACGAATTGGCACCTAGAACAGTAATTCTATGACTTGGAGAGGCCTAAAGCAGGATTTTGTTGTCATCTGTATAATCTATGGAGACATGCTTATGTCTACCAATCCATGTGTGGACAGTTTCTAACTTTATCTATTTCTTAACCAATCAGAATCATTCAACATGAAGTAACGACGTAGTTAGTGAACTCTGTTAGAGCATAATTGCTGTTGTATTGAATGTGTGCACAGAGCGGCCTACAAACTCCTTTTGAGTGTTGAAGCTGACTTCTGCTGATGAAACTGCAAACTTTTCTTCAGTAACATTTTCTTCAATATATTTTTTTTAAACTCTGACCCCAGGTCTTCATTCATTATATCTGGTCTTTGGGTCCAGCTTTGGGTTAGTTGTAAAATTGTCCCATGATTTTTGTAAGAAAAATATTCATATTTAAAACTTTTTGAACTAAAATAACTTACTTCCGGCAGACAGCCAAAGCAAATCGATTTGTAGCGGAAAAGTAACCCCTGACCCGACACATGATGTATTATCGAACACAGAAGCACAGAGGATAGAGCAAAACAAAACACCGGTCACAAATTTGAAGTCTATAACGATACTTTTTAAAGAGAAATGTCAAAGGATTTCGATAGAAGAGAAGAGGAGCTTGAGTTTGTTGCCCGGCCCTATTCGTTTGGACCACGAGAGGCATCTAAGATTACGCTACTCCTACATCCTACGTCATAGTCACGTCAGAAGTTTCTCTTTTAGTGCAAGTCGACTTGCGTAGGCCCTCTGCTGTTTATTTTAGTTTATAAAGTTTTAAAAATTGATATTTTTTATACAAAAAACCCATTGCTTCGCTTCAGTAGGCCTTTTTAAAACCCCTGGAGTTGTATGGATTAATTCTCTTATGGATGGATGCGCTTTTTGGACTTCAAAATCAGAAGTGCCTTTCACTACCATTATAAAGCTTGGAAGAGCAAGGATATTTTGTAATATAACTCTGATTGTGTTCGTCTGAAAGAAGATAGTCATATACTCCTAGGATGGCTTGAGGGTGAGTAAATCATGGGATAATTTTCATTTTTTGGGTGAACTATCCCTTTATTTGTATCAAAGTCCAGATTTCATTCAGTTTATATCCTTTTATTAATAAAGAAAATTTAACAGCGAGATGACTGTTTATTTATATTATATAATGACTCTAATGTATCAGACAAGCTAAACTTTAAAACTCCACACAAAATACAGAAATAGAGTCTCACATCTGCATGGCTTTTTAG
Source organism: Hypophthalmichthys nobilis (assembly GCA_037950665.1). Taxonomy (NCBI): domain Eukaryota; kingdom Metazoa; phylum Chordata; class Actinopteri; order Cypriniformes; family Xenocyprididae; genus Hypophthalmichthys; species Hypophthalmichthys nobilis. Next base: position 24,261,012 of record CM075489.1, read on the forward strand.
ATGTATCTAAGTGCGATAGCAAAAAAAATTAAACGGCCCTCTTTTAGAGTGAATCTGCAGGTGATTTTTGAAATCTTTTCTAAATCTCGTCACACTGAGGAACGTCGCAATTTCTTTCTAGAATGAGTTTTCAAATGACGTTTCAGGTCTGTGTGATTTGTGAAACTCTTATCACACTGATGACACGTTAAAAACGTCTCTCCAGTGTGAGTTGTTACATGATTTGCAAGATGATTCCCGTCTGTGAAACTCATTCCGCACTGATGACATATAAAATTGTCCCGTCTTGAGTGAACCCTCATATGGACAGTAAGGTTTACTTGACGTCTGAAACTCTTTCCACACCGATCACATGAGAACGGCTTTTCTCCAGTGTGAATTCTAACGTGGGCTATAATTGTTGATTTATGTGAAAAACTCTTTCCACAGTGAGGGCATGTGTAAGGCTTCTCTTCAGTGTGAACTCGCATGTGGCTTATAAGGCCGCTTTTTTGCGTGAAACTTGTCCCACACTGTTGGCAGGTAAAAGGGTTCTCTCCAGTGTGAATTCTCATGTGGACTTTAAGGTTTTGACTTTGAGTATAACTTTTCCCACACTGTTGGCAGGTGAAAGGGCTCTCTCTAGTGTGAATTCTCATGTGGGCATCAAGGTTTCCTTTTTGAGTGAAACATTTTCCACACTGTTGGCAGGTAAAAGGCTTCTCTTCAGTGTGAATTCTCATGTGGCTTTTAAGGCTGTTTTTTTGATTGAAACTTTTTCCACACTGTTGGCAGGTGAAAGGCTTTTCTCCGGTGTGAATCCTCATGTGAACTTGAAGGTTATGATTTTGAGTAAAACCTTTCCCACACTGTTGGCAGGTGAAAGGCTTCTCTCTAGTGTGAGTTCTCATGTGTATTTTTAGGTGTCCTTTTCCAACAAAACTTTTCCCACACTCTTGGCAGGTAAAAGGCTTCTCCCCAGTGTGAACTCTCATGTGCATTTCAAGGTTTGCATGCTGAGTGAAACACTTGCCACACTCTTGGCAGGTGAAACGTCTAGATGCTGGTTTCCGAACTCTTTTTTGTGTGGAAGTGTTTTTAGTCTGTGAGCAACTAAAAGATTTTTCTTCATTTATTAAATCATGATGCTTCTCTTCCATTGCATTTAGTTCTTGACTTTCCTCTTTCAGCACCATCAGGTCTGAGGTGAAAAAAGACAAATACAAGTTAACCCCAGTTTAATAGTACAAAGTGAAAGACACATTTAGGGACATTTCAACCAGTGGCTAGGGTTGCCAACCGTTCCATATAATAGAATCGTCCCATATTTAGGATATCACAGTAGCGTTCCGTTTTCTACCCATACAAAACAAAGCCTATAGTGTAGTAGGGTACACACAGGCATACCACCGGGATAGTTCCCCGGGAACTAATTTCTCCCCTGGGCCATGTACATGGTTGCATTCGCACCGGAATAGGAACTTTGAAGCTGCCGACAACGACTTCTTTATTCTTTACAAACACTAAAAACCGGTGAATGGAGGATGCTGTGATCGGAGATGTGTTTGTTGTGTGTCGTGGGTTTCATGATAATGGAAATGGATGTAAACGCATGATCTACACAACTGAAAGAGCAAAAAGTGAGGCTAAGAGATGAAATCTCCAATGACAACTTTCAGTATTGTCGAGGCGGAAAAAATAACACTGCAGACAACAAATAGGCTGAATGCCATTATCACTGTTTTTCATGTTCGTGAAGTAAAATTTTTTACACAGCTTTTTAAAAATGTTTGACATGTGTTTGACCAATCAACATAAACTTACGTCACTGATAGTTCCTACAGTGCTGGTTTAGACCCTACTCTTTAGTAGGAGCTGATTTAGTTTCCTCAAAAGGAGTTCCTAGAACAAAAATCGTTCCTAGTTCCTGTGGTGTGAACTCGCCAAAATCCATGTACGTCAGCCAATAGTTCTAGGAACTATAAAAAGGTTCCTCCACTGGGAAAGCCCCTAAGAGTGCGAGCAATGAATGAATAAATGAAAGTTTGGTTTTACAATCATAACTCCTGGATGGTCTGTCCTAAAATCACCAAACTCGGGTAAGACATAGTGCACGAGGGGCCCTTTCCAAATAACCCATCCCCAAGGTGGGGGGCCCTTGGGGACGGGACTTAGACGATCAAATGCATACCGTTTTTAGCTTTTATCTCAGAAATGTCCCGTCCAAATTTCACCGAACTTGGCTTGATCCTACGTCGGGATCAACCCTTTCAAAAGAGACCTCCCTCGAGATCTAACGTCGACGTTGTACAACGTAACTACACAATAACTAAACAGGTATAACAACATCGGTGTTGACATCCAAGGTAAAGACTGTTTTGATACTTTTGTACTGTTTTATTGTTAGTTTGTGGCATGCCGTGTCTGAACAGCACTCTGAGGTAAAACGTGAGCATTCTCTTTGCCATTTCGATCCCATCTCAACCAAAACTTGAAAATTACTTCTCAAACTGATCACAGGCGTACAGTTCGACCTATCGTTTTAAAAGATATCGTTCCTACGTTTGACCGTTGAGATGCTTAAGGACATTTTCATTTTTGCCTAAAACCTGCACACTCAGAAGTGCTGTCAAAGCTTTGCATGCTCCCGCTTATAATAACCTTCGGTACGACAAACACCCATTCTGACCCTTACGCAGACTTTTACTCGATGTTAAAATGTTTTTTTATGGGTGTGTGATTTGTACACGAAAGGTGTTGCGACATCCGTTGTAATTACGCTGTCACTGCATTGTCGTTATCGTGATGCTAGGCGATGAACAGCCATGACGCGACCCGTTTTTTCCCGCTCCAAGCTTAACTAGCCCTCACACTGCACCTGTCCCTAAACCTACTCTTAATCACAGTCCTCTCTTATACACCCCTACAGGTCGCACACCGCCATGATGGATTTCGAGGAGGAAAAAGAATTTGAGTTCCAACAATGGGAAACCATATTCGTGGCATGCGAGGAAAACTACAACCTGACCGACGCCTTCTACGCACACAACACTGTAGAAGAGTTTCTATGCAACAAAAGCGTCAGGATCCTAGTCTTCCCCACAACTGTCCAACAGCCGAGAGAGACGCTCGTTTGAGTTTGACCTCGACGGATTCATCGTACAGATGAACACTTTGATGGGGCTGAAGGTGGGACTGCACTACCTGTCCGTGGGCAAGGTGGTGGGAACAAACCTGCAACACCATTGGCACAGCCTCAAAAAACACCTGCCCCTCGCCGACTACAGCGCCGCGGGGGTATCCATGCTGACTAAGACCTACGGTCACATCTTGGGCTACATCGACGGAGGATACCAACTTAGCGTCAGCTGCATTACGGCAGAAAGGTCGCATCCGCACCCTGTCTTCCAGTTGGAGGTCTCAGCCAGGGCCAATGCCACTCACGTCATCAATTCTGTCTTTGCGAAAAAGCACAAGGTGCTGCCTCCGACAGAGATGCAGCGTCAAGACCAACCTCAACAACTTGGGGCTGATGAACGTCCTACACCAAGATTTTCTCCTAATGTTGATAAGTAGACAGGTAGACAGTCAGGGGTGTTGTGCTGCTTTGCTCTGACAGGGCAGCTTCCTTAGTGTTGTCATCTCTGAGGCTTCTCAGTGCAATAGCTGACCGTGGCCTCAAGGTCATCAGAAAAGCTTCCCTTAGACCGGGATCAACAAAGCTTGTCAAGTCCATCACCTTTTTTGCATCTTCAGTGTCCCTAGACTCAAGATCTGACTTCATTAACCTCTTTAGGTCTTTGGTGAGGGCACGGTCTTCATTTTTCACCTGAAGAATGTCTTTCACCCTGTGGAAGTTTTTAATGTTGTTTATATGTCTATGTGGTGTTTTTAATATTCTTTAAGACAAACCATGTGCAAATTCATAAGTCAGCACGATTGCTTGAGTATTTTATGTTTGAAACTGCAGTAAACGAAAAGACTGTCTCAAACCCGCAGTTTGAAATCTGTGGTGTTTGTGGCGTCACAGACTACCTTGTAACCAATCACAATAACGTGCCAGCAGGCTTTAGCATATCATTAACTACGACTGCTCTGCAGCAGGAAAGTCTCGAGAGAAGCCAGGTTATCCTGGTATATTTTCTGTTGATATGAAAAATTGTGTAGATTTAGCAATATAACGAGTCTATTACGATGTTATGATGAACTATATGCATTTCTCCACTGATGACCTGAGTTGTTCAAAGCATTTGTAAGGATACTGATTGTTAGAAAGCAGCTGTCTGACTCGCGAACGGGAACGTGGTTTGTGTAACATTAGCAACACATTATTAGCTGTTTGATAATATAGTCAAGCAAAAAGCTAATCATATCAATTCATATTAATTAATGACAGAACCGTCGCAAGGGCTGTGCCAAGTGTGCGAGCGCACAGGGGCTCACACCAAAGTAAAGTGACAGTTGACTTGAAGTAAAGCCAATAAAGTTCATGTTTTTGTCCTTCGAAATATTTTAATACTATAAAACATAGCTAAAACAATATTGCTCTGAGCGTGTGCGTGTGACTGTGATTCGTGTGCACATGTCAGTCAGTGTGGAATCGCACATCAAGTTCTATTCATTCCATAATAAATTCTGATTTTGGCCGCCTCTGGAATGGATCAAACCATAGATATTAGCCTACCTGACAAGTTCAAGTAAATACGCTGGAAATCCGCGCTCATTCAAGGATGTGCATTTATTTCATGTACAGAGAAGGAACGGGCACCTGCAGGATCTCATCTGAATGTTTTTTTTTTAAATCTGAAAACTCAAAAAAGCAACGAAATTGTCAAACATCCATTTAGCACATGTTCACAGAGGAAAACGTCTGCTTGTTCTCTCGATACTGTCTGTTTTACTGAGAAATCACTTCAGGTGATTCAGTGAGAGAGCAGTCCAAACAAATGCAAGTGGATTCAGACGGTTTTCCAAAAGCGTTTTACCAATTCATAATTTAGAATACAATTTAAGCGTCAAAAATATGCGAGCAGTTCAGTTACACAGCTGTTAAACTGAATATACGAACCGAAGCAAGCTTTTTTCTTAAATATCCACAACGCAAACAACAAATTGCTCGTCACTACAGCAACAGTAGACTCTCTGAGCTGGCGTGAGCGAGTGGAGGCGGGGCTAATTTGCATATTCATTGATCCGTGTATATTAAATGAGGCAAGAGTGTAGAGTTACATTCATGCTATTTTTAGGCTTGAAAAAAAATTCACTTGAGTTTTTTTTTTTTTTAAATGTCATTTTGGTGATCAAAGATGAGTTTTAAGGGATAAAATATTTGACTAGAGGGGGACTTTAAGACTTGCTCAATGAGGGCAATATCTGTATCCATGTACATGATGCCAGAATTTTGTTGTATGAAGTGTTCAACAGACCACTAAAATCAATGATGTCATCATCTTTTTGTCCAAATTTGCTCAATTTGAGCATTAACTCCACATTGAATCCATTGTGGTATCAAATCGAATCAATGACATGAATTGTAATCGAATTGAATCTTGAGGCCAGTGACGATTCACAGCCCTACTTCTCTCACTGATTTCCAAACAGCTGTAAATATTAGATGTTTATTGGTAAAATTAAGGGTTAATAAATAAATGTTAACCCACTATAGAAATTACACTATAATTTTGGGAGTTTTAAACAAGTGGATTGAGCTGCTTATGGTGGCCATGCTGGAGCATTTCTGAGCCTCAGCCTGATGAGTGAACAGTGTCCACTTCATAGCACAGAAATCGCACTTGTGAAAGTTACTAATGATCTGCTTATGGCAGCGGATTCTGGTCAGCTGACTTTACTTATTTTGCTTGATCTGAGTGCGGCCTTTGATACAATACGATACATCACATAACATCCTCCAAGAGAGGCCAGCCTGTCAAGTGTATTGTATTATGGACACCTGCATGTCTTGGTTTAGATTGATTTGTACAAACAGAAAGATACAAAAACTTAAGATCTAAGCCATCGCAGGCTACCACTGGTGTTGCCAAAGGCTCAGTCTTGGGTTGTTATAGGATGGTTGTTTGTGGGGGTCAAGGTTTGGTTGTGTAACACCTGTTTGTGAGCACTATTGAGGTTTGAGTTTTAGACTACAGATGTGAAGGTTTCTTTCTGTAAAATATAGCAACATGTAGATTTAGATAGATATCTTTGCATTAAGTGATCACAATGAATTATTACTGTTTTCTATTGAGAAGCAGATAATCCCTGCTGAAAAAGCAATGCTGGTCACCAGCACTATACCAGCATAAACCAGCCTGGACCAACATCGAATTCATGATGGTTTATTCTGGATTTTTCAGTAGGTTCGGGTTAAATGTTACATGAGGGACCCACTCCATGGCAAATAAAACCATGTTACTTTATGACACTTACATGACATTCTTAAAAAAATATTAATTTCTGTAGATCTGGACATTTTCATTCAGCTTTGAGAATGAAACCAACCTGTTTGTTCCTCAGTATGTTCTTGTTTCACACTGAATGCTTCTTCAATCTTTACATCTTCGCTCTCCTCTTTAATAAACACCATCTTTGTTTGTTTCTCAGTGTCTTCTTGTTTCACTCTGAATACTTCTTCAATTTTCATGTCTTCACTCTCCTCTTTAATAAACGCCATCTTTATAATAGTGTGTCACGTGGATATCGGTCGCTTCGTCAGGAGTTTTTCTGGATGTTTAGACATATTATCATATTTAGGATAAGAATAATTAACAGAAAGAAATATAATTCCAAACTAAATCTCAGGGTGTGTCTCAATCTCCCTAGTTTAGTAGTCAGCACACTAATAAGGGAGTTAAAAAAACAACTTAAAATTACCACTACAAATTCATGATCATAAATTTCACTTCATATTTAGTTGTGATATTTATTTGTATATATTGATTAGTAATTTACATTTAATATATTGCAATTTCATGGAAATATATTGGTCTTGCCAGTGACCGAATTCGTGTTTACAATAAACTAATTCACAATATTAGGAGCATATAACTCATGGGGATGCTCTTTACTCACACACATTTACGTTCATTAATGCTGAATTAAGCATTGCATTGAACATAATGTTATTTTAAATCATAAATCACTCATTTACACCGCTAGTAAAAGAAAAAATGTATTGAACTGAAACACTTAAAATGCTTAAAAACACAAACCTTTCTTTAGTCGAATCACAACAGATAGCGGCAGCGCGGCGCCGCCTTATGACGTCACACCGCCGTACCAAAATAAAAGTCCTGTTCACATGCTGCGGTCTAAAATCACAAAAAGTGAATAAAAATAATAAACATAAATAATAAAACATATGTCAGAGGAATTTATATTTAAATTTTTATGACAGGCATATTTAAATGCATGTTGTCCAATGGTGTTCTGAAAATAACTAACAATGAAAGAGTGAGTACCACATCCAGTATGTGAGATTCTGAAGAGACAAAACAGTGATGTTTGGGTGCAGAAATCATTTATACCTGGGAACAGTTTAGTTGTTGTTGCCACAAAATAACCACGTGTTTGTAATTGCAATTAAATTCTGTCAACATTAGCATGATTAATAACTGAATCTTTGTAAAATATCTGACCTTGTAGGGTTTTTAAAGTCATTATGAAAGCAAAATGAACAATTCTAAAAAAAAAAAAAAAGAAGAATAATAATAATAAAATAATAAAAATTGAATATTGCAGTGATTATTGTAAATGATTTATCTGACCACACCATTCATTTTTAATTCATGTGCCCTCATAATCTTTAATCAAAATAACTTCTCCCTCTTGCAGAGACTTTTCTTTTCTGATGACATATTCATAGGCACGAGGGCGGGACAACCTGTCACTCACATGACATCACAATAAAAGCAAACCATAATCATCCAATCAATTCCTATCCTACTTTTTTTTTTCTTTCTTTTTGGTAGTTCCAGAAGCCATTTTACTCAAATATACATCACAATTGGGAAGAAAAGACTTTTGCAACTTCCATTTCTTGCCGACTTTAATCCAGTAAGTTCTTATCAATCTTTTCCAAAGGTCAGCATGTGTCGTTCCAACTCTTTCTAATCTCTCAGGGTGACTAGTGTTGCTTCAGACAGACATATTTCTCATATATCCTAATGTAAAAAAGAAGCCACTTCTTCTGCCAGGGCCTGAACCTCTACTTTGGCGTCTGGATCATTCACAGTTTGCCTCGCCTCAATGAGAGCATTCCTGATCTCTTTCACTTAGTGCCTGTAATTCTTTGCACTCTGCTTTCCCATCTTACATCACTCCAGGACTGTGAGATGGACATGATTTAAAGGTCCCCTAGAATGTCAATTTCACAACATGTAATATAAGTCTCTGGTGTCCCCAGAATGTGTCTGAAGTTTCAGCTCAAAATACCCCATAGATTTTTTATTATACCATGTTTTTTAACTGCCTATTTTGCGGTGGGAGGAAAAATGCTCCGATTTGGTGTGTGTACACCTTTAAATGCTCGTGCTCCCCGCCCCCAAGCTCACGACTCCATTAAACATGGCATAAATACTACAGAAGTTCACAATATAACTCTCAAAATGGATCTTTACAACCTGTTCGTGATGCAGCATATCAGATCACGTAAGTATGGCATGTATTTTGTGGATGTTTGTTAAAATTTGATTCTGAATGAGTTTGATAGTGTGCTGCACTGCTAACGGGGCTAAAGCTTCACACTGTTCGAGACACTCAATTAAAATGAAGATGCTTTATAAACTATAGAGACTACATGCGTTTTCGGGTTAAAAATGAAAATAACGACATGGCTCTGGTCTCCGTGAACACAGTAAGAAACAATGGTAACTTTGACCACATTTAACAGTACATTAGCAACATATGCTAACAAAACATTTAGAAAGACAATTTACAAATATCACTAAATATATCATGATATCATGGATCATGAACATATCTGAAAGTGATGTGTGGGATTCATCTTCTTTTCTTTTTTTTCGCTTATCAGCGCCAGACAGTTTTTTATGGAAGCATATGGGTAGCAATATTCAACTTGAAATGTAATATGCAAAATGGCAATGCATTTCTGTATTTAAATTTACATTTCACTTTCCAAATGATTTCATTTATTTCAGTAGGTCCTTACAGCCTACCACCGCAAAAGAAACAAAACCCACAACGACACTGACCAAGCAAATAAATATAGTAAACAATAGGATAAAAGCAACAAATTATTGTCATAGATTTTGCCACAAAATATGATTTATTGTGTCCTGAAACTGCATAGTCTCAATAAGCCTCTGTTACTAGTTCACTTCTCAAATGACATTTTGGAATTAGCAACGGAGGCTTGGGATGAGATGCGTAAGATATTAGTCCCACACAAGAGCGTTTTAAGAACAAAAATCTGACAAATGTCTTGAAATACAACATTGGAACAGTGTGTTGAGGTGTGTTAACCGTAGTATAAGTGGAATAATTGACTCTGGACCGCTGAATTAGAAAATAATGCCACTTCGCGTTGGGGCGCATTACCACCTCGGGTGTGCATTATTTTCTAATAATTCAACGGCCCGTCATCAATTATTCCTTACATATTCCATTACAGTGAAAGTCTTTTGTTCTGGCAGTCAGTAAAACAAATCTCCATTTATTTAAAACTCTAATATCTTGAATTTGGGGGCTTTTTTTAAATTAATTTAAACAAGCAAAGTGCATATGATTGTAGTGCAGGTGTGGACATGAAGAGGATCCATCTGTATGGAGGACCAAAACCTGCAAAAACAGTAAATAAATAAATACATAAATAAGAAATGTAAAAAAAAAAACCCAAAAAATAAATAAATTAGTATTTATACTTTTATTTCCTTATTTATGTATAACTGTATTTTTCCCACATTTATTTATTTATGCATTTATTTATTTCCAATTGTAACATTTATTTATGTATATATGTATTTATGTCTACATTCATTTATTTGCACATTTTTTTATTTCTACATTTCTTTGTCTGTGTGCTAATGAGGAGGGCGTGGTTTACTTCAGACATAGCAATCGAGCTCAGAGTTGCAGTGCTTAAGCTTCGAGGCCACACCGACACCTTGTGGTGTGACTATACGAAACCCAAGAGGTTGCCCCTGGAAATCAATTTTATAGGGGGAAATCCCACTTCTTAATAGAAAAGTTTGTCTTTTGCTATCAACATTGTTTTTGGAAGGTAAATTAAAAATGCCCCCACCCCCTCCGAACAGCATTCGCATATCCCTCAGGACTAGAGTTGGGTATCGAGAACCGGTCACAAATTAAAAAAAAAAATGGGGATTCGATATGATGCACGTATTTGATCCTGTTTGATTCACCAGTGAACATTTTACAGTTGTATCTATCTGCCAGGACCTGGGACAAGGACCTTAACTCATTATGCACATGCGCATTTCATTACAGTCGGCACTATGACCGCAGTAAACATTCAAAAGTTTGTTTAAACTTTGAAAAAAATGATAGCATTGTCAAAATCCCACAAAAATAGAAAAGTCTCAAAATAGTTTAGAAGAGGTGGTGGGAGAGGGAGGTTGGGCGGGGCCAGAGAACTAGATATGTAACAGGCAGAAAACTAACCTCTCCTAAATCAAAACAGATATCCTCAGTGCTTGCCAATAACTCACTCTCAGTGACGGGAGGGTGGGTGGGGCTCACTTCCATACCCTCGTATCCCACTAGAACTCCCTCGGCGACAGATGGTGCAGCCGGCTCGCACACCTGGTCAGTCCCGCGTTGCTCAGGCTCCGTGATGATGTTCTGCTCGGTCGTTCTAGTTGGCGCTGGCTCAAACATCGTGGCAAAGTCCCTCTCACGGGCTGCATGGGCTCATGCTGCCGATCCTCGCAGTCAGGGTGTTGATGGCTGGGCACTGGGTAGCTAGTGGGGCTGGTGTCATCGTCGTCAACGATGTCTACTGTGAGCGGCGAATCACAGGACACCAGCACCCACTCTACATATTCGGTGAAGCTCCCTCTAGGCCCTTCCCCGGACAGCTGCTCTTTGGTGCTGGTGTTGAGGCCGGCATATAGGAAGCTGCAGAGGCAGTTGTCCAGGAAAGTTGTAGCTGGTACGAGGCGGAGAAAATCTTCCAAACGTGCCTCGAGGCAGCGGTCCTTCTGCTTAAGGCATAGCAGTTCGACTGCTGTGAAGTGATCCATGTGCAGAAAAAAACCCAAAACATGTAGTCACAAAAATAAAACAAAAACACTAACAACAAAACACGCCGCTTATCTTTTTTAGGTCGGGTCTATTGTAACGTGACACCAACCAGAGCCTCAACAGATTCTTTTTAAAGTGCAATATGTGGACAGTTAATACTTCAAAATACTAAAACTAATGTACCTGTTAGTGTTTGCTGATAGTAACACTGAATAAAACAAAATCTTCATGCTGAACACAAAAGAAGATATTTTGGTAACCAAATGTTGGTAATGTTGGTTACCAAACAAGCTTTTTTTTCCATGCTATGAAAGTCGGGTTCCATCAACTGTTTGGTTACCCATATTCTTCAAAATATCTTCTTTTGTGTTCAGCATGAAGAAAAAATTTCATACAGGTTTGGAACAACTTGAGGGTGAGTAAAGAATTTTCATTTTCGGGTGAACTATTACTTTAATATGTAGTATTTGGTCCATTTTTGGTCCAGTTTTTCTATATTTTATTTTATAGTTAACATTTATTTTGATGACAGAATTTTCATTTTTTTAAGTGAACTGTCCCTTTAAATTTGAAAAATAAATGCAAAATAGAAGCATTTTCACTGATCTCAGATTTTGAACCTCATTTTATATCAAAGTTTCTTCAGAGCTGACAGGCTTTGAAGGTCAAAGATGGTCTTTGAATATGAGTAAGTGTGAATGGAAGATTTATATATAATAATGTGGCCCAAACACCTTTGACAGGTGTAAAGAAGGTTTTTTCAGCTGCCTTTATTATACTGCTGTCAGACTGCACCCGATTTTACTCTGAGGGTTTTATGTAGCAACACAGAGGTAAGCTATACAGGCTTGTGTAACAGATGTTTACATACACTCCATAAGACAACAAGTTACCTGGATGATCCACAACTGTTTTCATGTTTTGTTATAGTTTGTGAGTCCCTTGTGTTCCCTGAACAGTTAAACAGGATGATGTGTAAATTTTGTTTAAAGATCATATTTTTTTATTCAGTACTGCCCTTCAGAAGCTAATACTTCCATGTTTCCCAGAAGACAAAATAATTACAATTTACCCTGTTAATGCAATTCAAAAAGTTTACACACCCCAGCTCTTGATGCATTGTGTTGCATCAGTTAAAAAAAAAAAAAAAAAAAATTACCCTCTGGTGCTCTTTGGTAATTTTACATTGTGTTTTCTTTTAGAATTTACTTAATTGGAATTGTACGAAACTTGGTAAAGGTTTTGACACTTGCTATGTGAACACACTCACACAAAAGAAGAAAAAAAAAATCGAAAAGGTTGAATGACAAAAATAGTCACACTTATGCTCCTCACAGTAAAAATGAGCGCATTGGAAATGAATGGAAGATGAATTTCTTCTAGTGGAAACGTTTGGTACTGCAGCCAAAAAATCTTACTGAAAGCTAGTTTTTTGAGATATCAAACTCAAATTTAGAACACAACTCCTTTTCGATTTATGGCTTTGATTTTATAGCAGTTTTAGAGTAAAACGTGTTTTTGAAAATATACATTTCATATAAAAAGTGCATTTTTCATAAAATAAACTTAAAATTCTGTAACTTTTTGTTAACTTTTAAAAACTTTTTTCACTTCAGCACGTGAAGAGCACCAGAGGGTTAAAGGTTGTCTGCATTTTTTCCTTCAAGAAATACTGTTGAATATTGATGTTGTTAAAAATAATATGCAGAGGAAAAACAAGTCCTACGTTTGGTGGAGACTTTGCATTACATACCTTATTAGTATTCCAAAGTATTTAGATTACGTTACAAATTACCTTTTAAAGCATGTATTTTGTAATCTGTAGAGAAATACTTTTTAAAAGTAACCCTGCCAAACCTGCATACATTTGGATTCAGAAAACAAAAAAACAGTTAAACAAAATAAAGATTCTGAAAGCTTTGGTTTGAAGTTCATTTTAATTTGTTATGGTTTAACAGAAGGAAAAATTGAAAAATGGCATTTTATGAATAGAAAGTTCGTAAGAGACACAAGAAAATATAAAAGCAAAATATGATGCTGAATATAAAATTAAATTTGTCTTCCTCTCGTATGGTGTCCATCATCACACTCAAAGCTCTCTGTCAGATACTGTATATTACTGGACTAATGTAGTGAACAGTGAATGAGAGTACGAGATGATTTCGGGTTCAGAGAAAAAACAGCAGCTGGTACCATTAAAACCAGAACTCAACAACCAATGAAATTATTTTCTTACTTTTCCTCTTTATTTGCCTTTATCATGTTTTAAACAATACATTTATAGTGGACAGAATAGTAAAATTGCTTTATTTTGATGATATATGGGCCAGAATTAGTGCAAACTGCTGTCCCACAACCAAAATACACATTTAAAAAGCATTTAAGTATTCAAATTTTAGATGTTTACTAAGATCCGTCTATTATCTATTGAAAATATCATAAACTTAATATAAATAAATTCATCATTTATTGGGTACTTTTAACCTAACCATTAAATTTCAAATTGTGAAAATGATATTAAATAATTTTTGCAATTTTTCCATTATTTTTAAAAATATATTTTTGATTTTTTTTTTTAAAAAAAGTAAAGTTATAAAAATATATTCTATATTTTATTGTTAAACTATGAAACTTTATTGGCTGAGACTGATTTTAACCACACCCCTACATTTATGATCAGGAAATATTCGTGTCCCTCCCTCTCATAGCCTCTAATAGTAGATGTACCATCATTTTGAGTTAAATGTGTCCAAAAGTCTGAAAAGCTGTGTGTAATATCAAGGAACGTCACTACCAAACACCTTTTTTCTGCAATTAAGCAAACTTTTTTGGGTGTTTTTCAAATTTTTTTAGTTTAGCTAGGTAATCATGTGCCGATTATCATCTTTAAACCTGGCTGGAAAGTATCTAGAATTGTCACTACCGTACAGAAACAGTCATGACTGAAACACGTCATCATTGTTTTGGTAGTGACAAAAGGGAACAAACCAAATTTTAGTGCGGTTATGCAAATCATTAGTATTTTAATATGTTTTAGTAGTGTTGTGTTTAGTATGCGAGTTAAAATTCTGTAAAGTGATGTGATCGCTACTAGCAGTCACGACAAAAACATAGGATGTTTTGTAAAAAATAAAGTATACTGAATTATCATCTATGATGTTATGATAGTGTTTGGTTTGATGTATATTTAAACTAACGAATCCTTAACTTTGAAATCAGTATGATAAACTTTAAGCCTTTTATAATGAAAGACTGGATTCAAAATACAACAAATCTCATAATTTACTCTTGACACATTGTGAAAATTGTACTTGTTATTGATTTACCTGCGAAAACCGTTTTTAAAAAATAGCAAAAAATATATTTACAAAGAAGATGTAAACAAAATCTTAACAGGCCAACGTAACCCTTCTTATTAAATTATGTATTATTGTGTTTCGGTAGTGACAAATAAACTACTGAGAATAAACATTTAGCAAGCTACTTTTAAAAACCTTTGGATAGCACTTGCTATTTTCTAAAAAGTTTTTGTTCTTGGAAAAAGACACTGGTGAAATGTGTGAAGAATCAAACACATACCACAAGCTTATCAAGGAATAATGTCATTCAGAAACCAGGAACCCTGACAACAATGCATAACCAATTGTGATGTTTTATTAAAATTTAAGGGCGAGGCCGGGAGGAAGGAGGAACGCACCGTCATAGAGTCCTTGCCCCTGTGGGAACAGAGTCTGCCTCCATGGATGCTCGAGGTGGCGGGCTGGAGAGAGGGGGACGGACGAATTCGCTGCCAACCGCCTGGGGAGTGGAGAGGCGGCTGCCTGCAGTCCATGAGGGAGCGGAAGAGTCGCCACCGTTCTCTGAGGCCGGAGCCTGTCCCAGGGAACGGGGGACTCCTGCCGGCTGCCCGAACACGGAAGAGCCGTCTCCTCGCGGCCACCAGGCAGTGGAAGAGTATCGAGCCGCCCACTGAGGGCTCTCCAGCGGCGCCACCAGGCATCACGGAGGAGCTCACCCAGCAGGTGCAGGACTGGATGACAGTGCGTTTTGGGATCCAGTTCCCACCTCCTTCTTCCCTGATCTTACTAACCTCGCTATGCACTTTTTAAAAATCTGATCTGTTGTTTTTATCTGTGCACTTTTAATATTAGCATATTTTAAAAGTGCACAGATAAAAAAAACGATCTGTGCATATTTTTTTAAAAATCTGTGCACCATTTTTAACTGGTGCTGTGCATTTGTTGTTACTTGTGCACAAGTTCCTCATTGAGGATTGCCAGCTGCCTCAGGAAGTCAATGTCGGGCTCGATGTATTTCACCTTTACCAGATAATCAATGGCATCCTCCACAGTCATGTTTTGGTGGATCATGAGGTATGCCAGAAAAAGTGTCGGAGCGTACTTGACACCATCTGTGCAGTGAATGAACACCTTATCTGTGGAAATAAAAACAGAAAGACAGTCAAGAAGAGTCCCAAACAGTCTGTCACTGCAGAACACTTAAAAGATCTTACTTTCTGAGTTTTTCTTGGCCTTGTGGATAAATTTGGCAGCTGGCAAGAAGTATTTGCTGATGTTGGAAGCCTTTGTTGTAGGCAAGCCACAATAACGGATCTTCATGCCTCTGTAATAACTGGCCCCGGTGTCAACTGTGTCTTTCATGTCTTTCTCCCATGGCATTCCCAACAAGATCCTCAGTTTCTTTTTCATAGCCGCAGCATTCAGGATGTGAGTAATGCCCAGCTCTTTCATTCTCATTCGGTCCCTCGTTGTCTCTCTGCACAAGAACACAAGAGTCTAGATTAGTCTTTGGAAAATGAGGATTTAAAATGTAGAAATATAATTGTGTTTGATTCCTGTTCATACTCCTGCATTACATTATTAATCACATGGTTTATATTAGTCAAAGGTGGGTTGTAGACTTACTCATTTCCAATGAAGATGTTGTTCCAGACCTGAGTGACAGGTTTGTAACGCACTGTACAGGCCTTCACACGCTCTTCCAATTGGAAACATGGATCCTGCTTGGAAGTGCTTGCTTTAGGTCTTCGCACAGCACTGCTTGGACCTGGGACACATGATTCATCTGAATCAACCAGATCCAGATCAGGTTCCAGCTCAAGAACAATTGGAACCAGGTCACATGATTCATCTGAATCAAACAGATCCAGATCAGGTTCCAGCTCAGGAACGCTTGGAAACGGGTCACATGATGATTCATCTGAATCAAACAGATCCAGATCCGGTTCCAGCTCTGGAACGCTTGGAACTGGAACACTTGAATGCTTGATAGCATCCAAATCCATTTCAGGTTCCGGCTCAGGAGTGCTCGCCTCTGGAACAGTCAGATCTTTCCCAAAAAGCCTTTTGAAGAATGCACAAATTTTGTGCATCATCTTCTTCTTCACTTTAGTACTTTCTGAAAAAATAAGAAAACAAATAATATGATATCAGAAACATCTCCAACCACAGATCAAACATGAATATTTAGTCCAACTTGAAAGTCATTTGTGTTTGCATCTCATTTGTTCTGTACACACAGTTCAGGAATTTAACAGGTAATGATAACCGCATCTCAAACGTTCTGTTGATATTTACTTTTTGGGCTGTTCTCCTCAGGGGTTTCAGGAGAAGCGTCCATCTTCAGATCTTCAGACACCAGTGTAGGGCTCTTCAAATCTGAGATGGCATCATCAACGTCAACCTCCTGAATTAATGGCTCGGAACTGCTTGGACCTGGGACAGTTGACTCTGGATCAACCAGGTCCAATTCAGGTTCCGGCTCAGGCACTCTTGGAACCGGGTCACACGATTCCTCTGGATCAGCCAGATCCAATTCAGGTTCTGGCTCAGAACTGCTTGGACCTGGGACAGTTGACTCCTCTGGTTCAGGTTCCGGCTCAGGAACACTTGGAAATGGGACACTTGATTGCTCAGTATCGACCAGATCCAATTCAGATGTTGGCTCAGGAGTGCTTGCATCTGCAAAACACGCTGGCTCTGGAACAGCCGGATCCCTCCAGAAAAGCCTTTTAAGGAATGTGCCAATTGTGTTCATCCACCCTGAAAAAAAATAATAATAATAATAATAGTATGTTATTAGAAACATTTCTAACAACATATTACCCTAGTGAAAAAAAATTGAATATTTGAAATACATTTATTTTGTGCTAAGTATCCTACTAATGCATTCCTACATGTTTATGTGATAAATAAAAAATACCCTGCAATTGCACTTATGCTATACTAAACTGAAATACTTAAAGTCTGCTAAATTGGAACAACTAATTTTGTACTTAATGCACTTTAATTGTGTTGAAGTAGTGCTGAGAAATACTGAAGTATATTTGATTGTGCTAAAGTGGAACTATTGCAAATATACTTTAGGTACACTTTAAATATCTTGCATTTAAAGACTGATATTATACAAACATCATAAAATCATGATTAATAGTGATATTTTCAGCATAATATTAAGAAATGTGCATTGTGCAATAAAGAAATACACCAAATAAAGTTTAATATCATTAAACTTAACATTAATATAATTATTTTATATCAGCAAGTCTTAAGTGATGTGTCAATACGTATGTCAATGGATTTGAAGTATACAAAGTATGAAATATAAAGGATCTTTGCTCGGTTTTCTGTACATAATTTGAATTTTTGTTTTTTGAAGTTTTATTTTTTATGCTACTATGTACGCATTGCAATGTTTCTTGACAACCGTATTAAACTGCATGACTGAATCTGAAATTGCAATGTTTGACATTATGAAAATGCTGCTCAGAGATGGCATAAATGTATTTACACAGACATTTTAACTGCATATTGTTGTTATACAAGGGGTCAGAGCAGGCATAATTTAGTCTGGCTTTTATGTTGCATTGCGTCAGAATTTTGAGCAAGCATAGAACAGCCTTAACTCAGCTGTGTAAAGACGCCATTTCTATTTGCATCTAATTGTAATGTTGCATCACAAACGCTCTGTTGACATTCACCTGTTGGGCAGATCTCAGGGGCTTTAAGAGAAGCATCCATGCCACTGCTGCTCTCTGCCACTTCGGTTGAAGGCCCTTCTGGGTCAGTCAGACCTTCACACACCCGTGACACCAACTCTGAGACGACATTTTTGACGTCAGTCTCCAGCTGCTTCTCTTTCGCTCCACATTCACAGACTGATGTTGTCTTGATCTCATCAGCAACAAGCTGCACAACATTCCCCTCCAAAGCGCTGTAACTGACTGAGATGGCATCATCAGTCTCAGCCTGCAGCTCCAGATGGATCTGTGCCGATGGATCGGTACCGATAAGGTCGTAGATGGCATCGGTGATCTGAAACTCCAACTCCACGTCTTCCCCATCTGGTACCCAGCAACTGTCACCGCAGTAGAATTCACCGTTAAAGTATATCTCCATACACACCTCTCTGTAGTTTGTAGCCATTGTATGTGTATCCATTGCTGACAAATCAAAAGAAATCTGATAATCAGATGTACAGTTGTTGTCAAACAATATAAGATACAAACTGCAAGTGACTCTGTACAGATTGGCAGGTAAACCGTATGTATGTACACTAAAACACGAAAACTGGATGAATAGATGCTGTGAAAAAAAACTGGCAGCGCGCAGCATTAAATAGGCTACTGTCTGTGACGTCAGCAAGGACGCAATTACGTTCCACGGTTGCCATAGAAACGAATTGTTTGGCGGATGGCGGTACGCCGAGATCGATTCAAATCAACAGCAGATGAGCTCAACGGTATGTTTCGCGGATTCTCTAATAATCTGTTATATTTTTAATATAAATTAAATAGTTAAGAAAAAATCCCCTTTACTGACTCGATTTCAGTCACCTTAATGGTGGCTCTATCGTTGATTTTCGAGTAACGTTTCTGTTTGTGGTTATGTCAGCGACTCTCCAGCGCCACAACATTAAAAAAAATCATATTTACCACATTTGTGAATGTAATTCTGAAGTCTGAATTTAATGTGATGATAAAAACATAGCGTTCGTCCTTCTATTGAGCTGTCCTGTCCTGGCGAGCTGCATGCCAAAACAAACAACGCTGTAGTCCGATTCACGAGCTGCTGTGAAGTGAATGTGCAGAAAAAAAACCCAAAACACGTGATCACAAAAATAAAACTACAAAACACGCCGCTTATCTTTTTTAGGTCGGGTCTATTGTAACGTGACACCAACCAGAGCCTCAACAGATTCTTTTTAAAGTGCAATATGTGGACAGTTAATACTTCAAAACACTAACACTAATGTACCTGTTAGTGTTTGCTGATAGTAACACTGAATAAAACATATTTACTTAAAATTAAGTCAATTTAGAAAACAGCAACATTACAAAAACAAATATTGAAAAACATGAAATATCAATATCACTGCTACATCAAATATTTCATTTATATTTCATATATTATTATTATCATATATGTTAATCTATATTTCCCCTCACTGCCGGAAAAACTTGAAGAATCATGAACGTATATAAGCGGCAGGTTTATTATGAAAATATTGTGCAAATAATGTGTAATCATGTAATCCATAAAAAGTAACTGTAGTCTGATTACGAGTATTTTAAAAAGTAGTTTACTCTAATTACAAGTACTTGATTTTTGGAATCTGATTACGTAATCCAGATTACATGTAATCCGTTACTACCCAGCTCTGGTGACCAATAAGAAAATGATATTTGTATCACAGAAATTCATTAGGAAACCATTCTAACATATACAAATTTGTCTGTGACAGGGCCTGACATTTTAGGGGTGAAATGCATTTAAAAATGTATTTTATTCAATCATAAAAACATACTGAGATGGCATAATATGTGTTTCTCATAGTTGAACATGTCCTCCATGTGACTCAACGTTCAGATTTAAGAATAAGATCTTTTTTCCCCCAAGATTTTTTATAAGTGGAAATGTACGTTTCTGGTAGAATGTCCCTATGGCTAATTTTCATCAATAAACTGTGAGCATAAATGTAAATATAAAAAAATATATATTATAGTCTATTTTTTTTTTTTTTTTTTTTCAAATACTGGTGTAATGTAATGTGTGCTGATCTGTTATAAGTGAGTTAGTTGAGTCTCATGCGGTGACTGACCGTGGCGTAATCAGAGTGAATCTGGTCCTTTTCATGCTTCTGGAAACTGACAGACGCGTAAAGGAGCTCATCAGAGGGGATTGTGGGTAATTGTGGAGTTGAACTTTGTGTGCGAGCGTCACCTTGTCTCTTGTGTCTTAATTTACACACAGTCAGAACGAATACACCAATCAGCAGCAGAATCACACACACACAAATGATGATTATGGAGAAATCTGAAAATAAAACACAAAAATGCAGTGATAATTAAAAAGAATATACTGTATTTACTACAATGAAATAATCTGGATTCACTCACTGATGATGTTGAGCTGAATTTTGGTGGTGGAAGTCAAATGTGTTTCTGCTCCACACCAGTAAACTCCAGCATCTCTCACGCTCACATCACTGATGCTCACTTTAAAAACTCTCTCTTCATTTCTCTCAGATGAACCATTCATTTCTGTAGATAAGCAGATGTGATTATCATCCTCTTTGCAGAAATAAACTTTATGTTCTTCTGGGATCTGACAGGTGATGTTGACTTCTTCAAGATGAGCAGATTCAGTCACACTCTTGGGATATTTTGCATCTATAAAATAAAACAATAATAATAAATAAATAATAAAAATCAGATCAGATACTTCATACATGCAAGATAAATGATTTAGTGTTCCTCACCGTCTGTGACGTGCAGCTGAAGTTCAGTGAAGCTCTCAGTATAGTGCGACACATTCACTCCACACCTGTATGTTCCTGCATCTGCAGCTTTCAGCTCTCTAAAAAACACTATCAAGACTCCTGCTCTGGTGTCGTCATATAAAGAAACATCTCCATTCTCCATCCATTTATCCTGAACTCCTGGATTTTTCCTCTCTGAACATCCATCTGATTCTTTACAGATGTATTTTGGCTTGGTTTTGTATTGAGGATGTTCACACTTGATCATCATACGACCTCCTGATAAGCTGCTCAATCTAGACACGCCCACTTTATCTGTCAATCACAAATATTACATCTAAGCAATTCTGCCAAAAACTTTTAGAAACTGAGAGTTTGTTCTACTTACTTATAATATGTAGATGAACAGTATTTATAATGGAGTAACTGTACGATTGTGTGATGACTGAAACTCCACATAAATAAACTCCTCCATCATCTGGTGTCACAGCAGAAATTCTCACACTGAAGATATTTTTCTGTTCTTCATCAGAAATACTGAATCTTTCTTCCTTCTTCCATGCGCTGTAAATCATCTCAATGGAGTCTTTTCCTTCTTTGAGTAATATCTTGTACTCATTCTTAAGATTCTGTGAATATTCACAGCTGAAGGCTGCATTTTCTCCCATATTCATCATCAATCTCTTTGACACTTTACAACATGAATCTGTCATTCACAAAATAAGGAAATTATTTTCGTACGTAAAGGGTTTGAAATTACCAGTCGTTTTACAATGCAATGACTTCGATATAAAATGACTGACCTTCTTTCACAGTTAAAGTCATAGCGATGGATGATTCACCTTTAACCTCAATCCGGTAAGTTCCAGCATCTTGTGTGATCACATCTCTAATGTAGATTATGAGGTCTCCATAATCATTGCGAAATAAAGTGAATCTTCCTTCATTAATCCACTGATCATGTTTCGTTTGAGTTATTATTGTTGTATTCTGTAGCTTTTGCATGTATTTAGCATCATCTTTATGCCAAGTCTTCCATGACCTAACAAGAAGGCTTCCTCCAGAATATCCAGTGACATTAATGTGTTTCACTGCACCTGTCAATCAGAATGATACTGTGATCAGAAACCTCATGAACAGAAAACAGCATCATTACTGCAGTGATGAAAGAGAAAAGCTCTGACCTGAGATCAGGTAGAAAGTGAAGAAGATGAGGAGGATCTTCATTGTGAGTTGAGTTCAGTCTTCTTTACGCTGAATGTTCTCTCTGTCTCTACATCTGTCTGCTTCAGTTACTTCCTCTTTATTAGTAATGAGCAGCTTTACTGGCCCTTCCCACCATCAGCACTGACTGAAATATTACATTAATCACACTGAAAGAGCGCCACCTAGAGGAGGATACAGTGTCTGATACTGAGAGATCATACAGGTTTCATCTTTATATAAGGACTAATGACACTGAAGATAATTGATCAGCATTATTTAAATCTTCCACTAGAGGGCGACAGTATAATTTACATGTAACGTGTCTATAGGGGGCCTCAGTAAATTTACAAGGCAGCTTCACAATTAACATAATTTAAAATTAAAGGTTAAAACATAAAACAAGATATATCCCATTCAACCGACATAATTCATACATCTGGAAATATTACTCTTAAATAGAGAAACATCTTGAGCGATTTCATGTTTATTAAACATCTTCCTATGACGAAAAAATGCATCTGATACTTTTGTTTTGGCATTTATACTTTGAGTTTTTGACATCTGTAACCGCTGTAAGAAACAGACAGCAGCTATCAATCAAACTTCAGCATCACTGATGACAGTTTAACAACACAAACTGAAGAGTGAAATTCTGAGTCTTTTTATCTGCTTCCTGTCCTTCATGTTTAACTTTTGTTTTAAAGACATCTACATGAAAAAATAGTCCATGTAATTATCAAATATGATGTCAAAGTTTCATTCCTCCAGATTGACTCTTTCATTTCAAACTCACAGTCATTGTCATTTATAATTTATCAAAACAGAAAATTAAGAAACATACACCTACTCGATCAACTGCCATAACAAAAACTACAAAGATGATAATTTCTCTAAAACAAAGAAATTTAAAAAGCATTAAACACATATTTACCACTAGATGGAGCCAGAGGTTTCAATAAGAAGTTTGTGTTTACAGTCTCAGACAAGTTGATGCTCTCAAGGGTTTTTTTCATGAATAATGTTCAATGCCTTTGTTGTCTGTACTTAAATGATGAATTTCACAAAATGTCCCTTTATTTTCTTTTAGAAAATATATTGTTTGATATAGGCCTATTGCTAGACACGACGACAACTAAACTATCCACTGTGAAGGCCTCCTTCCCTTTCCTTTCCCTATGTATAGATACAACGTTATCAAAATGATTCCAGTTCACATGGATCCGCGGAAACGACTAATAATTCTGTATTATGCAGGCCAGACACGTAATTTGGCATGACACTTTGTAAAAAAGACTAAGCGTCTGTGCACATACACATTCAAACGCTCATACCTATAGGCTAAACACGTAAATAAACAGCAAGAACGTCTTCTGTTTTCAGTTAAAAAGTTGTCTTTTAAGCGGCCCCAAAGTTAATAATTAACAATTTTTACAACGGAAGTGATTCAATCAAAAACCTACTGTAGCTCAAAAGTAATCACTGCTTTGAAACAATCATCACAATCAAACAAGTATTATCACTGCTTTGAAACAATCCATATTGTAAAAAGCGCTATACAAATGAAGATGACTTGACCTGACGGCGTTTGGTTTTCAGCAAGTTATAGAGTACAATGTTTAATGTTCTTATTTATATAATGTAATAGGAGGCATTCAGTAATTTATCATAGTCATTTAACACTGTTGATAGATTTTGTTAAGATACTGCAAAATATTCATGAGCCTCGGCACGACCACTGGATAAATCACTGCTGCCAAGATCAAATAAAGTACCATAAAAGTAATTCATATGCTTTGTGATGTGTATTTCAAGTTTTCTGAATACATAAAACAGCTTTGTGTGAGACACAGGTCTAAATTTAATTGATTACTCACAGAAAATTCTCTCTGATCTGTCAGTTTAAATTTCGATTTTCAGCCCACCAAAACGGGCAGAGTTGACTGCCTATTCATCTCCTCACTGACTCTGAGACTACATCAACATCTGTCATCATGTGGGTGGGGGAACGGATTCTGACAGTTGTATGGTTTGCTGTCGGATTCTGTTCCCCCAATGATTCTCACACATGGAGTTTCTAATATTTATCAAACTGGTGCTGGCTAGTGTGCACTGATAGCCTTGTGGGCAGCGCACTGACATATAACGCTCTTGAGTTTCGGGCAATTTGAGTTCAAGTCCCGTCTCATGGACTTTTCTTGATAATGTCCTCCTCTCTCTCCCACTTTACTTTCTGTCTACATACTGTCCTATTATAATAAAAAGCTAAAACTGCAAAAATAAATCTTTAAACTGATGCTGGTCAAGCTCCATCGACACATGAGAGAATCAGCATCTTTAATACATCATTGCAGGGCAGAGACTGCAATGTGTTTTTGGCATATGAGAAAGTGTCCTTGTTCAGGAGAAAGCTGGATCTATGGGCCACTTGTGTGGAGAAAGGATGCTTGGACATGTTTCCCACGCTGGCTGATTTCATGAAAGAGGTGGTTGCTATTCTCTATATCGTTCACGTCTTCAGGTGGAGGATGACCTTTGTCAGTTTCTGACGTTACTACAACCAAAAATTAGTCTTCTCTGCGCAGCGAGGAAACAAATGTATACCACTCACTAAGGTAGGGATGTAATTATGTAAGCATATTAATTAATAGTAGAGATATTTAAATTTTGGCGTTGTTTAAAGTTACAGATCATCTGACTGTTTTGACTGGGATGGACAGTTCTTAGAATTTTAAATTGCTATAATCTGTGTTTTGTTTTTTTCATACGGAAGCATCATTGTTTTTGTTTCATTATTTTAAGTTTTAAAAACGTTGGTTGTGTCAAAAGGGAGGATTTTTTATTACTTTTATAGCCTATAGACTTTATTCTATATTTTATTCAGTTTTTCTCGGTTCACAGAAGCGCTACAGGTGCATGATGTGACGATGTGTGAATGATCGTGTTCTTTTTATGCTGCTATTTGCGCATGTAAAGCTGAAAAAAAAAACATTATTGTATGGTATTTTTAATGGGTCACAAACACCCATCTATTCTAATTTAATTGTAATAAATTGTAATTTAATTTTAAAATCTGACATTCTAATCTTAACAGTTTATGATTGACTAATGAGCTTCGGTTGTTTGTCAGTAAAATAATTTAAATGATCAAAATGCTCATTACAATTCTCCACCAGATTTACCAAGTTGTACGCAAGTTCACACTAACTCAAAAACTTGTGTACATGAGCTGAGACTTGACATGAGATTTGATTGTAGCCACCGCTCACGTCCATATTGATACATGCCAAGTTTTGCGTGGAAATGGCCGTACGCACTGGTTTCTGTCATACATTCGTTTCATAATTGAGGCCTATTGTGGCCTTGAGATTGACCTGTAGCAGCTCATTTTTTTGTCACAATCTGCAGTTTCCACAACGATGTGTTGGGGAATTACTCTTGAATACAATTTGTGGTTTGTGGCACATTGGACACTGCCATGTTTGTGCAACTTCAATGGCTGTTATCTCTGCTTTCTGTGGACTGATATTTTTCTTGTCAGATAGTTCTGCTGTTTTTTGTCAGATAGTTCTGCTTTGTAGTTTGTGTCAGCCTTTTCCATATCAGCGAATTTTGTAATCACCATGGTGGAATTATTTTCGTGTTGTCAGATTTGTGAATCGGTATGTGCAGTTGACATTGACAGCAGTGATGGTGTCGATCCACAGGTTTATCTGAACTGTTCCAGTCTGATCACTGCCGTATGCCTTACTTAACTCCATCTCCACACCTCTGACATTGATAGTTTCTGCTGGACTCACAGACATAATTTTGATGTTGAGGAATTTCACCTAAAATGAATGAAAATATTGAAACTTACTGTGATTAAAGAAGTACATTCTGTGACATTGTTTTTGTGTGTGTGTGTGAGATCGACTTTTTATTTGGTTTTAACACAAAATGTGTCAAGGCTGTGTAACGTCTCTGTTCCCTCCATCAGGGAATGAGGGTTACAACAGCAACCAAGACGTTCCATATCTGTCAGTCATGCTTGACGATACTGACAAATGGGGTCCACTGAACTGTGTTACAAGAGTTGGAGACGTGGAAATACACATATGGGCTGACCTGTTGGGCAGTGCTACATATGGAAGATCTCTGTGGTAGCTCCTGCCTAGACAGGTGTGGAATTATTATTGATGCAGAGAGGGGCAGAGCAAAATCTGCCCAGGGAAAGACATGGGTTTACGACAGGGAAACCATACCGTGGAAGAATACACATATGGGATTACCAAGAGGGAATCACAACATATGTGGCAACTAGACAAATACAGGGCCTGTCCAATCAGGCATGCATCTCAAGTACTCTTAGGTGTTGCCCAGCCCGCAGCTCTGCAAACAAGACATTGTCTTGCCGTGTGCAGTTACTGCATTAACCCCGGCTCAGAACTATCCTTGTGCAGTTCTTTGAGTGCTTTGGCCTGATGGACTTGCAGGATGGTCATCACATGCAGAGTGGAAACAGCCTGTCCAGCAGCATGGTAAGCCTTAGTAGCCAGAGCTGCCGTCATGTTACAGGCCTTGGACAGGGGATACGGACAGTTCCGCCAGGTGGCGGCCCTTTGCGGGTACAAGTGACCCACAATTGCTCGCTCCACCTGGGGAATCTCCTCGTAACCCCTGGCAGCCCCACCATCGAGGCTAGTGAGAGTGGTGGAGGCTGTGAAGCAACATCGGGCAGTAGAAGGTGCCTTCCACGACTTCTGCACCTCCTCGTGCATCTCCAGGGTGGAACGCGGCTGTGAGTGGGATGTCTGTGAAGACTGGCTTGGTGAAAGTGATCCTCAGGTCTCCCCAAGTGTTAACCTGATTGACACACTGTGCCCTCAGTGCAAAGGACCCGCACCATCATCCGGCAGCTCGACGGTACGCAGCATGCTAAAGGAGTGGGATGTCCGTGAAGACTGGCTTAACTGTGCACTGGATGGAAGGCAAGACACCACTTAATGCACTTTCCTCACCAGCAAGAGAGATCACTTCATTCGCAAACTATTTTAGAACAGGAAAAACGCTCTTCATGAGGCAATTGGAAGAGAGTAAATGCTGCATGCAATCACTCAGCTCCGAAGCAAAAATCTGAATGAGTGAATGCGTGCTGGCATCTTATAAACCCATTTGTTTGGGTGAGTGGCTTGGCATGTAAGTTCTACTCGCCAATTTCATAGGCCGTTCTCCTGCAACTCAAAGGTGATTCGGGCTCCCAAGTGAGACCCCATCTGTCAGTATCAACATACTGTCGAACGTGACTGACAGATGGGAAACTGGTGACACCTTTGATGACATCAAGGAGATACCCTTGAGAGGGGACCACATGCAAGAACACAGGCCATAGGAAAAACAGGCACATAAGGCCCATAAAAAGGACTTCTCTCCATTATTTCATAGACATTAACCCTTTACGTCTCCATAGACTCTCTGCATCTGCTAGACATGCGACATGCGACATGCTAGTCGATGAGTTGAATCAACTCCACAGCAACTACATAAATTTATCCACTAACCATTCAGAAACGTCCAGTTGCATTCTAAAAGTTGTAACTTCTTCCTGAGTCTCTCCATCAGTGTGTCCGACTCCGGTTTGAACAATGTAAAGCTGAACACTGTTACTGACAATCCTCATTTTGGCTGCGTGAGATTCTCCAGCTTTGTTGTTGTTGAGTATCTCTAGCACAAGCTTTTAAAGCTCCGCCTTTTTCTGGAAAGGGGGACGGGAGCAGCAGCTCATTTGCCTTTAAAGGGACACACACAAAAACAGCGTGTTTCTGCTCACACCCAAATAGGAGCAAATTTAACAAGCTATAATAAATGATCTGTGAGGTATTTTGTGTTGAAAATTCACATACATTCTGGGGACACTACTTTTACATATTACATCTTATGAAAAGGGGTATAATAGGTCCCCTTTAAATAAGGACAGTAGCATCATCAGAACATGTGCGACTTAAATTATTCTGTTGTAAGAAAGAGTAAAACTGTACAAAATTGGGAGACTAAGGTCCTCCCCGTCTGTCTCCATCTATTCCTTCCTCCCTGTGTCTCCATCTATCCTTCTATCTACTTCACAGAAATGCACTGTTCCACTTGGGTTTCAAAAATTCAAATAATTGCAAATTATTTCCTTTTTTTTTTAATCAAACACATAATCTCCATACCAGCCTGTCTTGCCACAAGCAACAAGATGAAGATGCACATTACAGGTGGAATCAGATAAGATTTAGGGTGCTTTCACATTAGCACTTTTGGTGCGCACCTGGGTTCGATTGACATCAGAGTTTGGTACTTTTGGATGACTGTCTTCTGAACTTGGGTGCGCACCCGCGAACCGTACCGCTTAAAAAGGGTGGTCTGGGGTGCGGTTCAAGTGAATTCCGGTACGGTTCGCTTCTGATATAAATGCAAACGTACCAAATTGGAGAAGTGAACCGCTATTAATGCCGTATTATTTGATAAAAATTTGTGTTTGTGTGTGTTTCACTCACTTTCCTGACAAGCCTGACTGACGTGCAGAGAGCTGTAGTGTAGACTTTCTCATTTCTGCTCGCCTTCAGTGTTCTACATTCGCAGCAGATAGACGCAAGTGCCTTTATGAACAAAACCAATGGTTCAAAAACAAAAATATAAAAGTGAGGAGAGCAACGTTATGCATTTTGCCGCCTTCTCCTGCGCCGTCATTACTAAGCAATGGAGTAAACAGCTGCTGTTTTGATGATGCAAGCGAACCGTGGGTCGGACCCAAATAATATAATGTGAACACAGTCCAGTGGGGCAACAATCGAACTCGGGTTCAGTCCAGGCAATCAAACCAAGTGTGAAAGCACCCTTAGGCTCGTTCTTCTTTGCTGCTTTAGCACATGAAACCAGATGTCTGAAAGGCCTAAAAAGAAGGAACAAAGCAAAAAAAAAAAAAAAAAAAAGTAGGTACATAACACAAATGCTGTTAGTTTAACATTCAGTTCGACTAAGCGTAGACATGAAAAATCAACTCATCTAATCCAAATAACAAAGCATTCACTGCAAAACTAATGAAAACAAGATACAACAGACAACCACACGCCCTTTCAGTTTATATTTTCAGTTTTGAGTATACTGCAACCATATTGTATTGTAAGTTCATTTCATGCCTTTTCCTTCTAGCTAAGGAACATTATTATAAACATTGTTTCAATGAAAAACAAGAGCTTCACCTGCCATTCCCCAACATCATCTTTAATTAATCAGGCATTAATTAATACAGGATCCATAATTACGCTAATGCTCTAATAAAACAACTATGGGTTCACTGTGGCTATAACAAACCAGTTTTGTGATGCCACAAATATCTTATTACACTTACGGTAACACGAGAATAATCTGATGAGCCTGATCTTCTTTGGTTCAGCGATCCAATCTGAAAGTTGTTCAGAGAAATCTCTGTTTTGTACTTTGTGTATTAATATGCTAACCAGCTCGTCCTGTAACTGCTTTCGAATGGTTTTCACTAAAGACATCATAATGATATCTACATACCATCAGTTCTAAGTCAAGATTCCTTACATTTCTACTCTATAAAGAGCAAGCCAGAGAGAGAGAGAGGCGTCGGTCATTCTAAAGTATATAGTTAACAATACAATTAATTTCAGAATAATGCTTGTCCCTTGAGTGTTCGGTCACAGATCATGTTGTGGAAAAGTACTTCCAAGGTCCAATTCAGAGTAAGAAAATGTAAGAAACTTTTTTTTTGAATCTTACAATCACAATCACTTTGGCGAGACACAGATTAGATACTAACAATCAGGAAGCAACATAACATTTGAATCTAAATGACATTGCCATTGACATTAGTTTCACGTTTGCTTTCATCTTTACACTGCAGTTAAAACAATATATAGCATAATAAAAGTTTAAGACAAACCTTGAACCTTGGTTTGACAAAACCTTGATAGCAAGTAATTAAAAATCAAATTATTCAATTTGTCAATATTTAAAAAAAAAAAAAAAAATCAATCAATTCAATATTATTATATTACATTTTTTAAACTAAAATACTATTGTCAGTATTTTTAAACTAAAATTAGATTGTACATATCACATTCTTCAACTGCGTTGTTTTATAATGTTTCCTGGGGTGCACTTATAATGTTAGTATGCTTTTACATCAAAAATTGTCATAATTTAGAAATAAAAGGCATTTTTGCTACCCTGATTTTAGCCCTCTGATTTAAACACTCTGTTTTAAGGGGCGTGTCTGCTGTGAGACTTCAGTGTAAACGCCCACTGCTGTGGCTGACATCTTTGCATATGAAATAGCTAAGTATTACTCTCTCTTTTAGCGTGTTTTTACTATTACAGCTCTCAAGGTTAACTAATTGTGAAAAGTTTTGACTATAGCATTATATTTAGATCTATGGCATTATATTTAGATCGTGGCATGAAAGGTCGCAGTGATGAACATTGTAGCCGATCACAGACATGTTGTTTAGCACATAAAAGCAGTAACAGCTCCAGCACGCTGTGTTTGATTGACAGCTCCAGCGATTGTAAAGGGAGCGCTCTTTGTTCACTTTGTATATATAATTTAATTACCATTTAAATAACAGATTATTTTCATCCTACTAAGAGAAACAACCTGAAGTTGCTTGTTTAGTCACTGGTTTGATTTACTGACACAGACAAAGAACATCTGACTGTATATGAATCATTACATATCAGTTCAGGCATTAGAATTAAAAGTCTGTTTGCAAAGCCTGTGCTGAAAATGCGATTAATTTACCAAAGAATCCACAGTGAAATGTACCGAATACAAATAAATAAAGCTCAAACTGAGACATTCACATTGTTGAAAATAAATAACCATATTCCTAGCATTAGGATCCTATGAAAGGTAATGTTATAAGTCCTGTATCGCTCTCCTCGTCATCTCATTAACACACCAGTGGGTGGGGCTAATGTTGCAATAATGAAGTAGGCGTTGATCTTTTCTGCAGAGGTGGTGTTTCATTCCAGGACCAGTCGTTCACTGGGCCTGATGTCAATAAAAGCTTTTATTGGACTAACAAATTTTTCAGTTCTGAAACTTACAGGATATTCTTATAGTACGATGACCTCTTATATATCAAAAGCTCAAGGAAAAGTTGCTATCTCAATTCATGACCCTTTTAAAATATGGAAGTGGATTAAATCATTTTTTGGATCTTCGACATATATGTTTGGACAGCCTAATTTGTAAAAACCATGCCTTCACACCAGGCTTACAAGACAAGGTTTTCTCCCAATGGAAGCAAAAGTGTTTAATTTCCATAAGAGACTTTTATATTGATAATAAATTTGGTTCATTTACTCAAATTAAAATATGATCTTTTATCAACAGATTTTTTTTTTTTTTTCAGTATTTACCAATTAGGAAACACTTCACAAGCTTTGAAAACATATCTATACATCAAACTCTTGAAGCTCTAAGTAATCGCAGTCCAGCGGAACATGATGCTGTCTCTTTCTTTTATGCTCTACTACTAGACAAGATAAACATGGACACTGTTCATATTAAACAGGAATGGGAGAAGGAACTTGTTATAGAACTGTCTAGTGATTCATGGGAATGTTGTCTTAATAAAATTTACGAATGCTCTATTAACGCTAGACACGCTGTGATCCAATTCAAAGTTATCCATAGACTTCATTATTAGAGGACCAAACTACATAAGATTTATCCAAATGTATCCCCTACATGTATTACAATTTCTCTCAGAAGCATATAAAATTGATTTGGCACCTGAGCCAAAAATTGGCATTTTTGGGGATACTTCAAGTATAGGAAATAAATATTTATCCCAAGCTGTTTCGTTATGCTTGATCTTAGCAAAGAAAGCAATTTTGCAGAAATGGAAATTTGAGTCTGTGCCCAGATTTGAAATTTGTCTCAGAGACCTGAGTAACATGTTACTCCTCAAAGAGTTGAGACATTCGTAAGCAAATAGATACAAGACATTTGAAAAAAAAAAAAAAAAAAAGGAATCCAATAAAATAATTACTTAATCTTAATTTATAACTTCTTAAGGGCTCAGTGGTCAAGAATAGGTGTATGCTCTGTGTGCTTCGATTGAAGAACTGTAGAACTTCTTAGTGTCATTTACAGTTTTTATTTCCATTCATATATTATTTTTTACTTATTTAGTTATTAAAGTTATTTCCACTGACATGTATGAACATGTGGGTTGTCGCAAGTATGTATGCATATAGTATGAATGAGTATGCGAGTATGCATGGTCATGTATGTGTATATGTATAAATGTGTTTGTATGTGGATATTATTAGTATGCATTCTTATCATGTTAATTTTATATATATATATATATAAACTTACATTAGCACGTAAAAGCTCTAAGAAACACATCAAAGCACAATTATTTAGCTGGATTTAATAATGCCCCAAAAAGTGTCTCTTAAAATGGTCTAAATCTTTTAGTCACATTAGATTTGATCACAGTTGTCATATCAAGAAATTTTTAACATCCAAAAAGCAAAAACTGTGGCTATAACAAACCAGTTTTGCGATGCCACAAATATCTTTTTACACTTACGCTAACACGAGAATAATCTGATGAGCCTGATCTTCTTTGGTTCAGCGATTTTTAAAACCACTGATACAATCAGCTCGTCCTGTAACTGCTTTCGAATGGTTTTCACTAAAGACATCATAATGATATCTACATACCATCAGTTCTAAGTCAAGATTCCTTACATTTCTACTCTATAAAGAGCAAGCCAGAGAGAGAGAGAATAATGCTTGTTCGGTCACAGATCATGTTAAAAACAGCTGTGGAAAAGTACTTCCAAGGTCCAATTCAGAAAATGTTGTTCAGATGTGCACATGGTGAATTTCCAATTATGTATAAAAAAAAAAAAGATTTTTTTTTTTTTTTCATATGGTTAATTTTTATGTCATTCAGTTTCATTGTGTAATATTTGTGTGCAAGATTTCCACTGATAAATACTTTAGCAGTGTTTTAGTACTTTCAGTTTCAGTCTCTTTCATCTTTTCTTCTCACTGGTATGAAAACATTGTTCTGTATACAGTACGTCACTGTCAATAGATCGGAGAGCACAAAATATTTTTACTTTTTTATCTTACAATCACTTTGTTGTGACACAGGTTAGATACTAACAATCAGGAAGCAACAAAACATTTGAATCTAAATGTATTGATATGGATTAAATATTTGGAAACATTGTATTGCTTAGAGCAAAGCCCTCATGACTTGACACTGGTTTCACATTTAGTTTTATCTTTACACTGCAATTAAACATGCAATAAAACAATATTACCCCCTGTTTTCCAGACAAATAATTAGGAGCAAGATTATGCATGATGGAAACCCCTGATCCCTTGCATAAAACACATTATTTTATTTCTAAAGATACTAAGTTAAACCTAATTACTTAAGATTTTAAAATGTTTTCAGAGTTTGTTTATGGGCAGGTTATGGAGTCAGTCACAGCTGTATGTCCTACACCTTCCCTTCCCTATTCAACTTACGGAACGAACGCGGCGCCAGTTCCGTTATTTTCGTAAGTTGAATAGGAAAGGTGGACATACAGCATAAGCTTTTTGAAGAATACGGAAGGCGGTCTGGCGGAAACACTTGCACTTGATCATTTGTGTTTATAAAGCATATTCATTTTTATTTATATTTTTTAGAAAATGACCGATCGTTTTGCTAGATAAGACCTTTATTCCTCGTCTGGTATCGTTTAAAGCACTTTGAAGCTGCACTGAAACTGTAATTTTGACCTTCAACCGTTTGGGGCCAACTGAAGTCCACTATAATCTTGGATGACATGGGGGTGAGTAAATTATCAGGAAATTTTTATTTGAAAGTGGACTAATCCTTTAAACAGAGCCAAAATGGCGGTGTAAGCATGCATGAGTTAGAGCCAAAATGGCGACGTACATGTAAAACCAAGCGGCAACCTCACTGAGCCCCATGTTAAAACGCCCAACTTTACAGCAGAAAGAAACATGTTTGGTACAAATTGTGTTTTTTGTCTATATAGCTAATTTTGCCCTTCATGACAACTGTGAGGGGGGTGAATTTTTTTTATAACTCATCCATTTAAATTATATTAAGCCTTAAATTTCTGCATAATTAAAGGCGTGGCCACTTGAGTAACAGGTGGATTGTGCTGTAAAACACGAGGACTGCATGAAGCGAAATGATATATTCATTTGGGACAGTCTAAAAATTAGATTTAATGTCTCATGAATGTTATAGTGATGTGAAATACATGATGTTTGACTGAAAACCCTTTAAAAGGTGAATGTATTGTGTTTGATAGTAATATGTTACAGAACTGAAGACAATAACTTTTTAAATGCCTTTATTGTAATGTAACCGTCTTTATTGAAAAGTGTTGTTTTACAAAGAAACAAGCAAATGTTGTTCGGTAAAGTTAAAGGGGTGGTTCGTTGCGATTTCACTTTTTTAACTTTAGTTAGTGTGTAATGTTGCTGCTTGACCATAAACAGTATCTGCAAAGTTACAGCGCTGAAAGTTCAATGCAAACGGAGATATTGTCTTTTAAAGTTATGGCAGTTTAATGCCTACAATTACGACCGGTTTGGACTACAACGAGCTTCTTCCTGGGTTGGTGACATCATAAACCCTGCAATTAACATAAACCCTGCCCCATTATGGAAGCGGAAGAGTTGTCTACAACGGACACGCGACGCATCTAAAGATAATAGAACCGATTATAATCACTGGATGCGGCGCTGAAGACAGCTTCCAGAATCTACACGAGTTCAATGCTGGATTTACAGGAAGGCTATTACTGAGAGATGAAGCAGTTCCCACTTTAAAAGCAGAAGCTGCTGTTTATGGGCCCCAACCTGTAAGTATGTTTTCCGCGTGTTGTTTAATGTGTTTGAGAACTTTCCCCAGCACATAACTTAAATCTGACAGTTCTATCCTTATCTGTGAATATTATAAAGTTATTGTAAGTATTTCCATTTTGCATAAAGGCTCATCCTGACATCAAGCAAGTCTCTGTTAAACTTCACAGACTTCACTGAATGGGCATCGGTGTGCGTATGCGCGTCAAACTAATGGAGCGCAACAGATTTACACCGCAATAATTCTGACTAAAATATACATTTTTCTACATTAAATATGCATTTTATTGGCTGTTAGGTATAAAATACTATTGTATTTTTATGAGAACAGTACATGTAAAGGGACTGTTGTAATGTAATTACTATTTCCAGAAAAGTGAATGTGTGTGTGTGTTTAGTGGGCAAGTTTTAGAATTGACGGCTCAATCAGATTGAAAAACATTCATGTAAACACCTTAATTGATCCGATTGAGCTCGATCCGGACGAAATTTCAATCAGATTGGAAGGGGTGGTTTATTCCTTTTCTAATCCGATTCAACAGCAAAAAATGACAATGTAAACGCTTGAATCCAACTAATTTCTCAATAGTATTCAGAAGTCTTTGGGGCACATGCAAAATCTGAAAACTCCTTTAAAACAACTCTTTCCCGGCAATCTTGACTCCGTATCTTCATCCAGAGATGGCGGGTTAATGGCGGAGGAATGGGCATCAGAGTAATGTTGTAAAGCTGCTTGAATTCTTCTTCGCTGGTCGAGTAAAGAGTTGAAAAGTTCACAAAAAAAACATTGCTGATTTATGAATGTGTATGACAACAGGGCAAAAATAACTATGAGCTCTGTTGGTGTCACATCCATGATTGTCTCTGCAAATTTGATTGATATGACGTCACATGCAGAGCACGTGGGTAAAAGTTTTAACCAGAATGTATATAAATGGATATTTGATAACTTTGACTATAAATATATAGTCAAATATATATATTTGGTATTTTCAACTTTGATAACTTTGACTATATGCATAAGGTCTATTTAAATCTCCAGTGCCAAGTGGAAAAAGTGATCTTAACTGCTGGGAATTTGAAGCCACTGGGACGAATAATAAAACATCTTATACAACAGGGAACCACATCCAATTGAATACCTCAAGACTAGTATTTGACACTAATATATACTGATTGACACACAGCTGAGGGCCTCCTCTCACTCACTTGTTTCATTGGCTCCAGGTAAATAGTGCTTCTATTGCACATAATTTTACTATTTTTGCATGCACCATTGATCTATATAAGTGCCGCACACCCATAGCCTCTCAATCAGCGCAAGAGTCACGAGTACCAAACTGAGTGGCTTAATGCGCTTAAACGGTCAAATTCACACAAAATTATGTCAAAATGTCCGTTTTGGTGAGTATGCAGGTAAACATAATCAGTTTTGTAACGGAAACACATCTAGTGCAATCAGCATGAGCTCTTAAAGTGACAGCAGCCTAATAAACCTGCAGCTGTCTGTCATGTTAATCAAAGAACAAAAAACAAAGAAAATCACTCGCCGCTCTTGACTGAGTAACTTTTGTAACTTTTAATTATAAGTATTAATCTGTATTTAATAGTTACTATGAAGACTATACAGTGTTTTACATTTGATTACTTTAATTTCTGCATGAATATACTGTTAGACCCACCTGAAAAGCTTAAAGATGTTTATTTTGTTTGTCTCTTTATTCTCTTGTATTTTTTGTGCTATCGTTTGTTATACAATTTGTTTATCGGTTCTTATTTTGTTACTGACTTTTTACTTTTAATTTCATTTCATTCAAAGATTCAAATAAAGCCTCTGTGTAAGTTATTGCAAAAAAACTACCTAACTTATCAAAATGTTATGTGATAATAAAAATATCTGTATGGCAGAATGTATGCCAATTTTCCCATTTGGTATCTAAAATGGTATCGAATATAAATATTTTTTAAGGTATCGTATCAAAGTTGGAAATTCCAGTATCGTGACAACACTGCTCAAGATAACTGAGAATCTTTACAAAAAGGCCCACGGTTTAATTTTTCCAACTGTTGGAACAATAACCACATTTAAATTAGTAAAAAGGAACAGCTCAACCATAAAAAAAAAATTACACAACTCAAAAAATCTAGACAACTGAACCATGGTTCTAGAGCCACCCAAAACTGTACATTTTGAATGAAGGTAATTTGACCTAGATTACTTGCCTGTAAGACTACGTAACCACTGGGTTATTATTCTTCAGGTGGTGAGGATGACAGAGGTCCGAGGATGTCAGATCCCCATCCTGGACCTGTGCCTCAGGTGTGGCTAGAAGGTCCTGGACTTTTCCCTTTGGAGGAATGACTTGTGTGAGCTCTAGCTTGGAGATGAGGTGGAGCTAACTTATCTCAAGGCGATCATCTGAGAAACTGTTTTGAGTATTGAATCCATTCATGCAAATAAATTCAATCTTGAAGAATTTGTTGATGTGTTTGCAAGGAACCACAAAAACTGCTGAATAAAGCTTTTATGAATACATGATAACGTTACAGATTATCATATCCACAAATCAACTGAAAATGTGTTTATGTCAGAGATTATCCAGTCATAGATAGGAAATTAAAAATGTAAAAATTATATATTATAAAATGGTTTTTTTTTGTTGTTGTTTTTTTTGTCTATTCATGGCACACAAGGTGGAAAAGGCATGGACTTGGTGACCTTTTGGTTGGCCGACTGGGGCTAATTTTTTATTTTTTATAGAGACCATGTCCAAAAACAGATTCCAGGAAGAGAAGAGAACAAGTTTGCCCAGGTGTCCGAGGTTTGGGAGAAATTCGTCCAGAACAGCATTGCTTGCTACAAGCCCAGTGCCGACATAACTGTTGACAAGCAAACCTGGGCAAAGACGAGACCTGGAGGCCACGTCAGTGACTCTGAGACAGTGTGGTGTTGAAAATGGTTGAGCCTTACCTGGGGAAGGGGAGGAACTTAACCACTGACAACTTTTTTACTTCCCTCGAACTGGCCAAGAAAACCAGCCTCGTTGGTACAAAATGTATTGAAAAAAGATGGATGTAATAATTTCCAAAATTCACAACTAAATACTCGGCTTTAATCGATATTTGTTGACATTTAGACTTTCAAAAACAACATTTTCACTGCTGTGAAAAAAAATGTTGCTTGCCGGACACAAAGCGAGGACTTTGTGAGTGGTCTAGTAGCTCTTACACAATTATGTAGGGTAAATTCAGGATGATTGGGGCACTTTTTGCCACTGAGATGATTGGAAAAAGTGTCCCAATCAACCTAAATTCACAATTACAAAAAAATATTGTATTACGTAGGCCTACCTGCGTTTGTTTGGCGCTCGGTGCTCCATTTAATCCATGTTTTTCAATATTATTTAAAGGGGCTCTATGTAGGAATGACACCCAGTGGTCGAAATAGGTACTGCAGTCCAAATTCAAAATATTGTTTGCCCCGCCCCCTCCTTCAAAGACGCGCGTGGCCAGCTTGAGGACACATCCAGAGGGAGCGCAATTCACAATGAAAGCCGAGGAGACTTAGACACTGTAAGCTGATGAGTTGATTTATCTGTGTTTTAATATGCTGTCGTTCATAGAGATTTTTAGATGGATGCAGAGGCTTTTTAGGTCAGGTAGAATCTGCGATTCTCTGTTTGCTGGTTTCCATGGCTGCAATACGCGGTGTTTTCCGCCAACTGGCAACCTGTGATGTCGAAATACTATTGGATAAACTGACAGTACGCGGTTTCTCAAAGACCAAAACAAAGACAGACATTCCGACACGGAATGCGCATTTCAAAGTAGAATATCTGGCTGTAGCATTGTTTTTCTGAGAAACAAGTAGGTGAACTTAGCATGTTTCCTAAATATCTGCTAACATATTGGGGTATTTTTATGCTTTATTAATGTAAAAATCTTACATATAGCCCCTTTAAATTGAAGATTTTATTTGAGGATTGACTTTTTTTATATATATATTTATGTATATATATATTTTTTATATATATTTAAATATGATGACATACATTCAAAGCTTAACTTTAAAATCTCAATAGAAGCTTCTAATGTAAATATGACATGGTAAAAACGACATTTGGTACTGTCTAGTATGAATGGTCAGAATGACCCCTAATATATATAACTGTGCAGTTCGTGAGATAGATAAACGTATAGTTTTGCTTTTAGTAGAGACACTGCTGCCGTGAGAGACGCGCAGACTCAGGTAGGCTAATTCACATATGCTGCTTATTCTCTCTCAACTGCGTTAATAACTATTATTCTGCTATCAAGGCTCAATAAGCCTCTGTTACTAGTTCACTTCTCAAATGACATTTTGGAATTAGCAACGGAGGCTTGGGATGAGATGCGTAAGATATTAGTCCCACACAAGAGCGTTTCAAGGACAAAAACCTGACAAATGTCTTGAAATACAACATTGGAACAGTGTGTTGAGGTGTGGTAACCGTAGTATAAGTGGAATAATTGACTCTGGACCGCTGAATTAGAAAATAATTCGATATGATGTGCGTATTTGATTCTGTTTGATTCACCGGTGAACATTTTACAGTTGTATCTATCTGCCAGGACCTGGGACAAGGACCTTAACTCATTATGCACATGCGCATTTCATTACAGTCGGCACTATGACCGCAGTAAACATTCAAAAGTTTGTTTAAACTTTGAAAAAAATTATAGCATTGTCAAATGCAATACATGTGGTAAAGATATTTTGTGCAAAGGAGGAAGTCCCTCTAATATGATTAAACATTTGCTTCAACACGGCATTAATCTGAAGGAATGAACCGTGTTTAACTCTCCCAGCCCAGAGTCCAAATATCAGTTTTGTTTACTTTTTTTAAAATTGTGATCACGATTAAATACATTCGGGCAGCTACAGGACAACATGTTTTAGTTTATTTAAAATTATATTAATTTTAATAATTAATTTAATCACTTTTTAAAAATTAATTAATTCACTGTTTTATTCATAAATACTTGTTTAGTTAATGGACGATCCACCGTTTTGGATGACTCTTGAATGAATGATTCAATGAAAAATTAATTTGTAAACAGTCACTTGGTGCCACCTAGTGGAGTAGTAATGTATTCAATATTTTTATTTGCATTTATTATTATTATTTATTATGACTTTGCATTTTAATCTCTCTTATGTTACTGCCTCCAATAGCAACTGCCTGTCATATATTTTATGTTGTATTTTTTTGTGTTATACCTAAATAGTTTTGGTTTGTAATTGCTTCTGATCATTCCTTAATGAAAGTGTTATTTATTTCATTATTTGACGAATTGTCACAGTTAACATTTACAGCCTCAGGACTCGAAATTAACTTAAATAAATAAGTGTAGAAATAAATAAATGCATAAATAACTAAATTTAAAAAAAATATCCAATTATACATAAGGAAATAAAAGTATAAATATTTATAATATAAAAGTATAAAAATGTATTTTAAAATAGAAGTATATATATATATATATATATATATATATAAAATGAAAGTAATGCATTGCATAATAATAAAAAAAGCATATTAGTAGTACATTTCTCTCCAAACATAATTCTCATGGATAATGGATAAGGTTACTATGAAGTGGCATTACATCACCACCTAGTGTACAACAGATAGTAGCAACCAGGTTCATTAAAACTATTTAACACATTCAAACATTAAAATGAATGTTTTAATAAATTAAATAACAAAATCTTTGACAATTTCAATAATTTTAGGGGGAATTTTTAAACATAAAACATTGTAAGTGAGAGGAAGAGAGAGGACTTACTCTTCAAAATTACAGAATATGTTATTTAGAAACCTAAATAAAACGTTCCACAAGTGTCTGTCTACCAGAGACCAGTGATACGGCATTATGGGTAGGTTTAAGGGTGAGTTAAGGTGTAAGGGATGTGTCAACAGTGTAATTATAAATGTAATTGCAGAAATTAATAACAGATGTAATTATATGCAAGTATTTTAAAAATATAACTACTATGTAAAAATGTTATATACACAATAAGTAAATTTGTAATAAATGATAAGTGCATAGTAGTAAAGGCCACCTAATATGAAATGGGGCCATACTTCTTTTGATCAGTTACTTATTAACTACAACCTGTCTTGTCTTATCAACCTGTATTTTATTTTTTTTAGCCTGACACTAATTTGTGAGATCTAGCCAAAGTTTTAAATCACACATCTTGATGTTAGTCGATTACCTGCCTTGGTCTGTATACACGATTAAAGAATGAGGACAATGACTACATTAGAATTTCATGCTAAAAGATTCACTTTAGCAAGATTCAAGATTTACACGGATGCATAAACAAAGTTGCTGGGATCTGTAGGTCCCTATGAAAATGAAGTTTGATTTTTCCCAGATTCCTTCCCCTCCAAATTCTGCTTTTCCAATTTAATTTTTCATTAAATTAAATGTCAGTTATCAAAAAAGCATTTCCATGTGTAATTAATTGAAACTATGAAACTACAATTTAACAGAAGTCTATTAAAATTTTACAAAAAAAAAATACCTTGTTAAGGTCCTATGAAATATGTTTCACTTTTTCTTAAATTGACATTGTAATACTACATTTTAATAATCAAAAACCATGTTTAATCATTTTGAACTCATAAAACTTTAAGAACTTAATTCATTACTTGTTTTTAGAATAAAAGGGCCTTATGAAATGTTTTAATTATTCAGAAATTCTGTGTTGTGTTTTAATTTTTCTTGATTTATGATTTAATACAAATTCATTATCAAAATATAATTTATATACAGTTTAAGTTAAGTTGGTTTTCAGAAATCATTTTCAGATAGGTGTTTTCAAGCTGCATACATTCATAACATTATGTGCAAATTGATTGTAAAAAATAATTCACATTGCAGTAATTTGAATCAAAAAAACTGTTTTCTCAACATGAAAACAATTATTTAGCATTTGACTTGTAAGGTAAAGTTTAGCAAATCAGCGATACATACGTGCATTTAAATACGTACTTGATTTTACAGATCACTGATAATTTATTTATTACAGGCAACTTTAAGTGACCCTGCGGGGAGTTTTATTAAAGCCTTGCATACACACCTACATAACAGATATAATAAAAGAGGACAAAGCAGACAGATTTGATATCTTTGCTTAATCAGATAATGCAGCATAAACATTGATATTATGATCAATAAAGTTTGAAGGCAAAGTTCAGTAATAACTGATGTTTCTCATACAGTGCATGCATAATAATAACGAAAGTTGATTTTGGTCCAAACCACAGTAATCTTAACTACTATTAATTTTGTATGTAATAATTTATAAGAAATGTATAATTATTGATGAGGCTGGAAATTAAAAATGACTTATATTCAGGTGTACATAATTATTAGGCAGGTTTTCTTGTACAGATAAAATGAGCCAAAAAAAGAGATTTAACTTTTTAGATTTTAATGATTAAATGCTTATGAGAAGATTGCAATACTAGAAACTGCAAAGTTAAGGCATGACCACTGGACAGCAAAATGCTCACTGGGTCAGACGAAAACAGGTGGAAAAGAAAGACATGTTAAAAGCAAAATAATTCAGATTTAAGGTGAAGAATTAAGTATGAAACCATCAGGAACCCTTTACTTACTTAAACTTTATTGTCCTTAAAGGCAATTCTTCATGTAGACAGCAGTATATATACATACAGCAGCACAGTCCACATGAAATGACACATAATATACCAATTGCAGCTGGTATAAAGGAATTCTTATATCTATTTGATTTGCACAAGGGGAGTTTAACTCTCCGGCCTGAGGGAAGCAGTTGAAATTGGAACGTACTAACTGGCCCTTCATAGTCACGCTATGTTCGTAAACCATCTGGCAGTAAGTTTTAGTCGTTTAATTTTAGTCCATCGCCTATCCTGAAAAGTCAGTGTTGTGAGATGGACTAAAAATGATAGAGAGAGATATGATTTTCAGGATTTTCTTTTTTTTCAAAGACCACATTTACAGATATAGACAGAACAAACATACCAGCCACATGAACCTAGTGTTAAAAACATTTAAAAAAAAATGTTCTAGTGTTTAAAAACATTAGTTATGCTCCAATTACATTTTTCTATAATTGATACAAATAATGTATTAAAATACTTTATTGTTTTATAAGACTGAAAAAGAATAACAATATTTTTTTT
Organism: Hypophthalmichthys nobilis; assembly: GCA_037950665.1. Taxonomy (NCBI): domain Eukaryota; kingdom Metazoa; phylum Chordata; class Actinopteri; order Cypriniformes; family Xenocyprididae; genus Hypophthalmichthys; species Hypophthalmichthys nobilis. Next base: position 24,304,323 of record CM075489.1, read on the forward strand.
GTCATACGCTTAAGGCTTATGAGTTTATTTATATGCAATGATAATCATCACTTTTAGTTCACCCAAAAATTAAATTTGTCATTAATTACCTTTGTTCATCTTCAGAACACATTAAGATATTTTTGATGAAATCCAATAGATCAGTGAGGCCTCTATTGTCAGCAAGATACAAAACACTTACAAATGCCCAGAAAGGTATTAAAGATGTATTTAAAACAGTTCATGTGACTACGGTGGTTCAACCTTAATATTATAAAGCGATGAGAACACTTTTTGTGCACCAAAAAAAAACAAAATAATGACTTTATTCCACAATATCTAGTGATAGTTGATTATTCAACAATATCTAGTTTCAAAACTCTGCTTCATGAAGCTTCGAAGCTTTATGAATCTTTTGTTTCAAATCAGTGTTTCGAAGCGTGTATCAAACTGCCAAAGTCGAAAAATTTTGAAATGTTTTGAAACACTTATGGCGTAACGAAGCCTCGTTTACTGAAGTCACGTGGCTTTGGCAATTTGATACACGCTCCGAACCACTGATTCATGACAAAAGATTCGTAAAGCTTCGAAGCTTCATGAAGCAAAGTTTTGAAACTAGATATTGTTGAATAATCAACTACAGTAGGTAGCCAACCAGAATAATAGTTTTACCAAAATTGGGAACATGTGTTTACTGCCTTTTATCGCTAAGTGGCGCTATAATCACAGACTTTTAAAAAATTAGAAAGTAAATGTGTCAGTTCATTCTCTCAAGTATTAATCTGCCGTGGCTCGTTGAGAGCTGTGGTAGCAGATGAATTCAATTGAAACATTGTAGTTAAACAAATTCATAATCACGGTGCTGAAATTACAGAACAAACTGAAAATAAATCTAGGCGTTTATTATTTGCATTGAATTTAAGCAAAGTAAATGTGAAAATATTGTAAGCTCAGTTTTTATGTAGGCCTATAATTAGAAATGCAATTCAATAGGTTGTCTCTTATTCTTTGTTTTCTTTTCATTTGTAGTAGATTCATTAACTGAAACATTAACACTGAAATAAATGAAACTAAATGATCGTAAAATTAAGACATCAGGACTTGCTAACTGACTCAGCAGCATTTGTGTTTTTGCTTCTTTATGATATTAAGAATGAAATACAGTAGGTTGTTATGATCAGCATACTTTAATTAATAATGAAAATATAAAAATAATCATAATAATATAAAAATATAAAACATGCCAGTATAAAAAATGCTACATGAATTAGTCTTTGCACAGACTTTTATTGATAGCCCGATGATGTGGACTACGCTGCAAGAGTTCAGAGATTCAGCGATCAGAGTTCGAGTCCCGGCTTTGTTGGTTTATTATTTGTCAAATAAAAATGCTTGAAATGTGCATTTATTGATTCGAAACACTTTTTAGAGCTTTATTATTCAATATGTCCTTTTTATTAGTAGTAGGCATTTAGTAAGATGATAACATTGTACATGCTGTTAACCTATGTTGGCCCTGTAGCGATAATTGATGCTCTTGCTGGACTCGGTTTGAAAATATGAGAAATAAGTTTTTTCTAGATGACAAGTTGTTGTTGATTAATCGACAAATCGCACATTTATATTAATTTAATAACTTAAATATTTACTGGAGAGAATTCTAAACCATAATGAGCGTTTATTCCCCACTCAAGCGCACATAAAGCTTGCCGTAAAGAACCGGCAAAAGTAATAATTATGAATGTTTAAAAAAACAGCAAGGAAACATTTTAATTGTTTATTAATAAACTAGTGTTTTTTCTGTGTAAAAAACAAAAAACACTAAATGAAGTTGACAACACTGACTCGCCATCTCTGCAGTAGTGGACGTGCCAAGAGAGAAATGCACATTTTATCGGGATTGCATAATCAGAGAGTGGCCTATTTATTTTCCTTTTGAATTGTTTTGTTTAAAAGTAGACATTTAAAGTTTTCTGTAGATATATTTCTCATGTCTGTGAGAGTTTCGGTTTATTTATGAGACGCAACGCAAGTGATCGCGCCGGCGCCTCCAATGTCCTCCTGATTATATTGTCTGCTGTATTTGCTTCTTATTTATTAATCACAGGCAATTGGTTGATGAAACATTGATTAAAATTAAGATATAATTTAAAGAAAGCCTTTACAAAACAAAAATTAAACATATTTGACATATTTGCATTAAATATAAATATGAAACCAAATATGTTTTCTTTAATGGCTACAACATGTATAGTACAGTACAGAGAAATTGACATAAATTAAAATAATTGACATGATTTGACCAGCAGCTGATTGGAAAGATGGGTCACATCTGTCCAATCACCTGCTTATTAAAAAAAAAAAAAAAAAATGTTTCAATAATAATAATAAGAAGAAGAAGAATAACAACAATAATAATAAATAGTCAGCCCAATCCGTGCCTGACTGCTGCACTCGCATTCGTTTCTATAGAGTTTGCATGAACGCGTTCCTCAGTTTATTTTTAGATAGTGCCCGATTGACAATCAACACTGCTGAAACATTCTAAACCTCTACAAAACCAGTTGAAACAAACATCACAATATTCATAACTTGTCAAGATGGACACATCGAGAGATTTATCCTGAAAGGAACTTTGCCTGCTCTTTAAGTTAAAAAACGTATCATCCGGCTGGCTGTCCGACACTCTCCATGTGAAAGAGCACGATTCACACCTCTATTCTACTCTCTACTAAAAACAGAGAACTTGCAATCCAGACTTAAATCGCTATTCTAGACATTAGGCTAGCATTACTGTTGATCATGACCAGTGTTGGGCGCGTTACTTTACAAAAGTAATTAGTTACTAGTTACTTCTCACAAATAGTAACTGAGTTAGTAACTTACTTACATAATTATAAAAGTAACTTATTACCAGGGAAGTAACTGTTGCTTTACTTTTTAATTTCTTTCCCAAATATGTCAAATAACTTGGATGCCCCCAATATTAAATATGTTAAATGAATGAAATGGACACTAAATAGAATAAATTATTGTTGCGATCATGTGTTACTTATGCTCAAGGTTTTTCATTTACTGCTTGTCAGTCGAAAGATTCTGATGAAAGTACGTTATCAAGTAAACACTTACATGTGAATGACCTGTAATAAATAAATGTTGATAATAAATAAATTATGATAAAGTGATCCGTAAAATCAGTGACGCATTAAACACACTCATGCTGAATTTGCTGAACTTAGATGCTTAATAATTGTGTTCATGTTCGGAAAAAGAGTTTGTTTGATACAGTTTAAATTACCGTCATGTGCATTATTTATTTATTTATTTATTTTACATAATGTTATGAATGTATGCAACCTCAAAACACCTTGGCTATCTGAAAATTATTACTTTTTTAATCATTACCTTATATTTTTGATAACCAACTTAATAGCTTAAACTGTATATATTTATATATGATGTTTATATTAGTAAATTTAATATTGTGTTTTCATATATTTTTTATAATTGTTGTTATTATTATTTTTGTGGACCACACAGCATATGTGCAAGATTTTTTCTAGTGGAAGGGTCTCCTCAAACATTTGGATGAGAAGTGCAAAAATGAAACATACAAACACAATATCACCAAACACACACATATATATATATAGTATATAAAATATATATAAAAAGTATTCTTGTCGCTTCATAACATTAAGGTTGAACACTGTAGTCACATGAACTGTTTTAAATATGTCTTTAGTGTCTTTATAGGCATCTAGAAGTGTAAATTATCTTGCTGGCAATGCAGGCCTCACTGAGCCATCGGATTTTATCAAAAATATCTTAATTTGTGTTCTGAAGATGAACAAAGGTCTTATGGGTGTCGAATGACATGAGGGTGAGTAATTTATAACAATTGTAATTTTTGGTTGAACTAATGCTTTAAGAAAACTGCCTTTGAACAGTCATCTTTCTCATTTAGAGCAGCAGAAAGATGGAATTCGGTGCCTGTTCATGTTTGAGAATGAACATCATTTAGCACTTTTAAAACTGCACTCAAAATATGGCTTAAGAAACATCAGTCATGTGATCATTAATTGTTTTTTTTTTTTTAATCTGATTTGATATTGTAATCTGTGATATTGTGATTGATCTTCTGGATTGTAATGGAGTGCTGTAATTTTATGTAACAACATCCTGTCCAGGGACTACAGATGCAAATCTGCTGTTTAGCTAACTCTGACACAACATTTGTGCTGTGCATGGTCCCTGTTAAATAAATAAACTAAACTAAACTATTTGACATAGATATAATAATGACATAAACATATAACTGAAACTTTTTTGAAGCCTATATGTGATATTGACTGTATTTATTGTGCCTAAATGGACACAGATGTGTATCTGCAGTCACATGTCACTGATGAAAAAGGTTTTGCACTGCACCTTATAGCATCTTTTTGCATGTCTTTGAAGCATAATGAATGAACAGCTGGAGAGCCTTTGCCTTATTCATCATGTGTGGATCCTTTTTCTACTTTTTTGTCTCTTAAAGCAACCCAATTACTCTGAAACACTGGTGTTCAACTAGGTCAAGTAGTTTTCCCTGCTGTGTTTTAGCACTGGGGAGACATTGTTATAGAACACGTGTCACTGTACAACTGCTGTAATAGTTGTCTTCCAAATGCAGTATTTCCCACTCTGGGATGTTGTGTTTAGTGCTATTATCTCCATATGTGATGTGCACCCTGTGCAGTAACATGGTGTGACTGGACTACGTTCCCCATAGCGCCATCGATGACGCAACATTGCGAGATTGATACTAGCTTTGTTCCAATTCAGAGGCTGCATCCTTCGAAGACCGCAAAGGTTGGAACGATCGTTGTTGACGGTTTATTGTTCTTGTCGCCTAACATCTGTGACAGCTGCAGTTGATGAGTGGCAGTACTGTATGTACTGGACTTTTTTGAAAGTTATATTCAACTGTCTGAAAACAAAACAGGGTTCACAACCTGTCTAAATATGTTCACCATGGTCCATTTCTGTATATAATAAATAGAGTATAATCTATATATAATCACATCTTAGTAAGATATATGTCAACATTTGAACTGCTTTAAATGTTTTATTTTTACATTTCTATGATATTTTTACGTATGATATTTGAGTAAGTTGAAACCTCAAATTTACATTAAAAAGTGTAATTTGGCAATTTTCTAAAAAAATCCTGTCATCACTGGCGCGCAATGAATTCTGGGGTGGGCAAGGCTGCGAAGGATCCATCTGTTGTATCCTTCATTTCACAGGAAGTGAATTGGGACAGCCTTCGCCGCGCAGCTGTGACACTATCTGCTTTTAAATGCGGCTTTCAAAGGATGCAGCCCCTGAATTGGGATGAAGCTACTGAAATGAAACATCACCTGATGCTGACATAACCCTGAAATCAGGGAACGTGGCGTTGCGATCATGTGTTACTTACGGTCAAGGTTTTTCATCTACTGCTTGTCAGTCGAAAGATTCTGATGAAAGTACGTTATCAAATAAACACTTACATTTGAATGACCTGTAATAAATAAATGATGATAATAAATAAATGTTGATAATAAATAAATGATGATAAAGTGATCCGTAAAATCAATGACGCATTTAAACACACTCATGCTGAATTTGCTGAACTTACCCTTAAAAGTTAATGATGCTTAATAATTGTGTTCATGTTCGGAAAAAGAGTTTGTTTGATACAGTTTAAATTACCGTCATGTACATTATTATTTTTTTACAATCATTTTGCACAATGTTATGAATATATGCAGCCTCAAAACACCTTGGCTATCTGAAAATTATTACTTTTTTAATCATTACCTTATATTTTTGATAACCAACTTAATAGCTTAAACTGTGTATATTTATACATGATGTTTATATTAGTAAATTTAATATTGTGTTTTCATATATTTTTTATAATTGTTGTTATTGTTATTTTTGTGGACCACACAGCATATGTGCAGGATGTTTTCTAGTGGAAGGGTCTCCTCAAACATTTGGATGAGAAGTGCAAAAATGAAACCACGGTGATAGTTTATAGCTTTGGCAATTTGATACACGCTGCGAACCACTGATTCATGACAAAAGATTCGTAAAGCTTCGAAGCTTCATGAAGCAAAGTTTTGAAACTAGATATTGTTGAATAATCAACTACAGTAGGTAGCCAACCAGAATAATAGTTTCACCAAAATTGGGAACATGTGTTTACTGCCTTTTATCGCTAAGTGGCGCTATAATCACAGACTTTTAAAAAATTAGAAAGTAAATGTGTCAGTTCATTCTCTCAAGTATTAATCTGCCGTGGCTCGTTGAGAGCTGTGGTAGCAGATGAATTCAATTGAAACATTGTAGTTAAACAAATTCATAATCACGGTGCTGAAATTACAGAACAAACTGAAAATAAATCTAGGCGTTTATTATTTGAATTGAATTTAAGCAAAGTAAATGTGAAAATACTGTGAGCTCGGTTTTTATGTAGGCCTATAATTAGAAATGCAATTCAATAGGTTGTCTCTTATTCTTTGTTTTCTTTTAATTTGTAGTAGATTCATTAACTGAAACATTAACACTGAAATAAATGAAACTAAATGATCGTAAAATTAAGACGTCAGGACTTGCTAACTGACTCAGCAGCATTTGTGTTTTTGCTTCTTTATGATATTAAGAATGAAATACAGTAGGTTGTTATGATCAGCATACTTTAATTAATAATGAAAATATAAAAATAATCATAATAATATAAAAATATAAAACATGCCAGTATAAAAAATGCTACATGAATTAGTCTTTGCACAGACTTTTATTGATAGCCCAATGATGTGGACTACGCTGCAAGAGTTCAGAGATTCAGCGATCAGAGTTCGAGTCCCGGCTTTGTTGGTTTATTATTTGTCAAATAAAAATGCTTGAAATGTGCATTTATTGATTCGAAACACTTTTTAGAGCTTTATTATTCAATATGTCCTTTTTATTAGTAGTAGGCATTTAGTAAGATGATAACATTGTACATGCTGTTAACCTATGTTGGCCCTGTAGCGATAATTGATGCTCTTGCTGGACTCGGTTCGAAAATATGAGAAATAAGTTTTTTCTAGATGACAAGTAGTTGTTCATTTAAGCAATTAATCGACAAATCGCACATTTATATTAATTTAATAACTTAAATATTTACTGGAGAGAATTCTAAACCATAATGAGTGTTTATTCCGCACTCAAGCACACATAAAGCTTGCCGTAAAGAACCGGCAAAAGTAATAATTATGAATGTTTAAAAAATAGCAAGGAGACATTTTAATTGTTTATTAATAAACTAGTGTTTTTTCTGTGTAAAAAACAGAAAAAACACTAGATGAAGTTGATGAAGTTGCTCTCTTACTTAAAATGTGTTAGTGCAAAACAAAATAAAGACTTTATTCAACAATATCTACTTTCAAAACATTGCTTCATGAAGCTTCGAAGCTTTACGAATCTTTTGTTTCGAATCAGTGTTTCGAAGCGTGTATCAAACTGCCAAAGTCGAAAAATTTCTAAATGTTTTGAAACACTTATGGCGTAACGAAGCCTCGTTTACTGAAGTCACATGGCTTTGGCAATTTGATACACGCTCCGAACCACTGATTCATGACAAAAGATTCGTAAAGCTTCGAAGCTTCATGAAGCAAAGTTTTGAAACTAGATATTGTTGAATAAAGTCGTTACTTTTTTTGTTTTTTTTTTGGCGCACAAGAAGTATTCTCGTCGCTTAATAATATTAAGGTTGAACCACTGTAGTCACATGAACTGTTTTAAATATGTCTTTAGTGTCTTTATAGGCATCTAGAAGTGTAAATTATCTTGCTGGCAATGCAGGCCTCACTGAGCCATCGGATTTTATCAAAAATATCTTAATTTGTGTTCTGAAGATGAACGAAGGTCTTATGGGTGTCGAATGACATGAGGGTGAGTAATTTATAACAATTGTAAGTTTTGGGTGAACTAATGCTTTAAGAAAACTGCCTTTGAACAGTCATCTTTCTCATTTAGAGCAGCAGAAAGATGGAATTCGGTGCCTGTTCATGTTAGAGAATGTACATCATTTAGTACTTTTAAAACTGCACTCAAAATATGGCTTAAGAAACATCAGTCATGTGATCATTAATTGTTTTTTTTTGTTTTTTTAATCTGATTTGACATTGTAATCTGTGATATTGTGATTGATCTTCTGGATTGTAATGGAGTGCTGTAATTTTATGTAACATCCTGTCCAGGGACTACAGATGCAAATTCTGTAGTCTGCCACAACATTTGTGCTGTGCATGGTCCCTGTTAAATAAATAAACTAAACTGAACTATTTGACATAGATATAATTATGACATAAACATATAACTGAAACTTTTTTGAAGCTTATATGTGATAATGACTGTATTTATTGTGCCCAAATGGACACAACCGCAAAGGTTGGAACGATCGTTGTTGACGGTTTATTGTTCTTGTCGCTTAACATCTGTGACAGCTGCAGTTGATGAGTGGCAGTACTGTATGTACTGGACTTTTTTGAAAGTTATATTCAACTGTCTGAAAACAAAACAGGGTTCACAACCTGTCTAAATATGTTCACCATGGTCCATTTCTGTATATAATAAATAGTATAATCTATATATAATCACATCTTAGTAAGATATACGTCAACATTTGAACTGCTTTAAATGTTTTATTTTTACATTTCTATGATATTTTTACGTATGATATTTGAGTAAGTTGAAACCCTAAATTTATTTGGTAATTTTTCTAAAAAAAAATCCTGTCGTCACTGGCGCGCAATGAATTCTGGGCTGGGCAAGGCTGCGAAGGATCCATCTGTTGTATCCTTCATTTCACAGGAAGTGAATTGGGACAGCCTTCGCCGCGCAGCTGTGACACTATCTACTTTCAAATGCGGCCTTCAAAGGATGCAGCCCCTGAATTGGGATGAAGCTACTGAAATGAAACATCACCTGATGCTGACATAACCTTGAAATCAGGGAACGAGGCGTTGCGATCATGTGTTACTTACGGTCAAGGTTTTTCATCTACTGTTTGTCAGTCGAAAGATTCTGATGAAAGTACGTTATCAAATAAACACTTACATTTGAATGACCTGTAATAAATAAATGTTGATAATAAATAAATGATGATAAAGTGATCCGTAAAATCAGTGACGCATTTAAACACACTCATGCTGAATTTGCTGAACTTACCCTTAAAAGTTAATGATGCTTAATAATTGTGTTCATGTTTGGAAAAAGAGTTTGTTTGATACAGTTTAAATTACCGTCATGTGCATTATTTATTTTTTTTTAGATATTTACAATCATTTTGCACAATGTTATGAATGTATGCAGCCTCAAAACACCTTGGCTATCTGAAAATTATTACTTTTTTAATCATTACCTTATATTTTTGATAACCAACTTAATAGCTTAAACTGTGTATATTTATATATGATGTTTATATTAGTAAATTTAATATTGTGTTTTCATATATTTTTTATAATTGTTGTTATTATTATTTTTGTGGACCACACAGCATATGTGCAGGATGTTTTCTAGTGGAAGGGTCTCCTCAAACATTTGGATGAGAAGTGCAAAAATGAAACATACAAACACAATATCACCAAACACACACACATATATATATATATATATATACTAAAAAAAAAAAAACTTGTAGGATTTACTTGATAAAATCTAACACTAACACATTTTAAGTAAATTTTACTGCTACTGCTCTGTACAACTTAGCCTTCCTGTTAATATCAAGTAAAATCTACTTACTATTAAACTTTATATTAATAAAGAAATTAAGTAAATATCACTTAATTCTGTATGTGAAATTAAATATAATTAAAAGGTTAGTTCACCCAAAAATTACATTTCTGTCATTAATTACTCACCCTCATGTCGTTCTACACCCGTAAGACCTTCGTTCATCTTCAGAACACAAATTAAGATATTTTTGATGAAATCCGATGGATCAGTGAGGCCTCTATTGCCAGCAAGATACAAAACACTTACAAATGCCCAGAAAGGTGTTAAAGATGTATTTAAAACAGTTCATGTGACTACGGTGGTTCAATCTTAATATTATAAAGAGATGAGAATACTTTTTGTGCGCCAAAAACAAAACAAAATAATGACTTTATTCAACAATATCTAGTGATAGTTGATTATTCAACAATATCTACTTTCAAAACACTGCTTCATGAAGCTTCGAAGCTTTACGAATCTTTTGTCTCGAATCAGTGTTTCGAAGCGTGTATCAAACTGCCAAAGTCAAAAAATTTCTAAATGTTTTGAAACACTTATGGCGTAACGAAGCCTCGTTTACTGAAATAACACTGAAATAAATGAAACTAAATGATCGTAAAATTAAGACGTCAGGACTTGCTAACCGACTCAGCAGCATTTGTGTTTTTGCTTCTTTATGATATTAAGAATGAAATACAGTAGGTTGTTATGATCAGCATACTTTAATTAATAATGAAAATATAAAAATAATCATAATAATATAAAAATATAAAACATGCCAGTATAAAAAATGCAACATGAATTAGTCTTTGCACAGACTTTTATTGATAGCCCAATGATATGGCCTTGTGGACTACGCTGCAAGACTTCAGAGATTCAGCGATCAGAGTTCGAGTCCCGGCTTTGTTGGTTTATTATTTGTCACAAATAAAAACGCTTGAAATGTGCATTTATTGATTCAAAACACTTTTTGGAGCTTTATTATTCAATATGTCCTTTTTATTAGTAGTAGGCATTTAGTAAGATGATAACATTGTACATGCTGTTAACCTATGTTGGCCCTGTAGCGATAATTGATGCTCTTGCTGGACTCGGTTCGAAAATATGAGAAATAATATTTTTCTAGACGACAAGTAGTTGTTCATTTAAGCAATTTATCGACAAATCGCACATTTATATTAATTTAATAACTTAAATATTTACTGGAGAGAATTCTAAACCATAATGAGCGTTTATTCCGCACTCAAGCGCACATAAAGCTTGCTGTAAAGAACCGGCAAAAGTAATAATTATGAATGTTTAAAAAAATAGCAAGGAGACATTTTAATTGTTTATTAATAAACTAGTGTTTTTTGTGTGTGTGTGTGTGTAAAAAACAGAAAAAACACTAGATGAAGTTGACAGCACTGACTCGCCATCTCTGCAGTAGTGGACGCGCCAAGAGAGAAATGCACATTTTATCGGGATTGCATAATCAGAGAGTGGCCTATTTATTTTCCTTTTGAATTGTTTTGTTTAAAAGTAGACATTTAAAGTTTTCTGTAGATATATTTCTCATGTCTGTGAGAGTTTCGGTTTATTTATGAGACGCAACGCAAGTGATCGCGCCAGCGCCTCCAATGTCCTCCTGATTATATTGTCTGCTGTATTTGCTTCTTATTTATTAATCACAGGCAATTGGTTGATGAAACATTGATTAAAATTAAGATATAATTTAAAGAAAGCCTTTAAAAATTAAATAAGTGGTCAAAATTACATATTCCCGAACATATTTGCATTAAATATAAATATGAAACCAAATACGTTTTCTTTAATGGCTACAACATGTATAGTACAGTACAGAGAAATTGACATAAATTAAAATAATTGACATGATTTGACCAGCAGCTGATTGGACAGATGTGACCCATCTTTCCAATCACCTGCTTATTAAAAAAAAAAAAATGTTTCAATAATAATAAGAAGAAGAAGAATAACAACAATAATAATAAATAGTCAGCCCAATCCGTGCCTGACTGCTGCACTCGCATTCGTTTCTATAGAGTTTGCATGAACGCGTTCCTCAGTTTATTTTTAGATAGTGCCCGATTGACAATCAACACTGCTGAAACATTATAAACTTCTACAAAACCAGTTGAAACAAACATCACAATATTCATAACTTGTCAAGATGGACACATCGAGAGATTTATCCTGAAAGGAACTTTGCCTGCTCTTTAAGTTAAAAAACGTATCATCCGGCTGGCTGTCCGACACTGTCCATATGAAAGAGCACGATTCACACCTCTATTGTTTTACATCCCCTCCATGAAGCTACTGAACTGCCTCTCCCAACCCCCCAGACTATCTGTTATAGAGGAGCGTCTCTGTCTACTAAAAACAGAGAACTTGCAATCCAGACTTAAATCGCTATTCTAGACATTGTTGAAAGTTGAAGTTGAAACCCAAAATTCACATTTAAGAGGGTAATTTAGCAATTTTTCTAAAAAAAATCCTGTCGTCACTGGTGCGCAATGAATTCTGGGGTGGGCAAGGCTGCGAAGGATCCATCTGTTGTATCCTTCATTTCACAGGAAGTGAATTGGGACAGCCTTCGCCGCGCAGCTGTGACACTATCTGCTTTCAAATGCGGCCTTCAAAGGATGCAGCCCCTGAATTGGGATGAAGCTACTGAAATGAAACATCACCTGATGCTGACATAACCTTGAAATCAGGTAACGTGGCGTTGCGATCATGTGTTATCAAATAAACACTTACATTTGAATGACCTGTAATAAATAAATGTTGATAATAAATAAATGATGATAATAAATAAATGTTGATAAAGTGATCCGTAAAATCAATGACGCATTTAAACACACTCATGCTGAATTTGCTGAACTTAGATGCTTAATAATTGTGTTCATGTTCGGAAAAAGAGTTTGTTTGATACAGTTTAAATTACCGTCATGTGCATTATTTATTTATTTATTTATTTTTTACATAATGTTATGAATGTATGCAGCCTCAAAACACCTTGGCTATCTGAAAATTATTACTTTTTTAATCATTACCTTATATTTTTGATAGCCAACTTAATAGCTTAAACTGTATATATTTATATATGATGTTTATATTAGTAAATTTAATATTGTGTTTTCATATATTTTTTATAATTGTTGTTATTATTATTTTTGTGGACCACACAGCATATGTGCAGGATGTTTTCTAGTGGAAGGGTCTCCTCAAACATTTGGATGAGAAGTGCAAAAATGAAACATACAAACACAATATCACCAAACACACACACATATATATATATATATATATATATATATATATATATACTAAAAAAAAACTTGTAGGATTTACTTGATAAAATCCTCGTAACAATTTGCACTAACACATTTTAAGTAAATTTTACTGCTGCTGCTCTGTACAACTTAGCCTTCCTGTTAATATCAAGTAAAATCTACTTACTATTGAACTTTATATTCATAAAGAAATTAAGTAAATATTACTTAATTCTGTATGTGAAATTAAATATAATTAAAAGGTTAGTTCACCCAAAAATTACATTTCTGTCATTAGTTACTCACCCTCATGTCGTTCTACACCCGTAAGACCTTCGTTCATCTTCAGAACACAAATTAAGATATTTTTGATGAAATCCGATGGATCAGTGAGGCCTCTATTGCCAGCAAGATACAAAACACTTACAAATGCCCAGAAAGGTGTTAAAGATGTATTTAAAACAGTTCATGTGACTACGGTGGTTCAACCTTAATATTATAAAGAGAGGAGAATACTTTTTGTGCACTAAAAAAAACAAAATAATGACTTTATTCAACAATATCTAGTGATAGTTTATTATTCAACAATATCTACTTTCAAAACACTGCTTCATGAAGCTTCGAAGCTTTACGAAGCTTTTGTCTTGAATCAGTGTTTCGAAGCGTGTATCAAACTGCCAAAGTCAAAAAATTTCTAAATGTTTTGAAACACTTATGGCGTAATGAAGCCTCGTTTACTGAAGTCACGTGGCTTTGGCAATTTGATACACGCTCCGAACCACTGATTCATAACAAAAGATTCGTAAAGCTTCGAAGCTTCATGAAGCAGAGTTTTGAAACTAGATATTGTTGAATAAAGTTTTTTTGTTTTTTTTTGGCGCACAAGAAGTATTCTCGTCGCTTAATAATATTAAGGTTGAACCACTGTAGTCACATGAACTGTTTTAAATATGTCTTTAGTGTCTTTATAGGCATCTAGAAGTGTCAATCATCTTGCTGGCAATGCAGGCCTCACTGAGCCATCGGATTTTATCAAAAATATCTTAATTTGTGTTCTGAAGATGAACGAAGGTCTTATGGGTGTCGAATGACATGAGGGTGAGTAATTTATAACAATTGTAAGTTTTGGGTGAACTAATGCTTTAAGAAAACTGCCTTTGAACAGTCATCTTTCTCATTTAGAGCAGCAGAAAGATGGAATTCGGTGCCTGTTCATGTTAGAGAATGTACATCATTTAGTACTTTTAAAACTGCACTCAAAATATGGCTTAAGAAACATCAGTCATGTGATCATTAATTGTTTTTTTTTTTTTAATCTGATTTGACATTGTAATCTGTGATATTGTGATTGATCTTCTGGATTGTAATGGAGTGCTGTAATTTTATGTAACATCCTGTCCAGGGACTACAGATGCAAATTCTGTAGTCTGCCACAACATTTGTGCTGTGCATGGTCCCTGTTAAATAAATAAACTAAACTGAACTATTTGACATATATGTTTATGTCATAATTATATCTAACTGAAACTTTTTTGAAGCTTATATGTGATAATAACTGTATTTATTGTGCCTAAATGGACACAACCGCAAAGGTTGGAATGATCGTTGTTGACGGTTTATTGTTCTTGTCGCCTAACATCTGTGACAGCTGCAGTTGATGAGTGGCAGTACTGTATGTACTGGACTTTTTTGAAAGTTATATTCAACTGTCTGAAAACAAAACAGGGTTCACAACCTGTCTAAATATGTTCACCATGGTCCATTTCTGTATATAATAAATAGAGTATAATCTATATATAATCACATCTTAGTAAGATATATGTCAACATTTGAACTGCTTTAAATGTTTTATTTTTACATTTCTATGATATTTTTACGTATGATTATTTGAGTAAGTTGAAACCCTAAATTTATATGGTAAAAAAAAAATCAGGAAATCCCTGAATTGGGATGAAGCTACTGAAATGAAACATCACCTGATGCTGACATAACCCTGAAATCAGGGAACAATCATGTGTTACTTATGCTCAAGGTTTTTCATCTACTGCTTGTCAGTCGAAAGATTCTGATGAAAGGGCGTTATCAAGTAAACACTTACATGTGAATGACCTGTAATAAATAAATGTTGATAATAGATAAATTATGATAAAGTGATCCGTAAATAAACCGACGCAATAAACACACTTGTGCAATACTAATTTGCTGAACTTACCCTTAAAAGTTAGATGCTTAATAATTGTGTTCATGTTTGGAAAATGTGCATTATTTTATTTTTTTTTAGATATTTATAATCATTTTGCACATAATGTTATGAATGTATGCAGCCTCAAAACATCTTGGCTATCTGATTATTATTACTTTTTTAATCATTACCTTATATTTTAATAGCTTAAACTGTATACATTTATATATGAGGTTTATATTAGTAAATTTAATATTGTGTTTTCATATATTTTTTATAATTGTTGTTATTATTATTTTTGTGGACCACACAGCATATGTGCAGGATTTTTTCTAGTGGAAGGGTCTCCTCTTTTTTTTAATATATTATATATATATATATATTAAATGTAAACCAGTATAAAAAGTATAGTTTTAAATATTTATTAGAGCACAACATCTTTACTTGGAAATAAGAACGTTTTCTCATAAACAGCAGCAGTTACAGTTACTTTGATAGATATCCCTATTTATTTAGTTGTATTGATAGACAACATTTGTTATGTTATGTAGTTACAAATGGATGCAGAAAGGAGGTTAGCTAGCACATCACACTGTCCCTAATGTGGAACAATTCTAAATAAATCCACTGTATTTTGCCAGTAATATAAACGTAAATGATCAAAAAGAAGTATGAAATGGTGTATCACTGGTCTCAGCTAGATGGATGCTTGAGGAACTTTTTATTTAGGTTTCTAAATAATATATTCTGTACTTTTGAATAGTAGATCTCTGTCCTTCTCTCTTCCTTTCACTTATAATGTTTTATGTTAACACTTACATTTTTATGATGTTTATAGATAGTAATAGATTTGTCGGCGCAAAAAAAAAAAAATTATTAAAATAGTCAAAACTTTTGTTATCAAATTTATTAAAACATTCATTTTAATGTTTGAATGTGTTAAATCATTTTATTGAACCTGGTTGCTACTATCTGTTGTACACTAGGTGGTGATGTAATGCCACTATCTCACTTCATACTAACTTTATCCATTATCTGAGAATCATGTCAATGTACTACTAATATACATTTTATTATTATGCAATGCATTACATAATTTTATTATATATTTTTCATGTGTTAATATTAAATCTAAAGTATGATCACGACAATGAGTGTGTTCTAACACGTGTGTTGGGAGTCTCAGTAGTGTTAAAAATGTCTCTAAATGCCAGTTTCAATGCATCTTTTTCATTATCTTCATGGATATTAAAATCCCTAAACAATTAAGAGTTTATCTGCAGCCAGGACTAACTCAGAAAATCAATAAATTCTTTAATAAAGTCTCTTTAGATATTGGTATCCGTGTCAGCTATTGAAAAAGCTTCATTGATTAACCAGTGATCTTGAATTATCTTTTTTTTTTGTTGAATTGATAAATCAGCTTTAGCAACTGAGAGCTTCATCTGTCACATTGCATCCCATTAATCCATTCACTAACCGCTCTAATACAAGGTACTTGAATATTGATTTTACAATATAAGGTTTAATTAATATCTCTGCATGTAATGAATCTACTGCTATCTTCTGCTATCTCCCTTTTGTGTTTGATATAGGCATAACTTATGGACGTCACAATTACATTTGTTTTACAAGATGTTTAGCACAAATGGAAAAGATGGATTTCATTAAAGATTAATGCAGTGGATGTTTAAGTAAGGACCAAAAAAAAAAAGGTTTTTGAGACTTGTTTTAAAGGGTTAATTCACCCCAAAATGAAAATTGTCATTACTTATTCACCCTCATGTCATTCCAAACTCGAAAGATTTTGTTCATCTTCAGAACACAAATGAAGATCTTTTTATTGAAATCTGAGAGATTTCTGTCTCTCTGTTGACCGCCTTTGCAACGAACACATTGATGCTTCAAAAACTTCATAAGGAGATTGGAAAACTAATCCATATGAGTCGAGCGGTTTAGTCCAAATTTTCTGTTGTCTACATGTGAGTAAAAGCTTAAATTAAATCTATTCATCATAAAAAGCGATCAAGTCTCTTGAGAAAATTTGGACTAAACTGCTCGATTCATAAGGATTATTTTTCTAATTCTCATTAAGAACTTTTTGAAGTGTCAAAGTGGTCGTCCAAGCGAACTCTGGTGCGTTTTGAAAAAAATATGAACGCAACACAGACCAAAGACATGTAAACTAACCAAAAACGGGACATGATGTCACAAGATGGGACACTAAAAAGGACAGAATGCTCAAGCATACCTGTTTTTTCACATCAGAACCGCATCTCTTCACAGCAGATCTTTGTTTATGTTTGTGACGGAGGGATTCTTGTCACTGTTTTGACTCCTTTACACATTTTATAAGATCTTCACGAGTTCTTAGCTGGTCAAAATACCATCATATGTAGGCTAAACACATGCATTAAGCACATTTATCCCAGCACACAGCATTGTTTTGAATGTTCAGTAAGTTCTGATGCAAAATATATGTAATAAAACCTGAGCAATCAGGTTGTGAACATATCACTATGCCTTTAGGTTTGGTATCTTTAGGTTTGGTGCTAAAAAGCCAGTGTAAAGGCTAAGCGGGCCAGGACTACTTTTTGGGGGGGGTGGTGTAACTACAAGTGTAAACACACCCATAATGACAGCCATAAACTGTATCACTAGTTGGATTAAAGTTTAATTGCATGATTGTATAACTGATATGATTGTATAATTGACACTCTTGTATAACTGTATAAGTGATTGTATAACTGACGCCCTTGGATAACTGATAACTATTATATAACCGACAACAAGTTGTGGTTATAAAAAGGTTTCCACACTCTTCCCCACTTGCAACTGTCATCATGAAGGTCCTAGAGGGATTTCTCTCTCTTAGTCTCTTAGTGGCTGTTTTTTGGAGCTGCAGTAATGCAAAGCAACGGAAGTTCAGGAATCCTGTCCATCAGAAATCAGCTTCTGCAATCTCATATCAGAAGGTCTGGGAGAAATTCAAAAGTCAAACTGAAGCTGAGCGTGATGAGTTTCTGAGTGGCTCATTCCCAGCTGATTTTGAATGGTCTATCTCCAGTGAGAGTTTCAAAGTAGAGGGTGGATGGGCTGAACACTGGAAGGGTGAGACCATATGGGATCGTTTTAGCCATGAGGGTCATGTCTTTCAAAACCAGACCACTGATTTGGCCTGTGATAGTTATCACAAGGTGGACTATGATGTGTATGTGCTTAGGGGCATGATGGTACCTAATTATCAGTTCTCAATTTCCTGGGCTCGCATTTTCCCCACTGGACGGAAAGAAAGTTTGGTCGATGAGGGGGTTGCTTATTATGACAAGATGATTAACACACTTCTAGAATCAGGCATTGAGCCCACTGTTACCCTGCATCATTGGGACCTTCCCCAAACTCTGCAGGACTCAGGAGGCTGGAATGACGACTCTATTGTGGAAGCTTTCAAAGAATTTTCTGACTTTTGCTTCTCTCATTTTGGAGACAGAGTCAAAACATGGATCACTTTCGGCAGCCCTTGGGCAGTGAGCAACTTGGGGCATGGAACAGGGGAACATCCCCCACGTATAAAAAGCCCAATAATAGCCTCTTACAAGGTGTGTTTGTCATTCAGACATAGTACCATCTATTTTATGATTTTAGAAAGTGTACATTGACAATGTTTTGCTTGTTTTCGCAGGTGACGCACAATATTCTGAGATCGCATGCTGAAGCCTGGCATATTTATAATGATAATTACAGGAAACTGTACAATGGAAAAGTGGGCATTGCTCTTAACTCTGATTGGGCAGAGCCAAAAAATCCCTTAAATAATCAGGATGTAGCAGCAGCTGAGCGCTATCTGAATTTCATGCTGGGCTGGTTTGCTCACCCTATATTTGTAGATGGAGACTATCCTGCTGTGCTGAGGCAACAAATAGAGAAAAAGAAAAGTGAGTGTGGTATAGAGCTGGCAAGACTCCCCGTCTTCACTGAGGCTGAGAAACAAAGAATCCGAGGCACAGCTGATTTCTTCGGACTTAACCACCACACTTCCCGACTGGTTAGTGAGAGCTTGGGTAGATGTGATGCTGGGCCCAATAATGTTGGAGACTTCGAGGCCTATACTGACCCCACATGGCCCTCCACAGCTTCTGACCAGATCCAGTCCGTTCCGTGGGGGCTTCGGCGGTTATTGAACTACATCTTTTTAGAGTACACATCCATCACAAAGGTGCCCATCTATATCACAGGAAATGGAATGCCAACTGAGTTCATTGGTGATGTGTTCAATGACAATCAGCGTGTCGACTATCTCAAAGCTTACATTAATGAAGCAATGAAAGGTAAGTATTTTAAGTATTTTAACTTTTAAAACTATGATTATATTAATCTTTTTAGTGATAACAAGTCAGTCTGTGTGAAATCATTGAGTTGGTGACCTAAATCCTTGGAAATTATGAATTGTTATATAAAAATGTTAGACTCTGCAATAATTTTACGGACCTTAGTTTTAGGTCATCAGATCTGACACAGACTAACCTTAAAACAATCTTCTACCAATATAACAAAACCCTTGCCAAACCTTAACATCAGACTATATATAGTTATACAAGATCACTATCTACTAACTACTTCTTTCTACTACAGCTGTGCATTTGGATGATGTTGTCGTCCAGAGATTTACAGTCCAGTCTCTTATGGATGGTTTTGAGGGTCCTCAAGGCTACACTCATCGATTTGGATTGCACTATGTGAACTTTGAAGATCCTGACAGGCCAAGAGTCCCCAAAGCATCAGCATATTACTATTCAAAAGTGATTGAGAGTAATGGATTTGCTGAGACTCCAGCAAGCCCTAAGATGCAAATCTATGGAAAAAAATTTGAGAGCACAAAACTTCCTAGTCTGCCACCATCTGAAGTTCCTTCAAAATCCAAGGTTGTTTGGCAAAAGTTCTCCCCTCAGACCAAGTTTCAGAGACAGCTTTATCACTATGGAACATTTTCAGAGGGATTCCATTGGGGTGTCTCATCTTCAGCATATCAAGTTGAAGGTGGCTGGAATGCAGATGGAAAAGGACCAAGTGTTTGGGATACTTTCACTCAACGACCTGGTGTTATCCCGAACAATGACAATGGTAGTGTTGCATGTGACAGCTACAATAGAATAGCCGAGGATCTATACATGTTGAGAGCCCTAAAAGTGAAGACTTATAGATTCTCCTTGTCATGGTCTCGAATTTTTCCCAGTGGCCATAAATCTTCTCTTAACCAGAAGGGAGTGGACTACTACAACAGGCTCATTGATGGTCTCCTGGCAAACGATATCACACCCATGGTGACTCTCTACCATTGGGACCTGCCACAGGCTTTACAGAACATCAATGGTTGGGAAAACCCAGAATTGATTAACCTATTCAATGAATATTGTGACTTCTGTTATGCAACATTTGGAGACAGGGTGAAGTTTTGGATCACATTTAATGAACCCCAGACAATTGCATGGTCCGGATATGGCCTAGGTCAGATTCCACCTAACGTGCAGCAACCCGGAGATGCTCCATACAGGGTTGCACACAACCTTCTGAAAGCTCATGCACAAGCGTATCACACCTATGATGAGAAATACAGGGCATCTCAAGGAGGTCTTGTATCCATTAGTCTAAATGCTGAATGGGCAGAACCCCTGGACGTCAACGTCCCTCGAGAGGTGGTGGCAGCTGACCGAGCCCTTCAGTTCCAACTAGGTTGGTTTGCACATCCCATATTTAAAAATGGTGACTACCCTGACGCCATGAAGTGGCAGGTTAGCAACAAGAGCGAACTTCAAGGCTTGACAGAATCCCGCTTGCCTTCTTTTACCGATGAAGAAAAAGCCTTTATCCAAGGAACAGCTGATGTATTCTGCATTAACACCTACTCAACCAAAGTTGTGCGCCATGTGACCAGCACACTTGAAGATAAGTCTTATCTGACTGACCAGGACGTTGAGAAGAACTTTCCAGAAGGCTCTGAAAATACCGCTGTTCATGACCAGAAAGCTGTTTCTTATGGACTCAGGAGACTTCTGAACTGGTTAAAGGAAGAGTATGGAGACCCTGAGATTTATATAACAGAAAATGGTGTGGCTACAAACCCTGCCATGACGGTTGATGACACTGATCGAATATTCTTTCTTAAGACTTATGTTGATGAGGCTCTTAAAGGTATGTTAACAATTGTTCTTATTCACTGACAGTGCGTACACAGTGCGTATTTGTCTGTAAAATATGCTTATAAACGTTACAAATTATAATTTACCAATAAATTTGCACTTAAAGTGTATTCTAAATTTTGAATCAACTATATGAAAAAATGATAAGTAAACTGTACATTTAACACATTTACATGTATTGTCTTTTTAGCGCACAACCTGGACGGAGTACGTATTAAGGGTTATATTGCTAGCTCTCTGATGGACTCGTTTGAGTGGCTCAATGGCTACATTGTTGGCTATGGACTTCACCATGTGAACTTTGCACTTTCAAGTCGCCCAAGAACTCCAAAGCGCTCAGCTCACCTCTATTATGATATAATAAAAAACAATGGCTTTCCAATGCCAGAGGAGGAAGAAATGTTATACGCACAATTCCCAGAGGAATTTATGTGGAGCACAGCAACAGCTGCATATCAGGTACAATCCATTTCATCAAATTCATTTATGTTTTTTTTAATCATATGTTTGCTTAAAAATGTTTCATGTTATGCTTCAACACCACAGATAGAGGGCGCCTGGAGAGCAGATGGAAAAGGTCTCAGTATTTGGGATAAATATGCACACACTCCTTCAAAAATGGCTAAAGACGACAACGGTGACATTGCCTGTGACAGCTACAACAGGATCGCTGACGATGTCGATATTATCAAAAAACTGAAGGTCGGCCACTACCGATTGTCTGTTTCATGGCCCAGAATTTTGCCAGATGGAACAACCAGGAAAATTAATGAAGCTGGACTCAACTACTATAATAGGCTTGTAGATGCACTTTTGGCAGCCAATATCCAGCCACAGGTAGACTATTTTTGAAATAATTTGCATCCCCCCTGGTAACCTAAATGATTTTGACCAAATTCTGACAGTCTATGAATCATTTTGATCTGGCAGGTCACCTTGTACCACTGGGATCTCCCACAAGCACTCCAGGATGTTGGCGGCTGGGAGAATGAGACTGTTGTCGAAAGGTTCAGAGACTTTGCTGATGTTGTATTTAACAGTCTGGGGGACAGAGTAAAGTTCTGGATCACTTTAAATGAACCCCTCAATGCTGCCTTGGCAGGATATGGCTATGGAAATGCAGCACCAGGTATCGTTCGCCTTTATACTTTTATTATACACTAATATTGGTAGGCTAAGTCATATTTTACAAAAATGATCAGTTAATAAAGCAAAATAAGGTTATTGATGGTCTATCTGTGTCTAGGTATAAATTCCAGACCAGCCACTGCACCATATGTTGCGGCACACAACCTCATCAAGGCTCATGCTGAGGCCTGGCATCTGTATAATGACAAGTATCGTGCAAAACAAGGTGGCGTTATTAGCATTACTCTAAACTCTGACTGGGGTTATCCAAGAAATCCATACAAACAGGAAGATGTGGATGCTGCCGAGCGTTATGTTCAGGTACAGATCTGCGATTCAACCATTCATTGAACAGTGTGTAACCATGTGCATAAATAAACAATAAGACACTGCTCTTCTTGAAACAGTTCATGCTGGGTTGGTTTGCTCATCCTGTGTTCAATGGAGATTACCCTGATGTAATGAAAGACAGAATTCGACAGAGAAGTTTAGCAGCTGGCCGACCTCAGTCAAGGTAATTCATATGTTATGTTGTTTTTGAGCAATTTAAAGCTTTGTATTCAAACGTTTCAGTGCTTTTACATTTGCATTTCACATCTTATCAGGCTTCCAGAATTTACCCCTGAAGAAGTAGCGAGGATTAAGGGTACTCATGATTACTTTGGATTCAACCACTACACCTCGGTCTTAACCCATTACTTGGACTACAAAGACTTCGAGGACTATGATGCAGACAGGTAGCCTTTTAGTTATAGTCATTCTTTTTCAGATTGAATTTGTTTAAAGGTGACCTATTATGCCCCTTTTTACAAGACGTGATAGAAGTCTCAAGTGTCCCCAGAATGTGTCTGTGAAATCACACAGTTGAGATTTCCTATATAAAAAATATATCACCCTGAGTAAATATACTAAATGTACGCAGATAAAGTTTGACATACTTATATTTCCACATTTTTGTCAATTGTTGGGCAATAATAGTTACATTTTACAATAAAATTTAAAAATATATATATGTTGCCATCTATTCCAGGGGTGTAGGAGTTCAGTCAGATCGTACATGGCTGGAATCTGGATCCTTCTGGTTGAAAGTAATTCCTGGGGGATTCCGAAAAATTCTGAAGTTTATTAAAGACGAATATGGAAACCCTCCACTTTACGTTACAGAGAATGGTGTATCAGAACGAGGGCCAATAGATCTGAATGACGTCCACCGTATCCACTATTATAATAACTATATCAATCAGGCCCTGAAAGGTAAAAAGACTGAAAAGGACATGCATAGTGATGCATTTCTGTGACTTTTTGATATTAATGTTTGTTTTTATTTTATTCCTTAGCGTGTTTGCTGGATGGTGTGGACCTCCGTGGCTACACTGCCTGGTCACTAATGGACAATGTGGAATGGGGGGCAGGTTTTGAAGAAAGATTTGGCTTTTTCTACGTAAATCGATCAGATCCCGCTTTACCACGTATTCCCAAGGAATCTGTCTGGAACTATGCTAAAATAGTTACCTGTAATGGATTCATACGCCCAGGAGAAAGTCATGAATGTCTAACTCCTTGAACCTGAAGGTACAATATCTGTCTGTCTGTCTATCTATCCATATATATCTATCTAAACTGACTCCTTTCTGGTTTACAGGTCAGGAAGTGTCATGCTGATTCAAGAATCAAAAACGTCCAGTAGAGCAACACACGGACTTTGAGAAAACTGACAATTTCTAAACATGAAAATATGAACTAATCATAAACCAATGAAGAGCTATCTTAACTATGACTAAACATGTTAGTACATGTTTGAGAGTTCAAATCAGGCTCCATAAGAATAAATCAGAAGCACTCTGACTTTGAATTAAACATGTGAGTTAATACTGTTATACTTGAAACTGTAATATCATAATCTGCAGCTTTGTGACAAATAATTGGAACGGCACATGATTATTTAGCCATTAATTACACAGATCTGTCTAATCAAACATGGAAAATAGACTAATTTTAAATTTAAATTTGATCTAAACCATTTTCTGATTTTTATTGTTCATTTATGTTTAGTTATAACTACTTTTCTTCCTGGGACTAGAGAATGTAGGGTGTTTCTGGTGGGACGCTCACTAGTGGCACACTACTCTCATGTTTCTACAGTAATACTGCCATTTTAATCTAATAAATGTTGACTGCTTTGGTAAACTGTATTTATAATTAAAGACATGTATGTTGCATTGGGATTTTTCAGGAAGTTATACAGTAATTAACTGCATTTTTATTGTTTAAATGTTTATGTTTTGATTAGCATTAACTTATGGACAGCCTATTTTAGATGTAAATGTGCTTTATGGGTGTCTTTACAGGAATGTATATGTTTAATTATGAAAATAAAAAAAATAAAAGACTACAAATAAATTTTAACTTTAAATTTAAGTTGTTTTTTTTTTTTTCCAACTTATTCTGTCATGACTTTACTTGAGGGGGCATGCAATTCATTCACTGTTAACTACTTACTAAATTCAGCTCATGATTTATCATAAACTTACTATTAAATGCACATGTACTAATTCAACTAGTATTCAGCCCAGTAAAGTGATGTTGTGTGGCTTTTTAAAAAGCCAAAAAGTGGAGGTATGGTATCATCATGGCCTTAGTCTGCATGAAGAGTGAACTACTGATCCCAGCAAACATTCCCCTGAACTTAGCTCACGTTTCTTGTTGAGTCTGATGGAAAAGAGAAAAACACAAAATAGATTAAAACCTTTTAAGATCTACGTTTGATGAGGATCAGTGAAAATAATGACAAGCTATTCCTGTGCCATTCAGTATGTGTATGACGAAGCTGCAGATGTCGATAGTTCAAATAGTGGAGCCGGATTAATTTAGTTTACCCCTAAATGTTAATTAATGCATTAACTATCAAACATGTACTAAGGTAGTTAAAGGGATAGTTCACCCAAAAAATGAAAATTATCCCATGATTTACTTAGTCTCATGCCATCCTAGGAGTATATAACTATCTTCTTTCAGACGAACACAATCGGAGTTATAAAATATCCTGGCTCTTCCAAGCTTTATAATGGTAGTGAATGGCACTCCTGATTTTGAAGTCCAAAAAAGTGCATCCATCCATTATAAAAGATATCCACACGGCTCCAGGGGGTTAATAAATTCCTTCTGAATCGAAGTGATGCTTTTTTGTGAGAAAAATACCCTTATTTAAATCTTTATAAACTAAAATAACTAACTTCCGGTAGATGGCCTATGCAAATCAACTTATGCCAAAAGAATAATCTCTGACCTGACGCATTGACAAACGCAGAAGTGCGTAGGATAGAGCAAAAAAACACCAGTCACGAATTAGAAGTCTAAAATGAGAATTTTTAAAGAGAAATATCGGAGGATGTCGATATAAAAGAAGAGGAGCTTGAGTTTGTTGCCCAGCCCTATTTGTTTGAACCGTGAGAAGCGTGTTGTGTAGGCCATCTGCTGGATGCTAGTTATTTTAGTTTATAAAGTTTTAAATATGGACATTTTTCTTACAAAAACCCATCGCTTCGCTTCAGAAGGCCTTTATTAACCCCCTGGTGTCATATGGATTACTTTTATGATGGATGGATGCACTTTTTTGGGCTTCAAAATTATGAGCGCCATTATAAAGCTTGGAAGAGCCAAGATTTTTGTCAAGTCAAGTCACCTTTATTTATATAGCGCATTTTACAATGCAGATTGTGTCAAAGCAGCTTTACATTTTGTGTCTGAAAGAAGTCATATACATCTTGATGGCTTGAGGGTGAGTAAATCATGGGATAATTTTCAGTTGTGGGTGAACTATCCCTTTAAGGCAGCTATTATTCATGTATGAATCCATATGATTCCAGTCGTCATTGAGGATAGCTCTTCATTGGTTCATGTTGAAGTAAGTATTAATTCAAGTTTTAGTACATACCTTTACTGTACAATGTTACCGATTTAATAATATTATAATGACCCAGCAGTCACTGCTAGCAGCCGGGTGCATTATGGGTATTTGTTTGTTTGGAGTTGATTTATGCGTTATTTAAGCAAGATGGTTGGGTTTTTGCGTTAGTAAAGTTATGTGTGTTTATGTTCAAGTTAGTTTGGGTGGGTTTGGTACATTTACTGCCTTGTTATGTAAAAAGTGTGGCTCTCACCGTCATGGAGAGAGATGTGTAGGGGAGGGACTTGGTGATATGGCCTTACTTGTGAAGTTCTCATTCTGTGCTTAGAATAAAAGGAGAAAGAAGATGATACTGCCTCTTGCTGGTCTAGTCTACCTGTGCTTATGCTCTCAGAAATGCGCATGGTTATGTGGTGTATGGGACACAAGTGTTCATGTTCTCCGCTAACAATTGGCTTTGTAAAAATTAGCTTAACTCTGGTTAGCCCCCACGTTCAACAGAATAACTGTCAGTTATACAATATATATTATTGATTACAGTTACTGATTGAGCACATGAACAAAAAATACACTTTAAACTTTACCCCCCATTTTCACAGACAAGGATTAAGCTAGTCCCAGACTAAAATGCATGTTTGAGCTGTATTTTAAAATATGTCAGTGCCATTGTTTTGTCTCAAGATGCACACCAGTAATTTTTACAATTTTTTTTTCTTTCTAAGGCACGTTTATAAAAGCTACTTAAATGCCATAACTGAACTAAGACCTAATCCTGGCTTAATCTAAGCCCTGTCTGTGAAACTAGGCATAAATGTGCTTATTTCAAAGTTAAAATGCCAAATTAGGATTTAAAAGTCTTATGCAGAATTTACCCTGGCTCCCTGCATTAGACTATTTAACCCATTTCTACTAACCCAGTGTTGTACTCTTGAATCTTTTGTAAATTTAGATCAAGGAAGAATTCAAGAGAACAACTACAATTTCCCTGTAGCAGAGCTTTGTGTACATACCAAAATGTATTGCTCTGATGAAGGCCAAAGGAGGCATTGTGGGAACCAAGCTGAGGCTGTTGTCATTGCTAGGAAACAATGTTTTGTTTACTGTGGTAAAGTCACATGGTGAGGACGCGTTTGTTCTCGTGTCATGTTGCGTGGTTTTTCAGTTTCGCTAGCTACATAATGTCTAAAATTTGAGATTTTTTTCATGCCAATATTTCCATGTGTCTCTTGCAATAGATCCTGTATGAATCCCCTTTATCTCTAATGAACTGAAACATCTCCATATAAGGCTATGGGTGGACAGGGTCAGCTTGAGATGTTGCAGCAGGTTCTTCCATTCTGACTGCTCTGATTTGGCAGGTAGTGTTGGGCGATTTCAAAACACTGCTTCATGAAGCTTCGCAAGATTTATGAATCAGTATTTTGAATCATTTCTTAAAATCAATAAATAATTGATATTGAGTGTTCGCTGGATGAACTGATTGATTGTAACATGAATTTAGCTACATCAAGTTAATCTGATTAATCCAAATATTCATAATTAATCATTACAATTTATGATTAATTTTTAATATTTCCCTTTTAAGATAATTTGCTACAATGGTCTATGATATTTTGTTTTCGCTAATTGATTACACATAGGATGTATAAAAACAGGTCAAGATCTTTACTCTAAATGTTACTGATGATAACCGCATTTCACACCCACTTTTAAGGCCAGGACATCACAGGATGTGCCATCTTGCTGTCATCTATGAGGGAGACTGCTACATGTTCACCTTGAAACATTGCAGCCCTTTTTCCTCATAAATGCTCTGAAGTAGTAGTATCATCATCATTTAACAACTTGAAAGAAACAAGTCAATTTTACTTTGTAGACTCCAGGCACATCTTTCCATCAGTTTCCCATAGTGGATCCGAGAAAAGTGTTCTTTTCTCATGTGAGTACATACTCTTTTATTATTTACATGGAAACACAACATACATGAGGCAGAAACCAGAAATCCTCACCAAAACTTACCTTCAAGGACATACTTTGAAGCCTTTCGTCTAAATTCATTTTTCTATTTCTATGTAATGTTTGGCAAATACTGGCCTTTAGTTTTGTAATCCAGATACATGGCACCATTTAAGCTACGAACAAATGTAGCCGTAACACTGTTAACAAACTTCCTGGCCTTGTCAATTTTCACCGGATTGGCACCAGCCTTCCACCGGCACCTCTGGGACATAGCTGACAATATGATCTTCATGCTGGAGTTTAAGCTGGTGCAGGTCCTCCTTCATGACATTCACCAGCTGGATTCTGCTGACCTCCTCCATATCATTTCCGCCACAGTGGATGAGGAGGACATCCAGTGCTGCTCTTCCTCGCAGAGAGTGGGAGAAGAAGGGAAGAAGTTCTTTCCACCGCAGTCCACCCCAGCCGAACCAACAGACACAGACGCCTGGCAGACTGAGGTTGCTTCCCATGGTCTCTGCAGTAGAGGGTTACACAGGAGTGGGTTTTCAAACCCCTTGCGTCTCATCCCAATCCCAGAAGAATGACTCCCATTCCCTCCCACTCCTGTGTTGTTGTTTTTTGGCCGGACTCTGTCAGTTGAATAAAAATCCAAAATGTAGTTTATTTTATTGAACTGAAAGCGAGCTTAAACAGTGCACAGTGGTATTTGCTACGTCTTGCAACTGGCGTATGATGTGTCTTTCTCAACTCGTAACAATTTTTTGTGTACTTCAGACTGCCCAGAAATGTTGGCGAGCACAACTGAGGTATCATTTTCGGACAGTAGTCATTGCAGCATGGCTTTCATGTCTGACTCCATTTTGATTATGATTTTCGCAGCTACAAAGTGCATGGGGAAGCCGCCTTCTCTTATATTATTGGTGGTTAGCATTGGCATACCGACTTGGCCACATCATTCACTTAACCAGTCAAACCAAAACAAAACAGGAGCACAGGGCAACTAGAATTGACTTCAAAATTTAAATATATAGTTTATTAATATTTAGGGCCCAAGCACCGATGGTGTGAGGACCCTATTGTAATTGCTCGGACAATTCTTCTTCTCCAAAATGAATCACATTTTTGAGGGCCTAAACATGCTTGAAAACTCTTGAAACTTTGCACACACGTCAGAAATGGTGAAAATTTACATCTCATATGGGTTTCAGAATTAGGTGTGGCAAAATGGCTCGATAGCGCCACCTACAAAATTTCAATTAAGCGCCCTTCGTGCTACGTTTCACGTACAGTTATGAAATTCGGTAGACAGATGTAACATCCCAATACCTACAAAAAAGTCCCTGGGTGCAAAATCTGTAAACAATTTTCTCTGCAAAATTTTGGCAGTTTTTGCCATTTCCAGGAGTTGTACTTTAACAAACTCCTCCTAGAGCTTTAATCTGATCAACATCATATTTGGTCAGTCTTAATCTAAAGGCCTTTGAGACGTTAAATTGCGAAGATCTAGAGTTTTCGTTGAAGGGCGTGAGCGTGCATGACAAAATTCGATGTTTCGCCATGAAACAGGAAGTTGTTCTAACTCAGGTATGTAAGATCTGTCCGAAACTTCACGTTTTATTAGAGTCCTGGCCTGAACACATCTACATGGCAATATTCAGTTACAGTCAAAGCATTACAAATATGATTAATGATACAATATATATATATATATATATATATATATATATATATATATATACACGTTAACAAACATTTGATATAAACATGTTCAATTATATTGTATAGGTCTGTATTGTATCATTCATTATTTAAGTTGATTTTCTGTATACTTTATATTTATTTTTCGACTGACAGTAGTCAATAAAGTCAAATATGTGAGAGAGTCGGTGGTAATATCATTGTGTTCCTGCCGGTCAGTGTTAGAGGAACTGTATAACAGCCTGACAGTTAACCTGCCCTGGACCAGGTTAGTTTCCCAGCATAAGTTGCCGGAGTGACTGAGCTTGAGCTATGTTAAATTAGCTTTATGAAACTGTATCATTTGAGAATGAGTCAGACTAACTGAAATAAGCCTGGCTTATTGGTAAACTTGTTTTATGAAACAGGCCTCAGATCTATGTAACAGCAACACATTCACAAAACATCACAACAAATGAGGATCCGATATATTCAGTGATAAAGAAAAGCACTGTCCACACACGTATGTGCTAAAGTACGTAGCAAAGAGATTGTCACTGCATCAGAAACTACACAGTTACTGCCTTTAAATAAAGCAATATGCAGCATAACATCAGTGTTTCTTAGCTCATCACAGGCTCTACTCTCCAGCCCAATGGTGACCCACAAAACTAATTAATTAACAGATCTCTCCTATATCATCTTGTGCAAAATCACATAAAACACTTCAGTTTATTTAATATTTACTCTTCTTATCAGTTATTGAATTTAACAGTACTAACACTGTATAAATACTAGTTTTTAAACTCTATTTGAAGCAGTTGTTTATCCAAATTTAGTTACCTTCCATTGAATTATTACGGTAACATACTATAAAAAAGGGTGATGAGCAAACACCTGAAGTGAAAATGTTGTGAGTTTTTACATGTCAGGTGTACCAAAGATATAAACCAAAATTACAATCACACAAATAAAACATCAATATTGTAAAGGTATGACCACAAACTTAATTTAATATTAAAACACATACAAGTGAAGTCTTTCAGAATTAATATTAGTGTTTTATATATTAAGTTCTATAGTCTGCAAAATATCCATCAGTGTATTGAAAGATATTACAAATATTTTTAATAAATTGCGTTGTATTATTCAGCTTGTTGTCTTTCCTTTGCATTTATATGCATTTGACCAGCAGATGTCCTGAGCCTGCTCGAAACACTGAAGGCCAATTCCAAGTGGAAGTGAACATCCCT
Organism: Hypophthalmichthys nobilis; assembly: GCA_037950665.1. Taxonomy (NCBI): domain Eukaryota; kingdom Metazoa; phylum Chordata; class Actinopteri; order Cypriniformes; family Xenocyprididae; genus Hypophthalmichthys; species Hypophthalmichthys nobilis. Next base: position 24,335,675 of record CM075489.1, read on the forward strand.
ATTCCCTACCCTCCCTTTTCTTAGATTCACCCCTTATTTACATTTTTGGTGCACGTGAGCGTCAAGAGCTGCTACTTCTGGTGCTGTGTGCATCAGTCAGTCAAATAAATGCCTTTTAGGATTAACAGAAATGCTAATGGATAGATTCCTCTGGGTATTAGATAGACATCCTTGAGATATTCACAGTTCAACAACATCAGCAAAACTACAGATGTTTGAGCAACAGATCACATGATCACACAGTCAGCACAAGAGATGCTACTGTCAAGTTGGACAAGTGTTGTTTTCTCACCTCTCTCGCTATAGAGGAAACTGCATTTATAGCCATATTTAGAGTTTCACAAGATAACCAGTGATAACAGCAAAGTAACGTGACCACTTCTAAAAAGCTTAGAAGAACTTATACGATGATAAATTTTAGGCAGTAGGAAGTAACTGAAGTATTCTATTACATACTGACAAGTTCTTATTGTTTAGTTTATTACCGAACTGTAAAATACACAATCAGTTATTTTCTTGGTTCCTTAGAAACAGATAAATATGCATGTGAGTTTGAAAACATTTTAATGAGCATCTCTACATACTGATGTAAAGTTTCTCTCAGTTGAAGTGTTGCATCTGTGATGTCCTTTTAACTTTTGCAATATGCTGTGAAGTGTTGAAATGTGTTAATCGTTTGTCATTCAGAGTGTGAAGACCCCAATGCTGGTTTCACCCTGATCATTTGAAGTGCTGTCACTGGTCATGAGTGTTGGCGAAACTGTATTTTTTTTTTTCCTGAGTAATAACAGTGATGATGTTCATTAGTTTTTTTTTATAGCCAAGACTTTAAAGTGTGTCTCTATACAGAGAGAGATGTTTAAAAATGACCATAATACCTTTAGAAATAATGCGTAAAAGTGTTGAAATGACAACTAGTAAATACACTACGTTTTGTCATGCTGGCATATGTGGAAACTTTTAAAACGTGTGTTACAACTAGTTAGGTTGTGCATCGCTCACCCCTATATTTAATATGTTTTCATGGCTCAGTAAGTACAGTTGTGTTTAAAACACTTCACCTGATGATTATACATGTTTTTTTAACACATAGAAGCCTGTTGCAAAGACCAGCATATGTTGTGTTTTGGATACTGGTCAAGTCAAGTCACCTTTATTTATATAGCGCTTTTTACAATGCAGATTGTGTTAAAGCAGCTCTTAAAGAAAATGGTTGTCCAGCTTAAGTAAATTCAGTATTGATTCATTCCGTTATAAAAGTCAATAATTAGTTAATTTATCTATATATCAGTACTGGAGTAAACAGTGATGTCATCATCCAGCTCAGTTCAGTTCGCATACAATGGTGTCAATGCAGGCAGATCAAAACACTGTTGAATATCAAATGTCAAGTGTCCCCAACTAAGCAAGCCAAAGGCGACAGCGGCAAGGAACCCAAACTCCAACAGGTGACATCAGGTGGCAAACAGGTGTTAAAATGGAGAAAAAAACCTTGGGAGAAACCAGGCTTAGTCAGGGGGCCAGTTCTCCTCTGGCGAACAGTGCTTAGTTACGATTCAGGTAGCTATCATAAGTCTGATGGGATCGCAACATTCAAAGTATTTATTCCAGTTCAGTCCAGTTGAGGATCGTATTCATCACGCCGGTATGGACGGTTTGTTGAGGAGCTGTGCCACTGGCTGTCGTGTCGATGAGGCCTTCACAATGGATGATCTAGTTGACTCAATCTCTGCTGATACTTCAGGGCTACGTTGTGGTCGTGTCAAGGCGCCGGTCCTCGATCTCACCTGGATACAGCCCGGATCCGGCTGACTACGGTAAATCTCGGGATAAACAGAGAGACTAATATTGGCGTAGATGCCATTTTTCCTCTGATGTAACGAGTACATCAGGTGTTATAGGAAGTGTTCCCGGTTCCGGCTGACCTAATTTATGCAGCCTAACAATCCTTTAACGGATGTGAAAATATAAATTGATAATGTGTTATGTCTATGCCAGGATAAAGAGATGCGTTTTTAGTCTAGATTTAAACTGACAGAGTGTGTCTGCTTCCCGAACAATGCTAGGAAGATTGTTCCAGAGTTTAGGTGCCAAATAGGCAAAGGATCTACCGCTTGCGGTTGATTTTGATATTCTAGGTATTATCAGCTGGCCTGAATTCTGAGATCGCAATAGACATGAAGGACTATAATGCATTAAGAGCTCGCTCAGGTACTGGGGAGCTGAAACTTTTAGTGCTTTGTAAGTAATTAGCAAGATTTTAAAATCTATACGATGTTTAACAGGTATGGAGCGATTTTTATCTCAAATATAATTCAAGAACATGATTCACACATGCGTAGCCAGTTTCACATGCGTGAAACCCAATTCACGTGCACAAAAAACAATTCATGTGCGCGAAAAAAAAAATACATTCACAAAAAGCAATTCACGTGCACAAAATAAAATATATTCATAAAACACGTTTCACACACGCAAAACACAATTCATAGATATACAACTGCACAAAAAGTTTCGAATGTTTGAAACTTACGAGTATATCCTCACATTCGCGTGTGAATCAACTTGGAGTTTGCTTTTTGTGAATGTATTTTTTTTTTTTTTCGCGCACATGAATTGTTTTTTTGTGCACGTGAATTAGGTTTCACGCATGTGAAACTGGCTACGCATGTCTGAATCATGTTCTTTGCGTGAATTATATTTGAGATAAAAATCGCTCCTTAAACAGGAAGCCAATGCAGTGTTGACAGAACTGGGCTAATATGGTCATACTTCCTGGTTCTAGTAAGAACTCTAGCTGCTGCATTTTGTACAAGCTGTAGTTTATTTATCAAGCAAGCAGAGCGTTACAGTAATCTAGCCTTGAGGTCATGAACGCATGAACTAACTGTTATGCTCTCACTGAAAAATGCAGATGTCATAGTTTAGATATATTTTTAAGATAGAAGAATGTGGTTTTACAGATGCTAGAAACATGGCCTTCAAATGAAAGATTGGTATCAAAGAGCACACTAAGTTTCCTAACTGATGACGAAGACTTAGAGCAGCCATCAAGTGTTAAAGAGTATTCTAAGTTATTATGTGAAAAAGTTTTTGGAAATTACTGGTCATCCAATTTTTTATATCATTCCATTAATTTTGTGAATTGGTAAGTTTCGTCAGGGCGTGAAGAAATATAGAGCTGAGTATCATCAGCGTAACAGTGATATCTCCCAAGGGTAGCATGTACAGAGTGAAAAGCAACGGTCCTAGTACTGAGCCTTGCGGTACTCCATATTTACATTTACATTTATTCATTTGGTAGACGCTTTTATCCAAAGCGACTTACAAGTGAGGAATACAATAAGCAAGTCGTCATGACGAGGCAAATAGACACGAAGTGCTCACAATACAAGTTTTAGGCAGTGCTCAGAGTATCATAAGCTACAACGGAGAGGGATAAAAGGAAGTGAAAGGATAGGTATAAGATTTTTTTTTTTTAAATGATGAGGATAAGTGCTCACAAAAGAGATGAGTTTTCAGCTGTCTTTTGAATATTGCCAGGAATTCTGCATTCCGGATGAAGGCAGGAAGATCATTCCACCAGCAAGGGACAGTGAACAAGAATGTCCTGGAGTGTGATTTCGTGCCTCTCTGTGATGGTACCACGAGCCTTTGTTCATTTAATGAGCGTAGGCTTCTGGTAGGAGTGTAGACTCGTAAGAGTGAGTGGAAGTAGGAGGGTGCTGAGCCTGTGGTAGATCTGTAAGCAAGCGTCAATGCCTTGAATTTGATGTGAGCAGCAAGTGGTAGCCAGTGCAGAGAGATAAAGAGAGGCGTGACTTGGGCTCTTTTGGGCATGTTAAAGACAAGACGTGCTGCAGCATTCTGAATCATTTGTAGAGGCTTGATTGTGCATGATAGCAGTCCAGCCAGAAGAGCCTTGCAGTAATCAAGCCTAGAAATGACCAGGGCCTGGACAAGAAGTTGTTAGAAAGGGCCTGATTTTCCTGATGTTGTATAGTGCAAATCTGCATGACCGAGCTGTCTTTGCTATGTGGTCATTGAAGGTCAGTTGGTCATCAAGGATTACTCCAAGATTTCTGGCCGAATTTGATGGAGTAATTGAGGATGTACCTAGCTGGATGCTGAAATCATGCTTTAGAGTCGGATTGGCAGGGAAGACGAGAAGCTCAGTCTTTGCCAGGTTGAGCTGCAGATGATGTTCTTTCATCCATGCCGAGATGTCCGCCAGAGAGTTTGAGATTCGTGCAGCTACTGTGGGATCATCTGGTTGGAATGAAAGGAAGAGTTGCGTGTCATCAGCATAGCAATGGTAGGAGAAACCATGTGCCTGTATGATGGGACCAAGTGATGTAGTGTAAATGGAGAAGAGGAGGGGTCCAAGAACTGAACCTGAGGAACCCCTGTGGTCAGTTGATGAGCTTTGGTCTGAGTTCCTGTGTGTGTGGAGCGCAGAACTGACTGCTGATGGTAGATGTTTTGTCAGTGAAAATGTTAGCAAAATTATCAGCAGTTAGGGAGGGGGACGTTTCAATTGGGGAAGAGTTGAATGTTTTGAAAAGCTTGCGTGTGTTTGAAGCGCTGTTGATTTTGTTGTGGAAATATGAAGATTTAGCAGCATGAATTTCAGCAGAAAAGGATGAGAGCAGAGATTGATAGCTACCTAGGTCAGATTGGTCTTTTGATTTGTGCCATTTCCTCTCTGCAGCCCTGAGTTTGGTCCGGTGTTCACGAAGAACATCAGATAACCAGGGATTAGAGGGAGCAGCATGTGCAGGCCTGGATGACAGAGGACAGATAGTGTCTAGAGATGAAGTTAAGGTGGAACATAAAGTATCTGTTGCTGCATTCACATCCAGAGATGAGAATTGTGTGGGTGAGGGAAGGGAGGATGATACAGCAGAGGAAAGATGAGAAGAAGAAAGAGAGCGCAGGTTTCGTCTGAAGGTAACTGGTAGAGGGGTTGGTGGTGAACAAATGAGGAGTTGTAGATTAAAAGTAATGAAGAAATGATCGTAAATGTGCAGAGGTTTTACCAAAATGTTGTCAGTGATGCAGTTGCGTGTGTAAATGAGGTCAAGTTGGTTGCCAGATTTGTGTACTTGTGGTGATGAGCCGATTAAGATCAAATGAGGCTAGAAGAGAGTGGAAGTCTAAAGCATAAGGCTTCTCTAGATGAATGTTGAAATCGCCAAAAACAACAAGTGGGCTGCTCTTGGAATGAGGACAGCAGCATGTCCAGTTCCTCTACAAAGGCACCAAGTTGGCCTGGGGGGTGATAAATTACTACGATATGAATTTTGACAGGAATTGAGATTGTAATAGCATGAAACTCAAATGAATTGTTGTTGCAAAGAGAGGAATGAGTCGAGTATTTCCAATTGTCAGAAATGAGAAGACCTGTGCGAGGGGTATGAGAGAAAGTGAGGTTGTTAGCGAGAGCAGCAGGGGTTGCTGAGTCCTCTGGACGAATCCAGGTCTCAGTCAAGCCCCAGATATTGAGAGTAGAATTAGTAGCAAAGGCTGGAATGAAGTCAGCTTTGTTAACTGCTGACTGACAATTCCATAGACCCACAGAGACAGAGAGAGGAGTATTAGTATTAGAAGAGAAGTAAATAGGACGCAGGTTAGAAGCATTGCTCTGCCTTTTACGTGGGTTAGTGGAGCGTTGCCGAGAGAAAACAGGAATGTATTGAAAGCACATGCTGAGGATGAAGGAAGAGGAAAAGTGTGAAAGGAAGGGAAGGAAGAAACTTAAGTGCCTACCGGTGTCCTTGCTCGGTGGAGTCGCGCAGGTAGAGTCGCAGGTCTTTACCCGAGGAGGCTGAACTCTTCCGCGACAGCGCGTACACACACACAATAAATGCTGCTTATTAACGTGTGATTGAAAACAGCCAAGCCCGCCTTGAAAATTAGCACTGCAAAAGCCTAAAGAAGCCTAAAAAAAATCGAAACTATGCAGCGCTTAAGTGCGAGCAATAACACCAATAAACTCTGCAAATGCGGCTGTTGTTCTAAACAAGTACAATTAAAATACAATTATAGTCAAGGTAGAAAATAGGACAAATACAGATTTGAAATTAATCCTTCCTAGCAACAAATAATAAACGAAGTAACTGACCCAGAACAGATATTAAGCAAAACACTTAAGCGCTCTTGCCGTCACCACTGTCAGCTCACTACTCCTTGTGATCGATATGACATCTCTTCGTTTACTGCTACAAACTGATAACGGTCATATAAGTATGTTTTGAACCATGACAATGCAATTCCACTAATGCCAACATAATATGAGTCTATTTAAAAGAATGTTGTGATCGATAGTGTCAAAAGCAGCACTGAGATCCAGTAACACTAATAGAGAGATACAACCACGATCTGATGATAAGAGCAAATCATTAGTAACTCTAATGAGAGCAGTCTCAGTACTATGGTACAGTCTAAATCCTGACTGGAAATCATCACAGATACCATTTCATTCTAAAAAGGAACATAGTTGTGTTGATACTGCCTTTTGTAGTATTTTTGACAGAAAAGTGAGATTTGAGATCGGCCTGTAATTGACTAATTCTCTAAGATCAAGTTTTGGTTTTTTAATAAGAGGTTTAATAATAGCCAGCTTAAAAGGTTTTGGTACGTATCTGTGAGGGACTCGACATGGAGGCAAGATGGAATCCAAATGCTGGAAGTTTAATAAATATCAGCAACTCTCATTCCGGCGTAATAATCAAGGAACTTTGCTGCCATACCATGGGTGCAGCAGGCGCAATGATATTACGCATACGCCAGAATGAGAATATAGTTCCTAGCCATATCAGCCTAGAAAATCGCAACTTTTCATTTTCTGTCGGTCTTAGTACACAATGTAACTACAGAAGAGTCAAGTTTTAAATAGGAAAAATATTGAAACCCTTTGGTCATTTTTGAGCGAGATGCTAACGGTCTAATCAGATTCAATGAACTATGCTAAGCTATGCTAAAAGTGGCACCGCCAGACCCGGAGATCGGCTGAATGGATTCGAAAATGGTAAAACTCAACTGTTTAACTCTAGGGGAGTTGGAAAATGAGCCTATTTTCAAAAAAAGTGGAGTGTTCCTTTAATAAGTACAGTGAAGTTACTGCAATGGATTCTCTTTTGTTGTGTGCTTCTCTTCACACTTCCATGGACACTGATAACTAAAGATGAGAGCACAAGAGTATTCAGTCAATTACTGATAAGTTGTTGTTGTTCAGTTTATTACCAAACTGCAATTAATTAGTCAAGGTTTATGAAATACACAACATTTTCTTGGTTCCTTAGAAACAGATAAATATGCATGCAAGTTTGAGAACATTTAAATGTAATCTCTACATATGGATGTTGGCTTTAGTTTAGTGTTGCATCTGTGATGATGTCCTGTTGTCCTTGTTTAAACTCTACTTCTGCTGTAAGATGTGAAGTGTTAAACACCCATTTAAAATGTGTTAATCGTTTGTCATTCAGAGTGTGAAAACCCCAATGCTGGTTTCACCCTGATCATCTGTAGTGCTGCCACTGTTCATGAGTGTTGGCAAAATGGGTAAGAGCTTGATTTTATAATGATGCTGTAGATTTATTTAACTGTATTTTTTCCTGAGTAATAACAGTGATGTTCATTAGTTTTTGTTTGTTTTAGCTAAGACTTTTAAGTGTGTCTCTATACGGAAAGTGACATTTAAAAATGAATCTACGTTTAGAAATATTCAATGGTGTAAAAGTGTGACAACTAACCCCAGTATACTGTATATTATGACAGGAACTATTGTACTATTTGGTCTGATTTTTGGAGATAAAATACAGTAAATACAGTTGTGTTTAAAACAGTCTTCACCTGGGGCCGGTTGCACCAGCTGTGCGTAAGTTACAACGTAGCCTAGTTTTGACGTAAATGGGTACAAAGTTACAACTTAGGCACTACTAAATATTTTTGTGTTGCACCATTAAACTTAGTTGAAGCGTAACGCCTGTTTCACACTGCAAGCGTGAGCGGCGCTTGAGCGTAACTACATCGTCACAGCAGCGGCTCAAAGCTACATATAAAGTGAGCATTTCTTTACAAAGACAGCTGAAGTAAAGTGCAAAAGTAAATATGTTTCACACATTTGTGTGTCATTTTGTTTATGTGAATGCCATTTTACACATTTGTAACTATTAATTTGCAACTTCAGCTTCGTAACACGGGTGTTTTGATTGTTGTCTGTATGTGTAAATCGAAACATTCAGCTTTTCACATCAGGGCAGTGAGTGTAAATTTCAATTTACAAATATTAATACGACAAGTTCTCACATTCAAATCAGCAACCTCTCGAGTTTTGCTATATAACTGTAATATTTACATGTACTACATATTGTCCTATAAAAATATGAGTTTAAAACAAACTACAAAGAAATATAACTTCTGATTTATGAACTTTAAAATGAACTTTTTTTTTTTTGCCTATGGTGATGTCAGTCAGAATGGCTCTTCCTCTGATCTTTCTGATCATGATTCACGGTGAGTCTCTGCAACAGAAACACCAAAGAGAGATTTTGCATCTGTTTTTTTCCTCCAATATCCTTGATGCAAATGCTGCTGCTATTTTGTCCACTATATGAATTCTGTGTTTCAGGGGTTTCTAGTGCTGATTGGGGTGTGAGTTACAGTCCTTCACGCATCTGTGCACTAAAGGACTCATCAGTGATAATGAGCTGCACTTATACATACCCTCCTGGACATAAGATCAAGAAAGTCTTCTGGACCAAAGGCACTGTGATAGAGGGTGTAGATCTGTCTGAGGACCATGAATACAGTCAGAGGCTTCAGTATCTGGGAGATAAACAGCATAAATGCACCATCAGACTGAGACAAGCGAGACTGAAGGATTCACACATGTACAATTTCAGATTCATCACTGATAAAGACAAATGGACTGGTTATCCAGGAGTGACTCTTACTGTCACAGGTGACTCTTCTTCTGTGCATTAAATTGAATAATAATCATTATATGACAGCAGTATTAGATATAATATGTGTTCAGATCTTCAGATGGAGTCTCCTGAGAGAGTGACAGAGGGAGATTCAGTCCGTCTGACATGTAAAAGCAGCTGCACTCTGACTGACAGAGCAACATTCATCTGGTACAGAAACTCACAGCTATTAACTGAGAGAAGAGACGGAAACAATGAACTCCTGCTGCAGTCAGTCAGAAGAGAGGATGCAGGCAGATATAGCTGTGCTGTACACGGACACAATCACATCTCTCCTGCTGTTGAGCTCAATGTCAGATGTGAGTACAAATTCATTTGTTGTTTTTAAAAATTGGAGATTGTGTTTGAATGAGATGATTTAAAGCACAGTGTCAAACATGCGGCCCACAAAGGTGTCCAATCCGGCCCCGGGGATGATTTGAACAGTAATAAAAAACAGTTATGCATGGTCCACCAGTCATAAATCCGAACGGTTATTAGTTTTATCCAATATCTATTATGTATTTGTAAACAAACTGCTTTGCAATCATTTCCCAAACTGTCATTTGTGTGGAAATTTTACAAAGTCTGTAAACAGGACGTTAACACAGCCACATACTGTGTACGGACGCAAAGAGAAGAACACAGACGCGCCAGCAGAGCAAATACTGTACCAGGCCAAGCTGCTAACTGTTTGTGAAATATAGGAAGAAAAATATAAATAGTGAATTGGGTTTTATATGAATGTAACTTAGAAGGGAAGTGACTTCAGAAAAGTTTCGATCTCCGTATAAGTAGCTTATTTTAAAAGCACAGCGCTGTTTTCTGTACAGCGGTAACCTTGAAAATGCTATATCACTGCTGTTCCACAAGCGCCACCTACTGTTAGAGAGTGAATTTGCATTTTCTATTTTTGTTTTGTGCCAGTGTCTTATGTTGCATAATTTCACAAAGCTATAAAGTCAGACCTTGCTGTTTTATTCTGTGAATCTTGAAATTATACAATTTAATTTGAATCAAAAACACTTTTCATGCTCAAAATGCAGTGGTGCCTGTATACCAAATGGCTACACATATATTTTTTTTTTTGTTTAAGGCCAGTTTGGCCTATTATAGAACAAATAAATAATAATAATAAAAAAAATAATAAAGAAAAAAATTGGCAACCAGTGTAAAATTTGCTCCAAAAAAAATTGAAGTTGGCCATAATCAAAGAATCAATAATTTTTTTTAAATAAAACATTATTTTAACCTAATAAAAACTTAATAAAGTATTTTCGCAATAAAAACAAATACAGTTTTTAAAGAGCACTGGTTTTTTTTCTTGCAAATTGTGTAGTTTGTATGGTTAATATTAATGTAACTGTCAGCTCACTAAGGTTTTAAAAAAAAAAAAATCGGCCTGCACTTGGTTACGTTTTTTTTTTTTTCGATCCAGCCCTCAACCTAAAATGAGTTTGACACCCCTGATTTAAAGGGTTAGTTCACCCAAAATTTAAAATTCTCTTATTAATCACTCACCCTCATGTCGTTCCACACCTTTGTTCATCTTCAGAACACAAATGAAGATATTTTGATGAAATCCAAGAGGTTTTTTTTATCCTCCATTGAAAGCAATAAAATTACCACATTCAATGTCCAGAAAAGTAGTAAAAACATTGTTAAAATAGTCAATGTGACTACAGTGGTTCAACCTTAATGTTATGAAGCAACAAGAATACTTTTTGTGCACAAAACAAAACAATGACTCCTCTGCTATGCTATTTACGCTGCAGCGCTTCCTGTTTCTGAGTCTATGGGATTAAATTCCTGCCTAAAGTATTGTGGTCACGGATCAAAAAATAATAAGCATGAATCAATATTGCAAATATATTGCACAAACTGAAACAAATAATGCAAAATGTTTGGAATAGCAAACAACGTGGTCATGGATCAAAATATAATGAGTGTGAATAGAAAAATTAAAAGCTTCTTTACCCCAGCTCGGAAATTGACAGCTGTGACGGTTATCTTCCCCTGTATGAGTGTGAGCATCAGTAGCCACGAGTCACACTGAAGTGATGTCATCTCCCTCTCTTCGATTGATTGGCTTAGAGGAGGAGCTGTCAATCTAGAACTTGTGAACCAATGGTGACGCTTAAGCCTGGCCTAATTTACATGAAACTCAAACTGCAACATTTGGAAAAGTACGAGTGGAACATTGAAAAAAAAGAGAAAAACAGCACAAGCGTACAAAAGAGTAAAATATGAGCAGAAAATGGAAGAGAGCAGAAAGTACAGAGTGATAAAAGCAAAGAAAACAACTAAACACATAAGAACACAAACACAAGTTTAAAATTTGTGCAATATAATTTTTAATGTGTTTAAAGTTTTGACTCATGTTTGTTATTTTTTTAAATGCGCTTTTAATTTTTTCGATTCAGGCTTATTATATTTGTAGAGTTTGGTTCCAAAACGCAATAACTCCATTTTGATTAATTTGAGTAAAAATGTGTGGTTTTTTTTACCAAGAAAGTGGCCAGATGAAAACCACTATTTTCTGTTTCAAACTTTCACATAGCATTTTTTGGTTATAAAAACGTTAAAAATTCAAATCTACATTTTGATTTTAAAAGTTTTATTATAAAAAAAGATTTTCTTTTTTTCCCAAAATGCAATAAATCCATGACATGTTTTTGTTTTTTTTTTCAAAATGCAATTAATCCATCAATATAAAAGTTATTTTTCATATTGAAAATACACACAACAAAGTAAGTTGATTCACATATATGAGAGCCTCTGAACTTTGCCAATACTAATCTTACATGCAGTCATTTGACTAAAAATGCATTCAGCCGTCGCTCCCAAAATGAATTCAACAAGTTAATGCTATAAATGAATTATGTCTCCGTTTGCCATTACCGATTAAAGAGTATCTGGCTCCACCACACGGTTAAAATAAACAGTACATTGGTATTAAAAACGCCTTTTAAAAACTGTTCATGATTCAGTTTTGGGGACCATGACAGAAGTTCGATGCTGTCGTGGAACAAGCAACAGCTGGTATTTTTCCTCCTCCCGACTCGAGTGCCTCATCTTCTTAATCTCTTCACGTAAATGATTACATTTCGATGACTTGCGTTTCTTCCCCACCGCAGAAACCACCACAGGTTCATCAATGTCATCAAAATTATTCTGTTTTTGTTGATCACAAAATACAAAGTAGATAAGGAGAACTAGGAAGCCGGCTGTATTCAGAGCACCAGAATTACTGTTTACAGTGCGTGGAATGGTGCGCTGTGATTGGTTGAGCGGATATATCGCATTCTGCAGAGAAAGGACACTGGCGTTTGTTGTGTTTTGGAAAGAAAGGGAGAAAACATGACAATAACACAACGGATATTGCATTTAGCACAAAATTAATGAATGACTTTTCAATACTGACCAGATACAATACTGATTTTGGCAGAAACTCAATTTTTTTTTAAATGGTGTTTATCGCGTTTTGGAACCAAACTCTTCATTTTGATCCGTGACTACATTGTTTGCTATTCTGATCATTTTGCATTATTTTTTTTTAGTTTGTGCAATATATTTTTTACATGTGTTTTTATATTTTTGATTCAGGCTTGTTATTTTTTGATCCATGACTGCAATACTTTAGGCGGGAATTTAACCCCATATACGTCCAAACGGCGGCTCAGCATTGGCCAATGCTTCATGCGTGTGATGCTGACACAGGGTCAATAATGAGCCGGCGTTCGGACATAAACATGGAAACACAGCACTGAGGCAACTGCATAGCAGTCTGACAGAGAACAGGAAAAATTGTTGAATAAAGTCGTTTTTTTTTTTTTTTTTTTGAGCATAAAAAGTATTCTCGTCGCTTCATAACATTAAGGTTAAACCACTGTAGTCGCGTTGACTATTTTAATGTTGTTTTTACTACTTTTCTGTTGCTTTCAACGGAGAATAAAAAACCTCTCAGGTTTCAACAAAATATCTTAATTTGTGTTCTGAAGGTGAACGAAGGTTTTACAGGTTTGGAACGACATGAGGTTGAGTAATTAATGACAATTTCATTTTTGAAAATCCCCCCCCCTTTTTAGACCTTTTAAAGAACGTCTCAGTGTCCATCAGTCCATCTGGTGAAATAGTGTCAGGAGATTCAGTGACTCTGAACTGCAGCAGTGATTCAAACCCTCCTGCTCTGAACTTCAGCTGGTTTAAAGGAGGGACATTTGTAGGATCTGGAAGAATCTACAACATCTCAAACATCAGCTCTGATGACAGTGGAGAATACAAGTGCAGATCCATCAATGAACATGGAAAGAACCACTCTGAAACTGTGACTTTAAACGTCTTGTGTGAGTTTATTTTAAAACATAAGATGCTGTAGAACATTACAATTTATTACTATTTTAAGCAATTATTAGTATCATAAAAATGTTTCACGATGCTTGTCAAAATACGTTTGATGATTGTTATTAGATCCTCCCAGGAACGTCTCAGTGTTGATAACTGGATCTGGTGAAATAGTGTCAGGAGATTCAGTGACTCTGATCTGCAGAAGTGATTCAAACCCTCCTGCTCTGAACTTCAGCTGGTTTAAAGGAGGGACATTTGTAGGATCTGGAAGAATCTACAACATCTCAAAGATCAGCTCTGATGACAGTGGAGAATACAAGTGCAGATCCAGAAATAAACATGGAGAGAAATACTCTGAAACTGTGACTTTAAACGTCTTGTGTGAGTTTATTTTAAAACATAAGATGCTGTAGAACATTACAACTTATTACTATTTTAAGCAATTATTAGTATCATAAAAATGTTTTACGATGCTTGTCAAAATACGTTTGATGATTGTTATTAGATCCTCCCAGGAACGTCTCAGTGTTGATAAATGGATCTGGTGAAATGGTGTCAGGAGATTCAGTGACTCTGATCTGCAGCAGTGATTCAAGCCCTCCTGCAGAAATCAGCTGGTTTAAAAGAGAAACATTTTTGCAATCTGGCAACACCTACAGCATCACTAATATTAAGTCTGAGGCCAGTGGAAACTACTATTGCTCTGCTAGAAATAAACATGGATCTCAAGCGTCTGCTGATGTAAATGTAGATGTCATGTGTAAGTCTGCCTTTATTTTTGATCAGTTCTGAATAACTATTTGCTCAATTATTTGTCTTTATGTAATTTTACACTTCTCGTCTTTACAGATCCCCCAATTATTGTCTCAGTGTCCATCAGTCCATCTGGTGAAATAGTGTCAGGAGATTCAGTGACTCTGATCTGCAGCAGTGATTCAAACCCTCCTGCAGAAATCAGCTGGTTTAAAAGAAAAACATTTTTGCAATCTGGCAAAACCTACAGCATCACTAATATTAAGTCTGAGGCCAGTGGAAACTACTATTGCTCTGCTAGAAATAAACATGGATCTCAAGCGTCTGCTGATGTAAATGTAGATGTCATGTGTAAGTCTGCCTTTATTTTTGATCAGTTCTGAATAATTATTTGCTCAATTATTTGTCTTTCTGTAATTTTACACTTCTCGTCTTTACAGATCCCCCAATTGTTGTCTCAGTGTCCATCAGTCCATCTGGTGAAATAGTGTCAGGAGATTCAGTGACTCTGATCTGCAGAAGTGATTCAAACCCTCCTGCAGAAATCAACTGGTTTAAAGAAAGAAAGTTTGTAGGATCTGGAAGAATCTACAGCATCTCAAAGATCAGCCCTGATGACAGTGGAGAATACAAGTGCAAGTCCAGAAACAAACATGGAGAGAAATACTCTGAAACTGTGATTTTAAATGTCATGTGTGAGTTAATGTTGATTCAGTAACTGTGGTAACCAGATTAATGGATTAACAATCACAAAACATGAACAGTTTCTTTTGTCTGTTTTAGATCCTCCCAGGAACGTCTCAGTGTTGGTAACTGGATCCGCTGAAATAGTGTCAGGAGATTCAGTGACTCTGAACTGCAGCAGTGATTCAAACCCTCCTGCTCTGAACTTCAGCTGGTTTAGGGAGAATGAAAGCTCAGCTGTTGGATCTGGACAGAGTTTCAGTGCACTACAGAGTGGACGCTTTTACTGTCAGGCTCACAATCAACATGGATCTCAGAGATCAGACGCTGTAACTGTGACTTTTAAAGGTAGAACAGCTCAAATACTTGCATTACTCTTTCTGTGATGCAAATGAATCTGTTCAGATGTTTTACACTTTGATGTTTGCAGGAAGTCTGGTGATATTATTTATATCTATTGGAGTGGTTTGTGGGGTTGTAATGATCATTACGATGGTCCTGATTTGGTAAGTTGTGAAGTATTTGATTGCAGACAATGCAATGCCTTTTTCGTAAATGTCCAGTATTAAAGAAAAAAAATCGAAGTACCAAATGTTACTGCACAGTCTGAACAAACTAAACAGATTTTCAACTAAAAATATGATCGCACTCATTGTCTTTAAAGGGGAAGCAGGTGGATGAAAAAGAGAAATGATGCACAGGAGTCTCAGGTGAGGAAAAAAAAAAAATTGCTTTTTAATAGTTTACTGATCAGGTATGAACTGGTAACTGAAAGATTGAAAGTGAATGTAGTGAGACTTCATCTAGTTAGTTGTTTATAATGTAGCTATTTATTTTCTTTTGATTATGCTTTTTTCTTCCATGTCAAAGATGAATCATGACAGGCATAAAGCATCTGAGGTTGAGTTGACTGAACCTATCTATGAGAATGTAGAGGTGAGTTTTGCTCATTTACAAATGTCTAAACTCTCCTCACATCTAGCTCTTGAGTGTCAGTGTGAGAATATCAAATAACTATTGACTAAATTTATGCTGATTCAAATAACAGAGAACAAGCTTGCATGAGACGTTTTCAGATTTAGCGACATTAGTTAAAGGGACGGGGCTTAACCCCCTAAGCTTGAAGTGGACACCGCCCCCCATGAAATTTATAATCAAATAACTAAGCAACCACTGACAGGAATAACACAAAATAGGTATCATTTTAAAGCCTAGAAACTCAGCATTTTAATGCCAACTCTTAACGAGTGCCGAATCATCACTCTAAAATGGAGTGTACCGCCCGTGGGCGCCAGCTATAAAAAAAAAAAAATATTAAAGGTGCCCTAGAATTGAAAATTGAATTTACCTCGACATAGTTAAATAATTAGAGTTCTGTACATGGAAATGACTTACAGTGAGTCTCAAACACCATTGTTTCCTCCTTCTTATGTAAATTTGATTTGTGCAAAAGACCACAGAAAAACAGGCGAATCGCAACATAACACCGACTGTGACGCAACAGTCGGGATCATTAATATGTACACCCCCAACATTTGCATATGCCAGCCCATGTTCAAGGCAAGCCAGTATTAACATCTGGAGCGGCACAGCTTAATCATCAGATGTTCTGCAGGTAAGCAAGCAAGGACAATAGCGAAAAATGGCAGATGGAGCAATAATAACTGACATGATCCATGATATCATGTTATATTTAGTGATATTTGTGAATTGTCTTTCTAAATGTTTCGTTAGCATGTTGCTAATGTACTTATAAATGTGGTTAAAGTTACCATTGTTTCTTACTGTATTCACGGAGACCAGAGCCATGTCGTTATTTTCATTATTAAACACTTGCAGTCTGTATAATTTATAAACGCATCTTCTTTCTTTATAAATCTCTCCAACGGTGTGTAATGTTAGCTTTAGCCCTGTTAGGCGCAGCACAGGCTACTATCAAACTCATTCAGAATCAAATGTAAACATCCAAATAAATACTATACTTACATGATCTGATATGCTGCATGACGAACACTTTGTAAAGATCCATTTTGAGGGTTATATTAGCTGTGTGAACTTTCTTTATGCAATGTATTATAGAGTTGCGAGCTTGGGGGTGGGGAGCGCGAGCATTTAAGGGGGACACGCACAGAATCGGCGCATTTTTAATTACACCCCAAAATAGGCAGTTAAATAATAAAAAAATCGATGGGGTATTTTGAGCTGAAACTTCACAGACACATCCAGGGGACACCTTAGACTTATATTACATCTTGTGAAAAAGGGTTCTAGGGCACCTTTAATTATATTTTTTTTCAAAACTCCTGCCTAGATCATCACAAAATAGGTGTCATTTGAAAGCTTAGAACTTTACAATGAATGTAGCCAATTTGATTAACTCCGAAGTACTGCTGAGTTATTTGCTGAAAAACAATAAAAAAAATCATAATTTATGAAATATTTTTTTACTATGTACTCCAATGTGTCAAAAGCATCATACAGCTCAGATAAACGTGTTATATGTCATTGGAAAGGTCTCACAGAGTAGAATACAAGTGTAATTGTTTTGGGCTTTGACTAAACTTGAGTGAGTTTTTTTACGTGAAACCCCGCAAGACCCATATGTGAATAATAAACCGATGCAGCAGTTACGTCACGTTTTCACTCGTAATATCAATAAACATGCTCCGATTGTGGAAAATTGGACATCATTACTTACAGCAGATTCTCATGATTAAAATGAGGAGAAACATCAGCATAATCCAATAAGCCGATCATGAGTTACTCCATATGAAATAACGATTTTAATAAATGCCCATCAGGGGGTGCCAATGGATAAACAAAAAGGCTACCTCGGGTCCAAAAACTTTTGATTTCTTTATGGGATCACCATAAAATTTGATCCAGATACAGCTCACATATAGGGGAACATCACCAAAAAAGTGCACTTTTTTGTGCGGTACACAAAAAAGTTATTGCATGTCAAATATGAAATAGGAGTAAAATTTCCATTGAGCAAACTTTTATTTTTTGATTTATCAGCAGTTTTTCAGGATGAGAATGTCCAAATTTAATTTTTTTTTTTTAATTTAAAAATGTAAAAAGTTTTCTTTCAAATTATATCAGCCTTTTGACTGTCCTTGCTATAATTTTGGAGTTACAAGTCTTTACTTTTTTGTGTCACTCAGAAAAAAAAAAACTCTGAAAATACCCTCAGGGCTTAAGGGGTTAATGATGGGTCAATACACTGGTTTACAGCTGATACACAGAATATGATGATTTATTAATGTTTAAATTCACCTATCATTTTCTTTCTTTCTTTCAGTTTGACAGGGAGATGCAGTAGTGTTTGGCACACATGGTGAAACATTTTACAGCGTTTGTGTGTCTCTCTGTGTTTGGAGCCCTAAAAAGTATTAGTAATCAAATGCAAGTGTGTTTTTCCTTTACAGTTTGTATCATATAGTTTGTTTGCTTCATTTTACATGCTTTGCAATCTATGGCTTCATGTTTTCAAGGCAGAAAATAAAGATCTGATATTGCAATAATTTACAGTCATCTGTCATTCAATATCTCAGTATAACAGCAAAAATAGCAATTTATTTCAACAAAAGGACACACATTTTACTGAACTAACAGTACTGATAACCTACAGCACTGTTTACTGGTTGTTTAGTTCTAATTTGGTGTGTATCACTGAATGCCATATTTGTGTGGTCTTTGCACCACCTGCTGGTGACTTTGTTCCAATGCAACATTTTACATTCTTTCTAAAATGAAAGCGCATCTGTGTGGCAACCACTGTAAGTCTGCAAGATCACAAATGCACATGTTGTTTGTTCTATTGAGAACATCTGAATGTCTGCAGGAGTGCGCATGATTGTGTCTGTGCGTGAAAGTCTGCAGTGTGCGTGTGAATCTGTGTTAGGTGATCACGACCTCAACCCTAAACAGACTGTACATTAACTAAAGTTCCCATATATTTACAATAAGATATAAAGCATAAAGAGAATTTGACTATACAAATAATTAAACAAATATTGAATTAGTATGAACATAATCTTCATTTACAACAACAACAAAAAACCTACATTTAAAATTAATATAACCATGAAAGTTGTATTTTAAATTCTACATAGCCTATTTGACAACATTTCAGTGTTTAAGGATATTGTAGATTACCCTTTTATTAAAGACCCTCTGTGGTGAAAATCAAGTTTTTAATGTTGTTTATATGCCTATGTGGTGGTTTTAATATGCTTTAAGACAAACCATGTGCAAATTCATAAGTCAGTACCATTGCTTGAGTATTTTATGTTTGAAACTGCAGTAAACGAAAGACAGTCTCAAACCCGCAGTTTGAAATCTGTGGTGTTTGTGACGTCACAGACTACCTTGTAACCAATCACAATAACGTGCCGGCAGACTTTAGCATATTATTAACTATGACTGCTCTGCAGCAGGAAAGTCTCGAGAGAAGCCAGGTTATCCCGGTATATTTTCTGTTGATATGAAAAATTGTGTAGATTTATCAATATAGCAAGTCTATTACGATATTATGATGAACTATATGCCTTTCTCTACTGACGTTCTGAGTTGTTCAAAGCGTTTGTAAGGATACTGATTGTTAGAAGGCAGCTGTCTGACTCGCGAACGGGAGCATGGTTTGTGTAACATTAGCGACACGTTATTAGCTGTTTGATAATGTAGTCAAGCAAAAGGCTAATCATATTAATTCATATTAATTAATGACAGAACCGTCGCAAGAGCTGTGCCAAGTGTGCGAGCGCATAGGGGCTCACGCCAAAGTAAAGTGACAGCTGACTTGAAGCAAAGCCAATAAAAGTTCATGTCTTTGTCCTTCGAAATATTTTAATACTATAAAACATAGCTAAAACAATATTGCTCTGAGCGTGTGCGTGTGACCGTGATTCATGTGCATATTCAGTCAGTGTGGAATCGCACGCCAAGTTCTATTCAGTCCATTATAAATTCTGATTTTGGCCGACACTAGAATGGATCAAACCATAGATATTAGCCTACCTGATGAGTTCAAGTAAATACGCTGGAAATCCGCGCTCATTCAAGGATGTGCATTTATTGCATGTACGGAGAAGGAACGGGCACCTGCAGGATCTCATCTGAATGTTTTTTTAAATCTGAAAACTCCATAAAGCAACGAAATTGTCAAACATCCATTTGGCGCATGTTCACAGAGGAAAACGGCTGCTTGTTCTCTCGATACTGTCTGTTTTACTGAGAAATCGCTTCAGGTGATTCGGTGAGAGAGCAGTCCAAACAAATGCAAGTGGATTCAGACCGTTTTGCAAAGGCGTTTTACCAATTCATAATTTAGAACACAATTTAAGCGTCAGAAATTAAACTGAATATATGAAGCGAAGCAAGCTTTTTTCTTAAATATCCACGACACAAACAACAAATTGCTCATCACTATAGCAACACTAGACTCTCCGAGCTGGCGTGAGCGAGTGGAGGCGGGGCTAATTTGAATATTCATTGATCTGTGTATATTAAATGAGGCAAGGGTGTAGAATTACATTCAAGCTATTTTAAGGCATGAAGAATTTTTTTTCACTTGAATTTTTTTTTAAATATGTCATTTTGGTGATCAAAGATGAGTTTTAAGGGATGAAATAATTGACTACAGGGGGACTTTAAATTGTATTGCAGTACAACAGCTTGAGTCTTTCCTTTGTATTTACACACTGTTGACCAGCAGATGTCCTCAGTGTGCAGTGTTTGAAACAGTGAATCATTTTACAAAGCATTTGGTTCAGTTGATTTAAAGAATCAAAAGCTTTGTTTCTCGGCTCACGTCACTGATGAAAGAATTAAATAACCCAGCTTTACATTACTTAAACTACATTACCCTTGGTTCCCCCAAAAGTTTCCTCATCTACTCCATCTTTGGTGCATGTGAGCTTCATTAAGTGGAGTAATGCTGCACATACATGAAGAAGGCATTCACCACATGTTTTCCCAGTTCAGTTGAGGCAGATGAGGATGATGATTGTCTTGATTCAAAACTTTGGAATGACCCGCCAGTGGACGAGAGACTGAATATGACATTGACCTCTAAAAGTCATCACAATTGGTTGTTGATGACGGTCTTAGGCTGTCAGTTCAGCTCTGGCCAAACATGCTTGAAAACTCTTGAAACTTTGCACACACGTCAGAAGTGGTGAAAATGTACATCTGATATGGGTTTCAGAATTAGGTGTGGCAAAATGGCTCGCTAGCACCACCTACAAATTTCAATTAAGCGCCCTTCGCGTTACATTTCAAATTTGGTAGACAGATGTAACAGCCCAATACCTACAAAAAAAACCCATGGGTGCAAAATCTGTAAACCCAACAGGAAGTGAGCTATTTTGAATTTTCTCTGCAAAATTTTGGCAGTTTTTGACATTTTGCCACGTGTCCGTGGCGGCCTGACAAATTTCGATGTTTCGCCATGAAACAGGAAGTTGTTGTAACTCGGGCATACAATGTCTTATCAGCCCCAAACTTCACAGCTTTTATTAGAGTCCTAGCCTGAACACAGCTACATGGCAATATTCAGTTACGGTCATAGCGCCACCTGCGGGCAACAGGAAATGATATGTTTTACACTGTGATTAACTCCTCATAGACATTTAAATAGAACCACATCATATATGGTCAGTCTAATCTAAAGTCCTTTGCAATGTTAAATTGCGAAGATCTTGAGTTTTCACTAAAGGGCGTGTCCGTGGCGGCCTGACAAAGTGTGATGTTTCGCCATGAAAGAGGAAGCTGTTGTAACTCAGGCATACAATGTCCGATCTGCCCCAAACTTCACATGTGTGATAAGAGTCCTGGTCTAAAGACATCTATATGCCAATATTCAGTTAGTCATAGCAGCACCTGCTGGCAACAGGAAATGGCATGCTTTATACTGTAATTCTCTCCCAAGAAATCATTTCAATATGCCACGAAGTACCAAACATACTAGAAACACGTTAAATCATGCAACACTTGGCTAAACATTAATGTATGCGATTAACGCCACAAAAAAGGAAGTTGTTGTAACTCAGGCATACAATGTCTGATCTGCTCCAATATTCAGTTACAGTCAAAGCGCCACCTGTTGGCAGCAGGAAGTGTGCCACTTTGAAATGACTTTTTTCCCCCTGTATTTACTCACTTACATGCATGTTGCCCACTGTTTTCAGTTTTTTTAAGGCCAACGGGTGTTGGTGAGCCCGGTTGCGAGGGCCCTTTCATCGCTGCTTGCAGCTTTAATTAAGTTTGTGTTTCATTTCCAGATGTTATATGGAGAAAAGACTATGACATTTAACCCTCTGCGGTCTGAGGATTTTTGGGGCCCTGGAGAAGTTTTGACATGCCCTGACATTTGTGCTTTTTTCAGTTGTTTATAAACATATTAATGGAAAAGGTGTCATTACACTGTATTCAGCACAAACTAGGCTACCATAATATGTGAGGAACATGTGTGTACATGTTTGTATTTTTGAAGGAATAATGTTTATGCGTGGTTATTAAAAAAACTTAAGTCACTGAAATAAGGTCACAAAACTAATATTATTTATGTGTTCACGAGACTTCTGGGTATTGAAGGTAGACTAGAATTTTTGCTTCAAAATGATGTAAAAATTATCCTGCCTACTCGTTCATATAAAAATATATTTTGATTTAAATTTTGTAAGACACTTTTTGTCAAGAAACACAGTATGCGTGGAGGCGTGAATCTTCATGAATAATGCTGCGATTCATACCAGAGAAGACAAAGACCCGCATAATGACCTGCATAATGACCCGCATAATGAGCCCTTTCAGTCAGGTAGGCTATGTGAAAAAACCCTCTGATCATATCAGCTGTATTAATGTTAATATAATATCCACTACTGACAGAAAACATGATTTTTGTGATCTAATGCATGCACGTATTATTGCATGTGACTATTGTGAAGAAAATTTTGTATAGGCCTATTATAGTTTAAATTACAGTACCAGTGAAAAGATTTACCAAATAATGTTATTCTATTTTAAAATACTTTAAAATGTAATGTATTTCTGTAATACAAAGCATCTGAACATTCTTGTTACCTCTATGGCATTTCATATAGGCTATTATATTTGTTATATTATATAGCCTAAATGTTAATGTGCAGTTGACAAACTATACATCATTAAAAAGATCTAAGACTCGAGCTTCACATTTTGACCTCTGTTTTACTCTTATAGTGACCATAATTTGTTAATAGCCTATGCGTCAGAAGTTATTCATGAAAAATGGAGTCGTTACCTTTGACAAAACAACATCCATCAGGGCTTTTAGCTTAAAAGCATGCACGATTGGATTCTCATATGTTTATGTCAATTTTCTATACAGAGGAGTGATATTTCAATATTTATTGTCATCACTATGAGAGCTGGATACTGTGTTTTCAATTCATACTTGCAGTCGGAGGGCGCTCTGTGCGCATTTAGTCCACAAATGACTGAGTGAAGAACAGGGATTCCATGTGACATTCCAGGAAATAACAGAGGCTTCCAGAGACCGCTAACCATGCTATAACATTCAGATAGACACTTATAATAAATACACGATTGCGATAATGTATACATGTATTGCCTCAGAATTTGCATCTGAATAGCGCTCGCTCCGTGGGCGTGGCCACTTTAGCAGATAATGAGCTGACTCACGGACGTCTGACATGTCTCTCTTTTCATACAGATTACATAAACAGCGAATATTTGTTTTCGATTTGACTTACATGATTTAAAACCTGACATTTCAACGTTTCTTTAGACATATGTCTCATTTTGTTGTGATTAGTATTCACTAAGTTACAGTTCATTTTCTAAAAAAATAAATCAGATTGGACTTCGTTCAGAGGGAGACGAAAGATCACGCATCATGTTAGTTTATTTTGCAAAAAAGCACAACATTTTGTTTTTACTCTTGAGTGTACACAAATAAAAGAAGACATTTCACAGGTTAAAATGGTGTATAACTCTTAATTGTATGTGCAAAATTGACAGAGTATTTTGAGTCTCTTTCATACTGATAAGAAAAAAAGCAAGGTGGTATAGCCGGCGCAACCAGCCGACCTCTGAGTGTTATTGTCCACTTATTACATCATTTGTCAGCGAGTCTGAAAAATTGGGGACCTCTTTGGGTGCATTCAGGCTTTAACTTTGAAAATGGCAAAGGAAAGCTTGTGAATCTTGTTAAAAATGCCAGGGGAGCAGCACTTTAAATTAACAAGTTCATTATGAGTAAAACTTTTCCAATGTTATCTACCACAGACACAATAAGTGAGAGCACACTCGAGTTTTGTAAGATGTGACTGAACAAAACAGACTTAAGCATTCTGACTCAGTTGGTGATGTCTGTTTACTTGCTCAGTCTTGAGGAGGACATCGGCATCAGGCAAATCATTCAAAATATGCAGTATAGACTGTTACATTTACTGCCGACTAACTGTGAACTCTGACTTCAATCACTCCACAAATTACCTAAAACCAGTCAGGTCAAATGACACTGTAGTGGTTTTCATGGGTGGAACAATTCGGCATTGTCAACAAGATTTTAATTATTTGCTGTTGACGTCCTGTGGATGTAACCCTTTAGCAGAATAGGAGTTCAAGGGTTTTTCTCCCTCACATTTTAGTATGCTTTTCTAATTTTGGGCAGTTCCACCAACCGAAATAGTGAACAAATGAAACCTACATTGGCATGTTCTGATGAAAGAGACATTTTATTGAATTGAAAACATATAAGATGCTCTATAACGTCAACAAAAAGTTACTGTGAAATTTCTGTAAAAAGTTAGCTCACTTTTTACAGAAATCTCCTTGCTGTGGAGCGATCAACTTGATGATCCACAGCTCTTGAATGACCTAAGCCAAGAGGAGCAGCAATCCCTGGATGCTGCTATTGGAAAAAAGGTGTTTTGACCTCATTCTTCAGCTGGTGGTGGGAGATAGTTTAAAATGAAACAATGTCACATGCTCTCTCAAAATTGTCCAAAATCAGCTCATTGCTTCACACACGCATGACATTCAAAGAAGTCTTTAAATCTGAGTTTGGAGAAAAAAGCATTCCAGCTGTTAACACAAGATGGAACTCAACACAAGTACGAGCAGAAACCGAATGTGATCATCCAAGATTTTGTTGTGTTCTGGAAAAGTCAAGACATAAGGAGCTGTTGTTCACATCATGGGAGTGAAATAAGTTGAAGGAGATGGTGGACATCTTGAAGCTGTTTGCAACAGATTTGACACAGGGGGAGAAGATTGTCACCATCAGCTCTGTTGTTCCATCTGTTCCCACACAGCAGGAGACTCCTAGGCGGATCCGCATTCAAGTCGCCAAACCTGCATGACTGTCACATTCGTTTTGGCGCCGCCCGGAGGTGGAGCTGCCATAAATTCTACTGTCAATCAGCGGATCCTGAGCGGACCCATATCGGATCCGCGGACGCGCACGCGCCTTTACTGTAACGGTTGTATCAATTTGCGGGTCCCAAACGGACCTGCCGCGGAGGTAAGATTTTAATTGCGGATGCAGAGCGGATGCAGCGTGGAGCCATGGCGGGTCCGCGATCTGCCTTCGTTGCGGATCCGTCACTGCGCGCAAGTGGACGCCGATACGGGTCCGTTCGTGGATACGTTCCAGAAGGTGGTCTAGCGGAAGCTAGATAGCAGATCAGCCGTGGAGTCCTTTTGCTCTGTGGGTTCTTTCTGAATCACCACTTAGAGAGGCTGAAATCCTAGGTCTGTTTATTAAGCAGCCTTTCAGATATCTAGCTTCCGCCAGACCACCTTCCATATTCAACTTACGTAACTTACTTAACTAATTACTTATTGAATATGGAAGGTGTAGGATGTAAGTGCAAGCAGTTTGATCTGTGAGAGGTGTGTTACACTTTCTTCCTAAAGCCGGGTGCACACTGTGCAATTTTGGCCAGGATTTCAAATTTTGAAAATCCTAAAAGATTTCTGGAATCCTAGTCCAAAATCTGTAGTCTTTGATCAGTAGTTTGACATGTTCGCCGACAGCCGATTAATGACCATCTTTGTTTCACTGCAAACCAAGTGGAAGTGGGACAAAAGAGCTCAGAATTGGATTCTCAGGAACTTAGATTTTCTCAGGACTCACGTGCATGAGCCCAGCTGTTGGGTTACATTAACACAGAAACTGTTTATATTTGACCCGACAACTGTTTAAAACAACCCAGCATAGGTGAAATTACAACCCAATGGGCTGAGCTCGTCCCTTTTTGACCCAATGCTGGGCTGAAAATAACTTAGTATTATTTAGTGTATGAAATGTCCACAAAAGTCTTAACTTCATGTACATGTCTTTATTCATGCTTTAAGGTACAGTGCCTCACGTCTCCTGAATAATACACGAGACAGTGCTTCTTCCGAATTCTGTTCTGAAAGCTAAGGGAGGCAAATGATTCCCCCGGTGACCACAAAACACATCATGTTAAATTTCACTTTTATAACAGTATGTATTTGTAATTCATCATTTTTTCTTAACTGTGGCCAAAAATCTAAGTGTCACAGAGAGCCTCTCCCTAGCAGTGATTGCTCTTCTGAGGTGTGTGTGTGTGTGTGTCCTGTTTATGTGGGGAGAGACCAATTCCAGCAAATGCTCAAATTCCTGCACATTCATGCGGAGAAGACCTCTAAAACCTCTCGCATCCTCACTTTGTTAAACACGTTAAAAAAACAAAACACTAAATACTGTTCTTGCCTTGTGAGTGAGTGCGTCTATTTTGACATATTTTACCAAATTTGCCCCTAAAAATGACTAATCATAATCATTAATCAATAGAAACATTTAGGGTGCATTTGTTTGTAAAACAATATAAGCTGACGTAAAGGTGGGGTTTAAAATGAACCACAAAAAGCAAAAGGATTTCAAACGGCTTTTCTATATTATAGTCAACACAATTACCTCAAGTTCACTCTGTAGAATCGGTAGGCCAAAACGACCTTTTTTGCCAAGCCACAGCTTTGTAACGGACAAAATGTTACTTGTTTCATTATTGTATTTTAGCTCCCTTATTCTCCTTTATTTTCCTTTATTTCTTAGTGTGTATTTGGGAAATCACTTGTAGTACCACTAGGAGCAGCTTGAGGGCGCTAGTGCCTGGAGGTAACCGGACATATAAGCTCTGCCACCATAGAGTAAGTCAGTTTGTTTGGTAGAGAGAAACCTTATGGTTAAACTCATGTTGCCTACTTGCTCATCTAAAGTCCTTTGTTGAGAATTTTTTGAGTTTCTGCTTAACTAAAGGACTTTTTAATATTCACATGTTGCTTATCATTGTGTTCCTTGTGTGAGCACTGAATGGTTAATAGAGACATCAAATCCCAGTTCAACCCAAGCTGGTAGCAAGGCTATCTAAAAAAGAAACGAGGCATTACAACTTGCTCCACACTCGTCTCCTTTGTTTTTTTTCTTCTTCTTCTTTTTATGCTCAAGACAAGTCATGATCAAAATTAATGCTAGATGTTGTTTCTGTTTGCTAGCCATCATTTCGCTTCAGCGTGTGTATTCTCCTAGTGTATTCTAAAAATTTGTCACACACAGAGACCTTGCACACTGAGTCCAATACGTATCAATGAATCTGTTGCAAAAAATTTTTTCAAAACAATATAAAATTGAGTCTTCAAACAGTGAACATGATTTAAAGAGGAAATATTGGGTCCATCCAATCCCGAGATTGCTTAGAGAGGAAGGATAGCTCCACCTCATCAAGGAGCTGCGTGATTATCCCGAGTAATTCAAAGTTTACTTCAGGATGTCAGCGGCTCAGTTTGATGCTTTGCTAGCGATACTGGCACAATCTGTCTTTATATTCTGTCTCTTTGTATTCCAAACTTTGTTTGTCATACAGTGCTACTGCTTTGTGCTGTAGACGACGTGGATTAACTTGCCAGATGGCATTCAGTATTTTGGCGTTTGCTTGTACGTAAATACGTTAAGTAAAGAGGGACAGTATTTGTGTACCTACTATGTCATCCATTTTTGAGATTTATTTATTTATTTGCTTGGTTCAAATTCCTAAAAATTTGGGTCGTGACTTCATGACCTTGGGGTCATATGGCCAAACCATTTGAGAACCACTGATCTAAAGAGCATTCAGTATACAACATTCAAAAATAGGATAAGAAGAGTTTGTGCTCTAACACCTTTTGCAACAGCTATGCACCTCACCTTACGTCACCACCATAAAAAACAAAGAGGCTGTGGCACACTTCTTTGTTCTTCTCCATGATGTCAATTAGCCGGTAAAGCTGTAGACCCTCACAGAGCTGCCGAAGCATGAGTGTTCGTCAAGTAGCAGCATGCATTACAATTGCTCTCAGAAACAAACTTCAGTTAGTATTAAAATGTAAAAATTATTACTAATATTCTCTGTGGGAAATAGATTTAAAGAAAGTCATTCTAAATAGTGATAAACTAACTGAAATATGCCATTGTCCAAATCTTCCAGTGAGTACTTTGGCATTTTTTCTTTACAGTCCTTTCCTTCAAAGAGTCAGGTTTCCATGCCACCAATAATCTCTATAGTAAAAACAAATAAAGAAAAGAAATATGAATTCAACAACATTCCAATAAGGAGACAACAAACAATCTGACCAGAACAAATAACATCCAAAAGGTTTCTTAAGTTTTGTGGTCAAGGGTATCAGATGCAGAAAAACCTGACCTGTCAAGGTAATCTTTACGCAAATTGCCTGTGTCAACTCCAGCCTCTCCCAGGAATGTAATCTTTAAAGTATTGATTGACTGAGCTTTTGTCACCACCATAGTGACAGACCTCATGTCACATCCACCAGCTGGAATGCCTAGGTCACTTCCCTGACTTTTGTGCCATGGACTACGTTTCCCATAATCCACTGCCTGGACTCATTAAAGGGTTAGTTCACCCAAAAACGAAAATAATGTCAAATCCGATGGATTTCAACAAAAATATCTTAATTTGTGTTCCGAAGATTAACGAAGGTCTTACGGGTGTGGAACGGCATGAGGGTGAGTAATAAATGACAGAATTTTCATTTTTGAGTGAACTAACCCTTTAAGCTTGATTACATTCATTACCTTGTTAACTCTGCCTATATAAGCCTGTGTGTTCTGTCTAACTCTTATCTCTCACATATACTGCTAAATTTTTCACTGCTTGTAGTACCCCCGACTGCCTGGGACCTGTAACAACTTTTCTTAATTAACATGACATTTCTTCTTTTTGTGGCTCCATTACATCAGAGCTCCTTGTTAGAGAGAAAATGCAAGCTTTTACAAGTGAAAATATAACCAGTGCAAGTAAGGGATAACCGACGACCGGCTATTGAATTCTTAGAAAATAATGCACTGATGTGGCCACAACGTGAAGCGGGTGTGCATTATTTTCTAATAATTGAACGGCCCGGGGTCAATTATTCCGCTAAGGTTACCACACCTCAAGACACTGTTCTGATGTTGTATTTCAAGACATTTGTCAGGTTTTTGTCCTTAAAACACTTTTATGTGTGGGACTAATTTTTTACGCATCTCATCCCAAGCCTCCGTTGCTAATTCCAAAATGTCATTTCAGAACTAGAAACGGAGGCTAGAGCATTGGTAGCACAATAATGCAGTTAGAGAGAGAGAGAGAGAGATTGCAGTAATGAGATGAAATAATTTATGTATTTATTAATTTGTTTGTTCATTCATTCTATTTTTCTATTAGCTTTCTATTAGCCCTTTCAAAAAGTAACGTTAGGCCTATCCATATTTATTTATTTGTTGTATTAGCTATCTGCAATAATAACGAAAAACCATGCAGCAGGCCTATCAATATATTTATATATTATGTTTAATTTTCTATTCATTATCTAGTCCTATATGCTTTATTTATTGAAGTTAAACTGCACGTTTCCAGTGACTGTAAAGTTAGACAGATCAAGCCCAGGAGGCTGCAGTTTGTTTTTTCCTGGTGATCCTTGGCTTGATTTTCTGTGGTGTTTGGACTTTTGTTTCCTGAGGTGTCCAGTAGCTTCTCAGGCTTGTTTCACACTTGTGCCCCATGACAGACATGATCTACCTGCAGTACTCGTTCCGTATCTAAGGGAACCGAGGTCACGTTAGTAACCGAGTACGTTCCCTTTCGATACTACACTCGCACTGCGTCGTATGCCTTATTATTATTATTATTAATATAAGGCAAGATGCTATGGGGACAGTCCAATCACACCGTGCTATGAAGGGGGACGACAGAGCATTCGAGCAGAGCGCTTAGAGGGGCTCGCAACGGATGCACATAGGACAGGATGGCCCGGACAATCGGGGACTGAAAGACAATGTTGTCATCCTCCCAATCCCATATAGCCTAGGTGCCAGTGGGGCCTAGAGCGCATATAGGGAACACAAAATATAGTCATAACCCGGACCTGGTCGGGGGCATAGACGGGGATTCATAAGCTGGTCACAATAGTGAGGCTTATGCAGAAAGGATCTGCGCCTGTAATGCAGGAATGTCCAGATTATAAAACCTGACAAACGTGGACAGCGAGGCCCAGCTGGCTGCTGCACAGATTTCAGCGATGGACACGCCACTGGACCATGCCCAAGAAGTGGCCATGCCTCTCGTGGAATGTGCTCTAACACCTATAGGGCTTTGTAGGCCTAAAGAGGAGTAAGCGAGCACTATAGCATCGACTATCCATCTGGATAACCTGGGCTTCATGACCGGGAGACCTTCCGTGCAGCCACCGAAGCAGATGTTCCGACTGATGAAAAGAGGCGGAACGGTCAATGTAGGTCCTCAGGGCTCTGACGGGACAGAGAAGGTTCAACTCCTGATCATCCTGGGAAGGAAGAAGTGTGGAGAGAATGACCATCTGTGGGGTGGATTGGACCTTAGGGACGTATCCATGTCTTGGTTTCAGGATGACCTTGGAGTCGTTAGGCCCGAATTCAAGACAGGAGGGGCTCACAAAGCGCCTGCAAATCTCCCACTCGCTTAACCGATGCCAGGACTAGCAATAAGTCGTTTTTTTTAGCGATAGGGGGTGTAAGTCAGCAGTCTGGAGTGGTTCAAAGGGAGGGCCTCTAAGAACCAAGGATAGGTCCCAGGTAGGAACCATGAAGGGGCGAGGAGGGTTCAACTTCCTCTACCCCTTCCGGATGCGAACAACGAGGTTGTTCCTTCCTACTGACTGCCCTGCTACAGGAGCATGGGAGGCCGCTATAGCTGCGACATTAAGTCTTGGAGGAAGGACAACATCTGGGATACGTCACAAGTAAATGGGTCTTCGGCCTGGGCTGTGCACCAGGCAGCAAAGACAGACCATTTAAGGGTGTAGAGACGTCTTGTTGACGGAGCTCTAGCTTGTGAGATAGTGTTAAGACGTTCTCAGGGAGGTTTGCAGGCTCCCATTGTAAATCCACACTCAACATGCTGCAATATGTACAAAATTCGGCTGCCAGGATCTTAACTGTGTCCAGGATATGCAATCATATTACTCCAGTTTTGGAATCCTTGCATTGGCTCCCAGTCAGGTTCCAAGTGGATTTCAAAATTATGATGCTCTCACACATAAAGCATTGCACAGCCTAGCACCACATTATTTAACAGAACTGTTACATCTTTATACTCCTAATTGTAGATTACGCTCCACACATTAGAACTTGCTGGTTGTTCCTACCATTTGGAAATCTCTGCCTCTTGAAGTTCAGACTTAAGATATTTTTAAAGTTCAACTTAAGAAATTTTTTTGCATCTTGCATTTGCTTGTTGATGTTATTATTATTATTATTATTTTTACTTTCATTCATTTTACTTTTATTAACTGTATTGCTTATATTGTGTACAGCGCTTTGAGAAGCTGCTTTTAAAAGATTAGTTCACTTTCAAATAAACTTTTCCTGATAATTTACTCACCCCCATGTCATCCAAGATGTTCATGTCTTTGTCTTCAGTCGAAAAGAAATTAAAGTTTTTGATGAAAACATTCCAGGATTATTCTCCTTATAGTGGACTTCAATGGCCTCCAGACGATTGAAGGTCAAAATTACAGTTTCAGTGCAGTTTCAAAGACTTTAAACGATACCAGACGAGGAATAAGGGTCTTATCTAGCGTATGTCCTACGCCTTCCCTATTCTACTTATGGAACGAATGCAGCGCCAGTTAAATTTTTTCCGTAAGTAGAATGGGGAAGGTGTAGGATATACAGCGTAAGCTTTTTGGAGAATACGGAAATGCGGTTTTGGCGGAAGCACTTAGAAGGCAAACATTTGTTCATATAAAGCATACACATTTACATTTTTTTTCGAAAATGACCGATCGTTTCGCTACATAAGACCCTTATTCCTCGTCTGGTATCGTTTAAAGCCTTTGAAGCTGTCATTTTGACCTTCAACCATTTGGGGCCATTGAAGTCCATTATAAGGAGAATAATCCTGGAATGCTTTCATCAAAAACCTTCATTTCTTTTCGACTGAAGAAAGAAAGACATGAACATCTTGGATGACATTGGGGTGAGTAAATTATCAGGAAAATTTTATTTGAAAGTGGACTAATCCTTTAAAGGCGCTTTATAAAATAAAGTTATTATTATTAAGTTTGTCAAAACTCTATGTCACTGACCTTTGGGTGGTCTTCACACAAGGTGCTTCCTGTTTGATTATTGCTCCACCCTCATATATTACTGGACATTTGAGATCACGACAGCACAGCTTTGGCTAACCCATAGTTTCACTTACATTCATGTGTTTATGGGGGACCTACAAACACTAGAACTTAGGTATCCCACTTTAGAGCAATTCGCCATATTAGGTTACACCAACAGAATTAAGCTAGAGGTTAGATCAAGTAGAAGGTAACATATACAGCTTAACAGTTTTTTTAATAGTGTGCCATAGATTTGGACTCTACAGCCCCCCATTGAAAATGCTCTAGACATGCCCCTGTCTATTAATAATGTTTATATGCAATATACATCAAAAATACAAAAAAAAAAAAAAATCAGATAATCAGATCTGTGATAAGTGATGTGACAATATTCTGAATTATGTATGTATTTATTTACTTACATTGTTGGTTTATTCGCTCAAGAAGAAATGCCATTAAGTGCAATGTGGGTGGTCATTAAATAGTTGTACAACCCTTGTATTTTAGCACAGAAATCTGTTTTATTTACAGGTTGTGGAGATAAATAAACCAGTAGACAATCTCAACTCTCTATAGCCTTATGGATCATTTGCAGCAGTTAAAGAGACAGTTCACCCCCAAAATGAAAATTCTGTCATTATTTACTCAACCTCATGTTGTTCCAGATCCATACTCTGATTTTTTTTTTTTTTTCTTCAAATAAAAGCTTGCAGGTTTGGAATGAAATTTCATTTTTGGGTGAATCCCTTTATTAAGTCTGCATGGGTCATTTACAGTAAATGAACAGCAGTTAATTTAACCTTTAAAGCAGTTAAATGTCTTCACTTGCTGAAAAATATTCATCTTCTTCTTCACATGAAAAATATTCATCTTCGTCTTCAGATTCTTCAAACTGACTTCCAGACTGTGTCACCAACTTGGCATTATTACAGTGTTCCTTAAACAGCTGCAAATTCCTCCAAGTTTGTTTCAGGAATTCCTCTAATTGCTCCAGGGTCTTGTCATCGATTTTACCTGTAACTGTTTCATCTTTATTTTCAGCCCAGTGAGCTGAAGAGACCCAGGACTTATCCTTTTTGCTGTAGCAGCAAAATACCGCCCACATGTGTGAAGGAATGTTCACTCTGCCTTTCAGTTTATTTTGGCCAGGTATAGCACCTACCAGCACATAGGCCACAAGTTTATCGTTTTGGTCAAGGCAGTGACTCTCCATCATCAGTTTGTTTTTTTGCTCCATGTCGCTCCAGCTGCCACTATTAAAGCTGATCTTCTGCGGCACAGCATTGGTCAGTGTGAATGTAGATTTGGCAGTTTTTAAATCAGCTGCATGACTGCTGGGAAATAAGTGGCCGCAATTCACGTTTTGATCATTTTCACAGTAGTCTTTTTTACTGGCCTGGTTTTCAAGCTGCAAAAAAAAAAAACAATGAATAAGAAACTAAATTTGTAGCATAGAGAAGTGCACATGAATTCAGCACATGATAATAGATATGTAAAGCTCTGACTGACATAATTTTTTTTTGACAAACTAATCTTTAACACATTTGGCAAAACTGTAACAAAC
This sequence comes from Hypophthalmichthys nobilis, assembly GCA_037950665.1. Taxonomy (NCBI): domain Eukaryota; kingdom Metazoa; phylum Chordata; class Actinopteri; order Cypriniformes; family Xenocyprididae; genus Hypophthalmichthys; species Hypophthalmichthys nobilis. The sequence goes on from CM075489.1 coordinate 24,369,653, forward strand.
CACCATAAGAAACCTTACCATTTGCTCAATCCGCCATCTGGATTTTGGTCTATCAAATTTTACTTTCCCAGTATATTTGTAAGCTGAGAAAACTGGAATCTTACTTGTTGTGTCATAGAGAGTTGCAAATCTGTAAGCGTTCTCATGTTTTTGACAGATTAGTTTGTAGCGGTTATTATCTTTTGACTCCGAATTCTCCAGAATGCCAGGAATCACTGGAGGTTGTCCATCAAAAAAAAACTGGCTGCATGTGCTGAATGAATCTACAACATCAGTCATGATGAATGGAAAGCCAAACACCAGCAACACAGAGATGACAAACAGATGCATCTTCACCTGCTGAACTGAATCACAAACCAAAAAATGAAGCTTTAGTGGTTGTAGAAACGTGAAGGCCGTTTCACACGATGTGCAGCTTCCAGAAAGAAATCCTCAGGTTTTATAGAGAGGTTTTTTGTCCTCTATTTTTTTTCTTCTTCTCTGGCTCCAGTTGGTGACATAGGAGAGTACTGGCTGTAGAAGGCCTTTATCATGATGCAAGATAAAGTTTTAAAGACTGTTTTAATTGACCTCACATTCCCATTATCATTCATTTGACTTCAGTTATTGATATCAATGTAGGCCAGGTCAGGCCAAAAAAAATTCACTCATATTAGCTTATGGAAATATATCTTCGTACTGTATGTGACCGCAGTTCAGTTACATTCAGTTAGCTTTATAACTTTACCAATGATCTTACTGCAAAGTGAAAGACAAGCAAATCCTTATCAGTATTGAAGTATAATAAAACACCTGTCTTGTTCTGGAAATACATATATCATTCCAGTATTGAAGTTGCCATAAATATACATTTATATATGTATATATATATATAAATGAGGGGACAGCTGTCAGGTGATGTGACAAATTATGTGCATAATTTACAAAATAGTACATTCATGTTCATATAATAAATTCTAAATAGAAAACACTGCCTTAAAATAGTCAATCCTCTTTTTTTCAGACAAATCTCACCTGTGTATATTCTGGAGAGGTTGAGCAACTGTCCTACCCTCTTTCTATCATATACATTTGGTCGGTAAACAAAAACTAACATCATTTTGTCTTTAATTATGTATCAAATGTCTCTGAAATCAAACTATTGTGTGTGTTTGTGTGTGTGTGTGTATATATATATATATATATATAATTATTTATAAAACGGTTAGTTCCTGTCCTTGATTCCGATTGGTCAATAGCTGTGTTTTATTCACTATAAAACACGGCTATGACCGCTTCACCCAGCGGTTCTGTGTATCACTACAAAACACCCTTAGAAACCACTCTTAGCAACGTAAACTATATGTTCTCAATTGATATTGTTCATTGAAGCTTACTGTATTATGTAGAAGAGTGTTGTGAGAAAGAGATCGCAACCCGGAAAAAGTATCGGTATGGATTTTTGCTGATAACGATTGTTCCACCAATCAACTATCGGTGCCAATTAATCGGCAAAACCGATGAATCGGTCGACCTCTAGTTCTCTTTAGGTTGCAAAAAGGAACCAATAGTTCCCAGAACGTTCTTATTTGGTTCCCCAAACGGGAACCATATGGGAACATTAGGGGAACGTTTGTGTTTGCTGGGCAGTGACGTGACAGCCTGCCTTTCCTACAGACTAGTTAAAGTTTGGACATAGCAGTAATGAATTAAAGTACTAAAATATGATAAGTATTCAGTGCAAAACAACTTTGCTTTATTGGGAAAGGATAATTCTACTCCGTAGGCGAGCAGCACGACGTGACAAAAGACAGCATAACCCAATTATGTCTCATTTAGCAGACACTTTTATCCAAAATGACAAGTAGGAGAGCATTTAACACACACTAGATCTGGCGCAACGTGATGAGGTTCTTGACGGGTTCTATTTTCTTTGTCGTGTTGCTCGCATTCGAGTCATCGTGACATAACACATACTTACACTGTGTGTTTGAAAAAAGGACATATTCCTCCTCCATTTTACCCTAGACCGCCAAAGAGCAAAGAAGTGAATAAATGAAAGAAATCACGAGAGCAACAGGAGATTTGAAGCTCATGGCGGACGCGCCCAAGAGATGATTCGCCTTGTGATTTTGCTGAATGTTAGTTCACACAAATCTAAAGAACAAATCAGAGAACATGGGCGGAAATATTGGCGGTGGGTCAAAAAAAGTGCGGGGGACGGGAACACCCCACACTGTTAGAAACACGTGTTCCCGTCCCCCAGCTGCTACACCCTTTTTGTGACTAGTGTGCACTTTTGTGTTCTGTACAGTTAGATAAAGAGTAGGGGAGAATGTATCAAAGAGTGGAGTAATTTTTTCTTTTTTTTACCAAAAGGCAGGGAGAAATGAGACAAATTAAAAATTAACAGTAAAGTAAAATGTAAGACTTAAAATAAATGAATTTGACTAAGTTTTTTCAAATTGCTTACACACTAAAAGTGGTATACTTGAGGCCCACTTGGTGAAACCATTCACTCATGTACCGAATCGTCTTTACACTCAGTTTGCTGTTTTAAAACAAACTTTTTGCAAAACTCTAAACACAGTTCTCTACATTAGGCACATTACTAAAAACTAACTGCTCTTGTGTTTCATTTGGAAAAAACATGCCATATAAATGCCACATTCATTTACCGATTACCTGCACGCGATGATCATATGTGAAAACACTTGTACATAATTCGTTCACTTAGAAATCAAAACTCAGTTTTCAGAAAGAAATTATTTATTTTTTGGCCTGTTGCATTTCTGTTTATAGTGTAAATCTATACTGAATGCATATAAGTCAAGTCACCTTTATTTCTAGCGCTTTATACAATACAGACTGTTTTATAGCAGCTCTAACAAGCCAATAGTTATGTAGCTCCAGTCAGTTCAGTTCAATAACTGTGAAGTTTATCAATTGTGTAACAATTGTGCATACATACTGTAGTGCATTTGTACACATGTGCAAGTGAGTGCTATTTTTCACATCCGTGTGAAGTTTGGTGTGTATATGGCTAATCATTTGATGTTTGTGTGTAGAGTTACTATACAAAAACACAATTTTTAGAAGTGTTAAAATAGTTTTTGATAAAGTGTTTGCTTTTGCAAAAGATGTTTTGCATGTGTGTGTCTTGTGTGTAAGTTTTGAGAAATGAGGCGTAGTTTCAGAAATTGTAAGCAAAAAAACTGTCATATAAAAGTTAAATCAAATAGCATTTTCTGTTTTACATCTGTAACTCTGTTTTTGTGCTGAACAAAGAGTGCTGCTTTTACTATCTTACATAAGCAAACAAATAGGAAATATTTTATTTTAACAGCAAACAAGTTGGGAAAAACATTGAACAAATACATAAAATATGGGCATATACTTTAAAAATTTTTTTATATATATATATATATATGCTAACAACAAGACACTGTCTGTGTGTGTTAGCTACTCCAACAATTGAGGCAGCTGTAAAAAATAAATAAATAAAAAAAAAATATTATATATATATATATATATATATATATATATATACACACACACACACACACACCAATTAGAATAAAGTGACTATTTGACTAATAGAAATCATAAATATAATTCCAGAAAAAGCATTTGAGGTATTTATTCTTATTTTGCTATTTTACACTGAATGTAATCACAATTAAAACTTATGACTGCATAGGCTGATATCTTTGAATAAATGTATAATAAAAGTGTATAAGTGTATCATCTTGCCTCACTTCACTGTACATTACATGTTTTGAACAGAAGTTTGGACTTTGTTATTTTGAGTTCAATTCATATTGTAACAGTGTTTTTAGTCTGACAGAGTTCTGCCCAGACTCCAATATCTGACACCAACATAACATTTTAGGGTTCAAAGTTAGCTAACATAGTGATTCATTTGCATTTAAATTCAGCCATAGGTGTCAGTGTTTGCATAAGACAAAGATAATAAAAATTCACTCACTCATTTGCTTATAAGTTATAGTATATGACTGGAGTTCAGTTATATTCTGTTAGCTTCATGGAAATGAACAAACTTTGTGGATTTTATATGGTATCTTATTATTTACAGTTTTTCACAAGACACTAAACCCCATTCTCTAAACCAAATTCTCAATAGCCTAAACCAGTTTGTTGAATAAATCACTCTTTCTACAAAACCTTAAACAAGTTCAGGCAGTTAGACACTGTTTGCAAATGTCATGCTCTCTTTTGCAAAACTCTAAACACATTTCGCACTGTGATGCACTTGTGTTGCAAAACGGTAAACACAAGCAACAAAAGTTAAGCACAACTAAAACACAGTTGTCATCGTTTACACACAACGACTCAAAACTGTTCACACTTGTTTCTAATGATGTGATCAAACCAACTGTATGAAATATAGGCCAGTTCAGAGTGCACAGGTGACACAGGTGCTGAATGATGACACCAACAATAGATGGAAACAATCTGAAAAGTAGAGGAGGAACAGTATGAGTAAGAGGTGGTGGACGAGGAAGAGCAAGGTGTGGAGACAGTTGTCAAGGCTGGATCCAGCACACCAGAGGGTTTTTCCCTTTGCCTGGCAAGAGATGACATTGCCTGTGATGTGGACAAAGTCCTCAACAATATTCAATAATTTTCAACAGCATTATTGATCTGACTGCACTGACACTATTGGATGAGAACTGAGCTGGACGATGACATCACTGTTTTCTCCAGAACTGCTGATGAAATTAACTAATTTACAGTTTTTTACGTTTGCTTACACACTAAAATTAAAATGAGCACAGTTAGTGAAACCTGACACTCAAGGAGCAAAACCTCAGCCCAGATCTGCACAACTAATAAGCACATTCTCAGCCTCACACTTTTTACACTAAACACACTTCTCTTCATTAGACATGATGTTTTATTAGTCTTTCTCGATTGCTAACACAAAACTGATTCATTTGACACAATTTCCCGAACCATTTATTCAATTCTCAAAACAAAGACTCATTTCTCAAAACTATAAACACGTTTCACTTGTTTTCACACACTTTCCAATTTTCTTAATGATTTCTGCAAACTCTTCACAAAAATGCCCTTGTTTTACAGTGGTTTAACCATGTTCTCATTCAGAAAACACAAACACACAATATAATTAACTCAAGTGTCACTATGTAAACTCAAATAGCACACATTTATCCATCAGTAAACATTCAGTAGCAAAAATGATGACACACCAATCAGAATCTTGGGATATCAGGACAATATAAACAGGAGCACAGGTGATTGTGCTTTAGAAATTGCATCCGATCCGAGTATTTTAAATTTTTAATGCTTTTATAAGAAAATTCAAGTGATCACGCCAGCGCCTCACATGCACACACAACATAACCTATCAGTTTGAGAAACATCGCAGCCATTGTCAAAATAAAATACAGTCAACTAAATATATAAAAAGTTACAGCGCTCATTTTAAATAGCAAAGCATTTAAATAATATAGTTTAGCATCCAAATACATTGTGAATATGGAAACATTTGGATTTGTGCCAAATGAGAGAGGTAACGCCGGTTTCTGTTTAGCTTTAAATGAATTTGTTTTGGCTTGAAGTTTTCATATTACATTTTTCATAACTAAAATAGTCTATGTTGTGGTGCCCGAATCATGAACTCAGTTCTGTTACAAAATAACTGTGTGTGTTTTTATCAGAATAAAAAATTAAAGTGCTCAAGCATTAAAGCTGACACCAAAGAACAAATATATATATATATATATATATATATATATATATATATATATATATATATATATATATATATATTAGGCTGTCAACGATAACGCGTTAACGCATGCGATTAATACAAAATCCTTAACGCGTTAAAATAATTTAATGCATATTTAACGCAAATAAATTACTGAAACACACAAAGGTGCGTCATAACGTAATGTGTCACGCAGTTGATGATATTTTGGGTTGTGAGTTTAGCCAAAGTCCCTTTAAAGACAAGTCATTTCACTCGGCGGCCATCTTTGAAACACCTCTCGGGCGTCCAAGGGCAGCTCCTCTCTCTTTGAATGGGGAAACATCAAATTCTCTAAAGCTGTTTGCCAAGCTTTTGATTAAATTTCATATTTGAAATCGCCAATGAAATCTGACAACAACTGTCTCACAAATTTTGTTTCTAAACGCTCGAATCGTGACAAAAAACAGTATTTTTCAGGCTGGATCAACCTAATGCGCATGCACAGTCCTAAATGCACGTCTCCTGCCTCAAATGCACCACTTTGGGACAAAAATGGAATATTGAGAGGAAAAGAAAAAGGAGGGAAACTGGTGAGAGATTTTCTGGATTGTGGGTTAAACAGAGAATAAGCAAGATATTTGAGGGAAAGACATGCACACAGATAAGAACAGAGAAATCTTTAAACAAATGAGGGTGAAAACGACTGGCTAGATGGATTAAAAACATCTACATCCATAAAATGAACACTATAAAACTTTACCAAAGGCACAGCAAAAAAACCCACCACATTCTCTTTTCTTCAAAACAGAGAGACATTATATTGCAAATGTGCAAAAGTAGGAATTTGCTTTGCTCAAAGGTTTCTCTGTCATTGCTCAGGAATAGTTATGTATTAACTTTGCCTGAGATGCTTCTGAAAGAAAGACATAAAAATGGTTGTCCTACAGAGATATTAATATGAATTTTGCTCTTCAGATAATTTGATCTTAAAATAATTTGATGAGAAATAATGAGATTTCTGACTTTTGATTGTAGAGTCTTTTTCTGTCAAGTTCATTTCTGTCTAGGAGAATCAGCTGAGATCTGTAAAAATGTTTTCCATCCAAATGCATGTGTAACGAGGCGGCAGACTCAATGGGATCCATGTGCAGCTTTATTAAAACAATCGTAGTCGTACAGGCAAGGGTCAGGGCAGGCCAGAGATGGGCACTCCAGTTGCATTTTAACAGACTTGACTCAGACTGGACCTGAAATGACTTCAGACTTGACTCGACTCGGCACAAAAGTCTCGGAATATTTTAAAAACAACTCAAGTCTTTTACCCTTAACTAGTAATATAATAAATAAAGAATTTGTGTTGTGTTTAAATGGTTTTATAATGTCTGCGTCACATATTTTTCCTTACGTGTCGTGGTAGATCGGACTCTTGTCATAGAATTTGATTACGTATGTCTGTGCGCGTAAACTCTGAAATGTCATAATAAGAGTCCCATGAAACATGACGGAGCCACCGTGCCATATGTTCTTTCGTTTGGGTTTATCATCACGTCAGATCGGCTAGATGCACAGAATGTGGGAAAACAATTAAAGACACCGGAACGACATCATCAAATCGCGATTAAAAAATTAATCTATTGAGAGCACTAATATATATATCTCAAGAGTTTATTTCTCAGGAAAACTCAGCCCTGTGTAAAGCAGTCAAGAACTTGATTTCTACTTCACTTCTTTTTTCATGTGACAGGTTTCTGAGATGTGGGACCAGACTTAAAAGAAAAAGCTCCTCCTCATCTGCAGACTGGTTGAGCACATTCATCAATTGATTCTCAAACTTTTTTTAACCTTTTTTTTTCTTCTGTGGTGTTGGCATAGCCCGTGGAGTGCTGGGTGCGGCAGGGACATGGGATGCATGGGGTGCTGAGGTAGATGGGGGCTCCCAGGATACACCAGGAGGGTCAGACAGAGTCTCAGAAGACTCAGCGGCCAGAACTGCAGGAGTAGACAGGGAGCTGGGAGATAAATCGGTCAGGTCTTCCATGTGGTCTTCTGTTCTGCCCCTGCACCACTCTACTGCTCCCTCATGGTCTTTCTCTCCTTAATATATCTGTCCCTGAGAATTTTCCATCGGTTTTTACACTCAGTGTGTTACATTTTTTTGTAATAACACATTAGAAAACTATACCTCTACCCTAATTAAAAAACTTTAACAGGTATAGAGCTATTTAGGGGAAACATCAAAACCTAAACTGTTAAACTGTAAACACATATTGCCTACCTACAAGCTAACCGACTGTTAAAACACACCTGACATGCCTACTTTGAATGAAAATCTGTTTATGAGACAATCGTTACTTGGTAACTGGTATCTGGGGTTAAATTGCTGAAGGATTTGCTGGAATCCATGTTTTTCTACAATATAGACAGGAACTTGATCCATGTACATGAATTCAGCAACTGCCCCATCCAGTTTCCTTGCTTTGTTTGAGTTTTTGTCATATTTTATGTTGAATTCTTTAAAAAGATCAGGGTGCCTGTCTTTTAAGTGCTTCACCAAATTTGTGGTGTTACCTGCCTCGGTTTGAAATGCACAATGGCATCGTTTGCATACTGGCTTAAGAGCAACAATAACGCCATGGTCATCGGCCTCGAATGCAAAATACTTCCATATTCTACTCTTAGTTCCTTTCTTACCAATGAGTTGGGGCGAAGCTGAACTCGTCGCCATCTTCCACGTGTGTTTTTATTCTTCTTTACCCTTAGAGGACCAACTGAAACACATATGTGGTGCCCCCATCAGTTCCGTAATAATTGCAGCTTACTGCCTCCGGTACCATTGGTACTTATGCTACTATAGAAAAACAAGAACCGTCAGGATTTTAAAATGTTGCTACTAACTTGGTACTAAAGTATCGGTTCTCATGACATCCCTACCTGGCAGACACATAATTGTGTCTACATGCATCTTGATCTGCTTACACCTAATGGATATCAACACTTGTGTAAACCATGTTCATCTGGAAAAGGGGGTGGTCTTGCAGTCATCTATCGTAACTCCATACCAGTTCCTCAACTGGATTTTCACAATAGTAAGACATTTGAGTTCATGGTTCTAAAGGTTGGCTTTGTAGCGAATTAACTCAAAGGGGAAATATTAATAATTATTCATAACTCATTATGATTATTAATTATAATTAATTATGAATATGTGAATCAGTTAATCAGATTAACTTGATGTAGCTACATTAAAATTAATATTACAATCAATTAACCTGTTCGTCCAGTGAACACTCAGTGTTAATTGTTTATTAATTCTAAGAAATGTTCATTTCCAGGTTATGAAAAACAACATTCTTATTGTACAGTACTACTCAGAGCATGTAGTCAAGATCTAAATCATTTAAGAGGCAATTTATTAGCAGATGGAGTCAGAACCAAACACATAACATACACGCAGGTCACACACATAGGTAAATATGAGCAATGATAGAGTTGAACCGGAAGTGGGACCGAAAATGGAGCTATGGGAAAAAGTCAAAGACAATCTGGAAAAGAATCATCAGTTTCCTCAGTAATAAAACACCTTTGCTGACACAGGTGGTTTACAAATTAATACTAAATCGCTGTTTAGTGTTCAAATGTACGATACTTGCAAGATGCCTTTAGGTCGAGGAGCATCAGATTTGCAGGCTGAGGAGTCCTTGATGATTCGGTCTGAAGTTGAAGTCAGTATCTTCTGCTTTGGATGAAGTAATATGAAACAACTTAAGCTGTTAATTTGAATCTTAGTGGGGAGAGTTCTTTCTCTCTCTCTCTCTTTCTCTCTCTTTCAGCTCAAAATACCCCATAGATTTTTTTATTATACCATGTTTGAACTGTCTGTTTTGGGGTGGGATTAAAAATGCTCTGATTTGTGTGTGTACACCTTTAAATGCTCGTGCTCCCCGCCCCCAAGCTTGCGACTCTATTAATCATTGCATAAATACTACAGAAGTTGTTCACACAGCAAATATAACTCTCAAAATAGATCTTTACAAACTGTTCATGATGCAGCATATCAGATCACGTAAGTATTTTGTGGATGTTTACAAATGATTCTGAATGAGTTTGATAATGCTCCGTGGCTAATGGGGCTAAAGCTACACTGTTGGAGAGATTTATAAAGAATGAAGATGCGTTTATGAATTATACAGACTACACGCGTTTAAAAATTAAAATAACGACATGGCTCTGGTCTCCGTGAATACAGTAAGGAACAATAGTAACTTTAACCACATTTAACAGTCCATTAGCAACATGCTAACGAAACATTTAGAAAGACAATTTACAAATATCACTAAATATATCATGATATCATGTATCATGAACAGTTATTATCGATCCATCTGCCATTTTTGCTGTTGTCCTTGCTTGCATGCTTCACAATACCTGCAGAACTTCTGTTGATTCAGCTGTGCAGCTCCAGACGTTAATACTGGCTTGTCTAATGCTTAGAACATTGGCTGGCATATGCAAATGTTGGGGGTGTACATATTAATGATCCCGACTGTTGCGTCACAGGCGGTGTTATGTTGAGATTCGCCTGTTTTTCTGTGGTGTTTTTCACGCACAAGATTTACATATGAAGGAGGAAACAATGGTGTTTGAGACTCACTGTATGCCATTTCCATGTACAGAACTCTTATTATTCAGCTATGCCAAGGTAAATTCAATTTTGAATTCTAGGGCACCTTTAATTTACAGGCCACCCAAGCAGCAAATTGAATTTTTCTCAGAACTCAGTGAGCTACTAACCTTAGCTTGTGCCGTGTCATCCCAGGTCATCTTACTTGGAGACTTTAACATCCATGTTGATACTGCCTGGTCTAATAGTGCTCAATTAAAGACTGTCCTGGATTGCTTTGATTTTTTTCAGAATGTTAATTTCCCAACTCACTCTCATGGTCATATGCTTGATTTGGTTTGTACATCTGGTTTGAATAATATTTCCTTAAGTGGTCTGGCTATTCCGATCTCTGACCATAAGCTTATTACTTTTGATTTTAATCTGTCCAACAAAATGTACTGACAACATAACCATATCATATTGTAATATCAATGCTGTTGATGCCAGTTTATTTTCAGCCTCAATTGCTTCCTCTGCTATTTGCTATTATGATTTTTGATCTGTATCATTCTCTTATTGCTGATATTTTAGATGAGCATGCTCATATTAGGACCAGGTCTATCCCTTGGCCATTTGCTATGAGAGCAAATGGCCGATAAACTTAAATGCCTTTTAAGCCCAGAACACACCAAGCCGATGCCGACAAACTAGTGGCAACGAAAGCAGACTGCGGGGTTGGCTCACGTCGGCAGTGTCTGGGTCCAAAGTTGCCCTGACACACCAAACCGACGCTCGACACCCGACGGCCAAGTAGCATGTCCGTTCTGCGCCTGCCAAGTGGCAGTAGCTGAACAGCCAATCAGAATGATCAGATGGCCCGACTGACCGACGAGCTCCGACGCCGATTCAAGGTCAAATTGGCCGAAAAAAAGCAGATGAGGACCAACTTCAGCCGACGGTGCAGAACACACTGAGAAAACTTAGTCGGCCGATGAACAAAAACTGCCCGACGGCCGACCGTCGGCTTGGTGTGTTCCAGGCTTTAGGAAAAGGGGTCTACCTTTCCATTTTCTATAGCATTTTCAGAACTTCCTTGATTATGGCCCACTCTTCTTGTATCTCCAGCATCATTAATAAAGCTAACAACAGGCTTTAGGTATAAACTGTATAGCATGGTAAACAAACTAGTCCAAGCACCCAGCCATAGTATCAGCCAATGATGATGAACCGACCACTTCTACTTTTGAGCATGCTCAGTCTATCCAACCCTCCTTAATTATTGATATAATACAGAAGTCCATGCCAGTTAGATCCTGCACCCACATTCCTTCTGAAACATTGTACCTGTGTTATTTCTGCTCCTATCTCAAACCTTGTAAACATGTCTCTTATCTCTGCAACTGTCCCAATATCACTCAAGGCTGATGCTGTTAATCCTTTCAAAAGCATCAGTTACATCATCATCTAGGAGCAAATTTCAGTTGTGCTGAACAGATGGTCTTCAACATCGAATCTACACATATCGAATCTACACATATCGAATAGCGGCCTTGTCGAATGTTACCTGCCAAATAAGCTGTTTGCTGTTCATGACTCTTTAAGAAATTTTATTTTTGGAATTGAAATTCTGGGAATAAATAATTTGTTTAACTGTGCAGTAAAATTAATGTTCTGAAGACTTTTTGATGAGTGATTTCAAAGGAAGTATATCTTTTAATTAAAAAAAAAACATCTCTGCCATTGAAAAGAAAAGTTTTGTTTTTTACTGCAAAGAAATTCTACATTGTACTGACCAATAAAAACTACTACACCATATCCTCTTGCCATGAAACACTCCCTGCAGGTCAAACAAAGTATTGACAAAGTGTGTCTCGTTGATTCTTGGCTTCCACAGAGGAGTTTCTTGCTCTTCCCATTGATGCAGACTGTCCCTCTCTCCTCTATACCCCTTTAATAAGCTGATGGTTAGCATCTTCATAATCCACATAGGCATCAGATCTTTGGTTGCATAAAAAGACACAGCTTTGTCTGGATCCAGGCAAATAGTTGTTCTAAAAACTCTGAACCAATTTGCCAAAATTCCAAAGGCGTTTTCAACAACATGGCATGCCCTGGAAAGTCGATGATAATAAATCCTTTGATTTGTGTTCAAGATAGGGTTTCATGAGATCCGTTATGAGCAGATAGGCCATGTCACTGATGAACATCATGTCATGTAAGTCATCATGACATCAGTATTGGGCAGGGTGTCATCAGGGGGAACATGCTGTAGGCCGGTGTCCAGAGCAACTCTCATAACCAATATAATGAATACATTATTAAAATTAAATGTTGTATTTGTTAACATTAAGCCATGTTATGCCTTGATTTACAGGGTTTTACTGTAAACTTTGCAAAGCATCTTGGGAAGGTGAAAGAAATGTGCAGGGTAATTTAAAAATTAAAGTAAATACTTCTTTTTATGTCTCCGCAAATGTTTGTCTTCACAGCTTGATTTTTATTTTTCGTGATGTGAACTGACAGCCATTTTCTGTCACCATAAAGGCACAAACACAACTGCTCAGCCTTTTGTGATTTCCAGCATTGATAAAGCAAGTCCCGAGTAAGGTAAGTCACCATTTCTATTTTAAGTCAAAATATTATATGTATAACTAAAACATACCACTAATTGTGAGACGTTCTCCATTTGAATTTCTGACATATCTTGCCATGAAAAGCTTGTAATGTTACATAGCTAAAATTAGCACATTATCATTGTTTCAGTTTACATCAAAACAACAATACTTGCTTTTGCTGTAACACAGTTTAACTGTGGTGACCAATGCAACAAGGTAACTTTATCTAGAACTTTATCTAAAATGTTCATTTAGAGATATTTCAAGTGCTATGACCTCAGGTATTTGAATCTTCGGAACACAAATGAAGATATTTTTGATGAAATCTGAGAGGTATATGACTCGTCCATAGACAGCAATATAATCACCACTTTCAAGGTCCAGAAAGGTACTAAAAACCCCTACTAAAAACTGCCAAACAGTGGAAAAAAAGTAGACTTGCCTCAAATAGATGAGTCTCCAAATTAATTTAAACGAAGAGACAAGCCCCCACTTGTTACGTTCCCCTACCCGTCTAGGGGTCGGGAGGGGAGTAACAAAGGAAAAGCATAAAATAAACACATAAGGACGAAAAGAAAAAAAGAAGAAGTTAGAAAAAGAGCACAATACCTTACTCTAACTTTCAGTTTGAAGTAAGATCTTTGAACACTTTCTGTAAGCACAGGTCAATGCTAAGCACAGTTAGCCACTGCTAACACACAATTAATGTTTCACAATGTCACAGGCAAACACATAACCCAACATAGTTCAGTCTGGAGCAGGGGAGAAGTGTGTCTCTCTCATCAAGCTCTGAACTGCCCCAATATACTCCTGGGCTGTGTCCAAAATCGCCTCCTATACCCTTAAATAGGGCACTGTTGAGTGCACTCATTCAATCCCAAAATGCATCGCAATAACGAGTGTACAACCGATGCATGCTCAACGGCTAGAGAATACCCATAATGCACTGTGATAGTCGCGTGCTCAATGAATTCCCGCTTCTCGTCAGGAGATGGCGCCCGCTGCTGAATCAATCATCCATTTATTTCCAAACCATGATGGTCCAGCATGTCATACAGGTATAATAAATTCCTTTTTAATTGATCATTAAATCGTTTAATTAAGGTTTGTACATGCTAGTTTTCATGGCAGAGTTCAACATAAATATTCACTACTAGAGCTGCCAGTTTGCTACGTTTCAAAAGATTATTAAACAGCAGCGCAAACTATATAAAATCGGCAGCCCTTCCCGCACACTAAGTGTCCAAATTCACTCACTCGTTTCATTCACTCCTTCAAGTGGACTACATTAGTGGAGTAATGTAGGGAATAGTGAATGAGAGTATATAATAAATCATAATCAAAATAATACGTCCTGGGACGTAACACATCGTTAAAACATTTAACGTGACTGCAGTGGTTCAACCTTAATTTTATGAAGCGACGAGAATACTTTTTGCATGCAAAAACAAAACAAAAATAATTACTTTATTCAACAATCTCTTCTCTTCCCTGTCATTATCCTTACGCAGTTGCCGCTGAAAGCACAGTGAAGGCTTCCATGTTTACGTCCGAATGCCGGCTCAGTATTGGCCAAAGCTGTTCACGTGAGCAGCACGACGCATGTGTGTGATGCTGATGCAGGAGCCGGACAATAACGAGTCTGCTTTCTGATGTAGAACCTGGAAGCGCTGGACGTAAACAATGTATGAGAATGACAAAGAAGAGAAGATATTGTTGAATAAAGTGGTAATTTTTGCACACAAAAAGTATTTTCGTTGCTTGCAGTCACGTCATCTGTTTTAACCATGTCTTTAATACCTTTCTGGACCTTGAAAGTGGTGATTATATTGCTGTCTATGGAGTCATATACCTCTGATTTCATCAAAAAAAAAAAAAAAAAAAATGAAAACTCAGTTCCGATACATTGAACCAGTTCCAATATGTCTTGAACAGAATGAGACAGGAATGCTTTGCCCAAATTGTACCCATTTCAGAGACACTCAGGTCACTCTTTCTGTGTGAATCAGTCAGGTAACAAGTATATGCCCATAAGCAGCACGTGTTTTCCTCAACTCGCCCAACAGACACACTGGAAGACATATGGGATGATAGGACTGTTGCAGAAAATGCAATGTTTCAGTCTAATCCAAAGTCATTGGGCCTAATCCTTTATCAGGATCCATTTGAAGTGGGTAATCCATTGGGATCAGGCAAAAGGAAGCATAAAGTTCTTGCTACTTTTCACTGGCAGATCTGCCACCACACAATAGATCAAGTGTGGATCAAATGCAGCTGGTTTTATTTTGTCGAGAGCAGGATTATAAATACTTTGGTACTCTGTGTGCGATCGCTGGTGATAATTTGGGATCACATAATATTGGTGGTTTTAGTGAAAACTTCAGCAAAAATATCACTTCTGCAGATTCTGTGATATTGATTGCGAAACATTCACTTCTTTCACCTTGGCAAAAGCCTCAATCAGGCCAGTTAAATCCTACAATGGCCATGTGCAGCAGTTGGCTACAACAGGCTTAAAGTCTCAGCAGGCATCAAATTTGATTCAAAATTCTTCCATGCATGCCAACCTGAACTGCCTCTTTGTTTAGGCCATGATCTGTTTGAAGGTGTTGTGTCATGTGATCTGGCCCTGTACATCTGCCATCTTATTACAGAGCAAAAGGAGTCCTGCAGAGTTCAGCTCCAACACTGATAAAAACTCACCTGCCTGTAGCTTTCTAGTAACCCTTCAGACCTTCGCTGAGAAACTTTTGGTATAGTAATATATAATAAATTACCCATCATAACTTTTACTTTGTGAAATTAAAATTACATGAGAACTAGAGAACTTATATTAGTTATATTTCATCAAAAAAAAGTTTTCAATAGTTTAGTGATTCACTAAGCAAAACAAAAAAGGTTGGTAGGTGACAGTGAAGTTACTTCAGATGAAACACTTGTCACAGAGAGTGAAGATTTAGTTCAAGTCATTGTTGATCATTGTTCTTTATTACTCAAATTAGACTGCATCTTTAATGTGCCTAGTAGATGTATCGACAACAGTGCAAGGGGAGTGTGTGGAAGAGTGCAAGGCACTGTGGTTCTTCATGTCAATATAGTAGTTTTTGTGATGGTTCCCACTTCAAGAATAACAAATTTCTATCTGGAGAGGAGTTAAGACTTTCACTTCTACTCTGTGATGACTTTGAAATATGTAATCCTTTAGGAACCTCCCGCAAAAAGCACAAGGTAACAGGTGTCTACTAGGTGTTGACTGATATTCCATCTGAATTAAGCTCTACACTATCATCAATTTACTTGGCTGTTTTGTGCAAAGCAGTTGATGTTCAGAAGTTTTCTGTGATTGCGGGTAACCTGGGAGCTCACTCAGTTGGTAGGTTTGTTGAAAGTTTCAGTGGGTCCTACATTTGCAGATTTTGTGTTGGAGAGCGGTCCCAATTTCAGGAAATCGAAGTGAGGATAGGAGCATTCCCTGGTAGAACAAAAGAGCAACACCAGTTGGATGTTAAAGCAGCATTGGCTAGTGACACCCATAGCCATGGAGTTAAAAGGCATTGTGCAATTACTCTAAGATTTAATCATTTTCATGTGACAACAGGTTACCCACCTGATATAATGCATGATTTACTTGAGGGTATTGTACCTGTAGAATTGGCAGTGTGCAAAGAAGAGACATTTCTCGCTTGAAGAGCTCAACAGAACCATCAAGCATTTCCCATATAAGTGGAAAGATAGGACAAATTGTCCCCAAGGTATACCACCAACCTTTGTCTCTCGTAAAACCATTGGTGATAGTTCTTACTGAGGCTACTTCCACTTATGATTGGTACTAAAGTACCAGAAGAGAAACAGGCATGGAAGTTGTTAATGACCCTCAAAGATGTTGTTGAGTTGGTTATCTCACCTAACCATACAGATGAAAGCATTGGTCACCTTGATAGCCTAATTGCCGAGCACAGACATAGATTTTGTGGTCTTTTTCTAAAAAGGAAATTTATTCCAAAACACCATTTTGTAGAGCATTACCCACAGCTCATTAACCCTGCATGCAGGTCCGCAGGTGGTGGGTGAGGAGCTTGTAAGGATCCTGCTCTGCGATCTGTATCAAAGGGACGACAACTTGCCTGGGGAGTCTCTCAAAGGGCCTAGCTGTCCTTTTGGCTGGCTGGTCGACTGTTGGAAGGTGACGGAGTTTAGCAGGGAAGTTGCGGGAAGGAAGGCTTTTGGGTATCCCCATATATATAAGTGATTTTTTTACAAAAAACATGCTTTATTTCAGAAACGAAAGGTCCAGACTGCTCTGCCCTGTGGAGGTGAGCGCACTGGCGCCATTGTACTGTGGCTGCCGTCGCATCATCCAAGTGGATGCTGCACACTGGTGGTGGATGAGACCCGATATGATTGTAAAGTGCTTCGGGTGTACAGTAGTACATATGAAAGTGCTATATAAATGCCTCATTCATTCATTCAACACAGCAGGCCTGGCTGATCCACCTGATAATAAGCATGTTAGGAAGAAAATCGAAAGTGTGGGATCATTTTGAAAGGATCCTCGCCTCTGATTCTGGTGTCCTTAGCCTTCTGGTCCTCTTGAACCTGAGCACAGCTTTAGATACCATTTGCCATTCTATACTCCTATCTCGTTTGTCTGCGATCAGCATTTCAGAAACAGTTTTACAATGGCTAAGTTCATATTTCTCAGACAGGCAACAGTTCATTAGCATTGACAAATTCAAATCTTGTTCTTTCGCATTTTCACGTGGGGTGCCTCAAGGATCTGTCCTTGGTCGACTTTTTTTTTTAAATCTACCCACTTCCTCTGGGTCAGATTATCTGGCCATGGTTTTAATTTCCACAGTTACGCTGATGACACGTAAATCTGTTTTACTGTACAGCCCAATTCTGTTTTTCCTCTCTCTTCTTTAACATCTTGTTTACACAATCTCAAAATATGGATGGCTCAAAATTACTTAAAGTTGAATACGTAAAAAAATGAAATTCTGTTAGTAGGCCCTAAATCCCTTGATTCCTCCCAACTTGACTTCTCCATTAACATTGACGGTGTTGTAGTCCATCCCTCTTCCACTATACGCAACCTTGGTGTATTTTTTGATTCTAGGCTGTTTTGAACCCCTTATCAATCAGCTTGTCAAGTCCTGTTTCTTACATCTTCGCATTATTGTCAGTTTACTACCCTTACTAAATTTCAAAGATACTGAAACTGTTGTTCATGCTTTTGTAACTTCACGCCTGGATTATTGCAACTCCTTGTTTTAATGGCCTACCCAAAAAAGTCCTAAATCGCTTGCAGCTAATTCAAAATTCAGATGCTCGGGCCCTCACATTTACCAAAAAATCAGCTCACATCACTCTTGTCTTACAGCGACTACATTGTTATTTATCGTTTTCAGTTTAAGATTCTTGTTCTAGTTTTCAAGGCTCGTCATGGTTCGGCACCTTCTTATCCCTCTGAATTAATTCTGTCCCTGCCCGTACTCTGAGATCGAGCTCTAAGAATTTGCTTGCAGTACCCAACTCCCATCTATCTGGTGTGGGTGGTAGGGCTTTCAGCATTTCAGCTTCTAAGCTCTGGAACAAACTACCACAAAACCTTTGTGTTGTCTCTTCACTTCAGATCTTTAAAACTGCTCTCAAAACTCACAATATGTTTTGTTAATTGATTTTTCAGTTCTATGCTTGCTTTTTTAACTTCTCTTGTATATTATACTATCTCTATCTGCTCCATTTGGTTGATCATGTGTTGTATACTGACTGTATACTTGTATATGTGTTCCAGTTATCTATCAACTTTATGTAAAGTGTCCTTGGGTCCTTGAAAGGCGCTATATAAATAAAACATATTATTATTATTATTTATTAATATAAAGGATGACCCCAAAAAGGTTGTCTGCAAACTCTACAGACAAACATTTTTCGACATCGAACATGTCTTATCATTTAAAACATGCAAGTAGATTTTAATATTAATGTGTGCCAATATATTAGGCACTTATCCAAGTATTCATGCAGAGTGTGGAAGATGTTAAATCATAAGTTTAACTCAACACATTTCTCTGGGCTCATTCACTATACTGCTGCGAAAATGACACGTCGTCAGCTTCAACTTCGTGTCCAATGCTGACTCAGCAAAGTCTTGACATGAAATCCCTTCTTACCAATAAAAAACACTATGGACAAAATAGCTGACTTCATTGAACTTGACATGAGACCAGTCAACATCGTCAGTGGTGAGGGTTTCAAACAGATGATTCAATTCCGTGAGCCAGGCTACAGTGTTCCCAAACGTGACACGCGATAACAAGCAAGTTCAACACAACTAAAGAATTCATCTTTGAGAAAATTAAAAGTTGTACAGCAGTCAGCTTCACAACCGACATATGTAAAAATTACAGGAATATTTTACAGCAGCTGGATGCATTTTTAATAATACAGCATATTGCTGTAAACGGCAATGCATTCTGGGTGGATTGACTCAAATACAGAATATTACTGTAAATTTTAAACATACTAGCCATTGTGCGATCTTCAACGGTCGAAATTTGCTTAGCAGCAAGAGGAGTGATTTACAATTGTGGTAATTGTGGCGAAGTTATTTCAGTTTTATTTGGTAACTATATATGAACGTATGTATCAACTATACATTTGCAATTCATATTGGTAACCCTGTATTGATGCATCCTCCGTCCGCAGGGCGCAAAGCAGACTTGTGAGGGGTTTTCCTCAGCATGGTCGCCATAGGATCTCACACATTCCCCAGCGCTATAGCATAGCGGCTTACATGCTTCATTGACAACAGTTGGGATTCACAGGAAATTCATTTTTATCAGCACACTTGGTCGTGATTATGTTATGGCGTAAGTCACATTTGTACAGGCAGTCATCTGTTAACACGGGCGAAATGAAAACATGTTGTTAAAGCCTTGCGGTCGGCCCGCTCACGAAGGATGTGTCATGTAAATTGAGAAGGGGGAGGCAGGGGTTTTATGCCCCTGTTGTTCCTGATGTGTCCTGTAGGGGGAGGCTGTACACAGGTTAAGTGACTTGTGTGGACTTGAGCAAGCTTCAGTGTCGTTGGAGAAATCCCACATAATTAAAAAAAAAAAAAGCGTCACAAAATTTCCAAGCGAGAATGTAGGTATTCAAAGATCAAATCTGTGGTTTATTTAAAAAGTGCCTATTTGAACATTTGATCTTATTAGCACTGATTAATCCCGCCTTTGAACAGCCTTTCCTCGGCTAGTCCTTCTGACATTTGCCGCTGGCTCTGATTACTCTGTAGTATTTAAACATGAGATTTATAGTTGTCTTTTTCTTCTCTGACGGCTAACTGGCTCTTGGAATTTTAAAGAGGGGTAAATTGTGTTTGTCTCCATAAAATGCTATGTAGGACACTGTTCTGTTATAGGTATAGATATGACAACCAATAAAAGGGTGAATGTTTGTTGCATTTACATTTACATTTATGCATTTGGCAGACGCTTTTATCCAAAGCGACTTACATTGCATTATACTATACATTTGTATCTGAGTATGTGCAATCCCTGGGATCGAACCCATGATCTTGGCATTGCTAGTGCCATGCTCTAACCACTGAGCTACAGGAAAGCTCAGTGGTCGCAAAGTGAGCACTGAAGATAGCAATGTACCAAACGTTTACCCGTTTATAATTCACATGCACTTTGCACTTTTTTCATGATGCAACTTATAAAATAAAAAATGTTTTTCTTGACTTCTTCAGTCTGTACTGGATTAAGTCTATTCCTGGGTCCCAGGAGGATATGATTACACTGTATGTGTGATGTTAACATACAGTTAAATCAGATGTGTTTAAATTAGTGGGACATCTAAAACTTTCTGGGAGGTAGGTCTTCAGGACTGGAGTTAGTTGAGTAATACTGCTCTACATGGTACAATTTCAAAAACATGATTACATCCCTCAAAAGCCAAAACTAATCTGAATTGCATATTGTCTGTTTCCTGACCCTTTAGGCACTTTGCAGGTATTAATCTGGAAAGAGGGACAAAGGCGATAGAAAAAGTGCCATCTAAAACAACAGGTCAGATGATTCAGAAGAAACAGGTTGCGGTCAACCCACATGTTGCCACTCTTCTGTGCAAAGTGTTGGATTTTCAGTGGAATTTCTGAAATGTAAGTAGTACACACACACACACACCAAGATC
Organism: Hypophthalmichthys nobilis; assembly: GCA_037950665.1. Taxonomy (NCBI): domain Eukaryota; kingdom Metazoa; phylum Chordata; class Actinopteri; order Cypriniformes; family Xenocyprididae; genus Hypophthalmichthys; species Hypophthalmichthys nobilis. The sequence goes on from CM075489.1 coordinate 24,390,792, forward strand.
TATTTTTCCTTTTATTATATACTTTTATTATTCTATATCTGTATCTGTCATCCTTCTATTTCTGTCTATAAATATTATTTTTCTTTTTCAAAATAATATATATTATGAAATTTCTAGGGCTGTCCCCAACTAAAGATTTTCCTAGTCGACCAGTAGTTGTTCATTAAAGCCATCAGTCGACTAATCGCCTGTTTAATTACTTTAACAGATATGGCTTAAATTGATCTCTGGCACAGTCTGTCTATATTTGTTCTTTGTGATAGTAAGTGCTAAAACCTCACTTTTACAAAGTAATGTAGCAAGATTTGCTAAGCATACTCTGCACGCGACCTGTCATATTCACGCTGCTTGTGTGGAGATTGTAGTCAGTTTTGACAGCAAAAGATGAGGTAATTTGATTGAATGTCATGTATTTCTAACAGACATAATGCCGTAAATGGTTAAATACATACTCAGTTTTAATGTAACTTTAAGGTGGGGTAGAATTATACAAACTGAAACATTTCCCCAGTGAAACACATATCCCCAGTGACGCGATGCCAGTTCCGTAAGTCTGTTTCTTTCGTAATTTGAATACGGAAGGCGGGCTGGCGGAAGCTATATATTTTACTTCATAACTTGTTAAACATCGCTTCGCTTCAGGCCTTTATTAACCCCCCGGGGGCGTGTGCAGTACATGTTTATGATGGATGGAGACACTTTCTTCAGCTCATACTCATTTGGTATCGCTTACTGCCATTATAAAGCTTGGATGCGTCAGGATATTTATTAATATAACTCCAACTGTGTTCACCATTCATTGTGTTATAACAAAAGATTCATCTGGTAGATGCAAAATGTACCCCTAGCTGTCATCCTGTACTCGCTCTACATCGACACAAAACCATCAATGATTGACTTTTTATTGTTGCATTTATATTTTAATGCAGTTATGTATCGAATCATGACATTAGAAGCACCAAATTGTAATGATGGGTCAACAGAGTGGGGATCCATTTGCAGCTTTATTGATATAGTCACCAATAGTAACAGGGCAAAGGCAGAAGCATAAACAGGGACAGGCAATGGTCGAGGCAGGCGGCAGACAAACAGGGTCGAGTCACAGGCAAGGATCAGGGCAGGCGGCAAACAAACACAGTCCAGTATACAGGCAGAGATCAGGGCAGGCAGCAGAGAATCACAGGGTAATAAACAGTCCAACGGTAACAGGGTAACAGTCCACAAGAAAACGCTCAGAAATGATCACCAGGGCAAATCAAGACTTCGCGATGTGAGTGCGTGTGAAGGTGGTTTAAATAGTGTGAGTGTGATGGGGTGCAGGTGTGTGTGCAATCAGTCCCAGGAATGAGGGCCTATGGGTAATGTAGTCCGAATGGGAAATAGTCAATACTCAGGTGACGGCTCCCTCCGGTGGTGTGGAGGAGGAGGCGTGGGAGCCACATTCATGACACAAATAACTATACTGATTAATATTAATATATCACATTTGTAGCATTAACCACTCCCATCACTGGTTTCATGGTTGGTATAATTCTCCTATAGCAATACTTAATTTGTGTAATTAATAGGGTGCAATGTCACATATATCTACAACCTCATACATTCACTGTGCTTTTTAGAGGATGTAAACCTAAGTGTAAATTGTATTTTTGTTAAAATCCAGATTGCCGAGAGGGAGGTAGTGACGCACCTGATAGAAGTTGTGGGAGTATCCGAACAGCACTGAACCCTAACACTACTGTGCAGCGACTTCAACGAGTTCACCCTTCCAGCAACCCTGTACCATGGAAGTGTGGATGAACTAGTTGAAAAACTACCCACCAACCTGGAAATTACGCACATTCAAAAACGTGTGCTAGATATCAGCTTTGAAAATGAATAATAATAATAAAAAAAAATGGAATAGTAGTTAAGTTAGTTTATTTTTTGTTCAATTAGTTTACATTTAACAGTAACAGTAGTTAGATTGTTTACACTTTAGTAGTAATAGTTCAGTAGTTCAGATTGTTTACATTTTAGTAATAGTAGTAGTAATAGTGTTTTGTATTTAGTAATTTTTTTTCTTTTCATTTGAGATCATTTTTTATTGCCTATTTTTTATTGTCTTTCTATATGTTCTAAAAACTAAAAAAGATTTTGTGCTCAAAAAGTTGTTAGTCTGATATTTTACAGACATATTTAAGTTACCTCAATAATTTGCCATGTCCAACTGTGGACCACATGCTAGCATCAACACCAACATCCTCCTCAGCCTTTCACAAAAAAGGAAACAAAAGCCCTCGTTTACATTGTATATTTTTCATATTCAAGATTCATAAATATTCCGTGTACTTTTCTCTCACCCTCGAGAAGGTATTGATATTGTTCATTGATGCTTACTGTATTATGTAGAAGAGCATTGTGAGAAAGAGATCAAGTGAGTGAGTTTATTACCTGCATTCAGATTTAGTATTTTCCTTCAGGTCAGTCCTATGTTCATAATAAAAATCTGTTTAAATGTCCGCTGCGATATCTTGTCCTTTTAACAGTTAAGGGGTTTTCCCGTGACTGACAGCGCTAGTCAAAGCATTTGTCAGTTGCATCTTGTTCTGTGTTCACAACAATTCAGTCTTTTCAATATAAGTCTTCGCTACTGACTGACACACTCATAAAGACAGTCTTTGCCGCCATCCAATGGCGCAATAATGTAACTTCTGTGACTTTTCACGTTCAGGGACTATTTTTCTCGGCTGAAGGAAGGCTTTTAGTGAAAGTTTACTTTATGAAAGTTGCACACACAACATTTTTCCAGCACTTCAAATGTTATTTTTGATGTGATGACAAAAAAAAAAAAAAAAAAACATTTGTCCATCAATCTGAGGTTGTCCCAACTTGTAAAACGTTTCAAGATGAAGGAAATAAAACATTTGATAGAAAGCACTTTAATTATTAAAAAAACAAAAAAAAAAAAACACATTAATTACCACTATAACCAGCAGATGGCAGCAGAGGAGCATTTATTGGCTCATATTAGATATTCCCTCTAATTTTTTTCCACATTTTGCTTTTAAATAAATATTAAACATTATAAAACCACTAGGTTTAAAAAGACATTTCTTTTGAACATTTACAACTTTTCTTGTGAATGTATTACACAGAAAGCGAGTGCCACGCTCTCTCTTTATAATCAGTGCAGCGCAAGCTCAATGGTTCTGGCACACTTGTGAAAACACTCATTTTGTTCAATGAAGTGCGCAATAAATGCTTAATTTATAAAAAATTAAGGAAAACTGAAGAGGAACACTGAGGGACATGTCTTTTTATGTTGTCTTACATTAGAATAACTAAATTAATGCTAGGCCTGACTATTTAAGTGACAATTTTTTAATTAAAAACTATTACACTACTGATGCTGTTAAATCTACCTCAGGACATTGAAGATACCGACACACCAACAAGTGGCTTACATTGAGGACCCACTCCCAACAGTAGCCATATTAAAGTCACGACCGAAAGATCAAATAATCAAATAATTCAGTGCAATGTTCATTATTCCATTATACACTATTTATTCACTTTATGTATATATATTTACATTGTGGCATTTTACAGCAAGACAGAAGCTTATCTAATATTTTGATTGAGTGAATTAATTAAATCACCTTCACACCTCCAGAGTGATTTTTGAAATTTCTTTTTTCTAAACCTCTTGCCATGCACAGATCAATCCAGTTTCTGGCCAAAATGAGTTTGCATATGACGTTTCAAGTCTCTTTTATATTTAAAACTTGTTCCACACTGAGGGCAGGTAAAAGGTCGCTCTCCTGTGTGAACTCTTATGTGAATCCTTAGGGCTCCTTTTAATGCAAAACTCCTGTCACACTGAGGGCAGATGTAAGGCTTCTCTCCTGTGTGAGTTCTTACGTGAACCTCAAGGTGTGAATTGTGTTTACAGTCCATTCCACAGTGATCGCACATGAAACGCTTCTCTCCGGTGTGAGTTATCACATGATCCTTAAGGTGATCGCTGTCTGTGAACTTCATTCCACAATGATGACATTTAAAACTTGAGTGAATCTTCATGTGCTCATTAAGGTTTGCTTTATTTTTCATATTTTTTCCACAATGATCACATGTGAATGGGTTCTCTCTGGTGTGAACTCTTACATGAGTCTTAAGACCTCCTTTTCGTGAGAAGCTCCTACCACACTCGTTGCAGGTGAAAGTGTTTCCCACAGTGTGAATTTTCATGTGAAAGTCAAAGTACCATCTAGAACTGAAACTTTTACCACACGGTTGACAGGTGAAAGGCTTCTCTCCGTTATGAAGTTTCATGTGGATATCAAGGTCTCCTCTATGAATGAAACGTTTTCTACACTGTTTGCAGATTAAACGACGACCTCTTTTTCGTGAGAAAGTCTTTTTTGTCTTAAAGCAACTAAAATATTTTTTTCCATTTATGAAATCCTGATCTTTCTCATTCTGAATTTGCACTTCAATTTCCTTCAGTTCGTGACTCTCCTCTTTCAGCTGCATCAGGTCTAAAACAAAACAAATACAAGTTAACACTATTTTTATGACACAAAGCAACAGACATCAAAACCAACATTAAAGCATCCAAAACAAATAGCATCATAACCAGCAACAAGTACACTAGATCCTATACACACTAAGCTAAAGAAAGAGGTGTTTAAAGTTTTGTTCTAAATAATTAATTTGCAAATTAATCACATATCAACTTTGGCAAAGAAATTTCCATCAACAGATCATTAAAAGTCATTACGAAAACTCATTTTAGAAAAACATACTTTAATTAAATTATTAAAATTTACTACACATTTTGTTTAACCCCATATGTGGTCTTATATATATATATATACACACAAAAATATTTTTAGTTATATATATATATATATATATATATATATATAATACATTAAAAAGATATTTTTAAAAAGGTTTTTATACAAAAACAGCTTTTTACGTAATATTCACTTTATAAAAGATCCACATTTCTAACTTTCATTCATGGGGATAACATGGATAATTTGACATGGTTAAGTGTAACACCGTGTCCTAACTACATATGCCGTGACACGCGATAAAAGCTATTTTTTCCATGTTAATCAGAGTTTTTGTCCTAACCAACCTTGACGGCGACACGCAACGATTCTGTTTTAAAAACAGTTTCTATTTCTCCACGACGTCATGGCTGAAACAGCAACACAAAGTATGGCAATGATAATACTCAGTGTCTATATTTGTATAAATAAATTAAATATTTTTTAAAACAGCTTATGTAAAATTTACTTTATAAAAGACCCACATTTCTAACTTTAATTCATGTCGATAACATGGGTAATTTAACATGGTTTAGTGTAAGATTTTTGCCCATCTTTTGGAAAATGCAGTAGTAAAAGTAAAAAAGTATCACTTTTACCAGTAGATGGCTGTAGAGCTCCACTATTTGCTATTTGACTAGTTGGATTCATATATAAATATTTTGAAGTCACTATTATATCCATAAAAGTTACTTTTTGTCAAAGTTTTTTTGCACTAAAAAAACAAAACAAAAAACAGTTAACTCTTTAAATTTAATTAATCAGAGTGGCAACCTCTGAACAGCTGGGTTCAAAACCAAATCAACAAATATCTCTGTAAAGCCCTCCCATACATAACAATCATCAGCTTTCATCTGCTCTGAGTTTATTTAAAGCGACAATGAAAAGGGATTTCTTTCCATTTCTTTCCAAAAACAAGCATTTATAGATAAAGCCCCCATTACTGTCAAATAAAACCGCTTTAATTATGACACTCATATGACAATCTTCAAAAATATTTCATTTCTGTAAAGCTGGAGTTTAATAAGGATCAAATGACTGAGTTCAGTTGAGACCAACCTGTTTGTGTCTCAGTATCTTCATGTTTCATGTCTTCACTCTTCTCTTTAATGAACGCCATTCTTCATGTCATGAGAATCTCAGTTGCTCCAACCCCAGTTTTTCTGTCATATTTAAGAATAATTAACAAAGAAAAATATCAAAATTAAAACTCTATGTAACTAAAATTTCTATGTATTGATTTGCAGATTGCTTAATTCCACTTTCATGACATTCAGGATTTAGACACATTTTTTTTTTTTTTTAAATTGACCAACATAGCTGATAACATAGCTAGTAATTTTCTTTTTGCAGCTGGTTTGTTAAAGTTGTCATTACACATTCTGTTTGTTGTTCTCGTTGCAAACAGTGAATCATTTTGTGAAGCAATTGGTTTTAAGCGGCATCTAACATTACATAAATGCAGTTAAGTTTCAAAAAGCTCCGTTTCTCCATCACTTCTTGCCAGTTACCAGATTCCAACAGACTCATTCACCATATAGGGAGAGAAATGAGACGCACCTTTGCTATCAATCATATATGGATGCACTTTACTCATTAACGAAAACGATTATTAATGTTAGAGCATTAAAGTTATAGTCAATAACAATACATTTATTTACACCATTTGTAAAAAAAAAAAACTATAAAATATACTGTATAGTTTGCATCGATTTAAGTACGTTAAATGCATAAAAACACAAACCTTTCTTGAGCCGAATCACAACAAATGCAAGAGCGCGAAGCAGCCTTATGACGTCAGATCGCCACACCAAAATAAAAGTCCTGTTCGCGTTGATGTGTCTAAAATCTCAAGTGCTTAGAAAATATGAGTTGAAATCCTAGTGAAATACATATTTAAATCCGTTGTCCACTGATGTTCTGAAAACATCTGCCAATGAAAGAGTGTGTAGCTCATCTAATTTGTGAGATTGTGTGTGGAGATAAACAGTCACGTGTGAGTGCAGACACCATCTTTACCAGGTGTCATGAAACTTTTTTTTTTTTTTTAAATAACAGGTAATTTCTTAATTTTTGCTTAATACATTTTTTCCTGAAGAAGCTGTAGAAAAAAAAAATATTATTATACAATAAAACAAGAATTGCCAATAAAGTTATTTTAATTAGGGCCATTGATTACTTTAAAAACACAAAAACGCAACATTCAACTGTTAACATGTTGCAGTGTGCTATTAATAATTGTGCAGCATTAGTTATGATTATGTTTGTGTTGTTAATGTACCCTGAGTTTGAGTTTTGCCTAGAAACATCTGAGATTCCCTTCATTATATTTTTGTCCTGCCGTGTCAAATACTTCACTAAATGGCATCGCTGTTACAACCCCAAGATTGACTAGGGGTGCAGGGTATAGCATTTAAATTAATATTGGAAAACAAACAAACAAATATGTATTAGTATTGCGCTGTACAAAGAGACCAGAAACCTGGATTCCTATAGTGCAATCAAAGGCGTAATTTAGTACATTCAAAGTGAGAAGTGTAACAGTAAAAACAGTGATGATGGTAATGAATATATAGCCTACAATATATACAGAACGAATTAGGCACAACACAAATAAGGGGGAGAAAAGAAGGGCAAATAAAAAAACCCTACCCTCTAACTAACAAAAAAAAAAAGGGGGAAAGTCAACGTCAATGACACCCTAACTATGCTCTAACCTAATGTACTAATATGATCTATAATCCTACGTGTTGCAATGTAAGTCACGTGACCTGCTTACTGGACTGCTTCTCCCCGTCCTCATAACACACAGTGATGGGGAAAACAATAGAGAGCAGAAAATTAAATATATACGGCAAACAAGCATCACAACGCGAGGGATTACAAAAGTTAGATTTTTGTAAAATTACAATGTGGCTAATCTGGAAACAAGCGCTGCTGAGATCCATCAATGTAAAGAAACCAGCTGCTGATCAGATAATGAGTGCTGCTCATCATTACTGCTATTGTTATGTTGTGCTGCATATGCGTCTTTAATAGTTTCTTTTAAAGCTTACGCATCATCTAACGTCCTCCTGTTGTACCAACCATCTCCCTCTTTTGTGTGCTGTCTCTTTACTGCTACAAATAACTGTAAATTAAAAAGTAACTGAAATTAAAAACTAATTCTCAGGCATTTAACTCTGTACTATGAAAACAAAAACTGGACTTTACATTTCATTTGTTTTCCTGCTTTCACTTTGTGATATCCATCCTGAATCAAAACACAGAAGATGTTTGATGCCGCTCAAGTGGAAACTTATACAGAATCTAGATAAATATTAGAAAAAGTTGCAGGCCTATCTAACAGCACATAACCTCTATCAGCCTTTCCAGTCTGGCTTTCGTCCATTATACAACACTAAAACAGCCCTGGTTAAGGTTCTTAATGATCTCCTCCTAGCTTCTGATTCTGGTGCTCTTAACTCTCTCCTTCTGTTAGACCTCAGCTCAGCTTTTGACACTGTTAGTCATGAGATACTCCTGTCACGGCCTGGTTATTTGGTTATTTTGATTGGTTATTTTCTAAAAAAAAATAAAAAACTATAAACGTTTTAACCATAAACGCTCGTCTTGAACTAGCGCTCTTCTTCTTCTTCTCTATTAGAATTCCATCAGTGTAGGCGTTGCTAAGTGTATTACTGCCCTCCACAGGTCAAAGTTTGAACTGAATTGTCATATACAATACGCTAGTGCAAGTATATAACAATTAGTTCTAAAATTAGGACTGATACGCCCATTATTTTTAAGAGTTTCTCCTAAATTGGCAAGTTAGGAGCTACTTTTAGCCTTAAGATGTTTTGTGAATATGGCCTCATATATATTAGACAAAGCTAATGGGAACATTTGAATAAGAAACAAGGCGTAACATTTTTCCAGCACTTCAAATGTTATTTTTAATGTGATGACAAAAACATTATTTTATCCATCCATCTGAGATTGTCCCAATTTGTTAAACTGAACGTTTCAAGATGTAGGAAATAAAAAATTTGATAAGAAAGCACTTTCATTTAAAAATAAAAAAACATTAATTACCACTATAACCAGCAGAGGAGCATTTATTGGCTCATATTAGACATTACCTATATATTATTTTTTCCCTACACGTTTCACTTTTGAATAAATATTCCACAGATCATTCCAGTTACTTGCCAGAATGAGTTTGCATATGACGTTTCAAGTCTCTTTTATATGTAAAACTCTTTTCACACTGAGGGCAGGTAAAAGGTCGCTCTCCTGTGTGAACTCTTATGTGAATCCTTAGGTTTCCTTTAAATGCAAAACTCCTGTCACACTGAGGGCAGATGTAAGGCTTCTCTCCTGTGTGAGTTCTTACGTGAACCTCAAGGTTTGCATTGTTTTTACAGTCCATTCCACAGTGATCGCACATGAAACGCTTCTCTCCGGTGTGAGTTAATACATGATTCTTAAGGTGATCGCTGTCTGTGAAACTCCTACCGCACTGATGACACATAAAACTGTTCTCTCTTGAGTGAGTCTTCATGTGCTTATTAAGGGTTGCTTTAAATCTCATATTCTTTCCACACTGATCACATGTGAATGGGTACTCTCTGGTGTGAACTCTCATGTGAGTCTTAAGACCTCCTTTTCGTGAAAAGCTCTTCCCACACTCATTGCAGATGAAAGTGTTTCCTCCAGTGTGAATTTTCATGTGAACGTTAAAGTTTCCTCTTTGAGTGAAACTTATTCCACACTCTTGGCAGGTGAAAGGCTTCTCTCCATTATGAAGTTTCATGTGGACATTAAGATTTCCTCTATGAGTGAAACTTTTACCACACTGTTGGCAGAATAAACGGCGTCTAGTTTTTGCCTTTTGAGCTCTTTTTCGTGAGGAAGTCTTTTTTGTCTTGGAGCAACTAAAATATTTTTTTCCATTTATGAAATCCTGATCTTTCTCATTCTGAATTTGCACTTCAATTTCCTTCAGTTCGTGACTCTCCTCTTTCAGCTGCATCAGGTCTAAAACAAAACAAATACAAGTTAACACTATTTTAATGACAAAGCAACAGACATCAAAACCAACATTAAAGCATCCAAAACAAATAGCATCATAACCAGCAACAAGTACACTAGATCCTATACACACTATACTGAAAGAAGTGTTAAAAGTTTTATTCCAAATAATTACAATATGTGCAGATTAATTAAATTAAATTGAAAATTAATCACGTATGAACTTCGGCAAAGAAATTATCCCCGAAAGATCATTAAAAGTCATTATTGTGCAAGATGAGAAAAGGATTGAATAGACATTCCAAAAAGTCATTTTAGAAAAAAATACTTATTCAAATTGACTAAACAAAAACGAAAATCCCAAACATTTTATTTAACATGAGCCTATCCAGGGCTGTCTCAATAACCTTTCAGATTATAGGCAGCTGCTGATATACGAATAGAAAAATGAGTCGGAGTCAAATTACTCATGTAAGGAGAAAGTGAGACTTAGATTAGTCAAGTCCATATTATACAATAGAAAAATTAAAAACGAACATCAGAGCCTAGTACTAGCACAAAGTGCTCCCATTTTCCACATTCATTAGTTTCCAGTCTGTTTATCAGTCCTTTCGAATATGTTATTAGATAGAACTGTAAAACAAAGACGTAGGAGCTAATTTAGTCCCTCCAAAAGGCATTCCCATGACTAAAATCATTCTTAGTTCCTGCCTACTGAACATGCTAAAAAGCAAGTACTTCCACCTAAAGTTATAGGAACTATAAAAACAATCCTCTGGTGCGAAAGGCCCTATGGATTCCACAAGATCTCTGAACAGGGGTGCCTAATTTTTACATAGCCAGACCTTCAGACTGATGGTAGAAGGTCTGGACTTCATAGCAGCTTTTATTGGCCTAGGACCACCCAAAGGGCCGTATGACTGACATGTAAAACAACAAATCACAGTTTGTTTTGTTCAGTACCATGTTTAGGGCCATGAAAATGTCCCTACAGAGTCTATACTGTAAACTTCACATACTTTTGAAAATGCATCATTTAGTTGATCCTGGTAATGCTCATAATGCTGTAAACACAAGAAGTTTCTTCCTACATGAGGGGGTTTGGCGTCACAACGGCTCCAGGCGGATCGATAAAGAATACGACGAAACACTGCTTCATGAAGCAGCTCATTTGGCGCTTCGATTCACTGATTCGATTCGTAAAGCTCTGAAGCAGTGTTTTGAAATCGGCCCATATAGATATTGTTGAAAAGTCTTTATTTTGTTTTTTGGCGCACGAAAAGTATTCTTGTTGCTTTATAATATTAAGGTAGAACCACTGAACTCACAGGAACGGTTTCAAATATGTTTTTAGTACCTTTATGGATCTTGAGAGTTTGAATGGCTTTGCTGTCAATAGAGGCCTCACTGAGCCAACGGATTTCATCAACAATATCTTAATTTGTATTCCGAAGATGAACGAAGGTCTTATGGCTGTAGAACGACATGAGGGTGAGTAATAAATTACATTATTTTCATTTTTGGGTGAACTAACCCTTTAACAACTCAGTGGAGAAAGGCATATAGTTCATCATAACATCATAATATACATCATACACCCGCCATATTGTTAAATCTACACAATTTTTCATATCAACAGAAAAATATACCGGGATATTTCTCTCGAGACTCCTCTGCTAGTTAATGATATGCTAAAGCCAACTGGCACAATGACGTGATTGGTTACAAGGTAGTTTGTGATGTCACCAGCGATCTCAAACCACTGCAGTTTTAAGGAGAAAATAATAGCAATAGTGTTGACACATGGTTTGTCTTAAAGCATGTTAAAAAAAAAAAAAAAAAAAGACATATAAACATTAAAAACTTGATTTTCACCTAATAAGAAACTGTATATTTAATTCATACAGTGATGTCTATGTAGTGTTTTATTTCCACATTTGTTTACTTGAATGCTACTGTTAAATACACCTACTGTAGCTGAAAAAAGCACTTTATTTCATTTGTATCTTGTATTGTATTTGTCCTATTATATGCGTCTTTGTTCTTATTTGTAATAAAGATTAAACAAATAAGATTAAAATAATATTTTCATCTACCCACCACACCTACTTTGGCCTAAATGGTCTGTCTTTCCTTTTTTCTTTTATACAGTATTTTGTTACCTTGTAAGGCTAAATTTTTAAAATAAGTAAATTATTTTAGCAAAATAGTCTTAAAAACCAACATGTAAACGAATCATAAGGCTAAAACTAAAAAACAGTTTTTATTAGGCTCTGAATATTTTTAGCTTTTATGTGAAGGGAAAAAAACAGCATTCTTTCTAAAAACAAGCATTTACTGTATAAATGAAGCTCCCACTGCCACCCATGTTTTTCAATCGTGTAAAAGTGTTTTTAATCAGTCCGTCTGGAAACAATACAATGTTTACAAGACACTGGTTTGATACAGCGAACACTTTTCAGGATGAGAATAAAAAAAAAAAAATCTAATAGACATGTAAAGATAACTCACAGTTTACTTATTGAGAAATGATAGAAATTAATAGCTTTCATTTTCATGTGATCTCAACATGAGGCAACCCCCTCAGTCAAATAAAACCGCTTTAATTATGACACTCACATGACATTCTTCAAAAATATCATTCATTTCTGTAAAGCTGGACAGTTTAATAAGGATCAAATGACTGAGTTCAGTTGAGACCAACCTGTTTGTGTCTCAGTATCTTCATGTTTCATGTCTTCACTCTTCTCTTTAATGAACGCCATTCTTCATGTCATGAGAATCTCAGTTGCTCCAACCCCAGTTTTTCTGTCATATTTAAGAATAATTAACAAAGAAAAATATCAAAACTAAAACTCTGTGCGCGCAATTTCTGTGTATTGATTTACAGATTACTTAATTTAATAAATTCCACTTTCATGACATTCAGGGTTTATACACATTTTTTTGAAATTGACCAACATAGCAAGTAATTTTATTTTTGCATTTGGTTTGTTAAAGTTGTCATTACACGTTTGTGTTTGTTGTTGTCGTTGCATTGTTTTGACCAGAACGTGTCGTCAGCGTGCGGTGAATCGAGTGATTCAAACAGTGAATCATTTTGTGAAGCAATTGGTTTTAAGCGGCATCTAACGTTACATTAATGCAGTTAAGTTTCAAAAAGCTCCGTTTCTCCATCACTTCTTGCCAGTTACCAAATTCCTATTTACGACAGACTCATTCACGATATAGGAAGAGAAATGACTCATAAACGATTATTAATGTTAGAGCATTACAATGTTATATTCAATAATAATACATTTACACCACTTGTAAAAAATATACTGTATAGTTTGCATCGAATTAAGTACTTTAAATGCATAAAAACAAAAACCTTTCATCAGCCGAATCACAACAAATGTAAGAGCGCGGTGCAGCCTTATGACGTCAGATCGCCACACCAAAATAAAAGTCCTGTTAGTGCATAGAAAAACAAAAACAAATACAAATAATACAAAATATGTCAGGGGTACTCAGAGTTGAAATCTTAGTGAAATACATATTTAAATGCGTTGTTCAATGATGTGCCAATGAAAGAGTGTGTAGCTCATCCAATGTGTGAGATTCTGTGTAGGAGATAAACAGTCACATTTGAGTACAGACACAATATTCATTGATGAAAATTATTTTAATTAGGGCCATGGATTACAGTTAACATGTTGCAGTGTGCTGTTAATAATTATGCAGCATTATGATTATGTTTGTGTTGTTAACCCTTGTGCATTCAAAAAAAAAGTTACTCATATGTGCAAAATGGACAAAAATGTCCATGCCAAAAAACTGTCATAGAAATATGATTTATTAATATTTTTTTCCACTTTCAATGATGTCAATTTTTTAAGCAGCATCTGTTCTATCCATAGATACCAAACATTCATTAATTTAAAGAACTGTAACCCTTTAAATGCTGGTTTGTTTACATAATGCCATAGGTGCTTTTTTATGAAAAAAATAAAAATAGTAGTTTATTTTCATAAACTAAATGCTAAGCAGAATTTTTTTTCTTTGCTTATTAGATTCTTTTGTATGTCAATGAAGAACAACAACATTAATTTTGAGGCATTTATATTTTTTATGTAGTGTCAGATTTTTTAAAAAACTAACACTTAGGTCCATTGTGGACAAAAATGTCCATGTCAAAAAACTGTCATAGAAATATTATATATTAATATTTTTTTCCACTTTCACTGACTTTTTTTTATCAGCATCTCTTCTATTCATAATTACCAAACATTCATTCATTTTCACAATTTTAATGCTTTACAAATCGGTTTCTTTACATAACGCCACTGTTGTTTTCTATAAAAATAATAATTATTACAATTATTTTCCATATACTAAATGCTAAACAGAATTTTTTTTCTTTGCTTATTAGATTCTTGGGTATGACAGTGAAGAACAACAACATTAATTTTGAGGCATTTTTATTTTTTATGTATTGTTAGATTTTTTTAAAAACTAACACTTAGGTCCATTGTGGACAAAAATGTCCATGTCAAAAAACTGTCATAGAAATATTATATATTAATATTTTTTTCCACTTTCACTGTTTTTTTTTTTTATCAGCATCTCTTCTATTCATAATTACCAAACATTAATTCATTTTCAGAATTTTAATGCTTTAAAATCATTAAAATTATTATTTCTTTACATAATGCCGCTGTTCTTTTCAGTAAAAATATAATAAATAAGATAATAAATATAATAATAGAATAGTAGCTATCTTTGCTCCAGAAATAAAACAAATACAAGATCACTTTGAACAAAAACAAGATTTGCTAGGCTTGCTAGGGATGTACTGGCGAAATCCACATCGGCCTCTGAAAGGGACCAGCTGCTCATCCACACAGACATCCTGGCCTGGGTTGAACAGCATAGGAAGGCGATCTGTCCACTTCTCCCAGATAGTCCAAAATGCAGCCAGCTTGTCGACCCTGTGACGTGCAGGTCATGTCAGCTTGTCGTCAAACCTCAGGGTGGAGCTCAGGAGCATGAATTTACGGTGGGACATGGTGGCACGGAAAATGGCCCTACCACTTTCCACATCCCACAGGCTGCGTGTTGATTCATTTCTGGACCTGTATACTCCAGCCAGAATTAGCAGCCCGGTGTATGCCTGGATGCCAGTGGAATCGAAGTCAGTCCAGTTTTTCACAGAAGCAGCTGAATGATGTCTTCGGTGATGAAGAGGTCAAAGCAGGACTGGACAGTTGTGATGCGGGCAATGGCATAGCATGTGGGACCCGGGTCATACCCTTGGCAGGACAGTAGCGCAGCGTCTCAGCATGAGTGGAAGACCAAACAATCTGGCCATTTTTTGAATTCCACTGAGAATGTGCTGTATCCTCCATGTGCTCACTCCCAAGTGCTTTCATCAGAAGAACAAGAGCTATCAGAGTGGTCAGACTCCAGCTCAAACTCAACGTCATCCTCTGAACTCAACTCTTCATCCTCTGAGCTCAACTCTTCATCTTCAGCGTCAGACACCTCAGTGGGCAACACTAGCTTCAGAGCTTCCTCTGCTGAGTAACTTCTCTTCATCTTGCAAACAATGAATTGATCAACCCCTCAAGCACCACATATTTATAGGTTTGGCTGTGAGAACACCTGTGTGAACTCAAACTTTGTATAAAATCTACCAGACTAAACAATCAGCATTTTCTTGTGGTGAAAACTAAAACAATGTGTTTAGGGGCTTCTGAACTTCTACTTCAAATTCAAGCGCACCTTTTATCTCCGTACAAAAACAATAACAAGTGAAAAAGTGCAATCAAGGGTTAAGATGCGTGTTTGGGTGAAAAAGAAAAACCTCAAAGCTCATTAACCTTCTTTGACCTTTTTCATAGTTTTCACATGGCCCTATGACCCTGCCAAGGCTGTGACTCATACATGGAGTGGGATTTTTGATTGCCAGTACAATATAATTTTTTTCAAACTAATTACACACATTAAATTTTCAGTAAACACATGCAAACTACACTCTGACATCCTTACCAACATACCCACACAATTATAGCTGCATTATTTTTCCAATTGACTATTTAATAGACTATAATATGCATAAGTAGAAAACACAAATAAAGCGAGTATTTCTTTTATATGCCAAATTTGAAAATATGGCACAATCTAGTAAAAAATGGTGAAAATGTAAAATTTGAAGCCTTGCCGATAGAATGAATGCCTATTTGCAAATATTGTATCATTTTATAGTCAAATGGCCCTGGGTTAAAACATTGCAGTTTTAATGGGTTTCAATGTGGACATTTTTGTCCTTAAGGTCCTGTATTTTTTGTACGGAGGATAAAATTGATTTTTTGAAGGAAATGACGGTAAAATATTAAAATTCCAATAGAAATAAACACCTGAGCCAAAATTCATGTAGTTGGCATTACCAAAGGCACACTTTTAACAAAAAACAAAACTGAAATGGACAAAAATGTCCATAAGGTTGCACAAGGGTTAATGTAACCACAAAAGAGAACAACAGCAGCAACGACTACAGCAGAATTTCTCTATATGGGAAGTACTGTAATGTTACTCATTTGCTTAGTGGCTTGTGTAAATGACTAATTCACCTTTCATGATAATGTTGTAAATGGACACTTATGGTGGTCAGCTAAACAAATCTATTTAAACACACACAATACATCATCACATTATCCCTGGATAACTTTTGATTCACTATACATTTGTGTTGTTTACATTATATGCACTTACTGTACATGCCGATTACCAACAAAACGTAGACATTTGATGCAGTTTTACTTGCCGTCTGCAGTTCCGGCTCATGACAAGGATCTTTAATCGCTCCGTCTTCCAGTTTCAACGATCTGCAAATCCAGAGTCAAACTGGGCCTTGTTTACAAAACATTCATCACCGAAATGCCAGGAACAAACACCAACTCCGTTGCTGCCGCGGAAAAACAAACTGCATTCACGGTTCCCTTAACGCTGGGTTCTTTGGGAAGCTGAACAAGGCTATCTTTCCCTTACAACCAAATACACACTTCTTTGGTAACATTGTTGACAAATCTTTCTTGATTTGCATAACCTGCTCTTGCTCTCGCTCTGGTTGATGTGTGCGCGCTCTTCCAGGAGAAGTAACCATACAAGGAATCCCGCCCTTTATGATGTCATAAGGCAAGAACACACCAAGCCGACGGTCGGCCGTTGGGCAGTTTTTGTTCGTTTTGTTCGTTTCTCAGTGTGTTCCGCACTGTTGGCTGAAGTTGGTCCTCGTCGTCTTTTTTCAGCCAATTCGACATGTTGAATCGGCGTTGGAGCTCGGCGGTCCGTCGGGCCATCTGATCATTCTGATTGGCTGTTCAGCTACTGCCACCTGCTGGTACGGAAAGACATTTCATCTTACGCAGGCGCAGAACGGACGTGCTACTTGGCCGTCAGGTGTCGAGCGTCGGTTTGGTGTGTCAGGCCAACTTTGGATCCAGACGCTGCCGACGTGAGCCAACCCCGCAGTCTGCTTTTGTCGCCACTAGTTCGTCGGCGTCGGCTTGGTGTGTTCCTGCCTATGCACAGCCATACTCGAAAAAAACTTTCCGCAACTTATACAAACCCTGAAGGAGTGTATTTGGAACAAAAATTCTCTGTCATACATCAAACTCGATCATGTTTTGCATGATAATCAAACTCTTTACCAGTGAAAATTCAGAATGCATGAATAGAAATTTTCATTTAAGGTCAAATAGCACATATAAAGTGAACTGTCATGTGTTAAGTGTTTTATCTTCCAAGAAGCATTACAAAATTTGGATTGCCATCAAGGGTCAGATGTGACCATGGCCTGGAAAATGTTGAGGTTGCACGTTACATTAAAAAATAAGCGAGGTCTCAATAGAAAACAACTATTATTGCTGGATGGAGTGTCCACTATCAACGGATTGAAAGATGATTGGCGGAGTTGAATATAGTTGTATCATACTATTATTCTAACTTGTTCTCTTTCATGGATGATCAAGGCATACTTAATTCTCTTTGTGAACTCCATTTATTCTGTCTTCATTTTATTTACTTACTAAAGACCAGAAACAATGTTGTAGTTCCTGACAACAGTTACCAAACTAATGACACCACCTTTGGTGACTATTCAGCAAACATTCAGCCCATTACATGATGATGGAAATCATGGAATTGACCTGTTTTTAGTGCTTGTACAATTTCAGGAAAGACGACAAGCCAAAACCAAAACCATCCCCTAGCCCTGGTACTTTGCCATTTTTCAATGATCCAATAGCCTCCAAGATCTCCTCCTTTGAAATACTACTAGATAGAGCTTCCCTAACCTTTTCACTTAATCTAGGGAGATTTAAACTGTCCAAAAAGGTTTCAGTTACATATTCAGATGCTGAGGAATGAAGTAGAGAATAATATTCTGTCATAAGTTTATTTATTGTCATAGTCAGATGGTGTGTCTTGCCATTCATATCCTTTAATAAGGAGATCACATTAGCTCTTGCCAACAGTTTGTTTCCTGATTCATACATTCTGTAGCCAGCGAAATTCATATAAAGTCTTATTCTTTCCCAAATCCCGCGTTCTCAATGGGAAAGTCCATGTTACTTTTAAATGCCCCATATGTGCTGTATATTGGCAAGCAAAAACAGTTATTTGCAGGTATTACAGGTATTTGCTACTGGAAACCTTTATGGAGTTTCAGACTGATGGTGAAATCCAATAGATGGCGGAGGATGAAATCCAATTGGAGGAACTTGATTGGACCCAGTGGCAAATGCTAAAATTGCACCAGGTTTCTTCTCCTTTGAAGAAAGGAAAATAAAAATTTATCATGCCATTTAAATAATTTGACTCTATAGTGTTATATCTTCTACAGTAACAAGATATAGTAATTGATTAAATGTAGAATAACTTACCTCTTTTCAAAGTTTTCAGTTATCCACTGCTTTGACATCTGGGACACACTGGAGCTCCAAATACCAGTTGTTAAACTGATCACGGTCACATTTTAATGATGTGTAAATGTGGGCTGTTTATGTGGTTGAAGAACTCCGATAGAGCTACATTGGTGAAGTATTTGAACTATATGATATTGTGGTTCAAGATGTGCAATAAGGGGTCTTCTGTGACTGACAGTGGCTGGTTATCAATACTTATGAATTCCATTATCTTTGTGGTTATAGTTTTTGCTTTCTTGCTGTCTTTCTGGCTTGCAGTGGCGAGTTCTTGAGTGCCAAATCAGGTTCGTCATATTAAATCCTTTGGCCAACGTTCCTCCACTCTGATGCTCCTATCAATAAGCCACCATGTTAACCACTTATGTTAAACACTTATAAGACTTTAATTTTGGTCATTTTTATTGAACATTGACATGCCTTTTTTCCTCACAGTTAATGGACGAGTTATTTGGGTCTTTGGAGATTGGGACTGCACCACCTGGCACAATTTACTCCACTCCTCTGGGTTTTAGAAGAGACATCCTCCCAAAACAGGCTCACAACTACTTCTCTTCCTCAAGAGCAACCAGCATGGACGAACAGCCTGGAACCTCTGCCGTGCAAAGTACAAACCTCACTAGCAGTCTTTCAATCTAATGCATGAAATAAACTCAAGCAGTTTACATATGAATGCGCCCAGAGATGACGGAAAAACACAGAGCAGAAATGAAAGCTGCAAGATCAGCTGAACGCTGTGAGTGTGTAAAAGAAACCAAGAATGGTGAGAGAACATTGTGCTTGGTATGGTTTTCTTCAAACTAGTGATGTGAAACAAACTACCGTGAGAGCGCAGCTCATGGTTGCTTAGTAACGGCAGACGCCACCGAAAGGTTTGGAAAGGAGAAAGCGCCGCCAACGCGTTTTCCTTACGTTTTTAGACGCGACATATGAACGGTCCCTAAAAGATTTCAAATGGTTCAACGCGCCAAATGCGAGTAGAATCAGCGCTGAAACATGTTACTTTTTATGAATGGCGTGAGAATTTAATATAAAATTCGCAACGGCTGTGATGTAATTATATAAATAATAGTCTGACGCGCTGCATGCTTGCTGTAACAGTGCTGTGTTTTCATTTTCGATTCACTGTAAATGCTACTTTTTTTGTGACGTTTAAATTCGCATTTGGGAACGCAACATTCGTCATTAGATTCGTTTTTAATTCTGTTGTTTACAAAGAGAAGTTTCAGTGTCACATGATTCTTCAGAAATGCTGATTTTGTGCTCAGCATTTTTGTGGAAACGATACAATTCAAACATTTGTGGTAAGATTTAAAAAAGAGAAATATTTAAGTGATGAAAAGTGAAGAGTAAAGACATTAAAAATGTTATAAAATATTTCTATTTAATAAATGCTATATATTTGATAAATACATGTAATATAACAACTGTTTTCAACATTGATAATAAGAAATGTTTCTTGACCATCAAATCAAATTGTAATGATTTCTGAAGGATCATGTGACACTGAAGACTGGAGTAATGATGCTGAAAATTCAGCTTTGCATCACAGGAATAAATTACATTTTATAATATATTAAAAAAGAAAACTTTTTTATTTGTAAGAATATTTCACAATGTTGCTGTTTTTACTGTACTTTTGATCAAATAAATGCAGCCCTGGTGAGCAGAAGAGATTTATTTTAAAATCATTAATAATTGTTTCCAAACTTTTCGCAGCTACTTTAATAATAACAATTCTATTGATACATTTAATCCCAGCATTTTACCCAGAAACAATGCAAAGCCTCACTTTGCAATTGACTTTTAGTTACTAGTTACTTTGTAATTTTTATATATATATATATATATATATATATATATATATATATATATATATATAAAAATGACAAAGTAACTAGTAACTAGCTACGTGAGTATTTTTTTCATTGGATACTTTTTACTCTTACTCAAGTAACAATTAAGATTATTACTTTGAGTAAATATTTGTATAAGTACTTGTACTTTTACTTGAGTGCAGTTTTTGAATACTCTACCCACCTCTGTCTGTATGTCCAAAATCAACAGTATTTTAAATCTCTTCCACTGGTAAGAAAACCAAGGTGGGGGGATATTAACGATTTTTATCTTTACAGGATATCACATGTTCATGACCACATTTGCAAAAGGAGAACACTTTCAGAGCAGTGCGGTTCACTTGAAGCAACAACTTCTAATAATCTCACATTTAACTCCAGCAGACTGAATGTCATCTTATGGCAATATCAACATTCCCTTCTTTACACATGGGATGGACAGAGAAGATGAAAAAGAGATGAATATCTATGCTAATGCTGATCCTATAAACAGTTTTGATGTCAGGACAGAAACGGAGAACTCCAAGAGACACCAAACTCCTCAACACAGAGGTACTGAGACTCATTTCATTATAACAACAACTAACACACACATTTTGTCACTTGAGTGTTTAAGACACATTGTCTGTCATCTTCAGAAATGGCTAGTGTGTGGATCAGAAGCTCCAGAGCAGCTCCAGTGTGTTTGGTGCTGCTGTGTGTTCTTCTGCTGACTGCAGTCATAGTGCTGTGTGTCTACATCCATACAAAGAGCACAAACTACACAGAAGAGAGAAATGAACTACTAAACATGATCACCAGCCTGACAGAGGAGACACACCAGCTACTAACCAACAATACCAACCTGACTGAGGAGAGAAACCAGCTACTAACCAACAATACCAACCTGACAGAGGAGACACACCAGCTACTAACCAACAATACCAACCTTACTGAGGAGAGAGACCAGCTACTAACCAAGATCACCAACCTCACAGAAGAGAGAGACCAGCTACTAACTAAGAGCATCCAGTTGACTAAAGAGAGAGATGTATTATCATCAAATAAATGTGACCTGATTAAACAAAGAGACCAGTTAAAACAAGAGAAAAATGAACAGTCTAAAAGTCTTTGTGAAAAGGGTAATCATGAAGTATATTTAATTAAAATGAATTACGTTATTAATTATTTAGGTGAAACTGGTTTAAAATAAGTTTGGTAGATCAGTGTGATGGGAATAGAGTGCTAATAGTTGTACTGGTTGTGTTTACAGATGGATGGGTTCATTATCAATCCATTTATTACTACATTTCCTCTGAGGTGAAGAACTGGACTGAGAGCAGAAGATACTGTACAGACAGAGGAGCAGATCTGATCATCATAAACAACGGAGAGGAACAAGTGAGTGAAACTAATTTTGTAACTGGATGAGTCTATAGGAAGAGCATTGATAATTCTCTTTCAGACATATAGAAAGTAGGAGCTTTTACACCAGAGGAACATTTTCATAGTGCCTATAACTATTGGTGGAAGTACCCACTTTTTTGCGAGTTTGCGCCACAGAAACAAGGAACAATTTTAGTTATTGAAATGTCTTTTGGGGCGACTCCTACTTCAGACTCCTACCTCAGAGCAGTGTTGCCAAGTCTGCGGTTTTCCCGTGGAATTGGGCTACTTTTACACTGTTGCCGCGGGTTGTTTTTTATGTCCGCGGGTTGAATCGACCCAAAATAATGTGATATTTAGTCCCTGGAATGCTCATTTTACCAGGAGAAGCCTGCCAAAAACACGAATTTTACCCCCCGGAACGCAATTTTTACCATGGGACCTGCCTGAAATGCCTTTGGGCTAGTTTTGAGGAGCAATTGGGTGGGTTTTGTTGTGAAAACCTGGCAACCCTGCCTCAGAGTTTGGTCTAACAGCACAATAGGAACTTCTAGTGACATAAGTGTATGTTCATTGGCAAAACACATGCAAAACACAGAATCCATTTTTAAAAAGCTGTGTAAACACAGTTAATAGCCTATGTGTTTACTCCACAAACATGGAAAACAGTGATAGAAGGTACCAAGCAAAACATGATTATGCATTTTTGCTCAGCTAACATCATTGGGCATCAAATATATACATTGTCGTATACTATTTGCTTTCGTTGTTTAACAGTTTTATCTTATAACGTATTATATAGGACAGTTAAACAGATCGTAAATAATGAAGATGGAGAATGGGAGCGCTGTGTGCTCAGGCGCTGGCATTCTAAGTGCCATCAAAATAAAAGTCCTGTGCAACAACCAGAGTGGCAAGACGTAAATGATGGCTTACGTCACTTCAGAGTTCCTACTGGCGGTGCAAATGCAACCAGGAAAATGTCACTAGGGGAAAATTTAGTTCTTGGGGGACCACCCTGCTGACTAGTCCTTATAACAGAGTTCCTGGTATGAAAAGCCCTAATGTGTTATTGTTTAATCTTCTCAGGATTTTGTTAAAAGAATATCTGGTGGTGCTGCAGTCTGGATCGGGCTGACTGACAGTGATGTGGAGGGCACATGGAGATGGGTTGATGGCAGCACACTGACCTCTGGGTGAGAAATCACTGAATTGAACTATTATTTAATAAATGATTCTCACAGTCAGTATCATTTCACACAGAAAGCAGCACTAAACATCTAATGCTGACATGTTGATGCAGGTTCTGGGATCCTCGAGAGCCCAATGGACATAGACGAGAAAACTGTGTTCTAAATTATTCACCAGGATGGGCTGATTACCCATGTGATGATACTCATAAATGGATCTGTATGGGCATTGTAAAATAAGTCATGAACTGCAGGTAAAGAAAAAAATGTCGCGTGCATACAAGTCTTCTTCCTAGGGACGCTGGACTTAGGGAACAATTTTTAAAATTTGTTTATTTCTGTTCATGACAATTACAGGGATGCAAACAGGTAAGGGGGGAAAAAGATGAGAACGTTGTGCGGGGCGGGGCACAGATTTTTTTTTTTAAGTTATTTGCTTTACATGCTCATTTGTAGTTATTTTTTATTACCCTATATGTCTAAAACTTTAACCAACATTTAAAAGACGAAGTGCTATGCAGGATATTTAAGACAATATTGGCTGATTAGATGGCAATACTGTTTGCCACATCTCAGACCTCAAATACATAAAATATGTATAATATAAAAACACTGTACAGTACTTACTGAAACCACCAGTTCTTTATTTACCCTTGTAAGTTCACAAGTACCCACAAGTAACCTTGCGGTTTGGCTTCGCTAGCCGGTTAGCTAAATTCTATTTCATACTTCTCCAACAAACGCCTACAAACACCAACAAACTTCTATGTAATCACACCAGCGATCTTCTGTTGGTGTTTGATGGCATTTCTGTTATCAGTGTACAGTATTGTCAGAACCCACTCATCAGAGGAATCCACACACCCCAAACACAACATAAGATTAGTTTATGCTGATGACATTTTACTCTTTTTGCAAAATCCTCAATCATCTCTGCAAGAAATAACTAAAACCTAAACCTAAAATAACTAAAAACAATAGAACCATCAGTCTTCACCTTCCTTCCGCATTAGCAGATTTAGTTAATATATCCTCCCCGAAAAAATTACTTTCCAAAATATACAAAATTATAACCAATTCAAATAAAACCATAACTTTACCAACAATCAAATGGGAAGAAGACCTTTCGATTGCTCACGAAATTGTCCGGACACATATATCCACGCCACATGGCACTGCCCACCCATTAAACACTTTTGGAAAGACGTCACTGAATCCCTATCCCGCCTCCTGGGCTGCCGCATCCCATTATCCCCCTTACTCTGTCTACTGGGTGATCTATCAACTCTCAATCAGGAAATAACAAACAAAAGGATGCTCCTCGTAGCCTTACCCATCGCCAAGAAAAAGATCTTCTTGAACTGGAAATCCCGAAACACTATTCACATAACGCATTGGAAAAATTTGCTCACAGACTACATCTCCCTAGAATATTTTTCACCTCATTACAACTGTATATCGGAACCACAACACTCCAGATCAGATCTCATTCAACTATTACACTATGTATTCACTTATTATTATACATATTTATACAAGGTTTTAGCAATATTATTGACATTATTGTTATTAATAATGTTATCAATATCATAGAAACATTGAGCAGTAATAAGATGATGTTGATGGGATGATATTTTGCTTTGTATAAAGACGGTAACGGTTTAATGAATATCTTTAATAATTTAAATAATTTATATTTATATATTAACTAAATCAAATCTACACCCAACATATACCACACATGATTTTAATGCACTGAATGCTGATTTTAATGCACCACACCCTTCTTTTAATGCACCACCTCAGCTTAGGCATACATATATATACAAATAATAATCGTACTGTGAATGAGAAAAAAAAAAAAACATGCACACTGACACAGAAGCTAGGATAGGTGTGGTATGTGTTGGGTATGTGTCATTATTTCATTATTACATATGTTATTATTACTATTGTTATTATTATTACGGTTATCGTTATTATTGATATTACTGTTGCCGTCATCACAAAATATTATTATCCTTATTATTATATATGCTATTTGTAATGAACCAGGTTTAATTGCTCCTTATTTTCTCCTTTCTTCCTATCGTTTCTTTTAGTTATTTTCACCTGCAGCTTATTTCTTCTCAGCGTTCACGCTGATTGTTCACGCACCTGTTGCGTTTCTTCTCTGATTGTTTCCCCTTCTTTGCTCTGCTGCTAGCCGCGCTTCAGTGTCGGATTATTGCTTTGCCACGCTGGCGTTTGCTCCTCGCTGTCTTAAGAGACCTTTCTGACCTGTTATATTGTATGTGCCTCAGTCTTAGTCCCTGTACCATCTGTATCTTCAGTTCCCTCTGCCTGGTCTCTCCATCTGCCGGCCGTGGGTTTTTCCATCTCCAGCCTGAAGAAACCCTGGCCTGAGACGGCTCTGCGGCTCCCCTTTATTGTCATTATAGACTGTTTGTTTTTTGATACCAGCTGCGAGTGTGTGTGTCTCCGCACTTGGCAGACTGCCTATTTTTCTATTTTTGAAGGACAATTAAAA
This sequence comes from Hypophthalmichthys nobilis, assembly GCA_037950665.1. NCBI lineage: Eukaryota > Metazoa > Chordata > Actinopteri > Cypriniformes > Xenocyprididae > Hypophthalmichthys > Hypophthalmichthys nobilis. The sequence goes on from CM075489.1 coordinate 24,416,532, forward strand.
CTGTGTTCATGGCACTCTTTCACCTCTGGGTCCTGTTTCCCTGACACTATTACTACTTAAACACTTCTACTATTACCCGTTTATCATTTCTGCTTATTTTTCATTGCTGTTTTATTGTTGTTTTGTGTTCACCGTATGTTGTATGTTTTGCACTCCTAAAAAAGTGAGTGGAAGAACCATAAATGCATTATGTTTCCAACAGTATAATTTAGCATTAAATAAGAAATTATCAATAGAAAATCATAATATATAAATGTGGTGGCCTTTTTCTTTTCTTTTTTTACTTGTGGCAGTGTACTGAGGCCATTTCACAAATGGTGGCATTTGCACTGACATTCTCCAAGTCAAAACAAATGCAAAAGGGACCAGAGAGAACCATCAATCGAAACAAAGAATGGACTGAAAAGTGCTTGTTCATGATACCCAATGCAACTAATGTGTTTGTTATACAAAGACTGAAACTGTAGTGGAGTACAGTTATATGAAGTGTTTTCATGTTTTTTTTTTTTTTTTCACTTCCTAGACAACAAAAAGCATTTCCTGTAACGTTTGAGGACAAAGTGGATGTCACGAACTTGGCTTCTGTGGCTCCCTCCGATCGCCACCAGAGGGCTCCCTCACCTGAGTACTAACATTACCTGGACTGCATTTCCCTGGGCTGATTACACACACACCTGATTCCCATAAGCCAACACACACATTCACCCATTGTGAAGTCTTGTTTTGCCCTGGCTGACACTACTGAGCGGTTTTCCCTGTTTACTGTTATTCTGTGTATGACCTTGGACTGTTTAGTACCCTCGTGTTTGCTTGCTGCCTGCCCTGTGATTTATCTGACTGTTTCCTGGATTACTCTGCCTTGCTTGCCGCCTGCCCTGACCCTTTGGCTGTTCCTGTTTACGATTACTCTTTGCCTTACACTGTTGTTGCTGGTATTTGACCCCTGCCTGTACGACTACAATTGTTTATAATAAAGCTGCATATGGATCCCATCGAGTCTGCCGCCTCGTTACAGTGGAAAATTAGGGAATGTTCAGTCTTTATTTCCACAGAGACATGACCTGAAACCAGTTTATATCTCCTGATAATGCTAATATTGCACTTGGTACGCTTTACAAGGACATCATTCTGCTTACTGATGGCCGCCTGACATGAGCATGTAAATATGTTGTGATATAGTAAAGATGTCTTATGTGAGAAAACGTCTTAGTGACAGCAACCACTTATCAGTTTCACTTCCACTAAAATGTTTTTAGAGCTGCTTGTCAAAAGTTTCCCTTAAAGATGCACTCTTTTTTCATTTCTTCTGCATCCAAAATATTATACAGAAATTATAGTACTTTTAAAATGTTACAAATCAAGTACACTCACATGAGATAGACTCATTTAGGCATTTTAATCATATAGTCTGTATCTTCCTTATGCACAAACTGTCTAACTGACATGTACATTCTCATTGTATCAACACGGGACAGGAAGAAACAACTTTGTTTCCTGATTGACTTCACTGAAGACCACAAGATGAAGATATTCTGAAATTCATGTTCATTTTCAAATCAACATTTTACTTTTAGACTGATATCATTTGTAATTAAATATATATGCAAATTAAGAGATCCATGGTCAGATAGTTACATTGATTTTATTGCTTAACAAGACATAATCAGAAAATAAGTGATAAGAATATTGATTTTGTTAAAAAGTTATAACAGAATAATACAAACAGTTATCAATCAACTTCTAATATCTCTGAAATATTGAAGTTCAAAATACCAGTGTTATCAAAGAAAAATGTTGGTAGTTCTAGTAATCAATCTTTAGTAAAATCTTAATAAAAGTTTAGTAAACTATTAACCCAATCCAAATATAATGTTACTCAAAAGTTTAAATATAAATCTATAAGTCTAAGTCTATAAGTCTGAGTCAAAGGTTCTTGCCTAAGAAGAACAAAGTTTGACGAGATCTCGTTGATATGCAAAGAGCAAAAAGTGAGTCACTATTGAAAAGAAATGGTGACTGAAAATACAGGAGAAAATGAACATTTTATAATACAAACCCTGACAAAAACAAGTTCCTGTTTTGGTATTCATAAACATCATTAAACCACAAGAGCTATTAAAGCGGTCAAAAATAATACATTTGTCTCAGCACTTCACAAGTTGGAATCAGTGTTAGTTCCACTTTTCGTGGAACTCGGATACATCTGCGAAAATGAAAACCTATAATAACGTACTTTGGCCTTCATCCTGGTTACGTCATCTTTTTTGTAGACATAACCTTAAAAAGATACTTGTACTTTAAACCCCAAAATTAACATATGCCCAAAAGAAGCTTTTAGGAAGTGTGTACATGTGCAGCAGCTTTTAAGAACACATTCTAGTCAGCAAAGAGGACCTTAAAAGGCCTTTCATGAGAGAAACAGTGTACATTTGGCATAAAATCATAAATGATTTCAGTATTACTGATTAAATGATTGATTATAATCAAGAAAAACATTAATATCCATCATATATATATATATATATATGTGTGTGTGTGTGTGTGTATATAAAAAAGTCAGTTATCACAGGTTTCCATGGCTGATGTTGCTGGATAGCCATTTGGACATTGTGTTTGAGTACACGGTTGAACCTCTATACAGCACCATTAGCTGCCGGGCAGTAAAGACAGGAATGAAGGTGACAAATATCCTTTCTTTCCAGAAAAGCAGAGAAATATGTAATAACCCAGTAATAATAATAGCTGTAATAATAGCCCAGTGCCAACCGCCAAATCCACCAAGCAAGTCTATGAGTAAGAAGTAGATATAGTCACTGTGCCTGTAATGCTGTGAGTACAAGCTGAATACTCCATGTACAGTACAGTAACTTCTGGTAATTCAATTTCACGGACCTCTGCAATATTTGATTGCACTGATCGGCACAGTTTAGCGTAATATGCAAACTTTTTACACTTCCTGCATGTTGCAGCTGAGCAGTTCATAGCGTTAGCTAAGTGTGCCTCCGATGCACAGCAAAAGTATGACTTCCTCTTCCCCATCTGAGCAGAACTGAGGTGCATGTGATGATTTCCCCTTTGTTCTGTGTTTTACTGTGTGCTGCACCGCTTGTATGGGGGTGGTAACTTGGCAGGAATTTGAAATTTATATAGCCTGATTGGCAGCATATTCAATCTGGCTTGATATCATAGCTCTGTCCAGTGTGAGATCAGTTTCAATTTGTCAGGCAATGAGTAGAAAATCCGTTGTCCTTGTGTGCCGAGGCAGTGAAGCTCTCCATCTTTCGTCCGACCAAACATCCCCTGTAGCATCAATAAATTGTAGATAGTTTTCAAAGATCTGCAGTCATGTGCTGAGCGGTATAGCAGGCTCACTGGGGCAAGGCAGGAAAAAACTCAGGAAAGGCACGTTAGCAACAGCCACCTTCGTGACCAGCGATAGCAAAAAAAAAAAAAACTAATCCGCATCGTTAATTTGTGGTATCTGTCAGGAGTTAATAAACAAACCACACAAGACAGGAGTAGTAAACTTCATCCATCTTGTTTACCCCTCACTTCAGCTCTCCACACATTACATCACTTCAACAGTTCTAACTTCCTCTTTGAAAAGAGTAGTCAATAATACAATCCTACCCACAACACAACAACACACCTGGTTCATAACATGTTAAAGAATATTAAAGAGTCATTTTTGTAAGCTTGTATACTGAAACAACATCTTGGTTTACGTAGTGATTAAAGAAGATATTGGCATATGTGCAAACATAAATAAATACTCCCACGCCGGAGACCCAGGTTCGAGGCCCACGCAGAGCGGGACGAGTAGGACCTGGGTGAGGGGTTACATTGGTGCCGTGACCCGGATGGGAGTGAGTGTAACGGAGGCCAGCTAGTAGTCGCTGTGCGAGTAAACCTCACTCCTCTGATCTCAAGAGATGCTCTAGCGGCTGATGCTAGAGGTTGCAGCCTTTAGCCTCCTTGTTAGGCCCTGTCCACACGAACACGGGTATTTTCAAAACCGCAGCTTTTTCTATGCGGTTTGGCCATTCGTCCACACACAAACGCAGTATACGGTGACTGAAACCAAGCTTTTTTGAAAACTCCGGCCAGGGTGAAGATTTTTAGGAACTCCGGTTACAGCGTTGTCGTGTAGACGGTGAAACCGAAGATTCTGGCCAGTGACATCGTAGTGCACGCTGTTATCTCCTTTGTTTGTCGTCAGATTGTGCGCCGCTATCTCCTTTGTTTATGTGAGGCGAGTCTGTGAAATGACTGTCGGAGCCAAAATATTGCTGCTAATAACTGTGCTAACAGGGCTTCTAACATGTATACAGATACATGCACAGTTCTCCCATTATATTGTGGAACAGAGGCGTCAGGATGCAATACTACGCAGGTCACTGCTTATGACAATGTATTTTATTTTATTTTTTTTACTTTTTACTTTACTTTTCATTGTTCTGGTTTATGGAATTAATAATAATAATAGTAATAAAATGTTTAACAAAATGACAATGTTGTTAGCCTACTGGACAGGTAATAAACTTTTTCCAGGCTTCTGATTGGCCAGCATGGCTTTTGACAACGCTTCATAGCGTGTTTTTGCATTTTCATGTGAACGGCGATTTTTTTAAAACCGTGCTTGTGTGGATGCGATTTTTTTTTTTAAACGGAGGAAAAACTCTTTTTATAAAAATACCCGTGTACGTGTGGACTAGGCCTTAGAGTGTCTGACTCCCACACCGGAGACCCAGGTCCAAGGCCCGTGCATCACGGGGCGAGTAGGGGTGAGGGGTTACATACACTACATTGCCAAAAATTTTGGGACGCCTGCCTTTACGTGCGCATGAACTTTAATGACATCCCATTCTTAATCCATAGGGTTTAAAATGGAGTTGGCCCACCCTTTGCAGCTATAACAGCTTCAACTCTTCTGGGAAGGCTTTCCACAAGGTTTAGGAGTGTGTTTATGGGAATTTTTGACCATTCTTCTAGACGCACATTTGTGAGGTCAGGCAGTGATGTTGGCGAGAAGGCCTGACTCAGTCTCCGCTCTAATTCATCCCAAAGGTGTTCTATCGGGTTGAGGTCAGGACTCTGTGCAGGCCAGTCAAGTTCCTCCACACCAAACTCGCTCATCCATGTCTTTATGGACCTTGCTTTGTGCACTGGTGCGCAGTCATGTTGGAACAGGAAGGGGCCATCCCCAAACTGTTCCCACAAAGTTGGGAGCAAGAAATTGTCCAAAATGCCTTGGTATGCTGAAGCATTAAGAGTTACTTTCACTGGAACTAAGGAGTCAAGCCAAACCCATGAAAAACAACCCCACACCATAATCCCCCCTCCACCAAACTTTACACTTGGCACAATGCAGACAGGCAAGTACTGTTCTCCTGGTAACCTCCAAACCCAGACTCGTCCATCGGATTGCCAGACAGAGAAGTGTGATTCGTCACTCCAGAGAACACGTCTCCACTGCTCTAGAGTCCAGTGGCGGCGTGCTTTACACCACTGCATCCGACGCTTTGTATTGCACTTGGTGATGTAAGGCTTGGATGCAGATGCTCGGCTATTCCATGAAGCTCTCTACACACTTGAGCTAATCTGAAGGCCACATGAAGTTTGGAGGTCTGTAGCTATTGACTGCATGCGCTGCCCTGCTCTGTGATATTACGTGGCCTACCACTTTGTGGCTGAGTTGCTGTTGTTCCCAATTGCTTCCACTTTGTTATGATACCACCAACAGTTGACCGTGGAATATTTAGTAGTGAGGAAATTTCACGAATGGACTTATTGCACAGGTGGCAACCTATCACGGTACGACGTTTGAATTCACTGAGCTCCTTAGAGCGACCCATTCTTTCACAAATGTTTGTAGAAGCAGTCTGCATGCCTAGGTGCTTGATTTTATACACCTGTGGCCATGGAAGTGATTGGAAGTTGGAACACCTAAATTCAATGATTTGGAGGGGTGTCCCAATACTTTTGACAATATAGTATATATATATATATATATATATATATATATATATATATATATATATATATATATACACACAGTTGCAAGATAAAGTATGTGAACCTGTGAAACATTTTAACAAAATAAGAGAGATCATAGAAAATGCATGTTATTTTTTGTTTAGTACTGTTTAGATATTTTGCATAAGATGTTTACATTTAGTCCACAAGACAAAAAAATAGCTGAATTTATTAAAATGACCCCGTTCAAAAGTATGTGAACCATTGATTGTTAATACTGTGTGTACCTGGATGATCCACGACTGTTTTTATGTTTTGTGATGGTTGTTCTTGAGTCTCTTGTTTGTTCTGAGCAGTTAAACTGAGCTCTGATCTTCAGAAAAAATCTCCAGGTCCTGCAGATTCTTCAGTTTTCAAGCATTTTTTTGCATATTTGAACCCTTTCCAGCAGTAACTATGATTTTGAGATCCATCTTTTTACACTGAGGACAATTGAGGGACTCAAACACAACTATTAAAAAAGGTTCAAACATTCACTGATACACCAGAAGGAAACACGATGCATTAACTTTTTTTCTTACGCCGGTTTCACACAGCAAGCATAAGCAGTGCGTGAGCAGCGCATATTTTTTTCAGCGTGCATGTTAACCAACAGATGCATTCACACAGACAGTGTCCTCAGTGTGAAAAGATGCATGGACCTCAAAATCATACAGTCACTGCTGGAAAGGGTTCAAATATGCAAAAAAAAAAAAAAAAAAAAAATGCTTGAAAACTGAAGAAGAATCTGCTGGAGGATTTTTCTGAAGAATATTGGGCAGTTTAACTGCTCAGAACAAACAACTGGTCATTCAACGACCATCACAAAACATAAAAACAGTCATAGATCATCCAGGTACACACAGTATTAAGAATCAATGGTTCACATACTTTTGAACGGGGTCATTTTAATAAATTCAATATATATATATATATATATATAATTAAAAAAGTTAATTGTCAATAGAAAATTTTAATATACAAGCTGGGTGGCCTTGTTCACCACACCAACTAGTTCTTAACTAATGCGTTTGTTATACAAAGATTGAAACTGTGAAGGGGTAAAAATATAAGAGCAACTTTTCATAATTATCTGCAGTAAATGAGTACAAGAAGAGTTATTTAAGTTATAAAATAAAAGCATCTTAACAGGATATCACACGTTCTTGACCACAGTGGTTTAAAAGTAACAGCTCAAAAGCAGAAACGTACAGCAGTGCAGTGCACCTAAAGAAACAACTTCTAGTCTCACATTTAACTCCAGCAGACTGAATATGTCTTATTACGGCAATATCAACATTCCCGGTACACATGGGATGGACAGAGAAGATGAAGAAGAGATGAATATCTATGATACTGTTGATCCTATAAACAGTTTTGAAGTCAGCACAGAAACTGAAAACTCAGACACCAAGAGACACCAAACTCCTCAACACACAGGTACTGAGACTCATTTCATTATATCACACACATTTGAGTTATATGAGTAATTATCTTCATATCTGTGGTGTTCAGGAAGTGATAGTGTGAAGATCAGAAGCTCCAGAGCAGCTCCAGTGTGTTTGGTGCTGCTGTGTGTTCTTCTGCTGACTGCAGTCATAGTGCTGTGTGTCTACATCCATACAAAGAGCACAAACTACACAGAAGAGAGAAATGAACTACTAAACATGATTACCAGCCTGACAGAGGAGACACACCAGCTACTAACCAACAATACCAACCTGACTGAGGAGAGAAACCAGCTACTAACCAACAATACCAACCTGACTGCGGAGAGAGGCCAGCTACTAAACATGATTACCAGCCTGACAGAGGAGACACACCAGCTACTAACCAATATCACCAACCTTACAGAAGAGAGAAACAAGCTACTAACCAAGAACATGCAATTGACAAAAGAGAAAGATGGATTAACATCAAATAATAAACAAAGAAACCAATTAAATCAGGGTAATTATGAACTACAAACTAAAACAAGTTTTGTTTCACAGGATACATATAGGAATTATTTAGATGCAGCTTACTAAAAGTAAGTTTGGTAGATCAGTGCTAATAGTAAAATTGCTTTTGTTTACAGATGGATGGGTTCATTATCAATCCAGTTTTTACTTCATCTCCTCTGAAAAGAAGAGCTGGACTGAGAGCAGAAGATACTGTACAGACAGAGGAGCAGATCTGATCATCATAAACAACAAAGAGGAACAAGTGAGTGAAACTACTTTTCTAACTATAGATAATAGTCTATAGGAAGAAAACTGTTATTATTCTTTTACACTTTATTACTTTTTATGGTTTAATTTTTTATGGTGTTATTATGGTTTAATGTCCCAGCCAACATGTCCATGTGGGCCCCACATGGGTTTTATCTGGGCTATATGGGCGTCATCTGGGCATGGGCTCAGAGAGGGCACTTTGATGGGCTGAATGTGGGCCCCATATTGGATAAAGTTGCCGGCCCAGTTAGGTTGCCCATTATTGTTTATTTGAGGGTCCCATGTGGGCCACATTTGGGCTATATTTAGAATTGTAAAGTTTTGTTGTTTGCAGTTGGTTTTGTTTTTGTACAATTAAGGGTAACAGCCTAACCCTAAAAACTGATTAAATTTATTCAATTACTTCATTATTATTATTAATTTATATAATTATTTCATACTCAAAGTATTTCATGGTTTGTTTGTATTTTTTAAATATATGATCATGTGTGTTTGAGTGTGTGTGTGTGTATATATATATATATATATATATATATATATATATATATATATATATATATATATATATATATATATATATAAGGATTTTAAAGGTTTTTCTTACAATCTAAAACACTTGCGTCGTTCGATGATTGACGTCGTGTCTTCCCGCCTTCTCATTTCAAAAAACGGTTGCCACTGGCAAGTCAGCAGCAGCCACTTGAAAACGTCCTACTCCTGAAACTCTCAAGGTAAGATATACATATTTAATTTTATTAACCAAGTTGTAATGTTGTCTTTATATAATGGTATTTTTTTTAAAAGATTTTTTGAATTCAGTAATGTAAGAGTCGAATTTTAACAAACGTAGCGAAGCTAACCGCAATTGAACTACGCAGCTCAAGAATAAGAAGTAAAAATGTTAATTTTGGCAGTTAACTAGCAAGTTTTCTGCAAATTGTTTTTCAGTTCACACATTGTAGAACCTGGAAGCGCTGCACTTATGTCATTTGGTTGCTACGGCAACATTTCTTAATTATAATTAAATATTTTAAATTAAAAATTTTCATGTAATATTTATAATTTATATTGTTTTAGATTTATGTCATTTAAAGTTTTATTTTTAGTACTTCTACTTTTAGTTAACAATAATTACATTGCTGTTTGTATATACAGATCACAGGACTTGTCTCCCATTGGATCATGTGCTGGAGCTGACAGCAGAAATATCCTGTGTGTCATATGGCTGCAGGGTCGGATACTCCTCCCCACAAACACTCACGGACCAGGTAACACACACTCTCTCTCTCTTTTCCTCTATTATACCATCTTCTCTGTGCTCTTGTCTGTGCAGTCCAGTAAAATAAAGAGTGGCAGTAAGATAGATTGCTCTGTTCTCAAACTCACCCTGATAGCGGCAGTACCGGTGAGGTTGGAAATGTTACTTTTCTTCAGGTGTTTTATTGATGTTCTCTTTTCTTAACTCAATATTTGTTTTTATGTATCTGTTTGTGTGTAGGAGATCATGGATCTTATCTGCAAGAATGTTAATGGGAAGCTGAAAGAGATGTCAGTGATTAGGAGGACTCTGTTTAAAGTGGGATACACCTATAAACTACAGCAGGTGTCACGAGGAGCTGATTCTCGGTGGTTAACATGTGAGTCAGTTAAACAGTCCTATGCCAGTGGTTTTAAAACCTTTCCTGGAGGACCCCCAGCCCAGCACATTTTGTATGTCTCCCTCATCTATCGCACCTGATTCAACTCATCAGGTCATTAATGGACAATGCAAGACCTGAAGTGGGTGTGTCAGATATAAGGAGACATACAAAACATGCAGTGCTGTGGGTACTCTAGGACAGGTTTGAGAGCCATTGTCCTATGCTAATGTAACTTGCATTTATAGATTAAGGGTCATGCTCTGATGAATGCAGTAGCATCCTCTACTTAAAACTGTTTATTTTGTTTCACAGTTAGCCTGAAGCAGAACCCTCTGCTAAAAAATGTGAGCAGAAAAGAAGTGGAGACAGCCCTTGGCAAATGGTTCGTCAACGCAAGGGACAGGGATGGCAACCGTGAACGGGACCTTGAACGGAGGTCAGTACAGTCAGATGTGCAAGTAGCATAATAGATCTGGGTTGAAAATATTGACTTCCTGATCAATCTTCATTTTAAAGGGGACATAACACATAGTTTGTAGGGCCTACAACTCACAGACATGTGGCGCCAGCTAGTGGCCACTCAAGGTTCTAGGAGCTAAAAAAGAACCAGACTATTTAGTGAGGTAACTATTAAATAGACTAAAGCTAGCAAACACAAGCCAACGGGCTATACTCAGTAAAACACCTTTTACTCTTAAAGAAAGAGGAGTAGGACATACGCCAACATGAACTGAAGGAGGCCCAAAAAAGGGCCTACGACTTCAGACAGACACAAGGCGTCAGCCCGTGGCAGTGTAAAAAACTCAAAGGGAGCAAACCGCTCGCCTGAGTAGACAGCCACTCAGCAATGTACTCAGTAAAAAACCTTTTACTCTTTAAGCAAGAGGAGTACAACATACACCATCACGTGTTGAAGGAGGTCCAAAAACAGGCCTACAACTCCAACCGACACATAGCGTCAGCTTGTGGCAGGAAAGTAAAGCTCAAAGGGAGCAAACCTAAGAACACCGAATCAAAATGAGGTAAACTAGATAAACTCAACCTGAGCCAAAGGCCACTAGCAATATACTCAGTAAAACACCTTTTACTCTTAAAACAAGAGGAATACACAAACGTACGCCAACGTGTGCTCAAAGGAGGCCCAGAGGGCCTACAACTCAGACACATGGCGCCAGCTAGTGGCAACTAAAAATTCTAGGAGCCATAATAGAACCAAACTAACTTAGTGAGGTAACTATTAGCTCGACTAGAGCTAATACATACACCTCTTACTCATAAAGCAAGAGGAGTACAACATACGCCAACATGTACTGAAGGAGGCCCGGAAAGGGGCCTACGACTCCAGACAGACACGTGGCATCAGCCCGTGGCAGTGATAGCAAAAACCAACAGAAAACTGTGCCAACATGTAAATACAAGGAGGCCCAAGCGGGCCTACAACTTCAAAGACACGTAGCATCAGCTAGTGGTCTCGTAGGTGACCAAGCTCAAAGGAAACCAGCACTAAAAACCAAACAACAGCATAGGTTTAACTAGCTTAACTCAACCTGAGCTTAAGTCTACACATTCCAACAGATAATGTACCTAACAAAATAACCCTAACAAAAAAGGGAGTTCAATAATATGCTACCATGGTCTAAAGGAGGCCTAAAGTGGCCTACTGCATTAGACAGACACGGGCATAAACCTGTGTCAGTGCTAACTTAAGTGAGCAAAACTCCTGAAACTCTACAACAATACTTGACACCAAGTTAGTGTACTAGAAGGAAGCTCAGATACCCTGAGCCTTCAAATCCAAAGACACCATGAGCTTTCGTGGCAGTTATAATTTCTAAAGGGAGTAAAGAACAAAACTGAAAGTGAGGTTACTTACCACTCAACCTGAGTAATGCAATCCATCAGGTGATGTACTCAGTAAAAACACCAGTAACCCTAAAGCAGAGGAAGTACAACTAGTCACCATGCTCTTAACGGAGGCTGAACATAAGTCTACTACTATAAGAACAGGTGCTAACCTGTGGCAGCAAGAAGTAAGCTCACACATGTGTAGGGCAAAAACTACAACCAAAAGCAAACATAAAGCTTTTGATATTCACACATACTATCCTAAAAAGGATAGAAAGCTCTCACCAAACAGAGAATACATCTGTACTGAACCCTAGAGAACAGGAGCTAACAAAGCTAACACTGTAACTTCCAACTTGAATATTAATTCAAGGGGCTCAGGGGAAAGACAAATTCAGTATGAATAAAGTACTAGAAAGTGGGGCTTAAGCAACACAGAATAAACTTATCTAACAAAGATAAGGACCTACCACCTGAGACAACAGCATCAGGGAGGCTAGTGACAGCCTACTACCTTAGCTGTTATCTACAGCAGTGCACCTACACAATAACAAAAGGGGGAAAAATGGGCATACGGCCTGACAACTCCAAAGAGGAGGAGGCCAGAACTATGAACTATACAACCTAACAAGGGATAGTGACAATAAAGAGGTGAATTATAACAATAAAAACACCAAAACCTAGTCCTAGCCTAGGCCGCTAAGCTATAGGCCTGTAAGGCCACACGAAGCATAGATTTGCCTGGGCTTCACTTCTGAACTCAACAGAGAGGAAACTTAAGCAAAGCAAAGCTAAACAAGCAAACAATGTCAGGCGGCCCACGAGGCCGACACTAGACATAGATCTATCTGAAGTAAAGAGTGCTAACTCAAACTTACTGTAGCTAAAACCAGAGGAGAAGCTACTCTATAAAAAAGGTGGCTGAGCGGTGGCCATTTTGTGGCCAGCACAGCAAACAATCGTTCCAGCCAACCTAATAAACTTCAGTGCCCATAAAACCCCTATCTTATACTTTTTCCGACTACATGCTCAGGAAAAACTATACAGGAAAACAAGGTCAACATATTTTAAAACATAAATATAGGCCCAGCTTACCTTCCTGCGGCTCGAAGACCGAAGACTCCTCTTTTCCACAAGGAAGGATGGAATCTAGGGTTCTTTAAAAGCCTAAAAGAGCCTCTTTCACTATCAAGCCAGACGGCGAGCCATCAGAAATAATCATCATGGGCCCAGCTGTCAGCCTGACTGTTAAGAAGCGTCTGAGCATGTAATCAAAGAATCAAAAACACAGGAGGTGGAAGAAGAAGGGGCGAGGGCAGGTGTAAATCGCCCTCGCAGAGAGGGGATCGATTACCGACACTGCTGACGTCTGCGATCAGTCACCTCCCTTAGATCCTGCTTCTTCCTTGCGTCCCGCCGTCTCTGGGACCTACTCCTACACTGGACTTCTGGCCCTGTCTGTGAGCCTCAGCTCGAGACGGACCAGGGCCTCCTGTCTGTCTGGGCCCAGATTTGGATCTGAGCGGTATGAAGGTTCTAAACGCTGCCGAGCGCGCCCTCGCCTCTCTGAACTTTCCAACCACCGCCTCGACGGAGGTGCCAAGAAGTTCAGACGGCGATACCGGGGCATCGAGGAGAAAGCCTTTTTCTTTCTCTCCGATGTCCGCCAGGTTCAACCACAGATGCCTCTCCGTGGCCACCAATGCCACCATCGATCTACCATTTGACACAGCGGTCTGCTTAGTGGCCCGGAGAGCAAGATCTGTGGTGCGGCGCAGCTCTCCTACCACCTCAGGGGAGAAACCCTGCCCCTGAACCAGATCCTTCAGTAGGTCGGCCTGGTAGGCTTGTAACACTGCCATAGTGTGTAAAGCCGCACCGGCCTGACCCGCTGCCACGAATGCGAGATGTAGTCTTAAGGGGTTTAGACGGCAGGACCGGAGCTTTCGGTGTCGGCGCCCTCCCCGTGACGAGATGGTTCGCAAACATCTCGTCGAAGAAACAACAGGCTCACCTGCTTCTTCATCAATAGCCATCTCCTGCTCTCTGGGGCTAGAAGCCAGAAGAGCACTCGCTGCTGGATCCGATGACGTCAAAGAAAGGACGTCATCCAGCAACTCATCCCCGCCAGCCGCTGGGGGCTGAGAAAGATTAACACCTCTCTCAAACTCCTCAGCAAGCTCCACCTGTGAGCCCCATGATTTCAGCCGCTGCTCGTGCCAGGCATAGATGTTGACGCTTCTTCCCTCAAGAAGAGCGACAAACGGGAACGGAGCGTCTTCATAGAAAGACGCTCACAATTAACACAAACAGCGCCCTCAAGCACTGTCCGTGCGTGCTCCTTGCCCAAACAGAAAACGCACAGGTTGTGTGTGTCCTCAGGTGTCAAAAACCTTGGACACAGGTCAGCACACTTCCTGAAACGTTTGTCAGACATGATAACAAAATTCCTTACCAGATTAGATGAAATCGCAATCAGACAAAGACAGTCCCGAAAGACGAAAAGATACTGACTGATTCTCTAGGCGCTCCTTGTATACTTCCGGTTCGTGCTATGACTACGTCATTGGCTGTCGCCGGCCAACAGAATTGGAGAGATTTGATACTTGGCTTTCAGACACCGGTTCACGTGTGACGTTCCCCAAAGCGTGTCAAATGCAGTGTTGAGTTCCCTTTCGAAAGGGAACCATGGTTACTATAGTTAAACCATGGTAACCACAAATAAACCATGGAAGTTTTAGTAAAACTATGGTAATACAAATGGTAATGAGTCCACCAAACTTTTAATAAAACTTTTATTAATTAATAATTATAAATTAGACACTTTAGACACAACTGGTATTCAATATTTGTGTTAACATTAATCCCATTAATGGCCAAAAATCTTCTGCTGGTGATCGCTTTACTATTATCATGGTTGACCCTTAGATTTTGAATGGCTGTGCTATTAAAATATTTATATAATTCATATTGGGCGGTACTGGTACCATGATTACTTGCCAGCATGGATAATTTAAAAGCTGTCATCGATGTTTGCTGTTCAAAATTTGACTGAATGGATATATATATATATATTTATATTTGAAAATAATTTTCATGCAACAACGATATAAATATTATTCAGCACATAATTACTTATAATTACACAATTACACTTCTTAACTGAATAGTGTCACCTTTAACTTGTTCATATTCCTTTTAGTAGTAGATATCCCTTTAAGTGTCAGTTTATTCATTTGGACAGAAATATAAAGTACTGGCATGGCTTGATCATAATCATGCATGCTTTTTAAGAGAATGCTCCTGTTAATGTGTTGATAGTATTTTAAAATAATTGCCTTTTCTGTCTTTTCTTTCATTACTGTTCTTTAGATATGAAGCTGATGGGTCTGCCTAAAACCAGGAGTGATGGACTGAAGAATTTTCAATGCTCTTATCCTGTTTTTTTTTTTTTTTGTTTTTTTGTTTTGTTTTTTTCCCTTATGATCAATAAAAAGGTGATTTACAAATTCTGAGTTGAAAGTCATTTTCTTTACAGTAGAAATATTTTGTCATTTAATTTAAATTATATTAGGTCAGGTACAGGTTTACTATAACATAACTGGGCAGGGTTTGAAAGTTTCTTTTGCAAATCAGCACAATTTCACCTACAGGAATAAAAAAGAAATATAAATGGGGCCCAGTTCTCACCCACTGTGGTCCCACAAAAACCCCATAGAGGGGCCATTTGTGGGTCCGGTGTTATTACCCATTTGGGCCCCATAAGGGTTCTGTATGTGGCCCACATTGGGCCCATTTATTAGAACCCATATATTTACTAGAACCCATAATGAACACACAAATGGGCCCCACTTAGAGCCCACTATGGACCCATCATGTGCCCCTATGGGCTAACACACATGGGGCCCATGTGGAGCCGATGGACAAAATAATATGGGCCCCACTTGGGTTGCCCATGCAGGGCCCAAGTGACAGCCCATCAAAACCCCACATGGGGCCCAGATGGAAATGTTGGCTGGGGTGTTATTGTTTCATGAACAGTGTCTATTGTTAATTCTTTTTAAGACATAAATGTGTAATTGTTTTATTTTCTTAGGATTTTATTAAGAAAATGTCTTGTACTAATGTCTGGATTGGTCTGACTGACAGTGATGTGGAGGGCAGATGGAAATGGGTTGATGGCAGAACACTGACCTCTGGGTGAGAAATCACTGAACTGAACTGAATAATATCTAATAAATGATTCTCACAGTCAGTATCATATCACTGATCTAATGCTGATCTATATTTTCAGGTTCTGGACATCTGAAGAGCCTGGTGGACGTAGAAGTGAGAACTGTGCTCTAACTCATGCATCAGGATGGGCTGATTACCCATGCAATGATAATTTTCAAAGTATCTGTGAGAAGAGCATTTTAAATTAAGTCAATGAGATGCAGTTTTTTTTTTTTTTGCCAAATATTGTATGTTACTTGACGTACATAACGAGCTAGCCAGAGCCCTGAACCAGAATAAAAACAAAAAATGGAAACAAACTAAATTTCAACAGGAATATAAACAAAACAAAACAAACAAACAAAAAAAAACGAAATCAACTTAAACCGAAGAGAAATGCTTATTTGAAATTACCGTTAACCGGTTAATAACGATATTTTATCGTTCTGTTTAGGATTTTAATTTGGCAGTCATGAAATCATGAGTTCAAATAGTACGGCCTAAGCAAACATGACGTTGATGCATCTAATGTGAGTGAAATCTTAGTCATCCTGTGTAAGTTGCAAGACAATGTGCTGCATTAGCTGTTGAATCTCAGGAGTTTTTCAGAGGATGTGTCACCATAGCAGGTTATATCCAGCATGGTGTGTTTTAATCAGCAAAAATGGCAAAATAGTGTAGAACCACTACTATTCAGGGAATAATATATATATATATATATATATATATATATATAAGGGGTGTAACGGTACACAAAGATGACGGTTCGGTACATACATCGGTTTTGAAGTCACGGTTCGGTATGGGTCTGGTACAGCAGGGTGAGAAAAATTTAATCTTTTTTTTTATTAAACAATGTTTTACTGAACCAACTGTGTCCCTGTCTTTAAATTTATTAAATTATCCACCTACGCCCCATGAGGCCTTGCGTCAAAAGTGGGAGCGTCTTCCGGTTCCAAGTAAACATGCTGGACGTGACACTCTGTTCATTCAACAGTTGAGTCGTTCAAGATTTAGCGATCCAAACTTGAGAACATTTGGCCTTTACTTATAGACTTAAGATTCTAACATCAATATTTGAAGAATGTTTTACAGTAAAAAATGTTACAGTACCAGTAATTTATTAATTTATGTCAGGAGTGCACATCAATCATGCTGAATCTAACTGATATTTATATTGACATAAAAAGAGAACACATACCTATTCAGTTGCCCCTGCTTCCATTTATTTATGATCACAAGAATGCACAAAACAACTCCATTAAAGCTTTTAAGTCCAAAGGCTTAAACATATGATATTTTATCAATATATTTCTAAATGTGTATGTCACTTTTCTGAGCATTTCTATTAATTTTCCTCTAAATTATGCGATGATTGCAATCCGAGGACGTTTGAGCGATCTCTCCATCTCTACTGTTATCCTTAGCCAGAGCAACAGAGGGAGCTCATGAGAAGAAAACAGGAGTTATGAGTTATACGAGTTAACCGGAGTGTGGGAAAAGATATGCGTATGCATTAGTCCGGTATCAACAAAGGCCCTTACAAAAACATCCTGTGGTAATCCTGTGGTACTGCAGCAGTACAACAAGAATTTACCACACCACAAATGAGCAGAGTTAATTATGACAGGATTATCACAGCACTTTCTGTTGTACAGTATCACAAGATTTTACCATTAGATGCCATATATGGTTTTTCTAATGTTTTTGTGTGGTAATACCAAAGCATTAGCAGAGCAAATTATGACAGGATTATTACATCATTAACTATAAGAAATGCAGTCTGTGGTATTGCAATTGTTTTTGTGTGGTATAATTAAGTAAAATATCTAGCTACCTCCTTACCGCCTTCCGTAGGCTATTCAAGGTACGGGGAAAGTGTAAACTAGCGCCACGTCAGTTGCACTTTTTCCGTAAGTTGAATAGGGAAGGCGTAGGACGTAGCGTAATCTTTTACAACTACAGAGTTTTACACTTTATTCGTACGTTGAATACGGAAGGCAGTCTGGCTAAATATTTTACTTCTTAATTTGTTAAATATGGATATTTTTTTACAGCCTTGTGAAGTAGGCTACACTTTTATGATGGATGGATGGAGGCACTTTTTACTAGTGACCCCTTGTTCTGCCCATTATCTGGTCATTGCATAGACTGTAAAAAAGTCAATGGTACTAACCATTTTCAGTATTGCAGTATTCTTTTGTACATACGCAGTATTGATTTTAGATCGGCAACAGTCAATGTGCAGTCAACAGTCCCTTGGAGAAAGATACGCCTGTAAGTTTATTTACTATTTGCGAAATTTAAGAGTGTTATATGGTAAAAAATATTACTTCTTGAATGTAAAGTCTGTGATTGATACATGTAATTAAGTTTTCTATCACATGTATACCCAGATAGCAAAGAGACATCGATTCAGCGTTTATTTTTGGTTGTAAAGATCAGCAGTCGTCGATCAAATTTCAATGTTGATTCAACGTTCACTATTTGATCGGTACATCAGAACGTTATTACGTCGAAAATATGACATTGATTCAATGTCGAAATGAGGTTGTTTCATCAACAGATAGCTATGCCGACGCATATGATCAAAATCATAACGTCTGAAATACTGTATATAAAGCCAGTTTCTCGTGCTTTCAGATTATCTTTAACTGTAAAAAAAAAAAAAAAAGTATGTTAGATTTTTTTCATGTCCACTACAATGGGCACCAGGACTGAAGCAAAAAACAAAACAAAACAAAAAATCATATTCTAACCTTACAGTATTATGAGCTAGAGTTCAAACACAGTATGTGAACTAGCGTTGAAGATTTTGAATATAACACATACAGAAACAATTGAGCAATAGCAATCAGAATGAAAAAATGTAAGATAGGATGGAGTCTCAAAAAAACATTTTGATTCTTTTTGTTGGTTGAGTGGGTGAACTGAAGTATGTGCGTATATTGCTGGTTTTGATAAATATATGATTGTGTGCATATAGCATTCAGGCATCAGTGTGTGTGTGTGTGTGTGTGTGTGTGTTGTTTTTTGTACACTCATAGTCATTTCACATTCGCTGTTTCTGTTTTTACAAAAACTCGCTTGTTAAAAACTATACATAACATGATTCATGAATAGGCTATATTTTTAAAATATTGTACATATGTACACAGGCCTATTTATACATGTGTAACATAAATTTTTAAGCTTTATGTTCTATGCATTTTTAAAATATAAACAGTATATTATATATATATATAAATATATATAAACAGTGTTTCACATACAGTTTGTTGCATTTATGGTTTTCATTATCCTAACGCTCCTTCTCGTGTGTTTTATGACATACCTGCTCTACCGTTTGAGCAATCTTTGGTATGCTTAATTTTAAAAAAGGATGGCATCCGACAAAAAAATTACGGAAACTTCGAGGACTGCTCATTTTATCAGTGTCAGAGTAACGCCTGTTTCACACTGCAAGCGTAAGCAGCGCGTATTTTTTTCATGTTAACCAACGGATGCATTCACACAGGCAGCAGGAGCGTCACGTGAGCAGCAGTGAAGTGGGGGTTTCGGCGCCGAATCTATTTTTGCTGCGCTGCTGACGCTCAATTAAAGTGAAAGAACACTTTTGATGGACAAAATAAATATAATTTCACACAAAAAGTGTTCAATATGCACAGAATAAGCATGTTTAATGTGTTTTAACAATAATTTGAGAATGACAAAAAAGAATATAAGAATCAAAAATATTTATAAAAGATTTACCCATTTAAACTTGTTTTTAATTATTCAGTTTAGGTTAAAGTATGGTGTATTATAAAAAACTAAAGTAAACTAGCCAGAAAATATGATATATAAACATTATTTTAGTTATTACACAGAGAGATATATAGGCTGCAGCATAAGCCTACCCAAATTTTCGCCGAGTTTGCTGTCTTGTATACATGTGCACGCGGCAGATGATGTCCACTTCTATAAACTTGTTTAGTTTACTTAAATAGGGTTTTTATAATGAATTAAAATTATATCAGTAAATAAGTCAAAAGACGTGCACGTCCTATTCCTTCTGAAAAGGGCTTTCTTTATATTGCACGCAATGTCCGATTCCTAACCAAGTTTCAACATAAAGTGGGTACGGAAAGTATTCAGACCCCCTTAAATTTTTCACTCTTTGTTATATTGCAGCCATTTGCTAAAATCATTTAAGTTCATTTTTTTCCTCATTAATGTACACACAGAAAAACACAGAATTGTTGACATTTTTGCAGATTTATTAAAAAAGAAAAACTGAAATATCACATGGTCCTAAGTATTCAGACCCTTTGCTGTGACACTCATATATTTAACTCAGGTGCTGTCCATTTCTTCTGATCATCCTTGAGATGGTTCTACACCTTCATTTGAGTCCAGCTGTGTTTGATTATACTGATTGGACTTAATTAGGAAAGCCACACACCTGTCTATATAAGTCCTTATAGCTCACAGTGCATGTCAGAGCAAATGAGAATCATGAGGTCAAAGGAACTGCCTGAAGAGCTCAGAGACAGAATTGTGGCAAGGCACAGATCTGGCCAAGGTTACATAAAAATTTCTGCTGCACTTAAGGTTCCTAAGAGCACAGTGGCCTCCATAATCCTTAAATGGAAGATGTCTGGGACGACCAGAACCCTTCCTAGAGCTGGCCGTCCGGTCAAACTGAGCTATCGGGGGAGAAGAGCCTTGGTGAGAGAGGTAAAGAAGAACCCAAAGATCACTGTGGCTGAGCTCCAGAGATGCAGTCGGAGATGGGAGAAAGTTGTAGAAAGTCAACCATCACTGCAGCCCTCCACCAGTCGGGGCTTTATGGCAGAGTGGCCCGACGGAAGCCTCTCCTCAGTGCAAGACACGTGAAAAACACCTGAAGGACTCTAAGATGGTGAGAAATAAGATTCTCTGGTCTGATGAGACCAAGATAGAACTTTGGCCTTAATTCTAAGTGGTATGTGTGGAGAAAACCAGGCACTGCTCATCACCTGTCCAATACAGTCCCAACAGTGAAGCATGGTGGTGGCAGCATCATGCTGTGGGGTGTTTTTCAGCTGCAGGGACAGGACGACTGGTTGCAATCGAGGGAAAGATGAATGCGGCCAAGTACAGGGATATCCTGGACGAAAACCTTCTCCAGAGTGCTCAGGACCTCAGACTGGGCCGAAGGTTTACCTTCCAACAAGACAATGACCCTAAGCACACAGCTAAAATAACGAAGGAGTGGCTTCACAACAACTCTGTGACTGTTCTTGAATGGCCCAGCCAGAGCCCTGACTTAAACCCAATTGAGCATCTCTGGAGAGACCTAAAAATGGCTGTCCACCAACGTTTACCATCCAACCTGACAGAACTGGAGAGGATCTGCAAGGAGGAGTGGCAGAGGATCCCCAAATCCAGGTGTGAGAAACTTGTTGCATGTTTCCCAAAAAGACTCATGGCTGTATTAGATCAAAAGGGTGCTTCTACTAAATACTGAGCAAAGGGTCTGAATACTTAGGACCATGTGATATTTCAGTTTTTCTTTTTTAATAAATCTGCAAAAATGTCAACAATTCTGTGTTTTTCTGTGTGTACATTAATGAGGAAAAAAATGAACTTAAATGATTTTAGCAAATGGCTGCAATATAACAGAGTGAAAAATTTAAGGGGTCTAAATACTTTCCATTACCCACTGTATGTATATGTATGTATATATATATATATATATATATATATATATATATATATATATATATATATATATATATATATATATATATATATATATATATATACATACATACAGTTGCAAGAAAAAGTATGTGAACCTGTGAAAATGTGAATAATTTTAACAAAATAAGAGAGATCATAGAAAATGCATGTTATTTTTTGTTTAGTACTGTTTAGATATTTTGCATGAAAGATGTTTACATTCTTAATACTGTGTGTGGTTACCTGGATGATCCACGACTGTTTATGTTTTGTGATAGTTGTTCTTGAGTCTCTTGTTTGTTCTGAGCAGTTAAACTGAGCTCTGTTCTTCAGAAAAAATCTCCAGGTCCTGCAGATTCTTCAGTTTTCAAGCATTTTTTTGCATCTTTGAACCCTTTCCAGCAGTAACTATGATTTTGAGATCCATCTTTTTACACTGAGGACAATTGAGGGACTCAAACACAACTATTAAAAAAGGTTCAAACATTCACTGATGCACCAGAAGGAAACACGATGCATTAACTTTTTTTCTTACGCCGGTTTCACACAGCAAGCATAAGCAGCGTGTGAGCAGCACATATTTTTTTCAGCGTGCATGTTAACAAACGGATGCATTCACACAGGCAGTGTCCTCAGTGTGAAAAGATGCATGGACCTCAAAATCATACAGTCACTGCTGGAAAGGGTTCAAATATACAAAAAAAAAAATGCTTGAAAACTGAAGAAGAATCTGCAGGAGCTGGAGGATTTTTCTGAAGAATATTGGGCAGTTTAACTGCTCAGAACAAACAACTGGTCATTCAACAACCATCACAAAACATAAAAACAATCGTAGATCATCCAGGTACACACAGTATTAAGAATCAATGGTTCACATACTTTTGAACAGGGTCATTTTAATGAATTCAATATATATATATATATATATATATATATATATATATATATATATATATATATATATATATAAAATTAAAAAAGTTAATTGTCAATAGAAAATTTTAATATACAAGTTGGGTGGCCTTGTTCACCACACCAACTAGTTCTTAACTAATGCGTTTGTTATACAAAGATTGAAACTGTGAAGGGGTAAAAATATAAGAGCAACTTTTCATAATGTTCTGCAGTAAATGAGTACAAGAAGAGTTATTTAAGTTATAAAATAAAATTATTAAAAATAATTTTTTTAGCATCTTAACAGGATATCACACGTTCTTGACCACAGTGGTTTAAAAGTAACAGCTCAAAAGCAGAAACGTACAGCAGTGCAGTCCACCTAAAGAAACAACTTCTAGTCTCACATTTAACTCCAGCAGACTGAATATGTCTTATTACGGCAATATCAACATTCCCGGTACACATGGGATGGACAGAGAAGATGAAGAAGTGATGACTATCTATGCTAATGCTGATCCTATAAACAGTTTTGAAGTCAGGACAAAAACGGAAAACTCAGACACCAAGAGACACCAAACTCCTCAACACACAGGTACTGAGACTCATTTCATTATATCACACACATTTGAGTCATATGAGTAATTATCTTCATATCTGTGGTGTTCAGGAAGTGATAGTGTGAAGATCAGAAGCTCCAGAGCAGCTCCAGTGTGTTTGGTGCTGCTGTGTGTTCTTCTGCTGACTGCAGTCATAGTGCTGTGTGTCTACATCCATACAAAGAGCACAAACTACACAGAAGAGAGAAATGAACTACTAAACATGATTACCAACCTGACTGAGGAGAGAGGCCAGCTACTAACCAATATCACCAACCTTACTGAGGAGAGAGACCAGCTAAAAAACCTAAGAAACCAGTTAAATCGGGAGAAAAATGAACTGTTAAAAATGGGTAATTATGAACTACAAACAAGTTTTGTTTTACATATAGGAATTATTCAGATGCAGCTGGTTAAAAGTAAGTTTGGTATATCAGTGCTAATAGTAAAATTGCTTTTGTTTACAGATGGATGGGTTTATTATCGATCCAGTTTATACTTCATTTCCTCTGAAAAGAAGAGCTGGACTGAGAGCAGAAGATACTGTACAGACAGAGGAGCAGATCTGATCATCATAAACAACAAAGAGGAACAAGTGAGTGAAACTACTTTTCTAACTATAGATAATAGTCTATAGGAAGAAAACTTATTATTCTTTTACACTTTATTACTTTTTATGGTTTAATTTTTTTATGGTGTTATTATGGTTTAATGTACTTGTTTCATGAAAAGTGTCCATTGTTAATTCTCTTTAAGACATAAATGTGTAATTGTTTTATTTTCTTAGGATTTTATTAAGAAAATGTCTTCTGCTTATGTCTGGATTGGTCTGACTGACAGTGATGTGGAGGGCAGATGGAAATGGGTTGATGGCAGAACACTGACCTCTGGGTGAGAAATCACTGAACTGAACTGAATAATATCTAATAAATGATTCTCACAGTCAGTATCATATCACTGATCTAATGCTGATCTATATTTTCAGGTTCTGGTCATCTGAAGAGCCTGGTGGACATAGAAGTGAGAACTGTGCTCTAACTCATGCATCAGGATGGGCTGATTACCCATGCAATGATAATTTTCAAAGTATCTGTGAGAAGAGCATTTTAAATTAAGTCAATGAGATGCAGTTTTTTTTTTTTTTGCCAAATATTGTATGTTACTTGACGTACATAACAGGAACATAAACAAAACAAAAAAACGAAATCAACTTAAAATGATCCGAAGAGAAATGCTTATTTGAAATTACCGTTAACCGGTTAATAACGATATTTTATCGTTCTGTTTAGGATTTTAATTTGGCAGTCATGAAATCATGAATTCAAATAGTACGGCCTAAGCAAACATGACGTTGATGCATCCAATGTGAGTGAAATCTTAGTCATCCTGTGTAAGTTGCAAGACAATGTGCTGCATTAGCTGTTGAATCTCAGGAGTTTTTCAGAGGATGTGTCACCATGGCAGGTTATATCCAGCATGGTGTGTTTTAATCAGCAAAAATGGCAAAATAGTGTAGAACCACTACTATTCAGGGAATAATATATATATATATATATAAGGTGTAACGGTACACAAAGATGACGGTTCGGTACACACTTCTTTTTTTATTAAACAATGTTTTACTGAACCAACTGTGTCCCTGTCTTTAAATTTATTAAATTATCCACCTACGCCCCATGAGGCCTTGCGTCAAAAGTGGGAGCGTCCTCCGGTTCCAAGTAAACATGCTGGACGTGACACTCTGTTCATTCAACAGTTGAGTCGTTCAAGATTTAGCGATTCAAACTTGAGAACATTTAGCCTTTACTTATAGACTTAAGATTCTAACATCAATATTTGAAGAATGTTTTACAGTAAAAAATGTTACAGTACCAGTAATTTATTAATTTATGTCAGGAGTACACGTCAATCATGCTGAATCTAACTGATATTTATATTGACATAAAAAGAGAACACATACCTATTCAGTTGCCCCTGCTTCCATTTATTTATGATCACAAGAATGCACAAAACAACTCCATTAAAGCTTTTAAGTCCAAAGGCTTACACATTTAGAAATATATTGATAAAATATCATGTGTTTATGTCACTTTTCTGAGCATTTCTATTAATTTTCCTCTAAATTATGCAATGATTGCAATCCGAGGATGTTTGAGCGATCTCTCCATCTCTACTGTTATCCTTAGCCAGAGCAACAGAGGGAGCTCATGAGAAGAAAACAGGAGTTATGAGTTATACGAGTTAACCGGAGTGTGGGAAAAGATATGTACTTCTTATTTATCTCACTGATGTGTAATGATCAGCTGTACGGTCTTATTTTCTTTGATGTATTAGTGAGTAATTTAAAGATAAATTTTCACTTTAATATGTAATGTCATATGAAAATACAGAGAAAGAAAATTCAAATCATTTATATTTCATGGATTTGCTGCAGTCAGTCATGTGTTCCCAACTGAATAAAGACATAAATAAATGCTGAAATAAATGCAGATATGCATAAATGAATAAATACATAATTTTGTCAAAAGTGTAATTTTTAATTGTGCTATTTTTGTACCATTTGTGTTATACTACATTTTTTCTATATTTATTTATTTCAGTATTTCTGTGTACGAATGTTAATAAGGTAGGCGGTCCTAACCTCTCTCAATGCAGGATTGGTTAAACAGGATCGTTATGGTTACGGCTGTACTCAGTGTTGCCAAGTCTGTGGTTTTCCCCCGGAATTGGGCTACTTTTACACGTGTTGTTTTTCATATCCGCAGGTTGAATCGACCCAAAATAACGTGATATTTAGCCCCTGGAATGCTAATTTTACCAGGGGAGCCCTGCCAAAAACGAATTTTACCCCCCGGAACACACTTTTTACCGTGGGTCCCCCCTGAAATGCGATTGGGCTAGTTTTGAGTAGCAATTGGGCGGGTTTTGTTGTGAAAACCTGGCAACCCTGGCTGTACTACTGTGGATACTAGTTAAATATGGCAGGTTTTTTAAGTACCATTGCTAATGATTTGTGTTTAATAGCAAATGATATAGATCATGCACCAAGCGACTACCGTCTGTTTCGTGTGGAACATGTAGTCGATGATTTAGTTCAGCTCAGTGTAGACCTTGATCCAGCTGTGTTCGCCGGTCTTCAAGATGCAGCAGGCCAGCTTCACACGCGCTCAGAGACAAACATGGGACGTCCACCATACCTTTTAACTAATCATGTAATCGAGGCACACCTCCTTTTGGCACACGCCGGGTGTGATATAGCTAATTTATTTGGAGTGTGCGAGAGAACAATTCGTCGGAGGATGGCACAGCATGGGATAAGGTCAATTATAACATTCTTTCAGCTGTACGTTTTGATGACCGGTTTGACTTTATGTTTGTGTTGTGAACTTAAACCCATGTTGTCAATTATTGTAACTTTTTGAAAGCTTCTCCATAGTTACCTATTCTTAATCAATTCCAATCATAACATCAAATGCATGTTTCACCCTGGATAAACCAAAGGGTTCCTCTTTTGTTGCTGTTTCTTAGAGTTAAAAATAGAGGCTGTTGTATTGCTGTAGAGTACATTATGCCCATTGTTACAAGATAATGATTTGCAGTGTTGTGCTATGAAACTAATTTGATTCGACTTAAAACTCCACTAGACCTCATTTGCTTTAGGGTTTTTAAGGCCTGTTATGGTAACTTCTTACAGGACAACCTTTAACAGACAACACTAGTTTTAAAGGGAACCCCTGGTATTGAGACTTGTATGGCTTAATATAACATAAATGATGTTTCTTACTGAAATATGTAGTAGAAAACCCATGAAAAATTTACGTTATTTAAAAAATCCATGACATATTTGGACAATGGGGGCGCCATTTTGTTTAGGCGCACAGTGCGTTCTGTCGATGACGTCAAATGGTTGCACTCGGTGAGCTACTGCTTTACTAGCGATAACAAGAGAAAAGAATGGGAAGTTGTGAAGAATGTGAATGAATAAACTTCCTAAAGATCCACATCTTTGTTCTTTTCACTTTAGCCCTGATGACTTTGAGGCTTTTAGGCGACCACAGCTACTGAAAGAGCTTACAGTTGCTCATTACTCATTCTAATACATATTTCAGTAAGAGACATCATTTACATTATATTAAGCCATACAGGGCAGCTAATCTCACTTTTTTTTGTTTGTACCGTGGTCATTGTTGTGTCAATTGACTTTGATGTTTTTAATGATCAGCATCCACAATCTGTTTACTCCAATGGATGACAATGATCTGTCACCCATGAACTGTCACCCAAATTCTGCAGCACCATCCCAATTGTGGATATAAAATGATGGTCGGGCACTTGGATGCACAGGATATCCGCATACAGAGTAAGTGATTAATAATTAATAATGCTGGAAAGAAGTTGCTTTATTTATTGCTTGTAAATTTATTATGGGACTTGAAAACCTGACTTGTGTAGTTATTGACTTTGATGTTGAGTAATTCACACCTAATTCTGTGATTTATTTTGCATATTATAGGACAGCGTGTACAGGAATCCATGCGCCATGTGGATCCTTATGGAGTCTCGATTCGCACCCTTCAGCTCAAGCCACGAAGACACAAGAAGTACTTTGTACAAAATTGACAATTCACAAATTGATAAGATATCTGAAGAACCACAACAATTTTGGCAAGCTTGCCAGTTCAACAATGTTTCCTAATAAAATTGTTTGTACTGATCAGTTGGAAAGTATTTAAACAGTGTTATACCGTGACAGTGATCAGTATATATATATATATATATATATATATATATATATAAATCGCAATTATAAACACATAAGTTTTTATATGTTTTTAATATATTTTATAATGTAATAATTTCACAGCTAATCTCCAAATTAAAACAACATAAAGAAACAACATGAAGACAGCATATTTTAAATACTTGTTTAATGTCATCTTTTTATGAATGAAGGCCAGTATCACTGATACTAATAGCCTACAGCTACTGATGTCTCGATGAAATTGTTTTTTCCCCAATTTAAACATGAATTATAACCGTTCAACATTAGTGTAATT
This sequence comes from Hypophthalmichthys nobilis, assembly GCA_037950665.1. Classification (NCBI taxonomy): domain Eukaryota; kingdom Metazoa; phylum Chordata; class Actinopteri; order Cypriniformes; family Xenocyprididae; genus Hypophthalmichthys; species Hypophthalmichthys nobilis. Next base: position 24,444,716 of record CM075489.1, read on the forward strand.
GAAAGCTATATCATTTTTACATTTATTAAGCTTAAAAAATATAACAACTTTTAATTTAAGTGAACTTAGAACAATCCTCACATGAACCCAAAATAAATGTCATATTTACCTGTGCCTTTCCTACCTGTCTGACAGGAAAAATACAGAAACTGAATAAAGTTACCAAACAGTCTGCACTGCATAATTTATAGCCTAAATTAAATATAGATAATCATTATCAAAGCTACAAAAGTTCTTTAGTCAAGAGTAATTTTCTCTGTTACCTTTGTTCTTTGATTATCTTCAATGACAGACAGCAATGGTTGCTGTCACTTTAAGACCTGCCGCTGCTTCACATGACGCGGATTTCACACGCGTCCCACTTTCTCACGGCTCTTTACTTTTGTTTTAAGACTCTATTTAACTCATTCGAGGCTGCTCTTATGAGGATACCCGACAAAACAGATATTTCTGGCATTATTGTGCGTTATTGTTTGTTCATGCGTTAACGTGTTAACGTTGACAGCACTAATATATATAATGTACACTGTATTGCCAAAAGTTTTGGGATGCCTGCCTTTACGTGCACATGAACTTTAATCTTTAATGACATCCCATTCTTAATCCGTAGGGTTTAATATGGAGTTGGCCCACCCTTTGCAGCTATAACAGCTTCAACTCTTCTGGGAAGAGGCTTTCCTCAAGGTTTAGGAGAGTGTTTATGGGAATTTTTGACCATTCTTCTAGAAGCGCATTTGTGAGGTCAGGCAGTGATGTCGGTGAGAAGGCCTGGCTCACAGTCTCCGCTCTAATTCATCCCAAAGGTGTTCTGTCGGGTTGAGGTCAGGACTCTGTGCAGGCCAGTCAAGTTCCTCCACACCAACCTCACTCATCCATGTCTTTATGGACCTTGCTTTGTGCACTGGTGTGCAGTCATGTTGGAACAGGAAGGGGCCATCCTCAAACTGTTCCCACAAAGTTGGGAGCAAGAAATTGTCCAAGATGTCTTGGTATGCTGAAGCATTAAGAGTTCCTTTCACTGGAACTAAGGGGCCAAGCCCAACCCCTGAAAAACTACCCCACACCATAATCCCCCCTCCACCAAACTTTACACTTGGCACAATGCAGTCAGTCAAGTACTGTTCTCCTGGCAACTGCCAAACCCAGACTCATACATCAGATTGCCAGACAGAAGCGTGATTCATAACTCCAGAGAACACGTCTCCACTGCTCTAGAGTCCAGTGGCGGCGTGCTTTACGGCTTGGATGCAGCTGCTCGGCCATGGAAACCCATTCCATGAAGCTCTCTACGCACTGTTCTTGAGCTAATCTGAAGGCCACACGAAGTTTGGAGGTCTGTAGCTATTGACTCTGCAGAAAGTTGGCGACTTCTGCGCACTGTGCGCCTCAGCATGCGCTGATCCCTCTCTCCGATTTTACGTGGCCTACCACTTCGTGGCTGAGTTGCTGTTGTTCCCAATTGCTTCCACTTTATGATACCACTAACAGTTCTTACGAGTTGGGGGGTTAAAACTTGTGAACAGGATGAAGATGTCCCAATTTTTCTTATTTTGTTTAAATATCATTGTTTTTCATTTAGTACTGCCCTTCGGAAGCAACAGAAGATACTTGCATGTTTCCCGGAAGAAAAATTAAGTACAATTTACATTGATATTCAAATTCAAAAGTTTTCACCCCCGACTCTTAATGCATCGCGTTTCCTTCTGGCGCATCAGTGAACGTTTGAACTTTTTTAATAGTTGTGTGAGTCCCTCAATTGTCCACAGTGTGAAAAGATGGACCTCAAAATCATACAGTCACTGCTGGAAAGGGTTCAAATATGCAAAAATTCTTGAAAACTGAAGAATCCATAAGACCTGGAGGATTTTTCTGAAGAATATTGGGCAGTTTAACTGCTCAGAACAAACAACTGGTCATTCAACAACCATCACAAAACATAAGAACAGTCATAGATCATCCAGGTAATGACACACAGTGTTAAGAATCAATGGTTCACATACTTTTGAACGGGGTCATTTTAATAAATTCAGCTATTTTTTTTCTTGTGGACTTTATGTAAAATATCTTACTCAGGACAGTACTAAACAAAAAATAAAATATATGCATTTTGTATGATCTCTCCTATTTTGTTAAAATTAACATTTTCACAGATTCTGCAAGTGGTTCACATACTTTTTCTTGCAACTGTGTGTATATATAATTAAAAAATTTAATTGTCATTAGAAAATTTTAATATACAAGTTGGGTGGCCTTGTTCACCATACCAACTAGTTCTTAACTAATTCGTTTGTTATACAAATACTGAAACTGTAGTGAAGGGGTGAAAATATAAGAGCAACTTTTCATAATGATCTGCAGTAAATGAGTACAAGAAGAGTTATTTAAGTTATACAATAGTCAGCAATTTTCCTAACAGGATATCACATGTTCTTGACCAGTGATCTAAAAGCAGAAATGTAGAGCAGTGCAGTGCACCTAATGAAACAACTTCTAGTCTCACATTTAACTCCAGCAGACTGAATATGTCTTATTACGGCAATATCAACATTCCCGGTACACATGGGATGGACAAAGAAGATGAAGAAGAGATGAATATCTATGATACTGTTGATCCTATAAACAGTTTTGAAGTCAGGACAGAAACGGAAAACTCAGACACCAAGAGACACCAAACTCCTCAACACACAGGTACTGAGACTCATTTCATTATATCACACACATTTGAGTTATATGAGTAATTATCTTCATATCTGTGGTGTTCAGAAAGTGATAGTGTGAAGATCAGAAGCTCCAGAGCAGCTCCAGTGTGTTTGGTGCTGCTGTGTGTTCTTCTGCTGACTGCAGTCATAGTGCTGTGTGTCTACATCCATACAAAGAGCACAAACTACACAGAAGAGAGAAATGAACTACTAAACATGATTACCAGCCTGACAGAGGAGACACACCAACTACTAACTAACAATACCAACCTGACTGAGGAGAGAGACCAGCTACTAACCAACAATACCAACCTTACTGAGGAGAGAGACCAGCTACTAACCAGGAACATGCAATTGACAAAAGAGAGAGATGGATTATCTTCAAATAACAATGACCTTATTAAACAAAGAAACCAATTAAATCAGGAGAAAAATGAACTGTTAAAAATGGGTAATTATGAACTACAAACAAGTTTTGTTTTACAGGATACACATAGGAATTATTTAGATGCAGCTGGTTAAAAGTAAGTTTGGTAGATCAGTGCTAATAGTAAAATTGCTTTTGTTTACAGATGGATGGGTTTATTATCGATCCAGTTTTTACTTCATTTCCTCTGCGTGGAAGAGCTGGACTGAGAGCAGAAGATACTGTACAGACAGAGGAGCAGATCTGATCATCATAAACAACAAAGAGGAACAAGTGAGTGAAACTACTTTTCTAACTATAGATAATAGTCTATAGGAAGAAAACTGTTATTCTTTTACACTTTATTACTTTATTCTGTTATTATGGTTTAATGTGTTATTGTTTCATAAAAAGTGTCTATTGTTAATTCTCTTTAAGACATAAATGTGTAATTGTTTTATTTTCTTAGGATTTTATTAAGAAAATGTCTTGTACTAAAGTCTGGATTGGTCTGACTGACAGTGATGTGGAGGGCAGATGGAAATGGGTTGATGGCAGAACACTGACCTCTGGGTGAGAAATCACTGAACTGAACTGAATAATATCTAATAAATGATTCTCACAGTCAGTATCATATCACTGATCTAATGCTGATCTATATTTTCAGGTTCTGGTCATCTAAAGAGCCTAATGGACATAGAAGTGAGAACTGTGCTCTAACTCATGCATCAGGATGGGCTGATTACCCATGCAATGATAATTTTCAAAGTATCTGTGAGAAGAGCATTTTAAATTAAGTCAATGAGATGCAGTTTTTTTTTTTGCCAAATATTGTATGTTACTTGACGTACATAACGAGCTAGCCAGAGCCCTGAACCAGAATAAAAACAAAAAACAGAAAAACTAAATTTCAACAGGAACATAAACAAAACAAAACAAAAAAAAAACAAAATCAACTTAAAATGATCCGAAGAGAAATGCTTATTTGAAATTACCGTTAACCGGTTAATAACGTTATTTTATCATGTTTAGGATTTTAATTTGGCAGTCATGAAATCATGAGTTCAAATAGTACGGCCTAAGCAAACATGACGTTGATGCATCCAATGTGAGTGAAATCTTAGTCATCCTGTGTAAGTTGCAAGACAATGTGCTGCATTAGCTGTTGAATCTCAGGAGTTTTTCAGAGGATGTGTCACCATGGCAGGTTATATCCAGCATGGTGTGTTTTAATCAGCAAAAATGGCAAAATAGTGTAGAACCACTACTATTCAGGGAATAATAATAATAATAATAATATAATATATATATATAAGGGGTGTAACGGTACACAAACATGATGGTTTGGTACGTACTATATACATATTTTGAAGTCACGGTTCGGTACGGGTTCAGTACAGCAGGGTGAGAAAACAAACAAAAATTTTTTTTATTAAAATTAAAATAAAATTAAATAAAATTTTCTTAAGGAGAAAAAAAATTATCTCTGCTAATGCTGTAAACTATCAGGGAGCCCTTACATGCACATAACTATAATAAAGGTTACAATTAACAACAGAGCCCAAATAATTAAATTTAGTTGCTATTTAGTTTTAGACATAACCATCAACACTCAAATAATAATAATAAAAAAAAAATGTATGTATTGTAAGCAAGTAAATTACAAATACGGCAGTTTTTGCATTAGCTTCTGTTTCTCCAATTCATATAATCATTAACTCAGTGGCTGTCATAACTTGTTTTCATGACGGCTTTATTTAGGCCTAACATCAACTAACAGGTTAAGTAAAATATAATTAACATATAGGCTAATATAGTGCATATATTTAGCGAAACAGTTCATTTCTCTAGCGAACTAACAAGCTGTTGACACTGAATGGCTTTTCTGAGGTAAATGTAATACTACGTGACATACTGCTTTACTGACATCTTTCCGTGGTTTAAACACTAAGTTGTACTGTATCTTTCAACATGCCTTCATGTTCATTCTGTAGTAGTGTGGTAGTCACTCACGCTCCGCGGTGCCGTTTGAACTAAGGCGCCTATACGGCGATCTGTCATGCCACATCAAAAAGCGTCAAAACGGTATTTATTGTTTAAATTTCGTGATAAAATGGACAGAATTTGAAAGATGGCACTTTGTTTCTTATTTAAAGTAACAAAACACAGAGCTTATTGCGATTATTCGTGGTTAATGCTGGTTAAAAAATACGTTAGGCTAAAAAGCATTACTGTGTGCGCCCCCTTCTGGATTGGAGTGTGGATCGCCTGTATTTGTCGTCATACTGCGTGAATTGAACAGTGACGGTTCAGGACGAATACATGTACTGTTACACCCGTAATAAATATATATATATTTGTAAACGTTTAAAAGATTTGTTGTCAAAGTTAGTATTGTGGCTTAATATATGCGTGTGTCGTTATATTATTAACCTTTTTTCCTAAATCAAGTTTAAATGGAGTTACGAGGTGTGTCACCAGCAAATGTTGGAGATTTGTGTTTTGTCAGTCATTAACGGCCGCATCTGAGGCAGTAAGTGCATTGCATTAAATTTTTTATCATCAACTTGCAGCTTACAAAGTATATTGTAACTATATTTGGGTGCTCAGTTTTTACTGTTGTTTAATATATTTGGCACAAAGTGTGCACAGGTATTGGCTATGAAAATGCAGCAAATACTAGACTAAAACTCTCTTCTCCACTGCTCAAATGCATAAAACATTAGCCTTTACACACATCATGTTATAAATAAAGAAAATGCTGTACTTATTCAAAGAACCAGTTTTTATTTACCCTTGCACTGCAAACAAGCAGAGACAAACTGATGAAAACGACCAATTGATTGAAAATTGCTGAGCATACATAAAAAAATATTTCACCAAAAGCACCAATTCTGTCATTTACTTGGAACTTCTCTTTTTTGGTAAACTGTTCCTGTAAGTTTAAGCTAAAATAAACTATCCTCTCATCTCCTGACTTCCTTTAGCTATGAAAGTCTTTTAAAGAGGCAAGTGTTTAGATGAGACACTCTTTCCTGATTTGAGACATACTAAATGATATTTTGAAGGTCATTAGAACGAAAAAAAGATGGTTTTGTATGTGACTTGGCCTTTAACTAGCCTACAGACGGCTGTCGTCTCATAACAACTGCAGGTGATACAATGTTTCTTACATTATAAGTCTATTCTCAGGTCTTAAGCTTTAAATTCTGGAAATGAAAACAGACTAAAATGTATCAGAATCAATTTCAGGCAACCGTTTACAAAACTGTTTAATACATGTATGCATTAAAAACACCTGAAGAAAGCCTGCAGTCACCAGCGTGTGTTCATTGTGTGACACACGTAATGAAAATTGTGCTCATAATATCTCTGAAGCCATTTGAAACTCATCTAGTCAACTCATTGGGGAAATATGTGGTGAACACACACATTTAATGCCAATACCCAATCAAGTAATTCTTTCTTGAATGCTGGGAAATTGTGGGCATCTTACTCCTTTTTTGAGTAATTACAATTTTTTTAAATTAATTACTACCTATTCTTGATGACGGTAGAGCTCCTGTCAAAGTTTCTGGGTTCTAATCCCTTTTTTCCCTCATTAAAATCAAATATGTTCATCAGTGGTTTTATATCATGTAATAACTTGAGAGAGACAGATCTGGTCAAGATGAGGAAATTTACTCAGGAGGAACCAGCAGCAAACAATACATGTGAATATCACAGGATCACAGGTGGATTTTATCTACAACTAACATGTTTTTCTTTGCTGCATTTAAGCCAAGTCAAACGGCATTAGATTGCCCCCTACAGGTCAATCTACCACAGCTCAGTCAAATTAGCAACACATTTCAGCACAAGATTGCCTCTTAGGCCACATATGTTCCTCCTTGTCGGCTCTGTTTATTCGGCAGTATATAAAATATAGATTAGGGTTTTTTAACCTATTGGTGCAGAACACCACATAGAACACTTGTCAGCATTGCACCAACCAAAAACCAATAAACCCTTTTCACATTTCCGGGTTTCTCAGAAGCGGAAGTCGTCATAGTTGGGTAAAATTCTATTGCGGTGAATGAGAGAATACATTAAATATATTTTTTTGTGTTTCCATTTGCTCAAATGGCAAAAGAAAAACTCCACAATAGTGTTTTCACAACTTTCAAAAAGAGGAAAAAAAATGAGAGCGACTGATAACGGCAGTCAGAAGAGAGAAAGACGTCATTTTTACCGTCACTCCCATAGCTGCTGTATTAGAAACACCTTCACAGCAGCGTTAACTGGATTTTTGTAATTTGATGCAAAGATAATATAATACTAAGTATAGCGTTATAAATGTACATACGGTTTTTAAAAAATTAAAATATAAAAACTTTGCAGGGTCTTATAGACACGAATTCTGTCACAACAGGTGTAGGCTAGTGTACAGTCAGTGAGTGCAGATTCTCTGAGAAATACTTGTTAAGATGAATATATTAAAATCATTGAGTAGAGTATATAACTGTTTCTTTCTGAAGTGTTGATATTTTTATAACTTTTCCAGCGAGCTTTTTTTAGTGTTTTACTATAGCAAAAATGTTTCTGAAAGATTTGTTTTGGTTATATTATTGTCAGTGGATCTTTTTTTTATTTATTTATTTTGTGGACCATGAGTTTTTGCTATAATTGACATTTAAAATTATTCATATCATGTAATAAGAGTTTGATCATATCACCCAACAATAATCGTGCTAAATAATCGTGATTTCAATATTGACCAAAATAATCATGATTATGATTTTTGCCATAATCGAGCATTTTGAATGTCTTCTTTTTCAGACACCATTTCATGTCCTGGAGTTTCTTGTAATGAGCTGATGAGTTGTGTCAGGTGTGTTTAATTAGGGTGACATATATAATGTTCAAAATTGGACCCCAGAAATGACTTGGAAAGTGAACTTCACAGAGTATACTGCCATATCATGCCATACCATATGAGATTCCAGTCTGAAGGAAGTGATCTTCAGTTATTATTTGTACACTATTCAATTCTACATCTACATCATGTCTTTGGTCCATGTTGCATTCATATTTCAGTCAAACTGCACCATAGTTAGTTTGGAAGCGGACCAAGACTAGAGATCGACCAATATTTATTTTTATAACAGATACTGATACCAATTATTTCCTTTCTTATGTGCCCGATAACCAATATATAGAACCCATATTTATTTATTTATTGTCTATCAACTCCCCATAAATATTAAGCATAAATATAAGCATTCGTTTTAAACTAAAAGGTTTATGTGGTGTTTGATAGGCTAAAGAGCTGTAATTATTTAGATGTTTATTAGCTAAATAAATGTTATATAGTAGACAATAATATAATTTAAGGAGTTTTAAATGAGTGGACTGTGTATACGGTGGCCATGCGCTGGAGCATTTCCTGATCATCAACCCGGTGAGTGAACGGCACTATTAACGTGCCTTCATGAGACTAATGATGAGCATATACAACAGAGAGAGTTTATTGCTTTTTAACGGATTAGTAAAATGTAGTTCCAAACGTAGGTTCGGGAGGAGCCTAAACATTCAGTCCTGTCAATCGTCATTACGAGTGTATATAAGCAGCGGTCACTGCGTCATCCCAGCGACAGTTCTTCCAGTATCCCTCCTCCTCTATTTCTCTTATTCTCCCTCTACGCAGTACTGTTATAGGGGTTTAACTCGGAGCTCAAGCACTTAAACACTCAGGTACTAAGACTCATTTCATTATAGTAACATAACTAAAATGCACATTTAAGTCAAATGAGCGTTGAAGAAATATTTATCTTCATATCTGTGATTTACAGGAAGGATTTGTGTGAAGATCAGAAGCTCCAGAGCAGCTCCAGTGTGTTTGGTGCTGCTCTGTGTTCTTCTGCTGACTGCAGTCATAGTGATGGCCATCAAACTCAGTAAAAGATTGATGAGTTTTACATCAACTTGTCAGCATTGCACCAAGCAAAAACCAATAAACCCTTTTCACATTTCCGGGTTTCTCAGAAGCGGAAGTCGTCATAGTTGGGTAAAATTCTATTGCGGTGAATGAGAGAATACATTAAATATATTTTTTTGTGTTTCCATTTGCTCAAATGGCAAAAGAAAAACTCCACAATAGTGTTTTCACAACTTTCAAAAAGAGGAAAAAAATAGAGAGCGACTGATAACGGCAGTCAGAAGAGAGAAAGACGTCATTTTTACCGTCACTCCCATAGCTGCTGTATTAGAAACACCCTCACAGCAGCGTTAACTAGATTTTTTGTAATTTGATGCAAAGATAATATAATACTAAGTATAGCGTTATAAATGTACATACGTTTTTTAAAAAATTAAAATATAAAAAACTTTGCAGGGTCTTATAGACACGAATTCTGTCACAACAGGTGTAGGCTAGTGTACAGTCAGTGAGTGCAGATTCTCTGAGAAATACTTGTTAAGATGAATATATTAAAATCATTGAGTAGAGTATATAACTGTTTCTTTCTGAAGTGTTGATATTTTTTTATAACTTTTCCAGCGAGCTTTTTTTAGTGTTTTACTATAGCGAAAATGTTTCTGAAAGATTTGTTTTGGTTATATTATTGTCAGTGGATCATAACAGCAGTACTGTTATAGGGGTTTAACTCGGAGCTCAAGCCGAGCCTCGGGTTCGAGCCTCCTTCGAGGACAGCAAGCCAAGTTTGTTTACCATTAACCATTCAGACTGAATTGGCAGGCGAACTTGTGAAAGAAGACTTAATATTGACTGTTTCAGTAGCATAAAAAACCAAAATGTTTTTTCAAACTGGGAATATAGCCATTACATTAAGAAATGATCACCCTGATAGCACACGTACATCTCGGAGACGTCTATTTGATGTCTGTGTTTACGTCTGGAAGACGTATTTTTTAGGGTGTTTGCTCATCTGCATTAAGTCTATAGGACATTTCCTGTCTGATGTCAAATAGACATTTAGAAGATGTCTTTAAGATGTTTATGATTTAGAATGTATGTAAAACTGACATCTTCAAGATGTCTATCAGATGTTTGTAAACAGCAGATGCTTTCCAGATGAAGTGATCTTTAACAGACATCTTGCAGACGTACGTGTGCTATCTGGGCAAAGAACCTCGAAGCAGTCCATTCAGTCTAATGTGAGTTAGGCTATAGGCCTATGCATTTTCGCAAAAACTCCCGATATAACCTATGAAACTGTATATGCTGTAAAATGAATCTCTTACTTGCATCTTTTCTGCATTTTGTTGTTTATGATGATAAATGAGAATTCGCCTGAGTGAGATTCAGAATTCAGTCAGTGCAACCGTCATGACACTGGCCTTTGCGCGGTGACTTAATCACAACGCCTCTTATTGGACATTGTATTCCTAAACTCAACGAAAACGTCGTTGATTGGTTATAATGCTCAACACTGCAAACTATACGCATAAAAAAAAAAAGACTATAAATATGATATTGTCGAGTTCATTTCGATTGTCACACATCAATCTGCCTCTAACTCGAAAAAGGGCTTAGTCAACCACGGACACAAGGATCAACTCAAAAATGGCTTTACTTCCAGTCTTCAATAAACTTCTTACAGTCTGACTTGTATTGCAGTGTGTTGGTTTTTATATCCATTTACATCCAACAACAGCTATCCAACAGATGGAATTTAGTTTGGTTTGATTGTAGTTAGTTTAACTGAAGATCGATATCTTGGCAGTTTACGCTCTAACTAGGTTGATAACCTTTAAGAAAACAGAATAATACACTAAATTATAATATAATACTTAACATCTTGTGCAATGAAACAAGTACACACAATATGAACACTTAGTACACTTAACAGTACACATTTTAACTGTATGTACGCTTATTCAACATTATTATACACAATATGAATCAGCAAACTTCTGTTACACCACAAATTGTCTCTTCAATACACAAGAAGACATTTATCTAAATTATAAATTAACATATATAAGCCAACATTTCGTTCGTTGATGCACTTTCCATCCTACCATCAGCGTCTCGGGTCGACTCATCACTGACGTGCTTTCCGATCTTTTCGTCTTCTTTCGCTCATAACTCCCTTTAGATACGGCAATCCTTTTCTCTAGAAGACACTTGTGCGACAGGACACTTACTGCGTCGCGATTCATTTATGAATCTGTTATGTTAAATAAAGTTTATTAATTAAGGGATGCAAGTTGTTTTACCTTTGAACACCGTTGTTGCCTCATCTCCCCTTAGACGCAGTGGTTTAATAGCAGTCTTGCACGCAATTCTGAATAACGGCGAATCCGATATTACAAAACCCAATTATGGGAAAATGTTTAAATATCGGGAAAATTGATATATCGGATGATCTCTAACGAAGTCCCCCTGAAAAGTTGTTTGGTGCTTCACTGTAGACATGTCTACAGAGCAGAAACACACACAGACAGCTTCTATCATTTAAACGACTGATTCAAAGAGACTGAAAATGTCGGCAATATAAACACTAAAGGAATATAGGGAATGGACAGAGATGAGATGACTAGTGATGCCAATGCAGTTACTATAAAGAATCATGATGTCAGGATAGGAACGAAGAACCAAACACCTCAACATACAGGTACTTAGACTTGATTCATTATAACAACAACTAACAAACATTTAAGTCATACTAGAAGTTAAAACATCTTCATATCTGTGGTGTTCAGGAAGTGATTATGTGAAGATCAGAAGCTCCAGAGCAGCTCCAGTGTGTTTGGTGGTGCTGCGTGTTCTGCTGACTGCAGTCATAGTGCTCTGTGTCCAACTCTTTACAAACATCGACCGGTTTCAATTCAAGAGCAAAAACATGGAAAAAAGAGAGCTACTAACCAAGATTACTAACCTGGCAGAAGAAAGAGAGCAGCTACTAACATAGATTTACTAACCTACTAAGGAGAGACAAGCTACTCAGCAAGAACACAATGAAAGGGATGGATTATTATCCAAGAATGACAACCTCACTAAACAAAGAGACCAGTTAAATCAAGTGAGAAATGAACTGGGGAAGAGGCTCAATGAAACAGGTAATCTTGATATTCAGTGTTTTTTTTTTTTTGTTTAATAAAGACACATTGCTCTACAATACTCTTCAGATTGTAGCAAGAAGTTTAAATAATATTACTATCAAAGGGTTAACTTACAAGAAGAAGGTGAAAAAAACAACTCTGATCTGTATCTTTCACCAAAACATTTTTTTTTAATATAAGCAGACAGGATATGACTGCTCAGTGTGTGGTCACAGTGGTGTAGTTAAAGCTTAGCTTCTAAAAAGCATCAGTACACAGCAGCGTCCACACGAGCAACTTACACAATGGACTCCAAAAGACCGAAAATCTACAAGAGGACTCATGCCAATAGTAGCATTGAGATACGAGAACTGGACAGAGAAGATGGTGAGGAGATGATCACTGATGCCAGCAGAGACCCAGCGAACCGTCATGATGTCAGGACAGAAACAGAGAACTCAGACACCGCAACACATCAAACACTTAAACACTCAGGTACTAAGACTCATTTCATTATAGTAACATAACTAAAATGCACATTTAAGTCAAATGAGTGTTGAAGAAATATTTATCTTCATATCTGTGATTTACAGGAAGGATTTGTGTGAAGATCAGAAGCTCCAGAGCAGCTCCAGTGTGTTTGGTGCTGCTGTGTGTTCTTCTGCTGACTGCAGTCATAGTGCTGGCCATCAGACTCAGCAAAAAGATTGATGAGTTTTACATCAAGTACAAAAACATCACAGAACAGATAAATGAGTTAAAAGAGTTCAAATTAAACTTGGAAAAGGATACTAGGAATTTATCAAATCATAATGAAACCCTGATTAAAGAAAAACAGAAATTACAGGAGAAGATGAAAGAACTGTGGCAACAGATACATAAAATGGGTAATAAAAAACTACTAAAACTAAAACTACACAACTATTCAATATTTAAAGAATATAGTATGTATGTTTTGGGTAACCTGTTATAAATAAGTTAATAATAAAGAGCTAATTGTTGTACTATACTAACAGAAGGATGGAACTGCTATCAATCTAGTCTTTACTTCATCTCCTCTGAAAAGAAGAGCTGGATTGAGAGTAGGCGAGACTGTACAGACAGAGGAGCAGATCTGATCATCATAAACAACAGAGAGGAACAAGTGAGTGAAAGAGAATGTTTGTTTGTGACCATAACTAAGTTTGGAGCAACCAAGGCTACGTTCACACTGCGAGCTTTAGTGCTCAATTTCGATTTATGGCTCAGATCCAATGTTTTTGTAGAGCTGTTCACATTGTTGTTTTAAACGTGGCCAATATCAGATTCCAGTGTGAACAGATAATGGTCGTGGACTGACCCGCATGCGCAAAATGATAAAAAAGGTGTCACGCAGCATACTGTCTTACGGAAGTAAACATGGAGGACATTAAAGTAAGTGATTACACATTTATTTATAATGTGATCTGCTGCCGAAGCCAGCAAATTTATGCACAGGCAATATATTAAAAAAAAAAGATGAGAATGCAATAAAAGAGATAAAAATGACATTTATGGTACAAGTCCTCGTGTTTTGCTTGTGTATATAGAGCTGTCACTGTAATACTTATGAGTTCTGACACATTCCTTCCACGTTGGGTATGTAAAATCTTTTAAGTGACTCCTATGAGCGCAGAATTGTGACGAATGTTGTTCTAGAGTAAACTAAAAGTCGCATGAATTCTGATTTGACTGTTCAGACTGAGGTCGAATTGCAAAACATCTGATCTGTTTTGGATTTAGTACCACATATGGAAGTGACACAAATCGGAATTGAAAAGATCAGATTCCATGTGGTTTGTGCTGTTCACACTGTCATGACAAAAACAGATCTGAGCAAAAGATCTGATTTGGGCCACATTTGCCTGCAGTCTAAACATAAGTCTGACAACACCTTCCTTTGTGGACATTCTGAGCAGAGTATGTGAGCGAAGCGGACTCATGCTTAAATCCTGCTCCGACGTGAAATTTGTCTGTACTGTACAATTAATTTCTTGTAAAAATGTGTCAATTAGTAGGCCTACTTAGATAACAGTTAAGATATTTGTTGCTTTAAGTATGTTTCTTGATTCATTAGGAGTATTTAAAAAGAGTTCCAGGTGGCACTAAAGTTTGGATTGGTCTGACTGACAGTGATGTGGAGAACACATGGAAATGGGTTGATGGCACAAACATGACCTCTGGGTGAGAAATGACTCCTCTAAAACTACATCAACCAAACTCGGCACCAGGCCTACTGAACACTTTTATAACATGCCTCTCCATGATATGGGAGTTTTTATTTTATTTTCACTTTCAATAAAATGCTATTGTCCAGTGACAATTTGGAAAGTAAATGCGACGGAAGACTGTTTTAGTAACTCAACTAATTACGCAGAATGGGGCAGTTCACACAGAACACGTTTATCAATTCCATTGCGCTACTTTTCCATTTTATTTTCATTATTTAAACACGTTCTAGACTGCCCTTTGTGCTCGCATCTCGCATCCTTTGCACCGTCTTGTGCGGTGTTCTAAAAATGTGGCGCTTAAGTTAAAATAAGTTCAACTTTTAAAAAAGGCGATTTTAACCACAAAAATGCGTTCTGTGTGTCTAATCGAAAGATAAACAATGAATTCTTACTTCAGTGTTGTTATTTAAGCAGACAGTTTGCTCCGTCCATGCAATAAATGCACGTTCTTGAATTAATTTTAACTGCTCATATGACCCATTTTAGTATGCGCCGGCAGCCAAATGACACTTTAAAATCAATCAGAGCTATAAATGTATATATTAATATTTACAAGTAATTTAGGCAACAACACCCCGTAATTCGCACCTTAGCACGCACATTTTTTATATAATTTTACACTGATTCTTGAGAAGTGGGACAAAACAGGATGCAATATTGAAAAAAATAAACCTTATACTCAGGCAAATTAAAGTGCATGTATGTATCTTACGTGTACTAAGCTACTGAGCTATGCTTTGATACAACCTCCCAACTTTTCTCTTTTTTTTAATCAAAATGTGCTTTTTACCTTGTCATCACTTATATTGTGTCAATACCGTCAGACACCAAAAACACAAATTCATTTTCACTCACATTATGCAAGACCTATAAAAAGTATAGTAAACACTAATTTTTACCAAGGCTGACAGAGGCCACAAAAAAATACTTTCAATATGTATATATATATTTATTGTAAAGATTTCCATCTGTGTTTCTTAAATTGGACTGTGAAATATAACTTTAACTTTATCCTTAACAGAAATCAAGATGATTTTAACAATTCAAAACCCATTCTCATGTTAGCAGACAGATTACATTTTTACCTGTGACCAACAATTCCTCAACAAATATAAAATATCATAATGAAATATTATTAAAATATTCATCTGACGGAGGTGACATAGACCTGACGGAGTTGACACATCTGACGGTGTTGACAAAAAGTGGGGACACAACTTTGAAATCTTATAAAACACGCATGTGTCATTGAAAAACAACCTTGCTCTGACATGAGATATTATTAAGTGTTGCTTTTGATAAAACAAGCTTTTCATCATTAAAAAACATTTTTATCCATTTTATTGCATATGAATGATTGAACCCTTCTCTGTGGACACACTGTTTTAGATGCAGAAGACGATAAGTGTCGTACATTTCATATAATAATGATACAGTTAAATTGAAGGGGATAATTGTGATAAATACATTCTATTATTAATCCCTCATAACATTTACAATAGAAAATATTTTTATTTTTAAACCTAATAGCAGTTACAATTGCTGGACATGTTTTGTCCCATCTCTCAAGAATCAGTGTTTATATAATTTTTTATAATCTATCAATTCAAAACCACCAGAAAGCAGCACTGAACATCTAATGTTGATCTGTTGCAGGTTCTGGAGGGATGGAGAACCAAGTGATAGCACTGGTGATAAGGATTGTGCCATAAATCTGCCATCAGGGTTTGCTGATTATTCATGTAATAAAACATTTAATTGGATCTGTGAGAAGAACACATTTTAATTTACATTGCTTTAAAGGGTTTTTGTCTCATTTCACTTTTTGTTCTGAAACACAGTTCTTCAAGTTTCCATGTAATAAATCATCTTTATCATTAAAACACTGAGTAAATTTATTTATGATATTTTGTTAGTGATACATGTGTGCAGCTTCTCATCCACCATATTCACAATTAAAGCTGAAGTGTCCAAATATTAACATTATTGAATGTGTTTCAATAGATTAACTCAACAAATGGAGTGAGATTGGGGTGTGGCTTTTTTTCCCCTTCTTTTCCTAAATTCTATATGGTTAGGCTAGTAATGCGGAAACTTCACACTTCACATTTAAGAGAAAAATAATCAACTTAAATCACAAGTAGTAAGAAATGTTATTACATTTAGATCAACGACATTACTACTTTTACTAGTAGTGTACAAAAATGTTTTATCATAAATCGTTGCTGTTTATCTGCAAAACCTTTTTTATATAAGCAGGATATGACTGCTCAGTGTGGTCACAGTGGTGTAGTTAAAGTTGAACTCTTAAAGCATCAGTACACAGCTGTGTTGTCCACACACAAGGAACTTACACAATCTGACTCTAAACGACTGAAAATGTGCAAGAGGAACAGCACAGGTATTGAGATTCATTTCATTATAACAACTAACACACACATTTTAGTCATGTGGGTAATTAAGAAAAATTTATCTTCATGTCTGTGGTGTTCAGGAATTGATTCTGTGAGGAACAGAAGATACAAAAGAGCTACAGTGTGTTTGGTGCTGCAGTGTGTTCTTCTGGTTGAGGCGATCATATTGCTGGGTCTCGAACTCAGAACAAAGATTGATAAGTATGAAAACAGTGAGGAAAACTACATCCAAGAAAGGGACAAGTTACTCGTTGAGATCAAAAGCTTGTTAAAAGAGAAAGATAAATTAGTGAATAACAATAACAACAAGACTAAACAAAATGACCAGTTAAATGAGGAGAAAAAACTACTATCAAAACACCTTCGTCAAATGGGTAATCTTGAACTTCACTAAATGTTTAGCATTAAAAAAAGATGCAGTTTTTATGTTGTGTGTACACGTGGTTATTAGTAAGTTTCAGTTTAGTGTGGATTAGAACAAACAACTCGTATCTAAACTGGCTGTGTTACCAGATGGATGGAAGTGCTATCAATCCGGTTTATACTACACTTCCTCTGACATGAAAAACTGGGCTGACGGTAGAGAAGACTGTTCGAAAAGAGGAGCAAATCTGATCATCATAAACAACAGAGAGGAACAAGTGAGTGAAACATTGATTGACTGATTCAGATTCATGATTCATTTACTCACATTAGATGTGTGTTAGTTAAAGGAACACTCCACTTTTTTTTGAAAATAGGCTCATTTTCCAACTCCCCTAGAGTTAAACAGTTGAGTTTTACCGTTTTCGAATCCATTCAGCCGATCTCCAGGTCTGGCGGTACCACTTTTAGCATAGCTTAACATAGTTCATTGAATCTGATTAGACTAATAGCATCTCGCTCAAAAATGACCAAAGAGTTTCGATATTTCTCCTATTTTAAACTTGACTCTTCTGTAGTTACACTGTGTACTAAGACCGACGGAAAATGAAAAGTTGCAATTTTCTAGGCCGATATGACTAGGAACTATACTCTCATTCCGGCGTAATAATCAAGGAACTTTGCTGCCGTACCGTGGGTGCAGCAGGCGCAATTATATTACTCAGTTGAGATATATAAATCTCAACTGCTTAACTCTAGGGGAGTTGGAAAATGAGCCTATTTTCAAAAAAAGTGGAGTGTTCCTTTGACATGTTACAAAATTATTTTCTATTCTATTATTAGGAGTCTTTTAAAATTGATACTGGTTTCTGGATTGGTCTGAATAAGAGTGCTGTGGAGAACACATGGAGATGGGTTGATGGCAGCACACTGACCTCTGGGTGAGAAATCACTGAACTGAACTGATTAATATCTTATAAATGATTCTCACAGTCAGTATCATATCACACAGAAAGCAACACTGAATAACTAATGCTGTTCTTTAGTTTCAGCTTCTGGGCGTCTGGACAGCCCAGAGTTTCCATGGGCAAAGAGAATAACTGTGCTATGCTGTATCAATTAGGCTGGTATGATTATCCATGTAATAATGTTCTTAAATGGATATGTGAGAGAAAAGCATCTTAAAATAAAATCTATAATGTCATCACTAATAGGAAGCAAAAAAGCTGTACTTGTTTTTGCAAAAAATATAGTTCTACTCTTTTTGTAAGTTACAAGACCTGTAATAAATTATCTTAATTATTAAATCATTTAGCAATTTTTTTTTTTTTTTCTGTTATATTTTATTGTTTCATGTGTGCAGCTTCTCTGTGGTTTTCTGTTGTTTTAATATGTATAGGCTAGAAGCATTACTCAAAATTTATAATAAATCTCATAATGAGATCAAGAACAACAGACTGATGTTATCATTAAGCTAATGGCTAATATTCACTTCCTAGACAACAAAAAGCATTTCCTATGACGTTATTTGAGGTGGAAATTTAGGGAACGTTCAGTCTTTATTTCCACAGAGACTTGACTTGAAACCAGTTTATATCTCTTGATAATGCTAATATTGCACTTAGTGCGCTTAACAACAGCATCACTGTGCTTTTAGGCTAACTGATGGCTGCCTGACATGAGCATGTAAACATGCTGTGATACAGTAAAGACATCTTATGTGAGAAAATGTCTCTTAGTGACAGAAACCACTTATTAGTTTCACTTCCTCTAAAGTATTTTTAGCACAGCAGGTTAAAAGTTTCACTTAAAGATGCACTTTTTTTCTCTTCAATTCAAATGTTTCACCACTAAAAATAGTGCTTTTGAGATATGCTTCAAATAATGTACATTTATGCAAGACTGCGGTCATATAAATTTCACAATCAAGTAGCACAAAATGTCTGGCTAATGCGTATAGACAAATGTGTTGACTCCACTAAATCTCACAAGATAATGACATTTTGAAATTCATGTTAATTTTTTTCAGTTCAGTTCACATTCTTAATTTGTTTCCTCGATTTACTAAATCTTAATACTAAATTGTGTGCACGTTTAAAAATCTTTTTTTTTTTTGCCCTAGTTCTAATTCAGATACAGATAAAGTAGCACAGTAAAGATTACATTTATATGAATGCTTTAGTGAGAGAGTGACTGCGTGTATGAATTCTACCTGGTAGCATCTCTCTACATTAGTGAAGCTGTGGGATTTAGTTACTAAGAAATATATGCTAGAACTTTTCAGTTTCTAAGCTATTTTATTCAGAAATCACACAACAGTGTTGACAGTACATTTCCGCGCTACTGAACGATTCTGTCCGTGCGATCTGCATATTTTTTGGTATGTATTTCATTTTATTAGGGCTTCAAGCACATAGTGCTGAAACCCTATTGTAATTGTAAGGATTTTTATTATTTTTCTTGTGCCGTAAAACGAATCGTGCAGACCAAACCATAAGTGCTAGAGACTTGAAACTTGGCCAGATGATAGGTCTCAATTGAGGTTGATAGAGTATGACCCAGATTGGCCAATAGGTGATGCTACAGCGATCAAAAACGCAAAACTGCTCATAACTCATAGACCGTTTGTCGTAGACTCAAGTGTCTTATATCAATGTAATCCATGGCTCAAGTCGAACAAAACATACATCTTATAAATTTTTCCGCCATTTTGAATTTTGTTCAAAACCTACTTTTGCGAACTAGTCCTAGGTTTTTCGCCTGATCGGAACCAAACCAGTGTAGAAAGATTCTCTGGAGTCTGAATATCAAAAGTTATCAAAAAAAAAATTGAAATTTTGATTCAGGGTTGCTAAGGGGCGCCAAAATGTTTGAAATGGGCGGAGACACTTTTACTAAAATGGCTATAACTCTTGAACGAAATGCGATATTTTCATAAAACACGTGTAGGGGCTCAATCTTTGGTCACAGTAAAAAAAAATGCGTAGATTGGACACTAGGTGGTGCTATAACTCGAAAAAGAATCCATGAAAACAACTGTAACTACGCAACCATTAGTCCGATCGACTTGAAATTTGGGATGCAGTGTCTTGGTCCAAGAGGGCATGATAGTCTATGAGGACATTAGCGTATCTCAAAAAACATGTTCGACTCATGGGCCTAGAGGTCTGTAAGAATTTTGAAAGAAACCGGCCACTGGTTGGTGCTAACGAGTTTTACAGCTCTGTAATCACGTGGTGTTTCACACATACACACAATATTCATATCATTTGATAAATCTCCTCATGCTGAACAACATATATTTCCTTTGGTATATTGCCTGTATTAGCTGTAAATGGTCTTTTCCATCTATAATCATATGATAATATTTATATCATTTGTTAGATCTCCTCATTTTGAACAACTTTGCCTCAAGAACCATTGCTGTCAATCAAATCGTTCAAGAATATTTATAAAAAATAATAAATAAACTACTTTTGCAAACTAGTCCTAGGTTTTTTGCTCAATTTGAATAAAACCAATGCAGTGGAATTCTCTGGACTCTCTAGATGAATTATCACAACAACAACAAAAAAACAAACTTGAACTTCTGCATTTATATGGCTATAATAGGGTAATTTCAATATGTAACCTTGACCAAGTGAAAGCCTATAACTCCTCAAGGAAAGCTCATAATAAGCAAGCACGTGTGACATATGGCTCTAAACAAGCAATTTCATGGAGATCGGGACAATAGGTGCCTTTATAACAGTTAAAAAGGTGAAGAATGACAATGTTCTTAGGATTTTAATGGCAATTCCCTGAAACTGCCACCAGATGGCAGCAGAAGGCCACTAATATAGTTCAAGGTTTTGTCATTTAAAATCCCTTTTAAACTATATAAATCCTTACAATAACATTACAGTTCACATTTTGTCAAGGTTTACCACTTCATTTGTTCATTTGACATATGTTTTTGCAATAATATAACATGCCAATTACATTGAGACCTGAAAATGATGATTTTTAAAGGGGAAACCTAGAATAAGCATGTTGTACACCTCCCCATGTTAACAAACTTTCAAGACTATCAAGTTTATAAATGACCAACTTATAAAAATTTTTTATAGCTGTCTTTGTAAAGAAATGTTCACTTTATATGTAGCTTCGAGCCGCTGCTGTGACGCTGTAGAAACGCTTCCAGTGTGAATACTCGCGCGTCTCTGCAGCTGCAGTGACGATGTAGTTACGCTCACGCGCTGCTCACGCGCCGCTGACTCGGCAGCAAGTGACAGGTGAGGGAAATCAGCTTGTGATCTGTGCACCTGCACTGCAAATCAGCGATGATTGCCCAGGTCACGAGCTGCAGAAAATGACAGGATACACACACAGAAAACAGGATGAAGCCGATGATGCACCCTGAACCGTGACAGATGCAATTAATTGTTTGACAGCAGTATATGTGTATATATATATATATATATATATATAGCATAAATAGCATATCAGTCTGGCGAATAAATATTGCACTTCATGTGCTTTACAATGGCATCAGTCAGCTTTTAACTGATAGCCGCCTGACATGAGCATGCAAATATGCTGTGATACAGTAAAGACGTCTTACGCCTGTTTCACACATTCACACATTGAAGTGCGTATGTGGTGATTTTTTTTTTTCGTGCCCATTTTTTTTTCATGCCCAGCTTTCACACTGCACGCGGATGAGGTTACAGTGCGTTACAGTGCATCAATCATTTTCACACCGAGTCTATTTTGGCTGTGCTGCACAAGGAAAACATTTTGATAATGGATAACATCTCTTCGTGGAGGTGAAAAACAAAAGTTCTTTATGATCTGCAGGATTTCTTGTATAAAGATTTAGCTGTTTTCATCTATTGTAAGTTTTAATTTAAAATGTTTGTGATTTTAACATACAGCCTATGTTTAAATGTTTTGCCACTTGCTTGAGCAACACAATATGTAAAGTATTACTATATAAATATAAGTAATTAAATTTTGTAAGACACTTTTTGTTTAGAAAGACAATATGCGTGCAGGCGTGAATAATCCTGAATAATGCTGTGATTCACATCTGAGGAGATAGCCGTTTCCATTACCCTTTAAATTGAAATTGCGAATTGAAAATACGCCCAATGGAAACACGTCAATTTCGCAAAAACTCCCATATATCGCAAAAAAGTTTTTATATTATATATTCGTGAATATTTCACGAAACTGCAATGGAAACAGTTTTTTTTTTTTTTTGCATTTACAGGTCACCTGCCATATGTAAAAGTTGATCATTCTTTAAAGAGGGCACGGTATGTTTGTACAGAAGACGAGAATTCTTTATTAAACTCATAAAAGACAAAAGTATTACGGGAATACTGGATTCTGAACAACAAATGCCACAATTTGAATTTATCAAGACCTCAGGAGCGAGAAACACCAAGAAACACATTATACGTGGCCGCTCCCAAGTATAAGGGGCTTTCCTTGCCATAAATGCTTGGATAACATGCCTACATCTCCTTTGATTAAAAACAATGGCTGCAGTGGCTGGGATATATGTAAACCTACCAACATCCGTTGCAATGATTTTTGGAATGACTTATCACATTTATCACATTTAGAAAATATCGCAAAAGATTTGCACAGATCTGTAATGTAAACATGGTTAATGACCCGGATAATAAGCCTCATAATGAGCCTTTCAGCCAGGTATGAGAGAGAAAAAAAAAAAAAGAATGTGAGGGAAAAATTTAAATGTATATCTAAATAATAACATGCTATTGTATGTGTATGTATATATATATATATATATATTATATATATATAAAATTACAAAGTAACTAGTTACAAGCTACTTGAGTAGTTTTTTCATTGGATACTTTTTACTCTTACTCAAGTAACTATTAAAATTATTACTTTCACTTTTACTTTGAGTAAATATTTCTATAAGTACCTGTACTTTTATTTGAGTGCAGTTTTTGAATACTCTACCCACCTCTGTCTGTATGTCCAAAATCAACAGTATTTTAAATCTCTTCCACTGGTAAGAAAAAAAAAAACCAAGGTGGGGGGATATTAACGATTTTTATCTTTACAGGATATCACATGTTCATGACCACATTTGCAAAAGCAGAACACTTTCAGAGCAGTGCGGTTCACTTGAAGCAACAACTTCTAATAATCTCACATTTAACTCCAGCAGACTGAATGTCATCTTATGGCAATATCAACATTCCCTTCTTTACACATGGGATGGACAGAGAAGATGAAAAAGAGATGAATATCTATGCTAATGCTGATCCTATAAACAGTTTTGATGTCAGGACAGAAACAGAGAACTCCAAGAGACACCAAACTCCTCAACACACAGGTACTGAGACTCATTTCATTATAACAACAACTAACACACACATTTTGTCACTTGAGTGTTTAAGACACATTGTCTGTCATCTTCAGAAATGGCTAGTGTGAAGATCAGAAGCTCCAGAGCAGCTCCAGTGTGTTTGGTGCTGCTGTGTGTTCTTCTGCTGACTGCAGTCATAGTGCTGTGTGTCTACATCCATACAAAGAGCACAAACTACACAGAAGAGAGAAATGAACTACTAAACATGATTACCAACCTGACAGAGGAGACACACCAGCTACTAACCAACAATACCAACCTGACTGAGGAGAGAGACCAGCTACTAACCAACAATACCAACCTTACAGAAGAGAGAGACCAGCTACTAACTAAGAGCATCCAGTTGACTAAAGAGAGAGATGTATTATCATCAAATAAATGTGACCTGATTAAACAAAGAGACCAGTTAAAACAAGAGAAAAATGAACAGTCTAAAAGTCTTTGTGAAAAGGGTAATCATGAAGTATATTTAATTAAAATGAATTACATTACTAATTATTTAGGTGAAACTGGTTTAAAATAAGTTTTGATAGGTTCATTATCAATCCATTTATTACTACATTTCCTCTGAGGTGAAAAAAAAAAAGGTGAGAACATTGTGCAGGGCGGGGCACAGATTTTTTTTTTTTTTTTTTTTTTTTTTTATTTGCTTTACATGCTCATGTGTAGTTATTTTTTATTACCCTATATGTCTAAAACTTTTTCATGAAAAAAATTAACATATTGTTGCAACATTTTACCAAAATCAACATTTGGTTAAAATCTCATTTTATAAAAGACGAAGTGCTATGCAGGATATTTAAGACAATATTGGCTGATTAGATGGCAATACAGTTTGCCACATCTCAGACCTCAAATACATAAAATATTACCCATTATAGACATAGTAATTTTAAAGTAAAGAGTAAAGGAAACACTGTACAGTACTTACTGAAGCCACCAGTTCTTTATTTACCCTTGTAAGTTCACAAGTACCCACAAGTAACCTTGCGGTTTGGCTTCGCTAGCCGGTTAGCTAAATTCTATTTCATACTTCTCCAACAAACGCCTACAAACACCAACAAACTTCTATGTAATCACACCAGCGATCTTCTGTTGGTGTTTGATGGCATTTCTGTTATCAGTGTACAGTATTGTTTCATTATGGCTTTTATGTTGTGTTTACCCACTTGTTCGTTCATATTATAAATTAAACAATACCTTTACAAAAATGCTACTCAGTCATGTATTCAGCTACAGTAAAGCTTTAATCAGAACACTATGGGGCAGCAGTAACATTTACAAGTGACAACATATCTAAACACTTTGACACAAATACAAACAAAAATACTTAACATTCATAAACATCCATTAAAAGCCGTGCTTGCAGAGGTTCTGCTTGACCCTCTTCATCATTACTGCTATCTGGGTCTGATTCTGGTTAAAATTGATATGGCAATATTGACGGCATTATTTACATTTCCACCGGAGCAAAGACTGGACTTTGACCGAAGCACATGCAAAGTTTGCACATAATGGTAAGGGACGTGGCGTTTCCGGACAACGTGAATAGTGACAATGTGTTCCGGACAGCGAATTGCAAAACACAGGGCCAGCTAACCGATATCAGTCCATTGCGTATTTCCCCACACTAGTGTTGTCATGATACTACTTGATACGATACCTTGAAAATGATCGATTTTTAATACCACAGGGAAGAACCGCCTATCGTCATATAGGCCTAC
This sequence comes from Hypophthalmichthys nobilis, assembly GCA_037950665.1. Taxonomy (NCBI): domain Eukaryota; kingdom Metazoa; phylum Chordata; class Actinopteri; order Cypriniformes; family Xenocyprididae; genus Hypophthalmichthys; species Hypophthalmichthys nobilis. The sequence continues at coordinate 24,470,010 of CM075489.1, forward strand.
TGTCATATAGATATTTTTAATTTCCTCATTTTTTTTTTGTCCATCCATTGAAAGTCTATGAAATCAGTCATTTCTTCTGAAGAGATCACTTTGATGACAGATTTTAATTAAGGCTTTTATTCATATATAAATATTCCTCAATTACCATTACAACTATCTTACCTAGCCTGAAAGGGTTAGTTAACCCAAAAATGAAAATAATGTCATTAATTACTCACCCTCATGTCGTTCCACACCCGTAAGACCTTCGTTAATCTTCGGAACACAAATTGAGATATTTTTGTTGAAATCCGATGGCTCAGTGAGGCCTGCATAGCCAGCAATGACATTTCCTCTCTCAAGATCCATTAATGTACTAAAAACATATTTAAATCAGTTCATGTGAGTACAGTGGTTCAATATTAATATTATAAAGCGACGAGAATATTTTTGGTGCGCCAAAAAAGCAAAATAACGACTTATATAGTGATGGCCGATTTCAAAACACTGCTTCAGGAAGCTTCGGAGCGTTATGAATCAGCATGTCGAATCAGCGGTTCGGAGCGCCAAAGTCACGTGATTTCAGCAGTTTGGCGGTTTGACACGCGATCCGAATCACGATTTTTTGCGTTCTGTATAAATCAAGTATAGTTAATATATTTTTAAGTAGTACATAAAAAGTACACTTAAAGTATTTTTTTTTTTTTGTTTAAAAGAAGTATACTAATAGCACACTTGAATAAACTTTTTCATAAGGGTAGTGTTGTCATGAGAAACAAGGTGTAATTGAAAATAATTGAGTAAAGGGGAAAATCAGATCAATCATGAAATATGTTAAAATAACAACAAAAATGTTTTACAGGATACACTATATATTTTCTGGATGCCAAACAACATTTTAAAACATTGTCACTATATCTCTCATTGTCCTATATCTCTCATCAACGTAGACATCAAAATAATCAGTAAAGTTCTTGCACATAGAATTGAAAAAAATTATCCCATTCATAATCCACCCGGATCAGACTGGTTTCATTAAAGGTAGGCAGGCATCCAACAACACACGCAGACTATACGATTTAATCCATTATTCATCACTACAACAGGAAAATACCATCATAGTCACTTTAGATGCAGAAAAAGCTGGAACTTTCTATTCGCCACATTACAAAAATTTGGCTTTAGGGAGTCGTTTATTAATTGGATTAAAATTTTATACACAGCACCCTCTGCCACAGTCACCACCAATGGACTAACATCACAAAGCTTCACACTGCACAGGGGGACTAGGCAAGGATGCCCACTCTCTCCTTCTTTATTCACCATCTTCATTGAACCCTTAGCAGCATTTTCATTTTCCTACTTAGTCCAGGAGTACGGTATTGGGAACAATCAATTCTTGAATTATTTGCAACTCAAATCAGCTGTTTTATCCAAAATCAACAATAGAACCATCAATCTTCACCTTCCTTCCGCATTAGCAGATTTAGTTAATATATCCTCCCCGAAAAAATTACTTTCCAAAATATACAAAATTATAACCAATTCAAATAAAACCATAACTTTACCAACAATCAAATGGGAAGAAGACCTTTCGATTGCTCCTGATACTGACTTCTGGACTCAAATTTGTAAAAATATTTATTCCATGACTAAAAACGCCAATCTTCAGCTCATACAGTATAAGACTCTTCATAGAACACACTACACTGGGGAAAGGCTGTCTAAAATGGGATTCACATCAGAAACTTGCTCGCACTGCTCACAAAATTGTCCGGACACATATATCCACGCCACATGGCACTGCCCACCCATTAAACACTTTTGGAAAGACGTCACTGAATCCCGCCTCCTGGGCTGCCGCATCCCATTATCCCCCTTACTCTGTCTACTGGGTGATCTATCAACTCTCAATCAGGAAATAACAAACAAAAGGATGCTCCTCGTAGCCTTACCCATCGCCAAGAAAATGATCTTCTTGAACTGGAAATCCCGAAACACTATTCACATAACGCATTGGAAAAATGTGTGATTACATTTGCTGTTGCGTTTCTTCTCTGATTGTTTCCCCTTCTTTGCTCTGCTGCTAGCCGCGCTTCAGTGTCGGATTATTGCTTTGCCACGCTGGCGTTTGCTCCTCGCTGTCTTCAGAGACCTTTCTGACCTGTTATATTGTATGTGCCTCAGTCTTAGTCCCTGTCCCAGTTACAGACGCCTTCTCTGGATCCCACCATCTGTATCTTCGGTTCCCTCTGCCTGGTCTCTCCACTTGCCGGCCATCTCCAGCCTGAAGAAACCCTGGCCTGAGACGGCTCTGCGGCTCCCCTTTATTGTCATTATAGACTGTTTGTTTTTTGATACCAGCTGCGAGTGTGTGTGTCTCCGCACTTGGCAGACTGCCTATGTTTCTATTTTTGAAGGACAATTAAAACTGTGTTCATTGCACTCTTTCGCTCTGGGTCCTGTTTCCCTGACACTATTACTACTTAAACACTTCTACTATTACCCGTTTGTCTGCTTATTTTTCATTGCTGTTACTATCATTGCTGTTTTATTGTTGTTTTTGTGTTTTGTGTTCACCGTATGTTGTATGTTTTGCACTCCTAAAAAAAAAAAAAAAAAACAGTGTTTGTGTTTACAGATGGATGGATGTGCTATCAGTCCAGTCTTCATTTCTTCTGAGTGGAAGAACCATAAATGCATTATGTTTCCAACAGTATAATTTAGCATTAAATAAGAAATTATCAATAGAAAATCATAATATATAAATGTGGTGGCCTTTTTCTTTTCTTTTTTTACTTGTGGCAGTGTACTGAGGCCATTTCACAAATGGTGGCATTTGCACTGACATTCTCCAAGTCAAAACAAATGCAAAAGGGACCAGAGAGAACCATCAATCGAAACAAAGAATGGACTGAAAAGTGCTTGTTCATGATACCCAATGCAACTAATGTGTTTGTTATACAAAGACTGAAACTGTAGTGGAGTACAGTTATATGAAGTGTTTGTTTTTTTTTTTTTTTTTTTTTCACTTCCTAGACAACAAAAAGCATTTCCTATAATGTTTGAGGACAAAGTGGATGTCACGAACTTGGCCACCAGAGGGCTCCCTCACCTGAGTACTAACATTACCTGGACTGCATTTCCCATAACCCCGTACCTGGGTTGATTACACACACACCTGATTCCCATAACCCGGACTATTTAAGCCAACACACACATTCACCCATTGTGAAGTCTTGTTTTGCCCTGGCTGACACTACTGAGCGGTTTTCCCTGTTTACTGTTATCCTGTGTATGACCTTGGACTGTTTAGTACCCTCGTGTTTGCTTGCTGCCTGCCCTGTGATTTATCTGACTGTTTCCTGGATTACTCTGCCTTGCTTGCCGCCTGCCCTGACCCTTTGGCTGTTCCTGTTTACGATTACTCTTTGCCTTACACTGTTGTTGCTGGTATTTGACCCCTGCCTGTACGACTACAATTGTTTATAATAAAGCTGCATATGGATCCCATCGAGTCTGCCGCCTCGTTACAGTGCAAAATTAGGGAATGTTCAGTCTTTATTTCCACAGAGACATGACCTGAAACCAGTTTATATCTCTTGATAATGCTAATATTGCACTTGGTGCGCTTTACAACGCTGCTTTTAACTGATGGCTGCCTGACATGAGCATGTAAATATGCTGTGATATAGTAAAGATGTCTTGTGTGAGAAAACGTCTTAGTGACAGCAACCAACTTATCAGTTTCACTTCCACTAAAATGTTTTTAGAGCTGCTTGTCAAAAGTTTCAATTTCTTCTGCATCCAAAATATTATACAGAAATTATAGTACTTTTAAAATGTTACAAATCAAGTACACTCACATGAGATAGACTCATTTAGGCATTTTAATCATATAGTCTGTATCTTCCTTATGCACAAACGGTCTATCTGACATGTACATGCTCATTGTATCAACATGGGACAGGAAGAAACAACTTTGTTTCCTGATTGACTTCACTGAAGACCACAAGATGAAGATATTCTGAAATTCATGTTCATTTTCAATTCAACATTTTACTTTTAGACTGATATCATTTGTAATTAAATATATATGCAAATTAAGAGATCCATGGTCAGATAGTTACATTGATTTTATTGCTTAACAAGACATAATCAGAAAATAAGTGATAAGAATATTGATTTTGAATAATAAAAGTTATAACAGAATAATACAAACAGTTATCAATCAACTTCTAATATCTCTGAAATATTGAAGTTCAAAATACCAGTGTTATCAAAGAAAAATGTTGGTAGTTCTAGTAATCAATCTTTAGTAAAATCTTAATAAAAGTTTAGTAAACTATTAACCCAATCCAAATATAATGTTACTCAAAAGTTTAAATATAAATCTATAAGTCTAAGTCTATAAGTCTGAGTCAAAGGTTCTTGCCTAAGAAGAACAAAGTTTGACGAGATCTCGTTGATATGCAAAGAGCAAAAGTGAGTCACTATTGAAAAAGAAATGGTGACTGAAAATACAGGAGAAAATGAACATTTTATAATACAAACCCTGACAAAAACAAGTTCCTGTTTTGGTATTCATAAACATCATTAAACCACAAGAGCTATTAAAGCGGTCAAAAATAATACATTTGTCTCAGCACTTCACAAGTTGGAATCAGTGTTAGTTCCACTTTTCGTGGAACTCGGATACATCTGCGAAAATGAAAACCTATAATAACGTACTTTGGCCTTCATCCTGGTTACGTCATCTTTTTTGTAGACATAACCTTAAAAGATACTTGTACTTTAAACCCCAAAATTAACATATGCCCAAAAGAAGCTTTTAGGAAGTGTGTACATGTGCAGCAGCTTTAAGAACACATTCTAGTCAGCAAAGAGGACCTTAAAAGGCCTTTCATGAGAGAAACAGTGTACATTTGCCATAAAATCATAAATGATTTCAATATTACTGATTAAATGATTGATTATAATCAAGAAAAACATTAATATCCATCATATATATATATGTGTGTGTGTGTATATATATAAAAAGTCAGTTATCACAGGTTTCCATGGCTGATGTTGCTGGATAGCCATTTGGACATTGTGTTTGAGTACACGGTTGAACCTCTATACAGCACCATTAGCTGCCGGGCAGTAAAGACAGAAATGAAGGTGACAAATATCCTTTCTTTCCAGAAAAGCAGAGAAATATGTAATAACCCAGTAATAATAATAGCTGTAATAATAGCCCAGTGCCAACCGCCAAATCCACCAAGCAAGTCTATGAGTAAGAAGTAGATATAGTCACTGTGCCTGTAATGCTGTGAGTACAAGCTGAATACTTCATGTACAGTACAGTAACTTCTGGTAATTCAATTTCACGGACCTCTGCAATATTTGATTGCACTGATCGGCACAGTTTAGCGTATTATGCAAACTTTTTACACTTCCTGCATGTTGCAGCTGAGCAGTTCATAGCGTTAGCTAAGTGTGCCTCCGATGCACAGCAAAAGTATGACTTCCTCTTCCCCATCTGAGCAGAACTGAGGTGCATGTGATGATTTCCCCTTTGTTCTATGTTTTACTGTGTGCTGCACCGCTTGTATGGGGGTGGTAACTTGGCAGGAATTTGAAATTTATATAGCCTGATTGGCAGCATATTCAATCTGGCTTGATATCATAGCTCTGTCCAGTGTGAGATCAGTTTCAATTTGTCAGGCAATGAGTAGAAAATCCGTTGTCCCTGTGTGCCAAGGCAGTGAAGCTCTCCATCTTTCGTCCGATCAAACATCCCCTGTAGCATCAATAAATTGAAGGTAGTTTTCAAAGATCTGCAGTCATGTGCTGAGCGTTATAGCAGGCTCACTGGGGCAAGGCAGGAAAAAACTCAGGAAAGGCACGTTAGCAACAGCCACCTTCGTGACCAACGATAGCAAAAAAAAAAAAAAAAGCCTAATCCTCATTGTTAATTTGTGGTATCTGTCAGGAGTTAATAAACAAACCACACAAGACAGGAGTAGTAAACTTCATCCATCTTGTTTACCCCTCACTTCAGCTCTCCACACATTACATCACTTCAACAGTTCTAACTTCCTCTTTGAAAAGAGTAGTCAATAATACAATCCTACCCACAACACAACAACACACCTGATTGACATTTCATACAGTAGTTTTCTGGTTCATAACATGTTAAAGAATATCAAAGAGTCATTTTTGTAAGCTTGTATACTGAAACAACATCTTGGTTTACGTAGTGATTAAAGAAGATATTGGCATATGTGCAAAAATAAATAAATACTCCCACGCCGGAGACCCAGGTTCGAGGCCCACGCAGAGCGGGACGAGTAGGACCTGGGTGAGGGGTTACATTGGTGCCGTGACCCAGATGGGAGTGAGGTTTAGGGGGGTGAGTGTAACGGAGGCCAGCTAGTAGTCGCTGTGCGAGTAAACCTCACTCCTCTGATCTCAAGAGATGCTCTAGCGGCTGACGCTAGAGGTTGCAGCCTTTAGCCTCCTTGTTAGGCCCTGTCCACACGAACACGGGTATTTTCAAAACCGCAGCTTTTTCTATGCGGTTTGGCCATTCGTCCACACACAAACGCAGTATCCGGTGACTGAAACCAAGCTTTTTTGAAAACTCCAGCCAGGGTGAAGATTTTTAGGAACTCCGGTTACAGCGTTGTCGTGTAGACGGTGAAACCGAAGATTCTGGCCAGTGACATCGTAGTGCACGCTGTTATCTCCTTTGTTTGTCGTCAGATTGTGCGCCGCTATCTCCTTTGTTTATGTGAGGCGAGTCTGTGAAATGACTGTCGGAGCAAAAATATTGCTGCTAATAACTGTGCTAACAGGGCTTCTAACATGTATACAGATACATGCACAGTTCTCCCATTATATTGTGGAACAGAGGCGTCAGGATGCAATACTACGCAGGTCACTGCTTATGACAATGTATTTTATTTATTTAGTTTTTTTAACTTTTTACTTTACTTTTCATTGTTCTGGTTTATGGAATTAATAATAATAATAGTAATAAAATGTTTAACAAAATGACAATGTTGTTAGCCTACTGGACAGGTAATAAACTTTTTCCAGGCTTCTGATTGGCCAGCATGGCTTTTGACAACGCTTCATAGCGTGTTTTTGCATTTTCATGTGAACGGCGATTTTTTTAAAACCGTGCTTGTGTGGATGCGATTTTTTTTTTTTTTTTTAAACGAAGGAGGAAAAACTCTTTTTATAAAAATACCCGTGTACGTGTGGACTAGGTCTTAGAGTGTCTGACTCCCACACCGGAGACCCAGGTCCAAGGCCCGTGCATCACGGGGCGAGTAGGGGTGAGGGGTTACATATATACACTATATTGCCAAAAGTTTTGGGACGCCTGCCTTTACGTGCGCATGAACTTTAATGACATCCCATTCTTAATCCATAGGGTTTAAAATGGAGTTGGCCCACGCTTTGCAGCTATAACAGCTTCAACTCTTCTGGGAAGGCTTTCCACAAGGTTTAGGAGTGTGTTTATGGGAATTTTTGACCATTCTTCTAGAAGCGCATTTGTGAGGTCAGGCACTGATGTTTTGTGAGAAGGCCTGGCTCACAGTCTCCGCTCTAATTCATCCCAAAGGTGTTCTATCGGGTTGAGGTCAGGACTCTGTGCAGGCCAGTCAAGTTCCTCCACACCAAACTCACTCATCCATGCCTTTAAGGACCTTGCTTTGTGCACTGGTGCGCAGTCATGTTGGAACAGGAAGGGGCCATCCCCAAACTGTTCCCACAAAGTTGGGAGCAAGAAATTGTCCAAAATGCCTTGGTATGCTGAAGAATTAAGAGTTACTTTCACTGGAACTAAGGAGTCAAGCCAAACCCCTGAAAAACAACCCCACACCATAATCCCCCCTCCACCAAACTTTACACTTGGCACAATGCAGTCAGGCAAGTACCGTTCTCCTGGCAACCGCCAAACCCAGACTCGTCCATTGGATTGCCAGACAGAGAAGTGTGATTCGTCACTCCAGAGAACACGTCTCCACTGCTCTACAGTCCAGTGGCGGTGTGCTTTACACCACTGCATCCGACACTTTGTATTGCACTTGGTGATGTAAGGCTTGGTGTTACGTCCCGTAGTGTGTTCTCTCTTTCTTTCACTGTTATAGGTCCTGTGATTGATTGGATGACGTCTCTGCCAGTCATCGGATTCACGCGACATCCCGAGAACCAATCAGATGCTAGTGGGCGCGTATAAAGACCCGGATGTGACATGAGCGCGGGAGAAGCGCTTGCTTTTCTTTTGTTTGCTCGCCTGCGTTTGCTCTTGTATCTCGCTTTTGTTTTGCCCTCGCTTAGTTATTTTGAGTTGTTTATTGTGTGTTTCCTTTTTGGTTGAAACTTTGTTCTTTATGCTCTACTACTGATATTGAGTTTATGGTGTGACTCGACTCTCGGATTACCAGAGTTTGTTTAAGTCCTTCTCCGATACATAGTGATGGGACCAGGTTAGTACGTCACGTGACTTACACCTCACAGCACGTAGAGTAAAGTTGTTCAAACACACTAGGTTAGGAGCGGGTGCCAAATTTATGTATTTATGTTTGTTAGATAGTGTAGATAGTGGTGTTCCACACCGAAGATGTTGTTTTTCTTGTTTTCTTTTGATTAGTTTAGTATTTGTTGGGTTTAGTTAACTTGTTTATGTTTTATTGTTTTCTTTGCTTTAGCACCGCTCTTGTCCCTCGCTTTGTTATCGTTTCTTTTAAGTTTGTATATAATTTGTAAATGGGTATTTATTTATTTTGGATGTATGTTTGGTTCACTGTTTATTGTATTATTGGGTGTTTTGTTATATTGAATTATTTTTTCTTACTAAAAGCAAATACAAGTTCAGTTTTTCTCTCTGCCTGTTTCTTTATTACATACATCACATTTCCTTAATAGATGAGTACATTCCTTTTAACAGCATTTTAATAAGTTAATTCTTCTTGTTGCGTCTCCATATCCCCTAGACGCCAGGGGGACGTAACACTTGGATGCAGATGCTCGGCTATTCCATGAAGCTCTCTACGCACTTGAGCTAATCTGAAGGCCACATGAAGTTTGGAGGTCTGTAGCTATTGACTGCATGCGCTGACCCTGCTCTGTGATTTTACGTGGCCTACCACAGTGTGGCGGAGTTGCTGTTGTTCCCAATTGCTTTCACTTTGTTATGATACCACTAACAGTTGACCGTGGAATATTTAGTAGTGAGGAAATTTCACGAATGGACTTATTGCACAGGTGGCAACCTATCACAGTACCACGCTTGAATTCACTGATCTCCTGAGAGCGACCCATTCTTTCACAAATGTTTGTAAAAGCAGTCTGCATGCCTAGGTGCTTGATTTTATACACCTGTGGCCATGGAAGTGATTGGAAGTTGGAACACCTGAATTCAATGATTTGGAGGGGTGTCCCAATACTTTTGACAATATAGTGTATATATATATATATATATATATATATATATATATATATATATATATATACACACACACACACAGTTGCAAGAAAAGAATGTGAACTTGTGAAAAATTTTAACAAAATAAGAGAGATCATAGAAAATGCATGTTTTTTTTTAGTACTGTTTAGATATTTTGCATAAAAGATGTTTACATTTAGTCCACAAGACAAAAATAGCTGAATTTATTAAAATGACCCCATTCAAAAGTATGTGAACCATTGATTGTTAATACTGTGTGTACCTGGATGATCCACGACTGTTTTTATGTCTTGTGATGGTTGTTCTTGAGTCTCTTGTTTGTTCTGAGCAGTTAAACTGAGCTCTGTTCTTCAGAAAAAATCTCCAGGTCCTGCAGATTCTTCAGTTTTCAAGCATTTTTGCTTATTTGAACCCTTTCCAGCAGTAACTATGATTTTGAGATCCATCTTTTTACACTGAGGACAATTGAGGGACTCAAACACAACTATTAAAAAAGGTTCAAACATTCACTGATGCACCAGAAGGAAACAGGATGCATTAACTTTTTTCTTACGCCAGTTTCACACTGCAAGCATAAGCAGCGTGTGAGCAGCGCATTTTTTCAGCGTGCATGTTAACCAACGGATGCATTCACACAGGCAGTGTCCTCAGTGTAAAAAAGATGCATGGACCTCAAAATCATACAGTCACTGCTGGAAAGGGTTCAAATATGCAAAAAAAAAAAAAATGCTTCTGCAGAACCTGGAGGATTTTTCTGAAGAATATTAGGCAGTTTATCTGCTCAGAACAAACAAGAGACTCATGAACAACCATCATATATATATAATTAAAAAAGTTAATTGTCAATAGAAAATTTTAATATAGAAGTTGGGTGGCCTTGTTCACCACACCAACTAGTTCTTAACTAATTCGTTTGTTATACAAAGATTGAAACTGTGAAGGGGTAAAAATATAAGAGCAACTTTTCATAATGATCTGCAGTAAATGAGTACAAGAAGAGTTATTTAAGTTATAAAATAAAATTATTAAAAAATATTTTTTTTTAGCATCCTAACAGGATATCACACCTTTACCACAGTGGTTTAAAAGTAACAGCTCAAAAGCAGAAGTGTACAGCAGTGCAGTGCACCTAAAGAAACAACTTCTAGTCTCACATTTAACTCCAGCAGACTGAATATGTCTTATTACGGCAATATCAACATTCCCGGTACACATGGGATGGACAGAGAAGATGAAGAAGAGATGAATATCTATGCTAATGTTGATCCTATAAAAAGTTTTGAAGTCAGGACAAAAACTGAAAACTCAGACACCAAGAGACACCAAACTCCTCAACACACAGGTACTGAGACTCATTTCATTATATCACACACATTTGAGTTATATGAGTAATTATCTTCATATCTGTGGTGTTCAGGAAGTGATAGTGTGAAGATCAGAAGCTCCAGAGCAGCTCCAGTGTGTTTGGTGCTGCTGTGTGTTCTTCTGCTGACTGCAGTCATAGCGCTGTGTGTCTACATCCATACAAAGAGCACAAACTACACAGAAGAGAGAAATGAACTACTAAACATGATTACCAGCCTGACAGAGGAGACACACCAACTACTAACCAACAATACCAACCTGACTGAGGAGAGAGACCAGCTACTAACCAGGAACATGCAATTGACAAAAGAGAGAGATGGATTATCATCAAATAACAATGACCTTATTAAACAAAGAAACCAATTAAATCAGGAGAAAAATGAACTGTTAAAAATGGGTAATTATGAACTACAAACAAGTTTTGTTTTACAGGATACATATAGGAATTATTTAGATGCAGCTTACTAAAAGTAAGTTTGGTAGATCAGTGCTAATAGTAAAATTGCTTTTGTTTACAGATGGATGGGTTTATTATCGATCCAGTTTTTACTTCATTTCCTCTGCGTGGAAGAGCTGGACTGAGAGCAGAAGATACTGTACAGACAGAGGAGCAGATCTGATCATCATAAACAACAAAGAGGAACAAGTGAGTGAAACTACTTTTCTAACTATAGATAATAGTCTATAGGAAGAAAACTTATTATTCTTTTACACTTTATTACTTTTTATGGTTTAATTTTTTATGGTGTTATTATGGTTTAATGTCCCAGCCAACATGTCCATGTGGGCCCCACATGGGTTTTATCTGGGCTATATGGGCGTCATCTGGGCATGGGCTCAGAGAGGGCACTTTGATGGGCTGAATGTGGGCCCCATATTGGATAAAGTTGCCGGGCCCAGTTAGGTTGCCCATTATTGTTTATTTGAGGGTCCCATGTGGGCCACATTTGGGCTATATTTAGAATTGTAAAGTTTTGTTGTTTGCAGTTGGTTTTGTTTTTGTACAATTAAGGGTAACAGCCTAACCCTAAAACTGATTAAATTTATTCAAAATGTGTTTGTGTGTGTGTGTGTGTACACACACACACACATTTTGAATAAATTTACATTTTATATATATATATATATATATATATATATATATAAAAGGATTTTTAAAAGGATTTTTTTTTACAATCTAAAACACTTGCGTCGTGCGATGATTGACGTCGTGTCTTCCCGCCTTCAGCAGCCACTTGAAAACGTCCTACTCCTGAAACTCTCAAGGTAAGATATACATATTTCATTTTATTAACCAAGTTTTAATGTTGTTTTTATATAATAGTATTTTTTTTTAAAGATTTTTTGAATTCAGTAACGTAAGAGTCGAATTTTAACAAACTTAGCGAAGCTAACCGCAATTGAACTACGCAGCTCAAGAATAAGAAGTAAAAATGTTAATTTTGGCAGTTAACTAGCAAGTTTTCTGCAAATTATTTTCTACGTTAGTCCCTCAAAACAGCCGTGATGGAGGGAGAGAGGGAGCGCCATTTTAAATTAGTCCACAGTTAGCAGAGACACAGTGAATAACTATGGCTGTTTCTCAATATGCGTTCTTCAGCGATCTTGCGTCCTCGCTTTACGTCATCATCAACCGTCGAAGTTCAGTTCCAATACTAAAGAACGCAAGAACAGAAGACACATGAAAGTACCCAGATGTGTTCTTGATATCGAGGATGCATCGAATGCAGACTTTAGAGAATCGAACCGTTAAAAATCCCAGAAGACGCTGCAGGCGGTCGACATACGGAAACCTGCAAGCTTTAAAGTTCTCGTTCTCACTTCTGAGATTCCCGCTACAAGCTTGCAAATACGTGACGGATCGTTAAAGTAAACATTTGTCCGTTTGTTTTGCTTAATTTTAACAAAGTGATAACCTGAAGAAAGCCTGCAGTATTTTTATTGGCATATAAAAAAGAATCTTAACATTGACAATATGGTAACACAAAGGCTACTCATTTTCATAAATACACGCGGTAAAATAAAAAGATATAACATTATATGAAAACAATGTCTATAATAATATGAAATAAATCTTTTAATAGGTTATGACATTTGTTTGTGATGCTATGTTGCATTTATTGTACATTAGCCACTATATGCTGGGACGGTCAGTTGAGCAACAAGATCGCAGCACATCTCAATTCTCAAATGATGCGTTCTCTGTCCTCGCGTCCTTCCGAGTTCGTTCTTTCAAGGTCCCCTGGCAAGACCGGACTCCACGAGAACGCAAGTCCATTCTTGGAATTGAGAAACAGCCTATCTATTTTGTCATTGTGCTTAGATGTCAAATTCACACAACTTTATTTCTTGGAACAGAAATGGATTTTTGTGTCTCTTTTCCGAAACCATTACAGCATAAATGCACTACGTGCTAGGGCTGTGCAATATAGACAAAATAATCATATTGCATTTTTTTAATGAATATTGCAATTGCAATTTTATTCACGATTTTGGCAATTGCTTTTGCTTTTTCAAACATGCTACATTCTAAATGTATTAAGTGCACAAGAAGTGCATAACAAAACATTTCACAATGAAATAACATAGTATTAACAGCTTGCTAAACAAAACTGTAAAACTGTCTTTAAAACAGACAACATAAAACAAATTAAAGATTAACTAACCTAAATTCCAGTCATACCTATAAATAAACTTCAAAATTGTTTTTCAGTTCATACATTGTAGAACCTGGAAGCGCTGCACTTATGTCATTTGGTTGCTGAAGCTGAAAGAGATGTCAGTGATTAGGAGGACTCTGTTTAAAGTGGGATACACCTATAAACTACAGCAGGTGTCACGAGGAGCTGATTCTCGGTGGTTAACATGTGAGTCAGTTAAACAGTCCTATGCCAGTGGTTTTAAAACCTTTCCTGGAGGACCCCCAGCCCAGCACATTTTGTATGTCTCCCTCATCTATCGCACCTGATTCAACTCATCAGGTCATTAATGGACAATGCAAGACCTGAAGTGGGTGTGTCAGATATAAGGAGACATACAAAACATGCAGTACTGTGGGTACTCTAGGACAGGTTTGAGAGCCATTGTCCTATGCTAATGTAACTTGCATTTATAGATTAAGGGTCATGCTCTGATGAATGCAGTAGCATCCTCTACTTAAAACTGTTTATTTTGTTTCACAGTTAGCCTGAAGCAGAACCCTCTGCTAAAAAATGTGAGCAGAAAAGAAGTGGAGACAGCCCTTGGCAAATGGTTCGTCAACGCAAGGGACAGGGATGGCAACCGTGCCTTGAAAACCCAGCGGGACCTTGAACAGAGGTCAGTACAGTCAGATGTGCAAGTAGCATAATAGATCTGGGTTGAAAATATTGACTTCCTGATCAATCTTCATTTTAAAGGGGACATAACACATAGTTTGTAGGGCCTACAACTCACAGACATGTGGCGCCAGCTAGTGGCCACTCAAGGTTCTAGGAGCTAAAAAAGAACCAGACTATTTAGAGAGGTAACTATTAAATAGACTAAAGCTAGCAAACACAAGCCAATGGGCTATACTCAGTAAAACACCTTTTACTCTTAAAGAAAGAGGAGTAGGACATACGCCAACATGAACTGAAGGAGGCCCAAAAAAGGGCCTACGACTTCAGACAGACACAAGGCGTCAGCCCGTGGCAGTGTAAAAAACTCAAAGGGAGCAAACCGCTCGCCTGAGTAGACAGCCACTCAGCAATGTACTCAGTAAAAAACCTTTTACTCTTTAAGCAAGAGGACTACAACATACGCCATCACGTGTTGAAGGAGGTCCAAAAACAGGCCTACAACTCCAACCGACACATAGCGTCAGCTTGTGGCAGGAAAGTAAAGCTCAAAGGGAGCAAACCTAAGAACACCGAATCAAAATGAGGTAAACTAGATAAACTCCCCTGAGCCTTCAACTCCAAAGACACCATGAGCTGTCGTGGCGGTTATAATTTCTAAAGGGAGTAAAGAACCAAACTGAAAGTGATGTTACTTACCACTCAACCTGAGTAATGCAATCTATCAGGTGATGTACTCAGTAAAAACACCAGTAACCCTAAAGCAGAGGAAGTACAACTATTCACCATGCTCTTAACGGAGGCTGAACATAAGTCTACTACTATAAGAACAGGTGCTAACCTGTGGCAGCAAGGAGTAAGCTCACACATGTGTAGGGCAAAAACTACAACCAAAAGCAAACATAAAGCTTTTGATATTCACACGTACTATCCTAAAAAGGATAGAAAGCTCTCACCAAACAGAGAATACATCTGTACTGAACCCTAGAGAACAGGAGCTAACAAAGCTAACACCGTAACCTCCAACTTGAATATTAATTCAAGGGGCTCAGGGGAAAGACAAATTCAGTATGAATAAAGTACTAGAAAGTGGGGCCTAAGCAACACAGCATAAACTTATCTAACAAAGATAAGGACCTACCACCTGAGACAACAGCATCAGGGAGGCTAGTGACAGCCTACTACACCTACACAATAACAAAAGGGGGAAAAATGGGCATATGGCCTGACAACTCCAAAGAAGAGGAGGCCAGAACTATGAATTATACAACCTAACAAGGGATAGTGACAATAAAGGGGTGAATTATAACAATAAAAACACCAAAACCTAGTCCTAGCCTAGGCCGCTAAGCTGTAGGCCTGTAAGGCCACACAAAGCATAGATCTGCCTGGGCTTCACTTCTGAACTCAACAAAGAGGAAACTTAAGCAAAGCAAAGCTAAACAAGCAAACAATGTCAGGCGGCCCATGAGGCCGACACTAGACATAGATCTACCTAAAGTAAAGAGTGCTAACTCAAACTTACTGTAGCTAAAACCAGAGGAGAAGCTACTCTATAAAAAAGGTGGCTGAGCGGTGGCCATTTTGTGGCCAGCACAGCAAACAATCGTTCCAGCCAACCTAATAAACTTCAGTGCCCATAAAACCCCTATCTTATACTTTTTCCGACTACATGCTCAGGAAAAACTATACAGGAAAACAAGGTCAACATATTTTAAAACATAAATATAGGCCCAGCTTACCTTCCTGCGGCTCAAGACCGAAGACTCCTCTTTTCCACAAGGAAGGATGGAATCTAGGGTTCTTTAAAAGCCTAAAGAGCCTCTTTCACTATCAAGCCAGACGGCGAGCCATCAGAAATAATCATCATGGGCCCAGCTGTCAGCCTGACTGTTAAGAAGCGTCTGAGCATGTAATCAAAGAATCAAAAACACAGGAGGTGGAAGAAGAAGGGGCGAGGGCAGGTGTAAATCGCCCTCGCAGAAAGGGGATTGATTACCGACGCTGCTGACGTCTGCGATCAGTCACCTCCCTTAGATCCTGCTTCTTCTTCTTTGCGTCCCGCCGTCTCTGGGACCTACTCCGAGGAGGAGGAGGTGCCCGAGCAGCTACACTGGACTTCTGACCCTGTCTCTGAGCCTCAGCTCGAGACGGACCAGGACCTCCTGTCTGTCTGGGCCCAGATTTGGATCTGAGCGATATGCAGGTTCTAAACGCTGCCGAGCGCGCCCTCGCCGAACTTTCCAACCACCGCCTCGACGGAGGTGCCAAAAAGCTCAGACGGCGATACCGGGGCATCGAGGAGAAAGCCTTTTTCTTTCTCCCCGATGTCCGCCACGTTCAACCACAGATGCCTCTCCGTAGCCACCAATGCCGCCATCGATCTACCATTTGACGCAGCGGTCTGCTTAGTGGCCCGGAGAGCAAGATCTGTGGTGCGGCGCAGCTCTCAAATGGTAATGAGTCCACCAAACTTTTAATAAAACTTTTATTAATTAATAATTATAATTTTTTTAATATATTTTTATTAATTAATTAATTAATACATTATTTTTGTCATTTTTTTTTGTCTTGTCTGTTTACATTCACTTTAGACACAACTGGTATTAAATATTTGTGTTAACATTAATCCCATTAATGGCCAAAAATCTAATGCTGGTGATTGCTTTACTGTTATCATGGTTGACCCTTAGATTTTGAATGGCTGTGCTATTAAAATATTTATATAATTCATATTGGGCGGTACTGGTACCATGATTACTTGCCAGCATGGATAATTTAAAAGCTGTCATCGATGTTTGCTGTTCAAAATTTGACTGAATGGATATATATATATATATTTGAAAATAATTCATGCAACAACGATATAAATATTATTCAGCACATAATTACTTATAATTACACAATTACATTTCTTAACTGATTAGTGTCACCTTTAACTTGTTCACATTCCTTTTAGTAGTAGATATCCCTTTAAGTGTCAGTTTATTCATTTGGACAGAAATATAAAGTACTGGCATGGCTTGATCATAATGCTTTTTATGAGAATACTATCAACACATTAACAGGAGCATTTTAAAATAATTGCCTTTTCTGTCTTTTCTTTCATTACTGTTCTTTAGATAGGCAGACCCATCAGCTTCATAAAACCAGGAGTGATGGACTGAAGAATTTTCAATGCTCTTATCCTGTTTTTTTTTTTTTGTTTTGTTTTTTTCCCTTATGATCAATAAAAAGGTGATTTACAAATTCTGAGTTGAAAGTCATTTTCTTTACAGTAGAAATATTTTGTCATTTAATTTAAATTATATTAGGTCAGGTACAGGTTTACTATAACATAACTGGGCAGGGTTTGAAAGTTTCTTTTGCAAATCAGCACAATTTCACCTACAGGAATAAAAAAGAAATATAAATGGGGCCCAGTTCTCACCCACTGTGGTCCCACAAAAACCCCATTTGTGGGTCCAGTGTTATTACCCATTTGGGCCCCATAAGGGTTCTGTATGTGGCCCACATTGGACCCATTTATTAGAAATCCTAATGAACACACAAATGGGCCCCACTTAGAGCCCACTATGGACCCCTCATGTGCCCCTATGGGCTAACACACATGGGGCCCATGTGGAGCCGATGGACAAAATAATATGGGCCCCACTTGGGTTGCCCATGCAGGGCCCAAGTGACAGCCCATCAAAACCCCACATGGGGCCCAGATGGAAATGTTGGCTGGGGTGTTATTGTTTCATGAAAAGTGTCTATTGTTAATTCTTTTTAAGACATAAATATGTAATTGTTTTATTTTCTTAGGATTTTATTAAGAAAATGTCTTGTACTTATGTCTGGATTGGTCTGACTGACAGTGATGTGGAGGGCAGATGGAAATGGGTTGATGGCAGCGCACTGACCTCTGGGTGAGAAATCACTGAACTGAACTGAATAATATCTAATAAATGATTCTCACAGTCAGTATCATATCACTGATCTAATGCTGATCTATATTTTCAGGTTCTGGACATCTGAAGAGCCTGGTGGACGTAGAAGTGAGAACTGTGCTCTAACTCATGCATCAGGATGGGCTGATTACCCATGCAATGATAATTTTCAAAGTATCTGTGAGAAGAGCATTTTAAATTAAGTCAATGAGATGCAGTTTTTTTTTTTTTTGCCAAATATTGTATGTTACTTGACGTACATAACAGGAACATAAACAAAACAAAACAAAAAAACGAAATCAACTTAAAATGATCCGAAGAGAAATGCTTATTTGAAATTACCGTTAACCGGTTAATAACGATATTTTATCGTTCTGTTTAGGATTTTAATTTGGCAGTCATGAAATCATGAATTCAAATAGTACGGCCTAAGCAAACATGACGTTGATGCATCCAATGTGAGTGAAATCTTAGTCATCCTGTGTAAGTTGCAAGACAATGTGCTGCATTAGCTGTTGAATCTCAGGAGTTTTTCAGAGGATGTGTCACCATAGCAGGTTATATCCAGCATGGTGTGTTTTAATCAGCAAAAATGGCAAAATAGTGTAGAACCACTACTATTCAGGGAATATATATATATATATATATAAGGGGTGTAACGGTACACAAAGATGACGGTTCGGTACATACATCGGTTTTGAAGTCACGGTTCGGTATGGGTCTGGTACAGCAGGGTGAGAAAAATTTAATCTTTTTTTTATTAAACAATGTTTTACTGAACCAACTGTGTCCCTGTCTTTAAATTTATTAAATTATCCACAAGTTTCCTACGCCCCATGAGGCCTTCCGTCAAAAGTGGGAGCGTCTTCCGGTTCCAAGTAAACATGCTGGACGTGACACTCTGTTCATTCAAGATTTAGCGATCAAAACTTGAGAACATTTATCCTTTACTTATAGACTTAAGATTCTAACATCAATATTTGAAGAATGTTTTACAGTAAAAAATGTTACAGTACCAGTAATTTATTAATTTATGTCAGGAGTACACGTCAATCATGCTGAATCTAACTGATATTTATACTGACATTAAAAGAGAACACATAACTATTCAGTTGCCCCTGCTTCCATTTATTTATGATCACAAGAATGCACAAAACAACTCCATTAAAGCTTTTAAGTCCAAAGGCTTAAACATATGATATTTTATCAATATATTTCTAAATGTGTATGTCACTTTTCTGAGCATTTCTATTAATTTTCCTCTAAATTATGCGATGATTGCAATCCGAGGACGTTTGAGCGATCTCTCCATCTCTACTGTTATCCTTAGCCAGAGCAACAGAGGGAGCTCATGAGAAGAAAACAGGAGTTATGAGTTATACGAGTTAACCGGAGTGTGGGAAAAGATATGTACTTCTTATTTATCTCACTGATGTGTAATGATCAGCTGTATGGTCTTATTTTCTTTGATGTATTAGTGAGTAATTTAAAGATAAATTTTCACTTTAATATGTAATGCCATATGAAAATACAGAGAAAGAAAATTCAAATCATTTATATTTCATGGATTTGCTGCAGTCAGTCATGTGTTCCCAACTGAATAAAGACATAAATAAATGCTGAAATAAATGCAGATATGCATAAATGAATAAATACATAATTTTGTCAAAAGTGTAATTTTTAATTGTGCTATTTTTGTACCATTTGTGTTATACTACATTTTTTCTATATTTCTGTGTACGAATGTTAATAAGGTAGGCGGTCCTAACCTCTCTCAATGCAGGATTGGTTAAACAGGATCGTTATGGTTACGGCTGTACTCAGTGTTGCCAAGTCTGTGGTTTTCCCCCGGAATTGGGCTACTTTTACACGTGTTGTTTTTCATATCCGCAGGTTGAATCGACCCAAAATAACGTGATATTTAGCCCCTGGAATGCTAATTTTACCAGGGGAGCCCTGCCAAAAACGAATTTTACCCCGAACACACTTTTACCGTGGGTCCCCTGAAATGCGATTGGGCTAGTTTTGAGTAGCAATTGGGCGGGTTTTGTTGTGAAAACCTGGCAACCCTGGCTGTACTACTGTGGATACTAGTTAAATATGGCAGGTTTTTTAAGTACCATTGCTAATGATTTGTGTTTAATAGCAAATGATATAGATCATGCACCAAGCGACTACCGTCTGTTTCGTGTGGAACATGTAGTCGATGATTTAGTTCAGCTCAGTGTAGACCTTGATCCAGCTGTGTTCGCCGGTCTTCAAGATGCAGCAGGCCAGCTTCACACGCGCTCAGAGACAAACATGGGACGTCCACCATACCTTTTATCTAATCATGTAATCGAGGCACACCTCCTTTTGGCACACGCCGGGTGTGATATAGCTAATTTATTTGGAGTGTGCGAGAGAACAATTCGTCGGAGGATGGCACAGCATGGGATAAGGTTAATTATAACATTCTTTCAGCTGTACGTTTTAATGACCGGTTTGACTTTATGTTTGTGTTGTGAACTTAAACCCATGTTGTCAATTATTGTAACTTTTTGAAAGCTTCTCCATAGTTACCTATTCTTAATCAATTCCAATCATAACATCAAATGCATGTTTCACCCTGGATAAACCAAAGGGTTCCTCTTTTGTTGCTGTTTCTTAGAGTTAAAAATAGAGGCTGTTGTATTGCTGTAGAGTACATTATGCCCATTGTTACAAGATAATGATTTGCAGTGTTGTGCTATGAAACTAATTTGATTCGACTTAAAACTCCACTAGACCTCATTTGCTTTAGGTTTTTTCATTGTAACCTTTAACAGACAACACTAGTTTTAAAGGGAACCCCTGGTATTGAGACTTGTATGGCTTAATATGACATCTCTTACTGAAATATGTAGTAGAAAACCCATGAAAGATTTACGTTATTTAAAAAAATCCATGACATATTTGGACAATGGGGGCGCCATTTTGTTTAGGCGCACAGTGCGTTCTGTCGATGACGTCAAATGGTTGCACTCGGTGAGCTACTGCTTTACTAGCGATAACAAGAGAAAAGAATGTGAAGTTGTGAAGAATGTGGATGAATAAACTTCCTAAAGATCCACATCTTTGTTCTTTTCACTTTAGCCCTGATGACTTTGAGGCTTTTAGGCGACCACAGCTACTGAAAGAGCTTACAGTTGCCGATGGATATAAGTTTATGCTTTAACCAAATGCCGCACATCTCATTCTAATACATATTTCAGTAAGAGACATCATTTACATTATATTAAGCCATACAGGGCAGCTAATCTCACTTTTTTTTGTTTGTACCGTGGTCATTGTTGTGTCAATTGACTTTGATGTTTTTAATGATCAGCATCCACAATCTGTTTACTCCAATGGATGACAATGATCTGGATGAAACTGTCACCCAAATTCTGCAGCACCATCCCAATTGTGGATATAAAATGATGGTCGGACACTTGGATGCACAGGATATCCGCATACAGAGTAAGTGATTCATTGGGTCAGGGGAACATTCACCAACAGGCTTCTGGTCAATTTCTGATTAATTAATAATGCTGGAAAGAAGTTGCTTTATTTATTGCTTGTAAATTTATTATGGGACTTGAAAACCTGACTTGTGTAGTTATTGACTTTGATGTTGAGTAATTCACACCTAATTCTGTGATTTATTTTGCATATTATAGGACAGCGTGTACAGGAATCCATGCGCCATGTGGATCCTTATGGAGTCTCGATTCGCACCCTTCAGCTCAAGCCACGAAGACACAAGAAGTACTTTGTACAAAATTGACAATTCACAAATTGATAAGGTATCTGAAGAACCACAACAATCTTGGCAAGCTTGCCAGTTCAACAATGTTTCCTAATAAAATTGTTTGTACTGATCAGTTGGAAAGTATTTAAACAGTGCTATACTGTGACAGTGATCATTATAATATATATATATATATATATAAATCGCAATTATAAACACATAAGTTTTTAATATATTTTATAATGTAATAATTTCACAGCTAATCTCCAAATTAAAACAACATAAAGAAACAACATGAAGACAGCATATTTTAAATACTTGTTTAATGTCATCTTTTTATGAATGAAGGCCAGTATCACTGATACTAATAGCCTACAGCTACTGATGTCTCGATGAAATTGTTTTTTTCCCCAATTTAAACATGAATTATAACCGTTCAACATTAGTGTAATTGAAAGCTATATCATTTTTTACATTTATTAAGCTTAAAAAAATATAACAACTTTTAATTTAAGTGAACTTAGAACAATCCTCACATGAACCCAAAATAAATGTCATATTTACCTGTGCCTTTCATACCTGTCGGACAGGAAAAATACAGAAACTGAATAAAGTTACCAAACAGTCTGCACTGCATAATTTATAGCCTAAATTAAATATAGATAATCATTATCAAAGCTACAAAAGTTCTTTAGTCAAGAGCAATTTTCTCTGTTACCTTTGCTCTTTGATTATCTTCAATGACAGACAGCAATGGTTGCTGTCACTTTAAGACCTGCCGCTGCTTCACATGACGCGGATTTCACACGCGTCCCACTTTCTCACAGCTCTTTACTTTTGTTTTAAGACTCTATTTAACTCATTCGAGGCTGCTCTTATGAGGATACCCGACAAAACAGATATTTCTGGCATTATTGTGCGTTATTGTTTGTTCAAGCGTGACAGAGAACTTGATTCTGGAGCGGCGTCTTTCTGTGCATGCTGCGTTAATATTTTTAATGCGTTAAACTGGAAGAAAATTAATCGCATGCGTTAACGTGTTAACGTTGACAGCACTAATATATATAATGTACACTGTATTGCCAAAAGTTTTGGGATGCCTGCCTTTACGTGCACATGAACTTTAATCTTTAATGACATCCCATTCTTAATCCATAGGGTTTAATATGGAGTTGGCCCACCCTTTGCAGCTATAACAGCTTCAACTCTTCTGGGAAGAGGCTTTCCTCAAGGTTTAGGAGAGTGTTTATGGGAATTTTTGACCATTCTTCTAGAAGCGCATTTGTGAGGTCAGGCAGTGATGTCGGCGAGAAGGCCTGGCTCACAGTCTCCGCTCTAATTCATCCCAAAGGTGTTCTATCGGGTTGAGGTCAGGACTCTGTGCAGGCCAGTCAAGTTCCTCCACACCAAACTCACTCATCCATGTCTTTATGGACCTTGCTTTGTGCACTGGTGCGCAGTCATGTTGGAACAGGAAAGGGCCATCCCCAAACTGTTCCCACAAAGTTGGGAGCATGAAATTGTCCAAGATGTCTTGGTATGCTGAAGCATTAAGAGTTCCTTTCACTGGAACTAAGGGGCCAAGCCCAACCCCTGAAAAACTACCCCACACCATAATCCCCCCTCCACCAAACTTTACACTTGGCACAATGCAGTCAGTCAAGTACCGTTCTCCTGACATCGGATTGCCAGACAGAAGCGTGATTCGTAACTCCAGAGAACACGTCTCCACTGCTCTAGAGTCCAGTGGCGGCGTGCTTTACGGCTTGGATGCAGCTGCTCGGCCATGGAAACCCATTCCATGAAGCTCTCTACGCACTGTTCTTGAGCTAATCTGAAGGCCACACGAAGTTTGGAGGTCTGTAGCTATTGATTCTGCAGAAAGTTGGCGACTTCTGCGCACTGTGCGCCTCAGCATGCGCTGATCCCTCTCTTCGATTTTACGTGGCCTACCACTTCGTGGCGGAGTTGCTGTTGTTCCCAATTGCTTCCACTTTATGATACCACTAACAGTTCTTACGAGTTGGGGGGTTAAAACTTGTGAACAGGATGAAGATGTCCCAATTTTTCTTATTTTGTTTAAATATCATTGTTTTTCATTTAGTACTGCCCTTCGGAAGCAACAGAAGATACTTGCATGTTTCCCGGAAGAAAAATTAAGTACAATTTACATTGATATTCAAATTCAAAAGTTTTCACCCCCGACTCTTAATGCATCGCGTTTCCTTCTGGCGCATCAGTGAATGTTTGAACTTTTTTAATAGTTGTGTTTGAGTCCCTCAATTGTCCACAGTGTGAAAAGATGGACCTCAAAATCATACAGTCACTGCTGGAAAGGGTTCAAATATGCAAAAAATTCTTGAAAACTGAAGAATCCGCAAGACCTGGAGGATTTTTCTGAAGAATATTGGGCAGTTTAACTGCTCAGAACAAACAACTGGTCATTCAACAACCATCACAAAACATAAGAACAGTCATAGATCATCCAGGTAATGACACACAGTGTTAAGAATCAATGGTTCACATACTTTTGAACGGGGTCATTTTAATAAATTCAGCTATTTTTTTTTCTTGTGGACTTTATGTAAAATATCTTACTCAGGACAGTACTAAACAAAAAATAAAATATATGCATTTTGTATGATCTCTCCTATTTTGTTAAAATTAACATTTTCACAGATTCTGCAAGTGGTTCACATTCTTTTTCTTGCAACTGTGTGTATATATAATTAAAAATTTAATATACAAGTTGGGTGGCCTTGTTCACCATACCAATTAGTTCTTAACTAATGCGTTTGTTATACAAAGATTGAAACTGTGAAGGGGTAAAAATATAAGAGCAACTTTTCATAATGATCTGCAGTAAATGAGTACAAGAAGAGTTAAGTCATACAATAGTCAGCAATTTTATTTTAGCATCCTAACAGGATATCACATGTTCTTGACCAGTGATCTAAAAGCAGAAATGTAGAGCAGTGCAGTGCACCTAATGAAACAACTTCTAGTCTCACATTTAACTTCAGCAGACTGAATATGTCTTATTACGGCAATATCAACATTCCCGGTACACATGGGATGGACAGAGAAGATGAAGAAATTAATATCTATGCTACTGTTGATCCTATAAACAGTTTTGAAATCAGCACAGAAACTGAAAACTCAGACACCAAGAGACACCAAACTCCTCAACACACAGGTACTGAGACTCATTTCATTATATCACACACATTTGAGTCATATGAGTAATTATCTTCATATCTGTGGTGTTCAGGAAGTGATAGTGTGAAGATCAGAAGCTCCAGAGCAGCTCCAGTGTGTTTGGTGCTGCTGTGTGTTCTTCTGCTGACTGCAGTCATAGTGCTGTGTGTCTACATCCATACAAAGAGCACAAACTACACAGAAGAGAGAAATGAACTACTAAACATGATTACCAGCCTGACAGAGGAGACACACCAGCTACTAACCAACAATACCAACCTTACTGAGGAGAGAGACCAGCTACTAACCAACAATACCAACTTTACTGAGGAGAGAGGCCAGCTACTAACCAATATCACCAACCTTACAGAAGAGAGAAACCAGCTACTAACCAGGAACATGCAATTGACAAAAGAGAGAGATGGATTATCTTCAAATAACAATGACCTTATTAAACAAAGAAACCAGTTAAATCGGGAGAAAAATGAACTGTTAAAAATGGGTAATTATGAACTACAAACTAAAACAAGTTTTGTTTTACAGGATACATATAGGAATTATTTAGATGCAGCTTACTAAAAGTAAGTTTGGTAGATCAGTGCTAATAGTAAAATTGCTTTTGTTTACAGATGGATGGGTTTATTATCAATCCAGTTTTTACTTCATCTCCTCTGAAAAGAAGAGCTGGACTGAGAGCAGAAGATACTGTACAGACAGAGGAGCAGATCTGATCATAATAAACAACAAAGCGGAACAAGTGAGTGAAACTACTTTTCTAACTATAGATAATAGTCTATAGGAAGAAAACTTATTCTTTTACACTTTATTACTTTATTCTGTTATTATGGTTTAATGTGTTATTGTTTCATGAAAAGTGTCTATTG
The DNA here is from genome assembly GCA_037950665.1 of Hypophthalmichthys nobilis. Classification (NCBI taxonomy): domain Eukaryota; kingdom Metazoa; phylum Chordata; class Actinopteri; order Cypriniformes; family Xenocyprididae; genus Hypophthalmichthys; species Hypophthalmichthys nobilis. Next base: position 24,495,902 of record CM075489.1, read on the forward strand.
TTAATTCTTTTTAAGACATAAATGTGTAATTGTTTTATTTTCTTAGGATTTTATTAAGAAAATGTCTTGTACTTATGTCTGGATTGGTCTGACTGACAGTGATGTGGAGGGCAGATGGAAATGGGTTGATGGCAGCGCACTGACCTCTGGGTGAGAAATCACTGAACTGAACTGAATAATATCTAATAAATGATTCTCACAGTCAGTATCATATCACTGATCTAATGCTGATCTATATTTTCAGGTTCTGGTCATCTAAAGAGCCTAATGGACGTAGAAGTGAGAACTGTGCTCTAACTCATGCATCAGGATGGGCTGATTACCCATGCAATGATAATTTTCAAAGTATCTGTGAGAAGAGCATTTTAAATTAAGTCAATGAGATGCAGGTTTATGTCCAAAAAAAAGACATAAAAGTATTATTATTATTATTTTTTGCCAAATATTATATGTTGTACATAACGAGCTAGCCAGGGCTCTGAACCGGAATAATAAACATTTATTGACACTAGGGCTGAGCATTGACACAAATTTCACAATTGGATTCTATTTTGATTCAGAAACTTGCCATTTGATTTCGATTTGATTAGACCTACCTTTAATTCAATATTGATTAATTTGGGGTCTATCAGGTACAGTACATGGCAAATTTATATGGCAAGAAGAAAAAATATCTGTCAACTAATGCTGTAAACTATACAGGGAACCACAGCTGGTACATCATTATAATACTAAAGGTTAAAATTGATTTGTAAGCTACTTACATATAAATTACACGTAAAGAAGTTTTTATAATAACGTTATAATAAATTTTTAATGACATAATTATGTTTCTACTTGTTTTTAATACTGTTTCTACAGCCTAAACATTTAAATGGTGACTGTCATAAAACAGTTTTATTCATTCAGTATTGAAGTACATGAATATATAATGGCCTATAGTCACAGTGGATATATATCAAAATGCTCCTCTCCAAGTTCATTTTTGTAGCTGACTAACAAGTTTTTCGACATTGAACGGCTTTTCTGAGATAAATGTTACGGTAAATGTGACATTTTCACAAGCTATTTTATTGCCTATTTGGCGCTTTTCCGCAGTTGAAACAACGATTGATCGATTAATGTTACATATGATATGATACGGATTTCAGTAAGTGACAGCTTGGGGAAGACTGACAAACTGATGAAAGTGACCAATTGATTGAAAATTGCTGAGCATATATAAAAGAATATTTCACCAAAAGCAACACTTCTGTCATTTACTTGGAACTTCTCTTTTTTGGTGAACTGTTCCTGTTAGTTTAAGCTAAAATAAACTATCCTCTAATCTCCTGACTTCCTTTAGCTATGAAAGTCTTTTAAAGAGGCAAGTGTTTAGTTGAGACACTCTTTCCTGATTTGAGACATACTAAATGATATTTTGAAGGTCATTAGAACGAAAAAAAGATGGTTTTGTATGTGACTTGGCCTTTAACTAGCCTACAGACTGCTGGTGTCTCATAGCAACTGCAGGTGATACAATGTTTCTTACATTATAAGTCTATTCTGAGGTCTTAAGCTTGATGAAAACAGACTAAAATGTATCAGACTCTGTATCAGGCAACCGTTTACAAAACTATTTAATACATGTATGCATTAAAAACACCTGAAGAAAGCCTGCAGTCACCAGACCAGAAGCGTGACGTGACTGTGACGTGTGATGAAAAATGTGCTCATAATATCGCTGAAGCCATTTGAAACTCATCTAGTCAACTCATTGGGGAAATATGTGGTGAACACACATTTAATGCCAATACCCAAGCAAGTCTAAAGGTAATAGAAACCAGCCACGAGTATTCGGGACCATGTAAATGCCCTCTGAGGCCCTCACCTCTCTGCTTCATCGATTTACAACCTTTTCCAGGCCTTCAGCAACCTTTATTGATTTCCCACTTTGTTACAATTATTGGGTATTTGTCCTGTACTTGAACTGAGAGACATTCAGGAGAGAAGTGTTCATAGATGAGTTTTGGGACAAAAGAAATTTAGAAATGGCACTTAAGATGGAGGTGAAATGAATGCACCAAAAACTTCTGAGCTTTAGTCATGGATATTAATTACATGACAAGACACTTAGCCACTAGTACTAACTGAATCACTAAAAGTAACACATTGGTATGTACATGTTAGCCATCGCAGCATTACTGCTTATACTTACCATTATGAAAATAAAAAAAATAAACAATAAAAAGTAAACAAAATGAATTAATGTTAAAAATTAAAAAATGCTAATAAATATTTGCTTTCAACTCAAAATTTCACTTCAATTCTCAATTATTCGTAAACGATTCTTTTGAAGCAGTTCAATGAATCAGTCTCTCTAAACCCCTCCTTTCCGTGAGCCTACACTGCTCTGATTGGTCAGATGGCCCATTCCTTTGTGATTGGTCTACTGCGCGCACCGCCCGCCCATTGCCATAACTGAATGACAGCTATCAATTCGCAAGACATTGTATACGATGTATGGACAGAAAAGATATCATCGATTTTACTGTATCAGTTCGAGCCCGACGATGAAACATCTGAAGTAGTCGATCAACAAGAAACTGATTCGCAATCACAACTGGAGCAGAACGTTTCTCTGTGGTAAGTGTCACCTTAGTTTGCGTTATTTATAAGATGTGATAGCAGCGTCACTGTTATACTTTATGTAGGTGCACCTGTGGGAACTGTATCAGAATGCCAAGCGAAGCTGAAAACCTCTAACATAAGAAACATTTAGGCCAGATGTGTACACAGAGTAAGTAAAAAATGGCTATATCATTGTTTGACATTACAACAGGTGTTTACTGTTTACAGAGAGAATACTTCAACTAGTTAGTGTAGACTAGCATCTTACCATCCTATTACAATACAGACAGAGCTCCACTGTAATAATAAAAATGCAGAGGAAAAAAAGTTTGTTTTGTATGTTGTAAACTCCCACGTTAGCCAAGCACAAATGTGAATAGCTGATAGTGCATAACACTTTGTAAACAAAAGTTGTGCTCCACCCTTGATCATTACTCCAAGTAATAAGACAGACAAACTGCATTAATCGACACATTTTTAGGCAATATTGGACCCGCATCTGAATAGCAGAACTACAGAAATATGAGTTAGCCGGTTAGCAGGAGACATACAGACAAGGGTGTACGTTACACAACATAACATACAAAACTATGAATCTTGAACGATCGCTAGAAAATATAAACAATTATTAATCATACTTACAAGTTGAGATTCAGAGGAGCAAGCTGGTCCAAATAAACTAGGCATTGATCCATATTTTAAAACCAAGCGTTTTGCGAATCCTGCGTTAAACTCCCCGAGGTTCGAGAAGCAGTTGTCGGTAAAATGATGGGAACAGAACAAAAGATTGTACTGCTGTGGTATTGTTGAAAAAATGAATTTTCCCTGGCGTCTGCGCGTGCAATCTGCTAATGTTTCTTTGTGACGTCACAACGAAACAGCTTGGGATTCGTTTTACATCCGACTCGTGTAATTGACTCAGAGTCGACTCTTATTTTTGAGAGACGATAACTTTATATACGGTGCACTTTCAGATTTAAAACTTTGCAGGATGTTTTCATTCACTTAGAGCTATGTTACACACTACATGAAAGTTAATTTTCAAAAATCCATAATAGGGGCACTTTAAAAATGCTTCAGAAACAAATTAAGTAAATAAAATTTATTTTTGCCTTAGGGTCAGTGACAATATCACCAGTGCAAGTCAAAATCTGAACTGCTGGCATGTTCAGCGAGGCTGTTTAAAAAAAAAAAAAATATATATATATATATATATATATATTTTATTATCGTGATTTTCAAGCCCTGACAAGGTCACTGTCAGAGAATGACAAGACAGATGCAAAGGCAAATGCAGTGAGGTGAATTTATTATAAAGACACTGGTGCAAACCAGCAAACAAAACCAGAGAGACAAAGATGCAGAGAGTCAAGAGCGGATTAATGGTTGAATGAAAAACTGGCTTAAATTTGGAAACATGAAATACGGAGTGAATCCTCCTGTATGCCGGAGGAAGTTTGAGGCGGACTGCCACTGGGTTAATGATCTTACTGACAGTGAACGGGCCAATAAATTTAGGAGGCAATTTATTGCTAATATTCCTGGAAAGGAATATTCTTAGAAGAAAGCCACACCTTTTCACCCACGACAGTGATGGGAGGCTTTGACCGGTGGCAATCGGCCTGAGCCTTTTTGCGTTCTCCCACCTGGAGGAGAGTCCGTTGGGCTCTCTTCCATGTGCGACGGCACCTCTGGACGAAGGCGTGAGCGGAGGTGACCGCGACTTCTAGTGAAACATTGGTGGCTGGTACCCTAAACTACACTCAAAAGGCGAGAGGCCCGTGGACGACATTGGCAGCGAGTTATGTGCGTACTCAACCCATGAGATTTGTTGGCTCCAGGAGCAGGGATTCTGAGACACCAAACACAACGCTTACTCTAAATCCTGGTTAGCCCGCTCCGTCTGGCCGTTGCTCTGAGAATGAAAACCAGAGGAAAGACTAACACTCGCCCCCGGTAACCGACAAAATTCTCTCCAAAATTTGGACACGAATTGGGGTCCCCTGTCGGAAACCATGTCTAACGGGAGGCCATGAATGCGAAAGATGTGATCAATGACAGCAACCTCTGTCTCCTTGGCAGAGGGTAATTTAGGCAAGGGAATAAAATGGACTGCCTTCGAGAACTGGTCCACTATAGTCAAAACAGCCCTGGGATGGCGGTAGGGTGGTGACAAAATCTAGCGCAATGTGGGACCAGGGTCTCGAAGGGACTAGGGTCTCGAAGGGACTGACAGCGGTTAAAAAAAGCCCCTCAGGAGATCGATTGGAAGTCTTGCAACTGGCACAAACAGAGCAGGCCAAAACAAAACTCTGAATGTCATGAGCCATAGATTGCCACCAGAATCGCTGCTTGACCAAAAACATGGTTCGATTTACCCTTGGATGACAAGTGATGCTGGAACCATGACTCCATCTGATAATGACTGTCTGGTGACAGACAGACCTCCCTGAGTGTGACAACTTTCAGGTGATAGAAAACCCTGAGCTTCCTCCAACAATTGAGAACAACCACAATAACTCAATCCGTGACCTAAAAGAAAATCCAGAAAAAAAGACAAACGTGCCACAAACTCCAACTAAACTTAAAGTTTATTTATTCAAAGGTATGGAACAAAATTTGCCCTCTGAAATGTTTCAATAAACTACGACAACCATGGACCCATTACTTCTAGTTGCCCTCTCCGCTTTATGTGCCAGCATGTCTGAGCAATAGGGAGCCGGCGTATGATGTGTGTGTACTTAAAACTATTTGCAAAAAGTGCATATTCAACATAACGTGCAAGGTATTCTTTCACCACGAAGACCAAACCAGCCAAACACCAGACTGTTACTCCTGTAACTGTAACATTTTATATCTAAAAAGGAACAACAGTTCAGTCATGCCAGTAACGTCAGAAGGGGAACCATAGCAAAAGCTGTCTTTCAAGGTGTAAGTACAGAATATTATAAAAGGCTGCCAAACACACCCGTTCAGGAACTTCTGGCTGGTAACATCAGTCACAGCCTCAACCTAAACATTTTGAAAGTGATTTACCATGAAATCAAGAAAGCCATGCAGTAACATAACTACATTCTCCTGGAAACTCAGGTCACCCAATCCATAATCCGACACTGTGACACTGCATCTTATTTGACACCTGGGTATGTCCAACATTTCCAGGTGGATCCTTTTAGGGCTCACCTGTATACAGAAACCAGTATAAGCATACTGCCGAATTAGCTGAGAGACAGATCCCTCGTCACCCTTGACCTGGATGCCACTGGGAGTGTTATTTCGAAAATTCCACATAAAAACCCATCCTGTTCCACGCTCTTACCTTGCCAAGTAAAGTAAGAGACAATCCTTCACTTTCAGTATGTGAGATGATATCAAGCGAGCATTCCATTCCTCTAATAACTTTCTGGCTAATGCATTTTCTTCTTAAACTGTCAAAATACACCAGTCAACAAATCAGTGGAGACTGATTACAGCCGGGCTCTTACGCAGGCAGTTATTTTGGCTTTTAATAAAGAAAGCATGTTGGTCTTTTTGCCATGTGCCAAAAGTAAAAAACCTGGGCAGATATAAAATCAGCAACAGTTTTGCACCTGTGTGCAGCTCACATCATTAAAGCTGTCCAAATGAAGACAGGTGATAAAGGGCTGCAAAATATGGTTACATATGTCTTGGCAGGATGCAAATCACTATTTATCTGGATGATGCCCTTGCCAATTTTAGACCATTCTGCATGGTTTTTCTTGCAAGTCATAGAGGGCCTCATTACAAATAAAGATGCCATTCTTCAGGACAGAACAGAGATGGATGAAAATCTCATGCAATTGATGAACAATTCATCAAAAACAATTGCTGGTGGTTCTCAAAACTTTTCAGAAAGTTCTATGAAGATGTCATGGCTGTCTTGGATGATAAAGAACAACATCAGAGTAGTGAAAATCCTTATTATTTTCCAGATGTAATCACATTCCTTCTGGACAGTTACATGGGGATCTATCCACTTTGGAGAGGGTTCTACTAGGAGATCTGAAAAGATATGCATGTGACGTGACAGTCACTACTTCCTTCAGTAGAAAACTACAAAACAAGAGACACAAACTGTCATGTGGAAAAATGGTTTGACATTGTAAAAGCATCCATTCTTTAAAAAAAAAAAACTGGCTAGCACAAACATCCTTGAAGGGGCATTGCAGGGAATACATCATGAGGAACAATCTTCCAGAAGATATCCTCATTAGACATAAGCTGTCAGGTCATGTGGCATTTGCAGAGGAGAGGTGGGGAAAACAGACAAAAAAAAAAAAAAAAAACAACAACATAAAAGTGCTGGTAAATCACACTTTTACAGAGCTTCACCTCAAATGCCCACACCTGGGGTCCAAAGAACAGCACAGACCTTTTTTACCTTTTTATATGTAACTACACTATGGGAATGTCAAGCTACTGGACAGGTCATACAGGGCACATATTAAGGCTGTCCATTACAGATTTGATATGACGTTAAGACATGAAGAATTTCTGACTTTGCAACTCCATAACAGACTATGTGGAGAAGTGCACTTTCCTATAATATTTAAGTACTTTTTCAAATAATCAACAGTACACCAATTATTTTTCATTAAGTGTGTCTTAGCAATTGAGAAACTGTAATACATTTGTCTATTATTTACAGTTTCTCATTTGCTAAGACACACTTAATGAAACTGGGACCCACTTGATCTTCATCATCACCTTCTTAGCACAGCAGATGTTTTCTCTTGCAAATGTCTTAACACTTTTTCATTTCTTTCAAGTCAAGTCATCTTCATTTATGTAGCGCTTTTCACAATACATATTGTTTCAAAGCACATTTCACACATTTTTCACACCCTTTGTCAAAACAGTTAGCACAGATCTTCACTATGTTGAACAAAAGGAAAACATCTGTTGCAGTTACATGCAACTGGAATACTTTGCTTTATGCAACCTGGTCTCATGGAAAGACGTACCAGTGAGAACGTTTTCGCGAGTCGCTAAAATACGTACCAATACGTACATATCACAGCAGTTTCCAACAGAAATGAACACTAGTAAAACAGCAAGCGCTTTTAATCGTTTTCATAGAGTTACGATTACAGGGTCAGATTACGGATTAATAAAGACTTGTTTCTACGTCTCCTTGCACAATATGATGTTATAACTTCAAAACACTTTTTACCAAAGTGCACGATTTGTAAACAAATATATTTTGGCCTTTGCGTCGGTTAACCAGCTCTATATGTTTCGCTTTTCTGACATAAGCTTGCTCGGTAGGTCAGCTGATATGGAGTTGGACTTAGGAGGAAGCCTTCGTTACGAATCCCGTGAAAAACGAGTCATGGTAAAAAAACCTCAAAAGATAAAACGGCACAATTACGGATGTTTTTTATGTCACATTTGCTTTTGTTAACACTATCGAGTAGGTTTAGGTGTAGTGTTGGTGGTACATTATTTAAAAAAAAAATAATGGGAGCACTACACTTTTAGCACCACTCACCGGACAAAATTTCAAATCAGAACTGCGGTGATTCGTATTAAAAAAACACAACGTCATAAAAACGTACCATATTCACGCTTATCTGTTCCGGCTAAAAAATGAACATGCTTTTAGCGCCACTCAGTGGACATTTCACATTGAAGCTGCAGTAATAAATACGTATTGGTATGTATTTTGCGACTCGTGAAAACATTCCCACAGGTACATTTTTCTAATGAAACCAGGCTCGCATTATGAATTTGCCTTTTCTCTTAGAGAATAATGGAGCTTGAAGCTGAAGGGGCACATCACAAATTCAATCAAACGGATAAAGCCAGCTTCAACCTCCAAAGTGAGGAGACGTAGGAGGAACATCACTTGGCAGAGGGTCACTGTTACAGTGGCAATATCACCATATTTGCAGCCATCTCCAATGATGGTGTCCTTTGCCACATACCAACTATCGGCCCATACAATACAGAACACCTCATCACATTTCTTGATGCACTGAATGAAAGACTGGTTCGCAAAGATCTCCTTCTTCTGGCTTAACACCCTGGGATGCCCCACTGAATCAATTACGGACGGCGCTGTGTCTACTTCGACACTGTCAGTTAAACCAAGCCAACCTGGTGGAAATTGAACAGTCAAGTCATCTTCACCTCGACAAGCTAAAAGACCTAAGCTTTCTGCACCTACTTCATCACCTGCTCTCTGCTTCGAAACTGAACATCCTTATGCTGTTCTAGTCAGAGCCGTACAAGGACTGTCCGATAGAGTTAAAAGCTTCAAAATCAGGCTGGGACTTTTTGAGTCTGCTCATATGGGCCCTGCATTTTCTATGCCCTCAACATCTTCTGGCAACCCATCAGCTATTTCTGAGCCCAATTACGGCTCAGTCTATGTCTTCCACCACACCAGCATCGGCTCCATCAACATCGCAATCCTCATTGTAAGATGCCGTTGCTTCACCTTCTACACCACATTACATTACCTCGGCTATTCCAGCTAAAGTTTGTGGTAGACGTTTTGTTCCCCAAGCTGCTGCCATTGTCTCACCAAAAATGAGATTGATATCCTTATCTTGTCCAATCTCACTGCTTTGCTGCTTCCATCACCAGCTAGCAATCGACAAATGGTTGACTGTGGCAACGTGGCAGTTTTTTTGAAAACTACAGATCCCGGTAAGGTGTTGTGTAACACCCACTCATCAGAAGTATACAATATCATCAGAAGTATAACAATATTAGCTAAATGCTTGACTTAATGCCACAGGAAGTACCTAAAACTTTCAATACGCTGAGCCAGATCAATGGGCCAATCAGAAGATTGAAGGAGGCAAAGCACACACAACACACAAGTTTGAGGTTTTAGATTTTTTCTTTTGACTCTTATATATTTTTAAATTATTTAAGTGTTGATGTAATGAATGGTAAATAATAAAGGACAAAAGATAAATCAAATGAAATGTCAAACTCTTAACAGAAAGGGAAAAAAAATACAATATAATCAACCTTAATGAAGTTCTTATTTGAAAGAAATTGATAAACCCAAATAAATAAATAAATAAATTCTTCAACAAAACCAACCGTCTTTCTTGTCTCTTTGGTTGATAAATTCCCTTTTTCTATTTTTTATTACAGGCTTTGGTTCGAAATGCTTGGTTTCTCTCATTTAAATATGCCTATTTGTTGTAAATTAATACGTTTAGTATTGATTTAAAGCTTTAATTTTATGGACTTTTCTGTAGTTTAAACCGCTTGAAATGCAAACTCAAATCAGTATTTTAACCCAGATGACTCAATCAGAGTAACCATTCACATGAATTTACCTCAAAATATACTAATAATATATATATATATATATATATATATATATATATATAAACTAAATAACACTTCTTATCAAAGGTATATATAAACAAAACAAACTGTAAATAAGATCACAAAACTGCAAAAATAAAGGTTATATACATCAGTCCATTCAATGAATTCAGTTCAGAAAAATATACCTCAATCCATCAGGGTTTAAAAGGAGAAAAGTGATGATACCATAAGTGGGTGAGAAGTCGTCGAAGATCCAAATTCAGTCTGGGGGGCTCGCCATCTTTCTTTTCCATTAGCGCGGCTTGATGAATCCACACCATGCACGTAAATCACAGAAGAAAAACTTCGATTCCTCTGAATTAACAGTGTTTTTTTTTTTTTAATCTTTTCTCCAAATTACACCACGAACTACATCGATGACTCCACTAACTTAAGCTCGACGCTCCAGATTAACAAGGCCATAACAGGTAAGCTGATATGTAAAAATTTCAATTTGATATGTAATTTAACTTTAAATAAATTTTATCTGCTCTGTTTAGTCCTTGTACAAAAGTTCTTAAGTTATTTCACTAAATTAAATCGTTATTTTATCTCAATCACGTGTTTCTCTTCTCTATTGGTCTCGTCTGCGTCTCAAAGTGGGCAGAGTCAACATCGCTGCTGATCACACTAAATTGGACAATTTACACCTGCAGTGCAGATTCCAACTCTAATTGGGTATATTTTACTGCAGTAATTTGCATATTACTAATATAAGTAATAAACATTTTATTTCTCTGAATTGTTTATCTCCGTGTCTTTTTTTTTTTTAATTAACAGTTTTACTAGAATGGTAAATATGCCACAACAAAAATTCTATGGACTGCAAATTAACTAATTTGAGCCTGGGTTACAGTTGCCTCAAGGCAACATAGTCTATTTTAGTTAGTTTTTAATAAAATTATACTTTTAAATGAACTTAAAAAAAATAATTCAAAATTAATTAAAATATTTATTGATATTGTTGTAGTGTCCAATTTTAAGCAGGACAAAAAACAAATATTTTTTTCCTTATTGATATCATATTGCGTACCATAGAGGGTAACTTGATGAGATTGACTTGATTTTAATAAATAGAATATTAATTACATTGTTAATGTAAAAATACAAAATTAGAATTGTATTTGGTTTCTTTTTTGATGTAATGTAATGTTCATTTAACAAGGAAAATGTGACAATGTTAAAAGTAACAATGAGTTTACATTTGATTTATAAAATATAAAAATAAATAAAAAACTGAGGTCATTATTTGCCTTATTTCAGAACACCACTGCACACCACTGATTATGGATATATTATGTACATATACTGTGTTGTTTTATAGATAAAATATTAATATTTTATTTACTAGCAAGGAAAAACTTACATCTATTTCTTTGACTGTAATCACGCCTACTCCACCATTTTAACACTATTTTTTGGCTGGAGCAATATTTCTTGTTCATCATTACAAAATGCACATTTATCATTCATTTAAATCTTGTTGGCGTGCAAGACCTGTATCTTGGGGTTGGCACTTTTGACTGTCTCATGCTGTTGTGTGTGTTTTTCAGGATCCTTTGACTCTCTATATGAAATGGGAGAGATGCTTGGAGCTTATGGCTCTGTACATGAAGGAACTAGAAAAATGGATAAAAAAAACAAGTATGTTGCTCTTTCTGCATAAACCAAACTTTTTGTCTCTTGTTCAGTTTTTATAATGCTAAGAACTTCAAAGAATTTCAACCCAAACTGACTGGGAAAAAAAAAAAAGTGTAATACTTAAGGTTTAGTCACAAGCTCTTTTTAATACTTCTCATTGGCTAAATATTTGCAAAACCCACATACAGACGTAAAGTACAACCAATAGCATTGATTTTTAAAAAATAAAACAAAAATGATGAAATATAGAGATACCAGGTTTCCACGATGAAACATTCACATTTGTAGCTTTTATTTTAATTATTTAATTTTTGGGGGATCAGATTCCAAGTGATGTCACAGACTGAAACAATATATTTTTCAGTTCAGAAGGTAAGGTATATCTTCAAATCAATGTCAGAAGGATTGCGGTTGGTTTATATCATTCATACTGACAAACAAACTTAGTGGACGAAAGTTAAGTATTCAAGTACAAACGCATTTTGCACTATAAACAATAGGCAAATACACACAGCTACTTGAAACTAAAGACTCCACAGAGGACATCATGTCTGAAAACTTATCAGAGAAGGAGCTGAAACCATCTTGTAGTAATGCTGTGTCAGCTGAGAGAAAGCCAACAGAGGATTTTGTCATTTTCTTTTTTTAGCGGGCATATTACAAATCTATGAGTCGAGAGGCACATATAATATAAATACTTCAACAACCTTCACCTTATGAGCATGTCATTCAGACTGGTTTCTCATGTCTTGCTCCATCCGACGTCTAGCTCATTTTGGTTGTGATATATAGTCATTCCACTGAAACCTTGAAGGTACTGCTCTGATTTCAAGGTGTTTCACAATTCCACCAGTAAGTGACTGCTTAAAGTCCTCTTCTTCAAAATGCTCCCCACAGACGAAAGTGTTTCCTTGTTTAATAACAAAATTTTTGCTTTCTTTGCGTTTGATTGCTTGAACCCACCTCTTACAAAGTTCAGCATCTTTTGGAAATTCATGTAAAGACAAATCCAGACATTTTCTTTTAGAATTTAAACAAAACAGAACACTGCAGTGGCAATTGCTGTTCTTCACCGTCGCCGCCATTGTTTACCCAACTATAACGACTTCCCGCTTCTTAACGCAGAAGTGCGAAAAGGGTCCATTCAACGCATTTGGACCAGTCCGTCATCTGAATTTGAACATTACCAGTGATAACGACTGGTCTTTTTCATATGCTTATGTGGAGTTTAAACATCATCATGATGCTGTAAATGTGCAACAGTCTCTGAATTTTTCTGGGATCTATGGCCAACGAGTGTTAAAGCATATCTGCTGAGGCTATAAGGAATGCTACAAAGGCTTACCAGGCAAGGCTGGCAGATTGAATAACCAGGCCGGAATGAACCGATCCCAGAGTCATGGGGAAGACTACTTGCAAATCGTATGATATGGTTTTTCACAGAGCCACAAAACGTGGCTGTCATTGGTAGTGGTTTTAGGATACATCTTGATAAGAAACAGCCATGGGATAACAGCTATAGAGTTTAAGTGGTCTTTTTAAATTTGCTGTGAAGTCCAACCTCTAAAGTCTAACCACTTCCTTTAACATCTTCTCAGTTGTGAAGCCCTAATCTGCCAAGGCTTACCAGGCAAGGCAGGCAGATTGAAGGACCAGGCCAGAATGAATCGATCCCGGAGTCATGGGGAAGACTACTTGCAAATCGTATGACACGGTTTTTCACAAACCCACAAAACGTGGCTGTCATCGGTGCGGTGGTTTTAGGATACATCTTGATAAGAAACAGCCATGGAATAACAGCTATAGAATTTTCAAATGGTCTTGCTGTGAAGTCTAACCTCTAAAGTCAAGATACTTCCTTTAACATCTTCTCAATTGTGAAGCCCTTATCTGCCAAGACTTACCAGGCCAGAATGAATCGATCCTGGAGTCATGGGGAAGACTACTTGCAAATCCTATGACAAGTTTTTTCACAAACCCACAAAATGTGGCTGTCATCGGGCGCCGGTGGTTTTAGGATACATCTTGATAAGAAACAGCCATGGAATAACAGCTATAGAATTTTCAAATGGTCTTGCTGTGAAGTCTAACCTCTAAAGTCAAGATACTTCCTTTAACATCTTCTCAATTGTGAAGCCCTTATCTGCCAAGACTTACCAGGCCAGAATGAATCGATCCTGGAGTCATGGGGAAGACTACTTGCAAATCCTATGACAAGTTTTTTCACAAACCCACAAAATGTGGCTGTCATCGGCGTGGTGGTTTTAGGATACATCTTGATAAGAAACAGCCATGGAATAACAGCTATAGAATTTTCAAGTGGTCTTGCTGTGAAGTCTAACCTCTAAAGTCAAGATACTTCCTTTAACATCTTCTCAATTGTGAATGACATACGGCGCGTTTACGTTCCCTAGCGCACACAACGTCAACACCTGTCTGAGAGTAAGAACAGCATGTCAGCCTCTGATAAGTTTTGGATCCTGAGAAAGAGAATGCATTTGTAATATTGGGTCTGTTCATAAACTCTTTAAGGGACAGCAGTCCAATATTCCTACTGAAATCACTGAAAAGATCAGCCAGTACCTTCTCTTTCAGGCTGACTGCTATTCTCATGCAATACATTAAAAACTCATCAATGAGTTCCAGTGATCTCTGGGGACTTGGAGTTGGGTCTGCCTCAGCATCTCTCTCAGCCTTTGTCCAGTATGCCCGATTTTCTGCTGATGGTGCAACAGAATCCCAGAAACTCTGAATGTTTACTCAGATGAAAACTGTGTATAAAACCTGAAGTCATCATCTGTTCTGCAAAAGTGGTTGATGGCAAGAGGATGCTGGGAAAGGTACTTGTGCTTTTAGCTCACAGATCTTGCTAGTTGAATTTTATAGGTTGTATTTTTAAACAGAATGAATATTTTGGAAGTGAAATCTGAAAGTTGAATATAAATTATTGAATTTTTAATAATGAAAATGTTTGTGAAATATTTTGAATTGAAATATTCACAGCTTAAATATATGACCATGTTGAATGCAAGCCTTGAAAATACAATGCATCAAAATGCAAGCACAGTTAATTTAATGCATTTTTTTTTTTTTTTTTTCAATTAGTGCAATTCAACAAGCTTTCTATTTTAAAAACATTATTTGGCATTAATTTACTTCCATAATCTAATGACTGAAGAAGTGGCAAGAGCCATCATTTGGCAAATCGTGCATGAAACATGGCATTTATCATAATGACACACATGGCGACAACATTCTCATCCACCCGGATGCAATGAAGATAAAGTTTATAGAGTTTGGCAACACATTTCTCAGCAAAGAAACACGTGAGTTGGCTTTCTGAACACATATCAAATAAACACTTATTTACTACACTTCACTGATGATGCTTTACTAAACACTAGAAAATGTATTGTTTACAGGAAGAGAAGAAACTGAGTTTTCCACTTTGGACAGAGAGGAATCTATATCGGAAGAAACTGTAAAACGTGAACTATGCTGGATGGGTTCATTGAAAATCTGGTATACTCCACAGGTTCGTTAGCGCGGCCGCCATTTTGGGGTGAAAATGCCAACTGGACAACAGAATCCATCACATCTTATGCACCCAAAATCGGCGAATCTCACAGCCCAATTAGGAACGCAATAGAAAATTTATTAAATTAAGTCGTCAGTAAATTTGATGACACCTACAGTAAATGTTGTAAAGTCTTATATATGTTTTATGTTATCAGTTGTGGAATCAAACCATTAAGTACACATTTGACGTAACATAGCCTACTTTGTTGTCCATTTTATGCAACTTTACACATTACTATTAATAGTAAATTAAAAAATATTAACATTAAGATCATCATGTCTATAGCGTGATCCAGGGGATTAAAATGTACATTATATATTTCAGACCTAGTGGAGTAATAGTAAGTTACTAATTCTCCACAAGGTCTGAAATATATATTGTACAGTTTTAATCCCCTGGATCACACTACAAATATTATCATCTTATAGAACATGATGCACTGCTGTGTCTGTTCTCCCATAATTCCCACTTTTGGACACAATGGCTGTGATTACATAGTCTTGCTTTAACAGACATTAATATAAAACAACACTGCAAAAACAGTTTACTGTCAAGCTGTTATATTCATGTTATATATTTATTGTCCAACAATCCCTATTTTTCTGATGCATGTCCTTAATTTCATATGTTGGTATTACTTCAGTGTTTATAATGCTAAAACTTGAACTTTCTAGAGAGCAAACGTTTTGTGAAAAAACGTGGAAAATTTAAACACAAAGTCTGAAAAAAAATTGTTAAAAGGATTTGATGATGAAATTGAATAAAAGCTGAATAAATAAGCTTTCCACTGATGTATGTGTAGTACTCTCTTTAACAATAACCGAGAGTGTGAGAGAAGAGACTCTGTGTTATTCAAGTGGTCCTCTGTGGGTTTTTTCTTAATTCTGAATAAAAATAAAAATAAATATACATTAACAAATAAATATAATAATAAAAATATTTCAGACTCTCTCACACAGTTCTTTCACACAGCAGATGATAGATACACTAACAGACTTTTCTATAATAACTATACCAAAATCATTAATAAAACAAACACCCAGTTGAACTAAAAGAGTACATGCCAAAACATTTGAATAACAGTTCCTTTTCTGAAATTTGATCATTTTTAATAACCTTTAACAATAAACAATAGTGAGAGAGACAAGACTTTGGCTGCGTCCAAAATCGTGTACTTAAATTTACTTCACTTCCAATTGGTGTTGTGATCTTTAAAAATCCGCATGACGCAACAAATGCCCTAGAGGCTCTGAATTTGTCTGAGATCTTGGGTCAACAAGTGCACATTGAGATTGCAAGGGCCGAAGAAAGCGTCTTCCAGTCATGGGGAAGAAGACGTGCAGATTCTGTGAGAACAGTTTTCACAACAGTTTGGAGCAGCCCACAAGCCATGGCTCTCATCGGCCTGCTGATTCTAGCAGACATATGCATAAGAAGCGGCAGGAGTGCAGTTTTACGATTTATGATTGGGAGATTTGTTGGCGAACTGTACTCCAGTCTCTAAAGTCAAGATACACTTCAGGCCGTGTTTATCAAAGATGGACACCAGCCTAGTGGCGCTGGAGCACCACTTGTGGCTTAATCTCAATGAGGTTTAGGATGCTGACGGGTCGAGAGGCATATATAATGTACATGCTTCAACAGCCTTCACATTGCAAGCATGTCATACAGATATATGACTGCTTTCTGATGAAAGATCAAGCTGTCTTAATTATGGGAATACGCTCGTAACTATGTGACCTTTTAGTTCACTGAAGAGAACAGATCTTCTGACTGAAGAAGTGGCAAAAACCATCATGTGGCAAATTGTGCATTGAATATGGTGTTCATCATAATGACAACATTCTCATCCACCCGGACGCAATGAAGATAAAGTTTATAGATTTTGGCAACGCATTTCTCAGCAAAGAAACACGTGAGTTGGCTTTCTGAACACATTTCAAATAAACACTTATTTACTACAGTTCACTGATGATGCTTTACTAAACACTAGAAAATGTATTGTTTACAGGAAGAGAAGAAAGTTTTCCACTTTGGACAGAGAGGAATCTATATCGGGAGAAACTGTAAAACGTGAACTATGCTGTTTGATGGATGAGTTCATCAAAAATCTGGTACCGTCCACAGGTTCGGTAACGTGGCCGCCATTTTGGGGTGAAAATGCCAACTTGACAACAAATTCTTAAGCACCCAAAATCGGCAAATCTCACAGCCAAATCAGGAACGCAATAGAACATTTATTAAATTAAGTTATAAGTAAATTTGATGACACCTACAGTAAATGTTGTAATGTCTTTAATATGTTTTATGTTACGGAATCCAACCATTAAGCACACATTTGACGTAACATAGCCTACTTTGTTGAGTATTTCCATTTTATGCAACTTTACACATTACTATTCATAGAAAATTGATAAATTAATAATTACTAAAGTTAAGATCATCATGTCTGTAGCGTGATCCAGGGGATTAAAACGTATAATATATATTTCAGACCTAGTGGAGTAATAGTAACTAATAAACTCCACAAGGTCTGAAATATATATTGTACAGTTTTAATCCCCTGGATCACACTACAAATATGATCATCTTATAGAACATGATGCACTGCTGTATCTGTTCTCCCATAATTCCCTCTTTTGGTCACAAAGGCTGTTATTTGTTTACATAGTCTTGCTTTAACAGACATTAATATAAGACAACATTGAAAAAACAGTTCACTGTCAAGCTGTTATATTCCTGTTATATATTTATTGTTTAACATTTCCTATTTTTCTGATGAATGTCCTTAATTTAATTTCATATGTTCATATTAATTAAGTTTTTATAATACCAATACTTGAACTTCAAAGAATTTTAACCCAAACTGACTGGGTTTCTAGAGAGCAAACGTTTTGTGAAAAAAAAGTGGAAGATTTAAACACAAAGTCTGAAAAAAAAAAAAAAAAAATTGTTTTTGATGATGAAATTGAATAAAATCTGAATAAATAAGCTTTCCACTGATGTATGTGTAGTACTCTCTTTAACAATAACTGAGTGTGAGAGAAGAGACTGTGTGTTGTTCAAGTGGTCATCTGTGGGGTTTGTTTTTCCCTTAATTCTGAATAAATAAATAAATATACATTAACAAATAAATATAATAATAAAGAAAATATTTTGCTCTTACACAGTTCTTTCACACAGCAGATGATAGATACACTAAAGGGGGTCGCACACCGGACGCGAAGCTCAGCGCCGCGCCACGTCTTTAAAATTCGAACGCATTGTTTTCAATGAGTGTACGCACACCGGCGGCGACATTCGGCGGCGCCCAGCTACGACTCAGGAAGTTGTTCAAAATCCTGCCGCGCCACAGAGCGCCATGTACATTGTTTTACATTAAATTTATATTATATTTATCTCAAATCGTCGTTAATGTACATACTGACTTCACCCTGTGCTGCAAGATACATCAGTTTTACATTCTTAGTTTAACAGCTTGAATAAAATCTAAAAATGTATAATAAACGTAGCCTTTTCTTTCATTTTGCTCTGTTGTGTCATTTTTCCATGTACACTAACCTCAGTGCGAAATATTAAAGCATAGGCATATGTAACGTTTCCCCGTCGACTTAAAACTCACCCATCGTGCAGCTCTTCTATCAGGAGTCAATTCAAAATTGAGCTCGAGCGTATATAATGTGCGCGGCCGGTGTGCGATACCTGTGAGTTGTCCGAGACGTGACGCCGCGGCGCTGAGCTTCGCGTCCGGTGTGCGACCCCCTTAACAGATTTTTCTATTATATAACTATACCAAAATCATTAATAAAACAAACACCCAGTTGAACTAAAAGAGTACATGCGGAAACATTTGATTAACAGTTCCTTTTCTGAAATTTGATCATTTTTAATAACTTTTAATAATAAATGAGCGTGACAGAGACAAGACTTTGTTGTCAAAAAATGCAGCTGTTCATTGCAAACTCATTATAATTAAAGTTACTTAAAAAAGCAAAAGTAATTGAAAACATATATACTGTATGTAAATGAATAAATTGATTAAATAAATAAATAAAATGATTCCTCTTAAATTGAAAGAAGAAAATGATTGAACCGTTTGAGCGGTTATTGCAGACATTACACAGACTGATGAAGCAGCTCAACGTCTTGTGTTTCTTAGCATAATAATAATAATAATAATAATGTTTTATTTATAAAGCGCCTTTCCCAAGCTCATGGTCACTGTACAAGGAGATAATACACACACAGCATCAGTACTGTAAGAAAAGATTTTAGTTGTGATTTGAATGAGGAAATAGTGGCAGTGTCACAAAGAGTAAGTGCAGAAAGAGAATTCCGTTGAGGAGAGACAAAAACTATGTACAGAAAGCAGTTTTAAGTCAGATGACCAGAGAGAGTGAGGAGGAAGACATTCAAAAGTTAACAGTTTTATCCTTATTTATGGAATTCTTGTTTAAACACGTAAAGCCACAATGAGGCCTGTGGCTCAACGCCATCCCAATTAAAAAACAAAAGCGAGTTTTCGTTTGAACAAGATTGTCTGGTATATCATAGCTGACTTTGACCTGGTTGTAGTCAACTCTTGTGTGTGGGACGTGTCCAGGTACAGCCGTGAATGGGCCTGGAAGTACAAAGAAAACCTTAACAAGTTCTTCGGGAGGCTAAAGGCCATTTATGGAGTCTGGTTGTGTGGAAAATGACCATACCCCTGGGAAAGAAGATTATGGGAAGTTTCCTGGTGCTGGAGCATTTTGTGCAGGCAGTTAGAGTAGAACTGGCAAACAATGTGAGAGGCAGAACTGGAAAATAGCAACATAAAACATGAGATGATATAAAGAGTTTGTGATGTACACTGAAGTGAAGCACTACATTGAGAGTGGCTTTTACCATCGGGACATAATCAAAAGAGGCAGACACGTAGTTTGGCAATTCCGCTCTAAATGCCTAAATTTCCCACAAGTTTCTATACCACTTCTTAAGGTTCTCTTTGTACTTCGAGGCTAAACTTAAATATGTGTCTCTTTAAACAAGAACTCCATAAATAAGGATAAAAAAATGTAAAGGAAAGTCTCTTCTCATATGTTCCCTGTGTCCTTGTGAGATCTTTTGTGTTACTTCCCTTTTCCTGTTGAATTGTTACCAATTAGTCCTGTGATTTTGTCTATTGCCAATCTTTTTTTAATTGTGTATACAGCAGTATTTTTGGGTGGATATGGAAAATTTTTATCAGAGGGAAAATATATTCTTGTAAAAAAAAAAAAAACATATATATATATGTGTGTGTGTGTCTGTGTGTTAGTAATATATAATGTATTTATTATACGTATATTATGTACATATGTATATATTGTGGCGTTTTATTGTTTTAATATTAATGTGTTGGTATTTTATTGATAAAATATTATTTTATTTTACTAAAAAGGAAAAATTTAGATCCATCTCTTTGACTGTAATCATACTACTCCACCATTATAACACTTTTTTTTGGCAATGTTTCCTATTCATAATTTATCATTAATTTAAATCTTGTTTGTAGTTATTTTCCACCTTTGAAATAAATTAAGAGTAAAACAGATCTGCAAACCTCCTGGGATTTCTTTGTATAATACACTGAAAAATCCAATAAGTTGAGAGTACTTAAAATTAATGTAAACACTGATTACCTCCAAAAAAAAAAAAAAAAATAAGCAACTCAAAAATTTTAAGTAATCAAAAATGAGTAACAAGTCAAACTTAAAAATAAAAAGAAACTGCATCACAGCCCATTCTCAACCAAACCACAGGCTCTACTTTTCACCACGATGGTAACTCTAAAAATTTCAGCATCACAGAAACACATTTAAATACCAAAATAACAGAACATTAAACAATAACACATCTTCCCCAGTATTAATCCTGTGCAAAAACACACAAAATAACACTCAATTCCAACATTTATTCTCCCTTACAGTGTGTGACACAAAGCATGCTGGGAACTTGAAATCTGCTGCAACTCAGTTTAATGTTGAATGGATTCTTCTGATAACACAGACATGACATGGATGACGTGACTTTATATCGCTCAGTAAACTTAAAAATAATAATTTAAGTATAAGGGTTTACTCAAAAAGTCTTTGATAACTGATAAAGCTAATCTAATTGCTCAGCTCAACAATTTCCTGAATAACTCTTTCAGACAACATAATAATATTGCTTGTGTAACAGGTATTGATTATAACTTGTTTTTTATTGTGTATTTCTCAGACAAAATCATATTTTTCTGTTGGAAATTAATATAAGGATGTGAGAAAAGAAAAAGTTTTTAAAAAAAGTATTTCTTTATGAGTTTTGCGTTCGTCGCTGTTCTGACGTCATCGGCGCGTGGCGCGTTCGCGCTGTAATCCGCGGGAGGTCTGAGCAGAGCGAGGTATGCATTTTGTTCTCGCTTGTTGAAAAGTGTGTTTAAAGTGAAATAATTAATTAATTAATCAATCTGTGTTTTGTTAAGATGTAAATTAGTATGCATGAGCATGTTATCTTTCCTTTAAAGCCGTTTTATTTGTAAAAGTGAAATTTTAACCGAGTGAATGCAGTGTGACGTTGTATGTTGGTGTGAAAGTTATCCTGTGAAGCGTGACTTATTTCTTTTCTGTGTTTGAATGTTTGGCAGGAGCAGGCTTGTGTATCCTTGCTAAAATAAAAGTAGGCTATTAATTTACTTAAAAAAAAAAATCATACTGATGACAACTTTTTGTCAATTTCTTTTTTTAGCGGGAATATTTTAAATCTATGAGTGGAGAGGCACATATAATGTCAGCCTTCACCTTATGAGCATGTCATACAGATATATGACTGGTTTCTGATGAAAGATCAATGCGTCTTAATTATGGAATATGCTCATAACTATGTGACCTTTTAGTTTATTGAAGAAAACAGAGATCTTCTGACTGAAGAAGTGGCAAAAGCCATCATCTGGCAAATTGTGCATGGATCATGGTGTTTATCATAATGACAACACTCTCATCCACCCGGACGCAATGAAGATAAAGTTTATAGATTTTATCAACACATTGCTCAGCAAAGAAACACGTGAGTTGGCTTTCTGAACATATTTCAAATTAATACTTATTTACTACACTTCACTGATGATGCTTTACTAAACACTGTGAATGCCAGCAGAGGCAGCGAAAGGAGGGGGCAGGCAACCAAAAACTATATTAATAGTGCCCATGCTGACAAGATGTGCCAATCAGGCCCACCGACAGAACTAGAACGGCTGCAGACCCAGAGAGCTTACAAGTTATATAAATTATAGTAAACTGAATAAAAGTTGAATAAATAAGCTTTCCATTGATGTATGTGTAGTACTCTCTTTAACAATAAACAAGAGTGAGAGAGACAAGACTTGGTGTTATTCAAGTGATCTTCTGTGGTGTTTTTTTTATTTTATTTTTTTATAAATATAGTATTCAATACCATGAAACAAATGCAGTTTTTTTTTAAAACTCTGAATGAATAAATATACATAAATAAATATAATAATAAAAATATTTCAGACTCTCACACAGTTCTTTCACCCAGCAGATGATAGATACAGGTGCTGGTCATATAATTAGAATATCATCAAAAAGTTGATTTATTTCACTAATTCCATTCAAAAAGTGAAACTTGTATATTATATTCATTCATTACACACAGACTGATATATTTCAAATGTTTATTTCTTTTAATTTTGATGATTATAACTGACAACTAAGGAAAATCCCAAATTCAGTATCTCAGAAAATTAGAATATTGTGAAAAGTTTCAATATTGAAGACACCTGGTGCCACACTCTAATCAGCTAATTAACTCAAAACACCTGCATAGGCCTTTAAATGGTCTCTCAGTCTAGTTCTGTAGGCTACACAATCATGGGGAAGACTGATGACTTGACAGTTGTCAAAAGACGACCATTGACACCTTGCACAAGGAGGACAAGACACAAAAGGTCATTGCAAAAGAGGCTGGCTGTTCACAGAGA
Source organism: Hypophthalmichthys nobilis (assembly GCA_037950665.1). Classification (NCBI taxonomy): domain Eukaryota; kingdom Metazoa; phylum Chordata; class Actinopteri; order Cypriniformes; family Xenocyprididae; genus Hypophthalmichthys; species Hypophthalmichthys nobilis. The sequence continues at coordinate 24,519,091 of CM075489.1, forward strand.
TCTGTATCCAAGCACATTAATAGAGAGGCGAAGGGAAGGAAAAGATGTGGTAGAAAAAGTGTACAAGCAGTACGGATAACCGCACCCTGGAGAGGATTGTGAAACAAAACCCATTCAAAAATGTGGGGGAGATTCACAAAGAGTGGACTGCAGCTGGAGTCAGTGCTTCAAGAACCACTACGCACAGACGTATGCAAGACATGGGTTTCAGCTGTCGCATTCCTTGTGTCAAGCCACTCTTGAACAACAGACAGCGTCAGAAGCGTCTAAAAAGGATAAGGACTGGACTGCTGCTGAGTGGTCCAAAGTTATGTTCTCTGATGAAAGTAAATTTTGCATTTCCTTTGGAAATCAGGGTCCCAGAGTCTGGAGGAAGAGAGGAGAGGCACACAATCCACGTTGCTTGAGGTCCAGTGTAAAGTTTCCACAGTCAGTGATGGTTTGGGGTGCCATGTGATCTGCTGGTGTTGGTCCACTGTGTTTTCTGAGGTCCAAGGTCAACACAGCCGTATACCAGGAAGTTTTAGAGCACTTCATGCTTCCTGCTGCTGACCAACTTTATGGAGATGCAGATTTCATTTTCCAACAGGACTTGGCACCTGCACACAGTGCCAAAGCTACCAGTACCTGGTTTAAGGACCATGGTATCCCTGTTCTTAATTGGCCAGCAAACTCGCCTGACCTTAACCCCATAGAAAATCTATGGGGTATTGTGAAGAGGAAGATGCGATATGCCAGACCCAACAATGCAGAAGAGCTGAAGGCCACTATCAGAGCAACCTGGGCTCTTATAACACCTGAGCAGTGCCACAGACTGATCGACTCCATGCCACGCCGCATTGCTGCAGTAATTCAGGCAAAAGGAGCCCCAACTAAGTACTGAGTGCTGTACATGCTCATACTTTTCATGTTCATACTTTTCAGTTGGCCAAGATTTCTAAAAATCCTTTCTTTGTATTGGTCTTAAGTAATATTCTAATTTTCTGAGATACTGAATTTGGGATTTTCCTTAGTTGTCAGTTATAATCATCAAAATTTAAAGAAATAAACATTTGAAATATATCAGTATGTGTGTAATGAATGAATATAATATACAAGTTTCACTTTTTGAATGGAATTAGTGAAATAAATCAACTTTTTGATGATATTCTAATTATATGACCAGCACCTGTACACTAACAGACTTTTTCTGTAATATATAATTATACCAATATCATTAATAAAACGAACACCCAGTTGAACTAAAATAGTAGACGCCAAAACAATTGAATAAGTTCCTTTTCTGAAATTTTATTATTTTATTAACCTTTAATAATGAATGAGTGTGAGAGAAACCAGACTTTGTGTTATTCAAGTGGTCCTCTGTGTTGTTTGAGAATGCTCCAGTCGTCATAACAACTCTCAACTGCCAACTGCCACTCCAAATTCAAAAAATGCAGCTGTTCATTGCAAACTCATTATAATTAAAGTAATTTAAAAAAAAAAAAAACTATAAATTATATATTTTACAAAATAAAATAAATAAAAATAATTCAATATTTTTGTGACCCATGTTTTGCAGGGTGGTCACATATGGCTTGTTAGTATAGGACAATATTTAAATGTACAAATGAAGTCCTTAGCAATGCATATCAACTCACAAAAATATTTTTTACAAAATATCTTTGTGGAACATGATCTTTAACATTGTATTATATAACAGAGTATTACCATGATTATTAATACTTTTTATTAATACAATAGTATAATAGACAATAGTATTTATTATTACTATATAAGATATATCTTTTACTGTGATAAAATAATTAAAAAAAAATAATAATTATGGCGGCGTGGTCAGGTTTTCCTTCTTTTTTTGTCTCGAGCTGATCACATGCCTGAAATTTCGAGTTATTGTTATAGTTGTCACTCAACTTTCACTGATTGTGATTCCTCTTAAATTGAAAGAAGAAAATGATTGAACTGTTTGAGCGGTTATTGCCGACATTACACAGACTGATGAAGCAGCAGCAGCAGCTCAACGTCTTGTGTTTCTTAACATAAGTTTTATTTATAAAGCACCTTTCTCAAGCTCAAGGTCAGTGTACAAGGCGATAATACATACACAGCATCAAACATAATGTTACAGGTCCCGGGCAATTGGGAGGACTGTAAGCAGTTTAAAATTTTAAGAGTTAGTTGTTGCTTTAACGGCCCTCTTTGTTGTCTTTTAGTATATATCATATATGTTATATATTTAAGTAAAACTTATATATTTACATGTAAATAGAACTAAACATATGTAAATAAAAAATGAAATGCATACAAGTAGTTTCATTTGTGACCCAAACTATATGTAGGGTGGTCACAATAAGTATGCATCATATAGATATACATATACAAGTTTACAGTAACTAAACAGCAGAACATGATCTACCATCCATTGTTGAGAGACAAAAACTACGTACAGTAAGCAAGTCAGATGACCGGAGAGAGCGAGGAGGAGAATAATAGTGCGGAAGATCAGATAAATAATAGGGAAGTCCGTGAAGACATTTAAAAGTTAACAAGAGAATGTTATACTGAATGCGGACAGAAACGTAACCAATGTAGATTATAGAGCAAAGTGTTAATGTGATGACTCTGAATTTTGAACATACTGTAATCTAGTGATTGTTTTAGCAGGCAGCCCAATAAGAAACGTGTTACAGTAGTCAAGACGAGACTTTCATTCACATTCTTTTATCGTTATTTATGGAAATCTTGTTTAAACACGTAAAGCCACAATGAGGCCTGTGGCTCAAGTCCATCCGAAATTAAAAAGCAAAAGTGAGTTTTTGTTTGAACAAGATTGTCTGGTATATCATAGCTGACTTTGACCTGGTTGTAGTCAACTCTTGTGTGGGATGTGTCCAGGTACAGCTGTGAATGTGCCCTGGAAGTACAAAGAGAACCTTAACAAGTTATTCTGGAGGCTAAAGGCCATTTGTTTATTCGTTTGTTTATGTGTTTGATTTTAAGATGGGTAGGAAGTTGCAGGATCAGGTCGTCCACACTTCCGTGGTAGAGGTCGGCCAGTACAGTGTATTGCTCGAAGTCTTTGCAGAGGAGAGTGAGGCTGCCATGTTGTTATGACAATCTCAACTACTACGGTTTCCACCTTCCTCTCAGCAGTCTGAATTTTAACAAAAATACAATTTACACTCAGGTTTACATCCACTTAAAAGCTCAATAAATGTATAATCCGCAGTCTAATGATTTGTACACACCAAAAGTGAATTTAATTATTTGTGCAAGTAGATTACATACAAAGTCAATGCAAAGACGTAAATTTGCAGCGGGCGACAAATAACAGTCACATGAGTTTTTAATAATGAAAGCAAATGAGCAAAAATGAGTGATTAAAACTCTTTAAAAAAGTTTAATTTATTGAATTGAATTTTATTAAATGATTTTCTTTTTCAATTTGTCCTTTCAGGGAGATATATCCTCTCCTTGTTAACAAGTCTCCCTCTTCCCCTGTCATGATGACCCCTGTCAGGATTGAGAAGGCATTTTTTGCAGCCAGGATGAAGAACATTGCACTCCCGTCCAGATTTCATGGAGGGTGTGTAATTTTAATTATATAAACCACACCCGTTTCAAAACAGTGGGCTGTCGCCGTCCAGTGGAGCCGTAAACGCTCTCTTACCACTAATGAGTGCAATGGTCGTTTTGAAAGATCTTACTGGTTTTGTGGCCAAGTCTCTTGTCATGGAGCCGAGTTTCATCTTCATTGAACAGGGCCACATAATAAGCAAAAGCTAGATCTGTCTAGAGCAAGCAAGGGATACTTGCTAAAAAGGAACGCAGTTGCCTTCTTCATGACAAAGCCGAGGGCAACGAAAAAGAGGATTGGCGAAAGAATGCAGCCCTGGTGGACGCCAGTAGTGATCTCAGAAACATCTGTGTACCCTGTGTTTTGAAAGACCCAATATTTTATTTGTGGACACCTCCTATGTCCATCTTTTTTAAGTGGTTCCTCTGACCTCTCAATATAGATAATGTTATCATCTCCATCAGGTGATTTGTTGCGATGTTTCTGTCCAGCAGTCACATTAAGTCCAATCGATTGAACAATTGAAACACCATCTCAGGTCTGAGCTATTATTTTTGCCTCCTTGCCAAAAGTACCATTAACTAGACTGTATTTAATGGCTATAGTCTACATGACATTTGTAAATTAATATCTTCAAAAAAAGATATGTATATCAGGTTCGGCTAACGGCCAAAATAAGTTGAAAAATATTGGTTCTTGGCAAAAATCCAAAATTGTGTACCCCAACTTCTAGAGAAGCAGCTGTGTTTTGCAATATATTTGTGTACCTTGAACGTTGTGTATGTGGAAGAATTTAGTTTCCACTCTCATTGATGAATGTCTTGAGGAGAGTGTCTGTGAAGTAGAGCTTCATTCTGAGGCATGTGCAGGATGGGGATCTGGCTTCCTTGGACCTCTGTCATCCTCACCGCTTGTATCTGCAGAATAAAATCCCAGCAGTTACATTGTGTTCCAGGTAAGTAATTCATGTCAAATCACCTTCGTTGAAAAAGTACAGTTTAGGGTGACTCTAGAACCACGGTTGAGGATTGCCTAGGTTTTTCTTCATTTAGGCAACAGAGGGAATGCAGAGTAACTTTTATTTCAAGATATTCAGAAATGGCATTAAAATAGCTTGATTTTTTCACTTGGTCCTTAAGACATAAATAATCTCCCCTTGGAGAAGATGTCAGCTTCTTCATTTATGACTGCGTGATGGTGAACACAGGGCCTCTTTGGCAGCCTTTTCATCTTGTTCTGTTTGGGCAAGTGGTGCTGCCCTAAATTTGCTGGATGTGCGGCCAAAATATAAATTTTGGTGGCCATATCTTTTGCTAATTGTGATGTTTTTAAGAAAATACTTCAACACCTCTCTTTAAATTCAGGTGTGTGGCTGTTTTTTGATGACCGATATTAAGTCGTTTCATGGCTAAGGACACTAATTGTTTTGGATTGAAATGGTTTCTCCATCTGATATGAAGGTGACAGCTTTGCAAGCCATCCTGAGGGTGAGAGAAAAATACATAAAATATTATAAATATTTATAATAAAGAATATCTCATTTTGATTATTCAAATTTAAAAAATGTTATCAATGATTTTTAAAGGATAGTTCTGTCAGAGATTAGTAACTAATCAAACTATAATTCTAGGTTATGTCATTATTGTCATAATTTTATTTTTAAAAATAACTTTTTTAACATATGTATGTATGTAGTATGTATGTAGTATGATTGTTTCCAATCTCTGACAGGACTTATTTTTCCAAGTCAAATGGAAAAATAAAAACCTGTCTCTAGCAAACCATTTGGTGAGAGCCTTTTCTGTCTGTTTCTGGTTGACATCTTTGGTCACCGATTTCTTCTTCAGTCCATCTGCATAAAAGTAAAAGTTTACACACACAATCATCTGAAATGTCCAGCTGCACATTTGGGGTGAGCAATATGGCAAAAAAGAATGAACGAACGAATGACTATTTCAAATGTAAAAATAACACAATAATAGCTAATAGACAAAAACAAGGACAAATCAATTTTAGCTCATTCAACAGGTAAAATATCATGTCGTATAATTAATTAAAAATATAAAATCTTGAAACAACGTTAGTTTAATGGCTATATTAGTTTAAAGGAACACTGTAGTTTTTCGACCTTAAAATAATGTCTAAAATTATTTCAGTGGTAGAACAACTCTTAACCGGACAAATTCTACTGCCGCTGCTACCTGAGCGGCCTCCTAGCGGCTACAACCACACTGCTAGTTTCGTGTTAGGGTCAGTACACACAGCTCCGCCCATCCCCTGCCAGCAGAAGAGGGCGACCTGCTTTACGGCATACTTCGCATAATTTATTCGTAGCCTATGACAATGTATTCATTTCATTATTTTTGATGTGTAGGCAATATCGGACATTATGGTTTCTCCACGTTTCCAGGAGACTTCATGACCTCCAACATGTGTAAAGTAAGAAATTTGACACAAAAAGTATATGATACTAGAGTAAATATTTCTTTATTTAAGTTTTTTGACAAAAATAAAATATTTACATAAATTCTGTGCCTTTTTTAAGTTAATTACATGAAAAGCAGAGGAAGCCCTGAAACAACAGGAAAAAAAAGAATCTGTCATGAAAAATAAATATGCTGCAATTCTTTCATAAAATCAGAGATGATTGGTAAGAAGAGTAAGGCTACGTTCACACTGTCAGTTTTTGGGATTGACAACTGCATTTACTTACAGGTGTGAGTCTCGAAATGTCGCGTTCACACAGTTGCGTCTCGAATACTGTGTATATTAAAGTGCAATGGGAGTCAAGCCCATATTCTCTTAGCAGTCACCATAGTGACAGTGATCAAATTAATATTAAAGATGCCGATATCCATAAAACTGAATCTAGACTGCATCTAAAACCTTCAGAAGAAGCAAAGCTCATCTCCCTCGCTGTAAGTTACCAAAAGTGAAACCACACACAAAACCCCTTAGCAGAGCGGCTCTCTCGCACCGTATGACGTAACGGACAACAGTGTAAATTTTCTGAGAATGTGGTTGTCACTCCTGTAAGTAAACGTACTGTTTGTGAACGTAACCTTATTAAGGACTCAAATACAGGACTCACAACCATATTCTGCTGCTGTGTGAATGTGACCTAAAGGCCCGTTCACACCAAGAACAATAACGATAAAGATATCGTTAATAAAATCGTTCTTAATATAAAAGAATAGCACTGTCCACACCACAGCTACGATAGAGAGAAACGATATCGTTGGGATCACTTTCAGAACTATTTTTTTTTTCAGCTGTTGAACGATAAAACACTGACAGCCAATCAGAATCCATTCTAATTTAAGGGCTCATACATTTAAAATGGCAGACAACATTGCGAAAAAGTTAATCGCCAAGTTCCAGAAAAAGCCACCCGTTTGACAAGTCAAAACCCCCTTTTCAAGAATACTTTAAAGAAAGTGGATATATGAAAAACAATCAGTCATATCTTCGGAATAAATGGTGAGAAGTATTAACGGCTAAACAGTTTAAAATAAAATTACCTCAGATATCAAATAATACCTAAAAATCATTCTGGATAAAAAAGCACAATCAATAAGCACAAACTATTAGTTTAAAACAGGGTTTCCCCAAATAGGGGGTTTGTGACTTGTTGAAAAGCAATTAATGAAATTATAATTAAATTATAAAAAATTTGCATAAACAATTGAGGCTGCCTCCTTGTCATTTCTGACTAGTAGCAAAAAACAGAACAATGTCTAAAAGCTGCTATGTGACAGGGTGTCCAGCAATCAAGTTAAAAAAACTATATATATATAGCTAAGAATGTTTTTATAAGCTGACGGCCAAATATAAAGGACCTATACCTCCATCTACATAAACCCAGCAGATTCAACTATTGGAGATGTTGTCCTCCACAGGAACCAAGTGCAGTAAAACACAGGACATTTACAAGATCAGCAAAGCTGTGTTCCTCAATCTTGATGGTATATCACATGGCGATGTATTGAGCATCGATAGAGAAACTGTAAACTAGGCGAGCAGTGCCTTATGGCACAGACATAGAGTTGGTGTTTTTACACTCTTGTGAGGCAGTAGGGATGGAATATAGTCTGGATGAGACTCATCATCACTTTTGGAGCCTGAAACAACATAAATCATCTAGGTAACAATAGCTTAATTTAAAACAACAAATTAATAGGTTGACATTGATTGTTGTCATTCTACTGTGGTAAATAAAGCTTGTTTATCACCCCTCTCTGCCTCACTCACACAGAGAAAGAGAAATTTTATTGGAATGATGTATCCTGTGTAAAATCTTTTTGCAAGATTCTCTAGTGTAGATGAAAATGTCAATTTATAAATTATTTATGGATATTGAACTAAATGAACTATCCTGGCCCACACTCATATTGCACTTAGCGTTCCGGGCTGGAGCACACTTCATATACGATGCAACTTTTTGTATGGAAGAAAACAGGAAGAAATGCACTTTCGCTAAGACATTGCCTAATAGATTTATCATTTATGCCGCACAGCGATTTTCACTTGCACGTATCAGAGGATTATTACGAACTACGAAGGCAGCTGACGTTAATGGAGGAATTTTGCAGCTTTACTCGCTAACTACAATTCCTGTTCATCAATAAGGTGAGAACCAGACCCGTTATAAACCTAAATACACTTGAATTAAGTACATTAATTGAAAAGTGTACTATCCAAGTAGTAATAAATATGTTTGCCGTTGTAATGATGACAGTAGCACACACAAAGTAGTAGCTGTTCTGTGCTCCTTCACGGTTAGCGCTCACACTGCATGTGTACCACGATCGAGCCCAACCGAACCGTGCTCTGGCACACCTCTTTCAAGCGGGCCAGGGACGACTAAATGAACCGGGCACAGAACGGAGCGATCACACTTGTCAGACACGCTCGGGCACGGTTCAGAGTGCCTAGTGTGAGTACACTCTTAGTTCCCACAAAAGGAGTTCCTAGAAATAAAATAATTCTTAGTTCCTGCAGTCCGAACACGCCAAAAACTTGATACTTCTGCCAGTAGTTCTAAGAACTATGAAAAGGCTCCTCCGGTGTGAAAGCACCTTATGTGTTAGCAAGCAACTGTAACTAAGGCACTAAGTAACGTAAACTGACATTTGGATATTTGACAGTCCCCATTATCCCACTGAATGACTGTGAAATACTTTAATATTTACAACTTTTTGATTAACTAAAATGACGGTGGGACAAGCTGTTTGAAAGCTGTTAGCTATATTAGCTACTGTAGCTAAGGCGCAAACATAATGTTACTTCATTGCTTTCTGCTTTATCCACATTCTAAGTTGCGTACTGTTAAAATGCTACAGCTTAGCATACAGAAATATAAAAACTGACATTTGGATATTTTACTTATCAGTAACAAAATGTTTACTGCACATGTAGGCATACTGAGTGTCACAATTTGAAGACTTCAGATGCAAAAGCCTCTAAGTGCCGTCTGAAATTTTCTTCTCAAATGAGCATTTTTATCAAGCTCGTATGTTTAGGTTCAGTAATTTCACTTTAATTTCAATTAATAGGTCCTTTTTCATTGCCATTAAAGTGAAATAACTGAACATAAACATACGAGCTTGATAAAAATGCTCATTTGAGAAGAAAATTTCAGATGGCACTTAAAGGCTTTTGCATCTGAAGTCTTCATTTACCCATTCTTCCTGCTGATGGTTCACATCTTATTGCCTGTATCCACTTTTGACTCCTTAAAGACTGGATTTTACAGTTTGGTAGCTTATAAAAACTTAGTTCTGTGTTTGCTGTATACCCTGTCACACAACGTGAGATCCCGTCTCTGTGAAATCATTCCTGCAGTCAACAGGTCTGAGGTCTTGCAGTCTGTTTGAATCATCTAGTGTGTGCGTTCAGAAGATTATAAAGCTAAAAATCGGTTGAAACTGTCATTATTTCTGTAAAACAGGCCCAAACATGATACTACCACTAGGGGTGATCCGAATACCATTTTTTGAGCTTCGAAGCTCGGTAGTAATCAGCACCGAATATTCGAAGCTTCGGCGGGAGGAGGCTGAAGATATTCTTCTCTCTAATAAAGGCATGTGTAACGAGTAGAAATATGGTGTGGCCCCTTTAACAGCTGCGCGCTCCCAGTTAAACTATGTCTAACGACTCGAGCACCGCATGTATGTGGGTTATTTCTGTTTTTCTGTTGCTCATTTAGTTATTTTAAGTAACGCTGTAGATGGCATAACATTTGCGACGGACAGTTACACGTGTTTCATGGGGAATAAAGCGCCAGTTGTGAAATGTCAATCGCTTCTGTTAAGTCTGTGTGGTATCAATAACTCAAGCTAAGTGAGCTAACGTTATATCCCTATTTGCTCCGTACACAACGCGTTACAGCAGGAATCTCTGTGTGTCTGTCTGCCTGTTTGCATTTTGATTATGTCGAGAACATGTTCAGAATTAATAAACTTTTAATAAACTACAGAACAGCGCGAGCCGGAAGCGGCGCGCCTCACGCGGGCAGGGCTTAAATGCTTCGAGAACAGACACTGAACTAGTGATATAAAACACAGGTCTGTTAAGAGTAATACTTTTAAAAAGGTAGCCTAACATTTTTCTGACAAACAAATCACTCCCAAATCAGAAATTAGCAGCACAGTAATTACTGACACAGTAAAGGGTAGGCTATTTAAATAAAAGACGAACGAAAAATAATGAACGGTAATAAATAAAGAACACGCCGTCCCAGTAAAATCTCACTTTTGAGTTTTAACAAGCTCCTATATTTCGCAGTAGATTCATTTAGACTGATAATAACGGGTAAAAAGGCTATTACATTTTGTTTCTGTTCTATTTTCCACAATGTCAAAGCAGCGCAGCTTAACCCAAAATACGAGCTCATGCAGTTGTGCGCTTCAGACAGAATGCTCCAGTTGCAAGGAAGACATTAGAGGACTAAGAAGACAATTTATATTTATTAAGTAAAACAAGGTTGGGTTCCTTAAACTGTCCATCATATTAAAAACGGCTAGGCTATATAAGACAATTGTAAAAAAGAGTATTGTATTTCGCCATATTTTATAGTGTAAACATATTAAAGCGTGAATGAGAACAGTTTCGCGAGGGGTATGCCAGATGTGCAAAAAAAAAAAAAAAGTATTCAAATCCCAGAATTGAAAATCGAATACCAACCTACCAAACGAATATTCTGGTCCAGCCCTAACTACCACCATGTTTTACAGAGGGGATAAGGTTCTCATGCTGGAATGCAGTGTTTTTCTTTCTCCAAACATAACGCTTCTAATTTAAACCAAAAAGTTCTATTTTTGTCTCATCTGACCACAAAACATTTTTCCAGTAGCCATCTGGCTTGTCCACATGATCTTTAGCAAAATGCAGACAGGCAGCAATGTTCTTTTTGGAAAGCAGTGACTTTCTTCTTGCAACTCTGCCATGCACACCATGGTTGTTCAGTGTTCTCCTGATGGTGGACTCATGAACATTAACATCAGCCAACGTGAAAAAGGCCTTTAGTTGCTTAGAAGTTACTTTGGGATCCTTTGTGACTTCACAGACTATTTCATGTCTTGCTTTTGGAGTGATCTTTGTTGGTTGACCACTCCTGGGGGAGGTTAGCAGTTGTCTTGAATTTCCTCCATTTGTGCACAATATGTCTAACTGTGGATTTGTGGAGTCCAAACTCTTTAGAGATGATTTTATAACCTTTTTCCAGTCTGATGAGCAACAATAACACTTTTGAGGTCCTCAGAAATCTCCTTTGTCCGAGTCATTACACACTTCCACATGTGTTGTGAAGTTCAGACTTTTCTGTATCCCTGTTTTTCAAATAAAACAGGGCACAAACTGACACCTGATTGTCATTGATTGAAAACATTTAAGAACAGGTGAAGCCTAAGTATACCTTCAAATTAACTTCAAATAAATTAACTGCTAATCTTGGAGCTTCACATACTTTATCCAATCACAGATATGTAATACTGGATATTTATTTTTTCTCAATAAATAATTGACAAAGTAAGTATCTTTGTCTCATTTGTTCGATTGGGTTCTCTTTGTCTACTTTTAGTACTTTTGTGAACATTTGGTGATGTTTTGGGTCGTATTTTTGCAGAAATATAGAAAATTCTAAAGGGTTCACAAATATTCAAGCTGCACTGTATATATGCACTATTTTGATATATATAATATATATATATAATAGTTTTTTTAAGTCAACATATCATGAGGTCACAAACTTGGATTTGAGGTGGACATAAAAGGAAGAAAGCCGGTTTACCTGTGTGGTCACGTTTCAAGACATGTTGTTGCAAACTTAGCACAGGTACTGTAAATGTGGACATATTCAGAAATGAAGAAAACTGCTTCACCTGTGCATGTGTTTTACACATGCCCAACATTGATTCCCTCCCATTGATATAAACCAGTTGAACCAGTTTGTCAAAAGTGAAAGTATTTAGACAGACTGCATTTTGTGAAAGGAAAAACACGAACAACATCAGGAGAGAAAAGCAGTTTGTGAATAAACTGAATCAGTTTAATGCTGCTATCTACAGACTGAATGGATTAATGAACTAAATGAAGTTTGTGTTTGATGTTCTTCATTGTTGATAGAGAGGTAGGTTTGAACAAATGTTTCTGAATTCATTCTCATGCATTGGTAATTCAATGAATCTGCATGTGTAAATACTTATATTTCTATTCCTCCTGTAATGTATTTTCAAATGCTTTAGTCTCTCTACTGTTGCATCCCAGAAGTAATGTTTGTCTAGGTATAGGAGTAACAGTGGAAAAAAAAAAATAATGTTTGGGATGAGTTAGTGTGCTGGTCCCCTCCCCCACATGACATACGCGTTAAGTTCAAGTTCACAAATTTCATTTACAAAAAAATATAAATAACGAAGTAACTCAAAAGGAAGCAAAATAACTCCACACTGCTTTTGTGGTTATGTTTAGTAACTTTCCATTTTGTGACATATGGAGTTCATTTTCTACTCAAAATGCCACATTCACACTCAATGTTACCGTCATTGTGTATTGTGTACCAAGTATTGAGGTCTCTGTGTTCAGGTGCCTCGTTACTTCTAATATGAAGATATGGTATCTACACAATATCTATTGTATTATTTACTTAGATGTTTCTAAGGAAAGCATACACTTTAAAAGCATGGTTTAATTCAGTGTTACATTGTTTGAGTAAAATGTATTGCAAAAGAAAATTCAACAAAGTAGAAATAACTCAACCTTTTACTGGCCAAGTTAAAATTACTTATTTTCTTTGTTAATTTTACTTATCTTAGTTAAGTAGAATTACTTAATTCCATATTTGAAATTTACTTAAAAAATATGCGTGCAAAAACTTGCGAAAGAAAAATTAAGTAAATTTTACTTATTGTTTTTTACAGTGCAGGAGGGGAAAGAGTCAAAATAACAAACAAAAGTATCCTCTGACTAGATTGGAAGTAAAACTACTTAAACTAACAAAAGAAAAACAAGTTAACAACAGAAATGTACACTCACTCCCTAACTAAGCAAAAAAAGAAGAAAAGGGTTTTACAAAAATAAAACTGGCACCCACCTCCCTACGTTTGAGCACGTAGTGCCAATACATCAGGTAAGATCAACAACAAACTTCAGCTGGCTGTAATAAGCCGTAACTTAGTAAAAGTATCTCACATTTTCAACTCTACAACAATATAACGGCAAAAACAAGGCAGGCAAGGGTCACAGCAATCTGGAAGTCAAGCTTCATAGAGTTCAGCTCCAACCCTAATCAAACAGACCTGAACCAACTAATCAAGCTCTTCAGGATCGCTTGAAAATCACAGGCAGGTGTGCTGAAGCAGGTTGGAAATAAATTTTGCAGGACGGTGGGTTCCCAGGAGCAGGGTTGAAGATCTGATTCAAATAACCACAGAACGTAACATTACTGAGAGTTTTTCTTGCATCCTTGAAGTACTCTGTGATTACATTTCTGAAGTTTCTGAAATGATGGGTGATTTTTTTTTTTATCCAAAGCTTTGTAGTTCAGAGTGTGAATGTGTTTATGATTCTGTCTCTTATTATTATTAATCTTTTATGACTTAAAAAGTAAATTCAAGTGTAATTCTATTGTCTATTTCTTAAGCACTGCATATAAAATGAGTCTCAATGAGAAGAGAGAGGAGGAAGATGTTACCACACATAAAGCATCATCTCCAGAACCCAGCTGTGTGTCTCTGAGGAGTGATGCATCCATGGATTATCCCATTAATCTCAGTGATACAGCAGTGACCTCTGACAATGAGTGAGTATAAACGTGATGTGTTGTGTCATGTAAAGACAAGACAATTATCCTACCTCCTTATTTGCCCTTTGCTACACGTATTAGCTAATGTATTAAATGTAGGCTAATGCTTTATTGTTTATTGTTACATTGCTTTCTGGAAAGGCTTTATATGAGCAATTATGTAACTGTTGTCTGTTTGTTATTTTTGTATGTAACACAAGAAACATTCTATGAGAAAGAAAGATATTCAATGTGGATTCACACTCAAAAATCAAACTTCATTGTTTTCCATTATTTCACGAGAGAAAAAAAAAAAAAAGACATTTTGGCTCTCATGCCTTCTTCAGTGTGTAAAGTAATTTAGTGTCACCAGCACCACGCACTGTTCATACAATCAATTAAAGGTGCAATGGAATGAAAAACTGTATTTACCTTGGCATAATTGAATAATTAGAGTTCTGTACATGGTAATCACACACAGTGAGCCTCAAACACCATTGTTTCCTCCTTCTTATGTAAATCTCATTTGTGCAAAAGACCACAGAAAAACAGGCGAATCCCAACATAACACCGACTGTGACGCAAAAGTCGGGATCATTATTATTTACACCCCCAACATTTGCATACAAGCCCATGTTCAAGGCAAGCCAGTATTAACGTCTGGAGCTGCACAGCCGAATCATCAGAATTTCTGCAGGTATTGTGAAGTAAGCAAGGACAATAGCGAAAATGGCAGATGGATTGATAATAACTATTCATGATCCATGATATCATGATATATTTAGTGATATTTGCAAATTGTCTTTCTAAATGTTTCGTTAGCATGTGGTTAAAGTTACCATTGTTTCTTACTGTATTCACGGAGACCAGAGCCATGTCGTTATTTTCATTTTTAACCCGAAAACGCTTGCAGTCTGTATAATTCATAAACGCATCTTACAAAAATGTAAATTGACATTCCCACAATTCCCTGCGTGACACTTCACATTTGATGCATTTTTGTTGAAATAACTTCTTAGTTTTTTCTAATCAGTCATGTACATTAGGGTTTTATGTTACAACTAATATTGTGAAAAGGTATCTTTATTGCATTTTTTAAATTTCATGTGTGTTACCATGATGGTGTTTAGTGTTTGTGTGAATGACACTGTGTGCACTTTCTGTATATTAGTATTGTCCTTCTCAGCTTTTGGAAAAGCTGCTTGTGATGATTTTTTTTTATTCATCATGTGACTCTCATCACCACTGTTTGGTGGTTGTCAGTGTATTACAAAAGTACAAAACAGATATTAGTACTTTAATAGGTTGGCAAATTAACAATTATATCCGTTAATGAAATGAGATTTTACCATAAATTAAATTGATTTTTTTATAGTGTGTGATATAAACAGTTATGAACTGTAATTGTTACAATATAAACCTTTAAATTATATGGTTTTGAACTGTAAACTAAGTGCTGTCCCGTAAAACCTAAAATGTTGCTACCGTATTTTTTTATGGTAAAGTTTTGGCAACCACAGCTGCCGTTTTTTTTTTTTACCAGTGTAGCATCATCAGTCATTTAAGATAGTGAGATAAAGGTTTTTTTGAACTGTGAATCCTGTCTTTGTGTGACATGTGGAAAGAAAGAAAACTGGTTTATTTGTGCATTGTTGATAAAAGATCAACATTGTTTTTCTGCCTCCCTCTTTCTTGAGAACCTGGAAAACCGGATGATTTGGTTATGACAAAAGTGAAACTATATGTTCGGAGATTAATGTCTAAAATAGATATGGTCCATATCTGGCAGAGGCGTTTCCTCCGAGGAGGCAAGGGAGGCAATGCCTCCTCAAAAAAACTGGATGAGAAAATAATCGATATTACAATAATAAAACAACGCAAATGTTACAAAATTTGACATTAAAAAAGTGTAAAAGTCACTCATTTTTCTAAAGAAACACGGTCAAACAGCGACACCCGCAGGTGAAGTTACAGCGGGTAACTGATGCGGATGTGATTGCTCTAACCGAAACTTGGCTGAACAATTCAGATTTAAAATCAGATTGGCTTGATTTCAGGTGATTGTGCAACACATGCACAGTTGCAGTCAGAAAAGCTAAAGCTGAGCATTTCCTTATACAAACATCAAGCAATCTAAATAATTCATCAAAATTTTGAAAAACTGTAAAATCATTAACTGAAAATAATAAAGGTCTCCCATACAATCACTGATAAAGTAAAAATGCTTAATTGTTTCAATGAACATTTCATAGCTTCTGGTGCTCATGTAAACCCTTCTTGTTCAGTCAGATGGTTTTGTGTCTAGTCAATCTAAGTCAAACTAAGATCTATTGTTTGTGTGTGTGTGTGTGTGTGTGTGTGTGTGTGTGTGTGTGCATGTGCAGCCAATGTTGGTTCTAAAAGTTTGTTCTCAAACCAATAGTAAACTATGGTAGATGTGGACATATGCTGAAAGGAAGAAAAATAGTTTACCTGTGCATGTTTGGTAAACAACTTTTTTTGCTCCCCTCTTTCTTGAGAAAATAGAAACCAGTTCAGCCAGTTTATGACGCAAGTGCAACTACTTTACAATCTGACTGCATTTAGTGAAAGGAAGAAAACATGAACAACATCAGGAAAGAAAAGATAATAATTATAAAAATTCTGTCTTTTGCAGAGGTGGAAATAAAAATAAAATTGTAGGGTGAATTCAGGTTGATTGAGACACTTTTTCCAATTCATCTCAATGGCAAAACATATCCCAATCACCCTAAATTCCCCCTACTTAAATTTCTTAAGTATTGCTACTAAGTATTGCTGTTACCTTGAGTACAAGAAATACTGAAAAATAATGACTCCAAGTAAGAGTAACTAAGTAGTTTGCTGAAAAACTGCTCAAGTTACTACGTTACAATGTACTTCAGTATTATTTTTCTATTTCACCCAAAATGTGGTGATGTGAACATTATGGAGCGCTAAACACTCTCATGTAATGTGTGTTTCATTCGTGCCGAAGGCCGGAGGGTAACCACACACAGAAAGTTCACAAATTAGACTCATAGAACCATAAATCTTTAAAAGAAATCCTTTATGTGGACAAGAAGGCATTAGTTCCCATTCAGTCAGTCACGTTCGATGTTACGTCAATACTGACGTAATGGGGTATCGCCTGGGAGCCCCACGATTCTTAGATTTTCTCTCCTTGACCTGTTCTCCGAGTCGTCCACCTTTTCGGACAGCACCCACATTAACTTTTCTGTTTCTTTAACTTTGTTTTCCATTGATGTCGCTGGTGTTGTCACGGTACCAAAATTCTAGTAGTCGGTACCAATACCATGAAAATTTTACGGTTCTCTGTAACAATTTCGGTACCACAGCAAAATCTGTTGGAACTATTTTACTATTTTATATAGCCTATTTTAAAAGCATATTAAATATGATTTGGAGCATATGTGTGTGTTTGTGTGTGTATATATAGGCTACCTCAATGAAATAAATTTTGCAAAAAAAAAAAAAAAAAGAGAGATTATTAAAGAGACCATTTCTCTTTAATACAAACCCGATTCCAAAAAAGTTGGGACACTACAAATTGTGAATAAAAAAGGAATGCAATAATTTACAAATCTCATATTCACAATAGAATATAGATAACATATCAAATGTTGAAAGTGAGACATTTTGAAATGTCATGCCAATATTGGCTCATTTTGGATTTCATGAGAGCTACACATTCCAAAAAAGTTGGGACAGGTAGCAATAAGAGGCCGGAAAAGTTAAATGTACATATAAGGAACAGCTGGAGGACCAGTTTGCAACTTATTAGGTCAATTGGCAACATGATTGGGTATAAAAAGAGCCTCTCAGAGTGGCAGTGTCTCTCAGAAGTCAAGATGGGCAGAGGATCACCAATTCCCCCAAAGCTGCGGCGAAAAATAGTGGAGCAATATCAGAAAGGAGTTTCTCAGAGAAAAATTGTTTGAGTTTGAAGTTATCATCCAAAGATTCAGAGAAACTGGAAAAATCTCTGTGCGTAAGGGTCAAGTCCGGAAAACCATACTGGATGCCCGTGATCTTCGGGCCCTTAGACGGCACTGCATCACATACAGGAATGCTACTGTAATGGAAATCACAACATGGGCTCAGGAATACTTCCAGAAAACATTGTCGGTGAACACAATCCACCGTGCCATTCACCGTTGCCGGCTAAAACTCTATAGGTCAAAAAAGAAGCCATGTCTAAACATGATCCAGAAGCGCTTTCTCTGGGCCAAGGCTCATTTAAAATGGACTGTGGCAAAGTGGAAAACTGTTCTGTGGTCAGACGAATCAAAATTTGAAGTTCTTTTTGGAAAACTGGGACGCCATGTCATCCGGACTAAAGAGGACAAGGACAACCCAAGTTGTTATCAGCGCTCAGTTCAGAAGCCTGCATCTCTGATGGTATGGGGTTGCATGAGTGCGTGTGGCATGGGCAGCTTACACATCTGGAAAGGCACCATCAATGCTGAAAGGTATATCCAAGTTCTACAACAACATATGCTCCCATCCAGACGTCGTCTCTTTCAGGGAAGACCTTGCATTTTCCAACATGACAATGCCAGACCACATACTGCATCAATTACAACATCATGGCTGCGTAGAAGAAGGATCTGGGTACTGAAATGGCCAGCCTGCAGTCCAGATCTTTCACCCATAGAAAACATTTGGCGCATCATAAAGAGGAAGATGCGACAAAGAAGACCTAAGACAGTTGAGCAACTAGAAGCCTGTATTAGACAAGAATGGGACAACATTTCTATTCCTAAACTTGAGCAACTTGTCTCCTCAGTCCCCAGACGTTTGCAGACTGTTATAAAAAGAAGAGGGGATGCCACACAGTGGTAAACATGGCCTTGTCCCAACTTTTTTGAGATGTGTTGATGCCATGACATTTAAAATCAACTTATTTTTCCCTTAAAATGATACATTTTCTCAGTTTAAACATTTGAAATTTGAAACTTCCACATCATTGCATTCCTTTTTTATTCACAATTTGTACAGTGTCCCAACTTTTTTGGAATCGGGTTTGTAATATCTTCATGTTATCTCCTGATGTTACAAGCAACTGACACGTTGTAAAAGGTCTGAAGAGCTAGTTTTATCTTCAGACATTCAGGCTATGTTTGATTTTGCGCTGCCAGAGAAAGTGAAACTAAAAATCACAGGAGTATGTGAAACACGCTATACAAATAAACTTGACGCACCTTATAAAGTCTAATTAACAAGCACAAACTGTGTTAAATAGAAATTGACGTGCAAGCAAAAAGGTTTCTGTCCTATGGTGTTTTTTCTACTTTACCACAGTAAAGAATGCGAATAGCCTATAATAGGAAAGAAAGAAATGTTTATAATCCCCTGCGTGAGTGAAGATTTGGGAAAAGAAACAGAGATTCCATGTTCAGTGGAATAACTAGGCTGATGGAATATTGTTAAATTCTCTGCTAATAGGGTGACCAGATCGTGATTCGTAAAACAGAATACAAAGCTTAAATTTATGGACTCGCGTACCTTTCTCATTCGGCATGAACCATAATGTTTCCATGGCTGCTATGTCACATTTAATTGCTAACCTATTATTTCTTTTGTAAACAAAGCTTTGTGCTTCACTCGTGTCATATTCACGTAAATACTGCCACAGCCCTATCAGTGGGTACCGAATATACCCGGATTCTCAGTACTACCAGTACTACAGAAATGCGGGTATCGTCACATTTTCAAAATTTCAGTACTGACTTGGTACTGAAGTACCGGTACTTTTGACAACACTAGATGTCGCGTTGTCTTCTATGTCAGAAACACGGCGCTCCGCATCGCTAATACGTTTCGTATTGTCCTCAACTCATTGTGAAATAGCATCCAAAGCACTTGTAAACATACAGTTTTTCATCCAAAATTTTGCTGATGCACTCCATAACTTCGTGTGTGAGCTTAAGTGAGTAACCATACTCACATGAGCCGCAATCCTGTGAATCCGCATTAGCAGGTCTGCTCCGCAGATTTCGTTGGGCTTTCTGACCTTTTTCAGTCAGGAAAGTGCCTCCATCCTTGATAGACATGTTGTCGTTCCAGTATTTAACCTCAAACAAATGTAAAGTTAGATTTTTGTCGAGATAAAATTTGAAAAGTGTTGGGATATGCGGGAGCTAGGTCTCCATGCACCCTCTCAGCTCTGTGACGTCATCGGATCCAGAAAACTTTTTTTCATTATCTATTTTTTGATTTCAGAATGTATATGGAATGAAGGGAAGGATGCGCAACTTATTTTGATATTGCAGGGCTTAAAGCTTTCTGTTGCTACGATGGATTTTCGTCAGTTGGAAAAAATGAGGGGAAAAGAAACATTTTGCGCATTGTTGTTGTTGTTCTGCCAGCTCAGCTATTCATTTCGATTGTATTCAGTCATTCGACCGAAACGACTGGCTCTTTACCACACAATCACTTCTGATTGGTCAGAAGTGCGCGCGTGTGGTGGCGGGAGAGGGGGGTATTAGCATTGTAAAAAAAAAAACAAAAACAAGAGTTTACGTATTAAGCTAGCATGTCAGTTGTGGACGCGCTGCTTTTGGATGAAGTTTCGGATGTGTCACTCATCGACAAGTCCATTAAAAACAAATGGAGATGGGCTTGGCTTGAAGAAATGGGGGAGGATGGCCGCTCTAAAAAAAAAAAAATGAAACTGCTAGGTTAAAAAAGTGCTTCTGCGCCATCAGTCAGAAGGCACACAAAGCTGCCGTTTGTTCTCTATAGTTCACTATAGAAACATTTGCACCATAAGGGGTCATTCACATGTTGGGTCTAAAAACGCGTGGAAAGTGCGCCGGCTCCACTCTCTTTCTTTCCAATGCGCTTGCGCTCCCATGGCGTCTGTCGTTGCTATGCAACCATGAACTGCGCTCTCCACGACGACGAGGAAGTTTCAGCA
Source organism: Hypophthalmichthys nobilis (assembly GCA_037950665.1). Lineage (NCBI taxonomy): Eukaryota > Metazoa > Chordata > Actinopteri > Cypriniformes > Xenocyprididae > Hypophthalmichthys > Hypophthalmichthys nobilis. Next base: position 24,539,887 of record CM075489.1, read on the forward strand.
AAAGATAAATTGATTTCTAGACCTTGCATTAGCTTTACTACTAGATATATTTGTGGCTATGATCAGCTGTTCGGCTGAGCTGTCAAGAACCAACCAATCAGTTTCGGCCTTAACATTAAAGTTGTCACATGACCGCTTGCGGCATTTTAAAAAGTTGAGAATTTTTTATCTCGCTGTGCCTGGGAAACGCAAGCGTGTCGCACAGCCTGCGCGTCGCTTCTATTTTGAGCGTGTTTTCCGTGTGCCTACATTTCAAATAACAAACTTGAGTGCACACAAAAGACACGATATGTGAACTAACTAACTTTTCATTCTGATGCTGGTGCTATTAGCTTCCTTCTGTTCAGTGATATCAGGTTGAGTTAGAACAATGTATTATAATTTCTTATTATAATGTTCAAAGTATAATGCTCAGGTTAAAGACAGAAATTGCATTATATTTATTTTGTGATATTAGCTCACTTTGCGACAAAAGCATTCTCTGTTGGCTTTTATTATTTGAGAAATAAAAACTTGTTAAAGTTATGTAAATGGTTAATTATTTGTATGACTACATCACAGAGTCAAGTCTTGTAAAAGCATTAAATTGAAAACATTGAAATTTCATAAAAGTGTGTAAACAATAGAAATGCAGTTCAAAATTGCCTTTCTTTAAATGCAAGTGTTCTTTGAGTATTTCATTTGTGTGGGTGTACTCGCTATACTCCTAATTACAAGAAGAAGAAAAAATGCTCTTAAACTGGGGTGTGTGACAGGTATGGCTGTGGAATGGGGTTTGGCTGAGGAAAATTTTTCAGTCAAAAGATTTTTTTGTTGTTGTTGCTTTAAACCCTGTATTAAATGTCATTAGTGTAACTGGCAAGAATTCAAAAAGAATTGGAAAAGCACATCCAAGAATTGAATTTCAATGTTTCCTCTTAAAATGTTTCTCTTGTTTGCCTCAAAAAAGTAAATTCAGGCGTATTTTTTATTGTCTGATTCTAGCACTGCATGTAAAATCAAACCCAATGAGAAAAGAGAGGAGAAGGAGGATGTTCACACACATGAAGCAGCATCTCCAGAACCCAGCTGTGTGTCTATAAAGAGTGATGGATCCATGAATTATCCCCTTAATCTCAGTGATAGAGCAGTGACCTCTGACGCTGAGTGAGTATAAATGTGATGTGTTGTGCAATGTAAAGAGAATACAATTACCCTGCCTCCTTGTTTGCCCTTTGCTACACATATTTAGCTAATGTATTATATATAATGCTTTATTGTTTTCATCGTTGTAATACTTTGTTTCATGGATAGGCTTTATATGGGCAATGATGTAACCCCCCGAACCCCCTATTTCTCCCTGGGCACCACAGCAAAAATGGCTGCCTACTGCTCCAGCTGTGTGTTCACAGTGTGTGTGTGTGTGTTTTCAATACTCACTGCTGTGTGTGTGCACTTGGATGGGTGAAACGCAGAGACAAATTCCAAGTACGGGACACCATACTTGGCTACATGTCACTTTCACAATTTAAAGATTGCTTTATAAATAATCTTTCTGATCATTTTCATCTCCTTAGCATACCAAATTGCTTAGAAGAACTCAATATTGCAACAGAAACTACTGACTCTCTCTTTTCCAGCACATTAGACACAGTTGCTCCTCTGCGCTTAAAGAAGATGAAGAAAAATAGTCGCCATGGTACAACGAGCACACTCTGGCCCTTAGGAGAGCTATTATAATTAATTATAATAGTTAATATTATTATTGTTATTAAAATTCTTATTAAAAAAAACGCAACTTGATCATAGAGAATTAGTCAATTACAGGGCAATCTCGAATCTACCTTTTCTATCAAAAATACTAGAAAAGGCAGTATCATCGCAACAATGTTTCTATTTTTTTATTAGAAAGAAATGGTATCTGTGTGGATTTCCAGTCAGGACTTAGACCGTATCATAGCACTGAGACGGCTCTCTTGAGAGTTAAAAATGAATTGCTCTTATCATCAGATCGTGGTTGTATCTCTCTATTAGTGTTACTAGATCTAAGTGCTGCAACTGATACTGTCGATCACAACATTCTATTGAATAGACTTGAAAACTAGGTTGGTGTTAGTGGAATTGCATTCACATGGTTTAAATCATACTTATCTGATTGTTATCAGTTTGTAGCTGTAAATGAAGCGATGTCATACCGATCACAAGTTCAGTATGGAGTATTGTACTATAGTAGTTATAGTACTATTACATTGTAAATTCAGATAACAATGGGCTGCTGTGTGTCTCTGCATGATGAGCCAGTCCAAAAAAAACAACAACAAAAAAATATTGTCGCAAAAGTGCATTGAAAAGGGGCAGGATCAGGAAAGGACCATGAGCCAGGACTTAAGTTCGGGTCATCCGAAGCACAACATGTCAGTGTGCTGCCCATAAGACTGTTGGATCTGATAATGTTAAAATATTTGAATGATTTTCTCTATTTTAATACTTCTTCACTGTTTTTCTGTTTTTTTTTCCACACTGCTTCTGCAGAGTGAAAAGAGATGATGTTGTCAGATCAGTGACGCCCTATCAGACCCTCATCAGAGGGAGAGTCAAAGACCAACACAAAATCAGCATGAAGAACAAGTATGAGAACTTATTTGAGGGAGTAAAACTAGAAGAGAATCAAATCCTCCTGAATAGGATCTACACACAGCTCTACATCATAGAGGGAGAGAGTGAAGGAGTGAATGAAGAACATGAGGTTTTACAGATGGAGAAAACACCCAGAACACAAGACACTCCAATTTACTGCAATGAAATCTTTAAACCCTTACATGAACCAGAATGTGAGGAGAAAGACCAAATCAAGACTGTTCTTACTAAAGGCATCGCTGGAATTGGAAAAACTGTCTCTGTGCAGAAGTTCATTCTGGACTGGGCTGAGGGAAAAGCTAATCAGGATGTAGATTTCATGTTTGTGCTTCCATTTCGAGAGCTGAACTTGATTAAAGATCACCAGTACAGTCTTCATAGACTTCTGTTGGACTTTCATCCTGAACTTAAAGATCTGGACTCAAAAATTTATGAGGAGTGTAAAGTTGCATTCATCTTTGATGGTCTAGATGAAAGCAGAATTACACTGATGTTTTCAGACAGACAGAAGGTTTGTGATGCGAATGAGTCTTCATCAGTGGGTGTGTTGATGTCAAACCTCATTAGACGAGACCTGCTTCCCTCTGCTCTCATCTGGATCACCACCAGACCAGCAGCAGCCAAACAGATACCCTCAAAATACATCAACCGCCTGACAGAAATTCAGGGATTCAATGAGCCTCAGAAAGAGGAATATTTCAGGAAGAGAATCAGTGATGAGCATCAAGCCAGCAGAATCATCTCACACATTAGAAGATCAAGAAGCCTCCACATCATGTGTCACATACCCGTCTTCTGCTGGATCTCAGCCACTGTGCTTCAAAACCTCCTGAAACAAGATGACAGTGCAGAAATCCCCCAAACTCTGACTGAAATGTACATCCACTTCCTGCTGACACAGATCAACATGAGGAACCAGAAGTATGATGAGAGAGATCCAGAGAAACTCCTCAAGTCCAACAGAGACGTGATTATGAAACTTGCTGAACTGGCTTTCAAACAGCTGATGAAAAGCAATGTGATGTTCTATGAGGAGGACCTGAGAGAGAGCGGCATAGACGTCACTGATGCCTCAGTGTACTCTGGGATTTGCACTGAGATCTTTAAGGAGGAATCTGTGATTCATCAAAGGAAAGTCTACTGCTTCATACATCTGAGCTTTCAGGAGTTTCTAGCTGCTTTCTTTGTGTTTTACTCCCATGTAGACAAGAATAAGAAATCGGTGAAGTTGTTTTTGAAAGAAGGATATCAGCAGTACCGTCAGGAAAGCTCTCTGAATGAGCTACTAAAAGCAGCAGTTGATATATCCTTACAGAGTGAAAATGGACACATGGATCTTTTCCTGCGGTTCCTGCTGGGCGTCTCACTGGAGTCCAAGCAGAGACTCTTACAGGATCTACTGCCACACACAGTGAACAGCTCAGAGACCATCAAGAGAATCACACAGTACATTAAAGACAAAATCAAAGGAGATAACCATCTGTCAGCTGACCGAAGCATCAATCTCTTCCTCTGTCTGCTGGAAATGAAAGATCAGACTCTATACAGAGATATTCAGGAGTTTGTGAAATCAGAGAATCACTCAGTGAATCAACTCTCTCCATCTCACTGCTCAACAATAGCCTACATGCTTCAGATATCGGAGGAAGTGCTGAATGAGTTTGATCTGAAGAAGTACAACACATCAGATGAGGGTAGAAATAGACTGATACCAGCTGTTCTGAACTGCAAGAAAGCTCTGTGAGTATTTATTTCTGTAACTGGAGATTAAACTGAATGTGTCCGTTTTGTTGAGACCACAGTAACATTGTAATTTATCAAATCATGTCACTATATTCTTTGACATTATAATAATTTAAAGGGAAATCAAAAGCTATTTGAAGAGGACAAAATTTTAGAAGTGTGTAGTCCCTCCTGACTCACTCCAAACAACATGCATATAGTGTAACATGTCAGGGTCAAAAGGGGGTCATGAGCATGTGCAGTTTAGTAAAGTTTAGTACAATGGTTTATCATTTTATTTTTTCCCTGAGCTTCACTTACTTTTTTTTTATTCCTTTTAGATTTTCAGAGAGTACACATTTATAAAGATTTGAACATTTTATGTATTTATGTTTTTGCTGCTGTGCAGCACAGACTGTAAATGGATCTTAAAATCATCTTCAGACACTCTTTCCTAACATTATGCAAAGACCCCACAGACAGGAACAGCACAACGTTTGGACTATTCCACTGTGACTGGGCTGTTTATGAACAGTGTTGCTGATGCATAAATTTGTGTTTTGGATCTCCTCTTTATTGAACCATATTTCATCCTGTGTTTTAGACTTGCTGACTGTAATCTTACTGGTCAGTTCTGTAAAAGTTTGTTTTCATCTCTACAATCATCAAACTCACTGAGAGAGCTGGACATGAGTCACAATGACCTGCAGAGTTTAAGTGTAAAGATTCTGTCTGATGGACTGAAGAGTTCACACTGTCAACTCAACATACTGAGGTTTGGGATTTTCTATAAAATAAAATTTGATCCCAAAAACAATAAATTGACCTATCAGGCCCATCAAAGGTTTTCAAAATACGAGGCAGCCACTCAAGAGTAATAAGAAAAATAGAAGAAAAATGTTAACACTTCATTTTACAGTGTCCTTGTTACACGTTACATGTAGTTAATGAAGTAATAACTATAAATTATACAAAATTGCATGCAATTAAAACTAAACCCCAATCCTTAACCTGTTGTAAGTACATGTAGCTAATTATTATTAAACAGTACTTAAATGAGTAATTACACTGTAACACAGACACCTTAAAATAAAGTGTAAATTAAAAAATACATGATAATATTTGTTCTTTGTTCTATTTAGATTTTCATGCTGTAATCTCACTGGTCAGTACTGTAGAAGTTTGTTTTCATTTCTACAATCATCAAACACACTGAGAGAGCTGGACCTGAGTCACAATGACTTGCAGGATTCAGAAGTGAAGCTTCTGTCTGATGGACTGAAGAGTTCACACTGTCAACTCAACATACTGAGGTAAGAGAAATGAATTAAAGTTCACTTGGTTATGAAATTAAAGGAGTCATATTATGTGTTTTTTTTTTTTTTTTTCAATGTTTTGCTTTTCTTTTAGTGTGTAATGTATCTGTTTGTGCATGTATAAGATCACAAAGTTATAGTCTGCCACAAAGAGATTTATTCTATCTAATAAAGAACACTGATCCAGACCTGCCTCAGGTCAAACCTCAAATTAAGTCTAGAAATTACTTACGGAAACGTCTACATCACAATGTCAGAGATTCATTCATGTTTTGTCCCGCTCGTAAAAGCCCACAGGTACACTCCCAATAAATTATTTGTTATTAAAGCATCTATTCACAAACAACTGTTAATTTTAACAGAAAAGCAAGCATAAGCGACTTCATGTGTGATTTGGTATGCCAGAAAATGCGCAAAGAGCACTCCTTTTATAATCACAGATGTCCCACCTTTCTTGGAAGTTCTGGCAGTCTCCCGCATAATGACAGCGGCTCCCTGACGCCTGCAAATTATATACAATATCCTGAAAATTGAGCAAGCAAGAAAAGCGTATGTATACAGCGTGTGTATAAAAGATATACTCCTGTATACACTAGGGGTGTAACAATACATCGATATAGATTGATACATTGATTATATGTCTAAAGATACAATGTATCGATGCACCGCGTAAAAAATTAATACCTGTAGGTTATATTTATATAGGTCTATTTACAAGTTATTTACGTTATACGCATCATTTACACATTATATTACATATTTACACATTCACACTCTCCGCATTTTCTTCAACGCATACATTCTGGTTTAAACTAGCCTACCTTTCAGAGCTCATGAAAGACGCTCTGGACAGTTGATGGAGCTATCACTGTCCGATCGGGTGCTGAAACTTTACGAATGTTTATCAGTTGCTCGCGCATTGCAGAAAGACAAAAGGGTAGCATGCACAAATCAAAGACAGTACACGAATAGGCTACTGAATTCAGTTTTATTAGGGGCCAAGCACCGAAGGTGCGTAGGCACCTATTGAAATCGTTAGTTTTCTTCTTCTTATTATTCTTCCACTTTGGAAGTCTATGGTAGTGTAAGCGAATCATTTAACACCTCGTGACTAAACAAAGGACGCCAATGTGAGTGTGCACACCGATGTGAAAAACGGCAGGTGTAAAAGCGTCATTTTTTTAAAAAACGCCTCGGGTTCGTTTTTTTGGTTTGACACGCTGCGTTAAAAACTGGCCGACCAATGAGATTGGCACTTTTGTTCATGTGCCTGGAGCTGCTGAAGTTACAGTAAAACATGACTTGGTGGTGCTCAAGCACAAAATGGTCTTGCTGAGCACACATTGATACCAAGATTAAGTAAGTAGATGAGAAAGACCCCTACAAACTATGGGTGCTCTGCCAGTTCTTGGCCACACCAATTCATACAAAAAAGAAAAGAAAGAAAGAAAAGAAAGAATTTTAAGAGAATGAAAGGATGAGATCCCAATTATGTTTCTAACAAAATATGCACTTCATAAGACCTGATCTGAACGAACCATGAATCATTAATTTAACCCTTTTATCACTGCCTAGACAGGATTATTATACTTCATATCAATGCACCAGTTCAGCTATAGAATCTGGAGGTACTTGCGCTTGTAGTTTGTGTCTTTAAATGCGGATTCCCTTGTCGGCATCCTTGGCCTGGAGAAAAGGGACTTTCCGGGTCCGGATTGATGTCGTGGGAAAGCCAATGACGTTCTGGTGTGCTGGCAAACGAATGGAGTCTCCCTCGTGGCTTAAGTTTAAAATTGATTAAACTTTGTGGTAAAACTTAACTTAGAACACGAGACTCTCAACGGAAAAAGAAAAGAAAATTAAAGTAAAAGAAAGGTAAAGTGAGTGAGTGAAGAATAAGTTGGAGGGCTTGAATGAAACTGCTTGTTTGCTCGTCATTGTCTCTTCTTTGTCTCCGTCATCTTCTTTGTTCCAACTGTAACTGTCATCTTATACTGAATTTGTCATTCTGATCTGACTATTTAACCTTAGGTATTTGTCCCACCTCTTTGAGGAGTTCTGACCAATCAGGTATTGTCTTAGTTTCAAAGGTGGTTTTCTCCTACCCTTAACTTAAATTAAATGTTCCTGATCTCTTAAATTCCCGCTCTTGGCAGAGAATACAATTTAGCCATGATTTCTGTAGAAAGAATATGATACATTTTACACAGATTTCATTCAAGCCAAAATTTGAATTGAAAATATAGATTTGCATTCATTCCAAACAAGGCACACTTTCAATCAGTTATTCACTAGGTATGACAATTACATGAATTGTGAGGTTTTTTTAAGCATAACTGGTCACATGTATAATGTGCAGACATGATACAGAATTATGCAGTTGAACGATGTTTGATAACAAGTCCGTTTAAAATTGTTTTGGAACAATTTGATGCAATTTATTTGTAAAAACAGTCTCTGTGGAATTCTGTGGATTTCAACTGTGTCACACAGAAGAAATAGGCCTGCATTGTCTCTCTGTTTCCTTTGATATGGAGATCAAAAGACTCTGGCGTTATTTTCTTGTGGCTCAAGTTGCGTTGTCTTTCACCCATTTGGTCTTTTACAAAATTGCTTAAATTTGACACCTCTTTCCTCAGCCAGGAAGCATGCATGGCCATAAAGTACTTAGCAGGGGGGTGTTGGTAGACAAAATGGAGACGCAAATGATAGTTTCTTTGAGTTTGGGTCCTGTGTGTTGAGATAAGACTTGTATGGAGTTATGTTTGAAATATTCATCTGAAAGATTCATTCCACGATTCCTACAGCAGCCCATAGAACCGTATGGTAAAAAGTTGTGAAATTTGGCACACTAATGGAGGTCAGTCTGAAATGTGTCCATAGCAAATTTGGAGTCTCTAACTCTATCCCTCTAGTGCCACCAACTGTCCAAAGTTGCACTTACGTTTGTGCTAATAACGAAATCCAGTTCCGGTTCCATTAAAATTATTAAACAACCAATAAAAAAAAAAAAAAAAAAAAATAGTAGTAAATAAGGAAAAATGCACAATACTCAACTCAAACAGTCCTGTGTTTATTATGCTTGTAAAATGAGTTTAACAGACTGCTAATCTCAACAAATTTGATAACACTTTACAATAAGGTTAATTAGTTAACATGAACTACTAATGAACTGCATTTCTACAGCATTTATTAATCTTTGTTAATGTTAATTTCAACATTTACTAATACATTATTAAAATCAAGAGTTGTATTTGTTAACATTAGTTAATGCACTGTGAAGTAACATAAATAAACTATGAATAACTATTTTTATTAGGTAACGTTAACAAAGATGAACAAATACAGTAACACGTGTTGCTCATTGTTAGTTCATGTTAGTTAATACATTAACTAATGTTAACAAATGAGACCTTATTGTAAAATGTAAACACAAATTCAGCACAAATAAGATGCTTGAACGCACATGTAAGATCCAGAGAGGTGAAACAGAATATTTTTGATGAAATTGAACGCGATCTTTTAAAGATTAATAGTGCAGCTTTGTGCATCTCTCTCTCTCTCTCTCTGCAATGATATCTGATGTATGTGAGTAGCACAAGGGCTTTTCAGTGCATTCATTGCTATAATAGTAGAGAGGTGAGACGTCTCTATTAAAGGATACACTTCCCGCACTTCGCCCACCCATCACACCAGAACTGTTTTTGGAACTGAAACTTAGAAATTTTGCACAGTTCCAGTACTTTTCAAAAAAACACTACCGGTTCTAGATAAAAACCAGTTCTCGGTTCCCAACCCTACTGTTGGGTCAAGCTGTGTTCCCAACATGGACAAGCTGAGCTGGTAGAACTTGTTAATATGAACAACTTTTATAACAAAGGTTCATAGTAGCACACTAATTCAAGCAAGTTTCAGTTGATTGTCGGTACGTTTTCAAAGTTCACCTCCTGATAAAGGATAAAATATTAATCATGTGATCAATATGTGATGAATACTATGTGCAGAACACATGAAAAAAATAAATTAATTAACCCACCATCTTCATCTTTATTGAACGATATTTCATGCTGTGTTTTAGACTTGCTTACTGTTCCCTTACTGGTCAGTGCTGTGAAAGTTTGTCTTCGTCTCTACAATCATCAAACTCCTCACTGAGAGAGCTGGACCTCAGCAACAATGACCTGCAGGATTCAGGAGTGAAGCTTCTGTGTGATGGACTGAAGAGTTCACATTGTCAACTCAACATACTGAGGTGAAAAAAAGTTTCACTTGGTTACGAAATTAAAGATGCCCTCTGCTCTGGTCCTGATCTCTTGGGTGTTTGTAATATACAGTATCAGCAGACCCCAGTTTTTCTGAAGACTTTGGGTTTGTATTTGCTTCAGCCTGTTGTTATAAAGAGATGAAGAGATGATAAATCCTACTCCATCAACACTGTGACAATGAGTAAAACACTGAACTTAAAGTTACTCCAGCTGCACTGAACCTGTAATCAGTGATTTGTGGAGAAAAAGTCACATTTAATCAATGAACCCTTTAAAGCAGAATTACAGGAATCTGAACACTCCTGTGTGTGAATCATTTTTAAGGTGACCTCCAGTCCCAGATGATGATGATGATGATGTATGTGTGTGTGTGTGTGTGTGTGTGCATGTGTGCATGTGTGTTTGTAGGTTATCTGGCTGTATGATGACAGAGGACAGCTGTTGTTATCTGGCTTCAGCTCTGAGTTCAAACCCCTCACACCTGAGAGAGCTGGATCTGAGCTACAATCACCCAGGACAATCATTAGTCAAGCTGCTCTCTGATCCAAACTACAGACTGGACAAACTTAAGTATGTTCAACATTAGCACACATGTCCAAAAGTCATTAATGTTAAAGTCATTTAAAACTCTTATGTACAGAAATCCCTGCATGCAGCATTATATATATATATATATATATATATAAAACCCAATTCCAAAAAAGTTGGGACACTGTACAAATTGTGAATAAAAAAGGAATGCAATGATGTGGAAGTCTGAAGTTTCAATATTTTATTCAGAATACAACATAGATGACATATCAAATGTTTAAACTGAGAAAATGTATCATTTTAAGGGAAAAATAAGTTGATTTTAAATTTCATGGCATCAACACATCTCAAAAAAGTTGGGACAAGTCCATGTTTACCACTGTGTGGCATCCCCTCTTCTTTTTTTAACAGTCTGCAAACGTCTGGGGACTGAGGAGACAAGTTGCTCAAGTTTAGGAATAGAAATGTTGTCCCATTCTTGTCTAATACAGGCTTCTAGTTGCTCAACTGTCTTAGGTCTTCTTTGTCGCATCTTCCTCTTTATGATGCGCCAAATGTTTTCTATGGGTGAAAGATCTGGACTGCAGGCTGGCCATTTCAGTACCCAGATCCTTCTTCTACGCAGCCATGATGTTGTAATTGATGCAGTATGTGGTCTGGCATTGTCATGTTGGAAAATGCAAGGTCTTCCCTGATAGAGACGATGTCTGGATGGGAGCATATGTTGTTGTAGAACTTGGATATACCTTTCAGCATTGATGGTGCCTTTCCAGATGTGTAAGCTGCCCATGCCACACACACTCATGCAACCCCATACCATCAGAGATGCAGGCTTCTGAACTGAGCACTGATAACAACTTGGGTTGTCCTTGTCCTCTTTAGTCTGGATGACATGGCGTCCCAGTTTTCCAAAAAGAACTTCAAATTTTGATTTGTCTGACCACAGAACAGTTTTCCACTTTGCCACAGTCCATTTTAAATGAGCCTTGGCCCAGAGAAAACGCCTGCGCTTCTGGATCATGTTTAGACATGGCTTCTTTTTTGACCTATAGAGTTTTAGCCGGCAACGGCGAATGGCACGGTGGATTGTGTTCACCAACAATGTTTTCTGGAAGTATTCCTGAGCCCATGTTGTGATTTCCATTACAGTAGCATTCCTGTATGTGATGCAGTGCCGTTTAAGGGCCCGAAGATCATGGGCATCCAGTATGGTTTTCTGGCCTTGACCCTTACGCACAGAGATTGTTCCAGATTCTTTGGATGATGCTATGCACTGTAGATGATGATAACTTCAAACTCTTTGCAATTTTTCTCTGAGAAACTCCTTTCTGATATTGCTCCACTATTTTTCGCCACAGCATTGGGGGAATTGGTGATCCTCTGCCCATCTTGACTTCTGAGATATATATATATATATATATATATATACACACATATATATATATATATATATATATATATATATATATATATATATATATATATACGTGTGTATATATATATATATATATATATGTGTGTATATATATATATATAAATGCACACAAACACACACCCCTACTGCAGAGAAAAATGTGTGTTGACAATTACAGTTAAAATCATTGATAATCAGATTACATTTGCATTCAGAAAATATTTCTGATTACTGAATGGATTACTTAGAATTTTTATGTAATTTCTTTCATTTAATATTTAGTCCTTTCAGTTGGAAAGAATTATCTTATGTGATGTACGTTGTGATGAGTGTTAATTCCCTAGTAGTAGTCAGAGGGTGAAAGTTGAATATAATGTGCGCAAAGAATTTCTTAGAGGAGTAATAGCGTGTTTCTTTCTATTTACAAATCTTAGCAGAAAGAGTTAAAAGCTATGACGAATCCAGAAATTACAAGACAATGTATGGTTTGTCTATGGCCTTTATTGTCTATTACTTTTAAATTAATAAAATATATTTTTGAGAAATGCTTTAGCCATTAGCATCATATACAAATACAAATAATATATTTTCTTCCTTATTTGATTAAAAGAATCCACATATGATACGCAACAAAGACACAACTATTCTGAGAGTGTTTTTGAGTGATGATAGTTTAGTGTACTAAAAGTCAGCATGGTAAAACCCTTTCATCTCTTAATTCATCTAATTTGTTGCTACAGCCATGAAAACGGCACTAATACAATTAATTAAAACAATCAGCGTCATCTTCAAATCTTCTCTTTTGATCACGGTCCCCGTTGTTGTCATGTAGAATTTACATGTTTATTAGTAAGGTAATTTTCTAAAGTCTGTTGCCGTTTTGTTACACACGTATATAAATATATATTCATGGGTATTTTAGTTGCAGTAGGAAAAGGCTGGAAAAATTGCTACATGCAAACTATATTACCCAATATGGCTAATGTGCAGCGACTTCGGGCAGATAAACAGTAACTACTTAACTGTAATAATACATTATTAAAAAATAAAATAAAGTGCAAAATTTATAAATATTGTCAACAACCGTCTATTACGCAGACTATTTTTTTGTATAGGAGTTATTGGGAGCTAATGAATGCATAGCAAGAATCACCCGGTGAATCTGAAAACTCAGATTATTGAAGCGCATCATTCTCCATTTACGATGCTCATAATTGATTTCTGATCTCAATTTGATAGTTATCCTCACCTTGAGTAATCTAATGAAATATGTTATAGAAAGCATGTAGGGGGAGATCGGGGGTGGTTGTAACATTTTTTACATTTCTGTCTGTATCTTGGAGTTCTTTTAGGCCATTCAAAATTTGATTAAAACTAATAACAAGTGTCAGCTATTAAATGACATAGCTGTTGTCTTTGCAGCACAAACAGAAAATCTGTGGTTTAGTTTCAAACATGAGGAGTGAAATGTTATAATTCACCCCATAGTCTGGGTTAGTTGTAACAGACCCTAGGGTGAAATTAACATTATGAAATAAGAATTATGACTTTTTAACCTAATTGGTGTGTGTGCATGAGTGTAACAAAAATTAATAAAATGAGCAAATGCTCATTTTACATCCTTCAATTTATCTTTCTCTTCCAAGACCTTGGCCAGTGGTGTCCAAACCTGCTTCTGGAGGGCCACCATCCTGCAGAGTTCAGCTCCAAGCCCAATTAAAACAACTGAACCAACTAATCAAGGTCTAAGCATACTAGAAAACTTCCAGGCATGCTGGTGTGTTTGAGGCAAGTTAGTTAAACTCTAAACTCGAGAGTTAAACTCTGCAGGACAGTGGCTCTCCAGGACTAAGTTTGGACACCCCTGACCCAGGAATTCTGAAATTTAAAGAAAACATGAATACAACTAAAAATTTACTTGGGGTAGGATGTAACATGCTTCACTGATGTTACACCTAACCCAGAGTCTTGTAGCCATGAACTAGCTCACCGTACAGCTAACAGCCAAAACATTAGCACTAACAACTTGCATGAAAAATATATACACAGACACAAAATAAACATAATTTCATTTTGATGAGTCTAACTACAAAGCAAATTGCTATAACAAAAATAAATAGGTAAAAAAAAAAGTTACTTTCTTACATCAAAATTATTTTTTTCTGCTCTAAAATCTGCTGTGTCTGCCATTTCTCACATGTCAAAAAAGGACTAAACCAAGTATAGTGAATCAGGTGATTTGTAACTTGTTACAAATTAGAAGTGTTAAGTTAACCCATGTTACAACCATCACCAGCCTCCCCCCATTCTGTAATCTGTAGTGGAATACATTTTAAAAGTAACCATCACAACCCTGTTTGTACACATATATGCTATAAAGTCATTGAAAACTTACGGTTGATAGATTTTGTGATTCCCTTTCAAGGGAACTTGCGCTGTGTCGAGGACGCTGTGGGATTGCATTGTGAAGCACGTGTGAAATCAGTCCAATGATGTGACAGAACGTCATAGGCGGGTGACGTCATGACCAGGAAACTAACAGCGCTAGCTTCTGTTGAAATCGTCTGTACCATATATTATATATATTAGACAGTTACAATGATGAGCAAACAGCAATTTAAGCAGTGTGTTCCTCCCTGCCCTCGCTACATCACGGGTGGGAATACACACAAGCTTTGTGTTGTTTGTCCGGGAGTGGAGCATACTTGGCAGCCCTCGAGAGGGCTGGTTGTGAGTATTGTGAGCAGTTGTCATTGAGAACGCTCCACTCCCGCCGGGCCCTCTTCAAGGAGGGCGCCTCGGGTTGCATTCCCCGTGGCTCAGGTCCTGCTGCTGCTGAGGCACAGAGAAGGGTCTTGTTGTGGAGTTCGCAGATTAATCTTGCAAAGGCGTTGGAGACGGGCACTGCCCTTTCTCTGCCCTCACCTGCTTGGTCCAGTGCTTCATCACAGGGGCTGGAAGCAGGCTCTGCAGTTTCTTCCACCCCTGGTGAAGCACCAGTACTGCAACTATCTAGCCCTGAGGAGCTGGATGTTGTTAGTATCAAAGCTGATGATGTTGAGGACTCGCCACCTCACTCACATATGAGGAGCTATTGGAGGTTGTGACTCGAGCTGTAGTCAGGTTAAACATCGACTTTGGACTGATTTCACACGTGCTCCACGATGCAATCATGCAGAGGCATTCCCGCAGTTTCTCGTTCCCTCTCAGGGAACCATGGTTACAATCGTCAGGACACAGTGAAAGGTTTTCTTTGATTTCATGAGAGCATCTTTTCTTTCTTGTAGGTGTTTTTTATTTTTTGTTTGCATGACTATTATGTAAAATGAGTAACTTATTTAATTTTGTATAGTGTGGATCATGGAGGAGAGTTCAGGATTACAACAGGACTGCAGAAATGTAGGTCACACACACACTTACACACACACTCCTGAATCGTTCTGTGTTATGAATGTTGTAATCTGTCTTCTTTTGTATAGATGCATGTAATCTCACACTGGATTTAAACACGGCACACACTCGTCTCACACTATCTGAGGACAACAGAAAGGTGACACTTGTGTCAGAAGAGCAGCCGTATCCTGTTTATCCAGAGAGATTTGATGATATTCCTCAGGTTCTGTTTAGAGAAAGTCTGTCTGAACGCTGTTACTGGGAGGCTGAATGGAGCGGGTTCGCAGCAAATATATCAGTGACATATAAAGGAATCAATAGGAAAGAGAAGAGTAAAGACTGTAGGTTTGGATACAATGAAAAGTCCTGGAGTCTGAACTGTTCTGATAACAGTGTCAGTGTCTGTCACAATAATAAGGTCACAATCTTATCTGCCCATTTAAGTCGCTCTAAGAGAGTAGGAGTGTATCTGGACTGGTCGGCTGGCACTCTGTCCTTCTACAATGTCTCTGACATGCACAAACTCACACACTTACACACATTCAAAACCACATTCACTGACCCCGTCTATGCTGGATTTGGGGTTGATTGGGGTTCATCAGTGTCTCTGTGTGAGATTAACCCTTCATGACCGATGGGCGCATCGGTGCTCCTGTTTGTGTGTTTCTGTTTAAGAGCCAATAGAATCTGAAACCAAGTAGGTAGCACAATAATTTTTTTTGCATACAAAATCAGAGACTTTACACAATCAGATCATGCCTCCAAAATGCTCCTGTTACGTTGTTTTCACCCTCTGAGTCTGAACAAATTTAGTTTACAACAAAAACAGTGCACAGGCGCTAGCCCAAAAACAACATAATCCATTGTGTCGATCACAAGACATTACTCAAGGAATCTCGTCTTTCCAGGATGAGATATTCCTCAAGGAGGAATGATTTTAAAAATGCCCATTTAGGGGCGTCAAGGGCTAAACAAAAAGGCTACCTTTGTTCCAAATGTTGTAACTTTTGATTACTTTATCACCACAAAATTTGATCCAGATGCAGCTCACATGTAGGAGAGGAGAATTTTCCTCCTTTCTTATTTCCTTCCTGAATTATTGCATGTCAAGTAAGAAAGATATGTAAAATTATAATAAAAATTATATATATTTGTCTTTTATCAGCATGAGAATGTCCAAATGTAATGTAATTTATATTTTGTAAAAATTTAAAATGTGTTCTATCAAACGATACCTAATTTTTTACTTTACTTGCTATAGTTTTGGAGTTATGATTCTTTACTTTTGTGTATGTTGTTGTGGAAATATGCAGTTGTCTTATTACAAGTATACCTCTTCTTTGTGTGAGATAAATGTTTAAGAAACACAATACAATTGTTATTTACAAAAGCATTTATTATGTGGTTTATTAAGAAAAAAATAATACAACTGTTTTGTAAATCATTAAGAATATACTAATAATAAAAGCTTTTACAACAATAAAGTGTGTTGTCTCTTTTCTTTAAGAATATGTTTATAAAGAAAGACACTACAACTGTTACTGTAACTGATTAAGATAATTAGTTTATTAAGAAAGACGCTGCAACTGTTTTTTAAAGGGTAGGTAACATACAGTTTCTGCCAATCTCATGTTAATCTTGAGTACCTGTAGAGTAGTATTGCATCCTTCATATCTCCGAAAAGTCTTTAGTTTTATCATATTTATAAAAGATAGATACGCTGCACCGAGTCTTTCTGAGAAAAGCCGAGCTCCTGGAGGCGTGCCTGCTGTAGGCAGAGCTAAAGAGTCACGAGCGTGCGCAGCTTTTGTGTAGCGCTCGTCTGCAAGCTGCGACAAGCTGTAAGCTGTGCATTTGTTAAAATGGTCATCAGTTTGCATAATTTCAACTTTTTTTTTTTTTTAACTGATATTTTTATTTATTATAGCCTTTTTATTTATAATAGGCTGCTAATACTACTTTGTTACTTCTGTTAAGAATAAAAGTTTCAGTTTTCAAATTCTGTCCATTTTATCATGAAATTAAAACAATAAATGGCGTTTTGACGCTCTTAAATGTGACATGTCAGATCACTGTAATGCCTCAGTTCAGACGGCAGCGCGGAGCGCGAGTCTTTTCTTCCTCTTCAATACAAGTTATATCTCGAAAAACATGCATGAACATCTAAGGTATGTTGAAAGATGTAGTACAACTTACCAGAATGTATCACATCTCATTGTAATCACTTTATTTGTGTTTCAACCGCGGAAAGACGTCAATAAAACAGCTTGTGAACAATGTGACATCATGTCATATTTACCACAGGAATGTTTTCCAGTGTTCACAGTTTCTTAGCTATCTATCTATCTATATATATCTATATAGAAATAAGCTCTAGAGGAGCTTATTTACTGTTAATTATGTTTATGTAAATTTGCCATGAAGACAAGTGCTTATGAAAACTACCTTATGTGATACAGTAAAGTTTGTGTATAAGTTTTATTCAAATATTTCAGTTTTTATTTGAGTGTAATTATTATATCTAAAAATAAACAGCAGCTGAATACCTCTGCTGTTAATTGTAATCTCTAATATTGTAGTGTACCATATGAGAGGGTTTCCTGTATAGTTTGCAACATTATTTGAGAGAGATTTTTTTTTTCCTTAAGAAAACTAAACTATCGTTATCGGCCGATATCATTCTGAATAATCAGCTATCAGTATCGGCAGAGAAATTTAGTATCAGTGCATCTCTAATATTTTGTAAACGCACCTTTTGCATGTCGCGCCTACGTCGACTCAAACATCACAAAAGCAGAGGTAGTAGGCTACTCTCAATAAAAGGTCCAACATATTAGAAATACTTTTTGATGTGTTGCTATGTGTCATGAGTAAGCAACTGAGTAAACTAACACTGTCAAGAGAGAAAGCAAGCATTTTGCTTATTAGCTTTAAACACATTCAACTTAACTGCATCGGCCACATTTTTTTACGTGACGCACCACCCAGCATACCCGGTTAAAAAAAGTCACTGTTCGCCACTGATATATATATATTATGGGTTTGGTGTGTGTGTATATATATATATATATATATATATATATATATGGAGTATGTATCAAACTGCCAAAGTCACGTGATTTCAGTAAACAAGGCTTTGTTACTTCATAAGTGTTTCGAAATTTAAATGGTTCAGCATTGGGGCCGTGACTGTGGCAGTTTGATACGTGCTCCGAACCACTGATTCGAAACAAAAGATTCGTGAAGCTTTGAAGCTTCATGAAGCAGTGTTTTGAAATCGCCCATCACTAGATATTGTTGAATAAAGTCGCTATTTTTTTTTTTTTTTTTGGCGCACAAAAAGTATTCTCGTCGCTTCATAACATTAAGGTTGAACCACTGTAGTCACATGAACTGTTTTAGGCATGTCTTTAGTAGGTTTCTGGGCATTGAAAGTGTTAATTATCTTGCTGGCGATGCAGGCCTCACTGAGCCATCGGATTTTATCAAAAATATCTAAATTTGTGTTTCGAAGATGAACGAAGGTCTTACGGGTGTGGAACGACATGAGGGTGAGTAATTAATGACTGAATTTTCATTTTGGGTGAACTAACCCTTTAAGTCTCATACAGGTTATTCGTCATGTGATAATTGTGTGACAGTCTGGTATCTACATACAAAAGCGCATGACTTTCCCCGAGACCAATGCAGCCCTAAGAACGAAGGAAACGTTCAGAAGCATGTGTGATGAAGAACACCACAGAACTAGATCTCCGCTTCCTGAACTTGATATAAACACGGTATCATGTTTCCCTTATGATTATGTGCATTTAGTCTGTCTTGGTGTGATGCAGTTTATTAGATCTATGGACTCGTTTGCCATCACAGAAAGTTGTCAAATTATCTCAGAATTTACTCTCCATTAAGAATTATGTCCTATCAGAATTTGCTTGTAAACCAAGGTCAATTGAAGAATAAAACAAAAAAAATAGATTGATTTTTACTCTACACAGGATCAGTTGTTCTTCATGATGTTGTAAACACTCCTGTATACGATAACTTCATGCTTCTCTCAGATTTAAATTCTTACCCACCTTATGTTCTGTAATGTGTGAATATGCAAACACATTACTACTGGCTTTTTTGGAGCACTTTGTGAAGCTCTATGGCAAGGAATATGTGGTCTATAATGTGCATGGCCTTATTTGATGATGTGAAATGCCAAGGTCTGCTTGACAACATTTCTGGATTTCCATTTAATTATTTAAGACAGTTAAAAAGATTGGTCAGATAAACATTTCATCCTGTTACACAGATTGTACACAGGATATCTGAAATATCTAGAGGTGGTTCTAAGATTGGCATTTCTAAAAGTTATGTGTGAGAAGAGCACTGTGATGGTCCTATTTTGCTGTTTGTTAAAGGAGCAGTGAGACAGTATAAAGAAATATGCATACATAATATATTATAAATTTGAGTCAGTCAATAGATTTTATGACTACCCAGTTAATTCTTGTAGGCTTGGAGCTTTTCTCGTATCAAATCTTTCTCAAGAATTTAATATAATGAGTACAAATCCTACAGCGGTATCAGTAAGAATAGCAAGATTAAGATTAGCAAATAAATTTATAGAAAACAGTTTTCTGTAACTATCATAGCTTGCACTGACAGGTAGAAAATAAAGTAACACTTCAGTATTACTTTCAACTAGTTGCTTATTCACCTGCATATCCCAGGTGAAAAAAGTGCACTAAAATACACTATTTCAGTACACTTCCATAATGTACTTAGTGCTCTATTTGCATGCGCTAATTTGTACTTAATATACAAAAAAATCTTCTTTAGTACTTCTTAAGATCATCTAAGTGTACTCAACTATGCTATTTTAATTATTTTAATGTACTTAAAGTGCTCTATTTACGTGCACTAATTTTGTACTTAATATACTTAAGATAATCTTAAGAACATCTAAGTGTCCTCAACTGTGCTATTTTGAGACACCATGAAATATGAACTAAAATGTGCTTTTAACATACTATCTCTGTATTAAAAATGTATTTAGTTAACACTTGAACCCATCTTCCATACACTTTTAAATATACTCATCTGACAGAAATTAGACATGAATTATTTAAATATAAGAATAATATATAAAATGTATTTAGAATGTATTGCCCACATATTTTTATACATTAAACGATTAATTTCAAATGTATTGTAACTGTTAATATTCCCTTTATATGATGTAGTTACGTATATGTTAATGATGTTTTACTAGTAATTAATATATTTCTACTGTATTTTTCATGAAAATCCATTAAAATAGAACTTAGCGATAGTATATACATAAATCCACTAAAATTATATGTAAAGAGTTCATAGCACACTTTTAAGTAATACTTTTAATTAGTGTATTTATAGTGTATAACTTTTACAATGCTATTTAGCACACAGAAAAAAAAAGAATGAACTATAAATGTATTTGCTTGTATTTAAGTATTTTTAGTGCATTCAAGTATACTTTACCCCTGGTTTCACAGACGAGGCTTAAGCTAGTCCTAGACTAAAATACATGTTTGAGCTGTTTTAACTGAAAGTAACTTGTACTGACATATCTTAAAATATGTTAGAGCCATTGTTTTGTCTCAAGATGTACACCAGCAATGTTTTTTTCTAGTGTACGTTTATAAAAGCTACTCAAATGTCCTAATCGAACTAAGGCCTAATCCTGGCTCAGGCTAAGCCCCGTCTGTGAAACCGGGCCTTAATTTTCACCTGGGATTGGCTGTTTATTATAAAGCACTTATTCTTCATGACCATACCATACATCCCGTAATCCCACCCTATACCTGAACTTAACCACTACCTTATTAACAATTAATAAGCAAACGGTAAATTAGGAGTTTATTGAGGGAAAAGTCATAGTTTATAGTGAATATGTGTTCCCCATATTAAAGTGTTACTGAAAATAAATATGCGTAAACAGTGTGCAGTATCTTACTCAAACCATTGAACAGAGGCGTTCCTCGTGCCTGTGAAAGACACATCCCATTAGGCAATACATACGTTAAGATGGATTTTTTTCCTTTTTTCTTTTTCCACCTTTCATGTATTCATCTGTCATTTCTTTTGATGATTTATAGTTTATAAGCTGAATGACTTTTTAATTTTTTTTATTTACTGAGGGGTTAGTAGGGAGGTGGGTGCCATTTTAATTTTGAATTACACTTTTTCTCTGGTTTATGTTAGCTAGGGTGCTAGTATATTTGGCTGTACTTTTGTTTTCTTTCCTTTTAGCATAGTTTGGTTTACATGGAGGTAGAGCGGTTTTGTTTGTTTTTTTGGCTTTGCCTCCTTCTAAAGCCAAGGGCCCGTACCATGATACTAGCTGAACAAACTTAGGGTTACAGGATTGTGCGACATCAGTAGCAAACAGCCAATCACATGCCTTAAAACAGAGAAACTGCGATTCACTTCTTGCGAGAGAATCTGCAAGATTCATTTCTCTCTTCTGCCGATGATTAAGAGATTGAAGAATTTGAAATACATAAATGCATTTACACAGCAAAAAATTATCTTTCTATATCAGTGCAAGTGAAAGTTAGTTTATATAGTTGAAAACATATGTAGGTATACAGAGACTCGAAGCTTTAAAAATAACTACTTGTGAGCTGACATGTTCATCTACTGATTCCAAATCTTATTTATATTACATATTATCTGTATATATTTATGTTCATTTAAACTAAATGCTTAATAATTATTGTTGAACTAAAATTGCTCATTTGTAATGGATTAGGGGTATTCTAATAATAATAATATAAATCATAGAAAATTATAATTAATAATCCTTGCTAAAAGCCAGGCAATTTTGTATTAAAGAAACCTTTTACTAAGTAATGACCTTAAGGCATTAAATTTGGAGAACTCCAAATTATACAAAGAAATTGAAAAACATTTAGATTTTGCTGAACCACTGTCCGAAAATACCAGAAACGCCTCCAGAGACTGACATGTGTCTGCATACCCTTTGATGAAAAATGCGTGAAGCAGATAGGAAGACATAAAGTCAAAAAACCCTCTTTGTAGCTGTTACAGATAAAGGTGTATTTTCTTTCTATATATTTCAGTTATTTGTGGAAAGGTATTTTGTTTATTACAAATGTAGTGTGGGGGAACTGTAAATCCAACCAATGATTTCCGAAGAAACCGAAGGTGGTTGTGCACTGTCCTTTCGCACAATTGGCCATCCCACATATATAAAGCTAGGGATTCGAAAGTGCCATCACTGACCTCGCCATTTTACTCCTAGATGTTTGTCTATGTGTAAGGTAACCCTGATGGATGATGTAAATCCCAACGCTTGCACACCACTTTCTAAAAAGAAAAAATGGGTGAAAAGGGTCAAATAAAATTTTATATAAAGCGAGGGTGTTCCATGTACCTGGCCCCAACCAAAAAAAGTGTGTATCAATGATAAAAAATAGAAAAATGGGATTTCATCTGTTAATTTGCTTTGTGTGTTGATACTGATTTAATAAGCTACGGACTTGGAAACTGTGATATGGACAGAAACACACTCACACATGATGCATCTAAATGTCATTTTATTTGTTTCAGTTTTATTCACGGTGTCATGATGTAAAGATGTCAAGATGTTGAAAGATGTTGAACAATATCAATTGGGTGTCACGATGTTCAAGTGGTGTCGGAATAAGTTAAAAGTGGCAAAATGATGGTGCTTACTTTTGCAAAGAAGACATTAAATGTTAAGAGATCAGTTGATGCATGTTTCTTTTAATCAGAAGTAAACCTTCATGAGTCGTTACACTCTTTTTTGATAACAGACTGATGAATAATATCAGATAAAAGTAACAAGACACTAAAAAAGAGAGAATGCGTCAGATTACATCACGAATTGTGTCAGGAAAGATTATAAAAAACTACAAACTACAGAAGACAACACAGACCTTGCTTGGTTTTACCAAGAAGGCGGTTCGGCAAGAGGAACCAAAGTGAATGGACTTTTCAAAGTGGAAAATATCAATCAACACAAAACAAGCTTCAAAAGAAGGTACAGGAATTATTTTTGAGAGACGATGTCAGCCACTTGACTGCAGGAAAAAACGAGCCATTACAAGAGAAAATGCAAAAAAAAAAAAAAAAAAAAAAAATGCAGAAAAGGTTTATAAATAATGCCATGAAAAAAAAACTTCATTGCAAATTTCTTTCAGAGAATCCATTAAGTCAGCTGTCATATGCTGACAGCTGTCGCTTTTCTGTTGTATGCGACCCATATCTGTCAGAGAAACCTGTCTCTGTAAAGTTCATAAAAACTTTTCCTTCCTTGTGCAGAAGCTTCATACACTCCAACTTCTTGGGACGACTGACTTGAAAAGGGCAACAGAGTTTAGCACAGAGTTGTTCAAGAAAGGCACATTTAGCTTCTTTGAAGCAAGCCATTGAAAAGGTGCACCAGATGAAGTGGGTGGACTTTGAAAAAGAACCATTTGTCTGAAATGGTCCCAACAAAGCAGCAAAAGTGTGAGTGTCTTGGTGAGCAGAGAATCACATTTTGAGGTAAATAAAACCTTAACAAAAATACACATACAAACATTTGTAAAAAGCTAATGTAGACAGACTTTAGGCCCTGATATACTTTTAAAATTAATGTAAAAAAGTATACAGTTCACAGACATTCAAACTCACCTTATGTATTCATCATGGACCAATGGCAGTTTAAAGGTGTTTAAATGGCAGTGCAAATTTTTCTGGAAAGTTCACGCTTTCGAAACACCAAAACAAACTCTAAATAACCATTGTTTTTGCCAAATTTACTCCAAATTACATCACACCAGGTTTTGCTTGAAGTATATCGGGGCCTTTAGACAGACTGTGGGAACACTTGATTAGTGGTTTTAAACACATATGCCTTTTTAATAAAGAACATTTTGTCTGTCATTTATTTTAGGACATGAAAATGACGCAGAGACATTCAAAAGCCCAGAAGGAGTCTATCCAAAACTCATGGAAACAGGTGGATTTGAATTGCTACGGATTAGATGGATGAAGGGCAGAAACTGAATGTGGACCAATGAGAAGTCCTGTCCTTCCTGGGCTTGGTACCAGAGGTCTTCTTCTTGCCCTCTAAGAGGTGTCTGGATGTTGTCCTTGCATCTTTATCTGATGGCGTTGGATATTTGGTTTGTGTTAGTCCACCAAGATCCAATTAAAATTTTTGCCCACTGTTACGGACAGAGAGGGACACGGCCATAAACTGGGCCCTGGAATGTGCTGTTTCATATAATCTCCTGTAATACTTTTCACCATTTATTCTAAGGGGTGTGACTGACATACATCCATTTTCTTTAAAGTATCCTTGAAAAGGGGGGTTGACTTGTCAAAAAGTGGTGGCTTTTTCTGGGTCTCGGCGATTAACTTCTCCCTTTTAAAAGCCCTTAAATTAGAATGGATTTCTTTAGAAAAAAATTGTTCTGAAAGCGATCCCAATTATATTGTTTCTCTATATTGTTATTGTTAAAGCTGTGGTGTGGAAACTGCTATTCTTTTATATTTAGAATGATTTTTTAGAACTATATCTTTATTGTTATCTTTATAGTATTATTCTTGGTGTGAATGGGCCATTTTAAACTCCTGACAATTTAAAGCTGTAGTTTTTGTTCAGTTTGCTGAAACCTCTCTCATGTGTTACAGAGCGTCCATCTCAAGAGGACATTGGAAGCATATAAACCTAAGTGGTGTAAAGACCATGAGGACTGGTCCTTTTATCTGTTCTCTCCTCAGAACAAGTAAGTGTTTGCCATCTCTTAGCATCTGCTGACCAGTTTGTCCTTTAAAAGTTTCACATTCACTTTTGTAACTGTTATACAATTCTGTCCTAGGTTTCTAGGTTTGATGTGTCAAAGGTTAATTTCTCACAAGATTTTTGATCACGTAGTCTTGCTATTCATATATATAAAGAGTATTCATTTTACAAAACAATTGCACAGATGTGATATGGCTTGTGTTAAAGGTGTTGGCCCTTGGCTTCTGCTCTGGGAAGCACAGTTATCTGTAGAGCACCTGGAATGTTCTAGATGGGGTGCTGGTCTTTGTCTCTCTCATTGACATTCTGGTCTCTCTGGCTTCCATCTTTGGTGTCGTTTGGCAACCCTCAGGATGCCATTCTCAAAACGATCCCCATTTACACGAATCATTGAAAATGACTAAAAACACTGTATTCTGCTGGCAGGCCATTAGATGGCAATGAAACACTGTAGACTGAACATGTAATGCACATGCAGGACGTCATTGTTTTCACAGATAGATGTTTTTGTTGTTTACACGGAGATCATTTTCAAAACCTTGCACTTTGAAACTCGTTTTCAAAAGTTTGCGTTTTCAGGCCCACAAAACGCCATTGTCATGTAAATGAATGGCCAAAACGCATATAGAGTTTTATGTTTTATTTGAAAACGGTGTCATGTAAACAGCCCCTGAGACGCACAGACAGGCTAGTTCACATATGCTTATTCCCTCAGTCACAATGTGCTGCTGTTGACTGAGCTGCTGCCATCTTGTGCTGTCTTCCAGATATGTACAATTGCAGGCTCTATGTACCTCTGGGCATGACTTCGAAAGGTGTCATAGTGTATCATTTTCAGTTGCTTTGCCCGGAAGATCTGAGGTCAGAAAAAGAGGAGTCTTTGTTTCAGTATGGCTTCAGGGACAGTATGTTCATTTCTCCATGCCCAGTGTAGTTCTTTGAGATATTAATTGCTATAGTCAATTATATAAAATCCTTATCCCCTACCTTTTCAGGTTTGAGGAAAGAGGCACCAGTGGCATACACTGCAACAGAAAGCTGGAGGATCTCTGGCTAGTCACATGATGCACCTTGACCAATTCTTCAGATGTGCTCGCCTAAACAAACAGCAATAATTAAAGCATATCCTTTCTTTTCAAGTGTTACAAATTTCATAATTCCCACTTCTGTTGTCATGATTACCGGTTATCTCATTAACTCTCATTAACTGCATCACTGTTACTTTAAAACTGTGGATTGTATAATTACTGAGCAGTGTTAATTTAACATTTAAATTTTTGGTGTGTACTTGTAATTTTTTTCTTGCATTTTTAATTTTGTTTTATTTAATGTTATGTTGTTTTATGTTTACATTTTTAGAGGAAGCCAGAGGAGCTAGAAGCGCCACATTCTGTCAAGTTCCTTGTACATTTGAAGGACTCGGCTGTCTGCTTTGTGGGCCAGAATGTTGCAGTCCAGTCCCATATGTGTGACACGAGCAGCCTCTTGACGTTCTCTTTGAGCTCTCCTCTTCATGTCCTCTATGGTTTGTTGCTGCCAGAGGGGGACGAGAGTCGACACTTGATCAATGCCATCTCTGTTGAACCTCTTCTTGGGTGGACCATCAAAACTGGAATCCTCCAGAGAATGGGTGAATCCATAGTGTGCCATCACAGGATGATTCACTGCCTTGATGGGCTCATCTCGCCTGAAGGGGGTGAATGATGACACCTGAAAGATTGTATATTATTAATTGTCTTTAGTCAGATGTGACTTTATCTCAGATACAACCAACTATCTTTGTTTGTAAAGGTGAATGGCCCAAACTAATTGAACACAAAGACAGTGTTCCTGTATTTTATGTATTAGAAGAAATGTAATACATTTGACAATCCAGTGACTGCTCATACCCTAGTGTTGTGAGATGAGGATGCCACCGGAGGAATCGCCGGGCCGCTCTGGTGTCCATCACAGTACTGAGGCTTGATTAATGTTGATCCAAAGTCATGCCCATGTTTAAACTTCTTCCTGGATGGACCCTCAGAAGCAGAATCGTCCACGGAGCATTCAAGTTGCTTCCTTGCAGGACGTTTCTTGATTCTGTGCTCTTTTCCCTCCAGCAGTGCCTGACACTCAGTTATAGCAGAACGAAGAGAAAAGTTCTGCTTCTCTGTCTCGCAGTCAGCTGCTTTCTGGTGTCCACCACTAGGGCTTCTGAGACGTTTCCTCTTACGTCTCTTCTCACTGTCCAGGTCCCGTGGTCTTACAGGGACGCTCAGTCCAGGGGTGTTCGTCCCAAGCTTGAAGCAGTCTTGGGTGGCCGCTGAGAGCCTCTGGCGCAGTAAAGCTCTTTGAGAGTTCTCATACGACTCAACGTGAGACTCTGCTCTTGATAGAGCATCATTCTTCACAGTATTGAGAGCCATATTTTGAAACATCAAAGATTTCAAAATAGAGAACTACAAGAGCCACTGAAAACACCAGACACACTCACGACTTCTGAATCACAGCTCTGATTTATCCTGTAAAGCAGCTGATCTCGGAATCCCTGACCTCTATGATGTCATAGAGCTGCTGCTGCTCAGTGTTTGACCGCTGCAGATGGACAGATGACCTCAATGCAAGAAATAACTAATACACTAATGAACTCCTCAAACCGTCAAGAATAATATAGCAAATCTTATTCCTTGTCCGACACCTTGTCTTATCTTACACTCATTCAGTGATATGACACTATGTATAAATAAGTGAATCCTGTGAAGTCTGAAATAAAATCCCTCTTAAATAATTAACATTTTGCAGATTCTGCAAGGGGTATGTACACTTTTTAGCACAACTGTATGTATGTGTGTGTGTGTGTGTGTGTGTATATATATATATATATATATTATATATATATATATCTCAACAGTAGTCAACATTTGAAGTGGATCCAAACCTATCATCAAAGTTGTCCTAAAACCTGACCTTTTTTGATCCACTTCAAATGTTGACAACTATATGTATGTATATATATATATGGTGTGGTACATGTATTTGTCCCAAACTGTACGGTACGGATGTCATGGTTCAGTTCATGCATTTAGACGACCACACAATCAGTCACAGGCAATCCACACTCCAGTCCAGAAGGGGGCGCACGTGGTATTGTGACGCTGTTTGCTAACCGCCACAATAGGAAAAAGTGCAAAGAAACATCAATAAAACAGTTTAAAAATATCTCATTTACCTCAGGCAAATCATTTAGTGTCCACAGCATGTTAGTTCACTAGATTAATGAACTCTAGAGGGGAACATTTCACTAAAATATGAACTATATTAGCTTATATATTCATTATATCTGACTGACACCTTGTCTAATGTTACTTTGATTCAGTGATATGACAACACTATGTATATATAAGTGAATTCTGTAAAGTCTGATCTTGATCTTTTTTTTTTTTCCCCCTTGGGAAACCAATGTGATGCCCAAATATGTGACTGTAATGAATAATCATCATAGTTCAGCTACTTCACTAGGAGAAATCTGCATTAAAAATATTTATGCATTAAACAGATTAAAAGTTTTCCAATTAGGAAATAATAATAATTCAATATAATATTCAAGTATAATATTTCAAATCTTACATATACAAATGACGTATTTCCGTAGCCAATACTAATTGGATGACAGCAGGGCCGGTTCTAGACGAGACATGTGGAGGCCCTAGGCAAAATTCATTTTGGAGGCCTTATCACGTTTTTTATTTTAATTTGATTTACCGCAGTGGCGCAAACACGACATTAAAGACTTTATATATTATGTTATATAGGAAAGGAACTACTTCTACTTACTGAACTTGATATAAACATGGTATCATGTTTCCCTTATGATTATGTGCATTTAGTCTGTCTTGGTGTGATGCAGTTTATTAGATCTATGGACTCGTTTGCCATCACAGAAAGTTGTCAAATTATCTCAGAATTTACTCTCCATCAAGAATTATCAGAATTATCAGAATTTGCTTGTAAACCAAGGTTAATTGAAGAAAAGAAAAAAAAAAATAGATGGAGGGCAACAGATTGATTTTTATTCTACACAGGATCAGTAGTTCTTCATGATGTTGTAAACAATCTGTTTACGATAACTTCATGCTTCTCTCAGATTTAAGTTCTTACCCACTTTATGTTCTGTAATGTGTGAATATGCAAACACATGACTAGTGGCCTTTGTGGAGCACTTTATGAAGCTCTATGGCAAGGAATATGTGGTCTATAATGTGCATGGCCTTGTTTACTTAGTTGATGTGAAATGCCATGGTCCACTTGACAACATTTCTGGATTTCCATTTGATAATTATTTAGGACAGTTAAAAAGATTGGTATTTTAACAGTGTCAGAATTGG
This sequence comes from Hypophthalmichthys nobilis, assembly GCA_037950665.1. Lineage (NCBI taxonomy): Eukaryota > Metazoa > Chordata > Actinopteri > Cypriniformes > Xenocyprididae > Hypophthalmichthys > Hypophthalmichthys nobilis. The sequence goes on from CM075489.1 coordinate 24,569,313, forward strand.
TACAGAACATCTATATTCAGAATAATGATGCACACATGCTGAGTTTGAGTCAGTCAATAGATTTTATGACTACGCAATTAATTCTTGTAGGCTTGGAGCTTTTCTTGTATCAAATCTTTCTCAAGAATTTAATATAGTGAGCACAAATCCTACAGCAGCATTAAAGGTGACCTATTATGCCCCTTTTGAGAAGCTGTAATACAAGTTTCCCAGAATGTGTCTGAAGTTTCAGCTCAAAATACCCCACAGATCATTTATTATAGCTTGTCAAATTTGCCCCGATTTGGGTGTGAGCAAAATCAAGCCGTTTTTGTGGGTGGGTTGCTTTAAATGCAAATGAGCTCATGCTCCCCGCCCCCAAGCTCGCTTCTCATTCTAATACACTGAAGCATACATAATACTGTAGCTCACACAGCAAATATAACTCACAAAATGGATGATTACAAACTGTTCTTGATGCAGCAGATAACATGTATGGCATGCATTTTGTGGATGTTTGCTAAAATTCGATTCTGAATGCATTTGATAGTGTGCTGCACGGCTAATGGGGCTAAAGCTACACACTGTTAGAGACACTCAATAAAAATGAAGATGTGTTGATGAATTATACAGACTACATGCGTTTTTGGGTTAAAAATGAAAATAACGACATGGCTCTGGTCTCCATGAATACAGTAAGAAACAATGGTAACTTTAACCACATTTAACAGGCCTTTTTCACATTTTCTGTGCTGGCAGATGCACCAGAGACCCGATTATAGCACTTAAACATGGGAAAAGTCAGATTTTCATGATATGACCTTTAATAAAATAGCAAGATTGAGATTAGAAAATAAATTTCTAGAAAACAGTTTTCTTTAACTAATATTTTTATTATTTTTATTATTATTTCTATAACAATTACCAGGTTTTATTTATACTGGGAATATTAAAAATATGTTTATTTCCTTTTAAGGTTTTCCTCGTTTGTTTGTAATTTTTAAAGCTTGCTGGAGAGCGAGTTGGCCTTGCAGGCCCTTATCCTTAACAATCTCCCTGACAGGTAGAAAATAATGTAACACTTAAAGGGTTAGTTAACCCAAACACACCCGTAAGACCTTCGTTAATCTTCGGAACGCAAATTAAGATATTTTTGATTTATGATGTCATCTAGTGACATTTATTAGGGCTGGGTATAGACAAAATTTTCACGAATTGATTTAATTTCTATTCACATGCTTGCGATTCGATTCGATTAGTTTCAATATCGATTATTTTGGATGTAGTATTTCAGTTACAGTACATGGCAAATTTTCTAGAGGAAAAAAATCTCTCAACTAATGCTGTAAACTACACATGGGAGTCAGTTGATACTATAATAATATTGAAGGTTAAAATTAACTTATTTATATACAAACACTTAAATTACACTCAATGATGTTTTTATTATAAATAAAGTTTAGAATTACATAATCATATTTGTTTTTTAAATATAAACATTTAAATCGCAGCTGTCATAACTGATTTATTCAAACATGCATTAAACATTGAAGAACTTTAAAAATTATAATGAATATGTAACGGTGCATAGCTATATTTATCAGAATGTTGCTTTCTGGAGTTCACTTTTCTAGCTGACTAATGAGTTTATGGTCACTGAATATGGTTTTTCTGAGGTAAATGTGACGTTACATAACATTGTTTACAAGCTGTTTTATTGGCGTCTTTCCGCGGTTGAAACACTGATTGAGCGAATACACGAGACATGATACGAATTTCGGTAAGTTGTACTGTATATTTTAACATACCTTCAGATGTTTAGTCTTGTTTATTTCGCGCTGTAACTGGTATTAAAGTGGAGGAGAGGATGTTCACATGCGCTCAGTGCTGCCGCTTCTCTTTAACTGAGGCGCTACAGCGATCTGTCACGTCACATTAAACAGCGCCAAAATGGTATTTATTTTTTTAATCTCATAATAAGATGGACTTCCTTTGAAATCTGAGACTTTGCTTCATATCAAAAGTAACAAAGCACAAAGATTATTGCGATTTATTGGATGGGAGGCGCTACATATTCTGTTAACTCATCAGCTGAAAACAGACCAGACTAATCGATTCTTGGGATTTAAGAATCGATATCAGTTCGTAAAAATGAGAATCGATTAAAATCGAGAAATCGATATTGTTTACACAGCCCTAACATTTAGTTAGTAGTTTTAGCTACTTTCAATTGAAAGCAGTTGGAAGTGCTAAATATAAACAGCGTAGGAGAATGACAGGGGAGAGAAGAAATTGTTCAATAAAGTCGTTGTTTTTGCGCACAAAAGCTATTCTTGTTGCTTCATAAAATTAAGGTTAAACCACTGTAGTCATGTTGACTATTTTAACAATGTCTTTACTACTTCTCTGGACCATGAATGATGGTAATTATGTTGCTTTCTATGGGGATAAAAGAAAAACACTTGGATTTTATCAAAAATATCTTAATTTGTGTTCTGAAGATGAACGAATGTCTTACGGGTGTAGAACAACAAGAGGGTGAGTAATTAATGACAGAAATTTTATTTTTGTGTGAACTAATCCTTTAAATACTAAATACAGATTTTTTTTCTATGCAAGATAAATATTTGTTTTTTATTGTTTCAGACAAAGGAGGTCAGGACAAAATATGAAAACAGAAGAACTCCAAATTATACAGAGAAATTGAAAAACATTTAGATTTTGCTGAAAAAGAAAACAACCACTGTCCGAAAATACCAGAAACGCCTCCAGAGACCGACGTGTGTCTGAATCCCCTCTGTCAAAAACAGGGAAGCAGATAGGAAAGACATAAATAATATGAGAGAATGAGAATGAAAAAATGAGAGAATGCATCAGATTATGAAACAAATTGTGTCAAGTAAGATTATAAAAATTACAAACAACACAGACCTCACTTGGTTTTTCAAGAAAGCGGCTCAGCAAGAGGAACCGAAGTGAACTGACTTTTCAAAGTAGAAAATATCGATCAAGACAAAACAAGCTTCAAAAGAAGATACAGGAATTATTTTTAAGAGATGATGTCAGCCACTTGACTGCAGGAAAAAACAAGCCAGCACAAGAGAAAAAGCAATTTCTAAATGAAACCCTAAAAAGCTTTATTTCAAATTCCTTCTAGAGAATCCATTAAGTCAGCTGTCATACGCACTTTTCTGTTGTATGCGACCCATATCTGACAGAGAATCCTGTCTCTGTAAAGTTCGTGACAGCTTTTCCTAACTTGTGCAGAAGCTTCATACACTCAAACTTCTTGGGATCACTGACTTGCAAATCATTGCAAGGGCTTCAAGAAAGGCACATGGAGCTTCTTTGAAGCAAGCCATGGAAAAGGTGCACCTGATGGAGTGGGTGGAGTTTGAAAAAGAACAGTAGACAGACTGGTCAAGACATTCAAAATGCCAAGCAATTGTATGATTGTCTACTGAATGCCCAGACCTCTATACAGCTGCTCTGTATTGATGAGGAAGCTGTGGGCAAAGCTACGTATGTATACCTTCCCAGAGCCAGATACTGACAGATAGAGGGCCCTATTTTGCGTCTAAAGCGCACAGCGCAAGTGCACTTAGGGCGTATCTGAATCCACTTTTGCTAGTTTAAGGAACGGAAAAATGGTCTGCGCGCCCGGCACATGGTCTAAAAGGGTTTTCCCTATTCTCCTAATGAGTAATGGGTGTGTTTTGGGCATAACGTGCAATAAACCAATCAGAGTCTCATCTCCCATTACCCATAAAAGCCAGTTGCGCTTGTGCCATGGTGGATTCGCTATTTACTTGACAGTATTTGTAAGTGGAAAAATTGAACGCTTCTCTAGCGAGGAAACTAATCTGCTCGTATGCAAGTTTAAAGCACATGAGCAAATGATCTACAGAACAAGCCGGATTCCACCAAAGCTTTTATTATCTTTATGCACACAATAATAATCTTTTGCATTGTAATCCTTTTATTTTTTATTATTTGGCATGTTTGAGTGTATGCACACTGTGCACCCGCATATAGGCGCACTTTAAATAACAAAACAAATATTGCGGCATTGACTTAAGACCAGGTTTCAGTTGGTCAGTGGCGCAGTTTATTTCAGTTGCCTCAAAATAGCAATGCGCCTGAACACACCTCGATTCAGACCGATTCACACCCATGGGTGCACAAATGGGCGTAAATGCATTTACTATTTAAACAACGTGAAAATGATAACTGTGTCAGGCTGAAACAAGCAAAAAACACTTGCGTCGCGCTGCATTGCGCCGGGCCCAGAGAGTTAAAGTTTATATTAACAGATCTGAAATACTATTTCTGCAGTGTACATGTATATTGAGCCAGTCTGTGGCCTTAATAAAGTTTTAATTTTTAATTGACAAACCTTTATTATAAAATAATTTTTTAATTTGATAAAGCTCTTTCAAAAACATTGCATCAAACAAAAATTGGTTTGTTATTGAAAACAGATTTTAGCTATTTAGACAAATTCTCATATTAGATGTGGTTCAAACTCATTTGTTGGTACTTTATTTTCAGCACATCATTGACCAACATGCATTTAAATATGTATTTCAACTCAGAATGGCGCTAACGTATGTTGAATTCCTTGTATGTGAATTTCTATGAGCATTTCTGATTTTATTGTGTGAGTCGACTTTTATTTTGTAGTGACGATTTGACGTCATAAAGCTGCGCTGCGCTCCTGCGTCTGTGATTCGGCTGGAGAAAGGTCTGTGTTTAAAGTATTCAAAGTGTTTAATCATTGCAAACAGTTTAGGTAGTTTTATAGTTTTAACAAGAACTGTTAAATGAATATTTTTACTATTGGATGTAACATTGTAATGCTTTATAACACATATATGAATGTTATTAATCCTTGAGTCACACATCAGTTGATCACACATGAGATAAGGAAAAGGTGCGTCTCATTTCTCTTCATACATAGTGAATCAGTGTAGCGTTAAAACGAATTCGGTTCTGAGCCTTTGAAAACTCATAAGTCAACTGAATCAATTGCTACGTAAAATGATTCACTGATTCACATCGTTCGAATCGCCGCGCTGACGAGACCTGCTGGTCAAAACAGAGAGTGTAATAACGTTTACTAACCTATAACAACTGTTTTGATGAAAGTGTTATCTATTAAAACTAATCAAAAAATCATTTAGTGATAAATATAAATCACAACAAAATATGAAGTGTCTGTATAGAGTAGTATCTGATTGAGACACACCTAGAGATTTAGTTTGGATTTATTTTTCTTTCTATTAATTATTCTCATCTTAAACAGGACAGTCCTGTCACACAGAAAAACTTGAATGAGTGAAGCAACTGAGATCCATGTGACACTATTTTAAAGATGGCATTTATTAAAGAGGAGAGTGAAGACATAAAGATGGTGTTTATTAAAGATGAGAGTGAAGACATGAAGATTGAAGAAGCATTCACAGTGAAACAAGAAGATACTGAGGAACAAACAGGTTGGTTTAATTCTCAAAGCTGAATTTGATCCTTATTAAAATGTCCAGCTCTACAGAAATGAATGATAATTTTGTAACATATAACTACTTTGTGGACCTAATAATACAATGTTATTGTTATTACAAGACTCCAGCAGGGTTTTTCCTGGTTTATCCTGATCATGTACACATGCACCTGTACCGTACCTTCAACTGGCTGAAGCAAAAACTTTTCACAAGCAACATATTTGAGATGTTTTAATTAGATCAAGGCTGCAAACTCTCACACATTCAGTGTTAGACTTAATTGACACTGGATGTGTGGTGTAAGAACATTTTCTCACGCAGTGAAAAGTGAAGCAAAGATGACACTAACACCAACAGATAAGAATAGCGTTTCGGTAGCTTTCGAATTCTCTCAATTTTATTACGACATTCAAACAATAAATACCATTTTGGAGCTCTTAAATGCGACGTGACAGATTGCTGAAGCGCCTCAGTTCAAGAGACACATGAACTGATCATCACTTCCTCTTTACTACTAGTTAATAGTAAGAAAACACAAATGAACATCAGAAGTAATGTTGAAAGATACAGTATAACTTACCAAAAAATCATAGTGATTCCAACTGAGATTTTAGAGCTCTGGCTAACATAATGGCTTTAGTTAAATATAAGTAAGTTTTTTTGGAATTGTGATTTAAATTGTCTACCGCCTGTAAACTGTTAGTGTCTTATGGACTGTTCCACAGATGCATGTGCAATAATTGTTCATGGCTCATTGAACAAGCATGAAAAACATTGTTTAAACACTTTCCAATAAAGATCTGTAAAGCTTATTTGGACAGTATCCTGAAAAAGGGATGTTTCTTTTTCTTTTTTTCTCTTTTTTGAGTTTAGATTAATCAAACAGTGCAATACATTATTATATAAATGACCAATAATCATTTGGCATTTCAATCTAAATTTGATGTCTTTATAAATTTCAATAACATAACATAATTGCAATTAAGTTAATTTTCAATAACTTAAAGGGTTAGTTCACCCCAAAATGAAAATAATGTCATTTATTACTCACCCTCATGCCGTTCCACACCTGTAAGACCTTCATTCATCTTCTGAACAAAAATTAAGATATTTTTGTTGAAATCTGATGGCTCAGTGAGGCCTGCATAGCCAGCAATGACATTTCCTCTCTCAAGATCCATTAATTTACTAAAAACATATTTAAATCAGTTCATGTGAGTACAGTGGTTCAATATTAATATTATAAGGCGGCAAGAATATTTTTTGTGCACCAAAAAAATAAAATAAAATAACGACTTATATAGTGATGGCCGATTTCAAAACACTGCTTCATTAAGCTTCGAGCATTACGAATCTTTTGTGTCGAATCAGTGATTGTCAAACCGCAAAACTGCTGAAATCACGTGACTTTGGTGCTCCGAACCACTGTATCATTGGCATGATATGTTGAAATCTAATTTGAATGTCTCTTTGAGGAAACATATACAAGGAGAAAAGTAAAGGACCCTGTGGCACTCCATACATATTGGTAGTGGTTGGGTAGATGGGACATAATCCATGCTAATGCTTGTACACAAATGCCAACATGACTCTCAAGCTATTTGAGAGAATATTTCATCTATGTTGTCAAAAGATCTAATAGTACTAGAAGGGAAAAGCCAAAAGCATGTCATTTGTAGCTTTAATAAGCACAGGTTCTGTGCTAGGATGGGTCTTAAATGACAACTGAAACTCTTCACAATTATCCATACTGTTTTTCCGTAAATCTAAACATAGTTGAGAGGAAAATGTTTTACACAAAATTGGGAGAATTGAGATTATTGTCTATAATTAAACTGTTAGCTTTAAAGTTTTTGGGATGTGTCCTTAAGAAAGCAAAGAGATTACAATATTGAGAAGTTCTGAGATTTCAGGAAACATCTCTTTCTGTAGCTTAATGGGTATAGGATCTAGCTTAGATGCTGTTGGTTTTGATGCTTTATGTTTTAATTTCTATTGCTTTGTGTCATTAAACTGGGGTTAATGTGTATTTGCCTTTTTTCACCTTAGACCTGATGGCGCTGAAAGAAGAGAGTCAAAATTTGAATGAAAAGGAAGAGGAAGATCAGGATACGAGTCATATTGATTTCATAATTGGAGAACAATCTTTTATTTGCTCAGAGACTGAAAAGACTTCCTCAGAAAAAGGGGCCAGAAGACAGCAACTAAAAGTTATTTCACCTGCTTTCAATGTGGAAAGGGTTTCAGTCAACATGGAAACCTGAAAGTCCACATGAGAATTCACACTGGAGAGAAGCCTTACACTTGTCAACATTGTGGAAAAAGTTTCAATGAAAAAGGAAACCTAAAAAAACACATGAGAATTCACACTGGAGAGAGCCCTTTCACCTGTCAACAGTGCGGAAAAAGTTTCACTCAAAACGACAGCCTTAAAGCCCACATGAGAATTCATAATGGAGAAAAGCCTTTCACCTGCCAACAGTGTGGAAAAAGTTTCACTCAAAAAGACAGTCTTAAAGTCCACATGAAAATTCACAATGGAGAGAACCTTTTCACGTGCCAACAGTGTGGAAAAATTTTCATTCGAAAAGGATGCCTTAAAAGCCACATGAGAGTTCACACTGGAGAGAAGCCATTCACCTGCCCACAATGTGGAAAAAGTTTTAAACATAGAGCAACAATTAATTCCCACATGAAAATTCACACTGGAGAGAAGCCGTTCTCATGTGATCAGTGTGGAAAGACTTTCAGACATAAAGTAAACCTTAATACCCATATGAGGACTCACTCAAGAGAGAACAGTTTTATGTGTCATCAGTGTGGAATGAGTTTCACAGACAGCGATCACCTTAAGAATCATGTGATAACTCACATCGGAGAGAAGCCTTTCATGTGCAATAACTGTGGAAAGACTTGCTCAAACAAAACTAACCTTAATATTCACATGAGAGTTCACACTGGAGAGAAGCCTTTCACCTGCCCTCAGTGTGGAAAGAGTTTCACGCTTAAAGAAAGCCTTAAGACGCACATAAGATCTCACACCGGAGAGAAGCCTTTCACGTGTCTTCACTGTGAAAAGAGTTTCGCATATCGAGTAGACCTGAAACGTCATTTGCAAACTCATTCTGGAAAGAAATTGCAGGAATTTGAACAATCACCTCCACAGACTATTTAATTGTGGTCTAACAGAAAAATTATTTTGCCATTACAGATACACATGAAAAGTCAGATGTGAGATTCTCTTTGTTCTTTGTGTGGAAAGGCCAACTCACACCACAATCCAATTTTATGAAAAATAACTGTCATGTTCACACTGCCCCAATAAACACTGATTGTACATGGTCAGTCAGGTGAAAACAAACTCGGACAGACTCCAACAAGGGTAACTCTGATCAGACAAAACCCAGTGTTTGTTGGTGTTTGTCTGTGCAGTGTGAATCGGCCTTTAAATGGCCTGGCAATTTAAAATGGCACCAGAAAAATATGTATCAGTGTGAAATTCATTTTGATTGTATTGTGGCATCACTCATATATTTGATTCATTCATCTATCTACCTACCTACGGTGAAAATAATAAATTTATGAACCCCATCTGGATTTCTGCATTGTTTAAAATGTGGTCTGATCTTTAATTTAACTCAATTACAGACAAACACACCTAACTTGATTTAGTGAATACTTCGGGTCATTGTCTTGTTGCATCACCCAGCCTCTCTAAAGCTTGAAGAAAAGACTATAGAATAACACAAGATGTGTCACTCGTATTGTTTTGAATGGGAGAAAGTGTAACGCGCAATATGGCGGAATAAGTCCTGCCTTCTACAGTAAGAGCCAATCGCCGATTGGTAAAGTTATTGCGTCACTCCGGTTCCTATAAAAACAGACGTGTGCTTCCTATAGAGAAGCGTACTTAGGACTGCGCATGCGGATTAGCTTGATCCAGCATGTAGTGATGGGCAAATGAAGCCTCATGAAGCACTGAGGCTTTCCCCTCATTGTTTCGGGAAAAGATTCAAAGCTTCGAGTGTTGAAAACAGCGCCATCTGGTGTTTAGTAAAAAATAAAGCAGCCAAAACCCTGTGAAAAAAGCTTTGTCGGATGAAGCAGCCACACAGTTTCATGTTACGTCCTCAAATAAAAGCCTAATAGTGTGCGGATGTGTGTGTTGTCCGTGATAAATTAATTTACCCATTAAACTGTGGCATTTAATGCCAGTACGAATATCAATATGATGTAGTAGAAGAATAAACCTACACATACAGTGGGTACGGAAAGTATTCAGACCCCCTTAAATTTTTTACTCTTTGTTTTATTGCAGCCATTTGCTAAAATCATTTAAGTTCATTTTTTTCCTCATTAATGTACACACAGCACCCCATATTGACAGAAAAACACAGAATTGTTGACATTTTTGCAGATTTATTAAAAAAGAAAAACTGAAATATCACATGGTCCTAAGTATTCAGACCCTTTGCTCAGTATTTAGTAGAAGCACCCTTTTGATCTAATACAGCCATGAGTCTTTTTGGCAAAGATTCAACAAGTTTTTCACACCTGGATTTGGGGATCCTCTGCCACTCCTCCTTGCAGATCCTCTCCAGTTCTGTCAGGTTGGATGGTAAACGTTGGTGGACAGCCATTTTTAGGTCTCTTCAGAGATGCTCAATTGGGTTTAAGTCAGGGCTCTGGCTGGGCCATTCAAGAACAGTCACAGAGTTGTTGTGAAGCCACTCCTTCGTTATTTTAGCTGTGTGCTTAGGGTCATCGTCTTGTTGGAAGGTAAACCTTCGGCCCAGTCTGAGGTCCTGAGTACTCTGGAGAAGGTTTTCGTCCAGGATATCCCTGTACTTGGCCGCATTCATCTTTCCCTCGATTGCAACCAGTCGTCCTGTCCCTGCAGCTGAAAAACACCCCCACAGCATGATGCTGCCACCACCATGCTTCACTGTTGGGACTGTATTGGACAGGTGATGAGCAGTGCCTGGTTTTCTCCACACATACCACTTAGAATTAAGGCCAAAAAGTTCTATCTTGGTCTCATCAGACCAGAGAATCTTATTTCTCACCATCTTTAGCAAACTCCATGCGGGCTTTCATGTGTCTTGCACTGAGTAGAGGCTTCCGTCGGGCCACTCTGCCATAAAGCCCCGACTGGTGGAGGTCTGCAGTGATGGTTGACTTTCTACAACTTTCTCCCATCTCCCGACTGCATCTCTGGAGCTCAGCCACAGTGATCTTTGGGTTCTTCTTTACCTCTCTCACCAAGGCTCTTCTCCCCCGATAGCTCAGTTTGACCGGACGGCCAGCTCTAGGAAGGGTTCTGGTCGTCCCAAACGTCTTCCATTTAAGGATTATGGAGGCCACTGTGCTCTTAGGAACCTTAAGTGCAGCAGAAATTTTTGTAACCTTGGCCAGATCTGTGCCTTGCCACAATTCTGTCTCTGAGCTCTTCAGGCAGTTCCTTTGACCTCATGATTCTCATTTGCTCTGACATGCACTGTGAGCTGTAAGGTCTTATATAGACAGGTGTGTGGCTTTCCTAATCAAGTCCAATCAGTATAATCAAACACAGCTGGACTCAAATGAAGGTGTAGAACCATCTCAAGGATGATCAGAAGAAATGGACAGCACCTGAGTTAAATATATGAGTGTCACAGCAAAGGGTCTGAATACTTAGGACCATGTGATATTTCAGTTTTTCTTTTTTAATTAATCTGCAAAAATGTCAACAATTCTGTGTTTTTCTGTCAATATGGGGTGCTGTGTGTACATTAATGAGGAAAAAAAAAATGAACTTAAATGATTTTAGCAAATGGCTGCAATATAACAAAGAGTGAAAAATTTAAGGGGGTCTGAATACTTTCCGTACCCACTGTACATGAATTGCATATGGCAAATATTTTATTTTCCTGAAATAATTTGTATTCTTCATATTACTTGTATGACTGGGTATTTAAAAATGTAATTGAATAAGTCTGAATGAAAACCTACTCACAAAGTAAGATCTGGCGGTTTGAACTTTCCGATACGCAAAGCGAAACGCGCACGTGATTGGACAGAAAGTGAGGCTTCATTTGTCGTCGATCACTTGACTCTGGGAAACCAATACACACCCCGATACGGGTCTTCACTAGAAATTGTGTTGCATGCGTGATATGCACATCGAAGCTTCAGTGTCATACATAACATCACTACTAGCATGAAAAATACATTGATACATGATTCGAGCGTTTAGAAACAATTTATGAGAAAGTTATTGATAGATTTCATTGGTGATTTCAAACAGCTTTGGAGAATTTGATGTTTCCCCATTCAAAGACATAGGAGCTGCACTTGCATGCCCAAGAGGCATTTCAAAGATGGCCGCTGAGTAAAATGACTTGTCTTAAAGGGACTTTGTTTGAAGTCATGAACTGCTGTTCTGACATTCTCCTGTAACATGTCTTGATAAAGTTTTGAATTCATTGTTTCTTCAATGAAAGACCCCGTGGCAGCAAAGCAATTAACAAATGCTGCCTTCACGTACTATCGGAAATTTGATAATTCCCACTTTTGAAGTCGTGATCACTAGCTCATTGCATTCAAGTTTTGAAATGGGAGGGCGTTCATGTGCAATTTTAACCTAGGAAACTCGTATTTACGATAATTCTAATAGCATGAAGGCAGAAGATGCACCTTTCACCATGCTTCACATTCAGATGTTTCTTAATTGCAAATCTGGCTAGTCACTAATACAAATTATTTTAGTTTTGTAAAAAAAAAAAAAATTGTCCTATCCTATGCTATCACATATCTGTATAATCTGATTCCTTATTACAGATTATTCTGATTTTTTTTTTTTTTTTAAATGAGAAAAATATTCACAATTGCTTTATCACAGACTGAAAACATTCACCTGAGAAGAGTGTGTCCTGTAGGCCCTTTTTTCCTGAGAGAAAGTCCTGAAGACCTCATCAACAAGTACCTTGTGCGTTGAACATCAGCATATTCTGATTTATTTTTCAGAAAAAGTATAAATGTGTTTATTTTGTAGTTATCCTAGAGTGGCGGGGGTTTGAGGGCAATATGGACTTTTACTTTAAATACAATGGGAAACTAATGTTGTGGAAATGGTAATTATCCTTATGCTGATGATTACAAGTCCTCTCTCAGGAGAAGTTTAAGCTGTCTCTTACAAGTGTGTGTACAGCTTTTCAGTCACGTAGAACAGCTACTTTTGGCTCGTGGCCAAGCCTGAGCAAAAGACCATGTTTGTATGAAACAAATGTATAAGTTTTGCAGTGTAAGAGGGTTATGATTGTCATGTGACAGAGGTTTTTCCTGGTTATGTGCCTAAAATGGGAAGAGAATAGAGTTTCAACCTTGGAGATTAGAGAGTATAAGAGGACTGAAAAACTATAATCTTTTATCTTACACTCTGCAGCTACTTGTGTCTCTGTATGACTATGACTTTTCTTGCAAGAAATAAAACTTTGAAAGACACTTAAATGAGTGTCTCTTATGCAGTAGAGTCAGTTGATTTTTTGCCACGCCACTTTGGGAGTTTCACCCAAATAAGTAGAATAGACCACCTATAGTGGCATGCACAGGTTCGTGTCACTAATTACAGTCAGAGACAAGGGTAACAGTACAAAATCTCTCTTTATTGACATTTAAAAACAATATTAAATAAATAATTAAACATTTGTCCCAGCCAAACGAGCCACTTAAGGTTTTTAGAACAAGTCAAGGACCAGGGACTAGAGCTTACCAGTAAAAAAAAAAAAAAAGCGGATAATCAGACCACACAGCACTGGTAGGTGAATCACTGCACTTCACTGTATACACACACACACACACACACGGTGAGGTGGTCACTGCACACTCTTGAGGAATATACCACCACCTAAAAACCAGTCCTCTGCCCCTGCCGAGACAAATGATATACATCGAGTACAGTCACTTTGGAAACTGGGTCCTTCAACTCAACCAGTCAAAGAACAAAAATAAATTGAATTTGTACAACCAATAAAATCAACTAATAGTTGCTTGAAACAAATCACAATTTCAACAAAATGCGAATAAGTAAATAGACTTTATAAACATTTTATAAATCACAAAAACAAAATCTAATGCAACTGGAGAGAAAGCAAATCAAATAAGCAAAAAAAAAACAAAAAAATAAAAATTGGAAACATAGACAATTCAACCTCCAGAAACAATATGGAAATCTAATGCAACCAAAGAAGGAAAAAAAATTATATATATATATATAGTTAGAATTGAAAACACAATAATTCAAACTTCAGAAACAAAAATAATATTGGTACAACTGAAAAGAGCAGACAAAATATAAAGCAGCCAAGAAAGAAAAATTAACAAAAAAAAATGAAATTGGAAACAGGACAGCACTGCAGCCATAAACAAACGCAGCGCACCCCGACTGGAATGCAGTTACGGGCCGTCACAACACCTATAAACAAAGCGAGACTGTTACTCTGTTAGATATACTCTCCCATCCTAATATATGTGTGCATAAATACCTACCGATTGAAGGGATTAACGTTTTATGAAGAGCCAACAAACGAAATCTTTTCTAGCAAAGGCCAGTACAGAAAACAGTAATCCAGCAACTGTGTCAGGTTCTCACAGCTAAGGAAGGGATTGAGTTAGGAATGTACTCAATTCGACCAGCGGCTCCTGAATGCATACATCACTTAACGCGGTTAACGAGAAATTAGCAGAGCATTCGACCAACGTCTATACCCAATTTATTTAAACAGTAATAAACGACATTGCAGCAAAAGTCGTAGAGTCAAGGCAGAAGTGCTCTCCAAACCATAATAACTGGAGCCCTTACATTGTCTCTGATTGAAATGAGTAGAAATAAACATATAACTGGCATAGAATCTTGCTGTACATAAAGCAAGATTGATTTGATATTGTTTCCACATGAATTCAATGTTAAATAGGTGATTTAATTAAGGTTGAAAAAACATTGATTTTACAACCATCTTGATCTATTTTTCATCATTGAAATAACATTATTTCAGGGTGCAAACCTGATGAAAAATCAACGTTAAATTTCAACATTGATTCAATGATAATTTGGTTAATGCATTAACATTGATTCAAGGTTGGTCTGCTATCTGGGAATACTTTTACTTAAGTACAATTTATTTTTGATTTCCTTTTTTATTATTATTGATTTCCTGTAAATATAGCAGGCATTGATGAATGGAAAGTTTTCATGCCCATGAAAAGTGGCATATAATCAATCCAACATCAGGCCTGTGCCAGTGCTGCAGCAAAACACTTGTGCGCATGTGGGCTTGTGTAACCTGAAACATCTGTCTGCTGCTAAATGCTGTATAAAGTAAGGAGGAGCAGTTTGAAAGGAATGTGTGGTTTAATATTTTCCAAAGCTGTGTGCTACAGACTCTGAAAGTTGCATATTCTGAAGTGAATTCAAACTGGTTGCAGGTAGGCCATTATCTCTGATTTTATAGTGTGATTCAAGAAAAGTAAAAAGTTCAGCAAGTAATTTTGTCTTTATTCATGTGCCACAGATATTGTCTTGACTGGGAAATGTTATCATATGTCAATCTGAGGTAGACCTCTAACAAGTTGAGGTGAGATTTAAAATTTGAGGTGTGGTGAAAGTTTACATTTGTTTAAACTAACAATTGGACAATTATATTACAAGCTATTAATCACATCGGATAATTCAAGCTAACCCATACGGAAATGTAATATATGTACATATATGAAATCTAAATATATGGAATTTATACTCAGTAAAGTAAAACAAAAATAGCCTATGAAACCTATTAGAAATTGGAACGATATCCCATATAAATATATGTTTATGTATAATAAATAGTTTGAAATATTCTAATATGCGGAGTAAAAACATAAATGCACAGCTATATATAAAATTAAAACAATTCCATATTGGCATATAAATTTATCCCTTATAATATATATGTTTATGTATGTATAATACATATTTTGACTTATAGGGGCAGTTGTGGCATCCACATGAATGGCCCGTTCAGGGCACAAGCAAGAAAAACTCACTGTTCAGAGAGTCAAAGAGTCCACAGTTTAGTAAACATTGGCAACTTCTTTAAGTTGTTCTTGGCTGTGCCAATGAACACAGCACCATTTGAAATACATTTTTCTTGCTTGCGCCAACTGAAAACAAACATAAGAAACACCATAAAACAGGAGAGACTCTCAGAGATTGCAGTAGGCTACTGAACATTGAAAGGGCCATTCATGTGGATTTGGATAAAAATTACTCACCCTTATGTCGTTCCAAACCCGTAAGACCTTCGTTCATCCTCAGAACACAAATTAAGATATTTTTGATGAAATTTGATAGGTATATGACTCATCCATAGACAGCAATTTAACTGACACTTTCAAGGTCCAGAAATGTACTAAAAACTTCGTTAAAATAGTCAACGTGACTACAGTGGATCAACCTTAATTTTATAAAGCGATGATAATACTTCTTGTGCGCAAAAACAAAACAAAAATAATTCAACAATATTCAACATTTTTGGGTAAACTTGTCATGGGTTGAGGTAATGTTTGAAGTGAGGACTCAAGGATGCAGAGGAATATGGGCTTTATTTATATAAAAGTAAAACAAAACTACCCTGTGGGGGAAAACACTATAGACTAGACTTGACACTCAAGAAACATACTGCACTGCAGACAAGACTTGACTTGGCAGGAATACACGATAGGAATCATCAGAAAGGCAGGGTAACAAAATGCGACAATGTGCAACAACAAACTGGCACAGGACAGCAAACAAAAAAGGTAACGAGGGAGGACAAATGAACAATTAAATAGGTAACAAGATGGCCGGGGACAAGACAATTGACAGGAGAGCACATGGCACAGACAAGACAAGCCATGTGCTCACATCAAACATGAAATCACACACAAGCACATGACCAGTGATAACCAATCGCTAGACATGAGCTTACACATGACAAAGAACAGACAAAGACATGAGAATACAGGAGTGTCAGGGCTCTGTCACAAAACCAAGAAACACACTAGACAGAGGTGACAGAACCCTGACAGAACTAACCCTTTAAACATGCTCATGTGAATAGCCTTTATATATAGTAGTTCTGTTGTGTTTGTTTTATGTTTGTTCTGAGAATCAACATGACTTCCTACACAACTTGCAGTATTCTAAAACAACATTTGGAGGTAATAAATACTACATTAAAGGCACAATATGTAATTTTTCGCCACTAGAGGTGGCTTATTCAAAACAAAGGCATAGCTTCACTGCAAAAAATGCTTTTCTTACTTAGATTTTTTGTCTTGTTTCTAGTCCAAATATCTAAATTAAGAAGCATTTTCTAGACAAGTAAAAGTTATTGTCTTGTTTTCAGAAAAAATAAGTCAAAATTAAGTGAGTTTTTCCTTAAAACCAGCAAAATCTGCCAATGGGGTGAGCAATTATTTTGCTAGTTTTAATGACAGAATGCAGACTGGCTGAACGACACTTTCATTTAAGCAGAATACCTCAAATGGAGATCGCTGAACTCCAGCTTACTTTTACAGTACTGTATGTCGTGTTTTCAGATCATGGCGCCTCCGCAGAGAGTGTGTGCGAATGGTTGTCGGATTGCATAAAGGAAAAAGCAGAGCACGTATCCGTTTAACAGAAAAGCTCTGAATGGTGGATTTGAGCTCTTTATATCTGACAATTGCAAACATGAACGCTCGTCTTGTACAGCTGTCTGAAATGTTTTGGCTCCTCTTTTTCTCAACAAAAATTGAAAAGTTTTTGGTAAAGTTTTCAATCTCGTCAACAATATCATGTTGATATAGTCACAGTTATCGTTTAATGGCCTTATTATTGTCTTGTCATCGTCTCGTCTCGTCTTATTCAGGGGAAAAAACTTTATTGACAAACATTTTTCGTCATAGATTTCGTTAACGAAATTAACACAAGTATGATGTCATTGATAGGAGACGCACGAACACGGTCTGTGTCCTGGTTAAAATTGCTTATTTCTCCGATTTAAACATTATTGGAAACATTTGGGATAATGTAAGTACACAAGTCAACAAAATATATATATCTTTTTGAATATTTTAATCCAAAAATCATACATATTCTGACAATTCTGAGGATATGTTTACACGACAATGATGTACTAAAAACAGAAAAGTTTATTCTTTGTACAGATGATGTTATAAAAACTATCCCCATTCACACAGATAAGCGAAAATGACTAAAAATGCTGTATTACGCATGCCAGACAAGTAGTTGGCGATGTCACTTTGTAAAGGAAGACTAGGCGCCTGCGCACATATGCAATATTTTACAGAGCATGTGCCTCGTGCATGCCTATCCACCTTTTCACAGTTTACAGGGCTCCAGACTGCGCCTAAAACGGTCACATTTGCGACAAAAAATATTAATTTGCAAGTGATATTTTTGCTGAGGTCGCCATTGGCAACCAAAACCAAAATGTGCATGTTATTTTCTGTGACCAGTAGCCTATCATATCATTTGCTGTGCTGACGTAATTAAATGAGATGCTGCATGTGTTTCACTGAGTTAGAGTGCTGAAATATGAACAGGTAGGGAAAAATTTCACACACCAAACAGACGCCAAAGAACTAGAGCTGATGAAAGCCGACTGTGTTGTTGCCTCGCGTCGCCTGCGTCGGTGCAAAACAGCTGCATTTGAACACATCGTTCTGCTCCTGCGTAAAGGAGACAACTGCCTATTTCTTCATATAAATTTGTCTATATTTCATCATTCAAAAGGGGAAACCGGCTCTGCAGACTGCAGATACACACACAATGCATCTCGTGTTTACCGTTTTGAATATCAATCATGCTGATCACTTTCATTATTCCACTCCGCTCATGCTCATCAGAAAAATTTAAGATCATTAAAGTCTTCAATGCCTTAAACAGTATAACAAGAGTATAAATGATCATTTTAAGGCGTCTTATATTTTGTGGATGGAAAAACAAATTGCGATACTCCCTAATGCGATTATTATTAATAATTTCATTAAATAAATGTGAGCGCTGCATGTCTTAAAGTCAACAGATGGCGCTGTTTCGCGTTCTTCAGAGCAGCTCGCTTTCAATGATTAGTGCACATTTGTCAACCGATTGCTTGTTAACTAATGCTGATCAATTACCACAAAGTTTACTTTATATTATTTATATTGTAATGTGTTGTAAACGGTTGTAGCAACGTAATTTTTTAATCCTCATCTGAACTTGAATGAGCAGCAAAAGTAAAGCACAGACATTTCAAAATAAGAGTCCTGCTGTATTTCAAAGTAATCAAAGTCAAGCCGTATGTATATCAATTGCCCCTGTTTGTTATTTGGTTACACGAAACCAAATTTAATATATTTACATATTTATTTACATATATTTATATTTATTTTCATTTGATTCAAAGTAAACTGTTGTAGCTTCAGGATGGAAGGACTAAGAACATTATTTGACACATATTATTCAATATAAAGATTTTACTAGCATCAGGGTTATTATAGTTAACTAATTATTATATTGTATTATATTGCTTGAAATAAATGTTAATACTAAAATAAAAATCTATACAAACTAAACAGACATGTTTAAAAACAACAAAAAATAAAACTAAAAAAATTAGATTTTTATATTTTCTGCTTTAATCAGATTTAAAATATTAACAAAAACTATAATAGTATTAAGTGAAAATAGTGACAATCATTTCCCAGAAAAGTCACAAGATGAAAAAGCTGAAACTGTAAAGGGGACATATATAAACACAACAGGATGACTAAAAGTAGGTGACTTAAAATTTTAAAGTCCCCCTGTAGTCAATTATTTTATCCCTTAAAACTCATCTTTGATCACCAAAATGACATTTAAAAAAAAAATTCAAGTGAAAAAAAATTCTTCATGCCTTAAAATAGCTTGAATGTAACTCTACACCCTTGCCTCATTTAATATACACGGATCAATGAATATGCAAATTAGCCCCGCCTCCACTCGCTCACGCCAGCTCGGAGAGTCTAGTGTTGCTATAGTGACGAGCAATTTGTTGTTTGTGTTGTGGATATTTAAGAAAAAAGCTTGCTTCGCTTCGTATATTCAGTTTTACAGCTGTGCAACTGAACTGCTCATATTTTCTGATGCTTAAATTGTGTTTTAAATTATGAATTGTTAAAACGCCTTTGCAAAACGTTTGGACTGCTCTCTCACTGAATCACCTGAAGCGATTTCTCAGTAAAACAGACAGTATCGAGAGAACAAGCAGCCGTTTTCCTCTGTGAACATGCGGCAAATGGATGTTTGACAATTTCGTTGCTTTTTGAAGTTTTCAGATTTAAAAAACATTCAGATGAGATCCTGCAGGTGCCCGTTCCTTCTCTGTACATGAAATAAATGCACATCCTTGATTGAGCGTGGATTTCCAGCGTATTTACTTGAACTTATCAGGTAGGCTAATTGTAACACAGTTTGTATGTACGGGAAGAAGGAGACGGGAACCGGCGAACATTAAACATAATTTTAATATATAAAATAAACAAACACAAAACGAAAGTAATGCCGGCAGACCCTTACGGACGTCTGCTGGCCACAGAAACATAATAAAACAAAGTAAAGTCCAGGCCTGGTCCTCTCTCATCCTTCACTGTCGTCGCTCCCCCTTTTATGCTTCTGGAGCTCCTCCGTGAAAGATTCGAGACCGGTGCGACGTGCAGCTGACACTCGTTATCACTCGTGCCACCGGCCTCGTGCCGTTCCCTCACGGCTCTCGCCCGCCCTGCTCGTCACACTAATATCTATGGTTTGATCCATTCCAGAGGCGTCCAAAATCAGAATTTATAATGGACTGAATAGCTCTCTCAGAACTTGACGTGCGACTCCACACTGACTGACATATGCACACGAATCACGGTCACACGCACACGCTCAGAGCAATATTGTTTTAGCTATGTTTTATAGTATTAAAATATTTCGAAGGACAAAAACATGAACTTTATTGGCTTTACTTCAGCGCGAGCCCCTATGCGCTCGCACACTTGGCACAGCCCTTGCGACGGTTCTGTCATTAATTAATATGAATATGATTAGCCTTTTGCTTGACTACGTTATCGAACAGCTAATAATGTGTTGCTAATGTTACACAAACCATGTTCCTGTTCTTCATCTCAGAGACAGCTGCCTTCTAACAATCAATGTCCTTACAAATGCTTTGAACAACTCAGAACGTCAGTGGAGAAAGGCATACAGTTCATCATAAAATCGTAATAGACTCGCTATATTGCTAAATCTACACAATTTTTCATATCAACAGAAAATATACCGGATATCCTGGCTTCTCTCTAGACTTTCCTGCTTCAGAGCAGTCATAGTTAATGATATGCTAAAGCCTGCCGGCACGTTGTTGTGATTGGTTACAAGGTAGGCTCTTTGGCTTACTGTAATTTCAAACATAAATAAAATACTCAGCAATGGTGCTGACTTTGCACATGGTTTGTCTTAAAGCATATTTAAAACACCACATAGACATATAAACAACATTAAAAACTTGATTTTCAGTTGACTTTAAGTTCATTGTTGTGTGGTTCTTAAAAAAAATTATTTGGCGCCTGTTTTTTCCCCCTATAGGAGCCAATGGCTCCTTAATGAATTTTTTTTTGTCTGGAGCCCTGAGTTTACTGCACTTTGATATTCTTATTTCCCTATAGTGGCTAATACATCGGAAATCTCACACATTCACAGAAAACACTTTACTTTCACATTGAAAAATAAGGTGGATAGACTAAACACGTAATACGCATGTGCGTGACGTCACCGTTTTTACAGATTTGCGTTTTTGCGAGATGACAACGGTAGTGTTTTTAAAAACTTGCACTTGGAAACTGTTTTCAAAAGTTTGAGTTTCAGGCCACCAAAACGCCATTGACATGTAAATGAATGGCCAAAACACATAAAAAGTTTTCTGTTTTTAGTTGAAAACGGTGTTGTGTAAACAGCCCCTGAGATGCATTCTGTCAATCATCATTAGAGCGTCACCCTCAGGCTAAATAACACAAGGTCATTAGAATTCTGCCAGAAGTGTGTCTGATGTGTTCAGCAATAAAGCAGTATAAAGCTTACAAAATGTTTATCATAAATTAGCGCTAAGACCCAGAATCTTCCTTACCTAAATTTACGGCCAGGAGCCGCTACTGGTACTGGGAAATTAGCTCTAACACGGACAGTGATGATGGTATAAAACATCTGCTCAAACTGAACCCTTCCAAGCCCCAAAAGTAACAAAATATGCTTTATTTTATTCTTCTGTAATTGTTACTCTAATATCAGCAGAGTTTCATAGCAGTGTTGTAGTCGAGACCAGCTCATTCGAGTCCGAGTCAAGACCGAGTTCAGAGAGGGCTAAGTCCGAGTCGAGACCGAGACCAGAAAGTTTGGAGTTCTAGACACGAGAGGTATCTAATCTTTCTGGGGAACAGACATGATAAATATTTCACGAGTTCACATGTACATATAATTCAACAGAATAAAAGTTATGCGTATATAGAAAAATAGATAGAAGTGAGGAGATGGGGTGGTGGAGGAATGCTGATAAACTCTCAGATGAACAGAGGTAAGTCTGCTGTATTTATACCTCTAGTCATTGGTTGAGTTGATTAACTGAATGCTCTCCACCTGTGCTAATTAGGTTAGTTATCTGAACCTGCTCCTCCCGAATTTTGTTAATAAAACATCATGACGTGACAAAAGAAAGAACGACTCTGATCTGGAGGTGAGGTGAAATAACAGACTGCATAGCCTCAAACCTGCTAAGCAATTAATTAATTAATTATTTTTTACTCATAATTTGGCCTTCATGGCTGTATTAGCCTATAGTTTACTTTTTTATTACAAATGTGAAAACGTTTGCGCAAGTAGTATGTGTTGGGTCATTTAAAATGTAACATTTCAATTATATTCTGTTGAAATGAACGAAATGACTTGAAAAAAGATTTGTTCATTTTGCTGAACGAGATTCAAAGATCCGAGTCAGTAAAATGATCCGAACTTCCCGCTACTACTTGAGTCCTGCTGCCTTTGCACTTACGTTAGTCTCAAGTCATGCGCAGTTGCGCACAAGAAAATCGTCAATCATTGGACGTGTCAACCAAACATCAATTTACAGTAATAATCATGAAATATTTTAAATGGGACTCGAGTGTACTCTGGAATGAGTCCGATTCCTAATATGTTCGAGTACGAGTCAATTCCAAGTCAAATGCACACGAGTCCATGACAAGACCAAGACCATTACAATATGGTCTTGAGACAGAGTTCAAGACCGAGTCCAAGTCTCGAGTACTACAACGTTTCATAGCCTATTATCACCACAGTTAGAGATCCATCCGTGTCAGATATAGATCCAGGTCACTTTAGACCCGAATATGTATAATGATTGGCGAAACATTCATGCATTTAAGGGTTAAATTATTAATATTATTAATGCAGTGTCAGATGCCAAAAGCTTGGTAATTTTTTTTCCATCAGTTTCTCCAGTGAATAATTTACTGGCATTTGAGACTTCTTCACCGGCATAAGTCAGACGCAAAGCTTGCACATGCTTGTGTGATATACACTGGCTGCCTTTCATGGTTTAAAATAGAAATATTTTCAATATTGTGAGATGTCATTTTTCTTTATCACCAGTTTTTGCTGATGCAGGTACAAAAAGACTTAATTTATATATTATATTATGGCATGCTGTTCAGGAAATTATAGTATTTATAATATGATTGGTTGTATATATTGAATGAAAATCTGAATATATTGAATGAAAGCCTGATTATATATGGAATGAAAGTCTGAATATATAGAATAAAACTAGAATATATTGAATGAAAGTCTGAATATATTGAATAAAAAGTCTGAATATATGGAATGAAACTTGAATATACTGAATGAAACTTGAATATACGGAATGAAAGTCTGAATATATGGAATGAAACTTGAATATATGGAATGAAAGTCTGAATATATGGAATGAAACTTATATTCAATGAAAACTGACGTCATCAAAGCGCCATCTTGTGTTTTTCATTTGTGATTGTTCAGATGTTGAACTATGAGCAAGTCTGCGCGAAATCTAGTAGCAACAATTTTAAGTAATAACGAATTATTAAACACGCTGGCGAATGCTTGTACGGGCCAAAATACTGGCAACCGGACTCAATACGCTTCTAACAATGAAGAAATCCGTTCGCTATTTAATCGCGGTAGACTTAACGCGGTAAACCTCACAGTCCAAAAAGTTCCTGCTTGTCCGGCAACAGAAAGAAACATGCCTTCCACCTCGACATCACAGGGACCACCCACAGCATCTTCTATCTACAATCTTCGCCCGTTCACTTGAAAAGGTCCTAGACAGAAGAGGTAAGAATAGAACTGAATGCATTTGAATTGCGGTTGGTAAGAGTTTTATTTCAATCAGTCATAGTAAAACTCATAAATATCACAGGTATTAGGTTTGATTTTACACCTAGTCAATATTAGGCTATATCTTTAAATTTAAGGTAAATAAATGAGGCTTGTTAGGTTTTATTTAAACTTTGAAATGAATACTTTGGATTAGTGCACTGCTGTATTAATGGCATGTATGTATGTATTTATGAGTAAAATAAATTATGAAGTTGCACACTTTAACAGTGCAGTATGGTAAGAGACAAATGTTGACGGTTGACTATGAACCACAAAAATACATAACTGCAGTTTACAATAAATTCATTGTGAACAGTTCACAATTGTGAAAAAAATAGCATATGCTGGTTAAGTATGAATGAAAAAATGTTTATTTCGGTTGCATAACATATGAATGTATGATTTACTTACATAAGCATAAAAATATAAACAGAATCAACCGAAAAGGTGTAGGCTGAAGCCATGGCTTATTACACCTACCCTTATTACAGCGTCACATACCCTCCAACTGATATTAGATGTACAATTCCATCATTACAATTTACAACTTAAGCTTCCATCTTATAATTGATATATATTTTGGATTTGAACATTTTTTTAAACTGAAAAATAGTGTAACTTCTCTTAAGTTCGTCAGTTAGACCGTTCCACAAATTGACCCCTTGAACAGAAATACAATTTTTAAAAGTTTTTTAAACATATCCTTTCCTCTTAAATCATATTTACCTTCCTTAATTTCAAACAAACACAATATATTTGCTGGCATAATTTGTTTTTTAACTTTGTACATGAACAAAGCTGTGTTAAGACTAAGTCGTAAAATTTTAGTGCTTTAAATTTAAGAAATATTAGTTTAGTTGATTCATTAAATGAGGAATAATTAACAATCCTAATTGCTTTTTTTTTTGCAAAGTAAATATAGATTTTGTATTTGACTTATAGCTATGCCCCCAAATTTCAATGCAATAGGTCATATATGGTACTAAGAGAGAACAATACGAAATATACAATGTAAATTTGTTTAGGAAATACTTGATTTTATGTAATATAGCAATAGTTCTTGACATTTTTGACAATACATGTGTTATATGTGGTTTCCAGGATAATTTGTGATTATTATTACTCCTAGAAATTTTATTTCCATTACTCTTTCCAAAACCATATCATCAATCTTTAAGTTTGTAATATTATGTATATGTCGATTACCAAATATAATACGTTTGGTTTTAGTAATATTTAAAGATAGTTTGTTTGCATCAAACCACAGTTTAATTTGAAATAGTTCTCTCGATACATTTGTGAGAAGCTGGTGCAAATTCTCACCAGAACAGTATAAAGTTGTGTCGTCCGCATATAAGACACACTTTAGCAAATCAAACACTTTACAAAGGTCATTTATATATAAAATAAACAATTTAGGACCCATCAACGACCCCTGGGGCACCCCACATGTCACCCTACACATTTAATAGTGTCGAAAGCTTTTTTTAAATCGACAAAAACACCCACTGCATATTTTTTATTATCTACTGAAGAAGCAATATCATCAACTAATTGCGTTACTGCCATTGAGGTAGATCTGCCTGCCCTAAAACCATATTGTTCCTCCTGCAGTAAGTTATATTTTTCTATAAAATTATCCATTCTTTTAACAAAGTTTTTCTAATATCTTATAAAATTGAGATAGCAGTGAGATAGGCCTATAATTACAAAATAAATGACGGTCTCCACTTTTGAAAATTGGTATAATTTTTGCCATTTTCATATTATTTGGGAATACACCCGTTTTAAAAGATTGGTTGAATATATAAGTTAATGGTTCGGCAATACACTCAATAGTGTTTTTAACTAATAGCATGTCAATATGTGTCCAATGTTTTGACCTTTTATTTCTAAAACCTTTCACAATTTGCAGTATTTCTTTTTTGTTCACTTCTGATACAAACATTGAAAACAAATTTATATTAACTCCATTATTCTTGTAATTAGACTCTTTTATGTCATTTGATAACTTATTACCCACATTAGCAAAGTATTCATTAAATTAATTTGCTGTCTTTTGAATTTCTGAAAAAAAATGTCATCCCTTTTGAAATAACTTGGACAATCTTGTTTGGCATTTGTTTTTTTAATTAAATTGTTTAACACTTTCCATGTCTTTAACATATTTTGTCTTAATTGATCTAGTAACTTATAATATTCCTTTTTACTATTTCGGATTATGCTAATTGGTTTGTTTTTGTATTTCTCATATTTATTTTCTGCCTCTTTTGTCCTATTTTTTATAAATTGTTTATATAATATGTTTTTCTTTTTACACGCATTTTCTATTCCTTTAGTAATCCATGGCTTTGTCTTATAATCCTCCTTTACCCTGACTTTTTGCATGGGACAGTTCATATTATACAACTCAATAAATCTGTGCAGGAAGACATCATATGCTACATTGACATCTGTAGTCGAGTAAATTTCACTCCATGTTTGAATCCAGAGATCCTTTTTGAATGCTTCTATATTTTGTACAGTGCAGCGTCTTATAAATTTGTATTGGTTCTGTGTCTGTACTCTCTTTCTAAATACATTTTTAAACACTGCGAATACAGGCAGGTGATCACTTACATCACAAATAAACAGACCCCCCAAAATGGTTTCCTCAATTCTGTTCGTAAAAATATTATCTATCAGTGTTGCACTTTCTGTTGTTATTCGGCTTGGCTTATTGATGACTGGGCATAAACAATTGCTATACATTGAATTAATGAACTCTGTAGTTGTTTTAAGTCCAAGTGGATTGACTAAATCAACATTGAAGTCTCCACACACTATTTTCACTTTATTTGTGCCCATTATGTTCTCCAGTTCTGACATTTTATCATTAAAGGTGGTTACATTTTTTTTAAATTTTTAAATTTTTTGAATTTTCAACTTCAGTTTCCACTGTTATGCATTCCAGAACATTTTCAATAATATATGATGCCTTTTTTACAATTGTACTTCTTAGTGTTTTATCAATATACAAACCCACTCCTCCAACCTTCTTATAATTTCTATTTGTTGTATAGAACACATACCCTTCTGCTACTTTGTCATTGTCAAGCCAGGTCTCTGATACTGCAATCACATTAAACTTTTTCAAAGCCTTAAGAAAATGTTTTATAGAAGAGTGATTTTTACATAGACTTCTACTAAAATGTTTAACTGATAAAGCTCCTTGAATATCTACACTGGTGTTAAATTGTTCCTCTGAGTAATATTCACAGTTTATTTCAAGATTATTATGATAATTTGTTTCAGGGTCAATGTCATTTTCAATATCATACATCTTGTGTTCAGTTTGATCAGAACTATTAAGATTAGTCTGATTACCCATTAACTGCAGATAGTAGTCAACATTATTCTTTCCATTGTCCTCAGTGTCTCTGTTAAGTCCATCTGTGTTCCTTAAAGATTCTTGATTTGACATGTAAACCCCTTGTTCAGTTGTTCCCATTGACACATGAGTATTTCACCAATTTTGCCAACATTGTCCCCAGCAGTTGCCAACATACCTGCTCAGTTGATCCAGTCATTTGTAGTGATCCAACTCTTTCAAGTTTCTTATTATGATTGATCGATTTTGTTCAGCTCCATTTGGTCGGATGTACACCTTCCCATTCCTTGTCCATGTGGCTTGTATTTTGTTTTGCTTCCTGAGTAGGCGACCACATTTTGCTAGGTCTGCATTTTTTTTTGGTTAAATGTTCATTTATGTAGACTCCTGTGCCTTTTAGTTTTTTAGATTGTTGCAGTAGGTCAATTTTTTGCTTAACTGACACTAGCTGAATCACAATGGCTGGTTTCCTTTTTCGATCCTTGTTTGGAATAGTATGACAATTGGAGATGTTATGCATTTCTAAATGGATGTTTTTACCATTTAGAAATAGCAAAAGCTGTTGTTCTAGTGTCTGTAATTCCTCAGTAGGAGCATCCTCACCTTCATCCACTCCAGCTGCAGCTCTTGCATAGCTGCGATGTTTTGGCTCTAATACAGTAATGATGAGGTCTTTGCTCCTGATCTGTTGTTCCAAGTCATCAATCCTTTGATCCAGCTGTTCAATTTTTTGGTCTCTTTGAATTATTTTTTCTTTCAGCAGCCTTATTTCTTCCATGAGATCCATGAGGCTTTTTTGTTGATTCACAACTTTACTGATCTCATTAGTCATGAAAGTTAGGGATTTTTTAATTTCTTCCGTCTCCTCTGATAGTTTTTTAGTTGCCATTTTCTTGATGCACTCCACAATACTCACAGGTGTCGAAGTCTAAGGGTAAATTTGATGGAACTGCTTTGCTTTGTCAGTCCCAATGTGCTCTAGGCCAGGCAGGCCTCAGACAGTCCCAACATTAAGGTCCCAATCTCCAACTCTAATTCAAAAATAACTCTCTATTGCTTTCCCCATTAGTAGCTCCAGCACTAGAGAAGCATCATTTCGGATGGATTGTGTTATATCCGGTAGATTTTTGATAGATTGTGGAGGGCCTCTAAGCAGTGACAAGCAGTTGCAGCCATCTTGAATGGCTGCAACATATCGATTGCTGAGCACTTGAGTTTGCATTGTATTAAATAACATAAAAAGTATGTTTTGAAGCATGGAAGCTAGTTTGATGCTGGTCATGATCTGGTTTAAGCTGGTCAGGACTAGCAGGGCTCAACGCTAAGGATTTTTTCTACTGGCCCGGTTGGGCCAGTGGTTCAAATTTCTACCTACCCTGCCAAAATGTTCACTTGCCCCACAACAAAAAATTAATAAAGTAAAAGAAAAGACAATGGGCCTATAAAATAAGCCTAGTTATTGTTTTTGTTGTTTTTGATACATGTAACCTTAATAAATAGTGTTATGACACCAAAAGCTACTAGATTAATTTTAAATTTTAAATATTGTTAGACGAAACAGTAAGTAATAAAATAGGAACAAATAATCAAATTATGAGTAATAGCAAAAATAAATAAAACAGAACAAACATTTAAATGAAATAAACTGTGCTTTTCAAGTAGGTTTAAACAGGAGATTTTCAGGTACGGAAAGCTATCATGGAGAGCTCGAATCACTTGTATCACATGTACATAAACATGCCTGGCCACAAGGGGGCACTCCAACACAGGAAAATACCATATATGAACATAGCTTCCTTAAACACACCTCAAGTATATCTTAAGTAACTAGATGGCACATCATCAGTTATCTACATCCCCTTTCCTTAGTTCTATACTTCCTCTAATCAAAAGTACTGTAATTTCACAAACATCTTTGTAACATTATGTAATGCAAACTAAAATCGCAACTGAAATAGAATATCAGAATTACTCCTTACAATAACACATTCTTACATCAGATTTTCAACAACATGTATCGTTAATCAGTGTACTTAGGATTAGGCTTGGAAATCCGACCATATCTAGTACGATATGGTAACTTTTGAGCAGTTGGCTCAACTGGAATGTTTTCTTCAGCATGCAGTGCATCTTTAGACACGTTGCTGTTGTCTGGCACAGATTTGAGTTGTGACAATAAGTCCTCCAGATCAACTTGTGTGCAGTGTGGGAATGGTTCTTTTACAGGAAGTAGATGTCGACGATTCCTCCTGTACTCTTTACCATCTGACTCCACAACATAAGATCTGGGCTCAGTGAGGGTGCTCCTAACAACTCCAATCTTGTCGTGTCCTTTTGCTGTTTGTATTCGTACCACTTGGAATTCATGCAGTGAAGAGAGTGGTTTGCTCCTTTTATCGAAGTACACTTTTTGCATTTTTCTCTTCTTGGAGAGTTGAGCTTTGACTTTCACAGTGTCCTTTGACCTTGGCTTTAGCATCTGCTCACTGATGGGCATGTTGGTGCGTGTTACCCTGGACATCAATCTTTGTGCCGGTGAACCCAGTATCTTGTCTTGAGGAATGTTGCGGATGTTTAACAAATCAAACAAGTCTGTCCCATCCCTCTTAGTGGTTTCGAGCAGGCGCTTTGCACTACGAACGGCTCTTTTTGCGAGACCATTTGCCTGGGGATACTCAGGAATACTAGTGATGTGACAGAAGTCCCATAAACTTGCAAAGTCTCTGAAGACCTGACTTGTGAACTGGGTGCCATTGTCAGTGATTAGCTTCTGGGGAATACCATGCACAGAAAAGTACCTTTTCAGTTTGTTGATGACGTTTTGCGATGACAGGGTTCTAAGTGGGTTTATCTCCCAGAGTAGGAACCTACCAGCACTAGGTACTGTTGGCTGTTCCAGTCAAATATGTCAATGGCAACGACGGACCAAGGCAATTCTGGGATCTCGTGGAGGTGCAATGGCTCCTTTTGTTGGTGAGGTTTTAAAGCATTGCATATGCTGCAAGACTGGACGAAGGCTATATTCTATACTCTTGTTCCCTTCATGATGATTCCATCCTTAGTAGTGAGCTCATTTTGGAAAGGAAAGAAGGGTTTTAGTGTCACTGGCACACTCTGGATTTTCTTTGGCCAGCCATGCTTGATGGTGTTGCACAGACTTTGCAGACAGCTATCTTTTTTAGTATGTTCTTTGAGCTCTTGTCGTCGGTTGACCGAAATCAGTTGGACAGTCAATACTTCAAATTCATCCTCATCTTTGAGATCTTTTGTTGTTACATTCTTGGGAGCACGTGATAGGGTGTCTGCCAAGTAGAGCTGCTTTCCCTTTTTGTAAGTAAGAGTCAAGTTGAACTTGTGCAGCTTCAGTATCATTCGCTGAAGTCGTGCTGGAGCAGTGTGTAGAGGTTTGCACTGGGACTTGAAATGATTAAACTTTTTACAACGATGACATTGTTGCCTGAAAGTCTTGCATAGCTCACACTTTGCAGGATGATTTCCACCACAATTTTTACAGTTAACAATGTTCTTTGTCCTGCTCGGATATTTCTGCTGCGGTTGCTGCCGGTGCATGGCGACTTTTCTCCCTTTTGCGTTATAATGTACTGCATCAAGGCTCGTTGGCCCGCTGCGCGGCACAGCCAGCACCTTCGTGTGCTGCTCTGTTAGTTCGCTGATTTGGCAGATTTTGATTGCTTTCGCGAGAGTTAAATCACTTTCTCTGAGCAACACTCGTCTCACGCTATCATTGTCTATGCCACACACCAGTCTGTCTCTGATTAGTTCATCCGTGAGTGCACCAAAGTTACATGTTTTCGCTTTATTTCTAAACGTACTCACGTAAGCCTCGATGGTTTCTCCTTGTTTCTGATTTCTACTGTTAAACGAATGTCTCTCCATCGTCACATTTGTCTCCGGGTTGCATACTTCTCTGAATTTACGCTTTAAACATTCTGGATCTTCTCTTGACTCCACTGGTGTAATCACATCTTGCCCATTGGCAGCCAGTATTGCTGGAGCATATGTGAATGAACGCTCCCTTTCAATCGCCTCTGGTCCCGCAAGATTGAGGAGTATATAGGCTTTAGTTTTGTCTGGCTTATCGCTGTGGGCTGCGGCGATAAATATGTCAAATTCCAGTTCGAATTTTCGCCAGTTCTCTGCTATGTTGCCATCGAAGATCAGCGGGTCTGGTCGGCAAAATCCTTTGGCCATTGTGTCCTCTTTTATCCTCTTTCTTTGCAAATTATTTTAACTTCTGACACCATGTAGTCTGTTATAGAGACATAGGCTTTTGTATGCTGGAGAACAACTTGTTTTATTAGCTATCATGGAGCGCTCGAATCACTTGTATCACATGTACATAGACTTGCCTGGCCACAAGGGGGCACTCCAACACAGGAAAATACCATATATGAACATAGCTTCTTTAAACACACCCCAAGTATATCTTAAGTAACTAGATGGCACATCATCAGTTATCTACAGAAGTGTTGCTGAGAGACGCAAAACAATGCTGTGTGCACTATTTTCTTAGGCGAAATAGAGCGAAACAGGCGATTTGGTGTCTAAAATCTAAGTCACTTGATATTAGGTTCTTGTTCATTAAACTGTAGGCCTACGCTGTATAAAATCAATATCACATTTGTATTCATGCTGATATTTGGACAAAAACGCCGCTCTTTGTTTAATATTGGTTAACTATATTCAATTATATAAATATGAAAGATATACAGGGTCATTTTTGCCCCTTATCTTGAATTCTGGGGGCATTCTAAAGGCATTTTAGTACACTAAATCACGCAGTGAAAGCGTACACTCTAAATATGCACGCGCACTAGTCTAACCTACTAGACTACGTCACGTAGTACATGCGTGCACTCAATGGGTGTTTTGTTTTGTTTTTGTAAGGTGAGGGACATACTAGATAATTTCAGATTGTTAAATCAACAATTACGATATCATAGATGATATATATCGCACACCCTACAGCACTGGCCCGATCGGGCAAGTGACCGTTTCGTCGACTGTCCCGAGCGTCGTTCACACTGTCCCCGGGCCATCGGGCAGTCCTTATTGTCGAGCCCTGACCAGTATAAACCAGTTCAAACCAGCTTCCATGCTTCAAAACATACCTACTGTAACCAGCTGTTTTTTTTTTTCACAATTGTGAACTGTGTTTACAATGAATTTATTGTAAACTGCAGTTATTTATTTTTGTGGTTCATAGTCAACCGTCAACATTTGTCTCTTACCATACTGCACCGTTACTCATAAATACATACATAAAGTTTCATTCCATATATTCAGACTTGCATTCAATATACAACCAATCATATTACAAATACTACGGCATGCCATAATATGTGTGTGTGTGTGTGTGTGTGTGTGTGTATATATATATATATATATATATATATATATACACTACCGGTCAAAAGTTTGGAAACATTACTATTTTTAATGTTTTTGAACAAAGTCTCTTATGCTCATTAAGGCTGCATTTATTTCATAATAAATACAGAAAAAACAATAATATTGTGAAATATTATTACAATTTAAAATTATGGTTTTCTATTATAATATACTTTAAAATATTTATTTCTGTGACGCAAAGCTGAATTTTCAGCATCATTACTCCAGTCTTCAGTGTCACATGATCCTTCAGAAATCATTGTAATATGCTGATTTATTGTCAATGTTGGAAACAGTTGTGCTGCTTAATATTATTTTTATAATATGTGATACTTTTTCAGGATTCTTTGATGAATAAAAAGTTAAAAAATATCAGCATTTATTTAAAATAGAAATCTTTTGTAACAATATACACTACCGTTCAAAAGTTTGGGGTCAGTAATTTTTTTTTTTTTTTTTTTTGAAAGAAATTAATACTTTTATTCAGCACGGATGTGTTAAATTGATAAAAAGTGATAGTAAAGATTTATATTGTTAGAAAAGATTTATATTTATATCACATCAATGAATCCTGAAAAAAGTATCACAGGTTCCAAAAAAATATTAAAGGATTAGTTCACTTTCAAATAAAATTTTCCTGATAATTTACTCACCCCCATGTCATCCAAGATGTTCATGTCTTTCTTTCTTCAGTCGAAAAGAAATTAAGGTTTTTGATGAAAACATTCCAGGATTATTCTCCTTATAGTGGACTTCAATGGCCTCCAAATGGTTGAAGGTCAAAATTACAGTTTCAGTGCAGCTTCAAAGGGCTTTAAACGATACCAGACGAGAAATAAGGGTCTTATCTAGCAAAACGATCTGTCATTTTCAAAAAAAATGTAAATGTATATGCTTTATATAAACAAATGATCGCCTTCCAAGTGGTTCCGCCAAAACTGCACTTTCGTATTCTTCAGAATGCTTACGCTGTATGTCGTACGCCTTCCCTATTCTACTTACGGAACGAACGCAACGGCAGTTCCATTTTTTCCATAAGTTGAATAGGGAAGGCGTAGGACATACAGCGCAAGCTTTATGAGTAAATTATCAGGAAAATTTTATTTGAAAGTGAACTAATCCTTTAAGCAACACAACTGTTTTCAACATTGATAATAACTGAGTATCAAATCAGCATATTAGAATGATTTCTGAAGGATCATGTGACACTGAAGACTGGAGTAATGATGCTGAAAATTCAGCTTTGCATCACAGAAATAAATTATATTTTAAAGTAAATTAAAATAGAAAACCATAATTTTAAATTGTAATATTTCACAATATTATTGTTTTTTCTGTATTTATTATGAAATAAATGCAGCCTTAATGAGCATAAGAGACTTAAAAATAGTAATGTTTCCAAACTTTTGACTGGTAGTGTGTGTGTGTGTGTATATATATATATATATATATATATATATATATATATATATATTTTTTTTTTTTTTTTTTTTTTTGACATATATCCATATATCAAATGTATACTCATAGATTGAAAGCATATGTACATACATGCACAGATATATCTGAAACCTGTTAGAAATTGGAACAATTCCATATCTTGACATACAAATGTATACCATATAAATCTACTGTGTACATGTATAATGCATATTTTGACATATATGTCTCATATATAATTAATATGTCTTTGTATCTGTAATATGCAAATTACACATACATGCGTGGCAAATTGTTTACTTACATGTGACGTGATGCTGATATACTGTATGTCATCACCTCATATGTGTCATGAAGCTTCGGAGCGTTATGAATCAGCGTGTCGAATCAGCAGTTCGGAGTGCCAAAGTCACGTGATTTCAGCAGTTTGGCGGTTTGACACGCGATCCGAATCATGATTCGATACGCTGATTCATTATGCTCCAAATCTTCCTGAAGCAATGTTTTAAAATCGGCCATCACTATATAAATCGTTATTTAGTTTTTTTGGCGCACCAAAAATATTCTCGTCGCTTTATAATATTAATATTGAACCACTGTACTCACATGAACTGAGTTAAATATGTTTTTAGTACATTAATGGATCTTGAGAGAGGAAATGTCATTGCTGGCTATGGAGGCCTCACTGAGTCATTGGATTATTCAGAAATATCTTAATTTGTGTTCTGAAGATGAACGAAGGTCTTACGGGGGTGGAACAGCATGAGGGTGAGTAATAAATAACATTTTCTTCATTTTTGGGTGAACTAACCCTTTAAGGTTTTTCGAAAGGGAACTTGCACTGCATCCTGAGACACTTTGGGTAATGCCCCCGTGTGGCTGGTATGCGAAGCAACTGTAAAATCACGGCAATCCTATTGACTGGGGACAGCCTATGACGTCATACTAGTGCGACCTGGAAGTAAGGGGCACTTAAAGTCATCCTCTTTTCATCATCAAGGACTGTTAGTTTAGAGCATGCTGTTCAAATTGACATAAAAATGTTGTTAAAGCAAGCTTTTAAGCTGTGTGCATGATCCGTGTCTTAGATATTTGACACTCGATAACACACAACTTGTGCGTTCTTTGTTACATGCACGCTCAGATCTTGAGGGAGCTGTTGGCGTGCACCGTGAGCGCGTCGTAATATTTGACACTCGATAACACATGACTGGTGCGTTCTCTGTTGAGATCATAGGGCTCACAGAGGAAGTTCGCTGAAGAGTTTGAGAGATGCGTTAATTTTTCGCACGCTTCAGCGGATGACGAGAGTGTTTTGCTGAGTGAGGATGCGCCAGCAGGTCATGCCACGCTGCACATTATGGCAGTGCTTTAAGCATACCAAGCGACCTGCTGAAAGACTGGACCAGCATTCAAATCTTGTATACAAAAAAAACACCCCTGCTCGTCCGGGTCTATGCCCCCGCACAGGTGCTCATAATATCAGGCCTGAGGCTGGACCCATGATGAGTTTGTTCCATTATTGGAACCCTTCTGTGGGTCTGGCACCAGGCTTGGTAGTGAATGCATCCTTTCAGGCTGTAAGTGTATGGCAGGCTCCATTTACATTAAGGGCTCCGCTCTTTGAAGTCACAGGTTTAGCTTTGTAGGTTGCCTCACCATTGGCGAGAGCTGTTATAAATTCAGTGACCTCAGCTCCCTACAGAAAGAAATAAAGGGGGTGTTTATTCATAATATTATAGATTCTATTTTATATAGGGGCAATTTAACTAGGGTCCTGGAGCTTCCATTATTACGGAATGTTATTGTGACACTCTTACTATGTGCCTCCTCTCCTCTGAGAGACGTTTTGTGAGGTCTTAATATAATGGAACGAAATTCTACCTGAGTGGCTTGGCCTCCTCTCATTTGGATAGTCGTTTTGAAACCAAGGCCGCCACTGAGCTCCAGATATTTGATATTTCAAGTGTTTGGCCCTCTGGGGGCAGCCTTGTTAATCATTCTGTACTGAGTGAGTTGGCTTTCTCTTATTTAGAGGGTCTTTTTAAAAGCTGAAGCCATTGCTCTACTGAGCTTCGGATAAGATCACGATTTCAAGTGTATGGCCCTCTTTAGGCCTCCTTGATAAACCGCCCTAGGCTGAGTGGAGTGGTTTCCTCTCACTGAGAGAGTATGAGTCATTATTCTGAAGCCACCGCTTCACAGAGCTCCAGGTGGACAGTTCCCCTGTAGTGAGTGAGTTGGCTTTCTCTTGCTTAGAGAGTTGTTGTCAGGAAGGTCATGAATGAGTATTGTTAGTGCTTTTTACTCTTTAAATGAGAGGAAGCCTATGCTGGAGCCTCCGCTCTCTCGAGCTTTGGTTAGTAGCATTATCTAGCTTGTGGCCCTTTTAGAGCAGGCTCTCCTGTGAAAGCTCCTTGATTGTATCCATCATGTTGCGGTGTTGAGCGTCCTAGGCCTCTTCTGTGGAACTTTATCCCATTGAGGCCTCCACTCCTCCAGAGCTTAGCTCAGACAGCAACCTGTGTTGAAGTGAGTCATTTTTTGTTCAGGCCTCCACCCGTGAGCTTTGTCTCAGCTCAAGCTGATATTAACTCCCCTTGTTCAGGGTCCTCTAAGAGTGGTTCGCTCCCAGAGCTCGCCGCCCCTTGTGTTAAATACCAATGATACTCAGATCGAGTCGACTAAGCACTCCCTCCTTTTCAGGATGGTGTTGAGTACGCTCCTTAGAGCTCAAGCATTAGCCCCAAGCCTATGCCCATGATATTCTGGAGTAGTAGGCCCTATATCAGGACTCTACGGTAACAATCAGACTGTTACCAATCAAAGGAAATCATCAAAAAATCCATCTTTGCACTGCAGAAGAGGCACAGAAGCTCCATCTGAAGTGGTATTATTTAGACATTTCCATAGACTGCTTAATGCAGCTCATTGGTAAATAATGTTGTACAAATGTTTATTAGTGGATAATGAGCTGAGTCGGACTTCATTCCGAGAGAGATGACAAGTTTCAATAGTTTCAATTGATATGTTACTTCTGTCTCTATGACAAAAAACGACGGAGTATTTTAAGTTGATTTTGCTGCTATGTGAAGAAAAACCAGCAAAACGCGCCGGCGCGTTTCCTGACCTGTGAGTGTTAACGGCCCTTTACAGACTCAGGCATGATGTGGGCTATTTACCTTTATCACTGACTTAGTAGCTCCCGAAAATAACAGAAAAATAAATAGAAAAATGTCATGTAATGTATTTTTGTACTTATATTTCTGTTATTTTCGCGATCGGCGTGTTGGCGACCACTGCCTTAAAGGAACCCCTTCCCAGTGAAGATGCTGGTTCCAAGCCCTTGAGCGGCTTTTGACAAATCCTTCAGGTACTTTACGAAGGGACTTTTTCTTTTAGGCATATAGCTCGGGCGGTGGTCGTATGGAATACTGTCACAAACAGCCTAGTGTGTGACCAGAAGGGGGAGTGGTTCTGGCATTACAGTTGGAATTGCCATTATTGTGCTTAGTCATAGCCATTTTTTGGCATGCACTCCCTTCAGCATGGCAGCGTAGGTATTTCGTTTCCCCAAAGTGTCTCAGGATGCATTGTGAGTTCCCTTTCGAAAAGGAACATCTCGGGTTACAACTGTAACCCTGGTTCCCTGAGAACAGGGAATGAGACACTGTGTCTCGTAGCTATGCCTCCAGGCTGCCTGTTGAGTCCCTTCAGACGAAGAAGTGTCTGACATGTTCTCTAGGTGCTCCTTGTATACTTCCTGGTCGCACTAGTATGATGTCATAGACTGTCGCCAGCCAATAGGTTTGCCGTGATTTTACAGTTACCAGATACCAGTCACGCGGAGGCATTCCCCAAAGTGTCTCAGGATGCAGTGTCTCATTTCCTGTTCTCAGGGAACCAGGGTTACAGTCGTAAACTGAGATGTTTTCCTGACACCCCCTTCCTGTTTCTGCAGAGGCAAAAAGAAATAATTTCCCAGATAATACTTCAGAAGAGACAATAAGAGCAACAAGGGTAAGTAAAACAGCATAGTCACCGCTGCATAATTTGAGTTTAAAAATAA
This sequence comes from Hypophthalmichthys nobilis, assembly GCA_037950665.1. Taxonomy (NCBI): domain Eukaryota; kingdom Metazoa; phylum Chordata; class Actinopteri; order Cypriniformes; family Xenocyprididae; genus Hypophthalmichthys; species Hypophthalmichthys nobilis. Next base: position 24,607,556 of record CM075489.1, read on the forward strand.
TTTTTAGCTGTTAGTCAAATTTCAACACAAGTCAACACTCCTGTAAATGTGATCGTAGTTTATTTTAATATTGTAAAATGGTTGCTCTTATTATTGCTTTGAGAATGTATTTGTCATTTACAGTTTTCTCAACCAATTTGACACATTTCTTCAAAACAATTAACACAGAAAACTAAATGCATTCTTATGTTGATATCAATAATCAATGCATAATGAAGCACTGCAGCTTATAGTAATGTATTTATTAAAAGTAAATGCTTTCATCAAAACTACAGGTGTATATTCTCTTTGGATTTTATAATATTCAGCTATAAGGTGATGATACACAGGGCAACTTTTTGAGCAATGTTGCCGGGCAATGTCACCGAGCAATGATGCTTGGGCACGTTCCCATTGAGAATGGGAAACCAATTTCAATCTAAAGTATCCAGATAGTAATTTGTTGCCCATTCTTAATGGAAAGTGCCCAAGCGTCATCGCTCGGCGACATTGCCCGGCAACGTTGCTCAAAAAGTTGCCCCGTGTATCATCATCTATAGACACACAAATACACTAATGAAAATATGTGTTTATCGTAAAGTTCTTCAATGTTTTGTTATACATATTTCCCTTGCGATACTACACGAGTACTGCGTCGTTCGTCTTATTAATCAATATAGATTATTAATAAGACGAGACTCTATGGGGAAAACTCCTTTTTCTCCGATTCTGAAGCCTTTATACAATCACGCAGTGTGAACTGCTCGTGCATTGGTTCGTAAAGTTTAAGAAAATGAACCAATGATGGCGCGGAATGCGCGAGCCAATGGTGAGCGAGCCCGCCAAAAGGGATGGGGTCTCGGGCTATATAAGTGGCCGTCTCACCATGGCAAATCGATTCATTCTCCTTCAGCGACGCAGATATCATCTCTTCGCTTGATCTACGAGACTTAAAGCCGCCCTCACCTGCAAGCAGCCGGATTCGCTGCTGATTGACTCACCGCTCTGCAGCAGTTGATCAGCTCGCCTCCCTGCTCGCCGCTCTCTATTTCTGCTCACCGCTCTCGAGCAGCCTGCAGCTCTCTCGCCGCTCTCAGCTCGCCGCTCAGATTGCTCCAGTGCAGCACTGATCGCCCGCTGCTTTGCAAGCAGCCAGACTAGCTCGCCGCTCTCAAGCAGCTCTGTTCATACGCCACTTTCTAGCAGCCTGGTCAGCCCTTTGCAACTCATTGCATCTAAAAGAGTTTTTTTCTAAAGAGCAAATTTCTGCGACGTTGCTTCAAATGTCGCGCCACGATTGTGGCACGTACAGAGCCCCTCTGCACACTGATGACAGGCACAGTGAGTGCGTGCAATGTCTGGGCCAGTCCCACGCAGAAGCCGCGCTCACTGGATCGACCTGCTCTCATTGCGAGAGCATGAGTCTCGCCTCCTCGCGCTCGCGGGTAACGTTCTTTTTAGAACTTTTAGAACGCCCTCTGCCATCGCGAGCAACTTGGTCTCGTTCGGGGGATCCGATGATGAGCCGCAGGACGACAGCATGTCCCTGGTGGCTTCAGATGCCAAGGAGAGGTCGGGCTCGCTTCCTGACCCCGCCTCCTTGCCGTCTTTGGAGCCGATTGATGCTCTGGTGATTCGGAGCTCACCCGGGTGCTGTCAAAGGCAGTTGAGCAGCTCGGTTTAGAGTGGTCTGCGCCTGAGGAACCCACACGCAGCCGCTTAGACGAGTGGTTCCTGCCTGGACGTTGTCAAGCGCCTCCTCAGCGGTCAGCGCCCTTCTTTCCTGAAGGGCATGACGAGCTCATGAAGTCATGGCGTGCTCCCTACTCTGCCCGCCTGCATCCTTCTGCCTCTCACGCTCTCACCTCTGTTGACAGCGCCGGGCAGAAAGGATATGACAAGCTGTCTCCCTTGGACGAAACTGTGGCCGCACATCTGTGTCCGCCCGCTGCCATTGGATGGAAAACCAAGGCCGCCCACCCCTCCAAGCCCTGCCGTACCACCTCGGCCCTCGCTGGACGGGCGTACACCTCGGCTGGCCAAGCAGCTTCCGCTTTGCACTCCATGGCGGTACTCCAGGTGTACCAAGTGAAGCTCCTCAGAGACCTGGATGAGGCTGGACATGACTCAGCCACCTTTAAGGAGCTGCGTAGCGCCACGGCTCAGGCTATTGGGCGTTCGATGGCCAGCCTGGTGGTGCTGGAGCGCCAGTTATGGCTCAACCTGACGGAGATCAAGGACGCGGAAAGGGTCGTTTTCCTTGACTTGCCGATCTCCCCACTTGGCCTCTTTGGGCCCACCGTCGATGGTTTCGCCGAGCGCTTCACAGACGACGCTCGCGCTCTGCTAGGCGCCACCCTCCTCTGGTGCGACAGGGACCCCCGCCCAAGATAGCGCTGGACCCTGCACCTCAGAAGTCGGCCTGATGTCCGAGAAAGGAAGAGGAGGAGGCTAAGTACCGCCGCGGCTGGACCACCCTCCAAAATGCCTCACCCAGTTTTTCTGTCACCCAGTTCAGTTCAAGAAAAAATGTTTGTTGCCTGCACAGAGCCTGTTCAAATGCCCTGGCAGTGCACCGCTATTATAGCGACAAAAACAAAAAATAAACATACTCAAAAAGAGAGCAAATTTCCTCTTCCACCCCACACATGCACCACAGTCCCTCACAGCGAGTTAGTGCCAGAACTAATTCAGCCCCTCGCCACAGGGGCCGAGGCCTGGCAGGCCATCCCCGGAGTGTCAGCTTGGGTTCTGAACATAATAAAATGCGGCTATGTACTCCAATTCGCTCAAAGGCCATCCCCGGAGTGTCAGCTTGGGTTCTGAACATAATAAAATGCGGCTATGTACTCCAATTCACTCAAAGGGCCCCGTTTTTCAACGGCGTGGTCCAAACCTCTGTGGAAAACAAGGATGCGCATGTCCTGCATTCCGAAGTGAATGCCATGCTGGCAAAAGGGGCCATAGAAGTGGTCCCTCCAGCACTGAGCGAGTCAGGGTTCTACAGCAGGTACTTCCTCGTTCCCAAAAAGGATGGCGGCCTCCGGCCCATCCTCGATCTCAGACAGCTGAACAGGGCCCTGATAAAGCGCTCATTCAGAATGATCACTTTGAAGCAGATCTTCCCACAAATACGCCCGGGAGACTTGTAAACACAAATATAATATTAGTTTTGTGGCCTTATTTCAGTGACTTGAGTTTTTTGTTTCTTCAATAACCACACATAAACGTTATTCCTTCAAAAATTCAAACATGTACATACATGTTGCTCACATATTATGGTAGCCTAGTTTGTGCTGAATACAGTGGAATGACTGTATTCCATTAATATGTTTATGAACAACTGAAAAAAGCACAAATGTCAGAACTTCTCCAGGGCCCCAAAAATCCTCAGACCCCAGAGGGTTAAAAAAAAACTTACATTAAAGCGGAGATCCAACCTGAATGATGACAACACAGAATAAATAACTAGTGATCATCAAATCCTTTTATTTTACAGACTTTGTGTTTGTCTTCCACTTTTTTCAAAAAACCTTTGCTCTCTAGAAACCCAGTCAGTTTGGGTTAAAATTCTTTGAAGTATAAGCATCATAAACACTGAATTAATACCAACATATGAAATTAAATGAAGGACATGCATCAGAAAAATTGGGAATGTTGGACAATAAATATATGAATAAAACAGCTTGATTTTGCGGTGTTGTCTAATGTCCCTTAAAGCAAAAGTGTCCAAAGGTGGGAATTATGCGATAACGGACACAGCAATGCATCATGTATTATAAGATCTTATGTTTGTAGCGTGATCCATTAAAACGTACAATATATATATTTAAATTCAGACCTAGTGATATATTATTAATGGTGCTTGCCAAAGGCAAAGCATCATTATTGTTCTCTTGCATACTTATTATTATTTTTATTTTTATTCCACACAAAAGTTTGGCGCGCTACTCTTCCTGCACCGTTTGTCATAGACCCATGAATGAGGCGTCAAATCGTGCGGATTATTGAGGAATGGGTTTGCTATGACTTTTATAAGCGATCGGGTGTACGATGTTCATCCAGCGGGTGAAAAATCGGGTGAAAAATCCCATAGACTTAACATTGCGACAAACTTTGACGAGTCAGCTCCGAGCGAGTATTTCGTAGAAACATGTGGGTTACCACGTTTGAAGAGGCTGGCAGGCTCTGTCAGACCATACCTCAAAATGGGGTGTAAGTTGTACCTCTGGGGCGCAAGAGCTGCCCAAATTTGCCCATAGACATACTATGGTGAAGCCGTACCCATGAACCAGGAAGTGACTGCATACATATTTTTCCTGCTATGGTAAATTACATAGAGATTTTGTATTGAATATAACTCTGGATCACAATGTCAGATAGACAAGGGGGCGGGGTCATTTTACTCAGGCAACCAATCAGTCTCTCAGGATCATTGTAAAGCTATCAAGCCACGCCCTAGCAACCATTTAGAGCACCCTAGCAACAGGTTCCATAGACTTACATTGAAAAAGATCAAAGGAATATCTTTGGATAGAAATGTCATAGAAACATGAGGGTGGGCTTGTTTGACTCGGGGCAGCAAATGGCCAATCACGAATCACCTTCAAGACTTCATAGCCACGCCCTAGCAACCATTTAGAGCACCCTAGCAACCCAAATCCAAAGAGGGATATCTTCACATCTGAGAGACATAGAAGCATGGGGGTTGGCTTTTATCATTCATACTGACAAGCAGTCTTTGGAGTATCATCATTGGCAGATGCCAAGCCACTCCTTAGCAACCAGAGTAACCTAGCAACCGTTTAGCAAGACCTATATCTCTGCATTAGAACATTGTACATACATGGGGGTTGGCTCTTTTGACTCATGCTAGCAAACTGGACTTCCAACATGCTACACATGTTAGCAGTGAATAGCTAAATGCTAATAACAATTAGCTAAGTGTTAAATTGGGCTATAAACATACTAAGAACTCTATTGTAACTCCATAGTAACATCTGTGACAACTAGCAACCAACCTAGAAACACCATAGCAACCACCCAGGTTACCATAGCAACCACCAGAACACCCTAGCAACCGCCTAGCAACACCTTAGTGACTACCTCAAGTACCTTAGCAACTGCCTAGCAACACCTTAGCAACCACCCAGGTTACCATAGCAACACCCTAGCAACCGCTCAGAACATCCTAGCAACCACCCAGAACACTTTAGCAATTGCCTAGAAACACCCTAGCAACCGAGTGCCGAGTTTTGCCACTGCAAGCACCATTCACATTAATGTATTCTAGTTATTATTACTCCACTAGGTCTGAAATATATTGTTCGCTGCAAACATGATGATCTTAAATGTATTAATTATTAATTTACTATTAATAAATGTGTAAAGTTGCATAAAATGGAAATACTCAATAAAGTAGGCTAACTACGTTACCTCAGATGGACGAATGGTTGGATTCCACAACTGGTAAAATAAAACATATATAAGACAATACAGCATTTACTGCAGGAGCCATACAATTTACTGGTGACTTAATTAAAAAAAAAAGTTCTTTTGCGCTTCTGATTTGGCATTGAATTTGTCGATTTTCGGTGCGTAAAATGTGAAGGATTCTATGGTCCAGTTAGTATTTTCACCCCATAATGGCGGTCGCACTACCGGAGCGCCATCTAGTGGCTGTTGCCCAAAAAGTATCAAAGTGTCGCCTCTTGGGTTCTATACTCTTTGGTATATATAAGACCTCCGTTTGTTTGTATTTTTGCTCAGTCTTGAAGTTCTTTTGTTCAGACAGATCTTCTGACTCAGGTTTGGATTACTTTGAGAGACTTTTACTCAGATATTTGACCTGCTTGTTTGGAAACTTTGCTTTATGTTATTGGACATCAGTGATGGACAGTAACAAAGTATTTTTACCTCATTACTGTACTTAAAGGGTTAGTTCACCCAAAAATGAAAATAATGTCATTTATTACTCACCCTCATGCCGTTCCACAGCCGTAAGACCATCGTTCATCTTCAGAACACAAATTAAGATATTTTTGTTGAAATCCGATGACTCAGTGAGGCCTCCATAGCCAGCAATGACATTTCCTCTCTCAAGATCCATTAATGTACTAAAAACATATTTAAATCAGTTCATGTGAGTACAGTGGTTCAATATTAATATTATAAAGCGACGAGAATATTTTTGGTGCGCCAAAAAAACTAAATAACGACTTATATAGTGATGGCCGATTTCAAAACACTGCTTCAGGAAGCTTCAGAGCATAATGAATCAGCGTGTCGAATTATGATTCCGATCGCGTGTCAAACCGCCAAACTGCTGAAATCACGTGACTTTGGCGCTCCGAACCGCTGATTCAAAACACTGATTCATAACGCTCCGAAGCTTCCTGAAGCTTCCATTTTTCAAGTATCTGTAACTTTATTTGAGTATTTTTATTTTGAGCATCTTTTACTTCACTACATTCCAAAGCATAAAATAGTACTTTTTACTCCACTACATTTCATAAAACATATTGTTACTCCTTATTTTAAAATGAAGAAATCGTCACAAGCTCAGAGACTCAAATTGATTCACAAACTGATTCTTTTCGATCATCGTGTTAAATCGGTTCACAAATCACATCAACAATTCATTTGCGAATTGGACTGATCGTATTGCAGCTGTTCTCGAGTCAACAAATCACTGATTCAATGATCCGTTTAGAGCGACTCTCCAGTGAATGAATTTACAAGTCTGACTGAAAATTAGCCAAGAACTGGGGATCCTCTGAGTGCCGTGCGACTGATGGTGAAAAGTAAGTTAGCCTACTAATTTTGAATTTTAGGATGAATTATTGAAACTGAAAATCATATTTAGGTCAGTTGTTTTTAAGCTAAATCTGCTGTAAAAGGCAATCTGTTTAAGCCCACTGAAATGCTTTAATGCGGACACATCCACAATGATGTGTCTACAGATCGCGATCAAGTCACATTTTAAAATTAACTTGCCGCTTCAAATACCGGCTGTATCGATTACATCGTTGACATTTAATGATTCATTCAAAAGATTTGTTCAAAAACATTAATTCATCCAGTAATGAAACAAGTGAAATAGTTATGAGTGAGTCATTAAATCATTCATTCTTACCCATTTTTTTAAAATTAATTAAATATTTTTAAATAGACTGCAGCAATTAATATTTTGTCCTCTAGTAAATAATTATACACGATTTTGTTTAGTTGTCTATTCAGAATCATGGGAGAATCATGATTTCTGAAAGAAAACATGAAACAAAAAAAAATCTTGATTCTCATTTTATCCAGAATAGTGCAACTCTAACACAAATTAAAATAACACATGGACGTTCATCTTCCCCGCTGCTGTAGCAATTTTACATGTTATGTATTTAGCCCTATATGTTTTGTCAATTTTTATATTGTTTGTCAACACACATTACATATTAGCCTATGTATCTGCATCCACTAATCTTCCATAGTGCTGGCTATTTAACAATTCATAATCATTCATAATTATTTTGAACAATAGGATTATATGAAATATATAAAATAAAATTATATAAGTGGCCTGTATATAAAATTACAAAATAAACATTCATCAATCAGTACTTTTTACTTAAGTACATTAAAAATCAAGTACTTTTGTACTTTCACTCAAGTAAAATTGAAAAGGAGCACTAAATACTTTCACTTGAGTAATATTTTATGATACGTATAGGTACTTTTACTCAAGTACTTGATTTGTGTACTTCGTCCACCACTGTTGGACATTTTTGCCTGCATCAAGTCCTTGTGGATCTGTACCTTCTTCAGCCCTGCTTTTGATGCTTGATTTTTTTTGTGTGTGTTCTTTCAAGAAGAACATTAAGTAAAGACTGTTTGTTTGTTTTTTCCCAATGCTGCCTCTTGTGATTCTCTGCAATTTGTGTCTACACTGCTCCTTAGTGTAGTGGTTAGTGCTCTGGGCTACCAGCAACACATTCTGGGTTCTAGCCCTGGCTTTGACAGTTTAGGGAAATGGTATATAAATGTTTGTGATTTTTGTAAAAATCAACAAAAAGAGCTGCAAAAACATTTTTTTTCTGATATAAAATTTGGCTGTCTGAACTGTTGGGAACACATTTGAGAATTTTGTACACAATGTTTTGAGAAAATTATGCATATAATTTGTAATTTGTATGAAATTAAATCTGTTTAGAGAAGTGTGTCAAATCGATTGAGAAAAACAGTAGGAAACAAATTATTCACTTTATCTTTTTGTTTATTAACAAAAAAAAAAAAAAAAAAAAATTCCCATGTTGTTCAAATTGTCAACTATGTTTTGCTATGGTGCCCTGGAGGGGACAGGTTCAGTTCACTATGGTTCACTTGTGGGAATGTGACATTATGATATGGCCATAAAATAATCTGTGTGTGTGTGTGTGTGTGTGTACACATACGTATGTGTGTATTTATCTAATTCATCCTTCTGTCCTTTTAAATGTCAATGTTAAAAGAGCATGTTCGACCATTTGGTAAAGCCGATGGCTGTAGCTTATATCCAACTTAAAGGTAGGGTAGGCAATTTCAGAGAGGCTAGCAATAGCAAGCTAGCTTTGAAAACATTAGCTCCCACTCTCCCTTCAGAGCATCTCCAAAGCCATGAAAAGTATTCATTTTGCCATTGATAGTGTTACCAGAGAAATGCATAAATCCTAGTCTGAGGACGTGAACAGCTATGGGTATGACGTCACTGGCTCCCATCTCGTAGCTACGGTTGTGACGTGTAAATGCTGCATAAGCTCGTTATTTTTATTCAGAAGGTAACTGTAAAAGGTGGCTGGTGTTTTTTTTGTTTTGTTTTTTTCTGGGCGCTCGGTGACTCTCTGTCTACAACACTGCATAGCCTTGATGTTTGCTTGTGATGTTGGACGAGAAGGCCTGGCTCGCAGTCTCTGCTCTAATTCATCCCAAAGGTTTTCTATCGGGTTGAGGTCAGGACTCTGTATAGGTCAGTAAAGTTCCTCCACACCAAACTCACTCATCCATGCCTTCAAGGACCTTGCTTTGTGCACTGGTGCGCAGTCATGTTGGAACAGGAAGGAGCCATCCTCAAACTGTTCCCACAAAGTTGGGAGCATGAAATTGTCCAAAATGTCTTGGTATGCTGAAGCATTAAGAGTTCCTTTCACTGGAACTAAGGGGTCAAGTCCAACCCCTGAAAAACAACCCCACACCATAATCCCCCCTCCACCAAACTTTACACTTGGCACAATGCAGTCAGGCAAGTACCGTTCTCCTAGCAACCGCCAAACCCAGACTTGTCCATCAGATTGCCAGACAGAGAAGTGTGATTTGTCACTCCAGAGAACACGTCTCCACTGCTCTAGAGTCCAGTGGCGGCGTGCTTTACACCACTGCATCCGACGCTTTGCATTGCACTTGGTAATGTAAGGCTTGGATGCAGCTGCTCGGCCATGGAAACCCATTCCATGAAGCTCTCTACACACTGTTCTTGAGCTAATCTGAAGGCCACACGAAGTTTGGAGGTCTGTAGCTATTGACTCTGCAGAAAGTTGGCAACTTCTGCGCACTGTGCGCCTCAGCATGCGCTGACCCCGCTGTGATTTTACATGGCATACCACTTTGTGGCTGAGTTGCTGTTGTTCCCAATTGCTTCCACTTTGTTATGATACCACTAACAGTTGACCTTGGAATATTTAGTAGTGAGGAAATTTCACGAATGGACTTATTGCACAGGTGGAAACCTATCACAGTACCACGCTTGAATTCACTGATCTCCTGAGAGCGACCCATTCTTTCACAAATGTTTGTAGAAGCAGTCTGCATGCCTAGGTGCTTGATTTTATACACCTGTGGCCATGGAAGTGATTGGAACACCTGAATTCAATGATTTGGAGGAGTGTCCCAATACTTTTGGCAAAATAGTGTATGTTGACAAGCAGGTAGGACATAATATCATTGCATTCAGACCGAATTGGGCGTAAATTTTTTTGGTCCTGAGACTTCCGCAGAAGATAGCTATACAGTGCACAGCATAAATAAGTACAGCCCCTTCTTAGCACAAAAGAGGACAGTGGTACAAGAGGATTACCAAATCATTGTTTTAAGTGTGAAAATATAGCAAAAGTAACACAGAAATTTAAAAACAATGGACTTGTGACAAGGCCCCTGAAATAATCAGGCCTTCATTTTAAGCTTTAATTTAGTGATGAGGGATTTTTTTGCTAAACAAAGAGCAGGAGAAATACCAAGCGAGTGTCTCAGAGCCAGCAAAATCTATGAAAAGAGTGACTGTTTATCTCTGCAATCCTTAATTTAAATTGAATTTAATTGGCTAATTTACTTATTTTATGGCTGTTAATGACATATATTTCTCAGTTTTTATTATGTATATGTTTGGTTATTTTAGTTTTGCCATCTTTTACCTGTATTAGTGATCATAAAGAAAATACATGTTTTGTATTTGTTCAGAAGGGGTGTACTCATTCATGCTGTGCACTGTATATATGTTTTCCAGGTTTTTTTTTTTGTTTGTTTTTTTGTTTTTTACAATTGCTAACAAGCATTTACCAACACTTAAAGGACTTTTTCTAAACTCTTAACACAGCAACTCACCTACATCACACAATTGGCCAAATAGTTAAATGTGGTTTTGGACAGAAAATTTGTTAAATAAATACAAACTCTACATTTCAAAATGCTATGTTACCTTTTTCTACATATACTAACTCTATCAAAACAGAGCAAACCTGACTCAAAATTGAATCAGTCAAAACACTAGCACTTGTTTTCTATCCAACATAAACATAGTCAATGACTGTCAAAATACTAACAATTGATGGCATTTTGAAAACTGCATTACTTGTCATGTTTCAGTTCTAACTGCAAACAATATGAAATCCATTTTTTTTATTATATATATATATATATATAATGCTGGTCATATAATTAGAATATCATCAAAAAGTTGATTTATTTCACTAATTCCATTCAAAAAGTGAAACTTGTATATTATATTCATTCATTAAACACAGACTGATATATTTCAAATGTTTATTTCTTTTAATTTTGATGATTATAACTGACAACTAAGGAAAATCCCAAATTCAGTATCTCAGAAAATTAGAATATTGTGAAAAGGTTCAATATTGAAGACACCTGGTGCCACACTCTAATCAGCTAATTAACTCAAAACACCTGCAAAGGTCTTTAAATGGTCTCTCAGTCTAGTTCTGTAGGCTACACAATCATGGGGAAGACTGCTGACTTGACAGTTGTCCAAAAGACGACCATTGACACCTTGCACAAGGAGGGCAAGACACAAAAGGTCATTGCAAAAGAGGCTGGCTGTTCACAGAGCTCTGTGTCCAAGCACATTCATAGAGAGGCGAAGGGAAGGAAAAGATGTGGTAGAAAAAGTGTACAAGCAATAGGGATAACCGCACCCTGGAGAGGATTGTGAAACAAAACCCATTCAAAAATGTGGGGAGATTCACAAAGAGTGGACTGCAGCTGGAGTCAGTGCTTCAAGAACCACTACGCACAGACGTATGCAAGACATGGGTTTCAGCTGTCGCATTCCTTGTGTCAAGCCACTCTTGAACAACAGACAGCGTCAGAAGCGTCTCGCCTGGGCTAAAGACAAAAAGGACTGGACTGCTGCTGAGTGGTCCAAAGTTATGTTCTCTGGATGAAAGTAAATTTTGCATTTCCTTTGGAAATCAGGGTCCCAGAGTCTGGAGGAAGAGAGGAGAGGCACACAATCCACGTTGCTTGAGGTCCAGTGTAAAGTTTCCACAGTCAGTGATGGTTTGGGGTGCCATGTCATCTGCTGGTGTTGGTCCACTGTGTTTTCTGAGGTCCAAGGTCAACGCAGCCGTATACCAGGAAGTTTTAGAGCACTTCATGCTTCCTGCTGCTGACCAACTTTATGAAGATGCAGATTTCATTTTCCAACAGGACTTGGCACCTGCACACAGTGCCAAAGCTACCAGTACCTGGTTTAAGGACCATGGTATCCCTGTTCTTAATTGGCCAGCAAACTTGCCTGACCTTAACCCCATAGAAAATCTATGGGGTATTGTGAAGAGGAAGATGCGATATGCCAGACCCAACAATGCAGAAGAGCTGAAGGCCACTATCAGAGCAACCTGGGCTCTTATAACACCTGAGCAGTGCCACAGACTGATCGACTCCACGCCACGCCGCATTGCCGCATAATTTGGGATTTTCTTTAGTTGTCAGTTATAATCATCAAAATTAAAAGAAATAAACATTTGAAATATATCAGTCTGTGTGTAATGAATGAATATAATATACAAGTTTCACTTTTTGAATGGAATTAGTGAAATAAATCAACTTTTTGATGATATTCTAATTATATGACCAGCACCTATGTGTGTATGTATATATATATATATATATTAATTATAGAATTCAGTTTCCTTTTACTGTAAGCCTTTCTACATTTTTGGTTGAGTGTTGAATGTATGCATTCTTGGCAACACACTATATAAAAGTGAATGAGGCATTACTTATAGAGTGTACAGTAGAAGAAAAAAATGGTAAGTAACAGAATTGCTCAGGGCAACAACTGGTCAAATGAGTCCCCTATGCAGAACTTCAGTTGCCACCTCTGTTGAAATCTCTTTCTAGGGGTGGGTGTTGTCCCCTTGGCAATTAGCGCCCTATGCAGACCGCATGTTTTGCGCATATGGAACTGTGATACTGGAATCGTTGTAGTAAAAGCTTTACATGAAGCTTTTACTGAAATGACAACATGAAATTGCTGCCATTTAAGCTTTTTTTCCGCCACAGAATAAAAAAAGTATAAAAAGTAATTGTGAATTTTTATCTCAAAATTCAGACTTTTTTCCTCAGAATTGTGATATAAACTAGAATTCAGAGAAAAGAAAGTCAGAATTGAGATGATAAGTCACAATTACATTTTTTATTTTCTATGCATGGCAGAAATAAGCTTTCAATGCCTAAATACGTTTGTCAGAAAAGCCGGTATTGTCCACTGTCAAGGCATCGCGAGTTCACGTTTTACAGCAGAAACCGGCAAGCGCCCTTGTTGTTTGTGTACAGAAATGGATAAGTCTGTTTTAGCAAATCAGCGCGCAGTATTTAGGTCAGGTGACAAGGCTGCTAGTTACTTCAAAAAGATGTGCTAGCTGAGAGGAGTTTTAATATTTTAAGGCTGACTAAAAGTGATCGAAGATTTATAATTTCGACTCCTGCAAGTCCTTGTACACCATACACTTCTTGCATGCTGAACCCTTGGTTGTCCTTTTGCTTGTGCATTTGTGTGTGTGCACACGTGTGTTTGAGTGTGTGTAAATGTAATTACAAAGAAATTACATGGTTTGGTTTAACATGAAATGTGGAGTTATCTGCTTTTGCCAAAAAAACGACTGTTGGACCTATCTGTTTTTGCTAAAAAACAAACTTTTAATATATATATATATATATATAAACATACTTTTAATGAACTTTAATTTAAGTTATAAATTGTATTATGTATTATGTACTTTTTGGAGTTATTATTACTTAATCAAAACAACAAAAAAAGAACAGTTTTTCAGACCATGAGTTCTACTGAATCACTTTTCATACCGTTGATGCATGGTGTCCACTACAGTGGACAGATATGCAACTCCCTCAAAATAAAATATATTGGGATAAAATATTTAGTGACTTGACTCATGACAAAAAGACTCAACACTTGACTTGGACTCCAGTGCTACAGACTTCAGACTTGACTCAGACTTCAGTTTAGGACTTCAGGTGAAAAAAAAAAAAAAAGAGTGTGAACTGAACTCGTCCCCCTCCAGGCAAGTTTGCTAATATTTGAAGATTCATTACAGGTATCTGACCAATATTTTGCTCTTTCTCTTTTTTGTGATTCTTGTGGACCAGACCAAAGACATTCCAAACCGGAGAAACCAAAAAAGGCCACCAGACTAACTTAACGTGCTGTGTACAGACATCCGAAGATGCCTTATTTTAATATTTTTAACATGTTTACGAGCCACCTGGCCAAAACGACTATTGTAACCTCAGTTCCAATGAGCATTTTGTTAGTGGGTTTGGAGGCAATATTAAACGTACATTTTACATGCCCCTGCAAAGCTGGGTTGAATGTAAGTATAGTAGTTCTCATCTTCATTGCTCCCGCTCTCTTTGCTTCCCTTGTAATGCTCCTATTGTTATGGCCTTGTACATATAACTGTAGCTATTTCCAAGAACAAAACAACAGTGGAGCATCTGAAGGACAAAACATCGGAGGAACATCTCAAGAACAAAACAGGGGTGGATCTGAAACACAAGACATCAGAGGAGCATCTCAAGGACAAGACGCTGGAGGAACATCTCAGTCTAGAAAAAATAACAGTGTGGAAGCATTGAGTTGTGGTATAGCTTTTGGACTTTGTATTTTTCCGTGTCTTGTGTGGACCTGTGCATTGTTAATTAATGGTGATTATGTTGCATGTGCACACACACAATGTTATGGACGGTATGCCTGTGATAAAGAACTGAATCCAAATTGTTTGAATTGGTGCAAACCCATCAACTCAAGCCAAAACAATGAGACTCGATGTTATGAAATAACACAAGAATTGACTACTAAATCAAAGGTAAGTATCATAGTATTTTTTACCCAATTTCAAGTTAAGACTGCATAATCCTGTTCAGTGGCGGGGCGGGGTGGTTGTGGGTCTCCCTCAATGCGACCACAAAGGGCACTTCTGCTTTCGCGATTAAAGGGGCAGGGCTCAAGCCCCCCCTTGGAGTATGCTTAAAATTTAGAATGTTTTCATTGCATTTCAGTTAAGGTAATCATCCAAATTTCTAGATAGTAAGCAAAGTTTTAAACAAAAAAAAAAAAAAAGAAATCACACTTTTATCAGTGTAATTTTTTAAAAAATTACATGAAATCAAATCAAAACCCACAACACACCACATTAACCAACAGCTATACAAACTTCTTATGAATCTAATAGTTAAATCTACAAGTGCAAATATACTCAACATATGTATATAAAGTAATTGCATAGAAAATGTTGTTTATTTAAATGTTCTTTATATATATATATTTATTTATTTTATTTTTTTCAAGATTGCAGGTTATGGTGTGGTTATTTTCATCAGCATCATAGGAATTATTGTTGTGTGTATTGACTGGTGCAAAAATGGAATAGCACTGACCTGCAGAGTTGGAGATCCAGAGAGTCAGAGTCACGAACAGCAAGGTCCAAGTACTGAGGAACGGCACAGTCCGAGTACTGAGGAACGGCAAAGTCCAAGTACTGAGGAACGGCAAAATCCGAGTACTGAGGAACGGCAAAGTCCGAGTACTGAGGAACGGCAAAATCTGAGTACTGAGGAACAGCAAACAAACATTCAATTATGTTCCTTTCAGGGGAACCCCTTTAAAAACACAACCGAGGACTGATGTAAGTCAATGAAATAAAAAAGAGAAAGATCCTTTGCAAGCTGCAGAAAGATATTAATAATAGAGTTCAAGTTCGTATGTTCCATTTATGTTCTCTTCCAAGATGATTTTTTTTTTTTTTTTTTTTTGTAGTTAATTGATTGTTTGTCGTTTTTAACTGTCCTTTATGAACATGTATAAAACATCTCAGTGCTTATCAAATGTTAAAAGATCTTACATTGTTTATTTGGAGAATGATACTGTAAAAAAGACAAATAAGACTTCTTTTTAAACAAACAATTTTTTTTATGTTTAAATTTAAAAAATGTTTATGTAAAAATGTGGCAACACTTTATAATAATGTTCAGTTATAAGTCACTTATAAATTATTAGTTAATGATGAACTAATCATTTACAAAACATCAAATTATTAATAAGTTATAAAATAACATTTGATTAATGTTTTATTAATTCAGTTATAAGTCACTTATAAATTATTAGTTAATGATGAATGAATCATTTACAAAACATGACTATACGTTTATAAATGATTAATAAGTTGTTGCTAACGATTAACAAATTGTGTTATCTTAAAATGTCTAGATCATGAAATCAATCAGATCATAAATTTATAAATTATTAGTTAATACATTATTTATCACTTATAAATCATTGAAGTATTTATGTCAAAATTGTTTTGTATCATTTTCTCAATAAACAATTGTTAATCATGAAGAAATGATGAACAAACCATTAGTAAATGATCAGTATATGACGGCCGTTTATGAGCGCTATTTATTCATATTAAACATCAAACATTTTAAATACTTAAAGTCTACACAACAGTCTCCGTGCTCACAGCATCACAGACATTAATATTTTAACGATTTATAAAAGCTAGTAGTATTACAGGTAGTATTACACCGCATCATGTGTGTATATTAGCACCGTTTGTTGTTTTTTTTTATGGTATGAGATTGCGTTTGGACCCGGAAGTGCTGCCTCACCAGTCAGCACAAGTGCGGATGGCCAAAGCCAAATAATCAGGTTACAGTGGCCTTTATCATGATATCAAAAATAATTATTGAATGCATATTAATATGCTAATGTTCTGTAACGGTGCATTCGGTCATTGATTTAATGATCTACACAACTGTTAAATAAAATAATACATATTTAGGTGCCTTTATTCAGCTTGTATTTATCAAATATGTTTGGCTTATAGGTGTGATGCTTATTTCCTTTTTTTTTTTTTTGAATACTTTATTGTTTCTCTAATTTTTTTTTATGTGAGTTTACGTGCATAAGCCAGATTTCATGATAAGTCATGCTCAGTAATTTTATGCTGTAAAAGAAAAGCTTAAACTTTTTTCTTTTAAGTTTCAAGAAGTTGTGTTTGCTGATACATGCATCAGAAATAAAATATTTCATCAAAAATCTTCTGTGTGTAAATCAATAATTAATAAATACATGATTCACATTTGTTCACTTTACATTAAGGTTCACTTTCACAGATTATTAATGTTTATAACTCATTAATAAATAGGTCACGTGTGTTCACTTTACATTAAGGTTCACTTTCACAGGTTATTAATGTTTATAACTCATTAATAAATAGGTCACGTGTGTTCACTTTACATTAAGGTTCACTTTCACAGGTTATTAAATGTTTATAACTCATGAAGAAATGGTTCACAGGTTTCCACTTTACATTAAGGTTCACATTCACAGGTTATTAATGTTTATAACTCATTAATAAATGGGTCACGTGTGTTCACTTTACATTAAGGTTCACTTTCACAGGTTATTAATGTTTATAACTCATTAATAAATGGTTCACAGGTTATTAATGTTTATAACCCATGAAGAAATGGTTCACAGGTTTCCACTTTACATTAAGGTTCACATTCACAGGTTATTAATGTTTATAACTCATTAATAAATGGGTCACGTGTTCACTTTACATTAAGGTTCGCTTTCACAGGTTATTAAATGTTTATAACTCATGAAGAAATGGTTCACAGGTTTCCACTTTACATTAAGGTTCACATTCACAGGTTATTAATGTTTATAACTCATTAATAAATGGTTCACAGGTTATTAATGTTTATAACCCTTGAAGAAATGGTTCACAGGTTTCCACTTTACATTAAGGTTCACATTCACAGGTTATTAATGTTTATAACTCATTAATAAATGGGTCACATGTGTTCACTTTACATTAAGGTTCACTTTCACAGGTTATTAAATGTTTATAACTCATGAATAAATGGTTTACAGGTTTCCACTTTACATTAAGGTTCACTTTCACAGGTTATTAAATGTTTATAACTCATTAATAAATGGTTCACATGTGTTCACTTTACATTAAGGTTCACTTTCACAGGTTATTAATGTTTATAACTCATTAATAAATGGTTCACAGGTTATTAAATGTTTATAACTCATTAATAAATGGTTCACAGGTTATTAATGTTTATAACTCATTAATAAATGGTTCACAGGTTTCCACTTTACATTAAGGTTCACATTCACAGGTTATTAATGTTTGTAACTCATTAATAAATGGTTCACATGTGTTCACTTTACATTAAGGTTCACTTTCACAGGTTATTAATGTTTATAACTCATTAATAAATGGTTCACAGGTTATTAATGTTTATAACTCACTAATAAATGGTTCACAGGTTTCCACTTTACATTAAGGTTCACATTCACAGGTTATTAATGTTTATAACTCATTAATAAATAGGTCACGTGTGTTGACTTTACATTAAGGTTCACTTTCACAGGTTATTAATGTTTATAACTCATGAAGAAATGGTTCACAGGTTTCCACTTTACATTAAGGTTCACATTCACAGGTTATTAATGTTTATAACTCATTAATAAATGGTTCACTGGTTATTAATGTTTATAACTCATGAAGAAATGGTTCACAGGTTTCCACTTTACATTAAGGTTCACATTCACAGGTTATTAATGTTTATAACTCATTAATAAATGGTTCACTGGTTATTAATGTTTATAACTCATTAATAAATGGGTCACGTGTGTTCACTTTACATTAAGGTTCACTTTCACAGGTTATTAATGTTTATAACTCATTAATAAATGGTTCACAGGTTATTAATGTTTATAACTCATGAAGAAATGGTTCACAGGTTTCCACTTTACATTAAGGTTCACTTTCACAGGTTATTAAATGTTTATAATTCATTAATAAATGGTTCACATGTGTTCACTTTACATTAAGTTTTACTTTCACAGGTTATTAAAGGGAACCCCTGGTATTAAACCTTGTATGGCTTAATATAACGTAAATGATGTTTCTTACTGAAATATGTATTAGAAAACCCATGAAAGATTTATGTTATTTACTAGCAATAAGAGGAGAAAAGAATGGGAAGTTGTGAAGAATATGGACGAATAAAGCTTCCTAAAGATCTGCGTCTTTGTTCTCTTCACTTTAGACCTGATGCCTTTGAGGCTTTTAATAGACCACAGCTACTGAAAGAGCTTACAGTTTATTGTTTATTGTTTATTTGGATCCCCATTAGCTTCCACCAAGTGGATGCTAATCTTCCAGGGGTCCACAAATCTGTACAAAACAGAAAAATCATTCAAATGAGTAAAAATAAGAACAAAAATACAATTACACTAATCGCATGACAAAACTATACCTATACATCTTAGCAGTAGCAACACATAAAACATACATCTACATATTTATAAGCATATCTTCACATTTTCTTCGAAACACATATGTGGAATTACTCTTTCGTATATTTATGGGAACCATATTCCAAGCAACAGAGCATGATAAAATAGTCTTTTTCATCAAATTTGATTGTGGACATGGTAAAAAGAGTTGAGCCTTACTCACTTGATGTGTTTTATAACCTGAAATGGATAATAAAGCACTAACCTGGCAGCTCTTTTCTGAATCATCTGAAGTTTTTTTCTTCTTTTTTTTAGGTATATCTCAGATGCGCTCAACCATATCATTGGGCAGTACTCTAGATGCGATAAAACTAATGACTGCACCACATCTTTTAAAACTAAAGATAGAATAAATGCAGAACATTTCCTGGCCACTTCTATACCTTTTCCCATAATGCTTACTATATGATTTATATGTTCAGACCAGGACAGCGTATTATCAAGTTTCACACCCAACAACTTAACATTTGTTACTTGTTCTACTGGCATCCCATCAATAAATAAATTAAAGTCAGCAGCCTTAGTTGTCACAAGTTAAGTGGCTGAAGAGATGCACACAACCAAGAAGAATTCAAATCCAACATTATATTTACTTCAAAAGGCATGACAGGAACATACAAGCAAACAATAATACACTCTAACCTTGAAAACAACATCAATACAGGACAAAGACTAGACTCAAACTGAAGGCTTATATACTTAGGCAACTAATGAGCAAACGAGATGATTAACAAGGTAATAGACAAGGGACAGGTGATAGGTGAAACACATGAGAAAAACTAGGTCAAACTAAAAACACAGAAGACAAATCGAAAAACAAAAGGCAAAACACATATTCCTGACATTAGTAATATTATTTTTATGACTAAAAATGATACATTTATTTTTTTCTATATTTAAAATTAATTTATTAATTCAAACCCACTTAGTAATTGTTTGCAGCTTATCATTTAAGTTTTTCTGAAGTTCAGCTGATGTATGTGTTGCAGAAAACATTGTAGAATCATTCTTGCGAACCAATTTACCACTATTTACATATTTACCACTAATCAAACACCTATTAAAAGTATGACAGATTGGTTGAGAAAGCCGACTAGCCACCATTTTTAGCAATTTACCATCTAAATGATCAACTCCACAAGATTTATCATCTGGAATTGAAAGCAACATCTGTTCTACTGTAGTTTGATCAACAGGACTAAAATTAATACTGCATAATTTATCTGTCGTCATTTTAACAATAGGACTACACGCTAATTGTAAATCAGTCATACATGCTAGATCGTAAATTGTTCACTTTATTATTAAAAAAAAGTGTTAAAATAATTAGCTATATCTAAAGTGTCACGAATCTGTTCTATGAACTTTTGTCACCCACTTACCACATGGACTCTTGCACTACACTACACTTTTGTACTTCATCCCGGACTACAGTTCCCATGATCCATTGCACTGATGACACACAGCTGTATGCACTGATTACACAGCTGATTCCCATCAGACATGCTACATAAGCCATGGACTTCCTCTTTCTTACGGCCGAGTATTGTCTGCGCATATTGTTATGTTAGTTTTTGTGTAGTCCTGGTCTAGTTTCGTTGTATTGCCTCATTGACTGTTTTCCTGTTTGCCTTTGATTCTCTTGCCTTATCGTTTGCTCCTTCCCTAGACTCCTGCTTATGTTATCGGATTACCTCTCTTGTCAAGCTATACTGTTTGCCGATCGAAGACCCACGCCCCCCTTACTCCTCACTCCCTGTCTCACTCTTTCTCTCGCTCTGTGTGTGTGCATGCGTGTGTGTGTGTGTGTGTGTGTGTGTGTGCGCGTGTGAGAGAGTCTCTCTCTGTGTGTGTGTGTGTGTGTTTTACTATCTTGATTAGTGGTCTTTAACCCTTTTACCGATTACCCATTTATCAATGAACTTAAAAAATTTTGAACAGCAAATGATATCTTCACACTCATTTGAAATTGAACCATGACACTATATCACTATTCTAGTTTTCTAATGTCATTTAAGTTAAAATTATTATTACCTGACACCTGTGATTTCATGTACTGATTCATACAAGACTAACATCTCTGTGTTTTTACAGAGGAGAGTGTGTGTTTTCTTTCATGGGCATTACAGAAAGTCATGTGCTGTGTTTGCAAGCATCATGTACAACGCATATGTCTTTAAATTAATTATTTATTGCTATAATTCAGATATATTAAAAACCCCTATTTAAGTAAATTTCACATGATTTTATAAAAGTGGCTGTTTGTGATTTGGCTCTATTTATTAAGTTTATAATTTTATTTTTCATCGTTTACCACACATATTGAAATTAAATTAAAGCATACTTTGGCTGACAGAGGGATAGGTTAATTTAGATGAACAAAGAAAAAAACACTCTAAGCCAGGGGTGGGGAACGTTGATCCTGGAGGGCCATTGTCCTGCAGAGTTTAGCTCCAACCCTAATTAAACACACCTGAAGCTAATCAGGGTCTTCAGGATTACTAAAGTTACAGGGAGGTGAGTGTTTTTTCAGGGTCAGAGCTAAACTCTGCAGGAGAATGGCCCTCCAAGATCCACGTTCCCCACCCCTGCTCTAAGCGCTTAGTCTAGAATGTTATTCCTTTAAAATTTTATGCTTGGTAACATTACTAAATTGTGCGCACAATTTAGCCTATTTTTCCATGTACGTCATGTGTGGGGCTCTGTACTTTCAGCTAAAGTACTCCAGAGATTTTTAAAGTTGTGACGTTTCTGTGCACATTGTTTAAAATAGCTGTGCTTGCTTTCGAAGCGCAATGTCCACAGTCAAATAAGAGGACCAAAATGGAGAATGAGATCTGAGTAGTGGTTTATGCTGGTCCATGCTGGTCCTAAGCTGGCCCAGGACCAGCTCAGGACCAGGATAGGACCAGCATAGGACCAGCACTTGACCAGCATAAACCAGCTCAAACCAGCATACCAGCTCCAAAACCTACCTTAACCAGCATATGCTGGTTTTTTCAGCAGGGAAGTTAATGATGTTTAGCTTGCAGTGGTTTTCCTGGGAATAAAATGCTTCTCAGTTGGAGGTATTCCTCAATTAGAACCTTTGGAAATGCTACTTGGTTAGTATGGATCTTGGGTGCACATATTAGATCAACAACCTCCCTCAGCTTGAGACACAACTGCCAGACATCATCTTCAGCTGGAGTTTTGATCCTGTCCCCAAGCATTAAAGGAATGAGGCTCAAGAGGCACCAGTTTTGAGCAGCATGCCCTCCATGCTTTTCAGCATCCAGCTGTTCCTCACATGGTTTGTTGTTAGCCTCACTTTGTATGGGAAGTTAATAAGATACACATACACAGTTTGTTGTTTGTGCATCATTATAACAGACTCTCTACTGTATGACTCCTGTACGTCGTTAAAATTGGGCTCTTCAGAAACAATCACAGAATATGACAGAGCTCGTGTTTTTAAAAGCAAAACACACAATGGAATCAATAATTCACCAAAGCGCAATGTTAGTCTCTATTCTCTCTGATATAATTAGCCTGGTTGTCTTTACATTAGCACTGTTTTGTACTGATTGTTCGAATGTATTAAATTACTGGATCACTGAAAACTTTCCTGGAGCTCAACGGCTTAAAATGGTCTGATGACAAACAGAGAAGCAAAATCGGTTTAGAGTATCCATTGTATATGCTACGTGATAAACTCCCGACTTCTAATGCTGTCTTCACGTGTTCTCAAAATTATCGTAAATATGAGTTTCCTAGGTAAAAATTATTTTAACGCGTTAAGGGTTTTGGAATTAATCGCATGTGTTAACGCTGACAGCACCGATATATATTTATATTAATATACTAAGATTTACAAATTTTAATATTATGAAATTATAAAAATATAAATGTCTTTAAGTCCATAGTTATATACTCTGTATTGAAAAATGCTATTAAGTAGCCTAAAAATGGATTAGCTACAGTATGCCTATAGTGTAATGTTTTTATTTTTTAGACAAATCTAATTTTTAATCTTTTTCATTAGAAGTTATTTTAATATTTTCAACACATCATTGGACAACATTAATTTAGATATGTATGTCACCAAAAAATAAGCTCTGAATTACTCTGACATATTTTTAATTATTTGTACATTGTATGTAAATGTCTATGCACTTGTGTGACGTTAAACACAACAGAGTGTGAACAGGACTTTTATTTTGGCGATGTGACGTCATGAGTCTGCGCCGCGCTCCTGCATCTTTTGTGATTCTGCTGAAGAAAGGTTTGTTCTTAAACATTTAAAGTGTTTAAATCAATGCAACCCATTTAGGCAACTTTAGATTTAAAAAATAATGTTAAATGGCTTTATTAATTGTTTAATGTAACATTATAATATTTAATTTAACATTAATGGACCTTATTTTTGTGACTAAAGCGAATTCACACACGAATAACTGAAAATGTGCTTCTCGTTTAGCTCTCTATATCAGTTTATGGTAAACACGAATTCTCTCACTAGCAAGTAGTGATGGAGAAACGGAGCCTTTTGAACCGAGTCAATTGAACCAAATGCTTCGCAAAATGATTCACTGTTTCGAAGCGCTCGAATCACCGCTCGCTGACGTCACATGCTGGTCAAAACAGTGTAAATGAACGAGAACAACAAACACAAGCGTGTGTAATAACAACTGTAATTACTAAAGTAGTTTAATCTATTAAAATAACAAATATAAAATAACAAAAACAAGTGTCTGTGCAATTTTTATTATTTTATTAATATTTAGTGCAAGTTTTAAGTTTATTTTTTAGTCTAATCGGTTCATTTACCAGTAAGTCCATTCACTTTGACTGACTCCCTTGCCAGTGCACTGAATACTGAACTTGGGAGCTGAATGAGACGCACCCAGAGATTTTCTTTCTGATAATTATCGTTTTTAACAAGACAGTGTCCAAACACAGAAAAACCCTGAAGAAACTGAGATTCATGTGACACACTATTACAAAGATGGCGTTTATTAAAGAGGAGATTGAAGAAATGAAGATTGAAGAAGCATTCAGAGTGAAACAAGAAGATACTGAAGAACAAACAGGTTGGTTTTATTTTGTACATCTATTTTGATTCCATTTGTTGTATAAGGGATTTCCTTCTCATCCTCAAATACACTCTCTTTTAAACAAAATTAACATACCTGAACATAAATAATGTAAATATCAGTTAATATTCATTGAATCAAGCAATAAATATGTCATACGTCAAAAACATAGCCTACAAACAAAATTTCTCCCACTGAGATGGATCAATACAGTTACTACATGCTATATTTATTCATTTTAAGGGCTTTAGAGAGCAAATAAAATGGCCAGTAACTTTATAATAAACTGCAACATAATAGATTAAATCAAAGTGTTTGAATGTTTGTGACACACAGTTCAAATCAAGGACAGAAATTGTGCACTGAATAAAACATCTTTTATCAAGTTCAGTGGTAAATTTAGCATCATAAGTTAATCTAGGACGAGTGTTGTCCATGTAGCAGCAACATTCGTGGATCTTCATCACATTAAGAGGAACAGTGCCTGCAGCTTTCTCTACTTTCTTTTCCGAAAGTCTGATTTCAGCTTAAGTAAGCTACCAATCACATGTTGTGTCTAATCTGCACTGCTTCCTGGACTTTTGTTTTCTTTTGGGAATTTCTAACGGGAGCATTCAAGAAGATGATCTGGGAAAACTAGAGCGACTAGGGCTGCATGATATTGGAAAAAAAGTGACATTTTGTTTTTCTGCCATATAATAATTTTACCAGATGATTTAAATGGCTCTATTTGAAAATAATTAATCATTCTAGGATGATTGGGGTGATTGTGTTAATTTTGTTCGACAAATCATGTTTGTCAACAAAATTTTTTCACTGATGAAAACGAGGTGATAACTAAATAAAAAAACAGTTTTGAATGTCAAAAACTATGATGAAAATCTATCAACATTTTCATCAACGAATAAAAACGAGACAAAAATGTTAGGGGAAGCGATCCAGTCAGGACTTATGCCCTGCGTAGTAGATGCGCACATCTGAATTGTAACTTGCCGCACGTCTCATAAAACATTCAAAAACGTAAAACTTCTGGGAGAAAGAGAAGAACAGACAGAGATCTGAAAAAGTGTGATGATGCGAAAGAGAGCTCGATTTAGTCCGGCTTTCTGTGAGCACAAATATATAACTGAGTATCATTATCATAACAGTAAAAACAGTTGAAAATGTCCCTCAAGGAAAGTGTATACAAGGAGAAAAGAGGACCCAATACCGAGCCCTGAGGCACTCCGCACTTGTTTTTGATGGGATGCCTTTATTCACACAAAGTAGCAGATAAGACCTAATGCTTGTCCACTAATGCCAACATAACTCTCAAGCTATCCAAGTGAATGTTATGGTCTATAGCCCTATTCGAATGAGACTAGTTTTCATGGAGGACATTATAGAAATTTGTGTACTTTGTGATTTTAATTCTTTCTGAATCATGTCTGTGTTTTTCTCACACAACCTCAGTAAAAATTGAATGGCAAATTACCTGCTGTTTTTCAGCAAACAACGGTCCAGAGAAATCTGACCCCGTCTGAATGCGAATGTCTGTGATTCAGAGGTGTAAAGTACTTGAGTAAATGTAATTAGTTACTGTACTTAAGTATCTTTTTGGCTACTTTGTAGTTGTACTGAGTATCAAAGATATTGGCAATGTTTACTCTCTACTTGACTACATTTTTGAGCAAGTTAATGTACTTTTTACTCCAAAACATTTGTGATGAGTTATGCAATTACAAATTACATTTTTCATGGCAGCTAACTTTTTCTGCAGCAGTTTATTTCTCCTATAAAGAAGCGATATCGCCATCTAAGGGCATTGAAGGTACTTTATCTTGTGCATTTTGCCTTTACTCACCCAAAACTCCTCAACAAGGATACTTCACGTGAATGTGAGTGCATTAGCAGGTAGTTGCTGATCGCAGATGTTTTATTTATTAGATGAGGAAATGACTGCAGCTAGTAATGAGGCTCAAACCAGCACATAGTAGACACATTTATCCGCTACATTGACAAGACCATTTTGAAGGATATTAGTTTACTTATGGCCTTTCTGTGCACTTGAGCTCAACTGAGACTTGAGAGTTTGTAGACGTTTAAAAGGTTGTTTTGACCTTGATTTATTGCAACATTGAGATGTTCAGTTTTATTTTGATAATAGAAAATAGACTTTAGAAAATAAACTTGATTTCATCTTACAAATCAACTGTTTCTTATTTTCACTGGCATGTCTCTCAGGACTAGTGCATCTCTGAGCCTACATTCAGCATGAGTAAAATACTCAAGTACTGTTAAAATCAGATACTTTAAGACTTTTAATCAAGTCGTATTGGAATTGGTTACTTGTAGTGGAGTCATTTTCGATGTAAGGTATCAGTACTTTTACTCAAGTATGGTTTTCAGGTACTCTACACCTCTGCTGAGATTGCTGATATTCTCCAACTAGTGTTGTATTATACATTATATTATATATGTTTTTTTTTTTTTACCTACCTGAGTTATTGTTTGCACACCAATCTTTCGCATGCTTTCCTGTTAGTAATGTACCTGCAGTCTTCCCAATCCAGCATTGTCATTACTCACCTGAGCATTAGGGGGCGCTCTGTTCAAGAAATGCATGAGTTCACCTATTTAAGGGAACAAAGGAGTAAAGGTAGGAAGTTATACTGCCTTCACATGCTGTCGGAAATTTTATAATTCCCACTTCGGAAGTCGGAAGTTCGAAATGGAAGGGCATTCATTTGCAATTTTTACCTAGGAAACTGGTATTTATGATAATTCTGAGAGCACGTGAAGGCAGCATTAATCTTCTTCCTTAATGGAGAAGTTTACCTTATGGTGGTTTAGGTCTTTCGACCCTGTTTACAGGAACTTTATAGTTCTAAGCTCAACCAGGATTTGTGTTCTGTGCATATATTGTTTACTTGGTGGCTTAAACAACGGTGAATACTGGAACAAAGAGAGTGGATTTCCATCTTCTGCTTAACTGTTACTTGTTGATAAGCAACGCTCTACTTCAAACATTGGGTATATGATCTAGCATACGTGTTGTTGGCTTTGATGCTTTAATACAGTATTATAATGTTTGTTGCTTTGCGCTATTAAACTGGTGTTAATTTGCATTGATCTTTTTTTCCACTTTAGACCTGATGGCACTGAAAGAAGAAAGTCAAGAATTGAATGAAGAGGAAAAGAAAGATCAGTATAAACATGATTTCATGACTGGAGAAAAATCCACAAAACCTGAAATCACTTCCTTACAAAAAAGAGAAGCTCAGAAAACCATATCTAACGATTATTTCATCTGCCACCAATGTGGAAAGAGATTTACTCAAAAACAAAACCTTAAAGCCCACATGAAAACTCACACTGGAGAGAAGCCTTTCACCTGCCAACAATGCGGACAGAGTTTTGCACGTAAAGAAAACCTTAATTCCCACATGAGAATTCACACCGGAGAGAAACCTTACACCTGCCAACAATGTGGACAGAGTTTTGCACGTAAAGGAAACCTTAATTCACACATGAGAACTCACACTGGAGAGAGACCTTTCACCTGCAAACTGTGTGGGACGAGCTATTCTCGAAAAGAATGTCTTAAGACCCATATGAGAGTTCACATTGGAGAGAAGCCCTTCATATGTGCTCAGTGTGGAAAGAGTTTCAGACGTAAGGTAAACCTTAATCAGCACATGAAGACTCACTTGAGAGTAAACCGCTTTATATGCCATCAGTGTGGAATGAGTTTCACAGACAGCAATCGCCTTAAGAATCATGTAATAAGGCACAATGGAGAGAAGCGTTTCATGTGCCTTCATTGTGGAAAGAGTTGCATAACCAAATCAGTCCTTGAGGTTCACATGAGAGTTCACACTGGAGAGAAGCCTTTCACCTGCCCTCAGTGTGAGAAGAGTTTCATACATAAAGGAAACCTTAACATTCACATGAGGCTTCACACCGGAGAGAAGCCTTACACGTGTCTTCAGTGTGAGAAGAGTTTCACATATCATAGAGACCTGAAACGTCATTTGCAAATTCATTCTTGAAAGCAAGTGGTCTACAAAATACAGCAGTTTCAGAAATCACTTGCATATTCACTCTGGACGATGACCGTTTAATTTTGATTAGTGTAATAAAAATCAAACTTACAGATTTTGTCATCACACCTGAAATGTCATACAGATGTGAGACCCTTGAATTTACTACATTTTTGCATTATATTTATCTGTTAATGCACATGACTTAACCATAAGCTGGAATATTGTGACATTTTGAATGATATATTTGTCTTTTCGTCAATTGAATAAAGTTTATGCTTCATATAGAAGGATGTATTCATATTGATCGCTCTCTCTCTTTGTGCTTTTTTTACAGCTAAATTCATCAACACAACTTTGTTCATTCTTACAGTGTATAAACTTTTTAACTAACATTAACAAAAATTAATAGATGTGACACCTGGAACCTCGAAGACCACCCTCCAAGTATGCAACAGTCTGTATTTGAAGACAAGTTGCTCTGCAGATAGGATGCCTTTCACTGTAAAGCTGCTTTGACACAATCTGCATTGTAAAAAGCGCTATATAAATAAAGGTGACTTGACATGGAAAATAAAGGGTATTTAACAGTAATACAAATATGCATGCTGCGTTCACCGTCACTGTTTGATACTGACAACGGAATTTGCTTACACATGAGTTTTGAAATGTCTTAATTCAGTAGATTAAATAACTGCTACATCTATGAAGGAACTGAAGTCACTGCCCCTTTAAGAGGCGCGGCTCGTCAACTGTGTGAATGTGTGTGCGTGTAACATAGTATCAGGTGATCAACTAACCTGTTCAATAAACTAAAATATAAATGTGTAGTTATTTTATTCTCTAATGAAAAATGTTAAGTAGCCTAAAAATTGATTAGCTACAGTATGCCTAGTGTTTTTACTTTTTAGACAAATCTAATTTTTTCATTGTTTTTTTTTTAAAAATCTTTTTCATTAGAAGTTATTTTAATATTTAATATTTTCAGCACATCATTGGACAATTAATTTAGATATATATTTCACTAATAATTAAACTATGAATTATTTTGACATATCTTTAATTATTTGTACATTGTATGTAAATTTATATGCACTTTTGTGACGTTAGACACAACAGAGTGTGAACAGGACTTTTATTTTGACAATGTGACGCCATAAGTCTGCGCCGCGGTCCTGCATCGGCTGAAGAAAGGTTTGTGTTCTTAAACATTTAAAGTGTAATTCGATGCAACCCATTTAGGCAACTTTAGATTTTAAAAATTATGTAAAATGGCTTCATTATTGTTTAATGTTTAATATTAATGGACCTTATTTTTGTGACTAAAGCTAATCCACACATGAATAACTGAAAATGTGCGTTTAGCTCTCTATATCAGTTTATGGTAAACACGAATTCTCTCACTAGCAAGTAGTGATGGAGAAACGTAGTCCTTTGAACCGAGTCAATTGAACCAAATGCTTCGCAAAATGATTCACTGTTTCGAAGCGCTCGAATCACCGCTCTCTGACGTCACATGCTGGTCAAAACAGTGTAAATGAACGAGAACAACAAACACAAGCCTGTGTAATGACAACTGCAATTACTAAAGTAGTTTAATCTATTAAAATACCAAATATAAATACCAAAAACAAGTGTCTATGCAAGTTTTAAGCTTTTTTTTTTGTCTAATCAGTTAATTTACCATTAAGTCCATTCACTCTTACTGACTCCTTTGCCACTGACTACTGAACTAGAGCTGATTGAGACGCACCCAGAGATTTATTTTGGATATATTGTCTTTCTGTTATTTGTCATCTTTAACAAGATAGTGTCCAACCACAGAAGTACTGAAGAAACTGAGATTCATGTAACACACCAAAGATGGCGTTTTTTAAAGAGGAGATTGAAGAAATGAAGATTGAAGAAGCATTCAGAGTGAAACAAGAAGATACTGAAGAACAAACAGGTTGGTTTTCTATGTACATCTATTTTAAATGTTAGTGATAAACTTTCCATTTGTTGTTATCATTGAGGATATTATAGAAATTTGTGTTTCACGGGTGTACTTTGTGATTTTAATTCTGTCCGCAACCTCAGTAAAAATTGTATGGCAAATTACCTACAGTTTTTCGGCAAACAACGATCCAGAGAAATCTAATCCTATCCGAAAGCAAATGTCTGCGATAGCTGATACTCTCCAACTAGTATTGTATTATACACATGCTTCTCCTTATGTGTTTTTTGACCTACCTGTGTTATCGTTTGCACACCAATCTTTCACATGCTTTCATTTCATTTCAATATGGATAGTTTCAGATGAAAAAAATATTATAAAATCAATAAATATCAGTGTTAGGTAAGATACCTGTCTCTCCACACTTCTGTGGGTTTATTATAAACAGTCACTTCTATAAACTCAGAAGTTTATTTAAATAGGGTTTTAATAATAAAGTTATATCAGTAATTAAGTCATTTAAAAACATGTCATTTGTGATGCATGCAAGCACAGCAGGTGACCTTCTGTAATGCTCACGTCGTTTTCCAGTTGCTAATGTACCTGTAGTTTTTCCAATCCAGCATTGTCATTACTCACCTGAGCATTAGGGGGCGCTCTGTTCAAGAAATGCATGAGTTCACCTATTTAAGGGGAAAAAAAGGAGTAAAGGTAGGAAGTTGATCCTCTACCTTCATGGAGAAGCTTATCTCATGGTGCTTCTGACCCTCTTTAGAGGAACTAAGCTCAACCAGGGTTTGTGTTTTGTGCAAATATGGATGACTTGGTGGCTTAAACAATGGTGAAGACTGGAAAAAATAGTGGATTTCCATCTACTGCTTAACTGTTACTTGTTGATAAGCAACAATCTACTTCAAACATTGATGTAACTCCACTTTCAGTGACGATTGGGTATATGATCTAGCATATATGTTGGCTTTGATGTCTATTGCTTTGTGCTATTAAACTGGTGTTAATTTGCATTTATCTTTTTTCCACTATAGACCTAATGGCACTGAAAGAAGAAAGTCAAGTCGAGTCATTGAATGAGCAACATCATGATTTCATGACTGGAGAAAAATCCACACAACCTGAAATCACTTCCTTACAAAAAAGAGAAGCTCAGAAAACCATATCTAACGATTATTTCATCTGTTTAACTCAAAAACAAAACCTTAAAGCCCACATGAGAACTCACACCAGAGAGAAGCGTTTCACCTGCCAACAGTGTGGAAAGTCTTTCTATGGAAAAGGAAACCTGACAGACCACATGAGAATTCACACTGGAGAGAAGCCTTTCACTTGCCAACAGTGTGGACAGAGTTTTACTCAAAAACAAAACCTTACTGCACACATGAGAACTCACAGCGGAGAGAAGCCTTACACCTGCCAACACTGTGGACAGAGTTTTGCTCGTAAAGAAACCCTTAATTTCCACATGAGAATTCACACCGGAGAGAAACCTTACACCTGCCAACAGTGTGGACAGAATTTTGCTCGTAAAGAAACCCTTAATTTCCACATGAAAATTCACACTGGAGAGAGACCTTTCACCTGCAAACTGTGTGGGACAAGCTTCTCAAGAAAAGAAAGTCTTAAGACTCACATGAGAGTTCACACTGGAGAGAAGCCCTTCATATGTGCTCAGTGTGGAAAGAGTTTCAGACATAAAGTAAACCTTAATCAGCACATGAAGACTCATTTCACAGACCACGAAATAACTCACACTAGAGAGAAGCCTTACGTGTGCCTTCATTGTGGAAAGACTTTTATAACAAAATCAAACCTTGAGGTTCACATGAGAGTTCACACTGGAGAGAAGCCTTTCACCTGCCCTCAGTGTGGAAAGAGTTTCATACATAAAGGAAACCTTAAAATTCACATGAGGCTTCACACTGGAGAGAAGCCTTACACGTGTCTTCAGTGTGAGAAGAGTTTCACATATCATAGAGACCTGAAACGTCATTTGCAAACTCATTCTTGAAAGCAATTGTGGTGTTCTGTATATAGTAAGAGGTTTCAGAAATCACTTGCATATTCACTCTGGACGATGACCTTGTAATTTTGATTAGTGTAATAAAAATCATCAAACTTACAGTTTTTGTCATCACACCTGAAATGTCATGCAGATGTGAGACCCTTGAATTTACTACATTTTTGCTGATATTCAAATACCGTAACCGGTATAACTTTATAGGTGTTTTTGTTAAACATATTTCTGTTGTTGCAGGCAATGAATCCTCTTTTTATTTTTACAATAATACCAACTGATTACCAATTTGCTGCTGATTGACATCTCATTTCACCTCTTGTTGAGAAAAGCATTTATATCAAAGTGCTGTGGCAGCGTGGCACATTATTAACGTTGAATATTAAGAGTATATTAACATATTAATGTATATTAACGTTGGTTGTGAGATACAGAAGAATAACAAATAAAGGGGGTTGGACGCTGTACAAGAAGTGCAGCGCTGTTCAAAATCATGCAACGCCACTTGCGTAGTTTAGAATTATATTTGTCCGAAATCATTGTTAATGAACATAACGACTTCACCATAAACTGGAATATTGTGACTTTTTTTAATGATACATTTGTCTTTTTGTCGATTTGAATAAAGTGTATGCTTCATATAGAAGGATATATTCATATTGATCGCTCTGTCTCTTTGTGTTGTTTTTACAGTTAAATTCCTCAACACAACTTTTGATGGTACGGTGATTAGATTCACTTTTTTGGACTGGTGTCTTAAATTTGAGAATGCAATGTGTCCAGTGAGCATGATATGCATCATAGCCTATTTGAAGGGTTTACAATTGGATTTAGGTTTCCTGAACAGCTTTTAATGAAAGCTGAGTCGCTGAGCAAGGTAACGTTAGACCTTTTGCTCCAATAACAAACAGATAATCAGATAAGATTCCTAACATAAATTAATCATAAAAGTTCCTAAAATACATTTTGTTTACATCTGTACTAATAATATATACAGTGCAGTTACAGTGTTGTAAGTTACAGAATGTTTAGCTAACATTGGGTAAAGTGAAGTAATGCTTTTGGACCACATGTTCTGCAACATTGAAGAACAACTATTTAAAGGTGGAGTAAGTATTTTTTCACTGTTTGAAAGTTAGTCGGGCCGGCACCAACAACAAATGTGTAACCAATCGGTATTAGGGGGTGTATGATGGTCGAGTAGAGAGAACGAGCAAGAAAACTGCAGAAAGAGAGATGAGACAATATAAAAAGCTCAAAAGAATATCACTGGAATGAAGGTTTATGACTGGGCAAGCGCTTTAACATTAGAAAAGCTTTCCAGCACTGGAGAGAGCTAAGTGAGAATGCCTGAAAACAGGCTGCTTTGATTCCGCTTCACATGTGAGTAACTGGGTTTTAATTGTCTGCAGCTGCTGTGCTGTTGGCGACTAACAACGAACACTTGTTTGTATTTATTCTTGTGTACTGTGCGTTCATTTTTTGTGCTCCCTTGTCGTTCGTTCATCATCTGCGCTTTTTTTTGTGAAGCATTTTGTTGCACGTCAGCTGTGATAAACAGACATCAACTCTCGCATTGCGTGTTTAACGGTGGCCAGATAGTGAGAGTTTTGCAGTTAAACCACTGCGCACTGACGACCGTTAGAGAATGAGGCGTTTAGCATTATTGTTAATGCATTCGCCTCGCCTGCCAGCAGTGAACAGGCCGGGGTTTGAGACTGACTCGGAGCAGGGTGGTTAGGATTGGAGTTTGAGTTTTGGAGGTGGAGCAATGAAGAGAGGGGTGGGTTTGTTTGGGTTGATTTTAAATATCAACAATGTCCAACAGCGTTTTTGAAAATCTACTTACCCCACCTTTAATGGAATTATCACTTCAACCTCTAATCAGCAATCATGACATGTTCCTTCGAGAACAGGTTAGGTTTACACACTAATTTTCATTCATGGTCTGACGTAGCCTTGGCCACCCCATGAATAAAACTCTAGTTACACCACTGCTCACAACATAATAAACAGAACATTGGCCTAAATTCAATATGTTTATCATATGAAGTGATCCAGTCTTTTTTAAATTTGGACTAAACCAATTTGATTCATATGGATTAGTTTTATGATCTCTTAAAGGACGTTTTAAGTGGTAGTTGCATAGACTGTCAATGGAAAAACAGAAATTTCTCAGGCTATATTTAAAATATCTTCATTTGTGTATCTTTGGAACATAAGATATTTTAATTAAATAAATGAACAAAAGACTTAAGGGTTTGGAACAACATTACGGTGATAACTGATGACAATTTGCCATTAGAACCATGGAAAATGTATGTTTGTAGAATGTTATCCAGTTTCTGGTGGGGGATGAATGTTGATGTGTTTTCCATCTAGAGCATTTTGGGAAGTTCCACTGAGACTAGAATCCATTTTGATAACTTGTAATCATGTGGCCATACAATGCAGCGTAATCATCCTGGTGGTGTTGACATAAACGTTGCCCCTGATGTCTCGGGTCGAAAGATTTGAAAGCCTGTAAGCCTTTCCAAGTTGAAGAGCGCCAATATGGGTATCCCATAATTGTGCTTTAATTTTGCCAGATAACATGTCTGGGTTTCCAAGATGTTCCCGTAATAAGACATGGATTCTGTGGTTGTGCTTATAAACACAGCACATCCTACCAAGACGCCTACCTGAAATATTTAAAGACCCAGAAAAAAATCCATTAGGTCATTCCCATTGAACGATTCACTGAAAGTACAAAAATAAGAAGCAATTATTAAGAAAAAAACTCACCTTTTTTTTTTTTTTTTTTTTTTTTTTTTTTGATGAATAGAAAGTTCAAAAGAACAACATTTACCTGAAATACAAAGCTTTTGTAACATACACTACCGTTCAAAAGTTTTGGGTCAGTAAGAATTTTTATTTATTTTTTTTTTTGAAAAGAAATTAAAGAAATTAATACTTTTATTCAGCAAGGATGCAATAAATCGATCAAAAGTGACAGTAAAGACATTTATAATATTACAAAAGATTATATTTCAAATAAATGCTGTTCTTTTGAACTTTCTATTCATCAAAGAATCCTGAAAAAAAAATATTGTACACAAATATTTTGTACAATTCTACACAATACATGTTTCTTGAGCAGCAGGTCATCATATTAGAATGATTTCTGAAGGATCATGTGACACTGAAGACTGGAGTAATGATGCTGAAAATTCAGCTTTGATCACAGGAATAAATTACTTTATAACATATATTCAAACAGAAAACAGTTATTTTAAATTGTAATAATATTTCACAATATTACTGTTTTTACTGTATTTTTAATTTAATAAATGCAGCCTTGGTGAGCAGACAAAACTTCTTTTAAAAAAAATATATGTGGTAATAAATGTGGTATGTCTTATTATAGAGAAGCCAAAAAAGTATAAATAAATGTTATATTTGTGTGTGCTTTAAAATGGCTTTTTATTGTATTTCTACAGATTTGACAAAACAGAAAAAGAAATAATTTATGACAACACAGAGGAGCGCTACATTAAAGGGTTAGTTCACCCAAAAATGAAAATTCTGTCATTAATTACTCACCCTCATGTCGTTCTACACCCGTAGGACCTTCGTTCATCTTCGGAACACAAATTAAGATATTTTTGATAAAATCCGATGGCTCAGTGAGGCCTGCATCTCCAGCAAGACAATTAACACTTACAGATGCTCAGAAAGATACTAAAGACATATTTAAAACAGTTCATGTGACTACAGTGGTTCAACCTTAATATTATAAAGCGACGAGAATATTTTTTGTGTGCCAAAAATAACAAAATAACTTTATTCAACAATATCTAGTGGTGGGCGATTTCAAAACACTGATTCATGAATCTTCACGAATCTTGTGTTTCGAATCAGTGGTTTGCAGCATGTATCAAACTGCCAAAGTCACGTGAACCATTGAAATCTCGATACATTTTTGACGTAATGAAGCCTTTTTTTACTAAAATCACATGACTTTAACGCTCCATACCTCTGATTCGAAACACAAGATTCGTGAAGATTCACAGAAGGAAAAAAAAATCATGGATCATGGCAAGGGAAAAGAGGCCAACTTGGCATGCTAATTTTGCAACTGGAGCTTGAGGTAAGTAGTTAAGTTTTAACTTCATGTTGCATTTTTATTGGCTAGTCAGTAGACATTGGTCATAGCTATGAAAGCTTGTTTCCGCCACTCAATAAAAACACAAAAAAGGTAATTACGACTTTTTCATCTCACATTTCTGTACGGCTGTACTGGATCTGCAAAAGCATCACAATAACCAGGCAAAGTTGACAGAATTGCAGCTTTTGGAGATACTTTCTGCAGTTGTGCAAGATATAATTCCCACTGCTCCTGTGTAGCAATGCTGAACTTACAGGTCTTCAATGAAGTCCTTAAAACTGGCACACTCGCTAACTCACCAGGAGACTATTAAGAGACTTTCTTTTAGCTTTTGCAGAAGTGAAATCTATTCTGCGTCTTGCCTCTGCTCCCACATTTGTTACTTGGTATTATCCAGTATGCAGGTTGGCCAGTCACTGTTGTTGTCTCCCTGCATCTGACCACTGCCTCCAACTTGAAGAGCAAAGCTACCTTTGACGTTACTACTGTGTTGTCGCAGTCCTTCGGTCGTTGTAAGCAACATCTTAATGTATAGTTTAGGGAACACGCCTATAAAAGGTATAACTTTACTTTAGAGTCTTTGTAGCATGCTAAGACAACATTATCAGAAAATCCAGCCCTTATCTGGTTCTCTCTAGCTCTTCTGTTGCAGCCTTGTGAGGAGAAGTTCACATTAAAAAGACTGCAGAGGTCCTTTGCCTGGAGGGGCCTCTCCTCACT
The DNA here is from genome assembly GCA_037950665.1 of Hypophthalmichthys nobilis. Taxonomy (NCBI): domain Eukaryota; kingdom Metazoa; phylum Chordata; class Actinopteri; order Cypriniformes; family Xenocyprididae; genus Hypophthalmichthys; species Hypophthalmichthys nobilis. The sequence continues at coordinate 24,644,632 of CM075489.1, forward strand.
GACAAACATCATAAAACAGTGTAGAATTTTTCTGCATCTTTTCCAGTAAACCCAGAGTTTTACAACCCTTCTACAAGCATAGCATTCAGTGTAAGTTTCCAGCTGGTGATAGATGTTATATGTTGTCAGGAAGGAATGGTCACAATACTTACTGGTCTAAGATGGCTTGCAGCCTTCCATTCACAAAGAACTCTGCAGCCGACTAGACAAGAGAGTCATTTTCTCACAGGCTTGATACATATCTCAAGGCACCTATGATACTTAAACGGGTGACTGTGTCCAAGTAATTTATTTTAGAAATGTACATATACAAATCACGCAGTTAGCTAATAATGTATTAATTTATGGCAGAAATAATGAGTCCATTAAAGAAATTATTATGTTTTGAACAATGATGACAAGGAAGCGGACTGCTTAGGTTTGAGGGTTATGGGTAAATTAACAATGAAATTTGAATTGAACTTAACCGCTTTGCAATGCTTGATATTAGAGCGGATAATACTTGAAGATTGGAGAAAGACAAATGAATCTGCGCAGTAGATCAAATTTAGAATTGCAAGTAGATTCAGAGATTCACTTTTTTAAAATGAGAAAAACACTAACTTTTTGCATTTCAATGGTGACACAAGCATGAACTCTGCTTTATGAACTCGTACAGTCATTTTAACTTTTTTTTTTTAAATCACATTTGCCACTATTTGGATTTTAAATCTAATTTTTCTAGTCTAGTCTAATCTAGTTTTTCCTTTTAGACAATATCTCTCTCACTCTTTAGTAGTTTCCTGATATTTTTTTTAGCACATTATTGGACAACATACATTTAAACATGTTTTTCACTAATATATTCAACTTTGAATTTATGTCATCTCTTTTATTATTTGTATATATTGTCCTATGTAAATTTCTATGCACCTTTGCGATTTTAGACAGTGGCGTGTAAAAAGGACTTTTATTTTGGTTTGCGATGAGACGTCATAAAGCCGCGACAATCTCCTCCATCTGTTGTGATCTGACTGCAGAAAGGTTTGTGTTTAAGCATTTAAAGTGTTTAAACCGATGGAAGGCAATCAACTTTAATGTTTTACAAGCGATAATGAATTAATTGTATATTTGGGAATGTGACATTGTAATGCTTAATCTAACATTAATGAACGTTAATTCTTGTGAGTAAATCAACACATGCGTAACATAAAAGGTGCGTCTCATTTCTCTTCCTTTATCGTGAATCAGTTTATACATGAATTCGTTATGTAGTGATAGAGAAACTGAGCTTTTTAAACTCCGAGTTAATTGAACCAAATGCTTCTCAAAATGATTCATGGTTTCTAAGCGAGACGTGCTGGTCAAAACAATGTAAATGAATGAGAACAACAAACACAAACATGTGTAATGACAACTTTTACAAACGAACTGCAAATGTTTTCATGACAGTATTTTTTATTTTATTAATTTGTAGTGCTAGTTTGAGTGTTTTTCTTTTTTACTCTGACTCCCTTAACAGTGCGCTGCTACTGAACTAGAGCTGATTGAGATGCACCCAGAAATTTAGTTTGAATTTATTCTTCTTTCTGTTAATTATCCTCATCTTAAACAGGACTGAGATCCATGTGACACACTATTATAAAGATGGCGTTTATTAAAGAGGAGAGTGAAGACATAAAGATGGTGTTTGTTAAAGAGGAGAGTGAAGAAATGAAGATTGAAGAAACATTCAGAGTGAAACAAGAAGATACTGAAGAACAAACAGGTTGGTTTCATTCTCAAAGCTGAACAGCTCAACAGAAATAAATATTTCTGAAGAGTGCCATAATTAAAGTGTTTTTATGTGACATGGAGTGTGTCGTCTCATGTGGACAGACATGTTGAGATCACATGACCAGACAAATACTAATGCTGCCTTCAAGTGAACCTGAGAAGATCCTATTTTTACGTTATTACAATTCATTACAATTAAGAAAAAATAATACAGAAGTAGCCACAAACTAATTGTGACATTAAACCCAATATCTACTTCTAAATTGAAAACGATGAAAACCATTACTTTCTATCAATAAATTATGCAACAGTATCTAACAAGAACGTTTATTTTGCATAAGGCAAACCTTGAAATGTGAGTGATCAGCTTTACATTTGGTAGAGTTATTGTCTACATTTCTTCTTCATTTAAAGGGCTTTGATGAGCAAATAAAACTGCCAGTGGGCACAAATTTTATAACGAACTGCAACTTAATAGATGATTTAAATCATCTGTTGTGACTTTCATCTTCTACTGTGCTCAGTTGTAAATTTAGCATCATTATGAAAAATCATTTTTATCTTCTTGTCAAAGATGTCAAAGCTCAAACATATTTCTACTCCATTAGCAAACCAAAGGAATAATAAAATAATACTAATACAGTGAAATATTACAGCGTGTTCTTGTTTAATCGTGGGAAACGACACTATAATTGTGCGAGGAGTGTTCCAGTGTTGGTTTTGAACAAAGTAGAGCACCATCTTGTCCTCCAATTAATTTATTAATAATACAAAATGTTTTCTTTTTTAGCTTTTATTTACCAGCTGTTTCAAACAAAATAACGTCAAATTACAAGAGAACCTGTCTTTTGTTCAAGTTACTCAGAGCACAGAAAACACTTTTTGTACTTTATTTTTATTTTTTATCCTTTATTTTACCAGGAAATCCTGGCCAAAATGGCAGAACACAAATTAAAAAAAAAATAAATAATAATAATAATAATAATAATTCTACAGACACATAGAACAAGAAATATAAGAAAAAAGTCCTGCTCAGCACTCATAACTACAATTCTTAATAACAAAATAAGACTCCAAAAGGTTTCTAAGAATATTTAAAGATGGGAGCACTTCTAGCATCAAAATACTCTGCATTTCATTCCATAGCCTAGGAGAATAAGACGAAAAAGGTTGTTTTGCCAAACTCCGAATACGATCTAGACGCAGTTAAAAGTAATTTTGAAGATGATCTATAACTACAAGTACAAATAGTTGGATTCCTTCAAAGATAACTCATGAGGGGATCTATTAACTTTCTGGAGGACTTTAGAGATGGGTAATAAGCCAGACAAATATGTATAAAGAATAAGTATTAACATATACACACTTTTACTGCTGTTGCTCTTCATTGTTTGTCTTGTCAAATACACTATATTGCCAAAAGTATTGGGACACCCCTCCAAATCATTGAATTCAGATGTTCCAATCACTTCCATGGCCACAGGTGTATAAAATAAAGCACCTAGGCATGCAGACTGCTTCTACAAACATTTGTGAAAGAATGGGTCGCTCTCAGGAGCTCAGTGAAATCATTTACATTTACATTTATGCATTTGGCAGACGCTTTTATCCAAAGCGACTTACATTGCATTATATTATACATTTGTATCTGAGTATGTGCAATCCCTGGGATCGAACCCACAACCTTGGCATTGCTAGTGCCATGCTCTAACCACTGAGCTACAGGAAAGTGTGGTACTGTGATAGGTTGCCACCTGTGCAATAAGTCCATTCGTGAAATTTCCTCACTACTAAATATTCCACGGTCAACTGTTAATGGTATCATAAAGTGGAAGCAATTGGGAACAACAGCAACTCAGCCATGAAGTGGTAGGCCACGTAAAATCACAGAGCGGGGTCAGCGCATGCTGAGGCGCACAGTGCGCAGAAGTTTCCAACTTTCTGCAGAGTCAATAGCTACAGACCTCCAAACTTCGTGTGGCCTTCAGATTAGCTCAAGAACAGTGTGTAGAGAGCTTCATGGAATGGGTTTCCATGGCCGAGCAGCTGCATCCAAGCCTTACATCACCAAGTGCAATGCAAAGCGTCTGATACAGTGGTGTAAAGCACACCGCCACTGGACTCTAGAGTCAAGTCACCTTTATTTATACAGCGCTTTTTACAATGCAGACTGTGTCAAAGCAGCTTTACATAGATAACTGGCATATAATTTTGGCTGCACAGCAGCTCTTACAGAATAGTGTCAATGCCGGCAGATCAAAGCACTGTTGAATATCAAATTTCAAGTGTCCCCAACTAAGCAAGCCAAAGGCGACAGCAGCAAGGAACCCAAACTCCAACAGGTGACATCAGATGGCAAACAGGTGGCAAATAGACTTCTGTGTTAAAATGGAGAAAAAACCTTGGGAGAAACCAGGCTTAGTCGGGGGGCCAGTTCTCCTCTGGCGAACAGTGCTTTGTTACGATTCAGGTTCCTATCATATGTCCGATAGGATCGCAACATTCAAAGTATTTATTCCAGTTCAGTCCAGTTGAGGATCGTATTCATCACACTGGTATGGACGGTTTGTTGAGGAGCTGTGCCTTGAGGTGCAGTGGAGGTTGTTGAGGAGCAGTGGAGACGTTTTCTCTGGAGTGACGAATCACGCTTCTCTGTCTGGCAATCTGATGGATGAGTCTGGGTTTGGGAGTTGCCAGGAGAACAGTACTTGCCTGACTGCATTGTGCCAAGTGTAAAGTTTGGTGGAGGGGGGATTATGTGTGGGGTTGTTTTTCAGGGGTTAGTTCCAGTTAATTCAATCCTTAGTTCCAGTGAAAGGAACTCTTAATGCTTCAGCATACCAAGGCATTTCGGACAATTTCATGCTCCCAACTTTGTGGGAACAGTTTGAGGATGGCCCCTTCCTGTTCCAAAATGACTGTGCACCAGTGCAAAAAGCAAGGGCCATAAAAACATGGATGAGCGAGTTTGGTGTGGAGGAACGTGACTGGCCTGACCTCAACCCGACAGAACACCTTTGGATGAATTAGAGCGGAGACTGCGAGCCAGTCCTTCTCGCCAACATCAGTGTCTGACCTCACAAATGTGCTTCTAGAAGAATGGTCAAAAATTCCTATAAACACACTCCTAAACCTTGTGGAAAGCCTTTGCATAAGAGTTGAGGCTGTTATAACTGCAAAGGGTGGGCCAACTTCATGTTAAACCCTACGAATGGGATGTCATTAAATTCATGTGCACGTAAAGGCAGGGGTCCTAAAACTTTTGGCAATATAGTGTATGTTTGTAATGCAGGTGCGTGGCTCGTCAAAACTACATTGCTCCTGCGGTGAGGGCCTTGTTTTTAAACAGCCAGGTGACAGTTTTGCAATATATCACTTTTAGTGCAGACGCGGTGTGGTGTTGACTTGGAGGCAAATTGTCCACGTTCAGAAATATAGGAGAATATACTGTTACATTCGCACATTGTACTCACCAAGAGAGAGAGGATGCGGAAGTGCTGTTTATCCTAGTTAATAGTGTCATGCAAAAATGGGACCCCAAATATATCTGTTCAGCGTGACTGATAGCTACCACGGGCTGTGGTATGGCAACACTAATTTTTGTAAATGTAATTTTTTTTCATGAATAACAGGACAAGAGTGAAGAACAAACATTTGTTTACAATATTAATAATGGTTTAGCAGGCAAATGTTACATCTCTCCCATGGAAACATTTGAATTCATGTCAAATGAGAGAGGTTGTGAAAGAAGCCCATAAATTTGAATCAAGCCATACACGATTTAGTGTTCTGCTTTGTGGGTTGGTCACTCAAATTTCCACATTTTAACAATATTAATAACAACTTAATAACTTATTCAGTTCTTCCCTCATTTTAGTTAAAGCATGGCCACGTTGTACGAATTTGTTGCTCAATTTAAAGGATTATTTTTTATTTACTCACCCCCATGTCATTCAAGATGTCAATGTCCTTCTTTTTTCAGGCGAGAAACAAGGGTCATATCTAGCGAAACAATTGGTTGTTTTCGAAAAAAGAAAAAAAAGTATATGCTTTATAAACACAAATGATCGCCTCGCTAATGCGACCGCCTTCCATATTCTTCAAAAAGCTTATGCTGTATGTCCCTATTCAACTTACGGAAAAAACGGAACTGGCGCCACGTTCGTTCCGTAAGTTGAATAGGGGAGGTGTAGGACGTACAACGTAAGCTTTTTGAAGAATATGGAAGGTGGTGAGTAAATTATCAGGAAATTTTTATTTGAAAGTGAACTAATCCTTTAACAAGAAAACAAATCAGTGTATCGTGGGTCATGGCCAAAAATTAAGTTGTAGGAACGAATTCATATTTTATGTCTATTTTTCAGCATGTCATGTGTGGGGCCGTGACACACCCCAAAACTAGTCAACTAATGATAACCTTGCTTAATCAACCATAGATAATTTGTCAGTTAAATTATTATTGACAATTAACTTCTCTGTGATTAATCGTTAGCATCCCTAATTGAAATCAACTATATCTCCAGAGTCAAACTGTGCTTTTTTTTAAATAAGGGTTTAACTGACAGCTCTAAAGAAAGTTAAGAGTTAATAATATTGAGCAATAATAATAATAAAGAGCAGTGGTTCTCAACTCTGGCCCTCAAGGCTACCATTTCCTGCAAAGATTGGCTCCAACATTAATCAAACTCACCTGCCTTTAGCTTTCTAGTAATACAGATGACCTTGATTAGCTTGTTCAGATGTGTTTGATTAGGGTTGGAGCTAAATTCTGCTGGAAAGGGGGTTTTAAGAGACAACTTCTGGCAGGTGTAACGGGTAAAGTTCCCACAGGTTTGGACGCATTTGGTATGTGATCTAGCATACATGTTGTTGGTTGTGATGCATTACATATCTAAATGTTTTGATGTCTGTTTTATTGTGCCTTTAAACTGAGGCTAACTTATTTGTTGATTTTTTTCACCTTAGACCTGATGGCATTGAAAGAGGAGAGGGAAGAACTCAATGAAATTGAAGAGAAAGATCAATGTGAGAATCTTAATGATTTCATAAATGGAGAAAAATCTTTTTGTTGCTCACAGACTGAAAAGTCTTTAACACGAAAAAAAGGTAAAAAGACAGGAACTAGAAGCTATTTCACTTGCTTTCGGTTTGGAAAGAGCTTCAATCAACAAGGAAACCTTAAAGTACACATGAGAATTCACACTGAAAAGAAGCCTTTCACCTGTCAACAGTGTGGAAAATGTTTTGCTCTAAAAGGAAACTTTAACAGGCACATGAGAATTCACACTGGAGAAAAGCCTTACAAATGCCAACAGTGTGGAGATTGTTTTGTTGAACATGGAAACCTTAAAGTTCACATGAGAATTCACACTGGAGAGAACCCTTACACATGCACTCAGTGTGGAAAGAGATTTGCTCAACATGGAAACCTTAAAGTCCACATGCGAATTCACACTGGGGAGAGCCCTTTCAACTGCCAACAGTGTGGAAAAAGGTTCACTCGTAAAATAAGTCTGGACAGGCACATGAGAATTCACACTGGAGAAAAGCCTTACACATGCCCTCAGTGTGGAATAAGTTTCACTCTAAAAGGAAACTTTAACAGGCACGTGAGAATTCACACTGGAGAGAAGCCTTACACCTGCCAACAGTGTGGAGAGAGCTTTACTCAACATGAAAACCTTAATGTTCACATGAGAATTCACACTGGAGAGACCCCTTACATATGTCCTCAGTGTGGAAAGAGATTTGCTCAACGTGGAAACCTTAAATCCCACATGAAAATTCACACTGGAGAGAGCCCTTTCACCTGCCAACAGTGTGGAAAATGTTTCACTCGAAAAATAAGTCTTGACAGGCACATGAGAATTCACACTGGAGAAAAGCCTTACACATGCCTTCATTGTGGAAAAAGTTTCCATCAACAAGGAAACCTTACAGTCCACATGAGAATTCACACTGGAAAGTGTCCCTTCACCTGCCAACAGTGTGGACAGTGTTTCAATCATAAAGGAAGCCTTAACAGGCACATGAGAATTCACACTGGAGAGAAGCCTTATACATGCCAACAGTGTGGAGAAAATTTTGCTCAATATGGAAACCTTAAAATCCACATGAGAATTCACACGGGTGAGAACCCTTACAAATGTTCTCAGTGTGGAAGGAGTTTTGATCGACATGGAAAGCTTAATGCCCACATGAGAGTTCACACTGGAAAGAGGCCTTACACATGCCAACAGTGTGGAAATAGTTTCATTCATAAAAAAAGCCTTAGCTGGCACATGAGAATTCACAGTGGAGAAAAGCCTTATACATGCCAACAAAGTGTGGAAGAAGTGTCACTCAAAAAGGAATTCACACCAGATAAAAGCCTTTCACCTGCCAACAGTGTTGAGAGTTTTGTTTCTTCCATGCAGTCCACTCTTAAGTTTCACTCAAAATGAAAATGTTTCAACCGAAAAGGAAACCAGTAACACATGGCAATTCACTCGAGGGAACAATTTTAAATATCATCAGTGGCTATGTTTACACTCTCAACTTTTTTTTCAGTCGGGGTTTATTTATACCGATTGATGAATCTGAATGTAGTGTTTCCATGAGCGCTAAATAAAGCGATGGGGTTGATGTGCGCGTTTATGCCTCTTGATAGGATTAAAAAAGAAATAAAGGACCCCTTCCAACCCGATCGAAATTATTCGGATCGAGCTCAATCGGATCAATTATGGTGTTTACATGAAGGTTTTTCAGTCCTAATGAGTCATCAATCCGATTACTAACGGATTATTTAGTTGCATGTAAACATAGCCAGTGGGGAATGAGTTTTACAGACAAGTAGAGCTGCTTTACAACTGAATCGCAACTTGCAACAGACACTAGTATTGAAATGAATTGTATCGATATTAAAATGACTCTAACTGAATAACTACATTGGTGTCTTTTTTTAAATATTTTATTGCTTTTTAGCTGAATTGAATACATATTATAACAAGACAAACACTCAAATACATTCAATTTCAAATAATCCACAGTAAAGAAAAAAAAACCCTCAAAAAAAAAACCCTGTAATAATTTAAGCCTCTTAATACAAGATGCACCCAAATAATGTATTTTCTTACATATCTTCTAATATCCCCTTGTTTTCTTATTCTAAGACAATCCAAGCATCTTCAAAAGCCTTATATCTGCCTTTAATGATATACATTATTTTCTCCAATTACATATTAGGAGCTTTTGCACCGGAGGAACCTTTTCATAGTTCCTAGAACTATTGGCTGAAGTACCCGGATTTTTGGCGAGTTTGTACCTCAGTTAAATAGGAGCGATTTTATTTCTAGTAACTCCTTTTGGGGCAACTAAATTAGCTCCTACTTCAGAGTAGGGTCTAAACCAGCACTATAGGAACTATCAATGACGTGAGTGTATGTTGATTGGTCAAACACTGGCACCCGGCGTTTTTTAAAAAGCTGTGTAAACATATTTACTTCACGAACATGGAAAACAGTGATAACGGCATGTACCTGTTGTCTGCAGGGTTGTTCTTTCTCTGCCTCAATGATATTTAAAGCCCGGAACACACCAAGCTGACGGTCGACCCAGACGCTGCTGACGTGAGCCAACCCCACAGTCTGCTTTCGTCGCCACTAGTTTGTTGGCATCGGCTTGGTGTGTTCTGGGCTTAATACTCAAAGTTGTCATATGAGATTTTGTCTCTTAGACCCACTTTTTGCTCTTTCAGTCTCGTAAATTATGTGTTTACATTCCAGCGCTGTTATCACAAAACCCATGACACAAACGCAGCTCCGATCACGGCATCATCCGTCCACCAGTTTTTAGTGTTTGTTAATGCTGTGGTTAACGATGCCGTTGTCGGCTGATTCACAGTTCATATTGCCGGTGCGAATGCAACCAGGAACATGGCCTTGGGGAGAAATTAGTTCCCGGGGAACTATCCTAGTGGCTAGTTCCTGTTACTGAGTTCCTAGAACTATTCGGTGCAAAAGCCCTAATTCATTGCCATCTCCTAAAACTTGGTGCCTCCAATGTTTTCCAGTGAAGCGCTATAAGACGCATAGCTTGTAGAATACACATATAGACAAATATATGTTCTCTTCTTCTCAACTTAAAGGGTTAGTTCACCCAAAAATGAAAATTTCTGTCATTAATTTACTCACTCTTATGTTGTTCCACACCCGTAAGACCTTCGTTCATCTTCAGAACACAAATTAAGATATTTTTTATTAAATCCGAGTATATGACTTGTCCATAGGCAGCAATTTAAGGTACACTTTTACACTTTCAAAGGTCCAGAAAGGTACTAAAGACATCATTAAACATTATGAAGCGACGAGAATACTTTTTGTGGACAAAGACATTTAAATGAAAAAAAAAACAGGATATGATGTCAAATTGTTTGACGACACAAAAAAAGAGGTCTATCCAAAACAAAATGAGCAGAGACAAACACATGCTAGAAACAAACACACAAAGATGCTCAGGTGTTCAAAATGTTCAGTGATCTGCTAACCTTTATGTACTGTTGCGGATCAATTTGACCCGTTTCAACATGCTGATGTTTTGTGAAATGTGCATACAAAAATGTATGATCTTGCTGTTTCATGGGTCAATTTGACCCGCATATTTTAATGTTTTAAGGCAGCTGAACACCAAATATGCAAACTAGAATCTGAAAGCTTATATATAGATTGTCAAGGGCCCTGTTTACACCTGGTATTAAGATGTGTTTTGGTCGATTGGTTCACAAGTGGACGAGAGAGAGACAAATACCTGTTTACTGGTATTTTAATCTTTCGTCCGCTTTCAACCACTTCTGTCCTGATGTCTTTGAGGGGAGGGTGTAAATGTATGAACTTTTTCAGATCTTTAGATCTAATAGGCGAAATAACAGCGTGTAGTTTGCATATGAATACAAATGGAGATGACAGGAAAACATACAGAGAGCAATCGGCTTTCGTTTCTGCTCTGACAGCTTCGAGAACACGCTGAACGCGGCGAGTGCGTGTTAGAAAAAAATTAACGTTTAGAGAACATTGTGCTTAATACATGTTTCATCTTCAACCCAAACTTATGGCTTCAGCCGGCAAATTTTAAATCCTCTGTTTTGCATGCTTCCCATAATGTTTATTGCGTCAGTAGGCTGTCATTTGTGGCTGTTCGAACACTGTCGACAACATGAGCATTTACACCACAAACGCAATCCAGTCAAATGCGTTTTTGACTACCTCTGGAAGTGGTCTAAAATGGACAAGCTCGTCTGACCATAGAACACTTTTCCACTTTGAAACAGTCCATTTTAAATGAGCCTTGGCCCACAGGACACGACGGCGCTTCTGGACGATGTATATATGTGGCTTCATTTTTGCATGATAGAGCTTTAGTTGGCATCTGCAGATGGCACGGCGGATGGTGTTTACCGACAGTGGTTTCTGGAAAGTATTCCTGGGTCCATTTAGTAATGTCATTGACACAATCATGCCGATGAGTGATGCAGTGTCGTCTGAGGGCCCGGAGACCATGGGCATTCAATAAAGGTCTTCGGTCTTGTCCCTTACACACAGAGATTTCTCCAGTTTCTCTGAATCTTTTGATGATGTTATGCACTGTAGATGATGAGATTTGCAAAGCCTTTGCAATTTGACGTTGAGGAACATTGTTTTTAAAGTATTCCTCAATCTTTTTACACACTCTTTCACAGCTCTGCCCAACTTTACTTCTGAGAGACTCTCTAAGACATCCCTTTTATAGCTAATCATGTTACAGACCTGATATCAGTTAACTTAATTAGTTGCTAGATGTTCTCCCAGCTTTCTTGCTTTTTCAGCCATTTGTTGCCCCCTTGCCAACTTTTTTAAAACCTGTAGCAGGCATCAAATTTGAAAAGAGCTCATTTAAAAGTGTAAAATTTCTCAGTTTAAACATGTATGTTATCTATGTTCTATTGTGAATAAAATATTGGCTCATGTGATTTGAAAGTCTTTTAGTTTTCATTTTATTCAAATTTAAAAAATGTCCCAACTTTTCCCGAATTCGGGTTGTAATTTTAACAAAAAATGTGTTCATTAATGTGCATTCAATATATATAAGTGTGTGTGTGTGTTTATAAAAATTAAAAAACATGATTGCCTTCAAACCTATTTGATCAATTTTTATGTCTAAAAATTGATATTATGTTGCATACGTAGCAATGAAGTTGGTGGTAGTTACTACATGGAAAAAGAAGGCCTAAAGAGGTGTCTGGATCTGCTGGAGTCTAATGGTTTAACAGTGGACTATATAGTCACTGACCATCATCCAAAGATCCAGAATTATCTTAGAGAACTTAGAGAATTATCTTGTGTATTTAAGTCCATACTTAGTCAAAAAAAAAAATCTAATTGTTTAGTTTGTGTACATTAGGTTTGTCTAAGAAGTTAGAGTGCAACTTCATCTATAGGACCAGAGAAGGTTGCAAAGTGGACTTCACTGCTGAACCACCTTCAGAATGTGCATGTGTACAATAATCCCATCTTTCCGAAGTGTCCACGTCCTGATTGAGCATCAAAGGATCCGAAGAAATGGTTTCAGTAGGTATTTACAGAAGTTCATTGAATGTTATCAAATTTGAGTAATGTGTTAAATATGCCGTACTACACCTCAAACAACATGTATAATTGAATACATATGTGAGTTTACCATTTTGAAAAGCATGTAATACACAGTACTACTTCATTTCTGATTCAGAATTACTTCCAATGGAGTTCAAGAATCACTGCCATATGTATAATTTGTTTGCCAATATAAAATTTTGCAATGTGTTTACATGTTACTACTCCATTGAATACATAAACTATTTGACAGAATGGTATTTATATTGTATTAGGTTTATTAGATCTCTTACACGCTGAAACCACTGTAGGATATAGTTTATTGTCCCTGTTTGCTTTGCTTTGAAAATGTGGCAGTGGAGGTGATAGTACAGGTGTTGTTGAATTAAATAAACTGAAGGAAAATACAATTAAATGTAGAGTCAGTGCTGCGCTGAGTTTAGAGCTTTGGGAACATCTTTGTGCGACGAGTTGTCAAACACGGCAAGGAACTTTGCTTTAAATAACCTCTGACGATGACATCATCAGAATGTGAGCTCGTTAGAGGCTATAAGTGAAACAGGTGTGCCTTCAGGTTTCTTTGTTTTCAGAGATCGCATTGTGTGCTACCTCTCTCTCCAGCTATACACTTTGTTAGGAGTTAGTTTTGTCAGGCAGGAGTGAAGCCTTTCTTATTCTCTTTCTCTGTCCAACTGAAAAAAAGTGTAATAATGTCATGTGAATCCCATCTCAGAGGATGATCCACATGAGTCTTGCATCACTTGTCTGGGTGAACATCATGCTGTATCAGTTTTTTGAAATGTCTTAATCTTTCCCATTCTATAACCAGTATCTACCTTGGTAGGTTATCACTCTCTTGAAACACATGGAAGTGATCATAGAAACACAAAAATCAAAACAAAAACACTTTACCATTGTGTAAAATGATTGAGGTTATTTTGCTGAAAAGTGGCATGTTTTCACCAGTACCCGTGCAGAGTCCAACACGATACTCCACAACATCTTGCCCACTTTGTGAGACACAAAGTGACGCAACTGATTTCAAAGACAAGTATTCGCAATGATATGCTACTGCAAACTGGTGTTTATTTGCAAGCAATACAATTAAATTCTTGAAGTTCTTCACAGAATCTTTAAAAAAAAAATGTGCTTCGCTTCAAATCTCATTGTCCAGATATGAATGAGTGGTCCAATCTTTAAGTCCTTTGTGCTGCAGAACCAGAGTTGTGTCGTGGCACACTTCTCGATATTTAATAAATACACTTGAAAAAAGTGAAACAATAAGGTTAAATATATATGAAAAGTGTAAAGAAGAGATTAAAGAAAATAGTGCAGGTCTACAAAAAAAGAGCAAAGAAAACAAGTTAAAAGTATAAATATTAAAAAATATTTATACGCACACAGTACAAAAGTAAAGTGATATCAAAGATATCTATAATCTTAGAGATGAATAGTGTAGTTAATAAAATAAAAAAAAAAAGTAATATGATGCTCAGAAGACAGGTATGTGTTACCATCTTTGTAAAACTGTTTTGTTGCGTCTAGCATTTCAGCTGACTCTTGAGCTTCTGAGAGCTGTGTTTTCATTTTATTTATGCAAAATTCGTTCTTTTATTTTCTGTTCGCATAGTGGTTATAGTTTGCTGGAGAGCCATGTGCTGTTTTTGCCACCATGACAGGATGGTCATGATATCAGGGTGTAGAGTTGTTGGGCTGTTTCTGTACCGTTGACCCCAGGGTCATGGCAATTGTACTATTAAAAGAACAAAGAATTAGTGTTAAAATAGCCAGGCATGGTTGGTGTATTAAATGTAGTAGAAGTGAATGTATTATGATGTAGTAGAGCTGAAACCAAAAGGGTAAAAGCAAAAAATGTCTTACAGCAAGCAGTTGGAGGCGGTCACAGATAGTGTGCCAAGGAGTAGGCTGAAATAATCTGGAATGGTTAGTGTTAGTATTTTTTTGTTTTGCACCATTTTCCTGCCACTAGTGTCACCATAGTTACTTATTTCATTCATCACCACTGTCAGCTGTGTATCATTAATTATCTTGTTTGTCTGCGTATTTAAGTCATGTGTTTTCAATTCCCCTGCTGAAAAAAACAGCGTATACTGGTTAAGGTAGGTTTTGGAGCTAGTATGCTGGTTTGAGCTGGTTTATGCTGGTCAAGTGCTGGTCTATGCTGGTCCTAAGCTGGTCCAGCATAGGACCAGCATAAACCAGCTCAAACCAGCATACCAGCTCCAAAACCTACCTTAACCAGTATACGCTGGTTTTTTCAGCAGGGTCACCCTTGTCCACAGCCTCGTTATGCATTTAACTGCGCTCTTACAAACTATTCTAACTCAAACTTTCAGGGAAAATGTCTCTAGATAAAGACTGAAAGAGTTGTCGGTAGCTTAGTGGTGGTGACGTTGAACTTGTGCGATAGTGGTGTAGTTCGTGTATAGCGTACCTTTAGCTTTTTGCTTCTGGCGACTGCATTTAGGCTTCAAAATTCATAAAAGTTGTGTTCATCTGTGAAAATGATCTTGATGAACAAAACGTATAAGTATCATGAATTTTTGTTGATCACAGAACTTATTTTTTGTGATAATCCAGAAGCCTATGGAAAAATCCTGTTGGGTTTTTGTCGGAGGAACCAGCGTGATGCTATCTGCCGAGTGGCCTACAAAGTTTTTGGACACTCTACCTACCTCTGACAGTTTCATGACCTTTTTAAAGGCAGCGAACCAGTCATTTGAGACGATTTACACATTCTAAAATAAAGAACAGTAATTTCGGACTGTTTAATGACCTTTGGGGTGTGAGACACCATGCTGATCTGAGGTAAGGACACACTCAGAGCCAGCACATCTGCTTCCAGTTTCTTCCTGTAGTTGTACCTATTTGAAATGGCAAAATGAATAGTATGAACTGAATCTAAAAATTGCATGACTACATTCCAAAATTACTTTTACAGCTGAGTCTCAAAGAAACTACTTACTAGACAGAAAGCATTCTCTTATTGACATTGAACAGCTGAATCTTGGTTTGTCCCCTCAGTGCAGGGAAGTTCCCCACTAGCCTCCATATGGCCTGGTAGTCATGTAGAATGGCAGCCCAGCGGTTCTTTGAAACTCCCCACTTCACCTTCCCTGCTGGATGAATGGAGCAGAGCTCCAGACATACTGCCTGAAAAAAAGTGAAGAAAAAAGAAGATAAGTTTGCATGGCAGGTCCTGGGAGGACTGAGAGGGTGACGGTATATCCTGAGACAAGCGTATAGCTTCCTTGGTGGACACCAAAGAAAGAGGGGGGATGGTGAGGTCCTGCTCCTCTTCCTCATCTCCAAATCTCCGGGGCCTCATGTACGACGGCAGCAGCAGCGCGGTCCTTGTTCCACTACTCCAAACCCTCAAGCAAATAAGCCTGGAAATTTTCCAGGTTAGCGCTGATTCTTGATATAAAAACAGTACACATGAAATCATCATGAAAACACATCTTGAGGTGGATGTGCATAATCTTACCAGGTATGAAGTGCTTGAGGTGCTTGTGGAAGGACTCCAGGGACCCACGAGCGCAGCGGTAGACAGGAAGTGTGAGCTCTCCCTTTGAAATACTTCCTGTCTGGGTGTACAGCTGCACTCCAGGAGGGTCTGGATGCAAGGAAGATGGCGTCTCTGAGTGTCCCAGATGACGAAAGCCTGTGGTTTCCCTGGCATCCTTGAAGGCTCCCAGCATCTCTTCAATTAGCTGCTCTGTCGCCTCCACGCCGTGTGCAGTGGAGGCAGTGCTGCACCAATTTTCTGTAGGTGAGCCGGCTGGTTAGCTGCTCTTCAGTGAGGCTCTTCAGATACCTCCAGCCGCTGAAGATGGCACCTGCTCGGGATATGTCTACATAAAGGAGTGTGGGGGGTGCAAATCCAGCTGCGTCATACCTCTTCATTAGGCCTGTAGTCATGGGCAGCAGTCCCTGACCCTCATGTGAGTTGAGCACGGCCTTGAGGACCTGACCCTCATGTGAGTTGAGCACGGCCTTGAGGACCTGTCCTCCTGTGCTCACTGCCCACATTGGTGACCCAGGCTGTGGTCCCAGCAGCAGCTCCCGCCAGTTTTTTGGCCACCTATTGTTGGAAAACAATAAATTCAATAAGCTCCAAACAGATAACCTTGCAGATCTTTTAATACAAATGGCACATATGCATGTGGTCCTTACTAACTAAGAGTCAAATAATGTATATGTACAGTTGTATTTAAAATTTTTATTTTCAGGATGGACCCAAAGACAGAGGTGACCCTGGCTTTGAGCTCACCGTACCAGGGCCGAACATTCTCTGCATGAACAGAGAGGAGCCGCTTGGCGGTTGGTACTGGCGGCATGGGTGCTGGAGGTGTGATGGGCCGCATGGTGGTGCCCTAAAACCAGTCACACACAGAGCGGTATTGCAGAGACCTCTCCATCCAGTCCTCACTATGCTGTTCACATAATTTACCATATGCATATCACAAGAACCTGTTGAAACACACAGTCAAACCAAGGCAAAGTTTATTAAAGTTCCTTTAAAGGAACACTCCACTTTTTTTTTGAAAAAAGGCTCATTTTCCAATTCCCCTAGAGTTAAACTGCTGAGTTTTACCGTTTTCGAATCCATTCAGCCGATCTCCAGGTCTGGTGGTACCACTTTTAGCATAGCTTAGCATAGTTCATTGAATCTGATCAGACCGTTAGCATCTCCCTCAAAAATGACCAAAGAGTTTCTATATTTTTCCTATTTAAAACTTGACTCTTCTGTAGTTACATCGTGTACTAAGACTGACGGAAATTTTCTAGGCCGATATGGCTAGGGACAATACTCTCATTCCGGCGTAATAATCAAGGAACTTTGCTACCGTACCGTGGGTGCAGCAGGCGCAATGATATTACGCAGCGGCTGTGACCCCCCTGCTTGCACAGGGAGCGTGCCTTGCAACCATGGAGACATTTGTGAGAGACGCTGCGTAATATCATTGCACCTTCTGCACCCATGGTACGGCAGCAAAGTTCCTTGATTATTACGCCAGAATGTGAGTATGGTTCCTAGCCATATTGGGCTAGAAAATCACAACTTTTCATTTTCCGTCGGTCTTAGTACACGATGTAACTACAGAAGAGTCAAGTTTTAAATAGGAAAAATATCAAAACTCTTTGGTCATTTTTGAGCGAGATGCTAACGGTCTCATCAGATTCAATGAACTATGCTAAGCTATGCTAAAAGTGGGACCGCCAGACCCCGAGATCGGCTGAATGGATTCGAAAACGGTAAAACTCAACTGTTTAACTCTAGGGTAGTTGGAAAATGAGCCTATTTTCAAAAAAAGTGGAGTGTTCCGGAGCAGAGGAAAATGTGATGGCGTTTGTGTGGCATTTACAGATCCTGAATAGAACCTCAACTGTCAGGCTAATTTTAAGAATGTTGTTAAAAATTTAAAAAAAAATATTATTGATTTGACTGCTGTTGTATGGAGAACTGAACTGAGCTGGACGATAACATTTTTTTCAGAGCTGCTTTATAGATTAAATGAACCAATTTAATAATCAATCTATACAACAGAACTAAATCAACACTGAACTGACTTCAGCTGAACAACAGCCGAAATGCATTATTTTCCTGGTGTCACTGCAAAGCTGCTTAGAAACAATCTGTACTGTATAAAGCGCTATATAAATAAATGTGACTTGACTCATTATTCTGAACCTGACACCTTTCAAAGGTCAAGCAAAGATCAATGGAGGTGTGTCGTTCACACATCCTGAGTAGTGTCTTGTAAAAGAACTACAAAAAGCAAGGTAATGTTTGTTTTGAGTATAAAGTATATGATGTTAAAGTAAGTTATATAATTACCATTCCAGCCTAGTTACCAGTGTAACATTTCAGTACTTTTTTGCTCCTGCCTATATATTTTTGATTATAAGAAAAATTTCTTCTTGACTCACCAGTATGTTAGGACAGTTGGGAACATCATGCGGTCCAGGATGTCATAGGACCACGCGGCCAGCTTCTTATGGCAGTGCTGATACTCCTGGTATTCTGTTACCAGAAAGTACTAGCCATGTAAATTCAGCACCCGCCTCACTGTCTTGTAGAGCCCACAAGATGTCAGTCGCTGCTTGGACCGTCTGCAGTTTGACGAGCTGCAGATCAGCTTGTATGACCACGTCCCACCTCTTCCAGCAGCAACCTAGTTTTCCCAGGAGGTCTCCCATCCAGGTACTAACCAGGTTCAGCCCTGCTTAGCTTCAGTGGGCAACCAGTCTTGGGCTACAGGGTGATATGGCTGTTGGCTATATTCTATGCCTCTTTTAAAAAAAACAGATAAATTATGAGAAAGTGAAATATATGTTGACTTAAGTCCGATACACACCACCTCGACGAACTGCGGGGTTGGCTCACGTCGGCAGCGTCTGGGTCCAAAGTTGCACTGACACACCAAACCGACGATCGACACCCGACGGCCAAGTAGCATGTCCGTTCTGCGCCTGCGTAAGAAGAAATACCTTTCCGTAACAGCAGGTGGCAGCAGCTGAACAGCCAATCAGAATGATCAGATGGCCCGACTGACCAATGAGCTCCAACGCCGATTCAACATGTCGAATCGGCTGAAAAAAAGCTGACGAGGACCAACTTCAGACAATGGTGTGGAACACACTGAGAAAAACTTAGTCGGCCGACCGTCGGCTTCGTGTGTTCTGGGCTTTACATGGGCTTTACAAAAATGCAGAATTGATATATTGCATATTGCCCTTACTTAAATATGATTTTCTATAGGCACAGTTCTCAAAACATTAACTTCACTAATATCATAACATTTATGTATACTTTTCTGTACCTGTGATGGATATTATGGGGACTATAAAGGAGTACCTTTTTGTGAATCTGAGACCTAAAGATATGTTTAGTCACAATTTAGCGCAAATTCCATTTTATTAAAGATAATTCAGGGAAATGTAAACCAGATTTCATGACCATTTAGAAGAAATTATGTTAAAAAATTTTTATTTAAATGCTACATTCAGACCATCAATGTAATATCCTTTATAGTCATGGCCCTTTTAATATAATGCATTTTAAGAAAATAAAGTTGAAATTATAATTTTGAGCAATTCAAACTTGCTTACGTTTAGATAAGCTAGAAGCTTTTGAAAAAAGCTCTGTGGGGGATTCATTCCTTAAATAAACCTCTTATACTGTCATTTTAATGTATGTGAATTTCACTTATTTTTAACATGTGAACGAGACTTTTATTTTGGTATGACGACATGACGTCATAAGGCCCCGCCGCACTCATGCTTCTGTGATTCGTCTGGAGAAAGGTTTGTGTTTTTAATCATTTAAAGTATTTATATAGAACTGTAAAATTAGTTAACACTATAATGCATCTCATAACACAACGAAATGTGTTTTTTTTGCACATGAGAACATTAAAGGTGCGGCTCAATTCTCTCCATATATTGTAAAGCTGTTAATCATGAACATGCTGTTCGGTCACTGGTTAGCAGTGATTGAGAAACGGAGCTTTTCGAAACCAATTCCGATTCACATACTGCAAATCGCGGTTTCTTAGCGCTCGTATCGCCGCACGCTGAGGTTACATGCTTGTCAAAACTGTATAAATGCAAGAAGAACACAAAATAAATGTGTGTGAAGATTTAATACAAACCAACTGCACGTTTTCATGCATGAATTGTTGATTCACAAAGTAATGTTTGTTTTTACATTTGAACAAGTGAAAAATCATGCTTTTCTTTTAAATATATTTTATTTTGAGGGCGTTACATATGTCCACATGCATCAGTGGTGTATAAAAAGTGATACATTTACTAGGAGCAAATGGTATGGATACACATAATGACATTAAGTTATTAATAATGTTACTAATTTTTAAACTTAATAAAATATGTATGCATTAAAAAAATTATATTACCTAATAAATAACTATAAACTGTAAGCATTGAAATAAGCTATAAAATTTGAAGACTATTATAATTTATTTAATATTGCTGTTTTATATCATAATTTTAACTAAAACATACAAAATAAGGCACAATCTAAATGGCCCAATATACCCTTTGGTGCATGACCCACTGGAGGGGACTGATATATTTTGTCACAGAAAAAAAAAAAAAATGTACAAGAAAAAATACTTTTCAAATTTAGAATAAAAGTGTTTTTAACCTCCTTTAGCTGTTTAAAAAATAACACTTATTTCAAAACAACAAACCGATACAAAGACACTAATTAAATGGAATTGTAGACAAGGCTTTGGGTATTCATGGTATTACTACTTAGATATTTAGAAACCATTTTGAACCATTTGTCCACTGTAGTGGACACCATACATGTAAGGGCTACAAATCGATGCATATCAAATATAAACCATAAATGCTCTTATAAGCATATGCATGATTTTTGTTCTTTTAGTGCTAATTTTGAGTGTTTTATAAGACAATTTAAGTCCATTAACTCTCGCTCTGACTACTGAACTAGAGCTGATTGAGACACACCCAGAGATTTAATTTGGATTTATTTTTCTTTGTTAATTCTCATTTTCAACAGGACAGATTGTCCAAACACAGAAAAACTCCTGGTGAAGTGATCCATGTGACACTATTATAAAGATGGCGTTTTTTAAAGAGGAGAGTGAAGTCATGAAGTGTGAAGAAGCACTTGGAGTGACACATGAAGATGCTGAGGAACAAATAGGTTGGTTTCATTCTCAAAGCTGAACTCAGTCATTTGATCCTTATTAAAATGTCCAGCTGTACAGAAATGAATGATATTTCATGCATTAAATCAGGAAAAATAATACAGAAGTAGCTGGAACAACAGTAGTTATCTGGAACGTTAAACCCAACATTTACTTTTGAATTGAATACAATGGAAGTCAAGTCACCTTTATTTATATAGCACTTTTTACA
The DNA here is from genome assembly GCA_037950665.1 of Hypophthalmichthys nobilis. Lineage (NCBI taxonomy): Eukaryota > Metazoa > Chordata > Actinopteri > Cypriniformes > Xenocyprididae > Hypophthalmichthys > Hypophthalmichthys nobilis. The sequence goes on from CM075489.1 coordinate 24,665,925, forward strand.
ATGCAGATTGTGTCAAATCAGCTTTACAGTGATAGTGGGAACATAATTTTGGCTGCACAGCAGCTCTAGAAGAAAATGGTGTCATTGTCCAGCTTAAGTAAGTTCAGTATTGATTCATTCTGTTGTAAAAATCATTAGTTATTAATTTTGGTTGATTTATCTATACAGCAGCTCTGAAGAACAGTGATGCCATCGTCTAGTTCACATACAGTGGTGTCAATGCAAAAAAAAAAAAACCCATTAAGTATCAAGTGTCCCCAACTAAGCAAGCCAAAAGGCGACAGCAGCAAGGAACCTAAACTCCAACAGGTGACAAAAATGGACAAAAAAATCCTTGGGAGAAACCAGGTTCAGTCGGGGGGCCAGTTCTCCTCTGGCCAACAGCGAACAGTGCATGATTATGATTCAGGCAGCGTTACAGGTCATAAGTTCAATTGGGTTCGGAACAGTCAAAATATTTAATCCAGTTCTATGTAGTTGAAGATCATCACGCCGGTATGGGACGGTTTGTTGGGAATCTGTGCCACTGTCCGTCATGTCGGTGAGGCCTTCACAGGCGATGATCTAGTTGACTCAATCTCTGCTGACACTTAAAGGCTGCATTGTCATCGTGTCTAGGCACAGGTCCTCAATCTCAACTGACTACGGTAAGCCTCGGGATAAACAGAGAGACTAATATTAGCATAGATGCCATTCGTGTTATAGGAAGTGTTCCCAGTTCCGGCTGACCTAATTTATGCAGCCTAACAATCCTTTAACAGATGTGAAAATCTAAATTGATAATGTGTTATGTGTATGCCAGGATGAAGAGATGCGTTTTTTACATTTACATTTATGCATTTGGCAGACGCTTTTATCCAAAGCGACTTACATTGCATTATACTATACATTTGTATCTGAGTATGTGCAATCCCTGGGATCGAACCCATGACCTTGGCATTGCTAGTGCCATGCTCTAACCACTGAGCTACAGGAAAGCTAGTTTTTAGTCTTTAGTCTAGATTTAACTGACAGAGTGTGTCTGCTTCCCGGACAATTCTAGGAAGACTGTTCCAAAGTTTAGGTCCCAAATAGGAAAAGGATCTACTGCCTGCGGTTGATTTTGATATTCTAGTTATTATCAACTGACCAGAATTCTGCGTTGTATTATTCTGCGAATAATGCATTAAGAGCTCGCACATGTACTGGGGAGCTAAACCATTTAGTCCTTGTAAGTAATTAGCAAGACTTTAAAATGTATACAATGTTTAATAGGGATCCAATGCAGTGTTGACTGAAAAAAATCATTAATTCCTATCACTTAATTATGTAACAGTATCTAACAAGCACATTTATTTTGCATAAAGCAAACTGTCAAATGTGAGTAATCAACTATACATTTTTGTTGTCTATAATTTGATTTGGTCATCCTCAAAAGTAAGGGTGCTTCCGATCAGGATTTTTGGGGCTGATTAGTTATTATTAACAATAAAGTATGTTAAGAATGAACGATTTAGAGATGATAAAGTATCATGAATTGACAAATCTTTATTTACTGGCAAGCAACATGTGCAACATAATCCATTCCCTTTCTTTGAGGTGATTGGGAACAGCTTAAGATTAGGCCTGTCACGATAACTATTTTTTGTTTTGCGATAAATTGCCCCAGAAATAATTGTGATATGCGATATTGTCATTTTAAGACCATTTTATGCCACTGAATATATAATCGTAATATAACCGCATAATAATGCAAGTAGGCCTACACACTTTCAAATGACAATGAACTTAACTCTTAAGAATATTTAGATACTGGAATTGAAGCATCAAAAAAAATAATAATGTTGAATAAATAATAAATGAACCTTTGCTAACAAAAACTGCAAAATAACAAGTAGAAAAAAACACTTGCAAATGCACAAAAGGCACTTATATGGAGATTTTCCATCTACAGGTTTTTCCCTGACCTTATTTTCTCAGTAAAGTAAGGGTGCACGCTTTTGTCAGATGTCCATATGAACAAAGACACAGATTTAGCAGTCAGATATGGCCTGTTGAGGTATCTGTTTTTCTAGAGGCGTGTTTGAAAAATTTATTTTAACTTGAGTGTCGCGTCATGCACGAGATGCTGCGAGAGACGCGAGTGCAACAGTCAAACAAACACGTTTCCATAGAAAAACGGTGCAGTGGAATGCAAAAACGCGTTCTCTGTGAAAACGAACTAGACACTCGCGACTGCGCGTCCTGTGTGAAATTAGCTGCGAGCGTGCACCATTTCGTGCTGTCATGTTTATATTTGCATCAGTAGATTGCGGAAACTGAGTGTATTTGCACTTATTCTTCCAAACTGTCTGTAGTTGTCAGGAAAACACTCAAGTTGCGCATTTTTCTGCCTGTCGACGTCAGCTCTGTGTATGAAGGAGCTGAGGACAATTAGTTAACTCTTTTTAGTTAAAAGAAACACTCAATTAGTCAAGTCTGTTTCTTTGGGCCATTAAATTGGTTTTAACTTGTTTTTGTTTCTTTTTACCCTAGACCTGATGTTGCTGAATGAGGAGAGGGAAGAACTGAATGAAATGGAAGAGAAAAGTCAGGATTTCATGACTGGAGAAAAATCTCTTAGTTGCTCACAGACTCAAAAAACAGGAAATAGAAATCTTGAAGTCCACATGAGTGTTCACACTGGAGAGAGCCCTTTCACCTGCCAGCACTGTGGAAAAAGTTTCAGTCGAAAAAGAAACCTTAACATCCACTTGAATATCCATTCTGAAAAGGATCCGTTCATATGCCCTCAGTGTGAAAAGAGATTTACACAGAAAAAATACCTTACTGCCCACTTAAGAATCCACAATGGAGAGACCCCATATACCTGCAAACTGTGTGAGAAGAGTTTCTCACTAAAAGGAAATCTTAAGACTCACATGAGAATTCACACTGGAGAGAAGCCATTCATATGTGCTCAGTGTGGAAAGAGTTTTAAACAGAAAAGAGACCTTAATGTCCACATGAGAATTCACACTGGAGAGAAGCCTTACATCTGCGAACAATGTGGGAAGAGCTTCACACACCAAGAAAGTTTTAAGATTCACATGAGAATTCACACTGGAGAGAAGCCATTCACATGTGATCAGTGTGGAAAGAGTTTCAGATATAGAGACAAGCTTAATAATCACATAAGGATTCACTCAAGGGAGAACTGTTTTAGATGTCCTCACTGTGAAAAGAGTTTCACAGAAAGAAATAATCTTATGAGTCATGTAAAAACTCACACTGGAAAGAAGATTTTCATGTGCCATCACTGTGGAAAGATTTGCTCAAAGAAAACAAACCTTGAGAATCACATAAGGGTTCACACTGGAGAGAAGCCTTTTACTTGTCCTCAGTGTGGAAAGAGTTTCAGACTTAAAGGAAACCTAAATGTTCACATGAGAGTTCACACTAGAGATGCCTTACAAGTGACTTAGTGTCAAGAGATTTTCACATATCTCTCAGACCTGAAACGTCATGTGCAAACTCATTCTTAAAAGAAATTGCAGTATTCCTCAGTGTGACTAAAGGTTTAGAAAATGGAGCAATTTCAACAATCATCTGCACGTTTACTCTGATCAGTGTAATAAAAACATCACACGTACAGATAGGCCTATACAGATAATGTCATGTAAATGTGAGTAAATGCATATCTGTCTAAAATCAAGGCTACTTTCACATCACAACTGAATGTGGGTCATATCTGATTCATTACTATTTATTTTATTTGTATTAACTTATATTTAAAACATTGACCTCTTTATACTATACCTTGTGGCTTATTATTTTCTTGTAAAGACTGAGACAAATCAGACACAAATATGTGTTATATTTAACAAATAATATTTAAAACCCTGCGCCGAGGTGTCTGTGACCACCCTCATAGTATTAGAACCAGGCCCCTGGTTGCCATGGTTTGACGATTTAAAAAAAAAAATGCAGAACTATGTTTTAAACTCACTTGAATCAGGCCATAGGGAAGACACAAAGCCTGTAAAAACACTCTTCTGCCTCAATTCATAGACAAACTGTTCTATAAATTAACATGCATCCCAGGACATTGTGTGTATGATTATTACTGTTGTGTGTAGTGTCTTTTTGTATGGTATTTTGTTTTATGGTAGAACCAATGGCTAATGTAACCTCACCTATACCAAGTTTGGTGTCTACGAGTTTGTATTTTGAAGATTTAAATGATTGTGGAGATATGTTGATAGCTGTGCAACATAATATTACAAGAATCTTTAATAGTTTCTTCTCCAACATTCAATCCAGTTACATAAGCAAATACCCTGCTAGAAGGACAAAGGATCATAAAACTCCCCACAGAGGAATTTCCAGCTTGGAAATTGGTCCCATTGGTCAGGTCAACCCTAAGAGGTGTGACTTCTCCCAGACTTTAAAGAACCACACACAGCTTCACCAGTTCCTCTTGCTCCTCCAACCGACTCTTGGTATCTCTTGGTTGCTGCGAGGCCTCTCCGGCCCAGGGCGGCAGGCCTCAACCTGCACTCTTACCTAGGAGAGAGAGAACTCTTTTCCAACTACAAGAGTCAAACTAACCATGCAAGTTCGTCATCATTTCTTCATTCAACACAGGAGAAATCAGTTGCAACTTCAACACCATTGATTCACGAAATCACCAAGAACCTGTTCAGAACAACAGGCCATGCAAGTATCGAATATTTTAATTAAACAGAGGTTTATGATAAGCAGTAAAATCCTCTTAACGAGGTGCTCTGAAATATGCTGATGGTTCTTTTCATGGTTTAATGACTCTTTTCCATAGCTTCATTCCCTGTTCCTATTTCCGTCTTCATTCTGTCACTTTTCATCTTACCCATGTGTGTGTTATTGTGTTTGTATGTATTTGTTAGATTAGTTGTGTTCATGATTTAATTAATAAAATTTGTGCTCAATACATATTTGGTTCTGACTCCCTGCCTGCTAATAAATGTTACTTAAATGATCTATCATGTTACATGCTGTAGGTTCTGTAAATGCTAAGAAAGAATTATTTTTTAGTGGCCATGAAAAATATCCTTTTATTAGGATTAATTAATAATCAGTACTGAGTGTTCACATGACTAACTGATCTAAATATTTAATCATAAGTTATGAATAATAATAATTTCCCTTTTTTTTTATCTAATTTGCTACATTCTTTTGCGCATATGTACACCAGTGGCCACACTTGACCATCTTCTTTGCTATAGTTTCAAATATTCAGCAGTTGTGGGAGTGCCCTCTAATTTCAACCATGTATGTCATATGATGGCTCTGAATTAAAACAATAGGTAAACTTCTATCTTGCTGTGAAATGCCAAAATGTAACTTAAAGATTATAAATAAAAGGACATAAACTGAATGAAATGATGAACATTGCACTGTGTTACATGCTCATTCTAGGTGTTTCTAGCTTATTTAGTTGTCAATTTAATTTTTATAATATTTGGTAGAGTTAGGGTATTCAGACTCGAGTCCAATTTTGTCTCCGACTTGTCACGCACTCGTCATGCACTCAGGTGAATTTGTACTCAGAATTGACATGGACTTGGATATTTTGGACAGTAGGGAGGTAACGATACACCGAGAGTCGGTTGGAAATCGATGAAAATATGTGATGATTCAAGTCAGTTGAGACGTTAACCGAATCACAATACACATTTTAAACAGCAGGGTGCTGAAACTGATTACTGTGACGTCGCTTTACAGGCGCGAGAGCAGCAAGCAAGACGAGCACCAAGCGTAGCAGTGGCAAGTGCTGACGTTGATGATGACCCATCCTCATTCAAATGCAGGTTTGGCGGGATTTACAAAGACTAAAAATTAAAACGTTGAGGTGCAGATATCGCAAGATGATGTTAATATACTGTACGCTAATAGCACAACAAATGATGTAGCATATAAACCATCACAACAGTTACTAGCTCACCTCCGTCTGCACGTAAGAACTATTAATAACCGGCCAAACCACAATGGTTTGGCCCGACCAGCGACATACTCTGGTGCAGCGGGTTCATGTTACAATGCTCTCTCTTCTTTGAAATGCAGCCGCAGCTGTTCCCCAATGACCTTGCAAAGATCACATACATCATCTCGCTGCTGACAGGAGGTGCACTGCAATAGGCATGGTCCATGTGGGACGCCAACTAACGACGTAAAATGACAAGATATTTTTTCTTGTTTTCTGGGCAAAAAAAAAAAATAAAAATGGAATTTTTTCTTAAAACAAGCAAAATTATCTAACAATGGGGTAAGAAAAATCTTGTTTTTGTTTAGGACAGAAACAAGATTTCAAATAGAAACAATATTATTTTTCTTACCCCATTGGCAGAAATTTTTGCTTATAAAGTACTCAGGATTACTATTTTCAACAACTAAGTCATTTCAAGTGAAATATACTGTGTGTATTCCAAACTACACATTTAAGTTGAGCTAAGATGTCATTTTCTGTTTGCAACTTGGAATTTCTCAGTTGTATTTACTTGAACAGCAATCCAATTTACTCGTTAAAACCATGCTAACCCATTGCCTTAAAAAGACCAAGTGTTACTCTAATAACTTAAGTTAAATTTTATACTACAACAACTAACACAGGGATGTTAGTTTAAAATTTGGTGCCATGGGTGCAGCAGGCGCAATGATATTACGCAGCGTCTCTCACAAATGTCTCCATGGTTGCAAGGCACGCTCCCTGTGCAAGCAGGGGGTCACAGGTGCTGCGTAATATCATTGCTCCTGTTGCACCCGGCAGCAAAGTTCCTTGATTATTACTCCGGAATGAGAGTATAGTCCCTAACCATATCGGCCTAGAAAATCACAACTTTTCATTTTCCGTCGGTCTTAGTACACGATGTAACTACAGAAGAGTCAAGTTTTAAATAGGAAAAATATTGAAACTCTTTGGTCATTTTTGAGCGAGATGCTAACGGTCTAATCAGATTCAATGAGCTATGCTAAAAGTGGTACCGCCAGACCCGGAGATCGGCTGAATGGATTCGAAAACGGCAAAACTGTTTTTTTTGGGGTTTTTTTCAAAAAAAGTGGAGTGTTCCTTTAAATACTCACGGTTGTGGAAAGACATGAGGGTAAGACCTTCGTTGATCTTCGGAACACAAATTAAGATATTTGATCAAATCCGATGGCTCAGTGAGGCCTGCATCGCCAGCAATAACACTCCCTTTTCAATGCCCAGAAACCTACTAAAAACATTTTTAAAACATTTCATGTGACAATAGTTGTTTAACCTTAATATTATAAAGCGACAAGAATACTTTTTGTGCACCAAAAAACCTCAAATAACGACTTTATTCAACAATATCTAGTGATGGGCGATTTCAAAACACTGCTTCATGAAGCTTTGAATCTTTACAAATCATTTGTTTCGAATCAGTTATTTGGAGTGCATATCAAACTGCCAAAGTCACGTGAACTGTTGAAGTTTCAAAACACTTATGACGTAACAAAGCCTCATTTACTGAAATCATGTTATATTGGTGCTCTGAACCACTGATTTGAATCAAATGATTTGTAAAGATTTGAAGCTTCATGAATCAGTGTTTTGAAATCGCCCTTCACTAGATATTGTGGAATAAAGTCGCTATTTTGTTATTTTTGGTGCACAAAAAGTATTCTCATCACTTTATAATATTAAGGTTGAAACACTGTAGTAACATGAACTGTTTTAATTATGTTTTTAGTACCTTTCTGGGCATTGAAAAAGGGAGTGTTACTGCTGGCGATGCAGACTGAGCCATCGGATTTGATCAAAAATATCTTAATTTCTGTTCCGAAGATGAACAAAGTCTTATGGGTGTGGAATGACATGAGGGTGAGGAATAAATGACATAATTTTCATTTTTGGGTGAACTAACCCTTTAAAGTTACATTATAGAATCTCAGAAACCAAAATCTCATTGCCATTTTGTGAGGGTTTGTGGTGGTTTGATCAATTAATGGGAGGTCCAGTTGATTTTGTAAATATCTTTAAATACTTTGATGCTATTTGTCTCAGAATACCAATCTAAATGTATGGTATGTTGTAGATGAAAATCATCTGCAATCTGCCAAACATTTTGATTGTTATCCTGAGTTTTCCTAAGATGTTAATTTATCAGGACGCGTCTTAGCACCATTTCATGAGGTGTTATGTAAAGATTAGCTGTGTAGATATTTTTTATAATGTGAATATTAATAAGAATTTGGCTAGGTGGTATAATATGACAACGATAACTTGTCATCATTACAGATTTTCGTTTATATCATTGCAGTATGTAAATGTATTCGAGTACTTGACACTTCAGAATAATAAACATGCATGAATGAGAAAATAAAGAAAGGGATGATGTTACCAGGAGTTATTAAGCACAATAAGCTGTTAATAAAGAACTCATGCGGTGCTCTGACTGACAAACACCCAAAGCACAGCAACACAGGAGTGTAGATGGAATCTGACATGGTATGCTGATGACTTCTTTGTTTCTTTTTGTGAGGGAGGTGATTAACAATGTCTGCAAAACAAACATACAACACACTCTGGAAAAGAGATCAGCAGAAATCAGATTTGTCTCATGTAGACAACTTGGAGATACACACCGGCTCTACTAGTCTGGAGAGCTTTAGTGAGCCTTGAATTTCAGGTCAAACACCGTGCAATGGATGGCCTTCTTAAAATTCTTGGTGAACATCACCCAGAGCTCCCAAGAACCACAAGAACATTACTTGGAATGTCTTCTACTTTGGATGCAAAGAACAGCTGTTGTCACGTATAGTTTTGGCTTTGTGTCCATGTTCATGGTCTATTTTGTTGTTCATGCTTCATGTTTCACAGCTTTGTTTGTTTCCTGGTTTGCCATGTGCTCTGTTGTCATGTGATTATCCCCTTGCCCTCATGTGGTCATGTGCTTCCCCAGTCTCATGTGTTTTGTTCTCATTGGTTGTTCTAGTCATGTGGTTTCTCAGTTCTGTTCTGTCATTGGTTCATTGTCTTGATTGTTCACAGGTGTTCCTTGTTTGTCATTAGTCTCTTTGTATAAATAGCCCTCATGTTTCATTGTTCTCTTGTCTAGCTTTGTTTCCTGTAATCTGCTGTTTGTGAGTTTGTTTCTGTTCAAGTTTATTTCAAGTCATGTCTTAGTTTTGTATTTATTTCATGTTTCTGTTTAATAAATACTGCACATGGGTTCTCAACACTCACCTTCAGTGGACTTCTGTTACAGCTGTGTAGGTATTTAAATATGTACATCAGTGATGTTGTCACCCAGTTAGATTGTCTGGACATTTTCTTTGATGGCTTCCCACTTCTCAAAAGTAGCAGTCAGTCACTGTGGCCAGTTTTATGCAAAGTCAATCTGGCTCCTTCCACTGTCTTTCCTCTTGCTCTCTGTTTTGGTGTGTCAAAGCCTACAAATCTTGATTTTTATTGACAGGTGTAGTGCATGACCTCAGGGACATTTCACTGAATGGATTAGAGACTGACAGGGATCAATTACGATCTGCACTGTATCAGTTATGATGAACCTGCAAAAGCACTTGTTAAAGGCACAAAGCCATATTCAGCTTATTTCTGTTGTGATAAGTGCACACAGAAAGACATCTGGGATGGCAAGCAGGTTATATACCCAAGTAATCAAGCCATGTATAAAATGTTGATACCGCATTCATTAGAAGGTTTTGGAAGAGCCACACTCTGTTGCTCTTGGTTGGACCAGGAAAGACAGAGATTGAGAACTTGTGTTTTTTCTTCCTCTGACAGTTCCCTGTCTAGGCATACCTGAAAAACCAAACAAACAGATCAACAGTACAGTTTCAGTATACAATATGACTTTATAATTGAATCCAATAGCACTCACCAGTGCAATTGTCTCTATGATCAAGATCGGGGCAGTCTTCAAAGCACAGCAAAGAGGAGATTTCCTCTAGTGAACCCCAGTAAGGAAACAAATAAAAGCAGGGCCTAGTCCTGACAGTGTAGGACCTCCATGAAGATAGGAATGTCCTATGAGCCGACAAGCCATGGAAAAAAAGATCACTCTCTACCAGAATTGTGGAGGCTGATGGGACCAAATGATGTGCCTCACAATCAAAATGTTTGATCACAGAGGCGTTTCCTTTTGACAAATATTCATCAAAGAATACTAAAAAATAAAATGTATGACCGTTTACACAAAAATCTGAAGCAGCACAACTGTTTTCAACATTGATAATAATCAGTAATGTTTATTAAGCAGCAAATCAGCATATTAGAATGATTTCTGAAGGATCATGTGACACTGAAGACTGGAGTAATGATGCTGAAAATTCAGCTCTGATCTCTGTTCTTTTTGTTATTTGAAAAAAAGTTATTAAACATGTTATTAAAAGGACAACAGTTAAGTTTATCTGTTCAACCTTTTTGTAATGTAATTCAATACTATGATAATACTGATAATAATGGCTGTCAGGCTGTCACCGTTAGATCATCTGGTTGGAATAAGAGGTAGAGTTGTGTGTCATCAGCATAGCAATGATAGGAAAAACCATGTTTCTGAATGTGTTTCCACAGATGTCAACATCGCAGATCTAGTCAATTTTTGAATATCTTTTAAAAAAAAAATTAAAACACATTTACACAATGTTATACTTTGTATTATATTACCTTGGCAGTAAATGACAAAAAACCAAATTAGCGCTTCTGTGAGGATGTTTCTAATACAACGGCTGAGGGAGTGACAGCAAATTTCACATCTCTCTCTTCTGACCAACATAATCGTGGAAATTACATATTACAAATAAAACAAGACTATTCATTCTGTGGAATATTTTTAATGGTGTCCTCAAACTATTGTGATATTTTTTGAAAAACTCTTGCTTGCTACTGACTTTCTTTTGATAAAACTGCTGACACCAAGGCAAAGGTGGATGTGCACATTTAGGGGTATATATACAAAATGGTCGACGGTAAGCGGTAGAGCACAAATGATGTGTGATTTCGAATCTCAAACCAATACATTTCAAATGTGGATTTGAAATGTGAATATCGAAGTATCCTGTGGAGTCACTTCGTTGCTAGGGGCCCACTTGCGAAGTGGACAGGGCTCTGTCCAACTACAAAATGAATTTTAGGTCTTGGTCTATTAAAGAGCAGAGCTGAATTTAAAACTGTTTGTGGAACAGGGTTAGGAAAGCAATAATCATTTATCTTTTCCTAAAATTCACTTATACTGACCATCATTCTGGTGTGCCGGCTCTGCTCAGTTTCAGTACAGCTGCGAACTGGAGGAACTAGGGTGACCACCATCAAATGTGGGACGATTACTAAGTTTGTGTGGGACAATGTGGGACATGTTACCTAAAACACTAAAACATAACCTGAAACTGTTATATAATGTCTAACTTTATAAAAATATTTGTATTCTGCCTTTCAGCTGATAAAAATACTTTGTTCTTTAGTCCCTTCCAGAAAACACCATTACATCACAATGTAACATAACATGTCTTTATTTTACATGTCATTTAAATTCAACATCACTGAGCCCAAAGGCAGCATTGACTTGGACGTTTCTTTCTGTTGTTGACCTCTTTCGGTATCCCCTTCTATCGGCCTCACCCAGGTATATGTCCTAGCCCAATCTTTACTAAAAGAACATTTTCTTTTTTGTTGCCATTATGCCGCCTTGTAAAATTATACATTTGTTTTCTGACAGGGAACACATGGAACGAACCACCGTTCCACATTTTGAATGACAGCCGTCAAAACCTACTAGTGACCGGGTTTACTCCTTTCTTTTCAACCATTGGATAGGATTTAAAAACGGCTTTTGTATTTGTGTAAGGCGGGATGTTAATTCTGACGAAGAGATGTTAAATATAGGTGAAAAACTATGCCGCAAAAAGACTTAATAAAAAGCAAAAGATTGCATGCACGTTTTCTTAATATGATCAATGGGTGAAAATGCTGTGGGGTACAACGCAAAGCGAGACGGGTGGTCACCTAATGAGGAACACAATTCAGATTTCAATTTTAAATGTACATTGCATATATAAAAATATATATCTACTAAACATAATTTGCCAGATGTTTTATTACTTCACAGGTTAATCAAAAATGTATGAAATCACTTTAAATAAGTGTGAAATAAATTAATGTAAGGTTTTCCTTGATTTACAGCTGTACAATTAGCAGTGTAGTTCACACTTAAAAAATACATTTTTACTAAATAAAAGGGTTATTTACCAAATGTTTTTCCATACAGGGTAATCAACAGTTTATTAAATGAATTAAATCAATGTAAAACAAATGGTTTCTGGTCTCTTAATAAAAGGTCAAACATGACTTTTTTTTTTTTTTTTTAGACAGAATTTGACGTATTGCTCATTTATTGATTTTGCTCATATATTCACCACTTTTATTTTGATCTGACAACGTGAGGTCACAGGGCTGCGCCGCGCTCCAGTGTTTGTTGTGATTCGGCTGAAGAAAGGTTTGTGTTTTTAAGCATTTAAATCGATAAAACACGTTCAGGAAATTGTTGTGGTTTTTAAAATGAATTCAACGTTATTAAAAGTAATATTGCAATGCTTCATCTAACATTTATGAACGTTAATTTTGTGTGAGTAAAGTGTATCCACACATAAGTAACAGAAAAGGTGCGTCTCATTTCGCTTCCAGTATCGTGAATCAGTTTATCATAAACACGAGTTTGGTCACGTAGTGATGAGAGAAGTGGAGCTTTTTGAAACTCGAAATCAAATACTTTCCTACTTATTATGCGAAAAACAGTACGTCAAAATAGTAGTATGTCCGAATTTCATTCATACTTCCCATCGAGAAGTAAATTTAAATTCAAATGTATTGCCTACTCGGACAGTATGCGATTTCGGACGCAGCGCGAGTCAATTGAATCAAATGCTTGAAGCACCGCGCGCTGACGAGACCTGCTGGTAAAAACTGTGTAAATGAAACGAGAACACGAACACAAGCATGTGTACAACTTTTACAAACGAACTGCTAATGTTTTCATGAAAGTGCTTATTATTAAATAAAATAATACAAATTATTGCATACTAAATATACATAATAAATGCATAAATATGAAGTGTCTGTATAATGTGCTTTTATTAATTTGTATTTTGCTAATCAGGTAAGTTAAGGCCATTAACTATCACTCTGACTGACTTCCTTACCAGTGCGCTGACTACTGAACTAGGGAGCACCCGGATTTAGTTGGGATTTATTGTTCTTTCTGATAATTATTCTCATCTTAAACAGGACAGATTGTCCAAACACACAGAAAAACTCCTGGTGAAGTGACTGAGATCCACGTGACACTATTATAAAGATGGCATTTATTAAAGTGGAGAGTGAAGACATGAAGATTGGAGAAACATTCAGTGTGAAACAAGAAGATACTGAGGAACAAACAGGTTGGTTTCATTCTCAAAGCTAAACTGAATCATTTGCCCCTTATTAAAATGTTCAACATATTGATATTTTTGAAATACTAATGCTGCCTTCAAGTGCATTCAATATTACAACATTTCACACAAAATTAGAAAAAATAATATGGAAGTAGCCTAAACAACATTGCTTCGATCTGAATTCAAAAGCAGATATTGAGTTTAATTTTACATGTCAACCATTCATTTACAGCACTTAATTTTGCAACAGTAACAAAAACATTTATTTTTCATAAAGCAAATCCTGAGAGGTGAGTGATCAACTTTACTAGGAATGCCCCCTAATATTCGACTAATCGTCAGTCGACTTGAAAAGCCACAGTCGACCAAAAGTTTTATTAGTCAGTTTGTCGCAGGAAAAAAAAAAATCTGGCAAAGTCAAGCAGCCTGTGAGGGACAGATTGTTAAGGGTGGGTCCTTGTAGTAATTACAGTATGTCGGGCAGGAAATGTTCGCCTATCATCCGTTGACCTCAAATTTGGCTTATTACCATATGTGTGTTAAGCACATCAGTCTACACACATTGTGTTAAAGTCCCCATGAACCGGAAGTTGCAAACGACTTTTCTCCAGTGTTGTGACGTATTTCCAAGTAAAACAGAATATTGAATAGAGGGCAGGGTTTTACTTTAGCGCTCCTCCTTTCCATCTCTGGCTCATAGCAGACTAACGGTTGGATGGGAGTGGTTTACGTGTTTTCAACCCAAGCCGTCAAACTGACATCACCAGGGAAGGAACGCCATTCCAGACCGGAAGTAATTTTTCAGATTTTGATTAAAGATTACCACGACAAACAATTTTTTTCTCTGTATTAACTTGCATGGATTAATTGTTCAACGCAAGACTAGTAATATGCACTAACAAAGTAAATAGCGTCAATTTTGATTTCATGCCGACTTTAAATTCTCAATTTTTATTTAATATTGATGATAAATTGTGTAAATTAGTTACACATACTTTTTCTACACATTCCTTCTAATGGGGCGTTCACACCAGACGTGACTTGCGTGAATAAATTGCGCTATTTGCGCATAGTTGGACGCTTGAATATTTTGAGTTTACTTGCTTCACAACAGACGCGATTCGCGTCATGAGAGGGGCTTCTGCCAGGCAGCTCCAGTCTCGTTTCTGCACACTTCCTCAGAATTAACACATCAACTCGTCAACGGGAAAGTAGTTGTAAAATACGGCGAATAAGCTCAATTTGCCGGCTTTAGCTAGCTAGTAGTCTCAACGTGTGTGTGTGTGTGTGTGTGTGTATATATATATATATATATATATAGCTCAAATTGAGTAAAGAGCGTTTTTTACAACTTACCAGATTGTCCGACCTCCTTATTCACTTTCTTCCAAGCAAGATCCTTTTTATTCCTGTTTCTATAAAAGTACAAAGATGTATCGTACAGCGATGATGATTTTGTCCTCCATTGTTTTGAATGTAGCCATGATCAGATGCCAAAAGCAGTTAATTTGCAACTTAAATCAGTCAGGATTTGACTGTACTTATTTTCACAGATATCATTTTTTTCTGTAAACTGAACATAGTTGAGAGAACACTATTTTTCTAATATTATAGACATATAACACCTCTTTCAGTAGTAGGACTGCACAATTAATCGAATTTATAATTGCGATTATGATTACGGATGCCACGATTTCGTAATCATTCAAAGGCGCGATTACAAAAAAAAATCACTTAAATTATTTTGCGTGCTTAAGAGGTGTGTTTAGAGCATGTTACGCCTCCCATTTTTTAAAAGCCGTGTACACAACCTATATATTTACTTCACGAACTAACTCTACAAACATAAAAAACAGTGATAGATGGGCCTCAATACACGGAGAAAATCCAGCATGACTTTGAGTGGACAAAGCGATCCATGATTATGTATTTCTGATCAGCTAGCCACATTGGACATCAACCACACAGCAAAAGATGATACTTTTTCATATACTGTCTACTTTCTTTGTATAACAGTTCTAGCTAATAATGTATTAGACAGGACTGTTAAACAGATCGTAAACTAATGAAAACGGAGAATGTGAGCGCTGTGTGCTCAGGCTTTGGCTAAGCTGTTCTCAGTGCTGTCGAAATGTCTACCAAAATAAAAGTCACAACAAGCGCAGCTTACGTTACTTCAGAGTTCCTACTAGCGGTGCGAATGCAACTAGGAAAATGGCCCTAGGTGAACATTAGTTCTCGGGGAACTACCCTGGTGGCTAGTTCCTATAACTAAGTTCCTAGAGTAACCCGGTGCAAAAGTCCCTATTATTATACCTACCATGCATATGTTTGGTTTGGGTTTTTTCTTTAAATAAAAAAAGCGATGTATAGTTGACATTGTTTTCAGTTTGTTTTTTTATTTTTATATAAAAATATGACAGTTACCTCAAACAATGGTATAAAGGTATTCAAAACACAATTCAATGTAAATTGTGATAATTGTAATTAATAATCGAAACTTCAATTTCAAGGGAATAATCGACAATTACGATTTTTGTCATAATCATGCAGACCTATTCAGTAGCTTAGTGCATATAGGATCTAGCATACATGTTGTTGGTTTTGATGCTTGATGTTTGTTGATTTATGACATTAAACTAGGGTTAACTTGTACTTTTCTATTTTTTACCCTAGATCTGATGGCACTGAAAGATGAGAGTGAAGTACTAGATGAAATGGAAAAGAAAGATCAGTATGAAAAACATGATTTCATAAGTGGAAAAAAATCATTTAGTAACTCACAGACTGAGAATACTTCCTCTCAAAAAGGATCTCAAAAGACTGGAACTACACGTTATTTCACCTGCCAACAGTGTGGAAAGAGTTTCAATCGACATGAAAGTCTTACTGTCCACATAAGAATTCACACTGGAGAGAAGCCTTTCTCTTGTAAACACTGTGGAAGCAGTTTCAATCAACGTCGAAACCTTATAGTGCACATGAGAGTTCACAATGGAGAGACGCCATACTCCTGCCAACAGTGTGGAAGGAGTTTCAATCAGCTTGGAAACTTGAAAGTCCACATGAGAGTTCACAATGGAGAGAAGCCTTACACCTGCCAACAGTGTGGAAAGAATTTCACTCAAAAAGGAAGCCTTAAAAAGCACATGAGCGTTCACACCGGAGAAAAGCCGTACACTTGCCAACAGTGTGGAAAAGGTTTCACTCAGCAAGGAAGCTTTAACAGGCACATAAGAGTTCACACTGGAGAAAAACCTTACACATGCCCTCAGTGTGGAAAGAGCTTCCGTCAAAAAGGACACCTTAAAGACCACATTAGCATTCACATTGATGCCAGCTCCTTCACCTGCAAACAGTGTGGAAAACATTTTAACAGAAAAAACAACCTTGAAGTCCACATGAGCATTCACACTGAAAATAGCTCTTTCACCTGCCAACAATGTGGAAAAAGTTTTAACAGAAAAAAATACCTTAATTCCCACATGAAGATTCACACTGGAGAGAAGCCTTACTTGTGCCCACAATGTGGAATAAGCTTCAACCAAGTAGGAAACCTTAACAGGCACATGAGAATTCATACTGGGGAGAGCTCTTTCACTTGCAAACAGTGTGGAAAATGTTTCTCTGGAAAAGGAAGCCTTGAAAGGCACATAAGAGTTCATACTGGAGAGAAGCCTTACACATGCCCTCAATGTGGAAAGAGTTTTACACATAAACCTACTCTTAATATCCACATGAGAATTCACACTGGAGATAAGCCTTACACCTGCAATCTGTGTGGAAAGAGTTTCACTGATAAAGGAAACCTTAAAGTGCACATGAGAGTTCACACTGGAGAGAGCTGTTTCACCTGCCAAAAGTGTGGACAGAGTTTCACTCAAAAAGGAAACCTTAAAAAACACATGAGGATTCACACCAAAGAGAAGCCTTACACCTGCAAACTGTGTGGAAAGAGCTTCACAAAAGCACTAAACCTGAAACGACATTTGCAAACTCATTCTGGAAAGAAACTGCAGAGTTCTGAATGTAGTAAGAGGTTTAGAAAAAGGAGAAATTTCAAAAATCACGCATCTATTCACTCTGGAAGCAGGCCATTTAATTGCGATCAGTGTAATAAAAGATTTCTTTTGCCTTTACACTTACAGATACACTTAAAAAGTCATGCAGATGTGAAACCACGTACTTGTTCTTTGTGTGGAAAGAGTTTCAAATGGCTTGGCCATTTAAAATGGCACCAGAAAATACTCATCTGTGTAAAATCGAGGCTGCATTCACACCGCAGCTGAATGTGGACCAAATCTGACTATTCCTATTAAGACAAACTATTTGCATGACCACTGATAGCTCAACACAGATCATGTCTATTATACTCCAGTCACATTGCGCGATTAAGGGATTAGTTCACTTTGAAATGAAAATTAGCCCAAGCTTTATTCACCCTCAAGCCATCCTAGATGTATATGACTCTTCTTTCTGATGAACATAATCAGAGATATATTAATAAATATTCTGACGCATCCGAGCTTTATAATGGCAGTAATGCGCTACCAAACGAGTATGAGCTGAAGAAAGTGTCTCCATCCATCCATCATAAACGTACTCCACACGGCTCCGGGGTTAATAAAGGCCTTCTGAAGCGAAGCGATGCGTTTGTATAAAAAATATCCATATTTAACAAGTTATGAAGTAAAATATCTAGCTCCCACCAGACCACCTTCTGCATTCAAATTACGAAGAAAGTGTAAAACTCCAGCAGTTCAAAAAGCTTATGCTACGTCCTACGCCTTCCCTTATTCAACTTAGGGAATTGACGCAACGCCAGTTCCGTTTTTTCCGTAATTTTAAAACAAAAGGTGGTTTGGCGGAAGCTAGATATTTTACATCGTAACTTGTTAAATATGGATTTTTTTTTTACTCAAACGCAATGCTCCAGTTTCAATGTTGCGATACTGACAAAGATACTTTTTATTTCTGTATTCAGATAAGCACTTTCATCTGAATACAGAAATAAAAAGTATCTTTGTCAGTATCGCATTTTTTTTCTTTCACTCTCACTCTTTGTGACAGGATGTAAAAGGTTTCCTGTGTTATAGTTTATTGAGTGGTTATCTGTTGATTATTTGAAACAATATAATTGGAAACTGAACAAAAACTTTTTTGTGCATTTATTGTTGGTGTAAAGAGAAAAATATTTTGTATGTAACCGGTGGGTTTTAGAGCTATCAGGGGTTTATTGAAATTTTGATCAGTGCTCACGCCCGAACATTTTAATTTAGGTCAGTTTGTTTAATTTGATTTAAATTCTTATTTTTGGGTGTTGCCACTGTTGCACTATAAAGGCGTGATAAAATGCATAAAAGCAGCATGACCATCTGGGCAACTCCAAAGAGCCTGAACCTCTGAAGGAAATACATTTTTTGTTTGGCATATTATAACAAGGTTATAATGGGGTTGGATGATTAATCAAAACCGAAATTCAGAACCTCTAACTGACGTAATTTTCCCATGTCGGTCATTTCGGGTCTTAATATTGTTAATACTTTCTGCTTAAAAACTCTGCCCCCATTCAGTCAGCGGCATGGAAGCAACACAGAGGCGAACTCAAACGCTAAGTCAAAGCAGAGACGATCCCGAAGTGTGATCACTTTCGCTTGCGTCCTTATGAAAGTTTAACAATTGTGTGTTTAAAGGCTTGCCAATTTGAACGTGATTTTAGATCATTTATCTTAATATGTGCTGATTTATCCTTCTCATTTACAACGAGCAGAAATCTGTACGAACCATATATAAAATAACTGCTGAAAGTGAGCTGTGATGTCGGAGCACTCTTTCTTTAGGAAAAAATATCCCACCTTTAATAGTCAAGCATATTTACAATACATTGCCAGTGAACTATGAGGGCAAAAAACAAAAAAATCCTTCATAAATCGTAAAATGTTCAGTTAACCAAGGTTTTGATTTCGGTTCTAATCCATAAAGCCCAAATACTTGATAAAACCTGTAAGTACTAAAAACTGAAAAAAAGTTTTTCCTTGTTTTTTTTTTGTTGTTGTTGTTGTTTTTTTTGCGTACAGATGACAACATTGTCGAAACGATTCAGTTCAAATGGGTCCACGAAAAGAGCACTGTATTGTCATGTCTGGCCAGTAGTTGGCAATTTCACTTTGTAAAGAAACACTATGCACCTACAGACTAAACACATAATGCACATGCGCTTGGCTTCACTGTTTTTACAAATTCACGTTTTTGTTTATGCTGAACCTATAGCGGTATCATTTTCAAAAACTTGCACTTTGGAACCTGTTTTTTTTTTTTTTTTTTTAATTTTTGCGTTTTCAAGCCCCCAAATCACCGTTGTCTTTAAAATGAACGGCCAAAATGCATAAAAAGTTGTGTAAACTGCCTCTAAGAATAAGGAAAACTTTTGCTGTTCAGTGTGTGCATCTCCTGGATGTTGACATTAAATTGGCAACAAAATACATGGACTGCTCAATTATCAACCTTGGGTATGTCACCTACAGAATCTTAAAGGAATTTAGGGCAAAGCAAAGTCTTCCCTGAAGTACATCTTGGTGAAAAATCTTGGCTTCTTAGATCCTGTGAAGATGGCAGATGAAAGAGAAACAAACCAGTTGAAGGGCATACTAAGAAGAACCCTTACCTATATGGTAGATCAAGAGAGGGTCAGTGAGCAGGACTGTGACGACATTATTCTGAAATGTGTGCAGCACAACTGGGCCTGGATAGCTGGAGAAAACAGTAAACTTATTCTTTATCCCTATCTGCGGTGTTTACTGATAATAGAACTTATTTCATTTTCAACTTTTTTTTCAAGTTTCCTATCAAGAAATGCATTTGAAGCTGATTAGTTTAAAGTCTGATGGGCATAAAATCAACATAAACAGGCCCACAAATGAAGCACATTTTCTTTGGTTTATCTCCAGTGAGGAACAAAAGCTTCAGGGCTTCAGAAACAACAAATGAACTGAGTGGAAATCTACCTCTTCTAGGAAGCTTAAGGTTTTTTCACACAATCTACCTACTCCAAAATGAGCAAATGAGAGACAGTTGTGGCCATTTTAAAATCATGTGTTGATTTTGAGAGATTAAAAATCTAATGTGAATTTCATACGTTCCCCCTCCAAACATATTTCTCTTCATTCCCATGTCCCTGTAGATCAGCTTATCAATAAAAGAGCATAGCAAAATAATTTTACCTTGTGTAACGTGATTTCTGGTTGTGTGTGAAAAAGACCTATAACAAAGTTAGATCAATTGTTTTTGAGAATATTGTCAATGGCACAAAACAGCCATGTAGCAAGTGCTTTAACCCTTTAGTAGTTTAATTTTTACAGAAAGAACACAGTACATAAACATTTGATCAGGATACGGAGGGCGTGCACATTGTCTAATGACTAGCTGTGGATTTCCTGATATTTTTGTCCACAGTGGTAGTAAAACAATTATAGGTATGTTTGCTCTTATATATATTTAATGTGCATATTTTTGGACCGTACTGCAAAGAAACTGATAATGCAGGAGGGGTAGAAATAGCCTTACCTATGACTGCTCTGCAGACCAAAGCTTCAGAGCATCTCCAGCACAATTGTTGGGCCAGTGGGGCGGTCAGTATGTGGACAAGGATGCGTCTTGTGTTGGCAGACGGGTTGGGACCTGCAACTGTTCCAGACAGAGAGAGTAACAGGGAACAAATCAATTCATAAATTAAACAAAATCAATTAATATGTGACCAATGATTAAAAAAATGTTTCATTCATGTCTCTCATTATCATCCTCACATTGTGGGCTACTTTGCCTAAACTTCAGTAATTTGTGGATGTACTACCTGCTTTTCCTGGACACTGAAGTGGGGCTGCTCCAATTAGATTGGTAATTGTCTGGCTTAGCTGTACAGAAAAAGTAAATGCAGACACTGGAAAGCGTTTACGGTTGAAAATATTGCAAGTCTTATTAATTAATACAAGTTTTACCTGGTAAGTAAGGTAAATCTGTATATGTAGTTAGGATAAAGATCCCACTGTGACTAACTCTTAAAAGTGATTAAACATATTTTATAAGAAATGAGACAAAAAAAAAGGTGACGTTTAATATTACAAACAGGTTTTTTCTCAAAGCTGCAGTCCGGCTTTTTTTTCTCTTTGTCGCCATCTCTGTTTGAAACCTGCAATTGCAGTCATATGCGGAATTGTTATCGTTACATGCGTTGTGCATCGGCACGACTCCTCAGCGGATGAATCTAATGTTTGCTGTCAGTCACTACACCGGTATAGATACTGTTCTTCAGAATCACAGATTCTACGTCTTGGAAGTATGACCAAAGTAGGAATTTTCACTGAAAAATGTCATCTGAAAAAGTAACATTTCTGCTACTTTTGTTCTGACCAACTGAGGAAATAAGCATTAGGCCCATAAATCGCGCTGTCAATGATGATTAAATCTAACTATCGCTTAGCTCAGATCACGCCAAACCGTGCAAATTATTACTGTTGTTATACTTGTTCTCAAATTGTTAATGTTAACAATATCAGCATTGCGTGACTATGTGTATTTAGTGTGTATTAGCGTCACCTGTAGATTTCAATTTCTGTAGCTACTTCACAGTCCGAAGCCTTTTGCTTTTGACTACGAGTGAATCTCCAGTTGTCACTGATGATTGTCATTTGGACCTTTCTGGATTACAATCCGCCATCAAAATGATACGTTTAATTATTTCAGCTGCTGTGAGAACAGGCTATAAATGATCCGCTAAGCAGCATCCACCTCACATGATAAAGCCGACTAGCCTGGACTCCTTCTTTCTGTTTACAGACGTGACGTAATGACGAACTGCTGCATGCTCGAATTTCCTGCGGAAATCCACCAGGTCGCTCTTATTATAAAACATTATTACAAGCTTACCGTTGTGAATCGAGCTAAGATAAGGAGACTACTGGCTGGATATGTACTTGCTCAAAAATTGCTTTTGGATCATTTTTAACCAAAAAAAGTTACGGACTGCAGCTTTAAGGAAAATACTACAGAAATTAATTTAAGTAATGCTTGTGATGAACTACATAGAATGCTATTGTGAAAAACACCTATTTTTGTAAAACAGCTCCTTCTGAAAAGCTATAATGGTTAATAGTTTAGTTTGTGGCTTTCATTTAAAGCTTCATTTTATTTGATTCAGCTGATTCTCATCAGATTAATTGGTTTAATTGGGAGTTTCAACGGCTGAGGTGAGTAAATTGGTGACTTTCCAATTGACAAATTTACTTTGTATGAGTTTGCTTGTTTTGCCAAAGCTTAACATGTCTACCCTGTTGGCATAAAATATGCAGGAAATGATTAGAATGCAATACTTTCAAAATATGTACGTTTTAGTATACCAAATTCTCTTCAACAGCCAGACTAGCTATTTAGCTAGTCACAGTTTGTTGTAAGCTAATATGCTAATTGAAGCTCAAAATGTACACCCTGTCAGCCATTTAGATTCGACAGGGTGGACATAGCATTCATTTGTAGTTAATATTGCAATTTATAGAAACATCTGTTGTAGATAATATTTTGTAATTTATGAAAACATATAAAATCACTGCTTTTCTCAGGACATGCCTCTGAGTGCGGCAGAAATTGCACGGCAATACAGAAAACACTGGGATGCAAACCCACAACACAGAGAACAATACCTCGAGAAAGAAAGGAAGGGATGGAGGAAAGAGTGATACAGGGAAGAAGAAAGGTATTAATGACCTTACTGAGACAGGAAAACGTACACATTGCACATAAGGCAGGTTTTATGTTAACTAATCTATTACTCCAATTCATTTTTGAAATATATTCATTTATACAGTTACTGTCATAACTTGTTTTCATGACACATTTATTTAACCACATTAAATAATTACGAAATTACTAACAGGTAAAGTAGTAATGTTTCCAAACTTTTGACTGGTAGTGTGTGTGTGTGTGTGTGTGTGTGTGTGTATATATATATCACACACACACAATGATTTCTGAAGGATCATGTGACACTGAAGACTGGAGTAATGATGCTGACAATTCAGCTTTGATCATAGAAATAAATTATATTTTAAAGTATATTAAAATAGAAAACCATAATTTTAAATTGTAATAATATTTCACTATATTATTGTTTTTTCTGTATTTATTATGAAATAAATGCAGCCTTAATGAGCATAAGAGACTTTGTTCAAAAACATTAAAAATAGTAATGTTTCCAAACTTTTGTGTGTGTGTGTGTGTGTGTGTGTGTGTATATATATTTATATATATATACACACACACACAGTTGTGCTAAAAAGTGTACATACCCCTTGCAGAATCTGCAAAATGTTAATTATTTAAGAGGGATTTTATTTCAGATTTCACAGGATTCACTTATTTATACATAGTGTCATATCACTGAATGAGTGTAAGATAAGACAAGGTGTCGGACAAGGAATAAGATTTGCTATATTATTCTTGACAACAACACATTGATTCATTGATGGTTTGAGGAGTTCATTAGTGTATTAGTTATTTCTTGCATTGAGGTCATCTGTCCATCTGCAGCGGTCAAACACTGAGCAGTAGCAGCTCTATGACATCATAGAGGTCAGGGATTCCGAGATCAGCTGCTTTACAGGATAAATCAGAGCTGTGATTCAGAAGTCGTGAGTGTGTCTGGTGTTTTCAGTGGCTCTTGTAGTTCTCTATTTTGAAATCTTTGATGTTTCAAAATATGGCTCTCAATACTGTGAAGAATGATGCTCTGTCAAGAGCAGAGTCTCACGTTGAGTCGTATGAGAACTCTCAAAGAGCTTTACTGCGCCAGAGGCTCTCAGCGGCCACCCAAGACTGCTTCAAGCTTGGGACGAGCGTCCCTGTAAGACCACGGGACCTGGACAGTGAGAAGAGATGTAAGAGGAAACGTCTCAGAAGCCCTAGTGGTGGACACCAGAAAGCAGCTGACTGCAAGACAGAGAAGCAGAACTTTTCTCTTCGTTCTGCTATAACTGAGTGTCAGGCACTGCTGGAGGGAAAAGAGCACAGAATCATGAAACGTCCTGCAAGGAAGCAACTTGAATGCTCCGTGGACGATTCTGCTTTTGAGGGTCCATCCAGGAAGAAGTTTAAACATGGGCATGACTTTGGGTCAACATTAATTAAGCCTCAGTACTGTGATGGACACCAGAGCAGCTCGGTGATTCCTCCGGTGGCATCCTCATCTCACAACACTAGGGTATGAGCAGTCACTGGATTGTTTGTCAATGTAAACATTTCTTCTAATACATAAAATACAGGAACACAAAGAGACTTGATTGTATCTGAGATAAAGTCACATCTGACTAAAGACAATTAATAATATACAATCTTTCAGGTGTCATCGTTCACCCCCTTCAGACGAGATGAGCCCATCAAGGCAGTGAATCATCCTGTGATGGCACACTATGGATTCACCCATTCTGTGGAGGATTCCAGTTTTGATGGTCCACCCAAAAAGTTGTTCAACAGAGATGGCATTGATCAAGTGTCGACGCTCGTCCCCCTCTGGCAGCAACAAACCATAGAGGACATAAAGAGGAGCGCTCAAAGAGACCGTCAAGAGGCTGCTCGTGTCACACATATGGGACTGGACTGCAACATTCTGGCCCACAAAGCAGACAGCCGAGTCCTTCAAATGTACAAGGAACTTGACAGAATGTGGCGCTTCTAGCTCCTCTGGCTCCCTTCCTCTTCCATATTCTCTAAACCCCTTGCTTTACCCCAGCTTTTCCACCTGAATGAAGACAGACGTTTATTATTTTTGTATGAATAAATACTGTATATATTTTAATTTTTATGCAAGCCTCTTTATTTTTGTGGGGGAAAAAAGTAAATTGATGGCCTCAACATTAAAACCTCGTGTATAAAAAGGTGGAGGTCTTTGTTTTCAGTCAAAGAAAGCATACGTTACTTTAAAAAAAATTATCATATTGAAAAAAAAAAAAAGTGCTTGTCTAAAATCAACACATTTTTAAAATAAAATCTGTTTCTGCCAATACGTGTAAAGGATAAGAATACATAAGAGAAGTTGATTACATTTATTATAATTATTTAATCAGTATTGACCTGTCCATCTTGTCTGTGTAACTTATTACTTTCTTACTACAACTATTGCAGGTTTAACTGACAATACATAGTATGACATTTTTAAATCTGATTTTTTTTTTTTTTTCAGTTGTTCATTTACAGACAGATATTCCAATATTAAGGCAAATAATCACACAAACAATATGGATGAGAACTACACATTTGGTGACTCCTTCATGTTGTCACGGGGTGGCACTGGGGTCTAAATCTGTGGTAGCTTCTGTAATTACCAGGGTTGGGAGTAACGGAATACATGTAACGGCATTATGTAATCAGGATACAAAAATCCGGTAACTGTAATTCGTTAAGTCAAAAAATGTAGTAATCAGATTACAGTTATATTTTGAAAAAAGGGTGGATACTATCAGGATTACAATCGTTTCATTTAAAACTAAATAAATCATTATTTTGCCATAATAACACATATTAACCGCTGCTTGATTATACAGTATTTCCTGGTTCTGTTGGCAGTGATGACTCACGTGAGCCACCCGCTGGTGTATGCGCAAATAACACCGGTCTACAATCTCCTCAGACGCAGATTGAATCACTGTTGCTAGTTGAAACGATGTTGCCCGTAGGGAAAAAGCTTTCAATTCATGTAAATTTCGCTGCTATTTTGTTTTCAAAGAAGAAAATGCAAACAACATGGTTGTACAGTGAGTGCAAACTCCGCCTTCCAACTACGGAAACACTTTGTTTATCAAAGGACTAAAACAATAATCTGTAATACCATACTGTAGTCACTAGATGTCTGAATAGCCCTATATATATAGACCCCTTAAAAGTTTGTAAACATTGCAACGATTCCTGGTGGGCGGGGCTTAGCTGGAGGCAAAAAGAGGCGCTGGACGCAATGTTGACAAGCGTAAGCTAGCACGTTTTAGGAGGGATTTATTAAACATGGCTGGAGAAGAAGGTTTTGGAACTGTCCGAATATGTACAGTCACTGACTCTGCGGGACCATGACAGCTATTTTTGTAAATTAACTCTCGCAGATGGAAGCAGGCTGCCTGACCCGTATGCCATACGGCCATAACATTACAGTAGCCTACTTTTTTTTTTAGCTAAGCCTGGTGTAGTACTAGATAAAACCAACACACCAGTACATATGCATAGATTATTTTACCTGATATGAAGTGTGCACTGCAAACATGAGCATTATTTATGATCGTCTCCGTCCAGTCTGTACGCCGTATTGCATTCAACCACAATTGTCTTCTTGATTTCTGTGAAGGAATGTCTGCCGGGATCCGGTAAAACTTTAGTTTTGAACCAAAAGTGCTGTTCCTTTTATTCTGGCAGCCAAAAACACAACATGACGACATTTTAAAGTCAAAACCTCAAACTTTTAGTGTGCCTGCTATGAGTTCATCCTTATGTTTTGCCTCCAGCTAGAGCGGTGACGTCACAGTGACGTAGGCGATTAAGGGGTCTATTCAGGGCTGTGTATTCCCAAGTTGTGGAAATGAGACATGATTGCTTACTTTTAATAGGTTTTAAAAGTAACCAAAATGCTAAACATTAAAATTAAAGCAGAACAAACATAAACAGAAATGTTTGATCTGATGTGACTAATATTTTTAAGCTCTAAACAACAACGATAATAATATTGCAATAGATAATTTATCAGATTTGTAAAATATTTTTATTGTTGAGACCCATTCAAAAGTATGGAACGTGTAACATTTAAAAACTTGCAGAAATAATTAAATTAAATTAAATTTAAAAATGCAATTTATTTATTGTAAAGTCGATCCCCCCCAAATTTCTCTTTTCTCTTCTTATATATATATATATATATATATATATATATATGGGACCTTGAAGTAATCCAAAAGTAATCAGATTACATTACTTTCATATTGTGGTACTTGGATTATGTTACTGAATACTTTTTTTATGGACTAATTTGTAACTGTAACGGATTACATTTTTAAAGTAACTCCCAAGCCTGGTAATTACACACTTAAAGAAAATAAATAATCATAAACAGTTCTAGTTAATTGTGAAGCTTATGCCTCAAACCTGAAGTGAGATCTGCCCTGCCAATCTAAGGCCCGGTTTCACAGACAGGGCCAGGATTAGGCCTTAGTTCAATTAGGACAATTAAGTAGCTTTTATAAGAGTACACTAGAAAATAACATTACTGGTGTACATCGTGAGGCAAAACAATGACACTGACATATTTTAAGATATGTCAGTACAAGTTGCTTTCAGTTAAAACAGCTCAAACATATATTTTAGTCTAGGACTAGCTTAAGCCTTGTCTGTGAAACTAGGTGCAAAGGTACTGACAAACTTCTAATTTAATGAATGCCATTGTGTTTACAACTGTGACAATGAGCGCTTGTCAGGATCAACTAAACGCTTAAATTATATATATTAATATATATATATTATATACTTTATTATTTACTTATTATTGACTTGCATTATTAATAATAGCCTATGTATAACCCATGGGGCATAGTGTCTACCTGCTTCAAAATGGTCTCAACCCGGTTGTTGGCTTGATTGGGTTTTGAAACCTTTTCCAAGAGGATTTAGGCTGTTCAGCACTTCAAAACCTGCATCTACAGTGTGCACTGCACAGTTGCAGCACAACCCTTGAACTCCACCAACTTCAAGCCTTGCTCACAGAACTCCGTGGCATCTGCAACACTGCCGCTGAAGAGCTGTGCTGCCAGGTGAACTTTCATTTCTTGCTTTCTCCATTGTAAATGAGCCATCTTTAGTTTGTTTCCAAGTCGCTGACCTTCTTTCTCCTGAAGTTAATTGAGGGCTTCACTTCCACTTAATCTTCCTTCCAACTTCTGTCTCAAATTTTAGTGAAGATGCAAAGGCATTCAGAGGAAGCTTTAGCATGTGGCATGCATCCAGGACCACATGTACTTTATGTGTAGAGTCCTCAGGATGGAAGAAGTAGAGCTTCTTGTTGTTGATATTTAGGTCAGCGCCAAGTTCCCTTATCATGGACAAGTTGCTTGTGGGGCATCACACGTAAGTGAGACAACTTCAACTTCAACTTCAACCAAGTAGGAAACCTTAACAGACACATGAGAATTCATAATGGGGAGAGCCCTTTCACTTGCAAACAGTGTGGAAAATGTTTCTCTGAAAAAGGAAACCTTGAAAGGCACATAAGAGTTCATACCGAGAGAAGCCTTACACATGCCCTCAATGTGGAAAGAGTTTTACACATAAACCAACTCTTAATATCCACATGAGAATTCACACTGGAGATAAGCCTTACACCTGCAATCTGTGTGGAAAGAGTTTCACTGATAAAGGAAACCTTAAAGTGCACATGAGAGTTCACACTGGAGAGAGCTGTTTCACCTGCCAAAAGTGTGGACAGAGTTTCACTCAAAAGGAAACCTTAAAAAACACATGAGGATTCACACCAAAGAGAAGCCTTACACCTGCAAACTGTGTGGAAAGAGCTTCACAAAAGCACTAAACCTGAAACGACATTTGCAAACTCATTCTGGAAAGAAACTGCAGAGTTCTGAATGTAGTAAGAGGCTTAGAAAAAGGAGAAATTTCAAAAATCACACATCTATTCACTCTGGAGGCAGGCCATTTAATTGTGATCAGTGTAATAAAAGATTTCTTTGCCTTTACACTTACAGATACACTTAAAAAGTCATGCAGATGTGAAACCACATTCTTGTTCTTTGTGTGGAAAGAGTTTCAAATGGCTTGGCCATTTAAAATGGCACCAGAAAATACTCATCTGTGTAAAATCAAGGCTGCGTTCACACCACAGCTGAATGTGGACCAAATCTGAATATTCCTATTAAAGTGTGAGATTTAACTTGTGCTAGTCAACAGAAGCACGACAAACTATTTGCATGACCACTGATAGCTCAACACAGATCATGTCTATTATACTCCAGTCACATTGCACGATTAAGGGATTAGTTCACTTTGAAATGAAAATTAGCCCAAGCTTTATTCACCCTCAAGCCATCCTAGATGTATATGACTTTCTTCTTTCTGATGAACATAATCAGAGATATATAAATAAATATTCTGACGCATCCGAGCTTTATAATGGCAGTAATGCGCTACCAAACGAGTATGAGCTGAAGAAAGTGTCTCCATCCATCCATCATAAACGTACTCCACACGGCTCCGGGGGGTTAATAAAGGCCTTCTGAAGCGAAGCGATGCGTTTGTATAAAAAATATCCATATTTAACAAGTTATGAAGTAAAATATCTAGCTCCCACCAGACCACCTTCTGCATTCAAATTACGAAGAAAGTGTAAAACTCCAGCAGTTCAAAAAGCTTATGCTACATCCAACGCCTTCCTTATTCAACTTAGGGAATTGACGCAACACCAGTTCCGCTTTTTCTGTAATTTTAAAACGAAAGGCGGTCTGGCGGAAGGTAGATATTTTACTTCATAACTTGTTAAATATGTTTTTTTACTCAAACGCAATGCTTCATTTCAATGTTGTAAATCAATAAGCACTTTCAAGAGTCCAGTTCTCGAAAGTGCTTATCTGAATACAGAAATAAAAAGTGTCTTTGTCAGTATTGCATTTTTTCTTTCACTCTCACTCTTTGTGACAGGATGTAAAAGGTTTCCTGTGTTATAGTTTATTGAGTGGTTATCTGTTGATTATTTGAAACAATATAATTGGAAACTGAACAAAAACTTTTTTGTGCATTTATTGTTGGTGTAAAGAGAAAAATATTTTGTATGTAACCGGTGGGTTTTAGAGCTATCAGGGGTTTATTGAAATTTTGATCAGTGCTCACGCCCGAACATTTTAATTTAGGTCAGTTTGTTTAATTTGATTTAAATTCTTATTTTTGGGTGTTGCCACTGTTGCACTATAAAGGCGTGATAAAATGCATAAAAGCAGCATGACCATCTGGGCAACTCCAAAGAGCCTGAACCTCTGAAGGAAATACATTTTTGTTTGGCATATTATCACAAGGTTATAATGGGAAAATTATGTCAGTTAGAGGTTCTGAATTTTGGTTTTGATTAATCATCCAACCCCATGTCCGTCATTTCGGGTTTTAATATTGTTAATACTTTCTGCTTAAAAACTCTGCCCCATTCAGTCAGCGGCATGGAAGCAACACAGAGGCAAACTCAAACGCTAAGTCAAAGCAGAGACGATCCCGAAGTGCGATCACTTTCGCTATGCGCCCCACGAAAGTTACAATTGTGTGTTTCAAGGCTTGCCAATTTGAATGTGATTTTAAATCATTTATCTTAATATTTGCTGATTTATCTGTATCTCATTTACAACGAGCAGAAATCTATAAGAAATCATATATAAAATACGAACCATATATAAAGTAACTGCTGAAAGTGAGCTGTGATGTCGGAGCACTCTTTCATTAGGAAAAAATATCCCACCTTTAAAAGTTAAGCATATTTACAGTACAAACATTGTCAGTGAACTATGAGGGCAAAAACAAAAAAATAATTGTTCATAAATCGTAATCGAGTTAAAATGTTCAGTTAACCAAGGTTTTGATATCGGTTCTAATCAATAAGCCCAAATACTTGATAAAACCTGTAAGTACTCAAAACTGAAAAAGTTTTTCCTAGTTTTTTTGCGTACAGATGACAACATTGTCAAAACGATTCAGTTCAAATGGGTCCACGAAAATGACTAAAAGCGCTGTATTGTCATGTCTGGCCAGTAGTTGGCAATTTCACTTTGTAAAGAAACACTATGCACCTATAGACTAAACACATAATGCACATGCGGTTGGCATCACTGTTTTCACAAATTCATGTTTTTGTTTATGCTGAACCTATAGCGGTATCATTTTCAAAACTTGCACTTTGGAACCGTTTTTATTTTTATTTTTGTGTTTTCAAGCCCCAAATCACCGTTGTCTTTAAAATGAACGGCCAAAATGCATAAAAAGTTGTGTAAACTGCCTCTAAGAATAAGGAAAACTTTTGCTGTTCAGTGTGTGCATCTCCTGGATGTTGACATTAAATTGGCAACAAAATACATGGACTGCTCAATTGTCAACCTTGGGTATGTCACCTACAGAATCTTAAAGGAATTTAGGGCAAAGCAAAGTCTTCCCTGAAGTACATCTTGGTGAAAAATCTTGGCTTCTTAGATCCTGTGAAGATGGCAGATGAAAGAGAAACAAACCAGTTGAAGGGCATACTAAGAAGAACCCTTACCTATATGGTAGATCAAGAGAGGGTCAGTGAGCAGGACTGTGACGAAATTATTCTGAAATGTGTGCAGCACAACTGGGCCTGGATAGCTGGAGAAAATAGTCTAAACGTATTCTTTATCCCTGTCTGCAGTGTTTACTGATAATAGAACTTATTTAATTTTCAACTTTTTTTCAAGTTTCCTATCAAGAAATGCATTTGAAGCTGATTAGTTTAAAGTTTGATGGGCATAAAATCAACATAAACAGGCCCACAAATGAAGCCCATTTTCTTTGGTTTATCTCCAGTGAGGAACAAAAGCTTCAGGGGTTCAGAAACAAATGAACTGAGTGGAAATCTACCTCTTCTAGGAAGCTTAAGGTTTTTTCACACAATCTACCAACTCCAAAATGAGAAGCAAATGAGAGACAGTTGTGGCCATTTTAAAATCATGTGTTGATTTTGAGAGATTAAAAATCTAATGTGAATTTCAATACGTTCCCCCTCCAAACATATTTCTCTTCATTCCCATGTCCCTGTAGATCAGCTTATCAATAAAAGAGCATAGCAAAATAATTTTACCTTGTGTAACGTGACTTCTGGTTGTGTGTGAAAAGACCTACAACAAAGTTAGATCAGTTGTTTTTGAGAATGTTGTCAATGGCACAAAACAGCCATGTAGCAAGTGCTTTAACCCTTTAGTAGTTTAATTTTTACAGAAAGAACACAGTACATAAACATTTGATCAGGATACGGAGGGCGTGCACACTGTCTAATGACTAGCTGTGGATTTCCTGATATTTTTGTCCACAGTGGTAGTAAAACAATTATAGGTATGTTTGATCTTATATATATTTAATGTGCATATTTTTGGACCGTACTGCAAAGAAACTGATAATGCAGGAGGGGTAGAAATAGCCTTACCGATGACTGCTCTGCAGACCAAAACTTCAGAGCATCTCCAGCACAATTGTTGGGCCAGTGGGGCGGTCAGTATGTGGACAAGGATGCGTCTTGTGTTGGCAGACGGGTTGGGACCTGCAACTGTTCCAGACAGAGAGAGTAACAGGGAACAAATTAATTCATGAATTAAACAAAATCAATTAATATTTGACCAATGATTAAAAAATGTTTCATTCATGTCTCTCATGATCATCCTCACATTGTGGGCTACTTTGCCTGGAGAGCCAAATGGGAACTGCTTCACCTGGATGAATGGTGTAGAAGTTTAAAATTAGACAATGGAAAATAAATATAGCAAACTTCAGTAATTTGTGGATGTATTGCCTGCTTTTCCTGGACACTGAAGTGGTGCTGCTCCAATTAGATTGGTAATTGTCTGGCTTAGCTGTACAGAAAAAGTAAATGCAGACACTGGAAAACATTTACGGTTGAAAATATTGCAAGTCTTATTAATTGATGCAAGTTTTACCTGGTAAGTAAGGTAAATCTGTATATGTAGTTAGTCACAGTGGGATCTTTATCCTAACTCTTAAAAGTGATTAAACATACTTTTATAAGAAATGAGACAAAAAAAAAAAACGTGTAATATTTTTTCTTAAAGCTGCAGTCCGGCTTTTTTTCTCTGTCGCCATCTCTGTTTGAAACCTGCAATTGCAGTCATGTGCAGAATTGTTATCGTTACGTGCGTTGTGCATCGGCACGGCTCCTCAGAGGATGAATCTAATGTTTGCTGTCAATCACTACACCGGTATAGATGCTGTACTTCAGAATCACAGATTCTACGTCTTGGAAGTATGACCAAAGTAGGAATTTTCACCGGAAAATGCCATCTGAAAAAGTAACATTTCTGCTACTTTTGTTCTGACCAACTGAGGAAATAAGCATTAGGCCCATAAATCGCGCTGTCAATGATGATTAAATCTAACTATCGCTTAGCTCGGATCATGCCAAACCGTGCAAATTATTATTGTTGTTATACTTGTTCTCAAATTGTTAATGTTAACAACATCAGCATTGCGTGACTATCTGTATTTAGTGTGTATTAGCGTCACCTGTAGATTTCAATTTCTGTAGCCACTTCACAGTCCGAAGCCTTTTGCTTTTGACTACGGCTGAATCTCCAGTTGTCACTGAAGATTGTCATTTGGACCTTTCTGGATTACAATCCACCATCAAAATGATACGTTTAATTATTTCAGCTGCTGTGAGAACAGGCTATAAATGATCCGCTAAGCAGCATCCACCTCACATGATAAAGCCGACTAGCCTGGACTCCTTCTTTCTGTTTACAGACGTGACGTAATGATGAACTGCTGCATGCTCGAATTTCCTGCGGAAATCCAACAGGTCGCTCTTATTATAAAACATTATTACAAGCTTACCGTTGTGAATCGAGCTAAGATAAGGAGATAGTTTTGAACACTGGCTGGATATGTACTTGCTCAAAAATTCATTTTGGATCATTTTTAATTTTTGACTGCAGCTTTAAGGAAAATACTACAGAAATTAATTTAAGTAATGCTTGTGATGAACTACATAGAATGCTATTGTGAAAAACACCTATTTTTGTAAAACAGCTCCTTCTGAAAAGCTATAATGGTTAATAGTTTAGTTTGTGGCTTTCATTTAAAGCTTCATTTTATTTGATTCAGCTGATTCTCATCAGATTAATTGTTTAATTGGGAGTTTCAACGGCTGAGGTGAGTAAATTGGTGACTTTCCAATTGACAAATTTACTTTGTATGAGTTTGCTTACTTGTTTTGCCAAAGCTTAACATGTCTACCCTGTTGGCATAAAATATGCAGGAAATGATTAGAATGCAATACTTTCAAAATATGTACGTTTTAGTATACCAAATTCTCTTCAACAGCCAGACTAGCTATTTAGCTAGTCACAGTTTGTTGTAAGCTAATATGCTAATTGAAGCTCAATGTACACCCTGTCAGCCATTTAGACTCGACAGGGTGGACATAGCATTCATTTGTAGTTAATATTGCAATTTATAGAAACTTCTGTTGTAGATAATATTTTGTGATTTATGAAAACATATAAAATCACTGCTTTTTCAGGACATGCCTCTGAGTGCAGCAGAAATTGCACGGCAATACAGAAAACGCTGGGATGCAAACCCAGAACACAGAGAACAATACCTTAAGAAAGAAAGGAAGGGATGGAGGAAAGATAGCGATACAGGGAAGAAGAAAGGTATTAATGACCTTACTGAGACAGGAAAACGTACACATTGCACATAAGGCAGGTTTTATGTTAACTAATCTATTACTCCAATTCATTTTTGAAATATATTCATTTATACAGTTACTGTCATAACTTGTTTTCATGACACATTTATTTAACCACATTAAATAATTACGAAATTACTAACAGGTAAAGTAGTAATGTTTCCAAACTTTTGACTGGTAGTGTGTGTGTGTGTGTGTGTGTGTGTGTATATATATATATATATATATATATCACACACACAATGATTTCTGAAGGATCATGTGACACTGAAGACTGGAGTAATGATGCTGACAATTCAGCTTTGATCATAAAAATAAATTATATTTTAAAGTATATTAAAATAGAAAACCATAATTTTAAATTGTAATAATATTTCACTATATTATTGTTTTTTCTGTATTTATTATGAAATAAGTGCAGCCTTAATGAGCAAAAGAGACTTTGTTCAAAAACATTAAAAATAGTAATGTTTCCAAACTTTTGTGTGTGTGTGTGTGTGTGTATATATTTATATATATACACACACACACACACAGTTGTGCTAAAAGTGTACATACCCCTTGCAGAATCTGCAAAATGTTAATTATTTAAGAGGGATTTTATTTCATACTTCACAGGATTCACTTATTTATACATAGTGTCATATCACTGAATGAGTGTAAGATAAGACGGAACATAAGGTGTCGGACAAGGAATAAGATTTGCTATATTATTCTTGACAACAACACATTGATTCATTGATGGTTTGAGGAGTTCATTAGTGTATTAGTTATTTCCTCCATTGAGGTCGTCTGTCCATCTGCAGCGGTCAAACACTGAGCAGCAGCAGCTCTATGACATCATAGAGGTCAGGGATTCGAGATCAGCTGCTTTACAGGATAAATCAGAGCTGTGATTCAGAAGTCGTGAGTGTGTCTGGTGTTTTCAGTGGCTCTCGTAGTTCTCTATTTTGAAATCTTTGATGTTTCAAAATATGGCTCTCAATACTGTGAAGAATGATGCTCTATCAAGAGCAGAGTCTCACGTTGAGTCGTATGAGAACTCTCAAAGAGCTTTACTGCGCCAGAGGCTCTCAGCGGCCACCCAAGACTGCTTCAAGCTTGGGACGAACACCCCTGGACTGAGCGTCCCTGTAAGACCACGGGACCTGGACGGTGAGAAGAGATGTAAGAGGAAACGTCTCAGAAGCCCTAGTGGTGGACACCAGAAAGCAGCTGACTGCAAGACAGAGAAGCAGAACTTTTCTCTTCGTTCTGCTATAACTGAGTGTCAGGCACTGCTGGAGGGAAAAGAGCACAGAATCAAGAAACGTCCTGCAAGGAAGCAACTTGAATGCTCCCTGGATAATTCTGCTTCTGAGGGTCCATCCAGGAAGAAGTTTAAACATGGGCATGACTTTGGGTCAACATTAATCAAGCCTCAGTACTGTGATGGACACCAGAGCGGCCCGGCGATTCCTCCGGTGGCATCCTCATCTCACAACACTAGGGTATGAGCAGTCACTGGACTGTTTGTCAATGTATACATTTCTTCTAATACATAAAATACAGGAACACAAAGAGACTTGATTGTATCTGAGATAAAGTCACATCTGACTAAAGACAATTAATAATATACAATCTTTCAGGTGTCATCGTTCACCCCCTTCAGACGAGATGAGCCCATCAAGGCAGTGAATCATCCTGTGATGGCACACTATGGATTCACCCATTCTGTGGAGGATTCCAGTTTTGATGGTCCACCCAAAAAGTTGTTCAACAGAGATGGCATTGATCAAGTGTCGACGCTCCCCCCTCTCTGGCAGCAACAAACCATAGAGGACATGAAGAGGAGCGCTCAAAGAGACCGTCAAGAGGCTGCTCGTGTCACACATATGGGACTGGACTGCAACATTCTGGCCCACAAAGCAGACAGCCAAGTCCTTCAAATTTACAAGGAACTTGACAGAATGTGGCGCTTCTAGCTCCTCTGGCTCCCTTCCTCTTCCATATTCTCTAAACCCTTTGCTTTACCCCAGCTTTTCCACCTGAATGAAGACAGGCGTTTATTATTTTTGTATGAATAAATACTGTATATATTTTAATTTTTATGCAAGCCTCTATTTTTGTGGGGGGAAAAAGTAAATTGATGGCCTCAACATTAAAACCTCATGTATAAAAAGGTGGAGGTCTTTGTTTTCAGTCAAAGAAAGCATACGTTACTTTAAAAAAAAAAAAAAAATCATACTGCTGGGATGAAAAAAAAAAGTGCTTGTCTGAAATCAACAAATTTTTAAAATAAAATCTGTTTCTGCCAATATGTGTAAAGGATAAGAATACATAAGAGAAGTTGATTACATTTTTATAATTATTTAATCAGTATTGACCTGTCCATCTTGTCTGTGTAACTTATTACTTTCTTACTACAACTATTGCAGGTTTAACTGACAATACATAGTATGACATTTTTAAATCTGATTTTTTTTTTTTCAGTTCATTTACAGAGAGATATTACAATATTAAGGCAAATAATCACACAAACAATATGGATGAGAACTACACATTTGGTGACTCCTTCATGTTGTCACGGGTGGCACTGGGGTCTAAATCTGTGGTAGCTTCTGTAATTACCAGGGTTGGGAGTAACGGAATACATGTAACGGTGTTACGTAATCAGGATACAAAAATCCATTAACTAATTCATTACGTCAAAAACGTAGTAATCAGATTACAGTTACATTTTGACAAAAAGGGTGGATACTATCAGGATTACAATCATTTCATTTAAAACTAAATAAATCATTATTTTGCCATAATAACACATATTAAGCGCTGCTTGATTATACAGTAGTTCCTGGTTCTGTTGGCAGTGATGTTTCACGCGAGCCACCCGCTGGTGTATGCGCAAATAACACCGTCTACAATCTCCTCAGATGCAGATTGACTCACTGTTGCTAGCTGAAACGATGCTGCCTGCAGGAAAACGCTTTCAATTCATGTAAATTTCGCTGCTATTTTGTTTTCAAAGAAGAAAATGCAAACAACATGGTTGTACAGTCAGTGCAAACTCCGCCTTCCAACTACGAAAACACTTTCTTTATCAAAGGACTAAAACAATAATCTGTAATACCATACTGTAGCCACTAGATGTCTGAATAGCCCTTTATATATAGCCTATATATATTCAGGGCTGTGTATTCCCAAGTTGTGGAAATGAGACATGATTGTTTAGTTTTAATAGGTTTTAAAAGTAACCAAAATGCTAAACATTAAAATTAAAGCAGAACAAACATAAACAGAAATGTTTGATCCGATGTGACTAATATTTTACTAAACAACAACGATAATAATATTGCAATAGATAATTTATCAGATTTGTAAAATATTTTTATTGTTGAGACCCATTCAAAAGTATGGAACGTGTAACATTTAAAAACTTGCAGAAATTGAGAAGAAATAATTTAAATTAAATTTAAAAATGCAATTTATTTGTAGTAAAGTTGATCCCCCCCAAATTTCTCTTTTCTCTTCTTATATATATATATATATATGGGACCTTGAAGTAATCCAAAAGTAATCAGATTACATTACTTTCATATTGTGGTACTTGGATTACGTTACTTAATATTTTTTTTATGGACTAATTTGTAACTGTAACGGAATACATTTTTAAAGTAACTCCCAAGCCTGGTAATTACACACTTAAAGAAAATAAATAATCATAAACAGTTCTAGTTAATTGTGAAGCTTATGCCTCAAACCTTGAGATCTGCCCTGCCAATCTAAGGCCCGGTTTCACAGACAGGGCCAGGATTAGGCCTTAGTTCAATTAGGACATTTAAGTAGCTTTTATAAAAGTACACTAGAAAATAACATTACTGGTGTACATCGTGAGGCAAAACAATGACACTGACATATTTTAAGATATGTCAATACAAGTTGCTTTCAGTTAAAACAGCTCAAACATATACTTTAGTCTAGGACTAGTTTAAGCCTTGTCTGTGAAACTAGGTGCAAAGGTACTGACAAACTTCTAATTTAATGAATGCCATTGTGTTTACAACTGTGACAATGAGCGCTTGTCAGGATCAACTAAACGCTTAAATTATATATATAATCAATTATATATTATATATATATATATATATATATATATATATATTATATACTTTATTATTTACTTATTATTGACTTGCATTATTAATAATAGCCCTATGTATAACCCATGTCTACCTGCTTCAAAATGGTCTCAACCCGGTTGTTGGCTTGATTGGGGCTTTGAAACCTTTTCCGAGAGGATTTCGCTGTTCAGCACTTCAAAACCTGCATCTACAGTGTGCACTGCACAGTTGCAGCACAACCCTTGAACTCCACCAACTTCAAGCCTTGCTCACAGAACTCTGTGGCATCTGCCACACCGCCGCTGAAGAGCTGTGCTGCCAGGTGAACTTTCATTTCTCGCTTTCACCATTGTAAATGAGCCATCCTTAGTTTGTTTTCAAGTCGCTGACCTTCTTTCTCCTGAAGTTCATTGAGGGCTTCACTTCCACTTAATCTTCCTTCCAACTTCTGTCTCAAATTTTAGTGAAGATGCAAAGGCATTCTGAGGAAGCTTTAGCATGTGGCATGCATCCAGGACCACATGTACTTTATGTGTAGAGTCCTCAGGATGGAAGAAGTAGAGCTTCTTGTTGTTGATATTTAGGTCAGCACCAAGTTCCCTTATCATGGACAAGTTGCTTGTGGGGGCATCACACGTAAGTGAGACAACTTAACCACCCTCATGAAGCCTGCTGAGGTTCTCCCTTATGACATTTGCCTTCTCTTTCCCATCAATATCTGGTTAGAGGAAGTATGCTATGGGAATTTTCCATGACTCATTGACAGCTACAACAATGAGGCCCAAAGCCTGGGTGGCCATTATGTTGTCAATTTCTCCAGTCCCAATGTCTGCATAGCCATGAAACTGGTCCCCTGCAAATTCAGTCACCTTATGAATGTACATTTCATCCATCATTAGAGCACAGACAGCTTCTTTTCCCATCTTTGTTTGTCTGTACATGATTTTGTAGTGCTGTGAACTACAGTAACTCAAGGATCGGCTGACATGCTGTTGACATGCAATTGTGGATGGTGGTCTAAAACTAACTAAAACATCATCAACAGGTCTCTCTCTCCTCTCCCACACAATGGGCCGTGGTGGTTGTATTGTGTATTTATTCCAGCCAAAAAGTACTAGCACTGCACCAGGTACTAACCTTCTCCAACCATTTGTTGTCTTTCAATAAGATGATCACTGGTAAATTGTCTGCTACAGACGTGACTGGAAGCAGAAAAACAGTCTCGATATATGTTCACCAGCCACCGTTTTCTAAGGTCGACATCGATAGGAAAGCTGTGAAAACTTAAAGTTGTATTGAAATTTGAAGAAACTATACATAGTGAGATGTACTATTTTAAGATAGAAGTGCGTCACTGCAAGTAGTCCATTTATTTGTGTTATATGTGTTAAAAAAAGAAAAGTTAAATCTTTTATTACTTTTTGAACTTTGTATTCATGGTTTACACAAAAATATGAAACAGCACAACTGTTTTCAACATTGATAATAATAAGAAATTAGTTTCTTGAGCAGCAAATCAGCATATTAGAATGATTCCTGAAGGATCATGTGACACTGAAGACTGTAGTAATGATGCTGAAAATAGACAAAAAGACATTTATTCACTTTGTTAAATATATCAACCTGCTGAGTCAGCCCTCATGTCACTTGCCAAGGTTTTTCAGCTTTGTTCATTCTGTCATGGCTGGCAGGACATGGTGTTATAGTTCCTTACCTTGTGGACTTGAATGAAGCAGGCACCATTGAATGCCACAGCAGCTGTCAGTTGTAGGTTTCTTGCTGGAATATTCCCGTCATAAGGCTGGCTTTGCCACTGGGACTGAGGAACAGAAACTTTGCACATCCTTTGTCTAATTCTCCGATGCCACATATTTATGTGCATATGTGTGTGTTCCTATCTCAGCCAGGGATACAGGGGAAGCATCCAGAATTCATATTTAAACTGCCTTTTTGCGGTTTAATATTCACAGACACTATATCACAATTAGAATAAAGAACTTACCATTCACAATCATCGGCTTGATCAAGTTGATCCTTAATCAAAATGAAACTGAAAGTGCTCTTCCTCTGATGTAAATTCTTCCAGAATTATTCCTCACCGCATCTCAAAACGATGTACATGAATCTGACTAACTTGATGCATTTTTCCAAGCTGATGCAGGCGTTCTCTCTGTTACATGTATCGCCTCAATATTTGCGTTTGAAAGCTCCACGCACTCCGTGGCCGCATTAGTGGATAATGAGCTGACTCGCGAACGACTGACATCTCTCTCTTTTCAACAAGATTACATAAACAGAGAATATTAGTTTTCGATTTAACTTACATGATTTAAAATCTGACATTTCAGCGTTTCTTTAGACATATGTCTCATGTTTGTGTGATCAGTTACAGTTCATTTTCTGAGGACTATCAGAGTGGACTTCATTCAGAGGGAGACAAAAGATCACGCATCATGTTAGTTTTCTTTTTTTTTTGCAAAAAGCACATTTTGTTTTTACTGTACATGTACACAAATGAAAGAAGACATTCCACAGTTTTTAATAATATATAACTCTTATTTGTACGTCCAAAATTGCCGGAGTATTTTTAGTCTCTTTCGCACTGGTAAGAAAAAAACCGAGGTGGTATCGCCAGCGTGACCACCGACCTCTGAGTGTTAAAGTGATATGGAGGAGATTAGGAGGAAAAACAGTTACAGATTATGAGGAAAATACTGCTTTACTGAGCTCAACGGCTCTGGTCGAGCTGTGATAAAAACAAAAACCATCCCGCCCTGTCTTCCTGTTTGAGGGGAAATTATGTAACCACATTGAATAAAGTTGTGCATTTCAAGGCAATTTAGTTAAAATTTAAAACCCCACAATCATAAAATTAAACAAAAATAGCAAGCATTGCAAGAGCAATAATAAGTAACACAGTGCGAGCCAGGGCTGACAATGTGCCGGGGGGCCAATAGCCTCGGGCCACCAATAGCCACCAATCAAGTTGCATTTCCACTGATGACCCTAAAACCAGCCCTTAACACGCCTCCACAGAACAACATCACAACCTCACCATTTCACCAGCTGACCGAAAACTAGCTAGGTTGCAAAATGAGCATGACAGAAGCAAACGTTTTTGTCTAATTAAAGACTTAAG
The DNA here is from genome assembly GCA_037950665.1 of Hypophthalmichthys nobilis. Taxonomy (NCBI): domain Eukaryota; kingdom Metazoa; phylum Chordata; class Actinopteri; order Cypriniformes; family Xenocyprididae; genus Hypophthalmichthys; species Hypophthalmichthys nobilis. The sequence goes on from CM075489.1 coordinate 24,708,067, forward strand.
ATTCAAGAGATATTTGACCAATATTTTACAATAAAAAAAGTAATAGTAATTTATTAATTTGTGTCAGGAGTGCACATCAATCATGCTGAATCAGAGAACATACATATTCAGTTGCACCTGCTTCTTCCATTTATTTACGATCACAAGAATGCACAAAACAACTCCAGTGCTTTTAAGTCCAAAGGCTTATACATTTAGAAAACTATTGATAAAATATCATGTTTACATCACATTTCTGAGCATTTCTATTAATTTTCCTTGAAATTATGTGATTGCAATCTGAAGAGGTTTGAGCGATCTCTCTATACTGTTATATGAGTTATACGAGTTAACCGGAATGTGTGACAGATATGCGGATGCATTAGTCCAGTATCAACAAAGGCAGAGGAAGAGACAGATAAAACATTAAACCAAATAAGCACAAGATTATAATTATACATGAGTTGTCTACGTTCCTCAAGCAGTCTCAGGTATTTTCCATAAATGTATTTATTATTGCAAATGAAATGTCTTAAATGTTAAAGTTAGCTGGAAGCCTGGGAAATGAGCAGCGTTGTTGACCATCTCTTGACTCAGGTAAACTCTGCCTCTGTTCATGACCACTCCTTTAAGCCCCCAGTTGGCCCGCTTTGGACCAAGGTATTCGGCGAGCCAAAAAACCCTGGCTGTTGGCCCCAAAAAAGCCCTGGCTAGGCCCAATCAAGCCCCGGAAGTGACAGTGGAAACACGACTGGCCCTGGCATGCACTAGCACACTTGCCTTTGGCCCGACAGTGGAAACGCAGCTAATAATACTTTATATTTGAAAGTCTTTTCACAGTGATGACATTTAAATGACTTCTCTCCATTGTGAATTCTCATGTGCCTGTTAAGGCTTCCTTTTTGAGTAAATCTGTTTCCACACTGCTGGCAAGTGAAAGGGCACTCTGCATATAAACTCTACTGTGGACTTTAAGGTTCCTGAGTTTAAGGTCTTGAACGATAGTCTTTCCACACTAAGGGTATTTATAAGGCTTCTCTCCAGTGTGAACTCTCATGTGGTAATTAAGGATTTCTTTTCGGACGAAACTTTTTCCACATTGTTTGCAAGTGTAAGGCTTTTCTCCAGTGTGAATTCTCATGTGGTAATTAAGGATTCCTTTTTGTTTGAAACTATTTCCACACTGTTGGCAGGTGAAAGGCTTCTCTCCAGTGTGAACTCTCATGTGGACTTTAAGGTGTTCTTTTCGGATGAAACTTTTTCCACATTGTTTGCAGGTATATGGCTTTTCTCCAGTGTGAATTCTCATGTGGTAATTAAGGATTCCTTTTTGTTTGAAACATTTTCCACATTGTTTGCAGGTATATGGCTTTTCTCCAGTGTGAATTCTCATGTGGACTTTAAGGTGTCCTTCTCGGTTGAAACTTTTTCCACACTGAGGGCAGGTGTAAGGCTTCTCTCCAGTGTGAATTATCATGTGGACTTTAAGGTGTCCTTTTTGGTTGAAACTTTTTCCACATTGTTTGCAGGTGAAAGGCTTCTCTCCATTGTGAATTCTCATGTGCCTGTTAAGGCTTCCTTTTAGAGTGAATCCTTTTCCACACTGTTGGCAGGTGAAAGGGCTCTCTCCAGTGTGAATTATCATGTGGGCTTTAAGGTTCCTGTCTTGAACAACAGACTTATGACACTGAGAGTATCTATAAGGCTTCTCTCCAGTGTGAACTCCCATGTGTATTTTAAGTCTTCCTTTTTGAATGAAACTCTTTCCACACTGTTGGCAGGTGTAAGAGCTCTCCGCCGTGTGTGTTTTCATGTGTATTTTAAAGCTTTCTTTACGACTGAAACTCCTTCCACACTGTTTGCAGGTATAAGGCTTCTCTCCAGTGTGAATTCTCATGTGAAATTTAAAGCTTCCTTTGCGATTGAAACTCTTTCCACACTGTTGGCAGGTGTAAGGCTTCTCTCCAGTGTGAATTCTCATGTGGATTTTAAGGCTTCCTTGTTGAGTGAAACTATTTCCACACTGTTGGCAGGTGAAAGGCTTCTCTCCTGTGTGAACTCTCGTGTGGACATGAAGGTTTCTACGATTATCAAAAGACTTCCCACAATTTTGGCAGATGAAAAAACTTTTCATTCTTGTCTTTTGAGCTCTTTTTTGTGAGGAAGTCTTTTTAGCCTTCGATCTTTCTCCAGTCATGAAATCATGATGCTTATCATAATGATCTTTTTCTTCCCTTTCATTAAGTTCATGACTCGCCTCTCTCAGTGCCATCAGGTCTAGGGCAAACACAGACATAAAAGAATTTAGACATTTAAAGCATCAAAACCAACAATGGATTAGGGATGGACAGCTTTGGAGGGTCACTGTCTTTTAGAGTTTAGTTTAATCCCTACTCAAACACCTGCCTGTAATTCTCAAGCAGTCCTGAAGACTTGAGGTTAAATATTGGGGTTGGGTTAAATTTTGCAGGTGTGTTTGATCAAGGATGAAGCTAAGCTCTGTAGGACAGTGGCCATCCAGGACCAGAGTTGCTCATCTCTTCTATAGATCTCATACTCAATACACCAGTGGATTTCAAACCTGTGCCTAGTAACCATTTATTTATTTGATGTGCATTTTCTGTGTCTTGGCAGGACCTGAGCACCAGGGGCAGAGGACTGGATCTATTTTGGGTGGTGGTATCTTCCTCACTGTGGCCCCGTTTCCACCTGGTATTTTAATCCATATCTTTTGTCCACTTTCAACCACTTCTGTCCTGATTTCTTCGAGTGGAGGGTCTATGGACAAGTAAATGTAAGGGTTTTTTCAGATCTCTTGATCTAATGAACAAAAAAAGCTTGCGCAATTTATGAACGCGCCTGGAGATTAGCAGCTTTCATTTCTGCCCTGACAGCCGCAAGAACGGCCGAATGCTGTGAGTGCATGTTATAAATCAAGAATGGTGAAGAACATTGATTTTCGTCTTCAAACCAACTGGTATTCAGCTCACAAAGTTTAAATCCCATCTGGCTAGCGCATGCTTATCTTACACATTAGGTCAGTAGGTGGTCAGTAGGTGGAGAGTAGGCAGTCTTTTGTGGCTGTTCGAACACATTAAACCACATGACCATTTCCAAAACGAAAACAATCCGGTCTGATGCGTTTTCGACTACCTCTGGAAGTGGTCGAAAGTGGACAAGCTCAAAACGTTATAGACCCCGTTTACACCTGTATTTAACGTTTTCCACCTTTGATCCAATCGACCAATACGCATCTTAATACCAGGTGGAAACAGGGCCTTTGGTTTATGAATTCTATTAACGTTATTGTATAGTGGCGTAGTCGGCAGGGTGAATGGTATCATATTCATTTTTCACCATCATTCCTTAAAATAAATCCCTTTTGCCCTCGTACCCCTGCCACAATCACATTGCTTTCTGGCCACTGACGGAATTTTTTTGGCAATCCATGTTTTCACTGGTATATGGCACTATTATGCATCTTCTGAATCAGTACAGAACCTCAGGATCAAAACACAGACAAAGAAGAAGCAGAAACAAGCGATAGAAGCTTTGAACAAGTACATGCAAACTAACACAATCATCAAACAATCAGCATGCAAATCAAAGCTTTTTAAAATTACCATTTCCAGGTGGTGTCAGAATACACATACCTCAACGTGGAAGTCACGGTTTGTCAGTAATTTAGTTCATGAGATTGGTAGGAGTCAACACTAGGTTCATTAACATAATAGTGTAACGTATTCCCCCCCAACCCCTGTAAGTACTCAAACAATGTAACGGATTGAACATGCTCAATAAGATGGTTAAAGCATCCTTCACTATTATATGATTATAATAAAGATGCTCTGCAGACCCAACATCGAAGACAGCAAGTCTGTGTTTAATCAAATTGAAGTTTATTCGAACAAAAACACTGAAAATCCACATCATGGAAAATAAACATGAAAAGTCTGCTTTCCTGGAGCCCGCAGTCACTGGGTTGGTGATAGTTCATCTGTAATGTAACCAAATGTTTTGAGTAAAAAAATAACGCAACACTGGACTCTACTGAGCATCATAATCATACTTAACTTGACCTGGGATTATGATTGGAACGTAAATGGTTGACCTTTAAAATTTTGTTTCGGGCAAAGAATATTACTTCTCTAGAATCTGGAGCTTCGCCTTCTTCACCTCCAGTGTGGCCCGGGCGAGGTTGTTGGCTTCTTGTAACCCCTGCTCGATCCCCCGTGGCCCTTCCAGCTTCACAGAGTGAATAATCGATTCTCAAGCCATCGACATCAACTAATTCAGCACCACTGCCATGAACAACACCTGGTAACTTAACAAGATATACCTTAAGTAACCTCCTAAGGTATAATCAGTTACTAATAAATACACTTGTACGGGACAAGTGGATTTTTTGAAGTGGCAAGTAAGAGAGTTTTACTTTCCTGACCAGATCACTGAACAAGTAGCTTGATTAAAACGATAATAATAAAAAATAAAGAGCCGCAAGCAGTATTTTACGGGACCAAGCACAACAGGGGCAATATGGGGCAAACACGGCATGCTGCATCAAGACCAACTGCAAAAATGAGCAATTTTAGATATTTGTACAATATTTTAGGCAAAATGGTTGAAAAATCATAAATACAATTAATTATATGATTTAATTGTAACTTTATTTTAAGGTGAGTAGTTACACGTTACTACATGTACTTACTATAGCAATAACAGTTAATTATGCATAATTACAAGTAACCAACCTTAACCAAACCTTAAACGTAACTCTGTAGTAAGTAAACGTAGTTAATTATTACTCAATACTTATTTCAGTAATCACATTGTAACTATGTCACCTCGTAATAGGGATGCACCGATACCATTTTTAAGAACCGAGTACGAGTACAGATACTTTTTTTCTAGTACTCACCGATACCGATGCCTATACATTTATTAATTTCTCTCTCTTTTTTTTTTTTTGGTGATGTTGCAGTTTTCCAAGCACAACACAGTGAGACTAATGAATGTAGGACAGCTTCTTTATTATTATTCTAATGAAAAAAGTAATAATTTTTATGTGCTTGTCACAAACTTAAAGAACAAAAATTTTAAATGTCCAATAACCTTCAAAGGGCATAATTACCAATATATATAATTGTTGTTATATAAAAAGAAATTTACAAACAAATTACAAACAATACAACAAATACTATAGATATAGTATATAAACTTGTTTTTCAGATACAGTAGGTTTATTTATCATGTATACATTTATTTAACATCTTTTGTTGTTTTATTAACATTAATGACAAATATTGGCTATGGTCCCTTTAAGAGCAAATCCATGGATACTGACACATATCCTGTTTTCACCCAAATGTTTACGTCCACTTAAGCCATAACCAACTGTATTTACGTGAGATACTCCACACGATTGACATTTAGACAACCATGTGTGCATTTGACCATTCAGGTGCGAGGAGAACTGATCGCGTGCTGTCTGAGAGAACCGGGATCGCGCACGAGAGAGTATGAGTTCCTTTCTTCTGTTGAACTAAAAAGAAGATATTTTCAAGAATGGTGGTAACCAAATGGTTGATGATAGCCATGGACTTCCATAGTATTATTTTTTTCCAATCTGGAAGTTAATGGCTGCCGTCAATTGTTTGTCTAGTTAGCAACATTCTTCAAAATATCTTCCTCTGTGTTAGACAAAAGAAAGAAACTCATACAGGTTTGGAACAACAATGGTGAGTAAATGAAACCTTTGTTTATTCACACAAAAACTGCACAGTACTGCTGTTTTCCTTTGTTGGTTCAATGCTAAACTTGGTGAAATTATTTCAAATTTACAGCACATTAACAAAAATGTATAAATGATAATTTTGTCAATAGTAACAATATGAAATTTTCATATTGTTTCATCTCTATCCGCAATCTGCCAGTGCTTACTGATTTCCAACCTACACCTCTACCACAAATGACGAGGCAAAACAGTTTCACCAGTTTTATCAAATATTAACGGGTTCACTCTCCTATGTTCAGGACTCTACTTCAAGTATTACACACATATTCCACAATGTCAATCTTATTGGTGATCAAAATGGGGATTATCTACAAAATGTTCTATATTGCAACATATGAGCTAAACTTTTTGTGTTGCTTTTGTAAACAACGTGAAATTACAAATCAAAAGGTGGATATGATGGTCTACCAGAGGAGAGGATCAGCAGCTTTAAACATCCCTGAAGGCTTGATATGATCCACTAAATTATTACTTATTTATTGCTTGATTTCAAGTACATTTACTGCTAGAGCTGGAATAAGGATCAAATGACTGAGTTCAGCTTTGAGAATGAAACCAACCTGTTTGTTCCTCAGTATCTTCTTGTTTCACACTGAATGTTTCTTCAAGCTTCACATCTTCATTTTTCACTCCAAATGTTTCTTCAATCTTCATTTCTTCACTCTCCTCTTTAATAAACGCCATCTTTGTAATAATGTGTCAGTAGATCTCAGTTGTTTCATTAGGAGTTTTTCCTGTGTGTTTGGACAAATTGTCATGATTAAGATGAGAATAATTAACCAAAAAAATAAAAAATAATGGCCTTAAATTACATTATCAGACATAATACACTCAAAAAAATAGCTCTACAAAATCATAAAAGAACAGACACTTCATATTTAGTCATGTGATCTACATTTGATATTTAATGATTTATAGATTATAATTAAATTACAATTTTAAAAAAATTATTAGCAGTTGGTTTGTAAAAATTGTCATTACACATGTTTGAGTTTGTTGCTCTCGTTCATACTGTTTAACCAGCAGATGACGTCCGCGTCATGGTTCGAATCACTGAATCATTTTGGGAAGTATTTGATTCAGTTGACTCAGAGTTCAGTTTCTGTATCACTACTCGTGTTAATGATATACAGGGAGCGAAATGAGACGCAATTTTAATGTTTCTCATCAGTGGATGTGCTTTACTCAAAATATCCTTCATTAAAGTTTGATATAGCATTGCAACCTTACATTCAATAGTAAATAACTAATTTCGCATCGTGTAAAAACTATAAAACACTGAACGGTTTCTGTGGATTTAAACAGATAAATGAGGTGAAACAAACCTTTCTGAAGCCGAATCAGACCAGATGCAGGAGCGCGGTGCATCCATATGACGTCATATCGCCAGACCAAAATAAAAGTCTTTTTCACACTCTGGTGTCTAAAATTACAAGTGCATAGAAATGTACTAAGTAATCCCTGATTTAAAATTAAAATAAATAAATGTTTATACACACACACACACACACATATATATATATATATAAACTTATCTAATCACCCCTTTTTCAAGTGTGTCATCAAATTAAGTTGACTTTTGCAAAATGCTTAAAAACATGTGAAGGTTAGCGTTAGGAGATAGAATATATAGTGCCAAGAAAAAGTATGTGAAAAACTTTTTTTACCTTATAGTACACAAAAATATAAAGTAAATCTTATTAACGTCAGTGATGAGTGTTTTTAAATGTGTGTCATTATGATACACACCACGATTCATGCAGTGCAAGTACTGCATGATGACTTTTACTACTGCTTCTTTCAGATGACCTCTGTTTTGTTTGATGAAATCAAGGTCATGAAGGGACTAGGATATTCCTCTTATTGGGCTCTGTAGACTACTACAACTGGAAAGGATTTTACTCAGTCATCCTGCAAGGTGTGGTTGACCTTTGACCTTAGTTCTGGGACATCAGTGTGGGTTGGCCAGGCAAGGTCCATGATGCCAGAGTGTTTGGCAATTCATCCTTGTTTGAGAGGGTTCAAAGTCATGCAGTGTCCCCTAGTATGACAGAGAGGTTTGCAGGAGTAGATGTGAGTACTCCTAATTTTCCTAATTTTAGATTTAATGTGTGTAAATCTAATTTTCTTGATTTTTTTGCAAATACCATGCTTTACCATGCCTCAGAGAAAAACACTATTTTGTGAAATAGCTAACATAGCATAATCAGATGCAGCTTTATTTTTAGTAACAGTAATACAGAATTTTCTCCATCATACAATACGTTTTAAAATTAATTGCATGTCATTGATCAACACAAGCTATCCAGCATTTAATATGATATTCTAAAATCGATCTAGCTTACTGAAATGTGTCTCAAACAAGTGTCTCACAGCAGCCACCAAGCGAACGCACAGAGTAATGCTATAACATCATTTTCAACACACACTTAAATGTATCTAATATGATAAACAGAGCTGTGTTACCTCATACTCATGACCGGAAAAGCGGAAGCAGCGCCGGCGACTGGCATAATAAAAGTTCCGCTGCTCGTGAGGTGTGTGTTGCGCAATCCCTCCAGCGGCCTCGTTCAGCTCCCACAACACTCGGTCCTGCTCTGCTTCATACTACAATAACGTTAATAATCGCATCAATGAACATGATTTCTTCCCGAGTCCTATCGTGATTATTTCCACCGGCTGTGAGGTGAAGACCACATGTCCCAAGATTCCACGCTCAAACTTGCCGTCATCAAGCTACGCCTTTATTTTGAATAGGCCTCTAGCGGACAGAAATCTTACATATTGCACCTTTAATCTCAAGGTTTACTGGATTGTAAATGATTCTTTGATTTTTTTTTTTTTTTTTTTGTAGTGTGGGTTTGTTGAAGTATAATAACAAACAAACATCGTCACATGTGTATCTTCTTCTCAGTGCTGCTTCCTGATGGTTTAGAAAACAATTACTCCGAGTCGCCTCCTGTCGTTATAAAGAATAGTACAACGGCGAGTGCGCAAAGTATGAATTCTGATTTATACTCGACGCATCTGCAAGTTCGCTTGGGTGCACATGATAAAAATGGCGTCATTACGGTTTTGGCAGAAGTGCGAACAAAATTTTGTGTAACTTCACGCGCAGTTTCTCATCAGAAGATGCATCTGTATCGGCACCCAGTTTACATGGGTCTAAATTAATTAACATTTACAAAATGAGCCTACAATAGCATAAATAAGCCTTTTTAATAAAAATAAAGTTCCATGTTTAATAAAACTGTTTATGAAATGAAATGAAAAAGTTGAAATTATAAAATATTTAAGAGATCATTGTTTAATGTAGTTGTATACATGTTCTCATATCCATTTATTTAGTTCTAATGTCACAAGTAATAATCTCAAGGTTGACTGGGTTTTACCAAAGTTCCTTTCAAGTCTTTGGTTTTACACAATTTTTTTGTAGTGTAGTTTTGGTGAAGTGTACTCAGAGCCATGTAGAGAAAGAGTTGAGACAACTCCATTCACTCCAATGGAACATTTATTTTTTATTTTTTATAGCAATGGCGGCTCATGGAGCCTCTCAATAGTTCCCGGAAGTAACAGCAAATACGTGCAGCGCCGTAGAGTTCCAGCACTTTTAGTGGGCTACCCATATCGGTGGTAACATTAAGCACATGTAGCCGTATGGATGCTGCCCTTTTTATGACTAAGGTAATTATTGGCCTGTACTCCATTGGTAGAATTGCCACTGTAATGATATGCCACTACTTGTTTCCACCGTGTTGTGTTTCCAGCCCACATAAACACAACCATGTGTTGCTACTCCTGTGTGACCTGGCAAGGTTTCCTGTGAGCATGTGCAGCTCCATACTTGGAGTGATTGCCATTTCATCCAAGGACAGTACACACTCCCTTTCAAGGTCTGTCTATCCGTCTACTTTCAGCTTTAAGAAATCAAAGACCGCTGTCAACACACCAGGCTCAAATTTAACACATTCCATCCTTCTTTGCAGGGTCCTGCTGGCAGGGGAATCTGCAGTTCCTGTAGGGTCTTGTAGGGTCCCTCCTCTTTCTGACCACAGGACGATGCACAAAGATGGTGGGAATAGCATCTGGTCTCAGCCTACTCTTTGACTTTTTGGTCATGACAAATTGGTCTGCCTCAAAACGTGTCTGCAGAGTGACTTGAGTTATATAATTGTAAGAATTGTAAACATTAAGATAAATTTCACTTAATTAATTTTGGATAAAAGCATCTGCAAAATGTATAAATATATTTTAAAGTCATAAAGATGACATTAGTTATAATGATATAAGTGAAAACACAATGAACATGACATAACATAAAAAAAAAAAAACAGCAGCAACCCATCTTTATCCAAGTTAACTTTAGCCTAAAATATGTTAACAAGGCAAGTAATGGTAATTGAACACACTAATCCTCAAATATTAGCAGATTTGATCTTTTAAAAACAACATCACTGTAACTACATGATTATGCTACATACAAGTTATAAAATTATTGAAAATCAATGCATTTTTTGACTTCGAATTACCAAAAATCACACTTCTGTCACTCTAAATCTATCAGTTTGAATTGCCCGCCAAAGCCCTGAAGTCTACATGGATCATGTGACGATGAAGCGTTCTGATCCAATTCCGATTTTTTCTACCCATGTGGCACATATCAGATATTACCCATGAATGTGTAAGCAGGAAAAAAGCACATAGATTCTGATATTTTCAGATTGGTTTCAGACCTCATTCGTATGTGGAAATAAATCTGATATCAATCGGATATGTGCATTTGCGTCTGCCATGTAAGCAGACAAATCGGTTATTCACCTCTCAAGAAGGGGACGGTGGTGAATGACGTCAACTCAGATGGACACCAACCACAATTACATGACACTTTTCAACGGTGCGATGGAAGACGAAGGCTCAAACCAATGGAGTTATACAAAAGCTACTCCTTTGTTTTGAATAGGTCTCTAGCGGACAGAAAAAGTTACATATTGCACCTTTAAATGTATGTCCATGAAAAGAAAGGGCCAAAAGTTGAATTGAAAGGATGTTTTACTTTATGTATTAAAGTTCAGTAACATAGTTACATGGTTGTGAACGCATTTGTCAAGTATTTGGGTACAATATTCAATATTCAGCAAACTTGCACCAAAGCAGTGAAAATTATAAGTTCCAAAACTTTTTTTTTATTGAACAATATCAATATACAAACTCATCCAAAGCAGTTTTATAGAACATAAAGAGGTTTTTGTTGTTGTTGTTTTTTTACTTCAGAAGGATGAAGAGACAGATTCAAAGGATCAAAACAAGAAACAAGGTACACTTTGTATTTTCAAACACAATAAATTACTGTTAATAGATGGGGACAATGACACCATTTTATAGCACTTATAATGGATTTTGGATGATAAACATAAAAGCTTCATCAACCCAGAACTGTCCTTTTTAGATTAGACAGCTCAGAGTTTATTGTGAGTATAGTGTACTATACTGACATTATTATTATACAGTACCTACTGCAAATTTCAAACACATTATTCTTCATTAATGCATGTTCATATGTTAATGATTCTACATGGTTTTCATCTGACTGACAATTTCACTCTAAATTCACATCATACATAAAATATTCACAAACATTTGAGTCACATTTTGAAAACCTCCTATTCTCTTAAAGGAAACAGTAGGTAACCACTGAATGTGTTGTGATTATTCTGATTATCTGATATCCGCCTGTTAGAAAAAAGTCTTACATAGACAACATCTCCAACCTCCAGGAGCAACACAACTCCTTTAGAGGAGTTTACCACATTCTGAGCCTGATGAGCATGTGCCATAACTACAAGCTGTCCATTCTTAATAATACCTATAGTTGATGGAGTTGATTGACTAGCTGGACCATATAAAGAGATATGGAACATGTACGCTCCTTTCAGTGGGGCTGTGAAAATACCTAAAGTGAATGACAAGAGATACAGAAAAGAATCAGTTTGCTGTATGATCATTCAATTTCCAAGCACACTGTGTAATAGTTTTGAAAGATGGCAGATCATTTAATTCTCTTATATCACACAACCACAAAGAGGTTTGAATGGAATGAGAGGATTCTCATTATTATAAGTTTTATAACTCCATTTCATTGATAATTACCTGTAATTGGGTTGTAAGCATTTCCTATGTTTGTGATGACGTTCCTGTAGGTTAGTGTGATGTCAGTGGTAAAAGGACCAATATTTCCACTGCTAGATTGCATCAGTGCAGCTGAAAAGGCTATCTCTTTATCTGCAAGACAGATAATGAAATATATCAGCATTGTGATATATTACTACATTACTCTGAATGTATATACTGAAAAACTTCTCTCAACTAAACTGTCTCACCTCTATTGTCCTTTCTCAACTCCTCCACTTGACTCTGAGTAAGATTTGAGAGTGCTGTGAAGAAATATTCTGTTAGATGTAGTTTACTGTTAAACTAACACATGCATTGCATTGTTTGTTTGGTTTTTACTCTGGATCATTGATAAAACTGTGAATGTTTTGGTGACGTACCATCATTTTTCTTGTTCAGCTCTTCCAGGAGGAACATCTGTTGTTCTGCAGCTTTCTCAGCATCCCTCAGTCGCAACTCTAAGGCTTGGTTGTTTGCTTTCTGCTCTGTAATCATTGCGGTCAGTTCTCTCAGTGCTGCATGGATGTCAGGGAAGCACAGATGGCAGTTTTGCTGGCTGTCAGTTGAAGCTAGTTTCTGTCTTCCGTCCTCAGAGCTGAGCTGTTCACTGACCTCATTCTCACTGAGTCCTCCATCTACCTGCTGCTGTATGGAAAACAGAAAATCCCATCAGCAGCAGTATATATATTAAACCCTTCATTCTTCACTGATGCTTGTTTCCAGCTCTCACTTGGTTCTCTCTCACAACCTCTCAAGTTCTTTTTATAGTGTGCTGATTTACTGTGTTTTGTACATGCTTTATATTCCTTCAGATAAAAAAGTAGTTAATTGTTAATCTGGTAAAATAAAGGGATGTTCCGGGTTCAGTAGATGCTGAGACAACATCTGAGACAATGTTGATCACAACAGGAAATAATGGCTCATCTCTGTTTTAGCAAACCATGGCTCTTGAACCTTGGCCCTCTCAAACTAAGCCACATAACCTATTATTGTCAGCAAAGGTCGGAGACAGGAACACGAAGAATATGAAGAGGTTCAATATGCTTTAATGAGCTTCAAATAGCCATCCCATGACAGGTAAATGAACAGACACAAGTGTTAAACACTGTCAGACAAAAAGGTACGGTGCTGTCACTGGGGCTGAGGTAAAAAGGTACTAATATGTACCTTTAAGGTACAAATATGCACTTTTAAAGTACTAATAAGGTACTAATATGCACCATTTAGGGGTAAGTAAGGTACAAAGATGTACCTTTTCACTTTTGTACATTAGGGTACAGCCCCAGTGACAGCACCGTACCTTTTTTTCTGACAGTGAAGGGTTAGTTCACCCAAAAATGAAAATAATGTCATTTATTACTCACCCTCATGCCGTTCCACACCCGAAAGACCTTCATTAATCTTCGGAACGCAAATTAAGATATTTTTGTTGAAATCCAATGGCTCAGTGAGGCCTACATAGGGAGCAATGACATTTCCTCTCTCAAGATCCATTAATGTACTAAAAACATTTAAATCAGTTCACGTGAGTACAGTGGTTCAATATTCATATTATAAAGCGATGAGAATATTTTTGGTGCGCCAGAAATATAAAATAACGACTTATATAGTGATGGCTGATTTCAAAACACTGCTTCATAAAGCTTCGGACCGTATGAATCTTTTGTGTCGAATCAGCGGTTCAACTGAATACAAACTAAAAGTTCATGAAAGTTAAACAAATAAACAGAACCAAATAACCCAGACAACTAGATTTTAAATAACTTACCCAACTTAGCAAACAATTCCAGCAGTAAAGCTTTAGCTTACTGACTGATGCTGTCATCCAGGAGTCGCTTATAATGGCTGGGATTGAAATGCTTTGGCTTTCTGCACAAAATTAAGCTCTGGTGAAGGTCTTCCTTTACCAATTACTCCAGCTTTTCTTTAAAAGTTAATCTTGAAAACTAAATGTTTTACAATATTTTAATAAACAGTTCATAAACAAGTTAAATCAATTTAATGATATACATAAAAACAATGTAATTATTAAACTGATTTACAACTTTTAGGTGCAAGAATTGTCAGGATCCTGTCACTCGGGTCTGTCATGTTCATGGTTTGGTGACAGGATTCTGACATCTTTGTTGTTGTGCCATGTGCTCATGTGTGCCATGCACGGTTTGTTTTGACTGTGTTTGCCATTTGCACTTGTTCAGTTGCATTTATTGTGAGCACATGGAACTGTTTTTATTATTCCTTCGCCATGTGCTTTTGTCTTGCGTGTTTACTTCTGTTGAGCACATGGCACATTTATGGATTTGGCAGATGCTTTAATCCAAAGCAATTAAGATTACAGAATTCAATGTCATTAAATTCATTGACAACATGATACAGTGTTTACATGGTACAATAACTGTTTTTATTAGTGCTTGCCACAAATGTCATAATTTCAATTCAAAGACCTGCGATACGATTCCGATCTTGATTCAATATTGATTAATTTGGATAAATATCAGGTACAGTAGCTGTTCATTTTTCTGAAGAATAAAATCTCTCAACTAATGCTGTAAACATACAGGGAGCCCTGCCAACTGGTATTATTATTAAAGGTTAAAATTAACAACTCAAACTAATGTGTAAATCTGCTTTGTGTGCACAAATACTACATTTCACAATGCTGCCTAAACATCTTTGGTGATCGTTGCACAGGTGGGAGTCAGCAGCTTATATACAGTGACCTTGCATGGTGAAAATGAGACTGGTCCAATCAAGAGGTTGCAGGTCTTTATTGGTGTAATTAAAACTAGGGTTGGGTATTGTTTGAATTTTAACGATTCTGATTCTGCTTATCGATTCCGATTCTTATTGATTTCTAATTTCGATTCCAATAAGGTAAAAAAAAAAACTTAGATATCGCATTTATTCTAAGTCTTATTGCAAAACATTTCATTGTAGCTGAATACCATGAACAAAAATCAACAGACTAAAGAACACTTACTTAAGGAACGTTTGTCTATGTTTTAAAAAATACCATAGCAAAAACATCTAGCTTAACTAATATAAATTTCAAGCTTTATTAAAGACAAGTAAACACTTAGTAATTAAAAAGAACAATTAAACAACTAGCAATTGCACAAATACAACTGAACAATGATAGGATTTAAATAAACAGTGTTTTAAGATTTTCAGGTATTCAGGCACAGAAACTAATTAAATGTAAAATAATACTGCACTTAACATTAATAAATTATACATTACAAATATAGTTACAAAAGTTATTCAGTCAAGAACAGCGAGTGAATTTTCTCTTTATCTTTTGTTGTTTGATTGACATCATTATAGAGACGGCAGCAGGAATTTTAGGCTGCTGTCACTTTAAGAGCTGCACGGATCCAATATACTGTTACACATGCATTTTCTTTGTCAGTGGTTTATATTCACTTAAGACATAACCGACTGTGTTTACAAGAGTATTTTGACATTTTTGTGTATTTGTCCGTTCAAATGCAAAAAGGTGCGGAAGAGAACTCATTTCAGTATAGCGCACTATTCAGTATGAGAGGTGGCTTTCTGTGCTCGTGGTTTTCTTGTGCTTGAATGGTTTAAAAGTACATTAAAATCACTTTTTTGGTGTGCGCGCTTTGGATGTGCTGCACAGAAAACAGCACACAGGTTTTCTTGCACTTGAATGATTTAAAGTCATATTAAAATGCACACAAACAAATCGATAAGAGAAATTTACATTTTGATTTTAAAACAAGTATCCGATTCAAAAGCACAGCTTTCGAATCGCTCTCGTGATTCCTGACGTCATACGCCAACCAGTCTGTGCAGCACATTTGACGTGGGATTTACTTGGGCAGCGTGAGACAGAAACAGCCTGAAAAAAGGGGGTCTCATGCCAAATCCGTGACACTTTAGTTTGGGGTCCAATTCTCACTATTAACTAGTTACTTATAATTATGCATATTACTAGCATATTGGTTGTTTATTAGCACTTATAAAGCACATATTAATGCCTTATTCTGCATGACCTTATTCTATATCCCTTAATTCTACTCAATACCTAAACAACTACCTTACTATTAATAAGCAGTAATTAGGAGTTTATTGAGCAAAAGTCATAGTTATTAGTGAGAATTGGTCCCCAAAATAAAGTGTGACCATTATTATTATTTGTATAGAGCCTTTTACAATGCAGATTGTTGCACAGCTTTACAGAACACAAATAAGTTGGAAAAAATAAGGAAAAGAAAAATATTGTTTTATAGGGTGGTTCTGTAACTGGTCTTAGTTTTGTTTCACATGCAGAGTAGCCGGTCTAAAAGTACACTGCATGGAATCCTACCATTTGTATGTTTATGTCTATTTCTCATTCCCATTTTACTCTTTCCTTGACATTGCTGTGTATTTGGAATCTAGTCATATTGTAAAAAAAAAATCACTAGTGGTTTACAGTATTTACAGTAGTAAATCTAAGTTAATAATTAAATGTAGGAGAAGGTGCATTATTCTGTACGTGTGATAACATGAAGATTGTGCTTTTTATTTGTTTTTCTTAATTATAGGTGCCACCAGGGTGTGTAAACCACAATAAAGTGTAAAGTGGTAAATCAATAATGAAAGTATATTTTCCTTTCACGTGCACATAAAAATTACATGCAGGCTGTTAAACAGTCCTGCAGTAAAATCTTCAAATCAGACCCTGAACACATAAAATTATTAATTTATCACACAATGATTAACTCTGCAGATAAATCCATAGTTCATCATTTGTGGATTAGTTCACCAAAGGAACTGAAGAAAAAAAAAAAAGCGTGCTAAATGCTATTTTCCCTGTAATCATGGTCACTTTAAATGGAGAAAAGACGTGTGATAATTTCAAACTGAAAAACATTCAATTGAATGAGCATTTACTGTTAGTGCTCATGTCCAGAGGAAAAATGTATTGCTCAGTGGTTGTTTTTCCTAAGCTCAGGAGACTTAGTTGTGATTCTCATATATTTCTCTTTTTAGTATCAACAGCATTTTATTAAATAGTTATAATAGTGTGCTGTCGTGCCATAGCTCACCTGTCACCCAGCAAACATGAGAAGCATCTGCCGAATATTTTTCCTATTATTCGGTAGAATTCATTATTGGTTTTAAAGCCATTATCCGTGCTTTTCTAAAGAAGGAAACACATCCCTACTTTGCAGGACTCTCCAGGAGCAGGGTTGGAGATCCCTAATTTAAACTTTGTATTTTATCATTTGTAGAGATGAAAGAAAAACAAAACACAAGTTTTGTAATTTTGAAAAGGATTTATCAACTGATGGTTCTTTTTGATTACATTGATCTACTTTGAGCATGTAAAAATAAGGTTCTTTTTTAAAATCAAAAATGCCAAGAGGTTAGAAGGCCTGAATCTATCAAAAAACACCCCCTTTTCTTATACTTACTTTTCTGTTTCTTTCTACTTTTTTTTTTTTAAACCAGTCGTGATCTAAAATGTCCTGTAAAGTGATCCATGAAATTTGTAAACAGATTGTGTATGTATTTTGATATGTAGTTTGTGCAAGGTGATGTTACCATTAAATATATTGCATTAATCCATTCGTTGAGCGCTTGACTTTTAAATTAATTATCTTTCAACAATTGTAATAGTGCTACACTAAAAGTGACATTGTTACAGAATGAAATTGAAGTAGAAAAAGATCAGCTGCAGTTAAATGTTTATGACATTCACTTTTGAACTACCTTTGAACTGTATAAAAGCACTATAAGTTGAGCAGAGATCATCTACACAATGTATTTTGCAAGAATTTTCAACTAGGCATTTAGGCATCAACACTCATCATATAAACCTTAACTATCGTGACAAAAAATATCCAGATAAACAGAACAACTCTAAATATCACAAAACAATCTACTACAAAGTCACAACATCATCAGCAAAAGTAAATAGCAGGAATATAAGAAAATAATAGGACAATTCAGCTGCATAATTCATGCCTCAATGCATGCTGGCATGCGTTGCCGCTTTTTATTGATCGTCACCATTGTTGAGTTTCATATGCTATTGAGTTCTGTGTGTGTTTAAATAACAGAGTAGTTCAAAACTTTATATGCATAGCATATTTTTAAAATCCTTTGGAATATGTGATTAGCGTAATTTAATACCAGAAACAACTTAAAGGGGACCTATAATGCCTCTTTTCACAAGATGTAATATAAGTCTCTGGTGTCCTCAGAATGTGTCTGTGAAGTTTCAGCTCAAAATACCCCACAGATCATTTATTATAGCTTGTCAAATTTGCCCCTATTTGGGTGTGAGCAAAAACACACTGTTTTTGTCTGTGTCCCTTTAAATGCAAATGAGCAGCTGCTCCCGGCCCACTTTCCAGAAGAGGGCGGAGCTTTAACAGCTCGCACTTCGGTTGCTCAACAACAACAAAGGTGGAGAATCTCACACAGCCAAAATGAGGATTGTCAGTAACGGCGTTCAGCCTTACATTGTTCAAACCGGAGTCGACACTGATGGAGAGACTCAGGAAGAAGTTACAACTCATAGAATGCAACTGGACGTTTCTGAATGGTTAGTGGATAAATTTATGTAGTTGCTGTGGAGTTGATTCAACTCATCAACTACCATGTGCCGTCATGTTAATCTTTTGTGCAAATCCTGTGTTGAATTGACCCTTGTTTGTGAATCAGTCCGGTGTAAAATGACGACATGGCAACAACACTCTACTACAACAACTCTTCCTCTTCTAAGAAGCTCATTGTAGTCCCTACCAGCCGTTTATTGTAGTCCTTAAAGGATTAGTTCACTTTCAAATAAAATTTTCCTGATAATTTACTCACCCCCATGTCATCCAAGATGTTCATGTCTTTCTTTCTTCAGTCGAAAAGAAATTAAGGTTTTTAAGGAAAACATTCCAGGATTATTCTCCTTATAATGGACTTCAATGGCCTCCAAACGGTTGAAGGTCAAAATGACAGTTTCAGTGCAGCTTCAAAGGGCTTTAAACGATACCAGACAAGGAATAAGGGTCTTATCTAGCGAAACGATCGGCCATTTTTGAAAAAAAATTGTAAATGTATATGCTTTATATAAACAAATGATCGCCTTCCAAGTGCTTCTGCCAAAACCATTCTCTTATTCTTCAAAAAGCTTACGCTGTATGTCCGTAGTATAGAATAGGGAAGGCGTAGGACATACAGCGTAAGGGTTTTGAAGAATACGAAAAAAAAAAACATGGTTCACATGCACCTCTGAATTCAAATACTGTGCTGAACTGATGCTTCTCTTAATCCATGTGAGGTCAACCCTCAAGCAGCTAAACTCTCAGGAAACAATACAGAACTGAAATTTTTTGTTTGTTCACGTGAAAAATATGTTTTTCTTAAGATAACAGTGCAACATCATAAGACAAAACACCCTCAAAGATGTTTTGTCCTAGACAAGGTGGCAAACCACATTAAAGTCTTTCAACGAATTGAATACTGACTTGAATTTTACTCCTTCCATGTCTAGTGCATCTTCAGTCTGGATGTGATCAACAGCTGAATTGTAGCTCTCAATGGTGCGTTCTGGTCCACACAAATTAGGATCGTCACCCTGAAATTCAGATCGGGTTATTAGACAGTATCAACAGAAATGTTATGCACGGCTGAAATTTTCAGAGAAGCCACCAATGCAGTGAGATCCCAGATTATCTCCAGCAATACAATACAAGGTTCCTTAGGTACTGTTTCATCTGATACTTCAATCCCGTTCTTCTCCAATTCCTTTAAGTCTGCTAGTAAAACAAGAGAACATGTTAGCATGCCCAACTTTCTCTCTGCACAATAAAACAAGTGACATGTGGTTTGTGTCAGACCGCACATGAAGTGGCAAATTAGCAACAAATATAAATAAACGGCTAATACTTTTTCTCGTCTTTGCCGAGCCTAAAGGGTTAACAGCGACATTCTGTTAGTCACCGATGCTCTGGAGACTTTTTTGGTGAACTGTTACCTCAGGGAGGGACGCCGTAATGAAAAATTTTTGTGCCTTCTGTAGGCGTGCCCTCTTAAAACTCTGGGTTTGGATCTATTCGGAGAACAGAACAGTCTTTGAGTGTCCAAACAAACACAAAAATCTCAGTAATTACTGTTTGTCACAAAAATTTGTGTTTGGAGTTGTGTGTAATATTGGTGACTTTCTTTCAGTTGTACCTTTTTTTTGTGCTTTTTCTGTTTCTTTCTCTGTTTCCTCTTTGGCTCCTCCTACTCAGTCTGCCAGGCAGGTAGCTGATTGGCCCCAGCTGTACCCACTTTCCAGTTAAGAGTGAGCCAGCATAAAAGCAGAGCAGCAGCTACCAGAGTTTGAGAAAATGTTCCCCCAAGAGCTTTCTCTAGAGTGCTGTCTCTGTCCTGCTTAGCCTGTTGCTGCAGTTTACAATTTTGGTTGTTGAGCTGCTTAATATTCTACTCTGGTATTGTAGTATTTTTGATTTGTTTGTTGTGAGTTTCTCCAACATTTACTTTTACAGTTTAGGTGTGGAGCTTCATACTACCCCTCATCTTTATCAGTTTTGTTTATATTTTTTGGTTTACAGCTGCTGCTGTTAACATCAAGTTTAGCAGTTACTTTAATATTCACTTGTTTTGTTTGTTTTATTTGGAAGCTGTAGGGAGGTGGGTGCCATTTTTGTTGAACCCTGTTTTCTCCAGTTTTGGATTTTGTTATTTTCTTTTCTTCGTTAGTTTAGTTTAAACTAGGTTTAAACTACTTGGATTGCTTTTTTGTTTATTATTTTGGCCTTGCCCTCTCCTGACGCTATTGCTTCCATTTTCTTTTCTTTTTATTTTATTACAATACCTTTTGTATTTGTTCCACGAGCTGTGAAATAAAAATCTTTATGGTAACTTGTTGCTTGTGGTGAAGTGGCAGGACTCAGACCAACGCTTTTTAAAATACTTTTGTTATTTTACCCCTAGACTCACGCAGGATGTAACATCTGTCTTATAATGTATGAGTTAAATATGTTTTTCTATGCTTTGGTGTTTTTCTCATGGCTTTGTCTTTGTCTGAATTTTATCTAATGGTTATTCATTTTTGTATAACACATTGGTCAATGGCAGTTGTTTTTAATTGTACTTTATAAATAAATTGAAATTGAATTGACATTACTAACACCTGAAATGACAAACGCACTCAATTTGATGATTGAGAAAAGAATGTGGTGTGCCAGAAAAAAATGAGTACTTATTTGCTTTACCAGCAGCCTGATTTATTACAGAGGACATCAAAGTCTCAGAAAGCTTGCAGATGAATGTGGTACGACAAAACCTAATTATTTACAACCAAAAAAATTGATCAGCTTGCTGATTTCTTGAGACACGACTATATCGGTGCAAAGACAATTCTACCGGCTGTCTGAGCCCACCATACAAAGTGCAAAGATTTCCAACCTACTTCTTGCACTGAAACAAGAAAAGCTGCATGATCTACAAGGAAAATCTCTAGATGAAATTGGATGCATTTAAGTTCTTCCAATTTCTGGAGAACTATCTTAGTCAATGTTCTTGACTAAGGCTAGAATAATTCTGCATTATGTTAAAAATAATGCTGCCACCTCCTTAAGTGATCTGGCTGCTTTTTCTGCATTTTCATCAAGATGTTTGTGAGATGAGTTGTAATATAGGTTGTTTGTCATATTTCATGGTGCTTAAAACACAGTGTGATATGTACTCTGACCACTTTGCCATTGTCTCATAGCTGAAGACAAGGACATAATTAAATCTTTCCAGAAGCTTTATTGAGCAATGTCATTTTAACAGGGAGTTTCAATTTTTCAGTGCAAGGCTTGGAGTTTTGTATTTGTTCTAATTCTTGTCAAATCATGCCGTTTCTTTTACTGCCTCAATCACATTTATGAAATTTCCTGGTTTTACAGCATCCTCTAAAGTTAGGATTGGAGACTTTTTGTGCATGGTCTGTAGGAATATTTCAAGCTGACTGGTTTTGGCAGATATAGTCATGTTTTGAAGAGTCATGTCCATTTTTGTTGTAAAGGGATTTAGCAAACTGTAGAAAGCAAAAATCATTGTGAGCTACGCTTGCAATGTCATCGTCATGCATGTGGTTTAACATCTTAAGCACTCCATCTTCAACAGTGCTCAAACATGCTGACTTAACCACTGCTGCTAGGCTAGGTACTTTTTTTCTGTATTCATGTTCCTCTGGCTTAGAGGAGCACCTTTTCATATTTATTTATGGTCTGTTATTAGCTATTCGCTTAGCCAGCTATTTTTTTTTTTTTTTCCAAAACTTCACAGATATGTAGTAAGTTCCCTTTCAGTCGGTCACGTTCGACGTACGTCAGTAGTGACCGACGAATTGGGATATCGCTAGAGAGCCCTATCAGCTTCGAGTGAACTACAACAAGCCAATGAAGTTGGCGTGCGATATTTGCATAATGCGCACCGCCCCCGCCAGGTGGTATAAATAGGGAAGCAGATGCAATCGCACTCTGTCTTTTGCTTCGGAGCCAACCTGTGTGTTCCTGCTATTAGTCTGAGAGTGACTTCGCAAGCCTTTGAAGAACTTTTGTTCTACAGTGCTGGCTTTATGGCACCTTACAGCGAGGCCGCGAGCTTTCCCAGAGTGAGCTTCTTGAGCTGTTATACAGCTTTCAACTGCTGTTTTCACAGCATTATTTGCCCCGTTTGGTTTGCGATTTGGGCCGGTTCCTCTGTGTCTGTGACTCAGGGAGTGAAAAGTGTACCTGCAGTCACATCGCGGCTGTTCCCTGTGTGCTTCGGCACAAAGAACAAGAGCTTCTAAAGAGCTTCACAGACAGACACTGCGTCTTTTTCAAGACGTCATTCTGTCTGTGCGTTTCTGGAGGCGGTCGTTTCCTATCCTCACTGGACGGCCACAATCACTTTCTCTCATGTCTGCTTAGCGTGCTGAGACTGTGTTTGTGGGTGGTTCATGTTCTCTTGTAAAAAGAGAGCACGCCACGTCGGCGCGTTGTTCATCTTGCCTTTCTCATAAGGGCTTGAGCGCTCAGCGCGCCGTGTGCCGTCGAGCTGCCGGCTGACAGCGCGGCGTTGCCATGGCAACCCAGCGCGTTGTTCGGCGCTCTAGATGCATGGTCGAGACTCGAGTGCCTCAAATGAGGTGGAGTCCCTCACCTATTCCCGATCTAGTTTCTCTTTCTGAATCAGAAAAGTAC
The DNA here is from genome assembly GCA_037950665.1 of Hypophthalmichthys nobilis. Taxonomy (NCBI): domain Eukaryota; kingdom Metazoa; phylum Chordata; class Actinopteri; order Cypriniformes; family Xenocyprididae; genus Hypophthalmichthys; species Hypophthalmichthys nobilis. The sequence goes on from CM075489.1 coordinate 24,731,200, forward strand.
TACTTTTGGTGAATAAGCCAGGGTGACCAGAGGATCACAGTGGGGCAATACCCGCCGAGCCAATCTCCGTGGGCCCCCACTCCTCTAATGCATCGCAAACATGTTGTGACTGTATGTACGTGGGTGGTTTATGTTTGGTAACAACATGGCCACGTCGGCGCTCAGCGCCGTGTCGTTCAGTTAGACGGCCACGTTCACTGTCCCACATGGCTGGTAGCTTCTGGGTGGATTGCTGGTCCTTCTCATGGGGGACCTAGCGTCTTAGTCAGGGCTCCAGCAGAGGATCAGATGTCGACTGCTACATTGGAGAGAGGGTTGTTGGGTTCTGGACATGAAGAGGAGGCTGAGCGTCCCACGGTTGTGATGTGCTCATGCTGAATCGGATTCAGAGTTAACGACCGTGCTTTCCCGGGCCCCTGGGGGTGTGGTGCGACGCGTGCTCGCCTTGCCCCGCCCCCTGTCTTTAGCCCCCGGACGTGCATGGAAAAACTTGGCAGTTTGGAAGCCTTTTCTGGTGCCAAATATGGAACGCCAAAAGGGTCATAATCTGCATTAAGTTTTTTCTCTCTCACTACCCTCTGTGGTGGGGTGGCAGTGCTACGGGCACACCACCTCTGCCCTGCATGGGTCTTGGCCCCCGGCAAGTCTGTGGAAGGCCAAAGCACTCATCGCATATGGGTAGTTCTGAGTCGGGTTGAGCTACGCATGATGTAAGTCATAGCGCAGGCCCCTGGCCAGACAATGTCCACCATGGTGGTCCAGAAACACCCCTGGCTAGCCTTGCAGAGGTGTGTCGTCGTCTGCACGCTTTCTCGATGCTCTCATCTCACAAGCTGGCCTAAAATCCAGCCCGCTCAGCCCACAGCCAAGCCAGTTGGCTAGCGAGAAGCGGTCCTGGAGAAATGGGTGACCTGGAGCTGAGGTAAACAGTTCTTCGGGAGACGATGCCCGCATCACTCCCTCCCGGAGGAGGGCCGGGTGGAGAATTTTGGTTTGTTCCACCGCTGGCTCTCCGAGTCCAGCGGTACCCACGAAGTAGAACTGTTTTCTAACTCTCCAGGTCCCAAGAGGTCGCGCTGGCAGTGCGCGAGGCCCCGCCTCGCCGCTCTCAGCCCCTCTCACTCGCCAGCAGGTCCCAGTGTGTTGGTTGAGGCCGCCTCCCATGTGCCGTCTCCCATTCACACTGCCACCTTGCAGAGTCTGACCCCACTACGGGCCGCTATGCCGTCCGAGTCGGGTCCCAGCACTCTACCTCGCTGCCCCACGCCCGGCACGTCTGTGGTGCATTTGGTCCCGCTGGCTCGGTGTCTGGAAGCCTGGCTAGCGCTTTCCAGCCCGTCCCACTGGCTCATTCGTACCATCAGACTCGGTTATGCGATTCAGTTCGCCCGGCGTCCCCGGTGTTCAGGGTGTCCATTACACTCATGTGTCCCAGGACAATGCACCTGTTCTCCGGGCGGAGATTGCTGTCCTCCTGGCGAAGGATGCAGTCAAGCCGGTCCCTCCAGCCGATATGGAGTCAGGGTTCTCCAGCCCCTACTTCATTGTACCCAAGAAGGGCGGTGGGTTACAGCCAATCCTGGATCTGCGTGTCCTGAATCGGTCCCTTCTCAGGCTGCCATTCAAGATGCTTACGCAGAAGTGCATTTTCGAATGCATCCGTCCCCAGGATTGGTTTGCAGCGATCGACCTGAAGGATGCGTACTCTCATGTCTCAATTCTGCCTTGTCACAGACCCTTCTACGGTTTGCGTTCGAGGGTTGGGCATATCAGTACAAAGTCCTACCCTTCGGCTGGCCCTGTCGCGCGTCTTCACGAAGGTTGCGGAGGCGGCCATTGTTCCGCTCAAGGAACAGGGCGTTCGCATCCTCAACTACCTCGACGACTGGCTCATCCTGGCCAGCTCGCGAGAGCAGTTGTGCGAACACAGGGACATGGTGTTAGCTCACCTCAGTCAGTTGGGTCTTCGGGTCAACTGGGATAAGAGCAAACTCTCCCCCGGGCAGAGGATCTCTTATCTCAGTATGGAACTGGATTCGGTCGCCCGGACCGCGCGCCTCACCGAGGAGCGCGTCCAGTCAGTGTTGACCTGCCTGAGTACGCTCAAGCGCAGGACAGCGGCCCCACTGAAACTCTTTCAGAGGCTCCTGGGGCATATGGCATCCGCAGCCGCAGTCAAGCCGCTCGGATTGCTTCATATGAGGCCGCTTCAACACTGGCTCTGCGGCCGGGTCCCGAGATGGGCGTGGCAGCACGGTACGTTCCGTATCCCCGTGACACCGAACTGCCGTCGCACCCTCACCAAGTGGTCGGACCCTTCGTTCCTGCGGGCTGGAGTTCCCCTTGAACAAGTGTCCAGGCATGCTGTGTCCGCACAGATGCCTCCGCCACGGGGTGGGGAGCCACGTACAACGGGCATGCAGCGTCGGGTCTGTGGACGGGGCCCCAACTGCATTGGCATATCAATTGCCTCGAGTTGCTAGCAGTACGTCTTGCACTGGGCCGCTTCCAGAAGCTGTTGTCAGACAAGCACGTACTGGTCCGTTCGGACAGCACTGCGGCCGTTGCGTACATCAACCATCAGGGTGGTCTACGCTCCCGCCGTATGTCGCAACTCGCCCGCCATCTCTTGCTATGGAGTCAGAAGCATCTGAGGTCGCCGTGCCATTCCACGCCCCAGGCGTGCTCAACCGTGCAGCCGACGAGCTCTCACGGCAGCCTCCGCTTCGGGCGAATGGAGACTCCATCCCCAGGTGGTCCAGCTGATCTGGCAGCGCTTGGCGAGGCACAGGTAGATCTGTTCGCCTCCCGGAGACTGCCCACTGCCAGTTGTTCTATTCCCTGACCGGCGGCACGCTCGGCACGGATGCCCTGGCAATCAGCTGGCCCGGGGCCCTACGCAAATATGCGTTTCCCAGTGAGCCTTCTCGCACAACTCCTGTGCAAAGTAAGGGAGGACGAGGAGCAGGTCTTGTTAGTGGCTCCATACTGGCCCACTCGGACCTGGTTCTCGGACCTCACGCTCCTCGCGACAGCACCTCCCTGGCCCATTCCTCTGAGGAAGGACCTCCTGACTCAGAGGCAGGGCACCCTCTGGCACCGCGTCCCGACCTGTGGAAACTCCATGTGTGGTCCCTGGGACGGGACGCGGAGGTTCTGAGTGATCTCCATAGCGGTCGCAGACACTATCACTTCCGCTAGAGCTCCTTCTACGAGGAACCTCTATGCGCTGAAGTGGAACCTGTTCGTCGAATGGTGTTCCTCTCAACCAGAGCGAGAGGACCCCCGATCATGTTCGGTCAGAACCGTGCTTTCCTTTCTGCAAGAGGGCCTGGAGCGAAGGCTGTCTCCCTCCACCCTCAAGGTGTATGTTGCCGCTATCGCCGCACATCACTATGCAGTTGATGGTGAATCGCTAGGGAAGCACGATCTGATCGTCAGGTTCTTGAGGGGGGCGAGGAGACTGAATCCTCCCCGGGCCCCCTCTGTACCCTCTTGGGATCTGACCCTGGTTCTTACATCTCTCCAGGGTCGTCCCTTCGAGCCTTTGCAATCAGTCGAGTTAAAAGTACTGTCCCTAAAGACCGTCCTCCTGGTTGCATTGGCCTCGCTCAAGAGGGTAGGGGACCTGCATGCATTTTCGGTTGACGAATCGTGCCTGGAATTCGGGCCCGGTGACTCTCACGTTATCCTGAGACCCCGGCCGGATATGTGCCCAAGGTTCCTACCACTCCCTTTCGAGATCAGGTAGTGAACCTGCAAGCGCTGCCTTCGGAGGAGGCAGACCCAGCCCTAGCTTTGCTCTGTCCCGTCCGCGCTCTGCGCCTGTACGTGGACAGAACGCGGCTTCAGGACCTCAGACCAGCTCTTTGTCTGTTACGGAGGCCAGCAGAAGGGAAAGGCTGTCTCCAAGCAGAGGATGGCCCACTGGATAGTGGACGCCATCGCCCTGGCGTATGAGTCCCAGGGTGTGCCTTGCCCGTTCAGGTTGAGAGCCCACTCCACCAGAGGAGTGGCCTCTTCCTGGGCGCTGGCGCCTGGCGCCTCGCTGACAGATATCTGTAGAGCTGCGGGCTGGGCGACACCTAACACGTTCGCTAGATTCTATAGCCTTCGTGTAGAACCGGTATCTTCCGTGTACTCGCTTCCACCAGCCGGTGAGACCAAGAGCCCGTTCTAGTGTCGGCTTGCAATGCCACTCCCGCCCCTGGGCCGGATACGTGCATCCTTTTACTCCAGTCGAGTTCCCGCTTGGCGAACCCTGTCGAGTTCCTCCGCCTCCCCTTCGGCTCGGACATTGCGGAGTGTCTGATGCCAGGCCAAACCTCCGTCACTGGCGCTGACGTTTGGCTGGGTTCCACATGTCGTGACCCCTCCACGTGAGTGGTCCCATGTGTATTTGTCCACAGTCAACTCCCTACGGCGAGCCCGTGTCTTTCCCTTAGCAGAGCCAGCTCTGCTGTCACCTGTCAGATGAGTCTCCCCTACCCAGGTGGAGCCATCCCAGGGACTCCATATGCGTGCTGCCCACGGCCAGTCCATATGTGTACTCTCCACGTAAATTCCTCCCCTACGGGTGGGTAGTGGTTTCCGCAGCGTCCCCTACGGGTTCGCTTCCCCAGTGTAGTCTAGTTTACTTAGTGGGTTTATCGGAACAGCAGTAGACTCTCTCAGCGTAAGCTCGCCCCCTTCCCCGTCCCACTGGTGCGCCGGGTGGCTAGAGCTTGCGCTGGGCACTGGAAGGGGTTCATACTGTGGCGCTTTATTTGGGATCCCAATTCGTCGGTCACTACTGACGTACGTCGAACGTGACCGACTGAAAGGGAACGTCTCGGTTACGTATGTAACCCTCGTTCCCTGAAGGAGGGAACGGAGACGTACGTCCCGTCGCCACAGTTGCTGTACCCTCGCTGTAGTGCAGACTAGGTTGTCTCCTCAGCGAAAAACAGAGTGCGATTGCATCTGCTTCCCTATTTATACCACCTGGCGGGGGCGGTGCGCATTATGCAAATATCGCACGCCAACTTCATTGGCTTGTTGTAGTTCACTCGAAGCTGATAGGGCTCTCTAGCGATATCCCAATTCGTCGGTCACTACTGACGTACGTCTCCGTTCCCTCCTTCAGGGAACGAGGGTTACATACGTAACCGAGACGTTTTCCTGTATCAAAGTTTCTCACAACTTCTTCGTACTTCTTGAGCCTGCACTGAGACTAAGAGCTATTGCTATGTCAGCATCCTCTTTAAGTGAGTTTTGAGGTGGCTAGCTATTTTGAAATTAGCTTTCTTGGTAACAAAGCAAAAAATGTCGTTTTGATACAGATATTTGTGTCTGAATTTTTGACTGTTGGTTTTTCATTGGCAGATTGGTGTCACCTATATATAAGTACTATATCCACTTAACCAGTAGTTGATTTTTTATCAACCAGAAATTTTATATGTTGTGTACTGGTTTATTGTCTTCTGTATCAGTTTCTGAGAACATATTCTTGATCACATTTGTCATCTGATTCTTCCTCTTGTTTCAGATTCTTGCTGATTAAAATACAACAAAATAATAACAAAACATAAGCCATACATAATAGTAAGGACTACATGACAACTGACATGAATTGAACTTAACCACATTCAAGTTTTGATTAAATAAAAATGCACAAAGCTCCAAACGGCTGCGTGTGGGCTCCTCAGGGGGAGACCAATGAAGACCGAGCTCCTCGACTGCTCTGGAGAGAATGCAGAAGAGATCGGCGTCCATCCCAGCTCTGGCATTGATGGGCTCTAAAGACGGTAAGGAGGCGGGGTCTTCAGCAGGGCCCGCCCACTCCTCCGTATCGGAAGCCGCTAGAGACATGCTGTTATCTAGAGGATCCTCTTCTGAGCCGCCAAAGGAGACCATGCCACTCGCACTGGCAGAGGGACACTGGTCTGGGCGGGCAAAAAGGACAGGCGATGACACTCTACGTGGAGAGAATGAAGGACCCCGTGGGGCTTGAGCCAACGTAAGCTCACCCGAATCCAAGTGCTGAGTTCTCCTGCCCCGCTGTTTTTTCCTTGCAGGCTCCTGGAAGGAAGAAAACGGGAGGCGTTGTCGCTCTCTGAAAAGAAAGCTATCAACTCATGCTCTCGCAGTGAGAGCATTTGTCTCAGTGAGTGCAGCATTGGTGTGGGATTTCCCCAGGCATGAGACGCACTCACCGTGCCCGTCATCGAGGTGCAGGGGTGCTCTGCACGAGCCACAGCAGTGGCGCGACATTTGCAACAACGCCACTGCTCTTTTAGAGAAATTTAGCTCTTTTACAAATTGTCTCTTTTAGACGCTCGCCGGATGGTGGCAGGGGAAGCGCTGATCAGTTTGCTTGCAGGTGTCCAGGTGGCTTATGAGCACCGAGCTGAAGTAGGCCGGCGAGTCTCAGCTGAATCCGCTGTGAGGCATGTCAACGGCGAGCAGGCGTCAGTAGTCTCGGTGTCAGCGAAGAGAAGATCGTCGTTGCTGAAAGAGAATTGATCTGAGGATCCTATGCCAGAATGCCTGCTTATATAGCCAGATGCCCCACCCCTTTTGGCGGGCTTTCTTGCCATTGGTTCGTTTATTTCTCCTGCACGAACCAATGGCCGAACAGTTTCGAGGAAATCACTGAACATGGAAAACATACGCTTGTTTTTTTCCCCACGCTTATTTAGACCAAAAGGGTGAACCTTTCTTTTTCATTGATAAGACTTGATGTCATTGAACATCCCCAACAATGTGTTTTCAACACTTTTGTACAAATTCAGCTAACTTTCCTGGTAAAAGGCTGTAAAGTACAGCTCTTCAATTGGAACAAGCTGGGCCACAGCATTCTGAGAGACATCTTTCCTTTGAAATGCTTTGGTCATTGTTGCTCCCCATCTTGTCAGCTTCAGAAGCCTTTTATAACGTCGTATAACATCATAAACATTGTTAGCTGAAAAACAAACATCAAAACAGATTTGAATACTTTACTAACAGAGATACCTGTACTTTTTAAGGTATACTTGCTTAAGTGCAACGTTACCAGGTGTTGTCCATGGCAGTGGTGCTGAATTGGTTGATATCGATGGCTCGAGAATCGATAATTCACTCTATGCAGGGGCTGCTTCACTGCATTATGTGAGAAAGCGGTGTTCTTTAAAAAAGAAACACTTCAGCTAGAGTGGTCCAGACCAACCTTATGAAGAATGACTTACAGAAGGTATACTTATCTAAGAATGTTTCAGGTAACGCGTATTAACTTTAAGGTACAGCCTAAGGTATAAATTAAGAACAATATAGCGTTAAGAAGGTTTTGTGAAACCCAGCCCAGTTTGTAAGCCTGAGAATGAGGCTCTATGAACTTGAAGCCTGAGAAAGAGGCTCTTTTTAGAAATTGTAACCAAATAACATGCCTGGAACAAGGCCAGTAAATTGATTATCTTTAGTTTCAACCTAAATTTGGTTCTGTAAGTCTCATCTCCAAAACCATCACGATGACGAGAATCAAGAAAAAGTATCTCTAGAATTTAATTGTAAACTGTTTTATACAGAGTTTATCAAACTCTTACTTTTCAATCTGTAGTATGTCCTCAGTCTTGACACATTGAGCCTCTGGCAAGTTGACACTTTCACAACAGTGGCTACCCCTTAGGAAGAGATGCTGGCCACAGTATTATGGTTCTTGGCGCTGACTTGTAAATGTGTCTCCTGTCCGTCGTTTCTAGGGCGTCACGTGAGAGCAGAACATCATTACCGGCCTGAACTGAACATACTCGCACAAACTTGCATAGATCAAATTCATGATGTATTTGACACCATAAACTAAAGCTCTATACAATCACACTATAATTGTGTTTGTAATGATTTTTTTAGAGTATTAAACAAAAATATTGTTATTCAAAAAGCTGTTGCACAAAATTTAACACTGACAAGGTTGGATTAATGGTTGTCCTGAGCTGTGCCATTTCTCGGACAGCATACATTCCACCTGAGGGACCACTACTCCAATGTTCTGCTCCTCCAGTGGGTAAGTGCTGTCTTGCACCAAAATGTTGAGGTCCTAGGTTAAAAAAAATACGCAAACACTATATAGACATTGTGTTATGCTTTAAAAAAAAACATAACATTGATACGTCTATGTTAGATGAAACACTGACTGGATTCTGTGCAAGTCCTATTTCCCACAGCAGGGGGGAAGATCTTGCTCTGTACGGATGGAATGGTCATTCCACGGTCTAATGTCTCTTTGGAGGCATGGAAGCTCAACAGGCAGCTTCAACTTGAGAAGAAAAAAATAATTATGTGACTTATCTCTTCTATAATTAAATGAAATTGAGGGGAAATTCAAACAAAGCTACAAAAAGAAAATCAAGCAAAGCATTAACATAAGGTTTGGAATATAATATAATTGTTTAGATAACTGTCTCTTAAAACCCTGTCCATTTCATTGTCATCAAAAACTGCCTCATTGCCCCAGTCCTCCTCCACAATCATCCTTGGTGGCCTCTCTCTCTTCAGGCAGGCAATGTTATGGAGCACAACACAAGCAACAGTAATGTCACATGTCCTTTGTGGAGTCACTCGGAGGTGGTTCAGGCACTGGAACCTTGATTTGATGAGACCAAATGTCATCTCTATAAAAGCTCTTGTGCGTGCATGGGCAATGTTGTAGTTGCACTGTGCATCTGTCTGGGGCTGCTCTTGATAGGGTGTCAAGAGATAAAGCAGGCAGGCATATCCCTTATCTCCCAGCAAAACTCCTGAATTCACCTGGATAGAGTAAAAATAATCTGTTTTTTTTTTTTTGTAATTACAAATTGGTGAAGGTGTTTTAAAGCTGTACTTTTTGCATGAATAACCTACCTTTGTGCCAGTTGCTGGGAAAGAGAAGCGGCCCAAAAGATTGGTTTCAGTCAGGCCTTCTTTCCTCTACATTAGTGATGACACATTCTACATCACAAATCATCTAAAAAAATAATAATACTGTAGGTCACTACTACACTGCAATTATGTATGCATAACAAAACATTTCTATAAAGAAGGATGTGTATAGCTAAATTTTAATTCTGGAGAAAACTGTTGAATTACATCTATTCTAAGAAAAGATTTTTAGTTCAGTGTAATTCAAGATCATCTCAGTGGGACTGTACCTGCACATTGATCATGATCATGGTGTAGCACAGATTCACAAGGGTTTATCATTTTAAATTGACACTGTTGGCATTTTGAAAAGCGCAACCATGTTACGACACACTGTCTCAATATGCAAAAGTGTGATGTTTGTATATGTATATGCAAACTGGTTTTCTCCATGGAAAGAGAAAATTAACAAAACTGCAACTACTATAGAGTTAAACAGACTAAATGTAGGCTAAATGTAAAGGTAAGTGATTGTATTGGCATCTTTCCCCGGTTGAAACATTGATTGAGAAACTACAGTAGTCAACGTTTGAAGTGGATCAAAAAAGTTCATCAAAGTTGTCCTAAGAAGAAGGTTTTAGGACAACTTTGAACTTTTTTGATCCACTTCAAATGTTGACTATTGTATATGAGACATAATTTCCGTAAATTGTACTGTATCTTTCAACATACCTTCTGATGTTCATTCATGTTTTTTTTTTTTTTTTTTTTTGCTGTATCTAGTTATAAACCAGAAGAGATTATCAGTTTTTGTGAGCTTGATTCACACTGCTGCTTAAAATGAGGCGCCACAGCGATTAGAGAATTTTATAAAAAATGACAGAATTTGAATGCTTAGACTTTGTTTCATATTCAAAGTAACAAATCATAAAGCTTATAGCGATTATGGCAGACGCCCATCGGAAGTGCCTATTTTGGCCTTCACTTAGATATTTTCCTTTCATCTTTAATAACTGTAGTTCAGTTCTAAAAAAGTCTAATAGTAATAATAATTCTATCAAAGTCTAATAGTTGAATCTGCAATGTGGCCCTCCATATGCCCTCCATTTTAGGAAAGCCATAAAACAACCCAGATCACAAACTAAATAAATAAATGAATAAACTTTAAAAAAAGAAAAAAAGATAAAATTCTGTAGTTCCTCTAATATTTAAGTTTTTGTGAATACTTAGCAACAGCTTCTGTCTCCATCTTCAGTTTTTTCAATAGTTAAAATACTTAATTAAATTGTCTATTACCTGTGCTCGTTTCATATTGAATATAAACTTAACCATATCCCACCTAAATAGCAGTAAAACTGTTTTGCAATACAACACATTAAGTACATTGTACCTAACATTTGTTTTTAACATTGGTACAAAGTAGTTGAACAAGTACTAAAATATTGTATAAAACACAAGACATTTGAATTTGTAGTACAAAATATTAAAATATATACAAAAATATATACAAATAGACTTAGCAGAGTTTAGCTTCAATCGTCATAAGCTTTTTTGAAAATGTGAAGATTATGAAGATATAATAAAAATAAATCTTCTATTGCTTCTTGGACAATCATAATTTTTAGACATTTTATACCTATTTTTAGATAATTTTAGACTCAAATGAACTTTATATGCCCACTTAAAATGAGAAAATCACTAACTTTTATGCGTTTCAATACTGACACAGTATGAACTCATATACTCTTTTTAACACTGTTTAATCATATTTGTCACTTCACCCAAACATTACTTTTTTCCTTTTAGACAAAGTCTCTCACTCTATAGTTCTAATATTTTCAGCACATCATAAAACAACATATATTTCACTAATACATTTAACTCAGAATTTCTGTCATCTCTTTTATTATTTGTATATATTTTCTATGCGAATTTCTATGCACTTTGTGATTTTAGACAGCAGCGTGTGAACAGGACTTTTATTTTGGTTTGTGATGTGACGTCATAAGGCTGCGTCGCGCTCCTGCATCTTTTGTGATTCGACTTAAAGGTTTGTGTTTTAAGCATTTAAAGTGTTTAAACCGACAGAAATAGTGCAATGGACTCTGAAGTTTTACAAGCGTTGCAAAATTAATTGTTTGTTATTGAATGCAACAACGTAATGCTTTATCAAACATTTATTAACTTTGTGTGAGCAAAATACAAGTAACAGAAAAGATGCGTCTCATTTCGCGCCCTATATCATGAGTCAGTTTATAGTAAACACGGTCAGTGGCGAGTAGTGATGAGAGAAACGGAGCTTTTCTAAACTCCGAGTCAATTGAACCAATTGCTTCACAAAATGATTCAGTGATTCGAAACGCTCGAATCACCGCTCGCTGACGTCACCTGCTGGTCAAAACAGTGTAAAAATGCAACGAGAACAACCAACAAATCACACATTTTTTCATGAATGTGTAATTAATTTTATCTACAAATAATTAAAAAACAAATATAAATAACAAATACTTAATTTAATATGTATTTTCAATATAACTTGTATTCGTTTATTAATTTTTAGTGCTGCTTTGAGTGTTTTTTGGCTAATCAGGTCAGTAAAGTGCATTATCTCTCAGTCTGACTGACTCATTTATCAGTGTGCTGATGAAGCTGAACTAGAGATGATTGAGACACACCCAGAGATTTAGTTGTGATTTCTGTTGATTATTTTAATCTTAATCATGACAGGTTGTCCAAATACAGAAAAACTCCTGGTGAAACTGAGATTCACGTGACACACTACTATAAAGATGGCGTTTATTAAGGATGAGAGTGAAGACGTGAAGATTGAAGAAACTTTCAGAGTGAAAAATGAAGATACTGAGACAGAAACATTCAGAGTGAAAGATGAATATACTGAGGAACAAACAAAGATGGCGTTTATTAAAGAGGAGAGTGAAGACATGAAGATTGAAGAAACATTCACAGTGAAACAAGAAGATATTGAGGAACAAACAGGTTGGTTTCAGTAAAAAAAGTTAAAAAAAACTTGTAGATAACAAATGTAATGTTTATTATTCACATTTCACTGTTTGCTTTATGTAAAATAAATATATTTATTAGATTCTATTGAATATTTATATAATAGAAAATGGTTTTGATTTGTTTTTTAATTCAGAAGTCAATTTTGGTTTTAATTCTACAAAAAAATAAATTTTTGTTTAGGCTATGTCTGTATTATTTTTTCCTAGTTAAATTCATGCCGTAATAACGAATGCCCAAAGTGGAAGTAGGATCTTCTTGGGCTTACTTGAAGGCAGCATTAGTATTTGTCTGGTCATGTGATCTCTGTCCACATGAGGTGACCCACTCCATGTCAGAAAAATAACTATTTAATTCAAACTGTTTGAGAGAAGTCATGTTATCCTGGTATATTCTTCTGTTGAAATGAAAAAGCTGGTACATTTTAGCAATATAGAGGTCGAATGATGTATATGATGTAAATTACGATGTTGTGATGAACTATATGCGTTTTTCCACTAACATTTTGAGTTGTTCATAGTGTTTCTTAGGATGCTGATTTTTAGAAGGCAGACTGAGATGGCGAACATAGTTAGACATGGTTTGTGTAACATTAGCAACACATTATTAGCTGTTTGATAATGTAGTTAAGCAAAAGGCTAAGAATATAAAGAGTGTATATCTGGTATTCTGAGCTTGTGTGATTGAGTGCATTATTTAGGATTTATAAATATACATTCTGACATAACTATTTATTTATGATTTACATTTATATATTCAGAGTTATAACTACATATATTCAGACTTACATTTATATACAACCCGATTTCTGGAAATGTTGGGACGTTTTTTAAATTTGAATAAAATGAAAATTAAAAGACTTTCAAATCACATGAGCCAATATTTTATTCACAATAGAACCTAGATAACATAACAAATGTTTAAACTGAGAAATTTTACACTTTTATCCACTAAATGAGCTCATTTCAAATTTGATGCCTGTTACAGGTCTCAAAAAAGTTGGCACAGGGGCAACAAATGGCTGAAAAAGCAAGAAATTTTGAAAAGATTCAGCTGGGAGAACATCTAGCAGCTATTTACGTTAATTGATGTCAGGTCTGTAACATGATTAGCTATAAAAGGGATGTCTTAGAGAGGCAGAGTCTCTTAGAAGTAAAGATGGGCAGAGGCTCTCCAATCTGTGAAAGAGTACGTAAAAAGAATGTGGAAAACAATGTTCCTCAAAAACTAATTGCAAAGGCTTTGCAAATCTCATCATCTACAGTGCATAACATCGTCAAAAGATTCAGAGAAACTGGAGAAATCTCTGTGTGTAAGGGACAAGGCCGAAGACCTTGGATGCCCGTGGTCTCTCAGACGACACTGCATTACTCATCTGCATGATTGTGTCAATGACATCACTAAATGGGCCCTGGAATACTTCCAGAAACCACTGTCGGTAAACATAATCCGCCGTGCCATCTGCAGATGCCAACTAAAGCACTATCATGCAAAAAAGAAGCCATATGTGAACATGGTCCAGAAGCGCCGTCATGTCCTGTGGGCCAAGGCTCATTTAAAATCGACTGTTTCAAAGTGGAAAAGTGTTCTATGGTCAGACAAATCCAAATTTGACATTTTTGTTGGAATTAAAGTAACAATTATGTTATCTATGTTCTATTGAGAATAAAATATTGGCTCGTTATTCGAAAGTCTTTTCGTTTTCATTTGATTCAAATTTAAAAACCGTCCCAACATTTCCGGAATTCAGGTTGTATATTTAGAGTTATAACTTTATATACCCAGATTTACATTTATATATATATTCAGGCTTATAACTATATTTGGATGTACATTAATATATTCAGGCTTATATATATATATATATTATATATATTCATATCTTGTAAATCTGAATATATAAATCCAAATATGTAGTTATAACTATATAGTCAGATTTACATTTATATGTTCGAGTTTATATACAATATATGTTCAGGCTTATAAATATACAGATTTGCATCTGTATATACAGACTTACATTTATATATTTGAATTTCAAATAACAATTTCCTGTTTGGCCCTTAACAACTTCACCGACCAAACAAATAAATATACTAAACAATAGGATAAAAATGACACACTCGCACAGAAATGTGTCATCAGCACTGCTCCGACAAGTTTATCAGTAAGATAGTTTAGCAACTTAAAAGCTACATGACCTTTCTCACTAGCGAGGTAATAACGGCTCTGTTCTTGAAGCAGATAAACTTACAGCTTCACTATTAGTGAAGTGATGCTGCCGAACACTGTTGATAGACACACAGACTTTGGAGCTGACGAGTTGAATCAGGTTTGATTAGGGAGACATACAGAATGTAGGGTCACTACTTTACATGTCTAAATGTTTTATTGTCTGGTACTGTGTGCCATTAAACTGGGGCTAACTTATCTTTTTTTTTTCTCAACTTAGAGTCGAGGGCGCTGAAAGAGGAGAGGGAAGTACTGAATGAAATTGAAGAGAAAGAACAATATGAGAAACATCATGATTGCATAACTGGAGAAAAATATTTGAGTTGCCCACAGACTGAAAAGACTTCCTCGGAAGAAAGAGCTCAAAACACTGGATCTAGAAGTTATCTCACCGTTTTTCAAGGTGGAAAGAGTTTCAGTGAACATGGAAACCTTACAGTCTTGAGAGTTTACAATGGAGAGAAGCCTTTCATCTGCCAACAGTGTGAAATAGGTTTCACCCAAAAAGGAAGCCTTAAAAGGCACATGAGAATTCACACTGGAGAGAAGCCTTTCACCTGCAAACAATGTGGAAAGAGTTTCACCCAAAAAGGAAGCCTTAAAGTCCACATGGGAGTTCACACTGGAGAAAAGCCTTACGTATGCCCTTATTGTGGAAAATGTTTCAACCAAAAAGGAAACCTCAATAACCATAAGAGAACACACTTGGGAGAGAAGCCTTACACATGTCCTAAGTGTGGAAAGAGTTTTGATCAACATGTAAGCCTTAAAGGGAACCTATTATGTAAAATTCACCTTTAAATGGGATTTGAACATATTTATGTGTCCGCAGTGTGTACACAACCACCCTATAGTGGTAAAAATCCACCCACTCATTTTTTTATTCTGCCAAAAATCAGGAAAAGTGCCTCAAATCAAGCTGTTCAGGGGTGCGTTTCCCAAAGCAAACTATGGTCGCATGTTTCGTCGTTACCAATTGAGTTCAATAGGACTTGCGACCATAGTTTGCTAATGATGCTTTCGGGAAACTAACCCCTGGAATGCTCTCTTTTGTGATGCCGCAAAAGGGATAAGCCCCGTCCACGTCCAAAGGCGTTAAGTAACGGAGTACAAATATTTTGTTACTGTACTTAAGTAGCTGTTTTTTTTTTTTTGTTTAATCTCCTACATTTTCAAGCTTAATAAATACTTTTATTCTAGCAAGTCTTGTCACCCTGATTTTTCAATGGTTTCATTATTTGCGAAAAGAAAGAACAGAGAAACTTAAAGCTTAAAATTCACTCTGTGTTCACCCGCTATCACTTACAATGATTTTCTTCCCAACCCCACGGGTCTCGCTAAATTTAGATCTCGCTTCCAGAATCTCACATTTAATCTTCCCATTAATAAAAAAAAGGGTGATTGGGGATAACAAATATAAAATGTTGGCTAGATTTTTGTTTGTTATTGTTTTATGATACTGTCAACACTGTAGAAAATGTCGCAGAGAAAAAAATGTCACAAAGAAAAATAGGCTAAATTAAAAACAACATATGTCCCTCAACTATAGGCTAAGGGTATGAGGGAAAGGATTAGGGATATAGAATATGGTCATGTAGAGAATAAGGCATTAATATGTGCTTTATAAGTGCTAATAAACAGCCAACGTCCTAGAAATATGCATGCTAATGAGCTAGTTAATAGAAAGAATTGGACCCTAAACTAAAATGTTACCATTATTTTTTTTTAGTGATTGAGCACTAATTATCAATATTAAAATTATTCCGAAAATTGTCGGCGTCGATAGCCTAGTGGTTAGTGCGCGACACATGGCGCAAATGCGTTCACGGCGACCTGAGTTCGATTCCCGTCTCGAGGTCCTTTGCTGATCCTGTCCCCTCTCTCTGCCCAATGCTTTCCTCTCTGCTCTCTACTGTCCTATCTGAATAAAGGCACAAAAAGCCCATAAATTTAACTTTAAAAAAAAAAATCCGAATTTTAATCCATTCAGTCCAATTCCAGGTAATCTATGATTACACAATTCCACAATTTCTTGTCTAAAATGTCTAGATGTGTTTATAGGTTTCCCTGGGCCTGTTCATGATGCCAGGGTGCTAAAACACAGCCCAGTCTTCCACCAGAGGTTCTGTCCATCCCCTGGCTGGTGTATAGTGGGCAATAGTGAATACCCCAATTAGTTTAATGACACCCTCTACACACACCAGTTCAGCAGGCTTTTAACCACAACCTGTTAAAAGCATGCAGTGTTGTGGAGCGGATTTTTAGGCTTCTGAAAACCAGTGATAAAGGGAAAAGCGGGTTCAGTCTTTGTCCCTCATATGATGGCAGGAGGACACATACTGTGCTGAATATGAGAGTTTGTCTATGTGGCTCATTTGCTGGAATTCGGGGAAAACTTTGAGCCATTTGAGTGAAATAAGTGTCTCTAATGTGTTTATATTTGCTTCAGTCCTCGAGGAAGTGCGGCTCGTCCTCTACAACTCCATCAGTGCAGAGTGAACACACTCTGAGCTCTCTGGCTCTCCAGCCCTGCTTGTGTCGGCCCATCTCTATACACAGACTGTGGTCGCTTATGCGATACTTCTTCAGGAGCTTTCTCTGATGAGAATCTCTAAAGTATGGTGCCAATTTATGATCAGACTTTATTCCATAGAAGTGCTCTAATTTCTTTAATTGCCATCTGCCCTGTACATTGTTTGTACCGAGCTGCTTTGGGTGTATTTTCAGCCACTGGCAGTGAAAGGGCGCTCCTGCTCTTGGTACAGCAGGGCTGCATTTTAGGTGCTTGTAGAATTTTAGAGCTCTTTTTTGGATACTGATTAATAAGGGGTATCTTTAACATCTGTCTCCAGCCTTTCATCCCTCTCCTGCATCTCTTGGAGGAGCTCAAATAGGGTGTAATTGGTCTCTATCCTCCTTCTTTTTGGAGTGATCCTATGCTCCTCACTCCTTTCATGAGTCACCACAGAGGGAGATGAACCCACTGCTGCGTCCTGGGAGGATGAGGCAATAAGGACAGGTGGAGTCACAAACGGTCTGACCCCAATTGCCTCATCCAACAAACTGTACCACTTCCAGGAAGCAGCAGTGCTCAGTGTTGACTCCTGTTTTGGGGCACTTTAAGTCCTGCATAAACAAATGGATTGTTTACTACATGACTACACAAATACTTTAATCTTAATGGTTTATCCCTGCAGACTGCAACTGCAGTCTTGTAGGCAGAGAAGCCAGGCGTTGCATACAGATACATCCAAAACTTAGCCAAAAAGAGGCAGGTACCAGCGTTTTGATATGGTAAGTACAGGTGGACAAGCATGTCTGATAAATCAAATATATGAACATAGAAAACACAATGTTTCTGATTATGTATCTCAGGCTTAGCCAAGATCATGGCCAGGTAAGTTAAACTGATTTGCTTCGTCCTTAATTGGCCTTGAAGACCTAGATTTGCAGATTTTTTTTGTTGTTGTTGTAAAATATAACTTTTGTTATCATATTTTTATTAAAAAAGAAGATATTTTTAAGAATGTTGATACCCACACAGCTGATGGTAGCCATTGACTTCCATAGTAGTTTTTTTTTTTTTTTTCCCTACAATGGAAGTCAAAGGCTACCGTCAACTGTCTACTATCAACATCATTAAAATTATCTTCTCTTAGTTCAACAGAAGAAACTCATACAGGATTGGAACAACATAAGGGTGAGTAAATGATGACAATTTTAATTTTTGGGTGAAGTAGCCCTTTAAGGGGTGAAGCTGAGATGCAGGGAAAGGAAATGAGAATGTACAAATATTCATATATACACAATTGGGTAAAGTGGGCCTGGAGGCCAAGGTCATATATATATATATATATATATATATATATATACATACATATGTATGTACCAAATCTCATGAGGAACATTCATATTCATATCTCTTCACTACTCTAGATAAATGTTAAAGTGTCATAAAACCCTTTTTCAGCACATAGTTCTCACTACAGGTCTGAAAACTATGTAGAGGGGGTAGAAGTGTTTTATAAAAAATAACCAATGTCCACACAGTGATATGTCTTTGGATCAGGTTGCCATTTAATGAAGATGACAGAATTTACAAGAATGCAGCATTATCAACTGCAGTGCAGCGTGGTTACATATCAACAGTAAAATCAGTATTTTTCCTGCCACCAATAACTGCTTAATTACACTGGCCCTTATCACCTGATCACTACTCTTGTGCCCTCTAGTGGGAAGAACAAAAAATGTAAATACAAAAAAATAAAATCGTGATCCCATTTTATATTAGGTGTCCTTAACTACTATGTACTTGCATCAAAAAATAAGTACTTATTGTGTTCATATTGTATTGCAAAACACTTTTGCTGCTATTAAGGTGGGATATGGGTAAGGTTAGTTTTGTTACTTTGTATTAATATATCAATTTGTATTAATTAAATGTATTGAGATTTAAAGCTACAGGGGAAAAATTGTATTTGCTTTTTGTTCTTGTTAATGCTCTGTCCTTTTTAAAGCTTTTTGTATGCATTGAGTTTTTCACAATATATTTTGATCCACAAAAGCAAGAAAGTCAAAGATATTTAGAATGAAGGCGAGTAAATTATGACAGAATTTTCATTTCTGATTACAGATACTGGTATGTGGAACGGAGAACTTTTATTAAACATCGTTACATCTTTAAACTTGTGTTATATTCTCTGAGTTGCTTCACTGCTAAGGTGTAGATCATTTAAGAGTGGAACAGAAACTCATTTCAAACTGTGGTCTATAATTCAGAGACCTACAAGAGATGAATGTACACTTGTGTAGTTAGATGTATTCATCCAAGCTCTCAATAGCTTGCTCTTTTGAGTATTTACGCCATTCATCTGAAATTAGATCCCAATTTCGGAATGTTTTCGCAAAGTATTCTTCCAGATCTTTCTGAAATCTACACACAAACCACTTCCAGTACGGCAGCTGAGAGTAGTCAGGGGTGATGCTCCACTCTGCGTAAACATTTCCTGCTTTTCTGTATTCTCTGCATGGAATCCACTGACCTGTATAGAACATATTAGCAGTTCTCACTAATGTTGTGCAAAAATCTGTACCGAGATCCTCTGTTCTGTCATAACAGCATCCGGTGAGTCCATCCACTCGATGGAAAGGAACACTGTGATCTCCAGAATGATTTTTTAAAGTGTTGGTGCAGGTGACTCCACAGAATGGACACTGAACCCAGCAGCACTGACAGAGATGATCAATCAGAATCTCATCTGGTCTGTCCTTTTGTTCTAAATTTTCTGATAATGTCTCTGTGCTGAATTCACGTTGAATTTCAGATATTACTGAACCAAGTTCTGTTTTTATCACATCTTCTAGGAGTTTGAAATCATCAACACCATCATGACTCACTCCACTGAGATCCTTAACAGAGAATATCAGCACATCTGAGAGCTCCAGAGTGAAGTGATTCAGCCAGTTCTGAACATCTTCACTGATCGATTCAGATGCTTTATGAGCCGCTGTCATGATCTTCTGCTGCAGGAGATCAATATTCTCCTTCATCATGGACCAAACACTGACTCCGTTATCAGTGATGTACCGATTGACTTCATCTCTGATGAAACTCTTGAAGTGATCTTTGGGAAAGTAAATGTAGTTCATGTATTTTTGAAAATCCTCCTGTTCTGCCAGTGTCTTGAGGATGTGTTTCTCTAGTTTAGATCTGTTTCCATTTAGCGATTCACAGTTTGTTTTCATTTCATTAGCCAAACTTCTGGCGATGTTTTTGTAGACACTCTTTTGAATGGGCTCTTTTAGTTTCTGACAGATGATCTCACCAAAAATGGCAGCTGATGTTGCACCTTGACAGTATTTATGGAAAATACTATAGTATTCTTCGCTCTTCTTTTCAAAGTAGAAAACAGGATCGTTGGCTTCCCTGAACTTTCTGTGCTGGTTAGTAATTAACTTGTTTTCTCTCTTACAGATGGACACTAACAAATCCATGTAAAATTCATTCATCAACTTATAATTAATGGGATGTTCCTCATGATCTACTATTCTTGCTTTGACATAATCTGCGATTTCTTGAATGTAGGTTTTATTGTAGCCCATCTTTGCAATGTTATATGACATTATCTTTTTGTCTACGCCTTCAGCAATGTCATTGACTAAGGTTCTAATTTGTGTTTCATCCACATGAGATAGTTTATAACCAAGCTTCTCTTTAGCTGACCTGTAGGCATTTTTAACACATCCTGTAATTCCACTGGATTTCTTTAACTGTACATAATCTGAATAACTCGACACAGAGAAAATATCCTTGCTCTCTGTCCAGGTGTTTACAGGGACACTTTCATAGTTAGTGAGGAGCTGTATCATGTCTCTTAATACATCAATGTCTTTGATTTGAGAACTTTCTTTGGTAATCTTCTCAACACTCTTAACACCTTCTTTCCAAAACTTTTCAAACTCTTCTTTCAGGACTGTTTCATCATTGGCTTTGTCTTTGAGTTTTATTGCAAGTTCTTTGCTCTTTTCCAAGAGAGTATTTTCATGACGTGTTCTCTGAGCATCAATCCCTTTCCTTATATCTCGCTGCTGAAGAATCTCATTTAATTTCTTCATTGTTTCTCTCACAATGTTGTCTTTAAGATCTTTGATTTTGATGTAAAATGATGCTTTCCACTGTTTCAATATATCTTTATCTTTGTCTTTCTCAAAGAATTCTGACATTGATTTTTCTACTTCTCCACTTTTCACTTTTAGTTTTCCATGAAGATCACTTTCTGAAACCTTATCAATTGTTTCATTTTCTATGTTGTTGTAGAGTTTGTTCTCAGTTTCCAGCATGGCACTGCGAAGACTCCAGGACCACTTGCTGTATTCTGTCTCTAGTTTTCGGTATGTTGCAATTTCCAAAGAATTTCTGAAGCTGAATACAAATCTTTCATTCAGTAAAGCCTCCCAGAGATCATTAATACGAACTTTTAGGTCTGTCAGCTTTAAGCCATTTGATTTTGAGGCATGGGTAAAAAACGCTGTCTTTAGCTCTTGGATGTTTTCACAGTACGATGGGTTTGGTGGTGCCATTGGTGGGCTCCCCTCCCAGAGCTGTGCAAAATATTTCACATCTTTCCGAATATCGAAAGTAATGACGTCACTAAAACATTCTGCAATATAGACTTCATCTTTAGCAGCAAGTTTTGTCATCTCATCCAGCGTCTCCTGTAGCCGTCTCCTTCCCTCCATGTTTTTCTCTCCAGCCGTGACTTCTGAAATGTTCTGATGCACAAACATGCAGCTGGGAGACAGATTTACCTTCTTCATCCTCATAAAGGCCTGAACAACAATCTGAAGAATTTCCTGCAGCTCTGACGGGTTTTCTCCAAGGATGTTGATCAAAGTCAGATTACCAAGACCAACTACAAATGTGGCCAATTCATTGTCTTGATGTCTTGTTGACCTTCCAGACAGTTCTTGAGCACGGAGCCCCTCAGTATCAACAACCAGAATATAGTCAAACTCCAGCTGTGTTTTTACTTCCTCTGACACTCTGATTAGCTGCATGAAAGCTCCTCTGGTGCACCTGCCAGCACTGACGGCAAACTGCAGTCCAAACATGGCATTCAGCATGGTGGATTTCCCAGAGCTCTGAATACCTAAAACTGAAAGCACAAAGACACGCTTGTCTCCCAGTTTCTTGATGAGCTCGTGTAGAACAGCAGTAACCCAGTCCACAGGAACATTAGCAGCATCTCCATCCATCAGCTCCAGTGGGAATCCAGAGACCATCATATCAGCTGCAAGACTTGGGAGAGAAGAGAAATTACATGGCAGGCCTTCCTTGTTCTTATTCACTGATTTACATGATTCATAGATCTGACCAATCTCCCTCAGGATGTGCTCCAAGCCAAAGGTTGCAGCTTGAAGTTCTTTGGATATCTTGTCAAGTTCTGTTTGTTTATCTGTCAAATTTGTTGCCACCTGTTGCTCAGGTATGTCATTTTTGTCTTTCAGTTTTAAGACTTCTGACCATTTCTCATCATACTTGTAATGAAGAGCAGAAAGGTCAGCTGAGGTATATTCATCCAGGAGGATTCCAAGCCATTTCAGAAAAAATATCTTCTCATTTGAAGATTGTGAATTAATTTCTGTAATAAACAACTTCATGAACTCGCCAATGTCCAGCACATGCTGCTGTTCACGGATTTTCTTCATATCTTGTTTCTGTTTTATTTCCATGTCTTTTTCATTTCCCTGAGATCGATGTAGTTCTTTGTTCTTGTCACACCACTCATGCCACAGTTTCCCCTGACAGGGCAGAAATGATTCTTTGATTTCTGTCAGATCTTTTTTCTCCAGTAAACCCATCATCTGCTGGGCTGCTTCTTTCCCTCTTCTGCAGTCATTGACTTGATCCTCATCTACTATGATTCCTGAGTGTTTGGACACATCTTCAAGTCTGAAAATAGAATATGTTTCTGACGATGAGAGACATTTATTTATAGCTTGTACCAGTTCTTCAGATACATTTGACTGATTTCTGTTTTTTAATCCAATTTTGTATTTTCCTTTTCTTGTCTCCTTTACTCTACTTTCATCCTCAGTAAAAAGACAAATGAGTGGCTTTTTGTCTTTGTACAGCTCTTGGATCTGTTTTCCACTCTTGTCATTCTTGTCAAGTCGTGGTAAGATAACAACATTGACTGAGGCCATTTTAGTGAGGATCTGCAGCTGTTTCTCATTGGCTCCTGCATCACCATGGAGGTTACAGAATGCAACACATTGAGTAAATTTATCTGCGTCTTTGCCAGAGGGGCAGTACCAGGCGATCTCCACCACTCCATCCATCAGTACTCTGGTTTTGCTGCTGCCTGTGCAGTTCCTGTGGAAGAACGTGTTGTGTTTCTCATTGATCAGATTGTTCATAAGCTGAGATTTGGATGAGGACAATGAGCCAAACCTGAAGAAAGACACCATGGGTGTTTCTGCCTTACAGACTGGCTGGATTTTACTGATGATTTCATTGTTGGTATCTTTCATCTTCCAGCTCTGGTTGATTTGTCTGAATGTCCAGAGAGGAAACTCAATCTTTTCTGTGAATGGATCAGGAACAAGCAGAGGCAAAGCATACTGACACTGAGAGAGTTTAGTAACTATCAGCTGCTTTAGGAAACTTTCAGCATAATATAACACGGCCATCTGAACATCCATAAGGTGAATAGCATCTCTTTTGTTTGTTTCTTCATTTTTTTGACTCTGCATTTCTCTGAAAATATCAACATCACCCTCATCTTCAGATAAATCATCGTTTATTTGTTGTTTGTCATGCTGCGTATCCGTAGTTTTAATGTATCTTGCTTTGTAGTTCATCATCAGTAGTTTTTGTAGGAAAGTCTTAATGAGGTCCTCCTCAGAACAAGACTCATGGGACTGTAAGGAATGCAATGTTAGTTGAAGAACATCTGCAGCTCTCAGTTTACAGTTATCAAGATGGAGTCTTCGAAAGAGATGCTCTTTTTTTTCTTTGATTTCATTTCCTTTGCTTGCACCATCTTCTGAATGACTGTCCACTTCTGCCTAAAAAAACAAAACGGCACATTTAAAGGATTTGTTCGCTTTGAAATTAAAAGTAGCCCAACCTTTACTCACCCTCAAGCCATTCTAGGTGTTTATGACTTACTTGTTTCTGACAAAGACAATCTGAGAAATATTAATAAATATCCTGACTCATCCGAGTTTTATAATGGTAGTGATAGGGTTCAGTGAGTATGAAGTGCTTCCATCCACATTCATCCATCATAAATATGTGCTCCACATGGCTCCGGAGTGTTAATAAAGGCCTTCTGAAGCGAAGCGATGCGTTTGTATAAAAAATATCCATATTTAAACAAGTTATTAAGTCGAATATCAAGCTTCCGCCAAACTACCTTCCGTATTCAACGTACGCAGAAAGTGTAAACCTCTTGCAGTTCACAAAGCTTACGCTATGTCATGCGCCTTCCCTATTAAACTTACAGAAAAAGTGTAATTGAAGCGATGCCAGTTTACACTTTCTTCGTAACTTGTATACGGAAAGCGGTCTGGCGGAAGCTCGATATTTAACTTGACTTGTTAAATATGGATATTTATTTTACACAAACGCATCGTTTCGCTTCAGAAGGCCTTTATTAACACTCCGGAGCCGCGTGGAGCACATATTTATGATGGATGGATGTGGATGGAAGCACTTCATACTCACTGAACCTATCACTACCATTATAAAGCTCGGATGAGTCAGGATATTTATTAATATTTCTCCAATTGTCTTTGTCAGAAAGAACAAAGTCATATACACCTAGGATGGCTTGAGGGCGAGTAATAGGGATGGGCGATACCACTTATTTTGCTTTCGATACGATACCGATACTTTCAAGGCCAATATCGCCAATATCGATACCGATCTAATCTGAACTTAAGTTATTAAATTATTAATAATTTAAGTCCTTAAATTATTGAATTATTATGAGTAAAATGAGTAATGATACCCACTTAACATTATATTTGAAAGGTATTTTAACATTCAATACGCCTTAATTGCAATTTATTAGATTATATTTTGTTTAAACATGGTTAAAATGTTTACTTGTAGTGGTAACCATGGAAATCTACAAATACTGTAGGCCTAACTGAACTATGGTCACTGTAGTAATGGTTCATTTACATAAGGTACTGACAGTGATGGGCTGTTGCACCCATAAAATGCAGACTTTGTATTCTGACAGTGTAGTTACAGAACAGCACATCGATATGAACTTTTAACGTTCAATTTAAATAAATGTAATTGCAAAAACTATGTAGGCTACTATTTCATTTTGTTTGTTGTGAAATAACTCAAACATAGCCTATTATGTTGTTCTGTCAGCATTGTTCTGGGCTGCGTTTCCCAAAAGCATCAATGGTTTTTTACGATACTAAACGCATGCAGTCCTGTTTGAATGTAGTGAACGCTCTCTGTGATTGATTGGTTCTGACTTGCAGGAAAATAGTTCTATTACACAATTATTCGCTAACATAGGTTATTTGTCTAATTCAATGCGTATTGTACGCATTAAATTTTTTGTTAATTAAACAAAATCACTGGTAAAAAAAAAACACCTTAGTATCGATACTTTCGATACTCAACGTCAGTATCGATATATCAATACTTCATATCGATCTGCCCATCCCTAGTGAGTAAAGGTTGGGCTAATTTTCATTTGAAAGTGAACTAATCCTTTAATGAAAGCTTGCTGTGGATTATCTTACAACTTTATTTACAATTTTCTAAAATAAAGACATTGTCTTGTGTAAAGTATTTAAAATCACAGAAAGTAATATAAGCTGTATATTTAATGTTTTTTTAATCTGACTTCCTGCTTCAGTTCTATTTTAGCACTTCACTCCACACATACCCCATGTATCTCTGTTGCTGTGTTGTATTCCATGCTCTCTTCCATTTTCTTGTGTTGTTCTTGTGACAGAAAAAAAGAAGAGTGATTATTAAAATGGATTTTAAATTTAAATACATTTAAAAC
This sequence comes from Hypophthalmichthys nobilis, assembly GCA_037950665.1. Taxonomy (NCBI): domain Eukaryota; kingdom Metazoa; phylum Chordata; class Actinopteri; order Cypriniformes; family Xenocyprididae; genus Hypophthalmichthys; species Hypophthalmichthys nobilis. The sequence goes on from CM075489.1 coordinate 24,756,849, forward strand.
GATTGTTTTGTTTGTTTGGTCCATACTATGAAAAGTCAGTTGGATCCGATGTTAATCGTACTGACTTTTAAAATATCTTTATTTTTTATTCAGGGTAAATAAACATGTCAGATACATCAGGAAACCAAATCTTCTTTTCTTACTTTGACATGTCCTTTGCAGGTCTTCTCTCTCACTTATTGCTGTGTTGTACATCTCACTAGTGTAGCACCTCTGCTCATTATCAATAAACAGACGTTCAATCCTGTTCATCAGGTCTCTCATCTCTGACTTTTTGTTCATATCTTTGCTGCAAGTATGATATCTTCCACCACATTCCTTCAGTAGATGCTCCAGAGCAGAGTTTTTCTTCAGATCATCTATTATCGAGTCAGATTCTTCCTCGCTCTCATAGGTGAAGAGAATCAACACGAACTGAAGAACTCTGTCACCAAATACTCTCCGAAGCCACTTAATACCCATCTTATCAGCATCTGTTAACTGACTCGATTGCACAACAAAGATGAAGGCAATGATTTCATTTTCATTCACTAGTTGACCAGTTAACTGGTCCAGATCAAGTGCAGTCTCGTGTAGGCCAATCATGTTGATCACCGAGACCTGATGTCCTGATATCTTCTCATGCAAAGGAACGGTCCAGGATTGTTTTACATTTCCAATATCTTCTTGTATTTCTCCGAGTAAAATGTTATCATATTGAAACCGGACTGCCGCAGAGCTTCCAAATAACACAATGGTCAGATTGTGATCTATATTAAACACAGAAGAATAAACACAGTGCTGAAATTACAGAACAAATGTAGAACTGAAAATAAATGCAGGCGTTTATTATTTGCATCGAATTTAAGCAAAGTAAATGTTAACACTGTGAGCTCGGTTTTTATGTAGGCCTATAATTAGAAACGCAAGTCAATAGGTTGTCTCTTACACTTTGTTTTCTTTTAATTGTAGTAGATTCATTAACTGAAAATTAAAATAAATGAAACTAAATGATCATAAAATTAAGACGTCAGGACTTGCTAACCTACATTGTTATGATCAGCATACTTTTTTTTAATTAATAATGAAAATATTTCAAAATAAAAATATAAAACATGCCAGTATAAAAATGCTACATGAATTAGGCTTTGATACCCCGATGATATGGACTACGCTGTAAGACTTCGGAGATTGTGCATCCAGCGATCAGACTTTGAGTCCCGGCTTTGTTGGTTTATTATTTGTCACAAATAAATTATTCAATGTCAATTTCATTAGTAGTAGGCATTTAGTAAGATGATAACATTGTACATGCTGTTAACCTATGTTGGCCCTGTAGCATTTATTGATACTCTTGCTGGACTCAGTTTGAAAATATGAGAAAAGTTTTTTCTAGATGACTAGTAGTTGTTCATTTAAGCAATTAGTCGACAAATCGCACATTTATATTAACTTAAATATATACTGGAGAGAATACTAAACCATAATGAGCGTTTATTCCCCACTCAAGTGCACAAAGCTTGCCGTAAAGAACCAGCAAAAGTAATAATTATGAATGTTTAAAAAAATAGCAAGGAGACATTTTAATTGTTTATCAATTAACTAGTGTTTTTTCTGTGTCGGCTGAAAAGATGAAGTTGACAACACTGACTCGCCATCTCTGCAGTAGTGGACGCGCCAAGAGAGAAATGCACATTTTATTTATTGCATAATCAGAGAGTGGCCTATTTATTTTCTTTTTGAATTGTTTTCTGTAGATATATTTCTCATGTCTGTGAGAGTTTCGGTTTATTTATGAGACGCAACACAAGTGATCGCGCCGGCGCCTCCAATGTCCTGATTATATTGTCTGCTATATTTGCTTCTTATTTATTAATCACAGGCAATTGGTTGATGAAACATTGATTCAAATTAAAATATAATTTAAACAAAATGTTTCAATGAGGGCCTTTTTTCACGCTTAAGTAAATTTGAAATAATAATAATAATAATAATAACAATAATAATAGTCGGCCCAATCCGTGCCTGACTGCTGCACTCACATTCATTTCTATAGAGTTGGCATGAACGCGTTCCTCAGTTTATTTTTAGATAGTTCCCGATTGACAATCAACACTGCTCAAACATTCTAAACCTCTACAAAACCAGTTGAAACAAACATCACAATATTCATAACTTGACAAGATGGACACATTGAGAGATTTATCCTCAAAGGAACTTTGCCTGCTCTTTAAGTTAAAAAACATATCATCCGGCTGGCTGTCCGACACTCTCCATGTGAAAGAGCACGATTCACACCTCTATTGTTCTGCACCCCCACGATAAAGCTACTGAACTGCCTCTCCCAACCCCCCAGACTATCTGTTATAGAGGAGCGTCTCTGTCTACTAAAAATTCACTTAAATCGCTATTCTAGACATTAGGCTAGCATTATTGTTGACCAGTATCATGATATCATGACCAGTGTTGGGCACATTACTTTAAAAAAGTAATTAGTTACTAGTGATGGCGTATTTTATCCATCCTATAGAAAACAATTGTAGAATTAGTTTGCTTACTATAGAAGCCAGAAGTGTTTTGAGGCCTCTTGGCCTACAGGACTGTAAGGGTCAGATGTGTCTGAGAAGTTAACTTGGCCACTAAGCATATTTTGCTGGTAAATTTCCACCAGACAACAACAGGAGGATGTGAAATGAATAAGACCATTGTTAAGGGTGTCACGTGACGGCTTCTTGCCTCCAGGGAGTGCTGACTGTTTTGATACAATGTTTCATTTGGCCAACTGGAAAAGGGTTGACCATCAAATGGCAGAAGGCCCATGAGAGATTAAGGTAAAAGATGTACAGTAGTTGGCAGTCGGCCACCCTTAAAAAGAGAATTATCTCTTACATAAGCAACACCTGCAGTTTAATTGATGAAATGACTGTGGTGGAAAGGTCGGGGAGTACATGGGAGACTTAAGGAAGAGAAAGGGAGGAGAGCACCTGTAAGTGAGAATATGGGAAAACTGTAAGGGTGGATATTACCAGCCAATGATACTACTTTGGTGTGTTTTAAGAGATAAGAAAAATGTATAAAAACTGTGCCCCAGCTAGAGAGATTCTTTGTTGCTTGTCAATAAAGTTAAACTCCTGGGACCTGGAACTTCGACTCTGAGAGTTTTTCTTTGAGACCAGAACTGAAGGGACACAGAGCCATCGAATTTGCCACAATACTAGTTACTTCTCATAAATAGTAACTGAGTTAGTAACTTATTACCAGGGAAGTAACTATTGCATTACTTTTTAATTTTTTTCCCAAATATGTCAAATAACTTGGATGCCCCCAATATTAAATATGTTAAATGAATGAAATGGACACTAAATAGAATAAATTATTATTATAAAACATTGTACACTAATCTACACTATTTTTATTTTGCTGTGGGACAATGTGAGACACCTATCAAATTCAATTTATTATTACTATAATGCAACAATAAAACATGGTGGTTTAGAACTTTTAATATTTATTGCACAGACCACAACTGGCCAACAAATAAGTCTAAAAATAAATTCTGCTTTACCCGACTCGACTCATGATCAGCTCTTGCTCACGACATGACATTTCTCCGTACTGTACTATAGCCTACACGTATTTAGTTTTATATTTATGTTTAAATAGACCTATTATAATGATTTTTTTTAATTTTATTTAACCTATTTGATTATGAAAAGTGAACAGCATGAGTAAGATAGGAGGATACATCATAAGATGCGCAATATATCGGGAGACATGGAGTGGGTCAGACATGATTTTGACCACTTCATTAAGTTTTGATTTGTAGAAAGCCTTTCTTTAAAGTGAATTTCGTTTTGTTAAAATTGTACCTTAATTTTAATCAATGTTTCATCTAGCAATTGCCTGGATTTAATAAGAAGCAAATATAATCATGACATGGAGGCGCCGGCGCGATCACGTGAACTGGAGCGCGTCTTACAGGCTAAATGAACCAAAACTAGGCTTACCTGTAGCTCAGTGGTTAGAGCATGGCACTAGCAATGCCAAGGTCATGGGTTCAATCCCAGGGATTGCACATACTCAGATACAAATGTATAGTATATACATAGTATATACATTTGTATATACTATAATACTATAATATATATTATAGTATAATGCAATGTAAGTCACTTTGGATAAAAGCGTCTGCCAAATGCATAAATGGAAATGGAAATGGAAAACTCAGCATATAGGCTGCTTGCCTCACAGACATGAGAAATATATCTATAGAAAGCTTGAAATGTCTACCTTTAAAATAAATAATTCAAAACGAAAAAAATAGGCCACTCTCTGATTATGTAATCCGAATGAGTGCATTCGCTCTCTAGGTGCGTCCATTATGCAGAGATGATGAGAATCAGCAATGTCAACTTCACCTTTGCAGCCGACATTGATTCAGAAAACATTAGTTTAAAGCAGTGTTTTGAAATCGGCCCATCACTAGATATTGTTGAAAAGTCGGTTTTTGTTTTTTTTTGGTGCACAAAAAGTAATCTTAATTTGTGTTCTGAAGATGAACGAAGGTCTTACCGGTGTAGAACGACATGAGGGCGAGTAATAAATGACATTATTTTCATTTTTGGGTGAACTAACCCTTTAATACGTCACATGACCTACACATTAGAGATTGAGTTGTTTATACACACCAGGGGTCGTATTCACAAAACATCTTAAGGCTAAAAGTAGTTCCTAACTTGCTGATTTAGGAGAAACTCTTAAAAATAATGGGCGTGTCAGTCCTAATTTTAGGACTCCTAAATTTTTGCTCTAAGAGTATTTCACAAAGCATTTTAGCGCTAAAACTAGCTCCTAAATCTGTGAAACGCTAGGAGTAGTCAAGAGGACTCCTAAATCACTAAGACAAAATCAAAAACGGTCCTAAAATGATTGTTGGTGCCAATCCGCCTCAGCAATCCACCCAAAGACACTGAACACCATTGAGACAATAGCGATAGAGCCTTGGGTGCTGAACCTTTTCTTCATAAATGCAAAACTTATTTTGATTTATAGATTTGAATCTACGATAAAACGGCAAAAATGCCTGATTACCTGTGGCAGTTGTTTTCATTAGTTTGCACTTACAAATGATAAAATAGAGTAAAAAAAAAAAAATATATATATATATATATAAAATGCTTATTTGGCATGCTGTCCAAGGAGATTGAGGGCTCCAAGCTTGGAATTTTACCCAAACCCAGAGTTCTCCTCGTATCCCCAGCCAGCCGAGTGAGGAACGGGTTGGCGGAGGGATGCAGAAAACTGTTGAGGTAACTATGTGAGTCGGCTCTCATCTGTGTATATATACCTCCACTCGAGCTGATTAGATAGACCGTTTGAATGTGTTCCTCCAAAACTTTGCAAACATGTAAGAGGCGGACAATTAGCTAAACATATACTAGTTTAATTAGTGACACTTAGCCTACATTTTAAAACCTTTATTTGAATATGGCAACATGATACCTCATCCTACAATATTTCTATGATTAAATCGCTGACAGAGACTCCTCCCCATCAGCCAATCACTGTGGTCATAGTCCATAGCAACGAGGTCAACCCCGCCCTCACTCTTAGCTTAAGACTTCAGTCTATTCCTTAGTAAAAGTTTGTCTCAGCAGCTTTGTGAATAGATTTTAAGAGAAAACTCGTGAATACGGCCCCTGGTAAGGAGCGGATGCTACCCCATGTATTTATGTTTGTTAATTAGTGTAGTTTAGTTGGCGATTCGTTGTGCAAGATTTATTTTTGTGCTTTATTTATTGTTAGTTTAGTAATGTTACTTTAAATGATGTAAGTTAGTATATGTTTTGTTTTGTTGATTTCTTTGCTTTAGTCCTGCTTTTTGTCCCTCACTCCTGTATTTTGTTTGTTTTATTATTTGTACATAATTCTGTATATATATATATATATATATATATATATATATATATATATAAAGTAGTAGAACAAGTCTCATTCAGCATAAGTATTGTAGTAAAAATCAAATGTTGTTTTCTTACCCATACTGCTGCGCGATGGATCAGAGTCAGATAGTTCAAGTGATTCACTCATCAGGTTTGTTGCTGCTCCTTATAATGAAAAAGATACTGTAAATTAACTGTAATGTTTTTTTTTTTAAGGTGTATAATTTCTCTTTAAAGTCTACTTTTCTACACAACTTACTTTATTTTTAGCTTGTGTTCACCATCTGTGGGATGTAGGAGTTATGAAATCATAACGCTAGAGACTTGAACCATTCCTGCTTACAGTAGATACAAATATAGGTTTAGATCCAGTCTGATGTCTAGTACATCACATATCTTTACCTGGTGATATAAACAGAAACTAGAACTGCAGATATACAAACCGTGAATAAAGCAGCGCTTGCTTACCATTTTGAATATTAATCATGTTGATCAGTTTCTTCATTCCAGGCGGCTCATGTTATGAAAATATACACGCATTGAAATGCTCAGGTGAGACGACTTAGATGAAATGAAATACTAATTTCATTTGAAAATTCGAACAGCCTTCTGTCCGTTACGTCTTGATTTTCATCTCGCTTTCAACACTTTCGCTTTTATTCTCGTGCGCTGAGTTCGCAAAACTGAACAGCCAATTAGAGCTGATGTCCAGTCTGATGTCCAGGAAATCACATGATATCTTTTCTCAGTTATTTAAAATGCCACGTCCATGTAACTTTTCTTAATTCAATCAATTACTTATTGTTTATTTGTATGTCCATTAGCCAATAAATTTAAAAAAAAAAATCATACAAATATGTAAAATAAGAACAAAAATACTCTTAGCAGTAGCAGCACATAAAACATACATCTACATATTTTCTTCTAAACACGTGCAATTTCTCTTTTGCATAATTTTGGAAACTATATTTCAACAACAGAGCCATGATAAAACAGTCTTTTTCATCAAATTTGTTTGTAGACATGGTAAAAAAGTTTAGACTTACTCACTTGACGTGTTTTATAATCATGCCTAACGCTCACATATACAAGCTTTTCAAAGAAAAATCATGGTGTGTGATAATTGATTACCTTATGAAAATATACCAACAGTCATAAATGTAATTTAGCCTTCACTGACAGTCATGGTAGTTTTCTGTGCATGTCAACAACATTAGCCTGAAATGGATAATAAAACACTAACCTGGCTGCTCTGTTCTGAACAATCTGAAGTTTTTTTGGGGTATTTCTCAGATGCACTTGACCAGTGATTCCCAACCTTTTTACGCCAAGTTTTAGTGTATTGTATCGTAATTAAAACATGACTGGTTGCTTACTGACGCTGCGGATCAGCCAGCAGCTATTAAGTATCCAGTTAATGCGTTCCCTACCATTCTAGCTGCAAGGAAATCATTTTTTTATTTTTTTTTTAATGAATATATTCTTGTTAATTTATTCTTTTATATTATCAACATTTTAGAGGCGGGTTCGGGCCAAAATTCCGAGCTCGGAGCCCTCCCCCCAGACAGCATGCCAAATACGCATAACTTTTACTCTATTTAATCATATGTAAATGTGTACTTGTGAATGCACGTAAAAACTATGGAGGACGAAACCTGCAAAAACAATAAATAAATAAATACACAAAGAAATGTAAAAACAAAAATACGTAAGGAAATGTAAAAGTATTTATACTTTTATTTCCTTATTTATGTATAATTGTATTTATTTCTACATTTCTTTGTCTGTATGCTAATGAGGAGGGCGTGTTTTATCTCAGACATCAGCAATAGAGACAGAGCGACACGCGTCATAATCTGAAAACCACGCCCACCGGGGGGGACAATCCAACACCTTGCTGTACACCTTGTCACACAGCAGCTTTTAGGCATTGTTCTGTTTTTTGTAATAAGTCAGAAATGACAAGGAGGCAGCTTAACGCTTTAAGACCACAGTGACACCTTGTGGTGTGACTAAACAAAACGCAAGAGGTTTGGACGTGTCGCACAGGAAATGAATGACTTGGAGAAATATATCCAAAATCTTATATCACGATTTAATATCACCCTTACTGTATGTATATAGGGTTACCATCTTTACCATCGCCAGTCTGGATTTCTAATTTGTTTTGGCACACATGAACATAAGCAGCTTCCTTCATCAAATCTGATAACAGATACTTTGACACAGAAGTGTGTGAAATTGTCCACTATTAATCACATTTCATGTAAACGTGCTGGATGGGGCTGATAAGAGCTTGTGTTTATTGTTGACGAGAATCGCACACGAGCTCAGAACGCAGAAAGAAATCAGCGCATTTCGCTGAAGTCTATGCAAGCATATTGATCAACGAGTTTGAAACGCGGCCGCAAATACAGTTTACATTCGCGTTTCCTAATTTTCCAAGCATAATGTGAAAATTCAAATGCTTAAAATAAAACACATATTTCATAGATGCTGCTCTTAGATTAATCACAAGTCACCAATTAGAATTATGCAGGATTAAGTCAAACAAAAGGTGCTCATGTAAATGCAGCTAGTGGACATGCATCTCACACCATGCAGTGTAGATCCGTACTATCGTTAACAATCTATTGTAATAAATGATCAAAACCAAGTCAATCTCATCAAGTTAGTGTTTTAAGCATTTCTACATTAATTCCAAAATAATAACTAAAGGCTGTAACAATTATACAAAATATTTTATTTGTGTATTGATGTTTTTCTTTTTAATAGTCAGCTTAGGCTATTTTGGATCATCAGTCGTAAATAAGAGGCGGGATTTATCACACAAACCAATCATATCCAACCATAACCATTTACATCCAATCATAGCACGATGGAGACATTGCCTCCTCTCACGTGACTTTCCCCCATTCATTCTCAATTACCCCCACAAAACCCACTGCACGCTTTAGGGGTCTAATGGTTTTCTATGAGTGGAAAGGGAGGCATGACTCCTGCTGTAACTTTACCTGCAGGTGTCGCTGTTGGGCAGTGTTCCTTTAGAAATACGAGTGACTTGTGCTCTTTTTAATGTCATAATTTGTAATATTTGTGTTGTTTTATATGTAATACGGATTAATTTCTCATCCTACTTATTTATTTTTTATTTTTTTATTTTTTTTGAGGAGGCACTGCCTCCCTTGCCTCCTCAGAGGAAACGCCCGATATATGTATTATATATATTTATATATATATATATATATATATATATATATAGCCTGTGGCTCAGACTCGGCACCGGCGTGTGTTAACCGGGCAGATTGTGGCCTGCAGCTCGTTCTGGCACATGTACATTTGTTACGGCTTTAAAGCACTGGGCCTTAAAAAGTTCCTGTTCATTGTAACTGGCCCAAATCTAACTGTAGAGATCTGGACCACTTCTGGCAATGACAGATGGTTACATAATTTAGCAATAACATAAAATTGTCTTAAAATTGACTTAGTTTCCTACACATTTAATGTATATATTTATATATCTTAATATATACGTAATATTAAATACATATAATAATATAATAAAGTACATGGGCAGCAAATCAAAAAGGACCCAGGAACATTTCTTCTGTTCTGGGTATCAGTACAGCTAAAATCAAAGCTGGGACAGTGAGCAATAGGTCACCTTTCTTGATCTGGAATTCAAGTATACCTCTCAGTCTTGTCAAATATGTTCTCTCTTTCCTTAGCTTTTTGCACGCGATGCATTATAAAACATTATGGACATTGTTTGATCATAGTAATTCTTATTCTTGAAGTGTGGAGTTGATGCATTTGAGATTGGTTGAGGGATCCTCATTGAACTGCTGTGCTCCTGCAGGAACTTCAGGATTTTCTCAATGACTGTTTGTAAATTTGTAGCTGTGTTGATTTTAACAAAGTTTTGTGATCGTACCATTTAGTATTTAAGTTTGTAAATTTGTAGCTGTTACCTTGCTGGACTTCAGCAATAATGTCATCCCTCAAAGCAAATTGAATTTGTCCAGTCTTATCGGGAGTTCAGCAGTTCATTACGAGAGGGGTAATCTGAGGCGAGCAAGAGTCCAGGGCAGGCAGAGAACACAGGAAACCAGGAAAGGATGGAGACATGGGAAAACAAGCAAGAGCAAGACTAGACTAGACTATGAACACTTGGAGTGTCTCCGTAAAGTTGCTATCAGCTAACCAGTGATACTTGCTGACAACACCCGCCAATGGGTGAGCTTGTGCATCAGTGTTTTATAGTTCTTGTGATTGACTACAGGTGCAGACATGATTAGAGTGATTGGAAAGGAGGAGAAAGAGGCGCGGGTGCACTTTCCACGCTCTTTTAGACGTGAACGGCCCCTAATATTATATTCTTTGCAAACAGCGACAACTTTGTTGTAGATAAGACACACCGGCTTTGCATTCACAAAGCCAGATAGGATGAACGCATAGTTGTCTTTACATTCCTCTTTGTATGACCTATTTTCGCTGTCAACTTTCCTCTTTAGTAAAGTGTATTGTCTAGTGTGAAGTACCATGAGTGTATTGCCTGTCAATGTTGATAGACCACAGACCCAAGACTTTTACTCTGTGTTAAACTAGCATTTCTGGTGTAGTGATTTTATTTTATTTATTAACATTTTGATTGATTTTATCTTATTTAAAATCCCGTTAAACACATTTAGCTGAATTACTTGGAACAAAACTGGCCATCTGCTCTTAAAGTCAGAAATAAGTGGAGATCCTTTGACAACCTCTTCTGAATGCAAAAGAAAGGTCCATTAATCTTTTCACAGTTTGCTCGTTGTTTGTCTTCTTAACCTCAGAAAGAAGGGAGCATCTGATTTGCTCCATACTGTCAACCCTTTCACCAGGAAGAAAATGATGGACAAAAGTTAACTTCAGCCGTGCGTGATGTCTTGACACCAAAAGCTGGATTGGTTCTACCTGTAGGTTTGTGCTTCATGGAATTAATGGTCACTTCACTACAACCAAGATTACACAACTTTGTTCTGTAATTTGCCATTTTATATTTAAGGCTTCTTTTCCAACCACTACAGCCTGTTAAGGATCCCTGTTCCTTAAGGCAAGGATGCCGTTTTATAAGAGCTTCAGCCACTTCATTGAATTCTGCATCAGAGAGGTAAACTTTGAATGTGAGTGTTTCTTCAGCAAGTCCATCCAAAATTGCTGATTTCAGCTTCAGATCTGGATTCAGTAGAAAGCCATTTTTTTGGTAATCTGAATTGCCTTTTTCCAGCTGAATTTCTGCATCATAGGAAAAACGGGGCACAACAAAACATGTTGGTCAAGAAGACTTGCCATTCAAAGTTGACTCCTGGGGGTCAAGGGATGAAGTAGGTGATAGTTCGGAGGATGATCTTGCGGGAGTCAAAATGACTGCGTCACACTATGAGGGAGATGGAGATACTGTTGAAGATTCACAGAGTTTGATGACCTTAAGGGTGCTTTTGTTCTGATCATCAGTTTCATAAATGTCAGAGTCCATAATTTGAAGTCTGATTTCTCCCATCAATTTACATTGTCTGTATCTCTTTCAGTAATTCTGCCAATGAATAAGGGACACCATTCTGAAATGTCACTTTCTGGGCATTGTGCTCTCCCAGAATTACACGCAGGATGACAGGGGAGGTCATTTTTACAATCCTATTGAAACAAGAAAGAAAGAAAAAAACAGTATTGTCTGCACTGTAGGTACATAAGTGTAATGACGGGTCTGCGGAGTGAGGATCCATTTGCAGTCTTTATTGCAACAGTAAAATACAGCACAGTGAAATGGCAGAAACAGGGACAGGCAGCAGACAATCGGAATCAAGTAACAGGCAGGGATCAAGGCAGGCACCAAACAAACACAGTCCAGGAAACAGGCAAGGATCAAGGCAGGCAGCAGAGAATCAAACACAGGAAAACAGTCCAGGTCAAACATGGGTATAAACAATACACAATGAAAACGCTCAGAAATGTAGACCGAGGCAAAACAAGACTTCGCGAAGGGAGTGAGACCGGAAGCCGTTTATATAGGCAGGGTAAGGAGAAGCACCTGTGCAGGTAATCAGTCCCAGGCACGGGGAATGAAGTCCGAAATGGTTAGTACTCAGGGGAGAGTGCCCCCCGGTGGCGATCGGAGGAAGCCACAGAGGCCTGATTAGTGACAATAAGCTTCATTCATACATTTAAACAAGATAAACATATTTACAGGGCACCTGCTATGAATGAATTTGTCTTTTCAGTGACACCAAACTAAGACCTCCAACCTTGTAGTCAGCCAATGGATAGTCATCAGCCAATTCACTTAGTTCAATAAAGAAAATCTCCCTTGATGGAGAAGAGGTCAGTTCAAAGGCCCTATAATGCTCCCTATACCATCCACACAAACCTTTAAGTACAAAACACAGTGTCTTCTGCACTAAAAACATCTGAATAATCTCTGCAAAATTAGGGAGCCTGTCTAAAGCATGACGAACAATCATCCCATTTCTGTAACTGAGGCCTTTACCGGTGACACTTGTGGCAATCTGGATGAATTCAGTGTCTGGGTACTTGTCTTGGATGGCCTGTGTTATTTCTGTTCTTAAAACTGTCAGAGGCACTGTTGACCCACTTAAAACATCTCGTGCAGATTTTTCAAGATGATAAACAGTGAGAAATCCTAAGCTGGTGCTTAGCTGTAAAGGGGGATATTTTTGAAACAATTGGTGAGCCGAGCAACTTGCTTGAAAAAGCTGTGCTTGGCTTCAAAGCGCATGGTTCACAGATGCACAAGTGGACCAAATGACTTGTTAAGTGCAGGATAGTGTTCCAAGAAGTGTTGTTTTGGTATTAACTTCACACCAGGAAAAACTTCCTGAAACCTCTGTCTGTGTTCAGAAATTTTGCCTTCAAAGGTACGCAATTGACTCATCAGTGTGAGCTGGTGACAGCAAAAGCTCAACAACATCTTTAAGATCCATAAGCACCAGCCATGCAGGCTCAACTTCTGGCACCATGTGTTCTACAAGGTACGGAAGCAATCTTACCAGGTTCCAGTTCTCATGAGCATTGCCTCCAATAGTATTCCGGCTGAACATCGAGCGAGGGATTGCATGAGGTCTGTTCGTCTTATCCGTCCATTTATAGGGGACATTAACAATACATTCGTTGAGAAATTCAAAGGTTGTTAGTCTGTGTGACCATTTATAGTACACCTTTTAACCCTAGGATTATTAAGGTAGGGTAAGGTTAGTCAAATCTAGTCTAAACCATAAGATACTCACATTCCTTCAGGAATGACGTAGAAGACTACCTTGTGGTTGTTCTTTATCGAGGATCAGTTTGTAGTTATAAGTAGACCAAAAATAAACAATTGAATAATTCCATCTGATGTAACAAAAAGTTACATCATGTGTTTTGTTCAATGCCTTTGTTGTTCACTTCCACACCTTCAAATGTTTATGTCATTAATATGGTGTAGCTTCCAGCTGTGCATTAATTAATTGAAAGAGTTTCTTATGTTCCATGTTTGTAAAGACGCCAATCAATTTTGCTCCCAGGCGAGTACATGCCACTGGAGACTTTTTCATCAGTCTGTTTTTCAGGTTTTCACCTGTCGAAGGCTTTGTGTTCATGCTTGTCAGCATAAATTACACACCCAGTCAACAAACTTCCTGAACTTTATTTCAAACATGTGATCATGTCTCCACAATACTTGTGTCGCAGGACAGAGGTCAAAATCTGACACTGAGGCTAGTTCAGCAATTATATATAAAGGTAACACTTCATAATAATTTGCTATGAATCATTAGTTAAGCATTAGTAAATATAGTTAATCATAATTTATAAAGCATTGTCCCTACATTAATAAACATTAGTAAGCAGTTCATCAATAATTTCTTCTTTATTCATAAGCATATCTTTGTGTTTAATAATTTTATTTTTCTTTATTAATGATCGATTTATCATTTCTAAATTATTACATTATTTACAAACCAGTTATTTAGGAGTTGTCAGTGGTTCATAAGATCATTTAGAAAGTGTAAGTACTGTAAATGAGTAATAAACTATTTAAATGTACATTTATACATATTATTTAGAGATATAGTAATTGTTACTCTGTGTTAATAAATGTTTTATTAACACATATTCCTACTGTAATTCATGATTAATTCAGGTAGTTATAAAATATTTAGTAGTTGTCATTTAACTTGCGTTTTGTTCCGTGTTCACAACAATTTAGTCTTTTCAATGTAAAAGTCTTCACTACTGACTGACACACTCATAAAGACAGTCTTTGCACCATCTAATGGTGTGATAATGTAACTTCTGTTGCTGTTCACGGTCAGGACTATTTTTTCAGGTGGAAGGAAGGTTTTTAGTGAACGTTTACTTCATGAAAGTTGCATTGATACATATTTTTGGCTTTATATTTGTATTGTGTGGTAACTGTTTTATAAAAGTTTTAAAAACAGTTATTAAACATTATAGGTTCTGTATGCTTATAAATCAAGAACAAAGCATTTCTAACTGTATTTATAAATTGCTTAATAATGTCTATTAATGCTGTATAAATGATGAATTGACTATTTAGTAATGTTTAACTGAATTACACACACATATATATATATATATATATATATAAAATATAGCCTCTAGCCCATAAAGTCACTGATTGTTTTTCTTGCAATTTACAGTTGCAAGAAAAAGTATGTGAACCACTTGCAGAATCTGTGAAAATGTTAATAATTTTAACAAAATAAGAGAGATCATACAAAATGCATGTTATTTCTTATTTAGTACTGTCCTGAGTAAGATATTTTACATAAAGATGTTTACATATAATCCACAAGACAAAAAAAAAAATAGCTGAATTTATTAAAATAACCCCATTCAAAGTTTATGAACCATTGATTATTAATACTGTGTGTGGTTACCTGGATGATCTACGATTGTTTTTTGTTTTGTGATGGTTGTTCATGAGTCTCTTGTTTGTCCTGAGCAGTTAAACTGAGCTCTGTTCTTCAGAAAAATCTCCAGGTCCTGCAGATTCTTCAGTTTTCCACCATCTTTTGCATATTTGAACTCTTTACAGCAGTGACTGAATGATTTTGAGATCCGTCTTTTCACACTGAGGACAACTGAGGACTCAAACACAACTATTAAAAAGGTTCAAACATTCACTGATGCTCCAGAAAAAACATGATGCATTAACAGATGGGGGGTGAAAACATTTGGAATTTGAAGATCAAGGTAAATTGTATTTAATTTGTCTTCCGGGAAACATGCAAGTATCTTCTGTTGCTTCCGAAGGGCAGTACTAAATGAAAAAATGATATTCAAGCGAAATAAGAAAAATTTGGACTTCTTCATCCTGTTCAAAAGTTTTCACCCCCGACTCTTAATGCATCGTGTTTCCTTCTGAAGCATCAGTGAATGTTTGAACCTTTTTTAATAGTTGTGTTTGAGTCCCTCAATTGTCCTCAGTGTGAAAAGATGGATCTCAAAATCATTCAGTCACTGTTGTAAAGGGTTCAAATATGCAAAAAAAAAGAAATTTTTAGGACCTGGAGATTTTTTCTGAAGAACAGAGCTCAGTTTAACTGCTCAGAACAAACAAGAGACTCATGAACAACCATCAGAAAAGAAAAAACAGTCGTAGATCATCCAGGTAACCACACACAGTATTAAGAATCAATGGTTCACAAACGTTTGAACGGGTAATTTTAATAAATTCAGCTATTTTTTTTTTTTTTTTTGTCTTATGGATTATATGTAAACATCTTTTATGTAAAATATCTTACTCAGGACAGTACTAAATAAAAATAACATGCATTTTGTATGATCTCTCTTATTTTGTTAAAATTTTGCACATTTTCACAGATTCTGCAAGTGGTTCACATACTTATTCTTGCAACTGTATCTTGCTCTCTGTGGGAAAATGCTCACACAGATTTTTATGTATATTGTACACAAATGTCATCACTATACTGAAGGATATGGCTCAAACAAACTTAACTGTATATTTTACAATCGAAAACATTAATAAAAATAATAAATCATTTTATGTATTCAAAATGTAAAAGAGCACTACAGTGACTGAACTATCAAAAATTATGTTTGATTGGATGTGTCTGTTATTAATCTTTGAGTGTACAGATCTGAAATTAATGTTTTTTGCAATAAGCAATGAAAAAGCAAATACAAATGAAAGGGTTCGGTTATTAATATAAGATGTAACATTGACATTAACACTGTTTTATACATATAAAATTTGTTTGCTATAAGTTTGAAGGTTAAATTTTAAAACTTACAGATCTATAAAAGAAATATAAAAACTGTCACAAAGATTAAAGGGGTTGTTTATTTCTCAGTTTCCAAGTTCACTATACATTTAATTTATTGGTTATTCGTGTCATGCACTTTAATTGTACCTCTGTGTCAAGTCTCTCACTGAAGCTCATGATAATTAAATGTTTTCACTGAAAAGAACAATTCTCCAAACACCTCAAGACAGCTTCGGCGCTTGCCTAATCACTCATTTGTCTAGCCGGTTTAGTGAATCTGTTAATTAACTTTGATGCAATGCTACAAATGATGTTGTTTTTCCATAATGACATCTTGGGATCGTATTTCGTTCCCTGAGAAGAAAACAGTCACTTGTCAGCACATGCCTAAAAGGCTGCTGTACACCTGTCCTACACCGAGGCCAATGTTAAATTGGATAAAGCTGATTTCCCCAAAACGCTTGACTGATTATACCACATCACTGCTTTGCACCTCTTACTTCCAATTAAATCACAACCCTGGGTGAACACTGATTAAGATACGGAACAAATAACATTTTGTTAACAGGTTTTGTTGTTGTTGAAAGGCTCACAAACAATTTGGCTGCCCCCAAGACTGATCTATTTGTTTTGGCTGTCAAAGTAGCTTTGCCTTAGAGACTAAAGTAGCTCAAGGTTAATACTGTGCTGCTGCATGAGTCTTTGTTTTACTTGTTTTTACAATTTCTAACACAAGATCAAAATTAGTTAAAACTTCAATAAAATGCTTCATTTAACTGAACATGAATTGTTTTATTAACAGTACTGCCTTTAATGCATTTTGATGTGTATCATGAGATTTTTGCATGTCAATATGTAATGTTAAAGAAAGTCGCATAATGAAACACTGATTACCATAATGGTGACTTCAAATAGACTTCAACAACTTTTAACACATATCCATGCTTTGTTTTGGTCTTGCTGGAATCATATCATATATATCATTATTCTGGATATTGCCATCTTTGTGGGGACATTTTTTTCCCCATACTGTCGTAGGGCATAGGCCTACCTGAACCACACATGCACGCTCACACAGGTTTCTGTAATTTATCATGATTAATCACACCTAACATTACAATTTGTAATCATAAATATTTTTTCACAGTGAATCATCAAAGTAATGTGGAAACAACAAAGTATTTAAAAATGCCCCGGTTTCACAGACAAGGCTTAAAGGCACACTATGTAAAAATCTAAAAACTGCTAGAACAGTGTTATATATTTTGTTGATTTGTGTACTTACATTCCCAAATGTTTCCAAGAATGTTTAAATTCAGAGAAATAAGCAATTTTAACCAGGACACGGACCGTGTCTGTACATTTTGTGCCTTTAAGCTTAGTCCTAGACCACAATGCATGTTTGAGCTGTTTTAACTGAAAGAAACTTTCACTGGCATATCTTAAAACATCTGGATTATCGATGGAAAGGTACTTCTGCCTATCAGTCCATGTGTGGACATTTCCTAAGTTTATTGATTTCTTAGCCAATCAATCAGAATCGTTCAACCTGAAGTAAGGATGTAGCTTAGTAACCTGTGTAAAGTATAATTACTGTAGTTTTGTGAATGTACGAAGAGCAGCCTACGAAATTTTCTTCAATTGTTTTTTTTTACTCTGACTTCGGGTCTTCATTCATCATATCTGGTCCTCGAGTCTTTAACTGTAAAATCCCCAACAACATATATATTTTTTAGTGCTGTATCTCAAGTATTCATACTTATTTCCACAAGTGTCTTATCACTGAAACAAGCAAGTTATTGACAGGGTCAAAACAGGTAGCCAGATGGAGCTTTCAACGCACAAAATGTTAGTGTCATACATGTGGGTCCCACACGTCAGGTCCATCGTCACTTTGGCTCACAGGTAGCATGGGTCTGGCCATGCGAAAGATGGCACCTGTACCTTCATGGCCACCATTTTTCACTGAGGACGGACCATCACGCTGTAGTGACATAAAGAACAGGCCACTGATCATCGCTGGTATGACCACCTTCGCAAGTACAATTATAGTTTACAATTACAGTGTAGCCAAGACCACAACAACATGGTAGTTAACCTCTTGTCACGCTCCTTCCTGGCTCAAAAAAACACTCATGGGCATTTGTTAGCAATGGCACACAAGAACCATGTGTACATAGTGAAGCTCAAACTGCACTGTCTGGACTGGGGGTGGTGACCAGGCATAGACAGGGAGATCGAAACCCTAGTTAAAGACTGCCCAGCTTGCCTCTTGAGCGGTAAGACAGGTCACTTACCTTCTTACACCTACTCTATAGGCTTCCATTTGGAGTGGTGTTGAGATTCCCAATGAAGTGGATATCCATCAAAAACCTCAGAAGAAATTTTAATTGTTTCAGTACTGATTATATTATTAATCAATTTCATCTAAAGTTTTAAACAAAGTAAAATTTCTAACTGGTGAAACATTTCAAAGAATCAAAAAATTTGTCTCCTGTTTCAAAGGATCAATACACAAATCAGTCAAAAAGAGCTTGTGTACATTGCAAAACAAGATTTAGAGATATGAAAACAAAGAAAAATGCCAAATAACAGCATAATCATAAGCAGTTTGTTCAATAACAATGGTTATGAGAAGAGCTCTTGATAAGAAAGAGCTATTGATAATGAAAGCTCAAAATTGAAAGTTGCTGTTTTTAAAGACTTTAAAGGTCATTTGGGAAATCCTATGTCAAAATCCAGCTGTCAGTCACTCATCCCAAAAAGTGTACATAGTAAAAGGTATGTCGTTGCAGTGAGGTGCATGAAATATTGTATTCAATTGCTGAAAGAGAATTAATTCAACCATAGTCAAGGGCCAAGTGCCCAACTAAAAGTCGTATAATGAAACACTGATTACCATAATGGTGACTTTAAATAGACTTCAACAACTTTTAACACATATACATGCTTTGTTGTGGTCTTGCTGGAATCATATCAGCACCCAAAAAACAACATATGCTGGTCCATCAGCACATCTGCATCCCAAGCTTATCCCAGCATGCAAAACATACCTTATGCTGGTCCACCAGCAAACCCACTTCTCATGATGGGGACCAGCAAACCAGCATCCCATGCTGGGAACCAGCAATGCTGGATTTTTCAGCAGGGATAATAAAAATCCATCCAGCGTATCTAAACTGGGCACATTTTTTGACATGATGCGCAACCCAGCATACCCGGTTAAAAAAGTCACTGCTTGCCGTATACTTTATTCATGCATAGTTCTTCCAAATGGGGATGTTCTCAGATGTCCCCAAAAGGAGATTTTGTCAGACATAGCTCACTGCATGATACAATATTGTCCCTAAAATGTGGTTAAGTAGGTACAAATACACAAACATAATACCCTACTATCTTTCATTTACCATTTCAAGATTACTCTCAGTAACAGCCAACACTTTAGAAGTTTACAATAATCTCAAGTGCTAAATTGATCCTGGGAGAGCTCATCATAGGTGCTCATAGCATACAGCAGTGGCAGTCTCTTGGTAATATTAGTGTGAAGACAATGAAAACTATAGCCTGGAGGTACACTTAGTATACCCCTGTGTTTGAACATAGCTCATAGCAGTAATTGTGATAAAATGCCTCCAAATGCTGTAGAAGAAGCTGAAATGAGCTATTCAGCAGATCACCAAGTGATCTATCGAAATGGTAGGCTTTGAACTACCTTGTGAAGTAAAAGCACTCTCTCTTTCTCTCTCTCTCTCTCTCTATATATATATATATATATACAGCCCCATATGCAACAAATTGCAATGCACTGTGTATTCTGTCATCTTTCCATCAGAACCAGCATTAACTTCTTGAGCAGTTTGAGCTACAGTAGCTCGTCTGTTGGATCGGACCACACGGGCCAGGCTTCACTCCCAACGTGCATCATTGAGCCTTGGCCACCCATGACCCTGTCGCCAGTTCACCGCTGTTCCTTCCTTGGACCACTTTTGAGAGATACTGACCACTGCAGTTTTGGAGATGCTCTGACCCAGTCATCTAGCCATCACAATTTGGCCCTTTGTCAAACTCGCTCAAATCCTTACGCTTGCCCATTTTTCCTGCTTCACATATAGCCTATTCTGTAATTTGGTCTTTTTTCTTTTTGGTCTTTGATTTATTAATTAGTTTACTAGCCACACAATTTTGCAGAAAACATTTCATATTATAATACAAAAATAATCTGTTTCTGTTAAGTTCTGTTCATGTACAGAGAAATTCCCTCAGGGAATGTTGGTTCATGCAAGTTTATTTGAGGTTGCTTCCGAGTACAGTATAAAGGTGGGCTTAGGAGAACCTTGTGTGCACTATGTTAGCGAGAGTGTGCTAGAATGTGCGTTCATGCTTTTGTAAATATTAGTGGCATCATATCATGTAGGAAACCCCTCTTTGTGTGCAATGAAGCTTCAAAGTGGTGTATAATTTGGTTCAAGCAGTGAAGTGTACAGAGAAAGGATGGCATATAGTAGTGTGTGTGTTTGTGTGACAGTGTTCTTCAGCACTTTGATCTCTTCACAGCTCATTCAGACCTGTCGACTCTTCCGCAGCACCTCAGACCTGCCTGTGCTAACCAGTGAAGGAGACATCATGATCGGTGCCCTCTTTTCTCTACACGACACTGTGCTGGAATCTCCTCCGTCTTTTACTGCAGAGCCACATCCTACACAGTGCTCAGGGTCAGTCTTGTCATAAAATATTACAATGCTGCATTTATGCTTAATATTTTGAAATTGTATGGTGTTTTCTTTTTTCTCTCCTTTGCTTCTTAATGAAATTTCAGACGTTTATTGTTTAGCATTTTTACAATATTTAGCCATTTACTGAAGTAATGTTATGAACTTTAAAACGTCATTTTGTTGATAATTTAATGTTCTTTGTCCCAAAAAGGTTTAATTTCCGAACCTTTAGATGGATGCAGACAATGATTTTTGCCATAGAGGAGATCAACAGAGATGAACGACTCCTACCCAACTTAACTCTGGGTTATAAGATTTATGATTCATGCAGTACCCCTTTTCATGCCCTCCGCACAGCCTTGGCTCTAATGAATGTGAATGAAGAGGGTACAGGCAAACCAGAGTGCCGAGGCAGGGTGCCTGTTGTCATTGGTGATGGAGGATCCACATTATCCCTAGTGGTTGCACGCTTTCTGGGAGTTTTTCACGTTCCACAGGTGAGTTGCATTCATGTTTTTCAATCATGTATACTATGCTCTCTGAATTCATGTCCTCTCCTCTCCCTAGGTAAGCTATTTCTCAAGCTGTGCATGTCTCAGTAATAAACTAGAGTTTCCTTCATTTCTGAGGACTATGCCCAGTGACTTTTTCCAAGTGGATGCTCTTGCACAGCTAGTGCAACACTTCGGTTGGAGCTGGTTGGGCACATTTGCAGGGGATGATGCTTATGGCCGTGGTGGGGCTCAAATTTTTAATGATGAGGTGACCAAACTAGGTGCATGTATTGCTTTTTATGAAATTATCCCAAAAAACCATGACCAAACGGAGATGTCCAGGATTGTAAAGAGGATCCGTGAGACAGGAACCCGTGTGGTGCTGGTCTTTGCTCTAGAGCAAGATGCAAGAGCTCTCTTCTGGGAGGCCCTTCAGCAAAACCTCACTGGTATTCAATGGTTGGCCAGTGAGGCCTGGATCACAGCAGCTGTCCTCTCCACTCCTGAATTCCACTCCATCCTTCAGGGCTCCATGGGCTATGCCATCCGCAGGGCTGATATACCTCGCCTGCAGCCTTTCCTGCTACGGCTACATCCCTCCAAATACCCGCAGGACCCATTTGTTGTGCAGTTTTGGCAGGAGATGTTTAAGTGCTCTCTAGGTACAAGCAATAAGAGCTCCTCTATTAGACCCCCCTGTAATGGCTCTGAAGTACTTGCCAATACAGGTAACATCTACTCGGATGTATCTCAGCTCAGAATCTCTTATAATGTTTATAAGGCAGTGTACGCCATTGCACATGCTCTGGATTCAATGCTGCACTGTGAACCAGGCAAAGGACCTTTTGCTGGGAGATCGTGCCCCAACTCGAGCAGCATACAGCCATGGCAGGTAAAAAATGTTCTCTAGTTTAGATAATGAAGTTTAAACATGTTACAACTGTTCCCTTTTAAATTTTGTCTTTCTTTTATCCACTCTTTGTCTAATCCAATCACTCATACACATGAAGCTCCTGGATTATTTAAAGCATATCCACTTCACTAATGACTTTGGTGAGGAGACCAAGTTTGACAGCAATGGCGATCCTGTGGCCATGTATGATCTCATCAACTGGCAGCTCATTGGCAACAGAGAGGTGCGGTATGCCACTGTGGGGAGATTTGATGAAACGATGCAGCCTAAACTAGTGATTGAAGAGCAAAACATAATCTGGAATGGAAACCAGAGACAAGTAATGCTCCAGTGTGAATTATTTTTATTTATTTTACAATTTTGTTTGTTTTTCTCCCTATAGCTCTTGTATTTGCTGGGTACTTGTGCATACATTTATGATGAGTATCTCTGTAGTTTGTCCTTTCTCTGAATTGCAGGTCCCTATGTCCGTCTGCAGCACCAGCTGTCCTCCAGGCACTAGAAAGGCTACCAGGCCAAACTTTCCTCTCTGCTGTTTTGATTGCATTGTCTGTGCAGCTGGGGAGGTTAGCAATCAGACAGGTATGTCCTAAATCAGAGGTCTCCAAACTTGGTCCTGGAGGGCCGCTGTCCTGCAAAGTTTAGCTCCAACCCCAATTAAACACACCTGAACCAGCTCATCACCATCAAGGTCTCACTAGGCATAGAAGAAACTTTCAAGCAGGTGTGTTGGAGCTGGTTGGAGTTAAACTCTGCAGGACAGCGGCCCTTCAGGACCAAGTTTGGAGACCCCTGTCCTAAATCATCTCTGTCCTGCTGATGTTTATTTGTTCAAATGTATTTTGCTACTGTGCACAGTTGGCAGTAGTCAACATTTGAAGTGGATCAAAACCTTTCATCAAAGTCGTCCTAAAACCTTCTTCTTAGGACAACTTAGTTCTTAGGACAACCTTTTTGGTCCACTTCAAATGTTGACTACTGTATTTATAGTAAAGGAAAGATTATCTTCTACTTTTATTTATCAGATGCCTTAGAGTGTGAAAAGTGCCTGCCTGAGTTCTGGTCCAATACTAGACGAGACACCTGCATCCCGAAGCTGGTGGAGTTCCTTTCCTACAACGATACCATGGGCATCACTCTGCTGGCTGTGGCTCTGCTGGGATCCTGTTTCACACTCGCAGTTGCTCTGATATTTGCCCTTAAACGCCGCACACCCCTAGTCAAAGCTAACAACTCGGAGCTCAGTTTCCTCATTCTTAGCTCACTGTGGCTTTGTTTTTTGTGTGCACTAGCATTTATTGGGCAGCCCACATCCTGGTCCTGTGGGCTTCGCCACACTGCCTTTGGTATTGCATTCTCCCTCTGTCTGTCCTGCATCCTTGGGAAGACTATGGTGGTACTCATGGCTTTCAGAGCCACACTACCTGGCACTAATGTCATGAAATGGTTCGGCCCTCTACAGCAGCGTGGCATTATCTTCTTGTGCACGGCTGTGCAATTGGTGATTTGCTGCACATGGCTGAGTGTGGCACCTCCTGTCCCACGTAAGCTCATGACTCGTGAAACTGCCCGGATTATTCTTTTGTGTGATGTGGGCTCTCCGTTGGCCTTCTCCCTGGTGCTTGGCTACATTGGCCTGCTTGCAGCTGTCTGCTTCCTGCTGGCCTTCTTTGCTCGAAAGCTCCCAGATAATTTTAATGAGGCTAAATTCATTACTTTCAGCATGCTGATCTTCTGTGCCGTGTGGATTGCATTTGTGCCGGCGTACGTCAGCTCACCGGGGAAGTACACTGTGGCCGTGGAGATTTTTGCCATTCTGGCCTCCAGTTATGGTCTGCTGCTGTGTATATTCACCCCAAAATGTTACATCATTCTGCTTAAACCTGAGAAAAATACAAAGAGATATTTGATGTCCAAATCTAATTCAGAAAGGAAATATTGAAATGCTTATTGATTAAAAGTTTAAGTGTTCTTGATTTCCACCAGATCCCCTCAATAAACTGTTTTAGATTGCTTTTTGTGGTTTTGTTTCATAAAATAAACAATTGTTATGTCCTTCAAATATGAATGTTGCACTGTTTATTACAATTAAAGCTTATTTTATCAAAATCAAATTTCACCAGCATTCATGATAAACCTTCCACATAAAACATGATTAATATTTGAAGCCAAAGTCTAAATCTTTCCAACCCATGTTTTTACCCTCTAGTTGTAAGATCCCATCCTTTTTTTTTTTGTTGTTGTTGTTGTTGTTCTGTCATAATTCATTCTGTCCTCAATAGTGAAAGAGAACCATTTTATGTCCCCTGAGCATAAAAAACCATGTGCCATAAAAGCTGAGCATGTAATCATCCATTCTCTTCCACTCATTGAACGCTGCAATAACAACTGCACACTAATGATTTTATCCACTTCAGCCACACGTGTGTAATAAGATTGATCATATCCACCTTTTCTTCGTCATCAGGGGAAAAGAGAAGTAGACACTCTAGTCCCTAAGGAAAGATCATTTCACAACACTGGGAACATTATGAATTTCATTGGATCATTCTCAGGAAGCAATGTTTTTTTTTTTTTTTTTTTTTTTTTTAATGATATTTAGTCCCTTTATTTGAAAAGAATACTGATTAATATGATTAATGTCAGAGTAGTAGTCAAAACTTCAAAACGTTTTCTGTTCTTAAACTATTACACGCCATGCTAAATATGTGGTTGCCCAGCACACACACATACATGTTAGGTTTCCATGTTTTATGGGGGCATTCTGTACAGACACATATTTATACTGTACAAACTGTACTCTATCTCCTAACCCTAATCCTACCCCTAAACCTACCCGTCACAGAAAACTTTCTGCATTTTTCATTTTCAGATTTTCAAAAAACATCACTTAGTATGGTTTAAAAGCTGTTTTCCTCATGAGGACCAAAATATGTCCCCACAAGGACCAAGATTTTGGAGGAAACCCTTTGTGGGGACATTTTGTCCCCATAATATATGGGGTATACCTGAACTGTGTGTGTATGTGTGTGTGGTTCAGATAAACCCTACATTATGGGGACAAAATGCCCCCTCAAAGATGGCAATATCTGAAATTAAGGATGCACGATGGCACTTTTTCCAGAACGAGGCAGATACCGATACTTTCGTTTTTGGTACTCGCCGATAACAATACCTTTATATTTTCACAGCATTTGTAATTAGGTAGAGAAACAACAAGGATATGAATCATATTAATTTATTTAATTTGTTTAGCAAATGGTAGTTATTTTCATGCTTAATTAAGCCTGTTGAAATGTATTGTACAAGCCTCTGTTCATTCTTTTGCTCTATCATATTTTATCTTTCATTCAGCACAAGGCAAATTTAGAGCTGCTTCAGCAGGCCTCAATGCTGAGGATTTTTTTCTACTGCCCTGGTTAAGTCAGTGGCTCAAATGTTTAGATACCAGTGAAATATCATAATTCTCTATTACAATTTTGATAGAAGAGCAAGTCCTCCAAGTAAACAGCCAGTATTAAAATAAGAGCAAATAATCCATTTACAAATAGTACAAATAAATACAA
This sequence comes from Hypophthalmichthys nobilis, assembly GCA_037950665.1. Classification (NCBI taxonomy): domain Eukaryota; kingdom Metazoa; phylum Chordata; class Actinopteri; order Cypriniformes; family Xenocyprididae; genus Hypophthalmichthys; species Hypophthalmichthys nobilis. The sequence continues at coordinate 24,782,738 of CM075489.1, forward strand.
TAGAACAAAGATACAAATTAAATAAACAGTGCTTTTCTAGTTTTTAGGTAGTTCTAACAGTATTTTTCAGCTACAGAGTTTGAATAAAGTAATGCAATGCAAATGCAAAATAACACTGCATAGTCTTCACTGTAAATATAGATTAATTTATATAAATTTTATTAAAGTTAAACTACAAACGTTCTTGTGAAAAAAGTGCTGCGCACTCAATCCACTCTGTGTTTCGCTTATCAGCTTGCGCACAGCAGTTAGGTGTATATTTAATTTAACATTCTATGAATTAGATATATTTCCTTCATAGACATCCTCCTCTGATAAATCTATTCTGCTCTGTTTGCTCTGTTGTCATTGTTTCTTTGCCTCAAGCACTGTACTGCACACGCTGCATAGTACTGGTTCTTGGTATCAGAGCATTTTAAAGGGTTAGTTCACCCAAAAATAAAAATTGTCATTAATTACTCACCCTCATATAGTTCCACACCCGTAAGACCTTCGTTCCTCTTCAGAACACAAATTAAGATATTTTTGATTAAATCTGATGGCTCAGTGAGGCCTCCATTGACAGCAAGATAATTAACACTTTCAATGCCCAGAAAGCTACTAAAGACATATTTAAAACAGTTCATGTGACTACAGTGGTTCAACCTTAATGTTTTGAAGTAACAAGAATACTTTTTGTGCGCCAAAAAAAATGAAATAACGACTTTATTCAACAATATCTAGTTGTTGAAGCTTTACGAATCTTTTGTTTCGAATCAGTGGTTCAGAGCGTGTATCAAACTGCCAAAGTCACGTGAATTCAGTAAATGAGGGTTTGTTATGCCATAAGTGTTTGGAAACGTTTCGAAATGTCAATGGTTCACGTGACTTTGGCAGTTTTATACACGCTCCGAACCATTGATTCAAAACAAAAGATTTGAAAAGCTTCAAAGCTTCATGAAGCAGTGTTTTGAAATTGCCCATCACTAGATATTGTTGAAGTCGTTATTTTGTTTTTTTGGCATACAAAAAGTATTCTTGTCGCTTCATAGCATTAAGGTTGAACCACTGCAGTCACATGAACTGTTTTAAATATGTCTTTAGTAGCTTTCTGGGCGTTTGAAAGTGTAAATGAACTTGCTGTCACTGAGCCATCGGATTTTATCAAAAATATCTTAATTCGTGTTCCGAAGATGAACGAAGATCTTGCATTGTGGAACAACATGATGGTGAGTAATTGACAGAATTTTCATTTTTGTGTGAACTAACCCTTTAATAAGTAGGTTACGAGTACACGAGCACAGTATTGGGCCCGATACCAATACTGGCATTGCTATTGGTGCATCCCTATCCGAAATCCTTGTCCTTGTTGGGACATTTTTTGGTCCCCATGAGGAAAACAGCTTATAAATCATACGAAGTGACGTTTTTTGAAAAATTTAAAATGAAGAAAATGTAATGGGTAGGTTTAGGGGTAGGAGATATAATATACAGTTTGTAAATAAAAAGCATTATGTCTAAAGAATGTCTTCATAAAACATGGAAACCCAATGTGTGTGTCAAAATATGATCCGTGATTTTTTTTCTCATAATATTTTTAAAATATTGAGCTTAACAAGGTCAACATTAGTATAGTCTAAAATGAATTCATTGAAGAATGGCAAAGATGGCTTCCTGAAAATTTTCATTTTCATTTAAAGAAACTTTAATTTAAAAATTTGTATGATTTTTTTTTTTATTATTATTCTTATCTTGCTTCTGAATGTCACAAACCCTCTGTTTCAGGGACTGTCCTTTCTTGTCCTTTTATTGAATATGAAATGGAAATATGAACTGAAAAAACCTGTTTTGAAGAGATTCTACCAGAGGCTCTTTGTTATTTTATTGGGTATCATTTTTATGAATAGGTTGAATTGATGCTTCGATATTACGCTAACACATATGGCTTTGTCCAGATTAGTGTGCGTGTGTGTGTGTGTCCTCATTTCATGTCCCTGTAGAGAGCATCTTCAGTACATCACCTCTATAAAGTCCTTCACCCAGATCCCCAGTTTCCAGTTGTGGCTTAGAAGAACACTGTGCAGAGATCGAGATGAAGATGCCAGTCCTCCAGGTTGTACATTTGCTATTTTCTTTTCTCCACCCAATTCAAAGCAACTCAGAGGCAGACTGTAAACTCTGGAAGGACCTAGACTCAACTGTTGTCTATAAGGAGGGCCATGTAGTTCTGGCTGGGATGTTTCCCATCCACTCCAAAGGCGTCGACCAGGAGCTGAACTTTAGAAGTCCGCCAGACCAGAGGAAATGTAGGGGGTAACGAAAAAAGAGAGTTTATTGCATCAATGTTGGAATATGTACTGATATCCTTTGTTCAGTCTTTGTATCAGCCTGTGTTTGTATAATCTATTTTTGAGTTTTGAAATGAACTGAAACTCGATCTGTCTTCCAGGTTTAACATGCGAGTGTTCCGCTGGTCTCAGTCAATGATCTTTTTCATTGAGGAGATCAACCGAAACCCTACCCTTCTGCCAAACATCACACTGGGCTATCGGCTGTATGACACATGTGGGCTGACTGCTCTGTCTCTGAGGACTGCATTATCTGTAGTCTCTCAACCCATGAAGAGGAGCATTTCGGGGGAATGCTCCTCCCCGAGCATCCCCATCATTATTGGGGACTCGGGATCCACCCTGTCAATGGCCATCTCCAGAGTACTCAACCTGTTCCGCATCCCGCTGGTGAGGGCAAGATCAGCAAGACAAAATTGTTCTGTATTTGTATACTCTTTATCTGAATCTCTGTCCACATCTTTGCTTCAGGTGAGTTATTTTGCCTCATGTGCTTGCCTAAGTGACAAGCACCAGTTCCCTTATTTCTTTCGCACAATTCCCAGTGATGTTTATCAGGCCAACGCTCTTGCTCGTCTGGTGAAGCACTTCGGATGGACTTGGGTGGGCACAATGGGAGCCGACGACGCTTATGGGCGCACAGGCATTGATCTGTTCACCACCGCGGTGGCACAGTTGGGTGTGTGCGTGGCTTATCGAGTAATCATACCCAAACTGCCAACTCAACAACAGCTGCAGGATATCGTCAAGACCATTCGAGATTCTACAGCACGTGTTTTGGTGGTTTTTGCCATCGAGGAGGACATCAAGCCAGTAGTGGATGAAATCATTCGGCAGAATGTGACTGGGAAGCAGTGGGTGGCCAGTGAAGCCTGGGTGACTTCCACTCTCATCTCCACTAGAGAGAACTACCCCTCACTAAGTGGCACCATCGGCTTCGCCATCCGCCGAGCTGAGATACCCGGCTTCAAACAATTCCTTGAAAGCGTACAACCCCTGGCTGAGCCTTACAATGCATTTGCAAGGGAGTTCTGGGAAACACAATTCCAATGCTCATTAAACACAAGACTTCCTGCTCCCTCCACAGCTGAACAAGTGCACTACAGCCATAGCTGTACTGGTACAGAGAGAGTCCAGGACATTCACAGTATCTACAATGATGTGTCAGAGCTCAGGGTGACATACAACATGCACAAGGCTGTTTACACGGTGGCACATGCACTGCATAACCTGCTTCGGTGTCAAAGAGAGAAAGGGTCTGCCTTGACACGGCAGTGCCCGGATATTCATAACCTACAGCCATGGCAGGTACAGCAATATATGCTTTTTTAAGCCATATTCTTGACTTTAATGGTAACATTATCTGTGCATTAATGATCTCCAGGTTGTTGAGGTTCTGAGGAAAGTGAACTACACAAACATATTTGGGGATTTGATCCACTTTGATAAGAACGGAGACCCTGCCGGATCATACGACATAGTGAACTGGCAGAGAGGGTCAGATGAGGGTCCGGTACAGTATGTTACAGTGGGTCGCTTTGACTCCTCTCTTTCGACAGCACAGCAGTTAGTGCTGAACCAGGACAAAATCATCTGGCATGGAGGAACTAAGAAGGTATTCTCATACTTGGTTACTGATAATCAAAATTTATTTTTCTGAATGGACAATTTAACTTATTTTAAATAGTGTTTGATAATTGTTTTACATTTTATCAAAGGTGACATACATTTTCTTTATCAGTTCTTCAATTACTTGGAACTTGGGAATTTATTTTTATCAGTTATTTTATATTATTATTGGGTAGTTACTATATAATCACACAAAGGTTTTCATTACAATGCCTCGTCTCTCTCTCTCTCTCTTATAGATACCAGTGTCTGTGTGCTCTGCTAGTTGTCCACAGGGATACAGAAAGGTTACACGAGAGGGTCAGCCTGTATGCTGCTATGACTGTGTGCTTTGTGCAGAGGGCAGCATCAGCAATACAACTGGTATTATCAGACTCACACACACAATGACTGTTATTAGTGTCTGTTTAGTGTCCTTTTTTAAACAATTTATTACAAATCACCATTAAAACATCTTTCCCTTGAACTAAGTTTAGGTTAAATGGCTAGTTCACCCAAAAATGAAATTCTGTCATTAATTACTCACCCTCATGACGTTCCACACCTGTATAACTTTGTTCATCTTCAGAACACAAATTAAGATATTCTTGATAAAATCCGATGGCTCAGTGAGGCCTCCATTGCCAGTAAGACAATTAACATGTTTAATGCCCAGAAAGTTACTAAAGACATATTTAAAACAGCTCATGTGACTACAGTGCTTCAACCTTAATGTTATGAAGCGACGAGTATACTTTTTGTGTGGCAAAAAAACAAAATATTGACTTCATTTATTTCTAGATCTAGAAATAAAATAAAAAATTGGAGCGATATCTTGTTTTTATGTTAGTGTAGAAAAAAAAGTCACACTCAGGGTCTTTGGGGTCTCCAGAGACCCCAGGCAACAAAATGTAATTTTGTAACAAAATAATTGTTTTTTTAAAAACAAATGTAATTTTACTCTGTTTATTAATGTTTTTACTTCGTATTTGTGCAGTTTTTGCATTATTTATTATATCTTTTAAATTTATATAAATAAATAAATATTTTGTTGAGTAGGTTTTTATACAAAAACAGCTTTTTATATAAAATTCACTTTATAAAAGACCCACATTTCTAACTTTCATTCATGGGGATAACCTGGATAATTTGACATGGTTTAGTATAAGATTTTTGCCCATCTTTTGGAAAATGCAGTTTTAAAAGTAAAAAAACTATCACTTTTACCAGTAGACAGCTCCAGAGCTCCACTATTTGCGATTTGAAAGACATCTTTTCACAAGTATTTTTCAGTTGGATTTATATCTAAATATTATGAAATCACAATTATGAGAATAAAAATAACTTTTTGTCAAAGTTTAGCATTTTTTTTGTACTGAAGTTTTTCAATAATGTTTATTTTGAGGATGAATTTTGTCCATTTTCTAAGTGGGATCTTATCATAATGTAACAATATTGAAAAACTGATTTTTTTTCATTACAAAAAATACTAAACTTTGACAAAAAGTAGCTTTTATTGTTATAATTGTGATTTCATAATATTTAGATATGAATCCAACTGAAAAATTTAGTAAAAAGTTAGTAAAATAGCACATAGCAAATAGTGGAGCTCTGCAGCCATTTACTTGTAAAAGTGATAGTTTATTTACTTTTAAAACTGCATTTTCCAAAAGATGGGCAAAAATCTTACACTAAACCATGTCAAATTATCCATGTTATCCCCATGAATGAAATTTAGAAATGTGAGTCTTTTATAAAGCAAATTTTACATAAGCTGTTTTTGTATAAAAACCTATTTAAAAAACTATTTTTTAATTTATTTATATAAATTTAAAAAATATAATAAATCCTCCAAAAAGTGCACAAATGTGGAGTAAAAACATTAACATTAACATTACATCCCAAACGAAGACCACACAAGGGTTAAATATGTTTTTAGTAGCTTTCTGGACATCTAGAAGTGTTAATTATCTTGCTGGCAATGCAGGCCTCACTGAGCCATTGGATTTCATCAAAAATATCTTAATTTGTCTTCTGAAGATGAACGAAGGTCTTACGGGTGTAGAACAACATGAGGGTGAGTAATTAATGACAGAATTTTCATTTTTGGGTGAACTAACCCTTTAATGTCCTTTTCTGTGTGTTTATGCATCCATTTTTAGATCAACCTGAATGCACGCTTTGCCCGGAAGACTTCTGGTCCAATCAACGTCGCAACCTTTGTGTTCCCAAGCAGATCGAGTTCCTATCCTACTCAGAGGCTTTTGGCATGATCCTGGCATCTATAGCCATTCTGGGTGCTGTTGCTGCAATGACAGTTGCTGCAATCTTCTTTCGCCATCGTGACACACCTCTGGTTCGGGCGAATAATTCGGAACTGAGCTTTCTGTTGCTGATTTCTCTCACTCTCTGCTTCATATGTGCACTAACCTTTCTGGGTCAGCCATCACGCTGGGCGTGCCCTCTTAGACGGACTGCTTTTGGCTTGACTTTTGCTCTCTGCCTCTCCTGTCTCCTCAGTAAGACTCTAGTGGTGCTTATGGCCTTTAAAGCCACGTTGCCTGGTAACAACACTGCACGTTGGTTTCGCCCCCCTCAGCAGAGACTGGGTGTGTTCTTTTGTTCGGTCCTGCAGGGTGGGGTTTGCGTGGCTTGGCTTGTCACAGCACCGCCATATCCAGTGAAGAACACCTGGCTGTACCGCGACCGGATCATTTTGGAATGTCACCTGGGTTCAGTCGCCCTTTTCTGTTGTGTGTTGGGTTACATTGGCTGCTTAGCTGCGTTCTGCTTCATCCTGGCTTTTTTAGCCCGAAAATTGCCTGATAATTTTAATGAAGCCAAATTTATCACATTCAGTATGCTCATATTCTGTGCTGTTTGGATCACCTTTATCCCAGCTTATGTGAGTTCCCCTGGGAAATTTACTGTAGCTGTGGAGATATTTGCCATTTTAGCTTCTAGTTATGGAGTACTTTTGTGCATTTTTGCACCTAAATGTTACATCATTATTTTTATGCCTGAGAGGAATTCTAAAAAGTTTCTCATGCATCAAAAATGATTTACCATGTCATGATGTACTCTTTTGTGACTTTGAATGCTTGTTAACATTCACTTGTGTGTTTAGATTTTTAATGACTATAATAACTATGTATGTTGAATCACTTTATGAGGTGATAATGTGTCTTGGCCTGTGACAATGAATGAAAGTAAAATCTTTTATTAATCTCAGACACTCATGTTGTTCTGCCACTAAAGACAAAGTCCCTCTTTGCTAGAGAGCACTAATGTTCCAGTAAAACATTTCACTTAGACATCACAATGGCGTGACACTTGCACCAGACTCAGTAACACTTTATAATATCTTTCGTCAAGAAATCCTCAACAAACATTATATAATACTTAAAGGATTAGTTAACTTTCAAATGAAAGTTAGCCCAAGCTTTACTCACCTTCAAGCCATCCTTGGTGTATATGACTTTCTTCTTTCTGATGAACATAATTGCAGAAATATTAATAAATATCCTGACACATCCAAGCTTTATAATGGCAGTGATAGGGTTCACGAGTATGAGCTGAAAAAAGTGCTTCCATCCACATTCATCCATCATAAATATGTGCTCCACACGGCTCTGGAGTGTTAATAAAGGCCTTCTGAAGCAAAACAATGTGTTTGTGTAAAATAAATATCCATATTTAGCAAGTTATGAAGTCAAATATGGAGCTTTCACCAGACTGCCTTCCGTATGCAAGAGTAAACTGGCATCGCGTCAATTACACTTTTTCTGTAAGTTCAATAGGATATTAATAGGAAATATTCTGTTTGTCTCCAATTATACATTCATCCTAACTTCACCTTAACATTGTCTAGATCTATGCTGTCATTTCGGCTGCTCATTTTCATATTTATTCTTTTTTCAATAGGCCTTGGTTAATAGGTCTTATTTTCCTACATTAGTTTGTTTTGTACAGGGCATGAATGAAGTCCGCATCAATAAGACCATTGAAGACTCCACTGTTGGGATTTATGTTCTCAAACAACATGCTTCTGATGAACCAGAGGATGTTGGCATTGTCCTAGAAGGCATGAAGATTTTATATCGTCATTAGCCATTGCCATGCTGTTTAGGCTGATGTATGCCTTGAACCTCAGCTACTCTGCTGACCTCCGCTACACTTTTGAGGTAGTCCAGAAGATTTTTATGGACCTGGATGGAGATAAAGTTTTGAACAAAGCACTCGCTTTAAAAAAACGGGTTCTTTCAGCGAAATGGTCGGAGAGGCCGCACTGTGTTTTTCAACCGAAAAACCACAAGTCTTGTCAGGAATTTTTTTTTTTTTACAAATGTCTTTGTAAAAATGTCTTTGCTGTTTTCAATTCACACTGACAACAGTTAATACTATGCTTATAAATGAGTTTACATTATGTATATGCTATGATATCCACTGTTAAATGTTAATGTAAGGGTTCTTTATGAATGTGAGTACATTAGTTCACCCAAAAATGAAAATTCAAGCATGGGTGCATTTTACGCCACTGCATTTATGTTTTCGTTTAACAGAATTATGTTCTGAGGTATCCAAATGTTGGTGGACAGCCTGTCCAGACTTCAGTGTGTATTAGAAACATATGAGCAATTCCATGCGAATATCAACCTTGCCATGAAAAAATAAAGTTTTTACTAAAATATCAAAACCTGTTCTGTTCTGAAGTTATCCATTTAGGTCTGTATTTGATCGTACTGATGTGCTGTCATGGAAATTTTAAGGAAATTGCTTTGTTTATTCACCACAGATGAGATGTGCACAGATACTAAAATTACATTTTCAACCAAACATATTTCACACTTTCAAAAGAGGCATTTTTTTTTTTACACTTTATGTAAACAGCAAGCATTTTGCAGAAAGATGGGAGCATGACTGAGATATAAATACACTCACTTTGTTATAACAACACTGCCTTTTAAGTTTATAAGGGCTATATTAGGAAGTCACAACGCTTCAGTGCTCTGTCACGTCCGTAACGACTTACAGTAAGTTTATATTGTATAATAATTATTAATACAAGTAATTTGAATCTTTATGATCAAAGACAAAATATGTCCATGCTAATAGGCTATACACACGGTTACTTCCTGGTTGTCGTTAAACAAGTTCGGGCATTTCTGGTGAACTGTCAGTATTTTCTTGTGAATGAATGAGTGAGCACCGCACTTTCCCTTTATAATCACAGCAGCTGTCAGTCAGTGCAGTGCAAGATCAATGATTTCAGCACACTTGTAAAAACACACATTTTATTCAATTAATCTAAAGTGCACAATAAATATGTAATTTTTTAAGCTTTTTTTCACATAAGTGTGAAAACTGATGGTCAAATTGAATTTAGCCGAGGAGAAACACTGAGGTACGTCTTTATTTATTTATTTCTTATGCCATCTTACGAAGGCCGTAAAGACAAATACTTCTTTAGGTGTTACATTTTTTGGCCAATGGCAAGGCTGAAAAGTTGAAATTTATTAAACGTATATTAGTGATGTAAATACATAAAGACATTAATGAATAATGCATATAAATGTGACCTTAATTAGTAGAATTTGCAAGCAGCCACTTCAAAACTGTTCACAAGCTTCTATGATCACTGCAAAAAATGCTGTTCTTACTTAGAGTTTTTGTCTTGTTTCTAGTCAAAATATCTCAAAGTTCTTAAATCAAGAAGCATTTTCTTGACAAGTAAAATTTATTTTCTTGTTTTCAGAAAAAATAAGTCAAAATTAAGTGAGTTTTTCCTTAAAACAAGCAAAATAATCTTAATCCAAACTGAAAACAAGATTATATATCTTATTTTTGGTTTGATATAAGATTATTTTGCTTGTTTTAAGGAAAACTCACTTAATTTTGACTTATTTTTCCTAAAAACAAGAAAATAAATTTTACTTGTCAAGAAAATGCTTCTTGATCTAAGAATTTTTAGATATTTGGACTGGAAACAAGACAAAAATTTTAAGTAAGAACAGCATTTTTTGCAGTGATTTTGGTTGTCATTTGAAAGAAATGAATCGACTTCTGTCAGCTTATTGAAAACATTTTTTATTTGGACATTTCAGGGCTTGACATTAAGCATTGTCATGTGATTGTCCTTCGGAGAAGTAAATTTGCCATTCGCTTGTCTGAGGAAAAGTTAGTTGCCCAGAAAAAAAAAAAAAGACAATTCAATTGAGGTGTAAATCTAATTATTTACGGTATGTATACAAAACGTTAGAACATATATAGTAGTGTGTGTGTCACATTCTTTATCTTCAGTGTTGCTGGACATTTCTTGATTGTTAAACCCTGGTCAACATCGTTTTTGGCTGCAGGTCCACCACCTCTCTTCTACCAGTCTGGCATCACAGTGCTTAAGAGCTGGGCCCTCCATTGATAAAAACATAAATTGCTGGAGCTGGACTGGTCCTCCAATCAGACTTCACTCATTTCATGGTGGAGAATCCTCATACACTGCTGTGTTGACTGGTGGGACTAGGTGGACATTCAAAATGTAGTGTCGTCCAAAACAAGGATTCAGAATTTAACATTCATTCCTGTCGGTACAGTATTATACACACCTGACATCAGGACATTCAAAAATGTGTCCCTCATAAGGATAACTGATCTGCCCCTGGCAAATGCCTCGTAACTTTGGAAGTCAGACAGAACATCCTCAGTGCAAATTCCCTCTCGAGAAGACCACTGAAGTGCTCTGGCGCCTTCCTAACCACTCTCCTTGAACTGAATACATGCACTGAGGTCTGATTTCTCACATTTGGGACAGCCAGATGGATCGAGCGCCCTAAAACTGCCAACAGGACTGTCCCTTTTAGGTCCTTCATCCTCTCCTCTGCATCTTTCAGAAACAGTCTCTCTCGCACATATGGAGAAATGAGTTGTCTTTTGGTGCTGACTGCGATTCAAAGTCTTAAAATCACCCGTTTTAAACCTGTCATGATTACTAGCGGGAGTGCCCTTGATAAGGGTATTCAGGATCATGCTGTTGAAAGCAGAGCTGAAGGATCCTACAGGAAAGAGAATCCTTGTTTAAGTCTCTGGTTTGTCCAGATGTTGCAGGATGCAGTGCAGTCCCATGTTAGGTACGAAACTTCATTTTCAGGGAGAAGGGAATCGTCCACCCTAAAAATGATGACTTCTTTTTGGGTTCTCCAGCTGCATTTTCCTCAGTATCACCCTTGTTCTTGTCCTTTTTGGATCTGAAGGGATTCTTAATCTGCAAACAAATGACACTCATTATTAATACAGAATTTATTTCAATAAGTAAGTTATTGGGTAGAACGTTGAACAAAATACAGAAGAGAAATTACCTTTTTAAGGATGTTCGACTTCATCATCTTGAACTTATTTCTGAAGGTCAGTTTTGGTAGATCTTCCTGTACTGACACAGCCTGACTGTGCACTTCAATCGGTGTTGCAAACTCGACAATCGGTGGAAATTTCTTTGCCAGCAAGTCAAAAACTTGACTGACCACCAACTCTGTCAGATGATCCACCACTGTCAGACCGAAATCCTCTTCTTTGATGATGAAGGGCATCACTGGAGTATTTTCAGGGAGTGTCGCAGGATGGGGGAATCTGGAGGACACAAAAAGACGCTGCACGAGTTCCTCCACAAAATAATGGAGAAAATCTTTAGCTGTCATTGTGACCTCCTCCGAGACGCTCCCTGCCTGCGACATCTCGCTTCTTAGGACACAGTTCATTAAATCTGCGAGCCTTCGATGCAGACGTTCTGAGGCTGCGTAACTGTTGTCCTGCTGGCTGAAGTGACCGTTGCACTTCGACATATAGAGGGCGGTCATCAGTGAGTCAAATAAGGTGGTGGTCTTTGGCCCGTCACTGCCTGAGGGTTGATCTGACTCCAGCAGGACAAGTGACAGTCCACCTTCAGATGACTCAAAAGTCGGCCGCAGAACTGGGACAGGCCCACTTTCCCATGTTCTGGACGCTGCAGTAGGATTCTTTGACCATGCCCGAATGACATCCTCCACAATGTAGTCAATCACATTGCTTGTGGTCTCCACCGTATGGCTCGTTCTGAGAGCGCACGGGAGTTTGCCCACTATTGCCACAAGGACCGTGCTGATGGCTGTTGTGGCCACTGTGCGGGAGATGTGGCAATGCAAAACACTCAGCTTTCGGATGACCTCACTAATCAGTAATTCCCCAATATTAGTGCAGGAATCATCCGGACAGAAGTAAACGAAGCATGGTGAAGAGGCTGCGTTGATCTTCAGCATGTTGTTGTGCATCACCACATTCACCCGATGACAAACTTCCTCCACCACAATGCCAGCAAGTTCAGAGGAACGCGGATCGTCTTCACCCAGAGAGTCGCTGAAATCACATTCACCGCTGCTGAGGAGACCATCCACCGTGATCCCAAAAAGAGATTCAAGTGGATACGCAAATGGAAGCTGTTCCATCTTCAGAATCGCTGGTCTTTCTGATGTTAATGGCCTGTTTGAGTTCACAACTGCAGATGGATTCATGCCCACTATTCCAGATAGTTTTGACATTAAATCAGTTGCAGTTGTGGCAGCTGACGTTGCAATGGAAGTCAGCATTTGATAGATTTGCTGTCTGGAGAACTGTGTGTGGAAAAAAGCAAAATGAGTTTTAGTTCTAATGATGAGTGTGTTTTAAAACATGGACTTAGATTTTTATAGTGAATTAATATGGAAAGTAGACTTACCCTGTAGCTCAATGCCGCCTGTATCACTTCCAAATTTCTGAAAAACAGACAATTGTTAATATAATATAATACAAGTTTGATGACAAACTTTGATGTTGGATTGACAATGTTGAATTGCATTTTGACTGTTCCTGCACACAACATAGATAAGCTACAACAGATAAACATGTCAGCTGCGTGGATGCTACTGCTGACAATAATATTGATTTCTCAGTTAATACTGATATGGATTCTTAAATTTCAAGTTTGATATTTTAGGCTATTTTGTTCTCTGTGTAACATACTGAATTCTATTGTGTCTTGTGTAAACACCCAAGCAATGTTTCAACTGGGGAAAGATATCAAATCAGCTTTTAAAAATGTAGCTTACTATTATTTACCTCAGAAAGCCATTCAATGTCCATATCTCATTAGTTAGCTAGAAAAATAACTCTAGAGAGGGGCATTTTGCTAAATATAACCACTGTATTACATATTCACTATATTTTACTTATCATGTTAGTGTTGTCTTCATTATTATATGTATGTTTGAATAAATCTGTCAGTTATTAAAGTCATTTAAATGTTCATATTTAACCAATGCACATAATTCTATTATTAAAAAAGTTTATATTTAACTACTTTGTGCAATTTAAATGTTTGTATAACTTATGAGTGTTGATTATTTAATAAATGTGATTCATTAATTGATTATTGAATAAACTTTTCAGAAGGTCTGCGTAATATCTTATTTTGATGCCTTAATTTAAGTTTCATCACTAGAATAAAAGAAAATTTTACTAATAAAAAATAGACATACTGCTCAGTCAGATTCCACATGAAGTTGCAGATGACTGATTGAAAAGTGACATCCTCCAGCTGTGGTACAGCAAGTGTTGCAGCTAAACGGGCTGCAAAGGCCAGTTCTCTGTGATGGTCTGATTGAACTCTAGTATTACAAGCCATTGTAATCTATCATCAATCATCAATCACTGACTAGAAGTTTGCTCTGTAATCACTACTGCAGAAAAATGTGGGCTCAAGGACTCCTGCAGCTTCATTTATATAGTGTGCTGGCTGTGACATCACCACAGAGAGTCATGAATAATTAATCAGCACTGTTAAACATTCTAATGGAATGTTGGTGGAATGCAGACTGCTGGAGGAATGATCATGTGATCTGTACTACTAAAGCTACTAAAAAAGTTGTTGTTTGAATTTAAATGCTTAGAGTCAATGACTGGATCATTATTGCAGTGATTATTATTATGTTATATGGTATTCTAACTCTAAATGATGGAGTGTGTAGCTTTTCATTTCTTAAACAACCATGTAGGAAGACACATCATGGCCATATTCCAGGATGACCATGTGAAGATTCATCAGGTTGTGAAGGAGCATGAAGAATCATTTTCACACATGAATTAGCAGACCTTAAAATTCATTGAAAGTCTTTGGGATGTGCTGGAGGAGACTTTACAGAGTGCTTGACTCTTGTATTGTCAATATGTCAAAATGATGCACGTCTTGATGGAAATAAATGTTATGATGTTATTTCCATCAAGAGAATAGGGTAAAAAAATATCACCATACTTCCCCAGTTGATTGATTACATTAAGAATTGCAAGCATTTTTTTGTCTTAAGCCGGGTGCACACTGTGCGATTTATGATAGTCCTTTACGATGGTTGCTTGTCAGACTGTGCGGACATGATCCTCATGTCACACTGTGGGATCTCAGCTGTCATTATGTCAGACTGTACGACAGTCAAGATGTGTTAAAAACGGACGCGCGCTTGAAATCTTGTCCTGAGGTTTACATCGTTAACCCAAACACGTTCGATGACTGTGAGCTGCATTACATGTCAAACTAGCGATCTACAAGACTACAGATTTTAGGCTAGGATTATAGGAATCTTTTAGGATTTGCATAATTTGTGTCAGACAACCAAATCGTGGCCAAAATCGCACAGTGTGAACCAGCCTTTACAAGTTTTCTGAAATGTTTAAATATGCAAATGAGGCATTATCTAATTAAATATGCTCTAATTTGCATAAATGTCTAGAACAAAAATCTGAACACTGGATGAAATCAGGTTAAAAATTGTTTCTTTCTCTTTTTTTGACATATTAGAATCAAAGCTTTTTATCTCTATTTATCACTGCATGAATCAGAAAATACTGTCAACAGCCAGAAGAAAAAAAAAAAAAGATTTTAGGAATAAAATGTCATATAAAATCAGGCAAATTATATATCAACAAACCCCTCAGTAAAAAACCTTCAGAATATACACTACCAGTCAAAAGTTTGGACACGGTAAGATTTTTAATGTTTTTTCGTCTGCTCACCAAGGCTGCATTTATTTAATTAAAAATACACTAAAACAGTAATATTGTGAAATATTATTACAATTTAAAATAACTGTTTTCTGTTTGAATATATTTTATAAAGTAATTTATTCCTGTGATCAAAGCTGAATTTTCAGCATCATTACTCCAGTCTTCAGTGTCACATGATCCTTCAGAAATCATTCTAATATGGTGATTTGCTGCTCAAGAAACATTTATGATTATTATCAATGTTGAAAGCAGTTGTGTACTTTTTTTTTCAGGATTCTTTGAAAATAATTTTTTTAAGAAATTAATACTTTTATTCAGCAAGGATGCAATAAATCAATCAAAAGTGACAGTAAAGACATTTATAATATTACAAAAGATTATATTTCAAATAAATGCTGTTCTTTTGAGCTTTCTATTCATCAAAGAATCCTGAAAAAAAAATATTGTACACAAATATTTTGTACAATTGTACACAATAAATGTTTCTTGAGCAGCAGATCATCATATTAGAATGATTTCTGAAGGATCATGTGACACTGAAGACTGGAGTAATGATGCTGAAAATTCAGCTTTGATCACAGGAATAAATTACTTTATAAAATATACTCACTGTTTTTACAGTATTTTTAATTAAATAAATGCAGCCTTGGTGAAACTTCTTTTAAAAACATTAAAAATCTTACCGTGTCCAAACTTTTGACTGGTAGTGTAGATATTAATAAAACTGTAAAGTTTGGTCTGTAAGTTCTGCTGAAGTGGAGATTTCTGACTCAGAGCAGAAGAAAAAACTCATTTTGAGAAAACGGCCTTTAAAGAAATCTACTATAACTGAAATCTACAGACGCAAATAGATAAAGTGCTATAAAAGATACACTCAGAGTTTGCAGCTGGAAAGGTCACAGCTTTGGAGAAGGTGCAGGGAGGAATTGTAGATCCTGAATGTTTTAGGCTTTTTTGGTATGACTATTTATTTTTGATTGATGCCACCAATTTCTTTTGTATACATTGCCAAATGTATTAACTAAATAAAATACATAATTCAACAAGTGAGTTGACTTCCCTGAGCTCTGTTCTTCAGAAAAAATCTTGCAATGCAAAGGGAAATAAAGATCTGATAAAAAAAAAAAATAAAAAAAAAAGTACAGCATTTTCTTTGTTCAAGAAACACTACATCTATAAAGGCTAATGTTTTATGTATTTGAAGAGCGGAGAAAATTCTTCGTCTGATATTTCCTGTCTACTTGTAGCCAATATGCTATGCTATTGAGGATGCAAATTAAATTTGATCATTTGATATTAAGGCTATATTTAACTTAGCACAATTGGATTTGCTCTGGACCAAGAAATAAATTATGTCTCATGCTGAACCACTAATCCCCGAAGCACTGGCCGAGATGAAGCTGTTCTCGGCGGGTACACGAGCACTGAACGGCCGCTGACGGCCTGGAGCTCGCATCTAAGGAAACGTCTAAACAAATTGTAAAATAGGTGCTATGATTAAATATGAGTCATATATGGCCGCCGTGACAGTCGCTGTGCTGTTATCACTATAATATCGCACAGCTATCAGCCAATCAGATTCAAGAACCAGAAAGAACTGTTGTGTGTTGGGTAAGTTACTGTACAAATTACTCTCTCTGAAGAGCATAACTAATTACTTTCTAAGAGCTATATTAACTTCGACAAGTTAATAAATGATACAAGGATAGACATGAAATGGCTCTTTGAATTTATTCAAATAAATAATATAAAACTACATAAATTATTCTGGTCACACTTTAGATTAGGGTCCAATTCTCACTATTAACTATGACTTTTGCCTCACTAAACTCTTAATTACTGCTTATTAAAACTTAGTAAAGTAGTTGTTGAGTTTAGGTATTGGGTAGGATTAAGGATGTAGAATAAGGTCTTGCAGAATAAGGCATTAATATGTGCTTTTTAAGTATTAATAAACAGCCAATGTCCCATTAATATTCATGCTAATACTTTTCACATAAATTTCTGCTTTAACTCTTAATACATATTTCCACAGGTTCCTTGCAACAGGGGACTCGTACCACAGCATTGCCTTCATCTACACAGCACTGT
Source organism: Hypophthalmichthys nobilis (assembly GCA_037950665.1). Classification (NCBI taxonomy): domain Eukaryota; kingdom Metazoa; phylum Chordata; class Actinopteri; order Cypriniformes; family Xenocyprididae; genus Hypophthalmichthys; species Hypophthalmichthys nobilis. Next base: position 24,799,822 of record CM075489.1, read on the forward strand.
AGCTGGTATTGTGGCAGAAGTGTCAAAGGCCATTTGGGACTCCATGGTGGAAGAATACATGCCTGTTCCCAGCACAGAAGATTGGCGGGAAATTGCAGCAGAGTTCCACCAATCGCTGGAACTTTCCAAACAGTGTAGGATCTATTGATGGGAAGCATATAGTGATGCAGGCTCCCAAAAACTCTGGGTCACTATTCTACAACTACAAGGGGACATTCTCTATTGTCCTCTTAGCAGTTGTAGATGCCAAATATTGTTTCCGCATCATAGATGTTAGCAGTTATGGGAATATCAGTGATGGTGGGACTCTGGCTAATAGTGCATTTGGTAAAGCTCTTCGCAATTGAACCCTTGGCCCACCGGAGGACACACTGCTGTCAGGAGCAGAGCACCTCATGCCCCAGCCTCACATCTTCATGGCAGATGAAGCCTTCCCTCTCTGTAGAGACCTGATGATTGAGTATCGTCAGCACACCAATGATATGACACACCAAATCTCCTAAAAATTGGACCTAACTGGTAACATTTACAGTGAAAACAACAACGGCACCAGAGTCGAGCCCTGGGGGACACCACAGGTAAGAAGAGTGCTTACCAATACTAACTGAGAATCAGTGCCTCTGAATGCAGCGAGACGTCGTGGTCAACGAAATCAAAAGCAGAACTATGATCTAAAATCATCAAATCCATAGTAAATGTGCTTTTTTTTTAATGCTCCTTGGGCTTGGAATGATTTGCAAAATGTACTTAATCTAGATGCACTGAGCAATTTTAGACGTCTCTTGCTTAATGTTTTAAAAGAAACTTGTAATTGTTTTTCGTGACTATCTCATTAATTTCTTACAAGTAATTTGTGGCATTTCTTTTTGTGATTCTTTCTGTGTAATTTTATGTGCTGCCGCCTTGACAAAGTCTCTCTGGAAGAAGAGATAGCAATATCTCAATGGGATTCTCCTGGTTAAATAAAGGATAAATAAAATAAATAGTATTAGATGCATCAGTCATCATTAAAATATCATTAAAAACCTTCAAAAGTGCAGAGTCACTGCTGTGTAAAGTTTTTAAAGCCAGACTAGAAATGAACTGAAATACAGTTAAAACTCAAATAATTTTGCAACTGTATAAGTATTACTATTATTGTTAAAATTTAGATAAGAAGGGCAGATAAGAAATGGGTATAAAATTTGAGTAAACTGTGGAATCAAGCAAGAACTTCTTATGGATTAGTGTCACGGAAGTTCATTTAGAACAGTCCCAGTCAAAAGACAATAGAACCTTTTCACATTTCTGGGCGGAAGTCGTCATAGTTGGGTAAAATTCTATAGCGATTTTTGTAATTTGATGGAAAGGTAATATAATACTAAGTATAGTTTTATAAATGTATCTACGTTTTAAAAAAAAAAAAAAATGAAAATATAAAAAACTTTGCAGGATTTACGATATTGATGACCATTAAAACACGTCATCACAGTCTGTGAAAAGGGTGTAGCACACGTACATCTCGGAGATGTCTATTTGATGTCTGTGTTTACGTCTGGAAGACGTATTTTTAGGTGTTTGCTCATCTGCATTACGTCTATAGGACGTTTCCTGTCTGATGTCAAATAGACATTTAGAAGATGTCTTTAAGATGTTTATGATTTAAATGTATGTAAAACTGACATCTTAAAGATGTCTATCAGATGTTTGTAAACAGCAGATGCTTTCCAGATGAAGTGATCTTTAACAGACATCTTGCAGACGACGTGTGCTATCTGGGTTGTTTATGATATTCATTAAGTCTGGGCCAATAGTTTCATAGATTTGTTTAACAAATCGTGAAGGCAAAACATCATATGGAGAAAAGATTGGTTTTAATTTTAGGGTGATTAAGTCAAATTCAGTTAGTCATATCTTTAAGTCCATAGTCATACTACTCAGTATTGAATTTAAATGCTATTAAGTAGCCCTTTTCATTATTTTAATTTTTTTTTAATCTTTTTCATTAGAAGTTATTAATATTTTCAACACATCATTAGAAAACATTCCTTTATGTATTTCACCAATAATTAAACTCTGAATTATCCTGACATCTAATTAATAATTTATACATATATTGTAGCCTATGTAAATTTCTATGCACTTTTGTGATTTTACACAACAGCGTCTGAACGGGACTTTTATATTGGCGGTGTGACGTCATAAGTCTGCGCCGCGCTCCTGCATCTGTTATGATTCGGTTGAAGAAAGGTTTGTGTTCTTAAACATTGCAACCCGTTCAGGGAATTTTAGATTTTGTAAAATGGCTTGCTATTTTGTTGAATGTAACATTGTAATACTTGATCTACTATAAATGAGCGTTATTTTTATAAGTAAAACGTGTGTAATGACATCTAATTATTAAACTAGTGTAATCTATTAAAATACCAAATATAAATCACAGATATTAAGTGTGTGTAATTTGTAGTGCTAGTTCTAAGCTTTTTTGTGTGTCTAATCACGTCATTTAAAGGCTATTAAAGGTGCAATAGGTGATTCTCTACAGAAACATTTTTTGTTATGCTGGTTGAAAGTCTCCTCATATCCTGATTTTAAGCGGTCTAAATTTTTATAAATATATATATTGTCTGTGGAAGGCGTAGGAGCATAAAATGTTTGTTGAATCATTGCATTCTGTCTGAATGAAATGATAGTACGTGTTCCCTGTCAGTCACCGTGTGTTTGTACAGCCTGTTCAGACAGACATCATACCAGGGTGTCTACAGATACAAACAAGTTAAATGTAAGACCTCTTTAATACCACTTTGTATGAAATTTAAGACCAAACCTGTGATATAAATACACATTATATTACATATGTGTATATATATAATAATTGTGTTTCATGTAAGAGTAAAACAAAATATCTTCGCTGTCATAAATGCTATTTATGATATACATTGAACTTTTCATATCAGCAGTCAATATCCCATTCAAAAAAATCCCTACAAAAGCATTGCATCATTGAGATTTTTGGTTGTGTAAACAGAACACTGATGAAAATATCGTAATATCAGCTTTTACATTCTTAAATCTGCACATTTTTTATATTTACCCCAGAATGTTCTTTACCTTTATAAAGGCCTTTTTTTAATCTTAAAAAATGTATGCTTCATCATTCATGTCAAATCCATACATTTGATAAATGAATTCAATATGCACTATAGGGCTGTTACCAATTAGATTACATAATTTACACAATAATAAAACAACTCAAAAAGCTGAATCATTCAGTAACAAAACGCAATAGTTCTGTTGTGATCTTTGTTTGGAGCTATTTTCATTGGTGGAATAAAACACATCTATCAATATTGGGTGTGTAAATTGAACTAAAATCAATGTAATCAATAAAAATCAATTCGCAAAATAGCTCCCTTGTCATGTTATGTTACTTAACTATATCGTATTATAAATAAAAACACAACATTTTGAATTTTTATCTCTATGTTTCTTCTGTGGGCTGAACTAGAGCTGATTGAGACGCCTCCAGAGATTTAGTGTGTATTTATTTTTCTTTCTTTTAATTATTCTCATCTTAAACAGGACAAACACACAGAAAAATTCCTGGTGAAGCGACTGAGATCCATGTGACACTATTATAACGATGGCGTTTATTAAAGAGGAGAGTGAAGACGTGAAGATTGAAGAAACATTCAGAGTGAAACAAGAAGATACTGAGACACAAACAGGTTATTTTTCTTTTGGAACATTTTTTTTTTTAATAAAGTAAATGTTAGTTATCAACTTTTCATTTGTTCTCTATAAGGGATTTTTTTCTTATAGATTCTTCACTCGCTCTATCAAATCTCAAAGTGGGTTAGAAACATTCAAATATTCATTGAATCAAACAGTAAATTAGTCAATAAATTACTCTGTGTTGACTCAGTGCAGAGTAGTTTGGTATTCAGTGGGACTTAAATCCTTACTGAAGCATAGTTTTTCTCTAAAACTGAACTTAGTTGAGACGTGGACACTATTTTTTGAATATTTTTGAAATGAATGACAGATTTGGGATTGACCCATAATAAACCATTTCTCTTGGGTCAAGTGGTAAGGGGTTTGATAACTGCCAGCTTTCTTGAACTGTCTTGCTGTGTCCTAAAGAAAGCAAAGAGTTAACAAAATTGAGAAGAGTTTCTGAGATATGTAACTCCATTTTCAGTAGCTTATTGGGTATAGGATTATTGTATAACATACATGTTGTTGGCTTTGATGCTTTAAAGGGATAGTTCACCCAAATATGAAAATTATCCCATGATTTACTCACCCTCGAGTCATCCTAGGTGTATATGACTGTTTTCTTTCAGACGAACACAATCGAAGATACGTTTAAAAATATCCTTAGTCCTCCAATGTTTATAATGGTTGTGAATGGCTGCCCACATTTTGTAGACAAAAAAATGCATCCATCCATAAAAAAAAAAAAAAATTCTATACGACTCCAGGGGGTTAATAAAGGCCTTCTGAAGTGAATCCATTCATTTGTGTAAAGCAAATATACTTATTTGAAACTTTATAAAGTAAAATACAGGCACGCGCATTCGACGTACGTCCAAAAAGTGTTAACTTCCTCGACGTAGTACACAATGACATGATGTTCTACACTACGGCATGACATACTATGCTATGTCCCACACTATAACGCGTACTATGTCAATGAAGTTAATGCTTTTTGGACGTCCGTCGAATGTGTATGGCTGTCGCGCCGGAAGCTCATTATTTTACTTTTTACTAAGTTTTAAATAAGGATATTTGTCTTCAAAATGTGGCCACCCCTTTGCAATCATTATAAACTCTGGAGAACTAAGGGTATTTTTAGATATCTTTGATTGTGTTCGTCTGTGTTCGTCATATACACCTAGGATGGCGTGAGGGTGAGTAAATCAATCATGGGATAATTTTCATATTTGGGTGAACTATCCCTTTAAAGGTTTAGTTTACCCAAAAATGAAAATTTCTGTCATTAATTACTCACCCTCATGTCGTTCCACACCCGTAAGACCTTTGTTCATCTTCAGAGCACAAATTAGTATTCTCATTGCTTCATAAAATTAAGGTTGAACCACTGCAGTTACGTCGACTTTTAACAATGTCGTTAGTACCTTTCTGGACCTTGAAAGTGGTGATTATACTGCAGTCATATACCTCTCGTATTACATCAAAAATATCTTAATTTGTGTTCCAAAGATGAACGAAAGTCTTACGGGTTTGGAAAGATATGATGGTGAATAACTAATGACAGAATTTTTATTTTTGGGTGAACTAACCCTTTAATGCACAATTTTGATATATGTTCTTTTGTGCCAATAAACTGGTGTTAATTTGCATTTATCTTTTTTTTTTCTTTATCTTCTTCAGACCTGATGGTACTGAAAGAAGAAAGTCAAGAATTGAAAATAGAAGAGAAAGATCAGTGTGATTTCATGACTGGAGAAAAATCCACACAGACTGAAAAGACCACATTAATAAAAAGAGAAGCTAAGACAAATGTATGCAATCAGTGTGGAAAGAGTTTTACTCAAAAACCACACCTTACTGTACACATGAGAACTCACACTGGAGAGAAGCCTTTCACCTGCCAACATTGTGGACAGAGTTTTGCACAGAAAGAAAACTTTAATTCCCACTTAAGAATTCACACCGGAGAGAAACCTTTCACTTGCCAACAGTGTGGACAGGGTTTTGCTCAAAAACAAAACCTTACTGCACACATGAGAACTCACAGCGGAGAGAAGCCTTACACCTGCAAACATTGTGGACAGAGTTTTGCACGTAAAGAAAACTTTAATTCCCACATGAGAATTCACACTGGAGTGAAGCCTTACACCTGCCAACAGTGTGGACACAGTTTTACTCAAAAACAACACCTTACTGTACACATGAGAACTCACACCGGAGAGAAGCCTTTCACGTGCCAACAGTGTGGACAGAGTTTTGCACATAAAGGAAACTTTGATTACCACATGAGAACTCACACTGGAGAGAGACCTTTCACCTGTAAACTGTGTGAGAAGAGCTACTCACAAAAAGAATATCTTAAGTCTCACATGAGAGTTCACACTGGAGAGAAGCCATTCATATGTGCTCAGTGTGGAAAGAGTTTCAGTCGTAAAGTATACCTTAATCAGCACATGAAGACTCATTTGAGAGTAAACCGTTTTACATGCCATCAGTGTGGAAGGAATTTCACAGACAGCAATCGCCTTGAGAAGCATGTAATAACTCACACTAAAGAGAAGCCTTACGTGTGCCATCATTGTGGAAAGAGTTGCATAACCAAATCAGTCCTTGAGGTTCACATGAGAGTTCACACTGGAGAGAAGCCTTTCACCTGCCTTCAGTGTGGAAAGAGTTTCATACATAAAGGAAACCTTAACATTCACATGAGGCTTCACACCGGAGAGAAACCTTACACGTGTCTTCAGTGTGAGAAGAGTTTCAAATATCACGGAGACCTGAAATGTCATTTGCAAACTCATTCCTGAAATCAACTGTAGTGTTCTGTATTTGGTTTACTAAATACATCAGTTTCAGAAATCACTTGCATATTCACTCTGGATGATGACATTTCATTTTGTAAAAAGTGTAATAAAAAATAATCAAACTTAGTTTTTGTCATCACACATTAAAAATTTGTGCAGATGTGAGACCCTTGAATTTACTACATTTTTGATGCTGTTCGAATCCTGTAACAAGTATAATTTTATAGGCATTTTTGTTAAACATTTCTGTCATTACAGATAATGAAATCCCATTTTTACAATAATACCAAAATCATGTAGTGCGAAAGTTAAATTGTAAAAGATGTTGCGCACGCTTCAGGATTGACAAAACTATGGCCAATCGTTCACATCTGGCATAGAACTCACAACTTAACATGGGCATGTTACAAGACAAGTTAATGTAAGTGACATACATTTTACAAAAAAATTGTTTCACACAAACAAAACCCGAGCAGAATGTGGTGTTTCGTTTCTGAACGAATCTACAATTTTGAATGAATCATTTGAATCAAGTGATTCAATGACCCATTCATAAAGAAATGCTGCGTCCCAATTCGCCTACTTATGCTACGCCCTAAAAGTATGTACTCTTTTTGTGAACGCAAAGTACATACTTTTGAGTGTGCAAGCTTTGGGACATACTATCACGTCATATATGTAGCATCTGGACCAAACAAACACAAAGTATTCATTATATTTAATGAATAATCCAGAAAACTCAACTTTCTCAATAAGGGTCTGTGAACCTTCCCCCGAAAACTGCAACAAATGCAGTTTTCCCCAAGACTCTGGATACAGGAAGAATTATAAGGTTTACGATCAGAAAGAATTTGCAGAGACTCGTGATTCTGATTTAATTCTTGTTGAGAAGGACAAACCCTTGTTATTCTATATATAAAACTTGACAAATGTATAAATGTATCCAATTTTCCCATCTCACGATTAACCTTTTATAGGGTTTGGCCTATGTATAGGTCTCTTTTTTGAACTCCTTTTGTATTAATGTTTCAGAGTTGCATATTGTGGTTAACTTAAATCACGTGGGTAGCATGTTTGGTATCGATGGACTCCAACTTTCGTTTCCTGTTTAGTGATTTATGTTGCATGTTGCTAACTCTGTGACACATTAGTATTATAAGAATCTAGAAGGTTCTTCTCTCATGCATCCAATCCAATTTCTTATGCTAATATCTTGCTAGAGAACAAAAACTCATAAAAGTTCCCTCTAAAGGAACAACTTTTTATTGGCTCAGTCACCTCAAGAGGGTGTGGCATCTTCACACTTAAAATCATGGGTCTCTTTTATAGAAAAGTGCTGATATGAAGATAATGCTGAGCTAGAAGACTTCTGAAGACCCCCAAGCTTGTGCCAGGCTGCGGCCTTGTCTTACCATTCACCAAAGATCCTCTGAATCCAACTGGATCTCTCATCAAGACAACATCAGCGAAGATCAACGGGTGCCTCCACAAATTGCATCAGGACAGTTTAATTCCAATGGGCGAGACATGCAAGTATCTTTGTCTCATTATTTGATACATTTAGTATCCTTCCCTTTTAAAGAAGGGTTTGTTAGAGCTAAACTGATGGTTTGTTCAAGGCTGTAGATCTGCTGAAATTCAAACAATGCTGTAACTTCTTGCTTTCCTGTATTCTGCTTCTCCTCTCTTTCCCTTGGTAAACTGTATGCATGTATGTGTGTGTATGTTAAAGTAATTTAAGTGTTTAGTCTAGTTAATAAAGTCTTTATGTCACACATAAAGTTGTCTGCGTTTCCACCAAAATTACCCGGAACAATTTGTCCCAGGAACTTTTTCCCCCAGACCTACTGCTAGTTGCGAGGGTTATTCCATAGCAGTCTAAAGTACAGTGAAGATAGTCCGGTGACGTAGAACTGCGCGTGTCTTTCTAGTTCCCACTGGATCTCATCCTCCGCATATAAGCTTAATAAAGCCTGAACCTCATCGTCAGTCCATCAGTCGTATTTTTTAAACTCCGTTGTTGATTCGAATAGCAAACAACTCTTATTGCGCACACAGCAACAGACTTTAAAAAAACGATGGTTGAAATAAAATGCTGCATGGAGTCAACCAATCAAAATGTTCAGCGCCCAAGTCCCACCCCTGAAAGTTTGAAAAGGGGGATTTTTTTTTACCTGGAGCTTCGTTTAGACCCTGGTTCCTATGGTATCTTAATATTTAAAACGACCAAAAAAAACAAAATAATGACTCTTCAACAATATAGTGATGGGCCGATTTCAAAAAACTGCTTCGGAGCTTTACAAATTGAATCAGTGATTCGGAGTGCCAAAGTCACGTGATTTCAGCAGTTTAGCCGTTTATTAGGAGAACCGAAATCACTGATTCGATTCGTAAAGCACTGGAGCAGTGTTTTGAAATCGGCCCATCACTATATTGTTGAAAAGTCGTTATTTTGTTTTTTTGGCACACAAAAAGTATTGTTGCTTTATAATATTAAAGGATTAGTTCACTTTCAAATAAAATTTTCCTGATAATTTACTCACCCCCATGTCATCCAAGATGTTCATGTCTTTCTTTCTTCAGTCGAAAAGAAATTTGATGAAAACATTCCAGGATTATTCTCCTTATAATGGACTTCAATGGCCTCCAAACGGTCGAAGGTCAAAATTACAGTTTCAGTGCAGCTTCAAAGGGCTTTAAACGATCCCAGACGAGGAATAAGGGTCTTATCTAGCGAAACGATCGGTCATTTTCGAAAAAAATACAACTGTATATGCTTTATATAAACAGATGATCGCCTTGTACGTGTTTCCGCTTTCCGTATTCTTCAAAATGCTTGCACTGTATGTCCTACGCCTTCCCTATTCTACGAAAAAAAAACGAAACTGGTGCCGCTTTCGTTCCGTAAGTTCCGTAATGAAGGGTATAATGTCTTTCCAGTGCAAAGTATTGTAGGGGATGCCAATTATACCCCAATATAATATTAATGGGCTTTCCTGCTGAACGATTGGAGGTAATCTACAGAAATAACATTGATGCAGTGAGATTTCTGGATTCCAAGCAGAAGTGGCTGGTGAGGGTTATCATTATTGTTACTGACGAGGACCACAGCGACGTGAAGCCAGTGATCCAGTGGCTGAAGCGAGTTGAACTAGGTGGCAGTAGGCTATTGTCTGTAGCCGTGTTTCCACCACAGAAACGTTCTCTAGGAACTTTAGGGTGGTACTCGGTGTGTTTCGAACTGATGGAGCCCCGGCAATGGTAGGGAGGAAATCTGGCCTTTCTACCTCAGTGTCTCAGAAAGTCAGTGAATGTGGGGGAAAAGTGGTTAAGTACCACTGTATTTTACATCAAGAACAGCTATGTGCCAAATCCATCGGGCTTGTGGGTGTGATGCGTGACGTCGTTAAAATCATCAACAATATACACTCCAAAGCCTTGTCTCACTGGCAATTCAAGGTACTGTTGGATGAGATGGATGCACAATATGGTGATGTGTCTGATTCAGAACTGCAACACAAGTTCAGGTCCCTTCCCTTGACAGACTTCTACAAATGTGTCCCAGCAAACAGTTACCCAAAGATGTGCAAACAGGCACAAGTGATGCTGTCTTTGTTTGGCAGCACCTACCTCTGTGAGCAGACTTTCAGTCTGATGAACTTGAACAAGTGTAAACTGAGAAGCAAACTAACAGACCTCCTAACTTAGTCTGTAAGTCAGCTGCAGCCCAATTTGGAAAAACTTTTGAAAAATAAGGGCCAGCTTCATGTATCTCATTAGAGTTCACTGATATTGCAAACATATGGTGGTGTTGAAAAGCTGTATTAGGCATTGAACTGCATTCTACTGTATATAAGATAGAAACAATCTTATTTATAGTGCAGTGCAGTTCAATGCAGCTATTTTATTGTAATGTTTTTACAGTAGACAATTAACTTTGTTTAAAAGTTTTCATTGTAGTATAAGTTAATTGTGAACTATAAAACATTAATAGCTTGAAAAGCTGTATTAGGCATTGAACTGCATTGTACTGTAAATAAGATTATTTCTACGTTTTCTATAAAACATTAAAATTAAAACAGCATTAGTTAAGCAAATTACAAAGTAATGTTTTTCTGATTATTTATTTTTAAATATGAAATAAATGAGGGGAAACCATAAACAGATTTCTTGCTCCCTCCAAACAGTGATGCCATTTCCCAAAGTTAGCTTTCATGTCCCACATTTCACAGTTGCTGACATCGTATTTGCATTCCGCTGAGGAGAGTGTTTTTGAGAAAGTACAGCATAGTGTCTGTGTCTGAAGCATCCACTCCTACAACAAAAGGCAAAGCGGGATCTGGATGATGCAGAGTAGGTGCTGAAGTACAGCATGTCTCAAGTCTGAAAAAGCAATATGATGCAACCAAATTCCAGTTAAGTTTGCCTTTACCCTCTCGTCCTTTGAGTAGTGTGGTAAGAGATGCCGCTGCACTGTTGAAGCACTGGATAAATCTCCTATAAAGGTTTGTGAACCGGAAATCTCTGCAGCTCCTTAACAGTAGTGGGACAGGACCGTTCTTGTTCTGCCTTTGACAAGGAGAGGAGATGGATAATTCCTAGGCACATACTCCAGGTATGACACAGAAGAGGGATGAAACTCAAACTTCTCAGCCTTCATGAGCAGATGATGGTCTATGCTCAGAATTTGGGGTATTAGCAATCTAGTGAAGTCGATAAGAGAAGCAGCGACTAGTTCATTGTCAGACAGTATGAATACAATCCCCACTGTAAGCCTTGTCACACTGTAAAATCTCAGTTTTCATTATTGTCCGAATGTATGACAGTCAACAGACACACAAAAAAACTTAAGTTTTACATCATCAACCAATGACACATTTGGTGAAAGTGAGCTGCATTATACATGGGATTTAAATGTTGGCTACAACGAAATCTCTCATTTGTCATGGCTTGACTTGAAAATAGTTGCAGGACTGTGAGTCAAATCTGACATTGCAATCAAATTTGACCTCCAACGAAATTCTGGCAATGATCATTAATCGGCTGTTGGTGAATGTCAAAGTAACAATAAAAACTAACAAATCAAAGATTTTATCCTAGAATCACAGGAATCTTTTAGGATTCGCAAAATTTGTCACAGATGGCCAAATTGCGGTTAAAATTGTTAAGTGGAATTTAACTATGGAGACAATTCAAATTTTGCTTTAAAAGACAATACAACCATTTATTTAGCTCAAGATCTATAACAGTGTGACATTCATCAATTTAAAACAAGGTCAATTCAGCTGTAAACAGTTCTACAAAAGACAGCAATGTAGTTATTCAGTTTATTGTTGATTCAGTTCAGATACCAGTGTTGATGTTGCAAGATGTGACTCAGCTTTAAAGCAGCTCGACAGAATACAACAGTGCCATTTTCCAGTTTATGTGAACCTCAAGGTTTAGTCTTTACACATGAAAGGCTTCTCTCTGGTGTTATTACATTAGGTGTTTCTTGTCTGTAAAACTCATTCCACCCTAGTGACATTTAAAAGTTCTCTTTCGAGTGAATCCTCATGTGGAATTCAAGGTGTGTTTTTTGAGTGAAACTCTTACCACAATTTGTGCATGTGTAAGGCTTTTCTCCAGTGTGAAGTCTCATGTGGAGCTTAAGGTTTCCATGACGATCGAAACTCTTTCCACACTGAAGGCATGTGTGAGGCTTTTCTCCAGTGTGAACGCTCATGTGAATTTGAAGAGTTCCATGTCGAGCAAAACTCTCTCCACACTGTTGGCATGTGTAAGGCTTTTCTCCAGTGTGAATTCTCGTGTGCCTGTTCAGGCTTCCTTTTTGAGTGAAACTTATTCCACACTGTTGGCAAGTGAAATGGCTCTCTCCAGTGTGAACATTCATGTGCCTGTTAAGGCCTGTTTTTTGAGTGAAACTCTTTCCACACTGTTGGCAAGCGAAAGCTCTCTCTCCAATGTGAACTTTCATGTGCCTGTTAAGGCTTGATTTTCGACGGAAACTCTTTCCACACCTTTGGCAAGTTATAAAGCTCTCTCCAGTGTGAATTCTCATGTGCATGTTAAGGCTTGATTTATGCCTGAAACTCTTTCCACACTGTTGGCAAGTGAAAGGGCTTTCTCCAATGTGAACTTTCATGTGCCTCTTAAGACTTGATTTATGACTGACACACTTTCCACACTGTTGGCAAGTGAACAGGTTCTCTCCAGTGTGAACTTTCATGTGGTAATTAAGGTGTCCTTTTCTGATGAAACTTCTTCCACACTGTTGGCAGGTGTAAGGCTTATCATTAGTGTGAATTCTCATGTGCACTATAAGGTTTCCATGATTATTAAAACTCCTTCCACACTGTTGGCAGGTGTAAGGCTTCTCTCCAGTGTGAACGCTCATGTGCCTGTTAAGACTTCTTTTATGAGTGAAACTGTTTCCACATTGTTGGCATCTGAATGGACTCTTTCCAGTGTTAACTCTCATATGAACTTTAAGGCTTCCATCTTGATTGAAACTCTTTCCACACTGAGGGGATCCGTTAGGCTTCTCTCCAGTGTGAATTCTCATGTGGACTTTAAGGTTTCCTTGTTGATTGAAAATTTTTCCACAATGAATGCAATTGAAATAACTTCTAGTTCCTGACTTTTGAGCTTTTTTTTGTGTGGAAGTCTTTTCAGTTTGTGAGCATTTAAAAGATTTTTCTCCAGGTATTAAATCATGAAGATTCTCATATTGATCTTTCTCTGCATTGAGTAATTCCCTCTCCTCTTTCAGCGCCATTAGATCTAAGATGAAAAAACAACAACAAAAAAATTAAACCCAGTTTAATCACAAAAGGCAACCAACAACAAAAAAATTAAATATGTAATGCTAGATCCTATACTAGGGATGTCCAAACCATCTCCTGGAGGGTCTATGTCCTACGTGCCCCAATACACCTGCCGGAAGGTTCTGAAGTTGCCTGAAGACATTGATTAGGTGGTTCATGTGTGTTTAATGGAGGATGGAACTAAACTTTGCAAGATGATGGCCTTCTAGAAGCAGGATTTCACATCTCTGTCCAATACCTACTATGCTACTAAGAGATGTTACATGTAATATAAGAATCTCTTTACCAGGGGTTCTCAACTCTGGCCCGTAAGATCCACTTTTCTGCAGAGTTTGCCTCCAACCCTAATCATACACATGAAAAAGCTATCAAGCTATCTTTAGGAGTACTAGAAAGATACAGGTAAGTGAGTTTGATCAATGTTGGAGCTAATCTTTGGAGGAATGGGGACCTTGATGGCCAGAGTTGAGAACCACTGCTCTTCACAATACTGCTGACTCTGAACTTTTTATTGGACATGTCCCAAAAACCTTCAAGCTGGCAGTTAAACCCATTATTAAAAAAAGCACAGTTTGACCCAGGAGATATAATTAATTACAGACTGATCTAAAAATACCTTTTATTATGTCTCCTGGGGGATAAAACAGCAGATTTAGAGGAAAAAAGAAAAGGGGACAAACTTCCCCCTCCCCCCATCCAGGCCAAAAGTAAATCACATGGATTTTTCTGTGATGATTTATTAATATAAAATAGGCAATATTTTTTGTCAGCAAGGAAGCAGTAGATGTTTGTTTTAAAGGGTTAGTTTACCCATAAATTCTCACCCTCATGTTGTTCCACACCCATTAGACTTCTCTTATTTTCTTTGGTGTCATTGGCTTAAAACAAACAAAATGTATATCTCCAATTTCATTTCGGTTATGCAACTTTTTCCACCATTTTTCCACCATCCAAAACCTACTTTTGCGAACTGGTCCTAGGTTTTTTGTGGAATCGGAACCAAACCAGTCCAGAAAGATTCTCTGGAGTCTGAATATCAAAAGTTATCCAAAAAAGTTTAAATTTCAACTCATGGTCGCAAAGGAGCAAAATGAGCGGAGCCACTTTTACTAAAATGGCTATAACTCCTGAACAAAAAGAATTATTTTCACCAAACTTGGTATGCATGTTTATGGGCTCGATCATTGATCGCTGTAAAAATATCAATTGGATACTTGGTGGCACTATAACATGAAAAAACACGAAAACAGCTATAACTACATAATCGTTTGTCTGATTGACTTGAAATTTGGCATGCAGTGTCTTAGTCCAAGGAGGCATGATAGTCTATGAGGACACTGGCATATCTCAAAAAACATGGCCGTCATCGGCCAATGAAATTTGAGAACCTGTTAAGACTCGTGCCGTCTAAATACCCACACTTGCGGTCTTTGCACTTGACCACTTGTCTACTTACATGATGTATTTCCTGTTTCTGACTCAAGTGTTCAAGTGGGTGTAAAGACTACAAGTGTGTGTAGAACTTTTGATTATCCGATGGGACGCACTTATTGTGTGCTCATTTGGTAGTAAAATGTGTGATTTAGCGCTTAATGAACCTTTGCGAATATCTTAGAAATCATTAGTCCGATCGAGACCAAATTTGACACGCATATGTAGACACACTTTAAGGACACCTAAAAAAAAGTGGTGGAGGTCAGGCAATAGGTGATGCTATAACAATTAAACAGCTGTAAAAACCATATATTTCTTATGATAATTGCCTGTATTGATTGTAAAAGGCCTTTTCCATCTATGATCATATAACATTCATATCATTTGTTAGTTTTCCTAACCCTAACGTCAATCAAATCATTCATTAAATATTCTAGAATATTAAAAAAAAAAACTTACTTTTGCAAACTAGTCCTATGTTGTTGTTTTTTTTTTTTTTGCTCACTCTGAATAAAACCAATGCAGTACAATTCTCTGGACTCTCTTGATCAGTGGTTCCCATCCATGTTCCTGGAGGCCCCCCAGCACTGCGTATTTTGCATGTCTCCTTTGTCTGACACACCCATTTCAGGTCTTGGAGTCTCTAATAATGAGCTGATGATCTGAATTTGGTGCGTTTGATTAAGAAAACATGCAGTGTTGGGAACCTCTGCTCTAGATCAGGGGTGTACAGTCCTGCTCCAACACACCTGTCTGTAACCCTGCACTCCTTGATTAGCTGATTCAGGTGTGTTTGATTGGGGTTGGAGCTGAAAACTGCAGGATGATAGCTCTCCAGGAGCATGGTTGGCTACCCCTGCTCTAGATTAATAATTATCAAAAACGTTGAACTTTTGCATTAGGATGGATATAAACGGGCCATTTCAAAACGTGGCCTTGATGAAGTGTTATTATCTGGGGACCTCGTATGATTTACAAATTAGAGGAGGCTATTACAAGACTTTTGAACTTTTGTGAAAAAAAAAAATAAAAAAAAAAAATCATTATGTTGCAAATCAAGGTCAATGAAGTTACCATATATGGTTCCTCGCCAGTCAATAGTAATTTTTTCCCAATAAGTGTATATATTTACAATATAAAACACGTATATAAAATATACATAAAACATATATAAACTTCATAGAATATTTGTTTAGCAACATTTTTTTCTTTTATTTTATGAACATTGCAACTACTTCTTCGACAAACCAGGGTATTTTGTTTTCCAAAAAGTTGATATATACAAAATATAAGACATAAAATATTTAAAAAATTTATTAAAACAAACTTTATAGAGTATTTATTTATGAACATTTTTTCTTTTTCACTTGTCACAATTCAAGTCCAGTCACTTAAGCAATTGCTTCATCTGGTTCATGCTACTTGATAAAGCAGTTGCGATCAGCATTGAGGCACAGGTGGATCTTACAGACCCTGCAGAAAACATTTGACCTCAATATTGTCCCCTTCTTGCTGCAGTACTAGCAGGTCTGGCGGTTGGTGTAGACGGGGGCATGGAACAGGGACATGTCAAACCACTCAGAAGCATCTGGGGTGTGGCTGCGGTGTCCCCGGACAGGCTTGAAGACCTCATCAGAGGTGCTGGGGGCGCATGGAAATGATGAGCTCCTTCAAGGGCGAGACATGACTTGCCTCTGGCTGCTGCAACCCCTCAACACCTGGATCCGGAAGTTCTTTAACGACAGGCCATCCACAGGAAGAGCCTTGCTGTCCCATCTGTACATGATCCAGGCATTCATGAGGCTGACATCTATTGCGTATGCAAACATCCGCATGTACCACCTCTTGGATTTCATAGGGATGCGGTAGAGGTGGACCAGCATGTCACTCTTGTCAATGCCCCCCATGTTGGCATTGTAGCTCTTAATGACAGCAGGGCAGCTTACCTGTTCCTTCCTCTGGTGTCACTGCAGTAACGGTAGACTGAGGATATGGGCTCCACCCCTAAATCTGTTGACAGCAGAGTGACGACCTTGTTGTCCTTCCACCTGAGGGGCAGGATCCCATCATCACTAGTGACGTAGTCATGCATACCATGAGGGACAGCCTTTTTCTCCATATCCTTGATGAATTTCAATGGAGGCTTGCCTATTCTGTTGTCCCTGGCTGTCCCTGTGTACCAGCAGTTCTTGTCTTTGAGGTACCGGGCTGGTGAAGAAGTTGTCTTCAAAGATGGCGGTGGTGGTGGATGAGGACATGGTGCTGGCCAGGACGGAGACTATCTGGCTGACTCCCATGGCTTGTTGTTCAGACGTCATGGGGACACCATGGGCCTCCAGCATAGTATAGCACCAGGTCATGAATAAAGCCATCCTCAGAAGCCCTGGCAAACAACTTAAATCCCCATTTGTCTGGCTTGTTCTTGATGTATTGCCTCAGGTTGCCAGCTGTCTTGCCTTTGTAGGCAACCATAACCTCATCCACAGACTGCTTGGTGGTCTGTGGCTCACTCCTGAAGGCAGTAACCAGGAAGCTGAACAGTGGCCAGTCTTTGAAGAATCTGTCAATGGTGCCAGGAATCTAGGCATTGTCAGTAAAGTGGACAAGCCTTCTCATCAGCCTGAACCTCTTAGATTACATGAGATTTGCAACTTGAGGGTCCCTGGTCTCCATTGCCCAGTAGTCATCAATAGAGGGCAGCTCAGAAATCCCCATAGCCACAAAGGTCATCATCTCATCTTCAGTGGTGGTGAAGGTGGTGTTGACATTCTTCTGGGTCGCATACAAGTTGGTTTGGTATGTTATATACTTCATGACATGGGGGCTGAAGTGCCTGGTGAAGTAATCATATGGAGTCTCAATGAAGTCAGGGGGAAAGTGCTGTTATTGGGCAGGGCTTGGTTGTCCAGGTCAACCTTCTTCCAGGTTGTTAGCCTGGCTGCTGGCTTCCCCTTCTTGGTGGGCCCCTTGGCTTGTGGTGCTAGGTGTTCTTCGTCCTCGTTCTCATCGTTGTTGTCACTGTAGTCGTCCTCAAGCTCCTCCACTGCAGGCCACATACACTTCCTCTTGGCAGAGGGGCCCATGTCACTCGGGCATGGAGGGTCCAGATTGAGGGTAGGTGGGATGAAGTCAGGGGCTGCCACGTCATCGTCTTCTTCGTCTGAGCCCTCAGCGGCTGGCACAACAACAATCGGCTTCTTTCCATAGAAGAGCCAAGTAGACAGCTGCATAAGAAAAGTTAATACGTTTTTGAGTCAATTTCAAGCCCACTTTGAGTTATTTGTGAAGGAAAACAGTAACAATGAAGTGCAGATCTACTAAAAACAAAGAATATTGACATATATATTGTAAATATATAATAAGTGAAAAATAGCACTAAGAACTGGTTTTACCACTTATATTAGAAGTAATAAGACACAAAAATAAACACCAATATATGCCACAATAATATAAACTGGATTAGTAGTAATAATTATAATAATAATAAAAACTGTTATAAGTTAAATGTATTTCACTATTTATGGATTGATAATTTTAATAAATGGTTTCCCTCTGGATCAATGTCTGTTATACAAACTTGTGGCAACATCCAATGTAATATTGAGTACTATTGTCCTACATTATAATGCATTAAGTGAAAAACAGCACTATAAGTACTAGTTGTACCACTTATTTTAGCAGTAATGAGGCTCACAGTAAAAATAAACACAAATATATGCTATTTAAATATATTAAACACTGTTATAAGGTCATAAAACTGACCAAAACTTACACATATTTCAGTATTTATGGCTTGATCTTTTCAATAAATGGTTTAAGTTTCCCACTGGATCACTGAAAAATGTTAAATACTATTGTCCTATGTTATAATGCATTATTTGTGTGTATAAAAAAACAACAACAAAAAAACATACTAGTATGGCTCAATAGATGCATCAGGTGTATGTCTAAGAAAATGGACATGCTGTCACTTGCGCTAGTTTTACCTGAACAGGGAGCATTATTTAAATATGATCACGCCATTTTTCAAGCCACAACGTTCACTAATTCTAGAAACAACATCTATGTCAACATTTAACACAACTATTCAAGCATATAATGTGTGAGTTTCATAATATTACCATTGTTCTTACCATAGGTAGGCATGTAGATCCGTACTTCACAAATTCTGGAATGACGCTGAAGTTTGAAACGCCCCGGGCAATTCCTGATTGGTCAGATGCAATGATGTCACTATCTGTGACGCAGACTGATATCCGTTGATTGGCTGAGAGATATACATGTGCTTATACGAGCTCACAGAGAGGCATGTGAACACAATTGTGAAGGTTCGATTAAGTTAGCAAATATGGTTCTTCGCTCGATAAAGGGTTAAGAGGAAAGTGCGCAACACATATTTACATATACATCTAAACGCTACTCTTAGCAGTGTGGACGGCATCAGATGTTCAATAACAGTATATTGCTACTTCAAGTAGAACACTGGTTTCGTTTGACATGTTGAGATCACATGACTAAACAAAAAGTCCTTAATCAGGACACTCATATGACATTCTTCAAAAATATCATTCATTTCTGTAGAGCCGGACAATTTAAGGATCAAATGACTGAGTTCAGCTTTGAGAATGAAACCAACCTGTTTGTTCCTCAGTATCTTCTTGTTTCAGAGTGAATACTTCTTCAATCCTTATGCCTTCACTCTCCTCTTTAATAAATGCAATCTTTGTTTGTTCCTCAGTTTCTTCTTGTTTCACTCTGAATACTTCTTCAACCTTCATGTCTTCACTCTCCTCTTTAATAAACGCCATCTTTATAACAGTGTCACGTGGATCTCGGTTGCTTCAGTTTTTCTGTGTGTTTAGACAATTTGTCATGTTTAAGATGAGAATAATCAACAGAAAGAAAAATAAATCTCTAGGTGCGTCTCAATCAGTTCCTACACTGCAAAAAAAAAAAAAAAAGTTTTTCTAAGTATTTTTTTGTCTTGTTCCCAGTCCAAATAGCTACAAATTTTTAAATCTAGATGCTTTTACTGGATAAGTAAAAAAAAAACAAAACAAAAAAACACGTTACTGTGGGGTAAGAAAGTTTTTCTAGAAAACAAGAAAATATATTTTGTAATTTTACTTATCTAGTAAAGAAGAATTTTTAGATGTTGACTGGAAACAAGACAAAAATACTAAGTAAGAAGAGCTTTGGGAGTGTAGCTCAGTAGTCAAGAAAAATGTGTATTGAAAGTTCATATTTCAGCATTTATGACTTATATTTGACATTTAATGATTTGTAGATCACATTTAATCGATTAACCATTCATGAATTCATGAAAACATTTGTGATTTGTTTGTAAAAGTTGTCATTTGTGTTCACTGGTTTGACCAGCAAGTGCTTCGAATCACTGAATCATTTTGGGAAACAACTGGTTCAGTTCACTCAGAGAAATGAAAAGTTATTTTTCTTCATCACCGAATTTGTTTACGATAAAATGATTCACGAGACATGGAAAGAAACGAGACGCACCTTTTCTGTCACAGAGACATTCAACTCAAAATAATGTTTAATTAATGCATTAAAAATGTGACATTCAAAAACATTTAATTTATTTTACACCACTTGTAAAACTATAAAATAGACTGAATGCTTTGTATTGATTTAAACACTGAAACTGCTTAAAACACAAACCTTTCATCAGCCGAATCACAGACACTGCAGTGCGGCGTAGCCTTATGACATCACACCACCAAACCAAAATAAAAGTCCTGTATAGTTGATAGAAATTTAATTCGATAGAAATTTATTTACATACAGAAATCAAAGATAAATTATATATATATATATATGTATATAACCAGAGATATCAGCTGTGAAATGTACATATTTAAATATATATGTTGCACAGCCATGTACTGAAAATAACTACCAATAAAGGAGTCATATGTGGAATTCTGTCTAAAAGGCAAAACCGTCATGATTGAGTGCAGAAACCATCTATTCCAGTGGTTGGTTGGTAAATGTTTTTCAATAATAATTCATTTACAAATGTTTGATGCATTTTATATATATATATATATATATATATATATATATATATATAGAACCATAGCAAAAACTATTAAAACACACAAAAATAACTTAAAACATAAAAACATCCTCTCTTTGTATTGCAGGTTTGAACACAGAGCAACTCAACTGTCCGGTATGCAAACTTTTTTAATATTTAATATTCAGTCTTTGCTTACTACAATAAACTTTAGCGCCTTGTTGCGGTTTGACACGGCCGAGAATGCATTCAAAGCAAAAAAAAAAAAAAGTTATTTGTTCTGGTTTTATACTTCAATAACACCAAACCAATCAAAACACTTAATTTTTTTTTCCAGAGACAGATGGAGCTGAGTACTGAGTACGTATGACAAGCTAAACTAATATCTGATGATAAAAATTATGATGAAATGTATGCCGTTTCTTGGTTAACAAGTCGAGACAGGACTAAATGTTATTTGAGGAACATCGGATATTCAAAATATGTGATTTTTTCCTACGCTGTCTTTCAAAAATGTGCATCCCTGTCATTGAGCGTAAACAGCAGGGTGATTTTTTTTTTTTTAAAGGAAGGATTAACAAACTAAAATTATCCATAAATGTAGTTACTGGAATGAATCTTTTTTTTTTTTTTTATAAATCCAAATAGAAAAAGGTACTCAGACTCAATAATATATGTTCATGTATAACTGCTTTTGAACATCTGTGTTCTGCATTCAGTGCACTTTTATTTGAATTTTGAAGTTTCAAATGCTGTTTTTCTTCAGCAGCCAAATTTTTTTTTCCACTTATATATCCACCAATCCAGTGAAGATGCCAGAAAACAGTACACTGCTGATCTGTATAGCAGGAACCTTCTATGTATTTTTACAAGAAAGTGAAGGGTATAATGGCTCCATGTCTTTCCAGTGCAAAGTATTTAAGGGGATGCCAATTAGACCCCAATGGTAATGGGCTTTCCTGCTGAACAATTGGAGGTAATCTACAGAAATAACATTGGTGATGCAGTGAGATTTCTGAATCCCAAGCAGAAGTGGCTGGTGAGGATTATTGTTATTGTTACTGACAAGGACCACAGCGACGTGAACCCAGTGATCCAGTGGCTGAAGCGAGTCGGACTAGGTGGCAGTAGGCTATTGTCTGTGCCTTATCTCTTTTTTATGTTTGGTTTGTTATTGTAGTTCTTATATATATAATTCAATTATAGAATATTTATAATATAGAATGCCTTGAGTTTTTGTGTGCGGAAAAACAAACAGGGTCTACTAAACTATGCATATCCTCCAGGTGGCATTCTGGGTCTAGAATTCCAAAGACCATGAAGGTTGTGACTTTAGATTTAAGTCTTAATGCACAGATCTAATATAATGATATGCATCAAATTTTCTCCCTACTATTTAGATTCACTTAAGACATAACCAACTGTGTATATGTGAATACTCAAGTAGTGTGGATTTGATCATTCAAGTGCAGGAGAACTGAATTGGGTGCAGAACTGGCACAACACATTAACATGGTTTTAAGATTTCAGAGAGCAAAGAGTGAAAATAAACATATTTAAGACATTTTAATTGAAACACATTTTCAATACATTTTAAGGATACGCAGACACCCTGTGTTAGTAATCTGATGGACACTGGAATTCCAGGATGGCCCAAGAACAAAATAAACGTCTACTACTCATTAAAGTACTCACACCTGGAGAGAAGGAAGTACATAAATCTTGCTGGGAGGGTAATTAGCCAGAGCTGGATTGTGAAGCAGCACCTGCTCAATCTCCTCCATAATCTGCTATCTCAAGGGGCCTACTTTTACAGAGGGGAAAACTAGAGGGTTCTGCTCTTGAGAGTGCATTACAGAGTTTAAATCGGGAGAATCATGAATGCGAGAGAGAGCATCAGCTTTGCAGTTCTTTGATCCAGACTGTAGGTAATAAAAAAAAATCTACTCTAGTGAAATAGAGCACCCCTAGAATAGAGCATATCCTAACGGACATAAGAAAAATTAATCGTACCAAAGCACTGTTTGCCAGAGGAGACCTGGCCCCCCGAATAAGCCTGGTTTCTCCCAAGGTTTTTTTCTCCATTTTTAACACAGCAGTCTATTTGCCACCTGTTTGCCATCTGATGTCACCTGTTGGAGTTTGGGTTCCTTGTCGCTGTCGCCTTTGGCTTGCTTAGTTGGGGACACTTGACATTTGATATTCAACAGTGCTTTGATCTGCCGACATTGACACTATTGTTTAAGAGCTGCTGTGCAGCCAAAATTATATACCAGTTATCAATGTAAAGCTGCTTTGACACAATCTGCATTGTAAAAAGCGCTATATAAATAAAGGTGACTTGACTTGACTTGACCCACCTAGCTTGAACCTTTTGGTTGACCCCAAAGCTGCAACGATCAGTTAAAACCAAAAACAGATGTCTCACTCCCTCCAACCAGTGACGCCATTCCTCAAAGGTGGCTTTCATGTCCAACAGTTCACAGTTGCTGACATCGCATTCTGCTGAGGAAAGTGTTCTTGAGAAAGTATTGCATAGAGACCTGTGTCTGAAGCATCCACCTCTACAACAAAATGCAAAGCGGGATCTGGATGATGCAGAGTAGGTGCTGAAGTACAACATGTCTCATGTCAGAAAAGGCAATGTGATGCAACCAGATTCCAATTAAGTTTGCCTTTATCCTCTCGTCCTTTGAGTAGTGTGGTAAGCTGCACTGTTGAAGCACTGGATAAGCTTTCCTATAAAGGTTTGTGAACCCCAAAAATCTCTGCAGTTCCTTAACAGTGGTGGGACAGGACCATTCTAGTACTGCCTTTGCCTAGGAATTATCCATCTCCTCTCCTTGTCACATACCCCAGGTAAGACACAGAAGAGGAATGAAACTCAAACTTCTCAGCCTTCACAGATGATGGTCTATGCTCAGAATTTGGGGTATTAGCAATCTAGTGAAGTGGATAAGAGGCAGCGACTAGTTCCTTGTCAGACTGTATGAATACGATCCCCCGCTGTAAGCCTTGTCACACTGTAAAATTTCAGTTGTCATTATTGTCAGACTGTATAGTCATATTGAGAAAAAAAAAAGAGAAACAGACGCACAATGACACATTAGGTGAAAGTGAGCTGCATTACACATGGGATTTAAATGGTGGCTATAAAGAAATCTCTAATTTGGTCATGGCTTGTCTTGAAAAACGAAGACAATTTGACAGTCGTTGTACAAGTCACACTGCAGGACTATGAGTCAAATCTTCTGACACTGCCAGAATTTTCGTCGGAGGTCAAATTTGATTTGCAACAATCATTAATTGGCTGTTGTTGAATGTCAAACTAATGATTCAACGATTTTATCCTAGGATCAGAGGAATCTTTTAGGATTTGCAAAATTTGTCTCAGACGGCCAAATTGTGGTCAAAATTGTACAGTGCGACAGTGGACTTTAACTATGGAGACAATTCAAATTTTGCTGTAAAACAGCTCTAAAAGACAATAGTGTCATTTATTTAGTTCAAGTGAGTTAAGATCTATAACATTTAAAACAAGATCAATTCAGCTGAAAACAGTTCTACAAAAGACGGCAATGTAGTTATTCAATTTATTGTTGACTCAATTCAGTACAGATACCAGTGTTTGTTTCAAGATGTGACTCAGCTTTAAAGCAGCTCTACAGAATACAACAGTGCCATTTTCCAGTTTATGTGAACCTCAAGATTTGCAAGTCTTTACACATGAAAGGCTTCTCTCCGGTGTTATTACATTAGTTGTTTCTTGTCTGTTAAACTCATTCCACCCTAGTGACATTTAAAAGTTCTCTCTCGAGTGAGTCCTCATGTGGATTTCAAGATGTTTTTTTTGAGTGAAACTCTTACCACAATTTGTGCATGTGTAAGGCTTCTCTCCAGTGTGAAGTCTCATGTGGACTTTGAGAGTTCCACGTCGAGCAAAACTCTTTCCACACTGAAGGCATGTGTAAGGCTTGTCTCCAGTGTGAACTCTCATGTGGACCTTAAGGGTTCCATGTTGTTCGAAACTCCTACCACACTGAAGGCATGTGTAAGGCTTCTCTCCAGTGTGAACTCTTATGTGGCTCTTAAGGTTTCCATGACGATCAAAACTCTTTCCACACTGAAGGCACGTGTAAGGCTTTTCTCCAGTGTGAACTCTCATGTGGACTGTAAAGTTTCCATGTTGTTTGAAAGTCTTTCCACACTGAAGGCATGTGTAAGGATTCTCTCCAGTGTGAACTCTCATGTGAACATTAAGGTTTCCTTTTTCATTGAAACTCTTTCCACACTGAGGGCATGTGTGAGGCTTTTCTCCAGTGTGAACTCTCATGTGGACCTTGAGATTTCCATGACGATCAAAACTCTTTCCACACTGAGGGCATGTGTAAGCCTTCCCTCCAGCGTGAACTCTCATGTGGACTTTCAGGTTTCCATCTTGAATGAAACTCTTTCCACACTGAGGGGATCCGTTAGGCTTCTCTCTAGTGTGAACTCTCATGTGGACTTTAAGAATTCTTTGTTGACTGAAACTCTTTCCACAGTGAATGCAAGTGAAATCACTTATAGTTTTTTCAGTCTGTGAGCATTTAAAAGATTTTTCTCCAGGTTTCTCTGCATTGAGTACTTCCCTCTCCTCTTTCAGCGACATTACATCTAAGATGAAAAACAACCACAAAAAAAATTAAATCCAGTTTAATCACACAAAGCAACTGACAACAAAACATTTAAATATGTAGAGCAACAACATATGCTAGATCCTATACTAGGGAAGGTCTATGTCCTACTTGAACCAATACACCTACCAAAAGGTTCTGAAGTTGCCTGAAGACATTTATTAGCTGGTTCAGGTGTGTTTAATTGAGGACGGAGCTAAACTTTGCAAGATGGTGGCCCTCCAGAAGCAGGATTCAACATCTCTGTCCTATACCTACTATGCTACTAAAAGAGGTGTTACATGTAATCTAAGAATGTCTTTACCAGGGGTTCTCAACTCTGGCCCGCAAGATTCACTTTTCTGCAGAGTTTGCCTCCAACCCTAATCATACACATGAACAAGCTACCAAGCTATCTTTAGGAGTACTAGAAAGATACAGGTAAGTGAGTTTGATCAATGTTAGAGCTAATCTCTGCAGGAATGGGGACCTTGATGGCCAGAGTTAAAGGGAACATCGGATGCCAATTTTCCACAAGCTAGTATGATTCTTTAGGGTCTTCATTAAAAGTCTATAACATACTTTGATTAAAATTTCTTAATGGTTGTGTAAAAAAACACCCTTTTTACTTTGTCAAAAACAGCTCTGTTCACATCGAGCCGTTTCGGTGTATGTCCCTTTAAATGATAATGAGCTACTGTTCACCCCACCCCTATCTTCCGTGAGTGGGCTGTAAACACTATTTGGCAGGTATTGCATTGAACTCACCATTCTTATTTATGCCGTTATAAATGTTCAAAAACGATTAAAATACATTTGAAAATTACTTGTTAGTCATTAACTAACACCTTTATAAACCTTATTGTAGTGTTACCATGTTATCTTTACATAAAATGTACACAGTTTGCATTGTTCATTACAAACGTGCAGTTATGAATTACAGTGAGAAGGTTCTAAATAGAAATGACGACATGTTTGTTCGACTGTATTATTTTGATATTGAACAAGCTGTGATGTTACGTTTACAGTACTTAGTTGTGTGTGTGTGAGGCGCCGGCGTGATCAAACAGCAGTCTTTGCCTCATCGTCAGGCAACAGTTCGTGGCCAGGTCAGATTATGTCAGAGTTTGTTGTCGTTTGTTGGAAAATCATACCACACTGCTCAGACATTCCCCGACCCAACAAACGCTGATTAAACATGTTCAGTCAGGTGAAAACAAACTCCGACCAACGGCAACAGACCCCGACAGGGGTCTCATTTCGGAGGCTGCGTCCTGATCCAACAAACTCCAACAAACGTGTTTGTTGGCGTTTATCTCTGCGGTGTGAACTGACCTTTAACTTTAGCCTTATTCGTCGTGGAACTTGCTAACTAGCATATTATTAGGGAAGGCGATTTGCAAAGATTCATAAAAAAATCTATAATGTTTCTCAAGTCTTCTGGAGATGCTGATCAGCGGCTCAGATGTCGGGAGTAAAGGACGACTGCTATGTTCATTCTTATATCCAATAACAAAACGCCTCAGTTGCTTTGGAGACATTCTTGTCTACACCTGCATGGCATCGAAACAATGGCGGACTGTTTACAGCTCACTCAGGGTGGGTCTATGCTAAAACGGCAGTGTCCGTCGAGAGTCGTGGGAGGGGCCTGTGCAAATTTACGTCACTTTGCCAAGAATCTGTGAACGGCTTGATCTGACAAAGTGCTTATGATTTGTGGGGATTAAAAAAAAACAACACTGGGTGGATTTTTATCATTATAGGGTGGTTGTGTAGGCACACTGCCAACACACCTTTATGTCCAAACACCATGTAAAAGTGAATTTAGCGATGTCCCCTTTAAGAACTAATGTTCTTCACAATACTGCTAACTCTGAACTTTTTACTGGACATGTCCCAAAAACTTGGCTGGCAGTTAAACACTTTATTAAAAAAAAAAGCACAGTTTGACCCAGGAGATAAAGTTAATTATAGATCTAAAATGACCATTAATTATGTCTCCTAGGGGATAAAACACAAATTTAGAGGATAAAAGACAAACTTCCCCATCCTCCCCTTCCACCTCCAGACCAAAAGTAAATCACACAGATTTTTCTATGTTATGACTTATTAATATTAAATATGCAATATTTTTTTGTCAGGAAGGAAGCAGCAGATCTTTGTTTTAATGTCGCGTCTAAAAACACGTGTAAAGCGCGCCCGCGCCTCTTTCTCCTCCTTTCCAAAGCGCTTGCACTCCCGTGGTGTCTGTCATTGCTATGCAACCATGAACTGCGCTCTCCAGACAGATCTATTTCAGAACCAGCTGCTATCAAAATAATCTGGCTACGGGCGCGGGCCAGATATATTTGCTGGCAGGCCAGTTTTAGCCCACGGGCCACCTATTGCTGACCACTGCTTTAAAGGGTTAGTTCACCCAAAAATGAAAATTCTCACCCTCATGTCGTTCTGTGTCATTGTCGTACGCTGTTTACGTTCAGCACTTCCAGGTTCTATGTCAGAACACCGGCTAAGTATTCGCTGTTCATGTGAGCAGCATGACACATACGTGTGATGCTGACACAGGAGCCAGCCAATACTGAGCCAGCATTCTGACGTAGAACCTGGAAGCGCTGAAGGTAAACAGCGTACGGCAATGAAACAAAAGAAAAGATATTGCTGAATAGTTGTTTTTGCACACAAAAAGTATTCTCGTTGTGGTTAAATTGCTCTCTATGGACGAGTCATATACCTCTCGGATTTCATCAAAAATATCTTAATTTTTGTTCCGAAGATGAACGAAACCACCTAACAAAATCTGTGTGGCAATGCTGCACGTCTCACTGCACTCTGATAGGTGGTCAGCAATAATAAAACAGGCAGTGTGCCAAAAGTGTTGACTATTAAGGTAAATGTGAGTGCAGGTGTCAAGTAAATTATTATTGCTCAGGTAAACTAATACTATCATAATAATATTTATGAGATAAACACGTGTAGGTTGCCGAATTTATGGACACACAGAAGAAAGGCTCTGCCTCGACGAGAAAGACTTCCGCAAAGGATACACCTGTGTATCCTCGCTCATGTCTCCTCGGGAAGCTTCCTCACTCCTCGTTCCTCACGGTGCAATTAGAGAATTGAGATGTCCTTCAAGATGGCCGAGTTCGATTGGTTTCCAGGTCATAGAATGGAGGACGGAGGAGCGAGGAAACGAGGAGGGATATTGAGAAGCACCCCAAATATTCAAGCTGTTTATTCATTTACTACCCCTGAACGAAATACGAAAAATCAAGCCGAATTCTTGTTTTTCGCTTTGTTTGAAAAAAGAAAAACGAAAAAGGTGCTGTTTTTCATTTTTCCGAGCGCAATGAAAAATAAGCTGCACAAAATGAGCTATTCTTTTTTAAGTTGGATTGAGAGTTGAAAATAAGCATATGAATCAGAAAGAAGTGCAGAAGACAATTTTGTATATTTCTGTTTTCAAGTTATCTGGAAAGGGATTATATCGACTCTTAATTAATGAGTTATTTGTGTCAAATAATAAGTGGGAAGCATATGTACACGTGTATCATTGTCCATTTTTGTTAAGTGAATTCAGGAACTGAGTTTATTGTAAATCTGAATTTGTGCATTTGGTATTAATGCTCATGAGACTATCTGAGTGAAATTTATGTGCCTGTTTCTATGTAGGACAGTAACTCAAACATATCAGTGCTGCTTCAAGTAGAACACATATGTCAAACAAAACCACTTTAATAGGGACACTCCTATGACACTCTTAAAATTATCATTCATTTTTGTAGATCTGGACATTTTAATAAGGATCAAATGACTGAGTTCAGCTTTGAGAATGAAACCAACCTGTTTGTTCCTCAGTATCTTCATGTTTCACACTGAATACTTCTTCAATCTTCATGTCTTCACTCTCCTCTTTAATAAACGCCATCTTTATGTCTTCACTCTCCTCTTTAATAAACATCTTAGATCTCAGTCGCTTCACCAGGAGTTTCTCTGTGTGTTTGGACAATTTATCACATTTAGGATGAGAATAATCAACAGAAAGAAAAATAAATCCAAACTAAATCTCTGGGTGCGTCTCAATCATTTCCTACACTGAAAAAAAAAAAAAGCTTTACTTAGTATTTTTTGTCTTGTTCCAAGTTCAAATATCTACAAATTTTTAAATACAGACGCTTTTAGTCAGTCAGAGTGATTGTTAGCCTAATTATCCCAAAAAACATTCAAAACTAGCACTACAAATTAATAAAAGAATAATTTATATTTAAAGTTAATATTTCTGTATGTATGACTTATATTTAATTTTATGATTTGTAGATCACATTCAATCGATTCATGAAAACATTTGTGATTTGTTTGTAAAAGTTGTCATTTGTGTTCACTGTTTTGACCAGCAAGTGCTTCGAATCACTGAATCATTTTGGGAAACAACTGGTTCACTCAAGAGTTTTGAAGTCTTCTTCATCACCGATTTGTGTTTACGATAAACTAATACACGATGCAGGGAGAGAAACGAGACGCACCTTTTCTGTTACTCATGTGTTTCACTCAAAAAAATAATGTTTAATTAATGCATTTCAATGTTACATTAAAAATATTTAACTTATTTTACACTACTAGTTAAACTATAAAATACACTGAATGCTTTATATTGATTTAAAAATATAAAATGCTTAAAACACAAACCTTTCACCAGCCGAATCACAAACACAGGAGTGCGGCGCAGCCTTATGACATCACACCACCAGACCAAAATAAAAGTCCTGTATAGTTCATAGAAATTTAATTTGATTGATATTTATTTACATACAGAAAACAAAGATAAATTTAAAAAATATGTATCAGTGGTATTCATCTGTAAAATATATATTTAAATATACATGTTGCACAGCGATGTACTGAAAATAAAAGTAATATGTGAAATCTTGTCTAAAAGGCAAAACAGTCATGAATGAGTGCAGAAACCATTTATTCCAGTGGTTGGTTGGTAAATGTTTTTCAGTAACAATTCATTTACAAATGTTGATGCAATTTTTTTATAGAACCTTAGCAAAAACTATAAAAGCATACTCTTTTTGTATTGTCTTTTAATTATTCGTCTTGAGTGAGTCATAAATGTATTTGTGTGTGTGTATATACAGTAGTCAACATTTGAAGTGGATCAAAACCTTTCATCAAAGTTGTCCGACAACCTTCTTCTTAGGACAACTTTGATGAACTTTTTTGATCCACTTCAAATGTTGACTACTGTATATATAACTGCAGGTACATTTGGTGTCCAAAGTAAAAAAAAATTATCCATTTTTCAAATAGTAATATTTTTAATTACTTCAATAATTTGTTACTCATTATAATGGATCACAAGATATTACAGGCCATAACAATATAATTGTTTCTGTAAAAAGCTGCAAATCATGATTTCTTGTGGTCCTAATTAGTGTATTTTTCCATTATGTATCATTGTGAAATCCATTTTTTTTTTTTTTTACTTTTCTTTTAATAATATTTAATTAATTGTATTTATAAAAACCCTAAATAGTCATTTTTCTAATCCTACAACATTAAAATGTTTAAAAATAACTATCTTATAAAAACGTGTATCCATAAACCTTGTGTCAAATCAGTTACCGTACCATGCCTTTAAATTGCTGGAATAATCACCCACAGCGATGTAAGATACAGGAAATGTTGTCACTTTTCCTCAGTGATAAGATCTGAAGCACTGAAAGGTATGTGTGCTCTCTCTGAGAAAATATTTTAATCTAAAAAGTTCTTATAATAAGGCCCGGTTTCACAGACAGGGCTTAGACTAAAACAGGATTAGGCCTTAGTTCAATTAGGGCATTTAAGTAGCTTTTATAAACGTACCCTAGAAAACATTACTGGTGTATATCTTGAGACAAAACAAAGGCTCTGCCATATTTTAAGATATGTCAGTACAAGTTACTTTCAGTTAAAACAGCTCAAACATGCATTTTAGTCCAGGATTAGTTTAAGTCTATGAAACCAGGGGCAAGAGTTATTTTGTAAAACGTCAAAATTGTTACCACAGTATTAAAAAGAAAACAGGGATCATCACTGATCACACAGTGGGTTGTTTAAAAGTCTTTTAATCATGATTTCATTAGTGCCATGTGCTCTTAGCATTTATGCTAGCAAGTAGCAAGTTTACAATGGTCAGTTCTGTTACCGTCAAACTCTGTTACCAAGATAGAGTAACAATGTTGACAGCATGTAACAGAATTGACAGTAACAGGGTTGATCAACAATACTATACATAAATCTTTCTCTTTTTTCCAAGTTAACAAAAGGAAGTAACTTATGTTTTTTGCAAGCACTGAATTAATAAAAATTGAAGTTTTCAATAAGATGCTGGAAAGAATTTCTGTTAGTGAAGAGTTTTTTTCCCCTGAATTTTTTTGTCAATCAATTGCCTCAAAATGTTTAAGTTAAGTAATTCAAAGTTTTATTAAGCAGAATTGGCAGATTTTTATTTTGTACTCATATATTTTAATTATTCTTAACTTGAAAGGTTTGAGTACACCAATTCATACATTAACTTAACAATAGTATGTAACTTCAATTTAGTGTAAACATAGCTAGCTATAACAAGCTAGTTCATAAAATGCTAACATGTTAACAATACCATGATATAACACTTGCTGAATGAGTTCAACAATATAAAGCATTTAACATGCTTGCTCTCAAACCAAGCCACATGCATCATTTGTCACCGTGACGGTAAACTACAAAAACCCACATTAACTGAAACTCTTCTAAATTAGCATAACAAAACATTAATCACTACTAAATCTGCCACTTTACATTAATCTTGCACACACACAAAAAAACATAACATTACGAAAGGAAAGGTTTATGGATAACAAATTATTTATAAATAAAATTCAGACAACACTTCCACCTAAAGTCCAGTCATTTGCAGTTTATGGAAAATGTTAAATTGAACATTTATTTAGCTTTGGAGTATGGAGAAATAGGCTTATTCCTCACTTGTTAAGGCCAATTCACACTGCAACAACAGCTGCCGACCAACAGCAATAGACACTTTGTTGGGTTTTGTCAGACACTGTCTGTTGCCATTGGTCAACGCTTCTTTTTGCTGACTGAACATCGAGTACTCCGACATTTTTTCTGGCTTGGCTAAAAGGGTGATGTAGTTTCTCCAGTTGTGTGTCTGTACTCCTGTTTAAGAATTTACATCACTTGCAAATTTCTAAGGGCATTACTCACAAATGTATTGGACTAAAAAGTACATTTACTAATTCAAAAATGTAGTCAAGTAGAGAGTAAAAGTTGCTAATATATTTGATACTCAGTAAAACTACAAAGTAGCCAAAAAGATGCTCAAGTACAGTAACTGATTACTTTTACTCAAATACTTTACACCCCTGATAATAATAAAGGGGTATACATCTGGAACAGAAGATTTATGTACAGATTTGTACTTTTGCATAATATCTAATTATTGCCCTCATGAATTATAGAAACGGGTAGTAATTGCTGTATAAGCTGGAGATAACATTGGGGGAAAATGTAACATCTGCCTGAGCTGAGAAGTGCAAACAGGTTGTGTCCAGGGTGAGAGGGGTCTGTGATGATGTTATCTGCCCATTTCTTCACTCTGGAGGAGTACAAGACCTGAAGGTTGGGCAGGTGCATACCAATCATCCTTTTAGCTGTCTTAACAGTCTGTTGCAGTCTTCTTATGTCTAATTTGCTGGCTGACCCAAACCAGACAGTTATAGAAGTGCACAGAACTGACAGCTGAGTAAATCTGTGTCATCTGCGCCTGTGGCAGGTTGAACTTTTTCAGTTGACAAAGTAAGTACAGCCTCCGTTGGGCCATTTTCACAATGAAGTTGATGTGATTGTCCCACTTCAGATCCTGAGAGATGGTGGTGCCCAGGAACCTGAATGACTCCACTGCCTCCACAGTGCTGTTCATGATGGTGAGGGGGGTTTCTCCTAAAGTCCACTATCATCTCCACAGTTTTGAGCATGTTCAGCTCCAGGTTGTTATGACTGCACCAGACATTCAGCTCTTTAACCTCCTGTCTGTAGGCAAACTCATCAATGTCCTGGATGAGGCCGATGACTGTGGTGTCATCTGCAAACTTCAGGAGTTTGACAGAGGAGTCTTTAGGGGTGCAGTCACTGTGTAGAAAGAGAAGAGCAGTGGGGAGCGAACGCACCCCTGAGGAGCTGATAGAGTGCTGATAGTGAGGGTCCTAGATGTGAGTTCTCCCAGCCTCACTAGCTGCTGCCTGTCTGTCAGAAAGGGTACAGAGAGCTGTGTCAGTTTATACAGGAGGGTATTCAGGATCATGCTGTTGAAAGCAGAGCTGAAGGATCCAACAGGAAAGAGAATCCTTGCCTAAGTCCCTGGTTTGTCCAGATGTTGCAGGTTGCAGTGCAGTCTCACGTTAGACACGAAACTTCATTTTCAGGGAGAAGGGAATCGTCCACCCTAAAAATGATGACTTCTTTTTGGATTCTCTACCTGCGTTTTCCTCAGTATCATCCTTGTTCTTGTCCTTTTTGGATCTAAAGGGATTCTTAATCTGCAAACAAATGACACTCATTATTAAAACAGAATTTATTTCAATAAGCAAGTACAGGTATTAGGTAGAACATTGAACACTTATACAAAGGAGAAAGTACCTTTCTGAGGATGTTCGACTTCATCGTCTTTAATTTATTTCTGAAGGTCAGTTTTGGTAGATCCTCCTGTACTGACACAGCCTGACTGTACACTTCAATCGGTGTTGCAAACTGTTCAATCGGTGGAAATTTCTTTGCCAGCAAGTCAAAAACTTGACTGACCACCAACTCTGTCAGATGATCCACCACTGTCAGACCGAAATCCTCTTCTTTGATGATGAAGGGCATCACTGGAGTATTTTCAGGGAGTGTCTGGAGGACACAAAAAGACGCTGCACGAGTTCCTCCACAAAATAATGGAGGAAATCTGTAGCTGTCATTCTGATCTCCTCCGAGACGCTCCCTGCCTGCGACATCTCGCTTCTTAGGACACAGTTCATTAAATCTGCGAGCCTTCGATGCAGACGTTCTGAGGCTGTGTAACTGTTGTCCTGCTGGCTGAAGTGACCGTTGCACTTCGACATATAGAGGGCGGTCATCAGTGAGTCAAATAAGGTGGTGGTCTTTGGCCCGTCACTGCCTGAGGGTTGATCTGACTCCAGCAGGACAAGTGACAGTCCACCTTCAGATGACTCAAAAGTCGGCCGCAGAACTGGGACAGGCCCACTTTCCCATGTTCTGGACGCTGCAGTAGGATTCTTTGACCATGCCCGAATGACATCCTCCACAATGTAGTCAATCACATTGCTTGTGGTCTCCACCGTATGGCTCGTTCTGAGAGCGCACGGGAGTTTGCCCTCTATTGCCGCAAGGACCGTGCTGATGGCTGTTGTGGCCACTGTGCGGGAAATGTGGCTTTCGGATGACCTCACTAATCAGTAATTCACCAATATTAGTGCAGGAATCATCCGGACGGAAGTAAACGAAGCATGGTGAAGAGGCTGCGTTGATCTTCAGCATGTTGTTGTGCATCACCACATTCACCCGATGACAAACTTCCTCCACCACAATGCCAGCAAGTTCAGAGGAACGCGGATCGTCTTCACCCAGAGAGTCGCTGAAATCACATTCACCGCTGCTGAGGAGACCATCCACCGTGATCCCAAAAAGAGATTCAAGTGGATACGCAAATGGAAGCTGTTCCATCTTCAGAATCGCTGGTCTTTCTGATGTTAATGGCCTGTTTGAGTTCACAACTGCAGATGAATTCATGCCCACTATTCCAGATAGTTTTGGCATTAAATCAGTTGCAGTTGTGGCGGCTGACGTTGCAATGGAAGTCAGCATTTGATAGATTTGCTGTCTGGAGAACTGTGTGGAAAACAACGAAATGAGTTTTAGTTGATTTAGCTGCGAGTTGATTATTATCACATTAAGTTTATGCTAGCTTACAGTTTGGGAGTTTTAAAACCTGCACATTGTTTGACTTACCGGGTAGCTCAATGCCGCCTGTATCACTTCCAAATTCCTGAAAAACAGACAACTGTTAATATAATACATTATGAGTAAAATTTGATGACAAACTTTGATGTTGGATTGACAAAGCCTAGTCTGAAAGTTTGAAAAATCTTTGAAAAGCTTTAAGTTTGAAGATTATAACACGGAAAAAACAAAAATAAACATCAGAAGGTATGTTGAAAGAAACAGTGTAATGTACTGAATTGTATCATGTCTTGTGTAATCGCTCAAGCAAAGTTTCAACTGGGGAAAGACATCAAAACAGCTTTTAAAAATGTTGCTTAACATTATTTACCCTAGAAAGCCATTCGATGTCTGTATCTTGTTAGTTAGCTAGAAAAATAATAACTCTAGAGAGGGGCGTTTTGTTAAGTATATCCACTGTATTTCATATTCACTATATTTTACTTATCATGTTAATGTTGTCTTCATTATTTAATGTATGTTTGAATAAATCTTTCATGAAAACAAGTTATCAGTTTAAATCAGTTTAAATGTTCATATTATTTAACCCTCATGTTGTGTTGTCCCGTGCCAGAAAATGCTAGTTAACGTTATAGCATTGGACTAAAATTTGCTGACTTTACTCACCCAGAGTCTAACTACTTCCCAAAAATGTGTTTTTTTATCCCCCCACATTGTTACACTTGTGGTGTTCCCGGTCAAAAATGACCAGCCTACAAAAAAGTGCTTTTAAATCTCTCATTATGCTACATTATCACTAAATATTTATTATCACCAAGTTTTGTCAACTTGTTTTCTTTAATTTAAGACAGGTTTTGTATTTATTTTTGAAACTGATTGATTAAAGGCCTTATTGATCTGAGCTTATATTGGTCAAAAATAACCACCCATTGAAAATGAATAGAGGAGTCAAAAATCAGAGAAACAATTAGTGTTCAGGAGCATGCTCATCATGTTCATGTTCACATATGTACATGTGGGCCTGCAAAAATAAAGGTCACGGACATCTGCATGTGTGGATACATGCATACTCATGCATTCGCACACATACACACACACGTTATGTCTATTTTGAGTATTACAGGCTGTCTTTTGCACAGAGATGAATTTTATCCTCAAATCAGTGAGGCTCAGATCAGTAAAGGCCTACGATCAATCAGTTTAAAAGATAAATACAAAACCTGTCCTAATTTAAAGAAAACAAGTTGACAAAAAGATTGAATCCAATATTTGATGATAAGGTAGCATAACGAGATTTATAAGCAATTTTTTTTCAGGCTGGTCATTTTTGACCAGAAACACCACAAGTGTTATAGGGATTTCAACACAGCACAAGGGTTAACCAACAAATTGGAGTAGAAACATAAGTGTTATTAAAAAGTTGATATATAAACTACCTTATGTTCAATTTAAATGTCTGTATAACTTATTTTAATGTTTATTATTTAATAAAAGTGATTCATTAATTGATTATTGAATAAACTTTTCAGACGGTCTGCTTAAAATCTGCTTAAAAACACTTTATTTTGAT
Source organism: Hypophthalmichthys nobilis (assembly GCA_037950665.1). Classification (NCBI taxonomy): domain Eukaryota; kingdom Metazoa; phylum Chordata; class Actinopteri; order Cypriniformes; family Xenocyprididae; genus Hypophthalmichthys; species Hypophthalmichthys nobilis. Next base: position 24,836,847 of record CM075489.1, read on the forward strand.
AACCCCTGTTTGCAAGTACATGTCAACTTAATCTACTAACCCTACCCCTAAAAGGTCTACTAATAGTTAAGTAATATTCTAATGACTAGTAGTTGACATGTAGGATCAACATTACTTATAGTCAACAGAATGTCTAAAGGGGACCATCAAAATAACCAAAAAGTCTAATATTAACACAATTACACAACTATTTAAAATAAGTTTCATCACTAGAGTATAAGAGGATTTTACTTATAAAAATAGACATACTGCTCAGTCAGATTCCACATTAAGTTGCAGATGACTGATTGAAAAGTGATGTCCTCCAGCTGTGGTACAGCAAGTGTTGCAGTGTTGGTGGAATGCAGACTGCTGGAAGAATGATCATGTGATCTGTACTACTAAAGCTACTAGAAACTACTAAAAAAAGTATGATTTGATCATTATTGCAGTGATTATTATGATGTTATATGTTCTTCTAACTCTAATTGATGGAGTGTGTAGCTTTTCATTTCTTAAATAACCATGTAGGAAGACACATCATGTCTATATTCCAGGATGACCATGTGAAGATTCATCAGGTTGTGAAGGAGCATGAAGAATCATTTCCACACATGAATTAGCAGACCTTAAAATTCATGGAAAGTCTTTAAGATGTGCTGGAGGAGACTTTACAGAGTGCTGGACTCTTGTATTGTCCATATAAGATGATATGAGATGAAAAAAAATGATGCACCTCTTGATGGAAATAAATGTTGTGATGTTATTTTCATCAAGAGGTGTCATATGGTGTGTCGTCTTATAATTAAACTGTTATTGTAAATAACAGTTAAACAGTTAAATAAAGCTTAATGGGTATACATGACAGGTATATTAGTAAGTGACAGTCAACTTTATTCATTTTTTTTTTTTCATTATTTGTTAGTTATCTTCATGTTAAAATTATAATCCATTGTATGGTATTCTGTTATTGTGATATAGAGTGAACTCACTCACAGATCTTCCTGTATTTGTAGTTCTTCTCCATGTGAAGCCATGATTCAGACAGACAGATCAACTAGTGAGAGTTGATACAATTTTAAATCATTTGACATTGTTGTGATAATACACAGGGGTGTATGTATTCCAAGGGCGTAGTTTGTACGGAGGATGGGGGTGAGGTAATCTCCTCTTCATGATGTGCTATACATTTTCATGTATATGAAAATGTTGATGACTTTACTGGTTCTGGATAAGAACTGGTTCTCGGTTCCCAACTCTAGTAAGGAGACAGTGTTTTTTGAAAAGAACTGGAACCGTGCAAGGAGAACGATGTTATATTATTTATAAACCATGTCAGAGGCTATCCTTATATTTAATATATTTCAGAAATTAAATACACAATTTCTGTATGTTTTATTTTGCCATTGCTTTCAGCCAAAAGGCCTGGCGCCCATCTTGGGAACCACAGGAGAATATAGGAATGACTGTGTCATAAAGGAAGGTCTGCTAAAAATACCGTTGTTACATTGATGGTGCAAAGCAACAAAAAATATTGTGCCATGTAGACAACAATAAAGTTCTATTGTACTAAATTAAGTGCACGTATGTTGTAAATGAAAAGTATTTGTTTATAAATCTTGGTTTCATTATATTATATTTAAATTTAGTCGTGGAAAAGAAGCAGGAAATTTTTTTTTTTTTGGATAATGTTTATGTGATGTGTTGAGGCTGTGATAAAGCTGGAGGATGTGTAGCGCAATGTATTGCGCTCCAAGAATATAAGCCTTAAAAGAGAATATAATTTGTAGTTAAATATAGTGTTGAAATGTTAGTCTCATAGTTCGCCAGCAGGTAGCGGCAAAGTTGAGGCTGTGATAAAGATGTGATGTAAGATGGTGTGCGACAGGGGTTCTCAACCTTTTGCAAGCTGGTTCATTGCAGTTGGGTGCCCTGACCCCATCTCCTGGCAGAGGACCCCAAACAAGCGAGAGTTTAGCAGCCGTGATTTGATCATTTTATCATTTTTTTTGATCGATTTATCATTTTCACGGATTGGTTCAGCACGGAGTCAAAGAGAACCGGCATTTTTTTTACCAGCTAGTGCTTCGCGATGGACCATGCGATGTGTCCATTTCACAAGCGGAGCTACTTGCTGAACGCGAGCAGCTAGGCCAGGCTCACGCCCCGTCATTGCTTGCGCACCATCCGTGCATAGGCCAACGCATTGGTCCCAAGCCAAACCATTTTCATGGATAAAAATATCAAGGACATTGAAAATGGCTTCTCCTGTAGTGTGCGCCTGAAGAGGCCGGCAAAACAGGACATCCTCCTCAATCGCCTTGTCCCGCAGATACCTGACATAGGTGAGGAGCTGTGCCTGCCCAGCAATATCAGTGGATTCGTCCAGCTGCAGCGCGTAGTAAGAACTCTTTTTTACAAACTCTATCAGTTGCTCTCTGATATCATTGGACATGTCTACAATTCTCCTAGCGACTGTGTCATTGGACAGGGGTATTGCACCGAGTTTGCACCGAGCATCATTATTCTGCATGTCTTGCGCTTCCAGCAAAATGAGAGTCTCTGCGATTGTATGCGGTTTACCCAGTTTACCGATTCTTTTGGCCACTACATACGATGCCTCCAAACACTGTTTAGACACAGTGCTGTGCACTGAAATGGTTGCCTGTTGCTGATGGAGGCCATCAAGCTTTCTTTTAAAATATTCAGCCGGTTTATTTTTAATGCCAGCATGCTTTGTTTCGAGGTGCCTTTTTAATTTGCAGGGCTTCATACTGTCGTTTACCAGCACCTCGGCACACACGACACACTGAGGTCTCAGATCAGCCGTGACTGTAAACCCAAACTGCAGGTATGCTTCATCGTACCTTCGAAGCTTTCTTGCAGCTGGTGGTGCGTCAGTTGGCTTGTTGGTACTCACAAGAAATTTCTCCATTTTTGTTATGTGTTTTCAATAAAGTTTAGGCAATATGTAACTGTGTGTGTGGCTATGTTGAAAGAGACGTATCAGGGGCTAATCAGTCGGGACTTAGGCATGATCTTTAATTAAACGAACAAAATAATTATTTTGCAGACAATTCAGATTTTATTTTAATACTTAACGATTGTAGTCCTCATCAGTGTGTGTGTGTGTGTGTGTGTGTGTCTTAGTCGCGTGGGTAGTTTTTAACTTTAAAAAGAATGTTTGTGGGTTTAGTCTTTAAAAAGACTGTTGGGGTTTTGTAGTAAAGGCCTATGTAAATCGAGACTGATAACAGACTAGCGAGAGCTGGCACAAGCGAACTTGGCAAGAGACTAGACTAGAGTGAATGGAGAGCTATGTCGTGAGTCAATTTAAATGCAGTGATTTATTTTTGTGTGAGAGTGAGTGAACATTTACATTTACACCCCGCTCTGTAAGCCAGGGCGGGAACGGCGGCGGCCGTGCGCATGCGCGATTCATTCGCAGCCTGGACGCGGAGGGGTGTGTGTCTCCTCTCTTCTCTGACTGCTGCGCGAGGCTACTGAGAGACTGACCGCCTGTGAGTGCTTTTGGACGGGAGAGGGGCTCACGGCAGCACCCGCTGCTCGTTGAGCACAGTAGGCCTAACTGCACCACAAAAGTCTCCAAAAACACCAGTAAAAGTCGCTGGATTTGTCGCTTTTGACAAAAAAAGTCGCCAGAAGGATGATTTGTTTGTGTTATAATCAGTGCTTGAAGTGGGGGAAAAAGGTGGCGGTACTCTCTTTGCATTGGCAAATCATGACATTTTTACAGTGAAAAACAAAACTTGGAGATATTGCGGTTACAAAAATGTATTGTTATTTATTTATTAACAACATAAATGTATTTAAACATGTTTGTGTGTGCGTGGCTGCGTGCGTGTGAGCATTTCACAAAACCTAAAGGAAAGCTTTAACTGTAGCCTATATTCTGACTAGTTTATTCATTCATATATATATATAACTAAATACGACCTCACGTTTTATACATTTGCAGCCTCTGAAACTTCCGTCCGTCATAAAAATTAATTCGGATGGTTCGATTTTCTGCATTTTTCGCATCCGTAGCAAATATTTAGAGGGGTGTTTTTGACAATTGAGAGCCACCAAATGACGAATAAGAAAAAAACGAATACGACAGTTTCGGACTCAGTTTCCTCAGACCTTAAACTTCTGAGGCTTGCGCAGCTTCTCGAGGAGAAATCAAACAAATGAGCGCCGTTTTCTAAAGTCTATGAGCGCAGAACACACAAATAAACTAAACTGACATACTGCAGTTAAATTTCAAAATGTGGTGTTTTTATATTTATAACATTTGAATACAGTTCAGCAACATCCATCACATGACCTGACGACCAAGAGAGCTGACAATTGACCATCACTTAATTTACCATCACCTCGCGACTGAAAATGTGACACTGATATGACAGTTCAACAAACAAGTTAATAATATGGTCACTTACATTTTAGACGAAATAATGACAACATAGCGCATCTCACAGCAACACTCAATCGTGTTTTGAATGATTCAGTGTTTTGAACAAATCGTTTGAGTCAAAGATTCAATGACCCATTCACAAACATCTGTCTCATTCTTGATGAATCGGCCGTTTGAACGAATCGTGAATGAACGACTCAATGACTCGCTTAATAAAACCGCTTATCACCTGCATTTGCGCTCACTATCGACAAACCAATCAAATTTGTTCAAAACTCTTTTTTTTTTAAATCAGTCCAAACACATTTTAATTTTATTCAGGAGTTATGTATATACAAAACTATAACTTTTTATGACAGTAGTTTAGTGATAAAAAAAAAATTGCACATTTTTTTTTTTTCAGGTTTTTTTCCTCCCATCCTGTAGCCTACAGGGGGGCGCGCCCCACTGGTTGAGAACCACTGGTGTGCAATAACCACGAGAGTCGCAACTAAAACTATTAATTCCTGTTTTGCAGAATAAACACACTTTAAATGTGCAACCCCCCTTTGTGAATTCTTCACTGCACACTGGGAAGTGTTACAGATGATTACACCACCTCATTAGTTACACCACAGATTCACTGTAGGGCTACATATTAGATTCAGTATTTTCAGCTAGGTGCTTTTGCTGCAGAGAAAATCTGTATAACCCATCGTCCAAAAGGCAAATTGTTATATCTGCAGATTGCCTTTTCACAACCTTCCACCCAGAAGAACTACAGTTTGCATACTCAAGGTATAGCCAGCTTTTGGTGTTATGAATAACCTTACATTTAACACTAACCATATTATTGTATCTATACTATGTTTTTGTAAAAAGGACACATAAATGATGGCTTCTCTCACATGACAGTGATTACGTGTCATCTCGACAATGTTCTCAGCTGAAAACAAGTTGGCAAGGTTTTATGGCCTCGCCTGTTGCCAACATTGTTGGACCTCTTTATGTCTTTGACACCAACTGGACAATGGTGGCTGCTGAGCAAAATGTTGCCCATCAATGCCATCTGAATCCTGTAGAAGGTCCTCAAGCCTCTGCATATTAAAATCTTCAAAGAGAGAAAGAGAAAAATACAAACATACCAGAAATCCAACATTGCAATTCCAATACTACTGACTTCTTTTGTGGTGTTTCCATTGCTTTTAATAGCAGAGAAGGCAGAGGGTGAAAGGATAGTTGGAAGTTGGGTGTTGCTAACAAAATGGACCCCTGAGATTCTATGTAGGTGCTAGCTGTCAGTAGTGTTGCCTACTTAACTGTGAAACTGAACAAACACCGGGCGATTTTGCTGAGAAACACTGATGCTGTTGTATAAAGTTTTCCTGCTTCTGTCATGTGGACAGAGCTTGATGCACCAAATTGTGGTAACTTTAATATTTGAGGCATGTTAGGGGACTGTGGAAAAAGCATTTTGGAAGGAACTTCGTTTGCTGGCTAGTTGTTAAACATAGCAAAAGTGCAGGTATAATGAAGTTTCCTTTTTACTTAACTCCTTGTTTTCATATGAACCATACCTTATTATGAAAAGTGTTTTAAAGTAGTTTTTCTACTTAGCAGGATATTGGTGGCTAGTACATGGTGAAGTTGTGATGGAGGAACTAGCACATGGAGAAGTGGCAACTGTTTGGAAGTTAAAATAACATGAACCACATTAGAACAATTCTTTAAAACTCTTTGCCTGATTTACAAAAATAAACACTGAAACTTTTGGCAAACTTGCAACATGGAAACTATCAAACCTAAATGTATTTGGCATTACAATGTAATTTACATTATGCAATATTGAATTGTGCAGTATTGAATTATTGAGTACCAACAACACTATCAAAACAGCACCTACTCCCGATCACACATCATCACTCTCCATTAAAAGTATTTGACATTAATTTTATAAGATGGACACTAACCAGCAGATGAACCTTTTTTCCTCCGTTTGCTGGTAGTCACATGCTACCCTTCACAGTCCCTCTTCCACCAGGTCACTTTAGATCGTCTTGTGACTTCAGGCTTCTGAGTTTGTGACTCGTTTCTTTATGGACATAGCATGTAACGAAACGTAAATGGGTGAAAAATAGGCATTAACTAACGCGTTAATTAATTACACATTTGTGTATAACAAGAATGAAACTTACCTGTATCTCTTCAACAAATACATCCTGAGCAGAAGAACAGCTTCTAGTTTGTTCTTATTTCCACTTGACATTGTACTATAACAAAAAATAAAGGTGTCAGATAGATCTGAGATCTGCCTGCAACTCAAACTTGCTGACTAATATAACTGAATGGAAAGTTTGGACCACATCAGAGATATGAGGATAAAGGGCTATTAAAATTTGAAATTTTCTGATAGAGGATAGTGCTGTCTGACTATTTGCCATCAAGGGGGCAGGAGAATGCAGATTTTCATCACAACCTCTGGTTGTAACAATAATGATATTTCTGTATCTGATATGATCACATTCTGTATATACTGATTTGTCCACATTATTGACCCCTGGGGGTCCTGTAGGCTAACGTTACCACTTTAGCTAAAAATGTTAGCTAATACTAATTCGGTCTGTTGTAGTGCTGTCATCAGCCATGTCTAAAAGCTCCCATGGTTGACCCATGTTACAACATGATTAAAACTTTTTTTTTATTTATTTCAAACTGCAGCAGGTCTTTATACAGTAGAATTTAGCTTAGGCCAGTGTCAATGGTAGGATACCAGCTGTGCTAACTGAGCAGCCCACTGTTTCAGGAACAACTCATTTTAATGTATACGCTGCCATTTTGACACATGACCCCCTGTAATGTGATGCAGAAACACTGAAATAAACAACACCATTAACACCGTGATCTCATTACAAAAAATAATTGTTGCCCTTACATACCTGTTTGAAGATGTACGCTCATCAGGTGAACTGGGCGAACTGAGCCTTGCTGGTGACGTCATTGCCGTTGAAGATGATGCATGGTATTTGGACACATCTGCTCTACACTGAAGTTAATGAGAAGGATTGGCGTATCACATGCACACAAAATTAGACTTGCATTACACACATTACGTATGCATTACACACAATTGGAAAGTGTGTAAAGTCATGTTATTTATAAGCAGATTGATGAGAACGGGTTGAATCAACTACATGTACGTACTATAGGGGTAGGATGAGAGTTTGGTTTAGGGTTATTATGTATAATTTATAGTTATTACTACAGTAACTACATGTAATGTGTAACAAGAACACTAAAATAAAGTGTTACCAAGTGTTTTGACCAATTCTTAAAATCCACACTTCTGCTGGGATCAGGATAATCCTGATTATTTAGGTATCCCAGTCTTAAGGCAGGAACACACCAAGCCAACGGTCGGCCATCGGGTCGTTTTTGTTCGTCGGCCGACTAAGTTTTCTCAGTGTGTTCCGCACCGTCAGCTGAAGTTGGTCCTCGTCGGCTTTTTTTTCAGCCAATTCGACAGCTTGTCGGTACGTCAGGCCATCTGATCATTCTGATTGACTGTTCAGCTACTGCCACCTGCTGGTACGGAAAGGCATTTCATCTTACGCAGACACAGAACGGACATGCTGCTTGGCCGTCGGCTGTTGGTTTGGTGTGTCAGGACAACTTTGGACCCAGACGCTGCCGACATGAGCCAACCCTGCAGTCTGCTTTCATTGCCACTAGTTCGGCGGCGTCGGCTTGGTGTGTTCCTGCCTTTACTAAGAAGTTTTGAACAACACAAACTGAAGGTTTATCCAGATCAAAACCAAGATTGGATTTCATGATCTATTCCGATTTCACAATCCTTTTTTTTTTTCTTTTCTTTTGAAAAACCCTTTTTCAAGATTTGATCCTGTCCGATAGCCGAAATCTGTTCAGAATTCTTTTGAACAACTCTGCCCTGAAAAATTGTGTATCTGGATCACAGTGATCCAAGCCTATTTTGCTTTGAAAAATCAGCACAAATGTAGACGGATTACCTGATCCTGGATAGCAAAACATGGGATTTCCAAATCTAGATAATTTGGATCCAGATTAAACCTTTTGAACAACTGGACCCAGGTCTGTAAATTCAGTCCTGTTCAGGAGGAGGTTAATTTTAAAGCAAACTGGATTAGATTAGAATAATTGTGCTCATATTTTCACTGATCAAGAGTTTACAGTAGTACAGTACAGTATGATCAGATTTGGGTTTATATATTTCACATTTATTAATAAATTGACATCAATTTTACAACAAATAACGTTTTTTATTGAATGATACATTTGAATGAATCCTGTGTGTGATCATTTCAGTTGAAAGGTAATTTTAACAGTAATATTAAAATGATTTATGTGACACTACAATAACAACTGGATGACTGTGATTTCCATCAACACAAATAGAGCTTGAGAAAAGCACAGATACACACCGTCACTCATCATGACTCAAACACTGATCTTACTGTCTATATGAGGATTCTTTACACGCATTTATTCTGACATGATCAGAATTTATCATGCAGCTCAAAGCATTATAGGTAGAATCGCTCTAAAGTCTATTCTGATTCATCAACACAGTTTAACTGATGATTTATAACAAACACTAAACCCAGGATAGAGCGGTTGAGTGAATGTGGTCTGGACTGTGTGGATGAGGATCATTGTGTCAGAGATGCTGTAGAAGGACAGAGTTCCTGCACTGTGATCCACATACACTCCTATTCTACTGCTGATGGACTCTACAGGGAGTTCAGTTTCTATGTTATTGTGATAGAATGAGCATTTAGATGGAGAACAGTCCAAACTCCAGGACTGATTGTTACGTCCAAACAAACGCTCATTACCCGATCCCTTCCTGCTGATGCTCTTATATGACACTGATATACGCACACCATTCCCACTCCACTCAAACTCCCAGTAACAGCGTCCACACACTCTCTCTCTACACAACACCTGACACACATCAAATCTGTCTGGATGATCAGGATATGGCTGGACTTTGAATGTGCCAGTAATCACTTTGTTCCCCTCAGACAGACAGAGGCATTTATACACTGTGTTCAGATCCAGAGAGATCGGATGCAAATCTGATGGAGAGAAAACACATCAGAATCAGGAATTATGAACCTGTCTGATCTTTTAGTGTAGCTGAACTCTTCATGTTCAATATATCAGCAGTGTCTCAGTACAGTTTACCAGATATCCTGTGCAAATCATCTTTTAAATGATCAGCTATAAAACTCTTCTGTCATGTTTCCTTCACCTTCTACAGGAAGAACATGAACACACTCATTGATTTTTCTGCTTGTTTTCTTAGTGACTTACATTGTAGGAAGTCGTTCCTGGTCCAGTGAACAATGTTGGTGAAAGTGACTGTGGAAATCAACAGACATGAAGAGTGTGATTATCATGTCAAGAGAAAATGATCCCTGCATCCATTCCTAAGACACTTCTAATATGATCTTCTACATGATATGAGATGATGGAGGATCATTTCTGAGAGCAGATGAATCTCCTGGACTTTACCTCTGTCAGAGATCTTCTTCAGCTCCTCTTTGCAGAAATCCTCCAGTTTGTCTCTCAGCTGATGGACAGATTCTCTCACAACATCAAAAGAGGAGAGAGAACTGAAGGGATTGTCGTTTACATCTGTAGATTCAGGAGGAGCTGAGAGAGACTGGAAACTCTACAGAAAACAGAAATCAAAGCTCATCACCTCCACACTTCAGCCAATAACCTGCACTACCGACAGTTCCCTTTTAAAAAGGAAACACATTCGGAAACGCCATCACGTGAACCGGTGTCTGAAAGCATTTGTCAAATCCTACCAATCCTATTGGCCGGCAACAGCCTATGACGTCATCATAGTGCCTAGAGAACCAGTCAGTGTCTTTTCGTCTTCAGGGACTGTTTTGTCTGTTTGGCGATTGCATCGAATCCGGTAAGAAAGTATTTACTATGTCTGACAAACGTTTCAGAAAGTGTGCTGATCCCTGTCCCAGGCTTTTGACTCCCGGTGACACACACAATCTGTGCATTTTCTGTCTGGGGGAAGAGCACGCACGGACAGTGCTTGAGGGCGCTGTCTGTGCAAATTGTGAGCATCTACCAATGAGAACGCTCCGCTCTCGTCTGGCCCTCTTCACGAGGGGAGAGGAGCCGGCATCACTGCCTGGTGGTTCTGGCCCCGCTCGTGCTGAGGCAGAGCGGCGGCTGAAATCATGGGGCTCGCAGATGGAGCTCGCAGAGGAATTTGAGAGAGGTGTAAATCTCTCTCAACCCTCCGTAGCTGACGAGGGTGAGCTGTTGGATGATGACAATGTCTTGTCTTTGACATCGTCAGATCCAGCAGCGAGTGCTTTTCTGGCTGCAAGCCCAAGAGAGCAGGAGATGGCTGTTGAAGAGGAAGCAGGTGAGACTGATGAAACTTCAAAGCCTAACTATCTCATCACTGGGCAGGCCCCGACACTGAAAGCTCCGGTCCTGCCTTCTAAGCCCCTTAAAGTGACCTCTTGCTTGAATGGCAGGGCATACGCAGCAGCGGGCCAGCAGCGTCAGTGATTGGTTTCCTCTCTGCGAGGGTAGTTCACTTCTGCCCTCTCCTCTCTTCTTCCACCTCTTGGTCATGGAATTTTAAAATGTAACACACTCAGGCTTTCTTACAGTCAGGCTGAGGACAGGGCCCATGATGAATATGATTCTGATGGCCATAAGACCCTAGATTCCATCCCCTACACGATAGAGAGTCTAGGTCTTCGAGCCGCAGGAAAGTAAGCTGGATCTATATTTACATTTTAGTATATCTGACCTTAAGTTTTCCTGTATGGGTTTTTCCTGGTCGTGTAGAGAGGAAAATTAGAATAAGGTGTTTTTAAGGGCTCTGAAGTTTTAAAAACCATTAGGTTGGCTTCAACAATTGTTTTTGGCTTGGCAAACAAAATGGCCACCTTTACAGCCACCATTGGTAGAGTACCTTCTCCTCTGGTTATAGCTAGAGTTGTTTTGAGGTTAGCACTCTTTACTTCAGATAGATCTATGTCTAGCGTCGGCCTCCTGGGCCGCATGACATTGTTGGCTTGAGTTGAGCTTTGCTCCTTTGAGCTCTTAATTTAGAGTTTAGAGTAGCCTCTTCTCTCATGTGTTTGTAGGCTGAGTTTTAGCCCCAGGCAGATCTATGCTTATGTGTGTCCCTATGGGCCCACAGCTTAGCTGGCCTAGGGTTAGGTGTTTGCTTTGCATTCCCCCTTGTATCATTACTTCCCTTGTTAGGTTGTATAGTTTCCTAGTTCTGGCCTCCTCTTTCTGAGTTGTCAGGCCAAAAAACCCTTTACCCCTTTTAGTGTTGGTGCAAGATAGATAGCAGCTAAGGTAGCAGGCTATCATTAGCATCCCTGGTGCCGTTGCCTCAGGTGGTAGGCCCCTTATCTTTAGGTGGATAAGAGAATGCTAGTGTTGCGTAGGCCCCACTTGTCTAGAATTTTCATTCATACTGTGTTTGCCTTTCCCTTGAACCCCTTGAAATAACATTAAAGTTTGAGTGTAAACGGTGTCAGCTTTATCCAGCTCCCGTTCCCTAGGGTTCAGTACAGATGTGTAAACTTCTGGTTGGTATAAGGCATCCATCCATCCCTGTATTACTCCCCTCATTAGTAAGGGTAAAAAAGCGCTAAGATGAGTCTTGCTCTCCAGGATGCCCATCTCTACGCTCTGGTCTCTGGAGTTAGTTTCTGCCTCTTTTGCAGTCACTCTTACTGGATATCTTCTCTGAAGAAATGTGATTGGAGACTCTGTTGTTGGCCAAGACTAGGTTTCTGTAAAGTAGACCAGGTTAGGCCTCCCTGGTGGCAATCATGGTTGAGTACTTCCCCTGACAAGTGACTGGCTAAGGTTCCTTCGGGCCCCCTGGCCACATTCCCTTAAAGGTACCCTCTTTTCCTGAAAAGAAGCTGGTTCCAGAAGCCTTTGAGCGGCCTTGGTAGGCCTGCTGCGGAAGGCCTCTTTGAGGCTTATAGCTTGAGCTGTTGGCCATAGGGAATGCTGTCACTGACAGCCTATGTGCGACCCGTAGGGGGAGTGGTTCTGGCACTTCAGTTGAAGCTGCTAGTTCTGACGTTTGTCTAGCCATTTGGCACGCACTCCCCTCAGCATGGCGACATGGGTATATCGTTCCCCAATGCATTTCCGAACGCAGTGTAGAGTTCCCTTTCGAAAGGGAACGTCTCAGTTTACATATGTAACCATGGTTCCCTGAGAACAGGGAACGAGACTCTGCGTTTCCCTGCCATGCATCGGGGCTGCCTGCTGAACAGTCCCTTCAGACGATAAGGCACTGACTGGTTCTCTAGGCACCCCTTATATACTTCTGGGTCGCGCTATGATGACGTTATAGGCTGTTGCCGGCCAATAGGATTGGTAGGATTTGACAATTGCTTTCAGACACCAGTTCACGTAATGGCGTTCCCCAATGTGTTTCCGAACGCAGTGTCTCGTTCCCTGTTCTCAGGGAACCATGGTTACATACGTAACCTGAGACGATTTGAATGGCTCTTGTAGATCTTTAGTAATAAAACCGGTACCATCTAAGAGATTTCCAGAGCTGAAATGCATTTGTAAGTGAGTCTATCTTATGATTATATAATAACCGAACACACTGATCAACACTTCAGTCAACGGCTCATTCAAAAGTCATTCTGCTCTCATGAATTGTTTCTGTGTGAGTCTCTTGCTCAAGTCCACTATGATCCTGTTCTTCTAGATCTCTGTTACCTGCAGGAATTGGATGTGATCCTGTGTGTGTGAAAGCTGCTCCAGCTCAGCGTCTCTCCTCCTCAGATCATTGATCTCCTGCTCCAGTCGCTCCAGTCTTCCTTCAGCTCGACTCACTGCAGTCTTTTCCTGATCTCTGATCAGCTGTGTGACCTCAGAGCAGCTTCTCTCAATGGAGTGGATGAGCTCAGTGAAGATCCTCTCACTGTCCTCCACTGCTGTCTGTGCAGAGCGCTGTTAGGACACACATCACAATCAGACAGTGGCTTCAGTGAGTCCTGACTGAGGGTGTACTCACACTAGGCACGGTTGCCTTGAACCGAGCCTGAGCGCGATTGTCCCCACTCCCCTGCTGGCCTGCACTCATACTGCACTTAACGTTCTGAGCCGGAGCACGCAGAGCATAAACAATGCAACTTTTTGAATGGAAGAAAATGGGAAGGAATGCACTTTCGCTAAGATACTGCCTAATATATTTATCATTTATGCCGTGCAGCAATTTTCTCTTGCACGTATCGGAGGATTACAGTACAAAGGCAGCTGACGTTAATGGAGGAATTTGTTCATCAAAGGTTTGAAGCAGACCCATTATAAACCCAAATACATTCGAATTAATTACATGAATTGATAAGTGTACCATCATAGTAGTAATAAAGATGTTTGCCGTCGTAATGATGACAGTAGTACACACAAAAGTAGCAGCTGTTCTGTGCTCCGGTGCGGTTAGCGCTCACACTGCATGCGAACCGCGCTCAACCCCTTTGGGGGTCAAACGCACTCGGGCACATTTCAGAGCGCCTAGTATGAGTATACCCTGAGACTTCTCAAACTTCTCTTCTTCTCCAGACTCACCTTATGAGACTCCACAGCCTCTCTCAGCTGCTGAAGATCTTTCTCTCTCTGCTGAATCCTCTGCTGGAACGACCTCTGCGTCTCCTTCAGCTCCTTCTGCAGCACAAACCAATAACAGGAGAAACATCACATAAAACATCAAGTCAACAGATATGAATCCAGTATCAGTGAAGTGGTGAGATTGAGGGGTTAAAGATCTTGCATGGTAAGGTTATAGGTTTTATTATATTACAGCATTATTATTATATTAGTATTACAGCATTATTTCATCAATGCCTAGTTTTATATAGATAGTTCACCCAAAAATGTAAATTCTTTCATTGTTTACTCATCCTCATGTCTTTCCACATGTCTAATTGTAACAAGGAGATCCACTGTAGGCAAGTCTTTAAGAACCCAAGTGCAGTTTATTTAAATGAATCCGAACATGAACAACAGACACAAAAGCTTGACTGGGCTTGGCATAACTTGGCTTGGCTTGGCTTAACAAGACACATGGAACTCACCAACCAGTGATACAGGGACAATGCATGACAAATACACATGGCAAACATGAGGGCTTAAATACACAAGGACTAATCACAAACAAGGAACACCTGTGTACAATCAAACCAATGAACCAATGACAACACAACACATGAGACAAGGGAAACACATGACATGATCACATGAGGACAAGGGACTCACATGGCAAACAGGAACAAAACAATAGGCTTGTTCGACTTGAAGCAGCGCTGCACAGACCGATCAGCGGCTGACTTGAAGCAGTGCATGCCGGTAAGAAATTTTGTCCGACTTGAGACAGCGCCGACGCCATGTGACTGTGATGTATGGATTCAAAGTACCACGAGAGTGATTCGAGATCAGCCACCTGAGTCAGCCAGCGCAGTTTTTCAAGAGGAGCTGCACGAGCTGTGATGACGACACAGCTGTTTCACGATTTGCCAAATTCACCGCATGACAATGATCATGTGTGTTTTGTGTTTACTGTCACACCTTCAGTTCCACTAATGCTCACAAATCTGTATTTTTATAACAGTTAAAGCTCTTTTCATGTAGTCGCGATGTTATATTGTGTCATGTTTATCAAAATAAAACTGATAAAAACTTAGACCCCACTACATTAGTTTTTATATAGTATATGCTTATGTTGAACTTTATTCTTGTAAAAACAGAAGCTGTAAGCAGTACATAAAGTATTGAATGAAAATGTCTCTGACACATCTGCGTATTACTCAAATATTGCATTTATTTCACTTCAGCTGTGATAAAGTATCCAAACGCAGCGCGAGCGTCATTACAAGAAGCAGAAAGTGTCTGACTTCACGTCTCCGTTTTCAGCTCCTCCCCGCCTGTACGCGGCTACTCTCGCTGATCGGTTGCATCCAGTCGTAGCCGATGTCGAAAACACCTAAAGAGACGTGACTAGAACATAAACAAGGGGGACACATGGCAAGTGAGCACATTGCAAACCATAAACATAGCAAAGAACATTACAAAATAAGAGACATGAAACTATAAACATGAAACAAAACCCAACACCATCTGTGACACTAATCATGCCACTATATTTGATTTTTCTTATCACTTCAGAATTTTTAGGCTGCGTCCCAAATCACACACTCTCTTGAGTAGGTATATATTTTAAATAAGTAATTACTTCATGAATGCTAAAAAAGTATGTTCTATAAGAATGTGTGTAATATGAATGTAAACTGGACGTACTACATTCGCCATGTTGTCATTATCATGTAACCTACCAGCGCCAGTTGCGTCGCTTCACTGCCATTCACAAAAAGTGTCCATCGTATAAATCAACTTCAGAATTTCACTGGAAGAAGTAGGTCATCCAGATACTTTTTGTATACTCTTTCATGAATATTGTGAAATCTGACTTATTTCTCTTTCATATACTGTTTATCGTCTTACTATATAGTAGGAAAGTATGCAATTTTGGATGCAGCCTTAGATTACGCCCACTTTTATAACGAGTGCTTTATAAACCATGCAGTTCGATGCAGGTCAGATGTTATAAATTAAGTTTCAAATGTAGGTTCAGGAGGAGTCTAATCATTCAGTCCTGTCAATCATCATTACGAGAGTATATAAACAGCAGTCATTGCACTGTCCCAGTGACAGTTCTTCCAGCATCCCTCCAATCACAACAGACTGGGACCGGCTGACCAATCAGAGGGGACTGTGATTTTCGGAAGGTGGGTTTTAAAGAAATTGAAACACAAACAGTGTTCAGACAGAGGGTGAAAACAGACATTAAATTATCTAAATGTATTCTAGTAGACCCCATAAACAAAATCATGAGCCTGTAAATGAACATAATGGGGCACCTTTAAGTTCATACCTGTTTCTCTGTCCTCTGGGCAGCAACTGATACAGTGTCGTGGTTTTTATGTTCATCCATCGTGCACAGCACACATATACACTTCTGATCAGTGCGGCAGAAAACATCAAGGATCTTGTCGTGTTTCGGGCAGATCATCTCCTGCAGTCGTCCAGTGGCTTCAGTCAGATTGTGTCTCTTTCCTTTAAACAAACTCTCATGTTGTTCAAGGTGATTCTGACAGTAGGAGTTCAGACACACCAGACAGGACTTGACGGCTTTGTGTTTTCTTCCAGTACAGACGTCACACTGCACATCTCCAGCTCCAGCATAACAGTCAGCAGGAAGTTTAGTCTTCTTCAGTTTCTCCACCATTTCAGCCAGAATGGTGTTTTTACCTAAAGCAGGTCTTGGACTGAAGGTCTGTCTGCACTGAGGACAGCTGTAGACTCTCTTCTCATCCTCCTGATCCCAGCAGCCTGTAATGCAGATCTTACAGTAACTGTGTCCACAGTGGATGGTCACTGGATCCTTCAGGAGATCCAGACACACTGAACACATGAACTCCTCCTGAGAAAATCTGGCTTCTGCCATTTTACTGCATGAAGACAGAGACACAAACACACACAGCGCAACTACACTTCAGTTTCAGTTTCTCTGAACTCTGAATGTGTTTCCTGTTTCCTGGTTCTGTGTTTGAGAGACGTGTGAAAAACAGATGGGTCTGTAAAGCAGTGTGACGAGGTGTGATGGTAATAACAGTCAATGGTGTCAAAAAGTACAATGATGTTTATTGACAGTCTTTTGTGATCCAGTATTCCCAAAATTGTGCACAGAATATTTACAAGGCAAGAAAAAAAATTATTTATAAATCAGGGGCATGCAGTCCATATAAGCTGCAAATGCTCTGCATATCCAAGCAATTTGTGGACTCTCTATTTAACATTAATAGTTTACTACAAATTCCTTTGTTTGAGGTAAAAAAAAAAAAAGCGGTGTGTATGTAACTGCCCGTCATTTATTTATTTGCCAAGCAACTGTAATTTTCTTCAAATTTGTCACTCACTGCCTACGTTCTGTTGTTATGTATCGTCATCATTGTCTTGCATTTTTGCTGGAATGGGGGATTTCATGCGCAGGGAAAGCTGTCCACAAATCTGTAACTATCCGGGCTTTTGATCGATAGTCTATGTGGTTGTTAAAGTCATCAATTTGCATTATTTCAACTTATTTTTTAAGAATACTTAGGCTATATTTTTATTATACTTACATATAATTACTTATTTATAATAGGCTACTAATATTTATTATTTTATATTTTTTATATTTTTATTTTTCAATGCTTAACTTAAAAAACATTTCTGGCATACATTTAAATTGATGCCTGCCATGGTGTTTCTTACTTGTCTTCTCCGATTTAGTTTGTGTCCTCAGCTGATGCGCCATCCTGTTTAAAGCAGGGGTCCCGAAATTTTTTTCTGTGAGGGCCACATAATCGTTCCTTTCTTTTATGGGGCGCCGGGTCTACCAGTATTATTGTGGAGCTTTTATTATGATTTTAAATGTATTCATTATGCCTCCTAATGCTAGATTAGTTTATTATTATTTTATGCACCGTACAGACAAATGAGCATTACTTTACAAGAGATATATAGCCTATTAAAAGAGCATTATTACTATCACAATGACATTTTTTCATATTCATTGCTATTGAAATCAAAACATTTACTTATGCATATTATTAATCAGTGTGAACTGTGGGCTTGTTTTTGGCTGGTGAGAAGTCCATTGTCATGTTCCATTCCTGTCACAGCCAGTCTCAAAGACTGATGCAAATGTTCATCAGTGAGTCTTGATCTCGTCAGAGTTTTCATCAGTTTCATGCAAGAAAAGGTTTGCTCACAGATATACATTCTGCTAAAAAGCGTGGACATCTTCATTGCATGCCTTTTGATGTTTGGGTATGTCTGCTTAGGAAGCGCAGCATAGAAATCAAAGAGACTGTTGGGATTAAATGTGTCTTTCAGAACATCACAGTTCTGTAACTCAGCCAATTCAAACTGATAAGAAGGCAGGACTTCATCAATGTCGGGAGAAAAGGGGTTCTGGAAAAGGCAGATTTCTTTAGCGTGGACGTGTATATCACGGAATCACATATCAAACTCCACCTTCAGCATTTCCAGCGCTTCCACAGACTTTTCATCTGGGAATGGGGCCACTGGTTTCTCAAATGAGAGGCTTTGGGTAACAGGAAGATGGGTAAAGTCTTGCTATTGCACTTGTCCCACAAGCAGTGCTAGTTTCAACTCAAATGCTTTTATGTGGGAATACATGTTACATATTCGTTTCCCCTTACCTTGGAGCTGCAAATTGAGGCCGTTCAACATTTCTGTCGCATCTGTTAAAAAGGCAAGGTCCATTTCCATTCTGTGTCAATCAGTTCTGGGACAGTTTTGCCCTTTGTCAGAAGAAAGGCATTGATTTCGGGTAGCAGCTTATAAAAACGCCTCAAAAAACTGCCCCGGCTTAACCATCGGACTTCGGTGTGGTCAAGCACATCTCTGTGAGCAGACTCTAGCCCGGAGAGAAAGGCTTGGAACTGCCTGTGTTTAAGTTTGTTTGCTCTGATGAAGTTTACACATGACACCACCACCTTCATAACCGATTCCCACTTCAGAACTTTGCAGCACAGTGCTTGCAGTTGAATCAGGCACTGGACTTGTAACGGGGGGTGAGACCTCTTTCTCTATTCATGCGTCCTATTAGCCCCCTTGACTCGCCAACCATACTAGGTGCCCCATCAATCGTAATGCTGGCCAACTTAGACCAGTCTAGATCCAACTCTCCCACCATTTGGCACACTTTAAACGAATTCATAATCACAGTACTGAAATTACAGTACAAATTTAGTACTGAAAATAAATGTAGGCGTTTATTATTTGGATCGAATTTAAGCAAAGTAAATGTTAACACTGAGCCCTTAGTTTTTTTTATATGTATATAATTAGAAAGGCTATGCATGTCAATAGGTTATGTGTCTTCTTATACTTTGTGTTTTTTTCATTTGTAGTAGGTCTATTAACTGAAACATTAACACAAATAAATGACACTAAATGATCATAAAATTAAAACATTGTCAAGACTTGCTATTAACCAATGTTAGTCAGCAGCGTTTTTGTTTTTGCATTCTTTGATATTTAAGAAATACAGTAGGCTGTTATGATCAGATTAATTTTCTTTAATAAATAATGAAAACATTTCAATATAGAAATACAAAACATTTCAATATAAAAATGAAAACATTTCAATACAGTTTTTCTCGATTGCTTAAACACTATAACCAGGCTTTTGAACAAAAATTTCAAAATCATAACACCGTTTATCAAAAAGCACACCCATTTCCCTAAACTATAAACACTATTCCCCTTTTTGACACATGAATCAGTTTTGTTGAACTGTCGCTGTAAAACTCTACACACAAATCCCTTCATTTCTCATTGCCTACACCATGTTGTCATTTAGAAAGCACTAGCATTCAATATTGTTCACTCAAGTCAGCATAGCTTGAGCTCAGTTAGCACACAGTTACTCACGTGGAAACACTAAGAGTCACAATTTATCACACACCAATCAGAACCTTCAATAGAGAGATAAAAGAGCCCGAGTCAGTTCTTTCAGTTTTGGAACAATGAATCCAGAGAAACATGACTGAAAAGGTCGAGGACACCAGAGAGGAGGAGGAAGAGGATGAGCAAGAGCGGTAAAGAGTGGAGGAAGAGGTGAGGGAAGAGGAGGAGGACGAGGATGAGGTGCAAGGAGACAAGGAGTTTCAGATGAAATTCGTGCCACTAATTGACCATGTCCTTGTCCTTGGTATGACTATGAGGGTGGCTGGGCAATGAGTTCAGCCAAACTTAAGATGCTTCACCATCGCCTCGATCATGAGAACCTTCAGGGAGGAAAACAGGTAGGTGTACCTCAGTGTACTCTACTGTAACCTTTGAGTGTTACAACACATGCATCAAAGTGCCTTACATACCGATAGAGTTTCTGTCTGCTTCCATTTTGTAAAAAAGAATATGTTACAGTTACGGTGATCAGTACTTCTATTTTTGTAGGACACAGAGACAATGTAAATGTAAATGTAATGTAAAAGACATCACATCTAAACATCGTATAGATTTTAAAATCTTGCTAATTACTTACAAAGCACTAAATGGTTTAGCTCCCCAGTACCTGAACAAGCTCTTAATGCATTATAGTCCTTCACGTCTATTGCGATCTCAGAATTCAGGCCAGCTGATAATACCTAGAATATCAAAATCAACCGCAGGCGGTAGATCCTTCTCCTATCTGGCACCTAAACTCTGGAACAATCTTCCTAGCATTGTTCGGGAAGCAGACACACTCTGTCAGTTTAAATCTAGACTAAAAACGCATCTCTTTAACCTGGCATACACATAACAAATTATCAATTTATATTTTCAAATCCGTTAAAGGATTATTAGGCTGCATAAATTAGGTCAGCCGGAACCGGGAACACTTCCTATAACACCAGATGCACTCATTTACATCAGAAGAAGAATGGCATCTACGCTAACATTAGTCTTTCTGTTTATCCCAAGGTTTACCGTAGTCAACCAGATCCGGGCCGTATCCAGGTGAGATCGAGGACCTGCGCCTTGACACGACCACAACGCAGCCCTGAAGTATCGGCAGAGATTGAGTCAACTAGATCATCCATTGTGAAGGCCTCATCGACACGACAACCAGTGGCACAGTTCCTCAACAAACAATCCATACCGGCGTGATGAATACGATCCTCAACTGGATGGAACTGGAATAAATACTTTGAATGTTGCGATCCCATCAGACTTATGAATCGTAACAAAGCACTGTTCGCCAGAGTAGTTCCCCGACTAAGCCTGGTTTCTCCCGAGGTTTTTTCTCCTTTTACACCTGTTTGCCATCTGATGTCACCTGTTGGAGTTTGGGTTCCTTGCCGCTGTCGCCTTTGGCTTGCTTAGTTGGGGACACTTGACATTTGATATTCAACAGTGCTTTGCATCTGCCTGCATTGACACTATTCTTTAAGAGCTGCTGTGCAGCCAAAATATATACCAGTTATCACTGTAAAGCTGCTTTGACACAATCTGCATTATAAAAAGCGCTATATAAATAAAGGTGACTTGACTTGACATGTTCGACTTAGGAGAACGGACTCCTGAGGATGAGAGGACCCAAGTCTGGTGATTCTGCAAATGGTACAGCAGCGTACTTGATCGCTCGCTCTGGCTACTCCGGTTATCACTGTATTTATATTTTAGGCAACAATAAAACGAAATATGTTATAAAACATCACTCTGCCTCTTTTCATTTTCATTTAAAACATCTTAAACATTAATAGCCTCACAAATGTGGTTCAGGCAAAATGTTCATTGATTATCTTCAGTGCATGTATAGTATTCATAAAAAATCGAAATATAAAACACACTGCCTCTTTTCGTTTACATTTTCAAAATATTAAACATTAATATGTAGTTCAGGCAATATGTGCATACTCTGATTATCTTCACTGTAATAAAATGAAATATAAAACACAACCCTGTCTCTTTGTTAAATGTAAAATGTCTATACAATAAGAAATAAAGCAAACAATTCAGTCAAACATACAAAGTCAGTGCCCTAAGAAGCTACAACTGTAAAACTAAATAGCCTAAATATATAAAGTTATGAAACTTCACTTTGCCCTCAGCCAAAACGATTTGCCTGGGAACAAATTATAGATTCATGAGGTCAAAGATCGCCCGTTAGATATACAAAAGATTAATTATATCTCATGTTTAACCACTATAGTGACACCAGAGCCAGCAGCAAATGTCAGAAGGACTAGCCGAGGTAAGGCTGTTCTTGGCTGGGTACATGAGCGCTGAGCGCCCAGTGATCGCCTGGATCTCACAACTCCGACAACGTCAGATCAGATTTTCAAATAAGCGCTATCTTTATCAATAAACCACAGATTTGAGTTTTAAACAGGTACATTCTCACCTGAAAAACTCTTAAAACTACATATAATGACATAACAACAGTAGTATGCAGTGTTGCCAAGTCCGCAGTTTTCCCGCGGAATTGGGCTACTTTTACACTGTTGCCGCGGGTTGTTTTTCATGTCTGTTTTTCATGTCCCTGGAATGTGAATTTTACCAGGGAAGCCCTGCCAAAAATGCTAATTTTACCCCCCGGGACGCAATTTTTACTGTGGGACCCCCCTGAAATACCACTGGGCTAGTTTTGTATTATACTTGGAATTTGAACTATACTTGGCTAGATGTGAACTTTGAATTGGGACAGTACTTGGACAGCGACTGAAAAAGAGAGTCTGCTACCGTGTCATATCTGGATATTCTGCTCTCCTGGATTACCTTGAGGATATTTGCGCCACTGGATTGAAGTGATTTCATGGAAAATGTCAAGATGGGCACGTGTCTGCTGCTGATGATGGTGATTTTCAACGGATCGTGGACCACAGTGGACGCGCTCGCGTTCAGTGTCTGTTAAGTGTGTTTTGGTGTTGGCTTTGACTTGTGACTTTGCTGCACAAAAACACAGAGAAAATAGTACATATTTTCTCAACTAAATTGAAAATCACCAGACAGTGATCAGGCTAAAGAATCTAACATCCTATCCTTATCAAAGAGGCTGCAGGTCTGACTTGATTCTTGATTTGACTTGGAATGAGCTTCAGCACCATGGACAGAAGCTGATCCAGAGCTCAGAGCAGCAGTGGATGTGACAACTACCAAAACAACAACAGGCATCCATGTATTCCTGTCATGACTTTATTGTTGGTTTATTGCTGCATTTTCCGAAATCTTTATATGGGAAAGTAAAAAATAAATCAAACGTCACTACAAATAGTCTTTCATCAATGTATTAAATTATCTTAAAAGTATCAGCAATATCTAATATGTGTTGGATAACAAAGTTTCCAGGCAGTACTGACATGTCTTCAATGTTGCGTTACTGCAGTAATTTTGACATGCCTGAATCAATAAATACATTCATAAACAAACAAATTGTCCAGTTGTCAGGTGTTCAAGTGAAACTGTTGTATGGGGTTTCAAATGCACCATATGTCTCAATTTTTGGTAACCTATGTTTCTTCAGTTTATAGATATCTACACCATATGTGTTCATTTGTTTAGTTTTATGATCTCCATATTCCTCATACTTTCTCAAGTATGGCCGGAGTATGGAGCCTTAACTCGGCTTGGCTCCCAAGTTATGCCCGGTTATACATTTTGTTAGTTAGCTATGCCTTCGTCACGCAAATGCATATTACCTGGTTATGATAATATATAAAAAAAGCTCGGTCTCCTTATTTAAATTTCCTAAAAATGATGATATTAAGAAGAGGGGGATTAATTGTGAAGAGCCATCTTGATGGAGAGCTGACAATCACCACCAACATCCGCCTCTGCAGGGATAATTTAACACCGGATTGTTTTACAATCTTTCATCAGGGACAACTGAGATTCACTGATAATCCACTGTTATTGGTGAATGGGGCTGAACCAACTATCTCCTGCCTCGGCCTTCATCTTCCCATCTCGCGGCGCCGACATCTGGTGCCACATTTGGCAGTACGTGCCCACCAATAAGTTGCCTTGTGTGCTTACGTTATAATTAGTAGGTAGTCCACAGTAACTCTACTAAATTTTGCAACCTCTAACGTTATTCTTTTGTTTTTATGCATCAGTATGTTTGACTCATTAGACAAGTAAGTTGAGACGGCAGCTCTCGTGAGTGGGTGTGGTTTCAGAGCAGCGTTTGAGAGCAGAGAATACTGCTTATTTTTTCATGATTTTGATAACTTATTTCATTTATTTGTTTTTTTTTATCATTTAAATTTGGCTGGGTGGTTAATAACATGTAACATTTTACTAATATTTGATTAGAGCCCCGGGTGGGATGGGTAGGTGTTAGTAGCTGGGGGTCCAGGCTGGTGGTTTAAAGCCTTATGTCAGCTTGACTCTGGAGTTGTAGATGGATCAAGCTGGAAGTTTGACCGGGTATATCTCGGGAGCCAAGCCGAGTTGTGGCTCCATACTCTGGGCTTACGGGGGTCTCCTAGTGGGCCCACCAATGCCCGGAGTATGGAGCCTTAACTCAGTTTGGCTCCTAAGTTATGCCCAGTTATACAAAAGGAACTTTAGGACAAAATGGGCTCTGTCTCAACTGAATTAATGTGTGTAATTTGTAGGCCTATCTAAATATAGTTGTAAATTAAAGTAGCAAGGTAAAAGCACACAAAGAAATGTTATCATTAAACACTTTCACTCAGAAAATGTATCAAAGTTTGTAATTAGAGGGATTCCTCATTGAAACACATAGGGTGGGCTTAAGTTGTTCCACAGTGAGTAATGCTGAAAAAGGACAATATTTTGTAAGATGTTTACAAAGACATGCATGGAGCTTGAATATAATGTGGACTAAGCATCATAGTAATTTTTATTGTGCCCACATTTAAGCCCATCTTTAAAAAAAGTTAATTTATGAAAATAATTTAGTCTACAAAACAATTTATGATGTATTTATTTGTAAAGTAATGTAAATGAATCACAAAACATTTAGTGTTTGTGTTACGTATCCGGCGCCTGCTGGTTCCTGCTACTCCTCACCAAAGGTCGCCGTTTCACCATTTCAGTGCACACACAGTTATACATCACTCTGGACTACATTTCCCATAATTCCCCATCTAGGAACCAATCACACACTTGCACCTGTTTCCCATCAGTGGACCCTTTATAAGCTGCACCCAGACACACACACAGGGCTGAGTATTGTTTAGTCGTATGTTTTCCGTGTTAATCCTTGTTCCTAGTTCCTAGCCTTGCCTTGTTTTTGACCCTGGACTGTTTATTCCTTGTTTGTTGCCTGCCTTGACCATTGCCTGTGACGTGGATTACTCTTCTGCCTTGCCCTTATGTTTCTGGTGTTTGACCCTTGCCTGTACGACTACGCTCATTCTAATAAAGCCTGCGTTTGATTCTACCCCTTGTCGTCACGACTCCCAACATTACAGTTTGTAGTTCACATGCTTAATTCCTTGATAGTCTATCTTTCACTAAGGCTAATGGTTTGACCTTGAGATTAGTTTTGTGCGCAAGCTAATAAAACTCATCTTTCCATTTAAAGGTAAACTATATAAAAAAATGTGTTCATACACACACACAAAAAAAAAAAACAATACATTTATATCTTGTTTGATATAATATCAATGTACTTGCCAAAGAATTGGCTGAAAATTGGAGAAATGTGTTGATTTCTGAAGGGTCCCAAAACACAAAAGTTTTTGGGTGTCTTTGTGTGAGGTCCCCTGAGACATCATGAACATGTGGGGCTAATACAACATTGACAAATGTGATTGGCATGCAATAAAAAATGTCAGAGAAGTAACAAATCACTGGATTTGTTATAATATTGAGCAGCATAAAATATGATTTTCTTTTTTTTAATTTGACTTCAAAGTTGAAAGTGGGCATAAAAGGTACATGGACTTAATGGGTACACTTATCCTAAATTATTAAAATCGGTGGTAGAGTCTGGCTGTTGAGATGAGGCACCATCACCAGGTGTTCTGAAATCCATTTCCTGGAGACAAAGAATGAAGGACAGGAAACATAAAAATGAAACTCTCAGTCTCCAGATGATGGTAGAAGAAAAAAGAGCTGAACTGGATGAGGTTATCCTAAAGTGATCCTTCATCTAAAGGGTGTGATGCTTTGGTCAAAGAAAAGCATTGACATATTCCACCAAAGATGGCCTAGAGTATCTCAATGCAACAGGAAGCATTGTGAAGAAAAGTAAACACAGCACAGGTCCTTTTTACGTATACGAGCTGGTGGTCAGAAACCCAAATAAGGGTTCTTCTCCTTTTCCAGCAGCTATACGTATGTGACCTGTGACCACACCACCTCATCTATTCTGTATATTCTCAGTGCTTTCCAGACAGATCACAAAAACATCAGTCCACTCATGATTATATGTGATGGACCCATGGTCCTCATGCATGCCATCTCACTTGTCTTCTGCCAAACCAACCTCAATGCCTTGCTCCAAAGTTATCATCAAATATTGACTGGGAAAGGCACTGCTGAAGACTTCAGTCTTCCTATCCTCCAAAGATCCTCATGGGTAAGACAGACACTTCTGGTAAGCAACATAGCAAGAAAAGTGGCAGTCATGAGATATTCATAAGAAAACCACAAATACAACACCCTTCAGTCTAATGATGATAGTCAATTTTTGCTGCATCATGAAATAAGCCAGGAATCTGGTTTTGAGTTAAATAAGTGTGAATAAATACATTTATTAAGCATTTATAACATGAGTTAAAAACGGCTCACTATTTGGCAGGTATTGCGTTTAAGTCGCCTTTTTTTATTCATGCAGTTATAACTGCTTATTAATGATTTATAAACCCTTTACAAAGGGAACCTTAATGTAAAGTGTTACCCACTTTTCGTGATTGAAAGGGACACTCAGAGAAAGACTTCCTCTGCTTTCACCGTAAGGGCAAATTTTTAGCTTTGTACAGATGTTGTGTCGTTCTAAGAACTGTACAGATATGATGTAGAGTATGATGGATGCAGAGATGTGTCGTTAAACCATGACCAAACAAGATGTAAAACTAATGCGTTATACTTTATCTTCAGGGGACCTGGGCAGGCATGGTGAAGGACCCCATACCAGCTATTCTCAAAGAAATTGTCAAAGATTCCGAAGAAAAAAAGCCAGGTGTAGAATAATGTTTAAATAATGTTTGAACCTATTACTTTACTCTGTACTAAGTCCTTAGATAAGATACTTTAGCCCTTTTTATTTTCTTATCAGAATTTCGCACAGGACAAGACACAAGGAATTACTGAAAAGAGTCAGGGGGACTTGAAGAGAATTCACTTTAAAGGAAGACGACTGACCAGACTTCATAATGACCTACTGTATGAAGCATACATTATTATGAAAAGTGTTTTAAAGTAGTTTTTCTACTTAGCAGGATATTGGTAGCTAGTACATGGTGATGTTATGATAGACAAGCATATAGCACATGAAGAAGTACAAACTGTTTGGAAGCTAAAATAACATGAACCACATTAGAACAATTCTTTCAAACTCTTTGCCTGATTTACAAAAACTAAACACTGAAACCTTTGGCAAACTTGCAACATGGAAACTATCAAATCTAAATGTATTTGTCATTACAATGTAGGCTAATTTACATTATGAATGTGCAACTATACAGAATATTGATACCAACAGCACTATCAAACCAGCTCTCTATTAAAAGTATTTGACATTCATTTTATAGGATGGACACTAACCAGCAGATGAACCTTTTTCCATCATTTGCTAGTGGACACACGCTGCCCATCACGGTCCCTCTTCCACCAGGTCACTTTAGATCGTCCTGTGACTCTGAGTTTGTGACTCATTTTTATGGACATATCATGAAATGAATTGTGAAATGATGGGTGAAAAATAGGCATTAACTAACTGGAGTCAATTAATTACACATTTGTAACAAGAATGAAACTTGCCTGTATCTCTTAAACAAATGCATCCCCGAGCAGAAGAACAGCTTCTAGTTTGTTCTTATTTCCACAAAAATAAAGGTGTCAGTTAGATCTGAGATCTGCCTGCAACTCAAACGTGCTGACTAATATAACTGAATGGAAAGTTTGGACCACATCAGAGATATGAGGATAAAGGACTATTAAAATTAAAATTTTCTGGTAGAGGATAGTGCTGTCTGACTGTTTGCCATGAAGGGGGCAGGAGAATGCAGATTTTCACCTCTGGTTGTAACAATAATGATATTTCTGTATTCATTTGTTTATTTTAACCTATTAGCTATCATCAACAACTACAGATTCATGTTTTTTGTAAGCTGTATTGGTTAATGCAAAATATTAAACATGTTGCACCTGTTTTTCTGCTGGAGACAAAGATTCTAGACTAAATCTTGCTTAATTTTCATTTAGGTAAAATGCACTATATGAAACATTAGAAAACAAATATCTCAGGAATAGGAGCCTAATCCAACCGTACTGTATCAGGCATCTGCAAGCAACTAGTAATGCCTGCCTGAAATATACCAACGTGCCTGTTATTCTAGCAGATCTCAGATCCGTGAAATTGGGCTACTTTTACGTTGCCGCGGGTTGTTTTTCATGTCAAAATACTGATCTGGCGTCAGCTAAGGTCACCTCTTGGGGTCCACACCCACAAGTTGCATAACATTCATAGATGCAGCATGCATTCACATGCCTTTTCTACAGGCATGATTTGTAAGCAGAAAACAAGTTGTCCTGTTGCCCACAATTTGGGAATAAATCTGGTTTAGGAGTCCATGCACATTGAAAAATTAGGGTTTAGTTTAGGGTTATTATGTATAATTTACAGTTGTTACTACAGTAACTACATGTAACGTGTAACAATGTAAATGTTTTGACCAATTTTAAAGTTTTATTACATTATGTTCTTAAAATCCACTCTTCTGCTGGGATCAGGATAATGCTGAATTCTTTGGATCAAAGGTATCCAGATCAAAACCAAGATTGGATTTCATGATCTAATCCGATTTCAGAATTTTTTTTCTTTTCTTTTGAAAAGATCAGCGTCAAACAGCGTCCACACACTCTCTCTCTACACAACACCTGATACACATCAAATCTGTCTGGATGATCAGGATACGGCTGCTTTGTGTTAGTAAATGTAATCACTCTGTTCCCCTCAGACAGACGGAGGTGTTTATGCACTGTGTTCAGATCCAGGGAGATCGGATGGGAATCTGATGAAGATAAAACACATCAGAATCAGGAATTATGAATCTGATCTTTTAATGAGGCTGAACTCTTCATGTTCAATATATCAGCAGTGTCTCAGTAGAGTTTACCAGATATCCTGTGCAAATCATCTTTTACATGATCAATTATTAAACTTGTAAATCATGTTTTCTTAGTGACTTACATTGTAGGAAGTCGTTCCTGGTTCTGGGAACAATGTTGGTGAAAGTGACTGTGGAAATCAACAGACATGAAGAGTGTGATTATCATGTCAAGAGAAAATGATCCCTGCATCCATTCCCAAGACATTTCTAATATGATTTTCTACATGATAAGAGATGGAGGATAATTTTTGAGAGCAGATGAGTCTCCAGGGGCCAGTTGTTCAAAAGTAATCTGATCGGATTGGATCAAATCTTGAAAATAAATTGTTCAAAAGAAAAAAAAAGGATTCTAAAATCAGATTAGATCACAAAATCAGATCTTGGTTTTGATCAGATGTTCTGGATCAAATCATCAGTCTGTGTTGTTCAAAACTTTTTAGTAAGATTGGGATACCTTTGATCCAAAAAATCTGGATTATACTGATCCCATCAGAAGGGTAGATTTCAGGAACAAAAATTTTATAAAACTGGTCAAAAATACAACATTTATATCAAGTAATATACAACCGAATTTCTGAAATGTTGGAATAAATTTGAATAAAATAAAAACTAAAAGACTTCATCATCAAATCATATGAGCCTATATTTTATTCATAATAGAACATAGATAACATAACAAATGTTTAAACTGAGAAATTTTTACAATTTTATGCACAAAATGAGCTCATTTCAAATTTGATGCCTGCTACAGGTCTCAAAATAGTTGGAACGTGGGCATGTTTACCATGGTGTAGCATCTCCTCTTCTTTTCAAAACAGCGTGAAGACGTCTGGGCATTGAGGTTATGAGTTTCTGGAGTTTTGGTGTTGGAATTTGGTCCCATTCTTACCTGATATAGGTTTCCAGCTGCTGAAGAGTTTGTGGTCATCTCTGATGTATTTTTCGTTTAATGATGCACCAAATGTTCTCTATAGGTGAAAGATCTGGACTGCAGGCAGGCCAAATTCAGCACCCGGACTCTTTTACGACGAAGCCATGCTGTTGTAATAGCTGCAGTATGTGGTTTTGCATTGTCCTGCTGAAATACACAAGGCCTTTCCTGAAACAGATGTCATCTGGAAACCTTTATATACCTTTTAGCATTCATAGTGCCTTCCAAAACATGCAAGCTGCCCATACCGTATGCACTTATGCACCCCCACACCATCAGAGATGCTGGCTTTTGAACTGAACGCTGATAACACGCTGGAAGGTCTCCCTCCTCTTTAGCTCGGAGGACACGGCATCCGTGATTTCCAACAAGAATGTCAAATTTGGATTCGTCTGACCATAGAACACTTTTCCACTTTGAAACAGTCCATTTTAAATGAGCCTTGGCCCACAGGACATGACAGCGCTTCTGGACCATGTTCATATATGGCTTCCTTATTGCATGATAGAGCTTTAGTTGGCATCTGCAGATGGCACGGTGGATGGTGTTTACCGACAGTGGTTTCTGGAAGTATTCCTGGGCCCATTTAGTAATGTAATTGACACAATCATGCAGATGAGTGATGCAGTGTCGTCTGAGGGCCCGAAGACCATGGGCATCCAATAAAGGTCTTCGGCCTTGTCCCTTATGCACAGAGATTTCTCCAGTTTCTCTGAATCTTTTGATGATGTTATGCACTGTAGATGATGAGATTTGAGGATTTGACATTGAGGAACATTGCTTTTAAAGTATTCCACAATCTTTTTACGTACTCTTTCACAGATTGGAGAGCCTTTGTCCATCTTTACTTCTGAGAGAATCTGCCTCTCTAAGACATCCCTTTTATAGCTAATCATATTACAGACCTGATATCAATTAACTTAATTAGTTGCTAGATGTTCTCCCAGCTGAATCTTTTCAAAATATCTATATGCTATTTGTTGCCCCCGTGTCAACTTTTTTGAGACCTGTTGTCACATGTATGTCTGTTTTTGCACCATGTTCTGTTTGTCACATGTTCTCCTTTGTTCTCAGTTTCCCGACACTTATTTGTATCCTTGGTTACTCATTTAATTAGTATCTTCAATTGAAGTGTTTCTTGTTAATTAGTCTCCTTAACTCCTCAGTTCACTGTGTATATATGCCCTTAGTTTCAGTCCAATCTTTGTCCTGTATTGTTTATGTTTCATGGTGTTAGTAGTTTAAGTTCCTGGTGATTTTCCTTGTTCATCATACTCCATTAAATGTTATTGAAGTATTCTCCTTTGTCTTGCATCATATCCTACACTACCCACCGTGACACCTGTAGCAGGCATCAAATTTGAAATGAGCTCATTTAGTGGATAAAAGTGTAAAATTTCTCCGTTTAAACATTTGTTATGTTATCTATGTTCTATTTTGAACAAAATATTGGCTCATGTGATTTGAAAGTCTTTTAGTTTTCAAATTTAAAGAATGTCCCAATATTTCTGGAATTCAGGTTGTACATACACCACATATTTTTTTATTTTGCTCTTGATTAGTTTAACTGTTAAAGTAATAAATTAGAAGTAGACATTATTAGGCTACATATTAAGCCTTTCGGAAGGTTACAGTAAAGTAGAAAAGGGATTTTGACGCCATAAAATAATCCCAAAAGAGCTGTAAATAACAAACAAAAATATATTTAATTTAAAGAGTTTTTTTATCACTGTTTGTAATATATCAATTGGCACAATCATAAGAAATGAACCAGTTAAAAGTTCTTTGCAAAGTTTCTCGGGTGAACACTATGCAAAACTTGTCTGAGAAAACGCAAAAGCACTGAAATATTTTTTTGCCCATCTCATATTTTTCCCATTGCCATGTCCCTTCAGGGGCCCCGTAGAGCACTAGTAATCCAGATTTGGTCATCTGAAAAAGTGTATCTGGATCAGGGTGATCCAATCCAAATTAGCACAAAAGTTTTACCTGATCCTGGATAGCAAAATATGGGATTTCAAAATTCATATAATTCTGATCCAGATTAAACTTTTTGAATAACTGGCTCCAGGACTTTACCTCTGTCAGAGATCTTCTTCAGCTCCTCTTTGCAGAAATCCTCCAGTTTGTCTCTCAGATGAAGGACAGATTCTCTCACAACATCAAAAGAAGAGAGAGAACTGAAGGGATCGTCATTTACGTCTGTAGATTCAGGAGGAGCTGAGAGAGACTGGAAACTCTACAGAAAACAGAAATCAAAGCTCATCACCTTCACACTTCAGCCAATAACTTGCACTATTATCAGAGTTGATTGGCTCTTGTTGATTAATGAAACTGGTAGTATCAAGTTCAGGATTTCACATTATTATAAAAAAAAAAGTTTAAATATTTCAGTCAACGAGTCATTCTGCTCTCATGAAATGTTTCTCTGTGAGTCTCTTGCTCAAGTCCACTATGATCCTGTTCTTCTAGATCTCTGTTACCTGCAGGAAATGGATGTGATCCTGTGTGTGTGAAAGCTGCTCCAGCTCAGCGTCTCTCCTCCTCAGATCATTGATCTCCTGCTCCAGTCGCTCCAGTCGTCCTTCAGCTCGACTCACTGCAGTGTTTTCCTGATCTCTGATCCGCTGTGTGGCCTCAGAGCGGCTTCTCTCAATGGAGCGGATGAGCTCAGTGAAGATCCTCTCACTGTCCTCCACTGCTGTCTGTGCAGAGCTCTGTTAGGACACACATCACAATCACACAGTGGCTTCAGTGAGTCCTGACTGAGACTTCTCAAACTTCTCTTCTTCTCCAGACTCACCTTATGAGACTCCACTGCCTCTCTCAGCTGCTGAAGATCTTTCTCTCTCTGCTGGATCCTCTGCGTCTCCTGCAGCTCCTTCTGCAGCACAAACCAATAACAGGAGAAATATCACATAAATCATCAAGTCAAAGTCAATCTTCACAACATGCTGACTCTGTAATGTCTGCGCTGAGAAGCATTTCCCGCTTGGAAATCGCACCTTTCTCATTGGTCAAGCCAGAACTCAAAGGTGTGACTTCTGTAGAGGTTAAAAATAACCCAACGCTCCTCAACAGCTAAGGCATTTGCAAGTGTCTTACATTTGAACACTAAACTTTTGTTAACAAAGGTGCTTTATAGTGAGAAACTGATGGTTCTTCCAGCTAGTTAAATGACTCTTTTCATAGCTCCTTTCCCCTGTTATGCTACGGTTCAAATTCATTTTCACTCTCTCATTTGTATGCGTGTGTGTGTTTAGTCTAGCTATATGTTCGTGATTTAGTTAAATAAAACTTGTGTGCACATTCTTGCGAGGTGATTCTGATCTGCTTAAAAACCAATGTCCCTGATAACGATTATGATCACAGCTACATGCTAAGAGAGTTATTTTTCTGTGGCCACGGAAATATGCTTTTTGAATAGTTGATAGATGATCAATACAAACAGATTAATTGATTGTAATAACTAAGTTACATCAAGTTAATTTGATTAACTGATTCAAATATTTATAATTAATTATAACAAGTTAATGATTAATTATTCATATTTCCCTTTTGAGCTAATTTGCTACAACAGATATGAATCCAGTATCAGTGAAGTGGTGAGACTGAGGGGTTAAAGATCTTGCATGGTAAGGTTATAGGTTTTTATTATATTACATTATTATTATATTAATATCACAGCATTATTTCATCAATGCCTAGTTTTATATGGATTGTTCACCCAAAAGTGTAAATTCTTTCATTGTTTACTCATCCTCATGTCTTTCCAAACTTGTATGATTTTCTCTTGCAGAACGCAAAAGAAGATATTCTGAAGAATGTCTCTGTTTCTAGAGCAATAACATCAAACCTCACAGGCTCATGCATGTCACATGACTAATCATGCCACCATATTTTATTTCTTATTACTTCAGAATTTCTTTTACTTTAGAACTTCTTTTACTTCAGAATCTCTCTTGAGTAGGTATATATTTTAAATAAGTAATTACTTCACAAACGCTTAAGAAGTATGTTCCATATAGTATGAGTGTGTGTAGTACCCAGACGTAACCTACCAGCTTCAGTTGCGTTACTTCACTGTCATTCACAAAAAATGATGAAAATCGTATGTATCAGCTTCATAATTTCACTAGAAGGAGTAGGTCATCCGGATACTTTTTGCCTAGTTTTTCATGAATATTGTGAAATCTGACTTATTTCTCTTGTCATATACTGTTCCCTTTCAGTCGGTCACGTTCGACGTACGTCAGTAGTGACCGACGAATTGGGATATCGCTAGAGAGCCCTATCAGCTTCGAGTGAACTACAACAGGCCAATGGAGTTGGCGTGCGATATTTGCATAATGCGCACCGCCCCCGCCAGGTGGTATAAATAGGGGAGCAGATGCCATCGCACTCTGTCTTTCGCTTCGGAGCCAACCTGTGTGTTCCTGCTATTAGTCTGAGAGTGACTTCGCAAGCCTTTGAAGAGCTTTTGTTCTACAGTGCTGGTTTTATGGCACCTTACAGCGAGGCCGCAAGCTTTCCCAGAGTGAGCTTCTTGAGTTGTTATACAGCTTTCAACTGCTGTTTTCACAGCATTATTTGCCCCGTTTGGTTTGCGATTTGGGCCGGTTCCTCTGTGTCTGTGACTCAGGGAGTGAAAAGTGTACCTGCAGTCACATCGCGGCTGTTCCCTGTGTGCTTCGGCACAAAGAACAAGAGCTTCTAAAAGAGCTTCACAGACAGACACTGCGTCTTTTTCAAGACGTCATTCTGTCTGTGCGTTTCTGGAGGCAGTCGTTTCCTATCCTCACTGACGGCCACAATCACTTTCTCTCATGTCTGCTTGGCGTGCTGAGACTGTGTTTGTGGGTGGTTCATGTTCTCTTGTAAAAAAAAGAGAGCATGCCCACGTCGGCGCTCAGCGCGCCGTGTGCCGTCGAGCTGCCGGCTGACATCGCGCGTTGCCATGGCAACCCAGCGTGTTGTTCAGCGCTCTAGATGCGTGGTCGAGACTCGAGTGCCTCAAATGAGGTGGAGTCCTCTCACCTATTCCCCGATCTAGTTTCTCTTTCTGAATCAGAAAAGTACTACTTTTGGTGAATAAGCCAGGGTGACCAGAGGATCACAGTGGGGCAATACCCGCCGAGCCAATCTCCGTGGGGCCCCCCACTCCTCTAATGCATCGCAAACATGTTCTGACTGTGGGGGACCTAGCGTCTTAGTCAGGGCTCCAGCAGAGGATCAGATGTCGACTGCTACATTGGAGAGAGGGTTGTTGGGCTTTGGACATGAAGAGGAGGCTGAGCGTCCCACGGTTGCGATGTGCTCATGCTGATTCAGATTCAGAGTTAACGACCATGCTTTCCCGGGCCCCTGGGGGTGTGGTGCGACGCGTACTCGCCTTGCCCCGCCCCCTGTCTTTAGCCCGGACATGCATGAAAAACTTGGCAGTTTGGAAGCCTTTTCTGAAGCCAAATATGGAACGCCAAAAGGGTCATAATCTGCATTAAGTTTTTTCTCTCTCACTACCCTCTGTGGTGGGGTGGCAGTGCTACGGGCACACCACCTCTGCCCTGCATGGGTCTTGGCCCCCGGCAAGTCTGTGGAAGGCCAAAGCACTCATCGCATATGGGTAGTTCTGAGTCGGGGTTGAGCTACGCATGATGTAAGTCATAGCGCAGGCCCCTGGCCAGACAATGTCCACCATGGTGGTCCGGAAACACCCCTGGCTAGCCTTGCAGAGGTGTGTCGTCGTCTAAGTACGCTTTCTCGATGCTCTCATCTCACAAACTGGCCTAAAATCCAGCCCGCTCAGCTGCAGCCAAGCCAGTTGGCTAGCGAGAAGCGGTCCTGGAGAAACGGGTGACCTGGAGCTGAGGTAAACAGTTCTTCGGGAGACGATACCCGCATCGCTCCCTCCCCGGAGGAGGGCCAGGTGGAGAATTTTGGTTTGTTCCACCGCTGGCTCTCCAGAGTCCAGCGGTACCCACGAAGTAGAACTGTTTTCTAACTCTCCAGGTCCCAAGAGGTCGCGGCTGGCGGCTGCCCCTCTCACTTCGCCAGCAGGTCCCAGTGTGTTGGTCGAGGCCGCCTCCCATTCACACTGCCACCTTGCAGAGTCTGACCCCACTACGGGCCGCTATGCCGTCCGAGTCGGGTCCCAGCACTCTACCTCGCTGCCCCACGCCCGGTACGTCTGTGGTGCATTTGGTCCCGCTGGCTCGGTGTCTGGAAGCCTGGCTAGCGCTTTCCAGCCCGTCCCGCTGGCTCATTCGTACCATCAGACTCGGCTATGCGATTCAGTTCGCCCGGCGTCCCCTGGTGTTCAGGGGTGTCCATTACACTCATGTGTCCCTGGACAATGCACCTGTTCTCCGCACGGAGATTGCTGTCCTCCTGGCGAAGGATGCAGTCAAGCCGGTCCCTCCAGCCGATATGGAGTCAGGGTTCTCCAGCCCCTACTTCATTGTACCCAAGAAGGGCGGTGGGCTACAGCCAATCCTGGATCTGCATGTCCTGAATCGGTCCCTTCACAGGCTGCCGTTCAAGATGCTTACGCAGAAGCGCATTTTCGAATGCATCCGTCCCTAGGATTGGTTTGCAGTGTCTGAGTATGCTCAAGCGCAGGACAGCGGCCCCACTGAAACTCTTTCAGAGGCTCCTGGGGCATATGGCATCCGCAGCCGCAGTCAAGCCGCTCGGGTTGCTTCATATGAGGCCGCTTCAACACTGGCTCCGCGGCCGGGTCCCGAAATGGGCGTGGCAGCGCGGTACACTCCGTGTCCCTGTGACACCAAACTGCCGTCGCACCCTCACCAAGTGGTCGGACCCTTCGTTCTTGCGGGCTGGAGTTCCCCTCGAACAAGTGTCCAGGCATGCTGTGGTCCACACAGATGCCTCTGCCACGGGGTGGGGGGCCACGTACAACGGGCATGCAGTGTCGGGTCTGTGGACGGGGCCCCAACTGCATTGGCATATCAATTGCCTCGAGTTGCTAGCAGTACGTCTTGCACTGGACCGCTTCCAGGAGCTGTTGACAGACAAGCACGTACTGGTCCGCTCGGACAGCACTGCGGCCGTTGCGTACATCAACCATCAGGGTGGTCTACGCTCCCGCCGTATGTCGCAACTCGCCCACCATCTCTTACTATAGAGTCAGAAGCATCTGAGGTCGCTTCGTGCCATTCATGTCCCAGGCGTGCTCAACCGTGCAGCCAACGACCTCTCACGGCAGCCTCCGCTTCCGGGCGAATAGAGACTCCATCCCCAGGTGGTCCAGCTGATCTGGCAGTGCTTCGGCGAGGCACAGGTAGATCTGTTCGCCTCCCCGGAGACTGCCCACTGCCAGTTGTTCTATTCCCTGACCGGCACGCTCGGCACGGATGCCCTGGCAATCAGCTGGCCCCGGGGCCTACGCAAATATGCGTTTCCCCCAGTGAGCCTTCTCGCACAACTCCTGTGCAAAGTCAGGGAGGACGAGGAGCAGGTCTTGTTAGTGGCTCCATACTGGCCCACTCGGACCTGGTTCTCGGACCTCACGCTCCTCGCGACAGCACCTCCCTGGCCCATTCCTCTGAGGAAGGATCTCCTGACTCAGAGACGGGGCACCCTCTGGCACCCGCTGAGTGATCTCCCGCAAGCGGTCGCAGACACTATCACTTCCGCTAGAGCTCCTTCTATGAGGAACCTCTATGCGCTGAAGTGGAACCTGTTCGTCGAATGGTGTTCCTCTCAACCAGAGCGAGAGGACCCCCGATCATGTTCGGTCAGAACCGTGCTTTCCTTTCTGCAAGAGGGCCTGGAGCGAAGGCTGTCTCCCTCCACCCTCAAGGTGTATGTTGCCGCTATCGCCGCACATCACTATGCAGTTGATGGTGAATCGCTAGGGAAGCACGATCTGATCGTCAGGTTCTTGAGGGGGGCGAGGAGACTGAATCCTCCCCGGCACCCCTCTGTACCCTCTTGGGATCTGACCCTGGTTCTTACATCTCTCCGGGGTCGTCCCTTCGAGCTTTTGCAATCAGTCGAGTTAAAAGTACTGTCCCTAAAAACCGTCCTCCTGGTTGCATTGGCCTCGCTCAAGAGGGTAGGGAACCTGCACGCATTTTCGGTTGACGAATCGTGCCTGGAATTCGGGCCCGGTGACTCTCACGTTATCCTGAGACCCCGCCCTGGATATGTGCCCAAGGTTCCTACCACTCCCTTTTGAGATCAGGTAGTGAACCTGCAAGCGCTGCCTTCGGAGGAGGCAGACCCAGCCCTAGCTTTGCTCTGTCCCGTCCGCGCTCTGCGCCTGTACGTGGACAGAACGCGAAGCTTCAGGACCTCAGATCAGCTCTTTGTCTGTTACGGAGGCCAGCAGAAGGGAAAGGCTGTCTCCAAGCAGAGGATGGCCCACTGGATAGTGGACGCCATCGCCCTGGCGTATGAATTCCAGGGCGTGCCTTGCCCGCTCGGGTTGAGAGCCCACTCCACCAGAGGAGTGGCCTCTTCCTGGGCGCTGGCGCATGGCGCCTCGCTGACAGATATCTGTAGAGCTGCGGGCTGGGCGACACCTAACACGTTCGCTAGATTCTATAGCCTTCGTGTAGAACCGGTATCTCCCCGTGTACTCGCTTCCACCAGCTGGTAGACGCGAAGAGCCCGTTCTAGTGTCGGCTTGCAATGCCACTCCCGCCCCCTGGGCCGGATACGTGCATCCTTTTTACTCCAGTCGAGTTCCCCGCTTGGCGAACCCTGTCGAGTTCCTCCGCCTCCCCCTTTGGCTCGGACATTGCGGAGTGTCTGATGCCAGGCCAAACCTCCGTCACTGATGCTGACGTTTGGCTGGGTTCCACATGTCGTGACCCCTCCACGTGAGTGGTCCCATGTGTGTATTTGTCCACGGTCAACTCCCTACGGCGAGCCCGTGTCTTTCCCTTAGCAGAGCCAGCTCTGCTGTCACCTGTCAGATGAGTCTCCCCTACCCAGGTGGAGCCATCCCAGGGACTCCATATGCGCACTGCCCACGGCCAGTCCATATGTGTACTCTCCATGTAAATTCCTCCCCTCCGGGTGGGTAGTGGTCTCCAGCGTCCCCTATGGGTTCGCTTCCCCAGTGTAGTCTAGTTTACTTAGTGGGTTTATCGGAACAGCAGTAGACTCTCTCGCGTAAGCTCGCCCCCTTCCCGTCCCACTGGTGCGCGCTGGTGGCTAGAGCTGCGCTGGGCACTGGAAGGGGTTCATACTGTGGCGCTTTATTTGGGATCCCAATTGCCGGTCACTACTGACGACGTCGAACGTGACCGACTGAGAGAAGCGTCTCGATTACGTATGTAACCCTCGTTCCCTGAAGGAGGGAACGGAGATGTACGCCCGTCGCCACAGTTGCTGTACCCTCGCTGTAGTGCGGACTAGGTTGTCTCCTCAGCGAAAACAGAGTGCGATGGCATCTGCTCCCTATTTATACCACCTGGCGGGGCGGTGCACATTATGCAAATATCGCACGCCAACTCCATTGGCCTGTTGTAGTTCACTGAAGCTGATAGGGCTCTCTAGCGATATCCCAATTCGTCGGTCACTACTGACGACGTCTCCGTTCCCTCCTTCAGGGAACGAGGGTTACATACGTAACCGAGACGTTTTTCATCTTACTATATAGTAGGAAAGTATGCGATTTTGGATGCAGCCTCAGATTATGCCCACTTTTATAACGACTGCTTTATAAACTGTGCAGTTCGATGCAGGTCAGATGTTATAAATGAAGTTTCAAACGTAGGTTCGGGAGGAGTCTAATCATTCAGTCCTGTCAATTATCATTACAAGACTATATAAACAGCAGTCATTGCACTGTCCCAGTGACAGTTCTTCCAGCATCCCTCCAATCACAACAGACTGGGACCGGCTGACCAATCAGAGCGGACTGCGATTTTAAAGAAATTGAAACACAAACAGTGTTCAGACAGAGGGTGAAAACAGACATTAAATTATCTAAATGTATTCTAATAGTCCCCATAAACAAAATCATGAGCCTGTAAATGAACATAATGGGACCTCTTGAAGTTCATACCTGTTTCTCTGTCCTCTGTGCTGCAGCTGATACAGTGTCATGGTTTTTATGTTCATCCATACACAGCACACATATACAATTCTGATCAGTGCGGCAGAAAACATCAAGGATCTTGTCGTGTTTTGCGCAGATCATCTCTTGCAGTCGTCCAGTGGCTTCAGTCAGATTGTGTCTCTTTCCTTTAAAGAAACTCTCATGTTGTTCAAGGTGATTCTGACAGTAAGAGTTCAGACACATCAGACAGGACTTGACGGCTTTGTGTTTTCTCCCAGTACAGACGTCACACTGCACGTCTCCAGCTCCAGCATAACAGTCATCAGGAAGTGTAGTCTTCTTCAGTTTCTCCACCATTTCAGCCAGAATGGTGTTCTTACCTAAAGCAAGTCTTGGACTGAAGGTCTGTCTGCACTTAGGGCAGCTGTAGACTCTCATCTGATCCTCCTGATCCCAGCAGCCTGTAATGCAGATCTTACAGTAACTGTGTCCACAGTGGATGGTCACTGGATCCTTCAGGAGATCCAGACACACTGGACACATGAACTCCTCCTGAGAAAATCTGGCTTCTGCCATTTTACTGCATGAAGACAGAGACACAAACACACAACAGCTCAACTTCAGTTTCAGTTTCTCTGAACTCAGGTGATCCCTGTTTCCTGGTTCTGTGTTTGAGTGAGCAAAACAGGTGTGTCTATAAAGCAGTGTGACGAGGTGTGATGGTAGTAACAGCCAATGGTTTTGAAAAGTGCAAAACATATATATATATATATATATAAAATCAGGGGCATGTGGTCCATATAAGCTGTGAATGTTCTGCATACCCAAGCAATTCGTGGACTCAATAATTAATATTAACACTATAGTTTACTTTTTATATATATTTTTTTAATTCCTAATTTAAAAAAAAAAAAAAAAACAGTTCTGTCATACATTTAAATAAACGCCTGCCTATAGGGTTTCTTATTTGCCGTCTCTGATTTAGATGCGCATCTTCAGTCGATGTGCCATACCGTTTAAAGGTTAAGATTGAAGATTCTGCGAAATTATTGACACCTAGAGGAATTACAAAAATAAAAATATCAAGGACCTTGAAAATGGCTTCTCCTGTAGTGTGCGCCTGAAGAGGCTGGCAAAACAGGACATCCTCCTCAATCGCCTTGTCCCGCAGATACCTGACATAGGTGAGGAGCTGTGCCTGCCCAGCAATATCAGTGGATTCGTCCAGCTGCAGCGCGTAGTAAGGACTCTTTTTTACAAACTCTATCAGTTGCTCTCTAATATCATTGGACATGTCTACAATTCTCCTAGTGTCATTGGACAGGGGTATTGCACCGAGTTTGGCTGCTGCACTATCACCTATCATTATTCATTCTGCCATCTACTGGAAAGCAAACACTTTTAAAAAATAAAAATGACATGAATTTTTAACTACAGTCACTAGATGGCTAGAGAATTAATCAATGGTTCACGTTATAAAATCATTATTATAACAATAAAAATGACTCTATATCAAATTTTAGCTTTTTTTTTGTACTAAGTATAGTCTTTCTAGCCTTTCTAGCCGTTCTAGCCATACAAGCTAAAACCGAGAGTACAACAAATGAAGACGATGAGACGGCCGGTATGCTAACGT
This sequence comes from Hypophthalmichthys nobilis, assembly GCA_037950665.1. NCBI lineage: Eukaryota > Metazoa > Chordata > Actinopteri > Cypriniformes > Xenocyprididae > Hypophthalmichthys > Hypophthalmichthys nobilis. Next base: position 24,878,760 of record CM075489.1, read on the forward strand.
TAAGCTAGTTAGGAGCAGTGTATTTATGAACACTAATTCTTACAGAAAATAGATTCTGATACTGTTAAACATTACATTGTGTTGTTGTAAAGAATACTGTTATTAACTGTACTAATAAATCTTTACTGTGAAGCAAAACTGTATTTGCACTGAATTGGAAATGATATTTTTGAAAAATACAATTAATTACAAGGCTGTAGAGAACAGTGCACTATTGCAGACTTGTATACTGAGGTTTTAATTACATTATTTTAATATAGTCAGTCGGGAATTAAAGTGGGCCGGTCTAAGGCATGAAACTCCAGGGCTGAAAATGAGTCCCACTCTGGCCCTGTGTCTAGAGATGTTGGATTGTGCCTTTTCACAGTAAAACGGTACTGTTTTTTGTCCCATACTCAACTGCCTTCAGGATTTCAATGACTTGTCATGATTGACATTGTTCTTGGACTTTTCTTTTTGGCCTTCTCGACCTCATTACCTGATTGAAACAGTATGTCTCTTACAGTCTTTTGAATGGTCTTTTCAACACAAATGCTAGTTTTTAGGTTAGACTTCTTATCCAGCATCTCCGACTTGTCTTTACTGTAATATTTATGAGCTCTGCCACATTACTGTCCTTCACTGACTACCTTTCACAACTGTCTTGATAACATAGATTATGTAAAATCTTTGAATAGATTCCCATGAGTGCATAATTGTGATGAATGTTGATCTAAAATCAAACAAACACAAACCTAGCTTTTCTAAAGCTGGACCACCAAGATTCTCTGTGCGTTGATTGCTCATTGATGTACCATACATGTGACTTCTTGAGCCAGCATAGTAGCCAGAGGACACATCTCAAAAAACCATCAATACATACATATATGGCCAAACCAAATGGCTTTAGTTGAACAAATCTACGACGTGTCCTCTGTTCTGTCCCTTGAGGGTTAAGTTCTCGCAGCAACCACATAACAAATAAACTTTGTAATAATCTGCAAATCACATGCGTGTGAATGAGTCTCTGCCAAGACTTTCAAGTCAGCAGCCTTCAAATTCTGTTTGAGTTTGTCTTTTGATACCAGCTCTAAACTCTTCAGGTGCTTTAGTAAAGCCACTACATCTTCCATAAGAGGAATAGTGTCACCCTTGTTCCACTTACTCTGCTAGAGGGTAAAAATGTTGGTACGCCAGTGACTGTCAATTAGCTTGATTAATTTTTCCAATTTCTCTTCAGTGTATGTCCCCTGCCATTAAACTTGGTCACAAACTAAGCTGCCAAACTTTCTTTAAAAGTGCAATATGTAAAATTTTCTGTTCGCTAGAGGCCTATTCAAAACAAAGGCGTAGCCAAGTTTGAGTGCGGAATCTTGGGACATGTGGTCTTCAACTCATAAGCCGGTGGAAAATAATCGGGATAGGACTCGGGCAGAAATCATGTTCATGGATGCGATTATTAACGTTACTGTAGTATGAAGCAGAGCAGGACCGAGTGCTGTGGGAGCTGAACGAGACCGCTGGAGTGATTGCGCAACACACGCCTCACGAGCAGCGGAACTTTTATTATGACACAGTCGCTGGCGCCGCTTTTCCGGTCATGAGTATGAGGTAACACAGCTCTGTTTATCATATTAGATACATTTGAGTGTGTTGAAAATGATGTTATAACGTTACTCTGTGTGTTCGCTCGGCGGCTGCTGTGAGACACTTGTTGCACACTGCAGTAAGATAGATCGATTTTAGAATATCATATTAAATGCTGGATGGCTTGTGTTGATAAATGGCATGGAATTAATTTTAAAACATACTGTATGATGGAGAAAATGCTGTATTACTGTTAGTAAAAATAAAGCTGCATCTGATTATGCTATGTTAGCTACTTCACAAAATAGTGTTTTTCTCTGAGGCATATAGCATGGTACTTGCAAAAAATAAAAAAAATAGATTTAAACAATAAGAATAAACGTGTTGAGCTATATAACAATAAATAGTTTTCTGTCTATAAATATATCAAAACAGTTGTTCCCTTGTCTATTAAATATATTAAAGCATCTTTGGTGTTTCCATGGTTTCTACAGAATAAAACCAGAAACCAAGGATAGTGCAGATATGACGCAATTGACAGGCGACTCCTCACACGTCCCGGAGCCTTGGTTAAAACTGCAACTTTCTCACGATTTACAAATAGTTGGAAACATTTGGGATATTGTAAGTACTCAAGTGAACAAAATATATAACACTGGCCTAGTGATTTTTGGATATTTTACTGCAAAATTCTTACATATTGCACCTTTAAGGAATATCTGATCTTTGGAGCAAGAGAGTTTTTTTTTTTTTTTTTTTTTAAATCTGGTTGATAGTCGCTCACTTACTTAAAAGCACTGATGGCTAGGAGGAAGTTCTCAGGTTTATAGAGCTCCTCAAGGTTACGTTGTGGGTTAAGTTCTCGCAGCAAACGCATAACATTATTACATTTAACACGCAACTTGTCCAACTGCTGCACAAGTGCTAACCACACTTAGTGGTAGCCGAACAACTGTCCTGGTCCACGCTGCTCTGCTCTTAAAGACCATTTCAACGGCTATTTGTCGGTTTAAGGAAGTGACGTCTTTGCTCCTTAGACATTTCCAGTTAGTTGTCGAACGCATTCAAAACATCAGCGGGAGGCGCTTGATCCGCAGTCTGATTGTCGTAATTTATTTAAACCTGCAAACAAAACCATCAAAATTAAAAAAGGTTGTTTGCACATGACGTCATTGCTGCACGTGAAATGCGGATGGAGGGCAAGGAGTGATTTTTCTATATAGGAATCCTATCACAAACTCAAAATTCCCATGTTTTGCGTCAATTATGGTTGCTAAAATATATAAAACCGAGAAACCACAATGAGCTTTTATCGTTTACGTAACTTATATCGTTTTTTTTAACTTTAAAAGTTCTCACCTTTTATAGCGTTTTGCGTCTGCCGATACTGAAATGAATATGGATACCTGCTTACCTTTTTTTGTTTTTGACTTGGTTAAATAATCACATTCTTCATGGTATCGTTTGGAGGGAAGAGAAGATATTTTATCCCATTGCATGATCATTTGTTTTCACTTCAGTTTTGTAGAATTCCGTTCACAATGTTGATCTGGTTATGTGAAAACAGCGTCACGCGTTGCTGCTGCTATGGTAGAAAATGTCCAAATAATAAAAAATGTGTTCAACAAGCTGACAGAAGTCGATCAATTTCTTTGTTGGAAGGGTGTAAATGTAACTGTAGTTTTAATGTTTTCTTTGTAAATATTCACTTTCCCATATGACCGCGGAGGAGAATCGGAGGGGCATTCAGCGGACAGACACCCTTTGGCCGTCATGGAGATAATGAAAATATCTGAAGACTGTTAGGAAAATGAATGTTAAAAATAAAAATATGACATGAAAACATTATGTGATTAGAACAGTGTTAGATTGATTATGACGCAGCAATGTTTTTAATAAGGAAGCATCTAAAAGGATGAAGAGTGACTTTATGCCAATAAACTGAAGCCCGTTCTATGACACATCCTATGATATTCTTATAACTTAGATAACTTAGATACACAATATAAACGTAACACAACTTGTATCTGCATAAAAGGATGCAAATGCCAGTGAACTTTAAGTTACGCGCTATAGCGAGAGAGAGAGAGAGCTCGCGCCATGATGCGCTTTCGTGACAGCGCGCTGAAACACGGACAAGGACAGAATTTATTGATTTCTATTAAGTTCTCATTATGATGCCATGTTTATGGCAGATCTGTGCTTTATTAATCACATTAATCGCCTGCGCGTTTTCGAAGCCATACGAATTATGCCTTTTAATAAGTATGACGAAAAAGCACTGCTGCATTATTATAACGGAAGTATTTTTTTTTTTTTTTGTAAAGAAACATCTAAAAGTAATATGACCGTCTCAATATCGGGCATTGCATTTGAGCATGAAACTAAACACTGATATGCAGTGCATTCAGCATCTTAATAAATGTTGATATCGAAACGCATCCTTTATTAGATTAATCAGATGTAGCTATTACAACTTTCATCTGCAAAAGGTTTGTGAATGCAAACGTGAGCATGACCGAAAGTGTAACTCCGACTGCGCTTTAAAAAGTGTCACTAATATTTCAGCAATATTTTGGATTCAGTTTGCACTTTCTGATCAACCAAAATGTTATTTTACAGTATGAAAATCACTGATGATTATTGCTAAATTAATTATGAATATAATTTAAAGGATATTTTCAGCACAAGATAAGCTTGGCGCTACACAGCTTGCATTAAACTGTATTTTCATCTATCTTGTCAAAGTAAAACTAGACATCACTACGTGACTTCGAGGCCATTCTCTCTCTCTTCTCACGTCTTTTGACGCATGCTGTGGAAAGCTAAACAATAGGAACTCAGGGCGCCACCCAAAGTGCTGCTATAGACCCTTTTACAGCCCACGTGATCAAATAGTTGCACGCGCATTTTGGTAATGGAAGTGGTGTTGTTCCCCAGTGGTTCTAACGTGTTAGCAACTCCGAAAGTTTATCAAAACGGTTTCCCAGGATCAAAATGTCTGGTTGTTGCGTTTACGGTTGCACTAATCGATATTCCACCAATGGGCTTAAGTTTTATAGGATTCCGACAGGATCACGGCCGTTTCAGAAGAATCGACGGCGCCTGTGGCTGCAGGCGATTAAACGTTGATTGGAGCGAGGACATAATAAAAATGCTCGCGTCTGCAGCGCCCACTTTATATCAGGTAAGTTTATCTATGTAGTCTTGAGTTTAATGGAAAGCATGGTTTACATTATTGATTGTCTGTACGGTGTAGTTTATCAATGCAGCTGAAGTTTGATGACCACATGTAGCTAGTTTCATAAGCTGGCGTTGGATTTGGCTAGTAAACAAACTGTGTGTTATTTGCAGATGAGGCATCATTGGACTCTAGTAATCCTCGTTTACATTAGTGATTGTCTGTACGATGTAGAATTATAATCAAATGCAGCTAAAGTTTGATAAACTGGCGGTAGATTTGGCTAGTAAACAAACGTGTGTGTGTTTTATTTGTTTTGTTTGCAGGTGTGGTGTCATTGGACTCTAGTAGTCCTGATTTTGTGCCTACTGTGTTTGTGTACACAAAACAGAGCCAGAACCCCGAAGCACAGGCACACTGCTCTAATTGCATATGTGTATGAGTACACAGGCCCCTGCATGAGTCAAATGCAGATGAAAAATCTCACCCTGTGATCAATAAAGTATCTTCTCTTATATCATGGAAAAGTTTTGAAAAATCATTGCTAAAAATGTGTGAGAACCCCACAATTGTGAAATTGTCTGCATTGGTTGCAGCACATGCAAATTTTTCACTTTTCTTTATTAAAGCTGAAGACGACATCCCAGTTACAAAGAGGGAGTATGATGACCTGAACCGGAGACACAGTCAGCTTCAGGAGGACTATGTACACCTGTGTCAGAAGTTTGACACACTACAAGCAGAAAATGTAAAGCTGAAAGAGGAGCTGCAGAAATCTACATTTTCCTAAACCACTTTTAAGTGCAACATTGGACAATTGTTTTTTCTCACAGGACTGACCTTCGTGCTCTTTGAGTGGCTGGTTACAAAAATAACAGGCAGCTTAGAAAGAATTATCCAAAAACTTACACTAGAAGACCACCTGTTGGTTATATTGATGAAATTAAGGTTGGGCCTATGTAATACTGACTTGGCATATAGATTTAAGGTATCAAAAACCACGATTTCAAATATTTTGCGGAGCTGGGTCCCTGGTATGGCCTTGGTCCTTAAGCCACTCATTAAATGGCCAAGTAAGAGCGTAATACTTAAAAATATGCCAAAAACATTCAAGAAGAACTTTAAAAACTGCCGGTGCATAATAGACTGCACAGAAATTTTCATAGCTAGACCCAGTAATCTGACTGCTAGGGCCCAGACATGGTCAAATTATAAACACAACAACACCATTAAATATTTAATCGGCATCACTCCAGCTGGTGCAATTTCATTTATATCTCCTGGGTGGGGTGGACGGGTTTCAGACAAGCAGATCACTAAAGAGTCAGGTTTCTTAGAACTTTTGGAGCCTAGGGATGAGGTTTTAGCCCACAGAGGATTTCTCATCAGAGACGAGCTTGCAGCTTATGGTGCAACCCTTCGTATCCCTCATTTCACAAAAGGAAAAAAGCCGCTTTCTGCACAGGAAGTTGACACATCTAGACAACTTTCTCGTGTGAGAATCCATGTGGAGCAAGTTATTGGTCGGTGGAAAAACTTTAAGATTTTGCAAACCGTTATTCCAGTGTCGCAGGTTAACATGCTAGACGATGTTGTGACTGTATGTGGTGCCCTCACAAACCTCTGTAAGAGTGTTGTTTCCAAATGAGTAACACATTACCATGTATTAGTTTTAAAGTGATTTACATTTGTAAAACGTATTTACTGTACTTGAAACTTAATGCATTATAATAAACTTCCCAACATTGGCTGCCACTGGTGTGTATAATGTACTTCCCCCAAGATTATCTCAACAATTCACAGTGCTTATCAATTTCATTTGTAATGATTTTATTAATATTTATTAATATTTTTATTAATTGCAAAATAACCATTTGAGAAATGTATGCAAGCAACATAGTTGCTATTAAAGTACTATAGCATTACAAAATTAAACTTTAAACAGAAGTGCATCGACACATAGCAATCAATAACAACAACATAATATATAAGGGAAAGGATAAATGTAGGTCTGGGTGAAGAATAAGAATAAATGTAGGAAAGAATGAATGTAGGAAAAAAATGAAGGAAAACAATAAATGTAGGTCTGGGTAATATGGACCAGATTGATAACACAATACAATACATTTCCCAGTCCTAAATGTAATCATTCAAACATCAACTCTCAGACATTCCCTACATAACCATGTTGCTGGCTTCCTTTTTATGTGTGCACCAGTGTAGTTCTCTCATTGGTGGATTATAACCCAAGCCTCATACATCGTTGTCTTGTGTCCTTGTCTTTGACTAGATAGAATTTCTGATTTCAACACACAAAACTCTGAGTCTATGTCATGGTATTTGACGTTCTGTACATGACCACAGACAACATATTCATAAGCATCAAGTGATTTATATGCTCGTAATTTCTCTCGGGTGTACACGCTCGGTTTCTCAACTAAATACATATATATATCTGGCCACTGTATATTTGGCCATCTGCTAACGTCTTCTATCCACTCCACTATAGTACACGGATCTGGTAGCCGGATACCATTTGATAAAGTCAACTTTTTAAAATAACTTTCTCTGTGTTGCTTAATCCGCCCGCGTAGCTTGACACGCTGCTGATTCTCGCCGTAGTTCCGTTGCCAAAATGCGCGCGCATACGTTGCTACGTCATCATTGTGTACAAACAGTAAAAGGGTCTATAACCAATCAGGGGAAAAAAAGAAAAAAATACATTTCGATCATCGCTGTCAAGGTTGAGTCCTCGAGTACTCGGTCGCTGTTGCACATCCCTAGTTTTTACTTGTAGAAAAGGCGAAAATTGTATTACACCGTCCAGTTTTTTCCCTGAACGATGATGTGAGCTCCTGTTGCAATTCTCGATTCAGCATAAATGACCTACAATGGCGACATTTTTCACAATCACGACAGAAAATCAAAAATACTGCCCTAACTTCACTAGCAGAAAGGCAGGGCGATATAAACAAACCCAGACTAGAACTAAACATGACGTGACGGCAGCTTCACATTCTCTATATCTACCTCCTCGATGGCAGTCAAGTCTTTAAATTCAGTAGAAAAATCGCTCCTTTTCATAACATAAGGTTCATGTCCAAAATATGTTGTGATTTTACGTTTATACCTTTCTAAACCAGCACAGTACAGACTTTTCCCCATCTCTTCCATTCTAATCTTCACTGTTTGCCCTCCACATTAATTTTGCGCGTCACCAGAACCACGTGATTGCAAACAACCTATTAGGTCCATGTTGCTCAGTGGTTGGATGCTCCCTCAGGAATTACCATACTTTCTGAAATTAAAGTGTTTTGATTTCCGAAAACTGATGCGATGCCTGGATTGTGGCAGTGAAACGAAAAGGCTGGACACCATCTAGCAACTGTAGGATATGCAGCACACATTTTGATTCTGGTAAGTAAATGACCTTTTTTTTTTTTTTACATTAAAGGGTTAGTTCACCCCAAAATGAAAATAATGTCATTAATTACTCACCCTCATGTCGTTCTACACCCATAAGGCCTTCATTCATCTTCAGAACACAAATTAAGATATTTTTGATTAAATCCAATGGCTCAGTGAGGCCTGCATTCAAAGCAATGACATTTCCTCTCTCAAGATCCATAAAGGTACTAAAAACATATTTGTGCAACATACTTGTGCACATCGGGCAGGTAATAATAATAGTAATAATAAAATTAATAACAAAAATTCTAAATAGGCTAAATAAATCAGAGTGAGCTGGGCAGCGGACCAAATCAGTCTCCTGACCAGCGGGATTTCTCCCGGAGTTTCCGATGGCCAGTCTGGGCCTGTGGTCATCCCACAATACAAATTATGTTAAGTTGTTCTAAAAAAAATATAGGCTACATAAAAACCTGACATTATCCTGATGGGACCAGCTGCACTGTCTGAAGTAAGCAGAGATAACCAGTAGAGCCTGGCTGATCTGACAACTCCACAAGTGAGCAAATCATTTTACCTTGTGCAGTCTTAAAATGGGTCTTTGTTGGTTCAGTGGCTCACTGCTTTTCAAGTTATTTTTATTTATTTAGCGGGACATGGCGCTGTCTGCGTGAACATGACAGTCATCCAATTGTGTGGTGTTTTTTGGAGTTTGGAGTGTGAATTAGCCTTTAAATGCCTTAATAAGCCTACAGTTTGCATGATATTGAGCGGAAATAAATCATGTAATCGCGCCTGCTATGTTACACATATCTGAATGATCATTTGTGACGTTCTTGAGCTGAAAACGCCAGCGAGTGAAATAGCATAACATCCAACTCCGATAACAGAATGCAACAGAAATATAGTAATTATAGAGTTATGTGTGAGTGTTAAGCATGCTAATCACTTCCATACCAAATACTTTATACTAAAATAAACCCAGAGATAAACCCCAGAGATAAATGTCTCGCATGCTGAGAATTACTGCTACTCTGTAATTGGCCAAAATGCAATGTTCGACTTTTCCGAGATCCTCTACTCTTCCTTGTGAAACCCGGAAGTTGGACCTCTGACCTACTTTCAGTACGATCTGAATTTCTGCGTTTTGAATTTTAGAATATTGAATTTGGTGTTTCGAATTTGTTATTCATGTTGAAAACTTGAAGCTGTATTTTTAAGAAGTGAATATTTGCAGTCTAAGAATTCAGAACAAAAAATACGCTGTTTGAAAATACATATGTACAAAATTATGCCATAAAAAAAAATACATTTTGTTAAATATCAAATGTCCAGGATTCAAGTTTAAAAATTTCAAATTCAAATATAATTATAATATAAAATGCCACTCAATATTCAATTCTGTTAAATGACACTTGTCAATAATTCGAATTTACACAATTCAAATTCAGATAATTTTGTCATATTTCTAGCTCCATAGGACATGTGGTTTAATGTGGTTGCACAACAACTACAGGGTGTTGAAAAGGTAGTAGTCTATGACAGTCATGTGCTAAGTGAATTCACTCACTCATTTTCATTCACTCCTTCAAGTGGACTATATTAGTGGAGTAATTTAGGGAATAGTGAATGAGGGTATAGGGGGGTAATTTCGAACAAAGCAAGAGAGAGAAAGGCTGAATTTCATCTGCCAATTAGGAGCTGACACATTATTGTATGAGGTACTATATGCACCCTGCAATCAAGGGGTGGGGAAGTAACAGGAGAAAACACTTTCAGTTAGAAAATATATAGTGATCTTTCTTTGGACGCTGAAAAGGCCTTCGACCGTATTGAATGGAGTTATATGTTTTCTGTTTTGGATCGGTTTGGCTTTGGTGAGAATTTTAAACTATTGATAAAAATGCTTTATTCTTCCCCCAAATCTGCAATACTTACTAATTCGGATAGGTCTTCTTTTTTTCCTCTTCAGCGTGGTACACGACAGGGCTGTTGTTTAAGCCCACTGTTATTTGATCTAGCTTTAGAACCCCTGGCCATCCATCTTCGTAATCATTCTGAGATCAGGGGTATATCATACGGTCATACTGAGGTTAAGCTGTCTTTATATGCAGACGATCTGCTTTTATATTTGAGTGATCCTTCTTCTGCTTTGCCACTTTTAATGGAATCACTTGAGGTTTTTGGCTCTTTTTCTGGTTATTCTGTTAACTGGGAGAAGAGTGTATTCATGCCCTTAGGTGAAGGGCTGGATGCTCACTTTCTGAGGTCATTACCCTTTAGAATAACAAAGGATCACTTTACTTATTTAGGGCTAGTCATTCCTAAAAATTTTAAACATATTTTCAGTCTAAATTTCACAGAAGCCATAAATAAGTTAAAAATCTCTATAGATAAATGGAGGGTTCTTCCGTTATCTTTAATTGGTCGGGTTAATGCCATTAAAATGGTCTCTCTGCCTCGATTTATCTATCTTTTTCAAATCCTGCCTATATATTTGCCACATTCTTTTTTTAAACAATTAGATTCTGTCATTTTGCCATTCATTTGGGGCTTTAAATCGCATCGAATTTCTAAGGCCCATTTGCAGAAGCCGAAAGAGTTAGGTGGTCTAGCGCTCCCTGTTTTCTGTCATTATTATTGGGCTGCTAATGCAAGAGCTATGATGTTCTGGCGGATTAGTGATCAAGCTGCCAATAATTTGATGGATACACATCCAAAGTGGCTGTATATTGAGGCTAGGTCAGTTGTTGGATGCTCCCTTGCTGCTATTCTTTTTTCTAATCCTGTATCTTTAAAGAAATTACAATGTAAGAATTTTGTTGTGCTCAATTCCATTAGGATTTTAAAACAAATGAAGACCGCGTTGAATATTACATGTCCTTCTGTGCACCTGCCCATTTGCTATAATCAGAATTTTTGCCCGGCCTGTCGGATAAGGTATTTTCACTGTGGAGAGGCAAAGGACTAACCACTGTCAAGGATTTTTATATAGATGGAAAATTTGCCACCTTTGAATACTTGTATAAAACCTTTGATCTTTCCCAGTCGCAATTTTTCCGATATTTACAAGTGCGCCACTACATAAAACATTCTTTTACTGAATTTCAGGATTTTCCTAAGGATCATTATATGTATGATCTTTTGGGCCAACCTCCTGTGGACAAACATTTGGTGACACGATTTGTTTCTTTGTTTGTTTCTCATTCTACAGTGTCTTCAGATCACCTCAAAGTAGCATGGGAAAATGATACCGGAATCAATATCTCAAATGAGATTTGGGAAGAGGGATTGAAACGAATTCATACCTGCTCTATTAATGCTAGATTACAACTTATACAGTTTAAAGTATTGCATAGGTTACACTATACCAAAACTAAACTCAATAAAATTTACTCTTCAGTTTCCCCATTATGTGATAGATGTCAGAGCTCAGATGGTACGCATGCTCATACTTTTTGGTTTTGTCCTGAGATTTCTGAGTTTTGGAAGAATATTTTTCAGTGGTATTCAAATGTTTTTGGAGAAAATATCACTCCAGACTTTGAATTAGCTTTGTTTGGGTGTTCTGACCCTACACTAGCATTAACACATTCTCAGCAATTGTCTCTTATGTTCGGTATGGTGGTAGCTAAAAGGGTGATTTTGATGGAGTGGAAGTCCACTTTACCGCCCAGTTTTCATAAATGGTTGGTGGAGATGGTTGCCGCCCTCAAGCTCGAAAAGATTCGCTTTTCCAGGATCGATGCTTCTAAAAAATTTGATAAAATCTGGGGCCCCTTCCTTAGGTATCTTTTTAAGAGTTGATTTTTGCTTTAGCATTCATGTAAATGGATTGCTTCACTGATGTATTTCTTCACTCCATGTTTTGTGTGTTTGATTACGTATGTTTTTGTTTAAGGTGTTTATTTTGTCATTGTATCTGGTGCCTGTTCATGGGGTGGGGGTTCTCTTTTGTTTTTTTATTGTTTTTTTTTTGTGTATAATATATTTTTGTATACATTGAGACTTTCATCTGTTTTATGTTTATATAAAAACTGTTATAAATAAAATTATAAAAAAAAAAAAAAAGAAAATATATAGTGACTATAGTGATATAGCTTGGCATAACTTGGTGGTTGGTATAGTATATTTTTTCTGATTAGTGAGTATCAGCTCATCCAATAAGAGACCAACAACTATTTACTTAGTATTATAATTGAACCAACATAAATATAATAGTTTTTCTGCAGCATCATGCAAATCACCATCAAGATAATTGGTAAAAAATAAAATAAATAATAATAATGCATTTTTGGACAAATATTTATTGTGAAAAGTGTTTTACAATTATTAATACTTGTTTTAAATTATTTAGGCCTATACAAAACACAGGTTTCTAGACAATAGGTAATGATAACTCTTTTCATTTTTCAAAATGTCTGATTTTGCATTCTGTCATTGAACGTAAATAGTTGCAAAAGAGCAGTTCTGTGAAGCTTGAATTCTACAGTTTTTGTTGAAAGAGGGACACAGAAGTGTTAATTTTATGATAATTATTGTGGCTGTATCTTTATTACATCCTGTCCAGCTCATCCAACTATTCATTCCTAAGTTCTTGCTTGATATTAATGTATTTTGATCACTAAATGCCTATTAATGTTAGTAAATATTAATATAGTTGAAATTGTACACAGATTAAGAAAAGAAATAAAAACTTAGAAGAGGTTTGCTATAATCAACATTTATTCTTTTTTTTTTTAAGAAGCATTGATAAAAACTTATTAGAACAGAGCTAATTGATGATTTACTAGTAACACTTTACAATAAAGTTCCATTAGTTAACAGTAGTTAATGCATAATCCAACAGAGCAATACATTTTTTACAGTATTTATTTATCTTTGTTAATTCTAGTTCAAAAATACAACTGTTCATTGTTAGTTCACGTTAGCTCAGATCTATTTTTTTCTATGATTTGTACTTTATATCATTTCTTGTTTGCAAATAAGAAAATCAATAAACAATCATGTACTTGACATATAAACAACCACAAAATCAAAAACATACATAAAACAGTAAATCAATAAATGGTAATAATTAAACAAATAAACAGTATGAAATTGCTGGGGGTTGCCAGCACATTAAGTTCCCACTTTAAAGCTAAATTATATTTACCATGACCATTATTTTATTTTTGTCTCACCACATGCTGCTTTTACTGTGGGTTACAGAAATGCAAAAAAAAAAAAAAAATTCCCCATTATTAAATAATATTAACTGATAAAACTTTTGACATTAAGAATGTATTAGTAAAAGTTGAAATGAACATGAACTAAGATTGATAAATATTTTAGAATTATATTTCATTTTGAGTTCATGTTAACTAATTGATTAATGTTAAGAATTGGAACCTTATTTTAAAGTGTTACCATTTCATTTAAGAATAAATTGTGGCAAGTAAGAAGCACAAATTAGCAAACAAAAGAGTCCATTATAAATCAAGAAGCAGAAGACAATATAAAAACAATTACAGTTAAAGAAGAAATAAAGTAATTAAAAATAAAGCTGCAAGCAGCGATGAACTGGCCTTCACACCGGTGCCACCGCCACCCCGTGGTCTTAGGAAAACAGTGAACAATGTACAATATGCCTTTAAATGGGTAAATATAGGAGGATTATGTCCAAGTCATTTATATGTTAAGAGTTCCTGCTACCAGCTGGTGGCACTACGACTATAACTGAATATTGGCATCTAGATGTGGTCAGACCATCTTATCAAACATGTTAAATTTGGGGCAGATTGGACATTGCAAATTTAAGTTACACAACAGCTTCCTGTTTCATCGCATTATTAGCATGCGTTAGCGCTTAGATAAGTGCTGCTAGCATGTTTTAAAATTTTTCTAGCATGTTTAACACTCACTGTAATTTTTAAGTATGTTGCTAGGAGTGCATTACAGTATTAAACATGTCACTTCCTGTTGCCAGCAGGTTGCGCTATGACTATAAATAAATATCGCCATGCATGTTCTAGCATGTTCTAGCAAGTCTTGAAAGTATGTTTTAGCATTTTTTTTTTTTTTGTTGTTGTTTTTTGTTTTGTTTTTTAAGCAAAAATGCGATTCATTTTGGAGAGAAATAGTAATAAAATTGTAATATTTGCATAGAGTACTTGCCTAAATAGAAATAAACTATTATTGGAAAAGTAAAAAGAAGTACTACTAAAACCTAAATCATAGGGGGAATGCAGATGTTGACGGATGACAGGAAGGGTCTTGTCTTGTTTCATATTTTCTAAAAAGCAACAGAGAAAGCAAAACAGTTATTTAAATCCATAGATCTTAACCATTTTTAACAGACAAAGCTATCACAGACAATGTTGACGTAAAATTAATATCAGATCACTTTAATATTACACAATTTAATTTCTGGATGTTTCTTCCGTGAAATATCTGAATTCATGACAATTTCAATCAAAGAAACAATGTCAAATAATTTTATGTAATAAAATGTTTCTTAATAGCATAAAGAGCATGATGTCTAATCCAACCTATCATGACTAAAGAAGAACAAAGCTTCAATCTGAACTATATTATTATCTGGTGCTTACCAATGTAAATCTAAAAAAATCAGTAGTATGATGCTTCTTCTTCTTCTTCTTTTTTTTCCTTTTTTTCTTCTTCCTTAGTGAATCCAACTTGAACAGACTCTTGAATCCTCTTGATTTCTTCTGGGGGAGCAGCGGGCAGAATGGCAAGCAACTCTCGATCGATCTTTTCTTGTCTTGCAGTGCTGTTCTTTTCAAACTCCTCTTTATTCTTCAAGACAAGTGTTAAGATGCATTTTTGTGCCTCATCACAGGAGTTCTGGAGCTGTTGTCGCTCAGACTTAAATTCTGGCCTACTTTTATCCATGGCCATCAGTTTGCCCAGTGAACTGACATGGTCCATTAGGTGCTTGCTGGAAACCTCTGTGTATGTTTCAGAGATCATATGGACCAGACTAGCAATGTTACAGGCTTGGAACGCTTGCATGTACAGCAGATCTTTTGAAAAGAGCTTTGCATTGTAGGAGAGGTTTTGTATTTTCTCTGATGTTGAGGCAAAGTTTTTGAGAGTTTTGCTCAGGCTAGCTTTCACAATGTTGGAAACCATCTGAAAAAAGTGAACCATCTTCTCCCACTGCTCCTTCACTCTCCCCATGGCATCCATTCCTATGACCAGCATCTTTGTGGTAGTTTTGAAGTCAATCTCCTTCAGTTCACAATTTCTCATAGTGACCAGGATTTCAGTTAGTTCCTTCTGGTTTGTCTCTAGGCTCTCCGCACACTTCTGATAGTTCTCTCTTGTCTTGTTCATCTGAGCTCGGGTCTGCTCTATGGCGAATCGTGCATTCTCTGAGTCCATCTGTGAAGGACTCATGTTCTCAAGCTTGTTTCCTTCTTTATGCAACATTGGTGGCTTTGGAAAAAGGGGCACAACATTTGTGACGGCTTTGCTTTTGTTATCAAACTCACGGGCTTGCTTGATCAGACCCAAGACCTTGCCTGTTATCTCAGTTTCTGTGTCTTTGTCACATTTGCCATCTGGTGCATATTTTGCCAGCTGGTTGCATATTTCCGTGCCATCTTTGCATAATAACTTAGCTTGAATCTTTATTGGGCAGTCAGGCATTGTGTTAAAAGTTTCATCCAATCTTTCAAATTGTTTTTTTATTAAATCTGTTTTTGTTTTTTTGTGCTTCTGATCATACAGATCTACCCAGGCAATGTCATCTACCTCACTACTCACTTTCATTTCTTGCTGGATATTCTGCACATATTTTAAAATTTCACCAGACTTACTATATATGGTTATTTCAGAAACCACATCCCTTGGAGTTTCCTGGCTCACAGTTTTATCTCTGTTTGATAAAAAACTTTTCAGAATATTCTTAGAGTTAAGAATAAGAGTTGTCATCAGTCCACCATACATGCATGTAATTGTTTCTGGTATCTCACTAACAATATTCATGGCAATCATCTTCCATCCACTAGGGAGAGAATCCAGAGCTTTCTTGTAGCTATCCTGAGCCTCTTCCAGTTGCTTCTCCATGGCAGTCATTGCCTCCTTAGTCCTTTTCTTGGCTTCTTGAGCTGACTGCTCTCTCAGTTTGCTCTCTTCTAATTTCCTCTTCATTGCTGCCATCTCCTCCCCATAAAAGTGCTCTGCATTCACACATGCTTCTAGCAGCTCTTGGATGATATTTATGACATCAATGAAACGCTTTTCAGCACCAACAGACAACTCAAGACATTCATCTGCAATGACTCGGATATTGTCCAGTTGATCAGGAAGAAGTGCTTTGAGAACTTCATCATCGCCTTGAAACAGAATCTTCACAGCTGCCTTCAAGTATTGTGGAACTTGGGAAGTATGGAGGCGAATCTGATCCATGCTCTTATGGGCCTCATTAAATGCCCACCAACCAGAGTTACACACTTGCATGAGGCAAGCGCGAAAGGAATCGGGGTATTTGATGAATGTATAGCCATCTTTAGGGGGGTTTTTATTGATGGAGAAATCTGTTGAGGATGAGATGAAAACCAGCTCTCCCAGGATGGCTATGGATAGAGGTGCTGGAGTGAGATACTCTTCCCAGTTGGCATAGGGCTGCATTATGAGTTTGGTTTGGTTCCTCATGTCCTCAGCAGTGGTAAGACTCTGAATAGATTTTGAGATTGCAGAATACATGACTTTCCTGTTCCTGCTCAAAACAAAAATGAAATTTAAAAATAAATGTCCTGAGGGAATTTCACTTTGTAGTTTGCATTTCACAATTGGCAGCCTTCATCAGTACAACTTTTATTATAACAAAAATCAATAACAAAATGAACGCACAACAAAAATGACGGTGATAAACAGCAATTAAGAAAACATGATCATAGTGATGTGGATATGTTTGCTCTACAGTTCAGCACTCCAGTCAAGTCACGTCATGTTTATTTAGCACTTTATAAAATAGATTGCTTTAAAACGTGCAGCTTTACAGAATTAAACAGCATGTTCATGATTTTATTCACATCTGACCTCAAAGGACTGGACAGAATAAATGAAACGAAGATTGGAACATCAACAAGGTGGAGTACAACCTACAATTCACCAAAAGCCAAGGTATAGCGAACTCTGATGACATCATCTGTCACATGCACTCACGCCAGGTATATGTTCTTTAGAGGATTTATTGAGAGCGACAGCTCATTCAACACTCACAATACCATCTTGTATACGTATGTCTAAACGTCCCCCTATGCTTGAGTCACATGCTTTATGTAATACACCCCAAAAGCCCTATGGGTATTAATTTACTTGCTTTTCTCTTTTATTAAACAATTAAAAATTATATGTTACCCATAATATTATAACTCTGTAAATCCTGCAATACAAATATCACTTTGCATCAGTGGTATAAAGTATTTGAGTAAATGTAATTAGTTACTTAAATATCTTTTTGACTACTTTGTAGTTTTAATATCAAAGATATTAGCAATTTTACTCTCTACTTGACTACATTTTTGAATAAATATATGTACTCTTTACTCCTATACACACATTGAGACAACCAATACCACAGTGTTGTGGTGGAACAGCAAAGTAAGAAAATTACCACCACACCACATAGGTAAAATGAACGCCTGGAGTGCAGCCTCCACTCATATTTGGAAAAATGTCTCCGCTTGATATTTTCAGTCAGTGTTTTGATGACAAAGTCATAAAGATCTTGTGTGAAAACACAAACAAGAATGCGGTGAGAAATCTGGAGAGGGGTAGGAAATTCACATGGGCTGATATATGCCCTGAAGAAATGAAAAAGTACATTAGTCTGCTTCTCTACATGGGTGTGATGGATCTGCCAAAAGTGACGGACTTTGGAGCTCCAAGTGGCCATTTTTGAAAAAGGCAGTAGTCAGAGAAAAAACATTGTAGGAATCTTATATCTTATATCATCTTCAAACTTGAAACATAACTTCTTAAGACTTGTGGCTTTGGGCCCAGTGTATTTCTAGCTTTCACAAGCATCTTTATTATTATTGTTTTTTAATGATAATAAGATGTTAAGCAAAAAACATTTTTTAATTCCATTAAACTTAAGCTTGTCTTTTTATTTTATTTTTACTCAGATTAAAGGGATGGTTCACCCAAAAATGAAAATTACCCCAAGCTTTACTCACCCTCAAGACATCCTAGATGTATATGATATTCTTCTTTCAGACGAATACAATCAGAGTTATATTAACATCATCTGCAGCTCAACCTGGCTAAGACTGAGCTTCTCGTCTTCCCTGCCAATTTCGACTCTAAATCATGATTTCAGCATCCAGCTAGGTACATCCTCAATTACCCCATCAAATTCGGCCAGAAATCTTGGAGTAATCCTTGATGACCAACTGACCTTCAAAGACCACATTGCAAAGACAGCTCGTTCATGCAGATTTGCACTATACAACATCAGGAAAATCAGGCCCTTTCTAACAGAACATGCAACACAACTCCTTGTCCAGGCCCTGGTCATTTCTAGGCTTGATTACTGCAATGCTCTTCTGGCTGGACTGCCATCATGCACAATCAAGCCTCTTCAAATGATTCAGAACGCTGCAGCACGTCTCATCTTTAACGAGCCCAAAAGAGCCCACGTCACGCCTCTCTTCATCTCTCTGCACTGGCTACCGCTTGCTGCTCGCATCAAATTCAAGGCGTTGACGCTTGCTTACAGATCTACCACAGGCTCAGCACCCTCCTACTTCCACTCACTCTTACGAGTCTACACTCCGACCAGAAGCCTACGCTCACTAAAGGAGCGAAGGCTCGTGGTACCATCACAGAGAGGCACGAAATCACTCTCCAGGACATTCTCGTTCACTGTCCCTCGCTGGTGGAATGATCTTCCTGCCTTCATCCGCAATGCAGAATCCCTGGCAATATTCAAAGATAGCTGAAAACTCATCTCTTTCGTGAGCACTTATCCTCATCTTAAAAAAAAAAAAAAATTCCTATACCTTTCTATCCCTTCACTTCCTTTAATCTCTCTCTATTGTAGCTTATGATACTCTGAGCACTGCCTAAAACTTGTATTGTGAGCACTTCTTGTCCCTATTTGCCTCGTCATGATGACTCGCTTACTGTATTCCTCACTTGTAAGTCGCTTTGGATAAAAGCGTCTGCCAAATGAATAAATGTAAATGTAAATGTAAATTAAATAATGTCTAGGCAAATCCATGCTTTATAATGGGAGTGGATGGTGGCCCAAAATTTGAAGTCCAAAAAATTGCACCCATCCATTATAAAAGAAGTCCACATGGCTCCAGGGGGTTAATAAAGGCCTTCTGAAGCAAAGCAATGTGTTTGTGTAAAAAGAATACCCATATTTAAAACTTTATAAACTGTAATCTCTAGCTTCCGCTAACTGTCATACACGCATTCACGAGACAGTGGTGTCCCAGCTTATGACGTAGGACGCAGGCGCAGTGTGAGCTCCGGTGACGAACACGGAAGCGCAGAGGAGAGAGTAGGGCTGCACGATTTGGAGAAAAAATCTAATTGCGATTTTTCTGGTTCAAATTGCGATTTGCGATTTTATAAAACAAATGAAAAAAATATATAAAAACAATACCAGGCTTGTTTTGCTTGTTTGTAGGGCTGCACAATTTGGCCCAAAATTTTGTGCCAATATATTATTTTGACTAATTATTTTTATTATTATTATCATCATTATTACTAAATAAAAATATTAAACCAAATAAAAATATTACTGTTGTAATAACTTTCATTATTAAAGTATTTAGCATTAGTATTTAATTATAAATATAACTATAATAATTAGAAAATAATATTTAAAACTTGTATGACAAAATGTGGGGTTACCTGTTAACATGCAAGCAGTATGTCTATAAATCATTAGAAAGGTCTAAGGATTTATTATCAAATATTATATTATTATGATAAAAATCTGTCTCAATAATTTCTTTATTTTTGTCAGGACGTATGCAAAATCAAAAATGGAGTCCATGTATTTAATATGAACTACGTGCCTCTTATGCATCCACTGTGGGAAAAAAACCCTGTACACTTATGTATGCTGGAGAAAAACATATTGATTATATGTTCCCCTCAAAGTTCTTTAGAGAGAGGAATTAGTTTTCCTATTTTTACCCTGAATAGGATTGAGCGAGCTTTACTTGGAGCTAATCATGTCTGTTTCATACTGGACGCCAGAGGGCGCCCTTGAGCAGATGCTCCAAATATACGCAATATAACAAACGCTGTTCCAGGAAATCCCCAATGGACATCATGCTATCGCTGTGTAAAAAAAAGGTAGAAACGCTTTGATTGATTAAACATCAATAAAATAAACAGACGACTACAACAATACATGTGTATATATGTTTTCTTCAAGCCTTCTCGGGTATTTCCGTTATAATAAAAAGTATATTTATAATCCAATGCTAATCAAAATGCTATTTCAAACACTCATCTGACGTTATTAAGTTATGAAGTTTGGAGTAAAAACATAGTAAATGTTGTCTTTTGTTAGAAAAGAAGTTCATAAAGGCTTCTCATGTTTGGAAAGTTTGTATATTTGACGTGTGTTGCTTTTTCTAATGCAGTGCTCTCAGATGGAGCATCATTTACTACTGATCACAGAGCAGCTCTTCACTAACATATTTATATAATTAAAAATCGCAGCCTTTGCGATGTCATAATCGCACTAAGCCAGATCGTGATTTCGATTCGATTGCGATTAATCGTGCAGCCCTAGGAGAGAGCAAAACAAAACACTGGTCACAAATTAATAGTACAAAACTAGGATTTGTAAAGAAAAATGTCGGAGAATTTCGGTATAAGCCAAGAGGAGACTGAGTTTTTGCCCAGCCATATTTGTTTGAACCGGAGTATACCGATCAGGAACTCTGGAAGATGGAGGAGGCTGCAGCTGCAGCAGCACAAACGGGCGGATTTAGTGATTTGGGGGCCCCAGGCAAAATACAGGAATGGGGCCCTATACAATTGCACACATTTACCTGAGGTTCCTTTCACTGTTGTGATGCTTGCTGCTGCATGACCGTGTCCCATAGTTGTGTCCAATTTTTTTGATTTTTCATGTACATGTTATAAATAATGGCTTTCTTTCATGTTGTAGACCCCTTGTTCACGCGTAAACAGGTTATAACTGTATTAGAGTAGGTTGGTGCTTTGGTGTAATTTTCACTGGACAATTGTCTACACCAGTGGTACCCAAACGTTTTAGAGTGGAGTACCCCCTGAAGGGATTACCATCCTTCTGTGTACCTCCTCTCTTCCACTTAGACTGCAGTCACACCTTTTCCATTAAGGGACAATATTTGACCCCTAAATTGTTTTTCCAGTGCATATTTTTACCTTTATGAATAACTTTATAAAATAAATGTTTTAAATAAAAAAATGTTCAATAGAGAAATATGTAATGATGGTAAAACTAAGTGTTACTTTTAAATATTAAACTAAAACCGCCAGTAGGTGGCAGCAAGTCACTGTTTTTATGAGTGAGTCAGAGTCATTCATTCAGTAAGTGGCTGTGAATGAATCATTGAATCATTGACTCTCAAATCAAAAAAGATTTGTTCAAAGCCACAGAATTGTTTGCGAAACGGACGTGTTGTAGTTCTGCTGTGGTTTTCATTAGAACAATTTTTTTCGTTGCAAAATACTGACAGTACTGTGTTTAAAATGTTCGTTTTGTTTTTTGACCTGTTGTATAATAATGTCACGTTTGCAGTCATGTGGATATTTGGGAAGAATTGCATTCCTGCTCGTTATCAATATTAAATACAAGAACTCACACAAGGTATGTATTTGGATTAAAGAAAGTTTGAGTTTTAAATCGATATCAATCCACTATCTGTGTCTATATTTGTTCTTCATGTGTTTAAGTGCTAAATTCCCACTTTTACAAAGGTGCATTGTCGAGAATGGCAGTAATTTAGCGCGATTTAAGGCAGCAGAATCTGCACACAATCTATCATATGCATGCTGCTTGTGTGGATGCAGTCATTTTTGACTGCAAATGATGAGGTAATTTGATTAAACGTACTGGATTTATGGCATTTTTGCCAATTAGAAATACATGCTCAGTTTTAATATTATTTTAAGGTAGAATTAAATAAACTACTCCCTTTTGTCACCTCACGTACCCCAGTTTGGGAACCACTGGTCTACACAATGCAAGGCTGTCTAATTCTAAACTTTAATTTTTTTTTTTTTTTTTTTAAATTACAAATTTAAACTAAACTGATGGAAATTATACATATACACACTTAAGGATAAATTCAACCAAAAATGAAATGTGCCAGTGTCTGGAAAGTAACTGCGCATGAGTCCTCTGTTTGGGTCCTTCACAGAAACGAGTGAGCGCCATTTAAAACAATAAATATATAATACGCATTGTTGCTCGGTATTTAATTATAGCTTCAGATACATGATATTTTCATTTGTAGGGCTCTATGAAATCTGTTTTATTTTTTTCCAAATTCTGTTTTATTTTTCCAAATTCTTCTTTTTTTTTTTTCCCCGTTTTAATTTTTCTGGATTCAGATTTGTTTGTTTTTTCTGGGTGTTATATTTTATTAATCAAAAAGCATGTCTTATTAATTGAAATCATGAAACTTGTTTAATTTAACAGCAATTTATTAAAAGTTTAACAAAAATTACATTCTTAGGGCCCAAATTCTGTGCTTTCCCTTTTTTTTTTCTGTATTCCATTTTAATGGTTTAATCAAAAACATATCTAATTGAATACATCAAAACAACTTAATATATTCATTAATATATAGGGCCCTATACATTTTTTTTTTTTAAAGAAATTGTGTTGTGTGTTTAAAATTTTCTGGCAATCAAATGAAGACATAAAACAAACCCTTTAATTTTTGAACACAACAGACAATAGCATTAAGACGTACATCATACTGTTCAAGAGTAACATAATCAAACTTTTTTTTTTTTTTTTTTTTTGATGGGTTGCCTTGAAGACCTTTTCTGTGTATGATGATAGTTTCTCTCAATTGAAACAGCAGAAAACACAGACGGAATTGTGGAATCCATTCATAAAAACGAAATTTACTGTGTAACGCAGAATGTTCTGGAATTTGTCAGATTTTGGATTAATAAATCAAATGCAAGTCAGTACACTTCAATCAAATCGCGATATGGACTAGTGTATGTGAATATTAAACGGCAAAGATAGTATTTAAATATGAATCCTGCATGTTTTTGTCTCTGTGTGAATGCATGGTGAATGCATGCATTGTTTTTTTTTAAAAACGAAGGAGGAAAAAACGTTTATAAAAATACCCGTGTACGTGTGGACTAGGCCTAAATTTGCTTCTGGATTAAACGCTGTCAATTTATCAACTAATTAGAATAGACGACTGACAGATGAAAATGCTACATGGAATCTTATTGGCTGAGAGTGAACTGCACCTGGAATTCTTTCAACAAAGATGGATTTTTAATTTCTTTACAATTATATATTTAATAATATTAATCAAATGTAGGCCTGTCTTTGAAATGGTTCGGAATGGGGCACTTGGATGATTTGTATATTAATAAGTTTGTCTGTTTAACTGCATCACATTACAGGTTAAACCCATCTGGACGTTTTATCTAAAACCAACATATTAGCCTATCATGGACCAAAACATTACATTAAATTAAACATTAAATTATTTATTCTTTTGTTTTAAATTAATGTTATAAATCAGTTTGTTTAGAAATGTGTCAAATGTTATAAATTAGCCTATTAAAAAATATTTATTAATTTAAATTAATTAATTACAAAATTGTTTGAAATTAATGAAGACTTGTTTCGTCCAGTGTTTTTGAACAAATCTCTTGAATGAATGATTCTGTGATGCATACAAACACATTTTAAAAGTCACTGGTCTCCACCTACTGGCATAACAGTGTAATAGATACAATCTTTAATGACGCTTAACATTAGTTTCAAAGGTCATTTACTCATTTTGATTGCTGCCACAACATCAGTGTATATCCGGACTATAAACTGTTATTGTAATACTTTAGTTATAATTTAATCTTTGCAACACAGAAAACACTTTGTGAAGCTGTTTAAAAACATATAGGCCTGGTTTCACAGACAGGGCTTAGCCTAAGCCAGAATTAGGCCTTAGTTCAATTAGGGTATTTAAGTAGCTTTTATAAAAGTACACTAGAAGAAAAACTTTGTTGGTGTGCATCTTGAGACAAAACAATGGCACTGACATATTTTAATAAATGTCAGTACAAGTTGCTTTCAGTTAAAACAGCTCAAACATATATTTTAGTCTAGGACTAGCTTAAGCCTTGTCTGTGAAACCAGGGGGTAGCTTATATTATGTCCACTTCTTTCAGCGGCAATAACACAAACTAATAACAAACTGCACTTCTACAGCATTTTTAATCTTTCTTAATGTTAATTTCAACATTTACTAACACACTATTAAAATCAAAAGTTGTATTTGTTAACATTAGTTAGTGCACTGTGAAATAACATGAACAAACAATGAACAGCTGTATTTTTTTTAAATAAAGATTAACATACAGAAACAAATGTATTGCTCATTCATGTTAGTTAATACAGTAACTAATGTTAACAAATGAACCTTATTGTGTAAAGTGTTACCTATTTTGTATATATTTTAACATAAGTAGGCCTACACAAAACGTATGACCACATGAACTTTAAGAGCCATTTTTTGTTTGTTTAGATAAATTGTTCAAAGGGGTTTGACCTGTAATGTGCAGTTGGACTAGGTTATTTAAATGTACAAATCATCCAAGCACGCCATTCTGAGTCATTTCTAAGGTAGGCTACATTTGATTAATATTATTAAATTGTAAAGAAATCAAAAGATCAATCTTTGGTTTTCGAAAGAATTCCAGGTGCCGTTCACACTCAGCCAATAAGATTCCATGTAGCATTTTCATCATTCATAGTCGTCTATTCTGATTGGTTAATAACTTTTTTGACAGTTTAATCCAGAAGCAAATTTATTTCTAGTTCAAGAGCACGGAGAGATTCACAAGTGCACAGGACACAGTTTGAGCGAGAGGAGAGGCAGTTCATAAGAGAGCACTGTATATTTGAGAGCACGCATCCAGTTTGAAATATGACGTACTGTTTTAACGAAAGCAAAAGTTTGAGCACCTTTTACTTTGTCAATCTGTTTTTATGGACCCTTGAACTTGGCAAATGCTCACAGCCATATTGAGCCATCAGCTCATGTCACGGTGCGGTTTCTTGGCCGTCACAGAGGATGTGTTGGTATTAGAGGTAAACTGCCCTATAGAAAGCCAAAGGTTTGAGCAAACAGACCTTTAATAATTCATGCGCATCTATACTCTCATTTCTTTATAATAAAATGGCAGTGGTTTACAAAGCAAAATGTTATAGTAGACATAATCCAGACACTGTAACGCATGCGCACTCGAAAGTTTCACGTGAGCACACAATAGTTTCTGGTCAGCACGCAAAAGTCTGTATATTTTTTATTTTTGCAAAGGTTCCTTTAACACATCACATTTCTATAATTCAAATCCATTAAAGTATTGTTAGGCTGCATAAATTAGGTCAGCCGGAACTGGGAACATTTTCCATAACACCCAATGTACTTTTTACAATGTAAGAAGAATGGCATCTATGCTAGTCTGTCTGTCTCATCCTTATCCTAAGGTTACAGTTGTCAGAAGGATCTGGGTCAGATCCAGATCAGATGGTGGACCTGCACCTAGACACAACCTAATCACAGCCCTGAATCTCAGCATAGACTGTCAACTACACAACCCCCTGTGAAGACCTTGTTGACATGTCAGCCATTAGGCACAGATCCTCAGCAAAAACCACATGAATTAGACAAGTCTTCTGCACAGACCCATGAGCAACTTCGTCTCCATATCAGCATGATGAATCAGATCACACTATTTTCTTCTTAGAGCTGCTTTACAGCCGAAATGAACCCTGTTTGCATCATTGAATCATTTTCCTGTTATCACTGTAAAGCTGCTTTCAAACAATCTGTATTGTATAAAGCACTATATAAATAAAGGTGACGTGACTTTTAAACTTTTATAGGTTTAGGAGCTACTTTTAGCATTAAAAGGCTTTGTGAATTACTTTTCGATGAAAAACATATGATATATAGTGACCCTGATATATAGACCTGATTTGATGTTATAATGTTATAATAATAGCCTTACCTTGTTCGAACGTGAGAAGTGTTTCGTCAAGTCTCAGGTTAATGTCTCGTAACGCTGGTAGAATAGTGAAATGAATGCATGCCTCTATTTTTATGGCCATCTAAAAGGGGCGGAGGTGGAAGATGAGGAATTGGGGAGGAGAAACTAGAATGATGACTCAGATACTTTGTCTTAATGCTATTAATATTGTTCCCAGATTAAATGAAAACATATGTATATGGTGAAAAAAATTAATCCTTTTCTCAAAAGATCAAATCAGGATTGTGACTTTGGGCCAATTAAGTGAACTTTAATGCAGTTGACTTGACTGATTTACAATTTACTTAATTTGAAATGATGTTTCATCTGTTATGATTTGGCATTTCAAAGATTAATTTTAAACAATACTACAGTTTAAAATACTGAATTGATTAAAATTGTTATTATTGATTATCATTTAACCATCATGCAATATTTCATCAATTTGGTTTATCATAGGGCATAATTTAATTAATATGCCTGTCATAAATACATCGTATTTTATTCCTGTGCTGTAATCCAAATCTTCGGGATGTGAGGCTTTGTGTGAAGAACTGTTGTAGAGTGAGATTAAAAAGTTGTGAGTATTTATGAAAGTCAGTTGGGGGCAGTCTAATGCAGTTCAAATTATCTTAAAAAGCAGCAAAGAAGAACCTGTTTGTGCATGTGGAGTCCACCTGTGATGCGGTTGATTGTTGTCAGTAAATGATCAATCTTTAATTCTCAGACCTATCTCTCTTAAGTTATTACAGGAACAGATCCAAATTCAAACTTTTATTCAGGGATATTTATCTTATTACTGATCGTTAAATATCCTAATTTAAATAAATTACAAAAAACTTTAACAGAATTTTTTCTTAAATGTTTTACAAAAAAACAAAATTATTTTACAGGTATTTCCTGAATTCAAATGACTGGCAGCAACAGAACATTAAACACTAACAGATCTCTCAAGATCTCAGCATCTTGACTTATTACAATTCAGTTTGACTTTATTTCTTTCACACAAAAGTTCTTATTGAGAGATGTAGGTGTTGATGTCTTGTTGGGTTTTTTTATGTCACCATTATTGTGATCAGTGTTTGCTTTAGTTGGGCTCCTGACCCATGACTTTTTAACATGCGTTTCTGATACACATTTGTTATGGCAAATATATGCAGGAGAAAATCTCATCAGATGATGTTGGCCATGTATTTGTGATGATATCGTCATCATGTAGTGGCCTGATTCACTGATATCACTTAAAGAAAAGGAAAATGTATGGACTTTAAATTATATTATTATAATACTATATATTTATGACCTTTTCATAAAAATAAAAAAAAGGGAAACTACCATGAACTGTATGTATATATATATATATATATATATATATATATATATATATATATATACTGTCTCTGCTGGCTATGAACTGTAAATAATGTATATTGATTATGAATGTTTGCTCATGGCTACTCAAGATATGTTGATTGTAAGACAACAAATAGGGGCCAGTATGTTGTAGCCATTTAAGAAAATGTATTTGGTTTCATATTTTTGTTACAATATTATAATATTATTTGTTTAGATTTAGTTTTAATCTGTTAATTAGAGGAAATATCGAAAATTGGATACGTCATAAAGGGCAGGGAAATGGATTGAATACAATATGTCAGAGATACGGAGCGGGTCAGAGGTGATTTTTGACCACTTCATAAGTTAGTCTGAAGTATTTTGTTTTGTATAATTTGTAACTTAATTTCAATCAATGTTTTGTTAATCAGTTATCTGGATTTAAATAAATAAGAAGAAACCAAACAACGCCTGGTGGAATGAAGTGCATACCTAAACACAAGCCCACTACCATGCTTCCACGGCCTTGAGAACAGGCCGAAACAAGGGACGTGCTTGACTGGCTTGCCTGCAATCCAGATCTGTCTCTTATTGAAATGTATGGCACATCAAAAAAAAGAGAATCAGACAACAATTACCACAGACTGTGGTGCATATTTGGGCAAAAATTCCACTTGGAAAACTGCAACAATTAATATCCTTAATTCCCAAATGATTAAAAAAGTGTAATTAAAAGGAAAGGAGATGTGGCACAATGGTAAACATGCCTCTGTCCCAACTTTTATGGAGTGTGTTACAGCCATCAAAACCAAAATTTGCTTATATTTACAACATACAAATAAAGTTGGTCAGTGAAAACGTTGAAAATCTTTTCTTTGTACCTTTGTCAGTTAAATAAAGGTTAAAGAGAAATAACAAATCAAATTAAATGCCAACATTTCTGGAAATGAGGTTGTAAAAAATGCAGTATTAATATTTGTATCTGCCTTTGAGATTCAATAATATATTATTGATTTCTGTCCTTTTTTAATTTAAAGGTCCTAATCAGGCACTTCAAGGCAGGATGTGTAGGCAAAATGGACTGGATTTGTCCAGTGCCCAATTTTAGTTCAGCCCTGATAAAAGGCACTTTAATGAGAAAATATCTTGAGTCTTGATTCCTCTTATCAGTCAGTTTTTTTTTTTAATGCCAAACACTTAATTTCTCAAAAATCAGACAAAGGGCATTTCTGTGGAATTTAAGGGTGTACTCACACTACACTTAACGTTCCAGGCCGGAGCACGCTTACGTCATATACGATGCAACTTTTTGAATGGAAGAAAACAGGAAGAAATGCACTTTCGCTAAGATACTGCCTAATATATGCTATTAATAATTTATGCCACGCAGCGATTTTCAATAGCACATATCAGAGAATTATTACAAAGGCAGCTGACATTAATGGAGGAATTTGCAGCTTTACTCACAATCTACAATTCCTGTTCATCAATAAGGTGAGAATCAACCCACTATAAACCCAAATACACTCGAATTAATTACATGAATTGATAAGTGTACTATCAAAGCAGTAATAAAAGATGTTTGCCATCGTAATGATGACAGTAGCGCACACAAAAGTAGTAGCTGTTCCGTGCTCCAGCACGGTTAGCGCTCACACTGCATGCAAACCGCGCTCGAGCCCAACCGAACCGCGCTCTGGCTCACCTCTTCCAAGCGGGCCAGGGCCGACTAAACGAACCGCGCCCGGGCACGGAACGGAGCGATCACACTTGTCAAACGAACTGGGCTTTGGGGGTCAAACGCGCTCGGGCATGGTTCAGAGCGCCTAGTGTAAGTACACCCTAAGTGGAACATTTCCAGCAGTCACACTAGCTGTGTTCACATAGTCCCTAGTAATAATCTGTTTGTAATCTGACTAACAGCCCAGTCCAGATTAAAAAAAATAAAAATAATAATAAAAAAGACAGATATATAACCATGTCAATCAGAATATAATGGCCAAATCCCGTTTAAATTTCATTAGGATTGTATGGTTTGATGTAAACCTTTTCTAATTCATTCCATAACACATGTGAACACTTGATCGGATAATGTAGTAGTGTCCCAGCAATGCTCGCTTCTGACTCTCATCCACAGACACCTCGTTTTTGGTGCAGGAATGGGCATTTTTACTGCTTGATAAATATAAGCATCAGGGCACAAAGATTTGTGTGCTTGTTGTCAACCCATATGGAAATGTAATATATGTGCATATATGAAATATCAATATGCAATATATGCTCATATAAAGTAAAACCATATATTAAACCTATTAGAAACTGGAACAATTCCATATATTGACATATAAACTTACCCCATATACCCATATATTATGTTTATGTATGAATAATACATATTTTGATATATGTCTCATATATGAAATATCCTAATATGCTCATATAAAATAAAAACATATATGAAACCTATTAGAAATTGGAACAATTCTATATATTGACATAACTTCATTCCATTTTGACATATATGTCTCATATATAATTTTTTTGACAAAAGTTGGGGGGTTAGTCTTACCTACAGTCACCAAACTGAGTACATATATTGTTCTCATCAAGCAGGACAACTTTCTAATTTACAGTTATTAGCTCCAGCCAACAGGAAGTCAGATATTTTGGTTTGAATGTAGATTTTTTTTGAATAATCAAGCTCTTCGTTTTTAGAGAGATTCATGCAATCGCCACCAAACTCGGTCAACATGAAACAAAGACACTGAAGATGCTAAATTGTGAACAATTATAGGATATCTTGAACAGTGTTGCCATGGCGAGGGATTAAAGTAATGACAAAAAAAGGGAAACAGGAAGTGCCTCATATCATGTAAAAACATTGTTTGATTTAAATTAAAATAAGATTGTATGTTGCCTGCCATGCACAGGTTTCTTTAAGCCCCCGGGGCTTGGGCCCCTCATCGCTGCTTGCAGATATATTTAATCTTGTTTTCTTAATGTTAACTTATTTATTCCTATAGCCTTAACCTCTTCTAAGAGCTGAGATCTTTCTTCATAATAACAAGAACATTTGAGATTTGAGAAGAACATGTTTCTCGTACAACTGTTTCTAACGCCAAGATGGAAAAGCCATGGGTGACAAACTAAGGACACCATATTATTCAATTGCTTGTAGATCCACTTTTAGCAGCAATAACTTGAAGTAATAATTTCTGTATGAATTTAGATTGCATTATTCTGGAGGAGTTTTGGCCCAATTTTCTTTACAACGTTGCTCCAGTTTATTGAGGTTTGTGGGTATTTGTTTATGCACAGCTCTTGCCACAGCATTTCAGTCAGGATAAGGTCTGGACTTCGATTGGGCCATTGCAACTCCTTGATTCTTTTCAGCCATTCTGCTCTAGATTTCCTGGTGTTCTTGTCATCATCCTGTTGCATGACCCAGTTACGGCCAAGCTTTAGCTGTCGGACGGAGGGCCTCACATTTGACTCTAGAATACTTTGGTATACAGAGGAGTTCATGGTCGACTCAATGACTGTGAGATGCTCAGGGCCTGTGGCTACAAAACGAGCCCAAATTCATCAACCCTTCACCAGCATGCTTGACTTTTGGTATGAGGTGTTTGTGCTGATATGCTCTTTTGGTTTTCACCAAACGTGGCGCTGTGCATTATGGCCAAACATCTCCACTTTGGTCTTGTCTGTCCAAAGGACACTGTTCTAAGGACATCCCCAGACTCTACAGGCCTCAGTTAACATGTTAAATGTAAAAGTTCATGACAGAACAATTAGAAAAAGATAGGACAAGTATGGCATGTTTGGAAGGGTTGCCAGGAGAACTTCTCTCTTCTCTCTAAAAAGAACATGACAGCATGGCTTAGGTTTGCAAAGTTGCATCTGAACAAACCATTAACAAACCTGCCCAAAATTAAAAAGAGAAGCTGTTCAAAATAAGAAAATTCTATGAACATGCAAAATGTTTGCATACAGTATAGTTAGTAGAATGTCTGTTGGGGAAGCATCAAAGTGTTGGCAGATAGTAAACAGACAGTCTACTAATATTCTAATGACTGGTAGTTGACATGTAGTTGCGTATATGTAAGCACAATATGGGCTTGACGTTTTGGGTTTGTCCATGGGTTCCATGTCAGCCCTATCTGAATTAACCCAGGATCATTCAATGGAACTCATAAACAAACTCATGCAGGGCCCATATCTCAAGCTCATATTGTGCCTACATTGGCCCCACCAGGTGTATGCACAGACATTTCGGTGAAACGTAAGTGCAGCATTTCCACCAGTAACAATGACTATACAGTAGGTGCATCTAAAGGCACGTAGTAAAACAAATGTTCCATATATTGTTGAAATAACAGTGTTTCTCATTTAAAGGAAAGTTTCACAACTGTCGCTTCAGTTTAACAGTTTGGGGTGCACAAGCATTAGCTGACTAAGGTGACAAGTTTTTTTTGTTACACACAAACAGTTGTTCAGAAATTTGGTGTTTCCCAAAACAGTAGTTTCAGCAAAAAAATTCTGGTTATTATGACCTGTGGACTTGAGCAAAGTAAGCAAGTACTAATCTATCTCTTTCATTTTGAATGCGACCAGTTGAATGGTCCTAATATTTTCTTTTTGTTATGGCCCATAAGAACTCATGCCCTCGCCCAATCTACATGTTTAGGCCTACTCCAAATTGGTAGACACACTCACAAGTATCAAGCACTCCCTTACAAAAAAGATTTTGAAGCCCAAAAACATTCATCCATCCATTATACAACCCGAATTCTGGAAAAGTTGGGACGTTTTTTTAAATTTGAATAAAATGAAAACTAAAAGACTTTCAAATCACATGAGCCAGTATATTATTCACAATAGATACAGCAGGAACTAATCAGCTGTGCCCTATAGAGAATGACGGGATTGCAAGTAGGTTGAGTTAAGGACCTATTAGCCCGTGCCATCTAGAGTTTCATTACAGAACATTGTATTTCAAGTAACTTTTCTATAACTTAGAAACTACATGTCAACTCATTAGAGTATTAGTAGACTTTCAGGTTAGGGTTAGGTGTTAGGGTTAGGGGTAGTAGAATAAGTTGACATCTACTTGCAGAGATATTTATAGTTAGTAGAATGTCTGTTGGAGAAGCATCAAAATAAAGTGTTGGCAGATATTAAGCAGACAGTCTACTAATATTCTAATGACTGGTAGTTGACATGTAGTTGCAAAGATACTTACGGTTAGTAGAGTTAATAACAAAATTTGCTTTTTAATATTGAATAATAGTTGAAAGAGGTTACACCTCGCAGCCATGACATATCAAAGGTCTGACAAAAACCAGCCAACATTGCATTGGGGGGTCAATGTAGGCACAATATGGGCTTAACCTTTGGGTTTGTCCATGGGTTGGAACATTTCCAGCAGTCACACTAGCTGTGTTCACATAGTCCCTAGTAATAATCTGTTTGTAATCTGACTAACAGCCCAGTCCAGATTAAAAAAAATAAAAATAATAATAAAAAAGACAGATATATAACCATGTCAATCAGAATATAATGGCCAAATCCCGTTTAAATTTCATTAGGATTGTATGGTTTGATGTAAACCTTTTCTAATTCATTCCATAACACATGTGAACACTTGATCGGATAATGTAGTAGTGTCCCAGCAATGCTCGCTTCTGTCATGAATGTGGCTCCCACGCCTCCCCCTCCACACCACCGGAGGGAGCCGTCACCTGAGTATTGACTATTTCCCATTCGGACTACATTACCCATAGGCCCTCATTCCTGGGACTGATTGCACACACACCTGCACCCCATCACACTCACACTATTTAAACCACCTTCACACGCACTCACATCGCGAAGTCTTGATTTGCCCTGGTGATCATTTCTGAGCGTTTTCTTGAGGACTGTTACCCTGTTACCGTTGGACTGTTTATTACCCTGTGATTCTCTGCTGCCTGCCCTGATCTCTGCCTGTATACTGGACTGTGTTTGTTTGCCGCCTGCCCTGATCCTTGCCTGTGACTCGACCCTGTTTGTCTGCCGCCTGCCTCGACCATTGCCTGTCCCTGTTTATGCTTCTGCCTTTGCCCTGTTACTATTGGTGACTATATCAATAAAGCTGCAAATGGATCCCCACTCTGTTGACCCATCATTACAGAAGACTTCGCCAACTAGCGATCCAGCAGCATTCATGCAGATCTCCACCGAGCTGTCTGCCCAGGCCAACCAGCTCGCGGTTCACCAACATCAACTGAATCGCTTGACTTCTCTTACCGAAGAGCTGGTGAAAACCCTGCAGAGTCTTCGCTTCAGCGCCGCCGAGGCCGCCACACCTCCACCCGCGGCTCCCCGTCCGTCAGGCCTTCCCGGCTGCCCCCGCAGTCAATCCACGCCTCGCTCTCCCGGAGAAGTTTGATGGTACTCCCGCGAAGTGTAAGGGATTCCTTCTCCAATGTTCCCTCTTTGTTAATCAGCAACCATCTCTCTATCCCACCGAAACCAGTCGGATTTCCTTCGTGTGCTCGTTGTTGACTGGTAAGGCGCTGGATTGGGCTACAGCTGTGTGGAGAGAGGATAGTTCCGTGTTCCCCACCTTTTCTGCCTTTTTACAAAGCTTCAAAGAGGTCTTCCGAACACCCGGAGGGTGGCAAGAGCGCTGGAGACCAATTACTATCGCTGAGTCAAGGTAAAACCACAGCGGCTGAGTATGCACTACATTTCCGCACCCTCGCCGCTCAAACGAACTGGGTTGAAGACACACTGAAACTACTGTTTCGTAGAGGTCTATCACTGGAACTTCAAGCTGAGCTCGCATGTCGTGACGAGGGCAAATCGCTCAGCGAGTTCATCGAACTAACCATCCACATAGACAATCTTCTTCGCTCACGCGTCGACCCGTTCGCCTACCCCCTGTCACCAGTCCCACAACGGAACCTATGCAACTAGGATACACCCCACTTCATCCCGAGGAGAGAGAAAGAAGACGACAACTTCACCTGTGTCTGTACTGCGGTCAAGCTGGGCACATCAAACTCAACTGTCCCGTTCGACCTAACCCAGCTAACCCCAAGGCGGTGAGTTCCCATTATTCCACTAACTGCCTCAAGATCCCCATACAAATAACTGTGAATGACCAGCATATAACCACGCACGCTTTACTGGACTCTGGGGCAGCGGGCAACTTCATGTCAGATACATTCATCAAAGAACACAGCGTTACACTAACGGACTGTAATTCTCCATTGACAGTGGAGGCGCTAGATGGGAGACCCATTGGAGGAGGAAAAGTGGAGCACATCACCTCCGAGCTCGCACTGCAAGTCGGAGTGCTTCATCACGAACGCATCCGTTTCTACGTGATTCATTCACCCAATAACCCAGTCATCCTTGGTCTCCCGTGGCTCAGAACTCACAATCCGCTCATTTCATGGAAGGAGGGTCAAATCGTTCAGTGGGATGCCGCTTGTCATGGACAATGCTTGAAACAGATCACCCCATTACCAGTACAAACCATCTCAATTCACGAGCCCAACGTCGACGCACTCAATATACCCGCTAATTATGCTGACCTGGCGATCGCTTTTAGCAAAAGTAAATCCACAGAATTACCCCCTCATCGACCCAGTGACTGTGCCATTGACCTTTTGCCAGGTACCACGCCCCCTAAGGGCAGAATATTTCCCCTGTCACAGCCGGAATCTGCTGCCATGAAGACCTACATTGAGGAGGAATTGGCCAAAGGGTTCATTCGACCTTCTACATCTCCGGCGGCATCCGGCTTCTTCTTCGTCAAAAAGAAGGACGGCAGTCTTCGACCTTGTATCGACTATCGTGGTCTGAATGACATCACAGTGAAATTCCGCTATCCACTACCATTGGTTCCCGCAGCTCTAGAACAACTAAGGCAAGCCAAATATTTCACCAAGTTGGACCTCCGTTGTGCATATAATCTGATCCGCATCAGAGAGGGCGACGAGTGGAAGACGGCTTTCTCAACTGCTACTGGCCACTGAGACCCTCGTTATGCCGTTCGGGCTGTCCAATAGTCCCTCTGTCTTTCAATCGTTTATCAATGACGTCTTTGGGACATGCTAAATCGCTGGGTCATCGTCTACATTGACGACATTCTCATATACTCCAAGAACTTCAAGAACACATCCAACATGTCAGGTCTGTGCTTCAACGCCTCATTCAACATAAGCTGTGCACGCCAAAGCAGAGAAATGTGAATTTCACCGCACTTCAACAGCATTCCTGGGCTATGTCATCAGTCAGGAGGAGTAGCCATGGACGACAGTAAGGTGAGGGCAGTGCTTGAATGGCCCCAGCCCCGCACATTGAAAGAACTACAGCGATTTCTGGGTTTCGCTAACTTCTACAGGCGCTTTATTAGAAACTTCAGTGGCGTTGCAGCCCCTTTAACCTCCATGACCAAACGACAATCGACACGCCTTCACTGGTCGCCTGAGGCGCTTGCGCCTTCCAAGAATTGAAGGAACGATTCACTACAGCACCCATTCTTCGTCACCCAGATCCAGAACTCCCTTCATAGTCGAGGTTGACGCTTCCAGTACTGGCATTGGGGCCATCCTCTCACAGCGTCAGGGAAATCCCGCAAAAATGTTCCCATGTGCTTTTACTCACGGAAATTGTCAGCAGCAGAACGCAATTACGACGTGGGCAATCGGGAACTACTGGCTATGAAAGCGGCGTTGGAGGAGTGGCGCCATTGGCTAGAGGAGCACAACACCCATTCCACGATTCTCACCGATCACAAAAATCTGGAATACCTTCGTTCAGCGAAAGCGTCTAAATCCCGGCAAGCAAGATGGGCATGTTCTTCACACGCTTCCAATTCACAGTAACCTACAGACCCGGCTCAAAGAATGTCAAGCGGATGCTCTATCCCGCCAGTCTGAGGAAGTGGAAAGGTCGACCAATGAAGAAAGCATTCTTCCTACCAGACTGCTACTCGCTCCGGTTCAGTGGGACGTCATGACTGAGATCAATCAGGCCAACGAACACACCACTCCACCACCTAATTGCCCGCCTAATCGCATTTTCGTCCCCGAACACCTACGCAACAAATTGCTTCATCAAGTTCATGATTTTCCCAGCTCAGGTCACCCAGGCATTACGGCCACGCAACACCTTTTACAGAATCGGTTCTGGTGGAACACCCTGGTCACGGACACTACCCAATTCATCAATGATTGCACACTCTGTCAAACCACCAAATCATCTCATCGAGTTCCAGCGGGGCTGTTGCAGCCGTTACCCATTCCACAACGTCCCTGGTCACACATTGCCATTGACTTCGTCACTGACCTCCCTGAATCCCGCGGTCACACCACCATCCTCACAGTAGTTGACCGGTTCTCCAAAACATGTCGTCTCATCCCACTACCCAAACTACCCACGGCATTTGAAACGGCAGAGATTCTGTGTAACCATGTATTTCGTTTCTATGGGCTACCGGAAGATATTGTGTCAGACAGGGACCCCAATTTACGTCTCGAGTGTGGTCAGCTTTCTTCAAGCAGTTAAACGTCAACGTCAGCCTCACTTCTGGGTACCATCCTGAATCCAATGGACAAACTGAACGCATGAACCAAGAACTCACCAGGTTTCTACGCACTTACTGCCAACAGAATCAGCAGGAATGGAGTCGCTACCTGATGTGGGCTGAATACGCCCAAAACTCCCTACAGAAACCTGCCACTGGGCTCACACCCTTCCAATGCGTCCTGGGGTTTCAACCACCTCTATTCCTGGTCCGGGAACCATCTAATCTACCCTCAGTAACCGAGTGGATGCAGCGAAGTGAGGAGACTTGGGATCTGGCTCATCACCATCTGCAGCGGGCTGTAAGAAGGCAGGAAACCCAAGCCAATTGACATCGTCGCCCAATCCTGAATATGCCGTGGGCCAATGGGTCTGGCTGTCCACAAGGGATCTACGTCTCAGACTTCCTTGCAGAAAACTCAGTCCCAGGTTTGTAGGGCCTTTCCAAATTCTAAAACAAATTACACCTGTATCATTTCGTCTAAAGTTACCTGCTAATTACCGTGTTTCTCCCACTTTCCATGTGTCGTTGCTGAAACCCTCCGGTGGTCCGAGAGGAGACGCGGAGGGAGCCGTGGCCCGCAACCCCCCGCCCTTGATGATCAAAGGCGAGGAAGCCTATCAGGTTCGAGAGCTACTCGATTCCAGGCGCCGGGTAGGAGACTACAATATCTGGTCGACTGGGAGGTACGGCCCGGAGGAGCGATCCTGGGTTAACGCGGATGATATCCTGGACCCATCTCTCTTAGAGGAGTTTCATCGGACGCATCCGAGAGACCGGCCCCTCGACCTCGTGGTAGACCCGGCGTCTGCCTCCTCGCGTCGGAGCCGCTCGCAGGGGGCTCTGTCATGAATGTGGCTCCCACGCCTCCCCTCCACACCACCGGAGGGAGCCGTCACCTGAGTATTGACTATTTCCCATTCGGACTACATTACCCATAGGCCCTCATTCCTGGGACTGATTGCACACACACCTGCACCCCATCACACTCACACTATTTAAACCACCTTCACACGCACTCACATCGCGGTCTTGATTTGCCCTGGTGATCATTTCTGAGCGTTTTCTTGAGGACTGTTACCCTGTTACCGTTGGACTGTTTATTACCCTGTGATTCTCTGCTGCCTGCCCTGATCTCTGCCTGTATACTGGACTGTGTTTGTTTGCCGCCTGCCCTGATCCTTGCCTGTGACTCGACCCTGTTTGTCTGCCGCCTGCCTCGACCATTGCCTGTCCCTGTTTATGCTTCTGCCTTTGCCCTGTTACTATTGGTGACTATATCAATAAAGCTGCAAATGGATCCCCACTCTGTTGACCCATCATTAAAGCTTCTGACTCTCATCCACAGACACCTCGTTTTTGGTGCAGGAATGGGCATTTTTACTGCTTGATAAATATAAGCATCAGGGCACAAAGATTTGTGTGCTTGTTGTCAACCCATATGGAAATGTAATATATGTGCATATATGAAATATCAATATGCAATATATGCTCATATAAAGTAAAACCATATATTAAACCTATTAGAAACTGGAACAATTCCATATATTGACATATAAACTTACCCCATATACCCATATATTATGTTTATGTATGAATAATACATATTTTGATATATGTCTCATATATGAAATATCCTAATATGCTCATATAAAATAAAAACATATATGAAACCTATTAGAAATTGGAACAATTCTATATATTGACATAACTTCATTCCATTTTGACATATATGTCTCATATATAATTTTTTGACAAAAGTTGGGGGTTAGTCTTACCTACAGTCACCAAACTGAGTACATATATTGTTCTCATCAAGCAGGACAACTTTCTAATTTACAGTTATTAGCTCCAGCCAACAGGAAGTCAGATATTTTGGTTTGAATGTAGATTTTTTGAATAATCAAGCTCTTCGCTTTAGAGAGATTCATGCAATCGCCACCAAACTCGGTCAACATGAAACAAAGACACTGAAGATGCTAAATTGTGAACAATTATAGGATATCTTGAACAGTGTTGCCATGGCGAGGATTAAAGTAATGACAAAAAGGGAAACAGGAAGTGCCTCATATCATGTAAAAACATTGTTTGATTTAAATTAAAATAAGATTGTATGTTGCCTGCCATGCACAGGTTTCTTTAAGCCCCCGGGGCTTGGGCCCCTCATCGCTGCTTGCAGATATATTTAATCTTGTTTTCTTAATGTTAACTTATTTATTCCTATAGCCTTAACCTCTTCTAAGAGCTGAGATCTTTCTTCATAATAACAAGAACATTTGAGATTTGAGAAGAACATGTTTCTCATAACTGTTTCTAACGCCAAGATGGAAAAGCCATGGGTGACAAACTAAGGACACCATATTATTCAATTGCTTGTAGATCCACTTTTAGCAGCAATAACTTGAAGTAATAATTTCTGTATGAATTTAGATTGCATTATTCTGGAGGAGTTTTGGCCCAATTTTCTTTACAACGTTGCTCCAGTTTATTGAGGTTTGTGGGTATTTGTTTATGCACAGCTCTTGCCACAGCATTTCAGTCAGGATAAGGTCTGGACTTCGATTGGGCCATTGCAACTCCTTGATTCTTTTTCAGCCATTCTGCTCTAGATTTCCTGGTGTTCTTGTCATCATCCTGTTGCATGACCCAGTTACGGCCAAGCTTTAGCTGTCGGACGGAGGGCCTCACATTTGACTCTAGAATACTTTGGTATACAGAGGAGTTCATGGTCGACTCAATGACTGTGAGATGCTCAGGGCCTGTGGCTACAAAACGAGCCCAAATTCATCAACCCTTCACCAGCATGCTTGACTTTTGGTATGAGGTGTTTGTGCTGATATGCTCTTTTGGTTTTCACCAAACGTGGCGCTGTGTATTATGGCCAAACATCTCCACTTTGGTCTTGTCTGTCCAAAGGACACTGTTCTAAGGACATCCCCAGACTCTACAGGCCTCAGTTAACATGTTAAATGTAAAAGTTCATGACAGAACAATTAGAAAAAGATAGGACAAGTATGGCATGTTTGGAAGGGTTGCCAGGAGAACTTCTCTCTTCTCTCTAAAAAGAACATGACAGCATGGCTTAGGTTTGCAAAGTTGCATCTGAACAAACCATTAACAAACCTGCCCAAAATTAAAAAGAGAAGCTGTTCAAAATAAGAAAATTCTATGAACATGCAAAATGTTTGCATACAGTATAGTTAGTAGAATGTCTGTTGGGGAAGCATCAAAGTGTTGGCAGATAGTAAACAGACAGTCTACTAATATTCTAATGACTGGTAGTTGACATGTAGTTGCGTATATGTAAGCACAATATGGGCTTGACGTTTTGGGTTTGTCCATGGGTTCCATGTCAGCCCTATCTGAATTAACCCAGGATCATTCAATGGAACTCATAAACAAACTCATGCAGGGCCCATATCTCAAGCTCATATTGTGCCTACATTGGCCCCACCAGGTGTATGCACAGACATTTCGGTGAAACGTAAGTGCAGCATTTCCACCAGTAACAATGACTATACAGTAGGTGCATCTAAAGGCACGTAGTAAAACAAATGTTCCATATATTGTTGAAATAACAGTGTTTCTCATTTAAAGG
The DNA here is from genome assembly GCA_037950665.1 of Hypophthalmichthys nobilis. Taxonomy (NCBI): domain Eukaryota; kingdom Metazoa; phylum Chordata; class Actinopteri; order Cypriniformes; family Xenocyprididae; genus Hypophthalmichthys; species Hypophthalmichthys nobilis. The sequence goes on from CM075489.1 coordinate 24,919,692, forward strand.
AAAGTTTCACAAACAGCACAAGTTTCACAACTGTCGCTTCAGTTTAACAGTTTGGGGTGCACAAGCATTAGCTGACTAAGGTGACAAGTTTTTTTTGTTACACACAAACAGTTGTTCAGAAATTTGGTGTTTCCCAAAACAGTAGTTTCAGCAAAAAAATTCTGGTTATTATGACCTGTGGACTTGAGCAAAGTAAGCAAGTACTAATCTATCTCTTTCATTTTGAATGCGACCAGTTGAATGGTCCTAATATTTTCTTTTTGTTATGGCCCATAAGAACTCGCCCACGCCCAATCTACATGTTTAGGCCTACTCCAAATTGGTAGACACACTCACAAGTATCAAGCACTCCTTACAAAAAGATTTTGAAGCCCAAAACATTCATCCATCCATTATACAACCCGAATTCTGGAAAAGTTGGGACGTTTTTTTAAATTTGAATAAAATGAAAACTAAAAGACTTTCAAATCACATGAGCCAGTATATTATTCACAATAGATACAGCAGGAACTAATCAGCTGTGCCCTATAGAGAATGACGGGATTGCAAGTAGGTTGAGTTAAGGACCTATTAGCCCGTGCCATCTAGAGTTTCATTACAGAACATTGTATTTCAAGTAACTTTTCTATAACTTAGAAACTACATGTCAACTCATTAGAGTATTAGTAGACTTTCAGGTTAGGGTTAGGTGTTAGGTTAGGGTAGTAGAATAAGTTGACATCTACTTGCAGAGATATTTATAGTTAGTAGAATGTCTGTTGGAGAAGCATCAAAATAAAGTGTTGGCAGATATTAAGCAGACAGTCTACTAATATTCTAATGACTGGTAGTTGACATGTAGTTGCAAAGATACTTACGGTTAGTAGAGTTAATAACAAAATTTGCTTTTTAATATTGAATAATAGTTGAAAGAGGTTACACCTCGCAGCCATGACATATCAAAGGTCTGACAAAAACCAGCCAACATTGCATTGGGGGTCAATGTAGGCACAATATGGGCTTAACCTTTGGGTTTGTCCATGGGTTCCATGTCGGCCCTATCTGAATTAGCCCAGGATCATTCAGATAGGGCCGAAATGGAACTCATAGACAAACTCATATTGTTACAGACATTTCAGTGAAACGTAAGTGCAGCATTTCCACCAGTAACAATGACTATACAGTAGGTGCATCTAAAGGCACGTAGTAAAACAAATGTTCCATATATTGTTGGAATAACAGTGTTTCTCATTTAAAGGAAAGTTTCACAAACAGCACAAGTTTCACAACTGTTGCTTCAGTTTAACAGTTCAGGGGTGCAAAGCACTCCTGAAAGCATTAGCTGACTAAGGCGACAAGTTTTTTTTGTTAATCACAAACAGTTGTTCAGAAATTTGGTGTTTCCTAAAACAGTAGTTTCAGCAAAAAAAATTCATGTTATTATGACCTCTGGACTTAAATAGATTATGCTCTTGAGCAAAGTAAGCAAGTACTAATCTATCTCATTCATTTTGAATGTAACCAGTTGAATGGTCCTAATATTTTCTTTTTGTTATGGCCCATAAGAACTCATGCCCTTGCCCAATCTACATGTTTAGGCCTACTCCAAATTTGCAGACACACTCACAAGTATCAAGCACTCCCTTACAAAAAAGATTTTGAAGCCCAAAAAAATTCATCCATCCATTATACAACCCGAATTCTGGAAAAGTTGGGACGTTTTTTTAAATTTGAATAAAATGAAAACTAAAAGACTTTCAAATCACATGAGCCAGTATATTATTCACAATAGATACAGCAGGAACTAATCAGCTGTGCCCTATAGAGAATGACGGGATTGCAAGTAGGTTGAGTTAAGGACCTATTAGCCCGTGCCATCTAGAGTTTCATTACAGAACATTGTATTTCAAGTAACTTTTCTATAACTTAGAAACTACATGTCAACTCATTAGAGTATTAGTAGACTTTCAGGTTAGGGTTAGGTGTTAGGGTTAGGGGTAGTAGAATAAGTTGACATCTACTTGCAGAGATATTTATAGTTAGTAGAATGTCTGTTGGAGAAGCATCAAAATAAAGTGTTGGCAGATATTAAGCAGACAGTCTACTAATATTCTAATGACTGGTAGTTGACATGTAGTTGCAAAGATACTTACGGTTAGTAGAGTTAATAACAAAATTTGCTTTTAATATTGAATAATAGTTGAAAGAGGTTACACCTCGCAGCCATGACATATCAAAGGTCTGACAAAAACCAGCCAACATTGCATTGGGGGGTCAATGTAGGCACAATATGGGCTTAACCTTTGGGTTTGTCCATGGGTTCCATGTCGGCCCTATCTGAATTAGCCCAGGATCATTCAGATAGGGCCGAAATGGAACTCATAGACAAACTCATATTGTTACAGACATTTCAGTGAAACGTAAGTGCAGCATTTCCACCAGTAACAATGACTATACAGTAGGTGCATCTAAAGGCACGTAGTAAAACAAATGTTCCATATATTGTTGGAATAACAGTGTTTCTCATTTAAAGGAAAGTTTCACAAACAGCACAAGTTTCACAACTGTTGCTTCAGTTTAACAGTTCAGGGGTGCAAAAGCACTCCTGAAAGCATTAGCTGACTAAGGCGACAAGTTTTTTTTGTTAATCACAAACAGTTGTTCAGAAATTTGGTGTTTCCTAAAACAGTAGTTTCAGCAAAAAAAATTCATGTTATTATGACCTCTGGACTTAAATAGATTATGCTCTTGAGCAAAGTAAGCAAGTACTAATCTATCTCATTCATTTTGAATGTAACCAGTTGAATGGTCCTAATATTTTCTTTTTGTTATGGCCCATAAGAACTCATGCCCTCGCCCAATCTACATGTTTAGGCCTACTCCAAATTTGCAGACACACTCACAAGTATCAAGCACTCCCTTACAAAAAAGATTTTGAAGCCCAAAAAAATTCATCCATCCATTATACAACCCGAATTCTGGAAAAGTTGGGATGTTTTTTAAATTTGAATAAAATGAAAATTAAAAGACTTTCAAATCACATGAGCTAGTATTTTATTCACAATATAACATAGATAACATAAATGTTTAAACTGAGAAATTTTAAAATTTTATGCACAAAATGAGCTCTTTTCAAATTTGATGCCTGCTACAGGTCTCAAAAAAGTTGGGACAGGGGCATGTTTACCATGGTGTAGCATCTCTCTCCTCTTTTCAAAACAGTTTGAAGACGTCTGGGCATAGAGGTTATGGGTTTATAGAGTTTTGGTGTTGGAATTTGGTCCCATTCTTGCCTGATATATGTTTCCAGCTGCTGAAGAGTTTGTGGTTGTCTTTGATGTATTTTTCATTTAATGTTGCTCTAAAACCTTTATATACCTTTCAGCATTCATAGTGCCTTCCAAAACATGCAAGCTGCCCATACCATATGCACTTATGCACCCCCATACCATCAGAGATGCTGGCTTTTGAACTGAACGCTGATAACACGCTGGGAGGTCTCCCTCCTCTTTAGCCTGGAGGACATGCATCCGTGATTTCCAACAAGAATGTCAAATTTGGACTCGTCTGACCATAGAACACTTTTCCACTTTGAAACAGTCCATTTTAAATGAGCCTTGGCCCACAGGACACAACGGCGCTTCTGGACCATGTTCACATATGGCTTCCTTTTTGCATGATAGAGCTTTAGTTGGCATCTGCAGATGGCACGGCGGATTGTGTTTACCGACAGTGGTTTTTGGAAGTATTCCTGGGCCCATTTAGTAATGTCATTGACACAATCATGCCGATAAGTGATGCAGTGTCGTCTGAGGGCCCGAAGAACATGGGCATCCAATAAAGGTTTTCGGCCTTGTCTCATATGCACAGAGATTCCTCCAGTTTCTCTGAATCTTTTGATGATGTTATGCACTGTAGGTAATGAGATTTGCAAAGCCTTTGCAATTTGACCTTAAAAAACATTGTTTTTAAAGTATTCCACAATTTTTTACAGCTCTGCCCATCTTTACTTCTGAGAGACTCTGCCTCTTTAGGACATCCCTTTTATAGCTAATCATGTTACAGACCTGATATCAGTTAACTTAATTAGTTGCTAAATGTTATCCCAGCTGAATCTTTTCAAAATTTCTTGCTTTTTCAGCCATTTGTTGCCCCCATGCCAACTTTTTTGAGACCTGTAGCAGGCATCAAATTTGAAATGAGCTCATTTAGTGGATTAAAGTGTAAAATTTCTCAGTTTAAACATTTGTTATGTTATCTATGTTCTATTGTGAATAAAATATTGGCTCATGTGATTTGAAAGTCTTTTAGTTTTCATTTTATTCAAATTTAAAAAAACGCCCCAACATTTCCGGAATTCGGGTTGTAAAAAATAATCCATACAGGTCAAAGGAGTTAATAAAGGCCTTTTGAAGCGAGACGATGCATTTTTGTAAGAAAAATATCCATATTTAAAACTTAATAAATTCAAATAACTAGCTTCGATCGTATGCATATGGGCTCAGACGTGGGCTTTTCATTCTCACTTCATCTCTTTCTGGTCTTACGAACTGGTAAAGGGCTCGGGCTTTCACTTGTGATTTCAAGGGCAAGATAAGGTTTCTATGTTTTTTTTTTTTTGTTTGCACATGCAGATGCAGCTGTTGCCAACTCATATGCATCCTTTAATTGTTGCCTCATTCCGGTGAATCTTCATCAGATCGAACCCCGAGACACACATCCACCAGTAACTTATGCACTCTTCCAAACATGAGCAAGTACAATGTAATTACGTCAAACGTCACCTTAAAATAAAGTGTAACCCAACACTGTGTATGCTGCTGCAGAAAAATAAGGGTGAAATATAGGTGAACCATAGACTGTAAAAAAAAGATGGACGATGCGACCCTGCTTCCTTCCATTGTAATGAACTGAATGTAAAATGTACGACGATGGGCATTGACATGTTACACAAAAATGTCAGTTTGGAGCCTGGGCATGCGCAGAAGGAATCATCAGTGGAGCCCGGAGGCGGAGTCGCGGTATCAAACTTCCACCCAGACAACTGCATCATCAAGAACAGATCACCTATTTGTTTTATTATCTGTTGTTTATTATATTTTTCTTTTCCTCCTTCCTTTTTTCATTTGGCTTAAACGATGGTTTAATTACATCTGGCAAAGACGAATTTACATTTATTTGAATGTTTATTAATGTTTGTTTTCAAATAAATTACTAGTGATAACTACATTACATCGGGATAGGTCAAAACAAGACATCGTAATTGATATATTAATAAATAATAAATATACATTTATTATTTAGCTTATAAAGCCCACATTTAACGTTACCAAAAAAAGCTGTTATCCGTCAGATCCTGTAGATCGGTTAGTACAGTTTACTGCTGAAAAACTCATTTTGTCGGTGTGAAATAACACAGAAATCGAAAATTAATAGTTAAATCTTCAACCTCCCCTCGAAGCACCGACAGTCCTCAGAGAAGCTGTCAATCACAACTGTCAATCATAAGGACACGCCCTGTTTCTATAGCATCAAATTGCTAGCTAAAATCAAACTTATCACAAAAATGAACAATTGAAAATTAATCCGCATGATAACTATCTTAAATGACCAAAACCATCTTTTGGAAAATTTTATTGGAAGTGTAATCTATTTTATTTTGACTTGCGTGCCATTCATTCACATGGGGAGAACGGGGTTTATGACCTGTACTGCATCCAGCCACCAGGGGGCGATCAAAGAGCCCGCAGCTTCACTTTTCAGGACGTATGAGGCACACCAGAGGTGAACATGTAAATTCACTCTCTGCCAAGAAGTGGCGCTATGGAACAGCAGAATTATAGCGGTATGCGGTTACACCGGCAACCCCTGTTAACAAACCAGCACTGCGCTTATAAACACTACATTATTAGGCATTATATAAGATGGAAAGAAAATGCCATCGAAACTTTCCTGGTTGAAATGTGATGAGTTTACAGGTATGATAGAAACACCATTAAACATAAAGTAGTAATAATTCATCAGCAGTAGATCAAAGCAATCGCTTGGCATATTCGCGGGCTATTCAGTGATTGCAAACTGCTCTGAAAGTGCGTGTATAAAGGCCGTGCAACAGTCCCGTGTTTTTACTTTGAAACATGCAGTGCTCATGTTTAATTAAATCATAGCCTTTTAAAGTTTATCACGTTAAGCCATATTGCAATTCCTGTTTTTCCAAATTTAAGACCAAATGAAAATTAAGACTTTAAAGCAGCAATGTAAGACAGTGACTGACTGGATATAAAACCTTCAGATGACACACAGATTATATGTGTATGCTTAATCCGATAACACCTTTAGTTTAAAATATGTTTGCTTGGTGATGTTTTATATTAATTCTGTAATTTTTATTTTGTTTTTCTTTTGGTATATTTTACTAGTATTTCAATTTTATTGTATGATGTTGTTTTGTTGTGTCTGTTGTACAGCACTTTGGTCAGCATTCATATTGTAAATAAACTTGACCGACTATATCCACGGCTTCGTAAATGACTTAATGTATGTACAGACCTGCCAACATGTACGCATTTTGACCTCAAAGTACGCTAGTACGATTTGTCACTCTATACTACGCAAAAACCTGGCTCTGTGCACACGTAGTACTCAAATCCAAAAGAAAGTGTTCGACCAATCATAGCGCTGGGTTAATTTCCCCAAATAGCAAGAGGGGATGATTGACAAATGCGTACGGCCTATCAATAAAAATAGACTGCAAATTGACAGCAACACAAAATCCCGCTCGATCTCTGTCCTTTCACTCCCGCAGTCTCAGTGACTGAATTCTCAAGCGAGGACAGTTCAATAGTCATGCACTTTTAACTCCTTAAGGTAAACGGGTATAAAATGCTCAAGTAATGTTGAACAACAAATCTAAACTAGATGAAAAAAGTTTGTCGAGACAAACTTTAAGTTGGCTTGAAAAAGCCGGTCCAGAAAGTTTGAAGCAGTTATAAAAGTTTTAAAAGTTTTCAGTTTGAGAGTTTTTAGTTTGAAAGTTTCAGTTTTAGTTTAGTAGTTTTGTTAGTTAGATGAGTTTATGAGTTTGAATGAGTTTAGATGGATTTAGCATGATTTAACATGTTGCTAGCATGATTTAGTACATTGCTATCATGTTCCTAGCATGATTTAACATGTTGCTAGCATTATTTAACACATTGCTAGCATCATTTAGCATGTTGCTAGCATCATTTAGCATGTTGCTAGCATGATTTAGCATGTTGCTAGCATGATTTAGCATGTTGTTAGCATGATTTAACATGTTTCTAGCATGTTGCTAACATGTTGCTAGAATGATTTAGCATGATGCTAGCATGTTTGCTAGCATGATTTAACACATTGCTAGCATGTTGTCAGCATGTTGCTAACATGATTAAGCATGTTTGTTAGCATGTTTTAACATGTTGCTAGCATGATTTAACATGTTGCTAGCATGTTGCTAACACGATTTAGCATGTTGCTAGCATGATTTAATACATTGCTAGCATGTTGCCAGCATGTTGCTAGCATGACTTAGCATGTTGCTAGTATGATTTAGCATGTTGTTAGCATGATTTAGCATGTTGCTAGCATGATTTAACATATTGCTAACATGATTTAGCATTTGCTAGCATGTTGCTAGCATGATTTAGCATGTTACTAGCATGATTTAACACATTGTTAGCATTTTGCTAGCATGACTTAGCATGTTGTTAGCATGTTGCTAGCATGATTTAACACATTGTTAGCATTTTGCTAGCATGACTTAGCATGTTGTTAGCATGATTTAACACGTTGCTAGCATGATTTAGCATGTTGCTAGCATGATTTAGCATGTTTGCTAGCATTATTTAGCAAGTTCATAGCATGTTGCTAACATGATTTAGATAGATAGATATATATTAGATAGTTATTAGTTAGATAGTTAGATAGTTGTTAGTTACATAGTTATTAGATAGATATTAGTTAGGTAGATAGATAGATATTAGTTAGATATTAGATAGATAGATAGATATATAGATAGAGATGAGTTTCAATGGATTAGAAATAGTACATAGAATGGCAGTTTAATTGAGTCTAATGGACTTCCGTAGTCTTGGCTCATTTGAACATTTCACAATGAAAGTCAATGGGATTTTTCAGAGTTTTAATAGTCATTTTTAGGAAAACCGTAAGTCGGATCAAAAGATATAGCACACCAAGTCAGAACAGTTTGAAGGTCTGACCCAAGTTTGGAGTTTGTGCAGTTAAAGCTCTAGGAGGAGTTAGAGTTGGAAATTTACAGTAAGAAGAAGAAGAATAATAAGTTTAATAAGCATTTCAGTAAGTTGGCTTTTTCAAGCCAACTTAATAAAATTGAAATCGCTATATGGCTTCGTGATTATGAAAGTTCTGTGATGTGTGACTGACACGTTTATTTATTTATTCTCAGTGTTGAGAAACGAATAGCCTACATGTGTTGCATTATTGTGTTAATACTAACTAAAGTAAATAATTATGTTACATAGCCTACTTATTTTGTATGAAAACTAGCACATTAGTTACTTATGGATTTAAAATGACAGTTGTTTCAGTGCTGCGCGAGCTCTCTCTCATACACAAACGCGCGCGCACAGAGAGAGGGAAGATCATTGTAAAATTAAAGTTGCCGCGCTTGGTTTAAAATTTGTTCTTGCTTGTTATGTTTTCTGTCAGAAAACAATTTGAATTATCCATCCGTGTTTTTAAGATTTGTTAAATGACGGACGCTTTAGATAACAACCCCTCGTTATATGTCAGACTAACTTCTACTTGATATTCTTGAATACTCGATACGTTTTGCTTTTATTGGTCCTTTCTATTCATTGTCAACTGTTTTCTATGAATGTTTGTATTGGCTAACCTTTATTCAGCGAATGTTTGTTTTTTTTATATAATGTGCAATGATTGAAAGACAGCACGCTACAAATAGAAACCCTTTTTTTCTGTGGGATTTACCCCCCCATTATGTTCACTAAGAATGTCTATATACCACATATGATGTATCTTGTGTATCTATTGTTTTTTTCCTTTTCCATATTTGGAATCCATTTAAATGTTTCAGTGCGATTGGTAAAATGGTCTCAATTTCACAGAAGTTGAATATATGATGACGAATCTTTAAAATTTAAGAGAATTCTGTTTCCCTATTGTGGGTGGTGTCCCTTCAAAAATATATGATAATCATTGCACCTCTCCCCCGAAGCAGGTGCAACCCTTTGGGGCACATGAATAGGCCCAACACAATTCCAAAAATATTTGTGTATTAAATATTTACAGCTTGTTTGTTATGGTCTGAGTATTTAAGGGAAACTGGCAAAACAGACATTAAGATTCTGTAACCAGAAACCCCCCACACAGTGCTGTGTCAGTGTCTTGAATCCTGCACCCAGAACATTCACACAACTGCTGCGCATCTCTCTGTGTCAGGTATGCATCTCTAACTCTTAGATTCATCTTTGAGCAATTGATGTTATGTATTCATTATTTCTAAATTGGCTTCTTATTGTTTAATTTTGTAATTGGCATGATACATTGTTACCTGATGAATAAAATGTTACATTTGAACCTTTGTTTCTGAAATCATTATGACCAGTAGATTAAGTGGAGTCTGGTGTTAGCACGAATATTTTGTCCAGGATAGATCAAACTAAAGGCCCACGAATTAATAGAGCATGGGGCACATCATCTGGGACCTTTTGATTACTGTCTATCACTTTACTGATTACTGTGTATGACTTAGTAAGTTGTATGACAGTGACTATGAAAACTACATATGAGCAAACATGTAGCAGCCGACTTTAAAGGTAAATAGTTAACCCTGCATCCTCTGTCTAAGATCGATGCAACATCGGGTCCCTAATGAACGAATAATTGTAAGTATGGGATACCCAGAATAATCAAATTTTCAAAATGAATAAAAGTAAAACTAATAATAATCTCATTCTTAATTTTATTGTAATATGAAATTGGAGTCAGATTAAATATGGATTTAGTGTCCAATTGAAACTAAATTATTACAAATAAAGTGAACTTTACAGAAGTGCAAGTAAAGGACATGCACGCATTATACCTTCGCCCACACCATTGGATTCCCTCGTTGGCCCAATGGGTGGTCCTTACATTACTTTTTTTTACTGTGTCAAATTACTCTTGAAAGTGTTGCTATTGCATGATATGTGATCTCATGGTAAAAAATATTTATTGATACTCCCCTTTGTGTTTATGTGTAACAGGAAAAAATGAACCAATTCCACAGACATGAGTAAGTTATATACAGTATATCATGCACATATATTGTTATTACAAGTGAATAATGTAAAGATATTTTAATATTTCTTTAAATGCAAGAGGACGATAAGTATTCCATTGTGATGTATATACCATTAAAACATGTTTGTATGTCTTTTAATTTTTTCCCTCCTCCCTTACCTTAGTACCTGCGGTGTCAAGTATGTGCAGTCTATGGAGGCAGTTTCAAGGCCTCTAAATGAGGGTATTGTCTCTATCTGTAACATCTGCAAGTCCCTCAGCAATGCACATGTCAATCCCACAACTGATAGGTGCTCCAATTATAACAAAATTAGGAATCATATTGAGCATGCTGAGCAGAGCCTGAAAACATCGGAGACAATGATTAAAGAAAAACTGGGATATTTGGATGAATGTATGGTGCGACTTATTAGAGAAAAGCAAAATGTTCAGCAGAATAAAAAAAACAAAAGCCTGACCATGGAAAATGTACGCATAAAAATGAATTCTTCTAAGAAATCATTAAAGGATTCCAAAGCGGCTTTGGAGCAGGCTGAAAAAAACGTAGAATCAGCAAAAGATGCCATAAGAATACATCAAGACAGTATGAGCACATATGATAATGTAGCAACTGCAGGGATGGTAGTGCTTGCAATACCAATTTTAGGATGGATTGCTGGTGAGAATTCCACTACTCCTACCATCACCCTGAATTTAAGTAGTAATTTATGAAGTTATGCATTCAAACGTGTGACTGATGTGTATTCAAGATATTTCTGTTTCCCTTCAGGTCCAATAATGATAATTGAGGGACAGAAAGGATCGGAAGCAGCTTTCAATGCCATCAGAGATGCTGAATGGGAGAAACAAAGCTCTGACTCTGAAGTGAGGAAATGGACTGCAAAAGTGTATTATTACGAGAACATAATTTCTAGGACACAGAATGAAATTGAGCAGACCAATGAGGCACTGAAGAAGTGTGAATGGGAGCTCAAAGAGATTCAAAAGCATCTAGAGGACACAGGCAATATTCAGGAAATGGTCAGAAGGGCTGTCACCCTTCTGAGTGTTCTTAGTGGAAGAGTCACTGTACTGGAGAGGCAAACTCAACGTTTCATCCTCTGGGACCCTGTGGTAAAGGCCATGGAAGATGTGATGAAGTCAGTTGTAACTATTGCAGAGAATCAGCTCCTCTATAGTCAGGGTGTACCAGACTTCATAAATGCTTTGAGGGAGAATTTTGGAAGACTTTTGGCTTTATGCAACTCACCCAGTAATTCTCAATGGAAAAGCTATTTCTGATCACCTTTATGTAACTCACTTAGGAAAGACTTGAAAATTGAAGGGCTTATTTGTGATAAGTAACTCTGGCAACTGTTGAAAATTATCTCTACACAATAATGTATGATGGTGCCTTTGGTAGCTATTTAGCTCATCATAACAGAGAAAAATAGAACATTTGACATGTATTAAACAAATATACTTGCATATTATGTTGTAAATGAATAAGTAAATAAATAAATTATGCTTTTAATCACAATGCAAATGAGTTCAAATCTTATCCATTTTACATTCAAGAGTCTCAAATAATTTCACGAATCACACTATTAATGTCATAAAATGCTAAATATGGAAAAATGGATTACATGACAATCTTATCAACATCTTACTAATTTATAGGTTAGCTGGGGGATTTCTATTTCTCAGCAAAATGTATCTCAAATTATAGTTTTAAAATTAAGTTTCAAAATTAACATTTCAAATTAGCAGTTGCTGTTTGCATGTTTATACTGTAGCTGAAATAAACTGGCATGTCTTATAAGGTGGGCTATTTTATGAAATGAGCGCTGTTTCCAGTTAAGTTTAGTTATTAAAGGAATATTTCAGGTGAATACAATTTAAACTTTATCAACAGTAGGCTATTATTTGTGGCATGACCATGATTAGCTTAAAAAATAATTTAATCAATGCACTTGCACAAAGTCGTAAACAAGAACATTACATCTTGTGTTCTGTATCTATATAAACAGAAAAACATGTGTGTAGCAATTAAAATTATAATGTAATTCATATATATGCAAGTACAGCCCAGTTACTGTTGTAAATATTGTTTTTATGACTAAAATTTTGACATCAGTTTGTTTAGTTTGTATTCAAGACAGATTCCAAAATATATAGAGACTTTAAGTTTAAAATCTTACAAGCAATACAGAATAGACCACACAACATATAGAGTGGTTAATAAGTAAAAAGTACTGATCCATGAGCCATGCAATTTATTTTACAATTATATACTTCATCCTATACAAAAAATAAGATTAATGGATGAAGATATTCAATATACTTTGATCTGCAAATAAGCAAACATATTATTTTATTACCAAAACATACACTATCAAACCATTATCTTTAATATCCTAAACCAGTGGTTTTCAATCCTGGTCATGGGACCCACCACTCAGGGCTGCGTTTCCCAAAAACATTAACCCTAAGTCAATCAGTGGCAATGGTTCTATGATCGACCTTTTGGGAAACGCTGCCCAGAGCAGTGGATCCCCAGGACCAGGATTGAAATCCACTGCCCTAAACAATAACTTGAACGCACTGTAAACCCAAACGCTCAAAATGCTTAATTGGTTTGAGTAGGACAAACTTAAATTGAACAAATTACTTCAGTTAAATTAACTGCTATGAGTATTTAGAACTTTCTTTTTCTTTTGAGTTCACAGCACTGCTACATTTTAAGTAAACTGAACTGTTTCATTGTTTTGAGTTGCATGAACTCATTTCTTTTAATTTAGACTAACTTAAGTTTAACTGAAACTGGGCTGGGATTTCTATTTCCCAGCATGCTTTTCCCAAGGCACTCAAAAGGCAGAGTAAATGCTAAAATTAAGTGTTATATAATGTTTTTTTTTTTTTTTTTGTGCAAGATTAATGGTAAGGGAGATTTAATAGTGATTAATGTTTTGTTATGCTAATTTATTAGAGTTTCTGTTAATGTGGGTTTTTGGAGAGTTACCATCATGGTGACAAGTAGCATATGCGGCTTGGTTTGAGAACAGGTAAGTTACATGTTTTAAGATGCTGTACTTATTCAGTAAGTGTTATACCATGCTATTGTTAACATGTTAGCAAATTAGCAAATTGGCATTTTCTGTATTTTCTTAGGGTTTACAGTGAAGTAAATAACTCATTTGATTTGAACTCAAAATAAAGTTAATTAACTAGATATTTTATGTTAATTGCTATCAAAATGTATGAGTTAGCTCAGTACTTCAAGTTAGAAAGAATTAACATGCATCGAGTACTACAAAGTCAAAACTTGATAGTTCTGCTTACTTAAAATTGGGAACATCATAACTCAAAAAATTTGATGTAACTGATTACCTCAAATGTTTTTAGTTAGCCCAACTTATTCGTGTTTACAGTGCATAGTGTCTATTTACACTAAGTGCAAAAAGCGTCCCTTGTTGGCAAACGCTATTTACACTAGCTTTTTAAAGTTTTTTTAAAAAGATGCTTGAAATTCAACTCTTCAGTGGCGCAGCAGTAGCACATAAGGCTCACAGTCCTTGCTTTTAACGTGATCGATGCAGGTTTGAATCCGCCTTTTGCAGAGCTCGCATTTATTTTCAATAAAAATGAAAATAATGTTCTAGAAGTGGAAATAAACTGCGAACGAGTGTTTAATAATATTAAAAGTGTTTATTGGTTAGAGTTAGGGGAAGGTGTAGGGAGGGTTTTTATTCTCCCAATAAGGCAGCATCCAATAGCATCTAATTGCTATTTACACTTAGTCTAAATACCATCTATTGCTATTTGCACTTAGTGCACTTAGTGCAAATAGCCGCTGCTTAACTTAAATATACTAAATTTAAAGGGTTAGTTCACCCCCCCAAAAAATGAAAATTATCCCATGATTTATTCACCCTCAAACCATCCTAGGTGTATATGACTATATTCTTTCAGTCAAACACAATCAGAGATATATTTAAAAATATCCTTTCCAAAGCTTTATAATGGTAGTGAACTGTTTTGAAGCCCGAAATAAATGCATCCATTCATCATAAAAGAAATTCATATGGCTCCAGGGGTTAATAAAGGCCTTCTGAAGCAAAGCAATGGGTTTTTGTAAGAAAAATATATATTTAAAACTTTATTCACAATAATAACTAGCTTCTGGCAGATGCCGGTACACATTGATTTGCGGCGGAAGAGTGACCTCTGACCCGACGCATGACGAACGCGGAAGCACAGAGGATAGAGCAAAACAAAACACCGGTCACGTATTAGAAGTCTAAAATGAGAATTTAAAAAAAAAAAACTGTAAATATTTAATACACAAATATTTTTGGAATTGTGTTGGGCCTATTCATGTGCCCCAAAGGGTTGCACCTGGTTTTGGGGGAGAGGAGCAATGATTATCAGATATTTTGAAGGGACACCGCCCACAATAGGGAAACAGAATTCTCTTAAATTTTAAAGATTCGTCATCATATATATTTGGCTTCTGTGAAATTGAAACTATTTTACCCACCGCACTGAGACATGTAAAATTATACTAAGCATGAAAAGGAAACAACATATGCAGAGGATTTCAATATAAGAAAAGAGGAGCTTAAATTTGTTGCCCAGCCCTATTTGTTTGAACCGTGAGAGGCATCTAAGCTTACGATACTCCTACATCCTGCGTAATACATCGCGTCATGGGTTACTCATTTGGTGCAAGTCGACTTGCGCAGTATGTGTACGGTCTCTGCTGGGATCTGGTTATTTGAATTTATAAAGTTTTAAATATGGATATTTTTCTTAAATATGGAAATTTTCTAGTCATATACACCTAGAATGGCTTGAGGGTGAGTAAATCATGGGATAATTTTTTGGGTGAACTATCCCTTTAAGTTATGGATAATTCATAAGTGAGCTAAAAAATGAAGAAAAACAAAACGTGTGCCACCTTAGCACAGTTTTCATTACAGTTCAATGGATGCACATTCAATGGAAGAATGGATGTAACTTTTTTGTTAAAAAAATGAGAGGGTGCAAACAAAATTCTTCTACCAAACTGTTTTTTACTCTCCACAAACACACCTATAAAAAAAAAAATTATATTTTTGAGGTGTCAGGACGGGAAATTTCGCACACACAACATAGGCTTGTACATGTCACGTCATATCTGTACACATAGAGAAGTATAGCTCCGGCTACTGTCCCAGCTAACAATTTTTGTTTCCCAGAACATTCCTAGAATGGACATTCTCACCTTCTCTGCCAAGAAAGTTTTCTTTATGTAAAAGGGCGTCAATTGGGTATTGGCAGGGCACCTTGGCTGCCTGGTCAAGTCAAAGTAATATATTTTTATTGCAGCATTGAGTATTTTGGCCAATCACAGCCATTTCTGTTGAAAATAATGACCAATCAGAGGTGTTTAAGTGAACGGTTGTGAGGAATCTGCTCAGTATTTCTCAAAACGCTGAATGTGTTTATGTTTAGCGCAAGTTTACTAAGGTCTACATGCGCACAAATCCTCTCATTATGACGAAAAAAGTGGATACATGATGTAAACAAAAGATGGATTGTACAGTTTAGTCAGATTCATTGATTAAAACAGGAGTTTTTGCACTTAAAGGGATAGTTCACCCAAAAATGAAAATTCTGTCATCATTTACTCACCCTCAGGTTGTTTCAAACTTTTTATACATTTTTTTTATGTTGAACACAAAGGAAGATGTTTTAAAGAATGTGGGAAACTGAACAGTTCTGGGGCACCAGAACTCCTACTATGGAAGTCAATGGTGCCCCAAAGCAGCCTGGTTACAAACTTTCTTCAAAATATCTTCCTTTGTGTTCAACAGAACAAAGATATTTTTTACATGTTTGGAACAACTTGAGGGTGAGTAAATGATGATATAATTTTCATTTTTGGGTGAACTATCCCTTTAATGAGTTTGCACTGAACTGACTGATAGCATCATTGTTTATAAAGGAAGCGCTCTTTACTCGCTTTCTGTGTAATTTCAAGAGGAAAAGTACTGATTTAAAGAATTTGAAGAAAAGTTTTTGCTTTTCATAACATTTTGACTTTTCCTACAATTATATACTTAATACTTCAGTGCAAAAAAAGAAACACAAATAGACAAAATGACAAAAATAGATTCTTAAATGTTATAATAGTGATTCGATAATGTCTAGAAATAGATTTAAAAGCAAAAAAAAAAAAAAAAAAAAAAAAAAAAACAGCTTATATTAGGGAGTGTGAATGGTTAAGCCAATAAGTGATCCTCTGCAGCCATCTACTGATTGTAGTGGTAATTTAAAATGTAATGTCTTTTTCAAATTTTAAAATACAAGTTTTTAGAAAGTGTCTTACCTGTTCATCATGAAACTTAGTTTTACAAATGGGGACAACCTTTTTAAGAATAAAAAGTTTTTTTAATCACATTATAAATAACATTTAAATTGGATACTTTAGACTTTTAAACTTTGAAGAGCTGGAAAAAGTTGTGAAGTACTTGAAAAAAAAGTATTTTAAAGTGGTCTATTACTAATTTGCTGGTTTATGATCAACACTGTGTGATTCATCTTTGGAGGCACGCACACACAGTTGTCAACAGCATTTTGGTTGTTTTTTCTCTCTGCTATTACTATACTTTTGCATGAATTTCAATTTGTCAAATGGCTTCAATATGTCTAGATGTGGGTCTTTGTGATGTTTGAGGATGGCTGCTACAGCAGCATGTATAGGGACAGGAATAAAATATGTGACTTTTTATGTTGAGGGAATAATATTTGATGACTTTATTAGAGTTCGCCATACCTTGGCTTTTGGTCAATTGACGCCACTGCTCTGATAATAATTATGTGTATGTGAAGTAAAATAGACAATTAACCAGTGCAGAACTTTTCACATTATGTTGAAATTATTGAAATTATGTTGACCACTGCTCAGTATAATGACAATCTATAAATTACTAGCGAGGTCTACTTGGCCAGAATATCTGGTAGTTATTTAACGTTTACAAAGTTTGATCACATCAGTAGCAATCCTTATGTCTGTTAACGAACATTGCCTAACTTTTGTAACATCACTTCAAAGCATCAATGTTTCCAATAATTCAAAACAACATCATAAGATATGGAACTTCCCCATTCAGATTAGGTTTTGGATATACAGCATTTCCTTTCATTTGTTATTTATTTGTCCATTCACTCCGATAAGATACCCGTTATCTAGTGGTGCCTCAAATCACATTCATCCACACAGAGCAGAGCTGAAGCACAACCAAACCCAATGTTCTTCAACAAGACACATGCAGTTGATTTTTTTTTTTTCCAACCAAGTTACACAGTGAGAGAATCAGATCAGTCCAATTTGCGAATGAAATATACAGTGCAATTTGCAATTCAACAGGTTCATTGGAAAAATTTATGAAAATGCTTATTCATGAATCGGACATCTATATCACATTTCTGAGTGGGTGTTAATTTCTTCAGTTCTTTACTTCATTTTATTCATGGTAATAACAGGAAAAATGTGCCATAGTCTAGTGGAAGATTGCTGCCATCTACTAAAAAACAAACACCATGAAATTTCAACTAAAGCCACTAGATTTCACACTAACATCAAACATCGTAGCGGTAGTGCGACAGGAAGTACCACTTCCCTACTTCTGGTCTTGGTCGCTATATTGTGAAGTAGGCCTATAGCATATTTTTTTTTAGAGCTGTCACGATTCCTCGATTAAATTCAAGTACTCAATTTAAAAAAAATCCTCAATTGCAATTGGAGTGAAATGTGTGGTGTGTCTCAAAATCCATTTCTGCATATGCTGTGAGTTTGTGTTGTTTATAACGTTCATCTGGGAACACAGTGTATGCCATTTCATCAGATTTGTAAGGTAAGGCCCACTATTACCTAAAACTGTGTCTATCAATGCAGATTATCTGTTGTTCTTACTACTGTTACAAAATATCAGTTGTATTTGTTCTTAGAGTCTGTCCACATAGAGATGCGTTGAGCTGTATACGTAAAAATTTTGTTTCATATCAGTGTTTCATGCAGACGGATCCGGCGTTATGGGAGCCTGAAACTGAAAATCGGGTCCCAGAGTGGATAAATCTGAAAACGACACCCTTGCATTTTCGTGTGTACAGCAAATCCATATATATTGTGTGAAACAATGATGTCATCACCCCAAGTCTCGACCCTAGTCAGACACCGCTATGTCACGTAACAACAACAACAACAATAGCAGACTACATGCTTGTGTTCGTGCCGCAGAAGCTACTGATTCTATTAGCTTTACTAAAATAAAGCTTTATTTCTAAGCTTTACTAAAGTTTGCATACAGCGCGTAGGTTTATGCGCATGCTCCAAGTCTTATAGTGTATCTCAGTGGCAGAATTACAGCACCACATACTGGTCTGGCATGTGTACGCAGTTATTTCTTGAGACAAGGAAAAAAAAATCGAATAGGGAAAGCTCTGGCTTCGTGTGGATGTGGCCCTAGTTTTGTTTTCATGGACTTCTAGTTTGTTTTCATTAGTCACGTGTTCCTTTGTTTGATTTTCCCACCACTCATAAGTTTCTATGGATGAATCTATCATCAACAGCTGTTCGCCATTTAATTAATCACCATGTGTATTTAAAGCGTTAGTTCACTCAAAAATAATGTCATTAATTACTCACTCTCATGTCATTCCATATCCGTAAGACCTTCGTTCATCTTTGGAACACAAATTAAGATATTTTTTGATGAAATCCGATGGCTCAGTGAGGCCTCTATTGAGAGCAAAGCCACTGAACCTCTCAAGATCCATAAAGGTACTAAAAACATATTTAAATCAGTTCATGTAAGTACAGTGGTTCTACCTTAATATTATAAAGTGATGAGTGCTTTTTTTTTTTGCAAAAATAACGACTTTTCAACAATATCTCGTGATGGCAAAACACTGTTTTTGAGCTTTACGAATCTTTTGTTTCGAATTAGTGATTCGGATCTCCTATCGAACGGTTGAACTGCTGAAATCACTTGACTTCACTGCAAAAACTCAAAATCTTGCCAAGTATATTTTTCTAATTTCTAGTCAAAATATCTCATCACACTTAATATAAGACAAAATCACCTAAAGAGCAAGATTTAAGTGAGATAAAGGAGCTTGTTTTTAGACAGTGCATCTTGAATATCTTGTTAAGTGAAACTGTCTTGAAAACATCTTGTTTTGAGTCATATCTCAGATGAAACAAGCTTTTTTGACATGTCATAAGGTTTTTAAGCTGTTGAGTTATTTGTAAAAGATGCATCGTCTTGTTTCAAGAAATAGATTTAACTTGAATTGAGACAACAAATCTGTTTTATTGAAAACTGCAGGTCAACATGCCCAACTCACAACAACTCACAATGCACAGTACAGTGTGGCTATTTTTCTTACATTTCCATCAAACCATGTCCATGTGATATGTAAAAAAGACAGAGGCAAAAGCTGGAATTATGTTTCCTTCTCTGTTCTGTCGCACTCTGTTATTCCAAAAGTAATAAGTAAAAATAAATGCTGTCATCAATTACAGTGTTTGTCAGTGCTTAAAAAAAATTAATTGCGCACAAATATCCACACTCAATACAGACTCAAGAATGATGTTTAATGATGTCTGTGAGATCATACTTCAGTGGAATGTACTTGCTATTATTGAAGTTTACACAGTAGTATGGTGTATAATCAACAAGCTTTTCAGCATCCATGAAAATATTGGCTTGAGCTAGGTCGGGAACTTCTACCTCATAAGCTAAATAATGATCATTCCACCCAACTGTAGAGAGAGGTTGGCATTCAAAACAATACACTGAAGCATTTAAAATATAAATGTTTTTCACAAGTGCAAACTCTGGAGTATCATTAATGACATTAGAAATAACCAAAGATTTTCCACATGTATGCTTATTTCCATGTTGCATAATCCACTGTACCGAAACTATATGTTCAACGTGCTCTATTCCTAAGAAGTCTTTAATCTTTCCTTCTACATATTGAACATTTTTCACTTCAGAGGCTGGGCCCATGTCAACTTCACTTGAACAAATTGGATGTTTTTCATGCACATTCTGACTACATTCATAAAGTTGGTTGTGCTTCACAAGAGACTTACATATATTTTTAAAACTACTTTTCAAAGCCCACTGCTTAAAAAAACAATGCTTTGACTCAAAGCGCATACACATATGCCTCACTGTAGGACCAAGTGCCTTAATCTGAGAAGGAAGATGCAGCAAGTAATGCTGTTTAGGTATAATATTTGCATCTGGAAACAGTTGTTTGAAATGTTGTAAATGTTGCTCAATTAAAAGCTTCAGCCTTGAAAGAGTTGAGAGAGCAATAATAGGTGAAAACAGAATTTTGACTATCTCTAACAACTTAAGTAGCATTTGTGTGTAATTGTTTTCTCCAATTTTGTCAATGAGAAATGGCAGGATCTTTAACAAAACCAGCATCTGCCCAGCTGACTGTTTCAATTTATTGTCATTTGATGACAGTGTATTGACAGATATGGGGCAAGGCTTATCCCTTGCATCCACAGGAGAATAAGGTAAACAAATAACTGCACTGTTTAATGCGTCCAAGTCCATATGCCCTGAAAGCACAAGATGCTTTAAAACACATTTGATTTCATATGGGGCAACACCTTCAAGAATGACATGCATGTCTTGTGGGGTTTGATTGATTGTATCAAAGTGAGGAAATTCTGATAATTTGCTTCTCCTGTTTATGCCATATGTCATTTTTAGATTGTCTTTCAGAAAGTCAGTATTTGCCTTTTCAATGTCATTACATTGCCTATTATGACTTGCCATTGTCCTTTTAACAAACATATCTTCCTTAAATTGCTCCTGCATGTCTTCAAAGTTGCACTCGCAGTGCCTGCATTTACTGTAGGCAAATCCCACTCCTATCTTAAATCCAGCCACTTCATGCTGAGCAAGAGTGTCTCCGCACACAGACATGAGTGCCCCATAAATTGTCCTCTCACCATTTGCAGTGACAACCTGGACACCATCACACAGCTCAGTTAAGTCACGGTTAATCCTCTCAAATATCGCATCAATACCACAATGGGAAAGATCTTTTGATTTTACCATGGCAAGCAGACGAATGGCAGCAAGTCTCGATCTGTATTTAGGGTTGATGTTACCTAAGGTGTAATAAATCAATAACAATTTGTTTTTGTTTGCCCGAGATCCAAGAGGATTGGATAGCTCAATTTCATCTGTATATAAAATTAACTGCAATGCTGTGGGAAATTTCAAAAACAGTGGGTGCGACTTAAAAATGTCCCCATCAATGAAATCATGAAAAAATCCATCCTTGCATGCCTGTGGCCTCTTATCAATCATTGCAATTATTCTTGGATGTGATAGCAGCTGCTCCAAACTTTTCACCAACGGTATATAATGAAAAAAATGGTCCTTAATGGTAAGAACTCGGGAGTCTCCATTTTTCACATAACATACTGTTTGTTTTGCGACAAGAATCTCTGGTTCAACTGGTTTTAACAGTTCTTTGATGGTCTTATCCTGCAAATGGGTGGAAGTAATTTGACAGAAAGGGTCAACAAACTGGTCAAATATCCCCATTGCATCACTCTTTAGTAGATCCAGGTCCCCAGAATGTCTCTCCATCATGTCGCTCATTTGCTGTTTTAGGTGCTCCAATAATGCGGCCTGATATTGCTGGACTCCACTCACCATTTGGTTAACAGCTCTCTGGGGAGTAGAAAACAAACAAACAAAATTTATGTATTATAAAATTCATATAAAAATGAATTTTATAATATATGCAAACTCACAGACACTTTTTTTTAAAAGTAGCCCTTCAATTACATATTGTTAGTGACATGCAATGATCAAAATAGGCTATTTCCAGCAAAACTATCATGAAATAATATTGCCTTCTGCAGCTTTAAGACCTTGTTTACACTTGGTCTTAAAATGTGAAGTGAGATCTGATCACAAGTGGTCACTGAAGAAGCATGTGGAGACACATTCTAATGTCAGGTGTTTCTCTGACATACCTTTAGCTGTCCACCTGTGATTGGATCAACCAAGATGCCAGGTCTGAACAGTGGCTAAATCATTCTACAGTTTAAGCTTATTGCTTTTAAGCTTGCTACTAAAAATTAAATATAATTAATTGGAAAATCAATGGCATAAATTACCTGTGTCAGTCGATGGGTTTCTCTGGCTTGAAGAAGAAATGCAGTTGCATGTTTAGAAAGGTCAACATTCATGCGACCCTCTCCATCTTCTTGAAATCCACTCTGAAAGAGATTAACAACAAACATATCTATTAAAACAGGGAAAATATTGGCATTTGTAGGTATCACCACCAGACAATCTGACAACTACCTGGGTAAGCTAGCTCGCTAGATTTTTTTTTTTCTTCCTATAAAATGGTACAAGATGGGTGTATTTTTACTGATTGGTGTCTATTTTGAGTATGTAAAATAAATACAAAAACAATAACTAATAAAAACAAAACAGTACTACAAAAAAAACAATAACTTTGACAGCAAAAATCTGTACTTCATGAGTAAGATTGAGACACATACTAAATTGTATCCATTCACTTGCTCTCTTGCCAATAAATTAACATTACTAAAGGCCTTGGAACTGAACTTATATTCCAATAAGCTATACGGAGACAACTTCCTGTCACACACTGTCATGAAGACATGTCTCACCTGCCAGTTACAATTTTGTGAATGATAAGCTAATAATACACATAATACATCCTCTATGCTTGATTCAAACTGTTGAAGGATAACCTGTAATTTTTAATTTGTTGTTTACATGACTAACATTAACGTTACTGATTTTTTTCAATGAAGTCTAGTAACTGAATTACATAACAAACAATTTAACTAAACAAATTAAACTAATAATCAAATAAGTTAGTTAATTTACCAATTACTGCATATAAAATTAAGCATTAGACATTAGATCATAAGTGGACAATCTGTGGGGCGGTAGGCTGCGTTTGACAACATAAATGTAACCACTAAAGGGTTAGTTCACCCAAAAATGAAAATTGTGTTATTTATTACTTACCCTCATGTCGTTCGACACCCGTAAGACCTTTGTTCATCTTCGGAACACAAATTAAGATATTTCTGTTGAAATCCGATGGCTCAGAAAGGCCTCCATTGACACCAATGTCATTTCCTGTCTCAAGACCCATAAAAGGTACTAAAGACGTCGTTACAAAGTCCATCTCACTACAGTGGTTCTACAATAATTTTATGAAGCGACGAGAATAGTTTTTGTGCGCAAAAAAAAACTAAATAACGACTTGTATAGAGATGGCCGATTTCAAAACACTGCTTCAGGAAGCTTCGAAGCGTTATTAATCAGTGTATAGATTCATGATTCAGATTGCGTGTCAAACTGCCAACGGCTGAAATTACGTGACTTTGGCGATCTGAATCATGAGTCGATACACTGATTAATAATGCTTCGAAGCTTCAGGAAGCAGTGTTTTGAAATCGGCCATCACTATATAAGTCGTTATTTAGTTTTTTTTTTTGCGCACAAAAACTATTCTCGTCGCTTCATAAAATTATTGTAGAACCACTGTAGTGAGATGGACTTTGTAACGACGTCTTTAGTACCTTTTATGGGTCTTGAGACAGGAAATGACATTGGTGTCAATGGAGGCCTTTCTGAGCCATCGGATTTCAACAGAAATATCTTAATTTGTGTTCCGAAGATGAACAAAGGTCTTACGTGTGTCGAACGACATGAGGGTAAGTAATTAATGACAGAATTTTCATTTTTGGGTGAACTAACCCTTTAAGTTAACTAGCCGATTTAAATCTCAGTAGGCTAACGTAGTTGTATTTGCTTTACTGGTTCATTAACTTACTCGTTACTGACAAAAATAGTGGAATTACAGTAACGCATTACTTTCAACACTGCTATTACTTTATCTTAAAATTACAACCTGAGCCTGTCATTGACAAAAACAAACATGTTTAGTGAACTTAATAAATGTAAAATATTAGCTTGTGTAACGGTTTTCTCGCTGGAATGACGATGCTTGAGCCCTCCGCTTCAGCCACAGGGCTTGCATTAGTATGGTCGTTCGCGGCTGCCCTTTGTGCTCCAGGTAAACCGTGGCGAGTCGGCCCTTCCTCCTCAGCCGCTTCAACTTGGAGAAGATGATGCGTGTGTGTCCGCTTCACGTGATAGTAGAAGGAGTTATACACCCTGTACTCATTTGGACAGCCATAAATCCCGCACACGACGGGAAAGTCAGGGCTGCGACTGTGCATGATGTTAATGTGACTTAAAAGTTGTTTCAGAGTCAATGCCACAAATATGTAGCATATGAAGCAACGCCAAATCATGTTGGAAGCAAAGATGTCACAGGCAAGAGGACGGTAAACTGGTCACAGGTCGGTAGAGGAAGACTGCCGTAAAAATCGTTACTGTGGTTACACCCGCCAGCTAGCTGCTGCAAATGAGAATGTGGGCGTAAACTAATGGTTTTTGAGACCGACTTGGATTTGAACTAGAAGGACAGCGGTTGTCGTTGCAGCCGAACAGAGACAGCGAGGCAAAGCTAACAGCATGGAAGAATTGGATGATGTCGCAGTGTCGATTTTAAGGGGTATGTATGAAAATATTCTTTATCATATATAAACCTACGAATGCAGAGGCCTAATTGAAGCAAAAAAAAAAGAAGCTAATTGCTTCCTGGCGCTGCTCCACAGTGACCCGCTACAGCAGCACTGTGGGCCTCAAACTTTCTCCCATTTGTCACATCACGCTCCTTCTTTCACCTGTTGTGTGAAGTGTTATGTGTGGTCGGTGAAGTGTAGGAACTGAATTGCGCTTTTGGGAATAATGTTGTATATTATGTTGTGTTCAGACCAAAAGCAGAATTTTAGACTCCCGTTACTCGCGCCATTTTGTTCCCGCTAAATTCATAAACTGTGAAGACTAGTCAACTATTGGCGACAAATAACAATTGTTGGTCACTAGAAAAATTCTATTTATTTAATCAAGCTCTAAATACGGCTCTTTGTGGATCCGATTTGCGTTAAAGGGCTGTTAATCTTCGTGGATGACCGTGAATTGGCGTTAGCCAGATTTAATGTATCTTCTCTGTATAATAATAATAATAAATTTATTTTTATAGCGCTTTTCTAGACACTCAAAGACGCTTTACAATTTTCATGTACATATTTAATATAATAAGCCAAGCTCAGTCTGTTGTTAATGAATGCTCTATTGCCACTAATGATCGGATTTAGGCCTAATGGGTGTGATTGATCTTTATGAGCTCTTTTGGAGCATGTTTTACATAACAGATGACGTTGTCAATGAACAAGTTCTTTGCCCGAGTATTGATTGAAACTGTCAGGCAGTGTTGTTGATCTGTATTGTTGAAAACTTTAAACAATTAAACAGAATTGTGATATATTCGGCATCATGTTATACGAGCAGAACTAAATTATGTTTTTGGGAAATATTAGATTCCTGACCACTTTTACAGTCTATAGGCCTTAGGTCTATAGAAAGATGCACTAAAGCACAGCTGTGGTGCGTAATTGAGATTCTAAAGCGCTCTTCTTTGGTCAGAACCAAGGAGAGCGATCGCGGATAGGTCCGTACTATGCACCGAAACTTTTAACAATGTGTAACCCCTTATAATTAGGGTGGTTAATGGACTCTTAATTTGAAGAGAAAATGTAGTGATGCTATTCTCCACTAGACGGCGCTCCTCCGAAATAAGCGAAATAATTGAGAAAGGAGCCATTTTACAAATAAGAGTGGAGATCTAGAAGATTGTTGATTCAGAGTGCAAATATTTTAAAAGGGAGCAATATAAAGTGTGAAGAAACTGTTTTAAGTTCTTTTCCAGTCGAATCCGGGGAGAGAAACATCTTTTTGTACTTTTATTTCGAGGAACTCCGGTGAGTGTTGTGTTCCTTCGTTATTGCTCTGTAATCAGTCATATGTGTTCAATTGATGGTTTACGGTAACTGATGATGAGAAAATATTGAAACATGCATGTTGAAAAAAAAAAAAAGAGATAAAGGATAGTTTGTCATAAAAAAAAAAAAACAATCGGAGTTCAATCATATGAGTTGTTAAAATCAACTGTGTCACATGTTGTTTGATGTGCATTAGTTCATGCAAACTAAGCAAATTCATGATAGTTTGATATTATTAATCAACTATATGGGAATATACTGTTAAGAAAGAGAATTTAGAGTATGTGATGACATGCATGTATGACATTCAGTTGTTTTATTTCGTTTTTATTTAGTCATATAATATATAATATGTCAGACATTGCTCTGTTTAATGTTGATTAAGTGGGTATATTCTCCCAGTATTTTCTTTGTAAGATAAGTTACGTTAATATGCAGTTGGAGGAAGAAAAGAGAGATTTGAAATCTCATGTGCTTTATATCTGTTGTTAATTCAGATGAAGTGAATGAGTGATAAGTTTTCTGCATTATGCAGGTTGTTTTTCTTCTTCTCTTGTTTCCTGTTGATGTGTGCTTCTTCGATCGTGGATGAGTGAACGGCGAGCCTACAGTGCCTAGTTGATGTCGCAACACATCTTTCTTTGCAGCACGTTCAGCATCCTTATCCTGTCATCAATTCCTGGATACAGATAAGAGAATACAACACACCATACACTTTGGATACCTTGAGTGAAACTGAGTTTAAAACTACCCGGGTAGTAAATCTTTCTTCTGTCACGTGACTACTTCTACTTTTTTTTTTTTCCCTTTTCTTTTTTTTTTCTTCTATTTTTTTTCTTCGAATTTTTTCTTCCTGGAAGAATCTGACTTTATCAAAAAAAAAAAAAAAAAAAAGACTCTGAACAGTGTTTGGGGAAACCTTTCTTTTATTGGTCATTCCAAACAGGCCTGATTGTATTTCCTTTTAGTTTTGTTGACTGTTTGCAAACTTTGAACTATTTTCAATTGATGGTACCAATACAGACAATTTTTCTTCTTTAACAAGTTGTAGTGAAATTGCTGTCTCAAATCCTCCTTACGAGCTTAGACGTTAACTATACTGTCACGCTACTGTGCCCATTCATCCTGATTAGTTCATTTAGAATATTAGAGTGATATAACGGGTTACAAATGCAACTAAATATTTAAAGAGCATCAAGCTATTCAAATCTCTATTATGTAAGCACAGATAATATAACAGTTTATTAGTCAGTCATTTTTATTAGGTTAAACAGTGATTTGATAACGTTTTTAATTTAAGGCCCACCCACAATTACTCTGGCCCATCTAAAACTGGAATCCTGGCACCGTGCCTGGTTAGCACTAGCTACCTAATTTGAATGAAGTGTCAACTTCTAATAGTCTCATGCAGTTTCATTTCTAGGGCCTTCCAATGTTTTCATAGCTGCAAACATCACAGAGACAATGATGAGCACCCTGTCTCGTGAAGACTTGCGGGATCTTTTCCCAGGCCCAGAGAACTTTATATGGAGAAAAGCGGTCTGGCGTGCCTGTCATGATGTGTCGGAGGAGGTCAGTTTCTCACTTAAGTGGCTTAAACTGACCACCTATTTAAAGGAACATGCTGACTTTTTGGGACTTTAGCTTATTCACTGTATCCCCCAGATATCCCCCAGAGTTAGATAAGTCCATACCCTTTTTATCTCCGTGCGTGCCGTAACTCTGTCTGACGCAACCACCGTTAGCCTAGCTTAGCAGAAAGACTGAAAGTAAATGGTTCCAGCTAGCATACTGCTCCCAATAAGTGACAAAATAACGCCAACATTTTCCTATTTACATGTTGTGATTTGTATAGTCACAGCGTGTACAAATAACAAGGTCACATGAGACACAGCCATCTTCTAACCGTATACAAACTGGGAACTCTATTCTCAGAATGCGAAGCACTGCTCTACTTCTGCGGAGTGATTTACTCGCAGCCCATGAGAAGCCCCGTGGTGAGGAGCAGAGAGTTCGCTCGGAGTGTTGCGCTAAACACTCCGCCCAGCAATGCTTCGCATTCTGAGAATATAGAGTTACGGAGTAGACAGAGTTACTGCATGGAGATGAAAAGGGTATGTATGGACTTATCTAACTCTGGGGGATACGGTGAATAAGCTAAAGTCCCAAAAAGTCGGCGTGTTCCTTTAAGTTGGCAGCAGCACATTGAGCTAACAGCACAGTGTTTTTGGAACAGGCATGGTAGTCTACATGTGTGTTCAATTCAGTTTAGATTAATTGATAGGTGTTCAGTTAGTTGATCTAAGCGATTTCACCCTAAAATGGAACATTGCTTATTTATACGTGTGCAGAGATGTCAATGCTATATTGCATTTTGTGTTGTCACAAAAAACAAAAATGTTGCTTTTTGCAGGAGTCTGGCCAAGAACACTCAAAATTATCAGGCAGTTCCTCCTTTAATGCATCACCCATGCGACAGACATCCACTCCTGTGAACGCAAGTACTCCAAAGTGCACAACCCCTGAAAAGGTTGTGAAGATATCCTTTCCAGAATATGTTTTGCACACCGACACAGAACTTGAGCAAGTCCGACAACAGTACTTTGAGTTGTCGAAGAGAGGCAAACAGCGCAACTGCCAGATGTCAAAGGAGCTCAGATGCCGGCTCATTCGAAACACCATGACCAGTATGATTTCAATCCTGAGGGCAAAGGGGGATAGAGATTCACACAGATATCCATCAAAGCCAGAAATTACCGCAATGGCAAAGAGAATAGTACTGTACTACCCCATGCTGCAGGACCAAGGCCACCATACATGGGTAAGTGAAATGCACCCAGTTGATGACTGTTTCATTTTGGACATTTTTAGTAGCAGTTTGAAAAATGTATTAAATGTCTTGTGCAGATCACTGTGTACTCACAGCTATACAAAAGATTGCAAAATGTGAGATCCCCCCAAAAAAGAACTCCAGATGGAAGACATTCAAAGAGGTGAGCTGATTATTTTCATCAAAGATTCATCTGTTAATCATTTTCAAGATTAATTTATCAGTTGTCAAGGTGATGTCCTCAAAAGTCTTGTTTGGTCCACAACCTAAAGATGTTAATTTAACTGTCATAGAGGACTAAAGAAGCTAGAAAATATTCACATTTGAGAAGCTTAAATCATATTTGGACATTCCAAAAAAAAACAAAGAAAAATGACTCAAATGATCAATCATGTCAGTCAATGTCCTGGGTGATCTGTCTCCCTCACTTCCCGTTTTTAATGAGTGCTCTTATTTTAGTGTTTGACTACAAACTAATTGCTTTGGATGTGTGTGGGGGATATTGCTATTTATTACTAAGCACTTTGTGTTACATTTTGTTTGTATGAAAAGTGCTATACAAATAAAGTCAGATGGATTGATTTAGTAGTTGACAACTAATTGATTAACTGATTAATCTTTGCAGCTCTACAAAGAGGCGCTGTCTTGAGCAGCCAACAGACATGGATGAAATGGATTCAAGTGACTCAACAATCATTCTAGATCAGTCCTCAGAAGGAAGTGGCAGCCCAGGCTCAGACCCTAAAGAAAGTGATTTAGAAGGTGAGTTTCAACTTTGCATAAACTAATAAACCCACTTTATTGGTCAAGATGACAGTCCTAACATGACTGAAGTAAAAGGCTTTAAAATGGACATCAGAGGATAGGTATTTACACTACACTTGTACTGTTTTATTACCAATTTATTAACATTATTGTAGAAATTGAGTTTTAACTGAAATTTGGTATTAATAAAAAGCTGGTATTGTATCATTGTATCAGGAACAGCTGATATAACCTATATATAACCTTTATATAACCTCTCCAGCATATCAAATAATGTTATGTATTTAAAATCCATGTGTCTCGTTAGTGGCATTTTGCTCTTTTTAATTGAATGTAATTTTTAGTACCAAAATACCAAAATGATCCTTAAAGTACATTATCCTATCAGAAATATGTCTGTGTTAAGTGTTGAAGGAAAAAGAAAATCCCAAAGCCTACCTGAAGAAGCAC
The DNA here is from genome assembly GCA_037950665.1 of Hypophthalmichthys nobilis. NCBI lineage: Eukaryota > Metazoa > Chordata > Actinopteri > Cypriniformes > Xenocyprididae > Hypophthalmichthys > Hypophthalmichthys nobilis. Next base: position 24,949,994 of record CM075489.1, read on the forward strand.
CCTCTGCCCTAGACTGTGTCTAGTGGGGGTGTGCGCATCTTTGTAGGGGTGTACTTGTGTGCCTACATGCAATTGTTTGTGATTGCATGACCATATGACTTTCAAGCAAATAGTTCTCATGTATTTATTATACAAAAAATGATTTGATTTTTTTAAAATGGTATTTAAATGGTTAAAGTTCCAAAAATGAATAGGTGTTTGGTAGTTATGATCAGGGCTTATATTTGTTAAAAGATTTAATTCCATGAAAGTTTAATCTAATATTAATGTATGATTTTTATGGCAGTTTTTTTACATATTTTTGTCATGCAACAACATGAGTTGAACTTTTCTTTAAACTGAAGCATTTTAATTATGTATTTTTGTGTCTTACAGCTAACAAGTCTGCAGATGTTGACAGTCCAGACACCAGTCCAGCAACCTTGGCCAAGCACTACAAGGCCCTACAAACTTTGTATAAAAGAAAAAATCCAAACCACCAGGATGTTTCTCATGTCTTGGATTTGGAATTTGTAGCCAGAAGAGCATTCATTGATTGAAATACCGTTCGCGAGGAGGACAGACATGAGAAGGTTCTAGAAGCATATCCTTGTTTCAAGGACATTGTACATGTAAGTCATTATTGACTGTGCATGATTAAAACCATGGTATCACACACAATGTTTAAAATACCAATTTCCTCTTAAATGATATTCAAATGTCTGTATTGGTATATTTGATATTTCATAGGTGATGGAGGAGCTTCAACGCATTTTGGATAAGGATAATACCAACTTCATCGATGAACTGAAGGGAAGATGGCATGACTTCTGCCAGAAGGTGCAGTTTTTTGGTGTATGGAAAAAGGTGCTGAAACCCCCAATGGGAATGGACAAAGGTAGGGAATGCTGTTTTGGTGTTATTAGTGAATAGGGTTTAGGGTGGACCTTCAGGCATGTTAATTGTCAAGTAGAGCTAGTGTTTTGTCGTCCTTCTTTTTATCTATGATGGCTATCCCATTATTTGCTGGATTTTTTTTTTTATTTTTATTTTTTTAAAGCATTGTGTCTGTTGTATACCTTTTGATCAGATTTGACCTTGTGCACTTTGTCCAAGTGCTTATGTAATAAATCTTTTCCTGTACAGCTGAACAGGCTCTTGAGATTCCAAAGAGGGTACGAGATGCGAGTGAGGCTCTGGTGCATGTCCTCGAGGTGAGCTGTGTAAAATGTTGCAGGATCGTTTTGACTGCAGTATCGGAAAAAAATTATAACTGAAGGTGCTGCCCCTGACGACTCCCAATGTATTTCCTATTCACATAATGTATGTTCTAAGCCTTCAAAGACACCTCAAACATTTGTTTTTAGAAAGAGGATTTTCACTGTGTAGATGTCTTGGTTGTGTCACAGTATGGTAGCAGATTTTATCACCCTAATGATAACCAAACAAGACTAGTCTAGCCTTGGTTTTTACTTCTTTTGGAAGGCTAGACGTGTGTAAGCAGTAAATGCATTGGGGATAGTTAAAAACAGCACTTTCAGATGGAGCTTTCTCAGTACTGTAACTTTTGTCAGAATTTTGCTTTGTGAAGTTATGTGTTTGTAAACAACCCTCTACCCTAGGTTCCAAATGACCAAAATGCATTATTCTGACAGAAGGATGTATGTGTTATGTGTTACAGGAAACAGAAGACCCCAATTCCTACTTAAAGAAACGACCTCTCTCCTGCCCAGTCCTGATTGTCGGTCCGTCCAACTGCCTCCTAGCGGTAGGAGATGTGGCAATAACCACCTTTCCAAAAGACAAGCTTACTGAGAGTGCTTTATACCTTATGGCCTACTATTATACCCTACACCTGACTTATCCAAAGTGTGTAGCCACTCTGCTTTCAGTCATACAGACGGAGGTCCTCTTAGACAAAATCCATGAGAGAGATCTCACATCGTCTTACAAGAAGAGCATGGCTGAGTGGAAAGCTTTTATTGGCCAATAAAAGCAGTGGTCATGTAGGATGGCACTTCCTCTCTCCCTCCAAGGGTACTAGTGTTCATTTCTTGGTCAGAATTTGGCTAAGTTAGCCCAGTGTTCATTTGGGGTGCACGACAGTATTAGCCAACATGCTGATATCCTGTGATGTTATGTTATATTTTGTGTTGTTTACACAATTCAGTGCAGATTCTGCTTAGTTTTAAGTTTATTTTAACTTTTCAGTTAATATTGAGTTTAATCAACTGATTGTCTGTTCAGCAGATGCAGTCACTAATTTAGGCGCATCTACTGTGAAAGAGTATTGACTAAGCAGTTAAGTTGGGATAAAAGTGAATATAGTGATATTGGTTATTGTCCTGTAGAGTTGTATGGTGCATCCTTAATGGTGATGTTACAATGGTGTATTGAGGGACTAGTTGTTTATGTAAGCCCAAAACCTTTCATTTGAATGTTACAATATTAAGCATTTGTATTAAGAATGAATGGTGGAGCAGTTTTGGTGTGCCTAGTGGTCAGATATTTGGACCTTACTCACATATTCTGTTATGTTTTCATATTGCAGTTCCATAAATACTGTGAACCAAAATGTTGAGAAAAATTAAGCTATTTCCCTGCAGTCCTCTGGGACTTTTTGCTGTTTAAATAAAATGTAAAAAGTTGTCTTATAAGTAGTAGTTAATGTCTTGAATCTAGGACAGTATTACTTTTGTAGAGCTTACAATAAGGTAAATACACTTGAGATGAGTAAATTGTGGCTTATTATGGCAAAAGAGCACTGCCTAATACGAGTCAGGAATGCTAACTTCAAGACATTTTGTCTCAAAATGCCAGTTTCTAATCTTTTTTCAAGTAGGTGATAGACTTAAATCTAGAACAGTGTAACAATTATAGAACTAAAAATTAGTTAAATACACTTGAAACAAACAGGATGACAAAAAAAAGATGCTACTTTTGAGGGGAAAATACTATTTTTGAGCATCACAAGCTTGTTATGAGACACAAAACATCACAATACTAGTAAAATATAGCTAAAAATGAGTTTTCCCAGCTAATTTCAAGATCACTCTTATCTTGTAAGGCTTAAATATAATGTCTTATTTCAAGAAATCTTACCAAGAGAATTTTCACTTGTTCCATTGGCAGATTTTTTTGCTTATTTTTGGAGTGGCCTTTTTCCAGTGTTCCCAGGTGAAAAAAAAAAAAAAAGTACATTTCTAAAATGTACTTAAAGTGCTCTATTCTCGCGCACTAATTTTGTACTTAGTGTACTAAAAATTCTTCTTTAGTGCTTCTTAAGATAATCTTAAGAACATCTAAGTGTACTCAACTGTGCTATTTTGAGACACCATGAAAAATGAACTAAAATGTACTTTTAATATACTATTTCTGTATTAAAAAAACGTATTTAGTTACCACTTTGGTGCTTTTTGAGAAGAAAGTTGATCATCAACAGGTGTCATTAATAAATGCACATGCGATTTTTTTTTTTTTTTTTTTTTTTTTTTTTTTTTTTTTAAAACTTCTCAATGTAATGCTGACATTTCCCAGTCTCTAAAGAAGATTTCCAATCCCTAAATCCTTTCAGAGCAAATTTTCTGTCAAACATTGAGGAACATCCAAAAACTCAGGGGAAACAATGTGGATCTGTATTCTAGCCACTTTTTCATACCAATTTTTATTGAAGCTCCTTTCCTTTGCTCTAATTAAATGTTGTGGATAACTTTCTAGTTCTGTCTTTAAATCCCCATCTTTCTTGGTATCAAAATATTCCTCTCTTCATTTCATAATTAATGGTGTATAGTATGTTACAATAAAATGCATTATACTGTTTTTTTCTTGTAGCGTGTTTTGGTGTAAAAACTGCAGAAAGTCTCCAAACCACCATAAAATCAAATCAAGATTTCTATAGCACATTTAAAAACAACACAAGTTGACCAAAATGCTTTACACTCTCAACATTACCACGGAAACAATCACAAATTAACAATACACGTATATCCCGGCCACTCTACTAGCCGTTATTTTTCATCAAAGGAGATGTAGGCATGTTATCCAAGCATTTATGGCAACCAAAGCCCCTTATGCTTGGGAGCGGCCACGTTTGAGGTGTTTCTGGGTGTTTCTCCCTGCTATTGTTACAAACAGAAGGGACAGGAACAACGGATGCAGGTAACAGGAGCTTTATTGAACACCAGAATGAGATAACAGAAGTGCAGGTGAGTAGCAAAGGAAAATGCAGGTGACTGGTAATGTAAATGGCTGAATACTGTCCTTGTTGTGTTGCAGGTGAAGCGGGTTGGAGACTGGTCAATGCTGGGAAGACATAGGAGAACTCACACGAGACGAGGAACAATGAAGGAGACATGGGAACACTCTGGAGACAGGTAAGTAGTTTTGAGGAGTCCGTAAGGTGAGCATGAAGGTAAGGACCAACAACTAACGAGACCGGACAGTGACTGTGTGAGTCCGTGGATCTTTTGTGCTGCTGGTGATGAGAGTGTTGATTGGAGTCAGGTGTGGGCGTTTAGTATTCGGGTGAGGGAGTGTGTTGTGATTGGGTGATGGTGGAGCCTGGCGTGTCTGTGACACCTATCTGCTTTGAGGTCTTGATAAATTCAAATTGTGGCATTTCTTTGTTGTTTAAAATCCATTTACATTTACATTTACATTTATTCATTTGGCAGACGCTTTTATCCAAAGCGACTTACAAGTGAGGAATACAGTAAGCGAGTCGTCATGACGAGGCAAATAGGGACAAGAAGTGCTCACAATACAAGTTTTAGGCAGTGCTCAGAGTATCATAAGCTACAATAGAGAGGGATGAAAGGAAGTAAAGGGATGGGTATAGAAATTTTTTTTTTTTTTTTTTTAGGATAAGTGCTCACGAAAGAGATGAGTTTTCAGCTGTCTTTTGAATATTGCCAGGGATTCTGCATTGCGGATGAAGGCAGGAAGATCATTCCACCAGCGAGGGACAGTGAACGAGAATGTCCTGGAGAGTGATTTCGTGCCTCTCTGTGATGGTACCACGAGCCTTCGCTCCTTTAATGAGCGTAGGCTTCTGGTCGGAGTGTAGACTCGTAAGAGTGAGTGGAAGTAGGAGGGTGCTGAGCCTGTGGTAGATCTGTAAGCAAGCGTCAACGCCTTGAATTTGATGCGAGCAGCAAGTGGTAGCCAGTGCAGAGAGATGAAGGTCTGACGTGGGCTCTTTTGGGCTTGTTAAAGACAAGACGTGTTGCAGCGTTCTGAATCATTTGAAGAGGCTTGATTGTGCATGATGGCAGTCCAGCCAGAAGAGCATTGCAGTAATGAAGCCTAGAAATGACCAGGGCCTGGACAAGGAGTTGTGTTGCATGTTCTGTTAGAAAAGGCCTGATTTTCCTGATGTTGTATAGTGCAAATCTGCATGACCGAGCTGTCTTTGGAATGTGGTCTTTGAAGGTCAGTTGGTCATCAAGGATTACTCCAAGATTTCTGGCCGAATTCGATGGGGTAATTGAGGATGTACCTAGCTGGATACTGAAATCATGATTTAGAGTCGAATTTGCAGGGAAGACGAGAAGCTCAGTCTTAGCCAGGTTGAGCTGCAGATGATGTTCTTTCATCCATGCCGAAATGTCCGCCAGACAGCTCGAGATTCGTGTAGCTACTGTGGGATCATCTGGTTGGAATGAAAGGAAGAGTTGTATGTCATCAGCATAGCAATGGTAGGAGAAACCATGTGCCTGGATGATGGGACCAAGTGATGTAGTGTAAATGGAGAAGAGGAGGGGTCCAAGAACTGAACCCCCGTGGTCAGTTGATGAGCTTTGGATACCTCCCCTCTCCAGGTAACCCTGAAAGACCTTCCTGTGAGATAGGATTCAAACCAGTGAAGTGGAGTACCTGTGATGCCCAGTGATGAGAGGGTGGACAGGAGGATCTGATCAAAGGCAGCAGATAGATCGAGCAGAATGAAAACTGATGATTTGGAATCAGCCTTTGCAATCCGTAAGGATTCAGTGACTGACAGTAGTGCAGTCTTGGTTGAGTGGCCACTCTTGAAACCAGATTGATTGACATCCAATTGATTGCTCTGTGAGAGGAAAGATGACACCTGGTTGAAAACAACTCGTTCAAGTGTTTTTGCTATGAATGGTAGGAGAGAAACAGGTCTGTAGCTGTCTACAAGTGACGTGGTTAATGTGGGTTTTTTAAGCAGTTTAAACAGCTTGAATGTGTTAGGGAAAGTGCCAGTGTGGAGAGATGTGTTGATAATGTGTGTAAGTGCTGGTACAATTGTAGGAGTGATGGCTTGTAGAAGGTGTGAGGGGATGGGATCAAGAGGGCAGGTGGTGGGATGGCTGGAGAGAAGGAGTTTGGATACTTCTGTCTCCGTGAGGGGAGAGAACGAAGAGAGGTGTGTGGCTGTGTATGTCGATGGTCTGAGTTCCTGTGTGTGTGGAGCGGAGAACTGACTGCTGATGGTAGTGGTTTTGTTAGTGAAAAAATTAGCAAAGTTATCAGCAGTTAGGGAGGAGGTGGGTGGTGGTGGAGGAGGGGGACAGAGGAGAGAGTTGAATGTTTTGAAAAGTGTGCATGTGTTTGAAGCGCTGTTGATTTTGTTGTGGAAATAGGAAGATTTAGCAGCATGAATTTCAGCCGAAAAGGATGAGAGCAGGGATTGATAGCTACCTAGGTTAGATTGGTCATTTGATTTGTGCCATTTCCTCTCTGCAGCCCTGAGTTTGGTCCGGTGTTCACGAAGAACATCAGATAACCAGGGATTAGAGGGAGTAGCACGTGCAGGCCTGGATGACAGAGGACAAATGCTATCTAGAGATGAAGTTAAGGTGGAACATAAAGTGTCAGTTGCTGTATTCACATCCAGAGATGAGAACTGTGTGGGTGAGGGAAGGGAGGATGATACAGCAGAGGAAAGATGAGAAGAAGAAAGAGAGCGCAGGTTTTGTCTAAAGGTAACTGGTAGAGGGGTTGGTGGTGAACAAATAGGGAGTTGTAGACTAAAAGTGATGAAGAAATGATCGGAAATGTGCAGAGGATCCAGTAGTCCCGTAATACTTTTGTCTTTTATGAGTTTAATGAAGAACTCTCGTCCAAACATACCGCGCCTTCTTTAAAGAATGATCGACTTTTACATACGGCAGGTTACCTGTAAATGTAGAAAAATGGTTTCCGTCGCAGTTTTGCGAAATATTCCTTTTTCGAATTGCCTTAAAAAAACAAACAAAAAAACACCTCATACAATGTGAAATTGATGTTTTTCCATTGGGCGTATTTTTAATTCACAATTGGCTAGTGATATGCCACATTATGTTTTTGAAAGATTAATCCCAGTGGGAGCATATATAAGGAAAACAAGACGGGGCCACGACATGAACCCTGAGGAACTCCTGACAAGACAGGCTGTGTAACGAGGCGCCAGACTCGGTGGGATCCATGTGCAGCTTTATTAAACAATCGTAGTCGTACAGGCAGGGATCAAATACCAGCAAGAGCAATATCAAAGACCAAACGTAATCAGAAACAGGGACAGGCAAAAGGTCAGAGCAGGCGGCAGACAAGGCAGAATAATCCAGGAAACAGTCAGATAAATCACAAGGCAGGCAGCAGGCAAAACACGGAGGTATAAGGCAGTCCAAGGTCATACACAGAATCACAATAAACAGGGAAAAATGCTCTGTAATGTTAGCCAGGGCAAAACAAGACTTTGCACAGGATGAGTGTGTGCGCCGGCTTAAATAGTCCGGGTTATTGGGATCAGGTGCGTGGGTAATCAGCCCAGGTACGGGGTTATGGGAAATGTAGTCCAGGACAGGTTAGTTCTCCGGTGAGAGAGCCCTCTGGTGGCGATCGGAGAGAGCCACAGAGGCCAAGTTCGTGACAGGCTGAGTGGATGATATAGAATTCCCTAGTTCCACAGCAAAAAAAAATTCATGTAAGTAGTAGAGCTGAACAATTTTGGAAAATAATCAAATTGCGATTATTTTTACCAATATTGCGATTGCGATTTAATATGCGATTATTTTTTTTTTTAAGCTCTTTATCGTCTATATTATTCAACAAAGACAAGCAATAAATCATTGTAGGGGTGGGAATCTTTAGGCACCTCATGGTTCGATTCCGATTCTGGAAATCACAGTCCGATTCCAAAACGATTCTTGATCTTTTTTTTTCTTATTTTCTTATTAATAAAACGTTTTTTATTATTTAATTACTTATGTAATTATAAGTACTTTTTAAAATATTTACATATTAAAACTATTTAATTAAAATACCATTGAAATAAACCAATATAAGACAGGGCTTAGATTAAGCCAGGATTATGCCGTAGTTTAATTAGGACATCCAAGTAGCTTTTATAAACGTGCCTTAGAAAAAAAAAAACATTACTGGTGTGGTTCTTGAGACAAAACAATGGCACTGATATATTTTAAGATTTGTCAGTGCAAATTGCTTTTAGTTAAGACAGCTTAAACATTTATTTTAGTCTGGGACTAACCTAAGCCTTGTCTGTGAAACTGGGGGAAAGCTAGTAAATAATAAAGAGGGAAAAGAAGAAAGAAATAAAAACATATTACAAGCAATAAACAAAGAGTGCTTTCAGTATTTAAGAGTATCTGAACATTTTCCTTTCAAGAGCTGTGAGTGATTTTTCTCTTTCTCCGCTTTATGTTGTTGATTATTATGATGAGATCATAGAGAGCGGTAGATCTAATAAGCTGCATTCAAAATAATGCACAGTTCTCATTTGAAATATAAGATGTGGTAATACAAAAGACTTTCAATGAATTTTAAGGTCTGCCAATTCATGTGTGAAAATTATTCTTCATGCTCCTTCACAACCTGATGAATCTCGACATGGTCATCCTGGAAAATGGCCATGATGTGTCTTCCTACATGGTTTTTTAAGAAATAAAATGCTACACACTCCATCAATTAGGGTTAGAAGAATATATAACAATAATAATCACTGCAATAATAATCCGTCCCTTTTCTCTTGCATAACTTTTGTTTTTGTTTTCTTTCTGCACGTGGCGGTCGCTCTCAGCTGATCGCGAAATGCAATCAGCGTGGCCGCTTGCGCTATATCGCAGCTGTTTGTTATTTTCTTCCTGATTTCTCCGCTATTTAATCTCCTGTTTTCTTTCCTTTCTTTGCCAGTGTGTTTTGTTTACCATACGATTCACATGTACCTTTTTGTTGTTAACCAGTTTTCAGTCTTGTCGTTTGGTGTCTCTCTTTGTTATCTGCCCAGTTGTTCCGTTGGATCCTCGGATGGTCTGAAATCCTTGATCAACGGATTTCCCAGTCGCGACTTCACGCATCTAAAGTGACTTATTCTTCAGGAATTTTCTCTTGTTGTGGCGGTCGGTCTGGACTGATCTTAATCAACCGCTACTTGACAGTTATCATTTACTGGGATTAATTCTATGTTCGTCTGCTGTTCGCCTGGACTTTGACCTCTTGCCTGTTTGATTCTCCTTCTTGCATTTCCTGTGGATTAGTTGCTTTGTGGACTGATTATCTGGTTTCTGACGATCGCCTGGACTGTGACTATCCCCTGCTCTATTGAGTTGAGTCTGGCCCTGAGCTTTGTGCTCATTGTCAGTTATTTGAACTTAATTAATAAAGTTCATTGAGTACATCTCTGCTTTTGGGTCCTTTATCACCGGAATCCTGACATCCAGTCATTGACTCTTTAAGCATTTCATTTCAAACAACAACTTTTTTTTAGTAGTTTTTAGTAGTTTTAGTAGTACAGATCACATGATCATTTCTCCAGCAGTCTGCATTCCACCAACATTCCATTAGAATGTTGAACAGTGCTAATTAATTATTCATGACACTCTGTGGTGATGTCACAGCCAGCACACTATAAATGATGCTGCAGGAGTCCTTGAGCCCACATTTTTCTGCAGTAGTGATATAAGAGCAAACTTCTACTCTACTCAGTGTTTGATGATAGATTACAATGGCTTGTAATACTAGAGTTCAATCAGAGCATCACAGAGAACTGGCCTTTACAGCCCGTTTAGCTGCAAAACTTGCTGTACCACAGCTGGAGGACATCACTTTTCAATCAGTCATCTGCAACTTCATGTGGAATCTGACTGAGCAGTATGTCTGTTTTTTTTATTAGTAAAATTCTCTTGTATTCTAGTGATAAAACTTATTTAAAAAAAAAAAATGTGTAATTATGTTAATATTAGACTTTTTAGTTACACTTTATTTTGATGGATTTTTGGGGCCCTGGAGAAGTTTTGACAAGCCCTGACATTTGTGCTTTTTTCAGTTATTCATAAACATATTAATGGAAAAGGTGTCATTACACTGTATTCAGCACGAACTAAGCTACCATAATATGGGAGCAACATGTATGTACATGTTTGTATTTTTGAAGGAATAACGTTTATGCGTGGTTATTGAAAAAACAAAAAACTTAAGTCACTGAAATAAGGCCACAAAATAAATACAAAATGTGTTCACAAGACTTCTGGGTATTGGAGGTGGTAGACTAGAGTTTTTGCTTCAAAATGATGTAAAAATTATCCTGCCTACTCGTTCATATAAAACAATATATTGATTTAAATTTTGTAAGACACTTTTTGTCAAGAAACAGTATGCATGGAGGCGTGAATCTTCATGAATAATGCTGTGATTCACACCTGAGAAGACAATGACCCGCATAATGAGCCCTTTCAGTCAAGTAGGCTATGTGAAAAAACCCTCTGTGATCATGCTGATAACAGAAATACGTTAATATAATGTCCACTCTTAACAAAAAAACATTTTTGTGATCTCATGCATGCACGTGTTATTGCACATCATGTAAAGAAAATTTTGTATAGGCCTATGTTAAATTACAGTACCAGTTAAAAGATTGGACGCATTACTAATGTTTTTAAAAGAAGTCTCCAGTCTCAAACCAAATAATGGTTTTCTATTTTAATATACTTTAAAATTGTTACGTATTGCTGGTAGATCAAACACACGACGAGGAAGAGTAGAGTAAGATAAGTCTTTACTTGATAATCCACAGGGAGAAACACAGAATCCAGAAAGAACATATACCAACACATCACTATGTACAAACGAGACCCGACAAAGACACACTGACAGAACTGAACTGATATACACACACTAATGAACTCAAATTATAAACAGCTGTGGTGATGATGATTAACGTCCATGGAAACAGATTGTGGCGGGAACAAAGGAACACGTGACAAATGAAAACAAACAAACTGAAAGTCCATGTAAACGTGACAAAAATATAATGTATTTCTGTGATGCAAAGCGTCTGAACATTCATGTTACCTCTATGGCATTTCATATAGGCTATTATATTTGTTATATTATATAGCCTAAATATTAATGTGCAGTTGACAAACTATACATTATTAAAAAGATCTAAGATTCAAGCTTCACATTTTGACCTCTGTTTTACTCTTATAGTGACCATAATTTGTTACTAGCCTATGCATCAGGAGTTATGAATATGAAAAACGGAGCCATTACCTTTGACAAAACAACATCCATCAGGGCTCTTAGCTTAAAAGCACGCACATTTGGAGAAATATTGATGGATTCTCATATGTCAATTTTCTATACAGAGGAGTAATATTTATTAAATATTTATTGTCATCACTATGAGCACTGGATACTGTGTTTTCAATTCATACTTGCAGCGGAGGGCGCTCTGTGCACATTTAGTCCACAAATGACTCGTTAGAAGAACAGGCATACCATGTGACATTCCAGGAACTAACAGAGGCTTCCAGAGATCGCTAACCATGGCTATAACATGCAGGTAGACACTTTTGAAGATAATACATATACGATTGCAACGATGTATATATGTATTGCCTCATAATTTGCGTCTGAATAGCGCTCGCTCCGTGGGCGTGGCCGAATTAGTGGATAATGAGCTGACTCACGGACATCTGACATGTCTCTCTTTTCATTCAGATTACATAAATTGTGAATTGAGACGTTAATTATTATTATAACAATATTATCATTGTGATAAAACATGCTAACATCATGCTAATTCATGTTAGAAACACCTGCAACATGCTAAATCATGTTAAATGCTAGCAACTTGCTAACAATGTGTTAAAATATGCAGTTTGCTAAAACAAGTTAACATTTTTTATAATGTTCACAATATTTTATTGACCAAGTAATAAAATCTTAAAACTTAAAGCTTTTCAAAAATATTTCAAAGTTTGTCATCAAACTTGTATTATATTATATTAACAATTGTCTGTTTTTCAGGGAGTTGGAAGTGATACAGACGGCATTGAGCTACTGGGTAAGTCTACTTTTCTATATTAATACACTATAAAAATCTAAGTCCATGTTTTTGAGCAAAGCAAACGATATGTAGGTTTTAAAACACCCTAAGTGTAGGTAGCATAAACTTGATGTGATAAAAATCAACTCGCATCATTAGGACTAAAACTCATTTTGCTTTTTTCCACACAGTTCTCCAGACAGCAAATCTATCAAATACTGACTTCCATTGCAACGTCAGCCACCACAACTGCAACTGATTTAATGCCAAAACTATCTAGGATAGTGGGCATGAATCCATCTGCAGTTGTGAACTCAAACAGGCCATTAACATCCTCATCCATTGAGAATATTCAGCAGGACACATCAGCAAGTCCAGCGATCCTGAAGATGGAACAGCTTCCATATGTGTATCCACTTGAATCCCTTTTTGGGATCACGGTGGATGGTCTCCTCAGCAGCGCTGAATGCGATTTCAGCGACTCTCTGGGTGAAGACGATCCGCGTTCCTCTGAACTCACTGGCATTGTGGTGGAGGAAGTTTGTCATCGGGTGAATATGGTGATGCGCAACAACATGCTGAAGATCAACGCAGCCTCTTCACCATGCTTTGTTTAATTCCGTCCGGATGATTCCTGCGCTAATATTGGGGAATTACTGATTAGTGAGGTCATCCGAAAGCTGAGTGTTTTGCATTGCCACATCGCCCGCACAGTGGCCACAACAGCCACTGTGCACGGTCCTTGTGGCAATAAAGGGCAAACTCCTGTGCGCTCTCAGAGTGAGCCATACTGTGGAGACCACAGGCAATGTGATTGACTATATTGTGGAAGATGTCATTCGGGCATGGTCAAAGAATCCTACTGCAGCGTCCAGAACATGGGAAACTGGGTCTGTCCCAGTTCTGCGGCCAACTTTTAAATCATCTGAGGGTGAACTGTCACTTGTCCTGCTGGAGTCAGATCAACCCTCAAGCAGTGACAGGCCAAAGACCACCACCTTATTTGACTCACTGATGACTGCTCTATATATGTCGAAGTGCAGTGGTCACATCAGCCAGCAGGACAACAGTTACACAGCCTCAGAACGTCTGCATCAAAGGCTCGCAGATTTAATGAACTGCGTCCTACGAAGTGAGATGCCTCAGGCAGAGAATGTCTCAGAGGAGGTCAGAATGACAGCTAAAGATTTTCTCCATTACTTCTGCAACACCTTTTTGCGTCCTCCAGATTCCCCCATCCTGCAACACTCCCTGAAAATACTCCAGTGATGCCCTTCATCATCAAAGAAGAGGATTTTGGTCTGACAGTGGTGGATCATCTGACAGAGTTGGTGGTCAGTCAAGTTTTTGACTTGCTGGCAAAGAAATTTCCACTGATTGAACAGTTAGCAACACCGATTGAAGTGCACAGTCAGGCTGTGTCAGCACAGGAGGATCTACCAAAACTGACCTTCAGAAATAAGTTAAAGATGATGAAGTCGAACATTCTTAACCCCTACGGGTCGGCGGTCGCGCCGGCGATACCACCTCGCTTTTTTTCTTATCAGTGTGAAAGAGACTCAAAATATTCATGCGAATTTGATCACACATACCAGTGTTATACATCATTCTAAAGTGTTGTGTGCACTTTTATTTGTGTACACTCACAAAAAAATGAAAACGTTGTGCTTTTCGCAAAATAAAGAAAACAAACATGATGTGCGATCTGATGTCTCCCTCTCAGTGCAGTAAATTCTGAAATGTGTTTTAAAATGAACTGAAACTCAGCAAATACTTGCCGGACAGACATGAGAGACATATCTACATAATGCTTAGAATGTCTACTTTTAAATGAAGTAAGTCAAATCAAAAACAAATATTCTCAGTTTATGCAATTCGTTAGAAACCAAGGAGAGGTTCCTTCTTTTGCTTCTCACTTCATTATCTGTAATGAGCTGAGACCGCCACACCCCTGCGCCATTCACATGGTAAATAGTTTAGGTGAACTGTCTGCATCGCACACGCCCCTTGGTCAATGCCATGAAAACATCAGATTCACTGAACGTTCATCAGCGTTATGAGGATGGCACGGTACTCCGGTAAAGAGGCCCTTCAGATGATTCTGGACAGTGAGAAGAATTCACCTTTTCCTCTGAGGAAGATTGAGATGATGAACGGTTGCATTTCAAACAGCGAACTGACCACCGACGAGGATATAAGTTCGGGGTAAGTTGTTTAGTGTTATATATAACTCTTTCTATGATAATATAAAACTCATATGGATTTTTATACTATATTTTGCCTAGTTTTGGCTTGCTTTTTGTCAGCTTATGGAAATATTGCCTTACAATCTCCCTTACAAATATTTAAACTTATTTGTATTTCACTTAATTTTGGTTAGCTTATGACACTGCAGCTAAAATACTGCCTCGTGCCTAATGTAGCTTGTTTGCGAATATCTGTTGGTGTAAGGTAATATGATGTGATTCAGAGCAAGTATATTTTAGCCTACGGTAAAATAATGTGATAATGTCTAAACACTATTTCTTTGGATTGGCCTATGAATCTAGCCTATGTGCTTGCGCTAAAATATGGCCTTATGCCTAATATACAGATGTTTGTGAATACAGATATAAATGTTTGAAATGCACTAAATATGTGCAGTTTATAAGGCCCATCAACAGATACTCGCGGTCTTCGGCCGTCTATGGCCCATTGTCAGCATATATACATACATTGTGCATCCATACCCACTAATTGCCCATCAGTTTACTTTGGACAACGTATGCTAACAGTATTTTATTTGTTTAGGAATGTGGCTGCATCATGCTCGCCTTCACCAGCACCACACACAGGTGTCGTTCAGTTCTCAGTGTGATCGAGAATCATACTGAGTAAGTGCACAGACGTAATATTTTACAGATGTAATAGTGTTTACGTCATCATAATACAAAAGTATATGTTCTTGTACGAAAACTGCTGTCTTTGTTATGCATGGCCATTATTGATTAATAATGATAATAATTTCTATGATTGTGATATCAACATAAGTAAGTTCACAGTAATATTTTACAGACATAACTGATTCACAGTATATTACTGTAATTGTGCACAGTAATATTTTACAAATGTAAACATTCATTGTGTCCATGTCCACTAATTGCCCATCAGTTTACTTTGGACAATGTGTGCTAACATTTTTTTGTGTGTGTTTACCTCGTTATAATACAAAAGTATGTTCTTGTATGACATAACAATAACTGCTGTCTTTGTTATGCATGGCCATGGTGATCGTGTTATCAGCATGCTCACGTTTTTTTTTTGTTTGTTTGTTTGTTTTTTTTACAGATGTGACAATGAACACCTGTTCCAAAGAGATCCCAAGAGATACAACAAATACATGGGGAGAGCTGACCTGTCCGATCAGCTGATACAGTACTACACAACACAGCACAAAACCATGAAGTGGTACAGAAAGATTTTTTCTGCACTTCTTGGACTTGTTTCCACCAACTCTTTCATTTTGCACAAAGAGCTACATGGTAACATGTCCCATAAAGACTTTATGGAGCAACAGAAATTATTCTAATATGCTGATTTGATACTCCGTTATTATCAGTGTTGGAAACAATTATAATGGTATATCACTGACTGGAAGCAGGAATTTTTTCTCCAGTGCAAAGAAACAACAAACAGCTAAGTGATGTTCACTTATATCTTGGAGCAGGATTTATTTCCAGGTAAAACTGTAAGAGAGAGATAATAGGGGGGCTACTATGTCAAAATGATTGATGATGACAGGTCAAGAGGTCAAATAAATCAAATTTATCGTGCGGTGTATGGTTATCCCCTTGGGGTTGGATTTGCAGAATGATTGATATTGAACTGTCACGTTGTATTTAAATAGTTGTTATTTGAACTGTCTATAACCCGACTGATCTGTTGACCACATGTGAGAAAAATAGATCATTTATAATCAGGAAGAGCATAATATGACAAACAATAACCATCCTTATTAGTGCAGAGCTAGACAGTCACTCTCACTCACTCACACACACACACACACACACACACACACACATACACACACATACACAGAGCCATCCCACCCCCCATGCACAAACAGTCTCAGATTTCACACCTCTGACTGTAAGAAGAGTAAAATCAATGATCTATAAAATGGTTTAAAAATAAACTACGTTATCACAAGTGAAATAAAACAATGCAAAAGATTTTCCCTAAATGAGTGTATAAAACCCTCATACATTTTTCTCGTGGACAAAGGAGACAAAATGAGTTCCACTGAGTCAAGGAAATTGTTTAAAATAATAAAAAACATGCTTAAAGTTTAAAAAGTTGGAATATCTCAAAACACAGTTCTCTCAGCTCTTCTCACAACTTGCTGAAACTGGTTCAGAGAAGAGGGATGAGGAAAAATTTTCCAACACGTGTGTATTTTAATAGTTACAAATATTTCAACCATGAACTTTTATAACTTAAATCATTATTGAGATCCAATCAGTGTTTGATTATCTATGACGCAAGTGATTATGCTTAAATGTAACTCAAAGTATGAGTTTATTCAACGGTCTGATCATTAATCTACATATAGCTTAGCTCTACATTTTAATGATACAAACATCTAGTTTACATAAATGAGAATGGATATTATATATTTAATATTCTATTAAAATAAACTAGTTTAAACAGTTTAATCAACCGTCAATGCGTTTGATCAGATATCACACACATAAAGAAAATCTCAGAGAGAGAACATTCATGGTTATTTACCTAAGAATATCCGATTTCCACGGCATACCTTTCTGCACTGTTTTTAAATAATAAATTATCCACGCAAAAACAAGGTTGTCACTGCTTTACTCCGGTCATAAATAAAAACCGGGGTTTTGTCAATATACTGTTTTCAGTAGGAAAAAACACGTTTTCACCCGCGTAAAAGGATACAATTATCCCCTGGGGAGAAATTTCACAAATGAAACTGTTTTTTTGACAAGCATATATGATCAGCAGAACAGAAGATGTTCTCTGTCACACAAGAGCGGAACTCAGAGGACATCTAGCGGTCACTGATTGAAATTGTATCGTGAAAAAAATGAAAATTAATGAACAAAAAAGATTAAAACGGATAACAAATGTGTAATAAACAAATATATTAATAAAACAACTATTTTTAAACATTGCCAGTGAAAAGATATTTTACAGTTAAACAATCATTTCACAATTATGACTGAATCATATAATGTGATATTTCTTCTCTTTAAACGGTTGAAATTAAGAAATAATATATGAATAAGAAAATATTTTTATTTAAAAAGATTATATTCTTCTATTTTAAAACGTATACTCTATTGAATAATCAAAAATAATATTCATAATCTAAAAATAATGTAAATAAATGATCGTACTTTTATATTTTATTCCCTTCTCGGTTCAAAACATATTTTTATCACATGGAATGTTTTTTCCCTTAAAACGTGTGATTATTTCAATGAAATTTCTAATAAATGTAAGTAGAAATTCGAGAATCATCAGAGGGCGGGGTGAAAAAGTCCAGGAGATAAAAACACCATGAGAGGGTCGTCTCATCACAAAGTTTTTTTCGACTCTTCGAAACTTCATACCATCTTAAGCTGATTTTTCCTGTCCTCGCCATGGCCCAGAAACAAAGTAAGTTAAACTCTATCTTTTAAAAATACTTGTCGAGATAAAATGTTTTGCTATCTATTTTGAATGCCTTGTAGACAATGTTTTATAGATTTTTTAAGTATGAGATTGTTATATTAACTAATTGAACATATTATTATTTTTAGAAAGTATAAGATTGTTATATCAACTAATTGAACATATTTTTTTAGAAAGCATTTTTCACCTAACAAGCTTTCCGTTTTAGTCACAAACGCTTTGGAATTGATTGCGTTTCAAGAATTAGATCGAATCAGTAAGTCTTCTCAGCCAATGTTTTTTCAAAAATTAAATGTCTATTTTTCGTATTAAATATTTATGATTTTTGTACGTCTGTGTTTTTTCATAAAATAGCCGCTGACCAACTCAGAATCCAGAATTCGGATGCTGTCTCCAATCCTACTCAAGGTGATTTTTACCTTGAAAAAATTTTAGGTTTATCTGGGGGCGCGAACCCACACTTTCTGAAACCGAAGACGAACGTGCTAACAACAGCGCTATCTACCATGTCTGAAAGACGTCTATATCTTTCTTTCGAGTTTTTCACAGATCGAATGTTCTACATGTGTCTTTCGTGTTTTCACAGATATATTGTTAATGTGACAGGAAAACGTGGAATAAACTAACGAAAAAAAAACTTGTTTTTTCTTTGTTTAGACATCCAACAGTTTTTGACTCAGCCGGGTTTTGTCGATTTAACCCAATCTTCTGAATTGACTGGAGAAGATTCTTCAATTGATCAGGTTGCAACGTCAGAGACCACCACCAGTGATCGCTATGATGATTCTGAACTTCCGTCAGGACAACGTGTGATTCCGGTCGATGGTATTAGACAGAGAATTAACAGAGAGTCGGTTGAAGGTATGTCTTATTTTTTTTTTCACTATCTGGATATTTTTGATAGATTTAGTTAAATGATTTGTCTCAATTTAACAAATTATTTTAGTTTCTAAATTTAAGTTATTTTATCTCAATTTAACAAATTATTTTAGTTTCTAATTTTAAATGTTTTTCATTATGTGATATTTTATCTTAATTTATTTTTATCATAATTTAATTTTTAAAATTGTTATTTCTTATTGCTATATTTTACCTTAGTTATTTTAGATTATAATTAAAATGTTTTTAGTTTAAAATGATCACAATTTCACTTCAGTATGCTTATATTATTCTTTATATATTTTACAGACACCAACTTAAACGATGTAACCAGATAGACATCTACACAGCTGAACGCTTGGGAGCAATCGTCTTGGAGCAGTGATTGTGAAGTGCCCCCGAGAGGTCGTCAGACACCGTTTGCTTTTCAGGAAGAAGCGATAGATTCTGTGAATAATGGTCAAGGTTGTATTGAAAACTTATTTGCGGATATGATAAATCGTCTTAGTAGTCAACGTGAAGAAATTCTCACCAAATTGCATCAACAGCATAATGAGATATGCAACAGACTAGCCATTTACGACACTTACTTCGATGAGATTCGCGATCGTCTGAATAGACAAGATGACAGAATTCGCGAGCTGATAGACACCTGTGCCCGCTCTTCCAGTGGAATGTTTGAAAATTTTGCAATCATTCACGATGCGTTACGTGAACACTTACGCGAGCGTCGTTTGATTGTGGATCTCCTCGGTGCTATACATCACCAATTATTTCGTAGATAGATGACATCCTGTTTAGCTTTGCTACATCTCTTACATAGCATGTTTTCATTATATTTTGAAAAAATGTATCCATGATTTTCACACTATGATTTTAAAAAAACATGTATTATTGTTTAATCTTTTTCTCACTGATTTTTAAAACATTTATCCAATAACTTGTATCTTTTCAGTCTGTTTTTGAAAATTGTATCTTTTCAAAAATTGTATTCAACATATTTCAATCTTGTATTGTTTCCACACTGTTTTAAAAACATTTATCCACAAATAACTTGTATCTTTTTACACCATATTAAAAACATGTATCCATGAGTAATCTTTTCAATCTGTTTTTAAAAATTGTATTTTTTCAAAAATTGTATTCAACATATTTCAATCTTGTATTGTTTTCACACTGTTTGAAAAGATCACTCATGGATAAATGTTTTAAATCTGTTTTTTAAAAATTGTATCTTTTCAAAAATTGTATTCAACATATTTCAATCTTGTATTGTTTTCACACTTTTAAAACATGTATCCATGAGTAATCTTTTCAATCTGTTTTTAAAAATTGTATTTTTTCAAAAATTGTATTCAACATATTTCAATCTTGTATTGTTTTCACACTGTTTGAAAAGATCACTCATGGATAAATGTTTTAAATCTGTTTTTTAAAAATTGTATCTTTTCAAAAATTGTATTCAACATATTGCAATCTTGTATTGTTTTCACACTTTTTACTATATCATTATCTTTTTAAGTGTACTGTATGTTTTGAACAAAAAGTTATGTGATTTGTTTCTGTATCTGTACTACACAACCTGTTTTAATGTTTCATTTCATGTCATTTTCACTGTTTTACATTGTATGCTAATGATTTAGTCTCTGTTTTTCACTGATTTGTATGTTGATGTTTTAGTCTCTGTTTTACATTGATTTGTTTTTTCTCAGGTCGTACTTATTCCATTTTGTTGTTTACGCTGTATTATATATATTAATTTGTAATTGTTCACCTCTGTAAAGGTTAGGGAAAAAAAATGGAAGTAGAAGAAAAATGTTCAGACGGTGGCTATGGGTGTCAAACTCTCACATACCTGTTACTGAGCGCGATCGAAAATAATGAAGCGGGCATACAAAATATTTCTCTTGCCGATAGATTACAACATCTAAAAAATATGTATCCAAATTCCGCAGATTTGACAAATATGTTTACGTTGCATCAAATTTCTAATTTGGATCAGTTGGAAATAACAGTAGATCAAAGCCTAAATCTTAATTTGTGCAATCGTTTACAGGAAATAATAAAAAGTCACAATGCTCAGGTAATACAATATGGTAGTGGTTTACGTAATACATCCGATCAGACTTCCAACGTTGCACCTACCTCTTCAGAAAATGATGATTCCACACAACCGTCGACTAGTCACGCAACGTTCGATACGAATAATGCAGACCGATCCAACAACGCAGGATCATCTACTGGTACTTCACTACCGAGTCGTGCCGATATCGCAGCATTGTTAGATCGGGGTGGAACTGTAAATGGTTATCATGTTTTGCCTAGACCCAGATTCAATAGTGTGGAACTGCAAAGATCCGTGAATCTGAGGGAGATTAACTCTACCGATTTGGCCGCATATCACATTTTCTTTCACGACACCATGGCTGAAGTAGTATCCTTAGCCCGACATATCGGTGGGGATGGGAGTGTTATCAACTTGAAAGGCCCAAATTTAAAATCTGATGTTACAGGTGTTTTAACACCCAGTAATAATTATGATGTTAACATCTTCATCGATCAAATCAGTAGGATTTTACAAAGTGATGATCAGCTTATGTCGGACGACCAGATTGAAATTCAAGCTAACATAGCCATGACATAGCCACCTAGACAAGGTGGTGGCACTCGTCGTAAACTTGTAGATTTATCTCTCAACGAGGTGATTAAAAGAAAAAAGATGAGTTTATTTTGTCCAATGAATGTTACCGGAGAGCGAATTGGAATCGTGTGCACTGAGCATCCACAACAACGCTGGTTTCTCAATCAATGACCCGATTGCTCTTCATCACATAGGTACGTTTGAAAAACTGTTAGACATCAAAATTGTTGTTTTTTACAGGACAAGCAGTGGTGGGTTAGAAACATACAAAAACCATGATGAACCTCACCCTAGAACTGTCTTCCTATATTTACATGACGAACACTTTTACATGATTCTTAATCTGACTGCTTTCATCGGCAGTGATTATGTATGCGAATTTTGTTACAAAGGGTACAATCACCCTAGAAATCATCATTGCAAGTATGTCTGCAATGTGTGTTTCGATGCGAATTGTTACAAATACCCAAAAAGAACCGTACACTGCACCAATTGTCTGAGGTATTGTAATTCTACCTACTGTTATGACATGCACAAGAAAGCTCCGCCGGGTAAAGAAAAGCCGCCCTGCGACAAAATAAAATATTGCAACTTGTGCAATAGGCGATATGAGGTAACAGGCACCACTGCAAAACATAAATGTCCTGACATTCGATGTGCTCATTGTAGAGAAGATCTGTCGGGTCAAGGGAAACATCGTTGTTTTATTCAACCTGTATCGCACAAGGAACCTAGTACAAAATATATTTTCTATGATTTTGAAACTCGTTATGACGGTGCAAAGCATACTGCGAATTTCATTTGCACGATCACTTTTAAAGGGACGCGATTTGTGGCCGAAGGTTCCGACTGTATAGCTCGACTAATCAATCGTTTCAGACAACCCCGATACAAAGGGTACACCTTCGTAGCTCATTGCGCTTCCAGATTTAACTCATTTCTGATTTTGGAGTATTTTTGCAAAGCAGGGCTTGATGTAGATATCATAATGCAAGGATGTAAATTGATCTTCATGTACGACAATGCTTTTGACCAGCGATACATCGATAGCTACAGTTTTATACCGATGGCCCTTGCTAAGATGCCTGCGGCGCTCAATTTGACCACGAGTGAAAAAGGTTATTTCCCCCACCTTTTCAATAGGGTCGAAAATGAGAATTATGTCGGAAATGATCCAGACAAAACATACTACGGGTATGAAAACCTCTCTGATAAAGATCAGGTTAAGTTCGATGCGTGGTACACCACAGTCTCGGATAAACTTTTCAACTTCAAGAAGGAGTTGTACAAGTACGGTGTCAACGATGTGGTCTTGTTACGCGAAGCCTGTATGAAATACAGAGAGTCATTTATAGAGTGCACCAAACTTAATCCGTTCACGTATGTCACGTTACCGAGCTGTTGTATGGGGATTTTTAAAACGCAATATCTCAAAAGAGATACATTGGCTCTAACGCATAATGCGTACATCCAAAAGAGTAAGACCTACTGAAGTGTGTCAATCCAATGGCTCGAATATGTCAAAAAGACTTGAAACATGGACATTCATCATGCCCTGAACCATGGTGAAGTGTCGATTGGTAACTACTATTTAGATGGTTACTTTGAAGAGTCCGGATCAAGGTACGGTCTAGAATTTAACGGTTGCGTGCATCATGGTCACGAATGCCGCTTTGAACCCCATGATACACATCCCTTGTCACACGTCCCCTATGGTGATCTCAGAATTCAATTCAATGACAAAATTGAAATCCTGCAGAATGCATACGGTTTGAAAATGGAGGTTGTTTGGGAGTGCGAATGGGAAAAAATGAAAAAAACTGATCCCTCTGTGATAGAATTTATGAGTACTTATTCGGCGCCAGAGAGACTGAAACCTAGAGAAGCACTCTTTGGTGGTCGTACCAACGCTTATAAACTCTACCACAAAACCGGGGGTGATGAAAAAATAAGCTACCTGGATTTTACAAGCTTATATCCTTTTTGTCAGTCTAGGAAGAGCTATCCGATTGGTCACCCCGAAATTATTTTCCATGACTTTGAACCGATCGAAAATTATTACAGTCTTATTAAAGCTACCATGTATCCTCCTCGCAAATTACTACACCCGGTTCTCCCTTTCAGATGCTCTGGAAAACTTATGTTTCCGTTATGCAGAACGTGCTCAGTCTGAAAACCAAACAACAAGCTGTAACCACACTGATGAAGAGAGATCACTCACAGGTTGTTGGGTCAGTATTGAGCTTTTAAAAGCCATCGAGAAGGGTTACGTGGTAGATAGGATCTATGAAGTTTGGCATTTCCCGCAACAATCGGATACATTGTTCAGCAATTATGTAAAGACTTTTTTACGTTTGAAACAGCAGGCCTCCGGTTATCCGTCAAACGTTGTCACGGATGGTGACAAAGCGACTTACATTCAGGAATATTTTTGAAAAAGAGGGGATTCGTCTTGACCCCGAAAAGATCAGCCACAACCCGGCTCAGAGGTCAATAAACAAGTTAATCTTGAACAGTCTTTGGGGTCGGTTCTCGATGAGGGAGAATCTTCCCCAGACTTATCTGGTGAGAGACCCTGAAGAATTTACCAAAGTTGTTTTTGGTAAAACCGAGGGTCTGAAATTTTTCACATTCGTCTCAGACGATGTTGCACTTGTCCAGTATAATACCGCAGAAGGTGATGAGTGCGAGACTCGTGACATTAATGTGTTTGTTGGTGCATTTACAACAGCACACGCCCGTCTGGAATTGTACGAACTCATGGATAAACTCGGCGATCGCTTGTTATACTCTGACACAGACAGCGTTATTTTTGTATCAAGGGAGGGGGACCGGGTACCGCCTCTGGGTGATCATTTGGGGGAGCTGACGAATGAAATAGATGACGATGATTATATCACAGAGTTTTGCTCTAGCAGACCAAAATCTTATGGTTATCGCACAACCAAAGGAAAAGTGGTCATGAAGGCTAAGGGTATAACGCTGAACGCTAAAAATTCGCAAGTTATCCGATTAGATTCTCTGATCGACTTGGTTGATGGGTATGTGACATCACGTGACAGTACACAATGCATCCTGGCCCACACTGAAAACATTGTGAGGAATAAAAGAACTCTCACATTGCACAACAAATCAGTTGTTAAAAGGTTTCAGGTGGTGTATAATAAACACAGACTTTTGTCTGATTTCACCACTCTACCTTATGGCTACTGATGCGATGTTGCACAGAGGGTCGCGGGATGCCTCTGATTTCGATTTCAGACTTCAACATCCATTCTCAGCAGTGATAAACGGACCGCCTAATTCTGGAAAGAGCTATTTTGTAAAAAGTCTGCTAGAAAATGGGTTAAATATGATTTATAAAAAAATTGAAAACATTGTTTTTTTTTGTATGATTGTTGGCAGCCTCTATATGATGAATTACTTAAATTGTATGACATTAAATTTGTGGAAGGAATACCCGAGAGTCTGAATAGTGATGATTTACTACCTGTGAACAGAACTAATCTTCTAATTATCGATGATATGATGCAAGAAGCAAGTGGTAACAAAGAAGTCGAATGGGTCTTCACACAATACGTTCATCATCGTAATCTCAGCGCAATATATATCGTCCAAAATTTATTTGTTCAAGGTAAATCCAGCAGAACCATTAGTTTAAACACCAATTACTTGATTCTGTTTAAAAACCCTCGGGATGCCAATCAAGTCTCGGTGCTAGGTCGTCAAATGTATCCTGGAAATGCAAAATACTTTATGGAGTGTTATCAAGACGCTACCAGCCGACCTTTTGGATATTTAATGATAGACCATAAAGCTAAAACTCCTGAACAATACCGCCTCAGAACCAGTTTGTTTTCCAACCGCCAAGTGGTTTACCTCCCGAAAAAAAGAAGAACGTGATCAGGTTGTCATGTCTGCCAGACTTTGTAAACATCTACCATTGTTAAAACTGATACATAATGCTACACCTAAACAACGACGACTTATTTTACAATCAGCGTCCGACGAACTCATTTTAACATTGTGCGAAGTGGCCCTTAACATTCTCTATGGTACAATTCCTATCAACAGACAGCAGTACCAAAAACTTAAAAGAAGAAAAAAGGAAATTTCATTTGTCGCCAATAAAAAAATTGGCATATCAGCCAAGAAACGAGTCTTCAATCAGACTGGAGGATTTCTTTTACCGCTCCTTAGCGTCGCAGTACCCTTTATTTCCAGCTTAATATCTTCTAGAAGGGGTTGAGAATGGAGTATGCGGAGAAAATGTATTTAGTACCCCAGCAGCTGGAAAAGCTGAAAAATGAAAATGTTCGCGAGAATATTCAACAGGTCGTAGAGAACGATCTGGATGCATCCATAAGAAATATCTTACTCAGGTCTGATTTGAATCAGTACGAAAAAGCCAAACTCTACACAAACATCCTGAGCAGGTTTTTGACAATCGTTAAACAAGGTGATCGGGAGATCAACGTTTTAACGCTATCGCTACCATATTCTGAACACGATCATAAAGACAAAGGACCACCAACTATACCTGAAGAGAACGGCAGTGTGTATGACGTTGTGAGTGAAGTTCTGAAGAATGTACTGTCAAGAAGTGTGAAAAACAGCAGATACATATTAGACAAAATGTCTAAAGCTAAAGGACTCAGCGCATGGAACGAGTCAGGGGAGTTTGTGTTCAGGGGAAAAGCTATACCTGGTTCGCACATGCTCGACTTGTTAAAGAATGTTACAGCACCACAAAAGGTTCGGGATGACAGAAGACCGCTAGGATGGTCAGAGTTTCTACAGTCATTTGCCGAGTTAAACATTCCGTTTTCTACAGTACCTAATTATCATGTTAGACAGATTATTAACTCTTTAAAAAGTAAACCTGGAATGACTATGCCTGAACATGATCGTTCTTCTAAAAAAGCAAAAAGATTCAGTTGAAGATTCAGACGAAGAACCGGCGACAGCAGTGGAAGAGGGCCCAGAGGAGAAGAACAAGAAAACAGCGGGCCTTATATAAGCAAATCCTAAGGTGCTTTCCCGAGCTTATGACAGCCCAGGACTTTGGATTCAACCAATTAACTATAAAGAGCTGATGATTTATGAGGGGATTTTTTAAGTGCCATGACATCAGTGGTTTGTGTTATCTATAAAAGACTAGGAGAAGGACAAGAGGTCAGACGCTGATTCTTAAAGAACGGCCTCTCCGGTGTTAGGTAACTTGCTGTTGGCACCTCCTGTAAACGAACGCTTGTAACCTAAGTGTTGACTGTAACTTGATTTATTTTATTTTACTTTATTACTTTGTTTAGTATAATTATATGTAAATTACTTAACCTATAATTAATAAAAGTATATTATTTATAACTAAAGAAGCTTGCCTGCCAAAAAGCCTCTGATTTCTAAACTGAGCTGAACAGACCACGGAGAAGTCTTCTGAGACCTATTTTGTAAGTATGAGATTTCAACTGCTTATGAATTAGGACAGATTTGACTTACTTTACCTAACCTGAGAATAATAAAAATAAGGTAAAAGGTGTTTAGAGACGCACCATAAAACAATGTATTGATTAAATTTGAAATAAAAACACAATAAAAAGATAACAGTTTTAAGAGTCTTTATTTATAATCAAAATACAATGTAGATTGATTACTCAATTATGGTTCATATAAGTATTACACATTTGTACACACTGAATACATGAACATTTTTCAATACAAACATTCAGTTTTAATCTTTTCACAAAGCACAATACCATTTTATCATTTTTAATATAATCGTCGCTATACAGTTTCATCACATCTTTATAGTCATGACCCCTGGTCAGATGATACAAAAAAAAAAACACAGTGCTGTCCACAAGTGTCCGATTCAAAATCCTGGACACGTCTGTCAGAATATATAGTGTCAACAGCGTTGGTTAGCAGAAAGTTTTTGATGGTGGCTGGAAAGCGGTCGCTGTTGGGGGCATTGCCAAAACTGTCGAAAAAATACCCTGTACCATCACTTTGTAAATAAACAGCCAACCAATGTTCCCCCGATAACTCGGCTGGGTGGATATTCATCATCAGCATGGATGGTAAGTTTCTTAATGGTCTTTCAGGCAGTTGATCGCTCGGGAGAACCCCGAGAAAATGAACATTGCACGAAATTTTGTCCATGATGCCCATGAGCTGTACAGTGTTCATTTCAATAGTAATTGACCAGAACCTGTCTGCGGTTAGAGACTTCAATGATACTGTCAAAAACAGCATACACAATTAAGTTAATAGTACACGGTAACGGCTGTCTGAAGTGGGCCTCAAGTCTGATGTTACCGGACTTGATGAGTGATATGTGCTGACCGCAGTCTTCGTCAGGTGTGAGATTAAAGGCATAAAGGGTGTATCCATTCAGAAAATCATTTCTGTCGATAGAGAGCGGTTGATTTTTAAGATGTCTTCCTGATGCCATCGCCAGCTGATAAAATTCTCGTACCGCCGACCCTGATTCAAAATTTGGTTGTAGTTGCTTGGTGGGGAATTGCTGATCGTCGACGTAGACTGCAAGGAACTCCAAATTGTAATGTTTGAACACAAATGGGTTTTTATCGTAGGTACCTGTGAATGCGTCATTATCGACCATACCCAGGATGATAGATTTTGGTAGTGTTCCTAAAAACAAATTTTCTTGATTTGAAACACGAGACCCAGCCGGTATGGAGAAATTTTTTAAACAAACTCGATCTATCAGATACTTGGCTGTACTCGAGAGTACATGTCCCAGTCTCACAGGCGGTGATACAGTGACTTTCTTGACGAATAGGCTCGCTGACTGAATATTTAATTTGTACGCCACATCACCGTCCCTCATCAGACAGAATTCGTCTTTGGCTCTGATCATACGTATTTTAATATCAACACCATTCAACATTAATTTGAAAAGAAGATATCGCTGTGTATAGGTGCCAGCAGTTCCACCACTTGGCTGTTCGCTGTGTAAGAAGCCCTCTTTGTCAAACCCTGGTTATTACCAGCAGGGTCGGTTGCATCCATATGACCGGCTGTGTCTTTGTAAAACAGCCCTGCGGAGAAAAGCGATTCCAGCGCATCTTTACTGTAGTTGATGAGACTCTCGATGATACATAGATAAGCATATGTGCTCGAACTCTGAGATATCAATCGATCACCGAGACTCACATCGACTTGTGAAAATATAGTAGCCCCAGGTTAATTTATTAGTCCAACCTTTGCATCATTTGCTAAATCTGCACCATTAGGTCTCGTGATTTTAAGACATAGATACAACAATGTGTTATTTAGATCGACATAATCTTCTCCAGTTCCAGCTATAAAAAAGTCCAAAGGTGAAGAATCAGATATAGCCGATAAAGGGGATACTTCTAAATATCAGTTTTTCTCAATAACTGTTTGCGTCAGAGGAACCGTAAATAAATCCAACTCAGACTTGATACATTCTGCTGACATGCGGTGAAGTAATGCCATGTTAGAATATGGTTCTCTTAATTGATACGTTTCGCTTCACAGTCTTCTTACGCTTTCTGTGCACGACTGAGTGCTTCTTAGGTCTATGCATTGTTTTCTTTATTGAATGACCACGCCTCCTTATACCCGGCGGTTTAGACATTCTCTTACAGGTCATGACCATTAGACCCGAGCCGTCTTGAGGTTTGGTGTTATCGTTATATGATCTTGACAACGCGTTTGAGACGACATCGGTTACTATATTTTTAGCGGCCGATTTTAGGTGGGGTTTAGCAATACTGAACCCCCTTTTCAACAAAGGTATGGCCATCCTAAACAATCCTCTTAAAAGTCCTCCTAGCCCTGCCCCATACATAACACCCCCGCCTGCATATCCGGGTAGGCCCGCTCCGGCCTGATTTTGGTAATAGTTCACACATTCTGTAGCATCCATCCTGCGTGGGTTATAATATGGCATTTTTTCTTTTTAAAAAATAGATTGTTTCACAGGTTTAAAGTGAAGTCACGGTTTTGGTCGTCCTTCAGTTCTATGGTAATGTCTGTGATAAACTCCTTGTTGATCGATGCGTAATGGGGTTTGTCGTATCTAACACTGACAATATCGTTGTTTTCACCCGTTATATGTACGCATCTCAAAAGGGGGACATACGAATCACCGACCGATTGATATTGGATAAAATCGGTGTATACGTACATCGTATAGAAACCCGCTCTGATATCGGTTTGATGAGGAGCGTATGTAATTTGACTCGTTGTAAAATCAGCATCTTGATGGTAGGCCGAACGTCCGAAAGGATCATCCGGTTTCATTCCTAAAATAGTGGCGAGTTTCCCAAAGAAGGATAAAGCGATGTTAGGTCTCGCAAGCAGATACACTTTGTTTTTTAAAGCATCGTGAGTCAATACAGCCGATGGTGTGAGAGCATTATTTATTGTACGGGTCAGCTCACGAAGGTTATTGTAGTACCTGCCATCTATTTGTATCTTCCTCGATACATTAAACCCTGATAACTCTTTAAACAACTTTTCACCGGGTTTGTTTGCGTGTGCCTGTGATGGTACGGGAGCGGTGTGTAGGATGAAAAGTCCATTGTTGCTAAAGGAGTACCAACTTCTAGGATATTCAATTTCAACGAGAGCGACTTCCCATTTACCTTTCAAGTTGATAGGGCTCGCTAACCTTGTTTTGTAACTAGATATACGGTTTTCAGGATAAACTGACAAAGAAGCGTTGCACGGTAGTGTAACGTAGAAACCATTGTCGTCCATGGTAACCCCACTTTTACTAAAATGATCTTATCGTGTGTGGGTTGCTGTGTTTTAAGGCATTTGCAAGTCCACCAGAGCTTTTTTGTCTATATAGCTATTAAATTTTGAAGGCCATCCTAACCATTTCACTAAAACAAGCGTGGATCTCCCGTTTTTTCTCCCCTAAAATCTTTTCCACCTTAAACGCTTTGTTTTCACTCACGATTATTTTTTGTAACTCTTTTTCATAAAAAACTCCATCGATGACCTCCCCGTCATAATCAGACAGTCTGTATACGGGTGGTTGACGCGGGATACATGAGGCAATAGTGAAAAATTCTTCTGTGTAGTTCTGTTCATATCCTTTGACAAATGGTCCTTTCACTTTAGAAATTCGAACAACGTCTCCGACTTTATATTTAAATACAGCTTTTTCATTCTTCTTTATATCTCCGTACAGATTTTGAAACACCAGAACCTCATTTTCTTTGTTGACGTCCACCGGTCTCATCCTAATACTTCGGTGATAACTGGTGTTGTATCCCTGCATAATATCTTGTAAAACATCTATATATCGCCAAGAATTTGTAGCTGTTAAAAATCTCCACATTCGACTTTTTAGCGTTCTATTAAACCGTTCCACAACGCTGGCTTTCAAATCAGTAGCAGTTGCGAAATGATTAATGTCATGCTTTTTCATTACATCTTGAAAATGTTTGAAAAATTCTTTCCCCTGATCCGTCTGCAATTTCTGCGGTACGCGTCCCTCTTCGAGTATAGAGTTAAACGCTTTAGTAACCTCGAGTCCACTTTTATTTTTTAGCACACGAGCCCAGGTGTACTTGCTAAAAACATTGATACATGTTAACATATATTTATTATCATCATTTTCCTTGGAATATGCTGACATGTCAACGAGATCCGCTTTGTAGGAACCATGGACGAACCAGACAAATGAATCGTTCAGAGGATTCTTTTAAAACATAATTCCAGAAACCAAAACTCAGAGAATCTAGTTTTCGGCTCCAGTCCGTCTACAGAACAACCTTTGATAGGTACTTTTTATGGCACCCGTGCTTCCTGACTGCAGGAGAGGTGATAACCTTTAACCCAAAATGTAGCAACCAAATGGTCACCAAAAAGATAAAGACTCTTTGATCACCAGATCAAAAGAGAGACAAAGAGACAATGCAGGCCTCTTTTGTTTCTCTGAGGGACCTAACTTTACAGAAAACCCAACGAAGACTGTTCTACAACTAAAACTGCATCAAAATTGTTCCAAACAATTTTAAATGAACTTATCAAACATCTTTTAACTGCATACATTTTACATCATGTCCACAAATACTACCTGTAACCAGTTATGCTTTAGAACACCCACAATTCATGTAAATGTGATAACTCTTGAATGACTGATTGAAAGTATGCCTTATTTGGTATGAATTTAATTCTCTTTCTCTCTTCTTAATCATGGCTTGAATGAAATCTGTGTAAAAGTGTATCATATTCCATTTAATAGAAATGATGTCTAAAACGGTACTCTGCCGAAGCAGAGACCGGAGGTAACACCTATGTATGATTGCGGCAGAGAAAAGCCACCTTTTTAAACGGGACGATATCTGATTGGCCAGAACTCCTCTCAGAGGTGGGACAAACACCTAAGTTTAAATAGTCATATCGCAAGACAAAAGAACTGAAGAAAAACGAACGAGAAAACTAGAAGAAAGAACCGGTCAGCAGTGACCAGAGTAAGCAGAACAAAGAATAACTATGGAGTAACAAGAAGAACAGACAAGCAGCTCATTCAAGCCATCCAACTTTCACTCACTTTTCTTTTCTTTCACTTAATTTTCTTTTCCGTTGAGTCTCGTGTTCTAAGTTTTGCCGCAAAGTTCAACCAACGACTTTTGCCGCTTCAACTTCAACTCCAGCGACAAAGAGACTTCCTTTCATTTTTCCAGCAAGCTAAAACGTGATTGGTTTTTACCTAACCACCATCTGGACCTGAAAAGACAAATCATCGACTTGGAAAACCCTCCGCTGCACTCCGACGAGATGATGCACATTTAAGGTCGACTCAAGCAAGTACCTCCAGATTCTATTAACTGAACTGGTGCATTTAAATTAATGATTCATGGTTCGTTCAGGCCAGATCTTCTGAAGTGCATATTTTCGCTAGGAAACCTGTTCATCATATCACTCTCTCTCTCTTAAAACTCTTTCTCTCTCATTTCCTTTCGTTTACTGTAACGCGTATGAATGTGTGTATGTGTGTGTTTGTGTTAGATTAGTGTGTGTTAGAATAAATAAAGTCTCTTGTAGATTTTTAAAGAAAGTGTCTTGTATTATGTGCTTTTAAAATTTAATGTCTTAAAACTGTCGATCTTGTTACCAAGCTATTATTTTCACGATAGTTGGATATTCATATCCGCTACAAGAGCTTATTACGGCTCGAGCAAATGAACGCTGGACGACTCAGTTGCTCGGTCGTAAATAAATGACTCTTTATAATTCCCTATAAATTAATTGTTTCATTTGAGCTAATTTTACTTCTGTAGTTCCCTACAGCTTGGAACTGGGTATCCACTCCGTACACTACAACTCTATTGCATATGTATTTTATAGGAGCGGTTCTGTGTGTAAGTGTAAGCATCCTCCCCGGCCAACCAATCTGAAACCTGCTTATCGCTTAGACGCACTCTGCATTCCTTTAAGACGGCATCTTTTAATCGTTTTTTACCTCCTAAAGAACCGGGGTTGGACGGTGTGTAATAAACTTTTTTCATAAGCTCCGACATGTTGTTGTTTCAACCTATGCAAAGAATAAGACATACAACTGGAGTGAATCAATCATTTATTAAAGTTCAATGTAATGACGTTACAGATGGTAGAAGAAAAATATTTAAAACAGGATACATAAGGATCACATGCCCTAGGTGATAAAAGAATAAATTGAAATGTGATTACATAATGGCTACATGATCTAAATAAGAATAAAAGAAATACAATGAAATGAGGTTACACAGTAAATAAAACGTTATAATGCTATAAGACGTAGTCTAGTCAGAAAATATAGATGATGACCACATGATCTACGTAAATAAATGATATTAATGGTATTCTAGCCAGAAAAGAAATTCTCGACACCCCTTAATATCACGGTCTAGGATATAGCTGACCGCCGTTTCAACAATGTCGCCGATGGTAATATCATCGACATTGTTTGAACGCAGTGAGACACAAACATCTGTTACAAATGTACAAATACATATGATGTCGGCAATACGAAAGTCATTGCCGCAATCAGATACTGAATCCAGAACTTTCCTTATCATCACGCTATATGGTTTGGTCCCTTCAGCACAAATGTTTATCATCTCATCCCACAAATCTGCCATTCCTCTTATAATACACGTTTTTCTTGAGATTTGTTTCGCGCCGGGGTTCATCTGCACAGTCATTATCATCATCATCAGCATCCGAGTTTGACGCGTCTTCGATGATCTTTTTCAGCAATCCAATCATCTGTCTTTTGTAATGACCTTTAAACAGAAATTCTGTGATGCTCTTTTGGCTAAATACAGCACCCATGGTGGTGGGGTCTTGCTCACTCTCCATTCACAATTGAGAAACCTTGCCAGAGATCGACGGTGTCGTGCACCACTTTCTCACAGGATTTGTCCAGAAGTTTGTCTCTGATTTCTTGTAGCTTTGCAGCTATGAATGGTTCGTCTTTTAATTCCTTGTAGCTTTGCAGCTATGAATGGTTCGTCTTTTAATTCGTGCAGAATAGCTCCGGCTGCTCCTTGAATTCTCTGAGGATGAGACTTTAAGCCAGACCGGTGTAGGGCGTAGGCTATGATGCTTCGTAGATCAGGTTTAAACAGTTTGCGGGTCAGCTCGTCAAAGTGGGTGTCGAAAAAGTATGTGGGTGGTTCAAACAGGCATGTATGTGCTGCTGCGCGCGCATCTCTCAGGGTGGAACAGCTGCACTTTAACTTTATTGTAGTCATCACGCATGTCACACCATTTGAACATTTTGTTTATGATTGAAAAAAGACAACTCAGCAGATCCCGATCGCACCACTTGAACAAAAATTGCATTTCGTACATGTTGAAATGATCATTTTGTTTGATGACTCCTGAGAGATCGCTGAGCTTCGTCTTGTCTTTACAGCAGAATATGTAAATGCACTCATCCGGATTTTTATTGCAGTGATCACCGACCACTCGGTACCGAAGATTCGGTGTTACTCTGTCCCACTCTGCGATGTACAAAGGCCTTTCTCCATAGTCATCCAGATTTTTCCACACACATGTGTAGAATAAAGTCCAGTCCTTATCAGGAAATACCAGACAGGGGTCTCTTCCCGGTATAAATTCACCGGTGCTGTCAGCGGTGTAGAGTGTGACTGTGATGGAATATGTAACCGAATACACGCCTACTATTCATCATAAATTCATCTCTCACATACTCCTTATTCTCGTGGAGAAAATTTGTCAAATAGACATGCCAGCGCTCTTTTCTCAGAGCCAGAGTCAGACTTTTCATCATCTCTTCATCCCATTCCGTCTCGGGGGTTTTAGGTGAGTATAAACTAGCCATGTTTCACAGCTCTTTTCTGTTTCCACAGAACACCACGCTCACTATTTATACAAACATGAAATGGAATGTGGATGCTGTCACATCTGCTACACACGTTACCCACCCAAGACTTCAAATACCGGCTGTCAAGTTTATAAACAACCCATATACAATTTATTCACCCAGAAGAGAAACAAACCCCACAGGACAACATCATTATTCAAATATACGCTGTCAGTTATATTGCCTGAGGATATCTCCAGTGTCAAAGGTCAAGGGTGATAGAACGGTCAACGTGAAGGGAGGGGTAACATCATGGGTGGCCCCCATGGGGGTGTAGGTCAAAAGGTCATCATCAATCATTTTGACATAGTAGCCCCCCTATTATCTCTCTACTGTATACTCAATATGTTCCCTCATTTATTCTAAATGTGTTTATTTAGAATATAGTTAACAATATAAATTAAACTACCAGAAAAAAAAAAAAAAACTACTTTGTACTATGATTAATTTTCACTCACATAGCCTTCCTACCTGAAAGAGCTCATTATGCAGGTCATTATGCAGGTCTTTGTCTTCTCAGGTGTGAATCACAGCATTATTCATGAAGATTCACGCCTCCATGCATACTGTCTTTCTTGACAAAAAGTGTCTTACAAAATTTAAATCATTATATTATTTTATATAGGCAGGATAATTTTTACATCATTTTGAAGCAAAAACTCTAGCCTACAACCTCCAATCCCCAGAAGTCTTGTGAAAACATATTTATTATCAGTTTTGTGGAAGTATTTCAGTGACTTAAGTTTTTTGTTTTTTCAATAACCACGCATAAATGTTATTTTTCTCAAAAATACAAACATGTACATCTATTTTTCTCACATATTATTGTAGCAGAGTTTGTGCTGAATACAGCTGAATTACTTGTTGGCCAATAGTATAAGTAGCTAAAATAAGCACAAATGTCAGGGCATGTCAAAACATCTCAAGGACCCCAGAATCACTCAGACCCCTGGGGGTTAAAAAGGTAATTTCTCCTCTGTGTGAGTGTTTAATGTTCTACCCAATACCTGTACTTACTTATAGAAATTAATTCTGTTTTAATAATGAGCATCATTTGTTTGCAGATTA
Organism: Hypophthalmichthys nobilis; assembly: GCA_037950665.1. Lineage (NCBI taxonomy): Eukaryota > Metazoa > Chordata > Actinopteri > Cypriniformes > Xenocyprididae > Hypophthalmichthys > Hypophthalmichthys nobilis. Next base: position 24,985,913 of record CM075489.1, read on the forward strand.
AGAATCCCTTCAGATCCAAAAAGGACAAGAACAAGGTTGACACTGAGGAAAACACAGCTCAAAAACCCGAAAAGAAGACATCATTTTTAGGGTGGACGATTCCCTTCTTCCTGAAAATGAAGTTTCGTGCCTAACATGGGACTCCACTACATCCTGCAACATCTGGACAAACCAGGGACTTATAATAATAATAATAATATAATAATAATAACTTTATTTTTTATATAGCGCCTTTAAAGTAGCTTCTCAAGGCACTTTACATAAAACAAGCAAATGAGAATACAACACACACAAAACAAGTTATTTATATATATATAGAGAGAGAGAGAGAGAGATACACATACAAAAGATAAAAATCAAGACAATCAAGAAAAAGCTACCCTAAAAAAATGGAGTTTTTAAATGCGATTTAAAAATACTTAAATTCTGTGCATCTCTGATATGATGAGGGAGCGCATTCCAAAGCCTAGGAGCGTAGAATGAGAAGGCCCTATCCCCTACAGAACTCAGCCGTGTCTGTGGGGCTGCCAATAGACCAGCTTGTGAGGAGCGTAAGTGATGCTTGGGTGTGTATAAGGTTAAAAGTGCAGACAGATACTGGGGGGGCCAGACCATGCAGTGCCTTATATGTGAGCATGAGGACTTTAAAGTCAACTCGGAACCTGACCGGAATCCAGTGCAAGGACTTGAGAATAGGTGTAATATGCTCATTTCTCCTGACTCCAGTCAGGATCCTAGCAGCTGAATTTTACACACATTGCAGTTTGTTCAGTGTGCATTTAGGAACCCCAGCCAGAAGTGCGTTGCAATAGTCAATGCGGGAAAACACAAAAGTATTAATAAGCCTTTCAGTGACAGAAAGCGATAACATAGAGCGGAGTCTAGCAATATTTTTGAGATGAAAAAGGAGTTCTTTACAGTGTACTGAACATGAGAGTCAAAAGACAAACTTGAATCAAATATTACTCCAAGATTTTTTAATTTGGTTTGTGATTCCAAAACAGAGCCATTTACGTTTAAAAATAGTGAACCAGCTTTACGAAGCTGATGAGAGGTGCCAATAAGCAAGACCTCTGTCTTATCACTAATGAGACACAAAAAGTTTTGGGACATCCATGTTTTTATCTCAGAAATACAATGTGTTAAAAAAGGAAGGTCCAGATTTTGACTAGGCTTAGAGTGAATGTAAATCTGAGTATCGTCTGCATAAAAGTGATAATTAAGCCCAAGTGATCTTAAAAGCAAGCCAAGTGGAAATATGTAAATGCTAAAAAGTAAGGGGCCTAAGATCGAACCTTGAGGAACACCCGTACAGACAAAGCCGGTCACAGACCGGACTCCACTCATACATAACACCAAAGACAGTTTCCAGACGCTTGAGTAACAGATTGTGATTGACAGTATCAAAAGCGACACTAAGATCCAAAAGGATTAGAACAGAAAGAGAACCAGAGTCTGAGGCTATTAACAGGTCATTGGTGACCTTGACCAAGGCTGTCTCAGTACTATGAAATTTTCGAAAGCCAGACTGAAGGGGTTCAAAAAGATTATTTACTGTAAGATGATTGTGTAGCTGCAAAGCCACAACACATTTAACAATTTTTGCAAGAAAAGGAAGATTTGATATAGGACGATAATTATTTAAGTTATCCAAATCGACATTATGCTTTTTTGGAACAGGTGTTACAGCAGTTTTCAATGCTGCTGGTACGACCAGTACGCAGGGAATCATTAACAATGCTGAAAACAGCAGGGCACAATGAATCCAAACAAGATTTAAACAAGCTTGTAGGGAGGGGGTCAAGTAAACAAGTGGTGACTTTCATACGTGACACCTCCCTAGTGAGCAGCTCAGAGTCAATTTGAGAAAAGGTAAGGATATGCAAGGATATGCCAGAGAAACTAGGCAAACATAATGTAGAAGCGGAAACAGGTGCAGCATGAATACGTTTATAAACATTATCAACTTTAGAACTAAAGAAATAAAGAAAATCATTACACAACTGATTTAAGACAGGGAGAGAAGTGCCAACATTAACTTTGAGAAGTCTGTTTATAGTGTGAAAGAGATGTCTAGGATTACTTTGATTGCTATCTATAATCTGAGAAAAATAAACAATCTTGCAGACTCAATTTCAGCTTTATATACCCCCAAGTGGTCTTTCCAGGACTGATAAAATACATTCAGACCTGAGTCACGCCACTTGAGCTCCAATTTACGGCAAGCTGCTTTCTTAGAACGCAGGTCATCATTATACCAAGGGGCAGAACGAGCAAAAGAGACACTGCGAGACTTCAAGGGAGCTAAAGAATCCAAATTAGATGCAAGAACAGTACTTATGCAAGGATCCTGTTTCCTGTTGGATTGTGCTGAAGGATCGCCCGGGTTACTTCACTGTAACCCTGTTCCCTGAAAAGGCGGGAACGAGAAGCTGCGCTTAGCGCTATGGGAACGTCTTTAGTTGTGACCAGTTGTGAATATATGTGTAAAACAACGTCTATGAAATTGACCTATATTTATAGCCTGCGTGACGTCATCGGAATGCGTCGATGCGAGGCTATAATTAGATGAACCGCAGGTGCGTCTGCAGATATTTTGTCTGAAGAGCAGTCCTGGGACATCCCAGTGCGGCAATGAAGCGCAGCTTCTCGTTCCCGCCTTTTCAGGGAACATGGTTACAGTGAAGTAACCTGGGGCGTTCCCTTTCAAAGATTACACTCAAGCTGCGCTTAGTGCTATGGGAACGAGAATACCCACGCCGCCGCACTGTGTGTCTGGACCCCCAGGCTGTGAAGTGTGTCACAAAGTGCAGAGTCTCAGACACTAGCTTGCGATGTTGACTCAAGGACGCAAGACCCCAGAATAACATGAACATCCAAACTATAAAACTTTATGAATGTCTGCTGCGAGGGCCAACCTGCCGCATCACAAACATTTTGTAAGGGGGCGCCCCCCGCCAAAGCTCTAGAAGAGGCAACCCGCCCTGGTGGAATAAGCCCTGATGCCTGTTGGTGAAGTGTGACCACACGCCTCATAGGCAAGGGCAATAGCATCTCTCACCCAATGTGACATGGTCTGTTTCATGGTGGCCGCACCCCGTTATGGCCGCCATGACAAACGAATAGTTGCTCTGACTTACGCCACTGGCCAGTGCGGTGCATGTAGGTCTGAAGAGCACGGACTGGACACAGTCTGCAAAGTCTCTCCTGCTCCGGCATAGTGAACGGAGGAGGGCAGAAGGCTTCGAGAGTGACCAGATGCAAGTTTGAGAAAGGAACCTTAAGCAGATAGTCAGGATGAGGATGCAAAATAGCTTTCACCATTCCTGGGGCAAAGTCTAAGCGGGATGGCACAATGGACGGAGCCTGCAAGTCCCCAACTCTCTTTAGAGAAATTATAGTCATTAGGAAAACTATTTTCAGAGTTAACAGCTTGTCAGAAACTGACTCTAATGGTTCAAAGGGGGTCTCAACCAGGCCCTCTAGGACTATTGCTAGGTCCCATGAAGGGATCCTGGTTCTAGAAGGAGGCTTAAGCTGCCTAGCTCCTCGAACGAAGCGAGAGAGCAGGACATGCTTGCCCAAAGGCACCCCGTCAATCAGAGCGTGGCAAGCCGAAAGAGCAGCCACATAAACCCTGAGAGTAGCGGGGCATGTGCCTGTTGATAATTTTCCCTGCAGAAAATCCAGAACTGTAATAATCTGGCAGTTAACCGGATCTGCATTGTGTGCAATACATCCTCTTTCAAAGACACCCCATTTGTTGGCATAACTTGATCTAGTGGAGGGAGCCCTAGCATTTAAAATGGTCTCAATAACATCAGGTGAAAGCCCTGTGTCCCTCAGTTGGTTCCCCTCAGGGGCCAAACATGAAGGTTTCCACATCTCCGGCAGGAAATTGTCCCCTGCACCTGAGTCAATGGCGAGCCGTCGAGGAGAGATATTATCTCAGAGAACCATATTCCGTTGAGCCAACGTGGCGTTATCAGTAAGAGGCAAGTCCCTTGTTGGTGAACTTTGGCTAGAACTCCTGGGAGCATAAAAACCAGAGGAAACGTATACAGGCACATTCTGGCCCACGTATGCGCATCACATCCAGACCCAGGGGGAGCTGGGTGACTCAGAAAGAAGTAGAGTGGACATTGCGCTGCCTGTTGCGGGGCGAAGAGGTCCATCTCTGTTTCATAAAATCTTTACCAGATTTGTTTCACTACCTCAGGTGGAGTTCCTGCCCTGAGGGACAGGAACTTGTCCTAAGCCCAGAGCAGAATGCGCTGTACTAGCCTCTCTAGACGTCGCAAACACAGTCCACCCTGGCGATTTGTATTAGAGGCTGCCGCAGTAATGTCCACCCGCACTAGGACATGGTAACCCCTTAACTGGTGGAGGAAGTACTTCAGGGCCAGAAATACAGCCATCAATTCAAGGCAATTAATGTGCCAATCAAGATGATGACCTCACCATATCCCTTTGGACTGGACGGCCACCTAAGACCGCTCCCCAGCCCGTATGGGAAGCGTCTGTTGTTGGCATCTTGCAACATCAACGCTTAAAGAGTGGGACCCAAGGTGAAGAACCAGGGTCTGAGCCACATAGAAAGGGAACAAAGCCACAGCGCGTAACCCTTACCATAAACATGGATTTTTAAAAGTGCACGAAGCATTAGCGCGTGACTTACATAAACATGGATTTTAGAAAGGGCACGAAGCACTTAGCGCTTATTTGCCGTGGGGGAATTGCTTGGACAAAACCTCCCGGCTTTGAGCCACAACTGAAATGGTCTCATATGCAAGAGGCCCATAGGAATCACCGAGGATGCTGACGCCATGAGACCTAACATTTCTTGATACTGCAGAACAGTGCAATCTTGGCCTAGCCTGACATTGTTCAGGGTGGTTAGAATGGTCTCGACTTGAGCGGGAGACAATTGTGCCCGCATCATGGTCGAATCCAATATGACCCCTAAATATGTCATTCTCTGGGTAGGACAGAGAACACTTTTCTTCTCATTTAGTCTCAACCCTAGAGAAACTAGATGAGCTAGTATGACATCTGTGTTGTAACGCCATCTCTTGTGACTGTGCCAGTATTAGCCAGTCGTCTATGTAATTCAAAATGCGAATGCCTTGGAGTCGCAATGGAGCCAGTGCTGCATCTATGCATTTTGTGTATGTGCAGGGTGATAGGGCTAGGCTGAATGGAAGAACCCGATATTGGTAAGCTTCGCCCCCGAAAGCGAACCTCAGAAACCTCCTGTGTTGTGGCAATATTTTTATGTGAAAATATGTGTCCTTGAGATTGATCGTGACGAACAAGTCGTGATGTTGGATTGCGACACGATCATCTTTACGGTTAACATCTTGAACTTGAGAGCTTTGACTTTTGCCCCTTTCTTCAGAAGAGATTGCAGCTTGTGACAGTAAAGTCACTTGCCCCGGCTTCACGGTAGTGGAGACCACGCCGTTGAAACTTAGAGGGCGATGAATAAATTGGATTCTGTATCCTTTTTCTACTGTCTTTAGAACCCACACAGAAATCCCTGGCAGTAGTTTCCACGCTGCCAAGTTCTTTGAAATGGGCACTAATTTTGATACTTCCCATTGAGGGGATGTTAGATGTTCCGTGTCCTGATGTGTTACAGAATCAACAGAACACCTAACATTTCACTGAAAACCGCTGCCTTCCGAAGCACCAGAGGTGGCGGGGAAGGAGGGTTTATGTGAAGATATTGAGAAGGGGCAGGTGTTAGATATTATGAGGCTGCTGAGCATGACGAGCCGGTCCCCAGTTTTTACGAGGGGAAGCGCAACTCGCCACAGTCTGCTTTTGAGCCTTTCTTAGCAGGTCAGCCTGGTCCACCTGCAACACTGCCGTAGTGTGCAGAGCAGTACCAGTCTGACACACTGCTTGAAACGCCTTCCCACCAGTATGGATGTTATTATGCATAGCTTGGTGGGGAGTGCTGTCTCTTTAAATGACGATGAGCTCCAGAGAAGAGATAGCTTGCGAGCGTCTCCTCGAACTGGAGCATCATCGTATAATTACACGCCCTTACACCCACGATAGTCGAATAAGTGGACATCGAGGGCACAAAGGCATACGAAAAATAAGGTTTTCCCCATGAACGAGTTAACGTCATGGAGGACCTATTTTATTTTGCTTATATATATATATATATATATATATATATATATATTTATTATATACACAGTGTGTTAAAATTTTATAATTTATATATATACAGTAGATGGCCATTTCGCTTATTAATTCCTCAGAATTAAATGCAGCTAATTACCAGACAAGTAAACACGGTCTGAATGAAAAGCTGTGCTTAAATCTTTCATAGATCAGCCTGGAATGCCTGTAACACAGCCATTGTGTACAGCGCAGTACCAGCCTGACTCGCTGTGAAATGCCTCTGATGATGCGGGGGAGAGATAGCATGCAAGCGTCTCTCCGATCTGAGGCAGCATCGTATATACGCGTGCCTTCGCACCCGTGATAGTCGAACAGGCCGACGTCACGGGCACAAAGACACATTTATTTTATAAATGCTCTGGGGGTCTGATTAGTGTTTCACTGCATGAGTGACTGCCAAGGGGTGCATTTCCCAAAGCGAACTATGGTTGCAAGTTCCATCGTTACCAATAGAGTTTAATGGGACTTACGACCATAGTTGGCTAACGATGCTTTTGGGAAACGGACCCCAGAGCAGTTCCCTTTCGCTTTATCATCACGGGAGGAACGCTCGGAGACGGACAAACTCACATTCCATTCCATTCCAACGGAAAACACTTCAGTGTCCTCCGCCCGAGCCGAAGAAGCGCCGAGGCTTCTCGCTTCTCAGCCAGATCGCCACGCATGCCCCACGATCACATTGTGGGTGCTACCTCTTTGAAATAAGCAAAGCGAACGTGAAGCACTTAAACTGTGAACATTCACAATGCTCGCACTTGCCCTGTTACAACGCAAGGGAAGCATGCTCTTCCCCAAACAAACAAAACAATACTGGTGTGTGTCCGATTCGGAGATGGGACACGAAGACGGAGATACTGTTTGCTTTATTCAGCCATGACTTTCTCTGAAATATATAATATATAATATATGTGTGTTCACTTTTCACTTGTCAGACGAAGTTGAAAAAGGAACAAAGGGAGAGAAAGTTCTGCGCACTGCCTGTCAAATCTAACTCCTAACAAAGTAATGAAGGAAGGAAAGAGTTTGAGCAGGGCTGTTTCACACACACACTTCACAGTATGGTCTCTGAAGACAAAAGACCTGCAGACACACCTGTGGTTCATCTAATTATAGCCTCGCATCGTCGCATTCCGATGACGTCACGCAGGCTATAAATATAGGTCAATTTCATTGACGTTGTTTTACACATATATTCACAGCTGGTCACGACTAAAGATGTTCCCATAGCGCTAAGCGCAGCTTGAGTGTAGCCTTTGGAAGGGAACCTGTTATGCAAGTGTAGTGGTTGTTCCTCTGCGTTGTGTTGATTGTTGTTGGTAATAAAAAGGATTTTCCACACAAAGCAGGTTTTTACCAAAGGTGATTTAATTTCAGTGCCAGTGTGGTAAAACACACAGACAGACAGGCACTGTTATCTGCAACTTTCTTGCTCTTAGTTGTTCCTCTCCTCTCTAGTGTCATTGCAGGAAAGAGCAACACACATACACACACACACACACACACACTTTACAACACACATACACACTATATATATAATAATAGTAATAGTATGAGTAATACAAATATTAATAATTATAATAATGATAATAATCAATTCACAACCTTCTCATTCTTATATACCAATAATTCACAACAGCATTACAGTGTTTCTTGGATACCAATTAACATACCTGTGTGGTAAAACAGACAGGCACTGTTATCTGCAACTTTCTTGCTTTTAGTTGTGCTTGTTAACCACAAAATACATGTTAAGTACACCAGGTAGTTAACCACAGAACACACAATGAATGCAATGTAAAATATATATATTAGACTAAAATATCTCTTTAGTGTACAAAATATATTAAGACTAAAATACATATTTAGTGTACAAAATATCTTTATATATACACATCTTTTTATTTATACATATCAATCTATTATTTATCAATTTGTATTTATCTATATATAAATATTACTTAATCGAGATGTTAGCCGCTTAGCCACTAACACATCTCTCACACACGCGACGCACACACTTCGCCGGCATCTCACGCAATACACTATTCACCCGTTAACAGCACTCAAATAAACTACATTTACCAAGTTGATAACACGAACTAATGGTCAAATATGACATCACATGGAATACTTTCTCACATTTGATCATATAAACATGACGTGAACACTTGTAACACAATTTAACATTTGATGAACAGAGCTCATGAAATCGTACCTCTCCTCTCTAGTGTCATTACAGGAAAGAGGACGAACTTCCGATTGCGCTGAGATTTGATTTAATAAAAGCATGCAAAGTTTTTAAAATAAAATGCCCCAAAACAAATTATATATATATATATATATATGTAACGGGATAAATATCATAGTTCAAGGGTTCTTTAAATAAATCCTGCTGTAATGTGTTCGCACTTCCTATTGGCTGCGCTGGTGACGCTATAGCCAACTGAGTTCGAACGATCTGCAGCAGAGCTAGAGAGAACTGCTGTGGGTGAGTCGTTTCTGCTGCAGCTCCGTATTAAAAGTTAAAAATAAAAGTTTCATGTTGAATGTTAGACGATGTACGAAGGGGATTGCATACACTGAACACTAATTGATTTCTAGAGTGTGTTTTCTGTTAATATTTTTGTGTATTTGATAGTTTTATTTCCGTTTTAATGAACTCGATCTTTCCATGTGCACCATTTTCCATGTGCTCCCTAACAAGTGAAATGTGTTTCGAATAGATGGAGCTGAAACAATGTTACTCGCTACTCTCTCTCTCTTCCACTGCTCTGTGCAGGTAATTGTTTTTGTGAAATGGTATTTAAGAATTTACTGTTTTGTAGAGCATGTTGTTACGAAAAATGTTATTTCTAGAGAGAACTGCTGTGGATGGAGCTGAAACAATGTTACTCACTACTCTCTCTCTCTTCCACTGCTCTGTGCAGGACAATAAATACTGAGGTCATCCGCATTCTGTGTTGCGTGTTATTGAAGGGTGAGACAAACCGGGCCAGAGAGAAACCAGAAGGTCACATATATATATATATATATATATATATATATATATATATATATATATATATATATATATATATATATACACAGTTGAGGCCAAAATTATTAACCCCAGGAATTTTGGAACATTTTCCTAAAGATCTTTCCAATGTTTGCAGCATTGATAAAACTTGATATAATCAAACATTCACCAGTGCTATTTAGTAGCTTTTGGTACATTTTGGAATATAAAATACATTTTTAGGCTTGCTTTATATCAAATATAGTGAAAATGGGGTGGTCAAAATATTAGCCCCCATGTGAATTTTTGCTTTCAAAACACACCTAATTAATCAAACAGCTTTCAAACCACACCTGTGCAGTCAATTGGCTTCCTAACAACACCTGAGCATTCAATCAGCATAAAAGGACTCCAAGGAACAGGGCACTTCAACACATTATTGGGAGAGACTACTTTTACTCACCATGCCAAAGACAAAGGAAATCAGTCTTCAGCTCAGAAAGAAGATAGTGGAGGCTCATGATAAGGGGGAAGGCTATACTGCCATTTCCAAGCGTTTCACAGTGTCTAGAACCGCTGTATGTTGCATCATTGCCAAGTACAAGGAGACAAATTCTGTAAGAAACAAACCTGGGCGTGGTCGTAAGCGCAAGATTTCAAGAACTCTGGAGAGGAAAATAGTCAGAGATGTCAGCAAGATGCCCCGGACATCTGCCAAGATGATTGTTGCTGACCTGGCCTCTTCTGGACTTGATGTTTCAAGGAACACAGTTGTGAGGGCTCTTCATCGTGGTGGGCTTCAGGGCAATCGTCCCAGAAGAACCCCTTTACTCAAACAGCGGCACATCACAGCCAGACTGAGGTTTGCCCGTGAACATTTGAAAGGTAAAGACGAGTTTTGGGAGTCTGTGCTTTGGTCTGATGAGACTAAACTGGAACTGTTTGGGCACATGGATGTTGCTTATGTTTGGCGAAGAAAGGGTGAGGCCTTCAACCCTAAGAACACAGTTCCCACAGTTAAACATGGTGGTGGGAGCATCATGCTGTGGGGCTGTTTTGCAGCCTCAGGCACAGGGAGCCTTGTTCGGGTGCATGGCATCATGAAAAAAGAAAATTATGTTGACATTTTGAGGGATAATATGCAGAAATCTGCTCGTAGTCTAGCCTTAGGTCGTCGCTGGGTCTTCCAACAAGACAATGACCCAAAGCATACATCGAAATTGGTCCAACAGTTCCTAAAGGATACCAAAACCAAGGTCCTGGAGTGGCCCGCACAGAGCCCAGACCTCAATCCTATTGAGAATCTGTGGCGAGTGCTCAAAGTGAATGTCCATGCTCGGAATCCACGTAATTTGGACCAGCTGGAGCAATTTGCAATGGAAGAATGGGCTAAAATCCCTCAGGAGACCTGTGCCAACCTAGTAAAGAACTACTCTAAGAGGTTGTTGTCAGTTGTGGCTCAGAAAGGGTACACTATTGACTATTAATGACCAGGGGGCTAATAATTTTGGACGTTTCATTTTTGCCCTTTCTTGTTTCAACTCACTATTTCAATTAAATATCCTAATCAAACTTAGTGGACATTTTGTCTTTGTTATTTTGGAAACAAATACACTATAAAACACTTGTTGTTAATGGTCATTTCCATGGAGAAATCAAGAGTTTTGTCTAATTTCATGAGGGGGACTAATAATTTTGGCCTCAACTGTATATATATATATATATATATATATATATATATATATATATATATATATATATATAAATAACAAAATTGATTTATAATCTGGTGTAACAACATATCCCTGCTACACAAGGATCCTTCAGCTCTGCTTTTTAACACCATGATCCTGGATACCCTCCTGTATAAACTGACCCAGCTCTCTGTACCCTCCTCCATCTGTCAGTGGATCATCAACTTCCTGACAGACAGGCAGCAGTTAGTGAGGCTGGGAAAACTCACATCTAGGACCCTCACTATCAGCACTGGAGCTCTTCAGGGTTGCGTTCTCTCCCCTCTGCTCTTCTTCCTCTACACAAATGACAGGATCTCTAAAGACCCCTCTGTCAAACTCCTGAAGTTTGCAGACGACACCACAGTCATCACCCTTATCCAGGACAGAGATGAGTCTGCTTACAGACAGGAGGTTGAGCAGCTGGCTGTCTGGTGCAGTCACAACAAAACCTGGAGCTGAACACGCTCAAAACAGTAGAGATGATAGTGTACTTTAGGAGAAACCAACTTGCACTCCCCCCTCTCACCATCATGAACAGCACTGTTACGGCAGTTGAGTCATTCAGGTTCCTGGGCACCACCATCTCTGAGGACCTGAAGTGGGACAATCACATGGGTTTCATTTTGAAAAAGGCCCAATGGAGGTTGTACTTTCTTTGTGAACTGAGGAAGTTCAACCTGCCACAGGCACAGATGACACAGTTTTACTCAGCTGTTATTGGGTCGGTTCTGTGCACTTCTATAACTGTCTGGTTTGGGTCAGCCAGCAAATCAGACCAAAGAAGACTGCAACGGACTGTCAGCTGAAAGGATGATTGGTGTTCACCTGCCCAACCTTCAGGAAATGGGCAGGTATCATCACAGTCCCCTCTCACCCCGGACACAACCTGTTTGCACTTCTCACTTCAGGCAGACATTATAGACATTTTTCCCCTAATGTTATCTCCAGCTTAAACAATTCACACAGCAATTACTACCTGTTCCTATAATTCATGAGGGCAATAATGATATATTATGTAAAAGTACAAATCTGTACATAAGTCTTCTGTTCCAGATGTATACCCCTTTATTATTATCAGTGGTGTAAAGTATTTGAATAAAAGTAATTAGTTAATGTACTTATCTTTTGGCTATTTTGTAATTTTACTGAGTATCAAATATATTAGCAACTTTTACTCTCCACTTGACTACATTTTTGAATTAGTAAATGTACTTTTTACTCCAATACATTTGTGATGAGTAATGCCCTTAGAAATTTGCAAGTGATGTAAATTCTTAAACAGGAGTACACACACACAACTGGAGAAACTACATCGCCCTTTTAGCCAAGCCAGAAACAATGTCGGAGTACACAATGCTCAATCAGTGGAAACCAGTGCTAATCAATGGCAACAAACAGCGTTTAACAAAACCCAACAAAGTGTCTGTTGCTGTTGGTCAGCATGTTGTTGCAGTGTAAATTGGCCTTAACAAGCGAGGAATAAGCCTATTTCTCCATTCTCCAAAGCTAAATAAAAGTTTAGCAATTTAATAAAAATACATTTAATATTTTCCATAACAAAGACTGCAAATGACATTTACAATTTGTTATCTATAAAGACCTTCCCTTTAGGAGGAAAAAAAAAAATATATATATATAAATATATATATATATATATATATATATATATATATATAGTAACCCACATCATTAATCTAGGTCACTAGCATTTATTGGCAATTTTATATAACTATTATTGATATAAAAAAATACACATATATACAGTGGGTATGGAAAGTATTCAGACCCCCTTAAATTTTTCACTCTTTGTTATATTGCAGCCATTTGCTAAAATCATTTAAGTTCATTTTTTTTCCTCATTAATGTACACACAGCACCCCATATTGACAGAAAAACAGAATTGTTGACATTTTTGCAGATTTATTAAAAAAGAAAAACTGAAGTCTCTGAGTCTCTAACTCAGTCCCTCTAGCGCCACCAGCTGTCCAAAGTTGCACTCATGTTTATGTTAATAACTTTTGAATAGTAAGGGATAGAAACAAAATTCTTCTGAAATTCCAAAAAACACAAAAAAACATTAAAAAACATTAGAAACAAAATTCATCTGATTCCTTGGGTGAAGACGAAACGATTGCACCCTATGACGTCATTTTCCGTCATGAAAATTTTTCCGCCATTTTGAATTTTTTGAAAAACATACTTTTTCGAACTCCTCCTAGGCCGTTACTCCGATTTTCACGAAAATTGAACCACATCATCTTCAGACCATGCCGACAAAAAGTTATGGAATTCAAGTCAATTTTTCAAACCATTTTCGATAAACACGTGAACGAATTTTACGTAGCGCTTGCGAAAATAGACATAAGGCTGTATCTCCGCAACGCTTTATCGTATTCAGACCAAACTTGGTACATGTCATCACAAGCATGACCTGAGGCAACATGCAGCGTTTCGGCGTGGCGCCACCTACTGGTCCGGAGATATGAAAAATGGCTATTTTTGCTTATAACTTCTGATGGGTTTGTCCAAAAATCATAAATTTGGGGCATCATGTTGAGTCGAATGATATCCAATTTTCCCATATCTGCCATTTTGGCCGGCGGCCATTTTGAATTTTGTGCTAAAATGCTATATTTTATGAACGGATTAGCGTATTGTTACAAAACTCGGTATGGCTCATCAGCACAATGCCCTGAAGGAGCCTGAAAAGTTTTGAAACAGCGCCACATAGTGGAGAATTTTTTTTTCATATGCTTATAACTTTTGATCTGATTGACTTATTTCACCTGAGTCATATCGTTAGACTCCTGAATCCTTGCCGAGTCCAATGATACCAAACATGCTACGTTTCGACTTACGGTTTGTGCGGCGTGGTGATTTAGCGCTTAAAAAACGATTGCGAATATATTCGAAACCGTTAGTCTGATCGAGACGAAACCAACGTAGGAAACACAGAACCTAAGCTGGTTAATTAAGAGTCACGGACCAGATGTCTAAATTTTGATAGGAAGTGGCAAAAAAATCAAAACAAAGTCGTCCGTGGGTCATTTTTTATGATCTCATACATATAAATGTCTATAACTCCGAAACAAAATGAGATATTTGCACCAAATTTGACACACACATGTATGGGGTCACCCTGAGAACACATAAAAAAATGGGTGGGATTGTGCCTCTTGGTGGCGCTATAATTGAACAAAACATGAAATTTCCTTTAACTACAATACAGTATTATGATATAAAATGCTATATCAAATGAATGCATTGATGTACCATTACGAAACTCAAGATGTGCCATCGGCACCATGCTCTGAAGGTACACAATAGGTTTTGAGATAGCGCCTCCTTCTGGTCAAATTTTATAATAATTTTTAAAAAAAATGTTAATAACTTTATAGAAGTGTGGCCTATTGTAATGAGACTGGTCTTATTAGATTCTGTGGGTCCTGCTGAGAACATTGATGCCAATTTTGCTATAGTCAGCCAAACTTCCTGTCATTCATTTTGATTTTCTTTAAAAACATACTTTTTCGAACTACTCCTAGACAGTTGGTCCAATTTTCACCAAAATCGAATCGCATCATCTTCAGACCATGCTGGTAAAATGTTATGGATATCGTGTTGATAGACGAAATCGTATTCATTTGCCACTGCAACAAATTAGAGGCTTAATGCCAAAATGACTCTTGAGGCTGTATCTCTGCAATGCTTTGACATATTGACACCAAACTTTGCGAGTGTCATTGTCACCTCACTCTGACCATACCACATTAATTTGGTCACAGCGCCACCTATTGGTCAAAAGTGATAAACCAGCAAATCTTTATTATTGACTGTATTTGTGATTTTTCAGCTCTTTTGCCTAAAATGATCTTAATAGGTCTTTAATTGCTCACTGTTACAGTTGGTCTGATGCTCCCAGCCGTGTTGGCTGGCTTCTTGTGCCTCTTTTGTGCTTGGCCCCGTAATTGCTGCTTGCAGCTATATTTCTTCTTCTTCCGCTCTGGAAATCTATGGCGGCCCATAGAACCACTTGCGGGAAAGTTGTGAAATTTGGCGCACAGTTAGAGGACAGTCTGAACTGTGTCCATAGCAAATTTGGAGTCTCTAACTCATTGCCTCTAGCACCACCAGCTGTCCAAAGTTGCACTCATGTTTATGTTAATAACTTTTGAACCGTAAGGGTTAGAAACAAAATTTTCCTCTGATTCCTTGGCTCAAGTCGAATCGATTGCACCCTATGACGTCATTTTCCGTCATGAAAATTTTTCCGCCATTTTGAATTATCTGAAAAACCTACTTTTTCGAACTCCTCCTAGGCTGTTACTCCGATTTCCACGAAAATTGAACCAGATCATCTTCAGACCATGCTGACAAAAAGCTATGGAATTCAAGTCGATTTCTCAAACCGTTATCGATAAACACGTGAACAAATTTTACATAGTGCTTGCGAAAATAGACCTAAGGATGTATCTCCGCAACGCTTTATCGTATTCAGACCAAACTTGGTACATGTCATCACAAGCATGACCTGAGGCAACATGCAGCGTTTCGGCACAGCGCCACTTACTGGTCCGGAGATACGAAAAATGGCTATTTTTGCTTATAACTTCTGATGGGTTTGTCCAAAAATCATAGTCAAATGATAGAGTGGAATGATATCCAATTTTCCCATATTAGCCATTTTGAATTTTGTGCTAAAATGCTGTATTTTTTAAACGCATCAGCGTATCGTTACGAAACTCGGTACCATGCACTGAAGGGACACAATAGGTTTTGAGATAGCGCCTCCTTGTGGTTAAATTAAAAAAATGCTAATAGCTTTATTAATAATAGCTGTATAATATATATATATATATATATATATATATATATATATATATATATATATATACACACACACACACATACACACACGTTGCATGAATGATTGCTCAACTAAAATCGGTTTCCACTTTTTGTGGCTGTAGGCTTTGTACATGTACATAAAATCCCGGAAAGGCAGTTCAACCAGTACTGAATTGTGGGTGTGCTCTGATATGATGAGAGCATCTCTGCTACAGCTACTGTTGTTGCTGAGGTAGACTGAACTGGGCAGCCGAGTGCATAATTTAATACACTTTTACATCCTCACAGTTTTGTCACAACATTTCCTGTGTGGCATCTAGATACAAAAGAAGGTTGGTGTCCTTCTGTAAATCTTTTAACAGCTGAAGCTGTGTAATAGTGTACATGTGTAATGTAAATGGTGAAACGGTCACGCACTGGAGGTAGTGGTCCTTCAGCAGTGCAAATTGTTGGTCTGCGTCTTGTGATTCTTGTATTTTTTTCAGACAACCCAAGAATGGATTAATATCCATTCGATTTTCCAATTTTTTTGGGCTTGAAATTTTTTGGACCACTGTAATGGGGGGAACCTGATTTGAATTACCCATTACAAGTTTGTGCTCATCTGCAGCTGCAAGTTTTTTGGTATGTACATGCATTGGTGTGAATTCCCCAAGCATGTTTTTGAGGTTTTCCCTCTTCATATTGCTTGTACGCCTCCTTAAAAATGCTGCCTTTGTATGATCAATCCTTCCAGAGGATATACTATTACTGTAGGCACATCCTTTGCTGGTTTCTTATATATGTAAAACTTGAAGAATACACAGCTATGAAATTTGCAATGTGCATTTCCATACCAAAATGGAGACTGCTGCTTTCTGGATTTTTCAAGCTTTACTCTGTTGTATTGAAATGACAGGACACAGTGCATTTTTTTCACCCACTTTTTCAGAGAACATGTCTGCCCATCCATGATTTAGACTGTACCTGTGTTTTACACTGGGTTTTATCTTTGTCTACTCATCTCTAGTTAGTGTTATAGTGAACTGGAAGGGGGGTGGTTTTGGGGCACATTCATCACATACCCTTCTTTCTTCAGTGTCTATCTAAAAGGTTCTTCAGGATGACACAGTTCTAAATAGAACTTTAAAGAATCTTTTTAGATCCCATTTACACTAGTGTTTTCATTTGAAAACATATAACTTTTGCTATGGTTATGCCTGTCCTTTTACACCTACGCCGCAGAGCCCCTTTTAGTTTGAAAACGGCGGGGTTGCAGTTCAGTATAAACGTACCAAAATGGAGACTTTTGAAAATGATGGCGTGGCTGCCCACGTTCGCTCTGCGTATCCTTGACGACCATGTAAACCATGTAAACAATAACACAGAGGCTGAACTGCAATCTTTGCTGGCTTTGTCATTTTTAGCAGCCATTGTGCAGTTAAACTGCAGTTTTTTTTTAATACTGCAGCTACCTGCACAAGAGGCAACTGTTTACACTTGTACACGCATGCCCAGTGTGCATGAACAGTCATGTGACGTGTTTTTGGTTGTGTAGTATAGACGGAGATCGTTTCTGAAACGCTGTGGAAACGCCAGTGTAGACGAGGATCGGAAAATGCACTAGTGTAACCGGGGCCTTAGAGTGTAGTGTCCTGGGGTGCGAAGTTTCTGGGATCATATTTCCATATTAACACATTAGAAAATATAATGCTGTTTCTCATAAGAGAATGAATGTATCTAACCCTCCACGGTCTCAATTTTTTTAAGAACTTTTAAGAACTAAAGATATGATACACCCAATTTATCTAATAATGTCATCTTTCTCTAGGCTTTTAAATGCAAATTCATTTTTTACGGGAGTTTATATTTACTGTTTAATAAAAACTGCCACTGGATCACAGGGTCATATTTCAGGTGCAACGGCTCCTTTAAAACATACAAACGATAACATTGAACGGGAGGGTTTAACAGCCTTCCAACATTTTTAAGGTGGAACGGAGAGTTCGGCGAAAAAGGAGCTGGAGTCAGCCTCGTACAGGCTCAACATGACATCAACTGACATTGCAACCTTGCAAAGAAGATATAAAGATGGAACCAGGAATATCAGGGGAGGTGTTTGACATGTTGAAGCTGAAGGTAGATGGCCTGACAGAGATGGAGAGAGGGAGTGTGTGCTGACTCTGGATGAGATGGCAATCACACCGAGTGTGGAGCTGCACTTGGGAACAGCAAAGCTTTATGGGGACAACCTATTTTTCCATTACTGCACACAGCTCTGCAACCCTTGTGGAGCGTAGTGAAGAGGTGAAACATAGGCCTAGATTAAAGCTTATTAAAGACTACAAGTAAACTTCACTTGAATGCTGTATTGCCTATCTACGTTCTTCTCTGTCTTTCTCTTCTTTGAGTGAGACTTAAGCAGCAACTGCAAGGGCATCATCTGCTCATGAAATAGCAGATGGCCTGGTAAATGACCAAATAAAAAAAAAACAAAAAGCACAAATTTAACACTTGTAATATATTATTATCAAGTGTTCCTTTGTTTTTATTTCACACTATTAATATCAGCAAAGTAGAAGTATTGCAAAAAGCTGTTGAACAGGGCATCAGTGTATGTTTTCTTTTTTCCACTTTATGTACTGTTAATTTAAAGTTTTTTCCTGATGTTAAATAAGTTGTTGTAAAAAGTACTTGAAATAATTGAAAAGAAAAAAAAAAAAAATTTGCATGCCCCCCCAAAAGAAATGTATAGAAGAATGTCATTTACAAATTATTTCCATTACAAGAGTAAACAATTTCCAGAACAATTACTTGTTTTATTTCCAAATGTCAACTTGTATTACAAAAATAAACAATGCACAGAAAATGATTTTCTTCATTTACAAATAACTTAAATTCCAAATATAATGTATAGAACAACTTTGTCATTTCACTTTTAACTTACATTACAAAAGAAACAATGAACAGAAATTTCGGTCTCATTTTACAAATTACAAGTGACAAAAAAATATATTCTATATACACATACAAAAATTGCTTTAATAAACTGTAAATTATATTATTTTTGTTTTTCAATCATTCTCTCAAGGTATTACAAAGTATTACAACAAGTTTTGCCTCAGACCACCTGACAAATGAAGCTGCGCAGTTGTAACATTTTTAGTTCATGTTCAGGTTTTTTTAAGAAACACCCCTGGGATTTAACACTCGTTTCGCTAGCTATTTGAGTACATTACATTAAGTATTGCAGACACCGGTATGTTTTTCAGGTAATTTTACCACAATTCAGCTGGATTTTGGCTATTTAGATATTTGATTTTGGATATTTGAATAAATTAAAACACAATACTTACATTTATATGTGAATTCCTCAGCCACCACAGAACTACCAGCCACCATTTTCTTTGAATAAAAATCCCAGCGTCACCAGGGTGCTATGAATTCTGGGATGTGGTAGGCCGCAAAGTGTCCATTGTTGTATCATTCATTTGCCCGAGAAACAAAGAACGCATTTGGATTCGCATTTGAATGACATTCCGAATTGGGGCAGCCTTCGTCGTGCCGCGGTGACGCAGTTGGCTTTTGAACGGTGCAGCGTTTGCGTTGGGACAGTCTTCCAAGCACTGCTGTAACACAATCCATCCTTCAAAGGCCGCGTTTGAAGGCGAAGCCCCTGAATTGGGACACAGCTCATATCTATAATCACTGTTGACACTCGCATGTATGGAAACGTGTATTTGCTTCCCTGAAGCTCTCACAGTCGTCATAGTCATCTTCATGTAGATCACAATTAAATCACGTACATGTGAAAGTGCAGTTATGGTCTTTTGAAGAATCAAAATTGAAATGTGGCAATGTCTCAGAATCTCAAACGAAGGCGCGGAGAATCTGTCTTCAGCGTCACAGAAATCCATCGTGAAAACACCGAACAAACACAACAAAATGTGAAAATGTGACATTTCGGTACCAATCTGTACCTTCTTCATGTGAGCTCGAATGTGAAAAGCTGGTTTAGAAGTCAAAAAATCCAAAGAATTACTTGTGTATGTAAAATGAACACGGAGATGCAGAAGAAGATCCAAGCATTCTGTAAAAGAATTTAGAAGAGAGCTGGTAAGTCATGTTTGTCCTTGTTTATGAGCATCAATAATAAGATTTTGATTCATTTGTCACTTCATTTCGTTTTTACCTTTTGGAGAGTTGTTTCTTTTTTCCAAAACCGACGTATTCCTTTGATGATTAATGCATTCATCATTCTGTACAAGTGTCCAATTCCTTATCTGCTATTAGAAACCATACATATAATTGTATGACATTCTTGCAATTTTGAGGCTTTCGCAACTTCAACATTATAGCTGCCTCTCGACACATACCGTGTGTTTGGAATACCCAGCCTAAAGCCTTGGCATGTCATTTAACTTGTTTGGTGAATATGGCAATTTTGATAAATGGGCTGAGGCACAACATGAACTGTACGAAATGAGGAACAGAAAATGTTAAATGGCACAAGGAAATAACGCCAGCAGAGCTCAAGCTGATAGAAGACAACAAAAATGAGGTTAATACAAAAAAGAAAACTAAAATGGGCAGTGAACACATTCAAAGACTTTTTGTATCAGAGACAAAAAATGCTGATGTTGAGACCTACTCTACTTCTCTTCTTAATGAGACATTGTGGGAGTTTTATGCCTCTGTTAATAGCTTCAACACTGTATTTGCATCTGAACAGTCACATCACAAAACACATCATAAGTGATAAAGACTTCAAGTCAAGAATGCTGTCTTTAAATTAAAAAAAATCTTGATCTTTAAATGATGAAAATCTTTAAATCTTGGCACATAACCCAGAAACGAACGAGGATTATGAGGATTCATGTTTGTGTGACCCGGTGACCCACTTTATTCCATGGGTGGCTTTAAAAAATACCAGTCAATGTCAGATTTCACGACCAATGGAAATGTGAAGTTCAACATCCATGAGCCTCGATCGGCTTTAAGGCCAGTTTGAGTAGGCTAATAAAATAGCAAAAACAAACAACCACCAAAATAAATTTTCCAACTATTTGAACATTTTATTTTCATTTCGTTTTTATTTAATTGAATGCATTTCAATAAATGTAATGTTATAGCACTTATTTATTTCTGTCTTTATTTCAATTGTGGAGAATAGAGGTAAACTCTGCAGCTATTAGAGAGGCAGGTAGCCTATCACACTCATGATCTTTCTCTCTCTCACCATTTATTATAAATCAGAAGCAAATTAACCATAAAGCACATAAAACTCGGGAAAGGTTCACGAGCCAGAACTCGAACTCGGGTCACCTGAGCTGCCCACAAGAATATCCATGCCAGACAATAGGATATTATTTTCAACTTGACATAAAAGCAAAATGTATTGAATGATGGAGAATAAAACATTTTGGTCATGTCATCGCAGATTAAAATCTTTAAATCAAAATATTTATTGCATTTTTGAAGAAAAGGCTCAGCACTCAAGGCTCTATTGCCTATTGCCTCAATTGTGTATTGTCTTTGGACAGATTGCTGGCAACAACCATTTTAGTATGGTTTGTGATTTGGTCTTAATGACTTAGGAGTCCTCTTGACTACTCCTAACGTTTCACAGATTTAGGAGCTAGTTTTACTGCCTTCCACTGCGTGTACACGAAAAACAGAAGTGTATTTTCTGCTTTAGGCTGCCTGAATGTGGTGGTACAAAGAGAAGGATTTGCTTCCCATCAATCGCTCCTATACAATTAAGAAAATTCCACCTAGCTGAAAACTTTGAGTCAATATTCTTCCACTCCTGTGCAGTAAGTAAGTCTAGCATGTATCCTTGATGGCTTTAGTCACTGTGCTTCCCCCATACGATAGTGTAAGGCAGTTGTTCTGACTGAATTTCCTGTGGCAAGATAAAATATTAATATAAACATTAATTTCTCTCTTCACAAAAAATGTGTGCAGAATAAGATGGAGGGCACTTCATCAAGTGGGGGAAAAAAAAAAGAGCAATTGCCAAATGCAATAAATCAGTGAAGCTGTGGTTTATAGTGAATTTATAATGTTTATTACTTCCTTGTCTGTTTTTTAAGATCATCTGCGCTTCCTCCTCAGTGTAGAGACGACGTGTGCCAGATTGCAAATATTACGTAAAACAAATGCGCAATGCACTGAAATTCATTTTGGTATATTTCTTTTGGTTGTCTACAATTCTGGAATAAACATCTGAATGAGTCTCCTGTTGACAGATACCCAAAAAAAAAGTTGCAAAGGGCCATTAGTTATTTTTTTTTTTTTATAAAACATCTATTTAAGTCATGCTTTAATTATATTAAACTACATTAAATGATTTAGATGGAAATATCTTGTGTCACTGACTCATAAATAGAAATAAGAAAAATAAGCGATGTTGTACCATAATATATATATATATATATATATATATATATATATATATATATATATATATATATATATATATATATATTAGTGATGACTGTAACCATGTACATGTACTATTTTGGGGCACTTTTACTTTATTTGAGCATTTTTCATTTTCTGCTACAACTTCTACTCTGAATAGCCTACTTTTTCCATATATGCACATACTTCATACCTCAGACAAATGCAGAGACGTTCTTCCGAGCTGATGGCCTCTCGGTAGTTTGTGTCTCTCCTTGTTATAGAAGGTCCAATTTTCCAGAACAACACTTCAAATTGTGTCCTGCTCATCCGAAAATACTCCTTGAAACGACTACTGTCCAACTTCAGTTCTTGGACCAAACGATGATACTGAGATTTTTTTCTCGCCCCCAAAATCTCATGAACCCACATACGGCGTGTCCGTCCTCTCTTTCTACGTGGTTCAGCCACCCCTTCATCCAAAGCAAGGACCAGGGCAAGTATGCTACGTTGTGTCGACATTTTATTCCCGAAACAATATGGCTGTGAAATCAGTTACAAGTAACAGTGCAGCGGATGTTCCGTATCATAGCAACAAAGCGTCTCAATGGAAAAAAAACGCTGCGCTGCAGAAGCGCTCACAGATAGGCGTTTTAAGCAGAGCGCCTAGCGTTTTCAGCTGGCTAAAAACCCTTTGGTGGACACGGGGCCATACACACACTGTGTGTGCGTGCATATATATATATATGCGCTTTGCCAGATTGTGCTATAAACATTTTAAAAAGTAATGTTATTATAGTAAGTTTCTAAGCATGGGAGCCGAACTTCCTCATTTAATGCCATTATTTGAATTTTTTAACCACTTCTCTATATAGTCTGAATAGCTCTCTATTGGTGTTACATCTGGAGTGTCCATAATCTCCACCAGATGTAACTCCTGGGCTCTCTCATCATGAACTTTAATTTCCATAAAATCCCCTTGCCTGCTCTCATTATGTTGTGATTAGGTTCAGCTGTGTGTCGTTAGCTTGTTAAGCCCTGCCTATATATAAGCACTGTTTTTTCAGTCATTCT
The DNA here is from genome assembly GCA_037950665.1 of Hypophthalmichthys nobilis. Lineage (NCBI taxonomy): Eukaryota > Metazoa > Chordata > Actinopteri > Cypriniformes > Xenocyprididae > Hypophthalmichthys > Hypophthalmichthys nobilis. The sequence continues at coordinate 25,009,151 of CM075489.1, forward strand.
TTGCAAAGTGTTGTATGTTGTTATACTGCATTTCTGAGCCTTGACACCCAAGCAAAAGAAGATACGTTTTGTTTAAAAAAAAAAAAAAAAGTTACACTACGTCTGCATAACTCAAAAACATTTACAAAATATTTCCAAACAGAATGATGCAACAAAACTTTGTTGTTTGAAGTCACATTTTTGAGGGAGTCTGAAGCTTTGATCTGTATAAGCAAGCCAAAAGGGGTCAAATTGAGTCAAATTTGTATGCCTGTGTAGCAGACCTCAAGTGGTAACCTCCAGACACCACGGAAACACGACCACACCACAAATGGGATGATGGATATGCAGATTTATTCCTTAAACAGAGTAGTGTGAGGCAATATTAGTATACACAGACATCAGGCCTACTCTCTCATTCCTCTGCTTCTCCGTTCGCATACACTGTGCGTCTGAGTATAAGCAGCTTAAAGAATGATATATATATATATATATATATATATATATATATATAAAAATGATATATAATATTTAACATGAGTAAATGTAGTGCTCAATTATCTCATATAACATAACAGCACAAATAAAAACATATTAAATACATAACATTTGTAAAAGTTAACATTCAAATACGTTGTAACTTAATAGGAACGCATGTAAAGTGTACTATAAACTCTAATTTGCATCAAAATTTGATTGTTAAATTACTATGTGTACAATAAAGTTATTTTTGCACGAACACACTGTCATTGCATGAAAATGTACCACGAGGCAATTAGTATAGTGATTGCCTAGTACACATGCATTCTAAATCAATTCGCAAATAAATTCAAATTACAAAATAAACATTTAAATTAATGATGACAGATTGAAACAACATACCTTAAACAGGGTAGTGTGAGGCAAAATTAGTATACACAGACATCAGGCCTACTACACTACATTTAACACGATCAAAAGTTTCACTTTCAAGGAAAATACGCTAATCACACGGATACAAGTTATGACAAACTCTTAACAGTGTTTTAACACCATTAACGTAGTAATTGCGTTACAAAGAGAAAGTTAATGCAAGATATATATGAGAGAGAGAAACTACCTCTGCTCCTCCGTTCGCATACACTGTGCGTCTGAGCGCGAACGCTTAAAGGAGAAGCTACATATTTCCCTTCGGTGTCTCACTAATTAAGGCCCCACCTACAACAATTGATAGGAACTCCCGATCGGAACCATTGAAAATAGAACTTAAAATTAATTTGATACAAGTTTTGCTGAAGTTAACTAAATATACAGAACATTTCTCTTTAGACATGAAAAAATATCAAATTAAACAGATGTCTCAGTCAACTGGCTACACCTGACTGTAGCTTTACAGTTACTCATAGCATTCTGTTTGAAATCCCAAAATCTATAACAAATTACTGCATTAGCCTAACTGCCTTATTTTATATTTCTAAATGAAACCTTATCATTATACAATTGTTTTGAACTGAATATCAACACTCTTTCAGGATGAACAAATGCTTTAATAAATGAATTTTAAAAAGAACAGCTCCTGCTCCTAAACATTTTATATTGCTACAAATGCTCAACAATTAACAGTTTACATTGTGTCATTACCAGTTAGTTTATTTTAAGCATACTGTAGTACAGGAGAAATGGTGAAACACAAACTTTTAGAGAATTAAATGTATGTATATAATGTCTCTACATGTTGCTGTATTTAGGTGTTTAAGCAATTTATATACCTTTCTTTTATGGCTATTGCTTGCATCTATCAGAACAATTTCTCTTCTTTTCCCAAAAGTACACTGATAAAAGTGATTTTATGGTGAAGTAAATACTACAGAAAAAAACAAATGTAATTTCTATATGAAGTTAGTTCAGGCAAGAATAAAAAAAAAAAAACTAAGTAAATTCTATAGTAGTACTAATTTCAAGCTTGTAGAAACGAAAGCGTAAATATCAACCTTATAAAATTAAGTAAAACTACTCAACTTTTCTGATACTAGTGTTCCCATCATGCACTGGGCCTTGAATAATTAATGAGGTTGATTTTTCGCTGTTTTTACACTGTTTTATCATTCCTTTTGTGGTTAGGCTTTGTAACTCGCCATTTTGTGACATTTGGAGTTGATTTTCTACTGAAAATGGCACATTCATTCTCAAAAACGATCCATCGAATGTTACCATCATTGTGTATTGTGTACCAAGTATCGAGATCTCTGTGTTCAAGTGCTGTTACTTCTAATATGTAGATATGTTGTCTACACCATATCTATTTAGAAGTTTCTGAGTAAAAGCATACACTTTAAAAACATGGTTTAATTCAATGTTATGTTGTTTGAGTAAAATGTATTACAAAGAAACCTTCAACTAAGTAGAAAATACTCAACCTTTTAGCCTAGTGGTCAAGTTAAAAGTTGTGGAGTTGTGGTCTTTATCTGAGACAATTTCCCCGAGTCCTCTTAGTCTAAACAAGACAAAGTATAAATGCGGTCAAGACTTTCAAAAAAATGATCTTAAGCCACTCAAACCAGGGTTCTAACTTCAAAAGGCATTGGCAGATAAAATGCAGGGTTATATATATTTTTAAATGTAACTTTTCAAGGAATGCAGTAAGTGAGGTTTTATAATTATATTTATTGGTTCAGCAGATTATGAAATTCAATACACCATGTACATTAGTAGCAGTGCAAAATTAAATTAACTTGGAACTTTTAGGTACAATGAAAGTCAACCTATGCAACCATGTTCAATCATCTTGAAGCAAAAATAGTTTCATGTAACAGAAACAGACAATGTTCTGTGATGGACTGGCCATAAATTTTATTATGTAAATATTTCTGGAATTTGCAGTGAATGATGTTTGTTTTGGAGTGATATGCTTGTTACGTTGTTTTTGTGAATACTGATGTTGTCAAGACACGGCAAGAGAGTCTATGATGCTGCCTGTGGTGATGTTGGCTGTAAGGTTATTTATAGATCCAGTGATGTTCTCAATGTTTACGCTTTGAATTCCACTGGTTGTTTGAATTGTAATGTTACCATGTCCTTGGACTTGTAAAGCGGCGATAGGCATGTTGGATATTTTGTGTTGTCATGGATGAAGTATATGGTTGTGCCGGTGGCGTCTGCTGTGAGGCTCTGGAAGGTGTTCTCTACAGGGGATGTGGTGTCCTGGCAGATCTGCTTATTGAAAGTGGTATCCTTAGTTGTGGTTAAATATGTTTTGCCCTGAAACTAGAATACTGAAACATTTGAAACTGAATACCAAGACTCCGTGAAAATGTTCTCCTCATCCCACACTGTCAACCACATTGATACAGTTTGGTCTGCAACTGTGAATGTTGTGTTTTTGAGCAAGGTGTCATCTTTAACAAAATTGTGTCCACTGCTTTGGGTTTGGATCACACTCGCCTGCAGTGAAGGACAAGAGAAAATACAACATCAACAACCAGCTTTGTACATGCATTTGTGATGACTTACCAGTTAGATTCATCCTTGTAATCAGGTCAATCAGATAAACCCTGGACAGTGCATCAGCAATGATATTCTGTGAGCCTTTTGTCGGATATCCAAATCAAACTCTTGAATCATTAATGCCCAGTGAATTAAACATTGGTTCGACTTATTCAGTTTTACAGAGTTCATCAGATGACCACAAGGTACAGAGAAATCCTGGTCAACAACGCAGGGCTCTCAAGTTTTGAAGACAGGCAAGAGTGACAACTCCAACCCCCACCCAAGCACAACAATGGGGTGTTGTTGTGTTTAGTAAGGATCACTGAACACAATTTAACCAAATACAAAGTATTTATTCAATTTCCATTTATTCATTTTTGTGTGTGTGTGTGTGTGAGTGTGTGAGAGAGAGAGAGAGAGAGAGAGATTATGACTGGCGTTGTTTATTGTAAGTGTTTGTTGCCTTTTGGACTCCTTTATCATTTGTGGTGTTGGCTCCCATTTGAAACAGTTCGGCTCAACCCCAGCCATTTTCAGGGTCATGACTGAGGACAACGTCCCGTCCAAGCTGTTTCGTGTTGAGGTTTTGTTCAAACCGACCATCGAAAATACCCTCTCGGCACCAGCATTACAATGTGGAAGCACTAAAACCAAGGCTGCGATCTTTGATAAAAATTGGTTCAAGCCAGTCACCTTTGAAAAAGGAACCAGGGGCCTCTATTACTCAAATGTTTTCCTTTCATCGTAATTAATAATGAGCAAGTTATGTTGTGTGCAAAATATTTCTTAACTTGTTCTTTGTTGAGGACATTCTTCCCCAAAACTCCTCAACATCAAAGACTGTTGGGTCCTGGGGCAAGGCAATGTCCATGAGTTGGTACTCCATAAACTCCTCACTTACTTGGTCCTGTTCCTTTGGATCATGAAAAGGAAGGAGTTCCTGAAATCTTAAAAAGAGCACATGTGTACAAGACTGATTAGAATACAGTGAGAGACAGATTTATTTTGTGATCATGACCATTAAACTTAAAAATATATAATCAGTATGTGGAAAACCCTTGCCTGTCTACAAAGTATAGGGCATCTTCAACCCCACACTCAGCTCTCAGCTGCACATCAATAAATCTTGCATGCTTCAGGAGAGCATCTTTCAACGGGAGTTTATCCATGGCATACTCCACAGCTCCGACCAAAAGGCCAGTGCTGCCTGCTGGAGTTGTTGAGCCTTCTGTGATGTGACCTCTCCAGCCTCAAGGAGCCTGTTGAGCGTAGCTCTGGTGGTGAAACCCACATTGAGTTTTTCTCCTATCAGTGAGACAGAAGACATAGAGAAAGCTAGTCAAATACAGACATCTTATAGGATATCTCTGGGTTATACAAGTTTCAAGTTTGTCATATACACATAAATAACATTTATCAGTCATGAAATTTGTTGTGCTCAAAGAAATCTCAACTTTACAGAATAAAATTTAAATAGAAAGTAGATAAACAGTAGAGGTAAAATAATAAAAAAAAGGATTAATTCTAAAAAGTGCCAAGTGTGCCATTTAGGAGAGTGAAGATGGTTGAGTAGAGTTGGTCCTGATGGCTTGAGGATAGAAGCTGTCTCTGAATCTACTAGTGCTGTTTCTGATGGTCTTATATCTTCTACCAGATGGCAGAGGGGTGAATATATTGTTACTGGGATACCATACTTTTTTAAAATTTTGTATCCATTTTCCATCATCAGAACCACACAATCCATAGAAAAGGTGTATTTGTTGTCAATAAGCATACAGGTTTATCTCCCTATGTGACTTCAAAGCATTACCTGGCAGTTGGTGCAGTGGGTCCTTGAAGGGGATGTCATGGACTTCTCCTTCTCGTAGTGCTGCTGGTGTCATGAACCTCGAGTTTCTTGATGAATTTCGTCATCTGCAAAATATAATGTCAAAAAAGATTCAAATGCATTATTAATACAATTGCTACTCAGTTCAATGACTATGAGTAGATTTAAGTTTAGATAATTAAGTTATTTTTTCACTCTGTACAAGTAATTTATCAAGGGACACATGTAGTGCACAGAATCAAAAAATATGTCAGCTGTTTTGAAATTAGATAGCTTTAGATAGCTTAATTGTCTTTCTTGACAAAGTAACACAACCTATTTTTCACAGGGGTGTTGCACTTAAGAAAGGAGACATCAAAATAGCCAAAAATAGCCTAACCCTCCCATTTACCTCTTCATACAGCTGGAATATGGAGGCCTTTTCTCTCTGGAGAAGGAGGTTCAGTGTAGAGAACACTGGGAATGTGGCCTGAAGGAACAGGAGGTAGACTTCCGTCAGGGGATTGGAAAACACCTCCACCAGCCTTCTGAACCTTGGTTGTTTCTCATCTGCAAATAGACAGGTTGTTATTGGGTGCCTCACATAACTATGTTAAACTAGTGCCAATATAATGTGTGACTTACTTAAAGATTTGAAGTAGCTGGTGAGTGGGCCATACTGCTGCAGAATGCGGGTGATGCACATCTCCAAACTCAGCCACCTCACAGAAATGTACAGCAGCATTTCCATATAATCACTGCCATGGAGTTCACACAATTCTGGTAAAATATGTAAGAAAAACAAACAAAGTTAACCCAAGTTTTCCTCAGTTTGGGTGTATAACACTGGAGCTAATTTAATTACAAACCTTTCAAGTAACCTTTACGGTTTGTGCTGCCCTTAAACCAGTATCCAATGTCAACCACAAGGTCCTCAGTGTCAAATCCAGATATCTGCAGAACATGACATGAGCGCAAACATGTATTAATTATGTCATTATACAGCAAATTATTTACTTCACCTTAGCTTAACAGATATTTAATGGAAAGCAAACATGTTGAAACTTACTTCCAAAAACCTCTTCCCAGCGTGTTTGGCATTGTTATGGATTATATGGCAGGGGCATCCATGAATGTAAATGCTGGGATGTAAATGCCATGAATGTAAATGCTGTGGGAGAGTATTTGAAGCATTCCCTGTACAAGGGGCTGAAATGGTCAGCCACAGCAAATGAAACATTGTGTTGAACCATTGCTAGGGCAACTTTCACCTCAGCTCTCCTTGTCTGCAACAGAAACAAATGAAAAAAATATATAGCTATGCTGAATACAAATTTGAATGTTAACTCTGATTTAACCCATGTCTGCATGTCCATTAAAATTATGAATTTCAGTAACAATAAAAATACATTACAGAGCAGTATTCTGTCCATGTCATGGATGTCTCATATATGCCATAAACATAAAATTGGTTGTATTATTTAGGAAAAATGGTATTCATGAACAATGTAATCAACCTTTTGGATTTAATGTGCTATGTACCTTGACCTCTTGCACACTCATTTCTGCAGTCACTGGCAAGTAAAAGATTTTGACTGTGCTGGTTGACTTCAGTGCCTGCTGTTTGGCCTGATGCCCCTTACTTTCTATGTGCCTGGTCACATCCCGCACACCTTGATGGGCACAGGAGTTCTCTTGGCGGCAGATAGAGCACCAGTAATAGGAGCTGGTGCTTCCTACAGTAATAAATGGCCATTTAGAGGTCCATTCATTATTAAAAGAGCTCTTGTAGGTGGCTGCTCCTGGTACTTTTCTCCCTTTTGTTTTGATGGTCTCTTCTGACACCCTAGCCATCTCCTCCACTGTCTCTTCCACCGTCTCTTCCTCTTCCACCTGCACTGTCTCTGAAAACCAGTCAGTATCTAGTGTGACCACCATTTGCCTCACGCAGTGCAACACATCTCCTTCACATAGAGTTGATCAGGTTGTTGATTGTGGCCTATGGAATGTTGGTCCACTCCTTTTCAATGGCTGTGTGAAGTTGCTGGATATTGGCAGGAACTGGAACACGCTGTCGTATACGCCGATCCAGAGCATCCCAAACATGCTCAATGGGTGACATGTCCGGTGAGTATGCTGGCCATGCAAGAACTGGGATGTTTTCAGCTTCCAGGAATTGTGTACAGATCCTATCAACATGGGGCTGTGCATTATCATGCTGCAACATGAGGTGATGGTCGTGGATGGATGGCACAACAATGTGCCTCAGGATCTCGTCACGGTATCAAATAGACACATGAGACTGTTTGCTCAACTATCTGGACAGTGAGCTCCTCATCATGAGCGCAGGCAGGCCAGAGAAGGACTGTTCATAAATGCATTCCAGCAGCCGTGGCTGTCCTCTGCTTGATCTCTTCTCCGGCAGCAGCCCTCTTTGCTGCAGCTCCTTCAGAGTTGCTCGGGACGTCACCTCCCTCGCTGCCCTCTTGTTGCTCCCGCTTCCCTCTAGGAACTTCTCCGACTTTTACATATGTTCAACCCTTGGAGGAGGCATTTTCACAAACAAATTTATTTTAGTCTTTTTGTTTTTGCCCCCATTTTTCATGAGCTGAACTCAAAGATCTGAGACTTTTTCTATGTACACAAAAGGCCTATTTCTCTCAAATATTGACAGCCGTGGCTGTCCTCTGCTTGATCTCTTCTCCGGCAGCAGCCCTCTTTGCTGCAGCTCCTTCAGAGTTGCTCAGGACGTCACCTCCCTTGCCGCCCTCTTGTTGCTCCCGCTTCCCTCTAGGAACTTCTCCCACTTTTACATATGTTCAACCCTTGGTAGGGAGGAACAAGAAGGAGGAGGCGTTTTCACAATCAAATTTATTTTAGTCTTTTGATCACAAAGAGCTCGGCTTCAAAGCCTCTCAAGCACGCGGCAGCGCCTGTTTACGCCTCAGTCCTAGCCAGGGATCAGCGCAAGGAGAAATCGCTACCATGAAAGCATGCCAGGATGTTTATCTAGACAGGGCACACCTGTGCACCGGTGCACCCAATCCACCTGATTACTCCTCATAGTGCTGCTTTGCACCTATAGAGGGAGCACAACACACAGCAGCCGTGACACATATCAAAATGCATCAGATCGTTCTAAAATAATGCTAGACGGACTTATGTTGGGCATAATGTCTGTGACCTACACATTTGACTATCTGTGTTGGATTTGGACTGCCTCTTGATTAAATCGAGACACTCTGCTGGAGATGACCTCCTGGCCACACAGGTCTGGTGGTATGGAGATTCTCAAGATCTCATCCACATAGTGCAAGGTCCACAAATCTTCCTGAAATATTAGGTCCACCAGGTCATCCACATACCTTGTGCAATATGATAGTTGATATGTGCAACAGTGCAATATGATGACAGTAAATAGTTATTATTGACTGTTTGAACCAAACACTTTGTAAAAAGTGCAATGATAGGATGTACATTTCTGCTGTATTTTATATATAAACATGTTATACATGTGGAATGTTCTGTCACTGGTTTGACCATGCATTCTCCTTTCCTGGCCTTTGGAAAGTTCACTTTGAACTTTCGATGGCCTGCCGATGTGGCTTGTGTAATAATAAAAGTCTATGCAACTGTTTACAACAGTTACTTTACCTGCACAACATTCCAAGAAATGGAAAGACTACATTTTTAGGTGCAAAACGTAGGATCACGCTGTTGAAAGCCTCTACAGATTAAGTCTGGAACAGTAGTGTAATGACTGAGACAAATCAGACACAATTATTTGTCATATTTAACAAATCTTTAAAGCTCACTCTGAGGCCTGCGGGACCCTCCCCCACGGACCAGCCTGTGCAAGGGCCTCAGTTACCATGGCCCATCAGATAAGGCTTTTGACAAGCTGCATCACGAACAGTTTGCAATAATCGATTTTGAGAGGTATATTTGCTATATGAGCTTCTCCTTTATTATTTATGCCTCAGAATTAGAACTGCGAGCTTGGGGGCGGGGAGCACAAGCTCATTTGCATTTAAAGGTGTACACACACACCAAATCAGCACTTTTTTTTTTCTCCCATCCAAAAATACGCAGTTAAAACATGGTATAATAAATCCATGGGGTATTTTGAGCCAAAACTTCAGACACATTCTGCAGACACCTGAGACAAAAAGGGGCATAAATAGGTCACCTTTAATGTAGATGTATCTTTTTTATAGCCTTTATACACTGAATATTTTAAGTTGTTTGTGTAATTTATTATTAGTCTGCAAGAAAAGTACAGTGCTGTCATGAAGCTATTTAAAAGAGTTGACATTAGCAACTTAATGAATATGCCTACTGTTAATGGTGCTCCAATAATAATTTAGAGGTATAGATATAAAGTTATGATGAAATAAAAGATTTAATATATTATGTTAATTGTTTTATTTATTATAAGTATTTTAGGTTTATTCGTTACGCAGACAATTTCATGTATAAAGGGCAAAAAGGCATAGAATTAAAAAAAGATTTCTATGTTTGCATCAAAAGAAATGTGATAAAAGATAGGACAAAATTGAGCCTATGCCAAAAGAGGAAGAGTCTCCAAAAAACCTTGGATATTTTAAACAATATTCAAAGTAAATAAATTCTCATTGATAATTTTAATTATTTCATTGTTCCTTTTGGAGTACACAACCCCAGTCAGTGATTGCCTTTGACCGTCAAGTATTTCACACACCTGCAGATTGGAGTCAGAAGGTAATGGCTCTCATTTTTGTTTTTATGGACAGTGCTTCTATTTGATTTTTATTGCCATGCATAATCTAGTTTGACAGAGTCTGTCTAATTCCTCCTTGAATGTGATGACATCCTTTTCAAACTGCCTTATCTTTAATCTTTTTTTTTCACATCTTGAATATCTCTGATTACTCCATCCAATCTTTTGTTTGTTCCATCTACTATCAGCTGGACAAAGCACTTTAAGTTATCTTGCTGTTGATGAAGAATCTCTCTATAAAATTCTTTCTGCTGTGAACTGCATTTAAATGATCCACAAAAACCGAGATCCTTCATGTCTGAAGGAGGACCTGAGGAAACAATTCTGCAAATCTAGTTCAAAAGTTCAGTCTGTGCTAATGGGTCATTCTACATGGCAGAAAATTAAAGACAAAAATTGAAAGTGTTTGCAGTGTTTTGAGTAAACACATCAGCCATATGTTAAATTATTGCAACTGAGGAAATAAACAGACTTTTCTGCATTTGCAACTGGATCCTGAGTTATTCATAAAAAGTGAAAAGTCAAGCAAGATGGTAAGAATCGGGGGTAGAAGATGGTGAATGAAAAACTGGAGCTAAAAGATCAAGACTTTATTTTGCCAACGCGTTTCGGCACACAGGCTCTTCGTCAGGGTTAAAAGGTTACAGGTGTGTGTAGGTTCCTTTAAGTACAAACAGAGACAAAATTCAAACTTACAATGAACCAATGAAAAAATTGCATATAATAGCATCCACCAAACACAAAACTTATGAAAAATTATCATGCATCAACCAATGGTCATCAACAGAAAAAAAAAAAAGGTAGTTTTAGTAAACATGTACAATATCAAACCTTATGTAATATCATCCACCTGTCACAAAACAAAAAAAAAAAAAATAAAATAATAATAATATGCGAATTATATGCAATTTTTTCATTGGTTCATTGTTTGTCAATTTAAGGAGCCCTACACATTACATATAGGGGATAAATGCAGAGATCAACTCACACTCGCTTTAGTTGAAACATGAGGACACTTTATTTGGCAATTTTGTCCCTGTGTTTTAATTACACTGTTGTAGTTAAATTGTGGCTACCTTTACTAATTTATTTCATACTTTTTCAAATAAGAACAAATTAATAGGCTACAATGTTCTCACATTTTAACTAGGAATGTTTTAATAAGTGATCAACTGTTTCTTAATTCATAGACACACTATTTTTCTGCATGTTATGTGCAGGGCTCTTCAATTACAAGTAGCCTAAAATGTCACAATTGCACAGCCTTGCGGAGCAATTTTGCAAACCGTACCTGGTGGTGATTTCAAGAACGAGTGTCACATTTGACTATATAATGGTGCGGTTTCGCTGCACATGTGGCAGTAGGCATTTTGGTTGACTACCTACTGTACATGTGTGCAGCTTATAATACTGCAATTTTAGATAATCTTGGTTAACAGTAAATGCTGCTTTTCACAAACTCCATCTCTGGAAGTGCTGCGTGTTTAACGTTTGGAAATGTTGCAACCTCTTAGTTTGGTCTAGGTAGTGATGGGCGATTTCGAAACACCGCTTTATGAAGCTTCAAAGCTTTACGAATCTTTTGTTTCAAATCAGTGATTCGGAGTGTGCATCAATCTGCCAAAGTCATGTGATTTCAGTGAACAAGGCTTTGTTACATCATAACTGTTTCGAAACATTTCGAAATTTCAGTGGTGCACCGCTGGAGGGCAATGTTCTGTGAACCCATGAATCATGCGGATTCACTGAAAACCATTGAACAAGTGTCTATGGGTTTTACACATTTGTATATGTTTTAATTAGGCATTAGTATAATTAAAATAATGGTAGTTATTACTCTCTTATTGGCCTGTTTAGCTGAGCCATGGAACAAAACAAGCCCTGAAAATTGATAAAAGAACACGTTATACAGATTGTACATTCAATAAAACATTTGCAATAGATTTGTCAAAGGTGCTTTTATGCATGTTTGAGTTTTTGTTGCATTTACACTGTTCTGACCACTAGGGGTCACTGTGGAGACGGTTGTTAGATTTTTTCGAAGTTTGGACACACTATGGCACATTTGCTTAAACTGTTTCAGTGTTTCAGCCTTGATCTGCCCATCACTAGGTCTGGGGTCAGAAGTAGTAACATTGGAGTGATGGTGGTGGCAAGAGACAACTCTAAGCAAAGTATTGCGAAATAAAAGTGATTTATTATACATAAGTGAAAATAAATGTACAAAGAAATGTTAATAGTAATAATAATGATAATGAAAATAAGCAAAGAAAAATATACACAAAAATGTACAATTCATAAGCAATATAAACTGAATAATTAAACCAAGAGAAAAGGGACACAAGTGACACAAAAGAAGAGAACAAACCAAAACTCAAGTCTAGCTTGCAGTTAAACCTCTAACCTAAGTAAAAGGAAAATAAAATAAAAGAAATCAAAGCTTTAACGTCAAACACCCTAACTTACTTACTACAATAAACAAATACAAAACTTTCAGAGGGTGGTGTTCATATTCTTACCTGGGGTGTATTCCAGAAAGTAGGTTTAGTTGGAAACTCTGAGTTTGTTAACCCCAGAAAAGGGAAACTCAGGGTTTCCGGTTCCAATAAAAGACAAAACTAAACCTCTGTTAATTTTTTTTTTTTTTTGCCCATGGGATACCATAAATATTAGTTCAATAACTTATTTTCACCTCTGATATTATAACAGTGATAAGAATTAAACTTGTACTGACTCAGAAGTATGCAGACGTCATTTTGTCAGGTGCTGTTGCCATGGTGAATCATAATATCAGAGCTCCACTGATGATGGCTTTTCATAGTCGTGGTGCACACGCTTAACTCAGTTTGATCAACTCTGAGTAGGTTGACTCTAACTCAATTCAGCTGTTCTGAAACCGAAAACTCAGAGTTTCCCATCTCAGGGTAAGTCAAGTCAGAGTTCAAGTTTTAACTCAGTTTGTTGAACCTCCTTTCTGGAATACATCCCTGGAGTGTCTATACATCAAGTTACCTAGGTGCTGCACTATGTAAGTCACGTGACATTTAACCTGTCCACCCTTCTCCTGGTCAGAGAACCAGAGAGAAAACAAGGAGGGAAAGTAGCAAAACAATATCCAAAACAAGATCGCAAACTAAAAGAGGTTGGGTTAAGACTTTCACAGAGTAAACAATACTGATGATATAAAAGAGCAACACTGAGATGGGGAGCCAAGTTATCTGTCTCGCGTTCATTTTGGCATCCTTTTAAATGCTGGCGGGAAACTTGATTAACAGCAGAGGAGTTAGCGTCACGCTGTTTGATAATGAACTCCGGTTGGTTGAGGAAGCTGAGCCTAAGAAAATGACAGGGAGCGACAGAAAAAAAACACAGGGATGTAACAGCGAACACAATGTGTTAAGTTTACTTTTTTTACATTCATATACCCCTGGTTTCACAGACAAGGCTTAGGCCTGGGACACACTAGACGATTTTCAAATCTTAACCGATTTTAAAACTGTCGGAGACCACAGACATGAAAGTTTCAAGTGATTTTTAGCATTACAATCCTCTGAACCCACACACTAGAACAGGGCTCTTCAAGTAGTTTCATTCGAGGGCCGGATTATCAAATCAAAAAGTTGAGGTGGGTCGGGAGGGGTCTTATTGGTAAAAATTATTTTATTAATTATTAGGCTTAAATGAAAATATTCTCACAGTGAGACTTGGTAACATTAATTATATATTCCCCTACCCACCTAACAAATATTGCAATTTAAATGATTATAACATAGTTTTCAATATAAATATTCCACATTTCCACAAACCATGGTAATTTACTAAAGTCTTTTATCTTCACTCATGGCACATTTCTCCTGTTTTCCTCATCAGTCTTGTTGGGAATGTTGAGGCTGTTTTATCCGATTTAAAACAAGTTTAATCATCAAGTTATCTGTAGTTTGTAACCGAGAGGTGTGTGTCGATTTGAAATGCTTATCTCACTTGATGTCGCAACGGGAATAAGCGCAGCTCCTTTAAAGGGAACCCCTGGTGTTAAGACTTGTATGGCTTAATATAACGTAAATGATGTCTCTTACTGAAATATATAGCAGAAAACCCATGAAAGATTTACCTTATTTAAAAAAAAATCATAACATATTTTGACAATGGGCGGCGCCATTTTGTTTGCGTTTTATGTCGATGACGTCAAATGGTTGCACACTGTCAGCTACTTGCATTACTCTATGGCTATTTTTACCTCAACACAACTCTGAATATAATATACGATGCCACATTGTACAGCTTTTGGATGTAATTTTCAGTCGATGAGCCACAAGAGAAGCAATGTAAGTTAAAGGGTTAGTTCACCCAAAAATGCTCTATTATTGCTCTTACGGGTGTGGAACGGCATGAGAGTGAGTAATAAATTACATTATTTTAATTTTTGGGTGAACTAACCCTTTAAGTCTTTACTGCTTTACTAGCGATAAGAGGAGAAAAGAATGGGAAGTTGTGCAGAATGTGGACGAATAAAATTTCCTAAAGAACCGCGTCTTTGGGCCTGTTTACACTTGGTCACTTAATGCGTTTTATCCGATCGTGAAAACACCAGGTCTAAATGCCCCCCGAAACGCATATAAATACAATCACTATAACCACTTCAGGAGGTGGTCTGATACACATTCCAGTCAAAACTGAACAGGTCTAAATGCATCTGGTTGTTGAAACCACATATATTTAACTCCTCCCAAAAATATAAAAAAAATAAACGTGTGAGAACGTGTCATAGATTAAATAATGTTATAGCCAGATATGACAGCGCTACTGCAGCACGCATCACCGCAGATGACCAGCTGAGTCTCTTCAGCAAGACAACGTGCAAACTGCCGCAAATCAAACTGAAAGTAAGTTGCAGGCGCTCAAAACACGATCATCTTCATTAAAAGTAATGAGACTAAATGATCTTACCAGTGCTGTTGCTGCGCTCTCTCCGATTGCGGCCTTGATTTTGAAATTAGCTGATGATCAGTAAAATGCAGCTCATATTGCTTTCGGTGACGTGACTTTGGGGCAACGGTAATCTAGTATAGGCTACAGGTCTTAATATCCGCAGGGTTCCTTTTAAAACACGATCAACCTTTTCAATTTGAGCCAGAGCGCAAAATTAGTGAGGATGATAACATCGAAGCTGTGCAATGTCTCTGTGGCTATTCAAACTACTGTTTATGCGATCACAGATATCCCGTGCATCACGGCGCACGCAAGATTTGAGGCAGTCTGTCTCAATCCAGATGTGTTATAGGTTTACCTTCGTCAGTCTCCACGACGGGTGCGGCATTTGGTTAAAGCATACACTTATATCCATCGGCAACTGTAAGCTCTTTCAGCTGTGGTCTACTAAAAGCCTCGAAGTCATCAGGGCTAAAGTGAAAGAGAACAAAGACGCGATCTTTAGGAATTTTATTCGTCCACATTCTTCACAATGTCCCATTCTTTTCTCCTTTTATCTAGTAAAGCAGTAAAGACTTGCATCGCTTCTCTTGTGGCTCATCGACTGAAAATTACAACCAAAAGCTGCACAATGTGGCATTGTATATTATATTCCGACTTGTGTTGCGGTAAAAAAATAGCCATAGAGTAATGCAAGTAGCTGACAGAGTGCAACCATTTGACGTCATCGACATAGAACGCAAACAAAATGGCGCCGCCCAAATATGTAATGGATTTTTAAAATAATGTAAATCTTTCATGGGTTTTCTACAACATATTTCAGTAAGAGACATCATTTACGTTATATTAAGCCATACAAGTCTTAACACCAGGGGTTCCCTTCAAGCTTTCGTTCCGTTATCCACTGGGCCGTGCTGCGTAGTTCAAAGTAAACTAATGAAACACATGAAAACAGCGCTATTTGTTCTGTATTTCTTGTTATTGACCGAGAAACAACTACAAATGATTCAGAGACAGAGCGGTCCGAACGAATCCAAATAGTTTCAGATAGTTATACAAGCGCGTTTGGCCAATTCATGGAAAAGAAAGTTGACAGAAATACGGGACATGCATAATAACTGCTGAAATATCCGCACAGAAAACGTTTCTCAGGTCAGTTGGAGGAGCGTGCATGGTACGAACAGTGCGTATATAGCCATACAGCTGCAGGCACCACTGCGGCCATGTATCTAAGCAAATTTAGCCACGGCGCCAGGAAAAGAGGAGGTGCCGCGGGCCAGATTTGGCCCACGGCCCGCCAGTTGACGAGCCCTGCACTAGATGATTCGACCGGACCGTGAGACCACACACCTGTTGATTGTAGGAACGATTTCACAGTGACACAAGATCTCACGGAGACTCAAGAGATCAAATGTGACTTGAGAAGAAAAACAAATGGAGGACAATCGACGTTGTCAGTTGGCTCTCCTGGAGCGCGTTCTGTTTTACAGTGAAAAATAAAGTAGAAAAAAGAACATGGGTGATCTTCTTTCTCAATACTCAATTTTTGTGGCATGTTTGTGGCTGCCAGGTTTCAGCTAAAGAAGCACGCAACATCCGGTAGGTGACGCTTGCTCACTCTCATTGGCTATCGCAGGTATCACGTCAGTGATGTTTCATATTTACTATTTGAGTTTAGGGACGCTCTGTCTCGATCGGGAACAGTTAAATAATTGTAATGACACCACACAATAGAGAATTTTTTGGACAAAAAATCATTTGCGACAAGATCACCGCCCCCACCCCACCGATCATTCGGGGTGCAAATTGGGTTTAAAATTTTCAAGTGTGTGGCCAGCCTCAAGATTGACCTAGACTAAAATGCATGTTTGGGCTGTTTTAATTGAAAGCAACTTGCACTGACATGTCTTGTCATGTACAGTATATGTCAGTGCCATTGTTCTGTCTCAGGATGTATACCAGTAATGTTTTTTTTTTTTTTTTTTTTTTTTTTTTTCTCCAGAGCACATTTATAAGCTACTTAAATGCCCTAATTGAACTAAGGCCTAATCCTGGCTTAGTCTAAGCCCCGTCTGTGAAACTGGGCCATGGTCTCAAACATTTTTGTGCACAGAGGTTTAAAGCTCAAGAATTGTACATGTTAAAAGCTCAAGGGTTTGAACATTTGAAAGTGAAGGATTTAAGAAATAAATATTGTAACTTGTAGTGTTTGTTGGTTCTTTGTAAAGCATGAACCCAAGTGTAAACTTAAAAGTAACATTTTCTATTATATATACACATATCTGAGGGGGTTCAGCTAACAAAAGTTTGGGAACCCCTAACTTGACACATTACTCACCTGTGGAATACAGGTGGCTTTACAGGCAAATGCTGACAGATAGATGGAAATGACAAACTCAAGGATGGCGAATATCAGAAATACAATATTTATTCCCAAGAACTTTTTATGATCATGCTAAAAAAAAAAAGAAAAAAAAGGTAATAATAGACAAAATAATTGATAATTAGTACTCACACTGGTATAGCTACTGTCTGCTCAGCAGTCCAGAATCTACCGTCCTTGTTCATATGGTAAGACAGCATATTTAGGTCAAACCGGACTAAGTTTTTAATGCCTTCTTGCATTGTAAATGATCAGTAATTGTGAGAGAGCTATAAAATACTTGAACTGGAACATAAAAAACTGGACTGATGAATGCAGATTTAGGGGCTGTTTACATGACACCGTTTTCAACTAAAAATGTAAAACTTTTTATGCTTTTTGGACTTTATTTACATGACAATGGCGTTTTGGGTGCCTGAAAACTCAAATGGGTTTCAAAGTGCAAGTTTCTAAAAAGGGTCTTTGTGTAAACAACAAAAAAAGCGAATTACATGTTCTGTCTATAGTGTTTCATCGCCATCTACTGGCCTGGCAGCAGAACAAAGCATTTTTAGTCATTTTCACAGATTCGTATGAATTGGGATCATTTTGACAACGGTGTCACCTGTATGTGGAAAACTCAAAGGAAAAACTTCTCCGTTTCAAGCATATCGTTGTCGTGTAAACATACCCTAAGGGTTGACTTGTGCAGAGGTGGAAAGTAACTTATACATAACTTACAAATATTTTTGTTCATGTGTATATTTTTTGTTCTAGTTTCGTGAGTACAGTTAAATTGTGGTACTTTTACTTAAGTTGAATAAAAATAAAGTATTCAACTATGCTACATTTAATGATTTTTTTTTTTTATTAAACTTAATTAACATGAGAGGAGCGCATTCATTTAATCAACTCAATTAACGATAAGAGGTTTATACAGCAGATTTATCTCTGTTTTTTGACAGTTTATCAGCATCCCTCCTCCACCCAATCTCCTCATTTCTAGTCCTAACTATTCCTATCACAACCGGGGAGCTAGGAGCCCTCCCCCCAGACAGCACACAAAATACACATAACCGTTTCTCTACTTAATTATATGTAAGTGTGAACTCGTGAATTGTACTTTGACAAAGGTGCTGACAGAGCAACTGGGTGAGCTGGCATTTGACGAGCACTTCTCAAACTACTCCGGTGGAGCCCTGCGCTTCAGCCAATCACAGACAGGGTGCATGGTAAAAGAGTAGCAAAACTTCAGACTAAGTAAATGTGAATTTGAGAACTTGTAGAGTAAAAATTGTTACTGCCTTACCGAGTTTGACGGCTCTAGCTCTGCGTCGTGCCTAACAACGCCCCTTAGCTGTTATAAATTCACTGTAAACCACGGCTTCTTGGGGCTTATTGCTTTATAAAGTACTTTGTAGTGTAGTAAGTTGAGTAGTTATTCAGCAAACTACTTATTTACACTTACTTGAGACATTATTTTTCAGTACTTTTATTTGTACTCAAGTAGTTAGCGTTATTATTACTCTGTTTAGTACTCTTTCCACCACTGAACTTTTGATAAGTGAACTGACCACAAAGTGATCTTATTGTAATTACTAAATAATTGGGAATATAAAAGTTGGTGACATACCATAAACGGTGGCGGAAAAGAATAACATTCATAACCGTGGCAGTAAGGGTCGAATAACATTTCATTGGATTTTACCAAATCCAACGAAGTTAGAACAATGAAAATGCCTGCAGTAAAAGCAGTGAAAATGTTCAGTCCAAGTGAACATTTTACCTGTTGGTAGAAAGAAGAAAATAAAAACAGAACGTTAGCTTGTTAACATAGATAGAAAGGATATATATGGAATGTGATAAGAGTACAGTATTTGACATAAGTAAATAACAAAATAAATAGATTAATTCTAGCCACAAGCAGCAAGCATCAGTGTTGAAGCACCAATTGTCAGGGCCCTGCCCTGGCAGCTGTCTGTTTTGACTTTGTTTAATGTTTCTATGTTTGTTTTGGGTGTGACCAGGGACCCTTAACATAACTCTAGGTTATGGGATTAGTTTCGAGTTGACAAAACCAAACGACTCCAATCCGGCTTTGTTGGTACCATGAAGCTGATCATCAACTTGCTCTGTCAACTCGGGTTCATTGAGCTTGTGCACATGAATGTGTGACATTAGTAGCGAAGAGCAAATCACATGCCTTGAAACATAGAGAACTTGTGATTCCCTCCACGATTCAAAACTCTTTTGCCAAAGATTAGGAGATTTGAAGAATATGAATATGTGTGACCACAAATTGGAGAGCACGATAAATCGTAAAAAGATTTTGATCTCTATTCAAAGACCCATGCAATCTTTTTCTGTGTCTGAGCCAGAGAAAGTAAATGAACCACACAGTATTGTTATTTCTGTGTTACAAATAATCCAAATTACCACAGAAGTACTGAGATAAAAGTTTATAGTTTGGATATAAACACGGAAGTCTACGTTAGCGATCAAAACAGAGCAAATCACCTTTTAAAACTAACATGGCACTTCAAATAACAGTTGTATCGATTACATTGTTACACCACTAGGTGGTGACAAGTGACTGTTAAAAATGTATTTGACATTGAATGATTCATTCAAAAGATTTGTTCAAAAGCATTGATTCATCCAATAACAAAATAAGTGAAGTAGTTATGAGTGAGTCATTAAATCATTCATTCAAAACCATCTTTTAAATAAATTATATTAAATATTTTTAAATAGACTGCAGCAATTAATATTTTGTCCCCTAGTAAATAATTACGTTATTTTGTTTAGATGTCTGTTCAGAATCATGGGAGAATCATGATGTCTAAGTGAAAAAAAGGACATCATTTTGCATTAGTACTGGTGGACTATGCAACACGATATCCTGAGGCAGTGGCTCACCGCAGCATCTCCGCTAAGAGTGTTGCGGACGCGCTGTTTCGTTTAATCTCCCGAGTGGGGATCCCGAAAGAGATCCTCACTGATCAGGGCACGGCGTTTATGTGACGAACATTACGCGAACTATACAACTTATTGGGCATTAAATCGATCCGTACCAGCGTCTATCACCCACAAACAGATGGGTTGGTCGAAAGATTTAATCGCACTTTAAAAAAAATGATTCGTAAGTTCGTTCACGAAGACGCCAAAAATTGGGACAAATGGTTGGAACCCCTGTTGTTCGCTGTACGAGAGGTCCTGCAAGCTTCCACGGGGTTTTCCCCCTTTGAACTTCTTTATGAACGTCAGCCCCGGGGGGTGTTAGACGTCCTGAGAGAAGTTTGGGAGGACGGACCATCTCAGAGCAAAAATGAAATTCAGTATGTACTGGACCCGAGAACAAAACTCTACACTTTGGGGCGGCTATCGATTGGAGAATTTGTTACAGGCTCAGGACAAACAAAGCTGGCTTGTACAACAGGGGAACCAATTTGTGAAAATTTTCACCGGGAGATAAAGTGCTTGTATTACTGCCAACTTTGAGTTCTAAATTACTTGCAAAGTGGCAAGGACCGTTTGAGGTCACACGGCAAGTCGGAGATCTCGATTATGAGGTAGTACGGTCAGATAGGAGCGGGGCACGTCAAATTTACCACCTCAATCTCCTAAAAAAATGCAATGAGGCGGAATCAGTGATGCTGGCGACGGTAGTGAGTGGAGAAGATGATCTCGGTCCAGAAGTGAGCACCAAAACACAATCCCTCGCTCTGGCCCCGGGAGGAGATCATCTCTCGCCCTCCCAGCTCACTGATGTAGCCAAGTTGCAAGCAGAATTTGCAGACGTGTTCTCGCCCCTGCCCGGTCGAACGAATCTCATTCAGCACCATATCGAGACGGAGCCAGGCGTGGTGGTGCTCAGCCGGCCATATCGCTTACCTGAACACAAGAAAAAAGTGGTTCAGACTGAATTAGGCGCTATGCTCGAAATGGGGGTAATAGAAGAATCCACCAGTGATTGGGCAAGCCCGATAGTTTTGGTTCCGAAGACCGACAGCTCAGTTCGATTCTTTGTGGATTAACGCAAGGTGAACGCTGTGTCGAAATTCGACGTGTATCCAATGCCACGCATATCCAGTGCTCCCTGGTGTTGCTTGATCGGCTGGGTACAGCTCATTTTTATTCGACACTGGATTTAACGAAAAGATATTGGCAGATCCCCTTATCACCTATGTCCAAAGAAAAGACAGCTTTCACAACGCCATTTGGATTACACCAATTCGTTACTCTTCCGTTCGGGCTGTTCGGGGCACCGGCCACTTTTCAGCGTCTATTACACTCCCCTGACTTTTCTCTCCCTTTTGTTGCAGACTGACGCATTGGACAGAGGGCTGGGTGCTGTCCTGTCCCAGGAGATAGAGGGAGAGGAGCGGCCGATGCTGTACGTTAGTCATAAGCTCTCGAAGAGAGACACTAAGTACAGGACCATAGAAAAGGAGTGTCAGGTGGGCCATCCTCACCCTCCGCTATTATCTCCTGGGACGGGAATTCACTCTGTGCGGACCATGCCCCTCTGCGCGGATCACTCGTTGGTATCTAGCTTTACAGCCTTTTAAGTTCAAGGTGGTCCACAGACCAGGTGTACAGATGGCTGTGGGGGTATGTGGCGAGGGGGGCGTGGTTCAGCGAGGTCTGCAGCGGGAGAGAGAAGTGAGAGACGAGCGGTGAGTAAGTGGGTTAACTGCAAATAACAAACACATGTGTCTTGTTACAGTAATTGGCGTGGAGAGATCGCATAAAAGATCAGGAGAATCAGAATTGGGTAGAGAGAGGACCAGGCCTTGACTTTACTTTATGTTTTATTATGTTTGTGTGGCCGGCAGATGTTCGTGAGGGTCTGCCGGCATTACTTTCATTTTGTATTTGTTTATTTTATATATTAAAGTTTGTGTTTAACGTTTGGCGGTTTCCGCCTCCTTCTTCCCGTACATACGAACAGTGTTACACTCATATAATATAAACACTAGAAAAACATAGTCTGCGATTTCAACTCAGTTAGCTTACCCATCAAATCAGTAAACACAAATTTTCACTTCAAAGCATGTTGGAACAGTACTGGTAGTACTAATTGCGTGACTTCTTCTCATGAAAAGTGGCAAGGCTTTATTAGATGCTCACTAGGGCCAACTCCTGTCACACTTAAAACACGCATGCTTAGTGATGTAATCCTGAAAGAGTGATGTGACCTGAAAAAGTATAATAAAGTATATAGCCTACTACTACTACTTATAATAATAATAATAATAATAATAAAAATAATTCATTGCATATTATATTTGTCACAGTTGGTTGTGAAGAGCAGTGAGGAAGCAGGATTTAGATGCAGCAGTACTATTTTTATTATGAAGATAACTGAACTCAAAAATGTAGGAGAACAAACTATAGTAAGCTATAGTTATAAAAAACTAGACGTGACAATAATATACTTTATATACTCTTTCAGGTCACATCACTCTTTCAGGGTTACATCACTAAGCATGCGTGTTCTGGCATGTGACAAGTGTTGGCCCTGGTGAGCATCCAATAAAGCCTTGCCACTTTCACGAGAAGAAGTCACGCAGTTACCAGTACTGTCAAAGAGTATAGAACCCCAAGAGGCGAAACTCTTATCCTTTTTGGGCAACAGCCACTAGATGGCACTCCGGTAGCGCGGCCGCCATTATGGGGTGAAAATGCCAACTGGACCATAGAATCCTTCACATCTTACGCACCCAAAATCTGCAAATTTCACAACCAAATCAGAAGCGCAATAGAACAGTTTTTTAAATTAAGTCACCAGTAAATTGTATGGCTCCTACAATAAATGTTGTATTGTCTTATATATGTTTTATTTTACCAGTTGTGGAATCCAACCATTCATCCATCTGAGGTAATGTAGTTAGCCTACTTTATTGAGTATTTCCATTTTATGCAACTTTACACATAAATTAATTCATTATTAATTTACTATTAATAAAAGATCATCATGTTTGCATTAATAATAGTATTACTCCACTAGGTCTGAATTGAAATAAGCTATATTGTACGTTTTAATGGATCACGCTACAAACATAATGATCTTATAATACATGATGCATTGCTGTGTCCGTTATCCCATAATTCCCACTTTTGGACACTTTTGCTTTAACGGACATTAGACAACACTGCAAAATCAAGCTGTTATATTCATATATTTATTGTCCAACATTCCCAATTTTTCTGATGCATGTCCTTAATTTAATTTCATATGTTGGTATTAATTCAGTGTTTATAAGCCTAATGCTAATACTAGATCTTAACCCAAACTGACTGGGTTTCTAGAGAGCAAAGGTTTTGTGAAAAAAGTGGAAGACTTAAACACAAAGTCTGTAAAATAAACTGTTAAAAAGATTTGATGATCACTAGTGATAGTATTTTATTGTGTTGTCATCATTCAGGTTGGATTTTAGCTTTAATGTACATTTTTTTTTTTTTAACAAAGCAGCTGATATTGCCATAGAAACTAGTGGACTGCGAGTCGCTTTCACCCCAAAATGGCGGAAACGCAGGGCTGCTGCTGGGCACCGCTGTTGCATTGGAACGTTCTACTGAGTTTCGCTTCTTGTCAGTGTATATTCTTTGGTACTGTTCCGACATGTTCTGAAGTGAAATTTTGTGTTTACTGATTTGATGGGTACGCTGAGGTGACAAAATTCAACAATAAAATGTCACCAGGAAAAAAATACTATCTTCTGTGTGTGCGTTAATAAATACATGATTCACGTGTGTTCACTTTACATTCAGGTTCACTTTCACAGGTTATTAATGTTTATAATTCATGACAAAATGGTTCACAGGTTTCCACTTTACATTAAGGTTCACTTTCACAGGTTATTAATGTTTATAACTCATTAATAAATGGTTCACATGTGTTCACTTTACATTAGTGTTCACTTTACATTAAGGTTCACTTTCGGGTGATAAATCGGTCCTCCAATTTGATCAAAGTAAGAATGACGTTTTGTTTAGATGGCTCTGATAGCAGCAAAGAAATGTATAGCTATACGTTGGAAATCAGAAGAACCGCCCATTCATGCTGTACGGCTTAGAGAACTTTTGTCCTATGTGCCTGTGGAAAAAATAATGTATAATCTGAAAAAAAAGAGAAGAAAATCATCAATGTTCGAAAAGATTTGGGGCAAATTTATTGAATATTTGAATAATTTGGATGTTATATTGATTGAAAATGCTGATGTGGTAATGTAACGATATTTCAACTTTTTTTTTATGTGTTTATATATTTATTTTATTATTATTATAATTTTTATCTTACACATCAGCTCAAGGCCTTGTAATAATGTCCAAGCAAGTGTTCTGTCTCTTGAGGGGTGGGACAGGGGTGAGAGGGTGTTTAGAAAAAATTACTTGTAAACTGATTCTGTAAAAAAAAAAAAAAAAAAAGGTTCAATTTCATCTTGATAAACAAGCTGTGGATAGGCTTCATGACCTTTTTGGAGAGTATCATGGGTAAGACAGAAACTTCTGGTAAGCAGCATAGTAAGAAAAGTGGCAGTCATGAGATATTAATAAGAAAAGCACAAAACACCCTTCAGTCTAATTATGATAGTCAATTTTTGCTGCATCGTGAAATAAACCAGGAATCTGGTTGGGTTAAATAAGTGTTAATAAATACATTTATTAAGCATTTATAACGTTAGTTAAAATGAAAAAAAAAAAAAAAAATGGTACAAAAGCTGTCACTGAGACCCATTGCATGTACCATTTAGGTACTAATATGTCACTTTTGGTACCAATATAGGCCTACGTTTGAGGTACTAATTTGCACTTGTTAGATACAAAGGTGCATACCTCTTTTGAAAGGGTACCGCCCCAGTGACAGTTTTTGTACCTTTTTTTTCTGAGAGCATGTTGTCTTTTAATAATGTTGTATTATTTTTTTACCATGCATTTTATGTGTAATAATTTTACCTTTTATTATCATAAAGGGGGCTTCATAATCTTAAAGATTATGGTATTTTTACTACTTTTAATGTGAAGTACTTGGTGTCTAGGCCCTAATGCTTTTTACTGTAAAGTACTTTGAGCTGCATTCCTTTTATGAAAAGTGCTATAAATAAAGTTTATTATTATGACAACAAATGATGATATAGTTAAGCAACATATGATACAGTTAAGCATCATCATACACCAAGAGTACCGTTTTCACAAATAGCATGTTTGCAAATGTGAAATTGCATTTTATACCATTCAATAAACACGTAGTTAATATAAGCAACTTACATTTTTGATGCAATATATTTTCTGCTTTTGGCCAACGAAAATAGTTCCAAACAAAGATCATAAAAGAACCTTTGCACATCTCCAAGCAGCACACAGCTTTGTTTCGACTGATTCAATAATTTAATTACCTTTTATACTCGGTCTGCATCTCACTGTGCATACTATCCATCATAAATAGTATGTTACATTAGTAATATTCAATACTATTTAGGGCGGATAGGGTGGATAGTATATACATCGGGATGCAGGGATTCACTTGTTTTATTCTTGAATGACTCAGCTGTTTGAACGATTCTGCTGAATGAATGACTCAATGACTCACTCATAAAGACAGTCACTTGCCGCCACCTACTGGCGGTTTAGTTTCATATTTATAAGTATTCTAAATATACATTTCATATATACAGTGGCAAGAGAAAGTGTTAACCCCTTGGAATGAACTGGTTTTCTGCAGTAATTTGTCATAAAATGTGATCTGATCCTCATCTAAATCATGCCTAAACACTGAGATTGCTTGAGAATGGTCAAAAATCCCTCCTGAACATTTTGCAGGTCTGATATACACACAGACACACACACACACATATATATATATA
Source organism: Hypophthalmichthys nobilis (assembly GCA_037950665.1). Lineage (NCBI taxonomy): Eukaryota > Metazoa > Chordata > Actinopteri > Cypriniformes > Xenocyprididae > Hypophthalmichthys > Hypophthalmichthys nobilis. The sequence goes on from CM075489.1 coordinate 25,035,322, forward strand.
TATATATATATGTGTATGTATGTATGTATGTATGTGTGTGTGTGTGTGTGTCAGGGGCGTTTCCTCCGAGCAGTGCCTCCTCAAAAAAAAATAGGATGAGAAGTTAATCCATATTACATATAAAACAACACAAATATTACAAATTATGACATTAAAAAGAGCGCAAGTCACTCGTATTTCTAAAGGAACACTGCCCAACAGCGACACCTGCAGGTAAAGTTACAGAAAAGTTAAAGAAAGTTAAAGAAAACCATTAGACCCCCGGCGTGCAGTGGGTTTTGTGGGGGGTAATTAAGAATGAATGGGGGAAAGTCACGTGAGAGGAGGCAACGTCTCAATTTCGCTATGATTGAATGTAATTGATTATGATTGGATATGATTGGTTTGTGTGATAAATCTCGCCTCTTGTTTACGTCCACTTCCCGCGCGTCAGTTTAAATGAACAAATGATGGCGTCAATGGGAAGACTAATTGAAAAGTAAGTAAACAGATCACCTAGTTAGATATCACTGCTTTATGTCACGTCAAAATCAAACTTAAAATGGACTGAAAACACGATGACTGTGGGGGTTTTAGTGCAATCAGCTTGGTGAAATTAAAAATACATCTTCATGTCTGTGACAGACGGTGTACATTCACTCAAGTAAAATTGTAAAGGAGTACTAAATAGTTTTACTGGGGAAATATTTTATGATAAATATCTGTACTTTTACTTTATTTGTGCACTTCATCCACCACTGAGTATTCTGTCTTTACTTTGGTTTAATTTTCCAGTTATTTAATTTTTAGTTATAACTATTAAGTTATCTCTCACCATTTGTTTTAAGGTTTTTAATTTGATCTCTTCTATTGTTTTGCTTTTGTGATTTTTGTGTTGCCTCTCCTTGTTGTGTTGTGTAGTGGTCTTGTTGTGTCTTGCTCAGTCCTGTTTTACCGTGTGTGTGTGTTGAATATATTCCATTGACTACTATAGTAGGGAAAAAAAATACTACGGTAGTCAATGGGGGGTGAGATCTGCTTGATTACAAACATCCTTCGAAATATATTCCTTTGTGTTCAGCAGAACAAACAAAATGTATAGGTACAGGTTTGGAACAACTTGAGAGGGGCAGTAAATGATGACAATTTTAATTTTTGGGTGAACTATGCCTTAAAGGTTCATTAGGTTTGGGTGTTGCATTCAGGAGATAAAGAATAAAATGTGTAAAATGAGCGTTGGCAGACTGTTTAATTCACTTATTTCATCACAATACTTCGATTAATCAAAATTTGTTGCAATTACAGAATTTGGTGAAGATTGGTCTAGAATGAGTCAGAAAGTTAAAGGCAGAAGTTTTTATAGACAGAGATGAAAACATTTAAGGATTTAGGGAAAAAAAGAATCCTTAAATGTATTACTGCACCACCTAGTGTGGGATAGATGTATCTGTGCACTTGAGTAGATGCACGCGTTTGGGATCATCCTGACAAGTTTGTGGTCTCTATGAATTACGGTCACTGATGCCCATTATACTTTTATGGCAGAAAATTAAAGAAGAACAACAAATCAGTAACAAACACGATAGGTTCAGGCACCTCCAGTGCTTGGACCCCTAAAAATAACAAGTCTTGTGTACATACCAAACACACATTGGAGGATGAATTAAGGTTGTTTTCTGCAGCAACAGAGAGAGAGCCTGCGGTAATGTACTGAGAGCAGAAAGAGTCAAGAATCAAGGCTTCTGTTGGAATATGTAACTTGTATTATAAAAGATGGAACAAAATTGTATAATTGTTTCTTACGATGAGAGATCCCCAGAAAGGAAAACCAAGCTCGATAATTATTGATGGTACAAAACTGCTCACGGCAGCCACGATGCCCAACAGGAGAGTCAACAGTCCTATGGTTATCTGGACACTCTTAGAAAAAGAAGTCTTTTATAAGTAAAACAGTATTAAATTTTGGGGAACAATATAAAATGTACAACTGCTTGTTTAGAATTTATTCACGTACTTTTCTTACCTCACACTGACATAAAAACATAAAAATCAATTATTTGGATTTATTAAAAAACTTCTCACCCCAAATACTTTTGGTTTGCTTTTCATAAATGCCTGAACTCCATGAAGAGGTGAATCTCCTGCTAGCTGTTGTACATAAACAGTCGCAGGAGCATTTGTCCCAGTCCCAGCTGTTGTTGTTTGTATTAGTGGTTGAGACTGGGAGCCATGCACTGGCAAGTTCATGGCTGTTTGGGAAATTCTTGTATCTGAAGAAGGAATTGACCTGTACAAAATCATAGTAAATGAAGAGATGTAAAGGATATGATTATAAAATAGATTCTCTATGTAAAAAACTTTCCAGTTTATTTATTAAAATATTAGGTTACACTTTATTTTACAGTGCCGTTGTTGCGTTGTAATTACTTAAATAAGTACTGAGTACTATTAATTAACTACATGTACTTACTATAGAGTTACAGTTAGGGTTAGGTTTAGGATTAGTTACTTGTAATTATGCATAATTTATTGTTATTACTATAGTAAGTACATGTAGTAACATGTAACTATGGCACTGTAAAATAAAGTGTTACCAAGTATTATATTCTGCATATCCAATATATTTATTATTACAATGAGGTCTTAGTATTGCTTAAACACTTATTTCCACTGCAGGAACTTTTCCCAGAGAACCAGGGCCTTTGGGGTGGTAATCGGTGTGTTTCGACCGCAGGAACCAGGGTCTAAATGAAGTTCTGGGTAAAAATTTCCCCCTCAGAAAGTCCTTGCTCGCGAGGTAGTACTTTTTCAAAAAAAAATTCTTACTACTGCATGTAGTAAGAGTTGTTTGCTATTTGAATCAACAATGGAGTTTAAAAAATACAATGATGGACCGACGACAAGGTTTAGGCTTTATTAAGCTTGAATGCGGAGGACGAAATCCAGCAGGAACTGGAAAGTCGCACTGCAGTACTACATCACTGGACTAATCTTCACGGTACTGTAGACCGCAATGGAAACACAGACATCAGCAGGTGTGGGGAAAAAGTTCCTGGGAAAAATATTCCTGGGACAAATGGTTCCGGTAATTTCAGTGGAAATGCAGCTATATTAATTCAGTTATGTCAATAGTAGTTATTACCATTGGTTAAATTATTGTGAAAGTGACGTGATGTACAGCCAAGTATGGTGTTCCATACTGGAATTTGTGCTTTTCTGAATTTCACCCATCCAAGTGCACACACACAGCACAGCAGTGAGTATTGAACACACAACCAGAGTAGTGGGAAGCCATTTTTGCTGCAGCGCCCAGGGATCAATTGGGTGTTCGGTGCCTTGCTCAAGGGCACCTCAGAGTGGAATAGAGCACTGTTCATTCACTCCCCACTTATATTTCCTGCTGGTACTGAAACTCAAGGATACAAGTCCAACTCTCTAACATTAGGCCATCCAACTGCCCTTGTCATTAACTTTTTCACACAGGGTACCCATTTAGCCTAATTTTTCAATGCAGGGTACTGCACTGCTTTCAGTTGTTTGCCATATGGATCAGAGCACAGCTCATGTAATTCTTTGCAAATATAAAAGTGTACATTATATATATATATATATATATATATAAAAAAAAGTACAAAGTGCATACATATTCTTACCTTGATAGATATATTGGAACACCTAACCCCACTCCTACTCTTAACCTACCCACTTCTCAACAACATAAAACACTTAACAGGCAATGTATTTTTAATACTCAAATATGTAATTTCATCATGGCGATGTTCCCATTCCCATCATGTTTGTGTATATAGCCAAAGGTTTCTCATTGAAAGCAATGGATTACCCTTCACGTTGAAAAATTATGCTAAAGGGGTAACCTGCAAGTTAAGTGACGTCGAGGCATGGGCACTCTTAATAAAACGTAAATTCTTTCCCCGACTTTTTGCGGGCAAGTGTGTTATTACAGAGGCCAATGTGAATAAATCTTTATTTAAATTCAAAGAGACAAGATAGTCTATGCATGACCTGTCGTTTTATTTTTAACTAAAATGAGGCGATCTAAACATTATGGAGCGCTCACTCATACTGGAAGCCGGAGGGCGCTCTCTCGCAGAATGTCCAAACGGTTTCAGAGAAGTAATTCAGCTATTCGCTGTAGCAGCAGCTGAATAAAATGCAGAAATGTATTGACTGATGAAACATAAACCATATCTTGTCACAATCGTGTGTTTGTCTTCATGTGTTTTTCAAGCCATCTCAAGGTATTTATTGACAATAAAGTAATAATACAGTGTTAAATGACAACCTTTTTAATGGTTTTGAAAGAAGTCTCTTATGCTCACCAAGGCTTTATTTAATCAAAAGAATACAGTAAAAAAATACAGTAATATTAAACATTATTACAAATTAAAATAGTTGTTTTCTTTGTGAATATACTTTAAAATGTTTTTATTCCTGTGATCAAAGCTGAGTTTTCAGAAATCATTTTAATAAGCTGATTTGATGCCCAAGAAACATTTCTGATTATTATCTGTATTGAAAACAGTTGCTTAAAATTGTTGTGGAAACCATGATACAATGTTTCTGGATTCTTTGATGAATAGAAAGTTCAATGAACAGCATTTATTTGGATTTATTGTCACTTTCACTTTTGAAATTTATTGCATCCTTGATGAATAAAAGTGTTAATTTCTCTTTTTTTAAAAAAAATCTTACCACAAATGTTTGAATGGTATCATCACAACTGTTTTAAAAATATATAATCATAAATGTTTCTTGAACAGCAAATCAGCATATCAGAATGATTTCTGAAGGATCATGTGACACTGAAGACTGTTTCCCTCACTTCTGAAATGATGGCTAAGCCCTGCGCCGAGGATCCTGACCGAAAGCGTCAATATGAGACGAGTTGGGAGTGAGAATGTGTTGCGAAATACTGTGTTTGTGAATATCTTCTCAAATGTATAGATATTCATAATATGCGAAACAATGATAATTTAGTTTCTAAAATATAAAATGTTGTTTTTGTACTGTATAAAAATACATACAAAGCATGTATGTGTCTATGACTACAAAATCACATTTTTGTTTTGAGTGGGGAATATTAGTGATTGCTAATGTAATAATAGTTGCCCCTGATATCAGCAATCTCAAAGTTCATTTATTTATTTATTTTTACAGTGACCAGATACCTGCACCATATGTGAAAGTTTGAGCCAGCAGAACACATCTAAGTTTCTTCTAACTGTTTTTCTCTGAGAGTGCATGAACATACATGAAACATTACATGAAAATAAGCTCCATCACTGATTAATGATGGCAGGGCAGTGTTTTCTTCAGTGCATAGCAAAAGAAAAAGAAACACATTGGAAATGGCAGGCATGTTTCACTTATTTCTACAGTTGAACAGGAACTGTTTCAGGAATGGCACAAAGGTGTGTGCAACCCTTTGATTATGTGAAATTAACAAATGTATGATTGTGTAACTACTAAAAAAATAATGTGCCTTTGTACTTATGACTAAGAGGAGTACAAATGTATGTGTCTGTTAAAAACTTTTGCAAACAGCCATTGATCAGTGAAAATATGCATATAATGATATGCAAACCTACTGTCAATTATTTAGCCAGCATCTAGATTGGTGCCAGTGTATTCGGACTACTGACAGACGAACAGCTAAAGACATACTTTCCATCATATGGTGATCATTTGGCCATTTTGGGATTTTGCAGACAGAATGCCAGTAACAGGCCCCAATAACAGAAAATCAATTCGAGCAATAAAAAAACAAAGGGATTATTAAAATTATTCCATCATTTACTCACCCTCAAGCCATCCAAAATTATGCCATTTAGCTTATGTGATCTGTGCAGAAGCAAAGTGGTTAAGGAATAATCCAAAAGTTTACAAAATATTACTTTGTCAACAATGCAGTCAAAGAGTTTAAAGTCCCCTGTGGTGAAAATCAAGTTTTTAATGTTGTATATATGTCAATCTGGTGTTTTTAATATGCTTTAAGACAAACCATGTGCAATTTCATAAGTCAACACCATTGCTGACTGTTTTCTATTTAAATCTGCAGTGGAAAAAAAAAAAAAAATCGCTGGTGATTCTGACGTCACAAACTACCTTGTAACCAATCACGTCAACGTGTCGATGGGCTTTAGCATATCATTAACCATGACCGCTCTGAAGCAGGAGAGTTTCTACAGAATATATCCCGATATATTTTTCTGTTGATATAGCTATAGCGGGGCCGAAAGGTCCAAAAATAAGGCTAATGACTTGTCGCGATAAGTCACTGTACTATTGCCAGTGGCTACTGCATTTCCCACTGATAAGCCAGCGGTGGATCTGTATACCCACTCTCCTCACGCAGCGGGTGACTCACTTTCCTCACATGGCGTATGACTGACTCCTCAAAGAATATACACTGACAAGAAGTGAAACTCAATAGAACGTTGCATTGCAACAGCAGCGGCCCTGTGTTTCCGCCATTTTGGGGTGAAAGCGCCTCAGCAGTCCACTAGTTTCTATGACAATTTCAGCTGCTTTGTTTAAAAACTAGTGATCATTAAATCCTTTTAACAGTTTATTTTACAGACTTTGTGTTTAAGTCTTCCACTTTTTCACAAAACATTTGCTCTCTAGAAACCCAGTCAGTTTGGGTTAAAATTCTTTAAAAGATCTAGTATTAGCATTATAAACACTGAATTAATACCAACATATGAAATTAAATTAAGGACATGCATCAGAAAAATTGGGAATGTTGGATAGGGTTGTAGCTAACGATTATTTTGGTAATCAAGTAATCGTTCGATTCCTTGAGTAATCGTGCCAGAAAATGAAGAACAATAGTGAAAAAAAGTCAGCTTTCCAAAGCACAACAACAAAAAACAAGGCAGCAGTGGAGGGACTACCAAAAAAGCACAGGGAAGGGACAAGGGCACTGGATGAAATAATTAACTTTACACCTGAATCTATGAATTCATCAGCAGCAGATGATCCAGTCACTCTTCCAGTAGAGGCTCAGCCTAACCCTCCTGATCAGAAGTATGTGCAGGATGCGCAGCAACTACAAGCATCCTCAACACCAGAGAAAGAAATAAGGATGAAAAAACACTGCAGACTTTTGCAAAAAGAGAAGGCAGACTTATGAAAGGAAATGCAAAAACTGAAAAGGCAATTGGCAGCTTCAAAACAAAATTATGACAAACTGCGGAAGAGCTTAGAAAGGTTAAAGAAAGGCAAAAACAGTCAGAGAAAGAAACAAGCCAAAGGGTACAAAGAAACTTGCCCTGGAGAGAAAGGAAGAAGTGGTTAAATTTCTCTGTCAGGATAAGAACAGTCGCATGCTACCCGGAAAAAGATACAATAACCAATTTAAGCTGCAAGCAGTGATGAAAGGGCCTCGCACCCGGCTCACCGCCACCCGCTGGCCTCAGGAAATCAGTGAAAAGTGGGTGACATGCATGTAAGCTAGTAAATACAGGAGAATTATGGCAGTCATTTCAAAGTGCCACACCTCCTTCCTGCTGCCAACAGGTGGCGCTTTGACTGTAACTGAATATTGCCATGTAGATGTCTTCAGGCCAGGACTATTATCGAACATGTGAAATTTGGAGCAGATTTGGACATAGTATGCCTGAGTTACAGCAACTTCCTTTTTCGTGGCGTTAATCGCAAACATTAGCACTTAGCCAAGTGTTGCATGGTTTAACGTGTTTCTAGTATGTTTGGTACTTCTTGGCATATTAAAATGTGTTTCAGGGAATGAATTACAGTGTAAAGCATGCTATTTCCTGTTGCCAGCAGGTGGCGCTATGACTAACTGAATATTGTCATATAGATGTCTTTAGGCCAGGACTCTTATCACACGTGAAGTTTGGGTCTGATCAGACACTGTATGCTTAAGTTACAACAACTTCCTGTTTCATGACAATAATAGCATGCTTTAACAGTCAGCTAGGTGTTGCTAGCATAGCATGCTTTAGCAGTCAGCTAGGTGTTGCTAGCATGATTTATAATGTTTCCAGCATGTTTAGTACTCAATTGCATATTTTAGTATGTTGTTAATAGTGCATCACATTGTTAAAAATGTCATTTCCTGTTGCCAATAAGTGGTGCTATTACTATAACTGAATATCGTCATGTAGATGTGTTCAGGGCAGGACTCTTATCAAATGTGTGAAGTTTGGGGTAGATTGGACATTGCATGCCTGAGTTACAGCAACTTCCTCTTTCACTGTTTTAATAGCGTGCTTTAGCACTTAGCTAAGTGTGTTTGCTAACATTTTTCTAACATGTTGCTAGCCTGTTTAGCACTTGCTGGCACATTTTAATATGCTGTTAGGAGTCCATAACAGTGTTAAACATGTCACTTCCTGTTGCCAGCAGGTGGCGCTATGACTATAACTGAATATGGGCATGGACATGTGTTCAGGACAGGACTTTTATCAAGTGGGTGAAGTTTGGGGAAGATCCTCAGTTACAGCAACTTCCTGTTTCATGGCAAAACATAAAAACATTTGTCAGGCCGCCAGGACACGCCCTTTACGAAAACTAAAGATCTTCACAATTTAGCGTCGCACAAGCCTTATGATTACACAAACCAAATTTGATGATCGGATTAAAACTGTAGGAGGAGTTTGTTAAAGTACAAGGCCTGAAAATGGCAAAACTGCACAAAAATCACACAGGAGATTCAAAATGGCTGACTTCCTGTTGCGTTTCGCTCCAAGAGACTTTTTGTAGGTAATAGGACGGTACATGTATGTACCGAATTTAAATACATGTACGTCGAACGGAGCCCGAGGCGCACACAGTTGAAAATTTATAGGTGGTGCTATCAAGCCATTTTGCCCCACCCAATTCTGAAACCTATATCAGATGTCAATTTTCGCCAGTCCTGACGTGTGTGCAAAGTTTCATGAGTTTTCGAGCATGTTTAGGCCCTCAAAAATGCGAATATATTTGGAAAAGAATAATAATAATAAACATAGCTGCAAGCAGCAATTACGGGCCAAGCAAAAAGCGGCACAACAAGCCAGCCAACATGGCTAGGAGCATCAGACCATCTGCAACAGTGAGCAATTAAAGACCTATTAAGATCATTTTATGCAAAAGAGCTGAAAAATGATATATACTGTCAATAATGAAGATTTACTGGTTTATCACTTTCGACCAATAGGTGGCGCTGTGACCAAATTAATGTGGTATGGTCAGAGTGAGGTGACAATGACACTCGCTAAGGATATGACTCCCGTGAAAATAAGTCAACCAGATCAAAAGTTATAAGCATATGAAAAAAAAGAAAAAAAAAATTCTCCACTAGGTGCCACTGGTCCAAAACTTCTCAGGCTCCTTCAGGGCATCGTGCTGATCACCCAATCCGAGTTTTGTAACGATACGCTAATGCGTTCATAAAATACAGCACTGTTGAACTAAATTCAAAATGGCCAACTGCCCAAATGGCCAATATGGGAAATTTGGATATCATTTGACTCAGTATGATGCCCCGAATCTAAAAAGACCACCTTTATGATTTTTGAACAAACCTATCGGAAGCTATAAGCAAAAAAAAGCCATTTTTTTGTATCTCCAGACCAGTAGGTGGCGCTGCACCGAAACTCAGCATGTAGTCTCTGGTCATGCTCTGGAAGACATGTACCAAGTTTGGTCTGAATATGATAAACCATTACAGAGATACAGCCTTGAGTCCAAATTGGGTGCTCTACGTTAAATTAATTTGTGTGTTATTTGAGAATGGTTGAGTTTATCAGAAAGCTTTTGATAACTTTTTGTCAGCATGGACTGAAGATGATCTGATTTGATTTTCATGCAAATCAAACAAAGCATCTAGGACTAGTTCGAAAAAGGTTTTTCCCAAAATTCAACATGGCGACAAAACTATTAGTCGAAACCTAACATATTTGGCATCGTTGGACTCAGTAGGGATTCAGGAGTGTAAGGAGGTGACGTGAAAATGGCTCGACCACACCCAAAGTTATAAGCATTTGAATGTATGATTTTACCACTAGGTGGCACTGGCACGAAACTTCTCAGGCTCCTTCAGGTCCTTGTACTGATGACCCATACCGAGTTTTGTAACGATGCGCTAATGCATAAAATACAGCATTTTAACACATAATTCAAAATGGCTGACAGCCAAAATGGCCGTTATGGTAAAATTCGAAATCATGTGACTCAGCAAATTTGTGATTTTTGGACAGACCCATCAGAAGTTATAAGCAAAAATCGCTATTTGTTGTATCTCGGACCTGTAGGTGGCACTGCGCTGAAACGCTGCATGTTGCCTCAGGTCATGCTTGTGATGACATGTACCATGTTTGGTCTGAATACGATAAATCGTTGTGGAGATGTAGCCTCAAGTCTGATTTGGCAAGCTTTTCATCAAATTCATTTGTGCAGTTTTCGAGAACGGATGGATCTATTGAAAAGTCTTTGATAACTTTTGCAAGCATGGTCCGAAGATGATCTGGTTCAATTTTCGTGAAAATTGGAGCAACGGCCTAAGAGAAGTTCGAAAAGTAGGTTTTTCGGAAAAATCAAAATTTTCATGACGGAAAATGACGTCATAGGGTGCAAACGAATCGGCTTGAGCCGATTCAAAAAGAATTTTGTTTCTAGCCCTTATGGTTCAAAAGTTATTAGCATAAACATAAGTGAAACTTTGGACAGCTGGTGGCGCTAGAGGAATTGAATTAGAGACTCCAATTTTGCTATGGACACAGTTCAGACTGTCCTCTAACTGTGTGCCAAATTTTTTAGCTTACGGTTCTATGGGCTTCCATAGACTTCCAGAGCAGAAGAATAATAATAAGAAGAAGAAACCTAACGATTTCAATAGGTGCCTCGCACCTTCTCGGTGCTTGGCCCCTAATAATAATAATAATAATAAACGGACGAAATCCAATAGGGTCCTCACACTTTGGTGCTCAGGCCCTAAAAACAAAAGCAAACAGAGGCGAGTCTTAACTAAACCCCTCACTGAGCTCCATGTTCAATATAATTCTGAAATAGAAAAGCCTTTCTCGCTATCATACAGACAGTTTGTTCGCCACTGTCCCTTCTATGTAACACCACCCAAAGCATCAGATCGGAACACGTGTATGCATGGACAATGAAAATGTTAAGCTTTTAGTAGACAAGCTGCACCAGAAAGGTCTTCTGCAAACTGCCAGAATTTCAGAGCTGCTGAGTTCAATTGTGTGTGATCCACAAAACAAAGATGGCATGTATTGGATCTGTGCAAAGTGCTGTTACAATGATATAGAGGTGACAGTACCTCAGGAGGAAGTACCTGTTACATGGCAGCAGTGGTCACGAGAGACAAAATCGGATGGACAGAAAACATTCACAAATTTTGCTAAGACAACTCAAAGTCTTACCTATTCAAGTTATTCAGCCAGAAACGATTCTCTGGCAAAACATCACTTCAATTGGTTGCACCAGGCCAAAGAGTTCAGAGCATTAAATGAAACCCTGACAGAAGATGAAGTTTGCCTTCATACAGACTTCTCAGAATTTTTTTATGCAAGCTGAACAGCGAAGTCCAAGCTTTTCATTTTGGGGAAGAAGGAAACAGGCCACAGTTCACACAAGTGTGGCCTATACAGTACATGAATGTCAGTCATAAGCCACCATAAGCCACTGGATCTCTGATGAAGACATTGAGAGATATCTGAGGGGTCAGCTGTGAAAGGAACACTAAAAATCCATCAGGTGACCACTACACAACCTGGCAAAATCCAACACAGGAGATCTCCTGTTTCTGTAGCAGACCAAGCATCTGCCACAATCAGGCATGTGTCACAATCCTCAGATGTGGACTTCCAGAATACTACTAAGGTCCCTCCCACAAGTCCCAAGCCAAAGAAAACTCCAAAGATCTGAATGGGAAATTCATACTTGTGGAGTATGATGACCAACCTTTGTAGGGCAAGTCCTCAAGGTGGTGGGCAATGAGATACAGGTGAGCTGCATGCAGCAGTCAGGAGGGAAGAAAGTATTCAAATGGCCTCACCTGACATTGTATTTTATTACATCTCAGATGTGCTAGAAGTGATTTCCAAGCCAGAGTGCCTTAATACATGCCATTCAAAGCTGAAAAGGTACAGATTGGGACAGTTTGTGCTTTCTGAAAGCATGATTTTGAATGATGTTTGAAAATGATTGTTTTCTATCTTGACTTACTGTTACTACTGAATTACTTTATTTCAATATTTGTTTCACTTTATTTCACTGTTCCATGATATGACATTTTATAAAAGAAGTTCTCATTTTTATGTGTTCCCTGAGATGTTTTAAAGTTCTATTTTTAAAGAAGCAATAATCAAATGTTTTTTTTTTTTTTTTTTTTTTTTTAATCTTGACTTACTGAACTACTGAATCTATTTGAATGAACAATAGATTGAATTCTGCCCTTAATGTTTTTGGGCCCTATATTTGCACTAATTCACTGTTCCATGAAATGACATTTTATAAAAGATTTTCTAATTTTTGAAATGTGTTCACTGAGATGTTTTAAAGTTCTATTTTTAAAGATGTGATGATCAATTTTTTTCTTTCTTTTCTTTTTTTCTTGACTTACAGTTACTACTGAATCTATCTGAATGAACAGTAGATTGAATTCTGCCTTTTAATGCTTAAGCTAAGTATAATAGTTATAATAGTATATAATTAGTATTAGCATCCTATTTTAAAAAAAAATTAAAATGTAATTATAATACATATATAAGGTCTAGTCTATAAGCTATAATAAAAATATCAGTATTCTTTTAAAAAATAAGTTGAAATTATGAACTGATGACCATTTAACAAACACACAGACTATCGATTAACATCCTCTGATAGTTACAGTAGGACTGTCTTAAACAACTTATGTTTTTGTAAAAATACATTTCTCTATGGAGAAAATGAAATACTATGAAAATAGATTTAGTTATGTTTTTCCCCATTTGATTTAGTCTAGTTAATTTTGTATCAAATACAATGTGATTTTCACTGATCAAGATCTGGCAGCAACAGCTTAATTTTCCTCTTGGGCAAGCGATCCGATCACAGCTTATCCTGCCCATGAAATCCCCTATAGGCCAGCAAACCAATGAGAACGCGCAACAATGATGACGTTCCATAACAAAAGAGCGAAGGCGCAAAGCTGCTGTAGATCAGCTTACCCGGAAGTCTTCGTAACTGGCAGATTTAAAGAAAATCACCATCATTTGGCAAATAAATAAATTACGGACATTTACATATGCATTACCAACATTTTATCATGTAGGCTTTATTGTACACCTGAAACAAGGGATTTAATAGTAATTTTATAGTGTTAATATTAATGGCCGAGTCCACAAATAGCTTGGGTATGCAGAGCATTCGCAGCTTATATAGACCGCACACCACTGATGTATACTCTATGTATACAAGAAGTAAAAGTAGAAGTAGTGGTGGTAGTAGTAGTAGTTATAATAATAATAACAATAATAATAACAGTAGAAGTATCAGTAATCTGGTGGATTTTGTAGGCAGGTTAAGACTGGATTTAGCTTTTTAAAATTTACTGTAAAAGAATACCAATGCTTTATGTTTAATACAAATATGAGAATAATCATAATAATTGCATAAATATTCAAATGTTGAATTTTGCAGATAGTTTAAGAGTGGATTTAGATTTTTAAAAATGTGCTGTAAGTGAACACTTTTGTTAAAAGCTATTACAATTCTGAAAGTATGACATGTTTTTGGTAAGTTGATAATGTAATAAATTTCTCATAATGTAATTAGTATTACAGTTTTTACATTATGTGCAATTATTACATTATGCGTTGCTACAAACCACTCTGTTCTATTAAATTTATTTGTATAATATCTGCTGCTGTTGTGTTTGGCCCTGCAATTACTTTCAGGTGTTATATATTTTTGTTTCCATGTGTAGACAGACAGTGATTGGTATTTACCCCAGAGATGAATCATTATCAGCAGGAGCAGATGTCTTCTTATTGGCCTCAGCCAGAACTGTGAGAGAGAGAAAGAGAGAGATTTATAACACTTTATTCTAAATAATTTAAAATGTCTCGGTTACACAGGGGAGACACATCTGGCAGGGACAGCAGAGTGGACTCTGCCGAGGGAAAGACATGGACTCACCTTAGGGGTTACCGTGGAGAAATACACATATGGGACTGCCGTAGGGGTTACAACATATGGCACCCAGTCAAGCAAGGCGAAACGAGTGCTTGACCTGGCATCAGACACTCCGCAATGTCCGAGCCGCAGGGTGTGGTGGAGGAACTCTACAGGGTTCACCAGACGTGGAAATCGCTGGAGCAATGATGCACATATCCGACACTTAGAATGGGTCCTTCATGCTATTGGCTACTGGAAGCGAGTACACTGAAAGATACCGGTTCTACACAAAGGCTATAGAATCTAGCGAACATGTTAGGTGTTGCCCAGCCCGCAGTTCTACATATATTTGTCAGCGATGCGTGTGCTACTCCTCTAGTGGAGAGGGCTCTCAACCCGAGTGGGCAAGGCACGCCTTGGGACTGATAAGCCAAGGTGATGGCGTCCACTATTCAGTGGGCCATCCTCTGCTTGGAGACAGCCTTACCCTTCTGCTGGCCTCCATAACAGACGAAAGGCTGGTCTGAGGTCCTGAGGCTTTGCGTTCTGTCCACATACAGGCGCAAAGCGTGGACGGGACAGAGCAAAGCTAGGGCTGGGTCTGCCTCCTCCAAGGGCAGCGTTAGATCACCTAGAATCTCCCGTCCTGTCCAGGGACCAGACAAGAAGTTTCCAGAGGTCCTGACGCAGGTGCTATAGGGTGCCCTGTCTCTGAGTCAGAAGGTCCTTCCTCAGAGGAATGGGCCAGGAGGTGCTATCACGAGGAGCATCAGTTCTGGAAACCAGGTCTGAGTGGGCCAATAGGGCGCCACTAACAGGACCTGCTCATCGTCCTCCCTGACTTTGCATAAGTGCTGTGCGAGCAGGCTCACTGGGGAAAACGCATATTTGTGAAGGTCCTGGGCCAGCTGTGTGCCATTGTATCCGTGCGAGAGTGCCCTCGGTCAGGAGTAAAACAACTGGCAATGGGCTGTGTCTGGAGAGGCAAACAGATTAACAGATCAATCTCTGCAGCCCCAAAATGCTGCCAAATCAGCTGGACCACCTGGGGATGGAGTCTCCATTCTCCTGGAAGCTGAGGCTGCCGTGAGAGCTCGTCGGCTGCATGGTTGAGCACGCCTGGGATGTGAATGGCACGGCGACCTCAGATGCTTCTGACTCCAAAAAGAGGAGATGGCTAGCAAGTTGCGACATGTGACGGGAGCGCAGACCGCCCTGGTGGTTGATGTACACAACGGTCACAGTGCTGTCTGTACGGACCAGCACATGCTTGCCTAGTAGCAGCTAAATGAAGCTGCTACTAGGCAAGCACGGTTGCTACTAGGCCCAGCACAAGACGTACTGCTAGCAACTCGAGGCAAATGATATGCCACTGCAGTTGAGGCCCCGTCCACAGACCTGAGACTGTATGCCCGTTATGCGTGGCTCCCTACCCGGTGGTGGAAGCAGCTGTAGAGACCACAGCATGCCTGGACACTTGTTCCAGGGGAACTCCTGCCTGCAGGAACAAAGGGTCTGATCACTGAGTGAGGGTACGACGGCAGCTCGGTGTGATTGTCACACGGAACGCGTGCCACATTGCCACACCCATCTCAGGACTCGGCCGTGAAGCCAGTGCTGAAACGGCCTCATATGAAGCAATCTGAGTGGCGTGACTGCGGCTGGGGATGCCATATGCCACAGGAGCCTCTGAAATGATTTCAGTGGGGCCGCCGTCCTGCTCTTGAGCGAACTCAGGCAGTTCAACACTGACTGGACGCGCTCCTCGGTGAGCGCGCTGTCTAGATGACCGAGTCCAGTTTCATACCGAGATAAGAGATCCACTGCCCAGGGGCGAGTTTGCTCTTGTCCCAGTTGACCCGAAGACCCAACCGGCTGAGGTGAGCTAACACCAGATTCCTGTGTTCGCACAGTTGATCTTATGAGTGAGCTAGAATGAGCCAGTCATCAAGATAATTGAGGATGTTAATGCCCTGTTCTCTGAGAGGAACAATGGCTGCCTCTGTGACCTTGGTAAAGACAGCGCGACAGGGCCACCCTGAAGAGTAGGACTTTGTACTGATATGCCTGACCCTCGAACGCAAATCATAGAAGAGGTCTGTGTCACAACAGAATCAAGACATGAAAGTATGCGTCCTTCAGGTCGATCGCCACAAACAAATCTTAGGGACGGATGCATTCGAAAATGTGTTTCTGCGTCAGCATCTTCAGCCTGAGAAGGGACCGATTCAGGACACGCAGATCCAAGATTGGCCGTAACCCACTGCCTTTCATGGGTACAAAGAAGTAGAGGCTGTAGAACCCTGAATTCATATCGGCTGGAGGGACCGGCTCTATTGCGCCCTTTGACGGGAGGACAGCAATCTCCGCCTGAAGTATAGGGGCATCGTTCACAGAAACACAAGTGTAGTGAACACCTCTGAACACTGGGGACGCTGGGTGAACTGAATCGCATAGCCAAGTCTGTTCATGCGGATGAGCCAGCGGAACGGGCCGGGAAGCGATAGCCAGGCTCCCAGACTCCGAGCCAGCGGGACCAACAGCACCACAGACATACCGGCGGTGGGGCAGCAAGGTGGAGCAAAGAGAGCCGACTCGGACGGCAGCATGGCCCGAAGTGGGGTCTGACTCCGCGAGGTGACACGGTGTACGGGAGGCGGCACAGAAGGTGGCCTCGACACACACACACTGCCACCTGCTGGCGAGGTGAGAGGGGGCTGAGGGTGGCAAGGCATAGCGTCACACACCACCAGCCACGCCCTCCTGAGACCCAAAGACAGAAAATGAGAATTGGGTACCGATGGCTATGATGCCATAGGCAGAACAGTAATCTTGTTTTTCAACAAGAGATTCTCTGCCCGCCACTCCACCGGGGAAGAGCAGCTAGAGGGTAGTGAGAGAGGAAAAACTTTTATGCAGATTATGGCCCTTTTGGCGTTCCATATTTTGGGCACCAAAGTGCTTCCATCAGGGTTCCCATGGGTCATGGAATTTGTGTAATATCATGGAATTTTAAAAGGTCTATTGCAGACATTGAAAGTCAGGGAATTTTATTTATTTTTGTCCAAGTCATAGTTTGCATTTATCAAAATGTAATTTTTCTATAACGATTTTTTAACGCGTTGTTTTACACGTTTTGCATATTGTTATGGTTAGGCTATTTTCAGCAGCATTTTATTCCCTTCCCACTCGTCAAGTGGCAATCACTTAAGTCAAATGCAGTCACCTGTACCTGTTAACTAAGGCAAACATGCCAGGAAAATGTACATTTCAAGAGCTTTGACTACAAAATGACCACTTCAAAGACTGTCCTAACCAGCCGCGACAAAACAAAGGATTCTATTTTTGAAATGGTTTCTATATTTCTGAGATTTTGCAGCTAATAGTTTAGATCATATAGAGGAACAAGGACATAAATGCGCAATGAAAAGTATTTATTGCTTACAGTTTGAACGTTTTGTTTCCTTTCATTTCTTTTCAAAATCTGAGGTAAATTATCCATTGTTGGTCTCATAGTGGCCATTAAAGTCATGCAAAATGTTATTCAAGCTCAAACCATTTTAATATTATGCAAAGCTCAAACAAGTGTATTTCATGACAAAGATTATTTCAGTCACTGAGTATTTATTTTGAGTAGTGTTTTATGGTTGAATTTTGTATAGTTTAATCTTGTTTGGTTTTCGTGTTTAGCTGCGAACAGAGCCCACCCACATGCTGTTATCATTGGTTGTGATTTATGATTGATTTTGTTGTCTTGTAGCTTTGTCACGTCTGGTTAGGACATGGTAAGCTAAAAAAAGGACACGGTAAGCTGCCTTTTCATTGCATACGACATTAGGATACAACTGTCGCATTTCGTCCCCTAGTGGCAGTCGCACCGAATTTTCAAATTGGTTGTGCATAGCTGTTACCGTTGTTTATTCACCATGGTAGAATGAATAAATATGAATAAATTAATATACGCACATTGAATAAACTACCCACATTACTTCTGAAGGAAAAATATTATGGGTCTTCCAGGACTTAAATAATTAATAATTATTAAATAATTATTTCAGACTTAAATAATCTTAACCATTTTACAGAAATAGCCTAGTGTCAAACAGTCTAAGACGGTCTGCAAAAACTAAATGTGAAGAAATAAAAAGACTGTGATGAATTTGATGACAAACAGAAAATCCTTTAGATCAGTGGTTCCCAAACTGGGGTACGCATACCCCTGGGGGTACCTGAGGTGACAGAGGGGGTACGCAAACAAAATGCTGAGTTTTGCCATTCATTTAATTCTTTCCCACCTTAAAATATCATTAAAACCGAGCATGTATTTCTAACAAGCAACTGACTGCATCCATTTCCACATAGGTTGCATGCAGAGTCTGCTGCCTTAGCAAATTGCGCTACATTATTGCTGTTCTCAACAATGTACCTGTATATTTAGCACTTACTAACATGAAGAACAAAACAGCCTGGAACAGAAAGTGCATAGAGATCAATTTAAGATTTAAACTCATGATACAAAACATACCTTTTGTGTGTTCTTGTTTTTAATGTTGATAATATTATACGAGCAAGAATGCAAATTCAAATATCTACACGATTGCAAATGTGACATTTTACAACAGTTCAACAAACAAAAAGTGATGTTCTTCACAGTATTTGCTCTATTTTGCAACAGAATAATAGTTCCAACGAAAGCCACAGCAGAACTACAACACACAGCCCTTAAGGTTGAACCACTGTACTCACATGAACTGTTTTAAATATGTTTTTAGTACCTTTCTGGGCACTGAAAGTGTAAATTAACTTGCTGACTATAGAGGCCTCACTGAGCCATTGGATTTCATCAAAAATATCTTAATTTGTGTTCTGAAGATGAACGGAAGGTCTTAAGGGTGTAGAACAACATGAGGGTGAGTAATAAATGACAACATTTTCATTTTTGGGTGAACTAACCCTTTAATAGGTTGTGTTTAGTCACTATTTTATACTTGTTTTATGTCTGACAACAAAAACAAAAAAATATATAAATAATGGGAACACCTTTTTGGGCATTCAATTGTATTACAGTATGTGACAGGTCAGAGAGTAGGCAAAACAGATGCAATATCATATATATGCTAATTAGCATGTAACATCATCTGCCACCACAAGTCTCACAAAATCCTGTGGGAAACACTGGGACACATATTTAGTATTTGTTTTGTGGCCTTATTTCAGTGACTTAAGTTTTTGTTTTTTCAATAATGATATTCTCTCAAAAACACAAACATGTACATACATATGTTTATAAGCAACTGAAAAAGCACAAATGTCAGGGCATGTCAAAACTTCTTCAAGCCTTCTATAAGCCTTTTAGGCTTGTTCGACTTCATGCAGCGGTGCACAGACCGATTGGTGGCTGACTTGAAGCAGTGCATGGCGGTAAGAAATTTTGTACGATTTGAGAAAGCACCGACGCAATGTGACTGTGATGTATGGCTTCAAAGTACCGCAAGAGCGATTCGAGAGCAGCCGGCAGAGTCAGCCAGCACAGTTTCTGAAGAGCGGCTGCACGAGCTCTGATGACGACACAGCTGTTTCACAATTGGCGGATTCACCGCATAACAACGATCACGTGTGTTTCCTGTTTATTCTGAAAACTTCAGTTCCACTAATGCTCACAAATCTGTATTTTTATAACAGTTAAAGCTCTTTTCATGTAGTCACAAAGTTGTATTGTGTCATGTTTATCAAAATAAAACTGATAAAAATGTAGACCCCACTACAGTGGTATTTAAATAATATATGCTTATTTTGAACTTTTTCTTGTAAAAACCATAGACTGTAAAAAAAATGGACATAGTGTCCATGACGTCATCTATACATTTCTGAAGAGGATTTTTGAGGCAAAAATGCAGCCGTTGCCATCTTGGCAGCGCGTCACTCCCGGATAACTGAAAATGGGCAAAGAGGCGGGACGTGGTTGGAACTGAGATGCCCGGTTCCTGAAACCATGCCTGCCTAGCGTGACGTGATCATGTTATCAGGCTAAGGAGCTATCTATCTATAATATTATTATTAATAAAGGTAAGTTATATCATTAGAAAGTTCTAAAACTTTACTGTCAATCTATGGTGTCTTTTTACGATATAGATGCTCCAGCACCAGTAATTGTAATTTGTGTTGGTGTGCAAATAACAACATGCAAAATCATACCTTTGCAATGAAATAGCGATCGTGAGATGAATCCAATCCATCACACTTGGGTAAAATGTCCATGAGCATCCATTGAAAAACAAACAACAGCACTTTTTGTCCACAAAAGCGTTAAATCCATGAAAGATTGATATACTGTCCATTGTTTGCATCACATTTCTTCTGAATGAGCTGCTCCTATCATCGTTATTCAAGAAATTATGCAATATGAGCAGCGTTTGTTGTACAACTGTATACGATCATATACATTAGACTCTCACAAACAAATGAGCCCGTGTCCAAAGTATAATTTTTCCAGACAGTACAGCAGTTTTAGTTATAATATCCACAGCAGTGCTGCTGTGTCTTGAGAGGCATATTCTCCAGCCATTGCCATTGTAGTAAATCTGGCAGACAAAACATTTTTAGCCAATGCCAAGACGATCCAACAACGTATGTTCTGTTTATCTTCCGCATGTGTGCACAACTACACAGACATACATCTGTCTTGACCATTAACTGCACAGCAAGCCATATTATTTGATAACTGTATAAAATAATCTTGCCGATCGGTTGCATCAAGCCGCAGCCGATGTCGAACACACCTTTGTTTCCATGTTTGTCATATGCTCCCTGTTGTCATGTGTTTCCCATGTCCCCATGATTGTCATGTGATTCCCTTGTTTTCATGTGTTAGGTTGTCATTAGGCTTGTTTGACTTCATGCAGGCTGCACAGACCGATCGGCATCTGACTTGAAGCAGTGTATGCGGTAAGAAATTTTGTGAGACAACACCGACCCCATGTGACTGTGATGTATGGCATCAAAGTACCACAAGAGTGATTCGAGAGCAGCTGGCTGGTTCATTCTGCTCAGTTTCTCAAGAGCAGCTGCATGAGCTCTGATGACACTGATTGGGCGGATTCACAGCATGACAATGATCACGTCGCGTTTCCTGTTTATTCTGAAAACTTCAGTTCCACTTATGCTCACAAATCTGTATTTTTATAACAGTTAAAGCTCTTTTCATGTAGTCGCTATGTTATAATGTGTCGTTTTTAAAATAAAACTGATAAAATCCCACTACATTAGTATTTAAATTGTATAGGTTTATGTTGAACTTTATTCATGTATAAACAGACACTGTATTACATAAAGCAGTGGTTCCCAAACTTTTAGAGTGGAGTACCCCTCTCTTCCACTTAGACTGCAGTCACAGCTTTTCCATTAAGGGTCAATATTTTACCCTAAATTGATTTTCCAGTGTATATTTTTACCTTTATGAATAATTTTATAAAATAAATAATGTTTTAAATAAAAATGTTAAATAGAGAAATATGCAATGATGGTAAAAACAAAGTGATACTTTTAAATATTAAACTAAAACCGCCAGAAGGTGGTGGCAAGTCATTGTTTTTATTGAGTCATCGAGTCATTCATTCAGTGGCTGTATTTATGAATGAATCATTGAATCAATGGGCCCTATTTTAACCATCTAAGCACATGGTCTAATGCGCACAGCACTTAGGGCATGTCCGAATCCACTTTTGCTAGTTTAAGGACGGGGTTAGGAATCTCATCTCCCATTCCCTTTAAAAGCCAGTTGAACGCTCTATAGTGAGGAAACCTCAAATTTAACGAGGTTAAAGTGCGCGAGCAGACCATCTACGGGAAAGGCTGGATTCCACCAAAGCATTTTTATCTTTATGCACACAATAATAATCTTTTACATTGTAATCCTTTTATTTTTAATATTTGGCATGTTTGTGTGCTGCTGCGCTTCCTGTGTGTATAATAAGAATGTACGTTGTGCACCCGCATATAGATGGATATTGCTAACACGCTCTTTAAATAACAAAACAAATATTGCGGCATTGACTTTAGACAGGGTTTTAGTTGGTCAATGGCGCAGTCTATTTCAGTTGCCTCAAAATATTAACGCTCCAACAACGCACCTAAAAACACCTCGTTTTCAGACCAGCACGTCCATGGGCGCACAAATGCATTTGATATTTAAACAATTTGGCGCAGACGTAAAAATGATAACCGCGTCAGGCTGAAACTAGCAAAACACTTGCATCGCACCTGGCACAGCATTGCGCCGGATGTATGATAGGGCCCATTGACTCTCATGATTCATTCAAAGCCGCAGAATTGTTCACAAAACGAAACACTGATGTGTGTTGTAGTTCTGCTGTGGCTTTCGTTGGAACTATTATTTCGTTGCAAAATAGAGTAAATACTGACAGTACTTTGTTGCAATCGTGTGGATATTTGGGAACAAAATGTTGCATTCTTGAATAAATATAGACACAGATAGTATATTGATATTCAAAAATCCAAAAACACTCTTGCAGCTTCTATTGAAAGTTGACTTGTTTAAAAAAATGTAAACAATATTTTTAAACATTTTCAAATGTCAACTCCAAGATATTTGAAGATCCCGAAGAAGAAGAAACCCTTTGGCAATGAGAGGAGCTTGGCAGCTTAACGCAGCGCCTCGTTCCTATTCAGAGAACATTGGTCATGCAAGTAACCTGAGACGTTCTTTCATAGGTTCACTCGATGCTGCGTAGCTTATGACACAATGGGAACGATATACCTCACGCCAAGCTAAGCACTGCCGGATCTGGCCCAACAAAGGAAGACAAAACTTAACTTGGGAAATGACCAGTTCATACGGAAAGAACCCGTGAACCAGGAGCCGCATCTAATTCCAGGTTATAAAGCCTGATAAAAGTGTGCGGAGAGGACCAACCTGCCGCCACACAAATATCTCCCAAAGGAACTTCCTAAAAAAGCCTAGGAAGACACGATACTCCTAGTAGAGTTTTTTTGAGCTTTTTTTCCCAGAGATTTAGGAAGCTTCCGCACCTCATAAGCTAAAGAAACTGCATCTTTCACCCAGGGAGAGATCCTCTGCTTAAAGGCGGCGAGCCCTCTGTGGCTGGCCCCAAAGCATACAAACAACTGAGACAACATGCGCCACTGGCCAGAGCGGTCACGTATGCCTTTAAAACCTGAACAGGGCAAAGCAAAGAAGCCTCTCCTCCTTAGCAGAGAAAAAAAGTAGGGGACAGAAAGAGTGAAGCTCGACCACTTGAGAGCAGAATTACGTGGACAAAACTTTGGGGACAAAACCAGGTCTGGGTTTCAGAAACACCTTCACAAGACCGGGGCAAACTCCATGCAAGGCTCACTTACAGAAAGAGCCTGCAGTTCCCCACACACTTGAGAGAGACCAGTGCTAACAAAAGTGCCACCATGAGAGTCAGAATCCTGTCTGAAGTTGACTCGAAGGGATCAAAGTGAGGCTCCAATAGTTCCTCCAAAACAATCGATAAATCCCAGGTGGGCACACTAATAGGACGTGCAGGCCTCAAGCGTCTAACTCCATGCATAAATGAATAGTCCAGACGGTGTCTACCTAGGGGATCTTGTCTGACTTCCAATAGGCAGTGATAGCCGTGACACAAACTTCCAAGGTAGTTGCAGCCGCTCTAGCCATAAACTTATTCTGCAGGAATTCCAGACCTGAACCAACCAGGCAGCGTACTGGGTCCACTGCATGAGTTGAACACCAAGACTCAAAGACCTTCCACTTAGAAAAATACAGCCATCTAGTGGAAGGTGCACAAGCATTATCAATGGTTTCCGAACATAGCGGGAAGACGAGACGCCACTGTCGCTAGCGACTGCCCCAAGAGATCTCTCCTGATAGGAATCTGCCAAGGGGACCCTCCACCAGCGAGTTCAGTTCCGAGAACCACGTCTGGGATGGCCAGAATGGGGCTACCAGGAGACGGATTCCACACTCCTCACTCTGCAAAGGACTGCAGAGATTAACTTGACCGGAGAGAATGCATACGGTCTCAAAACCGCCACAGATGAGCGAAGGCATCTATCCCCAGAGGTATCGGATGAGACAAGGAGAACAACAGAGGTCACTGCATCAAGCCCTGCAATGCAAGGAGGCCCACTTCTGCCTCGCTGAATATGCTTCAAATTTGAGCCACTGTTTGGCGTTACAACATCCACTCCCAGGACCTGAGCTTCTGTCTCAACAGGAAGTCTGCTGCTGCGTTCCCCTGGAAAGTGAACTGCTCTTAGCGAAAGAAACCTGTCCTGAGCCCAAAAGAGGCGGCGGTGCACATGCCTTTCCAGGGTGCGCGACCGCAAGCCTCCCTGGTGATTTTCGTGGGACACCACTGCCATGTTGTCCGTCCTGACAATGACAGGACAGCCCATCAGGTCCGGAAAGAGGTGATCCAGGGCCAGAGAGATGGCTCACCCGTTCAAACACCACATGCTGATCTGCCCTCAAAGACCGCACCCCAACCAGTCAAAGAGGCGTCCGTAGTGACAACCTAGCAATGACAGACTAAGCCCATCTTGACCCCTTGAAGAAGAAAAAGGGTGTCTTTCCACCTTCAAAGTGCACGAAGGCAACTGCGCGACACTTAGCAGATGGAAGGCAGACTAAGAAGGACAGATGCCCCTAAGTTTCATCCACCACAGCAATGGTCTCATATGAAGGAGACCCCAAGGCAGCACAGGAGAGGCTACTGCCATGAGCCCCAGAAGCCTGCGACATATGTCCACCGCAACATGATGGCCGAGCCTGAAATGGGCCAAGCACACACAGAGACTGGAAAACTTGAGCAGGGGCCAAACGGACCTGTATCGAGAGAGAATTGAGGAAAGTGGTCTGCTGAGGAGTTAAGACACTCTACTGAGCATTAAACCTAAGACCAAGAGACTGAAGGTGGTTGAGAAGGACGTCCCTGTGACGACACACTAACTCTCTGGATTGAGCCAGAATGAGCCAGTTCTCTAGGTACCCGAGACACCTGACTGGTGGGAAAAACCTCTGAAACAGGAACCAGTCAAATCACTCGATTGGGCAAACCAGTGTCAACCGCAGAGGTGGGAGCTTGGATGCAGACATAGGCCCTTCACACATGGCCTAGGGCTATCTTCTCGGATTCTGAAAGCTAAGCGCGGAGAACGGTTAAAAATCTGTCCGAAACGCAACAAGCGGCAGAACCAGTGACAGAGAAGCAAACACACTTAGACGTTGCCATAGGAAGTCACCTTTAAGCGCAAACACATTCACGCAATAGTTCCAGCTCAACGCAACAGCAGAGCTGACCAGAACAGAGTAATTAGTCATCCAAATCACTGTTTGGTAGCATGAAATGCCAAACATTGGCTATAGTGCACGATAATGTATGCGGCAGCAAGTAAATACAGCCAGTCATGTGAAGCGAGTGTTGGTAGCCTAAGGGCTGCACCGATCGCATGAAGTGAGGCTGACCATGGTGAGCGCTAAAATGGCTTGCTATAAGAAAAATTACTCTTATATTTAAACTCATTCACACAATTGTTCAGCTCAATGCATTTCCAGTTAGGCTGACAAGAATAGAGTAATTAGCCACGCAAAATAGCGTTGGTAGCATGAAGCGCCAAACAATGTTGCACGAAAAATGTGTGCTGCACAACTCCTCAGAGTCAGCTCATATAAACAGCCAGTCGAATGAGCAAGTGCTTGGAGTGCTTGATAACGGCAAAACAACTGCACAGAAGAAGCTGATGACAGTGAAATAGCTGTCCCATCAACCAAATTGCTGCTATCCGGCATGAGAAAACCATCTGCTCACTCTGCAGCCTGAGCCACTATGGCATTAGTGTTAAACAGCTTGCCATAGGAAATTAGACCTACACTTAGTATGTGAACTCGTCCACTCATTTGTTCCAGCTCAAAGCAGCAGTGGAGCTGAAAAAGTAATTATTCGGGCAGACTAATGTTTGGTAGCATGAAGCGCCAAAACAAAAGAGCACAACAAAATGTCTGCTGCAGAATTTATCAGAGTCCGCGCCTAAAGCAGTCACACGAAACGAGTTGGAAGCGTGACGTGCCAAATCAAATGCACGTGTCTGCATTAATGCAGAAAGTAGAGAGAGATAGCATAGTGTTAAAACAGCTTTTTTTTTTTTGAAGGTACCAAAACCATAGTGCAAGACAAAATGTCTACAGCAGAACTCAGATTCCACCTAAAGCAGTCACACAACACAAGAGTTGAAAGCGTAAGCACCAAATCAATGCACTGTAAGCCCTGTTTTAGGCTAATAATGCGAGTAGCAGGCCTTGCGGCCTTCTCAATCTGCCTAGGTTGAGCTGAGACTCCTCTTAATACTAGAGTAAAAGTGATATGCTGAGCTACAGTTCCCTAGAGGTGTTAGGCACGGACAAATAGCCAGGTGTTGTAGGCTTTGTAGAAAGCCTCCCTGTGGTTGTCCTTGAGCATTGTTAGATTTCCTCTCATTTAGAGAGTGGAAAGCGCTATACTGAAGTCTCCGCTCTCTAGAGCTTTGGAAGTAGCTTTGTGTAGTTCAAGCCTGGAGCAATCTCTCCACCAAAAGCTCTTTGATTATAATCAAGTAGCGGGTCGAGTGTTGTGGGCCCCTCCTGTGGAATTTCTTCCTGTTGAGGCCTCCATTCCTCAAGAGCTGAGCTCAAACAGTTATTCTTGTCTTTGAGCAAGAGTTTATTTGCTCAGGCTTTCACCCTTGAGCCTTTCTCAGGTTTAGCTCACTTCGCTCCCAGAGCTCTGTGCCCCATTTGTGCCCAATACCAGTGATGCTCAGGCCGAGTGTATTGAGTACTCCCTCCTTTCATGGCAGGTTGGGCATGCTCATTTAGAGCTCAAGCATTAGCCCCGGCATTAGCCCCTTGCCCAAAGGCACCCGTCAATCAGAGCGTGGCAAACCGAAGAGCGGCCACATAAACCCTGAAAGTGGCGAGCATGTGCCTGTTGATAATTTTCTCTGCAGAAAAACCAGAACTGTAGCAATCTGGCAGTTAACCAGATCTGCATTGTGTGTAGTACACCATCTTTCAAAAACACCCCAGTTGTTAGCATATCTTGATCTAGCGGAGGAGCCCTACCGTTTAAAAATGGTCTCAATAACATCAGGTGAAAGCCCTGTGTCCCTCAGTTGGTTCCCCTCAGGGGCCAGACATGAAGGTCCCACATCTCCGGCCGGGATGAAATATTGTCCCCTGCACCTGAGACAGAAGGTCCCTCCTCTTCGGTATCGCCCATGGCGAGCCGTCAAGGAAAGATATCTCCGAGAACCATATTCTGTTTGGCCAACACGGCGCTATCAGTAAGAGGCAAGTCCCTTGTTGGCAAACTTTGGCTAGAACTCTCCTCAGCATAGAAACCGGAGGAAATGCATACAGGCGCATTCTGGGCCATGTATGCTTATCACATCCAGACCCAGGAGGAGCTGGGTGACTCAGAAAGAAGTAGAGTGGACATTGTGCTGCCTGGTGGGGCGAAGAGGTCCATCTCTGTTTCATTAAACCTTTACCAGATTTGTTTCACTGCCTCGGGTGGAGTTTCTATTCCCCTGTCAGTATGCTCTGTCTGGATAGATATCTGGGGATACAAATCACCCTGAGGGACAGAAACTTGTCCTAAACCCAGAGCAGAATGCGCTGCACTAGCCTGTCTAGACGTTGCAAACGCAGTCCACCCTGGCGATTTTTATTAGAGGCTACCGCAGTAATGTCCACCCGCACTAGGACATGATAACCCCTTAACTGGTGGAGGAAGTACTTCAGGGCCAGAAATACAGCCATCAATTTGAGGCAATTGATGTGCCAATCGAGATGATGACCTCACCATATCCCTTTGGACTGGACGGCCACCTAAGACCGCTCCCCAGCCGGTACGGGAAGCTGTTGTTGGTATCTTGCAACATCAACGCATATAGAGTGGGACCCAAGGTGAAGAACCAGGGTCTGGAGCCACATAGAAAGGGAACAAAGCCGCAGTGCGTAACCCTACCATAAACATGGATTTTTGAAAGTGCACGAAGCATTAGCGCATGACTTACCATAAACATGGATTTTAGAAAGGGCACAAAGCACTCAGTGCGTGCCCTTGCCCTTGCCCTTATTTGCCATGGGGAATTGCTTGGACAAAATCCCTTGGCTTTGAGCCACAACTGAAACGGTCTCATATGCAAGAGGCCCATAGGAATCACAGAGGACGCTGATGCCATGAGACCTATCATTTCTTGATACTGCAGAGCAGTGCAATCTTGGCCTAGCCTGACATTGTTCAGGGTGGTTAGAATGGTCTCAACTCGAGCGGGAGACAATTGTACCCATATCGTGGTCGAATCACATACGACCCTAAATACGTCGTTCTCTGGGTAGGACAGAGAACACATTCTTCTCGTTTAGTCTCAACCCTAGAGAAACTAGATGAGCTAGTACAACATCTCTGTGTAATCTCTTGTGACTGTGCTAGTATCAGCCAGTCGTCTATGTAATTCAAAATGCGAATGCCCTGGATTTGCAACGGAGCCAGTTGTAGCGTCTGCAGTGGATCAAAATCATCAATACAACTATAAATTAAAGAAAGCTTTTAACATTTGACCTCCTTCGGATAACTCATAGACCATGGCTCCGGCAGGTCTAGATGAAATGACCCTATTGGCATCTTTGTTGCCTCCATTGAAGAAAAGCAGGAGGCCTTCTCACCAGCTCCGGGACTTCAAAGAGTCACCGTGCTTCACCCCACATGGCGCTAAGGGCCATGTGGCATATCTGAGACACTGTGAAAACCCAATACACATCACACACACACATACAGAGACACAAACACACATTTGGAGACCGTATCTACATTTAGCCTCAAAATATGACTATGCCAAAGTGTACCCGTTGCTGTATTCAAGTGAACGTCGTGTATCCATATTATATAAGATTAGTTATGATCTGTAGCGGTGGTCGTTTTACTCTAAACGGTATATTCAAGTATAAACTGTATCTCTCACTTTTATGTCTTTGACATCCGACAAGTTTGGTCTCATTGTAAAGCTCTCTTTATGCCCTAATTGACAATGTATGTCACGTTACTGTAAAATGTATTGTTCTATTTTTAATGGTACTTCAAAGAAAATGTACTCAGATCTGACACTTCATAAACCATGCAAATGAGGTCGTAAATGGAGACAAAGAAAAAGTTTGCCCGCCAAACTTTCACCCTCGCATTCAAGGAGGCGTTTTGGCTTGTTTGTCCTTAAAAAGACAACCACACGCACGTTTCTTTTGTCTCTCGATTGTCTTTCGATTGTCCCTCGCCATCTCACGCACGTCTCTCCCGGACGTCTCGGCGACCGCGCTTCCATCACGCGCTCCTCTGCTTCTTCGGGACGACCATCTTTTTGGCACAAGTTTTCTTTTGTCAAGCCTTCGTCATCCTCCATCACCTAGGAGACGGACTCTCTCTTCTTTATTTTCCGGTTATCTTACTCTTAAGTTAAAACCTTGTTTGAAAATCCCGCCGAGAACCCTGCCTTGGAAAAGGACCAATCGCTCCAGCCGCACGCATTGAAACTCCTGCAGAAAGACAAGCAACCGCAGCACCTGAACCTATGCAAGTATAGAACCATTCTTTTCGAAGCGTTTTAAGCTCCATGCGTAAGCTGAGTTTCCTTGCTGGCTCTCAAAGGTTTAACTGTTTGTAATTTGCCATTTTCTTTGATCACCTCTGTTTTCCTGCCTTTACTTTCACTTTTGTATATATGTGTATTCTTTGTGCATATTTAGCCGTATAACGTTAGCCCATGCATTCGTAGTTTCGTATATTAAATGCATTATGTTCATGCTTGATTGCCTCTGTTGCTCATTCAACAAACCAAGTCTCTTCTATGTTTGATTCTGCAAAACGTCTCGGGTTACGTTTGTAACCCTGGTTCCCTGAATAGGAACGAGACGCTGCGTTGAATCGCATTGGGATCACTTCTGCGTGATTATGTCTTGAAGCACTCGTGAAATCAAACCAATAGTGTGACGGGACGTCAGAGCGGGTGACGCCACGGACCTGGAAACTATAAAGCCCCTCTGAGAACAAAGAACGCCAGCTTCTGATATGGATGAAGCAGACGCCACAGGCGCGCAGGGAGTATGGCAGAGCAATGCAGCGCCGTTCCCTATTCAGGGAACCAGGGTTACAACGTAACCCGAGACGTTCCCTTTCATGGGAACATCGACGCTGGCGTTGAATCGCATTGGGAACCCTATCCCAACTAGGCCATAAGACCAAGAGCCTGTCCGTTATCTTTGCGACGAGAGGACCGCAGACCCCGGAGTGGAGCCCAAATCAAGGTTGTAAAACCTAATAAAAGTGTGCTGAGATGACCACCCAGCTGCATCACAGATCTCATTGATGGGAACTCCCGAGAACAAAGCTTTTGAAGCAGCCATACCCTAGTGGAGTGTGCCCGGACAGCCAAAGGCGAAGGCTGCCCGGATGACTCATAGGCAAGGGAGATGGCCTCAACCACCCACTTGCTCATTCTCTGCTTAGACACTGGGCCCCCTTTCTTAGGGGACCCGTAACAAACAAACAACTGATCGGTCTTTCGCCACAGGGCAGCTCTGTGGACGTAGGTGTCTAAAGCAGATTTAGTTTCTCCTGGTCCGGGTTTGTGAAAGGTGGAGGACAAAAGGCCTGAAGAACAATAGGCCCTGGGACATTGGTGGGGACCTTGGGTATATAGCCAGGTCTATGATGCAGGAAAGCCTTGACCATTCCAGGCGCAAATTCCAAACATGAAGGAGCAACAGAGAGTGCTTGTAGATCTCCAATTCTTTTGAGAGATGATATAGCCAAAAGAAATACGGTTTTCAAAGTGAGGAACTTTTCAGATACTTCCTCTAAAGGTTCAAAGGAGCAGCAGCCAACCCTTCCAAAACAATGGCCAAGTCCCAGGACGGAGTTCTCGCCCGCACAGCAGGCCTCAGCCTCTGGGTACCACGAAGAAAACGTATAACTAGGGGTTCTTTCTGACAGAAACATGATAAGCGGAGATAGCTGCAATATAAACCTTCAGTGTAGAAGGAGACAGACCATCCGAGAACTTTTCTTGGAGAAATTGCAGTACATGACTGATGGAAGAGTGGAACGGGTCCACCTGAAGTCGACTACACCAAGTAGCAAACAGCTTCCACTTATATGCGTAAAGTTTTCTCGTGGACGGAGCTCTGGAGTGGAGTATGGTCTCCACAACCTCAGTTGAGAGACCGGATTCTATGAGCTCGGCCCCTCAGAGGCCAAGCCCACAGTTTCCACAACTCCGGGCGGGATGAATTATCGTGCTGCCCGCTTGAGACAGGAGGTCCTGCCTGACTGGAATCTCCATGGGAGAGCCTTCTAATAGGGACACTAGATCCAAGAACCACACTCGGTCGGCCAGAACGGGCTATTAGTATGAGACGGACCCCGTCCGCCAACCCTCTCCAGAACTCCTGGGAGCAGAGCAATCGGGAAATGCGAAATCCAGCGGGGCTGGATGGGTCAGGGAATACCACAACGGGCAATGAGAGGTCTCTTTCGAGGCAAATAGATCGATTTGTGCGCGACTGAAATTCTTCCAAACGAGCTCCACCACCTCGGGTGGAGTCTCCACTCCCGGGCCTCGGCCCCTGTTTCGACAGGATGTCTGCCCCAAATTTTGATGCCCTGGGATATGAGCTGCTCTGAGGGAGAGGAGCTTCCCTTGGGACCACAGGAGGATCTGATGGGCTAATTTGCACAGCTGGCGAGACCTCAGACCCCCCTGATGGTTGATATAGGAAACCACCGACATGTTGTCTGTGTGAACCAACACATGGTGGCCCCTCAGGTCTGGGAGGAAGTATTTGAGTGCTCGAAATACCGCCATCATTTCCAGCCGATTTATGTGCCAGGAACGATGATGGTCCTCCTAGAGACCCTGAGCCGAGCGACCACTCATGATCGCTCCCCAGCCTGTGAGGGACGCATCCGTCGTTAACATTATGCGACGACAAGGAGCTCCCAGCACAGGTCCCTGGGACAGGAACCAAGGTTTCTTCCACATGACTAAGGCACGAAGGCATCGCGCGTGACCTTGATCGTCGGAAAGGATTTTCCTCGGAGAAAACCCCTTGGTCCTGAGCCACCACTGGGTCTCATGTGCAGCAGGCCAAAAGGTATCACGTTGGACGCAGCTGCCATCAGACCCAACAGTCTCTGAAACTGTTTTACAGTGAGTGACTGGCCTAATTTCACCCCTTTCACGGCTGAGAGAATGGAATTCACCCGAGCAGGAGACAAACGTGCCTGCATCAAGGTGGAATCCCAGACTACCCCTAAATAGTCGGTGGTCTGTGCTGGAAGAAGTACGCTCTTCTTGGCGTTGAGTCTCAGCCCTAACCTTCTCATTTGTGACAGAACTACATCTCGATGTTGAACTGCTTGATGCTCTGATTGAGCTAAAATCAACCAATCGTCGATATAATTTAGCACGCGGATGCCCTGGAGTCTCAGGGGAGCCAGAGCTGCATCCACGCACTTCGTGAAGGTGCGGGGTGAAAGAGACAGGCCGAAGCGGAAGAACCTTGTATTGGTAAGCTTCACCCCTGAAAGCAAATCTGAGGAACTTCCAGTGCGAAGGATGGATTGACACATGAAAGTAGGCGTCTTTCAGATCTATCGTCACGAACCAGTCCTCGGACCTGATCTGTGTTGTGATCTGTTTGAGTCTAAGCATCTTGAACTTGAGCTTTTGTACTGAACGATTTAACAGGCGTAAATCTAGAATAGGACGCAACCCTCCATCCTTCTTCGAACGATGAAGTAACGGCTGTAAAACCCTGACTGCTTGCTGGGAGGAGGAACCATTTCTATAGCTCCTTTTTGCAAGAGTGCCGTAACTTCTTGTTCCATAACCAGAGACTGCTCGGGGCCCATCACTGTAGGAAGGACCCCTGAACTGGGGCGGCGAAACCCGAACTGTATTTTGTAACCCTTTTCTATCGTGAGCAGCACCCATCGAGAAATGTTGGGAAGACGTTTCCATTCTTCTAAAAATTCTACTAAGGGAACCAGTCTCTCGAGACTGGCCTCTTGTGTTGTTTGAGCATCTGACTCGGCGCCCTGAAGCGGCGCACTGGCAGGGAACAGCCGAATCAAATGCTGGCCGGCCCTCCTTGGAGGGTCGGGGGACCGCTAAGCCCTGAAGCATACGAGGTGGCAGGGTTGGCAGAACGGCCCCTGAGGGCACCGAAGAGGGGTTAACTTTATAGATTTTAATGCAGGACCCTCTCCGGAGGCTGCCCTCAGAAGTCCTGCACTGCTGGCGTCAGGACTTCTTGAAGCCTTCCTCGCGATAATGACAGTCCTAAGATCTGTCTTACCCTTGGAAGGCTTCGACTGCGCCGCCCGCACCGGTCCCCAAGATCTTTGCGGGGAGCATGGGTGGCGACGCAATTTTTGCTGCGACCTATGCGCAGATGAGGAGCTGGTAGAAGGCCGAGGCTGCTCCCGCTCAGCAGCCTCGGCGGGGAGAGAGCGGCGAGGAGAAACTTCCGAAGGCCACAGACTGTTTTTGGCCTCCTGGAACCTCTCGACGACTGAGGTGACTGAGTCGCCGAAGAGGCCCAGGGAGACAATGGAGAATCTAGCAGGACGCTTTTATCTCTCTCGGATGTCAGAAAGATTTAACCATAAGTGCCTCTCCGTGGCCACCAGGGCTACCATAGAACGGCCGATTGATTTTGCCGTCTCCTTGGTGGCCCGGAGAACTAGATCGGTAGCTTTACTAAGCTCCTGAATTGTCTGAAAGTCGCCTCACCGCTCTCATCGATCTCCCCAGCAGGTCAGCCTGATAAGCTTGCAGGATTGACATTGTATGAAGACAGGCTGCAGCCTGACCTGCTGAGGCGTATGCTTTGCCCACCAGAGCTGATGTTGTGCGTAATGGCCTGGTGGGCAGCGTCGAGATTTAAGGGGCGACGCAGACTCGGGCGAGAAATAGCCCGCAAGCGTCTCTTCGACCCGAGGCATCGTCCCATAGCCATGTTGTTTCAGCCCCACGATGTTTAAATATAATGATGTCTGGGGCTGTAAACTCTATATTGAGCCGGCTTCTGCCACGATCTTGACACCTCGGTGTGGAGATCGGGAAGAACGGCAATCCCCGACGCTGAGGCTGTGACCGGGCGGGCAGAAAGCGCTCATCTAACTTGCTTTTCTGCCGAGCTTGGGTCTTTCGGCTGGCCAGTCGATATTTAATTTAGCCACAGCCAGAGTCACAACCTCCAACAGCTCCTCATATGCTGGAGATGAGGATGGCGAGACCTCTTCTCCAGCCTCGACGCTCATCACATCCAACTCCTCAGAGCTGGATAGATGAAGCGCCGGTGCCTCTCTTCTGGGAAGAAACCTCAGCGTGCTTCCACAACCAGAGGAGAGACACTGGATCTGGCAGGTGAGGGCTGAGATAAGGCTGGGCCCGTCTCTAACCCCTCTACCAGATCCATTTGTGAACCCTAGGAATGAAGCCGTCGCTGTGCCTCAGCAACAGCGGGACCCGATCCCTGGGGAACACTCGCCGCGGCACCTTCTTTCTCTTTGTCGAAGAACGCCCGGCGCGAACGGAGTACACGGAGCGTCAGTTTCTCACAATGCACGCAGACAGCTCCCTCGAGAGCTGCCTGGGCATGCTCCACTCCCAAGCAAGCAACGCACATCTCGTGTGTATCCCCGCCCGTGATGAAGCGAGGGCAGGGAGGAACACACTTGACAAACTGCTGCTTGCTT
Source organism: Hypophthalmichthys nobilis (assembly GCA_037950665.1). Classification (NCBI taxonomy): domain Eukaryota; kingdom Metazoa; phylum Chordata; class Actinopteri; order Cypriniformes; family Xenocyprididae; genus Hypophthalmichthys; species Hypophthalmichthys nobilis. The sequence continues at coordinate 25,070,265 of CM075489.1, forward strand.
GTCGCCATAATATGTGTCTTTGTAATATATGTATATATATATATATGCTTGGTGAGACAAAAATACTCTTGTCCCCGGACGAAGAGATATTTTGAAAGCTGTATACAGCGGACAGACAACACCAAATAAGACACACGAAAACACAGAGCGCTGCTGAAGACACAGAAGCTGGTGTTCTTTGTTCTCAGGGGTGCTTTATAGTTTCCTGGTCCGTGGCGTCACCCGCTCTGGACGTCCGTCACACTATTGGTTTGATTTCACGAGTGCTTCAAGACGTAATCACGCAGAAGTGATCCCAATGCGATTCAACGCAGCGTCGATGTTCCCATGAAAGGGAACTGCTTTACGCTTTAATGCTATAATAGGAAGTTGCGTGGCCAGAGACTAACTTCCTTTTATAATAGTCTATGAGAAAACTGATGGTTTGCTGGACAAACTAGGATAGTCTTTCTCAAACCACTATTGAACTAGAACTAATCATACATGTAATTAATTATAATCGGTTGTAATTAATTCACAATATATGTGCATAATTCCCTCTTTAGTCGATCTATATTATAATTAATCATAACGCTGTTATGACTTAATTATATATATATATATATTTCACCCATAATTTGAGCTAATTGATTAAATACTTGCAAATTCGTTACACAGTTCCGCATCCATGCATTTTGTGTATGTGCGGGGTGATAGGGCTAGGCCAAATGGAAGAACCCGATATTGGTAAGCTTCGCCCCAAAGTGAACCTCAGGAACCTCCTGTGTTGTGGCAATCATCTGTGACACAATCATCTTTACAGATAACATCTTGAACTTGAGAGCTTTAACTAAACGGTTTAAGCCTTGAAGATCTAAGATCAAGATCACGCCGCTGAAACGCAGAGGACGACGAATAAATTGGATTCTGTATCCTTTTCTACTGTCTTTAGAACCAATGCAGAAATCCCTGGCAGTAGTTTCCACGCTGCCAAGTTCTCTGAAATGGGCACTAATTTTGATACTTCCCTTAGAGGGGATGTTAGATGCTCTGCGTCCTGTTGTGTTACCGAATCAACAGAACACATTTCACTGAAAACCGCTGCCCCGAAGCACCAGAGGTGGCGGGAAGGAGGATTTATGTTAAGATATTGAGAAGGCGGTGTTAGATATTATGAGGCTGCTGAGCGTGACGAGCCGGTCCCTAGTCTTTACGAGGGGAAGCGCAACTCGACACAGTCTGCTTTTAAGCCTCTCTTTCAGCAGGTCAGCCTGGTCCCCTGCAACACTGCCAAAGTGTGCAGAGCAGTACCAGTCTGACACACTGATCGAAATGCACTAAAAGAACCCTGATATAGGGGAGCACAAACCAGCCTAGGGGCTGATCATCAATGGGAGGCCTCATGGAAGCCTTCAACCAATAGGAAGCTAAGCACTATTACAAAAACAACCCTAGCAGGGGAGTACAAAGCTCAACCTAACAGATACTGTAGGCACATAATCATGGAGGCCAGAAAGGGGCCTATGACATGACAAAAGTTCTGCATAAAGAACTACATATCACGCTAGTATACTTAGTCACATAGTGGGAAGTCCAAGAGCAGCCTGACAAGGCCGCACATGAACATCTAACTTGCTGGAAGCAAGAACAAACCACATGACTTCAGTAACAGCAGAAAGACTGTGAGTGCCCACATAACAGTCCATCCAACACAATCCAATGAGCAGTGCACTCGGTAAAAGAACCTTTTACTCTTTTAAAGCAAGAGGAGTATAACATACGCCATCATGAACTAAGGAAGGCCCAAAACTGCCTATTACCTCAGTCAGACACGTGGCGTCAGCCCGTGGCAGTGTTTCAAGCTCCAGGAGGGACAAATAACCGAACTACAAGGAGGTTAATAAGTCACCTGGGGCCCTGGCCAACCAGCAGCATACTCAGTAAAGCACCTTAACTCTCTCAGCGAGAGGAGTACACTATAACATACACTAGCATGTTCTCAAAGGAGGCCCAGAGGGCCTACCTGCCAACACGCAGCGCTAGTCTAGTGGCCACTAAAGTTCTAGGAGCAAAAACAGAACCAAGTTACTTACAAGGTAGCTACTTAGCTCAACTAGAGCTAAAGGAAAACCATGCTCAAAGAAGCAAATGCAGAAAAACGAACAACAGTGCGGTTTAACACAAAAACTCACCCTGAGAGGCAAGCCACTCAGAAACGTACTCAGTAAAAGCACCTTTACTCTCAAAGTGAGAGAAGTATATAACCGAACTCCAACACAGGAGGCCTACAAGGCCTACAACTTGCAAACACGTGGCGTCAGCTAGTGGCAATCATGACACACCCATGGTGATGAGTCACATAAAAACCAACACCAAACTGTCCCAACATGCAATCTGAAAGGAGGCCTAAATAGGGCCTCACGACTCCAACCACACGTGGCGCCAGCTAGTGGTTATAAAGGGGACCAGCTCTAAACCCAACAAACAATTGTGGGTAACTAGCTTAACACAACCTGAGCTATGTCTACACATTCCAACAGGCAATGTACCATAAATCACATAATTACAGGGTACAATGAAATGCTAACATGGTCTAAGGGAGGCCTAATTCATAGCACAAATTCATAGCATGAATAAAGTTCTAGATAGTGGGGCCTAGCATACACTTATCTACACAAAGATAAGGGCCTGCCACCTGAGAAAACAGCACCAGGGAGGCTAATAACAGCCTGCTACCTTAGCTGTTAACCTCAGCCATTGCACCTACATAAACAAGGAAATGGGCATACGGCCTAACAACTCCCTCAGGAGGAGGCCAGAACTAGGAACTATACAACCTAACAAGGGATAGTAATACAAAGGGTAGTTTATAACAATAAACACCTAAACCTAGTCTCTAGCCTGGGCTGCTAAGCTGTGGGCCTATGGGGCCACACGCATAGCAACGCCTGGGCTTCACCTCTGAATCTCCATAGATAAGAGGAAATAAAAGCAGCTCAACAAGCAAACAATGTCAGGCGGCCGATTAAGGCCGACCTAAACATAGATACTAACTGAAGTGACGAGTGCTAACTCAAACTTACTCTAGCAAACAGCAGATGAGAAGCTACTCTAAACAACAGGTGGCTAAGAGGCGGCCATTTTGTGGCCTGCACAATATATCGTTCTAGCCAACCTATCAAACTTCAGTTTGCCCAAAAACCCCTCTTACTTTTTCCGATTACATACTCAGGAAAAACTATACAGGAACACAAGGTCAACATATTTAGAAACATAAATATAGACCCAGCTCACTTTCCTGCGGCTCGAAGACCAAAGACTCCTCTTTCCCTTTTCTTTAACAAGGAAGGATGGAATCTAGGGTTCTTTAAAGCCTAAAGAGCCTCTTCCACTATCAAGCCAGAAGGCGGGCCTTTAGAAAAATATTATCAAAGGCCCAGCCGTCAGCCTGACTGTTAAAGAAGCGCCTGAGTATGTTAAATGAATCCAAAACCCAGGAGGCGGAGGAAGAAGGCGAGGGCAGAAGTAAAGCTGCCCTCGCAACGAGAGGGAATCAATTACCAACGCTACTGGCATATGTGATCGATCACCTCCCTTAAAATCCTGCTTCTTCCTCCTCGAGTCCAGCCGTCTCTGTGACTTGCTCCGAAAGGAGGAGGCACCCGAGCGGCCATACTGGACCCTCTGGCCCTGTCTCTGAGCCTCAGCTCGAGACGGACCAGCCTCCTGGCTGTCTACATGCTCAGAAAAAAAGGTCATTGTATTTTAAAACATAAAATATAGACCCAGCTTACCTTCCTGCGGCTCGAAGACCGAAGATTCCTATTCTCCTTTTTCTCTACATGAAAGGATGGAATCTAGGGTTCTTTTAAGCCTAAAAGATCCTCTCATTATCAAACCGGAAAAGCGGGCCGTCAGAAAAATAATCACTATGGACCCAGCCATCAGTCTGACCATAAGAAGCATCTGAGCATGATATATGTTTATAAAATATATATACATGTATATATATAAATACATATACATATATATATATATATATATATATATATATATATATATATATATATATATATATATAGGAGGCGGAAGAAGAAGAGGAGAGGGTAGATGTAAATCGCCCTTGCAGCTGGGGGATCGATTACAAACGCCGCGGTGTTTACAATCAATCATCCATCTCAATCTCGCTTCTTCCCCCTCCCGTCTGTCTGGGCCCAGATACAAATCTGAACGGCTAGGGTTTTTCCATGCCCTCCCGATCTCAAACATGGAGATCAGGAAGGAATGGAAAGCTTACGGGAGCTGCAGAGCTATGGACAGAAAGGGACCGCTCGTCGAGCCGTCCGCGTGCGGCCCCTTTCTTAACGCGCCACGGCAGCCGCAGCCTGCCAGAAGCGCGTCCCACAAACACCAGCAGCTCCGCATATACAGCAGCCAGAAGAGCGCTCGCTGTCGGACGCGATGACGTCAAATACGGACGCCATCGTCATCCAACAACTCATCCTCGTCAAGTTGCTTACCTACCTCTCTCAAACTTCCCAGCAAGCTCACCCGTAAACCCCATGATTGTAGCTGCCGCTTTGCCTCAGCACAAACGGGCCAGAATCACCAGGCGCAGATGCGACACCTCTTCCCTCGAGAAGAGTGCCAACGAGAACGGAGCGTCCCGATAGGGAGACGCTCACAGTAAATAACAGAAAAACACAGACAGTGCTTGAGGGCGCTGTCTATGCGCGCTCCTTTTCCAGACAGAAAATGCCCAGAGATGTGTATATCAAGTGTCAAAACCTGGGACACGGATGAACACACTCTCTTGAAACGTTGTCAGACATAATAGAAGAAATTCCTTACTGGATTGAAAACAATGGCAAAGACACAACAGTCCCAAAAGACGAAAGGATACCGACTGATTCTCTAGGCGCCCCTTTTATATTTCCGGGTTGCGCTATGACGACGTCATTGGCTGTCACCGCCAATAGGATTGGTGTGGTTTGATTCTTTGGCTTTTAGACATCGGTTCACGTGTGATGTTCCCCATATGCGGTAAACACAGAGCTGAGTTCCCTTTCGAAAGGGAAATTAACATTCTAAAATGACAAACTGTACTGCAGAGCATTTTACACCCAGTAGAGGGCGATATGATGTAGCATAATGACTGTGGGCTATCCAGACTACTAACAAAATATAGCTTATAATTGGCAAAGTGAAGGCTCAAGACAATGCAAGAAAGGATGACAGACAGAATCACAAACTATCCAAGTCTGTTAAAAGTATGGTAGAGGTAAAGTGATTATCTGACAAACTCAAGTAATGCGCATGCGTCCATCTCACGAATGTACAGTCTTCTTCTGCCATCTTCACCCATTAGCGGCTTTTCCACTGGCCAGCGTAAGCACAGAGGACGAAATCATGCCGCGTTTCCACTGTCGGGTCATTAGCCTCGCGGCACTCCTGTAAAACCTGCCTAAACACGCCTTCACTGGACTACGTCACACAATACAAAGTTACACACCAGCGAGAGGGAGATGAATGAAATAAATCGCTAAACAAATATATCAGAAGCTGTCATTTAGTCTTTATTTACAAACTTGGACACCACACGCGGCTATTGACTGACCACGAACAGGTAATAGAACTTACTTGCAGCATTTTCATTCGTTGAAGTCCACTTTCTAATAAAAATTTCCTGATAATTTACTCACCACCATGTTATCCAAGATGTCCATGTCCTTCTTTCTTCAGTCGAAAAGAAGGTTTTTGATGAAAACATTCCAGGGTTATTCTCCTTACAGTGGATTTCAATTGGCCCCAAACGGTTGAAGGTCAAAATTACAGTTTCAGTGCAGCTTCAAGGAGCTTTATCTAGTGAAACGATCGGTCGTATTCTTCAAAAAGCTTACGCTAAATGTCCTACAGCTTCCCTATTCAACTTACGTAACAAACGCAGCGCCAGTTCTGTTATTTCCGTAAGTTTAATAGGGAATGTGTAGGACATTCAGCGTAAGCGTTTGAAGAATACGGAATCATGATCTGGTGGAAACACTTGTGATGCAATCATTTGTGTCTATAAAGCATATACATTTTAATTTTTTTAAAGAAAATAACCGATCGTTTCGTTAGATAAGACCCTTATTCCTCGTCTGGGATCATGCAAAGCCCTTTGAAACGGCACTGAAACTGTAATTATGACCTTCAACTGTTTGGGGTCAACTGAAATCCACTATAAGGAGAATAACCCTGGAATGTTTTCATCAAAAACCTTAATTTCTTTTCGACTGAAGAAAGAAGGACATGGACATCTTGGATGACATGGGGTGAGTAAATTATCAGGAAATTTTTATTAGAAAGTGGACTAATCCTTTAATGTCTCACAGTCTTGCTGTTTTTTTGTTTGTTTGTTTGTTTTTGAACAATTAAATTTTGGGCTAAAAGTGCGAACATGTACCGAGTAAAATATTACTGAAAATTGATTAGTAATGCCTTACACTACTGCGTTACAGCAAAAAGTAATATGTTACTGTAATGCATTAATTTTTGAACTCGTTACTCCCAATACTGTACACTACTACCTATTTTTCTTAGCACCAATCAATTCTATATTTTTTAAAAAAGAGCAAGATCGCAACACTAACTGAACACTGGTTTGCATTCTGAAGCTTGTTCTCTGCCAGGCAAACTGGAGCATGTCACGAACCTGCTTGTTTCCACAGACTTAAAGAAAGAATGGTGACGTAACGCTACTATGTGTTGTTAACGTGACTATATCCAGTCTAAAAAACTGCATGTCCCGGTAAATGACACAAAAACATGAGCAGAATAAAGAGTAAAGGTTGTAAAACATTACATTGTTTGTAGTTGTTCTCTAGCTTCTCAGCCAGATCATTCTGGTTAATCTTCCTCAGGATCTCCACCGTGGCCTTCACAGCTCCTTTTTGTTTAAAACAGGCCACCATCATATCCACTGTTTTAAAGATATCTGCTTTTTCAATTTCAGACTTTGATATACGGTCCTCATTCTTTAAGTACCACTGGAACTTCTTCAGTTCAACTTCTTCCAGTTGATTCAGTGTGTCCATAAGCAGCTCTTCAACAGATGCCATTTCCTTCACTGATTCACATCTGCAGAACAAGAAGAGAAAGATCTGAAGTAGTTTCACTCTTAACATGTGGACCTAAACGCTCAAATGTTATTTGGAATATGAAATGAAGCTGTGATCAAATCAGGTCTCTCAGAGGCATGCATCCAAACTCATCTGTTAAACAGTCAGCGATTCCTCTATAATTGACTGTAGTAAACAGCAGGCAAACAAGATGGCACCACAGGCCTTTATTAAGATTGTCTTCCTTGTATTCATAATACTCTAATTTAAATTTAATAAGAATTAAATTTAGATTAAATAACTGCTTTGAGTTTTGTTCACAACTGTGATGCACAAGGAGGTTGAGAAAAAGAAAGGGGACAGTTGGAACCACACCCTGACTACACCCCTAGGGGCTTATACCCAGGGAAATAAGACCTGGAGGTCACCCAGGTTCATTAATGCAATAAGAAGAAGAAACAAGGACTCCAACTTATATCATAATTTTATTAACAAAACAAAAAAGCAGCAAATTTAAACACAATTCCTGGGTGTGCTCTAGACTAGCACTCCATGTGTAATTTAACAATTAACACAGTCAAAGCAGTAAGTTTATGTCTAAACTAGTGCCTTTTCATTTTAAAATGAAAAAATCTTCATCCATACTGGTATTTCCACAGCTTTCAGAAAAGATCTCCATCCACATGACCGAAAAGGCATGTTACATGACCATTCAAGTAAGAAAGCAAGAGAAAATGAGAATAAATAAAGGTGTGCGTTTGTGTGTTGTAATATTAAATGTGTATGTGCGTGCATAGGTGGGCGTGGAGGATATGGGTGAAAAGAAATCTGATTGGCTAGTTTAGTTTCGTCTCTTTCTCCACACAACAACAATGACATTACAGGTAGTTAATGTTTAAAAACGGGCTCAAAATGAGTAAACGTTCTCTAAAACAGCTAAATTCAATTGAAACATTTGCAAAGGCCTAAAACTACTGAGTAGGGATGGAGAAATGAGGCCTCTTAAATCTTTGAAGCTTTTCTCTAAATATTCAGTGAAAAGTTTTATTGCATCAAGAGCGTCGAAAGCAGTGCCACCTTGTGGCAGGTAAAATTTACAGCAGCAATAAACCTGAGTGCGCAGCTCCGTTGTTTTATGATCCATTAAGCACAAATAAAAGCCTGACGACACTAAATGTGTTTAGTTTTCTGATAATATAATTCACATATTAATCTACTGAGTTGTTTGAGGCAAGGAAATTGTGCTGTTATTTTATTGTTTTTATACTGTTTATATGACAGAATATATGATAATATAATATAGGCTACAGGCTTATATATCTAAAATGTTAGTAAATGGACTTGAACTTCCATATAGTAGTGGTCTTGGTTTATGCAAATTGAATTGCATTGACGTGACTGGAAAGAAAGTGAGGCTTCGTTTTTCGTTAATCAAGTTTCTCTAAAAACAATACGCACATTTCGGGACAAAGCCGCTCAGAAATAACGTAAAAATAAAATAAAAGTTCACGAAGCATCTATCTACAGAAGCACATCAGAGTGTAGTTATGTGCATCAGATTTTCTAAGTGCGTGAACAGGAAAGAGACAGTCGATCGGTCGATTTGAACAACATTAGATCGTTCCCACCAACACAATAATTGATTTAATTGCTTTTTGCAGACAGCAAACAACAACAACAACAACAACAAAAGGGCCGGGAGGGTGGGGTGCTAGTTCTGTGCATACCCTGAGATAAATTCCTGCAGGTGCCCCTGCACACAAATATAAACAGGAAGTTGGTTGTTCACTCTGCAGTTGGTTACTAGTCACAGACCGGCCGGTACAACAATGAGCATGATGGCGAGGAAAATCAAGGACAACTTTGTGTGGACAGATGATGAGGTGGAATTGTTACTCTAAAGGCATCTTTACACAGAAAAAGCGGCACAGAAACTGATGGAGTATTTTATCCATCCTATAGAAAACAATTGTAGAATTAGTTTGCTTACTATAAAAGCTAGAAGTGTTTTGAGGCCTCTTGGTCTATGTAACTGTAAGGGTCAGACAAGTTTACTTGGCCACTGAGCATATTTTGTTGGTAATTTTCCACCAGACAACAGGTGGCTGTGAAATGAATAAGATCATTATTAAGGGTATCATGTGAAGGCTTCTTGCCTCCGGGAGTGTTGACTGTTTTGATACAATGTTTCAGTTGGCCAATGGGAAAAGGGTTGACCATCAACTGGCAGAAGGCCATGAGAAATTAAGGTAAAGATGTACAGTAGCTAGAAGTTGGTCACCCTTACTAAGAAAATCGTCTCTTACATAAGCAACACCTGCAATCATATTAGTGAAATGACTATGGTAGAAAGGTCGGCGAGTACATGGGAAAGATGTGTGGGGAGAGCACCTGTAAGTGAGAATATGGGAAAATGTAAGGATGGATATTACCATCCAATGATATTACTTTGGTGTGTTTTAAGAGATAAGAAAAATGTATAAAAACTGTGCCCCAGCTAAGAGAGATTCAGATGTGGAGCTGGCATCTCACTTTGTTGCTTGACAATAAAGTTAAATACTTCTGAGACCTGGAACTTGAGTTTTTCTTCGAGACCAGAACTGAAGGGACAAAGAGACATCGAATCTGCCACGACATAATTGGCGAGCCCTGAGCCAGGAGCCAGGAAGAGGTCGGGGTGGAACTGCGGTGGGCGTGCTGGCATGAGGCTTCACAAAACAAAGGTGCTATACAAATAAGGTAAGCAATTTTGCTTATATTTGTTTTGTGTGGCCCCTTGTGAGCTAATGCCTGCGTGGTGACTGCCTAAGACTTCACCAAAACGAACCAAATTTAAATTGAAATGAATAAAATTTAAATTGAAATGAATAAAATTTAAAATAATTGATTGAATTGATTAAAATGAAAAGAGAAGTAACTTCCAGGTCCCAGGGTAGCGCATGCGTGTGTCTAAGTGTTGTTTGTCTTTATTCGCAAGAAGTGCGTTTTTGTCAGCCTGTGTGGGGCTTAAATGTCTGCCTGTGTGGGGCTTACATAAAATTGCCTGTGTGGGGCATAAAATATTTATTTATACGCAAGAAGTGTGTTTTTGTCTGCCTGAGTGGGGCACATAAATGTTATTTGTCTGTATGTGAAGTGCGTTTGTCTGTATGTGTAAGAAGCGCTGAAGTGTGTGATCACGCTTGTCCGTGTGATAGCCAGAGCAGATGGGAGAACCCGGCATTGAGCGGGGGTTCCTGGCTGGCTGTCGGATAGACAAGAACTGTTAGTTTTAAAATAGGGAAAGCTTTGAGAAGGGAGGGTGACTTTAGAGAACATGATGTATAATATTGTATATAGTGCAGTATTAGCTTGAAGAAATAACATGCAGATGAAATAAAATTGCTGAAAGCATTGCTTATGTTGCTTTAAAATAAATCAGGCTGTGTTAAGTTGCTTTGTGTACGTAAAAGCTGTGAATAGCATATGAGAGTGTTGTTCAGAAGCATATGTGAATAGTCCTGCAGGTTTTGTGAAATGGAAAAACAAGATAAAATTCAAAATTATAAATGTGATGTAAAATGTAAAAGTTTGTATAAAAACGGATGAAAAAACTAAGAACATTTCCAGAAATTGGTTTTGTCGTTAATTTGGACACTTTCCAGACTGCTATGATCCAGACAGGGATACACAGCCCTTGATAAGTCAAAACAATAACGGAAAAGTAACAGAGAAAACTGTTTTTCCATTTTTGCAAAAATTGGTGTATAATAAATTTTTATTGCTTGGTGTAAAGTTGGCAAAAGTGTATGAGAGTGTTGTTTAAAAATATATGTAAATATTTCTGTTGGTTTTGTGAAATGGAAAACTCTGTTTTTCCATTTTTTGCAAAACTGTATAGTAATTTTTAATGTGTGCTGCGTGAGTGAAAACCCGGGTGTGTGATTGTTTTAAGAGTGTGTGATTGAGCCTGCACTGTAAAAACAGAGTAAAGATAAGGGCAGGGCTGCCTCTGACAGAGGGAGGAGGAAACTTGAGAGTGCAGTAAAGGCGGGGCTGCGAGAGGAGAAGAAGTGTGTGTGTGTGTGTGTGTGTAGAGGGAGGAAGACAGAGAGAAAAAGTTCACCCTTTCTAGTTCTGACTATTTTATTAAACCAGAAAGTGGGGAACAAATTCCAACATAGACTTTGAATAACATTTTGATTATTGAACAACATTATTCCCACCAGTGGACCTGAAATAGAGGAACTGCCTGTTGAAAATACCTAAGAAAGACTTATCAAATATCTAAATATTGTCTGATCATTGTGGTGATAACTAGTTAAGAATAGACGCAAGCTGGGATTAGCGTAGAATAAGTTGAATAGAATGGGATAAAGTTAGATTATAATAGCATCAACACCTGTAGAGAAACCAAGGTCTAGACATCAGTTACACAGAGATACTATAGGACAGCCTCCAAAAAATAGGGAAAAAGGACAAAAACCTTAAATATATAAGGCAAGCAGAGGAAGCTTGTGGTTATGTGCAGAGAAACTGAATCATTGATAAAAATTCATTAAAATTAGGGAGACAGGTCAAAGGGAGATATAATGACAAAAAGGAAGAGAAAACGGAAAGATCGCCTCCCCATGAACCACCTTATGGCCCTTCGGAGAAACAGATGTCTGACATAACAGGAAGAGTAGAAGAAAGAGGTAGGGCTGTACGATATTGAAGAAAAAAAAATGCAATATGCAATACGATATTGATTTAAGGGTCAAAGACGAAAAAGGGTTTACAAGCATGAAAACCATAAGTATAATACAGCTTTGAATTGTTGTTGTTGTTGTTGTTGTTTTTAAATACATCAGAATGGGTCCTGTTTAATTTATAGTTAAAACATAATGCAAACCATAGAGAGTTAATTTGTTTGTTTCTTCTGAGCAAAAATTAATTATTAATTTTTACCATGATTTACAGAAGACATGCTAAAATGTCACTCAGTGTAACGATCTTGTCAGGGATATTTAAAACAAAAATCCATTTATGCCATATTAAAGACTAATTACTTTTACCCCAAATGCTAATTACTTGTAATTTTACATTTTAAAAATTGTCACTATCATCCTAGATTTTACCCATTTGTCAGCAAGAATGTTTTACTAATTTAAAATGCAATAAAATTTAGTATGCTCACTTATTCTTTTATATATTTTAATACGTACAAGTCAGAGTATGTTGTTTAAATTTTTACATAAATATAAGTGTTACACTGAATGACAATGGAACATTATTTCACCCACATTTTGACATTTTATTCTCCCAAAACTTATTTGAAACCTTAGAAGTAGACATTTTACTTGATTTTATTTGCTTTCTTTGCATATAAAATCACTTTTGTAAATTTCTAAATGTATTTGAACCTTAAATATATTTAAAAACTAAAATGACATAACCTAATATGCTTATATGAATACTTGACGAGACAGGTATTTTGACTGTTAGAGGGGCGTGAAGGAGAACTGGATTTGGGATTTCAGAGAAAGCAACAGACAGACAATCAAAGGTTAAAATACAACGCAAGACCACCAAAGAGTTAAGTAAATGATTGTGAGCTAATGTATACTGGTTAGGAGATTTAGGGAAAAGATGTAGAGAAAGCAATTATCAAATCAGTACATAAAAGAGTAACTCTATGAGCCCTGTATGACAAAAACTGAATTTCATTCAATTTACAATGTTTGGGAACTCTCCAAGTCAGGGGTTTTCTGTTTTTCAGTTGGCCTGGTTGAGTTTCGGTGAGTTGAGTTTTGCCAATTGTGGCAGCGGTCTCTTCTCAGAGGTAGTATGTTGAGCTGACGGAAAAGTTTGGTTTGCCAGGCCGTGTAGGAGGTTTTGAACAGTGGTGAAAATTTTGTCTTTCTTGCTGTCCAAAAGGTGAAAAATGTCTTTTGAGTTTTAGAATTGTTTAGCCAACACTGATTTCTTACTTCGGCTTGATGGATTGACTGTGAACAGTTGTAGGTGTTCGGTGAGGGTAAATTTTGATTTTGGATGAGGACCTTGAGCTGTGACAATTTAGGAATGGACCCAGAACTCGAAAAGAAGAGGCTAAATGACACAAAAGGGGCAGAAGTTCCTGTTAATTCAATAATATAACAATAGGCCGACAAGGGGCAGCAATGCAGGCTGAAAAAGTTTCAAATTCCAAATTCAATTCCACATGAGACTTTGTATGTAGAGGATACCACTTAAAATATTTAGGTACAATGATGAAACGAGCATTAAAAAAGTAAATGGGAAGCCATAGACAAACCTCTCAAAAACTGTATTCAAAAACAACTGAAGTACTAAGAGAAATGGAAAAACAAGTACATATGTGGGATTGAAGAAAAAGCTAAACTAGTTTAATTAAAAGTAGGCCAGTTGAACAATTACCAAGAAAAATCCAACAAAAATGGATAAGAAATAACCCTGAAAGAAAATAATAATATTGCATAAATGTTAGTTGACCGGTCCATAGGGAATTAAATTAATAAGCAGGCCTGCTAACAGGGATTGATCCGGAGGATTGCACAAACTGGTGGCCACCAAAAACATTGGAGTTTTCTCCTTAGTACAAGCGGTTTGTGCAGTTCCTGAGGAAATCCAAATAACTGACAGAAAGGATTACAGAAATATCTGAGAGATAGATATATGTTAGATGTGGCTTTTATAACTGTATTACTGACCTGTCATATGTAGACACCTGAAATTTGTATCTTGTTATCCCTGGGAAACAGTTTGAAATTTGTCCATTGCAGAGATTCTAAGATTTTTGGATTGTGTTAATTAAAATAACTTGTGTATTGTGTTGAATAAGCAAGATTGAGTGACCAAGCTAAACAAACATTTTTAACAGACATTTTATACAGATTTTACAACAATGAGACTACTCTACCTGGGGAAAGGGGGACATAATGTGTTCATGAAAAGTGTGGATGATAAAGCTATGGTACTGGTCACTCCATCTTGATTCATAGTTCATTTATGAGCTAGATCTAAAGTAGTAATTTCAAAACAGACAAACCTTATACTCAGAAGAAAGGAGGTGTTTGTGAAGTATTATGAAGCTAACTGTTGTACTTATGTTCCAAATAATACAGCTCCTGATGGATCATTCAACGAGGCAATGAAGAAACTGAAAAATAAGGGAAGAAATCTCTGAAAATGAAGGAGATAAGCATATTCGAAACTAGTTTGACAAAATATTTGAATTATGGGGTATGGTTTACTAAAGTGAGAATAATAATAGCAATGGCTATTGCTATTTTTGTTTTGTTGTTCTGTTGTATTGTGCCTTTTCTCAGATCAATGATGGCCAATGCAGCTGCCAAACAGATGATCAATGTATCTGTAAGATGAACTGGAGTCGATATCGGATGCACCAACACTGGAGTGTATCCAATTGGCCCAGGGCTGGATGAACTGGACGAGTTTTTGTAAGACTGACTACATAAAGAGATGGAAGGGGTGCCTTTTTTACTTTTATCACAAAGTTTGATCATGTTTTTGGTGAGAGAGGGAGTTAGCCACATCATGGATTTTCTTTGGGGAATAAACAAAGTAAGCAATGTAGAACATGGGTAGAGTAGGCAGTTAGTAAGTGGGTGTTTTGTTTATTATTTTGGGTTAAACCCCTTCCTGATTTTATTTTCGTTTTTATCTTTTATTATTATTATGTTTGTTCAAGTTATTATACTTATATTACACTACATGAATGAGAGGGGACGAGTGAGGGTCTGAAGCAGGTCATTATCCGTGTTACGAGGTAATGCAACCAGATTTGAAGGGAAACGACAAGAATGTTTTCTTAAATTTAATTTATTGCTATACTCATTCATTTACTCATCATTACTTTGAAGTTGTAATGTGTACTTATTAATCGACTGAAAAGTCCCATGGAACTCAAAAGAAGAAAGGATCGACGAGCACATCAGTGCTTGGCAGCTTGGGCAGACTCTACTGGTGGTTTAAAAACCCGCTGTCAGCCCCAGCACCAGATAGTGCCCTAGGCAGAACCAGGGTACCTCTGGCAACGGTGGAGCAGCCCAGATAGCACTCCAGGCCACCGGAAGTGCCTGAGAGTTCCTCTGACACCATGGGAAAACCAGTGCACCAAAATTAATATCTTTAATAATCTTATATTAACCATAATGAGTTTAATCACTGATATATTCTACATAACCATGACAACCATGGGCAAGGCCAAGACATTCCACGCACATGCTTTAACACAAATTGTTGATTTATTTTTTATTTTGTTGACCCCCTAGAGTGTTTAGTTAGAGAGGCAGAGCCTTTTACACTTCCCTAGTAAAAATTGTGGGCAGTGATGTTTGACTCTGACCTCTTCTGGAGTGCAGTCACATGAGGCAGCCATTTGGTAGTGAAAAGGAGGACCACTATTGGTCCTGAGACAGAAGATGAGAGGGCTGACTTGTGAGGTTGCACTCTAGGTAAAGGGAAATGGAAGTGGGAATTAAGAGATTCCCAGAGGGGGGATATGATGGAGTATTTTATCCATCCTATAGAAAACAATTGTAGAATTAGTTTGCTTACTATAAAAGCTAGAAGTGTTTTGAGGCCTCTTGGCCTATGTAACTGTAAGGGTCAGACAAGTTAACTTGGCCACTGAGCATATTTTGTTGGTAATTTTCCACCAGACAACAGGTGGCTGTGAAATGAATAAGATCATTATTAAGGGTATCATGTGAAGGCTTCTTGCCTCCGGGAGTGTTGACTGTTTCAATGTTTCAGTTGGCCAATGGGAAAAGGGTTGACCATCAACTGGCAGAAGGCCATGAGAGATTAAGGTAAAAGATGTACAGTAGCTAGAAGTTGGTCACCCTTGCTAAGAAAATTGTCTCTTACATAAGCAACACCTGCAATCATATTAGTGAAATGACTATGGTAGAAAGGTCGGCGAGTACATGGGAAAGATGTGTGGGGGGAGAGCACCTGTAAGTGAGAATATGGGAAAATGTAAGGGTGGATATTACCATCCAATGATATTACTTTGGTGTGTTTTAAGAGATAAGAAAAATGTATAAAAACTGTGCCCCAGCTAAGAGAGATTCAGATGTGGAGCTGGCATCTCACTTTGTTGCTTGACAATAAAGTTAAATACTTCTGAGACCTGGAACTTGAGTTTTTCTTCGAGACCAGAACTGAAGGGACAGAGACATCGAATCTGCCACGACAAAACCAACTCTGAAGCGGAATAAAATCACAAAAATGTGCATTTACATAGACTGTTTAATGCTCCTCTGAAGCGGCATAAATGCATTTACACAGAAATTAAAATCGCGAAACAATGCTTTGAACATACGTATTTTAAAATTAACAGTTTTAACAAAATTAATTTAAAAATAATTAAATCATAAACAATGAAATATAACTCGAAATAAAAATACGAAATTTTAAAGTAATTTCCTCTAAGTGTTATATCTCACGCTTTGATGTTTGTCATAATTCTGTAGTACTGATAGTTATTTTCTATTTCTTAATAAAAATTGTTACAGTTGGAACAATGCTACAAAAAATATTCATTATTACATCGGGTAGATCACAACAGGATTAAAAGAGGTCGAACATTTTTTTTTTTTTGTTCAAACAGCCAGAAACAACAAATGATGCTAGCATCTGAGTGTCAGGCAGGACAGTAGATGTCACCACTCACCAGACCGTTGTGTGTGGGTGAAATATCGATCCTCAAATACATGACTTTTGGAATATAATATAACAATGCACAATCACAGTGACGCTGATTGTGTTAAGCATTTACCGTATCTGAGAGAAATGTAGCAGCGTTGATCTGACAGTCTCTTCATAGGAAGATTACAAAAGGCGAAAGCCAAATGATGACACACAACGATTCTCTGCTGTTATTTTTGTGGTTTGCTTCATGATGTGAGTACAGGACTCTTTTACTTCAATGCCCCTTGTTGGTAGACATTATTTTTATTATTTGCCCTATATGTTTCGTCTCCTGCTTCTTGAATCTCGTGCCGCCTGAGCTGACTGGAATGCTTTTGGTTGTCATGACAATGACGTAGTTTAGAGCGGCTATATTTCGCGTTCATTTACACTGAACCAGAACAGTATCAGAGTCGCCTTTGATACTAGGGGCTGAGGTGGGTCAGACCCGGCGTATTTTAGGTCTTCTTTAATGCGGCATTGCGTCTTTACACTGAATTCTGAGCAGATACAGACCTTTCAGACCAGCCATAAATCGGCTGTGTAAAGATGCCTTAAGTAACTAATGACTACAAGGCCACCATGGTGGTCAAGCTGGATCACACAGAAGCTGGATCACCCAGAAGAAACAGGGAAAGCATTCTCATCCTCCAATAGTTTTTAGGGAGAGGGAACAGTCCCATCTTTTAGGTCGCCACTCAGTTGTGAATTGTACACTGCCCGGCCATTTAACAAGAACATCCATGAAACAGTACTTGTGCTCACACAACACTTGTTCATTTAAATAATATTTGTCCTTTATGTTAATAAAGCCTATGGAATTAGACAAAGGTTTGTTGACCTCAATGTGTGTACAGCCAATTGCCCCCAAGCACTGCAGCAAACAGTAGCTGTGTTGACATGGACCCTAATAATCCGATTGTAGTCGGACAAGTACTGCAAGCGGAATAAAAAAGTCACATTTAACCACGCCAATCGGAATGAATTCGGATTTTAAGGGGTGGTTTATTCCTTTTCTAATCCGATCAAGAGGACATGTTAACACTTGATCGGATTGAAAACCAAACTGGAGAGTACCGTGCATGTGCAATGACATAGAAATAGCGTAATGACGTATGACACACGAAACGAGCTGTTCTTCCCATTGAGTAAGTGTCATAAATAAGTGTCCTGACATTCAAAAAATTCAAATCGTCTGTGATGTGGAGCAGGACAACAGGTTTTGGACACAGGAAGGGGTGCTTTTACTGCTTAAATGCCTGATAAATACAAGCAGCACGACTCAACGGTTCATGTGCTCGTTGTCGCCTAATTAGGACCGAAATAGAGAAATTAAGAAATTGAGAAATTATTATTAAGTCTGCTTTTTAAAACAAAGAGGATGGTTAGTATGGAACAACAGCGGGAAACTCTGTATGTTTGTGCTGTGAGCGCATGTCAATCACTTTATTTAGCGTTCACGTAAACACTACATTCAGATTCATCAGTCGGAACGAATTCATTCAGGTTGAAGCAAAAAGTGTCCATGTAAACATAGCTAGTCACTAATAGAAGTTGGCGACAAGTTCATTAACTGTTTTCTGTGTTTTTACTAGTATAAGAACAGTATAAGAACACTCCAAACAGGGGCTGTTCAATCATTTAGAATTGTAATGCAAACTGGAGGAGTTGGTCAGCTGATTTATCTGAAAGATTGGTGAAATTGCTAACTTCTAAACCCTCTTACTGTATTACCAGCAAAGCGAAGACACGGGTGAAATAAAATAAATGTTATTAACAAATGATAAACAATAATAACTAACACAACTACACTGCAAAAATGCTTTTATTACTTACTTTTACATTCCAATCCAAATATCTAAAAATTCTTAAATCAAGAAGCATTTTCTAGACAAGTAAAAATTATTGTCTTGTTTTTAGAAAAAATAAGTCAAAATTAAGTGAGTGTTTCCTTAAAACAAGCAAAATAATCTGCCAATGGGGTAAGCAAAATAATCTTGTTTTTGGCTCAAAATAAGATTCTTTGGCTTACCCCATTGGCATTGAATCGGTTTCAGCAGCTTTGAAGACAAAGCTATGTAGGATGCTGGCTCAGGGAGCACCAAAGGGTCCTAAAATCTGGAACATGCAGATAAGGCCCTGATGTAGGTGCAGAAGGTCCTTAACTATCTGGAACACACAAATGAAGGAACCTTGAAGTGAAGGTTTGCTCTTCTGAGCTTTACCTTGTAGCAAGTGTCTCTTTTGTCTCTCTGGCATGGAGACTGTGGACATGCTGTAGTTGTTACTGTCTCTTTCCTTATGGAAAATTTGTTGCCGCCTCACAAGCTGTAGACTCAGATTATGGAATCTGTTATTGTGTCTCTGGACAAAACGGGAGGCTCAGAATGGTGTATCTGTTAAAGTCTCACTGAAGGTGAGAGCCAGAACTTCTTGTTCTGTTTTGTCTCCCATTTGCAGGCCTGAGACTCAGAATGGCGTATCTGTTGCTGCCTTCCCTATAATGGGCTCAGAACCTGTGGTGTATCTGTTACAGTCTCACCCTTGCAGGCCGGGACTCTGAATGAGGAATGCATCCGTTAATGTCTCACTCCTTACAGAGTTATGACCCAGAACGAGGAGTGTCTGTTGAAAGGGTACCTTTATCCCTTTCTGATGAGGAGATTGTAATTTGGCGCTTCTCCATTCCAGTGCTGTAATTGGTTGCTGGCATCAGAGGGGACACACAGAGTGTGGCCCACTCTTCTTTCCCCTGTGGAACTCATTTGCATAGAGTACACAGTTGGAAGTCTTTAAAGTTTAACAGTGCATTTCTCACTTTTCAAACCACCACCAGAATACCTTATATACTAAAACAATATACTAAACAATGTGCCGTGTGCCAAAAAAACACAAAGACAAGAAAACAGGATTGTCAATGCTCTGTAAGAATGAACCAGACTGAGGGTGTTTTCACATATAGTTCATTTTAAAAGAACCAAACCCAGTTCTTTTTGTTCCTCTTCAACACTGAAGTGATCTCAGACCCTTTCTTGTTCACACCACAACTTCATAAGAACTCAGACCCCGACTTTCTGTGTTTTCAGTAACACTGCTGCATCTCTCCAATTGTGAAAGGCAAAAAATACAGAAAAATTAAGCAGTGGATAAACCGATCAGAAGTTTATCACATCACACGACTGGCTCAACATAATCAACCTCACTTGATACTCAGAAAAGAATAATAATTACCTTTGGTTATTATTGTAGGTATCATGAATTTAAATTTATATTAGGGCTGTGCAGTCTGTAACAAGAAAAAACACTTTTACAAGCACATATTTTAGGTACTGTAATATTAAGAGAATTAGATTTTTATTTTGAGAGCACTATCATATATACAGTGTTTCCCACAGGATTGTGTTTTCTGTGGTGGTTAGTACCCAAATCTGCTGTTAAAAATAAATCATCCACCCGCCAACTTCCCAAACCTACGATATTCTTTGATTTAGATATCTGCACCTGATCATCACAAAAAAATATTCAAATTCTCAGTGTTATGCATGATGATATAATAACATATGACACCTAAGTATGCTGTTTTTAAATATCTAAAATAAAAGTTCTTCTTTGGCAAAATTACATTTCCTTAATAGCCTATAAACAGGTTTTAAAATTGTCACTGTTTCATTGCATCATTGTTAGAAAACACTCTTATCAGAATAATTACTGTTAAGCTTGTATATATTTTTAGTTAAAGCTGTTAAGTTATTAAGCAATATCTCATGGGGATTTTTCCTTTGTGTTTTATATAATGACCACTAGAAGGTGCTCTAGTCATGCTTTCCTTGATTGGTTTTCTGAATAGAAATGCGTTGTCATTGAAAACGAAAGTAAAAGAGTGACGCACATTCCTTGCATTTAACCAAATGAGACTTCCGTGTCTTTATTAAAATCAACACATTAATGATTTATCTCTCATCCACCCGTGACCCACTCGCAATTACTTGGAATTACTTTTGTATTAATTGGCCGCCCAACCCAGCGGATTATCTGATGTGGATATAACCGCGATCCGTGCATCACTTTCTGCGCTCTCGCATAATGTCCTGAGTGGCTCTGTTCAAGGCCAGCAAGTTGTAGGACCGGAGTGAAAGCGATCTTTTCGCACGGAACCCCATTTTCTGCAGTGGGGATGGGGAACGGTTCAAGAATGGACACAGGCCAGGAAGCCGCAATGGAACCGTGCTAAAGGGGTATCTGAGCATCTGACTGCCTGAGTTTTGTGAATACTCAACAGCCGGAGGCGCACGAAATTTGACGGAGGAGGCCGCCTCGTAATTCTCTATGCAGGAAAAACCCTGGAATTACCCTGCTGAAAGAGGCCATTGCCACCAGGGAATACCGTTTCCATGAAAGGGTGTACATGGTCTGCAACAGTACTTAGGTAGGTGAGTACGTGTCAAAGTAGCATCCACATGGATGGCAGGACCCAAGGTTTCCCAGCAGAACATTGCCCAAAGCATCAAACTGTCTCCACCGGCTTGCCTTCTTCCCATAGTGCATCCTGGTGCCCTGTGTTCCCAGGTTAGCAACGCACACGCATCTGGCCATCCACGTGATGTAAAAGAAAATGTCTCGGTTACGTATGTAACCCTCGTTCCCTGAAGGAGGGAATGGAGACGTCGTCAGTAGTGACCGACGAATTGGGATATCGCTAGAGAGCCCTATCAGCTTCGAGTGAACTAAAACAAGCCAATGAAGTTGGCGTGCGATATTTGCATAATGTGCACCGCCCCCGCCAGGTGGTATAAATAGGGGAGCAGATGCAATCGCACTCTGTTTTTCGCTGAGGAGACAACCTAGTCCGCACTACAGCGAGGGTACAGCAACTGTGGCGACGGGACGTACGTCTCCGTTCCCTCCTTCAGGGAACGAGGGTTACATACGTAACCGAGACGTTCCCTTTCAGTCGGTCACGTTCGACGTACGTCAGTAGTGACCGACGAATTGGGATCCCAAATAAAGCGCCACAGTATGAACCCTTCCAGTGCCCAGCACAAGCTCTAGCCACCCGGCGCGCAGTGGGACGGGAAGGGGCGAGCTTACGCCGAGAGAGTCTACTGCTGTTCCGATAAACCCACTAAGTAAACTAGACTACACTGGGGAAGCGAACCCGTAGGGGACGCTGCGGAGACCACTACCCACCCGTAGGGGAGGAATTTACGTGGAGAGTACACATATGGACTGGCCGTGGGCAGTACGCATATGGAGTCCCTGGGATGGCTCCATCTGGGTAGGGGAGACTCATCTGACAGGTAACAGCAGAGCTGGCTCTGCTAAGGGAAAGACACGGGCTCGCCGTAGGGAGTTGACCGTGGACAAATACACACATGGGACCACTCACGTGGAGGGGTCACGACATGTGGAACCCAGCCAAACATCAATGTCGGTGACGGAGGTTTGGCCTGGCATCAGACACTCCGCAATGTCCGAGCCGAAGGGGAGGTGGAGGAACTCGACAGGGTTCGCCAAGCAGGGAACTCGACTGGAGTAAAAAGGATGCACGTATCCGGCCCAGGGGGCGGGAGTGGCATTGCAAGCCGACACTAGAACGGGCTCTTCGCGTCTACCGGCTGGTGGAAGCGAGTACACGGGAAGATACCGGTTCTACACGAAGGCTATAGAATCTAGCGAACGTGTTAGGTGTCGCCCAGCCCGCAGCTCTACAGATATCTGTCAGCGAGGCGCCGTGTGCCAGCGCCCAGGAAGAGGCCACTCCTCTGGTGGAGTGGGCTCTCAACCTGAACGGGCAAGGCACGCCCTGGGACTCATACGCCAGGGCGATGGCGTCCACTATCCAGTGGGCCATCCTCTGCTTGGAGACAGCCTTTCCTTCTGCTGGCCTCCGTAACAGACAAAGAGCTGGTCTGAGGTCCTGAAGCTGCGTTCTGTCCACGTACAGGCGTAAAGCGTGGGACGGGACAGAGCAAAGCTAGGGCTGGGTCTGCCTCCTCCGAAGGCAGCGCTTGCAGGTTCACTACCTGATCTCGAAGGGAGTGGTAGGAACCTTGGGCACATATCCAGGCCGGGGTCTCAGGATAACGTGAGAGTCACCGGGCCCGAATTCCAGGCACGATTCGTCAACCGAAAATGCATGCAGGTCCCCTACCCTCTTGAGCGAGGCCAATGCAACCAGGAGGACGGTCTTTAGGGACAGTACTTTTAACTCGACTGATTGCAAAGGCTCGAAGGGACGACCCTGGAGAGATGTAAGAACCAGGGTCAGATCCCAAGAGGGTACAGAGGGGGGCCGGGGAGGATTCAGTCTCCTCGCCCCCCTCAAGAACCTGACGATCAGATCGTGCTTCCCTAGCGATTCACCATCAACTGCATAGTGATGTGCGGCGATAAGCGGCAACATACACCTTGAGGGTGGAGGGAGACAGCCTTCGCCTCCAGGCCCTCTTGCAGAAAGGAAAGCACGGTTCTGACCGAACATGATCGGGGTCCCTCGCTCTGGTTGAGAGGAGCACCATTCGACGAACAGGTTCCACTTCAACGCATAGAGGTTCCTCGTAGAAGGAGCTCTAGCGGAAGTGATAGTGTCTGCGACCGCTATGGAGATCACTCAGAACCTCCACGTCCGTCCAGGGACCACACATAGAGTTTCCACAGGTCGGGACGCTGGTGCCAGAGGGTGCCCGTGCCTCTGAGTCAGGAGGTCCTTCCTCAGAGGAATGGGCCAGGGAGGTGCTGTCGCGAGGAGCGTGAGGTCCGAGAACCAGGTCCGAGTGGGCCAATATGGAGCCACTAACAAGACCTGCTCCTCGTCCTCCCTGACTTTGCACAGGAGTTGTGCGAGAAGGCTCACTGGGGGAAACGCATACTTGCGTAGGCCCCGGGGCCAGCTGATTGCCAGGGCATCTGTGCCGAGCGTGCCGCCGGTCAGTGAATAGAACAACTGGCAGTGGGCAGTCTCCGGGGAGGCGAACAGATCTACCTGTGCCTCGCCGAAGCGCTGCCAGATCAGCTGGACCACCTGGGGATGGAGTCTCCATTCGCCCGGAAGCGGAGGCTGCCGTGAGAGCTCGTCGGCTGCACGGTTGAGCACGCCTGGGACGTGAATGGCACGAAGCGACCTCAGATGCTTCTGACTCCATAGCAAGAGATGGCGGGCGAGTTGCGACATACGGCGGGAGCGTAGACCACCCTGATGGTTGATGTACGCAACGGCCGCAGTGCTGTCCGAGCGGACCAGTACGTGCTTGTCTGACAACAGCTTCTGGAAGCGGCCCAGTGCAAGACGTACTGCTAGCAACTCGAGGCAATTGATATGCCAATGCAGTTGGGGCCCGTCCACAGACCCAATGCTGCATGCCCGTTATGCGTGGCTCCCCACCCGTGACGGAGGCATCTGTGTGGACCACAGCATGCCTGGACACTTGTTCGAGGGGAACTCCCGCCCGCAGGAACGAAGGGTCCGACCACTTGGTGAGGGTGCGGCGGCAGTTCGGTGTCACGGGGACACGGAACGTACCGCGCTGCCACGCCCATCTCGGGACCCGCCGCGGAGCCAGTGTTGAAGCGGCCTCATATGAAGCAATCCGAACGGCGTGACTGCGGATGCCATATGCCCCAGGAGCCTCTGAAAGAGTTTCAGTGGGGCTGCTGTCCCGCGCTTGAGCGCATTTCAGGCAAGTCAACACTGACTGGACGCACTCCTCGGTGAGGCGCGCAGTCCGGGCGACCGAATCCAGTTCCATACCGAGATAAGAGATTCTCTGCCCAGGGTGAGTTTGCTCTTGTCCCAGTTGACCAAGACCCAACCGACTGAGGTGAGCTAACACCATGTCCCTGTGTTCGCACAACTGCTCTTGCGAGCTGGCCAGGATGAGCCAGTCGTCGAGGTAGTTGAGGATGCAAACGCCCTGTTCCTTGAGCGGAACAATGGCCGCTTCCGCAACCTTCGTGAAGACGCGGGCGACAGGGCCAGCCCGGCGGGTAGGACTTTGTACTGATATGCCCGACCCTCGAACGCATAAACCGTAGGAAGGGTCTGTGACGAGGCAGAATCGAGACATGAAAGTACGCGTCCTTCAGGTCGATCGCTGCAAACCAATCCTGGGGACGGACGCATTGAAAATGCGCTTCTGCGTAAGCATCTTGAACGGCAGTCTGTGAAGGGACCGGTTCAGGACATGCAGATCCAGGATTAGCCGTAGCCCACCGCCCTTCTTCGGTACAATGAAGTAGGGGCTGTAGAACCCTGACTTCATATCGGCTGGAGGGACCGGCTCGATTGCATCCTTCGCCAGGAGGACAGCAATCTCCGCCCGGAGAACAGGTGCATTCTCCAGGGACACCTGAGTGTAATGGACACCCCTGAAGACCGGGGACGCCGGGCGAACTGAATCGCATAGCCGAGTCTGATAGTACGAATGAGCCAGCGGGACGGGCTGGGGAGCGCTATCCAGGCTTCCAGACACCGAGCCAGCGGGACCAAAGGCACCACAGACGCACCGGGCGGGGCAGCGAAGCAGAGTGCTGGAACCCGACTCGGACGGCACAGCGACCAAGTGAGGTCAGACTCTGCGAGGTGGCAGTGTGAATGGGAGACGGCTGAGGCGGCCTCGACCATCACACTGGGACCTGCTGGCCAGTGAGAGTGGGCTGCGAGTGGCAAGGGAGGACCTCGCACACTGACAGCCGCAGTCTCTTGTGACCTGGAGAATTGGGAAACTGCTCTTTTTGTGATAAAGTGGGTACCGCTGGACTCGGAGAGCCAGCGGCGGGACAGACAAATTCACAAATTCCCCGGCCCTCCTCCGGGGTGGGAGAGACGATGGAGTCCACTCCCGAAGAGCAGGATCCTTCCTCCAGGTCGCCCGTCTCAGGGTCGCGTCTTCCTCGACCTCTTGCCACCTGGCTTGGCCTGAGCGGGCTGGGCGCGCGTCCGCGACCGGCACCCTACTGTTTGGCTGGTGAAGGCTGCTGCTTTGCCGACTTAGCAGGGGCAGAGGACGACGCAGGCGGGCGCCCTCGGCGACGAGCGGGCTGAGGCTGTGCGGCCGGCGGCAGGGTGGAGGCAGCAGCGGACCGCCGGGGCAAGACGTGTTTGATGGCCTCAGCCTGCTTCTGGGCGGCAGAGAACTGCTGGGCGGCCTCTCACCGCGTCGCCGAAAAGGCCGACCTGTGATATGGGGGAGTCCAGGAACCGATACTTGTCGGTATCCCTCATATCAGCAAGGGTCAGCCACAGGTGGCGCTGCTGGACCACAAGCGTGGCCATCGCTTGACCAACAGAACGCGCCGTCACCTTAGTCGCCCAGAGGGCGAGGTCCGTGGCGGCACGCAGCTCCCGAGCAGCTGCTGGTCAAGACCTCCTGGGGCATTTCCATCAACGCTTTGCTTGATGAACTTGCAAAAGGGCCATGGCATGCAGGGCGGAGGCGGCCTGTCCACAGGCTCTGTAAGCTTTCTCCGTCAAGCCCGATGAGAATTTACAGGCCCGGGATGGGAGACGCGGCTCATCCGCGCCAGCCGGAGGTCGTTGGACACAGTTGCCTCTCAACAGACCTCTCAACTGGGGAATCCGCAGATATCCCCAGCCTCCCGCCATCCAGGTTGGTGAAGGCGGACGAGGCCAGGTCTCGCACGAACGCTATACAGCGTCCGCCGGGACCTGGTCACCTCATCATGCACTTCCGGGAAGAATGGCATTGGGGCGGGCGCTGGGGACCAGCGGGCCGCCCGAGATACCAATCATCGAGCCGAGAAGGTTCGGGACACGGTGGAGGGTTCCAGACGAGCCCAACCTTCTCGGCAGCCCGGGAAAGCATAACCGTCAACTCAGGATCGGGCTCGGACAACGCTATGGCCCCAGAGGGAGGTAACGCAGCCGAGTCCTCATCTCCCGAGGACTCTTGCTCGCCTTCCGATGCCGTGATCGACATACGGTCATCCGCCGTGCACCGAAAGAGGCGGCTGGTCGCTCCGTGAGGGAACAGGATGTTCAGTCGGTAACACCACCGGTTGCAGTGAAGTAGAAGGGGCAGGGGCCCGCGGAGCAGCGCCGGGCGGGAAGCCCTGACCGTAATCCTCAGATCACCCTGTCTACACGCCGACACACCGTCACCTCGGCCGAAGCCAGAGAAAACGGCAGCACGGGGCATAGGAGAGGGACTCCGCTCCTGAGAACCAAGGAACGGGAGTCTCGATCTCAACACTGCAATAGTCATGTTCCTACAATGAGAACATGAACTATCCACAAAAGCTGCTTCAGCGTGCTGAACGCCCAGGCACGTGATGCAGCGATTGTGGCCGCCAGCGAGGACCAAAGAACGACCGCATCCAGTAGCGAACAGACGAAATGACATCTTGAAAAAGACGCAGGGTTCGTCTGTGAAGCTCTTTAGAAGGGGAAATTCAGCTCTCTTGTGCTGAAGCACGCAGGGAGACAAACAGCCAAGCTCGCGACCTCGCTGCAGTGCCGTGACACCAACACAAAGAGAGAGATCCTTTTCTTCTTTCTTTGGCTTGAAGACACACGAGTCTGAAGGCTGGAACACATAGGTTGGCTCCGGCGAAAGACAGAGTGCGATTGCATCTGCTCCCCTATTTATACCACCTGGCGGGGCGGTGCGCATTATGCAAATATCGCACGGCAACTTCATTGGCTTGTTTTAGTTCACTCGAAGCTGATAGGGCTCTCTAGCGATATCCCAATTGCCGGTCACTACTGACGACGTCGAACGCCACCGACTGAAAGGGAACGTAATTTTCACACCAGGCCACCTTCTTCCATTGCTCCGTGGTCCGGTTCTGATGCTCACGTGCCCACTGTTGGCGCTTTTGGCGGTGGACAGGGGTCAGCATGGGCACCCTGACTGGTCTGCGGCTATGCAGCCCCATACGCAACAAACTGTGATGCACTGTGTATTCTGACACCTTTCTATCAGAACCAGCATTAACTTCTTGAGCAATTTGAGGTATAGTAGCTCATCTGTTGGATCGACCACACTGGCCAGCCTTCGCACCCTACGTGCATCGATGAGCCTTGGCCGCCCATGACCCTGTTGCCCGGTGACCTATGTCGTACAGTGAGAGAGGTTCAAAGATGGCATTTTCACGGTCTTGCGACCAAAGGTAGCCTACGATCATTTTCTGACAGTGTCAGAAATTCAGCATGATCATCGCACAGTTTGTTTGCTGCCACGATCTCGTCTACTGACCAGCTATCGCCGCTTCCTTTTTCCAGCACACATAAAAACTACAACTGCCAAAGTGTGATTCAACATGGTGTTTTGTTTACCACTAGCGCATGCTGATGACGTTTATTCTTCTATAGAAACTTGCATCGTGGCCGAGGAGTGTCTGTTGAAAGGGTACCTTTATCCCTTTCTGATGAGGAGATTGTAATTTGGCGCTTCTCCATTCCAGTGCTGTAATTGGTTGCTGGCATCAGAGGGGACACACAGAGTGTGGCCCACTCTTCTTTCCCTGTGGAACTCATTTGCATAGAGTACACAGTTGGAAATCTTTAAAGTTTAACAGTGCATTTCTCACTTTTCAAACCACCACCAGAATACCTTATATACTAAACAATATACTAAACAATGTGCCGTGTGCCACAAAAACAAAAGACAAGACAACAGGATTGTCAATGCTCTGTAAGAATGAACCAGACTGAGGGTGTTTTCACATATAGTTCATTTTAAAAGAACCAAACCCAGTTCTTTTTTGTTCCTCTTCAACATTGAAGTGATCTCAGACCCTTTCTTGTTCACACCACATCTAATTCTCTTAATATTCTTCTATAGAAACTTGCATCGTAGCCTACGAGTCAATAGGTGTCATTATTGTAAAGTCTACATGCATGTCGCACTCCAAGTTTAATAGAATAATGATAAAAGTAATGATCTTATAGGATTGCTAAAATCGTGCAGTGTATACCGGGCTTAAACAACAACTTTGAGAACAAAATGTTCACTTGCTGCCTATTTCACCTGTCAGTGGTCATAATGTTATGCCTGATCGATGTGTGTGTATATATATATATATATATAAAATATTTTAAATATCTTCTATCTGTTGGAGCCGATAGCCTCATATAAACAAAGCTTCAGTTGTGTTTCAGTCCAAGTTTGAATCTTGGTTTAGGGACATTTCTCAAACCTGATAAATAAATATTTAAACATCTTCTAATTAAAACAAAGATACTAAATATTTAATAAGAGAAAATAAAGTTGTTTTTTTCCCCAGAGGAACTTGTATAAGGTACAGTGATGTCAGGACAATCATCTACAAACTCGAATAAGAGTTGGACTGAAAATAGCTGATTCGAGAAAATGGAAGTTAAAACAAAATATTCAGCGGCTGAATATTGCTGAAACAACTTTTTCCATGCATACAAAAATACCTATAGAACATGTTACTATATAAAAATACAAATGGAAAGGGTTAGTAAATGTTGACATTACTAACGATCACTAGCAGTATATAATCTTGGTTAGTTTATATTAGTGTAGCAAAAGAATGCAATATTTTATATTATATTATATCGCAAATATATTAAGCAATCCTCCCGAACGTGATCGTGAATGGACCTTGTTTTCAGCAGTGACGGAAAAGACGGAACAGTGGGTATGTCAAGCCTGCAGGTACACTTGTCGAAATGAAACACAAAGCAGGCTGGGACCTTGATGCTTTCACATATCACGAGAAAAAATGTACCACAAACGGATCCATTAATACCATTAATTAAGATATTAATTCAGATATTAAGTAACAGATATTAAGTCATGGCCACGACTTCATTATGTTGAGGGAACGATATTGTCACGAATGTGGCTCCCGCGCCTCCTCCTCCGCACCACCAGAGGGAGCCGTCAACTGAATATTGACCACCATTCGGACTACGTTTCCCATAGGCTCTCATTCCTGGGACTGATTGCGCACACACCTGCACCACATCACACTCACACTATTTAAGCCACACACGCACTCACACCTTGCGAAGTCTTGATTTGCCCCGGTGATCATTTCTGAGCGGTTTTCTGTGGATTGTTATTCTGTTGCCGTTTGGACTGTTTATCCTCTGTGATTCTCTGCCGCCTGCCCTGATCTCTGCCTGTATTCCGACTCTGTCTGTCTGCCGCCTGCCTCGACCATTGCCTGCCCCTGTTCACGTATTTGCCTCTGCCCTTGTCTGCATTTGTGCTTATCTTAATAAAAGCTGCAAATGGATCCCCATTCTGTCGACCCATCATTACAGATATCTTGTTCTCATGAGTCATGGCCACGAGTTAAATGTGTAAACAATCTGCACAACCATAGCAAACTGGAATTATCAGAAATGGATAAGACTATAATAATGTTTATTTTTAATTAATTCATGATATATATATAATAAAGAATATATAGACTAATATGTTAAATTCCCGTAAATGAGTTTCCTGTAAAATTCCCATGTCCCTACAGAAAAAAAAAAAAAAAAGGGGGCTATATACAAAATATTCTTTTAACATAGGCTATAGCCTATAACACAAGGTATCGAATGTTAATTAGATAAAGAGATATGGGAAATGAAGGGAAAATAAAACAAATAAATAAAGATCAGTAAATGGATTTAAAAGACTGTTGAATAGGATTAAAAATGTTCAAGGCATATTCTTTTAACATTTATTTATAAACTTCATTCGAATGCTGTCTAGGCAACAGCACGCACAATACATTAATATATACGCGCAATATGTTAATATAATCGTTTCTTAATTCCGTGCTTTTTCTTAATTAAAAATAAATATTATTATAGTCTTATCCATTTCTGAAAATTCCAGGTTGCTATGGTCGCGCAGGTTTTTTACACATTTAACTCGTGGCCATGAGAAAAATAGATGCCGTTCCCTCAACATAATGAAGTCGTGGCCACAAGAAAATGTGTTCCCTCACCATATGATCTCGAGGCCACAACTTTACACCGTGGGGCCACGACATAAGGATGTCGTTACCTCGTCGACAAAATGATCTTGTGGCCACGACTTATCATGTTCCCACGAGAACATGTCCCTTCCTGGTCAGCGTACAAACCTCCCTTAACTGTCTGAAATATTTGAGAACCAAGACCCAGTCCAATACTGATATAACATTTACAAATAATTTGGAACATTTTTGTTTATTTATGTTCTGTGGAAAACTGCATTTGCCAATTCTGCTGGAAAGCCAGGTAAAATTATTTGTGCATGTTCATGTTCTCAGTTAACACCTTTTCCAGTTAATCCATGGGAGATTCTCATTTCTCATTTGAGAAACCTTATTTGCTTTCCATGTCTCAGCTGCACCCCTTGGGATGCAGGGGAATGATGCAAATGAAAATGAGAATGGAGGAATCAAAGGAAACCTTATTTGTATATTAGAATATTTTTGATCAGTTATCAGCTTTGCATTATGTTTTGAGGTTTGGATATATTAACATAGGAAATGTTAATAAAGCAAGATACTCTGCTGAAATGTATGAGATGTATGGTTTATTTAAACTGCAAAGAAAACAAATTTAAATTGTGACATATCTAAGGAGAATTTATATGTACGCCAGGTTTTTAGAAAAAGAAAAAAAGACAACCTAGAATACACCTGTGTATACTGACCCAGCTTCTCTGGAAGCTTCCTCACATCTCTCTCCTTAAATCGCAAATAGAATGACATTTAGGTGCAATGTTACTTGCAGTCAACAATGTCTGAACCATCAAAATAAAGTGTAACTAGTCTTTCTTCTCAACTACTCACACTTAAAACTACTCAAAAGATACTTCCAAAGCACTTTATAATCAATCACAAAACTAAGAGAAATTTTGAAATAAAAGAATAGAGACTCACTTGTTTCGCAGCACACTCTCACTCGTATCATGCCACCACTGCCTTCTCACTCCCAATATATGCTCAGAGAGAGAGAGAGAAAAAGAAAAGGGAGGGGCCAGACTCAAAATTTGATTTATCAGCTGGAAAATTGTTCTGAAAGTGATTCCAATAAAATTGTTCGTTTTATTGTTGTGATGTAGACTCTGCTATTCTTTTAGATTTTTTTAGAACTATCTGCAAAAAAAAAAAAAAAAAAATGCTTTACTTAGTATTTTCAAGTGGTACTCACTGCAGAGTCTATGATGGCCGGCTCCTTCTCTCTGGATGTCCAGTAGGGTGGAGAGATAGAGTTGTGGGTAGGATTAGGGTGTGGTTGTACATTCGCTCCAGCGAGGGGAGCTAACGTAAGCTCCACCCATTTCCTCTGCAGTGAGCACCTTCTCAGTATTTTTGTCTTGTTTCCAGTCCAAATATCTAAAAAAACAAAATCAATCTTAAATCCAGAAAAAATCAAAATGAAGTGAGTTTTGCTTAAAACAAGCAAAATGATCTGCCAATAATCAAATAATCTTGTTTCTTGTTTCTGTCCCAAACAGAAACAAGATTATTTTTCCTACCCCATTGGCAGATAATTTAGCTTGTTTTAAGCAAACACTCACTTCATTTTGATTTTTTTAGAAAACAAGAAAAATATCTTATGTCATTTTACTTATCTAGTAAAAAAAAAACATCTGGATTTAAGAATTTTTAGATATTTAATCTGGAAACAAGACAAAAATAT
Organism: Hypophthalmichthys nobilis; assembly: GCA_037950665.1. Lineage (NCBI taxonomy): Eukaryota > Metazoa > Chordata > Actinopteri > Cypriniformes > Xenocyprididae > Hypophthalmichthys > Hypophthalmichthys nobilis. The sequence goes on from CM075489.1 coordinate 25,102,662, forward strand.
TAAATAAGATCATTTTTGAAGTGAATTATTGTCATCAATATCTATATATGCTAGTATTTTATGAAGTAGTATTTATTAACCTTGAATAATGATGATGTATCTTGTTTTTCTACTGAACTGGTGTTTTTAGCGTAATTTCTGAAATTACTTCAATTCAGCATTTTCATAAATAACTGAAGAGGATTTTCTTCATACCTTCTTCATATCTATCTACAGTATATTCAGTTTTTACATTTTGTTATGTTGCAGCTGTCACGATTCAGTGGTGATGATAAGCTCACGACATACAAGTAGAAAACAACACAGTCTGTAAAGGGTTAGTTCACCCAAAAATGAAGTTTGTCATTACTTACTTACCCTCATGTCGTTTCACACCCGCAAGACCTTCGTTCATGTTCGAATACAAATTAAGATATTATTGATGAAATCCGAGAGGTTTTTATCTCCACAGAAAGCAACATAATTACCATCATTCAAGGTCCAGAAAAGTAGTAAAGACTCAAACTTGATGTTATGAAGTTTTTGTGCGCAAAAACAAAACAAAAATAACGACTTTATTCAACAATATCTTCTTTCCCCGCCTTACTGCTACACTGTTTACGTCCAGAGCTTCCAGGTTCTATGTCAGAACACCGGCTCATTATTGGCGGCTCACACGCATGCATCGTGCTGCTAATTAATGACAGAAATTTCATTTTTGGGTGAACTAACCCTTTAACAGAAGATTAGCAAGGTATGCACAAAGGAAGGCCGTAAATGACTAACACAACCACTATAAATAGACGAGACCGGACCAAATAACCAAACCAAACAGTAATTATATAGACAGAGTAAATGAGGAAACTAAATAGGAACAGCTAAACGGAATAAGCCAATGACAACAAACAGGAACTAAAATGAACAGAGCATGACCGTGACAGCAGCCTTATTCTCAAATACTTAAAGACCCCTCAGTTGTTCCCTTCACTTAAAATTGCATTCCAGATGGCAGGGTGTCACAGCAGGTTGCGAAATAAAGATGAATTAATGGATCTAAATTCAGCTTTGTATTTGCATCATAGCCTATGATTCAGTAGTCAGCATCGTACAGTCTGCATACATGTCACACCCAAGTTAATTTGGTCCATGTCGCAGAGTGTGATATTTAATGATCCTATAAAATTGCCAAAATCACAAAGTAGCAGGCATAAAGGCTGTTTGTGCCCTGGAGAAAGTCAAAGGTTTCTATTTACATGTTTTTGCAGCGTTGAGCAATGTTCCCAATCACAAACATATCTGTTGATTTCTTGAATGCAATGGCCAATAAGAGGTGAAGTAAAATTGAAAAATTAAAAATCTGGCGTTTGAGCTGTGAGTGTATTGTAAGTTATGCACGCTTGCAAATACTCTCATTGCAGAAGTTATATAAATAAGAGATTTATTGTGCAGTCAGCTTCATTGATTACTTTGTGAGATCAATTGTGAGATTAGTGAGAGCTTTTAAGTGATTATAAAGGGAGCGTTTATTGCAAGATTTTCTGCCATGTCAAATTCAGCATACAGTATGCTTGCTTTTCTGCTAAAATTAGGAGTAGTTTTCGAATGTAGATCAACAAATAATTTTTAGTAACAATATATCTGGAGCATTTATGCTGGGATATGTAAGTCGTGCAGAGACGCACAACTTGAAATTATGTCAAGGAAATCTATTTAAATGTGTTTTTTTAATACATCTGCTTAGCCTTATTTTACAGTTGGTTCACCCTTCATCTATTTGTTTAATACTGATGGGGCACTAATCAGATCTGAGGGTGCAGTGCCCCTTTTGCCACTGGGCATGGAACTGTACCTAGTGTGCACTGAGAAATGTTTGACACTATTGCTTGAGCTGCAGGTACACACATAATAATATTTGTAAAAAAATAATGCAACATTCACTCTTCCTCCTACACTAGGGGTGTCAAACTCATTTTAGGTTGAGGGCAGGATGGGAAAAAATGTAACCATGTGTGGGCGATTTTTTTTTTTTTTTTTTTAGTAGTAAGCTGACAGTTACATTAATATTAACCATGCAAACTACACATTAATTTGCAAGAAAAAACAAAACAAAACACACTACTCTATGAAAACAGCATTTGTTTTTACTGCAAAAGACTTATTAGACTTTTAAAATAATGTTTGACTGGTAACACTTTACAATAAGGTTTATTAGTTAACATGAACTAATAATGAACTGCACTTATACAGCATTTATTAATCTTTGTTAATTTCAACATTTACTAATACATTATTATAATCTTGTTAACAGTTAATGCACTCTGAACTAACATGAACAAACAATGAACAACTGTATATTTATTACTAACGTTAATGAAGATTAGTAAATACAGTAACAAATGTATTGTTTATAGCTAGTTTATTTTAGTTAATATATTAACTAATGTTTAACTAATGAACCTTATTGTAAACTGTTACCGTTTGATTTAATGTTTTCATTAGTGATGCACCGATTTTGATTTTTTTATGGCCAATTCCAGTTTTTTTTTTTTTTTTTTTTTGGAGCAAAATTGATACTGGTTGCCTTTTTTTTTTTTTAAACAGTATATTTATTGAACATTTTCCAACTTAAACAAAACACACATGAATATAAACCATACTCACTGAAGAAGGAGATGAAGAAGATGGAAAAAAAAAGGTAACGGCAAAGTAACAATAAGCAGGTTTATCTTAGGTCACTAAAAGGAAAAGGAAAATTAGATACTCGAGAATTAAGTGGATAACCACACTAAGTACACAGTGGTAGTACAAAACAAAGTTTGAAAACTCATGCACTCACTTGGGGTACATGTATAGGAAAACTCTTCATCAAGATAGTTGACACATCAATCCCTAGTTTACTGATATAAGGCTTCCAGACATTATAAAACTGATCTGGTTGATCATTAACAAAACAAGTTAAATATTCCAATGGGATTAGTTCCATTAAAATCTTGTGCCATCCAGATATAGTCGGAGTCTTATCACTTATCCATCTCATTAATATGTTTTTCCTGGCTGCAAATGTGAGAAGATTGTAAAGTCTCTTTTCATTTGATAAAGTCAAAGCTTTATCCGGCAGACCGAGAATCAACAATAGAGGATCCAAAACCAACTCCTTATCAAAGATCTTAGTCATTTCAAATACAATCTTGGTCCAGTATATTTGTAACTTATTACATGACCAAAGACAGTGAGTGAGAGTGCCAACTTGTGTTTTGCACTTAAGGCATAGAGGTGAATGGGTATTGTTAAATGCATGTCTACGGTTTGGTGAAATATGCATTCTGTGTACAATTTTAAATTGTATCGCCTTGACACGATTGCATACTGAAATAGATTTGGCATATTTCCAAATATTACCCCATTCTTCCTCACTTATAGAGATAGAAAGTTCCCTCTCCCAAGCAAGTCTAGTATTTAAAGCTACTTGTCCCTCAAATGTAACACTAAGAACCTTATATAACAAACTCACTGACTTCTTTCCAGGTGTTTGAAAAGGAGCTTTTCTATAGGAGACAGACTTCTATTAGTACATAATGAGGTATCCTTCAAAATATAATTTCTAATCTGTAGAAAACGAAAAAAAGTCCTGTTCTAATAAATGGTATTTCTGTCTCAGATCCTCAAAGGACATTAGGCCTTCTTCATCAAACACATCCATTAGCCGAATGATACCTTGATTCACCCAAAATTTAAACCTCCCATCCAATCTGCCCGAAGGGTAGTCTGGAGTTATTCACAATTGGCGTAAGAGCAGAGGTTAGTTTAGTTCTTCCCTCAAAACGACAAACAGCCTTCCATGCCTTAAGTGCATTTACAGTTACAGGGTTATCACAGTTATCCAATAAGGATTTCATTTTTGAAAAACAACAGATCCACAAGGGGAAGTTTCGACAAAGACTGTTCAAGGTCCAACCAGGCAGGGGAGTTATTGAGAACAACCCAATCAGAAATGTATCTTAAATGAGCAGACCACTGATATAGCTTAATATTAGGTAAATCCAATCCTCCAACCAAACCTGGTAATTGTAATACAGAAAACTTCAATCTTGGTTTACGCTTACTCCAAATAAAAGAGCTAAGCCAACCATTCACATCTTTTAAAACCTTTTTAGAAAACAGAATAGGGATCATCTGAATTGGGTACAGAAGCTTGGGAAGAACAGTCATTTTTATAAGAGCCATTCTACCCAACCATGAAATAGGTAGAGTGTCCCATCGGTTTAAATCTTCTCTAATTTTACTAAACAACGGATTAAAATTGTCTTTGAATAAATTTTTAAATACAGGGCTTACAAAAATACCCAAGTATATAAATCCTCCAGGGGACCACTTAAATGGAAATGAGGAGCTAATATTTGGCATTGTTTTCATAGAACCAACAGGCATAGCCTCTGACTTGCTTAAACTGATTTTGTATCCTGAGAAGGTACTGAAAGTATTAATAACGTTTAAAAGAGATGGTACTGAAGAATCAGGATTTGAGATGAAAATGAGCACATCATCTGCATATAGGGCTAATTTATGATGTTTTTCATCAGTCTGTAGACCTTCAATTGAAGGCTCTGCTCTGATCGCTTCAGCTAAGGGTTCAATAGCGAGCGCAAAAAGCAAGGGTGACAATGGGCACCCCTGCCTAGTCCCTCTCTGTAATGAAAAACTTACTGATCTGGAACCATTAGTAAGAACAAAAGCTTTAGGTTCTTCATATAACACTCTAACCCATCTGATGAAAGCGTCCCCAAAATTAAATCTTTCCAAAACAAAAAATAAATATGACCACTCGATGCGGTCAAATGCTTTCTCTGCATCGAGAGAAGGCACCAACCCATCAATCTCACGCTGCTTAAAGACTTGTATAACATTAAGAAGACGTCTCATATTATTACAAGATGAGCGGCCTCTTATAAAATCTACTTGGTCATCTTTAATAACGTCTGTTATTACATTCTCCAAACGAGATGCCAGGATTTTGGCTAGCAACTTCCTATCCGAATTTAATAGAGATATGGGTCTATGTGAAGAACAGGCTTCAGGAGATTTACCTTTTTCAGTATAAGAGAAATATTAGCTTCTCTCAGCGATTCAGGAGTTGCCCAATGTTAAATGAATGGTTAAACATATTGAGCATGGGTTCCAGTAGCAAAGTGTGCCATTCCTTATAAAATTCACAACCTATGCCATCTGTACCTGGCACTTTTCCGTTCTGCATCCTTGAAATTGCCTCCATTAACTCTTCCTTAGAGATAGGAGCGCTTAATTTTGCTTTCTGCTCGTCTGAAATAGTTGGTAAACTAATTTTGGAAAAAAGCTTCTAATAGAGCAGTATTACTACTGGACACTTCAGTATTGTATAAGTTCATATAGTAATCTCTAAATGTGTTATTAATTGACATACGATCATAATGTAGCTTATCATTTGTGTCTAGTATTGATATGATTGAACGTGAATCACTTTTCTTTTTAGTAATGTATGCCAAAAATTTACCTGGTTTATCTCCGTGCTCATAGAATTTCTGTTTCACAAATTTCAATTTGTATTCTGCATCCTGGGTAAGCAGTGAATCTATAGAGCACCTCAGCGCTGATATTTCTTTAAGTAACACCGTGTCTGCAGTCTTAATATATTTTTCCTCTTTATTCTTCAAGGCCTCCTCTAATAATCTTTGGGTTTCTTTCTTTTTCCATTTCTTAGAAACAGAAAAGACAAAATTAATCCCCTAATATAAGCTTTACTAGTCTCCCAGAGAAGAGAAGAGTCTTGTGTGGTTTGAGCATTAATATTGTAGAAAGATGTAAATTCCCTAGAGAAAAAGGTTTAAATAACTGATCTTTGAGTATATTAGTGTTTAACCTCCATTGCCGAAAATTATCTCTGTTTAACAACCATAGCATGGTCTGAGATTACAATACTGTTAATATAACATGAGGCAGCTAAATGCACTGAACTTTTAGACATAAAAATAATCAATCCTTGTATAACATTGATGTGGTGGGGAGAAAAAACTGTATTCTTTACCAGATGGGTGTAGAGCCCTCCAAACATCTATAAATTCTAGGTCTTCACAAAAAAATTAATTTGTTTAGCTAGCTTAGATGGAGCCACTATTTTATGGAAATCGATCAATGAGAGGATTTAACATACAGTTAAAGTCACCTGCAGCAATCATACAATCCGAACTCAAATCATGAAAGTCTGCAAATGCCTTAATAAGAAAATCAGAAGGGTGCCCTGGAGGATAATATATATTAAGCAAAGAAATAGACTTGCCATATAAGGTGCCATTTATAATAACAAAACGGCCTCTGTCATCTTCTGTCAGTTTAACAACATTCAGAGGAATGTCTTTTCTAATCAGCACTGCTACCCTCTACTCTTAGATGAAAAGATGAGGAATATACTTGATTATATCCCCTGTTTTAACTTTAGATGTTCCTGTTTATCTAAATGTGTTTCTTGTAATAGAGCTATACCAATCTTCTCTTTTCTAATATAAGACAGGACCTTCTTCCTCTTTATAGGATTATGAATTCCCTTAATATTCCAAGTACAAATACGTAGTGTGTTATCCATTATCATAAACCTCAATCCAGAAGCAACTGTACCTGAACATCTTTAAGTAATATACACAGTGACCTAAAACAGAAATATGCCGAGCTAAACAGGAATCGAAAACATTTATCAAAACTATAATACAAATCCAAAACAAATAACAAAAATAGAAAGCAGAAACCACCCTTACATCCATCTCACAAGGGCCTCCAACCAGACCTTGTTGTGAAGAGAGATACAAACTTCTCAAAACACTATCTTCACGAAAGTCAGCGCACTATAAATCAGTCACCTGCAGAACTGCGCAGTCAGTCTCTTCTAAATGCAGTAATAAGACAGAACAAACATAACTCAAAGTCCAAACCATGACCACCGAAAGGTTACACCGCATCAAAGCCGGCACTTATCGAGAATCAAGAAAAGCAGTCACCTCCTCCGGAGAAGCGAACTTTTTGCGCGCATGGCCGACTTTGACGCTAAGTGTGGCAGGGTAGAGCAGCGTAGTCCATCTGTAGCTCCCGAAGACGAATTTTGACCTCGTTGAACGCTCTTCTCTTCTGCACCACAGCCGCTGAATAATCGTTAAAAAGGAAATTCTCGGGGTAACTGCGTCCTGCGAAGATGCTTGCTTACTGTTGAGTGTGAAGCGCTTACTGGCGGCTGCCATCACTCTTTGTTTGTCTTGGAAATTATGAAACCGAACAATGAATCGCTTTGAGAACCGCGAGATCTTAGCATCAATCACTGCAACTATGTCATCCGCCATGCTCTTCATAGCTTGTATAAGGTTAGGGTCGGTAGCAAGATTGTTAGTAGGGACGTCAGCAGTCAGTTTCTCGGCCTGTTCATCGTGGATTAACGGTCTGTAGCTGATGTGTTATCCGTGGCCATGGCGGCCGATCTATGCGTGCTTCTCGGCGCTGCTTTTCGCACTCCTCTATGAAATACCCGACAATTTGTTAAAATAATTGTTCAGGCTCATTCTATAAAGGTAAAGTTTGTCACCGAGCTACTCTTCTGTCTAGATGAAAATTAAATTTTTATAGATAACCGAGACTAATCACGCAGCTTGCAAAACGTGTTCACTCTATGGCGCCATCTTGCATCCCCATAAATTAATTTTTATTCATTTGTTCTATACCAGGCCAAACTAGCTTTAAACAAAAAATATGTTTAGCCATTTGGTATACAAGCACCACTGCATTTTGAGCATGAGCAGTTGTTTTTGATTTATATTAGATTGTATAATTTCAACAGCATGGTCTGACTTTACAGCTTTGTGAAATTATGCTACAATAGACACCTGCACAAAACATAGCAGACGGACTGAATGAAAATGCTAATTCACTCTCTGACAGTAGGTGGCGCTTGTGGAACAGCAGCGATATAAGCGTTTCCTTGGTTACCGCTGTACACAAAGCAGCGGTTCCCTTTTAAGTTACATTCATATAAAATCCAATTCAATATTTATATTTTTCTTCCTATATTTCACAAACAGTGAGCTTGGCCTGGTACAGTATTAGCTCTGCTGGCGCGTCTGTGTTCTTCTCTTTGCATCCGTATTCAGCATGTGGCGTGTTAACGTCATGTTTACAGACTTCGTAATATTTTCAAATGACAGGTTGGGAAATGATTGCAAAGCAGTTTGTTTGCAAGTCCAGAATAGATACTGACCAAAATAAAACTAATAATCGTTGGATTTATAGCCAATGGACCATGTATAACTGTTTTTATTATTGTTCAAATCATCCCCGGGCCAGATTGGACACCTTTGTTTGACACCCCTGTCCTACATTAAATAGGAAATCGCATACCCTAATTTAAATGTACTATGACTATTGTACTATTGCATCTGGATGTAGATATTAACTGTAATTAATTCCTGTAATTATGTCAACAATTACACTGTTGACCTTCCCTTTCCCACATACTATGAAACCTGTTCATAACCATACCTGTATCTCACCTCAATAGCAAAATAAGTACATTCTACCTAACAATTTTTTCCCCTTAATACATAGTAGTAATGGACACCAAATATAAAGTGCGACCAAAATTCCCATGTCTAGATGTTGCACATTCAGCTGTGGTCAAACGTGTTAGAGTGACATGTCAGTAAATGATAAGAGGAAGTGTGCTGAAGAAATGTCAAGATGTCAAGAAATGTTGCTTCATAAACAACAAAATTCCCAGTGTAAAATGAACTCACTGTTCAGTCCATACAATGTAAAAATAAAAATATATATATATATATATATATATATATATATACTGATATACTGAAGCAGTGTATCAGTTAATGATATGATTATGTGATTGCACATTAGAGATGAACACCTGCTGTTAACAAACAGAATCAATGAAGATAAGAGAAACAACAAAAAGAGAGAAGACGCATAGAAACACAACTACAGCTGTTGCTGTTTTTAACTCACGACTGTTTTCTGAAACCGTATTGTTGCAAATTTGTTGTTCAACCACGTTGGTTAATGATGTCACGCAGGTGGTGGAGTAATAAGTTCTTTTAATAAATCCTTATCTCATTGGAGGCAGCCTGAACAAGAGTTCTGGGATCACAAAGGGCAAATTCGAAACGGAAGGGAACATCCCTATGCCCTACTCCCTTGAAGGGCAGAGCCCTCCTTGGAGGAGCAGGGCACTTGCGTGCCATTATGTAGCCGTTTGGAATGCACTTGGAGAAGGGAGCGGCGTAATTTCTTCATTATCTTCACCTGGGATGTTCCCATGACAACTCAGCACGGTGTCCATCAGCTGATTAGCTGTTCTTACGATAGAAATTTCTTATTATTGCTGTTAACATAACTGTTGCAAATAGGGGCGGGGCGTTTTGGACAAAAAGTCACTTGCGACAAGTCTCGAATTCGGCCACTGGAGGCTCCTTGAGGGCACACAGACTCAAGAGAGAGTGGAGGTAGAAGGGTGCGGAGCCTGTGGCCATGTAGGCAAGCACCAATGTCTTGAACTTGATGCAAGCCGCAACCGGAAGCTCTTGGGTTCATTGAAGACCACTCAAACTGCTTCTGGATCATTTGTATAGGGTTTGATTGCACATTGGAAGTCCTGTCAGAAGAGCATTGCAGTAGTCCAGCCTAGAAATGACAAGGGCCTGGATGAGAAGTTGTGTTGAGTTGTGATCATCATTGAGATCTTCCTGATGTTGTACGGAACAAACCTGCTTCAAAACCTGCATACTCAAAGATTCCTGGACAGACTTGATGGGATTATTGTTTATGGAACTAGCTGGATGGTAAATTTGTTCTGTACTGACAGGGTGGATGGGAAGACGAGAAGCCCTGTCTTTGCTAGGTTGAGTTGTAGTTGATGTTCTTTCACCCACCAAGCAGTCTGAGATCTGTGCTGCTACCGTTGGATCATTGGGTTAAAATGAAAAGTATAGCTGTGTGTCCTCAGCACAGCAGTGGTAGGAAGAAACCATGTGCCTGTATAATAGGTCCCAGCCATATATGCTGTGTATATGGAAAAGAGACTAGGTTCAAGAACTGATCCCTGCGGTACCTCTGTGACCAGATGATGTGTTTGGATACCTCCCCAGATATCCTTGAATGATCTACCTGTGAGGTAAGGTTCATCCAGCAAAGTTCCAATGATGCCCATTGATGAGAGGGTGGACAGAAGGATCTGTGGATTAACAGTGTCGAAAGCTGCAGATAACCTTATTGGTTATCATCCAGCTGGTTGTTCTGTGAAAGGAAAGATGATACCTGATTGAAAACAAACAGTTCAAGTGTTTTCACTATGAATGGGAGGCACTACGAAAAGGCACGTTTCCGGACTGTAAATGTCCGTGCGCAAACCCGATACCCCCATGTGCTCTGGCGTGCCTGGTTTCTTGACACAGCCAGAAATGGATGACTTTGTGTGCAGACGTTTCTCAGTCCATTTGTTGTCATCTCAAGATTATTAATTACGCGTGATGTGAATGAAGCAATATGCTGTGTTCACGCCACCTCGTATTTACCGGAATCTTGAGATGACAAAACGTGACGTTGTATTTGGAGCTGTTCACATCCTCGGACTGGGAATTATGCGTTTCTATGGCACCACTACAGCGGTCAGGTGGTACAGCGGCCAAGTGGTACATGTGGGAGCTCTCAGAAAACTCCCAGCTTACAAGCTGTAATTATGAGCTCTCACGAGGACATGAGCGCTTTACGAGCTAGAATCTCACAGTTACAGTAATTACGATATGGCGTGCCCAAGAGAAGAGCTGCAGTGAGGCAGTGGGGAGGAGAAATAACAGACTTTGAGAGTCAAGACAGTAAACGATTCCAAAAAGATTTGATTCAGAGGCGTCAGGAAGTTCCGGAACTTTCGAGGTGGGACTAAACATGCTGATTGGTTGACTCCACGCAGCATTTTATTTCAACCACCATTTTTAAAAGTCTGTAGCGGTGCGTGTAGCGGTGCGTGTAGGAAGAGTTGTTTGCTATTTGCTAAAAAATACGACCAATGGGGTTTTTGCACAAAACGACATGAGGGTGAGTAATTAATGACTTAATTTTCAATTTTGGGTGAACTAACCCTTTAAAAGCATCCTAAATGTTACATGTTACATGCACCATATTGTAGTAAATAACCTTTCTTGGTATTGCTTTTAAGTAGCCCGAGCCTGCCAAGGGCTAATCGCAACAGCAGATACGTTACTAGTTAGTTTTAAGGAAAATAATTTTCAAATAAAATGAAAATTTCGGATGACCTGTATCCGAAAATCTCAGTATAACTTAAAGTGTATGGACGTGTACAGGATTCACTGGGAAATTTTCGCACACGGCCGTACACTTTAAGTTTCACTGAAATTTCCAATGTCCAATTTAGCCCCAAAATGAATCTTTTCATGCAGTGAGGAGAGAGAAAAGTCTGTAACTTTCAACAAGCGCAGTCTTTAATATAGGTTAAGCTGTGGGGTTACCCAAGCCTGCTTGAATTCAGTGGGAAAAATGCCTGGAGCATTGTTGGAGAGATGTGTTGGTGTGTACAGTGCTCGAAGTGGGCTGGTACCCACCGACACACAATACCGGCACTTCTATATTTGAATCTTTAGAGTACCTTCACTTTTTCTTGTGTACCACCACTTCTCACAAGTTGCCGGTACTTTGGCATAGTCAAAGCATCAGGGTGATTAGTAATGACATCAAATTACCCAGGGCCAGGGGGTCACTATGTGAATTACCTCTCATCTCGACAAAACATGTGAATACAAGCAAAGTTCGTCCAACCCTATTGGAAGTACTCATTTATGATGGTAATTTGAGAAACCCGAATGAATGACATTCAGTGATTATAATGATATGACAACTGAGATGAGTGACAGCTTTTTATTGATTATTAAGAGAGAGTTCTTTGTGCTCTTTTCAAGGTTATATGTAATCCATTGAATAAAAGTTTTGTTTGCTGCTAAGAGAACCGACTGCCAATTACACACTGCAGTTTCAGAAGTGACATTTACATATAAATGCAGGATTCACTCTCGAAATTGCAGTAATTGACATAGCTTAATGCTTTACTAATTTGACACACATTTTTGTCCTATGTAAATGCAAAAATATATATGTATCTAAATATTTTTGAAATTCCAGTTATTTGTAAAAGTAATGACTTGCACTTAACTAGAGAATCCTCACTAATTTCAGAAGCAGATTCTGGAATCTGACCTGCCATAGTAGCAGCACGTTACTGGTTCCTTTCATAATTAAATTTATGTAGTTCCAGAATGACCTCTATTTTTGTTTTTCATTCATTTCACATGCTAGCTGGTGCACAAGAGAGTGTGTGATGACAGTAGTGTGGGAGAAATAGCTTGTAGAAGTTGTGAGGGGATGGGGTCAAGGGGGCAGGTGGTAGGATGACTGGAGAGGAAGAAGCTTAGAGTCTTCTGTGAGAAAAGAGGAGCTTTTTAGCTGTGGGTGTGGTTGGTTTGAGTTCCTGCATGTGAGATGCTGAGAAGTGACTGCTGATGGTTGTAGTTTTGTATGTGAAGTAGTTAGCAAAATAATTAGCTGTTAAAGATGAGGTGGAGGTGGCAAAGGGAGCAGAGGAGTGAACTAGATATTTTGAAGAGTTTGCGTGTGTCTGTTTTGGCAATGTGAACCTTGAAAAACATGAAAGCAAAGACTGATACATACTGAGGTCACCACTGATTTCCACCATTTTCATTGCTGCCCTGAGTTTGGTCCAGTGTTCCTGGAGAACACTAAATAACCAGGGGTTAGAGGAGTAGCACACGCTGACCAGATTTTATTCTAGACAGGATGTTAGAGTACAGAATAAAGTATATGTGGTGCTATTAACATCTGAGGGAGTGAGGAAAGTGAGCAATACATACAAGAGGAAAAGCTGTAGGGAGAAAGGGAGCATAGATTCACCTGAATGAGACTGGCAGGTGGTTTAGTGGAATGAAAGAAGGACGTTGTAAGTTAAAAGTGATAAGAAAGTGATCAGAAATGTCCAGAGGTTTAAACAAAATGTTTTCTCTGATACAGTTGCATGTATAGATGAAGTCAAAATTCTGTGTGGTATGTAAGACTCTTGCTGAATGTGCAGGCGTTATTTAAATTTGTTAGAGCTGCACGATTCTAGATCAAATGAGAATCACGTTTTTTTCTTTTCTAAACATGGATACTAACTGACATGACGAGTGCTAACTCAAACATACTCTAGCAAACAGCAGATGAGAAGCTACTCTAAACAACAGGTGGCTAAGAGGCGGCCATTTTGTGGCCTGCACAATATATCGTTCTAGCCAACCTATCAAACTTTGCCCAAGAGTTTGCCCAAAAACCCCTCTTACTTTTTCCGATTACATACTCAGGAAAAACTATACAGGAACACAAGGTCAACATATTTAGAAACATAAATATAGACCCAGCTCACTTTCCTCGGCTCGAAGACCAAAGACTCCTCTTTCCCTTTTCTTTAACAAGGAAGGATGGAATCTAGGGTTCTTTAAAACCTCTTCCACTATCAAGCCAGAAGGCGGGCCTTTAGAAAAATATTATCAAAGGCCCAGCCGTCAGCCTGACTGTTAAAGAAGCGCCTGAGTATGTTAAATGAAACCAAAACCCAGGAGGCGGAGGAAGAAGGGGCGAGGGCAGATGTAAAGTCGCCCTCGCAACAAGAGGGAATCGATCACCCGGCGCTACTGCCGTATGTGATCGATCACCTCCCTTAAAATCTGCTTCTTGCTCCGAAAAGGAGGAGGCGCCCGAGCGGCCATACTGGACCTCTGGCCGTGTCTCTGAGCCTCAGCTCGAGACAGACTAGCCACCTGACTAACTACATGCTCAGAAAAACTATACAGGAGCAACAGGGTTGTCATATTTTAAAACATAAAATATAGACCCAGCTTACCTTCCTGCGGCTCGAAGACCGAAGATTCCTCATACTCCTTTTTCTCTACATGAAAAGGATGGAATCTAGGGTTCTTTTAAGCCTAAAAGATCCTCTCATTATCAAACCGGAAAAGCGGACCGTCAGAAAAATAATCACTATGGACCCAGCCATCAGTCTGACCATAAGAAGCATCTGAGCATGATATAGGTTTATAAAATATATATACATGTATACATAAATATATATATATACACACACACACACACACACATATATATAAGAAGAAGAGGAGAAGGTAGATATTAATGTTTACAATCGATCATCCATCTCAATCTCGCTTCTTCCCCTCCCGCCTGTCTGGGCCCAGATACAAATCTGAATGGCTATAGCCTAAATTTTTTCATTTGTTAAGGACTTTTGTTGCCTGGCCATCACCAGCTCCCTTGACAGCAAGACCCTGAATACCTTGTTCTGGATCAGGGCTACCTTTGTTGAAATGTTTTATCAATCATATAAGAAAACCATTGTAGAAATAGTTTGAATAATATAACAGCCAGATGTGTTTTGAAGGCCTCATGGCCTATTACATGACTGCAAGAACTGTCACAAGGTCCGGAGCATTGGAGTCATGTGACCCATTGAGTATTCTGCCAAGTTAGGGTATTTTCAGGACACCACAGGTGGCTGTGAATGATGTCATGGTGAGGCTTCCCTCCTCTAGGAAGGAGCCAGTTGTCCTTAGAAAATGTTACATCTTGCCTATGATAAAGGGTTGACATACTTGACTTACTTATAAACATACTTAAGATGACTTTGTTCCAGTAAAAGAAAAGATGTGTTTTATATGAGACAACTTAAGTCTTTTGTTTATTGTCACATAAAAAGTTTTTCTTACATGAATATGTAGTGGATGTGTTTAAACCACTGACACCAGGCTCTTCGGCAAACCAAGAGGACAGGAAATACACAAACACATCCAAATACACAAACACATCCACCCTCAGATCAGTGGTTTCTCAGCTCACTCCCTCTGGTCACAGGCCGTTCTGAGTAAGGATTCTCAAATAAAGTGTAGTTCTAGGAACACAGTTATAGGAACTAGCCACCAAGGTAGTTCCCAAAGAACTAATTTTTCCCGGGCCATTTTACTTGTTGAATTCACACCGGCAGTAGGAACAGTAGGGTTAGTTCAAATAAAAATAAGAGCCGCAAAGCTCTCCAGACATCTAATGACAGTTTCCCTCCAGTCCAGTCCTGTGGTGTCTAGGAGGTCGATGGGGTGCTTGAAGGTGTTGTGGAGAAAAATAATCTCTTCCTTACAAATGAAGCTCAAGAAGCAGAGTTTCAGAAGTCAAAATAAGACTTTATTGTACAAAGCAACAAAGCCAAAAATTCTCCGTTCGCTTGGCACTCTTCTCGAGAGAAGAGGTGTCTGCATCTGTGCCTGGTGATTCTGGCCCCGTTGTGCTGAGGCAAAACGGCGGCCACAATCATGGGGTTTGCGGGTGAGCTCGTTGGGAAGTTTGAGAGAGTTGAATTCTCTCTCAGCCCCCCGGGGCTGACGAGGATGAGTTGTTGGATGACGATGACGTCCGTATTTGACGTCATCGCATCCGGCAGCGAGCGCTCTTCTGGCTGCTGTATATGCGGAGCTGCTGGTGTTTGTGGGACGCGCTTCTGGCAGGCTGCGGCTGCCATGGCGCGTTAAGAAAGGAGCCACACACAGACGGCTCGACGAGCGGTTCCTTTCTGTCCATAGCTCTGCAGCTCCGTAAGCTTTCCATTCCTTCCTGATCTCCATGTTTGAGATCAGGAGGGCATGGAAAAACTCTAACCCGTTCAGATTTGTATCTGGGCCCAGACAGGCGGGAGGGGAAGAAGCGAGATTGAGATGGATGATCGATTGTAAACATTAATATCTACCTTCTCCTCTTCTTCTTATATATATGTGTGTGTGTGTGTGTGTATATATATATATTTATGTATACATGTATATATATTTTATAAACCTATATCATGCTCAGATGCTTCTTATGGTCAGACTGATGGCTGGGCCCATAGTGATTATTTTTCTGACAGCCCGCTTTTCGGTTTGATAATGAGAGGATCTTTTAGGCTTAAAAGAACCCTAGATTCCATCCTTTCATGTAGAGAAAAGGAGAATGAGGAATCTTCGGTCTTCGAGCCGCAGGAAGGTAAGCTGGGTCTATATTTTATGTTTTAAAATATGACAACCTTGTTTTTCCTGTATAGTTTTTCTGAGCATGTAGACAGCCAGGAGGCTGGTCCGTCTCGAGCTGAGGCTCAGAGACAGGGCCAGAGGTCCAGTATGGCCGCTCGGGCGCCTCCTCCTTCGGAGCAAGAAGCAGATTTTAAGGAGGTGATCGATCACATACGGCAGTAGCGTCGGTGATCGATTCCTCTCGTTGCAGGGCGACTTTACATCTGCCCTCGCCCTTCTTCCTCCGCCTCCTGGGTTTTGGATTCATTTAACATACTCAGGCGCTTCTTTAACAGTCAGGCTGACGGTTGGGCCTTTGATAATATTTTTCTAAAGGCCCGCCTTCTGGCTTGATAGTGGAAGAGGTTTTAAAGAACCCTAGATTCCATCCTTCCTTGTTAAAGAAAAGGGAAAGAGGAGTCTTTGGTCTTGAGCCGCAGGAAAGTGAGCTGGGTCTATATTTATGTTTCTAAATATGTTGACCTTGTGTTCCTGTATAGTTTTTCCTGAGTATGTAATCGGAAAAGTAAGAGGGGTTTTTGGGCAAACTCTTGGGCAAAGTTTGATAGGTTGGCTAGAACGATATATTGTGCAGGCCACAAAATGGCCGCCTCTTAGCCACCTGTTGTTTAGAGTAGCTTCTCATCTGCTGTTTGCTAGAGTATGTTTGAGTTAGCACTCGTCATGTCAGTTAGTATCCATGTTTAGAAAAGAAAAAAACGTGATTCTCATTTGATCTAGAATCGTGCAGCTCTAACAAATTTAAATAACGCCTGCACATTCAGCAAGAGTCTTACATACCACACAGAATTTTGACTTCATCTATACATGCAACTGTATCAGAGAAAACATTTTGTTTAAACCTCTGGACATTTCTGATCACTTTCTTATCACTTTTAACTTACAACGTCCTTCTTTCATTCCACTAAACCACCTGCCAGTCTCATTCAGGTGAATCTATGCTCCCTTTCTCCCTACAGCTTTTCCTCTTGTATGTATTGCTCACTTTCCTCACTCCCTCAGATGTTAATAGCACCACATATACTTTATTCTCTACTCTAACATCCTGTCTAGAATAAAATCTGGTCAGCGTGTGCTACTCCCTCTAACCCCTGGTTATTCAGTGTTCTCCAGGAACACTGGACCAAACTCAGGGCAGCAATGAAAATGGTGGAAATCAGTGGTGACCTCAGTATGTATCAGTCTTTGCTTTCATGTTTTTCAAGGTTCACATTGCCAAAACTTCTGACACACGCAAACTCTTCAAAATATCTAGTTCACTCCTCTGCTCCCTTTGCCACCTCCACCTCATCTTTAACAGCTAATTATTTTGCTAACTACTTCACATACAAAACTACAACCATCAGCAGTCACTTCTCAGCATCTCACATGCAGGAACTCAAACCAACCACACCCACAGCTAAAAAGCTCCTCTTTTCTCACAGAAGACTCTAAGTTTCTTCCTCTCCAGTCATCCTACCACCTGCCCCCTTGACCCCATCCCCTCACAACTTCTACAAGCTATTTCTCCCACACTACTGTCATCACACACTCTCTTGTGCACCGGCTAGCATGTGAAATTAATGAAAAACAAAAAATAGAGGTCATTCTGGAACTACATAAATTTAATTATGAAAGGAACCAGTAACGTGCTGCTACTGCAGCAGGCCAGATTCCAGAATCTGCTTCTGAAATTAGTGAGGATTCTCTAGTTAAGTGCAAGTCATTACTTTTACAAATAACTGGAATTTCAAAAATATTTAGATACGTATATATTTTTTTTTGCATTTACATAGGACAAAAATGTGTTTCAAATTAGTAAAGCATTAAGCTATGTCAATTACTGCAATTTCGAGAGTGAATCCTGCATTTATATGTAAATGTCACTTCTGAAACTGCAGTGTGTAATTGGCAGTCGGTTCTCTTAGCAGCAAACAAAACTTTTATTCAATGGATTACATATAACCTTGAAAAGAGCACAAAGAACTCTCTCTTAATAATCAATAAAAAGCTGTCACTCATCTCAGTTGTCATATCATTATAATCACTGAATGTCATTCATTCGGGTTTCTCAAATTACCATCATAAATGAGTACTTCCAATAGGGTTGGACGAACTTTGCTTGTATTCACATGTTTTGTCGAGATGAGAGGTAATTCACATAGTGACCCCCTGGCCCTGGGTAATTTGATGTCATTACTAATCACCCTGATGCTTTGACTATGCCAAAGTACCGGCAACTTGTGAGAAGTGGTGGTACACAAGAAAAAGTGAAGGTACTCTAAAGATTAAAATATAGAAGTGCCGGTATTGTGTGTCGGTGGGTACCAGCCCACTTCGAGCACTGTACACACCAACACATCTCTCCAACAATGCTCCAGGCATTTTTCCCACTGAATTCAAGCAGGCTTGGGTAACCCCACAGCTTAATCTATATTAAAGACTGCGCTTGTTGAAAGTTACAGACTTGTCTCTCTCCTCACTGCATGAAAAGATTCATTTTGGGGCTAAATTGGACATTGGAAATTTCAGTGAAACTTAAAGTGTACGGACGTGTGCGAAAATTTCCCAGTGAATCCTGTACACGTCCATACACTTGAGATGCACAGAGATTTTCGGATACAGGTCATCCGAAATTTTCATTTTATTTGAAAATTATTTTCCTTAAAACTAACTAGTAACGTATCTGCTGTTGCGATTAGCCCTTGGCAGGCTCGGGCTACTTAAAAAGCAATACCAAGAAAGGTTATTTACTACAATATGGTGCATGTAACATGTAACATTTAGGATGCTTTTAAAGGGTTAGTTCACCCAAAATTGAAAATTAAGTCATTAATTACTCACCCTCATGTCGCTTTTGTGCGCAAAAACCCCATTGGTCGTATTTTTTTAGCAAATAGCAAACAACTCTTCCTACACGCACCGCTACACGCACCGCTACAGACTTTTAAAAATGGTGGTTGAAATAAAATGCTGCGTGGAGTCAACCAATCAGCATGTTTAGTCCCACCTCGAAAGTTCGGAACTTCCTGACGCCTCTGAATCAAATCTTTTTGGAATCGTTTACTGTCTTGACTCTCAAAGTCTGTTATTTCTCCTCCCCACTGCCTCACTGCAGCTCTTCTCTTGGGCACGCCATATCGTGAATTACTGTAACTGTGAGATTCTAGCTCGTAAAGCGCTCATGTCCTCGTAGAGCTCATAATTACAGCTTGTAAGCTGGGAGTTTTCTGAGAGCTCCCACATGTACCACTTGGCCGCTGTACCACCTGACCGCTGTAGTGGTGCCATAGAAACGCATAATTCCCAGTCCGAGGATGTGAACAGCTCCAAATACAACGTCGCGTTTTGTCATCTCAAGATTCCGGTAAATGCGGTGGCGTGAACACAGCATATTGCTTCATTCACATCACGCGTAATTAATAATCTTGAGATGACAACAAATGGACTGAGAAACGTCTGCACACAAAGTCATCCATTTCTGGCTGTGTCAAGAAACCAGGCACGCCAGAGCACATGGGAGTGCGGGTTTGCGCGGACATTTACAGTCCGAAACGTGCCTTTTCGTGTAGTGCCTCCCATTCATAGTGAAAACACTTGAACTGTTTGTTTTCAATCAGGTATCATCTTTCCTTTCACAGAACAACCAGCTGGATGATAACCAATAAGGTTATCTGCAGCTTTCGACACTGTTAATCCACAGATCCTTCTGTCCACCCTCTCATCAATGGGCATCATTGGAACTTTGCTGGATGAACCTTACCTCACAGGTAGATCATTCAAGGATATCTGGGGAGGTATCCAAACACATCATCTGGTCACAGAGGTACCGCGAGGATCAGTTCTTGAACCTAGTCTCTTTTCCATATACACAGCATATATGGCTGGGACCTATTATACAGGCACATGGTTTCTTCCTACCACTGCTGTGCTGAGGACACACAGCTATACTTTTCATTTTAACCCAATGATCCAACGGTAGCAGCACAGATCTCAGACTGCTTGGTGGGTGAAAGAACATCAACTACAACTCAACCTAGCAAAGACAGGGCTTCTCGTCTTCCCATCCACCCTGTCAGTACAGAACAAATTTACCATCCAGCTAGTTCCATAAACAATAATCCCATCAAGTCTGTCCAGGAATCTTTGAGTATGCAGGTTTTGAAGCAGGTTTGTTCCAGACAACATCAGGAAGATCTCAATGATGATCACAACTCAACACAACTTCTCATCCAGGCCCTTGTCATTTCTAGGCTGGACTACTGCAATGCTCTTCTGACAGGACTTCCAATGTGCAATCAAACCCTATACAAATGATCCAGAAGCAGTTTGAGTGGTCTTCAATGAACCCAAGAGCTTCCGGTTGCGGCTTGCATCAAGTTCAAGACATTGGTGCTTGCCTACATGGCCACAGGCTCCGCACCCTTCTACCTCCACTCTCTCTTGAGTCTGTGTGCCCTCAAGGAGCCTCCAGTGGCCGAATTCGAGACTTGTCGCAAGTGACTTTTGTCCAAAACGCCCCGCCCCTATTTGCAACAGTTATGTTAACAGCAATAATAAGAAATTTCTATCGTAAGAACAGCTAATCAGCTGATGGACACCGTGCTGAGTTGTCATGGGAACATCCCAGGTGAAGATAATGAAGAAATTACGTCGCTCCCTTCTCCAAGTGCATTCCAAACGGCTACATAATGGCACGCAAGTGCCCTGCTCCCTCAAGGAGGGCTCTGCCCTTCGAAGGGAGTAGGGCATAGGGATGTTCCCTTCCGTTTCGAATTTGCCCTTTGTGATCCCAGAACTCTTGTTCAGGCTGCCTCCAATGAGATAAGGATTTATTAAAAGAACTTATTACTCCACCACCTGCGTGACATCATTAACCAACGTGGTTGAACAACAAATTTGCAACAATACGGTTTCAGAAAACAGTCGTGAGTTAAAAACAGCAACAGCTGTAGTTGTGTTTCTATGCGTCTTCTCTCTTTTGTTGTTTCTCTTATCTTCATTGATTCTGTTTGTTAACAGCAGGTGTTCATCTCTAATGTGCAATCACATAATCATATCATTAACTGATACACTGCTTCAGTATATCAGTATATATATATATATATATATATATATATTTTTTTTTTTTACATTGTATGGACTGAACAGTGAGTTCATTTTACACTGGGAATTTTGTTGTTTATGAAGCAACATTTCTTGACATCTTGACATTTCTTCAGCACACTTCCTCTTATCATTTACTGACATGTCACTCTAACACGTTTGACCACAGCTGAATGTGCAACATCTAGACATGGGAATTTTGGTCGCACTTTATATTTGGTGTCCATTACTACTATGTATTAAGGGAAAAAATTGTTAGGTAGAATGTACTTATTTTGCTATTGAGGTGAGATACAGGTATGGTTATGAACAGGTTTCATAGTATGTGGGAAAGGGAAGGTCAACAGTGTAATTGTTGACATAATTACAGGAATTAATTACAGTTAATATCTACATCCAGATGCAATAGTACAATAGTCATAGTACATTTAAATTAGGGTATGCGATTTCCTATTTAATGTAGGACAGGGGTGTCAAACAAAGGTGTCCAATCTGGCCGGGGATGATTTGAACAATAATAAAAACAGTTATACATGGTCCATTGGCTATAAATCCGAACGATTATTAGTTTTATTTTGGTCAGTATCTATTCTGGACTTGCAAACAAACTGCTTTGCAATCATTTCCCAACCTGTCATTTGAAAATATTACGAAGTCTGTAAACATGACGTTAACACGCCACATGCTTGAATACGGATGCAAAGAGAAGAACACAGACGCGCCAGCAGAGCTAATACTGTACCAGGCCAAGCTCACTGTTTGTGAAATATAGGAAGAAAAATATAAATATTGAATTGGATTTTATATGAATGTAACTTAAAGGAACCGCTGCTTTGTGTACAGCGGTAACCAAGGAACGCTTATATCGCTGCTGTTCCACAAGCGCCACCTACTGTCAGAGAGTGAATTAGCATTTTCATTCAGTCCGTCTGCTATGTTTTGTGCAGGTGTCTATTGTAGCATAATTTCACAAAGCTGTAAAGTCAGACCATGCTGTTGAAATTATACAATCTAATATAAATCAAAAACAACTGCTCATGCTCAAAATGCAGTGGTGCTTGTATACCAAATGGCTAAACATATTTTTTGTTTAAAGCTAGTTTGGCCTGGTATAGAACAAATGAATAAAAATTAATTTCTTGAGGATGCAAGATGGCGCCATAGAGTGAACACGTTTTGCAAGCTGCGTGATTAGTCTCGGTTATCTATAAAAATTTAATTTTCATCTAGACAGAAGAGTAGCTCGGTGACAAACTTTACCTTTATAGAATGAGCCTGAACAATTATTTTAACAAATTGTCGGGTATTTCATAGAGGAGTGCGAAAAAGCAGCGCCCGAGAAGCACGCATAGATCGGCCGCCATGGCCACGGATAACACATCAGCTACAGACCGGTTAATCCACGATGAACAGGCCGAGAAACTGACTGCTGACGTCCCTACTAACAATCTTGCTACCGACCCTAACCTTATACAAGCTATGAAGAGCATGGCGGATGACATAGTTGCAGTGATTGATGCTAAGATCTCGACGGTTCTCAAAGCGATTCATTGTTCGGTTTCATAATTTCCAAGACAAACAAAGAGTGATGGCAGCCGCCAGTAAGCGCTTCACACTCAACAGTAAGCAAGCATCTTCGCAGGACGCAGTTACCCGAGAATTTCCTTTTTTAACGATTATTCAGCGGCTGTGGTGCAGAAGAGAAGAGCGTTCAACGAGGTCAAAATTCGTCTTCGAGCTACAGATGGACTACTGCGCTGCTCTACCCTGCCACACTTAGCGTCAAGTCGGCCATGCGGCGCAAAGTTCGCTTCTCCGGAGGAGGTGACTGCTTTTCTTGATTCTCGATAAGTGCCGGCTTTGATGCGGTGTAACCTTCGGTGGTCATGGTTTGGACTTTGAGTTATGTTTGTTCTGTCTTATTACTGCATTTAGAAGAGACTGACTGCGCAGTTCTGCAGGTGACTGATTTATAGTGCGCTGACTTTCGGTGAAGATAGTGTTTTGAGAAGTTTGTATCTCTCTTCACAACAAGGTCTGGTTGGAGGCCCTTGTGAGATGGATGTAAGGGTGGTTTCCCCTGCTTTCTATTTTTTGTTATTTGTTTTGGATTTGTATTATAGTTTTGATAAATGTTTTCGATTCCTGTTTAGCTCGGCATATTTCTGTTTTAGGTCACTGTGTATATTACTTAAAGATGTTCAGGTACAGTTGCTTCTGGATTGAGGTTTATGATAATGGATAACACACTACGTATTTGTACTTGGAATATTAAGGAATTCATAATCCTATAAAGAGGAAGAAGGTCCTGTCTTATATTAGAAAAGAGAAGATTGGTATAGCTCTATTACAAGAAACACATTTAGATAAACAGGAACATCTAAAGTTAAAACAGGGGATATAATCAAGTATATTCCTCATCTTTTTCATCTAAGAGTAGAGGGTAGCAGTGCTGATTAGAAAAGACATTCCTCTGAATGTTGTTAAACTGACAGAAGATGACAGAGGCCGTTTTGTTATTATAAATGGCACCTTATATGGCAAGTCTATTTCTTTGCTTAATATATATTATCCTCCAGGGCACCCTTCTGATTTTCTTATTAAGGCATTTGCAGACTTTCATGATTTGAGTTCGATTGTATGATTGCTGCAGGTGACTTTAACTGTATGTTAAATCCTCTCATTGATCGATTTCCCCATAAAATAGTGGCTCCATCTAAGCTAGCTAAACAAATTAATTTTTTTGTGAAGACCTAGAATTTATAGATGTTTGGAGGGCTCTACACCCATCTGGTAAAGAATACAGTTTTTCTCCCCACCACATCAATGTTATACAAGGATTGATTATTTTTATGTCTAAAAGTTCAGTGCATTTAGCTGCCTCATGTTATATTAACAGTATTGTAATCTCAGACCATGCTATGGTTGTTAAACAGAGATAATTTTCGGCAATGGAGGTTAAACACTAATATACTCAAAGATCAGTTATTTAAACCTTTTTCTCTAGGGAATTTACATCTTTCTACAATATTAATGCTCAAACCACACAAGACTCTTCTCTTCTCTGGGAGACTAGTAAAGCTTATATTAGGGGATTAATTTTGTCTTTTTCTGTTTCTAAGAAATGGAAAAGAAAGAAACCCAAAGATTATTAGAGGAGGCCTTGAAGAATAAAGAGGAAAAATATATTAAGACTGCAGACACGGTGTTACTTAAAGAAATATCAGCGCTGAGGTGCTCTATAGATTCACTGCTTACCCAGGATGCAGAATACAAATTGAAATTTGTGAAACAGAAATTCTATGAGCACGGAGATAAACCAGGTAAATTTTTGGCATACATTACTAAAAGAAAAGTGATTCACGTTCAATCATATCAATACTAGACACAAATGATAAGCTACATTATGATCGTATGTCAATTAATAACACATTTAGAGATTACTATATGAACTTATACAATACTGAAGTGTCCAGTAGTAATACTGCTCTATTAGAAGCTTTTTTCCAAAATTAGTTTACCAACTATTTCAGACGAGCAGAAAGCAAAATTAAGCGCTCCTATCTCTAAGGAAGAGTTAATGGAGGCAATTTCAAGGATGCAGAACGGAAAAGTGCCAGGTACAGATGGCATAGGTTGTGAATTTTATAAGGAATGGCACACTTTGCTACTGGAACCCATGCTCAATATGTTTAACCATTCATTTAACATTGGGCAACTCCCTGAATCGCTGAGAGAAGCTAATATTTCTCTTATACTGAAAAAGGTAAATCTCCTGAAGCCTGTTCTTCACATAGACCCATATCTCTATTAAATTCGGATAGGAAGTTGCTAGCCAAAATCCTGGCATCTCGTTTGGAGAATGTAATAACAGACGTTATTAAAGATGACCAAGTAGATTTTATAAGAGGCCGCTCATCTTGTAATAATATGAGACGTCTTCTTAATGTTATACAAGTCTTTAAGCAGCGTGAGATTGATGGGTTGGTGCCTTCTCTCGATGCAGAGAAAGCATTTGACCGCATCGAGTGGTCATATTTATTTTTGTTTTGGAAAGATTTAATTTTGGGGACGCTTTCATCAGATGGGTTAGAGTGTTATATGAAGAACCTAAAGCTTTTGTTCTTACTAATGGTTCCAGATCAGTAAGTTTTTCATTACAGAGAGGGACTAGGCAGGGGTGCCCATTGTCACCCTTGCTTTGCGCTCGCTATTGAACCCTTAGCTGAAGCGATCAGAGCAGAGCCTTCAATTGAAGGTCTACAGACTGATGAAAAACATCATAAATTAGCCCTATATGCAGATGATGTGCTCATTTTCATCTCAAATCCTGATTCTTCAGTACCATCTCTTTTAAACGTTATTAATACTTTCAGTACCTTCTCAGGATACAAAATCAGTTTAAGCAAGTCAGAGGCTATGCCTGTTGGTTCTATGAAAACAATGCCAAATATTAGCTCCTCATTTCCATTTAAGTGGTCCCCTGGAGGATTTATATACTTGGGTATTTTTGTAAGCCCTGTATTTAAAAATTTATTCAAAGACAATTTTAATCCGTTGTTTAGTAAAATTAGAGAAGATTTAAACCGATGGGACACTCTACCTATTTCATGGTTGGGTAGAATGGCTCTTATAAAAATGACTGTTCTTCCCAAGCTTCTGTACCCAATTCAGATGATCCCTATTCTGTTTTCTAAAAAGGTTTTAAAAGATGTGAATGGTTGGCTTAGCTCTTTTATTTGGAGTAAGCGTAAACCAAGATTGAAGTTTTCTGTATTACAATTACCTAGGTTTGGTTGGAGGATTGGATTTACCTAATATTAAGCTATATCAGTGGTCTGCTCATTTAAGATACATTTCTGATTGGGTTGTTCTCAATAACTCCCCTGCCTGGTTGGACCTTGAACAGTCTTTGTCGAAACTTCCCTTGTGGATCTGTTGTTTTTCAAAAAATGAAATCCTTATTGGATAACTGTGATAACCCTGTAACTGTAAATGCACTTAAGGCATGGAAGGCTGTTTGTCGTTTTGAGGGAAGAACTAAACTAACCTCTGCTCTTACGCCAATTGTGAATAACTCCAGACTACCCTTCGGGCAGATTGGATGGGAGGTTTAAATTTTGGGTGAATCAAGGTATCATTCGGCTAATGGATGTGTTTGATGAAGAAGGCCTAATGTCCTTTGAGGATCTGAGACAGAAATACCATTTATTAGAACAGGACTTTTTTTCGTTTTCTACAGATTAGAAATTATATTTTGAAGGATACCTCATTATGTACTAATAGAAGTCTGTCTCCTATAGAAAAGCTCCTTTTTCAAACACCTGGAAAGAAGTCAGTGAGTTTGTTATATAAGGTTCTTAGTGTTACATTTGAGGGACAAGTAGCTTTAAATACTAGACTTGCTTGGGAGAGGGAACTTTCTATCTCTATAAGTGAGGAAGAATGGGGTAATATTTGGAAATATGCCAAATCTATTTCAGTATGCAATCGTGTCAAGGCGATACAATTTAAAATTGTACACAGAATGCATATTTCACCAAACCGTAGACATGCATTTAACAATACCCATTCACCTCTATGCCTTAAGTGCAAAACACAAGTTGGCACTCTCACTCACTGTCTTTGGTCATGTAATAAGTTACAAATATACTGGACCAAGATTGTATTTGAAATGACTAAGATCTTTGATAAGGAGTTGGTTTTGGATCCTCTATTGTTGATTCTCGGTCTGCCGGATAAAGCTTTGACTTTATCAAATGAAAAGAGACTTTACAATCTTCTCACATTTGCAGCCAGGAAAAACATATTAATGAGATGGATAAGTGATAAGACTCCGACTATATCTGGATGGCACAAGATTTTAATGGAACTAATCCCATTGGAATATTTAACTTGTTTTGTTAATGATCAACCAGATCAGTTTTATAATGTCTGGAAGCCTTATATCAGTAAACTAGGGATTGATGTGTCAACTATCTTGATGAAGAGTTTTCCTATACATGTACCCCAAGTGAGTGCATGAGTTTTCAAACTTTGTTTTGTACTACCACTGTGTACTTAGTGTGGTTATCCACTTAATTCTCAGTATCTAATTTTCCTTTTCCTTTTAGTGACCTAAGATAAACCTGCTTATTGTTACTTTGCCGTTACCTTTTTTTTTTTCCATCTTCTTCATCTCCTTCTTCAGTGAGTATGGTTTATATTCATGTGTGTTTTGTTTAAGTTGGAAAATGTTCAATAAATATACTGTTTAAAAAAAAAAAAAAAGGCAACCAGTATCAATTTTGCTCCAAAAAAAAAAAAAAAAACTGGAATTGGCCATAAAAAAATCAAAATCGGTGCATCACTAATGAAAACATTAAATCAAACGGTAACAGTTTACAATAAGGTTCATTAGTTAAACATTAGTTAATATATTAACTAAAATAAACTAGCTATAAACAATACATTTGTTACTGTATTTACTAATCTTCATTAACGTTAGTAATAAATATACAGTTGTTCATTGTTTGTTCATGTTAGTTCAGAGTGCATTAACTGTTAACAAGATTATAATAATGTATTAGTAAATGTTGAAATTAACAAAGATTAATAAATGCTGTATAAGTGCAGTTCATTATTAGTTCATGTTAACTAATAAACCTTATTGTAAAGTGTTACCAGTCAAACATTATTTTAAAAGTCTAATAAGTCTTTTTGCAGTAAAAACAAATGCTGTTTTCATAGAGTAGTGTGTTTTGTTTTGTTTTTTCTTGCAAATTAATGTGTAGTTTGCATGGTTAATATTAATGTAACTGTCAGCTTACTAAAAAAAAAAAAAAAAAAAAATCGGCCCACACATGGTTACATTTTTTCCCATCCTGCCCTCAACCTAAAATGAGTTTGACACCCCTAGTGTAGGAGGAAGAGTGAATGTTGCATTATTTTTTTACAAATATTATTATGTGTGTACCTGCAGCTCAAGCAATAGTGTCAAACATTTCTCAGTGCACACTAGGTACAGTTCCATGCCCAGTGGCAAAAGGGGGCACTGCACCCTCAGATCTGATTAGTGCCCCATCAGTATTAAACAAATAGATGAAGGGTGAACCAACTGTAAAATAAGGCTAAGCAGATGTATTAAAAAAACACATTTAAATAGATTTCCTTGACATAATTTCAAGTTGTGCGTCTCTGCACGACTTACATATCCCAGCATAAATGCTCCAGATATATTGTTACTAAAAATTATTTGTTGATCTACATTCGAAAACTACTCCTAATTTTAGCAGAAAAGCAAGCATACTGTATGCTGAATTTGACATGGCAGAAAATCTTGCAATAAACGCTCCCTTTATAATCACTTAAAAGCTCTCACTAATCTCACAATTGATCTCACAAAGTAATCAATGAAGCTGACTGCACAATAAATCTCTTATTTATATAACTTCTGCAATGAGAGTATTTGCAAGCGTGCATAACTTACAATACACTCACAGCTCAAACGCCAGATTTTTTAATTTTTCAATTTTACTTCACCTCTTATTGGCCATTGCATTCAAGAAATCAACAGATATGTTTGTGATTGGGAACATTGCTCAACGCTGCAAAAACATGTAAATAGAAACCTTTGACTTTCTCCAGGGCACAAACAGCCTTTATGCCTGCTACTTTGTGATTTTGGCAATTTTATAGGATCATTAAATATCACACTCTGCGACATGGACCAAATTAACTTGGGTGTGACATGTATGCAGACTGTACGATGCTGACTACTGAATCATAGGCTATGATGCAAATACAAAGCTGAATTTAGATCCATTAATTCATCTTTATTTCGCAACCTGCTGTGACACCCTGCCATCTGGAATGCAATTTTAAGTGAAGGGGAACAACTGAGGGTCTTTAAGTATTTGAGAATAAGGCTGCTGTCACGGTCATGCTCTGTTCATTTTAGTTCCTGTTTGTTGTCATTGGCTTATTCCGTTTAGCTGTTCCTATTTAGTTTCCTCATTTACTCTGTCTATATAATTACTGTTTGGTTTGGTTATTTGGTCCGGTCTCGTCTATTTATAGTGGTTGTGTTAGTCATTTACCGGCCTTCCTTTGTGCATACCTTGCTAATCTTCTGTTAAAGGGTTAGTTCACCCAAAAATGAAATTTCTGTCATTAATTAGCAGCACGATGCATGCGTGTGAGCCGCCAATAATGAGCCGGTGTTCTGACATAGAACCTGGAAGCTCTGGACGTAAACAGTGTAGCAGTAAGGCGGGGAAAGAAGATATTGTTGAATAAAGTCGTTATTTTTGTTTTGTTTTTGCGCACAAAAACTTCATAACATCAAGTTTGAGTCTTTACTACTTTTCTGGACCTTGAATGATGGTAATTATGTTGCTTTCTGTGGGAGATAAAAACCTCTCGGATTTCATCAATAATATCTTAATTTGTATTCGAACATGAACGAAGGTCTTGCGGGTGTGAAACGACATGAGGGTAAGTAAGTAATGACAAACTTCATTTTTGGGTGAACTAACCCTTTACAGACTGTGTTGTTTTCTACTTGTATGTCGTGAGCTTATCATCACCACTGAATCGTGACAGCTGCAACATAACAAAATGTAAAAAACTGAATATACTGTAGATAGATATGAAGAAGGTATGAAGAAAATCCTCTTCAGT
Source organism: Hypophthalmichthys nobilis (assembly GCA_037950665.1). Classification (NCBI taxonomy): domain Eukaryota; kingdom Metazoa; phylum Chordata; class Actinopteri; order Cypriniformes; family Xenocyprididae; genus Hypophthalmichthys; species Hypophthalmichthys nobilis. The sequence continues at coordinate 25,132,592 of CM075489.1, forward strand.
TATTTATGAAAATGCTGAATTGAAGTAATTTCAGAAATTACGCTAAAAACACCAGTTCAGTAGAAAAACAAGATACATCATCATTATTCAAGGTTAATAAATACTACTTCATAAAATACTAGCATATATAGATATTGATGACAATAATTCACTTCAAAAATGATCTTATTTAATATTTTTGTCTTGTTTCCAGATTAAATATCTAAAAATTCTTAAATCCAGATGTTTTTTTTTTACTAGATAAGTAAAATGACATAAGATATTTTTCTTGTTTTCTAAAAAAATCAAAATGAAGTGAGTGTTTGCTTAAAACAAGCTAAATTATCTGCCAATGGGGTAGGAAAAATAATCTTGTTTCTGTTTGGGACAGAAACAAGAAACAAGATTATTTGATTATTGGCAGATCATTTTGCTTGTTTTAAGCAAAACTCACTTCATTTTGATTTTCTGGATTTAAGATTGATTTTGTTTTTTTAGATATTTGGACTGGAAACAAGACAAAAATACTGAGAAGGTGCTCACTGCAGAGGAAATGGGTGGAGCTTACGTTAGCTCCCCTCGCTGGAGCGAATGTACAACCACACCCTAATCCTACCCACAACTCTATCTCTCCACCCTACTGGACATCCAGAGAGAAGGAGCCGGCCATCATAGACTCTGCAGTGAGTACCACTTGAAAATACTAACAATTTTATTGGAATCACTTTCAGAACAATTTTCCAGCTGATAAATCAAATTTTGAGTCTGGCCCCTCCCTTTTCTTTTTCTCTCTCTCTGAGCATATATTGGGAGTGAGAAGGCAGTGGTGGCATGATACGAGTGAGAGTGTGCTGCGAAACAAGTGAGTCTCTATTCTTTTATTTCAAAATTTCTCTTAGTTTTGTGATTGATTATAAAGTGCTTTGGAAGTATCTTTTGAGTAGTTTTAAGTGTGAGTAGTTGAGAAGAAAGACTAGTTACACTTTATTTTGATGGTTCAGACATTGTTGACTGCAAGTAACATTGCACCTAAATGTCACAGAGAGATGTGAGGAAGCTTCCAGAGAAGCTGAGTCAGTATACACAGGTGTATTCTAGGTTGATGTTTTTTTCTTTTCTAAAAACTGGCATACATTTAAATTCTCCTTAGATATGTCACAATTTAAATTTGTTTTCTTTGCAGTTTAAATAAAACATACATCTCAATCATTTCAGCAGAGTATCTTGCTTTATTAACATTTCCTATGTTAATATATCCAAACCTCAAAAACATAATGCAAAGCTGATAACTGATCAAAAATATTCTAATATACAAATAAGGTTTCCTTTGATTCCTCCATTCTCATTTTCATTTGCATCATTCCCTGCATCCCAAGGGGTGCAGCTGAGACATGGAAAGCAAATAAGGTTTCTCAAATGAGAAATGAGAATCTCCCATGGATTAACTGGAAAAGGTGTTAACTGAGAACATGAACATGCACAAATAATTTTACCTGGCTTTCCAGCAGAATTGGCAAATGCAGTTTTCCACAGAACATAAATAAACAAAAATGTTCCAAATTATTTGTAAATGTTATATCAGTATTGGACTGGGTCTTGGTTCTCAAATATTTCAGACAGTTAAGGGAGGTTTGTACGCTGACCAGGAAGGGACATGTTCTTGTGGGAACATGATAAGTCGTGGCCACAAGATCATTTTGTCGACGAGGTAACGACATCCTTATGTCGTGGCCCCACGGTGTAAAGTTGTGGCCTCGAGATCATATGGTGAGGGAACACATTTTTCTTGTGGCCACGACTTCATTATGTTGAGGGAACGGCATCTATTTTTCTCATGGCCACGAGTTAAATGTGTAAAAACCTGCGCGACCATAGCAACCTGGAATTTTCAGAAATGGATAAGACTATAATAATATTTATTTTTAATTAAGAAAAAGCACGGAATTAAGAAATGATTATATTAACATATTGCGCATATATATTAATGTATTGTGCGTGATGTTGCCTAGACAGCATTCAAATAAATGTTAAAAGAATATGCCTTGAACATTTTTAATCCTATTCAACAGTCTTTTAAATCCATTTACTGATCATTTATTTATTTGTTTTATTTTCCCTTCATTTCCCATATCTCTTTATCTAATTAACATTCGATACCTTATGTTATAGGCTATAGCCTATGTTAAAAGAATATTTTATATATAGCCCTTTTTTATTTCTGTAGGGACACAGGAATTTTACAGGAAGCTCATTTATGGGAATTTAACATATTAGTCTATATATTATTTATTTTATTATATAGATATAGATATATATATATATATAAATATATATATTATATTTTTTAATTACTTCTTATTGGCATAATAATAAAAATATAAATAATAAATAAAGACACAATCAGTGAATGGATTAAAAAGGCTGTGAGATGGGATGGATAAAAATGTTTTCTTGTAGGTCTATATTATTTTGTTGTTACATAGGCTATCCTTTTATTATTATTGATAATAACAAACTTCATTTGAATGCTGTCTAGGCAACATCGCGCAATATAATATGCAATATGTTAATATAATCATTTCTTAATTCCGTGACTACCTGTGTTTGTTGACAGTTTATCGGCATTCCTCCTCCACCCCATCTCCTCACTTCTAGTTCTATCTAGGGGAGTACTCTGGGTTCGGGCCAAAATTCCGAGCTCAGAGCCCTACCCCTGGACAGCTCGCCAAAATGCATAACTTTTACTGTATTTAATTATATGTAAATGTGAACTCATGAATTAATTAAAAATAAACATTATTATAGTCTTAACCATTTCTGATAATTCCAGATTGCTATGGTTGTGCAGATTGTTTACACATTTAACTCGTGGCCATGACTCATGAGAACAAGATATCTGTAATGACGGGTCGACAGAATGGGGATCCATTTGCAGCTTTTATTAAGATAAGTACAAATGCAGACAAGGGCAGAGGCAAATACGTGAACGGGGCAGGCAATGGTCGAGGCAGGCGGCAGACAGACAGAGTCGGAATACAGGCAGAGATCAGGGCAGGCGGCAGAGAATCACAGAGGATAAACAGTCCAAACGGCAACAGAATAACAATCCACAGAAAACCGCTCAGAAATGATCACCGGGCAAATCAAGACTTCGCAAGGTGTGAGTGCGTGTGTGGCTTAAATAGTGTGAGTGTGATGTGGTGCAGGTGTGTGCGCAATCAGTCCCAGGAATGAGAGCCTATGGGAAACGTAGTCCGAATGGTGGTCAATATTCAGTTGACGGCTCCTCTGGTGGTGCGGAGGAGGAGGCGCGGGAGCCACATTCGTGACAATATCGTTCCTCAACATAATGAAGTCGTGGCCATGACTTAATATCTGTTACTTAATATCTGAAATAATATCTTAATTAATGGTATTAATGGATCCGTTTGTGGTACATTTTTTCTCGTGATATGTGACCCGGTGTTCGAAAGCCAACTATCAAAAACTCCAATCCTATTGGCGGCGACAGCCTATGACGTCATATGGCGCGACCTGGAAGTATAAAAGGAGCGCCTAGGAAGCAGTCAGTTTCTTTCGTCTTTTCGGGACTGTTTGTGTTTCTGCCACTATCGTGTCACCTCATCTTTTACAAGGTATTTATCATGTCTGAGGACAAGAGTAAACGTTTTAGGAAGCGTGCTGATCCGTGTCCGAGATTCTTGACACCGGAAGATACACACAACCTTTGCGTTCATTGTCTGGGGAAGAACACGCACGGACAGTGCTTGAGGGCGCTGTCTGTGTGAATTGTGAGGGTTTTCCTATGAAAACGCTCCGTTCCCGCCTGGCCCTCTTCTCAAGGGAAGGCGTCTGCATCTGTGCTCGGTGGGTCTGGCCCTGCTCGTGCTGAGGCAGAGCGGCGGCTGCATTCATGGGGTCGCAGATGAAGCTCGCCGGAGTTTGAGAGGGGTGTTACTGTCTCTCAGCCTCCTGCGGCGGCTGGCGGGGATGAGCTCCTGGATGACGATGATGTCTTTGACATCATCGGATCCAGGAGCGAGTGTTCTTCTGGCAGCTAGCCCCGAGAGCAGGAGATGGCGGTGGAGGAAGAAGCGAATGAGACAGCTTCTTTCTGCAGGCCTCCTTGCCCAGCTGAGTTACTGGAGGTTATGGAGCGCGCTGCGGGCAGACTGCAGCTGCCGTGGAGTGCGCGAAAGGAAAGAAGTCGTGCGTGGTAGGTTGGATGAACGGTTTCTTTCTGACCATAACCCCGTAACTCCAGTGAGCCTTCCGTTCCTTCCGGATCTCCACGTTGAGATCGAGAAGGCATGGAAGAGCCCGTACTCGGCAAGAATACATCCACATCAGCGGGAAATTTCGCTGATGTGGAGGGATTACACCAGCACGGGTATGTGTCGATGCCGCCTATTGACAAGACGTTTGCGAACTATCTCCGGTCCTGCCGTCTAGACCCCTTAAGATGACATCTCGCCTGAACGGCAGGGCATACGCTGCTGCAGGTCAGGTTGGTGCGGCTTTGCACTCCATGGCGGTGTTGCAAGCCTACCAGGCAGATCTGCTGAAGGATCTGGATCAGGGGCAGGGTTTGCACTACAGATCTCGCTCTCCAGGCCAGTTTTTCTCTTGTTTTTCTGACGGCCCGCCTTCTGGCTTGATAGTGAAAGGGTTCTTGGCTTAGAACCGGGATGCTATCCTTCCATCTATTTCAGAAGGAAAAGTCCTTGGTCTTTGAGCCGCTGGAAGGTAAGACAAGGTCCGATTTATTATTTAAATATTTGACCTTGTTTTGTTCCTGTGTATATGATATTTTTCTGAACATGTAACAGTAAAATATGTTTAGGGGTTTTTGGGCAAAAACTGAAGTGGTTTTCAAGTTGACTGAGCAGGCCACTTCGCTTTCTTTCTCCTTCTATGAGATTTGGAAGCGAATAACAGGCTTTATTAGGCTGTTTGGTGCCTGTTGTTGTTCTAGGCCCATAGCTTAGCAGCCAGGCTAGAGCTAGGTTTACTGTGTTATTGTTAAATAACCCCTTATATTTATTATCCTCTGGATATATAGTTCCTAGTTCTGGCCTCCTCCTGAGGGAGTTGTTAGGCCGTATGCCCATTATCCCCTTGCTATGTAGGTGCAATTGTTGAGTTTAACAGCTAGGTGTAGACTGTTTTTAGACTTCCTGTTGCTGTTATCTCAGGTGGATTAGGCCCTTATCTTTGCGTAGATAAGTTATGCAGTTGTGCTAGGCCCCACTTTCTGGAACATCTATGCTATGGGAAATGTATTTTTTCCTCTGAGCTACTTGTTTTCTTAATCAAGTTTGAGTTGACGTTGCTGTATTAGCTTCCGTCCTCTATGGCTCGGTACAGATTTGAGAATCTGTATGGAGAAAATTATTTTCCTCTTTAAAAATAGCATATTCATCAAAGCATTGGATTTGCTTTGAATGTTCTGGACTTTTGCCCTACATTATATGTGAGCTTACTTATGCTGCCTCAGGTTAGCACCTGCTCTCATTTAGCGGGCTTTCATGTAGCCGCTTTTTGAGACTTTGGTGACCTTATTCCCCATCAGTAGGTTTATTGTTGTTACTGAGTGCTTTACCTGTTGGCTTGCATACTCAGGGTAGTAGTACCACTTTTTGAGGAAAGATGGTTGCTATTAACCCCTTCTTGTGGTCTCTTAACGGCTATATTGCATATAACTTAGATTGTAGGCCTGTTCATCTAGCCTCCTTCTAGTTAGCATTTGTTTTCATGCATGCTGTTACTTGATCAGTGTTTGCTCACATATCTACACTGCCACAGGCCTTGCCATGTGTTTGTTTGAGGTGTAGGCCTTATGGGCCTTCCTTAGACCGTTTGGCTTGTTTGGTTCCCTAGTTTGGTTGCCTGTTGGAATGTGTAGCTTAGCTCAGGTTGCAGTTAGCTTCCCATAGCTTTTGGGTTTAAGCTGGTTCCCGTAGCTTGGTTCCCTTATTCACGAGCTGAAGCCACGTGTCTTTGAAATGGTAGGCCCCTTCAGGCCTCCTTTTTAATTCACATGTTGGCACAGTTGTGTTTTTATTCTGTTAAAGGGCTGAACGCCACTTGTCGCTGAGATTGTAGGCCCCTTAAGGCCTCTTTTTAGTTTGACTTGCTGGCAGGATGCCTGGGAAACCATACCACCATCGGCCACGCCCCAATCGCTGACGGATAGGCCCTAAACAGGCCTGTTCACGATGTTTGGCAGTGTTTTATGTATTCCCAGCATTATATGTATTTATGTATTTGGTAAAATCTCTGAATACATGGCCTTCTGGTTGGTATGGTTATGCTAGCCACTTGCTGATGCCACGTGTTTACTAAGGTAGGCCTACTTTGGCCTCGGTGTAGCATGTGGAGTTCAGTGTTGTACTCCTCTCGCTTTGAGAGTATTAGGGTGTTTTCACCGAGTACTTTTGAGTGGCTGGCCCCTCAGGGTGAATGTTGTTGTGAAACCTTACTGAGGTTTGGTTTAAACTACATCTGCCTCCTGAGTCTGATTCCTACTCTAGTTGAGCTGAATAGCCACCTAGTGCCTAGGGTGGATCTATTGTGCTCCTAGAAATGGCCACTAGACTTACGCCATATGTCTTAGAGGTTGCTAGGCCTTTTGGGCCGCCTTTTAAACATACTGGTGTATGTTTGTGTATACTTCTCTTGAGAATTATCTATATACACTTCTGGTTGGCCAGAGGCCCAGATGTTCATTTTAACCTCCTTTGGTTAGGTTATGTATCAGTCTTGGTGCCTAAAACACTGCCACAAGCTGATGCCACGTGTCTGTTGAGGTTATAGGCCCATCCAGGCCTTCCTTAATATGCGTTGGCGTGCGCTGTACTCCTCTTGCTTTAAGAGTTTAAGGGTACTTTTACTGAGTACACTGCTCGTTGGATTGTGTTAGGTGGATTTTCATGCGGGTACTTTGGCAGCCTCTCTTACTGCCATTGACGTTTTCTGTCTGCCCGGCAAGACAGATGTTCAGGTGGCCCTCCAGGCCACTTTCTGAATATACTTCTGTTTCACATATAGCTATTATCATGCTGTAGGCCCCTCTTAGGCCTCCATGATTGTGTGCCCATTGCATGAAGAATGGCAAGGAAACGCAGAGTCTCGTTCCCTGTTCTCAGGGAACCATGGTTACATACGTAACCTGAGACATTCCCTTCGAAAGGGAACTCAACTCTGCGTTTCCTTGCCATGCTTCGGGCTGCCTGCGGAACAGTCCCTCAAAGACGATGGATACTGACTGCTTCCCTAGGCGCTCCTTTTATACTTCCGGTCGTGCCATATGACATCATAGGCTATCGCCGCCAATAGGATTGGAGTTTTTGATAGTTGGCTTTCGAACACCGGGTCACGTGTGACGTTCCCCAATGCGCTGAACGCAGAGTCTCGTTCCTGTTCTCAGGGAACCATGGTTACATACGTAACCTGAGACGTTTCCGCTGTTGTTGCATACTAACCATCCTCTTTGTTTTAAAAAGCAGACTTAATAATAATTTCTCAATTTCCTAATTTCTCTATTTCGGTCCTAATTAGGCGACAACGAGCACATGAACCGTTGAGTCGTGCTGCTTGTATTTATCAAGCAGTAAAGCACCCTTCCTGTGTCCAAAACCTGTTGTCCTGCTCCACATCACAGATGATGAGTGGAAAGAGAATTTTTGAATGTCAGGACACTTATTTATGACACTTATTCAGTGGGAAGAACAGCTCATTTCGTGTGTCATACGTCATTACGCTATTTCTGTGTCATTGCACATGCACAGTACTCTCCAGTTTCGGTTTTCAATCCGATCAAGTGTTAACATGTCCTCTTGATCGGATTAGAAAAGGAATAAACCACCTCTTAAAATTCGAATGAAATTTTAATCAGATCTGGCCAATTCATTCCGATTGACGTGGTTACATGTGACTTTTTATTCCGATTGCAGTACTTGTCCGACTACAATCGGATTATTAGGGTCCATGTCAACACAGCTACTGTAGGCCGCAGTGCTTGGGGGCAATTGACTGTACACACATTGAGGTCAACAAACCTTTGTCTAATTCCATAGGCTTTATTAACATAAAGGACAAATATTATTTAAATGAACAAGTGTTGTGTGAGCACAAGTACTGTTTCATGGACGTTCTTGTTAAATGGCCAGGCAGTGTACAATTCACAACTGAGTGGCGACCTAAAAGATGGGACTGTTCCCTCTCCCTAAAAACTATTGGAGAATGAGAATGCTTTCCCTGTTTCTTCTGGGTGATCCAGCTTCTGTGTGATCCAGCTTGACCACCATGGTGGCCTTGTAGTCATTAGTTACTTAGAGTAACAATTCCACCTCATCATCTGTCCACACAAAGTTGTCCTTGATTTTCCTCGCCATCATGCTCATTGTTGTACCGCCGGTCTGTGACTAGTAACCAACTGCAGAGTGAACAACCAACTTCCTGTTTATATTTGTGTGCAGGGGCGCCTGCAGGAATTTATCTTAGGGTATGCACAGAGCTAGCACCCCACCCTCCCGGCCCTTTTTGTTGTTGTTGTTGTTGTTGTTTTTGCTGTCTGCAAAAAGCAATTAAATCAATTATTGCGTTGGTGGGAACGATCTAATGTTGTTCAAATCGACCGATCGACTGTCTCTTTCCTGTTCACGCACTTAGAAAATCTGATGCACATAACTGCACTCTGATGTGCTTCTGTAGATAGATGCTTCATGAACTTATTTTATTTTTTACGTTATTTCTGAGCGGCTTTGTCCCGAAATGTGCGTATTGTTTTTAGAGAAACTTGATTAACAAAAACGAAGCCTCACTTTCTTTCCAGTCACGTCAATGCAATTCAATTTGCATTAACCAAGACCACTACTATATGGAAGTTCAAGTCCATTTACTAACATTTTAGATATATAAGCCTGTAGCCTATATTATATTATCATATATTCTGTCATATAAACAGTATAAAAACAATAAAATAACAGCACAATTTCCTTGCCTCAAACAACTCAGTAGATATTATTAGTATTATTATAATTATTGTTTTTGTTAATCCATTTAATTTATTGCCACAATTTAATATGTGAATTATATTATCAGAAAACTAAACACATTTAGTGTCGTCAGGCTTTTATTTGTGCTTAATGGATCATAAAACAAACGGAGCTGCGCACTCAGGTTTATGGCTGCTGTAAATTTTACCTGCCACAAGATGGCACTGCTTTCGACGCTCTTGATGCAATAAAACTTTTCACTGAATATTTAGAGAAAAGCTTCAAAGATTTAAGAGCCCTCATTTCTCCATCCCTACTCAATAGTTTTAGGCCTTTTGAAAATGTTTCAATCGAATTTAGCTGTTTTAGAGAACGTTTACTCATTTTGAGCCCGTTTTAAACATTAACTATCTGTAATGTCATTGTTCATGTGTGGAAAAAGTGACGAAACTAAACTAGCCAATCAGATTTCTTTTCACCCATATCCTCCACGCCCACCTATGCACACACATACACATTTGACATTACAACACACAAACGCACACCTTTATTTATTCTCATTTTCTCTTGCTTTCTTAATATATCATGCGTGCGCAGATAGATTTTAATAATCAATTTAAAAATTATGTAAAAATAAAAACAGCATTAATTAGCGCCTCTCATGGTACACACAGTGCGTACAGCCATATGGCTGCGGGCACCACTGCTTGTCTTGCGCATGCCCAGTGTGCATGAATGGTCATGTAACATGCCTTTTCGGTCATGTGGATGGAGATCTTTTCTGAAAGCTGTGGAAATACCAGTATGGATGAAGATTTTTCATTTTAAAGTGAAAAGGCACTAGTGTAGACATACACTTACTGCTTTGACTGTGTTAATTGTTAAATTACATGTGGAGTGCTAGTCTAGAGCACACCCAGGAATTGTGTTTAAATTTGCTGCTTTTGTTTTTGTTAATAAAATTATGACATAAGTTGGAGTCCTTGTTTCTTCTTATTATTGCATAAATGACCTCCAGGTCTTATTTCCCTGGGTATAAGCCCCTAGGGTGGTGTAGTCAGGGTGTGGTTCCAATTTCCAACTGTCCCCTTTCTTTTCTCAACCTCCTTGTGCATCACAGTTGTGAACAAAACTCAAAGCAGTTATTTAATCTAAATTTAATTCTCATTAAATTTAAATTAGAGTATTATGAACACAAGGAAGACAATTTTAATAAAAACCTGTGGTGCGATCTTGTTTGCCTGCTGTTTACTACAGTCAATTATAGAGGAATCGCTGACTGTTTAACAGATGAGTTTGGATGCATGCCTCTGAGAGACCAGCTTAATTTCGTATACCAAATAACATTTGAGCATTTAGGTCCACGTTAAGAGCGAAACTACTTCAGATCTATTTCTTCTTGTTCTGCAGACGTGAATCAGTGAAGGGCGATGGCATCTGTTGAAGAGCTGCTTATGGACACACTCAGTGATCTGGAAGAAACTGAACTGAAGAAGTTCCAGTGGTACTTAAAGGAGGATAAGCGTATATCAAAGTCTGCAATTGCAAAAGCAGATATCTGTAAAACAGTGGATAAGATGGTGGGCAGTTTTGGAGAAAAAGGAGCTGTGAAGGCCACGGTGGAGATCCTGAGGAAGATTAACCAGAATGATCTGGCTGAGAAGCTAGAGAACAATTACACAAAGGTAATGTTTGACAACCTTTACTCTTTATTCTGCTCATGTTTTTGTGTCATTTATGTTGCCTATTGAGTGATCCCCTCTCTCTCTGCGAGTGAGTGGAGCATGTGTCTGTTACCGGGACATGCAGTTTTTAGACTGGTTATAGTCACATTAACAACACTCGTAGCGTTACGTCACCATTCTTTCTTTAAGTCTGTGGAAACAAGCAGCTGGTTCGTGACATGCTCAAGTTTGTCTGGTGGAGAACAAGCTTCAGAATGCAAACCATTCTGGTGGAAAAGGGCGATGAGAGTGTTCAGCTAGTGTTGCGATCTTGCTCTTTTTTTAAATCAATATAGAATTGATTGGTGCTAAGAAAAACATAGGTAGTGGTGTAGGGAAAGTGAGATGGTCCTCACTGCAGAACACAAGATCCAGGAGGCGGGATCCAACTCCTCCCACTTTACATATCCCTTAACCTACCATCTCCGCCCCTGTGTTCTGTAGAGAGGGGCTACTGGGGAAAGTTACAGTGGCTTGTAGAAGAAATGGTGTTCAAACAATTGCCAGCATAAGGTACCAGTTGGAGAATTGACAAGACATGGGCAAATAGTTTCAGCAGTAAAAAGGCCCTGTTTACACCTGGTTTTAAGATGCATTTTGGTCAATCAGATCACAAGTAGACAAGGGAGACACATTCTCATTTACACCTGGTGTTTCAATCCGTCTCTTTTGTCCACTTTTTAACCACTTCTGTCCTGATTTCTTTGAGGAGGGTCTATCGGCGGGTAAAGATATGGGCTTTTTCAGATCTTTTGATCTAACAGGTGAAATAACTGTGTGCAATTTACATACAAGCACAATCAGAGATGACAGAAGGCCTTATCGACATGCCTCATCGACACAACAGCCAGTGGCACAGATCCTCAACAAACACATCTCCATACCGACGTGATGAATCCAATCTTCAAACAGATGGAACTGGAATAAATATTTTGAATGTTCCGATCCCTGACCTGCAATGCCTGAATAATAAATTATGCACTGTTCGTTTGTTGGCCAGAGGAGAGCTGGCCCCTGACTAAGCCCGGTTTCTCCCAAGGTTTTTCTCCATTCTGTCACCTGATGGAGTTTGGGTTCCTTGCTGCTGTCGCCTCTGGCTTGCTTAGTTGGGGACACTTGATATTCAACAATATTACTGATCTGTCTGCATTGACACTATTGTATGCAAACTGAACTGAGCTGGACGATGACATCAATGTTTTCTCCAAAGCTGCTGTATAGACAAATGAACTAAATTAATAACTAATGATTTCTACAACCGAAATGAATCAATACTGAACTTACTTAAGCTGGACAATGACATTAATTTCAGTCCCACTTTATATTAGGTGGCTTTAACTACTATGTACTTGCATTTAAATTAATCATTTGATTACGATGCCATGATTTAGTAATCATAAAAAGGCGCGATTACAAAAATCCATTTCCATCATTATTCTGTGTGCTTAAGAGGTGTGTTTAGAGCATGTTACGTTATGAGAGGCGATTTACAACTAATTCAGAGTGTAAAAGGTCTAACCAGCACAAAAGGAACTACCAGTGATGTAAGTGTATGCTGATTGGTTGAACTCACGCTAAACACCATGAGCGTCTACACCATGAACGCAATCCAGTCGAATGCGTTTCGACTACCTCTGGAAGTGGTCGAAGTGGATAAGCGTTTTGCACGCCATTTACACCTGTATTTAGTGTTGATTGACCAAAATGCATATTAATCCCAGGTGTAAACAGGGCCAATAAGTTTCCACTTGGTTGCAAATCCCCACTTTTGAAATGTCTTTTTGTAGACAAGCCTGAAGGGTGACGTAGAAGAATTAAATATAGTGCTGTGACAGCTGAGACAATGAAGTGTTTAAGGTGTGGAGAGGAAGGACATCAAGTTCGGTTTTGCCCAGAGCAAAACAGTGCTCCCCAAAATGAGGAAAATGTGACAAAGGCCATAAAGGAAGCTTAGCCAACCTTTTGTACACAAAAGTATCGTGAAGCTTTAACTGCTAAGGAAATAGTACTAAGGGTCAGTGGAAAGAGTTATAATACTGATCAAAAGACGTTGGATAGAGAAATAATGAAAGAAGTGATAGAGGCTATATGATAGATGAGGAACGATAATGATGGAGGATGAAGAACTAGTGTTTAAAACACTCAGGGGGTCGGCTGGTCGCGCCGACAATACCACCTTGCTTTTTCTTATCAGTATGAAAGAGACTCAAAATACTCTGTCAATTTAAACTATAATAGGCCTATAAAACATTTTCTTCACATGTGCAATAATACGTGCATGCATGAGATCACAAAAATCATGTTTTTTTGTCAAGAGTGGACATTAATACTGTTATCAGCATGATCACAGAGGGTTTTTTCACATAGCCCACCTGACTGAAAGGGCTCATTATGCGGGTCTTTGTCTTCTCAGGTGTGAATCACAGCATTATTCATGAAGATTCACGCCTCCACGCATACTGTGTTTCTTGACAAAAAGTGTCTTGCAAAATTTATATCAATATATTGTTTTATATGAACGAGTAGGCAGGATAATTTTTACATCATTTTGAAGCAAAAACTCAAGTCCACAACACAATACACAGAAGTCTTGTGAACACATATATAATATTAGTTTTGTGGCCTTATTTCAGTAACTTAAGTTTTTGTTTTTCAATAACCACGCATAAACGCTATTCCTTCACAAAATACAAACATGTACGTACATGTTGCTCACATATTATGGTAGCCAAGTTCGTGCTGAATACAGTGTAATGACACCCTTTTCCATTAATACGTTTATGAACAACTGAAAAAAGCACAAATGTCAGGGCATGTCAAAACTTCTCCAGGCCCCCAAAATCCTCAGACCCCAGAGGGTTAAAGTCCCTGTAGTGAAAAGGAAATCAAGACAAAGTGAAAGGGGTCAAAATCAAAGAACCAACTATAGCAAAGAGTCAATAAAGGATGGAGAAGATTATTGTATAGAGGAAACTTCTGATGATTCCTTTACTGATGCTACTTCTTTGGCCAGTTTAGTGAAAAAGAGCCCTTAGATTCTACGGTGTCTTTGACAGAGTCAAGGGCCTAGCATGTACAGTATTGATAAAATACCGTGTTTTTGAGCATTTCAATGGATTTTTTTAACTGGATCGTAAACTTTGCATAGAGTTCACACGTTTGTTATTGAGAGAAAGAGGGAAAGAGATTTGTCAAGTCAGGACTTTCACAGATTAAAAAGATTGTAATAATTAATAATAATTAATTAATTAATTAATGACAAGGCTGCTGTCATTTTAAGAGCTCATGCACGGATCTACAGACGGACATCAGATTTTCTCCCAGCTGTTTACGTTCACTTAAGACACAACCGATTGTGTTAATGTAAACCCTCTGTGTATTTCACAAATTAAATTACAATAAGATGTGAAAGACAACTGTTTGAAAGGCTTTTAGTGTGCACGTGCTTCAGGTGTACACGTTCAGAATAGCATCTGTCAGAACAGCATGCAAATAAAATGGTTAACTATGGAGATAGAATCATTCCATTATTCCAAATAAATATATTATGATCCACAAATAAATGTAAATAGACTCAAAAAGAATAATCATATTCACAAAAAAAGAAAAAAAAGAGATCCACAAATATATGTTAGGTGTTTCACTAAAATGAATTAAAATTCACATATAAATAAAATGAGATTTGCTGGGAAAAAAAAAAAAATCACAAATATGTATTATGTCACAAACAGAACTCTTCCTGGCATTCATTTGCGAATCACTTCCTGAATATTTGTGGATCCCCTCATGCATTTGTGGATTTTGAAACATTTCCAGCATCAAGACTTGCAGACGAATTCACAAACAAGTCGACTCCACCCACCAACTACTCAAGCCAATCAGATGAGGGCCACATTGCGCTGACTTTTCATAGCACATATGTAAACTTTACATATCTTTACATAAGTAAACTTTACATATCGTTGCTTTATACCTTATACCCTGTAAATTCATTTCACTTGCGCAGTACTTTACGTAATCTAAAGCATTACCAAAATATGTGTAGTGGATGCACTGCTTTTGAACACTTTTCCTGTGGCATGCTGTGTTTTTATGTTTTACAGCGAGGATTGCTTGGCGCATGATCATTTTGCTTTAAATTGTGTTCTAAATAGCAGAACTCATGTTCTGAGAAAATATTTTCGGTCCATGGATCATGATCAATGCACTTGACTGTCTAAGCAAATGGCTTAGCAACATAATGGCATAATGACACACTGAAGGAATTGTTTGGTGGTCGTCTGATGAGTAGTGCTGTACAGTACTGTACAACCTCTGCTGAACGCAGGTGTGCTGTTGGTGTCATCCACAGACAGTGGCGTAATGATAACCCATTTCTGTTACATGTTGAGGTTGCAGAGATGAGGCGTTCACGGACTTCCACAATAAAAGGGTATTTTATTCAACGAAGGAGAATCACACAACCAAAAACACATGTAAACTAACATTAATAACGGACAGGGAGTGCAGGGAGTGAGTCCAACTTAAAGGAGTGCTAATGACGAGGACCAGGTGCAGGAATCCAGGAATGGCGGGAAGACTGATGAGGGAAGTGCAAACAGGTGTGCAAACAAGGAGGATAATGGGAACTGGAGTCTAGGACAGGCGTGGTGTAACAATTTCATTGTCTTCCCAATTTTATGAAAAATACCTTTGTATTTGATGGATAGATTTTGAAGGAAACGGTAATATATGCATGTTTTATTTTTAAAATATTTTGTCAGTGATGCGCTAAGTCAGACAGTTTACAATGCAAAAATAAGGCCTATCTGTTTCCATTAAAATATATGTTCACCTTATAGACAAAATTGCATAAATTTGATTTGTTTAAAGATATTAAAAATATTATTTGGCCAGTGGAAAAGAATGAGAATAACTCTCCTCTGAAATGTATTTTATACCATTTTGATTTATTCATTCTAAAACAAGTCAAGGATACTGAACGTTTTTAGCAATGTAATGTGGAGACACATAGTCCGTATCTCATGTTTTCCTAATGTCTTGTACCGTTAAACAGGTATAAAGGTTAAAAGGGAATTTTGCGCAGGTTCTAGCTTTTGTGCGTACAAATGCTAAATGGACAGTAAGGCCTGTCGAGCACTAAGCTTGCATCTCGGGCAATGCCACCCTCTTCCCGTGAAGAAAGCGGGCCTTCCTAATGCGTCAGGCCGCCACAGCAGGCGGTACAATACCGACCAGCTCCCACTCTCCACCTCTGTCGGCGCAACCTCATAAGAGCACAGTTCAAATCCTTCTTGTTTTCTGTAACTGGTTGACTTTTTTTCAGTTTATGCCATCGATCCATATTGATCAGGGGAATACGTGTTTTAAACAGTTTCTGTACAAGTGATTTGCTGTTCTAAACTAATGTGGTGCTTCTTTGTAGCTTAAAGGGATAGTTCACCCAAAAATGAAAATTACCCCATGATTTAGGTGTACTCACTAGGTGTTCTGAACCATGCCCAAGCGCGTTTGACCCCCAAAGCCCAGTTCATTTGACTTGTGTGATCGCTCCGTGCCGTGCCGGTTCATTTAGCCGTCCCTGGGCCGCTTGGAAGAGGTGGGCCAGAGCACGGTTCAGTTGGGCTGGAGCGCGATGCGGCGTGCAGTGCGGCGTTAAACATGCTGGAGCACGGAACAGCTATTACTCTTGTGTGTGCTACTGTCATCATAATGAAGGCAAACATCTTTATTACTACGTGGAAAGTGTACTTTTCAATTAATGTAATTAATTAGAGTGTGTTTGGGTTTATAACGGGTCTGGATCTCACCTTATTGATGAACAGGAATTGTAGTTTGTGAGTAAAGCTGCAAATTCCTCCATTAATGTCAGCTGCTGTAATAATCCTGTGATACGTGCAAGTGAAAATAAATAATAAATCCATTAGGCAGTATCTTAGCAAAAGTGCTTTTCTTCCTGTAAGTGTGCTCCAGCCCGGAACGTTAAGTGCAATTTGAGTGTAGGCCAGCAGGTGAGTGGGGAGGGGACAATCGCGCTCGGTTCATGGCAACCGTGTCTAGTGTGAGTACACCCTTACTCACCTCAAGCCATCCTAGGTGTATATGTCTATCTTCTTTCAAACTAATACAATCGGAGTTGTATTAAATAATGTCCTGACTCTCCCAAGCTTTATAATTGCAGTGAATAGAGGATGAGATTTTGAAGCCCAAAACAGTGCAACCATCCATCATAAAAGATATCCACACGGCTCCAGGGGTTAAAGACTATTTTGTTTTCTTGACTCCTGCATTGTGCACTTTACAGCCACCACACCATGACACCCATATACTTTTATAGCAGAAAAATAAGGAAGAACAAATCAGTACAAACACAATAGGGTTGCTTGGACCCCTAAAAATAACAGGTGTTGTCTACATACCAAACACACACTGGTGGGTGAAATTAGATTGTTTTCTGCAGCAACAGAGAGAGAGCCTGCGGTAATGTACTGAGAACAGAGAAAAAGACAAAAATTGAGGCTTCTGTTAGATGTAATGTAACTTGTGTTTAAAAACACAATACTTCATTGTACTTAATACTTAATTGTATAATTGTTTCCAGTAAGGAATACCACTGAAGACAAAGATGGATGATGCATGTATTGCAGACACAACGCCGAACAGGAGAGTCAACAGACCAATCATTATCTCTACAGTCTGTGAAAGACGAGTCTTTTTAAATTAAGTAAAACGGTATCAAATTTTAAGGGACAATATAAAATGTACAATATAAATTTATGGCAGCTGTAGTGTCTAATACAAGCTGGACAATAAAAATATCCAAAAACTTTTCTACATGTGTGGAACTCTCATTGTATGAATTCACATATTACATTGCAGATGTGCAAATTTGTCCATTTCTTCTTATTTTTGATAGTTTGCAACTCCTAAAACATTTTTATCTGTGACTGATAATGTAAATTTTACTAATTTACTCTGTAAATTATAAATCGTATCTTATATTACTGTCTTTTCTGCAGTGTCACCAAAGCAATAAGTCATATTCTTCAATAAAGATGTGTATGCTTTATTGTGTACCATTCCTTTTTAAAATGTATTCATTTACTATCCTTATTTCACACTGGCATACACAGATAATTATTAGGATTTATGAAAATGTCTCACCCCAAAGGCTTTTGGTTGGCTTTTCAGAAATTCCTTAATCTTATGAAGAGGTAAAACTCCTGTTAGCTGTTGTACATAAACAGGCACAGAAGCATTTGTCCCAGTGCCTGATGTGGTTTGTGTTGGTGGTTGAACCTGGATGACAGCTGCTGAAGAGTTCATGGGTATGGCAGTGTGGGACATTCTTGATTCAGAATCTGAAATTGACCTGTACAAAATCATAGTAAATCAAAACATGTAATGAATATGATTATAAAATAGATTTTCTATGTAAAAACCTTAAAATATTATAATTACATTTAATAATATAAATGTGGTCTTCATATTGTTGAAAAGCTTATGAATGCAGTTATGACAATAGTAGTTATTATCATTGGTTAAATTATTGTTCAACTAGAATAACTCTATTAGACCTTAAAACATACAGCTCATGTTTAATTTGATCTACTTATATTACATTTTAGGCATTAAGCACATGCTCTTTTCAAAGACACTTACAAAAGTGCCCTACCAGCCATTATAGATTACAAAATAAAGGAAATCCAGTCATTAATAACATTTTAGTTTAAAAAAGCAGACATAATGCAAAGATAGGCATCTGTATAAAGGTAGTCAGATGTAGTGTAGTGTTTTACCAGAAAAAACCTCTTCTCTTCAGGTGATGGTTTTTTTTTTTTTTTTTTTTTTTGCACTTTGCTCTGTAGTTCAGTCCACTCTTCTGATTTAAGCCAATGTATGTAAGATGTTATATATACACTGTTTCCAGAATGAAAGGGGAAGGAGGTGGAGCTCCAGTGGTTAGGAAGGGTTGGAAAGCTGTTTGATAACTTGTTTGTGTGAAAACAGTGAAAAAATGTATGATAATTTTATAAAAGTGTAATAAGATAATAGCTCATTAAAAAAGACAAGACAACTGTTATTGTAAAAGTACTTTAATAAGAATGTAGTTTTTAAAGAAAGACAAAACACTATTGTTGTAAAGCTTTATTAAGAATATGTTTATAAAGGAAGACACTACAACTGTTGTTTTAAGATTTTAATAAAGCATGCTAGTAGAATAGTAAGGACATGTATTAGTAAGAAAGGCAGTTATTACCGTTGAAGGATGTCTTGAAGACGAAGACGAAGCACAGGACACAGCAGAGGAGAAGAGTCCGAGAACAAAGAGACAAGGCCTTTATATATAGACTCAGATGAGGGGAATTCCAAAGAAGATGACCTCAAGAGGTCAGATAGTCTATAAAAGGCTGGAACGTGAAGACAAGCAGCTGCTTCGCACCTGAGGCTGCTTCTCCGACACCAGAACCAACGCTGATGATGCCTCCATCGCTGATATGGCCTTGACTGAATAACTTTTGATATTTATACTTTATTTAATTACTTGTATAGAATGTTTGTAGAATATATATAATGCTAGAAATACTATTGTAATAAATAAATGAACTTATTACTTTATAACTAAACTCATGTGGCATTAATTTAAGTCGTTGAGCCTGCACAGACACAGGAGAAGTCTTCTGTCTGATTGTAAGTATCTTAAAATGCTTATAAATTAGATCAGATTTGACTTACTTACCTTACCTGAGAATAATAAAGAATAAGGTAAAGGTGCTTAGAGACGCACCATAAAACAGATACCGTTTTGAAAAACAAGAACAACTATTTAAATATTCATTCTTCTCTAAAAGTCACTTTTTCATAGCTGTAGGTACAAGCAGACAGACTGTGACTATTAGGCAAGGCAAGTTTGTTTTTAGAACATTAAAAAATATTATAAAAGAAATAATATATAAAAAGAATTCATTAGTTAAAATGAGATAGAATTCTAACATTAAAATTAATATGAGTTAATGAAGAGAGGATTTAAAAGACCAGAGCAGTGCGATCAGTACAGTGCAGAAACAGTGCTCAATCAGGAAAAGCACAGTTAAATAGATGTGTTTTCAATCTGGACTTAAAGGTAGCTACTGACACAGCACACGTGACATCCTCTGGAAGCCGGTTCCAGATGCAGGTAACATAACAACTAAATGCCATCTCACAATCTTTTGAATTTACTTTAGGTGTTACCAGGCTTGATCCTTCTGTTCTGAGATCTCTATTTGGTTTGTATTCTACCAACATACAGTATCTGCCATGTATTTTGGTCCAAGGTCATATGGGATTGTGTACAATTAGACATTTAAAATTGATTCTGAATAAAATTGGAAGCCAGTGTAATGACCTAAGAACCTCGTGACTGAGTATTTGTCTGCATAGCATAAAACTAACACTGATAACTCATTCAAATTACACATACAATTTACTGCTGGTGATCTGTTTCTCATTTAATCTCTTTCTGTAACAACATACAAACATTTGCAAACACTGAGTACCATAATGGTGACCTCAAATGAAACATTCAATAAGTGCAAATTGAACAAAATATTTCCAGAAATGTCTCTCATTATTCATTACTCATTTCTATATTGTGTCCAAAATTACAAAGTTTCTAGATTTTTTTTTCTCAGATACATTGGACATACATTTTGAACCAGTTTCAGAAGAATTTCTGAGACTTACTCTGGTACAACAACAGTTTGTTTCATAGGGGTTAATCTCTGCCCCAACCCCTCCCCTATATTCTTTTGTTTGGGAAGAAAAAGGAAGTTCCAACTTTTAGAATATGGCTAACAGAGTTGACTGGTACACTTCATTTAGAAAGAATTACGTATACCCTAAAATACAAGATTTTTATTTGAAGAAGTTTGATCCCCTTTTATTTCTTTTCTGCAAGCTTGTGATTAATGTTAATTATGCCTTCATTACCTGCTTTTACCACTGGAAGGCACTTTTGGGTTGGGGTTGTGTGTGTTTTCTGTCTGGCAAGTAGTTTTTCCCCTAATTTATGTAAATTTTCTGTTCAGTTATTATTACCTTGATGTCATTTTTTTAATCCATATTTGTTAGGATGTATTTGTTTGAATTTTTTTTTTTTTAAAAAGTGTATGTACAAATGATAGGCTGAAATACAAAATTAAAAGACAAAGCATGAACATTATCTAGAGCTAAATCTTTGTTAATTCTCAGTAAAAACTTTTGTGGTCATATGAAAGAAATAAAGTCAATCTTGTAATAAGTGAAGATGGTAATGCTGTTTTTTGAGTTGTTTAATCATCCTCGGTGTTATATGTTTCCTGTGTCATGTCAGAACTTTTGTTGCCATTGTTGTTAATTCATGTTAATTAGTCTAATTGTTCCCAGGTTACTTATCAAGGCCCTGATGTACTTCTAGTGAAATGAAAAAACAAACTGTTATGCATCATTTTGAACAAAATCATGAAGTTTGTTTTGTGTTTGTTTCGAAAGTTTGAAACGGATTACCACAGCAAACTTTCCAGAAAAGTTCACTCCAGCTGGTAAATGCCTTCGTACTACCATTGGTCCATGGTGATGATGTTATAGGTAGCTGTGTGCTAAGGCCTCGCCTTCTTTCACATCTTCGGTTCATTTCGCCGAGGTCAGACGTCTGTGAGTATAAACATAAACATGCTGGAGAGCTGCTATATAATAGAAAATTAAGTTGTACTTCTGATTAAGCAATCCCACAAATGTCATGCTGGAGAAAAACATTTAGGATTAATGAGCAAACAGTGTGATAACACATGAAAAACAGCATTCGAGCTAATAATACCGCTCTGACAGACATAATTTATTTCCTCTCTGATTCTTTATTTTTAGAACAGAGCAGAGCACCATCATTATTATAATACAATGTAAGCAATGTAAGCACTGTATACTGTACTCTGTGTTAACCAGCAAAAGTCATCTGACCAATCACAGAAGATTAGCTTCACGCAAAGGAGGGGTTTGGAAAAATGAATCGTTGAACGAATCAGTTGGGAGTCGTTGAGCAAATAAGGTAAAAATAAATGCATATTATAAGACAATGAAAGTGTTTTTGACCATGCATGCATGTAAACCTGCTGTTGGGGACTCACAAAACAAAAATAGGAACCTTTCAAATGCCATTATAGGGGCACTTTAATAGATAGTTTAAATGCCAGAAAACTGCAGTGAATTAATAACCCAATGTTTAAAAGAAATAAAAACATAAAGGAAAACTTAAAACATTTGTATTTATTTATTTTTGGGGAATCTCAGAACACATTTCAAATAAACCCCAAAACTTGTTTACCAGCCACTCTACTTCATGTTACAATGGCAATATAAACTTTGGTCATCATAACTTTGGCCTCACAGTGAAAAAAAAAAAGAAAGAAGTAAATTCTAGCCATTCACAGAAACATCTGTGTGATGTCGTCATTTTCATGGGCAATCCACTCTTTTAAAGAGAGTTCACTAAAAATGAACATTCTGTCATCATTTGCTCACCCTCAAGTTGTTCCAAACCTGTATAAATTTATTTGTTCTGCTGTACACAAGGAAGATATTTGGAAGAATGTTTGTAAACAAGCAGATCTCGCCCCACTGACTATCATAGTATTTTTTTTTTTTTTTCGTACTATGGTAGTCAATGTGGGACGAGATCTGCTTGGTTACAAACATTCTTCCAAATATCTTCCTTTGTGTTCCGTAGAACAAATAAATTTATACAGGTTTTAAACAACTTGAGGGTGAACAAATGATGACAGAATGTTCATTTTTGGTGAACTCTCTCTTTAGAATATCATGTTATCATGAATATCAAGTTATTTTTTTCTTCTGTAATTTAATTCAAAAAGTAAAACTTTAATATATTCTAGATTTATTAGACGTAAAGTAAAATATTTCCCGACTTTTTTGTTTTCATTTTGATGATTACAGCTTGCTGCTCATCAAAATCAAAAATCAGTATCTCAAATTATTTGAATATTTAATTTCAAGTTCTATTAAATTACCATTCTCAGGGTATAAATACTGGGTTTAGGTCAGTAATCCCAACAGCAGTCATGGGGAAGTCTGCTGACTTGACAGTTGTCCAGAAGACGATCATCAAGACCCTCTACAATGAGGGTAAGCCACAGAGGGTCATTGCTGAAAGAGCTGGCTGTTCGCAGAGTGTTGTGCCAAAGCATATTCATGGAAAGTTGACTGGAAGGAAAAAGTGTGGTAGGAAAAGGTGTATAAGTGAAAGGAATGATCGCAGGCTTGAGAAGACTGTCAGGCGAAGCCGATTTAAGAATTTAGGAGAGCTTCAAAAGGAGTGGACTGAAGCTGGAGTCAGTGCATCAAGAGCCACCACACACAGACGTCTTCAGGAAATGGGCTACAACTGTCACATTCCACTGAAGGGGTGGATTCTGGAATCCACTGCCACTTCAATACATATTTTTAAGTTATTAATCAACATTTATCTTTCTGTTAAATTATTTGAATGACTTCTACAACGTATGTTAAAGCATTTCTTTTCAAACACTAGAAAATAATTTTGAATATTGTCTGTACCTCTCACTGAGAGAAAAGAACATCAGTATGTTTTGGAAAAGTTTCCTGCTTAGAGCAGAGCTCAGATCAACTTCAACCTTGAAGAAGCTGTGAATCATGTGTATCTGTGTATGTGCGCTAAGTGTTCTGTGCAGGTCCTTTGTACTGGTGGACAACTGGCACTCTGCTGGAGACCAGCAGACGCCATGTCATGACCCCAAAAGGACATCCAGTACCTAAATCCAGGGTCCCCTCGTCAGCATCATGACAAATGGAGATATGCTTCTGACTATCTGTCCATGTGTGGAAGATTACCAAATTTGTCTATTTTTCTTAGCCAATCAGAATCATTCAGCCTGAAATAATGACGTAGTTAGTTGACTCTGTTAGAGTATAGTTGTTGTGGAAATGTGAATGTACGCATGAGCGGCCTACTAACTCCTTGTGAGACTTGAAACTGGCTTCTGCTGATGAAACTGCAAACTATTCTTCAGTAAAATTTTCTTCAATTTATTATTTTTTTAAACTTTGACTCTGGGTCTTTATTCAACATATTTGGTCTTTTGGGGTCTTTAACTGTAAAATTCCCCAACACCACGTACCAAGCCACTTCTGAACCAAAGACGACGTCAGAGGCGTCTTACCTGGGCTAAGGAGAAGAAGAACTGGACTGTTGCCCAGTGGTCCAAAAGTCCTCTTTTCAGATGAGAGCAAGTTTTGTATTTCATTTGGAAACCAAGGTCCTAGAGTCTGGAGGAAGGGTGGAGAAGCTCATAGCCCAAGTAGCTTGAAGTCCAGTGTGAAGTTTCTACAGTCAGTGATGATTTGGGCTGCAATGTCATCTAATGGGTGTTGATAGCACGCGAGCGCAGCTGAGACCTGAACAGCTCACGTTGCTATGTGTTTAAACTAAACTCATTTAAACCTTGCCTATTTAACCCTTTAAGACCTGAAGGCTTTTTAGGTTTTTTTTCCTGAGCGACATACACAAAAGTAAAGACTCATAACTCCAAAACTATAGCAAGGAGAGTCAAAAGGTAGGTATCGTTTGATAGAACAAATAAAATCTGAGAAAAATCTTTTTGGTGATGTTCTCCTACATATGAGCTGCATCTGGTTCAAATTTTGTGGTGATAGCATAAAATATAGTTGAATCAAACATATTTTTAGCCAAGTATGTTACATCATTCCGTGAGTAATATCTTGTGATCAACGCAATATATTATGTTGATTTTGGATTCATTTTAATCGTGAGAATCTGCTTAAAATAATGATGTGCCATTTTCTTCATCTGTGCATTTTTCATGAAGTTATGAGCATGTGAAATCTACATATTTGTATTCAGTTAGCAGCTGTGCTGTTTTTGTTGTAAACGCATATTACTCATATATATTAGAGGGTGAAAACAACGCAACAGGAGCATACTGAAGGCTTGATCTGAACATGTCTTAAAGTCTCTTATTTTGTATGCAAAAGAATTTTTGTGCTACCTATATGGGTTCAGTTTTTATTGGCTCTTAAAGAGAGACATGCAAAGCGGAAGCGGGCGTTCCATCCGGTTTTAAAGGGTTAAACATTAATCCGTAACACAGGAAAGAGAACTTCGCGCGCACTGTGAGATTTGTGTGTGCGCTCATCCAAGCGCATACATGTAGAGCCACGTCACAGCACGCAAATGCTCTCGCACAAATTCTCTTTTAAGTCTTGCACCTAAACGGACAAATTCACACAAAATTAAAGCTGCAAGCAGCATTTACCGGGGTTCAAGCATTTAAGGCCTTTAAGCACATAAAAAGGTGTTATATTTTATTTAGCAAGCATGTAAACACTTAGATCATAGATGGAAAAGACCGTTTACAGGCAATAGAGGCAATTTGGTGAGGAAAAATAGGGTTTTTAAAGGTTTTTGACAGTTATAGCGCCACCTATTGCCCGATCTACACCACTTTTTTGGGTGTCCTCAGAGTGTGCCCATAAATATGCTTGTTAATTTTGGTGAAAATATCTCATTTCGTTTTGAAGTTATAGATACTTATATAGATGAGAGCATAAAATATGACCCAAGAACATGTTTGATTGGATTTTTGCCACTTCCTATCAAAATTTTGACATTTGGGCTTTTACGTTTAGTTAATCAGCTTAAGTTTCGTGTTTCCCTACGCTGGTTTCGTCTCGATCGGACTAACGGTTTGAAGATATTCACAAGTTTTTAAGCGCTAAATCACAGCGTTGCACAAACCGTAGTTTAAACCTGACAAGTCTGGTATCGTTGGATCCAGCAAGGTTTCAGGAGTCTAAGCACGTGACTCCTGTGAAAATAAGTCGACCACATCCAAAGTTGTACACATTTTCATCCAAAACCATTAAAAACATATGTTTTTAACAGTTATAAGCGCCACCTATGGTCCGATCTACACAAAAACTGACATACTTGTTTAGAGTCATATGCCGCATGTGCTCGCCAATTTTTGTGAAGTTCTGAGTTTTCCTTTAGGCTTTATAGGGTTTTGGGTACATTTAGCCACGCCCACTTTCTAAATGACCCTGTTACAGCGACCTAAAGGGTAAAGTTCAAGTTTTTGATAATTATTATTCTAGAGAGTCCAGAGAATTGTCCTGCACTGGTTTCGTTCCAATCAGGCAAAAACCTAGGACTAGTTCGCAAAAGTAGGTTTTTCACATATTTGTGAATAATTAATGAACGATTTGATTGACAGCATTGGTTCTTGAGGCAAAGTTGTTCAGAATGAGGAGATCTATCAAATGATATGCATATTGTGAAACACCACGTGATTATTGAGGCGTAAAACTTGTTAGCGCCAACTAGTGGCCGATTTCGTTCAAAATTCTTACAGACCTCTAGGACCATGAGTCGAACATGCCCACCGAGTTTGGTTCCGATCGGCCTCCGTTAACCTTGTCTAATAGGTGCTCAAACTTCATTGGCTGATGGCGGCCATGTTTTTGAGATACGCCAATGTCCTCATAGACTATAATGTCTCCTTGGACCAAGATACTGCATGCCAAATTTCAAGTCGATCGGACTAACAGTTGCATAGTTATAGCCGTTTTCATGTTTTTTCGTGTTATAGCGCCATCTAGTGGCCATTCATCACAATTTTTATCGTGACCAAAAATTTAGCCCGTACACATGTGTACCGAGTTTGGTGCGAATATCTCATTTCGTTCTCGAGTTATAGCCATTTTAGTAAAAGTGGCTCCGCCCACATCGTACATTTTGGCGCCCCTTAGCAACCGTGAAACAAAATTCCAACTTTTGATATTCACACTCCAGAGAACATTTCTGCACTGGTTTGGTTCCGATCGGGCAAAAAACCTAGAAATAGTTCGCAAAAGTAGGTTTTGGATAAAATTCAAAATGGCGGAAAACTTTGCATACCGGAAATGAAATCGGATTTACGTTTGATCCGTCTTGAGCCAAGGATTACAATGATATAAGAGACTTGATTCTAGGACAAACGGTCTAGGAGTTATTAGCGATTTACTACTTTTGATTGCTGTAGCGCCACCTATTGGCCGATTGGGGTCATACACTGTCAACCTCTCCTTGATTTCTGAACTATCAATAACTATAACTAAAGTTTCAAGTCTCTAGGCCTTACGGTTTAGGCTGCACAATCAGTTTTACGGCAGAAGAAAAAGAATAATAATAAAAATCCTAACAATTACAATAGGGTTTCAGCACTACGTGCTTGAACCCCTAAATATGTCAACATGCCCATCTTAGCGAGGATCCTAACAAACATAGTAGGTTATGTCTCGAGAAAAACGAGACAGACAACGCATGTGTATCAGTATCAGTGTACTGAGTCTTTGAATTATGTCTTAAAGGGACAGCAGTCTAATATTCCTGCTCTCAGTTTTTAATGTTAATCAAATGACAAAAGACAAAGAAATCAAAAGATTATTAATTATTCAAAAGAAGTTTATATGCAGTTATTTTATATTTGATTACTTTATTCAATTTCTGTACCTAAAAACTATTGTTAGATAATTGAAAAACCTGTAAAGCATTGTTCATTTTTATGGGTGCTTTGGTGTACATAAATGTATGAATTATATTAAATCATATCATATAGTTATTTGGTGTCCTTTTTTGGAAAGACATCTAAATTTACCTTGAAAAAGCTGAAAAATAAAAATTTTTGAAAGTCACACTTCAATCTGATGGTTTACTTTGCTGGATATAGGCAATGATGGCAAAATAGACATGTTAAACAAGATAAATGGTGTATGCTTAATTTCACAATGTGTGATTAGTGTCACGATTAGTGTGATTAGATAAGTGCGATTAATCGCGATTAATCTATTGACAGCCCTAATATATGTGTGTGTGTGTATATATATATATATATATATATATATATATATATATATATATATATATATATAATGTTATATCATTCAGTTTTTAAATATATTTAAATATAATTTAAATTGATTAAAGCAATACCGTATCACATACCGCATATTTTTATGACAAGAACTGATGTTTTAGTGTTATGAACGTTGCTATTACATTCAGAGATATGAAATATTGCTAAATATAAAGACAACCAAACAGGTGACGCACTTTTTCCATTTAACAGGGGACCAGTGTCCTTTTGTGTAGTGAAATCACTACAACATGCACATGCTGCTGCTGCTTAACTTTATCATTTACACTTTAACTTGTGTGGAAATGAGCATGGAATGATGAATAAAAATGGTCAAAATGGATAAGTGTCTGTGTCTCATTATAGTTTTTAACAATTGGCTAGGACACCCAACAAACAGACTTTGGCCCAATCCCAATTCTATTTTATACCCCTTTGCCTACCCCTTTGCCCTTCCCCTTGCCCCTTGAAACAGAGTGGCAAGGTGTAGGGATGAAAATATTCCCCTAAGAAATGGGACACCACTACTACACCATTACACACGTCATCATACCTAGTTTCTTTTATTAGTGTCCTGTAACATTTAACCAGTATGAACAGCAATGAAGTGCGCATATCAACAGAAATCAGGCGCGAGCACGTTTAACAGATTACTCGCTCCCAACGTTGTTTTGCGCTGTATTTTGGACTTAAGAAAACGGCGCTCGGTTTCAGTTCGAAAACGTATGAGCCTTCGAGTTTCCCAAGAGTGGTGAAGCCGCTTTTCCATCGAGCCAAGCTGTTTGTTTAGCCGTTCCATTCCGTGCCGAGCCGGCCAGTACGGATATGGTTTCGTTTTCTACTGTGGTGCTGCGAAAACTGACCTCTTTGCAAAGTAATACAAACGAGTCAGTTGTTGCCTTGGTAACGCAAGAGTTTACATACGATACGAGATGTAAATAGCTATGAAGGATGACCAGATATTTCTTTTAACTGTATCACTCATTTGTGTTCACATCATTCAAATAAGCGCGTTTAGCAAGCTACGGAGAAACTGGCAGCCAGGTAACACAAATGATCGATCCTGAGTGGAAATATCACTACCATGATCACTACACGCATTCTAGCAGCACGGTAGTCGTGTATGCAGGGAAATTTCTCATACCCTTTGTTCAAGTGTAGTCCCGAAAAATCTTCGTTTGAAGGGCTATCTGGCCCTTTCCTTACCCCTACCACTCCAGCCAAAAGAGAATCAAGACACCCCTACCCCTTCACGTGAACGCGCAAAACGAAGGGGTAGGGGAAAGGAAGGGTAAGGGGTAGAAATGGGATTGGGCCTTTGTCACTCATAAAAACCCCCACTAACAATAGGCAGCATTATACAATATTTTCTGCTGTTTTTGCTGTTCAGAATTCACTGCAGTTTGTTACATTGTTCATGTTTACATTAATGTACAAAATTATTTCTAAGTTTTACCTTTTGTATAGATGATGAAAATGAAAGACCAACACTTATGAAGGTGTTCAGCTACATCTAATTGTTTTGATAGTATTTCATTTTTAGATTTGGAATATATTACAATATGGTACTACTGTAGAAATGTTGCAAATTTCAGTCTGAATAATAACTGTGAGAATAATGTGTCCTAGTAAAAAGTGTAATACCAGTTAAAAATGGGGCCTTATTTGTCATTCAGAATTAGTGTTAAACACATTTACACAAACACATGTAGATGGTCAAAGTATCACTGCCTCTCTAGGGTCGTTCACACCATCATCCTGAGGAAAGAAGACACAGAATGATAATATGCAGTAAGAAAGTCACAGAGACAGAACTAAAAACTTAAAATAAAATTATCATGATATAATATTTCATATGGATCGGTATCAATAATTATTGAAAAAATTAATAACTTTTTTTTTTTTTTTACTGGATGAATCTGTGTATTTGAAAGAATCTGTTGAATGAAGATTCAACGTCAAATACATTTTTAACAGTCACTTGTCGCCATCTAGTGGTGAAACAATGTAATCGATAAATGCGTCATTTTCAGCGGCAAGTTTTTCTCTTTTTTCTTCTTTTTTTGATCGGTAACATAAACATTACTATTTATGTCTAAACTATAAACTTTTATCTCAGTACTTCTGTGATAATTTGAATATTTGTAACAGAAATAAAGATACTGTGTGGTTGAAAACACTGTGCAGCTGTTTATACCGACATGACAACTGCTCTCTCAAGACGAACTTTGAAATAGATCAACTATAAGATGTAAGAAAACCATGAAACTGCCACACTGACGAGCTGACGTACTTTTTTATTCACAATCTCCTCGTCCCAGCAGGTACAACACTCATTTTCATGTGTTTGTGTTATGATTTCACATGGCGATTGCACAACTGAACTCCACAGCAACTTGTTTGTGTGTCACTCGTAGCGCGTCTGTGACCCAGGGATGGAGCGAGCTTGAGAATTGTTCATGCAACCGAACTTAATATCTGTTTACATTTTAATGCATTTAAGTGAAACTATATTGAGTTATATCGAACGTTTTTTCTATCGTTATTGATGAAGGCGTATCGTCGATAAATATCGATACCATTTTATCGCCCAGGCCTAATGTTAAATAATATTTTTGACTTGAACAAAATAAGTTAATTTAGATGTTACCATTTTTATTCATCATTCCATGCCCAATTCCACACAAGTTAAAGTATACATGGTAAAGTTAAGCAGCAGCAACATGTGCATGTTATAGTGATTTCACTACACAAATGGACACTGGTCCCCTGTTAGATGGTAAAGTGTGGCACCTGTTTGGTTGCCTTTACATTTAGCAATATTTCATATTCTGAATATCTCTGAATGTAGCGGCAATGTTCATAGTAACACTAAAACACCAGTTCTTGCCCATATATATATATATATATATATATATATTTATATATTAGGTGGCACGGTTCACAAAACCCACAGTTCGGTTTGTGTCACGGTTTTAGGGTCACGGTTTTCGGTTCTGTACGGTTCTTGTTGTTATTTTTTCTTTTAATCTTTAACACTCCAGAAATTTCCTTCAGCATATGATATATAGCTTATTGGCTTAATTATCCACAATTTAGGATACAGTATTAACATTTTTGTAATGTAATCATGCACTAACTGAATTTGACTTGACTTTAAGCACATTATTGGGACCATCTCTGAGTAAAAGCTAGGTGAGATTTTGATACAGCAAGAGAGAAGACATTGATGATGACATGCTTTTAGTTTATTTGGCAAAAAGGAGAATGTGTATTGCTATCTCTACAGGAACTTGTGCCTTTTTAGCAGACAAAGATTGAAATTAACTTGCATTTATCAAACTGCCAAATTCAGTGTAGCTCTTACAAAAAAAATATTTTAAAAGAAAAAGAGAGGAACTCTTAAAGCTCTGTCTTTTAAACAAGTCAAAATACTTTAAACATAAATATATAATATAATGTAATAACATAATATAATGAGGCTATAACAATAGCAAAGGCCATAATCATAAAGTCAAGCGTAAGTTTAACCATCTTAACACAAAAACAGTATAAACAATGCTTCTATTCCTGAGAGTGAGGATACATTTCTTTCACTTGAAATTAAAGTGCAGTATTTGGAAACTAGAGATTAAAGTGCCACTGTATATATTTAAAACAAAAATACTGGCTATCAAAATTGATATAAAATGTTGCATAAAAAAACACTCCTCTGTTCACTTAATTTTCATATTCTTCTGCAAGAATATCAGTTTGTCCACATTTTCTGCCAAGAGGCGAGACCTACTTGCAGTGACTATGTCCCCAGCTGTTGAGAAAACACGTTCACTTGGCACAGATGTACCTTGGACAGCGAGGTTACATTGGGCTAACTTAGCAATGTGAGGATACTTATTATGTCGGCGAGAGGGAATATTATACCGTGGCTCGAGTACATTCATCAGCTGACGAAATCTTTCACACTCAATCACGCTGCACGGTTGCATATCTTTTGCTATAAACATCCCCAATGCTTTAGTTATGGCTATTGCCCTGTCCGACTTATCACTGAGAGGTTGCTTAAATGTTTGCACACAGTCGCAGTTCTACCTACTGTTTTATTTCCGTTGTCATTGTAAGTAACATGAAATCCAAAATGTTCCCACACACGGATTTGAGCAGCGCGGGCGCATCCGCCAACTCCGGGCAGCCTTCATTATCTCCTCCACTTGCCATTTCTGCAGCACTCCTTACTCCACTTTTACTGTCTATATGTATGTTCGCGCGAAACTGTCTGAACACGGGCTACATTGCGCATGCATCGAACCGTGCGATGCACACACGAACCGAACCGAGACAAGCGAACTGAACGGTTCGGGTGTTTTTCATGTACCGTGCCACCCCTAAAATATAGTGATGGTAAGAAATGGCAAAGCAACCAAACATGTGTCACACTTTACCATCTAATAGGGGACCAAAGGCATTTTGTTTATTCACTATTCCATGCCAATTTTCACACTATTTAATCTTTACATGCTAAATGATCAGTTTAAGCAGACACAAGTCATTTTCTTGCACTTCAAAGTTTACTGTTGTTACCCCTACAACTAAATAAAATGACATCCATACAACCCAGACACTTAAAAAGCACTTAAAAGCCTTCTATGTCAAGGTCAAAGTTCAAAATTATGAGTTGACTGTTTCATTGAAAATCTTCAGTTGGTTCAACTAAAGTGCCTGTGTGAAAAGACATTCAGTTTGTATAATTTGATTAAGCCAGCTGAACATTTTCAATGCATCAAGTCGATATAAAATTTTGAGTCTTGACCTGATATAGTGCGACACCTGTTCAGTTGCTTTGTTTTTTCCCTCTATTGATAGCAGTTTTATTTAATTTTATACTAGTTGAATGTATATGGTCAAATATTATCCAAATGTAGAACGATGCATAAATAATTTATGGTATATTTAAAAACAAAAAAATTATATTTGTTAATTTATATGGTAATTGTCTTAGAATGTTTTAGCATTAGAGTGAAATAATAATGAATATAATTAAAAAAATTCTATAATTGGCCTAGTAGTTAATAAAAGTTTTTTTAATAAGCAGCCTCTTAAACAGCAGCTCGCAGTCTCAGGCCCGTCCACACAGACGCTGCTTTCTGTGTATACGCACAAATTTTGTATCGGATACAAAATGTTGGGATCAATTGAAGGTGATAAAGATGTACAGCCTCCTACACAATGCAACAACTACCTGACAGACGGTAATGAGGGAGAGGGAAAGAGAGTGAGGAGAGTACTCACAAAGTACCTTGACCCATAGCAAAAGACTGCCCAACAAGACCGACTGGTCTTTTGTGTTAAAAACCATTTAGTACATTCTCCAAATGTGAACTGTGTAATGCTTATTATTTTGAAAGTGTTGTGTGGAATGTGTCCAGTGAAAAAAATTGACTGCAACCACTTCCAGAAATATATATTTTTTTATTGGAAAATAAAGCTTCTGGTCGAATAATTATATGCAACAGGTAAAATAAATACAACAGGTCCAAAAATAAACATGTGTTACTTTCTCTGCTTTGGCCATTCACAGCGATATTTAACAGCTCGTTAGTTCGCGTTCGGGCAATGATGAGAGGAACAAAGTTTGCCAATACATGCAATTTTTGCGGGTGGATCGACTTGAATGAACTAACAGAAAAGCAACGGAGAATCTTCCTTTGCACAGCAAGCGAGAGCATATATTTTTATCACACGAACACACTTGATCTGAACTACATTACCATTGAAGCATTTCGCTAAGGACTACAACACCCGTAAATAGTGGTCTTAAGCGATATCTCTTATTTCCCTCTCCCGCAACACTACCCCGACTCTCAATGGTGATTAAACTTAACACCACTCCAGCACCATAACATGACTGGTACAAAATACATCGACACACATATTAACAAAGATATTATCATGGATTCACAGTGTTAATAGAAGGCAGAAATACATTCAACATAATGTCTACCCATATTTCTTTTTCTTTGTTCTATCTTTTTCCAACAGTCCATAGGCAGCTCCATTGCCAAAGCATACAGTCCATTCAAGCAAATCCGCTCAATGGAGGCACTGGCCAGCATTTCCCAACCCCACGCCATGGGGTAAACAGTCCATAAGGCAGAAGGATAGCACAGTGCTGGGAGGAGTTTAAGAGTTGCTTGTAAAGTGGTCCTTACATGAGTAAATCAGTCCAAGCAAGACTAGTGAGGTAGTTATGTACAGGCTTCACTCTCCACTACTGGCCTGCGGAAGGAAAGAAGTTAACAACAGCCATTGCATACAAATGAAATACGTTAGGGGGTTTGACTGTATAACATCAGACTGATGTTATCAGACAGATTAGAGGCATCTACACAAAACCTCATGACTGTGTCATACTTCACACCTTTTGATAACACACTGAATAGATATTATTACAAACATTATGGATTTTATGTCAATTATGTAATTTAGGTAATGTAAGTGTATTTTCTAATGTGGCATCTGTAGCCTGTGTAACTGTAATTATTTCAGCAACAAGGGTGATTTGAAACATGTATCTTGCATTGTTTGCTATTGAATTAACTGAATGTTAAAAGTACTAAACTGAAAGAAGATCATACTGTTGTGTTTCGGTGATTAAACCAAATGTTCTCATTACATATCACAATGATCTTGTGTTTTGAAACAATGATTATGTAGAATGAAAATATGTACAACTAGAATGAAAGCATGAGATCAGGTTTTGAAAGAATGACTAGCTGTGTTAGAAGTGTGATCAGTTTGGAGTTTTGTACTAAGAGTTTTAAAAATCTACACCTTAGACATGAAAATAGTACCAAAATGAATAAAAAAACTGTAATGGGCTGTTACATTCCATTACGTAATTGTGTATGTTTTGGATGTTTTCGTGTTGTTCTCTCCTCCCTTTCTTTTTCTCTCCCTCTTTTTCTCTCTCTCTGCTAAGCAGCGCTCCAAATCATCTGCAGCTGATTCCAATTAGCGGCAGCGTGGCTTACCTGTTACACCGTGTGCCACAGAGATAAAGCAGCAGAGAGACACAGCTCGAGAGAGATCCCATATCCGCTATCCCAGAGACGTTGTTGTTTTATTTGCTATTAAGCAATTTGTGAAATGTAAACCTAAAGTGTAGTTACAATGACGTTACTGTTGAGATGTGTGAGTCTGGCTCTGTCATCCTGTGTAGGGAGATGGGCGCCGATTTATTTGGGTTTAATCCCATTCTAAATTTTTCACCTGTTTTTCTTTAGTCAGGAGAGAGGTAAGATTATTGTCTTTAATTTTATTTTATTTTTGGCAGGGAAGTTACTTTGTTAAAACCTTAAGTAAGACTTTGTTTTGTTTGTTGTTTTCGGCATTTGCTCTCTCCTGATGCCTTGGTTATTTAAGTTTATTTACCCCGACATTTGTATATAATTTATATTCATTGGCATTTGTTCAGCCCTGAACAATAAAACAAATTTAAGTATATTTTTGGTTTGGTGTTCTTTTATATTATGGTGTTAAAATATAGGGTTTGTGTGAACCTTTTATGAGAATTATTAATTGTAAAAGTGAAAAGAGCTGGGATAGAGAAAAAGGAGATTTCTCATTTGTTCATTTATTTATTTAAAACACATTTTTAAAACACAGAGTTTTTACTTGATTTTAACATGATTTAAAGCATGACCAACAGGGGACCTGAAAAATGTCCCCTCTTTGCTCAGTGGTCCCCTGTTGGTGAATGTGTAACGACAACATGGTCCCCTGTTAGATAGGTAGACAAGTACACACACACACACACACCCCCACACACACGTTGGTATATGTGGTTTACGGGTACTGCATTTTTACTTTACAAACTGTATATTCTATCCCCTACACTAACCCTACCCATCACAGGAAACTTTCTGCATTTTTACATTTTATAAAAATATAATTTCATATGATTTATAAGCTGTTTTCCTCATGGGGACAAAAAAATGTCCAAACAAGGTCTAAAATTACCATCCTTGTTGGGACATTTGGTTCTAATGCAGTGTTTACCAGGACCACACACACACACACACATTTTGAAAATTGTGGTCATCATCTAAGATAAATTGCTTATAATTTCTATAGAAACTATGCCTATATCTATAGAAATCTATAGGTGTACCAAATGATCCACTGATTAACCATTAAGTTCAGTTGGATTAAATAATAGACAAATGTATTAAACTGAACGAAAAGAGATGCAAATGAAAAGTTTGATAGTAATAGCATTATGAAAGGCAGTTACTGTGAATGAAACATTTATAAAGATGAAACACTTATTTTGTGTTGTGAAAAGGATACTTTGTGATTTTGTGTATTATACTAAAACAATTGAAAATATGCTGAAATGTTAGAAAAAAGTGCACTTTTGATGATCTGTTGCGATATTAGTACTAAGAGTTTTAAAAATGTACACCTTACTTGTGAAAATAGTACCAAAGCGAATAAAAAACTAATATAAATTCAGTTCAGTCATCAAACATTTGTATGACTTGCCAGTGACTTGCTTGACCCAAGCTACGA
The DNA here is from genome assembly GCA_037950665.1 of Hypophthalmichthys nobilis. Lineage (NCBI taxonomy): Eukaryota > Metazoa > Chordata > Actinopteri > Cypriniformes > Xenocyprididae > Hypophthalmichthys > Hypophthalmichthys nobilis. Next base: position 25,168,829 of record CM075489.1, read on the forward strand.
CTTGACTTGAATTGCTTGACATACAGCAGTGACTTGACTTGCTTGATCCTCACAAAAATTGACTTGGACTTGCTTGAGACTTAAAGGTTAAGACTTGAGACTTACTTGTGACTTGCACATGTGTGACTTACTCCTACCTCTGCTTAAAACTACTCAAAAGATACTTCCAAAGCACTTTACAATCAATCACAAAACTAAGAGAAATTTTGAAATAAAAGAATAGAGACTCACTTGTTTTGCAGCACACTCTCACTCGTATTATGCCACCACTGCCTTCTCACTCCCAATCAGAGGTGGGTAGAGTATCCAAAACTGTACTCAAGTAAAAGTACTTACAGAAATATTTACTCAAAGGTAAAAGTGAAAGTAATAATCTTAATAGTTACTTGAGTAAGAGGAAAAATGTATCCAATGAAAAAACTACTCAAGTAGCTAGTTACTTTATAACTATATACTGTGTATATATATATATATATATATATATATGTGTGTGTGTGTGTGTGTGTATATATATATATATATATATATATATATATATATATATACACACACACACAACAATACAATAGCCTGTTATTATTTAGATAATTTAAATATCTATTATCATAATTAGATATCTTTACAACAAACACAAAGGAGACAAGCATTATTTCTGGCATCCGTAACCGAATATCATTGCATGTCCTTTACTTTGTATAATAATAACGTCTCGATTACGTATGTAACCCTCGTTCCCTGAAGGAGGAACGGAGGCGTGCGTCAGTAGTGACCGGCGAATTGGGATATCGCTAGAGAGCCCTATCAGCTTCGAAAGTGAACTAAAACAGGCCAATGAAGTTGGCGTGCGATATTTGCATAATGCGCACCGCCCCGCCAGGTGGTATAAATAGGGGAGCAGATGCAATCGCACTCTGTTTTTCGCTGAGGAGACAACCTAGTCCGCACTACAGCGAGGGTACAGCAACTGTGGCGGCGGGACGTGCGTCTCCGTTCCCTCCTTCAGGGAACGAGGTTACATACGTAACCGAGACGTTCCCCTTTCAGTCGGTCACGCGTTCGACGTCGTCAGTAGTGACCGGCGAATTGGAATCCCAAATAAAGCGCCACAGTATGAACCCCTTCCAGTGCCCAGCGCAAGCTCCTAGCCACCCGGCGCACCAGTGGACGGGGAAGGGGCGAGCTTACGCCGAGAGAGTCTACTGCTGTTCCGACATACCCACTAAGTAAACTAGACTACACTGGGGAAGCGAACCCGTGAGGGGACGCTGCGGAGACCACTACCCACCCGTAGGGGAGGAATTTACGTGGAGAGTACACATATGGACTGGCCGTGGGCAGTACGCATATGGAGTCCCTGGGATGGCTCCACCTGGGTAGGGGAGACTCATCTGACAGGTGACAGCAGAGCTGGCTCTGCTAAAGGGAAAGACACGGGCTCGCCGTAGGGAGTTGACCGTGGACAAATACACACATGGGACCACTCACGTGGAGGGGTCACGACATGTGGAACCCAGCCAAACGTCAGCGTCAGTGACGGAGGTTTGGCCTGGCATCAGACACTCCGCAATGTCCGAGCCGAAGGGGAGGCGGAGGAACTCGACAGGGTTCGCCAAACGGGGAACTCGACTGGAGTAAAAGGATGCACGTATCCGGCCCAGGGGCGGGAGTGGCATTGCAAGCCGACACTAGAACGGGCTCTTCGCGTCTACCCGGCTGGTGGAAGCGAGTACACGGGAAAAAACCGGTTCTACAAGGCTATAGAATCTAGCGAGCGTGTTAGGTGTCGCCCAGCCCGCAGCTCTACAGATATCTGTCAGCGGCGCCGTGCCAGCGCCCAGGAAGAGGCCACTCCTCTGGTGGAGTGGGCTCTCAACCTGAACGGGCAAGGCACGCCCTGGGACTCATACGCCAGGCGATGGCGTCCACTATCCAGTGGGCCATCCTCTGCTTGGAGACAGCCTTTCCCTTCTGCTGGCCTCCGTAACAGACAAAGAGCTGGTCTGAGGTCCTGAAGCTTCGCGTTCTGTCCACGTACAGGCGCAGAGCGCGGACGGGACAGAGCAAAGCTAGGGCTGGGTCTGCCTCCTCCGAAGGCAGCGCTTGCAGGTTCACTACCTGATCTCGAAAGGGAGTGGTAGGAACCTTGGGCACATATCCAGGCCGGGGTCTCAGGATAACGTGAGAGTCACCGGGCCGAATTCCAGGCACGACTCGTCAACCGAAAATGCATGCAGGTCCCCTACCCTCTTGAGCGAGGCCAATGCAACCAGGAGGACGGTCTTTAGGGACAGTACTTTTAACTCGACTGATTGCAAAGGCTCGAAGGGACGACCCTGGAGAGATGTAAGAACCAGGGTCAGATCCCAAGAGGGTACAGAGGGGGGCCCGGGAGGATTCAGTCTCCTCGTCCCCTCAAGAACCTGACGATCAGATCGTGCTTCCCTAGCGATTCACCATCAACTGCATAGTGATGTGCGGCGATAGCGGCAACATACACCTTGAGGGTGGAGGGAGACAGCCTTCGCTCCAGGCCCTCTTGCAGAAAGGAAAGCACGGTTCTGACCGAACATGATCGGGGGTCCTCTCGCTCTGGTTGAGAGGAACACCATTCGACGAACAGGTTCCACTTCAGCGCATAGAGGTTCCTCGTAGAAGGAGCTCTAGCGGAAGTGATAGTGTCTGCGACCGCTTGCGGGAGATCACTCAGAACCTCCGCGTCCCGTCCAGGGACCACACATGGAGTTTCCACAGGTCGGGACGCGGGTGCCAGAGGGTGCCCGTCTCTGAGTCAGGAGGTCCTTCCTCAGAGGAATGGGCCAGGAGGTGCTGTCGCGAGGAGCGCGAGGTCCGAGAACCAGGTCCGAGTGGGCCAGTATGGAGCCACTGACAAGACCTGCTCCTCGTCCTCCTGACTTTGCACAGGAGTTGTGCGAGAAGGCTCACTGGGAAACGCATATTTGCGTAGGCCCCGGGGCCAGCTGATTGCCAGGGCATCCGTGCCGAGCGTGCCGCCGGTCAGGGAATAGAACAACTGGCAGTGGGCAGTCTCCGGGGAGGCGAACAGATCTACCTGTGCCTCGCCAAGCGCTGCCAGATCAGAGTGGAGTCTCCATTCGCCCGAAGCGGAGGCTGCCGTGAGAGCTCGTCGGCTGCACGGTTGAGCACGCCTGGGGCGTGAATGGCATGAAGCGACCTCAGATGCTTCTGACTCCATAGCAAGAGATGGCGGGCGAGTTGCGACATACGGCGGAGCGTGACCACCCTGATGGTTGATGTACGCAACGGCCGCAGTGCTGTCGAGCGGACCAGTGCGTGCTTGTCTGACAACAGCTTCTGGAAGCGGCCCAGTGCAAGACGTACTGCTAGCAACTCGAGGCAATTGACATGCCAATGCAGTTGGGGCCCGTCCACAGACCCGGCGCTGCATGCCCGTTATGCGTGGCTCCCCACCCGTGGCGGAGGCATCTGTGTGGACCACAGCATGCCTGGACACTTGTTCGAGGAACTCCGCCCGCAGGAACGAAGGGTCCGACCACTTGGTGAGGGTGCGGCGGCAGTTCGGTGTCACGGGACACGGGCGCACCGCGCTGCCACGCCCATCTCGGGACCCGGCCGGAGCCAGTGTTGAAGCGGCCTCATATGAAGCAATGCGGCGGCGTGACTGCGGCTGCGGATGCCATATGCCCCAGGAGCCTCTGAAAGTGTTTCAGTGGGGCCGCTGTCCTGCGCTTGAGCCTACTCAGGCAGGTCAACACTGACTGGACGCGCTCCTCGGTGAGGCGCAGTCGGGCGACGAATCCAGTTCCATACCGAGATAAGAGATCCTCTGCCCGGGGTGAGTTTGCTCTTGTCCCAGTTGACCCAAGACCCAACCGACTGAGGTGAGCTAACACCATGTCCCTGTGTTCAAGCACAACTGCTCGCGAGCTGGCCAGGATGAGCCAGTCGTCGAGGTAGTTGAGAATGCGAACGCCCTGTTCCTTGAGCGGAACAATGGCCGCCTCCGCAACCTTCGTGAAGACGCGGGGCGACAGGGCCAGCCCGAAGGGTAGGACTTTGTACTGATATGCCCGACCCTCGAACGCAAACCGTAGGAAGGGTCTGTGACGAGGCAGAATCGAGACATGAAAGTACGCGTCCTTCAGGTCGATCGCTGCAAACCAATCCTGGGGACGGACGCATTCGAAAATGCGCTTCTGCGTAAGCATCTTGAACGGCAGCCTGTGAAGGGACCGGTTCAGGACACGCAGATCCAGGATTGGCCGTAGCCCACCGCCCTTCTTCGGTACAATGAAGTAGGGGCTGTAGAACCCTGACTTCATATCGGCTGGAGGGACCGGCTCGATTGCATCCTTCGCCAGGAGGACAGCAATCTCCGCCCGGAGAACAGGTGCATTGTCCAGGGACACCTGAGTGTAGTGGACACCCCTGAAGACCGGGGGACGCCGGGCGAACTGAATCGCATAGCCGAGTCTGATAGTACGAATGAGCCAGCGGGACGGGCTGGGGAGCGCTATCCAGGCTTCCAGACACCGAGCCAGCGGGACCAAAGGCACCACAGACGCACCGGGGGTGGGGCAGCGAAGCAGAGTGCTGGAACCCGACTCGGACGGCACAGCGGCCCGGTGAGGTCAGACTCTGCGAGGTGGCAGTGTGAATGGGAGACGGCTGAGGCGGCCTCGACCACCACACTGGGACCTGCTGGCGAAGTGAGTGGGCTGCGAGTGGCAAGGGGGCCTCGCGCACTGACAGCCGCAGTCTCTTGTGACCTGGAGGATTGGGAAACTGCTCTTTTTGTGATGAAGTGGGTACTGCTGGACTCGGAGAGCCAGCGGCGGGACAGACAAATTCACAAATTCCCCGGCCCTCCTCCGGGTGGGAGAGATGATGGAGTCCTCTCCCGAAGAGCAGGAACCTTCCTCCAGGTCGCCCGTCTCAGGGTCGCGTCTTCCTCGACCTCTTGCCACCTGGCTTGGCCTGAGCGGGCTGGGCGCGCGTCCGCGACCGGCACCCTGCTGTTTGGCTGGTGTAGGCTGCTGCTTTGCCGACTTAGCAGGGGCGGAGGGCGGCGCGAGGCGGGCGCCCTCGGCGGCAGCGGGCTGAGGCTGTCGGCGGCGGCGGGGTGGAGGCAGCAGCGGACCGCCGGGCAGGACGTGTTTGATAGCCTCAGCCTGCTTCTGGGCAGCAGAGAACTGCTGGGCGAAGCTCTCTACGCGTCGCGAAAAGGCCGACCTGTGATATGGGGAGTCCAGGAACCGATACTTGTCGGTATCCCTCATATCAGCGAGGGTCAGCCACAGGTGGCGCTGCTGGACCACAAGCGTGGCCATCGCTGACCAACAGAACGTGCCGTCACCTTAGTCGCCCGGAGGGCGAGGTCCGTGGCGACACGCAGCTCCCAAGCAGCTGCTGGTCAAGACCTCCTGGGGCATTTCCATCAACGCTTTGCTTGATGAACTTGCAAAAGGGCCATGGCATGCAGGGCGGAGGCGGCCTGTCCGCAGGCTCTGTAAGCTTTCTCCGTCAAGCCTGGACGAATTTACAGGCCCGGGATGGGAGACGCGGCTCACCGCGCCAGCCGGAGGCCGTTGGACACAGTTGCATCGCAACAGACCTCTCGACTGGGGAATCGCGTATATCCCCAGCCTCCCGCCATCCAGGTTGGTGAAGGCGGACGAGGACCAGGTCTCGCACTGCGCTATAAGGCGTCCGCCAGGACCTGGTCACCTCATCATGCACCTCCGGGAAGAATGGCATCGGGCGGGCGCTGGGGACCAGCGCGGGCCGCCCGAGATACCAATCATCAAGCCGAGAAGGCTCGGGACACGGTGGAGGGTTCCAGACGAGCCCAACCCTCTCGGCAGCCCGGGAAAGCATAGCCGTCAACTCAGGATCGGGCTCGGACAACGCTACGGTCCCGGAGGGAGGTAACGCAGCCGAGTCCTCATCTCCCGAGGACTCTTGCTCACCTTCCGATGCCGTGATCGACATACGGTCATCCGCCGGTGCACCGAAAGAGACGGCTGGTCGCTCCGTGAGGACCAGCACGTTCAGTCGGCAACACCACCGGTTGCAGTGAAGTAGAGGGGGCAGGGGCCCGCGGAGCAGCGCTCGGCGGGGAAGCCCTGACCGTAATCCTCAGATCACCCTGTCTACACGCCGACACACCGTCACCTCGGCCGAAGCCAGAGAAAACGGCGGCACGGGGCATAGGAGAGGGGACCCCCGCTCCCTGAGAACCAAGGAACGAGAGTCTCGATCTCAACACTGCAATAGTCATGTTCCCACAATGAGAACATGAACTATCCACAAAAGCTGCTTCAGCGTGCTGAACACCCAGGCACGTGATGCAGCGATTGTGGCCGTCAGCGGGGACCAATGAACGACCACATCCAGTAACGCACAGACGAAATGACATCTTGAAAAAGACGCAGGGTTCGTCTGTGAAGCTCTTTCAGAAGGGGAAGAATCAGCTCACTTGTGCTGAAGCACACAGGGAGTGTCACGATGTGTTCGGGTACACCACTCCCCGAACACAACGGAGGAACCGGCCCAATCGCAACAAACACAAGCGCTGGAAAAGGTTGCTGTAAAAACAGCAGTTGAGAGCTTTAAGCTCAGGCTCCTCGAAGCTCGCAACCTCGCTGAAGTGCCTTAACACCAACACAAGACACTGAACTTCACAGAGGCTTGTTTTTCTTCACTCTAGTCTGAAGCAGGAACAACTGGTTGGCTCGAGCGAAAGACAGAGTGCGATCGCATCTGCTCCCCTATTTATACCACCTGGCGGGGCGGTGCGCGCATTATGCAAATATCGCACGCCAACTTCATTGGCCTGTTTTAGTTCACTCGAAGCTGATAGGGCTCTCTAGCGATATCCCAATTAAATCGGTCACTACTGACGTCGTCGAACGTGACCGACTGAAAGGGAACAACGTATACAGCTACATTTGAAAGAAGAAAGAGAGAAAACTCTTTACATGTGCTCGCTCATAACCGCTGAACATCTGCACACAAACAATGATCAAATGCACATTGACGGATCTTCTTCCGTCTGTTCTCCAAAATATAATCAAATGCATATTTCAGCAGGCGTGTAAACTGGTTAACTGTGTCTACCCAAAGGCGTTCATTTTCAAAACGAACAGGTCACCGGGCGCCACCACTGCGCAATAGGTTACCTACAAATTACAGCTGGACGGCGGGTGTTCATTTCATACTCTCTGAACAATAGTAGCTTAGCTTATTTAATGTATAAATTAAGATATATGTCCATAAAAATGGTAAAGAAATGCTACATACTTTGTTATCGTGGCGTAATAATTTGTTTGGTTGTAAAATGTTGGCTATAGATAATGAGGAGTTACGTCACAATGTTTTCGCTCCACGTTGCATTTCGGAAGACGCCGCCATATTAGCAGGATATGCTATCCGTTGCTATGGTAACTTCGACAGCGAGCCCGAGATAAAGAGCAACAGAGAGAGAGAGCAGATTAATTTAATAAATAAATTTTGCGATACAGTGCAGTTTTTGGGAAGAAATGGAGAAGGAGAAAGTGAAAGGAAAGGGATTCTATTGGGGAGACTAAATAACACCGCCAAGCAGCGTCATTTAACAGCATCGACCGTGCGACCTGCCAGCTACAGAATTGACGAAAGACCCAGAAGCACCACCTGTCATTTATATATATATCATTGCATAGCCTACGGACAGAAAACCAGATGAGCCCAGAATATGAACGCAACACATTTAATTACACGTGTTTTCCTCCCATAAAGAAAAAGACAGTCCCATTAAAAGACCAAAGTTAGCAAACACTATACTAATAAAGTATAATATACAGAAAAATTGGTTTGTGCCGAATTTGATCTTTTAATATCACTTATAGGCTACATTAGCGGCGTTAAACGTTTTCTTTATAACAGTTTTCTGAGGAAAACGCTCGTGAATTTAAACACGTTGCGTTCACATTATGGGCTCAACTACTTTTCTGTACACAGTATTACATAGTATACTTTATTAGTAGGCCCTATGATGTTTACTGAGTTTGGTCTGTTAATATCACTGTACATTAAGCCACGTTAAGCGTTTTAGAATGTACCTTGGCGGTGTTATTTAGTCTCTCCCAATAGAGCCCCTTTCCTTTCGCTTCCTCATTATCCATTTCTTTCCAAGAAACTGCGGCGTATTGCAAAAATGCAAACAAATATCATGCTATTTATCTCGGTCTCACTGTCAAAGTAACCATGGCAACGGATAGCGTATCCTGCTAATATGGCGACGCCTTCCCGAAATGCAATGCGAGTGAAGACGCTGTGACGCAACCTTCTCATTCTCTATTGGCTGTATGAATTGAAATCGAGTGAAACTGATACCTGTGTAATTGTTCACAGACAGCATATGCAGTTCAACTTATAAAGATCTTCATCGCTGGCAAACAATAGGATGCTTTTGTAGATTTGCTTTTAATTGACTGTAGATCCACTGCCACTTCATCCAACGCTCCGACTGAGAAACCGCTTCAGACGATTCAGTGCGTGCAGGGAACTGAACAAATCATTCAAACTGATTCGCGAACCAATTTAGACAGTTTTGCCAACTTGTTTGATCAAGTCTTTGAACAGAATCGACTCAAAAGAGCGATTCATTTGTGAATGGGGCATTGTTCATGAAAAAAGGAGACTTGCGCGCTTGGAATAAACTACGCATTTCTTAACATGTACAGTACTGCATTAAAATAAAGTAACGAGAGGAACGACGCCCAACGTAGCGAAGTAAAAGTACAGATTTTTCATTACAAATGTACTCAAGTTAAAGTAAAAGTACCCACATTTAAATCTACTCTAATAAGTACAAATTTTCCAAAAAATACTCAAGTACATGTAACGAAGTAAATGTACTTCGTTACTACCCACCTCTGCTCCCAATATATGCTCAAAGAGAGAGAGAGAGAGAGAGAGAAAGAAAAGGGAGGGCCAGACTCAATATTATGATTTATCAGCTGGAAAATTTGTTCTGAAAGTGATTCCAATAATATTGGTCCTCGTATTATTGTTGTGGTGTGGACTCTTTTACATTTAGAACATTTTTAGAACCATCTCTTTATTGTTATCGATATCTATACGTGATTAGTATTTTATAAAGTAGTATTTATTAACCATGCAAAATGATGGTGTGGATGTTTCTTGTTTCCCTACTGAACTGGCGTTTTTAGCATTAAGTTCTGAAACTACTTCAATTAAGCATTTTCATAAATAGCTGAAGGTTTTCTTCAGAAAACTCTTGAGTAAAGTATTCTTCATATCTTCTTTCTATCTATCTACAGCTGTGGTCGGCAACAGGCAGCCCACGGCCAAAACTGGCCTGCCAGCGCCCGAAGCCAAATTTTTTTATAGCGGCTGGTTCTGAAATAGATCTGTCTGGAGAGCGCAGTTCATGGTTGCATAGCGACGACAGAAGCCACAGGAGCGCAAGCGCTTTGGAAAGGAGAAGAAAGTGGCGTGGCCAGCTTTCCACGCAGCGTTTTAGACGCGACATATGAACGCCCTAATATTACATTCTTTGCAAACTGCGACAACTTTGTTGCAGATAAGACACACCGGCTTTGCATTCACAAAACCAGGTAGGATGAACGCATAGTTGTCTTTCCATCCTTCTTTGTATGCCCTATTTTCGCTGTCAACTGTCCTCTTTAGACTCTTTGATAGTGCCATTTTCTCTCACTAGAGCTTAAATGTTAACATCACTCTGCACACGAGCACGTCCTGATTTTGCTGAGTTAGACGCGTTCCTGGGTCAACATATTTTGTTGACCCTGGAACAACGTTCACTTTACGAACATCTAGTCCTAACCATATATCTACCCCTAAACCTAACCCTACCCATAAATTATCCCTAAAATCAGAGGAAATGATAGATGAATAGCACTGATGTACAAGCACCAATTCGTGATTTTAAGCCTAAACTTGACATAATCTGTAAACTTGTCCCTCAAATCTGATTGGTTGATTTAAATGTTGTTCCAAGATCAACAAAGATGTTAACCCAGGAACATGTTGAACTTGGCAAAATCAGGTCATGCCTGCACCACGGCGTAATAGCGAACCTCCAGCGAGCAAACAATTAAAAATGCAGTTTAGTACGTGAGGATGCCAATGAATAATTCTGAGTGTAAAAGTAGGCTACGTCAAATAATTATTACAATAAGTTAGGCTCCATTGTGTAACAAGCAAATTAAAATGATACACATTTATTATTCACAATAAGAACATGACTCAGACATGCCATTAATGGGCTTATTCAAGTTCTCTTTTATTTTACACATATGTGTGTTTTAGCAAGGCGGTCTGTGTTTCAAGTTGGTAAATGAAGATACTTGCCAGGTTACGTGTCACTACTCTGCTTTATTAATTTATCCAGTGTAAAACCCAGACACCGCCACACAAATGTGGCTTTTTGTTAATGACTGTCCTACTACAGGATTTAACACAGAGTAACAGCTCAATACCAGCTACAAAAGACACTGTAACAGACTGTCACAGGCAATTCTAGTTGCATTTTTTCATCAATTAATTTCTTAAAGGGGTGGTTGATTATGATTTAACTTTTTAACTTTAGTTAGTGTGTAATGTTGCTGTAAGAGCATAAACAACATCTGCAAAGTTATGACACTCAAAGTTCAAAGCAAAGGGAGATATTTTCTTTTAAAGAATTCTGTTTAAGGACTACAACAAACGGCTGGTAGGGACTAAAATTTACATAAACCCGCCCCGAGAACACACAACAAAGGGGTGAGGCCATGTTATTGCATTACAGTACATAACACAAATGCAATAGCATGTCATAAAAGCAAAATGACAACATGACAAATTATAACCATAATTAAACTAAACTATACCTGTTCTATCTTCATGCAGCATATATTCTCTGGCTCTGTAGGTGTCTTAAAACAGTTCCCACAGGAGTGATTTATATATTATCATGACAGAATATGCTAATCAATGACTGTAAGATATCCCACATCAGCTACATTAAAGGTACAATATGTAAGAATTTTGCAGTAAAATATCCAAAAACCACTAGGCCAGTATTATATATTTTGTTCACTTGAGTACTTACAATATCCCAAATGTTTGCAACTATTTGTAAATCGTGAGAAAATTGCAATTTTAACCAAGGCTCCGGGACATGTGAGGAGTCACCTGTCAATTGCGTCATACCCCGTTACCCTCGGTTTTATTTTGTAGAAACCATCGAAACACCAAAGACGCTTTAATATTTACGTTTTAATAGACAATGGAACAACTGTTTTGATATATTTATAGACAGGAAACTAATTGTTGTTATATAGCTCAACACGTTTAGTCTTATTGTTTAAATCTAGTTTTCTTGATTTTTGCAGTACCATGCTTTACCATGCCTCAGAGAAAAACACTATTTTGTCAAGTAGCTAACATAGCATAATCAGATGCAGCTTTATTTTTATTAACAGTAATACAGAATTTTCTCCATCATACAATACGTTTTAAAATTAATTCCATGCCATTTATCAACACAAGTCATCCAGCATTTATTAATGATATTCTAAAATCGATCTATCTTACTGCAGTGTGCAACAAGTGTCTCGCAGCAGCCACCGAGCGAACACACAGAGTAACGTTATAACATCATTTTCAACACTCTCAAATGTATCTAATATGATAAACAGAGCTGCGTTACCTCATACTCATAACCGGAAAAGCGGAAGCAGCGCCGCGACTGTGGCATAATAAAAGTTCCGCTGCTCACGGTGTGTGTTGCGCAATCGCTCCAGCGGCCTCGCTCAGCTCCCACAACACTCGGTCCTGCTCTGCTTCATACTACAGTAATGTTAATAATCACATCAATGAACATGATTTCTTCCTGAGTCCTATCCCAATTGTTTTCCACCGGCTGTGATGTGAAGACCACAAGACCCAAGATTCCGCTCTCAAATTTGGCGCCATCAAGCTACGCCTTTTGAATAGGCCTCTAGCGACCTCTAGCGGACAGAAAATATTACATATTGTACCTTTAAGTAACTAACCATTCAGAAACATCCTCTTGCATTCTACATGTAGTCTCTCCATCATTGTCCGACTCCGGTTTGAACATAAAAGGCTGAACAGTTTCTAACATTTTCAGTGAGTCTTCGTGAGGTAATTGGCGGTCCTAACACTATGTGCTAACACCAGCTCTTGAAACTCCACCCACTTCGTGAGAGCAGCAGCTCATTTGCATTTAAAGGGACACACACAAAAACTGAGCATTTTTGCTCACCCTCAAAAGTGACAAATTTAACATAAAAAATGATCTGTGGGTATTTTGAGCTAAAACTTCACATACACACTCGGGGACATCAGAGACTTTTTACATCTTGTAAAAGTGGCATTATATGACCCCTTTATATTATCCTTTGATTATGTTATGGCCTGCCATCTAGTGGCAAAATTTTTTTGGGCCCGACGCCAAACTTACTTGCCGACCCGATATACAGGTGCTGGTCATATAATTAGAATATCATCAAAAAGTTGATTTATTTCACTAATTCCATTCAAAAAGTGAAACTTGTATATTATATTCATTCATTACACACAGACTGATATATTTCAAATGTTTATTTCTTTTCATTTTGATGATTATAACTGACAACTAAGGAAAATCCCAAATTCAGTATCTCAGAAAATTAGAATATTACTTAAGACCAATACAAAGAAAGGATTTTTAGAAATCTTGGCCAACTGAAAAGTATGAACATGAAAAGTATGAGCATGTACAGCACTCAATACTTAGTTGGGGCTCCTTTTGCCTGAATTACTGCAGCAATGCGGCGTGGCGTGGAGTCGATCAGTCTGTGGCACTGCTCAGGTGTTATAAGAGCCCAGGTTGCTCTGATAGTGGCCTTCAGCTCTTCTGCATTGTTGGGTCTGGCATATTGCATCTTCCTCTTCACAATACCCCATAGATTTTCTATGGGGTTAAGATTTAAGCGAGTTTGCTGGCCAATTAAGAACAGGGATACCATGGTCCTTAAACCAGGTACTGGTACCTTTGGCACTGTGTGCAGGTGCCAAGTCCTGTTGGAAAATGAAATCTGCATCTCCATAAAGTTGGTCAGCAGCATGAAGTGCTCTAAAACTTCCTGGTATACGGCTGCGTTGACCTTGGACCTCAGAAAACACAGTGGACCAACACCAGCAGATGACATGGCACCCCAAACCATCACTAACTGTGGAAACTTTACACTGGACCTCAAGCAACGTGGATTGTGTGCCTCTCCTCTCTTCCTCCAGACTCTGGGACCCTGATTTCCAAAGGAAATGCAAAATTTACTTTCATCAGAGAACATAACTTTGGACCACTCAGCAGCAGTCCAGTCCTTTTTGTCTTTAGCCCAGGCGAGGCGCTTCTGACGCTGTCTGTTGTTCAAGAGTAGCTTGACACAAGGAATGCGACAGCTGAAACCCATGTCTTGCATACGTCTGTGCGTAGTGGTTCTTGAAGCACTGACTCCAGCTGCAGTCCACTCTTTGTGAATCTCCCCCACATTTTTGAATGGGTTTTGTTTCACAATCCTCTCCAGGGTGCGGTTATCCCTATTGCTTGTACACTTTTTTCTACCACATCTTTTCCTTCCCTTCGCCTCTCTATTAATGTGCTTGGACACAGAGCTCTGTTAACAGCCAGCCTCTTTGCAATGACCTTTTGTGTCTTGCCCTCCTTGTGCAAGGTGTCAATGGTCGTCTTTTGGACAACTGTCAAGTCAGCAGTCTTCCCCTTCCTTAGTTGTCAGTTATAATCATCAAAATGAAAAGAAATAAACATTTGAAATATATCAGTCTGTGTGTAATGAATGAATATAATACACAAGTTTCACCTTTTGAATGGAATTAGTGAAATAAATCAACTTTTTGATGATATTCTAATTATATGACCAGCACCTGTATATATTGAGAAAGCATTCAACTAGCGAATCGATTTCTAAAACCGTTGTCTCCGTTTCTGACCAGTTCATACCGGTCTTTGTATTATTTATCTATTTAGTTAAACGTATAGTTTTTCTCTTATGCCTGAAGTGCTTGTTTGTGGAATGTACGAACAAATTGTGGAATACGACTGTTAGTGACTATGAGTAATTTCTCAGTTTCCAGTAAGGATCAGTTCACAGGAGATATCAGCGTGAGGGCGACATGTTTCAGGTCGATGAGGAAGTCAGAGAAGCCCCATAGATTGAGAGTAGGAGGACACAAAATACAGCTGAACTTTAAATGAAATGCATGTTTTAAATAGAAGTTGTTTGTGGGTTCTAAATCTGAACAAAGACAGGCATAGTCAGTAAATGGGTTCATAAGTGCTTAATGATAGTATATGGGTATGTTTCAATTATATTTACATATAACAATAAATCCTAATTCTTGTTATTGTTTAATTATCTTCACAGATTGTATTAAATGACGCTCGTCTTGTAATACTGTCACAGAGCAGTTGTTCCTGTGTTGCTGGGACAGCACTGTGCAACCACATTGTTGCACTACTCTACCAAACAGCCCACTACTCACAGCTTGGCATCAGTGCAGTTCCTCTAGTTCACAGCTGTACTGAAACGGAGCAGAGCTGGCACAAGCATAGAACAATGGTAATTTTAATTGAATTTGCTTATAAATAATCATACAAAAACAACTTCTGGAAATGCAATAAATTAATAAATACAATGAACATTATTATAGCATTTCTGTGGACAGTGGTTATTATTCAGAAATATTTGTGCTGATATATTCAGAAATAAGTCATGAACTGACTGCTGAATACTGTAATCTAGAATTCCACATTTTGTCTACAAGGGAACTAGTCAGACAGCAGAGATGAAGAGAGGCCTTTAAATGGAATCTGCTGCAATTGAGGAATACGGTCTGCTGCGAGAAGTAAACTACCACCCTTGTGGATTCTTAATTCACCCCGATGCACCTTGGCTGGGGACCTCTCCTGATGGAATAATTTTTTACCCTAAAGAGCACCATGTTTTTGGCCTTTTGGAGATGAAATGTCCAAATGTAAAAAGTTACGTGGACTGTCCTTACCTTAAATTTCACAATGGCACACCGGAACTGAAACAACAGCATGCATACTATTGGCAAGTTCAAGGACAAATGATCTCAGGATTGGACTGGTGTGATTTTGTCGTTTATGCACAGGATGACATGATGATCCAGCACATCTACAAAGACATCAAAATGTTTCAGACCATTCGAGAGAAAGCTGACCATTTCTTCAAAAAAAAGAAAAAAAAAAAAAACAATTGTTTAAAATTGTATCAAAGTTTTTTGTATTTACACAACATCACTGTACAGGAAATGTTTAACACTATCAAAGTTATTTACGTTTACATTACTGCAGTACAAATGTTCAAAGTTATTTGAATTTAGATGTTTACATTATTTATATTTGAACAAAAATAAATCCAAATTCATCAATCCCTAACCAATGTTATCTCATCTTTAATCCTTTGCCCATGCTTTTACTAAGGGGCCATTCTGGTCGACTAAAACTAAATCAAAATTTGCTGTCAAAATTAACACTGTGTCAGGGAATCTACACAGCCACCACCGTCTCCACCCACCACAATCATTAGATCCCAATCACCCGACTTCTAATCACCCACACCTGTCATCAAATCTATTTAAATGTGTTTTTAATACATCTCCTTAGCCTTACTCTAGAGCTGGTTCACCCTCCATCTATTTATTTAACTAATACTGATGGGGTACAAATCACATCTGAGGGTGCAGTGCCCCCTTTTGGCACTGGGAAATGTTTGCCACTATTGCTTGAGCTGCACGCCGCATCGCGAACGATTGTAAAATAATGCACCATTCTCTCTTCCTCCTACACAAAATAGGAAATAACAGACCCTAATTTAAATGTACTAACATTTAAATGAATAATTTGATACATTGTACTATTGTATCTGTATGTAAAAAAAAATATATATATATATATATATTGTTTTGATATTGTTTAACATATAGAATGACGAAAACCAAAAATTCAAAATAACAATGAAAAAGTATGAAATAAAATAAAGTAAAAACAAAATAAAAATACATATATAATAAAATATATATATAAAAACTATAAGAGTTACACTGAAGAGTGAATGATAGATACAGAAAACAAATATTTGAGGCATAATATGCTTCAAAATATACGCAAGAAAGACTATACATGTACTACAGATTATGTAAAAGAAATTTACCCATACAAGAATCTTGACATCCAAACCAGTACAACAGTGCTAAACGAAGTCTACGACAGTACAGGAAACCATGAATACAACTGTAAATATATAAAAAATAATAATGACCTCTCTTGCACCGTGAATGCGAACAGTGGACAATTTGAGATACACCACATCCATAAATGTGAGAACCCAATATTCCTTATTAAGAGAATGTGGAGGTTTCCATGTCATTGCTACTATTTTCTTGGCAGCTGTCAAGCCAGCTAAAAACACTGAATTTTCTTAAGTTGGATATTAGAGATCATTTAAAATAAAAACAGAAACAGATGGGGACAAAGGGACCGAAACATTTAATACAGTGGATAAATTTTCTCTAACCATGTTCCAAAAGTTAGCAGCCCCAGGGCATTTCCAAATCATGTGATTAAAAACTACTTTTTTTTTTCCCAGAAAAACAAACAGAAACTAATCCTCTTGTTCCCTGGGTAATAGACCCCATAGGCCTTCATTGCTGCCCTCAATTGTAAGTAAAAAAGAGCTCTGCAGGTTAAATTAGAAAGTTCTTCAAAGGTATAAAGGCCCTTGTCACCCATTTTATCACCCAAGGAGTGAATCCTTTTGTCCTACCACTGGCCAAACTTAATAGGTGCTTACCAATTAGCAAACCATCATTATTAAAGATAGGAGAGTAGGAATTCCAATTAGAATGGATATTACAAACTTTTTCTGCTGCTCTCCAGACTGACAGAATGTGTGACACTAAAGGATCGAAACAGAGTTTACACTTATTTAGAGGAATATTAGCAAATAAAACTTGAATTCAGTTTAATTATTCACTTTTTCTTGCGTACCACCACTTTTCACATGTTGCTGGTACTTAGCCAGAGTCAAAGCATCATGTGAATACCCCTGGCCCTGGGTAATTTGATGTCATTACTAATCACCCTGATGCTTTGACTATGCCAAAGTACCGGCAACTTGTGAGAAGTGGTGGTACACAAGAAAAAGTGAAGGTACTCTAAAGATTCAAATATAGAAGTGCGGTATTGTGTGTCGGTGGGTACCAGCCCACTTCGAGCACTGTACACACCAACACATCTCTCCAACAATGCTCCAGGCATTTTTCCCACTGAATTCAAGCAGGCTTGGGTAACCCCACAGCTTAACCCATATTAAAGACTGCGCTTGTTGAAAGTTACAGACTTGTCTCTCTCCTCACTGCATGAAAAGATTCATTTTGGGGCTAAATTGGACATTGGAAATTTCAGTGAAACTTAAAGTGTACGGCCGCAGCGAAAATTTCCCAGTGAATCCTGTACACGTCCATACACTTTAAGTTGCACGGAGATTTTCGGATACAGGTCATCCGAAATGTTCATTTTATTTGAAAATTATTTTCCTTAAAACTAACTTGTAACGTATCTGCTGTTGCGATTAGCCTCACCCTCATGTCGTTTTTGTGCGCAAAAATCCCAACAACTTTATTCAACAATATCTAGTGATGGGCGATTTCAAAACACTGCTTCATGAAGCTTCAAAGCTTTACTAATCTGTTGTTTCAAATCAGTGGTTCAGAGCGCCAAAATCACATGATTTCAGTAAACGAGGCTTCGTTACGTCATAAGTGTTTTGAAATTTGTAATAGTTCACGTGACTTTGACAGTTTGATACGCGGGGTTTGTTTATCAGTTAAAATATGTAGGTTATTTCAAATTAATTCTGTTTTGAATGTTTCAAACTTGACGAAGTGGTCCTGACTGAATTAATATTTATCCTCTAGTAAATAATTACATGTTATTTTGTTTAATCGTGGGAGAAACATGATCTCTATTTGGGGGAAAAAAAAAAAAAATCGTGATTCTCATTTGATCTAGAATCGGGCAGCTCTAACAAATTTAAATAATGCCTGCACATTCAGCAAGAGTCTTACATACCACACAGAATTTTGACTTCATCTATACATGCAACTGTATCAGAGAAAACATTTTGTTTAAACCTCTGGACATTTCTGATCACTTTCTTATCACTTTTAACTTACAACGTCCTTCTTTCATTCCACTAAACCACCTGCCAGTCTCATTCAGATGAATCTATGCTCCCTTTCTCCCTACAGCTTTTCCTCTTGTATGTATTGCTCACTTTCCTCACTCCCTCAGATGTTAACAGCACCACATATACTTTATTCTCTGCTCTAACATCCTGTCTAGAATAAAATCTGGTCAGCGTGTGCTACTCCCTCTAACCCCTGGTTATTCAGTGTTCCTGGAGAAATATCTAGTTTACTCCTCTGCTCCCTTTGCCACCTCCACCTCATCTTTAACAGCTAATTATTTTGCTAACTACTTCACATACAAAACTACAACCATCAGCAGTCACTTCTCAGCATCTCACATGCAGGAACTCAAACCAACCACACCCACAGCTAAAAATCTCCTCTTTTCTCACAGAAGACTCTAAGCTTCTTCCTCTCCAGTCATCCTACCACCTGCCCCCTTGACCCCATCCCCTCACAACTTCTACAAGCTATTTCTCCCACACTACTGTCATCACACACTCTCTTGAGCACCGGTTGGTATATGAAATCTCTACAATTAAAAAAAAAAAAAAAAATATTTGAACCAGTAACGTGCTGCTACTGCAGCAGGCCAGATTCCAGAATCTGCTTCTGAAATTAGCGAGGATTCTCTAAGTGCAAGTCATTACTTTTACAAATAATCAGAATTTTAAAAATATTTAGATATTAATAACCATTGCACAGGACAAAAATATGTGTCAAAATAGTAAAGCATTTAGCAATTTCAATCACTGCAATTTTGAGAGTGAATCCTGCATTTATATGTAGATGTCACTTCCGAAACTGTAGCGTTGTAATTGGCCTTCGGTTCTCTTAGCAGCATGAAAAACAACACTTTTATTCAATGGATTACATAGAACCTTGAAAGAGCACCTATCTATTCATAATCAATAAAATCTGTCACTCATCTCAGTTGATCGCGATCGCACAAAGTTTCATTATAATCAATAAATCTGCCTGCGCTGCACAATCAGTCTCTTACATTGTGTCTACACCTTGTAAATGAGAGGATTTGCACGCATGCAGAATTCAGCACTGAACAAAAAACTGCTGTTTTGAGTCTCACTGGAACATAGACCCATAAGTTACACGATTGAAAGGGCAAAAAGGAGGGCTAACAAGCAAAATCTCCTATGACAGCTTGCAGTGTTACATATCATCAAGGCTGAGAAAAGAACACAATGCCACAGACAACAGGTAAATGCTGTTATCGTAGTTTTCCATGTTCGTGGAGTAAGTATATGTTTACAAGGCTCTTTAAAAATGCCAGGTGCTGGTGTTTCACGTGCATTCTTCCAATCAATGTATACATGCATCACTTGTAGTTGATATAGTGCTGGTTTAGACCTTGCTCTGAAGTAGGAGATCATTAAGTTCTCCCAAAAGGAGTTCCTAGGACTAAAATTGTTCCTAGTTTCTGTGGTGCGAATACGCCAAAAACCGGGTACTTCTGCCAATAGTTCTAGGAACTATGAAAAGGTTCCTCTAGTGTGAAAGCCCCTATTGTAATCACATATGATAGTAATCCAGAATTCCTATGAGTTTACTGGCTTTTACATTAGGTGTCAATTTCATTCATTCGGGTTAATCAAATTACCATCATAAATGAGAACTTTTGATAGGATTGGACGAACTCTGCTTGTATTCACATGTTTTGTTGAATACAAGCAAAGTTCGTCCAACCCTATTGGAAGTTCTCATTTATGATGGTAATTTGAGAAACCCGAATGAATGACATTCAGTGATTATAATGATATGACAACTGAGATGAGTAACAGCTTTTTATTGATTATTAAGAGAGAGTTCTTTGTGCTCTTTTCAAGGTTGTATGTAATCCATTGAATAAAAGTTTTGTTTGCTGCTAAGAGAACCGACTGCCAATTACACACTGCAGTTTCAGAAGTGACATCTACATATAAATGCAGGATTCACTCTCGAAATTGCAGTAATTGACATAGCTTAATGCTTTACTAATTTGAAACACATTTTTGTCCTATGTAAATGCAAAAAAAAATATATACGTATCTAAATATTTTTGAAATTCCAGTTATTTGTAAAAGTAATGACTTGCACTTAACTAGAGAATCCTCACTAATTTCAGAAGCAGATTCTGGAATCTGGCCTGCTGCAGTAGCAGCACGTTACTGGTTCCTTTCATAATTAAATTTATGTAGTTCCAGAATGACCTCTATTTTTTGTTTTTCATTAATTTCACATGCTAGCCGGTGCACAAGAGAGTGTGTGATGACAGTAGTGTGGGAGAAATAGCTTGTAGAAGTTGTGAGGATGGGGTCAAGGGGGCAGGTGGTAGGATGACTGGAGAGGAAGAAACTTAGAGTCTTCTGTGAGAAAAGAGGAGATTTTTAGCTGTGGGTGTGGTTGGTTTGAGTTCCTGCATGTGAGATGCTGAGAAGTGACTGCTGATGGTTGTAGTTTTGTATGTGAAGTAGTTAGCAAAATAATTAGCTGTTAAAGATGAGGTGGAGGTGGCAAAGGGAGCAGAGGAGTGAACTAGATATTTTGAAGAGTTTGTGTGTGTCAGAAGTACTGTTGATTTTGTTGTGAAAATATTAAGTTTCGGCAGTGTGAACCTCGAAAAAGATGAAAGGAAAGACTTGGACATACTGAGGTCAGCTGAGTCTTTTGATTTCCACCATTTTCGTTGTTGCCCTGAGTTTAGTCCAGTGTTCCTGGAGAACACTGAATAACCAGGGGTTAGAGGGAGTAGCACACGCTGACCAGATTTTATTCTAGACAGTGGAGAATAAAATATATGTGGTGCTATTAACATCTGAGGGAGGGAGGGAAGTGAGCATAACATACAGGGGGTTTGGTGGAACGAAAGGAGGTCATTGTAAATTAAAAGTGATGAGGAAGTGATCAGAAATAACCAAAATGTTTTCTGTGATACAGTTGCGTGTTTAGATGAAGTCAAGCTTTCTACCTGATTTATGAGTACCTGTGATGGTGAACAGTTGAAGATCAAATATGGGTTAGAGAGAGTGGAAATATGCAGCATAAAGCCTGTTTCACACATACTCCATTTGTAGTGTGGCAGTGGTGGACAAAGTACACAAAATAGCCAGCACTAGTCAGTATGTAGTGCTTAATATAATGCTTGATTGGCTGATGTTAGGAGTGTACTTCAGATATTTAAAAAGCGGTGCCATTTTACGAAGATAAGCTGATTTGGTGGATTCATATAATATTTATTATATGCGTAGAGGGTTGGTTACGCATTTAGCTCTATGTGACTTTTATATATCTGCATCCATCCACTAATCTTCCATACTGACTAGTGATGGCTATTTGGCAATTCATAATCCATCATAATTATTTCAAGCAATAGGATTATATAAATATATATAAAATTAAATTTTATATGAAGCCTATATAAAATTACAAAAGCATTCATCAATTAGTACTTTTTACTTAAGTACATTACAAATCAAGTACTTTTGTACTTTCACTGAAGTAAAATTGAAAAGGAGTACTAAATACTTTAACTGGAGAAATATTTTATTATATGTATCTGTACTTTTACACAAGTACTTGATTTGCTTTGTCCACCACTGCCGCATACGCACTACAAACGGAGTGTGAAACAGGCTTTATGCTGCATATTTCCACTCTCTCTAACCCATATTTGATCTTCAACTGTTCACCATCACAGGTACTCATAGATCAGGTAGAAAGCTTGACTTCATCTATACACGCAACTGTATCACAGAAAACATTTTGGTTAAACCTCTGGGCATTTCTGATCACTTCCTTATCACTTTAATTTAAAATTCTTTTGTTCCACCAAGCCCCCTGCCAGTCTCATTTGGACAAATATATACTCCCTTTCTCCCTCCAAGCATTTCCTCTGGTATCTTATGCTCACTTCCCTCCCTCCCTCAGATGTTAATAGCACCACATATATTTTATTCTCCACTGTCTAGAATAAAATCTGGTCAGCGTGTGGCCAGCGTGTGCTACTCCTTCTAACCCCTGGTTATTCAGTGTTCTCCAGGAACACTGGACTAAACTCAGGGCAACAACGAAAATGGTGGAAATCAAAAGACTCAGCTGACCTCAGTATGTCTAAGTCTTTCCTTTCATCTTTTTCGAGGTTCACACTGCCAAAACTTAATATTTTCACAACAAAATCAACAGTACTTCTGACACACACAAACTCTTCAAAATATCTAGTTCACTCCTCTGCTCCCTTTGCCACCTCCACCTTATTTTTAACAGCTAATTATTTTGCTAACTACTTCACATACAAAACTACAACCATCAGCAGTCACTTGTCAGCATCTCACACACAGGAACTCAAACCAACCACACCCACAGCTAAAAATCTCCTCTTTTCTCACAGAAGTCTCTAAGCTTCTTCCTCTCCAGTCATCCTACGACATGCCCCCTTGACCCCATCCCCTCACAACTTCTACTAGCTATTTCTCCCACACTACTGTCATCACACACTCTCTTGAGCACCAGCTGGTATATGAAATGTCTACAATGAAAAAAATCACCCTGATGCTTTGACTCTGGCTAAGTACCGGCAACATGTGAAAAGTGGTGGTACGCAAGAAAAAGTGAAGGATTAAACTGAATTCAAGTTTTATTTGCTAATATTCCTCTAAATATTCGATCCTCTATATTAGTTTCGATCCTTTAGTGTTACACATTCTGTCAGTCTGGAGAGCAGCAGAAAAAGTAAAAAAAAAAGTGAAGGTACTCTAAAGATAAAAATATAGAAGTGCCAGTATTGCGAATTTGTGCGTACCAGCGTTCGAGCACCGTAAACATCGACACATCTCTCCTCTCAGGCATTTTTCCCACTGAATTCAAGCAGCATTGCTGTAGTCCAGTCTAGAAATGACAATGGCCTGGATGAGAAGTTGTGCTGTTTTGTGATCATCATTGAGATCATCCTGATGTTGTACGGAACAAACCTGCATCAACAGACCTCCACTCTCTCTTGCAAGTCTAGGTACCCTCAAGGAGCCTCCGGTGGTCGAATTCAAGTGACTTTTTGTCCAAAAAAACCCTCAATTGTGTGGTGTCATTACGATTATTTTACTGCTCCCCAAAACTCTTGATTGGGCTACCTCCAACAGGCTACCTGCAAAATCTAATGAGAGTGAGCAAGCTTCACCAACCAGGGGTGCGTTTTCTTGAAAGCCTCGTTAGCCAACTATGGTCACAAGTTCTGTCGTTATCAGCATAGTTCAACATCCATTATGTCTCCTTCCTTACCTAAATTACTTCTCTCATAACATTCACATGGACTATTTTAACAATGTCTTTACTACCTTTCTGGGCCTTGAAAGGTGCAATGACGTTGCTGGCTATGTGTGGTTCAGAAACCCTTGGATTTCATCAAAAATATCTTAATTTGTGTTCCGAAAATGAAGGTCTCACGGGTTTGGGACGACATGAAGGTGACTACTTAAAGCTGCAGTCCGTAACTTTTTTTGGTTAAAAATGATCCAAAATCAATTTTTGAGCAAGTACATAACCAGCCAGTGTTCAAAACTATCTCCTTATCTTAGCTCGATTCACAACGGTAAGCTTGTAATAATGATTTATAATAAATCGATACTGGTGGATTTCCGCGTGAAATTTAAGCATGCAGCATTTCTTCTTTGCGTCAGTACGTCACGTCTGTAAACAGAAAGAAGGAGTCCCAGCTAGACTATGCATATATGCTACTGGTAGCAGATCATTTATAGCCTTTTCTCACAGCAGCTGCAATAATTAAACTTGAGCTAAGCGATCGTTAGATTTATTCACCATAGGCAGGGCGATTTATTGTAGGCCTATAATGCTTTTTCCCTCAGTTGGTCAGAACAAAAGTGGCAGACATGTTACTTACTTTGTTCAGATGACATTTTCGAGTGAAAATTCCTACTTTGGTCATACTTCAAGACTACAATCTGTGATTCCGAAGTACAGTATCCACACCAGTATGGTGACTGACAGGAAACATTAGATTCATTCACGCTGACGAGCTGTGCCGATGCACAATGCATGTAAAGATTATAATTCATCAAATAACTGCAATTGCAGGTTTCAAACAGAGATGGCGACTAAGAGGCAAATCTTACGGACAGCAGCTTTAATGACAGAAATTTCATTTTTGGGTGGACTAACCCTTTAAGAGTTCCTACTTCCGGTGCAAATGCAACCAGGAAAATGGAATCAAATTTTCTTCACCAGGAAAATTAGTTCTTTGGGAACCACCTTGGTGGCTAGTTCCTATAACTGCATTCCTAGATCCTTTCTCAGAACGACCTGTGACCAGAGGGAGTGAGCTGAGAAACCACTGATCTAAGGGTGGATGTGTTTGTGTATTTCCTGTCCTCTTGGTCTGCCAAAGAGCCTGTTGTCAGTGGTTCATTTGAGATCCACTACGTTCATGTAAGAAAAACATTTTAGCCTATGTGACTGTCAACTTAAAGATAGACAAAACACTTAAGTTGTGTCATATAAAATACATCTCTTTCTTTTACTAGAACAAAGTCATCTTAAGTCTGTTTCCATCTGAACTGCTCTGGTGATGGAGAAGTTATCCATGATTCAGTGACACACCTAAAGAGATTCTGACACATTTGATTGCTGAAATACAGAGTATGTAGTGAGCCAAATAATAAAAACAAATGTGGCCCTTATGTGTAATTCTAGTATGGTTGAGTTCTGTAAAGGGCTGATGGCCTTAATGTGGCCCAGATATGACAGACCAAAAGCCATTATTTAACCTCATTTACGCCACGCCTATTTTTAAAATTTAAAATATACATTAAACAGTCAATCAAACAGTCTTAAACACAAAAATTGATAGTCATGTTTTTTTTTTTTTTTTTTTAAATATAGCATCTTAAACACAAAAGGAGTGTGCTGATGTTGATTGTAATGTTTGAAGTGTCAAACGTATGTATGTCATGCCTCAGTATTCTTTCTCAGTCACCATCTGTAAGAAAAGGGAAGATAAATAAATACATTAGTAGTGTCACCATTATGTTCAGTTTAGTTTTGTTCATGGACATTTAGTTTGTATTTCCTCAGTTCCTGTGTTTCTTTGTTTGATTTTCCTGCCACACATTTGTTACCATGGACACTATCATAATAGTTGTTCATCATTTAGTCCATCACCATTTGAACTTCGAATAAGTTACACCATTCGAATAAGTTCCTCCTGTTCACTTAATGTTTGTCTGGTCACATTTATATTATGGTGTGTTTACTTTAGCTTTGTTGGATTACTTTAAGCTTCGTTTTTTCATTTTTATCCGTCTGACTCATCTGTTTGTTTGCTGCTTTTTGCCTCAAACTTATTTTAAATGCTTATTAATAGTTAGTAGGAATACAGCATTAAAATGTGCTCTATAAGTACTAATAAATAGTCAATATGCAAGCTAATAAGCAACTAGTTAAATGTGAGAATTGTTCCCCAAACTGAAGTGTTATCAAAACATTTTGTTTAAGTCTAAGCCAAATGTTAACCACAAGTTAACCCCTTAAGCCCGAAGTGTCCGACACAGCCTTTCCCTGTGAAAATATTTATAATCAAATTACTAAGCAACCACTGACAGGAATAACACAAAATAGGTAACATTTTAAAGATTAGAAATTCAGCTTTTTAATTTTGTTCAAATCTTAACGAGTGCTGAGTCATCACTCTAAAACGGAGTGTACTGCCCGCGGGCGCCACTTAGCTACAAAAAAATTAATCATATTTTTCAAAATTCCTCCCTTAATCATCACATTAGGTGTCATTTGAAAGCTTAGAGTCTGAAGTTTACAATGAATGTAGCCACTTTGATTAAGTCCTAAGTATTGCTGAGTTATTTGCTGAAAAATAATTAAAAAAACAATTCATAATTTATGAAAAAAATTTTTGTACTATGTACTCCAATGTGTCAAAAGCATCATACAGCTCAGATAATCATGTGTTATATTTCATTTGAAAGGTCTCACGGAGTAGAATACAACAAGCATAATTGTTTTGGGCTTTGACTAAACTTGAGCAAGTTTTTGTACATGAAACCCCGCACGACCCATGTGTAAATAATAAAGCGATGCAGCATTTGTCACGTTTTGGCTCATAACTTCATGAAACATGCTCCGATTGAACAACATTATTTACAGCAGATTAGATTAAAATTAGTCCAACATGAGCATAATCCAATAAGTTTTGGCTCATAACTTCATGAAACATGAAAGAATGTCAAAGTCATGGCGAAAGAATGGCAAAACTTACAGACAGTTCCTTGAGAGCCAGCAAATAATCAAAATCGCCTTGTTAGGTCATGTAAACTTAACGTATCTAAGATAGATAGAAACGGTACTTTCATGAATTTGAGTGCTGACTTTCAGATAGATACGTGTGGAGATTCAGTGCGTCCGTGGCTGAAGTTCATTGGCTTCTTCCATGTATCCGTGTCGAAGTTTGAACTGAGGTAACTTGAAAGTAGGTTTTGCAAAAGGTGGTCGTCTCGAAGAGGAGATGAGTGTGCAATGGGAGCGCGATCGTTGGAAGACGAAAGACGTCCGGGAGAGACGTACGTGAGATGGTGTTGTGGCAAATTCGATGGCTCTGTGTCCCTTCAGTTCTGGTCTCAAAGAAAAACTCTCAGAGTCGAAGTTCCAGGTCCCAGGAGTTTAACTTTATTGTCAAGCAACAAAGTGAGATGCCAGCTCCACATCTGAATCTCTCTAGCTGGGGCACAGTTTTTATACATTTTTCTTATCTCTTAAAACACACCAAAGTAGTATCATTGGCTGGTAATATCCACCCTCACATTTTCCAATATACTCTCTTACAGGGCCTCTCCTCCCTTTCTCTTCCTTAAATCTCCCATGTACTCCAACATTTCCACCACAGTCATTTCACCAATTAAACTGCAGGTGTTGCTTATGTAAGAGATCATTTTCTTAGTAAGGGTGGCCAACTGCCAACTACTGGCCGTACCATAGTACTGAGACTGCTCTCAGAGTTACTAATGATTTGCTCTTACCATCAGATCGTGGTTGTATCTCTCTATTAGTGTTACTGGATCTTAGTGCTGCATTTGACACTATTGATCACTATATTCTTTTAAACAGACTCGAATATTATGTTGGCATTAGTGGAATTGCATTGTCATGGTTCAAATCATACTTATCTGACCGTTATCAGTTTGTAGTAGTAAACAAAGAGATGTCATATCGATCACAAGTTCAATATGGAGTACCGCAAGGCTCAGTACTAGGACCGTTGCTTTTCACTTTGTACATGCTACCCTTGGGTGATATCATTAGGAAGCATGGCGTTAGTTTTCACTGTTACGCTGATGATACTCAGCTCTATATTTCTTCGCGCCCTGACGAAACTTACCAATTCACAAAATTAACGGAATGCATAGCTGATATATAAAATTGGATGACCAGTAATTTCCTACTACTAAATTCAGAAAAAACAAAGCTTCTAATTTTTGGACCAAAAACTTATCACATAACAACCTAGAATACTGTCTAACACTTGATGGCTGCTCTGTTAAGTCTTCGTCGTCAGTTAGGAACCTGGGTGTGCTCTTTGATACCAATCTTTCATTTGAAGGCCATGTTTCTAGCATCTGTAAAACCGCATTCTTCCATCTTAAAAATATATCTAAACTACGACATATGCTTTCAATGACAAATGCAGAACAGTTCATGCGTTCATGACCTCAAAGCTAGATTACTGTAACACTCTACTGGGTGGTTGTTCCGCTCGCTTGAAAAAATAAACTACAGCTCGTACAAAATGCAGCAGCTAGAGTTCTTACTAGAACTAGGAAGTATGACCATATTAGCCCAGTTCTGTCAACACTGCATTGGCTTCCTGTTAAACATCGTATAGATTTTAAAATCTTGCTAATTACTTACAAAGCACTAAATGGTTTAGCTCCCCAATATCTGAGCAAGCTCTTAATGCATTATAGTCCTTCACGTCTATTGCGATCTCAGAATTCAGGCCAGCTGATAATACCTAGAATATCAAAATCAACCGCAGGCGGTAGATCCTTTTCCTGTTTGGCACCTAAACTCTGGAACAATCTTCCTAGCATCGTTCAGAAAGCAGACACACTCTGTCAGTTTAAATGTAGACTAAAAACGCATCTCTTTAAACTGGCATACGCTTGGTCCCCTTTATAACCACTGGCTGCTGCCACGTGTTGCTGAAGTTGTAGGCCCCACTAAGGCCTCCTTTCAGATTACATGTTGGCACAGTTCTGTGCTGGTTTGGTCATGACTACCACTAGCTGACGCCACATGTTGCTGAAGTTGAAGGCCTCGCTAAGGCCTCCTTTCAGATTACATGTTGGCACAGTTCTGTGTGGTTACCATCACTGCCATCGGCCACACCCGTCTCTGCTAAGAGTAGGCCCTAGGTCAGGCCTCTCGTAGAGTGTGGTGGCGGAGTGTGTACTCCTCTTGCTTTTAAGAGTAAAAGGTGTTTTTACTGAGTCCATGGCTTGCTGGCTGGTGTGATTATGATTGCCACTAGCCGATGCCACGTGTTTGTAAGTCGTAGGCCATTTGGGCCTCCTGTGTAGCATGTTGGAGTTCGGTTTTTTACTCTTCTCACTTTGAGAGTAAAAGTGCTTTTACTGAGTACATTACTGAGTGGCTCTCCTCTCAGGGTGAGTTTTTGTAATAAACCTTACTGTGGTTCGGTTTTCTACATCTGCTTCCTTGAGCATGGTTTATGTTTATCCTTTAGCTCTAATTGAGCCAAGTAGCTACCTCGTAGTAGGTTGGTTCTATTTTGCTCCTAGAACTTTAGTGGCCACTAGACTAATGCCGCGTATTTGCAAGCAGTAGGCCCTCGGGGCCTCCTTTGAGAACATGCTGGTGTATGTTATAGTGTACTCCTCTCGCTGAGAGAGTTAGAGTTGTTTTACTGAGTACACTGCTGGTTGGCTAGGGCCCCAGGTGACTTATTAACCTCCCTGTAGTTCGGTTGTTTATCCTTCCTGGAGCTTGAAACACTGCCACGAGCTGACGCCACATGTCTATCTGAGGTTGTAGGCCCGGTTTTGGGCCTCCCTTAAATCATGATGGCATATGTTGTACTTCTCTTGCCTTAAAGAGTAAAAGGTTATTTTACTGAGTGCACTGCTTGTTGGAGTGTGTAAGGTGGACTGTTATGTGGGCACTTTACAGTCTTATATGCTGTTACTGAAGTCATGGGGTTGATTCTTGCTTCTAGGAAGACAGGTGTTCAAGGTTTGTGGCCTTGTCAGGCCGCCCTTGAATTTCCCACTGTTGTGACTAAGCATATTAGCATATGTTAGTTTCTACTCCACGTAGAACTATTGACATGTTGTAGGCCCCTCTCTGGCCTCCATGATTATGTGCCTACAGTATGGTCTACCTGTTAGGTTGAGCTTTGTACTCCCCTGCTAGGGTTGTTTCTGTAATAGTGCTTAGCTCCCTAAGCTGATCATTGGTTGAAGGCTTCCATGAGGCCTCCCGTTGAGGGTCAGCCCCAGGCTGCTTTGTGCTCCCCGTATCAGGGTTTCTTAAGCGCACAGCCTCCTCAGTGCAAATAATCAAGCGCTGAGTAGATCCTAGGATTGAGCAGAGTATACTCCCCTCAATAAGAAGGTTCATAGCATTCAGCTGAGTTCTGCTCTCCAGGATGCCCGTCTCTACGCATGGGTTTGAGTTGCTTACTGCCTTTTTGCAGTCGCTCTTACTTGCTATCTTCTCTGAAGAATGCGTTGTTGAGATTCTGTATTCAGACAGGGTTGGCCAAGACTAAGTTTGTCCTCCGTCAGACCAGGTCAGCCTCCCTGGTGGCATTGGAGTGACTACGTTCCCCCTCTAGTGGCTGGCCGGGGGTCCTTTTGGTTCCCTGGCCACATTCCCTTAAAGGGACCTTCTTTCCTCGGAAGATTTGGTTCCAGAAGCCTTTGAGCAGCCTTGGTAGGCTTTCTACGGAAGGCCTCTTTGAGGCTCAGCTTGGGCTGTTGGCCGTAGGGAATGCTGTCACTGACAGCCTTTGTGTGACCCGAGGGCGAGTTGCTTTCTGGCGTTTCTTTCGAAACTGCTTGACGTTTGTCTAGCCATCTGGCATGCACTCTCCTCAAGCATGGCGGCGTGGGTATATTGTTACCCATATGCGGTAAATGCAGAGTTGAGCTCCCTTTCGAAAGGGAACGTCTCAGGTTACGTATGTAACCATGGTTCCCTGAGAACAGGGAACGAGACTCTGCGTTTACCGCATATGGGGAACGTCACACGTGAACCGATGTCTGAAAGCCAAGTATCAAACCACTCCAATCCTATTGGCCGGCGACAGCCTATGACATCATCATAGCGCGACCCGGAAGTATATAAGGAGCGCCTAGAGAATCAGTCAGCATCTTATCGTCTTGAGGGACTGTTCAGCAGGCAGCCCCGAAGCATGGCAAAGCAACGCAGAGTCTCATTTCCAACCGTCAATCAACTTGCAGCTTGTAAGCCATGAAGCAATTAACAATCTCAAAGGAGGAAAGGTTTAAAGGCAGGTGAGAAATGGCGTCAGCTGCAAAGAAACTGACTTTTGTTGAAAAGGAGGAGGATATTATTTGTGGTTATATGCACAATGTTAATGTGCTGAAAACGTACTCGGTTACGAACGTAACCTTGGTTCCCTTTCGATACTTCACTCGAACTGTGTATGGGGAAAGGTCTCCTTTTCCTCGGTGCTGAAGTCTTTTTCAATAGCGCAGTGTAAGTGCATGGCCATTGGTTCAAACTGGAAAACTTTTTGAACCAATGACGGCGCGGCGTAGCTGCGCGAGCCTATGGCGATGCAGCGCGCCAAGCCCGCCAAAATGGGCGGGGCGACTGGCTATATAAGCGGGGCATTTCGCCATAGGATTTCAGGTCATTCGACTGAAGCGACGACACTGAAGCAGCAGCCTTGTGGCACGGCATCAAATGCAGTACTCTTTCTGTATCTCAGGGAACCGAGGTTACGTTCGTAACCGAGCACGTTCCCTTTCAATACTTCACTCGTACTGCGTATGGGGGACGAATTCAACCGCGCCGTGCCACGGGAGGGAACAGCTGGACTTATCTTAGACACCGGAGGGGTCTAGGGGACAAGTGAGAAGGCCGAAGCCATCGAACCCTTATGTTACACTGCTAAGAGGGAGCTAGCTCCCTAGAAGTGGCACGATGACTGAACTCGACAGAGGCCGTTGTATCATACCGAGAGGACCCGAGCATGCAAGGTCGGAACGTCCAGGTTATAAAAACTGACAAAAGTGGACGGCGAGGACCAGCTGGCCACCTCACAGATGTCTTTGATAGAGACACCACTAGACCAGGCCCACGAGGAGGCCATCCCTCTAGTGGAGTGGGCTCTTACTCCTATGGGGCAATCAAGGCCCATAGAGGAGTAACATAGAACGATAGCATCGACTATCCAACATGAGAGTTGTTGCTTTGAGACCGGAGACCCCTTGGTGCGGCCGCCAAAGCAGACAAAAAGCTGGTCAGATTGTCGAAACGACTGTGACCGCTCAATGTAGGTCCTTAATGCCCTTACTGGGCAGAGTAATTCCAACTCTCGCTCATCCAACGAGGGAGGCAGCGCTGAGAGGGATATGACCTGTGCTCTGAACGGGGTCGAGAGCACTTTAGGGACGTAGCCATGCCTGGGCTTTAAAATGACCTTAAAATGACCAACACGCTTGACCGATGCTAGTGCAAGTAGCAGAGCGGTTTTGAGCGTTAAGGGCAGAAAGGTCAGCTGATCGCAGCGACTCAAAGGGGGGCCCTTTGAGTGCTCTGAGGACCGTGGAAAGGTCCCAAGTATGAATAGCGAGAGGACGTGGGGGGTTCAACCGCCTAGAATCTCTCAGAAAACACACGATGAGGCTGTTTCGACCCACTGATTGGCCAGCGATAGGAGCGTGGAACGCTGCAATGGCTGCTACGTACACCTTGAGCGTGGAAGGGGTGAGGCCCTTGTCCAGACGCTCCTGGAGGAATGACAGTATTGGAGATACGTCACACTCAACAGGGTCTTCGTTTCGTGCCGAGCACCAGTCAACGAAGACCGATCACTTCTGGGCGTAGAGGCGTCTCGTAGACGGGGCTCTCGCCTGAGAAATGGTATTTAGCACGTCCCCGGGGAGGTTTAAAGGCTCCCATCGAGGGACCATAGGTGTAGAGCCCAGAGTTGTGGCTGTGGATGCCAGATTGTCCTGTTCGCCTGAGAGAGGAGGTCCCGTCTCAGGGGGATCGGCCATGGGGCTTTCGTGGAAAGCCTGAATAGCTCCGAGGACCAAACTTGGCTCCTCCAGAGTGGGGCCACCAGGAGGACTCTGTGCTTGTCTTCCCCGACTCGTCTGATGACCTGGGGGATCAGAGTGATCGGGGGAAAAGCATAAAGAAGGAGGCTGGGCCAGTTGTGGGCCAGCGCATCTGTGTCCTTTGAAAAATAGGTTGGGCAATGAAAGTTGTCTTCTGAGGCGAAGAGGTCGACCTTTGCCTTCCCGAAGATCTCCCAGATTTTGAGAACCGTCTGGGGGTGGAGCATCCACTCGTCTGAGGGGACATTGCTCCGAGATAGCATATCTGCTCCCAGATTCGTCCTGCCCGGTATGTGAGTCACTTTGAGCGACCGCAGCCTGGGTAATGCCCATTCCAAGAGGCGCTTTGCCAGTGCGAAGAGGCGGCTGTCCGATTGGACTAAGATGTGGCGCCCCTTCAGGATCGCCTGGAAGGAGTGAAGGGCTCGACTCACTGCCAGCATCTCGAGGCAGTTGATGTGGAGATGCCTCTCCTCGTGAGACCACGAGCCGAAGGCTGGTCTGCCCTCGCACAGAGCGACCCAACCCCAGTTGGACGCATCTGTCGAGAGCACCGTCCTTCTGGAAACCGCCTCTAGGGGTACTCCACGACTGAATCAAACCGGGTTCGTCCAAGGTTTCAGGGCTGCTAAGCAGGCTCGATTGACCTTGACGCGAAGCCAACTCTTGGCAAAGTTGACCCTGAGTCTCTCTTGAACTTCCGTCTCATGAGGGAGAGGTTCAGGACTCTGAGATCTAAGATGGGTCTGAGACCGCCATCTTTCTTGGGGACAAGGAAATAACGGCTGTAGAACCCCGATTCGCTCTCTGAGGGGGGAACTATTTCTATGGCTCCCTTCCCTAGCAGAGTCATCACTTCGGCGCGGAGGACATGAACGTCGTCCGGATTTACCGAAGTGGGAAGCACCCCGCTGAAGCGCGGGGGTCTTCGGGCGAACTGCCGTGAGTAGCCTTGATTTATTATCCCCAACACCCACTTTGACACCCCGGGGATGGCCTGCCAGGCCTCGGCCCGCGTGACAAGGGATTGAATGACGTCGGATGACAGACCGCTGTGTAGAGGCCTGTTGCACTGACGAGTGTGGAAGAGGAAGTTTGGTCGTTTTTTGAAAGTGTAAATTTTTTATAGTGTTCGCCATAACAACGGCGTTTTGCGTGGGCGCAACAGCAGTGGACCCAGGTCGCAGAACAAACACTTTGTCCCCAACACCCGGAACTGAACGGGGTGGCGGGGGATGTAAACGTGCAAGCTTTCGGGGTGGTCCGGCCACAGTGGGACCTAGCCTCTTCCTCTTCTTTCCTGAGTGATCAGGAAGACTTCGGAGGCGTCGGGTCCAGCACAATCCTTGGCCGGGGACCCTGGCGTCTCGGGAAGGTAGAGCGCTTGGCGGGACGGGCTCGCTGGCGCTGCTCCTTAGGGGGCGCTGCCTGGGAGGTAGAAGGGGCCGGCTTGCTCTGATGCTGAGTCGGCGCAGTCCTGGGGCGACTCGAGGCAGAGGCTGAGCTGGAGCGCTTGGGCAGGAAGTGTCGCATGGCCTGGGACAGCTAATCAGCTAGTTGAGAGCACCACATCACACTTACTAAGCCTGAAAACAAAACCAGAAGAATATGAATCAAGTTCACAGTGAAAGATAAAGGCAGCATGTGCTACTGTGTACTCGGCTCACAAAAAGCCAGTGTTCTGCTAGAAGTGAAAACACAGACAAAGAAACCATTGGTGCAGAGTTTCAGAGGATTATTGACAACACAATGTCAAGTGGCATTTTCTCATCTTTGACTTCAGTTATTATCTCAGATTCAGAATTTGACAAAGACTGATTTGTGTTCTATATTGTTCTTACAAGTTCATAGAAATTTCAGTTTATTTATAACCCAATGTGAATTTGTATTGACGATTGTAATTTGATTATTTCATATACGACTGTTAATATTTGTGTTTTAAAAATGTTTTTGCTTGATGTTTTGACTCCTATCCACTTTTCTACATCAAAAGTTGTATTTTTTTTATTTGGCCTAGTTAAATTTATTTTAGGCTACCAAAATCTGAAGACTGCCTGCATGAAGGGCTACCTGGGATTTTGAAATTTTGCGAGCCCTGAATATTTTAAAATATTGAAATCACAATTCATTCAATTTCGTAGCATTTAACATCAGTTCTTATTAATACCGATAACAAATGATTCCCAAATTTTAATTATTTTTCTTTTTTTTTAAGAAATCATTGGCATCAGAAAACAAAAGAATAAACAGCTAGGGATATGCGAGACCATTTGGCACTGAAAACAATAGTCAAATACACAAAATACACAGATTTTGTTGTTAAATTACTATCATTGTAATTTTACATTTAAAAAGATAATTTTAAACAACACATTTAAATTAAATAAAAATAAAACGCCATTTTCAAAAGTGTATCTACTTGCCATACACCTTTGTTTAAGACGAATTGACTTGTCATATCGATGCCATTTTGTGCTTTCCAAAATACATTTTTCCAAATACAGAGCGGATCCCTCTGTAACAAACTGTTCCAAGACACAAAGGCTGAGGATCCAAATGCAGTTTTATTGAAAGGGTAATCCACACTCGAGGTCTAAAACAGGCATAAGTTCATAAATTCACAGGAAGGCAATCCAAACAAACAAGAAACCAGAAGAATGCTCAGAACTGCAGTGTTACACTAAACAAGACTTTGCAGGGAATGAATGACTGAACCAGGGTGTGTCTCAGTTCTCTAGCTCCCGAGCTTGTTAATTAGTATATCATGTACACAAATTCGGGCACTGGTAAGGACAGTAAAGGACGTTGGTTCACTACACATTGGGACACTGATGACTCTATCTCCGGCAACATGACAACGTCCTTATTGTACAACATCATTACTGGTATTTATAATATTATTTAAAGTACATTATGATACATACTTTGGTTGTTACATATACGTGCAACATTTCAGCCGTGTTAGTTAGATTGTGTTCGAATTACCTGTCTAACGATGTATGTTTATGCTGAAATATAATAAAATAATGTTTTTTGTTTTAAAAACATATATCGCTTGTCATTACCAGTCATTATGTGTAGTGAGTTTGCTCACGTGATTTAGGTTTCGCGCTTCAAAACTTCCGTTAAGGAAACATAGCGAGCATCGATGCACCCTGGTTTTCACGGTGCATTGTGAGACTTTTAGGGAGGTAACGATCCAGAACGATTCTGCGATTGAGACAGCTCTTAAAATGGCAGACTCCCTGATCAGTGCCCTGACTACTGAACTAGGGAGCTGATTGAGACGCACCCCCAGGCTTATATAAGGTGAGATAATGAGCTAATGAGACACAGCTGTAAACAATCCTGGATGATTAGACCAGGAAATTAACTATGGGAAATGAAGTCCATCCCTGCATCCCAATGTGCATACTATCCACCCTAAATAGTATTGAATATTACTAATGTCACATACTATTCAGGATTGAAAGTATGCACATTGAGACTCAGGCCATGATGGTGTGGCAATAGTCCGGGGTGGAGTGCCCTCTGGAGGCAATTACTCTGGAGGTGATGATGACACCCTCAGTTCCGCGATTTGCCTTGTAACATTGAGTCAACAAATGAAGTTCACGCAGTCGATCAGTAACATTCCAGCAATCTGGGGTTGTTCTAGGGCTGCACAATTAATCAAATTTCTAATCGCGATTACGATTACGGCTGCCAAGATTTCGTAATCGTCCAAAGGCACGATTACAAGGAAAAATATCCACTTACATTATTCTGCGTGTTTAGAGCACGTTACGTCGCAAGAGGTGAATCACGACTAATGTTACTTCAGAATGTAAAAGGTCTAACCCAGCACAAAAGGAGCTACCAGTGACGTAGGTGTACGCTGATATGTCGAACGTACGCGAAACACCAGCACCTGCCATTTTTAAAAAGCTATGTACACAGCCTATATATTTACTCCACAAACTAACTCTACAAACATAGAGCATAATCCTTATGCTAAGTAGAAAATCCAGCGTGACTTTGAGCAGACCAAGCAAAACATGATTATGTATTTCTGCTAGGCTAGCGACATCAGGCATCAACCACACGGGCACGGCAAAAGCTAATACTGTTTCATATACTGTCTACTTTCTTTGTATATCAGTTCTATCTAATAACGTATTAGACAGGACTGTTAAACAGATTGTAAATTAATGAAGACGGAGAATGCGAGCACTGTGTGCTCAGGATCTGTCCGAATATAAGTAACAAAATAAAAGTAACAACAAGCGCAGTTTACGTAACTTCAGGCCCTAGGGGAACATTAGTTCTCGGAGAACCACACTGGTGGCTAGTTCCTATATCTAAGTTCCAAGAACAACCCGATGCAAAAGCCCCTGTTATTATACCATGCGTATGTTGACTTTTTATTATTATTTAAAGAAGAAACCAAACCAATATATAGTTGACATTTGAGGTTTAATGCTAGAGAAAAACAATAAAAAATTTCAGAGAGAGTGTTTTCAGCTTGCTTTTTATTTTTATACAAAAATATGGCATGCAGTTGCTTCAAACAATGGTATAAAGCTATTCAATACATCATTCAATGTAAATTGTGATAATCGTAATTAATAATCGCAATTACAATTTTGTGGAAATAATCGACAATTATGATTTTTGTCATAAACGTGCAGCCCTAGTCTGTTCTTCATACTTCGCTATGCCAGATCTTCTAATTGTGATAACTGTTCTCTGGTTATTCTGGTTCTTCAAACGAATTTGCGGATTTGATGAAAATATCTTGATTAAGTTGTCCGAGATTACTGCGCATTCTTATGTTCAGTGGAAAGAACAGATATATCCATACTTGAAACCATGATCAGCAATGCAGTGATTGGCTGGCGTCAAGACAACAATGTTAAAAAAGAACACACAAAAAAATGGACAAATTTCTGGACCTGGATAAGGAAGCAGCCAAGCGAACAAAACAACATTAAAATTATAATAGATAAATTAAAGGGGGGGTATAATGCTATTTCATGCATTCTGACTTATTTACACTGTTAAAGAGTTGGATTATCATGCTAAACATGGCCAAAGTTTCAAAACACGAGTTGGACGTATGACAGAGTATTTCTGTGCCAAAAATTCTCTTCCAAATCGTCACGAACTTCGGGGGGTTTTTTTGGAGTATGGGCCCGAATGACGTAAACGAGGGCGGAATTCCTTGTACGGGCACTTCTCCCGGAAGTGCGCGCGCGCACACACACACACGTCGACCAGAGAGAGAGCAAGAACACGCCCATCAACGCGCGTTCGGCTTTACGGAAGTCGTCAGCAGCGCTGCACAGGTCACAGGACTTCAAAAAAATCAACAACGTCACAGGTTGTGAGGGAAAGATAACCTTGCTTCCCAAAGAACCCAGCGTTAAGTGGAGCTGAGAGTTTTGTTCTCACGCATTACATTGATGTACTCTCGATATTTGTTATTAAAATAACCATAGAAACTGATAGTTGCAATCGCGTTTTTATTGGTTAAAATGAATGGAGAATATCTCGTGTTTTTCCATGGCTGCTCGAGCCCTCAGGATCGGCGCTTATGGTTTTATAAACAAGGCCCAGTTCTACGCTGGATTCACAGATCATTTGAAACTGAAAGATGGAGCGGTCACAGCGATAATGATCCCGGTCATGAGTCAGAACCGCAGGTGGTGAGTAAAACTGCTTTTGTTGGCAATAGGCGCCTAAGTGCATATAATGTAAACAATACGAACATAGTGAATTTATAAATTCATTATTCATCATTCACTATACACTATATTCATTATAGTGATTCAAAAGTTATCCATGGATAACGCGATGGTGTATTGCGTGTTTAAATATATTTGCTTAGCAGACCATTGATAGCTTGCAGCTGATCTCTACACAAAAGCTGTGCGTGCTCGTGACAGCTCGTCACTCTATCTCCGCTCGGCTGTTTTCGGAAAGACTCGGTACAGCGTATGTATCTTTTATAAATATGAAAAAACGAAAGACTTCTCAGCGATATGAAGGATGCTATAAGTACTCAAGATTAACATGAGATTGGCAGAAACTGTGTGATACCCCCCCCCCCCTTTAAATGTACTGTTTGTTACATGATTCCCAGTTATTTCCATTATTTCAGGTTTTCTAGTATTTGTACATGCTTTACATTTTTATTTCAATGTTATAATTACCAATTCATTTAATTTTACCTATGAAGCAGATTTATTAGGTGACAAAATTAATTAGTTTTTAGGGGTCAAGAACATTTTTCTAATGGCACAGCAGACAGCATTTTTTACAAAGATATCTGCATCCCCTTCGCTGCATCAAGCCACTCCCATAATAGCTGCAAATTAATGCACTGCTCAGACTAACTAACTGTAACTGTGTGTAAGACTCCGCTAAAATTATTAGGTAATTATTCCCTCATGAATAAATCTCTCAATGAGTAAAACTGGCAGTGTCTATATTATGACATTACAACATTATAATATTATTTACTGAGCAGATCAGACAGAGATGATTTGTTCTAACAGAATATTACATAGAATTCCGAATCAACACTCAGGACCCTAAATCAGAGGATCTTCTATTTGGGATGCTATTCAGTTTACAAACTCCCAGATTGTGATTTCTAATATCACAAAAGATGGCATGATTGAAATCTGTGTTAATGTATCATTTTCTTACTATAGAAATAATGTCTAAATATTACCCAGCTAAGAGTGGGAAAGTTAAGCGATCTACGGGCTTATTTATAAAGTGTGCATACGAACAGATTTGATCTTAGTGTGTGTGTACGCTTAAATCCCCACCAACGCTCATGTTTATAAAAACGGTCTTTGACGTGAAAAGGTGCTTAGAGCCACGTCAGGGTCTGAGCAGATGTACGCACTTTTCCTTGTCAGATTTCTGCAGGTTTTTGGAAATCTAAGCTATTCTTGCAGCGCGCCATTCTAAATTAAAGGATTTGGACGATGACTGGTGATCTTTTATATGTAAATGATATTAATTAGGTGTCGTTTACAACGCGGAGAACTGAAACTATTCAGCTGTGCACAAGTTCAAGATCATTTGAGATTTATAGATTTCACATCTGAAAGAGAGGCATATGCTCGTTTTCTGTGTGTACGTTCATTCTGTGAATCACACATACACACATCTGAGAAATTATCGTAAGATCAAATTCAGGATGGTTTCTGCGCAACATTTTATAAATAATGAGGCCCCAAGTGACTAGTCAGATAACATGTAATTTATGGTGAGAGGAGGATAAACGAGGAACCCCTGACCTACAAAATGTGCAGAGCAGTGGGTCCTCAAGACCAGGATTAAACGCTTTCCCGTCAGCATTTTTTTTTTTTTTTAAAGAAGCTGCCAGCCACCACCAGCATTTTTAATGATTTTCACCAAAATTTCATGGCCCACAGAATATTTGAAATCTGCACAAACAATATAACAAAATAAAGATCAGAGCCTCTGCTTTAAAAAAACAAAAACAAAAAACTTTTATTCCAGTTTCAGGCATTCTTTTTTTATCAACACTTGAATGTGGGTAGCTTTCATTTAAAAAAAGCAACATTTTAAACAAAAAGCAGAGAAAATCATATTTTTTATCAAGGATTACATCTGGATCAAATACAAAATGATAATCAAAACATAGATCAGTATTTTTACAGTATTGTTGTGCTCCACAGAAGAATGAAAGTCATACAGTTTTGGAACAACACGAGAGAAATGATATGATTGATGACCATTTTCATTTGTGGCATATTCCCAGGTAACAAAGTTAAGTTCTAAAAACGTTATAGTGAATACTGTAGCAAAAGTGGTACAAAAATTAAAAAAAGATGGAATTGCAACCATCTCACAGAGACGTCCAGGTCGTCCATGGAAGTTAACACCTCGACAGGAGCGTCTTCTGATGAGAAGGGTTGAAGAAAATCGGCATGCAAGTTCACTGCAGTTATCTAAAGAAGTAGAAAGCCAAACTGGGGTGACTATTTCCCGTGACACAATACGCCGTACACTGCAGAGGAATGGCATGCATGGGTGCCGTCCACGAAAGAAGCCTCTCCTAAAGCCCAGGCACAAAAAAGCCCACCTAGAGTTTGTCAGGGCCCATGCTGACAAAGATGAAGACTACTGGGACTCTAAACTCTGGAGTGATGAGACCAAGATAAATGTTTTTGGAACTGATGGCTTCAAAACTGTATGGTGTCGCAAAGGTGAGGAATACAAAGAAAAATGCATGGTGCCTACAGTGAAACATGGTGGTGGAGTGTCCTTATGTGGGGCTGCATGAGTGCTGCTGGTGTCGGGGAGCTGAGTTTCATTGATGGCATCATGAATTCACAGATGTACTGCTCTATACTGAAAGATAAGATGCTACCATCACTCTGTTCCCTTGGTCGTCGTGCACTTTTCCAACATGACAATGATCCTAAACACACATCTAAGGCCACTGTTGGATTTCTGAAGAAGAACAGGGTGAAAGTGATTCATTGGCTCCTGATCTGAACCCAATCGAACACCTATGGGGAATTCTGAAGAGACAAGTTGAGCATCGGTCTCCATCTAGCATCCAGTCGCTAAAAGAGGTCATTCTTGAAGAATGGAAAAAGATAGATGTTGCAAAATGTCGCCAACTTGTTCATTCCATGCCTAGAAGACTTGGTGCTGTAATTAAAAATCATGGAGGGCATACAAAGTACTAGATGTAGTAGTTTTTGTTGTGGGGTGTACTCATTTTTGCATCACTCTAATTTGAGTAAAACTGAAAAATGTGTAATCTAAGTTATACTTTTAACCTTACTTTCATGTTATAAGTTAAACAGATGTTATATTAAACTTAGTCTTGTCAACATTTTGGAAATTATTTTTGTGTTCACTGAGATATTGTTTAAAATGTTACTTTTCAAAGGGGGTGTACTCATTTACGCTGAGCACTGTATATTTTGTGGTGCATTACCTTCAAAAATAAAACTAATCCACTGTGTCCTCAGTGGCTCAGATGTTGGGAGAAAATGAACACTCTTATGTTCACTCTTACATCCAACAACAGAACTGCTGCTACAGCTGCTCGAGCGCGGAGAAAATGGCGGACAGCATACAACTCGCTGAGGGTGGAATCTATGGTAATGCAGGACTGTCAGTCAACAGCTGTGGGCGGGACCTTAGAAGTGTGACATCACACTGCTCAGAGAATCAAAATGGCATGTCTAATGAGACTGCTTTGGCTTAATGGGGATTAAAAAAAGGAGTGGGTGGATTTTTATCATTGTAGGGTGATTGTGTTCACACACTGCCAACACACATTTATGTCCAAACATCATGCAAAAGTGGATTTTGCATAATAGATGCCCTTTAAAGGTGCAGTGTGTAATATTTAGAAGGTTCTATTGACAGAAATGCTATATAATACATAACTGTCTTGAGTGGTATATAAAGATCTTACATAATGAACTGTTATGTTTTTATTACTTTAGAATGAGCCATTTCTATCTACATCACCTACACCGTGGGGTCACCTTATATGTTAAGTTACCATGGAAATGATTATAAATAAATTTGTTCTAATAGCTTTGATTAGAAACTTGAACTTGCTGAGTAGCGTATTTTTTTTTTATCAATATTTCCTTTGAATGAGCATATGCGGGATATACAGATGTGGCCATTAGGAATGCGCATCACAGGGAAAAGGATCCCATGACCTGCAGGGGCAAGATGCAGCCCGTAGTGAAGTTCTCTGGCACATGAAGTACATTACCAGTAGGGGGCAGTCGTGTTTCATTCTCAGTTATAGCATGTATTTAAAGGATTAGTTCACTTTCAAATGAAAATTACCCCAAGCTTTACTCACCCTCAAGCCATCCTAGGTGTATATGACTTTCTTCTTTCTGATGAACATAATTGCACAAATATTAATAAATATCCTGACGCATCCGAGCTTCATAATGGCAGTGATAGGGATCAATGAGTATGAGCTGAAGAAAGTGTCTCCATCCACATCCATCCATCATGAATATGTACTCCACACGGCTCTGGGAGGTTGATGAAGGCCTTCTGAAGCGAAGTGATGCATTTGTGTAAAAAAAAAAAAAAAAAAAATCCATATTTAACAAGTTATGAAGTCAAATATCGAGCTATGTTCATCAGGAACAAGAAAGTCATATACACCTTCCACCACGAGAAATGATCCCAAGAAGTTCAGGGGCATAACTGAGCTAGTTTTGCAGTAACAGCAAATACATAGAGGCCTCCTTTTTCTCAGCCGTCTTGTTGTTTTAAGGCATCTAAAGAATAAAAAAACAAACAGGAAGTTAGAATTGCACAATGCTCTAAAACATTTGACCGGTAGTAGTGTATGACTGACAGAAGGTGAGTCATAAATATTTGGAAATGTGACTGTTACAATGTACTGCAAAATTAAGTATATCCAGGGTTTGAAATTAACACCCGCCAAATGCAGGTAAAAATCAGCTGTGGCGGGTAACGCTGTCAAATCACTAGCCAATTTGGCGGGTTACTTATGTTTACTCACTTTGCTGGGAAAGTTCGTGTAAGCCAAAGCTGCGCAGATTTAGCGCAATACTCAACTCATGAGTCATCATGATATATTAAATACAGCGCATATCTGGCGCAGAATCTCTCGCATATCTTACTTGACCATACATATCAATAGGCAACAAATGACGCCGCGCTTGTTCATTTGCATTGAAGCAATAGAGACAGAGCGACACGCGTCATAATCTGAAAACCACGCCCACCGGGGGGGAAAACAATCCAACATTCCCCATTGACTTTATATAGCGTGAGGTTGCCTTCTTGTCATTTCTGACTTATAACAAAAAATAGAACAATGTCTAAAAGCTGCTGTGTGACAAGGTGTACAGCAAACAAGCTAAAAAACCCAGAAATAAGTTTTTATAAGCTGTCGACCCCAAAAAACGAATGTTTAAGGACACAAAAGTGGATACAGGCAGTGAGACAGATCGCAACGGGTCATATTACTATAAGAACTACATTGGAGGGGAACGTATTCGGCGACAGGTGAAATAATTCTTTGACGTGGTTAAAAATAATGAATGGTTTGTTTTTGTTTGTTTAGCATATGTTGTCACCGATTACGTTCCCCTCCAATGTAGTTCTTATAGTAATATGAGCCGTTGCACTCTGTCTCACTGCCTGTATCCACTTTTGTGTCCTTAAACATTCGTTTTTTGGGGTCGACAGCTTATAAAAACTTATTTCCAGGTTTTTTTAGCTTGTTAGCTGTACACAGCAGCTTTTAGGTAT
The DNA here is from genome assembly GCA_037950665.1 of Hypophthalmichthys nobilis. Taxonomy (NCBI): domain Eukaryota; kingdom Metazoa; phylum Chordata; class Actinopteri; order Cypriniformes; family Xenocyprididae; genus Hypophthalmichthys; species Hypophthalmichthys nobilis. Next base: position 25,212,784 of record CM075489.1, read on the forward strand.
TGTTCCGTTTTTTGTAACAAGTCAGAAATGACAAGAAGGCAGCCTCACGCAATACAAAGTCAATGGAGACGGTTGGATCGTCCCCCGGTGGGCGTGGTTTTCAGATTATACTAAATGCGCTCTGTCTCTATAGCGAAGATCAAAAGAAGCATAATAATGTGGCAATACGTTTGGTTAACAGAAAAGACATTATTATTTTCCAATATCCTACAATTTTAGCAGACCCTGGCTTATGTTTTAGACAGATACATATTTTTGCTGTGGTCAATAACTCACAAGTGTGGTCTATTAGTACAAGGTGGCATTTTATACAAATGTAGAACGACTTCAGTATAATTTCACTTTGAACATAATTTGCATAATTTGAACCCTTCAGTTGGGACGAAAGTAACACAGGTGGGTCAAAAGTAACAATACAAGCTAGATTTTTTTGTGTTACTCTTGTTTTTATTAAATATACCTGATTATGACCTATGTAACTGCAAACATGTGTTTTCCTTTATCTTTGAAAAAACGTACATTTTGCTGTATTGATCTGTCCACCTAAAAAAAAAAAATTTTTTTGGTGATGAGGATGAAAGAGAAAGGGAGGAGATGGCTGGATGACAGGATTTTGTTTGAATAAGAAATGAATGTATGAAATCCAGATTTTATTTTGTATCTATCTATATATATATATATATATATATATATAATGTATGAATGTATCAGTTTTGTAGGACTTCACAAAGGTTCCTCTTTAAACCCACCCCTTTCTGAACAGACGTAAAAGAAACAGAAACATTATTTCATTCTGTTCCTGACACACGATGTATCTGCGAGTCTCTGTCGTGCTTACTTTCATTTTTCTCACTGGAGGTACAAAAAATAGCAAGTATTGAATGTATTATTTTGTACATAGAGGTAATTGAATGTCTCTCCTTGTCTTTAAGGATATTCTCTCCTGTGTTACAAGTGCACACCTGATCCGATGGGTTTCTGTGACAAGGAAGTGAAGGTGTGTGAACATGAATATTCTGATTGTTATACCAGTACAGAGCGTGTATTCATTGGTAAGTCCAGTATGAAGTGGAAATTTACTGTTATAGTTTACTGAAAGTGATAATATGAAGTAGAAGTATACAGTGCTGCTTGAAAGTTTGTGAACCACTTGCAGAATCTGTGAAAATGTGAGTACTTTTAACAAAATAAGAGGGATCATACAATATGCATGTCATTTTTTATTTAATACTGTTTTAATTTTACATAAACAATGTTTACATAAAGTCCACAAGACAAAAAAAAATAGCTGAATTTATAAATATGATTCAATTAAAAGTTTAGCTTGAAAAAAAGAAAAAAAAGCTTGATTCTTAATACTGTGTGGTTACCTGGATGATCCACGACTGTTTTTATGTTTTGTGATGGTTGTTCATGAGTCGCTTGTTTGTCCTGAGCAGTAAAACTGCCCAACGTTCTTGGTAAAAGAACGTTAAAAAAAAAAAAATCCTTCAGGTCCCAAAAATTCTGCAGATTTCCAACATCTTCTGTGTATTTGAACCTTTTACAGCAGTGACTGAATGATTTTGAGATACATCTTTTCACACTGAGGACAATTGAGGGACTCAAAGACAATTATTAAAAAGGTTCAAACATTCACTGATGCACCAGAAGGAAACACGATGCATTAAGAGTCGGGGTGAAAACATTTTGAATTTGTAGATCAAGGAATATTGTACTTAATTTGTCTTTTGGCAAACATTTAAGTGTCTTTTATTTGCTTCCAAAGGGCAGTACTAAAAGAATAAAAAAGAAAAAGAAAAATATATTTAAACAAAATAAGAAAAATTTGGACATCATCCTGTTCAAAAGTTTTCAACCCTGACTCCATGGGCGAGGCTAGCCCTAAAACTTGGAGTAAGAAATGCTGTTATTCTAAAATTTTTGTGCGTCTTTTACAAGGTTAAATAATGTCCAAAACATACTCCGTAGTTTGTGGTTTAAAATGTATGTGTTAAGGATGAGATTGAAAACATCCCCCTTAGCAAATGGTGTCATCCTCTTCTCTTCTTCTACTTCTCCTCTGTACCTGCACCGCTCAGCACGACCGTCATCCAGCGCGAAACACACGCAGAGTGAGAACCCCTTATGTAGTGTTGTGAATCAACTAAGTTGCTCCAAAGCTGTGTCTCACACTTCTTTCCTTTTACCTAGAGTTGTTCCGATTCCGAAACCATATCGGTGAGTACTGGAGTCAGTATCCTGAATCACCATGGTACACCTATAATAAGTGTTTATTTTCGGACTATTTTAGTCCAGCGGGTCGCCGCCGCTGTGGAGTAGCACAGGACCTGGGTGACTCGTCCATAGTCATAAACGGAGAGAAGTAGCGCCGGTTACAATGTTCTTCCGCAAGACGCGTGCAGTTCTGTTTATTAACTGCTAGAGCGTGAAACAAAAACAGCAGCGCGACAAATAAACTGCGTACCTGTGTAGTGCGTACGTGTGTCTCTGTTGTTAAAGTTTATCGTTAATTTGATACTCATTTTAACAATCGGGAGTCATGTAAACATGACGTCACGTGCGTCTTTTCTGGTCAGTCGTCATGGAAACATGAAGCCCTGGCGTTTGGACCAGAGTGAAAACAAACGACATATCACTGTATACCACCAGTATGTGTGAAAACACTCACTGTGGCTTTTTAAATGAATTGTTATTCATTCCTAGATTTATATCTGTTATTTTTCAGTTGTGGCTGACTATCAAACTAGACAATAAAAGAAAGTTTAATGTTTTTCTTTTGCTGTATTTATTCATTCCTCACACACAGAGGATTTAACCTGAACCAGGCTTAACTCCTGAACTCCTAGCATTACTCTCTCTCTCTCTGTGTGTGTGTGTGTGTGCACATGTGTGTGTGGCCTGCCAGTGAGCAATGGACATACCACAGTTCTTTAAAAGAAAAAAGACAGATTCAGGTGAGAGACTAGGGACAGTCCATAATGACCTCTGTCTTGTTTAATAATTTACAGAAGATGAATTACATTTTGTTGTCCAAGTACCTGTTACTTTGTTCAATGACAATAAAGTTGAATCTAATCTAACCAATCTGATGACTGTTGACACAAAAGGAGGCACATGGAGTTAACGGTCAGGAAAACCAGCTGAGTGAAGAAGGTTTTGTGTTTGTTACAGGAGGCTGTCTGTGTGAACTCTCACAATTAAGCTGGTGTTCTGAAAAGGTCTCAAAAAAAAAAAAAAATCTGGATTTTTTGGAGTTAGTTGAATCAATGTTAAAATGATAAAGTTATTTTTCAATAGACATATTTTTTGTTTTTGTGTGAAAAGAGGGTGGGTGGTGGCAGTGGGGCTCATTGGGTGCTCAGCACCCCTAAAGCTCTGACCCTAGAATCGCCCCTGCCTGACTCTTAATGCATTATGTTTCTTTCTGGAGCTCAATTGTCCTCCATGTGAAAAGATGGATCTCAAAATCATACAGTCACTGCTGGAAAGGGTTCAAATATGCAAAAGATGCTGGAAAACTGAAGAATGTGCAGGACCTGGAGATTTTTTCTGAAGAACAGAGCTCAGTTTAACTGCTCAGGACAAACAAGCAACTCCTGAACAACCATCACAAAACAAAAAAACGGTTGTTGATCATCCAGATAACCACAAACAGTATTAAGAACTAATGGTTCACATACTTTTGAGCGGGTCGTTTTTATAAATTCAGCTACTTTTTTTGTCTTGTGGACCATATGTAAACATTTTTTATGTACAATATCTTACTCAGGACAGTACTAAATAAAAAAAAAATAACATGCATATTGTATGATCCCTCTTATTTTGTTAAAATTATTCACATTTTTACAGATTCAGCAAGGGGTTCACAAACTTTTAAGCAGCACTGTATATGTTAATCACATAATTGCAATTATTTGTCTATTACAAGAGGAACATGATTTCTGGAATTGTTTCTTTTGGCCTATTATATAGAAAATTTATTCTTTTAGCAGGTCGCAGTATGACCATCACAACTAAAGGGTGTGCAACTGATTGTGTATCAAGGACCAACTATATGAGGGGGGTGGCGAGTGTCCAGTGCTGCAGCACTTACCTTTGCAATGCAGCAGGTATTGGCCTTTATTTGACTGTGTGCTAATTTACATTTACATGTATTCATCTAGCAGTTGCCTTTTTCCATAACAATTATTATAATAATTCAATCATGATTATAATTGTTCATAAAGAGCACAATATGAAATTTAAAGAGTAGTCAAGAATAGTGTAACACTAGAACAGCATGAAAATAAGTTTTTGAATTAGTCAAGTGCTTTCGGAGAGTTTGTATTGTTTTAGAAAATTGTGACGAAATTGATCAACAATAAACATGCCATTTTATTAACCACTACTGCTATTAGTAATAGTAGCAGTATTAATGAATACTAGATTCTTTATTGTCTTAATCAGATGGAATGTACAAGGGAAGCTTCCTCCTGCTGTTCTCTGCTCTGCTCTTCTACTTCCTGTTTTAGTGAGTCCAGATTCTGCGCTTCAGATTCTACAGCAAAGACCAGCACAAAATTTGAATATGATACACAATTACTATACTTAACTGAATAAAGCTTGTTTGTTGCTCTGTTGTTCTTTGTATCATGATTTGAGGAACTCAAAAATATGCATTTTAATAAACAAATATGAAACAAATATACTGCATCATCTTTATAAGCAGATTGTCTTTATAGCCCAATAATTATTCATAGAAGAATCAAAACACAAACATTTATTTCATACACAGAAAAACAGATACTTTGAGATGTGTAAGAGTATGTGAAATGTTTTTGGTTGTTCAACTAGTAAGTTAACAAATCAAAGCTTTATAATGTTTAGAATCAATATGACTATAATCTACAAATGCTCGTATTTACATTTGAGATATTAAGCCTTTAAAATGACATTTTTCCAGAAAGACTTGCAAGATTAACATATTTATTTTCTTACTCAGTGACACTCACACAACCACAGACACACAGACACACACCCACACCTATTTTCTTACTCAGTGACACTCACACAACCACAGACACACACACACACACCCACACCTATTTTCTTACTCAGTGACACTCACACAGCCACAAACACACCCGTCACACTCACAGACACACACACACACACCCACACCTAATTGACCACAACGTGAGGATGTATGACTGGGAACCCTACCTTTGGGTACACCCCTTTCTGAAGGGTCTAGAGACAAAAGAAAGACATCACTGCACTTCTGGAGAAGCTGTCATTACACTTGACACTTGTTTTTATCAATAAAAGCTTTCCTTAAAGACCTGACATTTTACCTTCACTTTAGGGACAGTAATTTTTATGTCCCATTTGGGGACAAAGACAAACTCTGATCTAGTTATACTTTGAGGACTATGGTGACACACAGACACTGGTTAAAGTATACTTTCAGGACTTTGTGTTGATTTTTACAAATTATTTATCCTAAGAAGACACAGAAGTAGAATATTACAGTCCAAAGTTTCAATACTGGATACTGAAATCAAGCTAGTGCAGAGATACAGGTATAAGAGACTTAAATGGGTTTTTTAACTTCAAGATCACTAAAAAAGGGTAGCCTACATTTTTGTCTGATTTGTAGCTTGAGATCAAGTGCCTTTGGCTTGCTCAGTTGGGAAATGACAGTTAACATTCAGAAATATTATTGATCTGACATTAATTATTGACATTATCAGAGAACAAAAGATGAACTGAATTAAGCTGAATAATGACACTATTGTCTTCTGTAGAACTGTTTTACAGCTGAAATTGAAGTCATGGAAATTGTTGAAATTTACTTTATTGTTGAAAGTTATTTTATGTGTGTTTAAGGATTTGAAACAATCTGTATTGTATGACGCACTATAGAAATAAAGCTGACTTCACTTCATGGCAGAGAACACTTCATTTGATCACTGCCTGCATCCCTCTAGTTAATTTAGCATTGACTGCAACTAATCATTATCCCAAATCAGGGTTGGGAGGGTTACTTTTCAAATGTATTCCGTTACAGTTACAAATTACTTCATAATAAAAGTATTCAGTAACATAATCCAAAAATGTAAATATGAATGGGAATATACTTCAGAGACATTTTACTCATAAAAAATTGTAGGGGTGCCAATAATTGTGGCCAATGTGTTTTGGAGAAAAACATTTATTTCATAATGTGATTTCCCCCCACCTTCAATTCTTTTCCTTCAATGAAAGGTTAGATTTTTTCTAATTGTGTGAATTAAAGATCAAAAGAATAAACAATGCAGAATTATTTTTACAGTCATCTTTGATCATATTTATCAAGGGTACCAACAATTTTGTCCACATCTGTAAATATTCATAAAAAGCTATACAGACATCTAGTGGCTATAGTATTGTAATGCAGATGTTTTGTTATTTCTTTAACATATGCAAGGATTAAAAAGATAATTATAGTTTATTTACAACATTAAAAAAGTCTACACCATCTACATATCAGTCTATTTTAAAGGGGACCTATTATGCAAAATTCACTTTTGCATGGTGTTTGGACATAAATGTGTGTTGGCAGTGTGTGTACACAACCACCCTATAGTGATAAAAATCCAACCACTCCTTTTTTTTTTGAATCCCCATAAATCATAAGCAGTGTCTCAGAACAAGCCGTTTCCAGATCCCTGGCAATGTGACGTCACATTAGCCATAGGCCCCGCCCACGAATGTTGACAGACACTGCCGTTTTAACATAGAACCGCCCTGAGCGAGTTCACAGTCCGCCATTGCTGCACTGACGGGAATGTCTCCCAAGTGTTTTAGGTGTTCTGTAGCTGGATGGATTAATCCACATAGCTCTCTCCATTTACTCCATAAATCTGAGCCGCTGAAGACGAAGTTGAAATAATTTTGTTTTCCAAGAAAATGCTCCCTCAACTCTCCCGAAATTCAGTTATGTCTGCGCAAATCATTTCACACCGGACTGATTTGTGAACGAATATCGATACAAAGGGACAATACAAAACAGAGGTCATGCTAAAAATGTGCTACTCAAGGATATATAAGTACAAACTGTTTGTGATCCAGCTGAAGCTGTAATTACAGTCTCCAGACCAGAGTGATACTGGATACAGCAGTAATGAAGGTGAGAGCACTTTATTACAGTTCATCGAAGTTGATTTATGGATATAAAGATTACCAGTTTATTAAGCACCACCTGAAAAGGCATAAGGTCTTTATATATTTGTTTACTGTCAGTTGTAATGAATGTTTCTGTGTACTTCGCTGTGTATGTTGATGATAATGCAAGGGAGAGAGAGTTTATGGATAATATTTTAATGCACTGTGTTTTATTAAGCTCTTACAGTGATTTTCTAGAGTGAAAACAGGCGCTTCATATTTTGTGTGAAGTACAATAAACAACATTAAACTCATCTGTAAAGTTCGGACGATACAACAGGCTTGTATTAATATAGTGGATAAAAACAAGAAGACAATATAAGTTGTAACCGTAATTGAACTAAACTATACCTGTTCTATCTCCATGCAGCATTTATTCGCAGTTTCTGTCATTATAGCAAAGAATATACACTAACAAGAAGCGACACTCAATAGAACGTACTATTGCAACACCGGCGCCCAGCAGCAGCCCTGCGTTTCCGCCATTTTGTGGTGAAAGCGACTCGTCAGTCCACTAGTTTCTATGGCAATATCAGCTGCTTTGTTAAAAAAAACGTACATTAAAGCTGAAATCCAACCTGAATGATGACAACACAGAATAAAATCCTATCACTAGTAATCATCAAATCCTTTTAACAGTTTATTTTACAGACTTTGTGTTTAAGTCTTCCACTTTTTTTTTTTTTCACAAAACCTTTGCTCTCTAGAAACCCAGTCAGTTTGGGTTAAAATTCTTTGAAATTCAAATATTAGCATTATAAACACTGAATTAATACCAACATATGAAATTAAATTAAGGACATGCATCAGAAAAATTGGGAATGTTGGACAATAAATACATGAATATAACAGCTTGATTTTGCAGTTTTGTCTAATGTCCGTTAAAGCAAAAGTGGGAAATATGCGATAACGGACACAGCCAGGGCTGTAGCTAGAGGATTGGGGGCCCCCTGAAAAAATATTGATGTGGGCCCCCACCACCCTCCGCCTACACACTGACCCTCCAAGTCATCTTTGGAATGGGGTTGCGAAACAGACGATGCTACATCTGCAGGACATTATAGTAAGTTTAGTTTTAATATCATATCACACTGACAGTCTATTTACATGCAACAGAATATGGTAATGTAGTTATAAACCCTTTATTTTAAAAGTTACATGTTTATATAAATATTACATCAAAAAAATGCAATTAAGCAATAACTTATTAAACACTGTTAAAAATCCTCATGCAATTATTCACGACAAACTAATAAAAAACTAACAAATGTCAAGAAATTATTAAATTAAAACCAATAAAACCAAGTCCAGCAATTTAATAGTTTCTCCCATCAGTCTGATATAATTCATAAATCAAAAAGTAAACATTCAGAAATTGACAAGAATGCAGTCAAATGTATTTATTTATTGATTTATTTATTTTTTTTAAAAAATCAAATAATTAAAACCATTAAAATTACTCATTGTCTTAATTTTTAATAAAGATAATTTAGCACTGCATAATATATTTTAAAGCAAGTAAATGTAGCCATCCAAGAGCCATCCAATGTTGTATGCGTGTTTTCTCTAATGTGATTAAATACGTCATCAGCAGACAGGTGGGTAGCATAATGTCACTTTTATATGTATAAGCTCTTTATACAATATGCTTGTGATATGTGTCGTGACTCTTGTCCAGTTTTTTTGAGCGCCGGTAATGAAACAAATGACAGCACCCACCCGGCAGACGGTACTTTTCCCACGAAAGTAAATCGGGCAGCGAAATGACAATAGGCTACGCTAAAAGAATGTCTTGATCGACTGGGATACAGCAGCTCTTCTGGCCTCCCTCTCCTTATTTTCATGGCGTTTCTGGTACCCTCTTCCACCTAGGGCTGGGAGTCGATTCCAAAAAGAATCAATTCCTCGATTCCAAGGCGTTGGGAATTGAGAGTCGATTCCAAAGGTTGGAATCGATTCCATTAAGGGGAATCGACTCCTCTTTAAGATTTTTTTTTTTTTTAATACAAACCGCGGCCTGTAGCCGATTTCATTTGTCAACACAATCACGTCACCTGTAAAGAAATAAAGTTCAGACCAAATAAATGGATCCAGTCGTGACAGAGTATGGTTTAGGGTAGGATGATTATTTCAGCATTGTGTAGGCCCGTGGTTCTCAACCTTTTTTGGGCCAGCGCCCCCTATCCATTATCCAGGTCCCTTACCGCCCCCTTACCGCTATGATCAGCTGTTCGGCCAAGCTTTCGATGTTGTTATGAAAAAGGCCGAAGCTGATAGATTGGTTCTTGTCACATGACCTGCGGTGAGCTTAAGGCATTCTGAAAAGTTGGCATAGGTGCGCCTGAAAAAAACGAGCACCACATGCACGTCGTGCGCCTACCTTTGAAATAACTAATCTGCACGCAAAAAAAAAAAAAAAAACCACAGTACCAAGACGCCTAAAATTTTTTTTTTACTGCTAGAGCGCCAAAAGTTATGGAGCTTTCATATATAATTAAAAAGCATGCCACTGAAAGACAAATAACAGAGTTGATTTGACTGAACAGTGGGAATATCATTATCATAGTTTCCCAGAGAGCAAAAAAAGTAATCTGAAGTAGAAATAATATAGCAGTGTATATCAGTGTTAACGATATACTTGACCCACATGCTGCACCAGCCAGAGTTGCGAAAAATAGCATGGGCTTCGTCGTCGCACTGGATGTCGACAAGATGCTCCTGAATAGCGGGCTCGCATTCGATCACATCCGCTTGAAAGGGCTGCACAACCCAACTGGGAACATCAAGGTTGAGGAGGTCCCTGAAGCGGATCTCCATGTCGGCCTTAACCACCGTCAGGTGGTCAGTGTAAACTAGGAGGAGGTCATCGGTAAGAGCCTCAGACACCTGTAATGAGTATTAATTTACAGTTAAATTGTTCTCTTATCTCCATGAATATTTGAAAAGTTTGGTTCCAAAACGCAATAAATCCATTTTGATTAATTTGAGTAAAAATGTGTTTTCTTTGCCAAGAAAGCAGCAAGATGAAAACCATATTTTCTGTTTCAAACTTTCACATAGCATCTTTTTATTATAAAAACATAGATTTTGATTTTAAAAGGTTTATTATAAAAATGGATTATTTTTTCCCCAAAATGAAATAATACAATTAATCCATCAATATAAAAGTTATTTTTCATAATGAAAATACACAATAAAGTAAGTTGATTCATGTATGACAGCCTCTGAACTTTGCCAATATTAATCTTATATACAGGCATTTGACTAAAAATACATTCAGCCGTCGCTCCCAAAATGAATTCAACGAGTCATCTTGATAATGTTATAAATTAATTATGTCTCCGTTTGTCATTACCGATTAAAGAGCATCTAGCGCCACCGCACAGTTAAAATAAATACATTTGCCGAGTACACTGGTATTAAAAACGGCTTTTAAAAACTGTTCATGATTCAGTTTTGGGGACCGTGACAGAAGTTTGATGCTGTCATGGAACAAGCAACAGCCGGCATTTTTCCTCCTCCCGACTCGAGTGCCTCATCTTCTTAATCTCCTCACGTAAATGATTACATTTCGATGACTTACATTTCTTCCCCACCGCAGAAACCAGCACAAGGTTATCAACGCCGTCAAAATTATTCATTTTTCTGTTTTTGTTGATCACAAAGTACAAAGCAGATAAGGAAAACTAGGATGCCGGGTGTATTCAGAGCACCGCCATTACTGTTTACAGTGCATGGAATGGTGCGCTGTGATTGGTTGAGTGGATATATTGCATTCTGTAGAGAAAGGAGACTGGCGTTTGTCGCGGTTTGGAAAGAAAGGGAGAAAACATGACAGAATAACACGACGGATATCACATTTTGCGCAAAATTAATAAATGACTTTTCAATACCGACCAGAAACAATACTGATTTTGGCGGAAACTCTTTTTTTTTTTTTTTTTTTAAAGGTGTTTATCATGTTTTGGAACCAAACTCTTCATTTTTAGACTATCTTAATTTGAATTAGTTGTTTTATTGCTTATTATTCTACTGAAATATTTATATTTATAAGGTAATGCGTGCTATAGGTCTGTATTTTCAGACTCAATATAATCACTCGATATAATAAGCATTACAACTGTATTCATGGAAATAAAATATATTAGGCTAATTATAGCCTAATAATAGTGGGCCTGTTAAATCTATTTAGTGTTGTTTCTGAAAAAAGATCACCTTGGCCAGCTGTGGGAAATGAGCAAACTGCCTCCTGCCTATACTCTGCCTGTAGAGATCTAGCCTGGAGGTGAGACTGTGCAGCGGCGGATGATACCTTTTCCCCGAGAGCTCCATCAACCTCCTCCAGGAACTCGACGATGCTGTCAAACAACTCACAAAAACGAGCAAGGCAGTTATCCTTTGAGAGCCAGCGGACATCAGTATGGAGAAGAAGCTGTTTAAAAGTCTTGTTGTTTTCCTGACACAGCTGTCGGAACAGTCTGTCATTCAGTGCATGGGCTTTAATTTTGTTTATTGCTTTGACTGCCACATGGAGAGACTCGTGGAGAACTGGATTGGTGCATTCGGCCACAAGGTTGTGGCGGTGCAAAACACAGTGGACTGTAAGGATATGCGGCACCTGCTCCTTCAGCAGAGCGGTCAACCCACAGTACCTGCCAACCATAGCGGGGGCACCATCAGTGGCACATGCGAGGATGTTAGAGATTGGAATTGATTTCTCCTGTAGATAAGCAGAAAGCGTGTTAAAAATGGTATGGCCCTTGGTGTCGGTTTTCAGATATTTCGAAAACAAAAATTCCTCTGCCATCTCGTGACTGTTTGAGGCTCTATAACGGACATATGCCATCAGCAAAACGTTGTTGTCAGAGGTGGTTGTCTCATTCAGCTGAAGGCTGAATGGAGAGTCCCACAGGATGGCATATAGCTGCTCCTCTGTATCTGCACCCATTTCATTAATCCTGCGTGCCACGGTGTCATTGCTGAGTGGGATGGATTTCAGCACCTGTGTGGGATCACGCTCCATCATGGTAGAGATCACTTCTTTGATGGCAGGAAGCACCAACTTTTCTCCAATTGTGAACGGCTGTCCACATTTGGCAATAAGCAGGGAGATGTTATATGACGCTATTAGCCCACTATCATTTTGGGTGGTACTCTTAGCGAAGAGACTGCTGATGGTTCTCCTACCGTGTTTCTCTTTTAAGGCCTGGAAGAACGGACAGTCCTTATCTGCCTTGTCTGGGTGGAGCTCATAAGGTGCTCCTTCAGACGTGAAGGCTTCATGGCTTCGTTTGAAAACACTTGTTCACATAGTAAACACATTGGGAGTTGGACGTTGGTAGGAGAAGGTATAAATCCATAATTAAGGTATTCAATAGAATATTGTCTGCATTTTTTCTTGTTTGGCAGCGCCATTTTTTATGATAGTGTATTTGCCCGTGCAAAAGTGGACCGATCTTTTTTTTAATTCACTGTTTGTGGACTGTGATTTTGAACTGAAAAGTGACTAAATGTCACAGAGGCTATTATGTATGGAAGACTGGAATGCAGGATTTGTTGTGACACATTATAAACTGAAAGAATAAGTAATATCAGTCAGTTTAATTAAAACAAAAAAAAAATGTAAATGAATAAATCATTTTAAAATGGACAAATGAGTAGACATTTAAAACTGTTGTGCAATTCTTGTTTTATGTTAAAGGTTTGATTATTCTGTTAAATGTAAAAATCTTAAATAAAATAGAATAAATAAAAAAATAAAATAAATTTTTTTTCATCAATGGTAGCCTATAATAAATACAATTGAAGTTAATGTGTGTTCATAATCAGTAAAATAAAAACAAAATCTTCTAACAAGAATAAACACATGAACAATTAAATTATTATTGTATTATTCATTATTTTTATCTTGAAACTAAGCAGCGTTTCGCGCTCAGATGTGACGGCGGAATTAATACATTACCTAAATGTGATTACAGAATATATTTAAATTATCCATCAAATTGTCATTTTCTCCTTACAGTCTTGTGAGTTAACAATAATGCCTGACCAGTAAATGACTTGGTGAAAGAAGAAAACATTTTGGCATTAGGCATTGGCATTAGTTAATGCTTAAAAATGTAAAAGTTTTACCTTATAAATAGAATTTAGTTTAATTAATTTTAAACGATTTATTGAAAATATTTGAAAATATAAGTTCTTAAGTCATTAAGTCAACAATATGGCTCAGGATAAATATCAATCCTGTGTTCATCATGCTTGTAGTGTCACAGACACACCAGGCTCCACCATCACACAGACACAGCGCACGTCATCACCAGAGTTTTAATCACTCACACCTGCAGCCCATCAGCACCCTCATCAGCAGCAGCACAAAAGGCACACGCACTCACACAGTCACTGTCCGGTCTCGTTTGCGCAAGGTCTTACCTGTATGCTTACCTTAAGAACTCCCCAGAAGAATACTTACCCATCTCCAGTGTGTTCCCAGTCTCCTCTGTGTTTCCTCGTCTCATTTAAGTTCCTCTGTGTCTGCTTCAAGCTCCAGTCTGTCATCCGTCCATGATTCCTGCAAGACAAAGACAAGTATCAGTCCAGTATCCATATCTGCCATTGCTCTAACCTGCCATTACTCACCTGCACTCTGCCACAGCTCTCTGGTTATTCAATAAACTCAATTACCTGCATTCCTGTGTCTCAATCCCCTTCTGTATTGTAACAGAAGACCGGACCAACACCGCATGAACACCAGCATGAGCACCCCGGATCCGTTTGAAGAGCTCGTAGCCATTCTATGCCGAGCACTCAACGCCACTCCACCCGCATCTTCACCAGCGAGCACTTCCGCATCCACCGCCGCTTCTTCTTCACCACCTGCTGTCGCCAGTCCCATGGCCAAACCGGCGCCCTTCTCTGGTTCGGCGGAGGATTGCAACGGATTCCTCCTGCAATGTTCGCTGGTCCTGGAGATGCAACCGCACCTGTACCCCGATGACCGCGCTAAGGTAGCTTTCATCATCTCTCAGGTAGATGGCGCTTCGCTGGGCTGAACCACTCTGGTCCCAGAAAAATCCCGTAACTCAGTCTCTCTCCAGTTTCATCGCTCACTTCAAAGAAGTCTTTAAGAGACCCGCTTAGGATTCTTCAATCGGTGAGCAATTATACCAGTTAAAACAAGGATCAATGACTATTAACATATATGCTCTCCAATTTAGAACCCTCGCTGCCTCTAGCGGATGGAACGAGCAGTCCCTCATCACCACATATCGACAAGGACCGGATCCACGCGTGCAGTTGCATCTCGCTGCATACAAGGATTCCATTGGGCTAGAATGCTTTATTCAACTCTCCATTCACTTCGCCACTCGTATGCAGTCGTGTCTCGAAGAGCACCAGGGCCAGTCATTATTTCCATCTCCACTCCGCCGACCAGAATCCGTCAGCTCCCCAGAACCAGCCAACAAGCCCATGCAAGTGGAAAATACACGTCTGTCTATGACTGAGCGGCAGAGGCGGCTGACCCAGAACTTATGTTTATATTGTGGATTACCTGGGCATTACATCTCTGAATGCCCCACACGCCCAGCTCGTCCCATGGTGAGTGTGATAATTCCCTCTATTAATAAAATGAAACCACTCACCACTGTTGTAAACCTTACTGCTGCCGGTTTGTCACTTCCAGTCAGTGCCCTCCTTGATTCTGGGGCAGCCGGCAACTTCATCTCCGGCGCCCTCTGCCGCCAACTCAACCTCAAGAAGACAACCACGCCGTCGACTTACCAGACCCATTCAGTAACTGGAAGGCCCCTCAGCCGAAAAACAGTGCGCTTCAGCGCCAGCCTGATCCAGATCCAAGTCGGCGTCCTCCATGTGGAGCAACTCCATCTGCTGGTTCTGGAGGAATCCACCGCTGATGTGATTTTAGGGCGCCTGTGGTTGGAGCAGCATAATCCAGTCATTTCATGGAAGATTGGGGAAATCCTGAAGTGGGGCGACAACTGTTTCCTGGACTGTTTCCCTGAACTTCCCGTTCCTGCCTCTCCTTGTTCTAAAGAATTACCAGTCTGTGCCATGTCCATAGAAAGTCCCCTTGAGAACTGTTCAGTGGACATCCCCAAGTGTTACGCCCACTTCAGCGATGTCTTCTGCCCCAAGAAAGCCTCCACGCTGCCTCCACACCAGCCATGGGACTGCGCAATTGATCTGCTTCCGGGTGAGCCAGTGCCCAAAGGGAAAATCTATTCCCTATCCATCCCGGAGGAGAAGGCCATGGAGGAATACATACAAAAGGCTCTGTCACAGGGATACATCTGCCCGTCTACTTCCCCTGATGCTTCCAGCTTTTTCTTCGTGGCCAAGAAGGATGGAGGCTTGCGGCCCTGCATTGATTACAGAGCATTAAACAAAATCACCATGAAGTTCCGTTACCCGCTTCCTCTCGTCCCATCTGCCCTGGAACATCTCCGTGGTGCCACTGTTTTCACCAAGTTGGACCTCCGCAGTGCGTATAACCTCATCTGGATACGTGAGGGGGACGAGTGGAAGACCGCCTTTGTGACCCCTACTGGCTATTATGAATATTTGGTCATGCCGTATGGACTTGTCAACGCCCCCTCCGTATTCCAGGATTTCATCCATGAGGTGCTCCGGGAGTTCCTGCACAAGTCAGTCCTGGTCTACATCGACAATATCCTGATTTACTCCCGGAGCATGGCCGACCATCGCCACCACGTTGCGGAGGTCCTGCAACGCCTGAGGGAGTTCCACCTGTTCCTAAAAGCAGAGAAGTGTACCTTGGATATTACATTGACAGCAGTGGCGTCCGGATGGACGAGAGGAAGGTATCTGCTATCAAAGACTGGCCCATTCCCACAACCATAAAAGAACTCCAAAGATTCCTAGGATTCGCTAACTTCTATCGACGCTTCATCCAAGGTTACAGTATCATCTCCACTCCACTCACCAACCTCCTGTGCAGTAAGCCCAAGTCGCTGTCCTGGAACCCAGCCGCCACCCAAGCCTTCGAGACCCTCAAAGAAGCCTTCACCACCGCTTCCCTCCTGGTGCATCCTGACCCAGAAAAACCCTTCGTCGTGGAGGTCGATGCCTCGACTACCGGAGTGAGAGCGGTCCTGTCATAGCAGCAGGGGAATCCAAGTAGACTTCACCCATGCGCCTTCTCCCGCAAACTGAACCCGGCGGAGATCAACTATGACACCGGGAACAGGGAGCTTCTGGCCATCAAGCTAGCCCTCGAAGAGTGGAGGCATTGGCTCGAAGGACCTAAACATCCGTTTGTCATCCTAACCGACCATAAGAACTTGGAGTATCTCCGTGATGCAAAACGCCTAAACCCACGCCAAGCCTGATGGGTTCTGTTTTTCACTCATTTCAATTTCACCATTTCTTATCGCCCAGGATCCAAGAATGTAAAAGCCGACGCCCTCTCACGCATCCACGGTCCTGACGAAAGCTCCGAAGCTCCAGAGCCCATCCTTCCCGAGCAGCTCTTTGTAAATCCCATTGCCTGGTCCGAGGAGACTCTGCCCGAGTCCAATGTCTCCACCAACGCTCCGCCGGGTTGTCCTCCAGGTTTGCTCTACGTCACCCGGACACGGCGCACTCCCCTCATTCACGCATCTCACACATCACTGGGCACTGGCCACCCTAGGGTCAATGAAATCTTCTCGTTGCTTAAAGATCGCTTCTGGTGGCCGAACATGGCATCGGATGTCAGGAGGTACGTGCAAGGATGTAAGGAATGCGCCATCTCTAAAAGCCCGTGGCATCTTCCTTCCGGAAAACTCCAGCCTCTGCCCGTTCCCAATCGTCCCTGGTCACACCTAGGAGTTGACTTTATCACCGACCTCCCTGCCTCAGATAATTGTACCTGCATACTGGTAGTTGTTGACAGATTTTCTAAGTCATGTCGTCTGATTCCCTTAAAAGGACTGCCCACCACCATGGAGACTGCTGAACTAATGTTCAATCATATTTTCAGATATTTTGGAATTTCTGAGGACATCGTATCGGATAGAGGACCACAGTTTATCTCCAGGGTGTGGAAGGCCTTCTTTAGACTCCTAAGTGTGACCGTCAGCCTCTCCTCAGGATACCACCCACAGACGACTGGGCAGACGGAGCGGAAGATCCAAGAGATAGGGCGCTTCCTTCGTACCTTCTGGCACAGCCATGGCTTGTAATAGTAGAGTTCAGTCAGACCATCACAGAGAACTGGCCTTTGCAGCCTGTTTAGCTGCAACACTTGCTGTACCACAGCTGGAGGATGTCACTTTTCAAACAGTCATCTGCAGCTTCATGTGGAATCTGACTGAGCAGTATGTCTGTTTATATTCATAAAATTCTCTTGTATTCTAGTGTTGAAACTTATTTTAAAATAGTTTTTGTGATTGTATTAATATTAAAATTTTTGGTTACACTTTATTTTGATGGTCTACTTTAAACATCCTGTTGACTATAAGTAATGTTGCTCCTACATGTCAACTACCAGTGATTAGAGTATTAGTTAACTATTAGTAAGCTGTCAGGGGTAGGATTAGTAGATCAAGTTGACATGTACTTGCAAACAGGGGGCATCAAAATAAAGTGTTAGCAGATATTAAGTAGAACATCTGAAAAGTTTACACAACAACAGAAACATAGCCTTAAATATTGAGCTTGAAATTTAAAAATCCATATCGGTAAAAACTGAGAAATCAATATTATTGTCAACAGCAGCATCCACACAGCTGACATGTTAAGCTGTTGTAACTTTTCTATGTTGTGTGCAGAAACAGTCAAAACGCGCCATCAGAGAAGCACTAATTAAACATCACTGTTTCGGTGAAAGATTTTAGCCCTAGAAAACCATTTCGTCTGAAATCGAAAAATTGCTGTGTAATTAAGTGCATCATCCAGATATTTTAAGTGCACTTTTACATTTTCTATTATATTTTCACACTACTTACACTACTCACAATATTTATATTACGAAATTTGATAGAATAGTGCACAAGTATGCGAATTGAAACTAACCACATGGTAATTCACATGAAACATGCCTGCAACATGCTAAATCATGTTAAATGCTAGCAACTTGCTAACAAGGTGTTAAAATATGCTAGCAACTTGTTAAAACATGTTAACATGTCTAAGAATGTTTACAACATTTTAAAATCTTCAAACTTCAAGCTTTTCAAAGATATTTCAAAATTTCAGACTAGGTTTTGTCAATCCAACATCCAAGTTTGTCATCAAACTTTACTCGTATTGTATTATATTAACAATTGTCTGTTTTTCAGGAATTTGGAAGTGATACAGGCGGCATTGAGCTACCCGGTAAGTCTACTTTTCAAGTCCATGTTTTTGAACAAAGCAAATGATGTGCAGGTTTTAAAACACCCTAACTGTGAGCTTGCATAGCTAAACTCGATGTGATAAAAATCAACTCGCATCATTAGAACTGAAACTCATTTTGCTTTTTTCCACACACAGTTCTCCAGACAGCAAATCTATCAAATGCTGACTTCCATTGCAAAGTCAGCTGCTACAACTGCAACTGATTTAATGTCAAAACTATCTTGAATAGTGGGCATGAATCCATCTGCAGTTGTAAACTCAAACAGGCCATTAACATCCTCATCCATTGAGGATATTCAGCAGGACGCATCAGAAGGACCAGCGATCGTGAAGATGGAACAGCTTCCATTTGTGTATCCACTTGAATCTCTTTTTGGGATCACGGTGGATGGTCTCCTCAGCAGCGGTGAATGCGATTTCAGCGACTCTCTGGGTGAAGACGATCCGCGTTCCTCTGAACTCGCTGGCATTGTGGTGGAGGAAGTTTGTCATCGGGTCAATGTGGTGATGCACAACAACATGCTGAAGATCAACGCAGCCTCATCACCAGGCTTCGTTTACTTCTGTCCAGATGATTCCTCCACTAATATTGGGGAATTACTGATTAGTGAGGTCATCCGAAAGCTGAGTGTTTTGCATTGCCACATCTCCCGCACAGTGGCCACAACAGCCATCAGCACGGTCCTTGTGGCAATAGTGGGCAAACTCCCGTGTGCTCTAAGAACGAGCCATACGGTGGAGACCACAAGCAATGTGATCTGAGTCATCTGAGGGTGGACTGTCACTTGTCCTGCTGGAGTCAGATCAACCCTCAGGCAGTGACGGGCCAAAGACCACCACCTTATTTGACTCACTGATGACCGCCCTCTATATGTCGAAGTGCAACGGTCACTTCAGCCAGCAGGACAACAGTTACACAGCCTCAGAACGTCTGCATTGAAGGCTCGCAGATTTAATGAACTGTGTCCTAAGAAGTGAGATGTCACAGGCAGAGAGCGTCTCGGAGGAGGTCAGAATGACAGCTAAAGATTTTCTCCATTATTTTGTGGAGGAACTCGTGCAGTGTCTTTTTGTGTCCTCCAGACACTCCCTGAAAATACTCCAGTGATGCCCTTCATCATCAAAGAAGAGGATTTCGGTCTGACAGTGGTGGATCATCTGACAGAGTTGGTGGTCAGTCAAGTTTTTGACTTGCTGGCAAAGAAATTTCCACCGATTGAAGAGTTTGCAACACCGATTGAAGTGCACAGTCAGGCTGTGTCAGTACAGGAGGATCTACCAAAACTGACCTTCAGAAATAAGTTCAAGATGATGAAGTCAAACATCCTTAAAAAGGTCATTTCTTCTCTGTATAAGTGTTTAATGTTCTACCCAATACCTGTACTTACTTATTGAAATTAACTCTGTTCTAATAATCCCACCAATATTCTCAATATCCGCAAATCCAACACATGACGAATGGAACCACTCTTCACATCTACTGCACTGTGTCATCATCACCTTGTCAGGGCTATTTGGCCGTCTAAAGACACGGTATAGTTGTTTGTCTTCCGCCTTACCACAGACAGTGGATGGTGGAGCCTGTATATATTTTAATATAAACATAGCATGTTTTCACCAACAAGCAAGCGTGCCACAGGTAATCAGACATTATTTTCTTTTATTCATTTATTTGTTTTCAAAGCTTTATGTTTGGCATTTTTGTCTTTTTATTATGATAGGACAGTGAGTTGACAGGAAGTTATGTGGGAGAGAGAAAGGAGGGACGGGATCGGGAAAGGTCCATGACTTTCTCTCGAAGTTGACTTCCACCTTCTTTGTTCTGAAAACATAACTTTATTACATTTTTTTTTAGAAAAATCGCTTTCTGAAATTGATTTGAATCGGTAGAATATAGAACTATGGTCCCTGTACCTTCGGATAATTTGTTTAATTCACAAGGTAGCGAAGAAATACTGCATAAACAGAACAGACCGGAACGCATGCAAGCTACAGCGACAATGGAGGCCTACATAGACAAGAGACTGTGTGAAGAGGTTAGAAAGTACCCTCATTTGTACAACTCTAGCATGAAAGAATACAAAGATGTTTACATGGGTTGTAACTCGTGGCAAGAGTATACTTTGCAAGGCCGTGCCTTCGACTGCGCGTACACGAAAAAAGTATATTTTCTGCGTAAGGCTGCCTGAATGTGATGGTACAAAGAGAAGGATGTGCTTTCTATCGATCACTCCTATACAATTTAAAAAAAAAAAAAAAAAAAAAAACACTTAGCTCAAATCTTTGAGTCAATATTCCTCCACTCCTGCGCAGTAGGTCTAGTTAGGCGTGTATCCATCATGTGGATACAGTTGTAGCACGTGTCTTTGATGGCTTTAGTCACTGTGCTTCCCCCCCATATGATAGCATAAGGCAATCGTTCTGACTGAATTTCCTGTGGCAAGATTTTAAGTTTCACTTCCATGATCCGTGACCGACAGAGGAGCATCTTGGCGGCAGGGATTAAATCTTTAACAATGTCTGGGATAAGAAAATATAAAGTGTAGAATTGTAAAAGATGATCCAAAAAACGTAAGATGCAAGTTGTGCCAACAGCTCATGTCCTACCGCTCAACAATGACAAACACTGCGGCGCGCTTCTGTCGGCCAACGTTAACGAGCTGACTATAGCGCGCTATTTGAAAAGACTCAAATGGACAGAGGCAGATCACGTGAAAAGCTGGATTTTCTCTCTCAATCAGGTAGGGTACAAGTGATTTCAAAACATTTCAGCCAGTTCTAATTAGTTTGATTTGCCGACATGTGAAATGCATATCTATCTGCAGTTATTTATATATATATATATATATATATTTTTTTTTTTAGGTTTATTAATCCAAAATGTTTTTATTCATTTTCTTCTATATCTTTGTGTGGTGTTCTGTACATCGTGGCTGTGAATGTTTATCCACATTGCCTGTCATTTCAGTTTAAGAAATATAAAAAGTCATTGTCAGTTTCGTTTATCACTTGGCAGGCAGTTTGGTCGCTTTATTAGAAAGTTGTTTCTCTGTGTTGTGTGTGAGAGAAAAAAAAAAAGTTGTCTTAAGGCCCGGGTATAGGCCTTACTTCATTTTCCGCATCCCGCTCCATCTCGTGCACAGTTGAGCACGTGAGCCTTTCAAAGTGACCACGAAAAGAGTTCGTGCGCACTATCTAGTGGACAGCTATTTTTCAAGCACCCCCCAGCACCCCCTCCCCATGCACCCCCCCGCTCACACATATATGATTCGACTATCAGTCAAATATAGACAATCTGATTCGAATCTGATTCGACTATGTAAATCCGTAGTCGGGGACACCCCTAATATAAACATTAATTCCTCTCTTCACAGAAAATGTGTGCAGAATAAGATGGAGGGCACTTCATCAAGTGGGGGAAAAAAGAACAATTGCCAAATGCAATAAATCAGTGAAGCTGTGGTTTATAGTGAATTTGTAACGTTTATTACTTCCTTACTTCTGTTTTTTAAGATCATCTGCGCTTCCTCCTCAGTGTAGAGACAACGTGTGGTGTGCCAGACACAAAAGTCTCTAATCAAAAACTGCTACAAATGCACAATGCACTGAAATTCATTTTGGTATACTTCTTTTGGTTGTCTACAATTCTGGAATAATACTTTTTTAATAAAATACTTTTATTAAAAATCCATTAATACTGCATACATTTTCTGCATGGTTATGCTGCTCTAGCATTGTTCCTCTTAGATATTTACCACTTTGGGAAAACCCTATTATACCTCATGGCATTGCTGATAATTCCTTTAAAGCATGGGTGAATAAAGGTATGAAGACATTGGAGGAATTGTATGACAATGATTCTTTAATGAGCTTTTAATTACTATCCAAGACATACAAAATACCAAAACACAGCTTCTTTAAATATTTGCAAGTCAGACATTGGGTCAAAGAGATCTGGATCTGAATTTGGATATTAGGGAATATTGATTTATTAGGCTCTTCTCATCATTAAAAGTATTTTTCACTGTTAGCAGGAACTGTGGGGAAAAAAGTGTATATTAGTGAACTGGAAGTTGATTCATTTCCCATCCAGACAACAATGGATCAATGAACTCCTTTCATACTGCACCCCTGAGAAAATCCTTTTCAATGTTAGGAAATCTCAGAGGACTTTTGAACAAATCTGGGACTCCTTTTTGGAACATTTACCTTCTCTTACTGCAAACTAAATGTAATGTCATCTGTTGCCCTTTTTTTTGTGTGTGTGCATAAGATAAATTAAGGTTGTAATGTTATGTGTATATGTATTTTTTCATGCATTAAAAATGAAAATAAAACCATAAAAAAATAAATAAATAAAAAAATATATATATAAAAATGTGCCATTGATAAATGTCTTCATACAACCCGAATTCTGGAAATGTTTGGACGTTTTTTTTTTTTAAAATTTGAATAAAATTAAAACTAAGATTTTTAAATCACATGAGCCAATATTTTATTCACAATAGAACATATATAACATAACACATTTTTAAACTGAGAAATTTTACACTTTTATCCACTAAATGAGCTCATTTCAAATTTGCCTGCTACAGGTCTCAAAAAGGTTGGCACAGGGGCAAAAAATGGCTGAAAAAGCAAGAAATTTTGAAAAGATTCAGCTGGGTGAACATCTAGCAACTAATTAA
The DNA here is from genome assembly GCA_037950665.1 of Hypophthalmichthys nobilis. Lineage (NCBI taxonomy): Eukaryota > Metazoa > Chordata > Actinopteri > Cypriniformes > Xenocyprididae > Hypophthalmichthys > Hypophthalmichthys nobilis. The sequence goes on from CM075489.1 coordinate 25,236,018, forward strand.
GGTAATTGATATCAGGTCTGTAACATGATTAGCTATAAAAGGGATGTCTTAGAGAGGCAGAGTCTCTCAGAAGTAAAGATGGGCAGAGTTGTGAAAGAGTGCATAAAAAGATTGTGGAATACTTTAAAAACAATGTTCCTCAACGTCAAATTGCAAAGGCTTTGCAAATCTTAACATCTACAGTGCATAACATCATCAAAAGATTCAGAGAAACTGCAGAAATCTCTGTGCGTAAGGGACAAGACCGAAGACCTTTATTGGATGCCCGTGGTCTTCGGGCCCTCAGACAACACTGCATCACTCATCGGCCTGATTGTGTCAATGACATCACTAAATGGGCCCAGGAATACTTCCAGAAACCGCTGTCGGTAAACACAATCCGCCGTGCCATCTGCAGATGCCAACTAAAGCTCTATCATGCAAAAAGGAAGCCATATGTGAACATGGTCCAGAAGTGCCGTCGTGTCCTGTGGGCCAAGGCTTGAAAAGTGTCCTATGGTCAGACGAGTCCAATTTTGACATTCTTGTTGGAAATCATGGATGCCGTGTCCTCCGGGCTAAAGAGGAGGGAGACCTTCCAGCGTGTTATCAGTGTTCAGTTCAAAAGCCAGCATCTCTGATGGTATGGGGGTGCATAAGTGCACACGGTATGGGCAGCTTGCATGTTTTGGAAGGCACTATGAATGCTGAAAGGTGTATATAAAGGTTTTAGAGCAATATATGCTCCCCTCCAGACAACATCCATTTCAGGGAAGGTCTTACGTATTTCAGTAGGACAATGCAAAACCACATACTGCAGCTATTACAACTGCATGGCTTCGTCGTAGAAGAGTCCGGGTGCTGAATTGGCCTGCCTGCAGTCCAGATCTTTCACCTATAGAGAACATTTGGTGCATCATTAGACGAAAAATACGTCAAAGACGACCACGAACTCTTCAGCAGCTGGAAACCTATATCAGGCAAGAATGGGACCAAATTCCAACACCAAAACTCCAGAAACTCATAACCTTTATCCCCAGACGTCTTCAAACTGTTTTGAAAAGAAGAGGAGATGCTACACCATGGTAACAACATGCCCCCGTCCCCACTAATTTGGGACCTGTAGCAGGCATCAAATTTGAAATGAGCTCATTTTGTGCATAAAATTGTAAAATTTCTCAGTTTAAACATTTATCTATTTCCTATTGTGAAAAAAAATATTGGCTCATGTCATTTGAAAATCTTTTAGTTTTCATTTTATTCACATTTAAAAAAAAACGGCCCAACATTTCTGGAATTCGGGTTGTAAAAAAGGTTGGGTTAAGACTGTCACAGAGTAAACAATACGATACAAAAGAGCAACACAGAGATGAAGTCAGGAGCCAAGTCTCGCGTTCATTTTGACGTCCTTTTAAAATGCTGATGGGAATGATTGGCAGCGGTGGAGTTGACGTCATGCTGTTTGAAAGCTTCCCTAACCAACCAGAGTCCAGACAGGTTGAGCCTAAGAAAATGACAAGGAGTGAGAGAGAGAAAAAAAAACAGGCACTCTGTTTCCAAAAACAGAGGTAACTTTCAGGATATGTAAGTAGCCATAGCGACTTACTCTCTGAACATAACCTACTCCGGAGGGTATGTTCAGGGTTAGTTTGCTAAAGAGGTATTCAGATTCGTGTTATATAATTAATATAGTTATATTAATGTAACTAAATTTGTTATATAGTTACAGTTATATATACACAATATTATATACAATACATATGTGTGTGTGTGTGTGTGTGTGTATATATATATATATATATATATATATATATTTACTAGGGGTGTTATGGTACACGTATTCGTACTGAGCCGTTTCGGTACAGGGCTTTCGGTACGGTGCACGTGTGTACTGAAGCATTACATTGCAACATTGTAGCCTAACCACCAATAATCACAATAAGCTCTGCATTTTGTTACTTTCGTTAAGAAACAAAGTGTCATCCTTCGAATTCTGTCCACAAAATCATGAAACTCTTTGATGCGACATGACAGATCACTGTACAGGCGCCTCAGTTGAACCGGCAGCGCAGAGCGTGAGTGAACGAGATCATCTCTTCCTCTTTAATACTAGTTACGGAATAAACATGAAAGAACATCTTAAGGTATGTTGAAAGATACAGTACAACTTACTGAAAAGGTCATATCTATTGTAATTGCTTAATCAGTGTTTCAACGGCAGAAAGACGTCAATAAAACAGCTTGTAAACAATGTCATGTAGCATTTACCTCAGAAAAGCCACTCAGTGTCCTCCACAGCTTGTTAGTTCGCTAGAGAAATGAAGTCGTTCGCTTAATATATGCACTGTATTAGCCTATATATTCATTATATTTTACTTAACCTTATAGTGATGTCTTGATTATTTAATGTACGTTTATATAAGTCATGAAAATGACAACCACTGTGTAGAAATGATTATATTTCAACAATGAATTAGAGTAAAAACATTTAGAAGTTAATGCAAAAACTGAGTTAGGTGCAGCTTACATATTTGCATACAATTTGTTATTTGAGTGTTGATTATTTCATCTAAAAATAAAAAGCAATTGACTTTAGGCAAATAGTTTGGGCACAGTTGTTAACCTTTAATATTAAAGAAGCATAATGATCAAGTAAGGGCTTCCTACATAGTTTATAGCATTAGCAAAGATAATTTTTTTTTATCCTTAAGAAACTTTGTTATAATTTAATTTAATATATTTAAAGACGACAACACAATTTGTTAAGTAAACCACTGTTTAATAATAATAATAAAATTGTTTAGTTTTCTCCCCACCTGCTGTACCGAAAACTGTACTGAACTGTGCCTTCAAAATCGAGGTACGTACCGAACCGTGAGTTTTGTGTACCGTTACACCCCTAATATACACTATATTGCCAAAAGTATTGGGACACCCCTCCAAATCATTGAATTTAGGTGTTCCAATCACCTCCATGGCCACAGGTGTATAAAATCAAGCACCTAGGCATGCAGACTGCTTCTACAAACATTTGTGAAAGAATGGGTCGCTCTCAGGAGCTCAGCGAACTCAAGCGTGGTACCATGATAATTTGCCACCTGTGCAATAAGTCCATTCGTGAAATTTCCTCACTACTAAATATTCCACGGTCAACTGTTAGTGGTATCATAACAAAGTGGAAGCAATTGGGGACAAAAGCAACTCAGCCACGAAGTGATAGGCCACATAAAATCACAGAGCAGGGTCAGTGCATGCTGAGGCACACAGTGCACAGAATTTGCCAACTTTCTGCAGAGTCAATAGCTACAGACCTCCAAACTTCATGTGGCCTTCAGATTAGTTCAAGAACAGTGCGTAGAGAGCTTCATGGAATGGGTTTCCATGGCCGAGCAGCTGCATCCAAGCCTTACATCACCAAGTGCAATGCAAAGTGTTGGATGCAGTGGTGTAAAGCACACCTCCACTGGACTCTAGAGCAGTGGAGACGTGTTCTCTGGAGTGACGAATCACGCTTCTCTTTCTAGCAATCTGATGGACGAGTCTGGGTTTGGTGGTTGCCAGGAGAACGGTACTTGCCTGCCTGCATTGTGCCAAGTGTAAAGTTTGGTGGAGGGGGGATTATGGTGTGGGGTTGTTTTTCAGGGGTTGGGCTTGGCCCCTTAGTTCCAGTGAAAGGAACTCTTAATGCTTCAGCATACCAAGACATTTTGGGCAATTTCATGCTCCCAAATTTGTGGAAACAGTTTGGGGATGGGCCCTTCCTGTTCCAACATGACTGCGCACCAGTGCACAAAGCAAGGTCCATAAAGACATGGATGAGCAAGTTTGGTGTGGAGGAATTTGACTGGCCTGCACAGAGTCCTGACCTCAATCCGATAGAACACCTTTGGGATGAATTAGAGCGGAGACTGCGAGCCAGGCCTTCTCGCCAACATCACTGCCTGACCTCACAAATGCGCTTCTAGAAGAATGGTCAAAAATTCCCATGAACACACTCCTAAACCTTGTGGAAAGCTTTCCCAGAAGAGTTGAAGCTGTTATAGCGGCAAAGGGTGGGCCAACTCCATATTAAACCCTACAGATTAAGAATGGGATGTCATTAGCACAAGTTCATGTGCACGTAAAGGCAGACGTCCCAAAATTTTTGGCAATATAGTGTTGTGTGTGTGTGTGTATATATATATATATATATATATATATATATATATATAATATATATATATTATATATATTATATATAATAAAGAACTATTATAAAACGGTAATGTTTATTTAATTCTAATATATGTATTTATTTTATTGTCATCTCACACATGAATCTGCTTTTATCGTTTTTGTAACAGGAAGTTTTCTATGCTGTAATTTCTATAATAAAATACATATGTGATATCTTACTAAATAATTAGCATCAAACAAACAAGACAATTCTTATTCTCAGTGAATAAAGATTACTTATTACTGTAAATAAAATAATTGGAAAAAAATGATTGCACAACCACTCAATAGGTGGCGATGTGCACTAAGTAGGTTATGGTCATTAAACAAAAGAAGAAGAAGGAAGTAGAATGGCACGCTTTTTCTTAGCGTCTGTTTCCATGGCGAATCATCGATTCATTGCTTAGTTGAGAATGTCTTGTGTGTTAACCGGGAACATACTCTGGGTTGTCTGAACTTACTCCCGAAACACGTTTTTGGAACCAGCATACCTCGAGTAAGCAAGGTTTGGGTTAATCAACCGAGAGTTCAGGGTATATGTGACGGTAAGTTAACCTTGCTTTCTGTAATACCCCCCTGGTTTCACAGACAAGGCTTAGGCCTGGGACACACTAGATGATTTTCAGATCTTAACCGATTTTAAATCTGTGGGAGACCACAGACATAATGAGAGTTTCAACTGATTTTTAGCATTATAATCCTCTGAACACACAATAGATGATTCGACAGGAATGCGAGACCACACACCTGTTGACTGCAGGAACAATTTCACAGTGACACAAGATCTCACGGAGACTCGCGAGATCAAACGTGACTTGAGAAGAAAAACAAATTGAGGACAACCAATGTTGTCAATTGGCTCTACTGGAGCTTGTTCTGTTTTACAGTGAAAAACAGAGTAGAAAAAAAGAATATGGGTGATTTTTCTTTCTCAATACTCCATTTTCGTGGCATGTTTGTGGCTGCTGTTTCAGCTAAATAAGCACGCAACATCTGGTAGGTGAAGCTTGCTCACTCTCATCGGCTATCACGGGTATCACGTCAGAGGCAGCCCGACCAAGAGTCGTAAATACCAAACATGTTTGATATTTATGATTTGAGAACGGGGACACTCCGTCTCGATCAGGAGCAGTTACATAATTGTAATGATACCACACAATAGAGGATTTTTTGGACAAAAAATAGTTTGCGACAACCCTAGAATCTTAAAGTGTGTGGCCTGCCTTAAGATAGTCCTAGACTAAAATGCATGTTTGAGCTGTTTTAATTGAAAGCAACTTGTAGTTTTTTCTAGGGCACATTTATAAGCTACTTAAATGTCCTAATTGAACTAATGCCTAATCCTGGTTTAGCCTAAGCCCTGTCCTTGAAACTGGGCCATGATCTCCAACATTTTTGTAGACAGAGATTTAAAGCTCAAGAATTTTACATGTTAAAAGCTCAAGGGTTTGAACATTTGAAAGTGAAGATTTTAAAGGGGTGGTTCATTGCGATTTCACTTTTTTAACTTTAGTTAGTGTGTAATGTTGCTGCCTGAGCATAAACAACATCTGCACAGTTACAGTGCTGAACGTTCAATGCAAACGGCAGTTATGGCAGTTTAATGCCTACAATTACGACCAGTTTGGACGACAACAAGCTTCATCCCGGGTTGGTGACATCATAAACCCTGCGATTAACATAAACACGCAACAAAGTGGGCGAAGCCATGTCACGTGGCATTTTGGAAGAGGAAGAGTTGTCTACACCGGACGCGAGAGGTGCGGCACGACACGTCAAAAGATAATAGAACCCATTAGAATCAGTGATATTGTCTACACTGGATGCGGCGTGGAAGACAGCTTCCAGAATCTACACGAGTTTGCTGCTGGATTTGCACCAAGGCTATTACTGAAAGATTAAGCAGTTCCCACTTTAAAAGCAGAAGCTGTTGTTAATGGCCCCAAACTGTAAGTATGTTTTACTTTTGTACATTTTTGTACATGTCTTTTAAATGTATAGTTCTGTTGCTATTTTTTGGTTGCATCAAGGACATAAAGACCAATGCGGTTTGGCTTCGCTAGCCAGTTAGCTAAATTCTATTGCATACTTCTCCAAAAAACACCAAGAAACTTCTAGGTTCATAGAAAAACAGTTGTTCATGCTATAAATTAAATGATACCTTTACAAAAATGCTACTACTCAGTCATGTATTCGGCTACAGTAAAGCTTTAATCAGGATAAAACCGTATATTAAAAGCTAACAAACAGCAGTGACATTTACAAGTGACAGCATATCTAAACACTTTGACACAAATACAAACGGAAATACTTACCATTCAGAAACATCCTTTAAAAGCCGTACTTGCAGAGGTTCTGCTTGACCCCCTTCATTATTACTGCTATCTTTGTCTGATTCGGGCTCAAATTGATACAGCAATATTGATGCCATTATTTACATTTCCACCGAAAGCATGCAACTATTGCCCATAATGGTAAGGGGCGTGGCATTTCCGTACGACGTGCGCTAGACGCTGCAGCAAATCCAGAGCTGTTGAAAAACATATTAAACGGCTCTGAGGGAATCACAATACACTGGGCCAGCTAACCAATCTGAGCCCATTGCGTATTTCGCAGAGAGTGGTATCATAGAACGAGGAAGTCAAACTGGCCGTTCAAATTGACAATGGAGACAGTGTTGTAAAATAAAGGTAAAATATATAAAAAATACGGCTTTTTTTTCTTTTTCTTTTTTTTTTAATTGAACATTAAGATACGTTAAACTGTGCCCCATAAACACAATCAAGCCTAGAAAAAAAAAACAGTGAACCACCCCTTTAAGAAATAAATATTTGTATTGTAACTTGTAGTGTTTATTGGTTCTTTGTAAAGTGTGAAACCAAGTGTAAACTTAAAAGTAACAATTTCCATTATATATACACATATCTGAGGGGTTCAGCTGACAAAAAAATTTGGGAACCCCTGACTTGACACATTACTCACCCCTGGGGAAGTGCAACAGGTGGCTTTACAGGCAACTCCTGACAGATAGATGGAAATGACAAACTCAAGGATGGTGAATATCAGCAATATACCAGTAACTGCAAAGTAAGTTTCCTGAGAATTATCCTGAAAAATATTAACAATAATAATAATTATAATAATAATGACAAAATTATTGATAATTAGTACTCACACTGGTATAGCTACTGTCTGCTCAGCAGTCTAGAATCTAGCATCCTTGTTCATACGGTAAGACAACATATTTAGGTCAAATCGGACTGAGTTTTAATGCCTTTTTGTATTGTAAATGGTCAGTAATTGGAGATCTATAAAATATTTGGACTGGAAAATAAAGACTTGATGAATGCAGATTAAAGGGGTCATGAATTAAGAAAACAACGTTTCCTTGAGCTTAAGAGGTCATCATACTATAAGAATATCCTATAAGTTTCAGAACTGAAATCTATAGTTATTTATTTTCAACAATGTGAATGTCTCAGTTGAGCTTTATTTTTTTCTATTCGGTATTCAGTGTGGATTCGTTGGTAAATCAATGCATTTTGGCGCAGGCTTTGCAAACAGACTTTTTTTTTATGGACTCGACCAATTATGCATGTAAGTAACTGAGTTATTCCTACTGTTCTAATGCCTGATCTGATATGTAATGATTCATGTACAAACGGTTTCTCTTATTAGGATGAAAATAATCTGTTATTTAAAGGGTGATTAAATTATATAAAGAAAGCGATCAAAGAATGCTCCCTTTGCAATCATTGGAGCTGTCAGTCAAACAGCACGAGTTTATCAGTGACTGAGTTCTGAACTCATTCCAAAACTCCCTTTTTATTCAACAAATATCTTAAGTTATATCAAAGACTATAGAATAACACAAGACGTATCACTCGTATTGTTTTGAATGGGAGAAAGTGCAACGCGCAGTGTGGCGTCCCGCCTTCTAAATAAGAGCCAATCGCCGACTGGTAAAGTCATCACGTCACTGCAACGGCCATTAGAAGCACCAGTTTCTGTAGAAACAGACGCGTGCCTCTGAAATGAAGCACGAGACGTGCATTTAGGTTTGCGCATGCGCATTAGCTTGATCCAGCCTAAAAAATACATTTTTTTTTGTCATGATTCAAGTGTTCGGAAAAAAAAAAAATTATGAGACAGTTGTTGTCAGATTTCATTGGTAATTACAAATATGAAATTTAATCAAAAGCTTGGTAAACAGCTTTGGAGAATTTGATGTTTCCCCATTCAAAGAGATAGGAGCTGTACTTTCATGCCCGAGAGGCATTTCAAAGATGGCCGCCGAGTGAGATGACTTGTCTTAAAGGGACTTTGGTTATATTGCGTTTGCACTGTTAGTGATGATGAAAGCATTTGTTAGTGTACAGAAATAGAGTTAGTTATTTTACTGTTAAATATGGATTTTTTTACACAAATGCATCACTTCACTTCAGAAGATCTTTAGCCCTTTCACACAGAAGTTAAAAATATTCTGGCTGAGCCCCCAGCATGAGTTTTTCAAGGCGACCGTTATTTAGAACGTATCACTTTATTGTTTTCATGGTGATGCGTCATTGCTTGTTACGTGACATACCGCAGCCACAATAGCGCTGTCTGACTGATTATTTATTTATTATTGTTTATTTCATTTTTCCTTTTTTGTTCAAAATATTCATAAATTTGTTAACTATAGCATGAAATATCTGATGTTCCGATTGTCAAATATGTACAAGTAGATGGGTTTTGCTGTCTAAACACCTTTATAATGATCGCGTTAGATGAGTTATGCGATGGGCGCCGCCATGTTAGTTTCTGCCGCAGTACAGAGAATCGGATCCGTTAGATTTACAACACATGAATTCATCCACTTCTCCCGAAATACATGAAAGTAAGTGTGCCGGTGAACTGGGAGAAGAATAGAGTAAACCTTAAAGTTACAGTGGGTACGGAAAGTATTCAGACCCCCTTAAATTTTTCACCCTTTGTTATATTGCAGCCATTTGCTAAAATCATTTAAGTTCATTTTTTTTCCTCATTAATGTACACACAGCACCCCATATTGACAGAAAAACAGAATTGTTGACATTTTTGCAGATTTATTAAAAAAGAAAAACTGAAATGTCACATGGTCCTAAGTATTCAGACCCTTTGCTGTGACACTCATATATTTAACTCGGGTGCTGTCCATTTCTTCTGATCATCCTTGAGATGGTCCTACACCTTCATTTGAGTCCAGCTGTGTTTGATTATACTGATTGGACTTGATTAGGAAAGCCACACACCTGTTTATATAAGACCTTACAGCTCACAGTGCATGTCAGAGCAAATGAGAATCATGAGGTCAAAGGAACTGCCTAAAGAGCTCAGAGACAGAATTGTGGCAAGGCACAGATCTGGCCAAGGTTACAAAAAAATTTCTGCTGCATTTAAGATTCCTAAGAGCACAGTGGCCTCCATAATCCTTAAATGGAAGACGTTTGGGACGACCAGAACCCTTCCAAGAGCTGGCCGTCCGGCCAAACTGAGCTATCGGGGGAGAAGAGCCTTGGTGAGAGAGGTAAAGAAGAACCCAAAGATCACTGTGGCTGAGCTCCAGAGATGCAGTCGGGAGATGGGAGAAAGTTGTAGAAAGTCAACCATCACTGCAGCCCTCCACCAGTCGGGGCTTTATGGCAGAGTGGCCCGACGGAAGCCTCTCCTCAGTGCAAGACACATGAAAGCCCGCATGGAGTTTGCTAAGATGGTGAGAAATAAGATTCTCTGGTCTGATGAGACCAAGATAGAACTTTTTGGCCTTAATTCTAAGCGGTATGTGTGGAGAAAACCAGGCACTGCTCATCACCTGTCCAATACAGTCCAAACAGTGAAGCATGGTGGTGGCAGCATCATGCTGTGGGGGTGTTTTTCAGCTGCAGGGGCAGGACGACTGGTTGCAATCGAGGGAAAGATGAATGCAGCCAAGTACAGGGATATCCTGGACGAAAACCTTCTCCAGAGTGCTCAGGACCTCAGACTGGGCCGAAGGTTTACCTTCCAACAAGACAATGACCCTAAGCACACAGCTAAAATAACGAAGGAGTGGCTTCACAACAACTCCGTGACTGTTCTTGAATGGCCCAGCCAGAGCCCTGACTTAAACCCAATTGAGCATCTCTGGAGAGACCTAAAAATGGCTGTCCACCAACGTTTACCATCCAACCTGACAGAACTGGAGAGGATCTGCAAGGAGGAATGGCAGAGGATCCCCAAATCCAGGTGTGAGATACTTGTTGCATCTTTCCCAAAAAGACTCATGGCTGTATTAGATCAAAAGGGTGCTTCTAGTAAATACTGAGCAAAGGGTCTGAATACTTAGGACCATGTGATATTTCAGTTTTTCTTTTTTAATAAATCTGCAAAAATGTCAACAATTCTGTGTTTTTCTGTCAATATGGGGTGCTGTGTGTACATTAATGAGGAAAAAAATGAACTTAAATGATTTTAGCAAATGGCTGCAATATAACAAAGAGTGAAAAATTTAAGGGGGTCTGAATACTTTCGGTACCCACTGTACTTACACGATGTGTATCTTTCATGAATAAAACATGTCATCTTATCATTATGAAAAGGATTGTTATTGCCGCTTTTATAGACATCAGTGTGTATTTTGTGTATTTTACAAACTCTAAATGTACTGTTTTGTTAGCACATGTGTATTTAAATGTCTGAAACCTAAAATAAACATTATGCGGTTGAAAATGCTGCATATTTGTGATTACATGAAAAGCGCTGGTTTAGTGCCAGCCAAAGCGCGCAAGCACATTTGAATTTGGCAGTTGATCATGTGATGCACTGAGAGTTCTAATCACACCGATGTGATCGTACCCTCCAGGGACCAGCCAAGACTGATCACACCGGTGTGATTGTACACGTCAAAGGGTTAGTAGAAAAACAGGGGTAAAGGGGGGCACTAATGGGGAACGAAATACCCTCGCCACGATGCTGAGGGGAGTGCATGCCAAGAAGTGCCTTGTGACTAAGCACAAATAATGGCAGTTTCAACAGAAATGGCAGAAAAAAACATTCTACCCCTTCTGGTCACACACTAGGCTGTCAGTGATATCATTCCCTACGGCCACTGCACAAGCTATAAGCCACAAAGAGGCCTCTATAATGAATGAAGGGCTACCAAGGCCACTCAAAGGCTTGGAACCAACAACTTCACATAGAAGGGGTCCCTTTAAGGGAATATGGCCAGTGGGCCGAAAGGAGCCCCAGCCAGTTACTTCTCAGAGGAGCATAGTCAACCCCGATTGGCACCAGGGAGGCCGACCCGGTCTATTCTTGTAACCTAGTCTGGCCAACAACCTGTCTTTTTTCTAAACAGAGCCTCTAAAACATTTGCCTTCAGAAGAGGCATCCAGTAGGCGGGACTGCAAACTGTCAGACCGGATCGTCAAGACGGGCATCCTGGAGAGCAGGACTCAGCATAGCGCTTTATAACCCTTGCAACCGAGGGGAGTTATTTTGCTCGATCATAGGATCTGCAGAGCGCTTGTTTTTCAAAGCACAAAGGGATCCTTGTGAGGGGAGTAACTCCAGCCTAAGGGGCTGATCTAACAGGGAGGCCTCACAAGAGGCCTTCAACCATCTGACTAGACTTAGAGGGTTGTCTTTAGAGTGTTTAGCTCCCTGAGACAAGGGGAGTACTAGACTCGACCTGATAAGTAGACTAGGCTGTGGGCTAGAATCAGGAAGGCTTCCAGACGAGCCTGCAACATGATGGTAATCTGCTTTAAGTCATGCCAGATACACATTTGAGATGGGGATGAGGCCTGCTAAGGCCAGCTCCCTGATAACAAGTCTTTGCTGGCTGCCAAGTACCCAAATTGTTGTGAATTCGCCCTCTGGGAGGCCTGCTACGGCCAGCTACCTGATAGCAAGTCTTTACTTACAGAAACAGACTGTTTTACACAGAGCCTACAGGCCTGGAATACCTAATCACATCGCCAACAAGCAGTGTACTCAGTAAAAGCACGTTTTACCCTTTAAGCAAGGGGAATACAGTCTTACGCCACTGTGCTCTCAAGGAGGCCCAACCAGGGGCCTACTACTCCAAAAGATCATGGGCGTCAGCTTGTGGCAGTGCTCAGGCTATAAGGGAGCATACTCAATCTGACATGAAAGAAGAGAGTACCTGATGTGCTCACCCTGAGCATCACTGGTGTCAGAGCACAGAGCTCTGAGAACAAAGTGAGCTAAACCCGAGACAAAGCTCAAGGGTGAAGGCCTGAGCAAACCACTTCACTTCACTCAACCTAGGGAAGGTTTATCAAGGAGTCCTAATAAAAGGCCATATACTTGAAACCGTGATATTACTTGGAGCTCAGTAGAGCGGTGGCTTCAACAAAACAACTCTCTTAACGAGAGGAAACCAAGTCACTTAACACAAAAAGATTATCAGGGTGGCCCCCGGAGGGACGAATACCTGACATATCAACTATCTGGAGCTCAGATGAGCAGCGGCCTCAGAAAACCGACTCTCCAATTGAGAGAAGGCCATGCCATTCAGTACAGTTGATATTTTGTTCTTAATGCTACCCACCATATTAAGACCTCACAAAATGGCTTTCAAAAGATAGGAGGCACATAGTTAGATAATGGGAGCTCCAGGGCCCCAGTTAAAATGCCTCTATATGGAATATATAGAAATATAATCTAAAACATTGTGAATAAACAGACACTTTGCGGTGGGAGCACAGGGTGTAGACAGCACAAAAGACAAGATTAAAAGCAGGTCCAGTCTTTCAGTGGGTCAGCTTTGTAAGCATAAAATACTACCATAATGTGCAGTGCAGCATAATCTGCTGCCACGTATGTCACATTTACATTTACATTTATGCATTTGGCAGACGCTTTTATCCAAAGCGACTTACATTGCATTATACTATACATTTGTATCTGAGAATGTGCAATCCCTGGGATCGAACCCATGACCTTGGCATTGCTAGTGCCATGCTCTAACCACTAAGCTACAGGAAAGCCTAAGCTACAGGATGTCCTGTCATATAAGGGTAGGGCCAGAGCTTTCAAAGTAGATTCCTCTCCAGCCACGAGATAGCACACAAATATTTCATCTTAAGGGGGCATTGACACATATCCAAGCTCAATCAAACCCTCAACATCTGTATAATTTACATGCTGATGTCGATGGATGTGGGTCAAATATGGATTCTTCTGTGCCCAGAAGATCAAATGGAGATCAAAATGGAAAGGAAGGCTCATCATACGGGGGTGCAAATGCCTGACCCTCTTCCCTCGAGAAGATAGATAAAACTAGACTGGGGCTTCCTAAAGCTCACAGTGCGCGCAAACAGCTCTCTCAAGAACTAAACACGTGTGCTCCTCACCCAAACAATGCACAAGTTGTGTGTGATTGAAGCTTGGGCTAATTTTCATTTGAAAGTGAACTAATCCTTTACTCAGCCTCAAGCCATCCTAGGTGTATATGACTTTCTTTTTTCTGATGAACATGATTTTCTGATGATTCTTCTGTTGTGAATCGATGCGTTTGTGCTTATCGATTCGCTTCAGAAGGCTTTAATTAACCTGCCGGAGCAATGTGGAGTACATGTTTATGATGTATGGATTTGGATGAAAACACTTTCTTCAGCTCATACTCATGACCCCTGTTCACTGCCATTATAAAGCTCAGATGCGTCATGATATTTATTAATTTTTCTATGATTGTGTTCATCAGAAAGAAGAAAGTCATATACACCTAGGATGGTTTGAGGGTGAGAAAGCTTGGGCTAATTTTCATTTGAAAGTGAACTAATCCTTTAAATGTCAAAAAGCTTTAAACACAAATCCACACATCACTTAAAACGTTATATATAGAGCACTGTCTGCTGATCCTAAGGATGCAAAAGACAACACATCCTCAAACACCAAAACACTCTCGTCAGCCGCTGAAGCATGTGAAAGATAAACACCTCTCTCAAACACTTCATTGAGCTCCTTCTGTGCGTTAAGGGCACAGAAACCTGTCCCTCTTCCCTCGAGAAGAGAAACAAACAAGAGTGGAGATTCCTCAGCGGGAAATGCTCACAGCGCACTCCAACAGTTCCCTCAAGAACTGAGCATGCATGCTCAAACAAAGAATGCACAAGTCATGTGAGTTATCAAGTATCAAACATTTATGACACAGATGTGCACACCGCTTAAAACGTTTGCTTTAACAAACCATTCTTACCAGTGCTTCAAACAAACAGTCCCTAAAGACGAAACGAGGATGGCATGTTCTCAAGGCACCCCTTATATACTTTCTGGTCGCACTAGTATGATGTCATAGGCTGTTGCCGGCCAATATTATTGCCGTGATTTGATACTTGCTTCAGATACCAGTCATGCAAAGGCATTCCCCATTAGTGTCTCAGGACACAGTGTGAGTTCCCTTTCAAAAGGGAATGCATCAGACCCATTTTAATTCTGCACAGAATGTTATATTTTGAAGTGATATGGAAGAGATTAGGAGGAGAAATGGTTAGAGATTGAGGAAAATGCTGCTTTACCAAACTCAAAAGCTCTGGCCGAGCTGCGATATAAACAAAACGATATTGGCTATTTCAAAAAAGGGGAGGAACTGCCATGTTTTCCTGTTTCAGGGGAAATCACGTTACCACACTGAATAAAGTTGTGTGTTTCAAGGCAATTCAATGGGAGTATAATTTGTGGACTTTCTGCATGAGAGCATTCTCATGCTTCCAGTATGAATGAAATAGACATTACACAAGAGTGTTTAGCACTCCATAATGCTAATCATCTAATTTTGGGTAAAAATAGAAAAATAATTCTAAAGTACTTTGTAACGTAGTAACTTGAGTAGTTTTTCAGCAAACTACTTATTTACACTTAATTGAGTCATTTTTCAGTATTTCTACTTGTACTCAAGTAGTTAGCACTCTTATTATTACTCTTTTAGTGCTCTTTCTACCACTGGACCTTTGACAAGTGTACTGAACACAGAAAAAGTGGATATAAAAGTTGTTAACATACCTTAAAAAAGTATACATTATGATAATCAACACTGAAGAGTGACAAGTCCGCTGAAATTATAATAATGGATAAGACTGCAGTAAAAGTAGCGAAAATGTTCATTCCAAGTGAACCTTTCACCTGTAGGTAAAAAAAAAAACAGAACGTTAGCTTGTTAACATAGATAGAAAGGTATATGGAATGTGATAAAAGTACAGTATTTGACATAAGTAAATAAAAAATAAATAAATAAAAAGATTAATTCTAGTCACAAGCATCAGCAAGCATCAGTGTTGAAGCACCAATTGTCAGGGCTCTGCCCTAGCAGCTCTGTCTGTTTTGACTCTGTCTAATATGACCAGGGGCCTGTACCATGATGGTAGTTGAACAAACTCAGGGTGTACTCACATTAGGCGCTCTGAACCGTCCCTGAGCGCATTTGACCCCTAAAGCCCGGTTCATTTTACAAGTGTGACTGCTCCGTTCCGTGCCCTGGCACGGTTCGTTTAGCCGTCCCTGGCCCGCTTGGAAGAGGTGGGCCAGAGTGCAGTTCGGTTGGGCTTGAGCTCGGTTCACATGCAGTGTGAGCGCTAACTGTGCCAGAGCACGGAACAGTGTGCGCTACTGTCATCATTATGATGGCAAACATCTTAATTACTACTTTGATAGTACACTTATTAATTCATGTAATTAATTAGAGTGTATTTGGGTTTATAATGGGTCTGCTTCTCACCTTATTGATGAACAGGAATTGTAGTTTATGAGTAAAGCTGCAAATTCCTCCATTAACGTCAGCTGCCTTCATAATAATCCTCTAATACGTGCAAGTGAAAATTGCTGCACGGCATAAATTATAAATAGCCTAAATAGCGAAAGTGCATTTCTTCCTGTTTTCTTCCATTCAAAAAAGTTGCATCGTATATGACGTAAGCGTGCTCCGGCCTGGAACGTTAAGTGCAGTGTGAGTGCAGGCCAGCAGGGGAGTGGGGAGGGGGGACAATCGCGCTTGGGCTCGGTTTAAGGCAACCGTGCCTAGTGTGAGTACACCCTCAGGGTTGTAGGATTAGTTTCAAGTTGACAAAATCAGACCACTCCAGTCTGGCTTTGTTTGTAACATGATGCTGATCATCGACTTTCTCTGTCAACTCAGGCTTTGATCCTGAGTTTGTGGAGTGCGTGCACATGAATGCGTGACATCAGTGGCAAACAGCCAATCACATGCCTTGCAAAAGAGAGAAATTGTGATTCACTTCTCACGAGAGAGCCGGCACAAGTCAAAACTCTTTTGCTGAAGGTTAAGAGATTGAAAAATATGAAGAATTTAAACGCATTACACTAAAGAAAATACTTGTCTTTAGTGTAATGCGTCTTACTCTATCAGTGCAACTGAAACTTGTGAAATTAGTTTATACAGGTGCATCTCAATAAATTACAATGTAGTGGAAAAGTTCATTTATTTCAGTAATTCAACTCAAATTATGGAACTCGTGTATTAAATAAATTCAATGCACACAGACTGAAGTACTTCAAGTCTTTGGTTCTTTTGATTGTGATGATTTTGGCTCACATTTAACAAAAACCCCATAATAATATTTATAATAAAATAATAAAAAAAAGGATATTTTAAACAGAAATGTCAGGCTTCTGAAAAGTATGTTCATTTCTATGCACTCAATACTTGGTTGGGGCTCCTTTTGCATGAATTACTGCATCAATTCGGCGTGGCATGGAGGCGATCAGTCTGTGGCACTGCTCAGGTGTAACTTAAGCTCAGGTTGCTTTGATAGCGGCCTTCAGGTCATCTGCATTGTTGGGTCTGGTGTCTCTCATCTTCCTCTTGACAATACCCCATAGATTCTCTATGGGGTTCAGGTCAGGCAAGTTTGCTGGCCAATCAAGCACAGCCATTTTTTCGTGCACGCTCTCGGTCCTCCTTAGAGTACCTAGGCTGTGTGAGGTTCATGGAACGATTACCTTGGCCACTTTATCAACCCCAACGTATGTCTGGTTCATTAGTATGGCTTTTTCTTTTGTACTTGGTTCTAAACCCCTTTATTGCTTAGATTAAGTCACTTATTAGTCATTCCTCTTCCATAGCACGACGTTAATGTACTGTCCCCATTGTGTCTAGCATATGACGCAGTACAGGTATAGTATCGAAAGGTAATGTACTCGGTTACTAACATAACTTTGGTTCCCTTAGATCCGGAACAAGTACTGCGTTCCTTGCCATGCTATTCGTGGCACAATTCATGTCGTCGCTTCAGTCGAATTAAACCAGTCTGCCTAGGTGAGACGCCCGCTTATATAGCCAGATGCCCCGCCCATTCGGCAGGTTCTGGTGGGCCCTCTCACCATAGGCTCGCTGGTTCATTGGTTCATTTTATTACAAATACACAAACCAATGGCCATGCAGTTTCACTGCATGATTAAAAAAGGCTTCAGAAATCAGAGAAAAGGAGTTTCCCCCATTGCGTCTAGCCTAAAGGCATACGATGCAGTACTCGTTCCGTATCTAAGGGAACCGAGGTTACGTTAGTAACCGAGTATGTTTTAGACAACACCCTGAGTTTTGGACATGGGATCAATTTGAAATATGACAGATATGAAAAGATATCACATGCTATTAGTTCCTTAAAGTGGCACTATTAGTTCAGAGATGGACTTTATTGAAATGGGAATTTGATGTCCTGATTTAATGAAGGAGTTGAACTTGTTTGAGATGCCAATTTAAAATAGGCTATCACACATTTTTGTGTGAAAAAAAAAAAAAAAAACTCAGCCTAATTTAATTTGTTGGTGTAATGTTAAATAAATATAGTGTTAAATATAGCCATTATAGTGCTCTCTCAGTTATAAGAAGATAGCAAAGCCCTGACATAACAATAAATAGATGAAGAGTTATTTTATTGCCATCTGTCAATGTCAGAAAATAACTTTACCATAAGAGGCAACTGATTTTCAGGGCAATTTTTTACCTTTATATAGTTTTTTTCCCTAATCTTTTAAATATTTAGGCATGCCATCTTTAATGTTAAGTTCTTAAATTTAGTCAGTTAAATTAGAATAATATAATGCTAGAGGTTGTTATCAATTAAAGCTGAATAAAACAAAGGCTTTGCATTGCAGAGGTGTCAAAGAAGCAGCATCTGAAGTTGCTTTTAGATCTATTTAATGAGATGTTAGATAATGCTGCTCAGAGAAGGCATTGCATAATGTAATGAGATTAATGTTTTAAACAACAATTTGAATACAGAAATATTAAATGAATGACAAAATGAAACGATATTTGGATTATGAAATTAATGTCACCAGTAGGTGGCAGCAAGTCATTGTGTTAATGAATGAGTCATTTATTCAACCAGTTCGTTCAAAACGCTGATTCATTCAGGAATAAATACCAAGTGGATCTCTATAGCCTACCATTGGGCCACTGAATCACTCAGTCAACTGATTCTTTCAAAGACTCATTCAGATTCATTCAGGAACTAAACACTGCTCTGTGCACTAGGAGTTAGTCGCAAAACGGTTCTGATTTGCATGGGAAGTTTAGTTGGCAGAGAAAATAAAACACCTTTTTGTGTGACATCCATTAATACTCATTATTAATTAAATAAACTCCGAATATTGCCTTAAACAAAATTTATGATTTTAAGAAAAGGAAAAAATAGCATGTAGCCTATTACATACTCATTTGACATATCATACGCCAGTGATAACCTACATTTCCTACGCTTCTCTTGAAAAAAAAAAAAAAAATAGAATAGGCCCAATAGATATGCTGTGAATGTAAAATACACTGAAATAATGTAGTATCTTTTTATATCTGTCATTTCAAATTCATCCCTTGTTCAAAATTCAGGGTGTTCTCTAAAACAGAAGTTATGACTGCTGCATATTTACACTTAAATCAATATTGGTTTGCGCTTTACTATAGACTAATGTACTGTTCTTTTGCTCCACGCTGTCCAGTGTGTCATGCAGCTTCGCTACGCAGTTTTTATAGTTGGTCAGTTAGGCTAAATAAAACAGGCAGTGTGCCAAAGTTGTAAGCTAGGGGGTAGTTGTGTGCAGCTGCAAAGTAAATTAATATTTATGAGATAAACGAATATTTCATGCGTAAATGAATTTATGTCTACACAGAATTGAGCCCTGACTCTGACATGTTTGTGTCAAGCCATTCACTAGTCTGGTTGTTTGATGAGAAAGAGATGAAATGTAAGAATCCGCACAGCTGTAGCAGCAAGGGACTTTTATTCTGTTGAGCGGAACCGATGAACAACTGATGACAACATGGTTTGAGGTCTGGTTGACCAATCAGCGGAGAGAGGCGTTTCATTCACGCCCACATGCAGAGACTGAATATTTAATCTGATTATTTGTTTCCAACCCCAGAAAGAAAAAACTAAAAATCAGGCCAATTTTTTTTTCAAGGAAAAATGAAAAAAGTGCTGTTTGCTCGTTTTTCTGATTTCAATATTAAATCAAAAAAGAATGAACGGAAGATACCCTGATTGTATCTGACATGAATAAAACACTTCGTTAAATTATATAATTGAAAGAATTATTAATGCAGCTTTTTTTATATAGCCTAGTTAGTACTTCATTCAAATGTCTATATAAATGTCTGAAACCTAAAAAAAAACCATGATGTGGTTGAAAACACCGAACAGTTGTGATATATGACAAGCACTGAGTGCGTCTGTCTCTGGCTCAGTGCCAAAGCAGGTTTGAATGTAGCAGTGACACACTGAATGTTGTATTCACTGATGTGATCGTATGCGTCAACAAGTTAAAATCAACCCTGTTTAGGGGGTGGAGGGGGACAAATTGTAACTGAGGGGATGCCCCATTGTGCCCCTTGTGGCGCTGGGCCTGAGTCAGATCAACAAAATTTAAAAGCTGCTGAATTTGCTGCTGTGGCAGGCGATTTTTTTTATTTTTTTATTGCAGCTTCTGATATAATAGGTAGGGGAACGTTTTCACGGATAAAATAGTGCACATACACTAAATGGTGCCGTCTTTGATTTAGCACAACTATTCGCTATGTCTGCCATAGTTTGACCAAACTCCTCGCCACAGTCAATGCCTTTAAATAGACTAAGCCTTTACTGCTTAATGGTTTGCCAGCTGATGTATGTACCTTTAGATAATAAAATTAAAAAGCTAACAACTATCAGTGTAATGACAATTTTATTCTTTGCATGACAAAAAGTTAAATTAGCCTAAATGAACACTGGTTTATTGCAACTTCAAAATTATATTCATATAAACTGAGATGAAAATAAGCTTCCCTTTCGAAAGGGAACTCAACTCTGCGTTCGAAAACGCAATGGGGAACGTCACTAGTGACCCGGTGTTCGAAAACCACTATCAAAAAACTCCAATCCGATTGGCCAGCGACAGCCTATGACGTCATATGGCGCGACCCGGAAGTATAAAAGGAGCGCCTAGGGAAGCAGTCAGTTTCTTTCGTCTTTTCGGGACTGTTTGTGTTTTTGCCACTATCGTGCCACCTCGTCTTCTTACAAGGTATTTATCATGTCTGAGGACAAGAGTAAACGTTTTAGGAAGTGTGCTGATCCGTGTCCGAGATTCTTGACACCGGAAGATACACACAACCTTTGCGTTCACTGTCTGGGGGAAGAACATGCACGGACAGTGCTTGAGGGCGCTGTCTGTGTGAATTGTGAGCGTTTTCCTTTGAAAACGCTCCGTTCTCGCCTGGCCCTCTTCTCGAGGGAAGGGGCGTCGGCATCTGTGCCTGGTGGGTCTGGCCCCGCTCGTGCTGAGGCAGAGCGGCGGCTGCATTCATGGGGCTCGCAGATGGAGCTCGCCGCGGAGTTTGAGAGGGGTGTTACTGTTTCTCAGCCTCCTGTGGCGGCTGGCGGGGATGAGCTCCTGGATGACGATGATGTCTTATCTTTGACATCATCGGATCCAGGAGCGAGTGTTCTTCTGGCAGCTAGCCCCCGAGAGCAGGAGATGGCGGTGGAGGAAGAAGCGAGTGAGACAGCTTCTTTCTCCAGGCCTCCTTGCCCAGCGTATGCTGAGTTACTGGAGGTTATGGAGCGCGCTGCGGGCAGACTGCAGCTGTCGTGGGTGCGCGAAAGGAAAGAAGTTGTTCGTGGTAGGTTGGACGAACGGTTTCTTTCTGACCATAACCCCATAACTCCGGTGAGCCTTCCGTTCCTTCCGGATCTCCACGTTGAGATCGAGAAGGCATGGAAGAACCCGTACTCGGCGAGAATACATCCACATCAGCGGAGAAATTTCGCTGATGTGGAGGGATTACGCCAGCATGGGTATGTGTCAATGCCGCCTATTGACGAGAAGTTTGCGAACTCTCTCGTCACTGGCAGTGCACCGACACTAAAAGCTCCGGTCCTGCTGTCTAGACCCCTTAAGATGACATCTCGTCTGAACGGCAGGGCATACGCTGCTGCAGGTCAGGCTGGTGCGGCTTTGCACTCCATGGCGGTGTTGCAAGCCTACCAGGCAGATCTGCTGAAGGATCTGGATCAGGGGCAGGGTTTGTCCCCTGATGTGGTAGCTGAGCTGCGCCGCACTACAGATCTCGCTCTCCGGGCCACCAAGCAGACGGCCGTCTCGATTGGTCGATCAATGGCGGCCATGGTGGCCACAGAGAGGCATCTGTGGTTGAACATGGCGGACATCGGGGAGAAAGAAAAGGGCTTTCTCCTCGATGCCCCAGTCTCGCCTTCTGAGCTTTTCGGCGGCTCCGTTGAAATGGTTGTTGGAAAGTTCAGAGGCGAGGGCGCTCTCAGCAGCTTATAAGAATTGCATACCGCTCAGATCCGATTCTGGGCCCAGACAGCCGGGAGGCACTGGCCCGTCTCGAGCCGAGGCTCAGAGACAGGGCCAGCGATCCAGTGTCGCCGCTCGAGCGCCTCCTCCACCTCAGAGTAAGTCGCAAAAGCAGCGGGATACGAGGAAGAGGAAGCAAGACTTAAGGGAGGTGATCAAGCACAGGCGCCAGCAGCGCCAGTAATCGGTCTCCTCTCTGGCAGAGGTACATTATTTTCTACCCCTGCCCCTCTTCCCCGGCCTCCCGGGAGTTTTTACTAACTGTGCATGTTAAGGAGACACCTTTGAACACCTTTGAACAGCTGACGGCTGGGCCCATGATGAGTTTTTCTCTGATGGTCTGCCTTCTGGCTTGATAGTGAAAGGGTTCTTGGCTTAGAACTGGGATGCTATCCTTCCATCTATGTCAAAAGGAAAAGTCCTTGGTCTTTGAGCCGCGGGAAGGTAAGACAAGGTCCGATTTATTATTTAATATTTGACCTTGTTTTTTTCCTGTGTATATGATATTTTCCTGAACATGTAACAGTAAAATATGTTTTAGAGATTTTTGGGCAAGGAAAACTGAAGTGGTTTTTAAGTTGACTGAGCAGGCCACAAAATGGCTGCCGTTTAGTCTTCTTTAGCTTCTCAGCTATTTTCAGTATAGTTTGGGCTGGCACTTACTACTTCAGTTTACACGTATCGGTGGCCTCTTTCGGCCACCTGACATGGTTGCTTGTGAACTTTGCTTTCTTTCTCCTTCTATGAGATTTGGAAGCGAATAACAGGCTTTATTAGGCTGTTTGGTGCCTGTTGTTGTTCTAGGCCCATAGCTTAGCGGCCAGGCTAGAACTAGGTTTACCGTGTTATTTTTTAATAATCCCTTATATATATTATCTTCTGGATATATAGTTCCTAGTTCTGGCCTCCTCCTGAGGGAGTTGTTAGGCCGTATGCCCATTACCCCCTTGCTATGTAGGTGCAATTGTTGAGTTTAACAGCTAAGTGTAGACTGTTTTTAGACTTCCTGTTGCTGTTATCTCAGGTGGATTAGGCCCTTATCTTTGCGTAGATAAGTTATGCAGTTGTGCTAGGCCCCACTTTCTAGAACATCTATGCTATGGGAATTGTATTTTTTCCTCTGAGCTACTTGTTTTCTTAAACAAGTTTGAGTTGACGTTGCTAAAGTATTAGCTTCCGTCCTCTTTGGCTCGGTACAGATTTGAGAATCTGTATGGAGAAAATTATTTTCCTCTTTAAAAATAGCATATTCATCAAAGCGTTGGATTTGCTTTGAATGTTCTGGACTTTTGCCCTACATTATATGTGAGCTTACTTATGCTGCCTCAGGTTAGCACCTGCTCTCATTCAGCGGGCTTTCATGTAGCCGCTTTTAGAGACTTTGGTGACCTTATTCCCCATCAGTAGGTTTATTGTTGTTACTGAGTGCTTTACCTGTTGGCTTGCATACTCAGGGTAGTAGTACCACTTTTTGAAGAAAGATGGTTGCTATTAACCCCTTCTTGTGGTCTCTTAACGGTTATTTTGCATATAACTTAGATTGTAGGCCTGTTTATCTAACCTCCTTCTAGTTAGCATTTGTTTTCATGCATGCTGTTACTTGATCAGTGTTTGCTCACATATCTACACTGCCACAGGCCTTGCCATTTGTGTGTTTGAGGTGTAGGCCTTATGGGCCTTCCTTAGACCGTTTGGCTTGTTTGGTTCCCTTTAGCCTTTTTACGTTAGGGTACATTGCCTGTTGGAATGCGTAGCTTAGCTCAGGTTGCAGTTAGCTTCCCATAGCTTTTTGGGTTTAAGCTGGTTCCCTGTAGCTTGGTTCCCTTATTCACGAGCTGAAGCCACGTGTCTTTGAAATGGTAGGCCCCTTCAGGCCTCCTTTTTAATTCACATGTTGGCACAGTTGTGTTTTTATTCTGTTTAAGGGCTGAACGCCACTTGTCGCTGAGATTGTAGGCCCCTTAAGGCCTCTTTTTTAGTTTGACTTGCGGGCAGGATGCTTGGGAAACCATACCACCATCGGCCACGCCCCATCGCTGACGGATAGGCCCTAAACAGGCCTGTTCACGATGTTTGGCAGCGTTTTATGTATTCCCTCTTTGGTAAAATCTCTGAATACATGGCCTTCTGGTTGGTATGGTTATGCTAGCCACTTGCTGATGCCACGTGTTTACTAAGGTAGGCCTACTTCGGCCTCTGGTGTAGCATGTGGAGTTCAGTTATGTACTCCTCTCGCTGTGAGAGTATTAGGGTGTTTTCACTGAGTACTTTTGAGTGGCTGGCCCCTCAGGGTGAATGTTGTGGTGAAAACTTACTGAGATTTGGTTTAAACTACATCTGCCTCCCTGAGTCTGATTCCTACTCTAGTTGAGCTGAATAGCCACCTAGCGCCTAGGGTGGATCTATTGTGCTCCTAGAATTGGCCACTAGACTTACTCCATATGTCTTAGAGGTTGCTAGGCCTTTTGGGCCGCCTTTTAAACATACTGGTGTATGTTTGTGTATATTTCTCTTTGAGAATTATCTATATACACTTCCGGTTGGCCAGAGGCCCAGGTGATAAATCTAACCTCCTATGGTTCGGTTATTTATCGGTCTTGGTGCCTAAAACACTGCCACGAGCTGATGCCACGTGTCTGTTAAAGGTTATAGGCCCATCCAGGCCTTCCTTAATGTGTTGCCGTATGTTGTACTCCTCTTGCTTTAAAGAGTAAAAAGGTGCTTTTACTGAGTACACTACTCGTTGGATTGTGTTAGGTGGATTGTCATGCGGGCACATTTGCAGCCTCTTTTGCTGCCATTGAAGTTGTCTGTCTGCCCCAGCAAGACAGGTGTTCAGAGTGGCCCCTCCAGGCCACTTTCTGAATTTACTTCTGTTTCACATATAGCTACTATCATGCTGTAGGCCCCTCTTTGGCCTCCATGATTATGTGCTCATTGGATGGTCTACCTGTTAGGTGAGCTTTGTACTTCCCTATTAGGGTTATGTTTGTAATAGTGCTTAGCTCCCTAAGCTGATCATGGTGGTAGGCCTTAATCAGGCCTCCTCCTAAGATCCAGCCCTAGGCTGGTTTGTGCTCCCCTGTCTAAACAGGTGTTTAGCACACAGCCTCCTCAGTGCGTTTATTAAGCGCTGAGTAGATCCTAGGATGAGCGGATTATACTCCCCTCAATACGAGGGTTCATAGCACTCAGCTGAGTTCTGCTCTCCAGGATGCCCGTCTCTGCGCGTGGGTTTGAGGTGCTCCTGCCTTCTGCAGTCACTCTTACCTGCTCTCTTCTATGAAGAATGCGTTTGGAGATTCTGTATTCAGACAGGATTGGCCAAGACTAAGCTTGTCCTTGACAGGCCAGGTCGGCCTCCCTGGTGGCATTGGGGGTTACTTCGTTCCCCTCTAGTGACTGGTCGGGGTTCCTTTCGGTTCCTTGACCACATTCCCTTAAAGGGACCACTTTATCTGCAGAAAAGTTGGTCTCAGATGCCTCTAGTGGTCTTGGTAGGCCTTTTTCCTCTGGAGGGCCTTCCGTAGGCTCAGCTTGGGCTGTTGGCCATAGGGAATGCTGTCACTGACAGCCTGGTGTGACCCAAGGGGGAGTTGCTGCAGTTTCTACGGAAACTGCTTTCTTGTCCCAGCCATTCTTTGGCATGCACTCTCCTCAAGCATGGCGCCGTGGGTATATCGTTGCCCATTGCGTTTTCGAACGCAGAGTTGAGTTCCCTTTCGAAAGGGAACATCTCAGGTTACGTATGTAACCATGGTTCCCTGAGAACAGGGAACGAGACTCTGCGTTTCCTTGCCATGCTTCGGGCTGCCTGCGGAACAGTCCCTCAAAGACGATGGATACTGACTGCTTCCCTAGGCGCTCCTTTTATACTTCCGGGTCGCGCCATATGACGTCATATAGGACGGCCAATAGGATTGGAGTTTTTTGATAGTGGTTTTCGAACACCGGGTCACGAGTGATGTTCCCCATTGCATTTTTGAACGCAGAGTCTCGTTCCCTGTTCTCAGGGAACCATGGTTACATACGTAACCTGAGACGTTTTTGCACATTAGTGGCCACTATCATAGTGAACTTTCAACAGTGATAAGGAATAGCTAAGAGTGGTCCAGACCAACCTTACGAACGAATGACTTACAGAAGTTATACGTAACTAATGTTTCGGGAAACACGTATTAACGTTAAGGTACAGCTTAAGGTATAATTTAAGAACAACATAGAGTTAAGAAGGTTTTGGGAAATCCAGCCCAGAACAGAAGTTCTCTTTTCCAGCATGTCCACACAGACACACACAAATTACTATCTTACAATGTTCTCACATTTTAAGTAGTACGCTAAAAAGAAACATTATAATAAACAGTGATCAACAGTTTTATAATTAATTTACAAAAAAACTATTTAATAAAAAGTGATAAACAATTTTTTAATTTACAAAGAAACAGTTTAATAAAAAATGATCAACCATTTCTCAATTCATGGACACACTATTTTTCTGAATGTTATGCGCAGAGCTCTGTGTTGTACGGGAATAAATGTTTCAGTGTGCATGCCTGACCTGTTGAAATGCATCAGTGAATTATTAAATGTAGTTTCAAGCATTTTGTCTGCTCCACTGTAATATTTCACTGTAACAGTAGTCAAATAGTTTTTTGTTAATCCATTTCATTTATTGCCAAACTTTAATATGTGAATTATATTATTGAAATAAACATTTAGTGTCGTCAGGCTTTTATTTGTGCTTAATGGATAAAACAACGGAGCTGCGCGCTCAGGTTTATGGCTGCTGTAAATTTTACCTGCCACAAGATGCCACTGTTTTCGACACTCTTGATGCTTTGAAACCTTTCCCGAAACATTTAGAGAAAAGCTTCAAATATTTAAGAGGCTTCATTTCTCCATCCCTACTCAATGGTTTTAGGCCTTTTTGCAAATGTATGTATGTATGTATTGAGCGTTTACTCATTTTGAGCCTGTTTTTTAAACATTAACTATCTGTAACGTCATTTTTCATGTGTGGAAAAAACGACGAAACTAAACTATCCAATCAGATTTCTTTTCACCCATATCCCCCACGGCCACCATGCACGCACATACATTTGACTTTACAACACACAAACCTTTACTTATTCTCATTCTCTTTTGCTCTCTTAATATGTCATGAGTTTACACAGATAGATTTTAATAATCAATTTAAAAATTTTGTAAAAAAAAATAAAAATAGCGCCCTCTCATGGTATACGCACAGTGCGTACACTGGCTGGCGTTGTTCATTGGTCAGGCACCGACCAATAAAACGGCTTCAATACAGCATACGTCATCAGTCTCATTTAAGAAAAATAACCGTTAGATTACAATGTAAGAAAGAAATTACAGTATTTTACACCTCACAATGAATATCAGTCAATTTTATTAAGGTTACTTTTCTTAAATATGACATCCTTGATGAAGTATTCAGCCTTCAAACGCGACCTCCGGAGGACGCAGCCTCTGAAATGAGACGGAGCTCCTGTCCCCGAAGGAGTGTGTTTTTGGTTGTGAGGGAGAGATTACCTTTTTCAGCTTCCCAAAGAACCCAGCGTTACCCTTAACGCTGGGTTCTTTGGGAAGCTGAAAAAAAGGTAAAAGGTAAACAGACGATGAAGTTTGTTTTTCCGGGGCAGCAACGGAGTTGTGCACGTATGTTTGTTTGTTCCCGGGATTTCGGTGATGAATACTTTGTAAACAAGTCCCAGTTCGGCGCTGGAATTGCAGATTGTGGGTGGTGAGTAAAGCTGCATCAGATGTCTGTGTTTTGTTGGCAATCGGCGCGCAAGTGCATAAAATGTAAACAACACAAACGCTTTTGTTCCCTTTGTATTTATAATGATGTCGCAGCTAGCGGACATCGCAGAAGCTGCGCGCGCTCTTTAGCTCTGCCCACGGCACTGACGGCAGATACACCTCCAGGATCTCGGCTTTTTCTGGAAAGACTTGGTTTAGCGTATCTATCTTTTATAAATATGACAAAACTAAAGACTTTTCGGAGATATGAAGGATGCATTGTTACTCTATATGTACTCAAGATTAACATGAGATTGGCAGAAACTGTGTGTGATACCCCCCCTTTAATCTGCAACTTCGACTTCATAACACGGGTGTTTTGATTGTTGTCTGTGTGTGCAAATCGAAACATTCAGCTTTTCACATCAGGGCTGTGAGTGTAAATTTCAATTTACAAATACAAATATTAATACGACAAGTTCTCACATTCAAATCGGCAACCTCTCGAGTTTTGCTACTGATTTACCTTCATAAATATGCATGTACAGTGGGTACGAAAAGTATTCAGACCCCCTTAAATTTTTCACTCTTTGTTATATTGCAGCCATTTGCTAAAATCATTTAAGTTCATTTTTTGTACACACAGCACCCCATATTGACAGAAAAACAGAATTGTTGACATTTTTGCAGATTTATTAAAAAAGAAAAACTGAAATATCACATGGTCCTAAGTATTCAGACCCTTTGCTCAGTATTTAGTAGAAGCACCCTTTTGAACTAATACAGCCATGAGTCTTTTTGGGAAAGATGCAACAAGTATCTCACACCTGGATTTGGGGATCCTCTGCCATTCCTCCTTGCAGATCCTCTCCAGTTCTGTCAGGTTGGATGGTAAACGTTGGTGGACAGCCATTTTTAGGTCTCTCCAGAGATGCTCAATTGGGTTTAAGTCAGGGCTCTGGCTGGGCCATTCAAGAACAGTCACGGAGTTGTTGTGAAGCCACTCCTTCGTTATTTTAGCTGTGTGCTTAGGGTCATTGTCTTGTTGGAAGGTAAACCTTCGGCCCAGTCTGAGGTCCTGAGCACTCTGGAGAAGGTTTTCGTCCAGGATATCCCTGTACTTGGCCGCATTCATCTTTCCCTCGATTGCAACCAGTCGTCCTGTCCCTGCAGCTGAAAAACACCCCCACAGCATGATGTTGCTTCACTGTTGGGACTGTATTGGACAGGTGATGAGCAGTGCCTGGTTTTCTCCACACATACCGCTTAGAATTAAGGCCAAAAAGTTCTATCTTGGTCTCATCAGACCAGAGAATCTTATTTCTCACCATCTTAGCAAACTCCATGCGGGCTTTCATGTGTCTTGCACTGAGGAGAGGCTTCCGTCGGGCCACTCTGCCATAAAGCCCCGACTGGTGGAGGGCTGCAGTGATGGTTGACTTTCTACAACTTTCTCCCATCTCCCGACTGCATCTCTGGAGCTCAGCCACAGTGATCTTTGGGTTCTTCTTTACCTCTCTCACCAAGGCTCTTCTCCCCCGATAGCTCAGTTTGGCCGGACGGCCAGCTCTAGGAAGGGTTCTGGTTGTCCCAAACGTCTTCCATTTGAGGATTATGGAGGCCACTGTGCTCTTAGGAACCTTAAGTGCAGCAGAAATTTTTGTAACCTTGGCCAGATCTGTGCCTTGCCACAATTCTGTCTCTGAGCTCTTCAGGCAGTTCCTTTGACCTCATGATTCTCATTTGCTCTGACATGCACTGTGAGCTGTAAGGTCTTATATAGACAGGTGTGTGGCTTTCCTAATCAAGTCCAATCAGTATAATCAAACACAGCTGGACTCAAATGAAGGTGTAGAACCATCTCAAGGATGATCAGAAGAAATGGACAGCACCTGAGTTAAATATATGAGTGTCACAGCAAAGGGTCTGAATACTTAGGACCATGTGATATTTCAGTTTTTCTTTTTAATAAATCTGCAAAATGTCAACAATACTGTTTTTCTGTCAATATGGGGTGCTGTGTGTACATTAATGAGAAAAAATGAACTTAAATGATTTTAGCAAATGGCTGCAATATAACAAAGAGTGAAAAATTTAAGGGGGTCTGAATACTTTCCGTACCCACTGTATTAGTGCAGATACTAGGCCATACTAGACCTACTCTAAAGTAGCATCAAGATTACAAACTAATTTCATATGGCCTGCTGAAGAGGATGAGGAGAAGAAATATACACACACTGAATACACAGAAATTTTCTTCAAACTTTTCTCAAAATTCAGTATGAAAACATTGCAGTCAGCCTAATGGTATAGAGCTTATAAAGGATCATGTTTTAATTATTATTATTTATTTTTTTAATGTATTTGTGTGTTAAAAGTACCATTCCGGCAGTGAAAACGATGCTGACCTAAATGAAGATAAATGTCTTGGCATCTGGTGTGTTTATTGAACCAACCAACCAATAGAGTAAATCGAGAGTCAGCGAGAAGCTCATTTGATTGGCTACAAGAAGAAGGACCCGCCTTCCTCTTTACGCTTGCAAAACTCAGTGAGTGAGAGAATCGGGCCAAAACTGTAAGCGCAGCTAAAAGAAAGACGGAACTGTACAAATCGGGATATTTCAGGACCGTTTTGCCCTACTTACACAAGTCATTTAGACATATGCAAAAGTTTGTTTTTACACATACAGATCCGTTTTGCAATTCTTTAAACTGTTGTTTTCGCTTGCAAATCACTGTTCACAGGCTCGCAATGGTTTTGGCCGAATTTCAGTGAAAAAAATGGAAGTCAGAAGAATACAGATCTTATTTATCTTGCCGTAACATGAAACTGCAGTTTCACAATTTATGAATTGCAGTTACGAATAACAGTAAAATGCTGCAAATCATTTTTTCTTGGGCTTGAAACACGATTTACACCTATACGAATCTAAGCTTGCGCATGCAAATTTAATTTAAGTTTACAATCTTGTGTAAACTTCCACAAATCTTTCCTTGCACATGTGATTCTTTATGGCATCATTTTACCTTCATAAAAAGGCCACTCTAAAATGTGCAGTTTTATCACACAGCACACTGCCACAGATGTCGCAAGTTTTGAGGGAGCGTGCAATTGGCATGCTGACTGTAGGAATGTCCACCAGAGCTGTTGCCCGTGAATTGAATGTTCATTTCTCTACCATAAGCCGTCTCCAAAGGCATTTCAGAGAATTTGGCAGTACATCCAACCGGCCTCACAACTGCAGATCACATGTAACCACACCAGCGCAGGACCTCCACATCCAGCATCTTCACCTCCAAGATCGTCTGAGACCAGCCACCAAGACAGCTGCTGCACTTTGGAGAGGTGTTCTCTTCATGGATGAATCCTGGTTTTCACTGTACAGGGCAAATGGCAGACAGCGTGTATGGCGTCGTGTGGGTGAGCGGTTTGCTGATGTCAGCGTTGTGGATCGAGTGGCCCATGGTGGCGGTGGGGTTATGGTATGGGCAGGCGTATGTTATGGACAACGAACACAGGTGCATTTTATTGATGGCATCTTGAATGCACAGAGATACTGTGACAAGATCCTGAGGCCCATTGTTGTGCCATTCATCCACGACCATCACCTCATGTTGTAGCATGATAATGCACGGCCCCGTGTTGCAAGGATCTGTACACAATTCCTGGAAGCTGAAAACATCCCAGTTCTTGCATGGCCAGCATACTCACCGGACATGTCACCCATTGAACATGTTTGGGATGCTCTGGATCGGAG
Source organism: Hypophthalmichthys nobilis (assembly GCA_037950665.1). Lineage (NCBI taxonomy): Eukaryota > Metazoa > Chordata > Actinopteri > Cypriniformes > Xenocyprididae > Hypophthalmichthys > Hypophthalmichthys nobilis. The sequence continues at coordinate 25,267,568 of CM075489.1, forward strand.
TATACAACAGCGTGTTCCAGTTCCTGCCAATATCCAGCAACTTCATACCGCCATTGAAGAGGAGTGAAACAACATTCCACAGGCCACAATCAACAACCTGATCAACTCTATGCAAAGGAGAGTTGATCAGAAAAGCCAGCCTAAGGCACACCGGTGCAATAATCATGCTGTCTAATCAGCATCTTGATATGCCACACCTGTGAGGTGGATGGATTATCTCAGCAAAGAAGAAGTGCTCATTAACACAGATTTGTGAACAATATTTGAGAGAAACAGGCCTTTTGTGTACATAGAAAAAGTCTTAAATCTTTGAGTTCAGCTCATGAAAAATGGGGGCAAAAACAAGTGTTGCATTTATAATTTTGTTCAGTGTATTACTGAGGCACCTAGTGTGGGATAGATGTATCTGTGCACTTGAGTAGATGCACACATTTGGGACCTTCCTGACAAGTTTGGGATCTCTACGAATTACGGTCAATGATGCCTATTACACATTACAAATTAAGGAAGAAGAAGAAATCAGTATCAAAAACAATAGGGTTGCAGCACCTCTGGTGCTTGGAACCCTAATAAATAAGTGTTGTGTACATACCAAACACAAACTGGAGGATGAATCAAGTTTGGTTTTTGCAGCAACAGAGAGTGAGCCTGCAATAATGTACTGAGAGCAGAGAGAAAGACAAAAATCAAGGATTCTGTTGAAATATGTAACTTGTATTATAAAAGACAGAACAAAATTGTATAATTGTTTCCTACGATGAGAGATCCCCAGAAAGGAAGACCAATAATGACAGAGATGCTTAGAAAATTAACTGTAGCCATGATGCCCAACAGGATACTCAACAGACCAATGATTATCTGGACAATCTGTGATAGACAAGAGAGTCTTTGATAAAGTAAATAAAACACTATAAAATTTTGGGAACAATATAAAATGTACGACCTCTTTTTTTTATTTATTTATTTATTTATTTTTTAGAATTTATTCATGTACTTTTCTTACCTCACACTGACATACACAGATAAAAATCAATTATTTGGCTTTATGAAAAAATTCTCACCCCAAGGGCTTTTGGTTTGCCTTTCATAAATGCCTGAAGTCCACGACGAGTCCTACTTGTGTTGACTTGTGTCGTTTGTGTTAGTGGTAGAAACTGGGTGACTGACCTGTACAAAATCATAGTAAATCAAGAGATGTAAAGCATGTGAGTATAAAATAGATTTTCTATGCAAAAAAAACTTTTCAGTTTATTTTTTTTAAATATTATATACTGTATGTTCAGTGAGGTCTTAGTATTGCTAAATCACTTCTTAATTAAAGTCCCCGTGAACTGGAAGTTGCAAACGACTTTTCTCCAGTGTTGTGACGTACAACGGAATATTGAATAGAGGATTTTATAATGGATTTTCAATCCAAGCCGTCAAACTGACATCATCTGAGAAGGAACGCCATTCCAGACTGGAAGTAACTTTCAGATTTTGATTAAAGATTACCACGACAAACATTTTTTTTCTGTGTATTAACTTGTACGGATTAATTGTTCACCACAAGACTAGTAATATGCACTAACAAAGTAAGTAGGGTCAATTTTGATTTCATGCCGACTTTAAATTATGTCAATAGTATTACCATTGGTTACATTTGTGAAAGTGACTTGTGTAGCCAAGTATGGTTTCCCATACTCCTAATTTGTGGTTTTCAGCATTTCACCCATCCAAGTGGACACACACCCAGAGTTGTGCGTAATAAGAGTGAAAGAGAGTGCTGTTTATTCACTCTCCCCACCTACACTTCCAGCCAGTACTGAGACTCAAACACACAACCTTTAGCTGCTCTGTCTGAGAGATGCAGGTACATCCGCGGCTGCTCACAGAGTGTGTGAGATTTTTATGGATTATTATTTGGCGCTTTATTGGCTTTGAACGGTTAAATTACAAATATACATGGGTCAATGACATGACATGCATTTTTTGTGTCCAAATTCATTATTTTCCTGAAAAGAAATTTAATAAATGCATGTCACATATCAAATTGATATATAATATCCTTTATAAGAAACCCTTTTCATTTAATTGAAATTCAATTGATTTTTTGAGTTTTGGTGTTTGAAAGACCAAAATTGTCAGGTGGTGCAACCGTCCGAACCTACAAGCAGAGAACAAAACTGCAATAAAAACGTTCATTTTCTCAATAAAATTCTTAATCAAATAGTTTGCCATGATTTAATGTTAAATTCCTTATAAATGAGAAAAAAAATAGTGTGTCGGTCCTATTTCAAAACTATTCTATTACTTAAAAAACTTTTGTCCGAAAAATTGACTTCTCCAAATGTCAGGGAGGGCGACTGACATAAAACTGCAATTTTGTGCAATGTTCTTTTAAGAAAACCATGTGACAGCATATGACATCACACAGAATACCCCAAAGGACCCCTTTGATGCAGTAACAAGGTTAGTCACCCTCCCATAAATATTAGATAATTTGACATTTTTGAGTAATGGTAAGGTTGATTCAACTTATCATGTCAGGTGGTATGACCCCTGGAAAACTTTGAAAATGTGTTATTATAAAAATTTTAATTTAATTAAAAAAATGTGTGTATAACCTTGAGCATGTGGTCAAACATTTGCATAGGTGTCCTAGTTAATGCCTGTTAGATTTGAGTTGAGTTTGAAATGTCAGGTGGTGCGACCAATATGTCAGGTGTCGTGACCAGAGTTACTGTTAAAACCAACTGAAAAAAGTCATGTTAATTCATATTTTTGAATATATTAAATATATTTTAAGAAATATATAAAGCTTTCTGTAAGATATTAAGTTGTTTAAAGATCCAATATATATATAACATGGAGTCGATCAGTCTGTGGCACTGCTCAGGTATTATAAGAGCCCAGGTTGCTCTGATAGTGGCCTTCAGCTCTTCTGCATTGTTGGGTCTGGCATATCGCATCTTCTTCTTCACAATACCCCATAGATTTTCTATGGGGTTAAGGTCAGGCGAGTTTGCTGGCCAATTAAGAACAGGGATATCATGGTCCTTAAACCAGGTACTGGCTTTGGCACTGTGTGCAGGTGCCAAGTCCTGTTGGAAAATGAAATCTGCATCTTCATAAAGTTGGTCAGCAGCAGGAAGCATGAAGTGCTCTAAAACTTCCTGGTATACGGCTGCGTTGACCTTGGACCTCAGAAAACACAGTGGACCAACACCAGCAGATGACATGGCACCCCAAACCATCACTGACTGTGGAAACTTTACACTGGACCTCAAGCAACGTGGATTGTGTGCCTCTCCTCTCTTCCTCCGGACTCTGGGACCCTGATTTCCAAAGGAAATGCAAAATTTACTTTCATCAGAGAACATAACTTTGGACCACTCAGCAGCAGTCCATTCCTTTTTGTCTTTAGCCCAGGCGAGGCGCTTCTGGCGCTGTCTGTTGTTCAAGAGTGGCTTGACACAAGGAATGCGACAGCTGAAACCCATGTCTTGCATACGTCTGTGTGTAGTGGTTCTTGAAGCACTGACTCTAGCTGCAGTCCACTCTTTGTGAATCTCCCCCACATTTTTGAATGGGTTTTGTTTCACAATCCTCTCCAGGGTGCGGTTATCCATATTGCTTGTACACTTTTTTCTACCACATCTTTTCCTTCCCTTCGCCTCTCTATTAATGTGCTTGGACACAGAGCTCTGTGAACAGCCAGCCTCTTTTGCAATGACCTTTTGTGTCTTGCCCTCCTTGTGCAAGGTGTCAATGGTCGTCTTTTGGACAACTGTCAAGTCAGCAGTCTTCCCCATGATTGTGTAGCCTACAGAACTAGACTGAGAGACCATTTAAAGGCCTTTGCAGGTGTTTTGAGTTAATTAGCTGATTAGAGTGTGGCACCAGGTGTCTTCAATATTGAACCTTTTCACAATATTCTAATTTTCTGAGATACTGAATTTGGGATTTTCCTTAGTTGTCAGTTATAATCATCAAAATTAAAAGAAATAAACATTTGAAATATATCAGTCTGTGTGTAATGAATTAATATAATATACAAGTTTCACTTTTTGATGATATTCTAATTATATGACCAGCACCTGTATTTTGCCAATGAATGCATCTTTACTATTTATTCAGATAGTATTCTCGTTGCTTCATCAATTAAGGTTGAACCACTGCAATCACATTGACTGTTTTAACATTGGCTTTAGTACCTTTCTGGACCTTGAAAGTGTTGGTTTTATTGCTGTCTATGGACGATTCATATACCTCTCAAATTCCATCATTTATGTTCTGAAGATGAACAAAGGTTTTACGGGTTTGGAATGACATGAGGGTGAGTACTTAATGACAGAAATGTACTTAATGGCTTTAAATGTTTAGCTACTTTTTTCCACGCACTCTTTCAGCTGTAAAGATCTCAAAGGAGTTTCCGTGAACTTAAATTTAACGATGTACATATTCTTCTGTCCCTCACATGAAGCTATGGAATGGCTTCAGATGACTTTGAATACAGTGCACGAAAACTTAAAGGTGCAATATGTAAGAATTTTGCAGTAAAATATCCAAAAAACACTAGGCCAATGTTATATATTTTGTTCACTTGAGTACTTACAACATCTCAAATGTTTGCAATTATTTGTAAATCGTGAGAAAATTGCAATTGTTTTGAAAAGGCCTCTAGCGACCTCTAGCGGACAGAAAATATTACATAGTGCACCTTTAATTAGTGCTAGTCTACTTCTTTTGCTCTATGACTCCCACTTTTGCAGTATAAAATATTAGGTAAAATGCATTTCTAAAAGAAATCACGTTTGGCGCGGATGCGTCATTATGAATCACCGGAGAATGTGTGGAGGAGGTTAGCCGTGCCCAAGTCGAGAGCGGATTGGATTTTTGTTCAGGATCGGGAGGGAAGGTAACTTCTGAACAATACTGTTTTCAAATGTTATTATAAATGTTTTCAGCAATTTTTCCATCTTTAATGCAGTTACATACAAACATAAACACAGTTATGCTACCCCACACACACACACACATACATACATGGTACACACAGCAAGGAATGTTTAAGCTGTGTCTGAAACCGCTCACTCGTTCACTGATTCACTAATCCCTATATAGTGTATGTCATTTGAGTGCACTATATCTGCAAAGAGTGAATGAAATGACGTGAGTGAATTCGGATGCTGGAGCTGTCACAGAAACGGCTCAACACGTGATAAAACTACTTTTATCCTACATGTTACTTTATAAAATATTAATAACAATCTTAATGACTTTATTTTGTAATCATACATACCATACGTGCCAGCTTTGTAGTTTCATCGATTGCATAATTGGTTTGTCATTCTTAATAGGCCTATGTGTTCATAATCATTAAATACTATAAAAAAACTGCAAACAAAAATAAACACATTAACAAGTGTACAATATTTCATATAAAGTTATTTTTAGTTTGTTAGAATCTCACGCTCACAGATGACGTGGTCGTTGAGCGCCCTCAGGCGACCGTTATGATTATATTAGAATGAATAAGCTACCTACAGATGATTAACGAATATTTTGAAGTCAAGTTGCTGTTTTCATACTACTGTAATATTTTTCAGTCAATATTAAATTACAGAAAGAACTATGAGTTTCAGTTTGTGGTGTATTTGTGTAGGTTTTATAGGTTTTCAAAGTAACTTGAATGTAAAGTAATTAGTAATCTGATTACTTTTTACATGCAGTAATCAGTAATGTAATCAAATTACAATTCCAATGTAGTAATTTGTAATTTGTAGTGGATTACTTTTTTTAAGTAACTTACCCAACACTGGTGATTGTAATCATGCCCTGACAATACTCAATCAGTTTGGTGACATCACCACCTTTAGATCAGGGCTTTTGACAGTCCTAAACGTTCGTAATTCACCACATGTAATAATTGTACATAATGTAATAAGTATTACATTGTTATTGTAATAAAATGTTCATAATCTCAAAATGTAATTAAATCTTGAGCTCATAATACAGGAACAATTTTTACATTATGAGAATTTTTTTTACATTATAAACTATAATATTCCCTTGCATTTTTAAAAATCTTAATCCAGTCTTAAACTACCTGCGAAATGCAACACATACACACACACACACACATCTCATTGCAATATCGATACTGTGTTTTTTTTTTTTTTTACAACATTTTTACAGTGTTGGTATTTAACAATGTTTATCATTAAACAGTATGTATACCAGTGGCGAGCAGTGACTATTTTAACCGGGTATGCTGAGTGGTGCATCATGTAAAAACAAACAAACAATGTGGCCGATGCAGTTAAAAAAATGACCCTATAGGTCGTTTTTCAAGCACCTTATTACGACCTATATTTACGTTTTAAAGTCATGCGCCCTCTAGCTGGCGTAAAAATAATGACAGTGTCGTGTTACGTCTGTCGTCATGAAATGACGTATGGATTGTCGTTACCAATCAAAATGCATGTTCATTTAAATGCAATGTGTGGGGTTTTTACACCATTTCTCCTATTTCCATTTAGCAAAACTTATTTTTTTATTAACAACTACACCCACCCCATCCCTAAACCCAACCTTAGTGATTTATAGTGCATATACACTTTATGAGCACATGCATTCCCTGGGATCAAATCCACGATCACGTGATCACATGATCACATGATTGTTATTGCAATGCTCTGCCAATTGAGCTACACGAAACCTGAAATATGACGCAGATAAAAGGGAACAATGCATTAAAATGAAAGTGTCCTATTGTCGATAGGGGCGCAACTTTAGTAAACGCTCCTATGGGTCGTATTTCAGGGAAGTGACAAACGACCTATATGGTCGTATTGGTTGGAGAACATGTTGTTACAGAGATAGGTTAAGGAACAGGACGAGATAATCATCAACATAAAAGCACAACATGCAGTCACTTACAAGGATAAGGTAAAGAAAGAAAAAAAATTATTTACAGACTATGAGCAGAGGAATAATATTCAGAAAAATAATGTGTTTTTAAGAGATTTTTAAAGGAGAGAAGGGTGGATGCTTGATGGATGTCTTGAGTAAGGGAATTCCACAACCTTGGAGCCACAACACTAAAAGCCCTAGCTCCCATAGTCACCCCCAAGTTTAGTCTGGTGACTAACAGTCCTGCACTAGAACTGGAGCATAAGGCTGAAGTAAGTCAGATAAGTATGTAGGGCCAAGGCTATGGAGAGCTTTGTAAGTAAGAATTAGTACCTTGAAGTTTATGCGCAGGGAGACTGGAAGCCAATGAAGATGATATAAGATTTTAGTATTGTGTTCATTCTTTCTTGTATGCGTGATCAGGCGAGCAGCAGAGTTTTGAACGCATTGTAATCTTTTGATATTTTTAGCTGAAAGGCCATAAAGTAGTGTGTTACAATAATCCAGTTGAGATGTGACAAAGGCATGTATTATGGTTTCACCATCCTGCTGACTAAGAGAGGATCGAATGCGAGATATATTACGTAGGTGAAAAAAAGCTGTCTTTACCACTTTACTAATGTGGTCATTAAATGAAAGAGTGGAATCAATGAGAACACCAAGATTGCGAGCAGTCGTAGAGGGCGTTATCAAGTCACCATCCAAATTTATCTGTTGATCTGTTTTATCTGAGTTAAATTTAAGGAAATTTCCCTCGAGCCAATGCTTGAGTTCCTTGATACAGACTGTTAATGAAGGTGGTGGAAACACTGAGGTGGGAGGTATGCTAAAATAAATCTGAATGTCATCAGCATAGCAGTGAAAGTTAAACCCATAATGTTTGATAATTTGTCCAATTGGTAGCATATAAATGGTGAAAAGAAGAGGGCCCAAAACAGAACCTTGAGATACACCAGAACTGATAGATTTGGTGGATGACTTATGCTTCTGGTATACAACAAATTGTTCATTCTAGGAGGACGGTAAACCAGTATTATAAGCAGGGTGGAGTGGCCAGTGATTTTAAAACCCAAATATGAAACAAACACTGAAACCAGGAGGAGAGAGCAAATTGAGTTCAACAAAGTCATTTGATGTTTGCCAGGTTTCTGTGAGCATCAGCATATCATAGTCTTTATCAGAGATGAGGTCCCGGAGAAATGTTCCTTTACCAGTCAAAGAGCGAAAAATTACCACACTGCTGCACACTCTTGTTAAGCACAGAGTCATTTCTAGTCTTTTCTAATGTCCTTAGAGCGGATAAGCAAACTCCGCGATGTGTGAGTGTTGAGGATGACTTCCGAGTGCTTAATCTGTGGGACCAGATGGAGGAAATGGAAGCAGACGAAGCCCAGTTTATGTTCAGGAATCGCTTTGATGAACGATGAATATAGCGGGGCCGACGAGCAATACCAATGGTTTTACACAGTCCATATGTAGCAGAATCCAATCGGGAAAAGTCTCAAATCAGTTCAAATGACGCAGCTGCGCCGATGTATAGAATAGATCCATTTGCACGGAAAAAAGCACGATTAGCAAAAAAGCACAAAGAGCCATCGGTCTCACGACCAAGTGAGTTTTATTTGAGAAAACCATTCCATACATGGCAAGATGCACAACGCTCACCACTACGGTACACAGAACACACGACACAGACCCGCGTTAGCCAGGCCAGACAGTGATACACAGGGCACAGCGCGGCGAGAAGGTGCAAACCCACTCAACTGCGGAGCCCAAAATAAACACAGGGATAGATCCGGGCCGAGGGCTCGTGAAAGGCTGTGAAGTGTGTGGCTATGTACCACCACGTTAGCCAAACCTGAGACAAATGATAAACCATATACCAAGCACGACGAATCAACGAGAGAGTGGAGACTCACTCACCCACACTGTCAAGCGGTACAAGCAAACCAGTCACTCCAGGTAGAGGGCTCGCAGGAGTGTGAGGCGTGAAGCAAATCCAAAACTGATTATAGATCCAAACAGGAGATCAATGAGTGAAGATAGAAGTGACCACAATAAACAGAGAAGAGAAATGAGAAACAGTTGAGAAGCGGCTGCCAACGGAAACTACGGAAGCCTTTTTATAGCTAATAAGTGAGGTGCTCGCGTTCTCTCTTGACAGTGTTAGTTTACTCAGTTGCTTACTCATGACACATAGCAACACAGCGAAAAGTATTTCAAATATCGGACCTTATATTGAGAGTAGCCTACATTTACCTGTTGAGTGTAAGCAACCGTTAAGAGCTTGTGTGATGTTTGAGTCGATAGACGCGCAACAAGCGAAACTGTCACAGAAACTGAATACTGCACCTTTAAATGTATCAGTTTAGGAGACAGATCTAAATCAGACATGACAAATAAGAAACCCCATGGCTTCAATTTAAATGTATGCCAGAAGTACTTTTCAAATTAATAATTAAAAATAAGTATTATATAATTAGTAGTAGCGTCCTATTTTAAATAAAAATTAAAATGTAATTTATATATATATATATATATATATATATATAAGGCATAGTCTATAAGCTATAATAAAAATATCAGTATTCTTTAAAAAAAAAAATTGAAATTATGAACTGATGACCATTTTAACAAACACACAGACTATCGATTAACATCCACTGATAGTTACAGTAGGACTGTCTTAAAGGGGTGGTTCATTGCGATTTCACTTTTTTAACTTTAGTTAGTGTGTAATGTTGCTGCTTGAGCATAAACAACATCTGCACAGTTACAGCGCTGAAAGTTCAATGCAAACGGAGTTATTGTCTTTTAAAGTTATGGCAGTTTAATGCCTACAAAAACGACCGGTTTGGACTACAACAAGCTTCTTCCTGGGTTGGTGACATCATAAACCCTGCAATTAACATAAACACTACCCCCGGGAACACGCAACAAAGTGGGCGAGGCCATGTCGCGCGGAAGAATTGTCTACACTGGACGCGAGCGGCACGACACGTCAAAACATAATAGAACCATTATAATAATCAGTGATATTGTCTACACTGGATGCAGCGCGGAAGACAGCTTCCAGAATCTACACGAGTTTGCTGCTGGATTTGCACCAAGGCTATTTCTGAAAGATGAAGCAGTTCCCACTTTAAAAGCAGAAGCTGCTGTTTATTGGCCCCAAACTGTAAGTACATTTTATTGTTTGTATATGTTTTTTAAATGTATTATGTTGCTATTTTTTTGGTTGCATCAAGGACGTAAACAAAGACCAACGTGTTTTTGCTTCGCTAGCCAGTTAGCTAAATTCTATTGCATACTTCGCCAACAAACACCAACAAACTTCTACGTTCATAGACAAACAGTATGCTATAAATCAAATGCTACCTTTACAAAAATGCTACTACTCAGTCATGTATTCGGCTACAGTAAAGCTTTAATCAGGATAAAACCGTATATTAAAAGCTAACAAACAGCAGTAACATTTACAAGTGACAGCATATCTTAACACTTTGACACAAATACAAACGGACATAAACCATGCTTGCAGAGGTTCTACTTGACCCTTTTCACCATTACTGGGTCTGATTCGGGCTCAATTTGATAATATAGACGCCATTATTTACATTTCCACTGAAGCACATATATCAACTAATGGTAAGGGGTGTGGCGTTTCAGGACGCTTCAGCGAATCACAATACCCTGGTCCAGCTAACCAATCTGAGCACATTGCGTATTTCGGAGGGAGCGGTATCATAGAAGCAGGAAGTCAATCCGGCCGTTCAGATGACAGTGGAAACAGCGGTGTAGAATAAAGGTAAAATATATATATATATATATATATTTTTTTTTTTAAATGAAGCATTAAGACATGTTAAACTGCGCCCCATAAACACAATCAAGCCTAGAAAAAAAAATCTCTATGGAGAAAATGAAATACTATGAAAATAGTTTTAGTTATGTTTTTTCCCCATTTGATTTAGTCTAGTTAGTTTTGTATCAAATACAATGTGATTTTCGCTGATCGAGATCTGGCAGTAACAGATAATTTTTCCTCTTGGGCGAGCGATCCGATCACAGCTTATCCTGCCCATGAAATTCCCTATAGGCCAGCAAACCAATGAGAACACGCGACAATGATGATGTTCCATAACAAAAGAGTGAAGGCGCAAAAGCTGCTGTAGATCAGCTTACCCAAAAGTCTTCGTAACTGGCAGATTAAAAGAAAATTACCGTCGTTTGGCAAATAAATAAATTATGGACAGTTACATACGCATTACCAACATTTTATCATGTAGGCTTTATTGTACACCTCAAACAAGGGATTTAATAGTAATTTTATAGTGTTAATATTAATTGCCGAGTCCACAAATAGCTTGGGTATGCAGAACATTCGCAGCTTATATGGACCACACACCACAGACGTATACTCTATGTACACAAGAAGTAAAAGTATAAGTAGTGGTGGTAGTAGTAGTTATAATAATAATAATAACAACAATAGTAGCATCAGTGGTCTGTTGGATTTTGTAGGCAGGTTAAGGCCCAATCCCAATTCTCTTTTATACCCCTTCGCCTACCCCTTGGTGTAGGGGTGAAAATATTCCCCTAAGAAATGGGACACCACTACTACACCATTAGACCGTTACACCGCTCTTCCATCGGGCCAAGTTTCATTCCGTGCCGAGCCGGCCGGTACGGTTTCATTTTCTACTGTGGTGCTGTGATAACGGAGCTCTTTGCATTGTAATACAAACGAGTCAATTGTTGCCTTGGTAAAACAAGAGTTTACAGGCGATACAATATGTAAATAGTGACTGCGCTATGAAGGATGACAGATATTTCTTTTAACTGTATTATTCAGTTGTGTTCACATCATTCAAATAGCGCTTTTAGCAAGCTATGGAGAAACTGGCAGCCAGGTAACACACAAGTGATCGATCCTGTAGTCGGTGTATGCAGGGAAATTTCTCATACCCCTTCATTCGAAGTGTGGTCCCGAAAAATCTTCGTTTGAAGAGCTATCTGGCCCTTCCCCTTACCCTTACCCCTACCACTCCAGCCAAAAGAGAATCGAGACACCCCTACCCCTTCACATGAACGCGCAAAATGAAGGGGTAGGGGAAAGGGAAGGATTCAGCCAACTAAATCCAGCCTAAGACTGGATTTAGTTTTTTAAAATTTACTGTAAAAGAATACTAATGCTTTATGTTTAATAAAAATATGAGAATAAACGTGTTGCTTGTGTAGGAAACGCACGGCGAAGAAGATACATTCAAATAAGCCTTTACTTGGCAATCCAACGGGAGATACAGGAACAGGCATGAACACAACACAACAGACATACAAGACCAGACACTGTGGTAAGGATGGTGACTGCTTATCTAGGGAGTGCTGATGAGAGGTGATGACTTGCAGGTGCCAGTGATTGGAAATTGTGTGCAGGTGAGGAATGGGAGGGACAATGGGAAATGTAGTGCCGGTGCTGGTGACTGTGACAATAATCATAATAATTGCATGAATATTTAAATGTTGAATTTTGTAGATAGTTTAAGAGTGGATTTAGATTTTTAAAAATGTGCTGTAAGTAAATACTTTTGTTAAAAGCTATTACAATTCTGAAAGTATGACATGTTTTTGGTAATTTGATAATGTAATAAATTTACAATAATTTACTAATTACATTATGTGCAGTTTTTACATTATGCGTTGGTCCAAACCACTCTGTTCTATTAAATTTATTTGTATAATATCTGCTGCTGTTGTGTTTGGCCCTGCAATTACTTTTGGGTGTTATATATTTTTATTTTCATGTATAGACAGACAGTGATTGTTATTTACCTCTGAGATGAAGATGTCCTCTTATTGTCCTCAGCCAGAACTGTGTGTGAGAGAGAGAGAGAGAGAGAGAAATTTATAACACTTTACTCTAAATCATCAGAAAGCTTTTAACGTTTGACCTCCTTCAGATAACCCATAGACCATGGCTCCGGCAGGTCTGGATGAAATTACCCTGGTGGCATCTTTGTTACCTCCAGTGAGGAGAAGCAGGAGGCTTTCTCACCAGCTCTGGGGACTTCAAAGAGTCACCCGTGCTCCCCCCCCCACAATGGCACTAAGGGCCATGTGGCATACCTAAGACGCTACGAAAACCCAATACACATCACACACACACATACAGAGACACAAACACACATTTGGAAACTGTATCTACATTTAGCCTCAAAATATGACTATACCAAAGTGTACCCGTTGCTGTATTCAAGTGAACGTGCATGTATCCCTAGTATATGAGATTAGTTATGAGTGTAGCAGTGTTAGTTTTATTCTAAGCGGTATATTCAAGTATAAACTGTATCCCTCACTTTTATGTGTTTGACGTCCGACAAGTTTGGTCTCATTGTAAAGCTCTCTTTATGCCCTAAATAACAATGTATGTCCCATCACTGTAAAATGCATTGTTCTATTTTTAATGGTACTTTGAAGAAAATGTACTCAGATCTGATACTTCATAAACCATGCAAATGAGGCCATAAATGGAGACAAAGAAAAGTTTGCCCGCCAAAGTTGCACCCGCACCATTGGCTGACGCATCCGAGGAGGCGTTTGGCTTGTTTGTCCTTAAAAGACATTCACACGCATGTTTCCTTTGTCTCTCGATTATCTCTCGATCGTCTTTTCGATTGTCCGTCGCCACCTCACGCACGTCTCTCCCGGACGTCTCGGCGACCGCGCTTCCATCACGCGCTCCTCTGCATCTTCGGGACGACCATCTGTTTGGCACAAGTTCGCTTCTGTCAAGCCTCCGTCATCCTCCATCACCTCGGAGACGGACTCTCTCTTCTTTATTTTCCCGTTATCTTACTCTTAAGTTAAAACCTTGTTTGAAAACCCCGGCGAGAACCCAGCCTCGGAAAAGGACCAATCGCTCCAGCCGCACGCATTGAAACTCCTCCAGAAAGACAAGCAACCGCAGCACCTAAAACCTATGCAAGTATAGAACTATTCTTTTCGAAGCGTTTTAAGCTCCATGCATAAGCTGAGTTTCCTTGCTGGCTCTCAAAGGTTTAACTGTTTGTAATTTGCCACTTTCTTTGATCACCTCTGTTTTCCTGCCTTTACTTTCGCTTTTGTGTATTCCTTTGTGTATATCTAGTCATATAACGTTAGCCCATGTAGTTGTAGTTTCGTATATTAAATACATTATATTCATGCTTGATTGCCTCTGTTGCTCATTCCCGAACCAGGTCCCTTCTACGTTTGATTCTGCAAAACTGCTTTACGCTTTAATGCTATAATAGGAAGTTATTCTCGTGGCCAGAGACCAACTTCCTTTTATAAATAGTTTATGAGAAAACGGATGGTTTGCTGGACAAACTAGGATAGTCTTTCTCAAATCACTATTGAACTAGACCTAATCATATACGTAATTGATTATAATCCGTTGTAATTAATTCACAATATATGTGCATAATTCCCTCTTTGGTCGATCTATATTATAATTAATCATAACGTTATGACTTAATTATATATATATTTCACCCATAATTTGAGCTAACTGATTAAATACATGTAAATTCGCTACACTGTGGTCGCGCCTGGCGATACCACCTTGCTTTTTTTCTTATCAGTATGAAAGAGACTCAAAATACTCCGTCAATTTTGCACATACAATTAAGAGCTATATTCCATTTTAATCTGTGAAATATCTTCTTTTATTTGTGTACACTCACAGTAAAAACAATGTTGTGCTTTTTGCAAAATAAAGAAAACTAAGATGAAGCGTCGTCTCCCTCTGAACGAAGTCCAATCTGATAGTTCTCAGAAAATGAACTGTAACTTAGTGAATACTAAACACAAAAAAATGAGACTTATGTCTAAAGAAATGTTGAAATGTCAGGTTTTAAATCGTGTAAGCCAAATTGAAAACAAATATTCTCTGTTTATTTAATCTGAATGAAAAGAGAGACATGTCAGACGTCCGTGAGTCAGCTCATTATCCACTAATTCGGCCACGCCCATGGAGCTCATGCTCTATTCAGATGCAAATTCTGAGGCAATACATGTATACATCGTCGCAATCGTGTATTTATTTTCTTCAAAAGTGTCTATCTGCATGTTATAGCCGTGGTTAGCGATCTCTTTTAGTTCCTGGAATGTCACATGGTATGCCTGTTCTTCTAACGAGTCATTTGTGTCATTCATAACTCCTGACGCATAGGCTAGTAACAAATTACGGTCACTATAAGAGTAAAACAGAGGTCAAAATGTGAAGCTTGAGTCTTAGATCTTTTTAATGATGTATAGTTTGTCAACTGCACATTAACATTAAGGATGTATAATATAACAAATAATAGCCTATATAAAGTGCTCTAGAGGTAACATGAATGTTCAGACGCTTTGCATCACAGAAATATATTAAAATAGAAAACCATTATTTGGTTTGAGACTTGAGACTTCTTTTAAAAACATTGTAATAGTAATGTGTCCAATCTTTTGACTTGTACTGTAATTTAACATAGGCCTATACAAAATTTTCTTCACATGATGTGCAATAATACATGCATGCATGAGATCACAAAAATCATGTTTTTTTGTCAAGAGTGGACATTATATTAACGTATTCCTGTTATCAGCATGTTCACAGAGGGTTTTTTCACATAGCCTACCTGACTGAAAAGGCTCATTATGTAGGTCTTTGTCTTCTCAGGTGTGAATCACAGCATTATTCATGAAGATTCACACCTCCATGCATACTGTGTTTCTTGACAAAAACTATCTTACAAAATTTAAATCAATAAATTGTTTTATATGAACGAGTAGGCAGGATAATTTTTACATCATTTTGAACCAAAACTCTAGTCTACAACCTCCAATACCCAGAAGTTTTGTGAACACATATTTTGTATTTATTTTGTGGCCATATTTCAGTGACTTAAGTTGTTTTTTCAATAACCATGCATAAACGTTATTCCTTCAAAAATACATGCTGAATACAGTGTAATGACACCTTTTCCATTAATATGTTTATAAACAACTGAAAAAAGCACAATTGTCAGGGCATGTCAAAACTTCTCCAGGGCCCCAAAAATCCTCAGACCCCAGAGGGTTAACCAACAAATTCGGATCCCTAATAAAATGCCACAGTTACTGATCCCTTCCAGCACCCAGCATAATCTTCAGCAACGTGGCACACCTCAGGGCGGGTGGAGAAGGGAGCTTACACTGAGAGAGTCTACTGCTGTTCCGCATGACCCATTCAGTAAGACTTGGATAACACTGGGGAAGCGTGCCTGGGGGTTGCTGCGGACACCACAACCCAGCGGAACGGGGGAATTATGTGGGAATACACATATGGACTGGCCGTGGGCAGTGCACATATGGAAGTCCCTGGGGTTTGCAGATTAAGAGTGGATTTAGATTTTTAAAAATGTGTTGTAAGTGAATACTTTTGTTAAAAGCTATTACAATTCTGAAAGTATGACATGTTTTTGGTAAGTTGATAATGTAATAAATTTACAATAATTTACTAATTACATTATGTGCAGTTTTTACATTATGCATTGCTCCAAACCACTCTGTTCTATTAAATTTATTTGAATAATATCTGCTGCTGTTGTGTTTGGCCTTACAATTACTTTTGGGTGTTATATATATGGCTCCAGCCTAGCACAGGGGGAGACACATCTGGCAGGGACAGGAGAGTAGACTCTCCCAAGGGAAAGACACGGACTCACCTTAAGGAGGTTACCGTGGAGAAATACACATATGGGACTGCCGTAGGGGTCACAACATATGGCACCCAGTCAAGCACAGCTGAGTAACTAGCACTTGACCTAACATCAGACACTCCGCAATGTCCGAGCCGCAGGGGGTGGGGGAAGAACTCTACAGGGTTCACCAGACGTGGAACTCGCTGGAGCAATGGATGCACGTATCCGGCCCAGAGGGCGGGAGTAGCGTTGCAAGCCGTCACTTAGCTCTACATATATCTGTCAGCGAGGCACATGCAACTCCTCTAGCGGAGAGGGCTCTCAACCCGAGTGGGCAAGGCACGCCTTGGGACTGATAAGCCAAGGTGATGGTGTCCACTATCCAGTGGGCCATCCTCTGCTTGGAGACAGCCTTTCCCTTCTCTCTATAACAGACGAACAGCTGGTCTGAGGTCCTGAAGCTTCGCGTTCTGTCCACTTACAGGCGCAAAGCGTGGACGGGACAGAGCAAAGCTAGGGCTGGGTCTGCCTCCTCTGAGGGCAGTGCTTGCATGTTCACTACCTGGTCTCTAAAGGGAGTGGTAGGAACCTTGGGCACATATCAGGAAGGAAAGGAAAGCACTGACTTGATCGAACATGTTCGAGGGTCCTCTCAGTGAGTGGAACACCACCCGACGAACAGGTTCCACTTCATAGAAGTTCCTCATAGAAGGAGCTCTTGCAGAAGTGATGGTGTCTACAACCGACTGGGGTAGATCACCTAGAATTAGGATGGGGATCCTGTCCAGGGACCAGACAAGAAGTTTCCAGAGGTCCTGACGTGGGTGCCATAGGGTGCCCTGTCTCTGAGTTAGAAGGTCCTTCCTCAGAGGAATAGGCCAGAGAGGTGCTATCACGAGGAGCATCAGTTCTGGAAACCAGGTCCGAGTGGGCCAATAGGGCATCACTAACAGGACCTGCTCATCGTCCTCCCTGACTTTGCACAAGAGCTGTGCGAGCAGGCTCACTGGGGGAAACGCATATTTGCAAAGGTCCCGGGGCCAGCTGTGTGCCATTGTGTCCATGCTGAGAGTGCCCTCGGTCAGGGAGTAAAACAACTGGCAAAGGGCTGTGTCTGGAGAGGCAAACAGATCAATCTCTGCAGCCCCAAAACGCTGCCAAATCAGCTGGACCACCTGGGGATGGAGTCTCCATTCTCCTGGAAGCGGAGGCTGCCATGAGAGCTCGTCAGCTGCATGGTTGAGCACGCCTAGAATGTGAATGGCACGAAGCGACCTCAGATGCTTCTGACTCCATAAGAGGAGATGGCTGGCGTGTTGCGATGTGACGGGAGCGCAGACCGCCCTGGTGGTTGATGTACACAACGGTCAGGGTGCTGTCTGTACGGACCAGCACGTGCTTGCCTAGTAGCAGCTGAATGAAGTGGCCCAGCACAAGACGTACTGTTAGCAATTGATATGCCACTGCAGTTGAGGCCCCGTCCACAGACCTGAGACTGCATGCCCATTGTACGTGGCTCCCTACCCAGTGGTGAAAGCAGCTGTAGACACCACAGCATGCCTGGACACTTGTTACAGGGGAACTCCTGCCCGCAGGAACAAAGGGTCTGATCACTGAGTGAGGGTATGATGGCAGCTCGGTGTGATGGACACACGGAACATGCCACATTTCCACGCCCATCTTAGGACTCGGCCGTGAAGCCAGTGCTGAAGCAGCCTCATATGAAGCAATCTGAGTGGCGTGACTACAGCTGGGGATGTCATATGCCCCAGGAGCCTCTGAAATGATTTCAGTGGGGCCGCCGTCCTGCTCGAGCAAACTCAGGCAGTTCAACACTGACTGGACGCACTCCTCAGTGAGGCGCACTGTCTGGCTGACCGAGTCCAGTTTCATACCGAGATAAGAGATCCTCTGCCCAGGGGCGAGTTTGCTCTTGTCCCAGTTGACCCGAAGACCCAACCGGCTGAGGTGAGCTAACACCAGATTCCCGTGTTCGCACAGTTGATCTCATGAGTGAGCTAGAATGAGCCAGTCATCAAGATAATTGAGGATGTGAACGCCCTGCTCCCTGAGGGGAACAATGGCTGCCTTTGTGACCTTGGTAAAGACGGGGGGCGACAGGGCCACCCCGAAGGGTAGGACTTTGTACTGTTATGCCCGACCCTCAAACGCAAACCATAGAAGGAGTCTGTATCAAGGCAGAATCAAGACGTGAAAGTACGCATCCTTTAAGTCGATCGCTGCAAACCAATCTTGGGGACGGATGCATTCGAAAATGTGTTTCTGCGTCAGCATCTTGAATGACAGCCTAAGAAGGGACCGATTCAGGACAAGCAGATCCAAGATTGGCCGTAACCCACTGCCTTTCTTGGGTACAATGAAGTAGGGCCTGTAGAACCCTGAATTCATATCGGCTGGAGGGACCGTCTCTATTGCGTCCTTCGACAGGAGGACAGCAATCTCCACCTGAAGTACATGGGCATCGTTCATAGAAACACAATTGTAGTGAACACCCCTGAACAATGGGGGACGCCGGGTGAACTGAATTGCATAGCCAAGTCTGATCGTGCGGATGAGCCAGCGGGACGGGCTGGGAAGCGAAAGCCAGGCTCCCAGACTCCGTGCCAGCAGGACCAACAGCACCAAAGACATACCGGCAGTGGGGCAGCGAGGCGGAGCAGAGAGACCCGACTTGTACAGCAGCGTGGCCCGAAGTGGGGTCTGACTCCACAAGGTTGTACGGGAGATGGCACAGAAGGTGGCCTCGACACACACACACTGCCACCTGCTGGCAAGGTGAGAGGGGACTGAGGGTGGCAAGGCATAGCGTCACACACCACCAGCCGCGCCCTCCTGAGACCCAAAGACAGAGGAAGCTGCTCTCCAGTGAGAATTGGGTACCGCTGGCTTTGACGGCATAAGCGGAACAGTAATCTTGTTTTTCAACAAAAGATTCTCTGCCTGGCACTCCACCGGGGGAAGAGCAGCTGCGTCCATCTCCAGGTCACCCGTCTTCGACAGGTGCTGTCATCTTCCTGCGTGGCTTCAAAATTACAACAGCTTCTGAAGCTGTGCTGGAGCCCTATTTTTTTTTTTTTTTTGCAGGGGACTGGCGCCCTTGGCGACCTGAACTGCTGAGACTGCTGGGCACAGTACTCGATAGTGTCACCGAAAAGGCCAGCTTGTGAGATGAGAGCATTAAGAAAGCGCACTTTGACAACATCTCACACCTCTGCAAGGCTAGCTAGGGGGTGCTTCTGGACCATTAGGGTGGACATCGTCTGGCCAGGGGCCTGCACTGTGACTTGCACCATGCGTAGCTCAACCCCGGCTCCGAACTACCCTTGTGCAAATGAGTGCTTTGGCCTCCCCCAGACTCGCCGGGGGGCCAAACACATGCCACCCCACCATCGAGGGTAGTGAGAGAGGAAAAACTTTTATGCAGATTATGGCCCTTTTGGTGTTCCATATTTTTGGCACCAAAGTGCTTCCATCAGGGTTCCCACGGGTCATGGAATTTGTGTAATATCATGGAATTTTAAAAGGTCTATTCCAGACATTGAAATCAGAGAATTTTATTTATTTTTTTGTCCAAGTTTGTTTTTTGTAAGGCAAACATTGCAGGAAAATGTAAATTTCAAGAGCTTTGACTACAAAATGACCACTTCAAAGACTGTCCTAACCAGCCGCTACACAACAAAGGATTCTCTTCTTGAAATGGTTTCTATATTTCTGAGATTTTTTTAGCTAATAGTTTAGGTTATACAGAGGGAACAAGGACATAAATGCACAATGAAAAGTATTTATTGCCTACAGTTTGAATGTTTTTGTTTCCTTTCCAAAATCTGAGGTAAATTATCCATTCTTGGTCTCATAGTGGCCATTGAAGTCATGCAAAATGTTATTCAAGCTCAAACCATTTTAATATTATGCAACTGAAAAAAGCACAAATGTCAGGGCATGTCAAAACTTCTTCAAGCCTTCTACAAGCCTTTTCGGCTTGTTCAACTTCATGCAGCGGTGCACAGACTGATTGGCGGCTGACTTGAAGTAGTGCATGCTGGTAAGTAATTTTGTCCGATTTGAGAAGGCACTAACGCAATGTGACTGTGACGTATGGCTTCAAAGTATGGCGAGAACGATTCAAGAGCAGCCGGCTGAGTCAGCCAGTGCAGTTTCTGAAGAGTGGCTGCACAAGCTCTGATGACAACACAGCTGTTTCACAATTGGCCGGATTCATCACATGACAACGATCACGTTTCCTTTTTATTCTGAAAACTTCAGTTCCACTAATGCTCACAAATCTGTATTATTATAACAGTTAAAGCTCTTTTCATGTAGTCGCAATGTTGTATTGTGTCATGTTTATCAAAATAAAACTGATAAAAATGTAGACCCCACTACATTGGTATTTAAATAATATATGCTTATTTTGAACTTTATTCTTGTAAAAACCATAGAGTGTAAAAAAAAAAAAATGGACGTAGTGTCCGTGACGTCACCCGTACATTTCTGAAGAGCATTTTTGAGACGAAAATGCAGCCGTTGCCATCTTGGAAGCACATCACTCCCGGATAACTGAAAATGGGCAAAGAGGCGGGACATGGTTGCAACTGAGGTGCCCGGTTCCTGAAACCATGCCTGCCTAGAGCGACGTGATCATGTTATCAGGCTAAAGAGCTATCTATCTATAATATTATTATTAAGAAAGATAAGTTATATCATTAGAAAGTTAACTGTCAATCTACGGTGTCTTTTTTACGATATAGATGCTCCAGCACCAGTAATATTGTAATTTGTGTCGGTGTGCAAATAACAACATGCAAAATCATACCTTTGTAATGAAATAGCGATCATGAGATGAATCCAATCCATCACACTTAGGTAAAATTTCCATGAGCGTCCATTGAAAAACAAACAACAGCACTTTTTGTCCACAAAAGCGTTAAATCCATGAAAGATTGATATATTGTCCATTGTTTGCATCACATTTCTTCTGAATGATCTGCTCCCTATCATTGTTATTCAAGAAATTATGCAATATGAGCTGCGTTTATGTTGTAAAACGCAGCTCATATTGACGATCCAACAACGTATGTTCTGTTTATCTTCCGTATGTGTGCACAACTACACAGACGTACAAGCCATATTATTCGATAATTGTATGAAATAATCTCGCCGATCGGTTGCACCCAGCCGCAACCGATGTCGAACACACCTTTTGTTTCCATGATTGTCATGTGATTCCCTTGTTCTCATGTGTTAGGTTGTCATTAGGCTTGTTCGACTTCATGCAGCACTGCACAGACCGATCGGCATCTGACTTGAAGCAGTGTATGCGGTAAGAAATTTTGTCCAGCTTGAGACAGCGCCGACCCCATGTGACTGTGACGTATGGCATCAAAGTACCACAAGAATGATTCGAGAGCAGCTGGCTGGTTCATTCTGCACAGTTTCTCAAGAGCAGCTGCATGACCTCTGATGATGACGATTGGCCGGATTCACAGCATGACAATGATCACGTGTGTTTCCTGTTTATTCTGAAAACTTTCGCTACAGTTCCACTAATGCTCATAAATTTGTATTTTTATAACAGTTAAAGCTCTTTTCATGTAGTCGCTACGTTATATTGTGTCATGTTTTTTTTAAATAAAACTGATAAAACCCCACTACATTGGTATTTAAATTGTATAGGTTTATGTTGAACTTTATTCATGTATAAACAGACACTGTATTACATAAAGCAGTGATTCCCAAACTTTTTAGAGTGGAGTACCCCCTCTCTTCCACTGAGACTGCAGTCACACCTTTTCCATTAAGGGTCAATATTTGACCCCTAAATTTATTTTCCAGTGTATATTTTTACCTTTATGAATAATTTTATAAAATAAATAATGTTTTAAATAAAAAATGTTAAATAGAGAAATATGCAATGATGGTAAAAACAAAGTGATACTTTTAAATATTAAACTAAAACTGCCAGTAGGTGGCGGCATGTTTTTATTGAGTCATTGAGTCATTCATTCAGTGGCTGTATTTATGAATGAATCATTGAATCAATGGGCCCTATTTTAACGACCTAAGCGCATGGTCTAAAGCGCACAGCACTTAGGGCATGTCCAAATCCACTTTTGCTAGTTTAAAGACGGGAAAAATGGTCGGTGCGCCCGGCGCATGGTCTAAAAGGGTTGTCTCTATTCTCTTAATGAGTCATGGGTGTGTTTTGGGTGTAACATGCAATAAACCAACCAGAGTCTTATCTCCCATTCCCTTTAAAAGCCTGTTGCACTCGTGCCATGGCGTATTCGCTATTTACAAGGTGGAATTTGCAAGCAGAATAACTGAACGCGTCTATAGTGAGGAAACGAATCTACCATCTACGAGAAAAGCCGGATTCCACCAAAGCATTTTTATCTTGCACACAATAATAATCTTTTACATTGTAATCCTTTTATTTTTAATATTTGGCATGTTTGTGTGCTGCTGCGCTTCCCTGTGTGTATAATAAGAAGAATGTACGCGCGTTGTGCACCCGCATATACGCGCATATTACTAACGCCTAAAAACACCTCGTTTTCAGACCAGCACACCCATGGGCGCACAAATGGGCACAAATGCATTTGCTATTTAAACAACGTGGCGCAGGATGTGAAATTGATAACTGCGTCAGGCTGAAACTAGCAAAAAACACTTGCGTTGCACCTGGCGCAGCATTGTAGGGTGTATGATAGGGCCCATTGACTCTCACAATTCATTCAAAGCCGCAGAAGCTTCCACACCTCATAAGCCAAAGAAACTGCGTCTTTCACCCAGGGAGAGATCCTCTGCTTAACGGCAGCGAGTCCTCTGTGGCTGGCCCCAAAGCATACAAACAACTGAGACGACTTGCGCCACTGGCCAGAGCGGTCTACATATGCCTTTAAAACCTGAACAGGGCAAAGCAAAAGAAGCCTCTCTTCCTTAGCAGAGGAAAAAAGTAGGAGGACAGAAAGAGTGAAGCACTGCTATTCGAGAGTGGAATTACGTGGACAAAACTTTGGGGACAAAACCAGGCGTCCGTAGTGACAACCTAGCAATGGCAGACTAAGCCCATCTTGACCCTTTAAAGCAAAAAAGTGGGTGTCTTTCCACCTTCAAAGTGCACGAAGGCAACCGCGCAACACTTAGCAGACGAAAGGCAGACCAAGAAGGGCGGATGCCCCTGAGTTTCATCCACCACAGGCATGGTCTCATATGAAGGAGACCCCAAGGCAGCACAGGAGAGGCTACTGCCATGAGCCCCAGAAGCCTGCGACATATGTCCACCGCAACATGATGGCAGAGCTTGAAATGGGCCAAGCACGCACGGAGACTGGAAACTCGAGCAGGGGCCAAACGGACCTGCATCGAGAGAGAATCGAGTTGGACACCCAGGAAAGTGGTCTGCTGAGAAGGAGTTAAGACACTCTACTGTGCATTAAACCTGAGACCAAGAGACTGAAGGTGGTTGAGAAGGACGTCCCTGTGATGACACACTAACTCTCTGGATTAAACCAGAATGAGCCAGTTGTCTAGGTATCCCAAGACACCTGACTGGTGGGAAAAACCTCTGAAACAGGAACCAGTCAAATCATTCGATTGGGCAAGCCAGCGCCAACCGCAGAGGTGGGAGCTTGGATGCCGACATAGATGCCCTTGACACATGGCCTAGGGCTATCTTCTCGGACTCCGAAAGCTAAGGCGCGGAGAACGGTTAAAACTCTGTCCGAAACACAACAAGCGGCAGAACCGCTGACAGAGAGGCAAACACACTTAGATGTTGCCATAGGAAGTCACCCTTAAGCACAAACACATTCACGCAATAGTTCCAGCTCAACGCAACAGCGGAGCTGATCACAACAGAGTAATTAGTCATCCAAATCACTGTTTGGTAGCATGAAATGCCAAACATAGGCTGTAGTGCAGGATAATGTATGCTGCAGCAAGTAATTGCAGCCAGTCGTGTGAAGCGAGTGTTGGTAGCCTAAGAGCTGCACCAATCACATGAAGTGAGGCTGACCATGGTGAGCGCTAAAATGGCTTGCCATAAGAAAAATTACTCTTATATCTGAACTCATTCACACAATTGTTCAGCTCAATGCATTTCCAGTTAGGCTGACAAGAATAGAGTAATTAGCCACGCAAAATAGCGTTGGTAGCATGAAGCGCCAAACACTATGTTGCATGAAAAATGTGTGCTGCAGAACTCCTCAGAGTCAGTTAATAGAAACAGCCAGTCGAATGAGCGAGTGCTTGGTAGTGGCAAAACAACTGCACAAAAGAAGCTGATGAGAGTGAAATAGCTGTCCCATCAACCAAATTGCCGCTATCCGGCATGAGAAAACCGTCTGCTCACTCTGCAGCCTGAGCCACTATGGCATTAGTGTTAAAACAGCTTGCCATAGGAAATTAGGCCTACTCGTAGTATGTGAATTCGTCCACTCATTTGTTCCAGCTCAAAGCAGCAGTGGAGCTGAAAAAGTAATTATTCAGGCAGACTAATGTTTGGTAGCATGAAGCGCCAAAACAAAAGAGCACAACAAAATGTCTGCTGCAGAATTTATCAGAGTCCACGCCTAAAGCAGTCACATGAAACAAGAGTTGGAAGCGTAAGCGCCAAATCAAATGCACGTGCCTGTATTAACGCAGCACATAAAGTAGAGAGAGACAGGGAAAAATGTCTGCTCACTCTGCAACCACTATGGCATTAGTGATAAAACAGCTTGCCACAGGAAGCTACTTTTAATACATGAACCTGTCCACTCGTGTTCCAGCTCAAAGCAGCAGTGGAGCTGAAAGATATAGTAATTAGTCAAGTCACCTCTATTTATATAGCGCTTTTTACAGTGCAGATTGTGTCAAAGCAGCTTTACATTGATAACTGGTATATAATTTTGGCTGCACAGCAGCTCTTAAAGAATAGTGTCAATGCCGACAGATCAAAGCACTGTTGAATATCAAATGTCAAGTCAAATGTCAAGTGTCCCCAACTAAGCAAGCCAAAGGCAACAGCGGCAATGAACCCAAACTCCAACAGGTGACATCAGATGACAAACAGGTGGCAAATAGACTTCTGTGTTAAAATGGAGAAAAAAACCTTGGGAGAAACCATGCTTAGTCGGGGGGCCAGTTCTCCTCTGGCGAACAGTGCTTTGTTACGATTCAGGTTGCTATCATATGTCCGATAGGATCGCAACATTCAAAGTAGTCCAGTTCAGTCCAGTTGAGGATCGTATTCATCACACCGGTATAGAAGGTTTGTTGCGGAGCTGTGCCACTGGCTGTCGTGTCGATGAGGCCTTCACAATGGATGATCTAGTTGACTCAATCTCAACTAACAGAATGCATAGCTGATATAAAAAATTGGATGACCAGTAATTTCCTACTTCTAAATTCATTTGGCGCTTACGCTTCCAACTCTTGTTTCATGTGACTGCTTTAGGCGTGGACTCTGATAAATTCTGCATCAGACATTTTGTTGTGCTCTTTTGTTTTGGCGCTTCATGCTACCAAACATTAGTCTGCCTGAATAATTACTTTTTCAGCTCCACTGCTGCTTTGAGCTGGAACAAATGAGTGGACGAATTCACATGACCTCTCTTCGTTTACTACTACAAACTGATAACGGTCAGATAAGTATGATTTGAACCATGACAATGCAATTCCACTAATACCAACATAATTTTCGAGTCTATTTAAAAGAATGTTGTGATCGATAGTGTCAAATGCAGCACTAAGATCCAGTAACACTAATAGAGAAATACACGATCTGATGATAAGAGCAAATCATTAGTAACTCTAATGAGAGCAGTCTCAGTACTATGGTACGGTGCCAAATCAAATGCGCGTGCCTGCATTAATGCAGAAAGTAGAGAGAGATAGCATAGTGTTAAAACAGCTTTTCTTTTTTTTTTTTAAGGTACCAAAACCATAATGCAAGACAAAATGTCTACCGCAGAACTCAGATTCCACCTAAAGCAGTTACACAACACAAGAGTTGGAAGCGTAAGCGCCAAATCAATGCACTGTAAGCCCTGTTTTAGGCTAATAATGCGAGTAGCAGGCCTTGCGGCCTTCTCAATCTGCCTAGGTTGAGACTCCTCTTAATACTAGAGTAAAAGCGACATGCTAAGCTACAGTTCCCTAGTGGTGTTACGCACGGACAAATAGCCAGGTGTTGTAGGCTTTGTAGAAAGCCTCCCCTGTGGTTGTCCGTGAGCATTGTTAGACTTCCTCTCATTTAGAGAGTGGAAAGCACTATGCTGAAGTCTCTGCTCTCTAGAGCTTTGGAAGTAGCTATGTGTAGTTCAAGCCTTGAGCAATCTCTCCACCAAAAGCTCTTTGATTATAATCAAGTAGCGGGGTCGAGTGTTGTGGGCCCCTCCTGTGGAATTTCTTCCTGTTGTGGCCTCCATTCCTCCAGAGCTGAGCTCAAACAGTTATTCTTGTCTTTGAGCAAGAGTTTATTTGCTCAGGCTTTCACCCTTGAGCCTTTCTCGGGTTTAGCTCACTTCGCTCCCAGAGCTCTGTGCCCCATATGTGCCCAACACCAGTGATGCTCAGGTCGAGCGTATCGAGTACTCCCTCCTTTCATGGCGGGTTGGACACACTCCCTTAGAGCTCAAGCATTAGCCCCGGACCTGTGGCCGTGTTATGCTAGAGTAGTAGGCCCTGATTGAGGCCTCCTCGCCAGCCTGGTCGCATAGATTTGTACTCCCCTTGTTTTTAAGGGTAGAAAGCGATATGCTGAGTACACTGCTTGTGAAACGAGTATTCCAAGCCTACAATACCTCTAGTGGCTATCTCTGCTGGAGTTAGATTTGCTACCAAGTAGTTGGCCCTCCTCGGGTCTCCTTGAAAGCATCCCTCCGGGTTGAGATAAATTCCTGAGTGTCCTAGCTCCCTAGAGTTGAGCAGACGATTATCAGGTAGCTCAGGTTCCAGTGGAGCCTCCCTGATACTAGCCCTAGAGTTCTAGATCTGCTACCAAGTGGTTGGCCCTCGAGCGGGCCACCTTGAAGGTGATCCTCTAGGTTGAGTAGGCCCTTATGTCTTGCCAATTCCCCAACTGATACCTTATGCTGGCGCGTCAATTGTTTGAACACCATTTCTTCTACAAGCCACTATGACTTTCCCCAGTAGCCCCTCACTGCAGAACGCCCCGGGTTACTTCACTGTAACCCTGTTCCCTGAAAAGGTGGGAACGAGAAGCTGCACTTAGCGCTATGGGAACGTCTTTAGTTGTGACCAGCTGTGAATATGTGATATGTGTAAAACAACGTCAATTAAATTTACCTATATTTATAGCCTGCGTGACGTCATCAGAATGCGCCGATGCAAGGCTATAATTAGATGAACTGCAGGTGCGTCTGCAGATACTTAGTCTGAAGAGCAGTCCTGGGACATCCCAGTGCGGCAATGAAGCGCAGCTTCTCGTTCCCGCCTTTTCAGGGAACAGGGTTACAGTGAAGAAACCCGGGGCTTTCCCTTTCAAAGGCTACACTCAGGCTGCGCTTAGCACTATGGGAGCGAGAATACCCACGCCGCCGCACTGTGTGTCCGGACCCCCAGGCTGTGAAGTGTGTCACAAAGCACAGAGAATCTCAGACACTAGCTTGTGATGTTGACTCAAGGACGTGAGAGCCCGAAGTAACATGAACATCCAAACTATAAAACCTTATGAATGTGTGCGGTGAGGACCAACCTGCCGCATCACAAACATGTTCCAAAGCTCTAGAAGAGGCAACCCCCCTGGTGGAATGTACAGAA
Source organism: Hypophthalmichthys nobilis (assembly GCA_037950665.1). Classification (NCBI taxonomy): domain Eukaryota; kingdom Metazoa; phylum Chordata; class Actinopteri; order Cypriniformes; family Xenocyprididae; genus Hypophthalmichthys; species Hypophthalmichthys nobilis. The sequence continues at coordinate 25,295,956 of CM075489.1, forward strand.
CTGTAGCAATCTGGCAGTTAACCAGATCTGCATTGTGTGTAGTACACCATCTTTCAAAAACACCCCACTTGTTGGCATATCTTGATCTAGCGGAGGGAGCCCTAGCATTTAAAAATGGTCTCGATAACATCAGGTGAAACCCCTATGTCCCTCAATTGGTTCCCCTCAGGGGCCAGACATGAAGGTTCCACATCTCCGGCCGGGGATGAAATATTGTCCCCTGCGCCTGAGACAGAAGGTCCCTCCTCTTCGGTATCGCCATGGCGAGCCATTGAGGAGAGACGTTATCTCAGAGAACCATATTCTGTTTGGTCAACACGGCGCTATCAGTAAGAGGCAAGTCCCTTGTTGGCGAACTTTGGCTAGAACTCCGGGGACCATAGAAACCGGAGGAAACGCATACAGGCGCATTCTGGGCCATGTATGCGTATCACATCCAGACCCAGGGGGAGCTGGGTGACTCAGAAAGAAGTAGAGTGGACATTGCGCTGCCTGTTGGGGCGAAGAGGTCCATCTCTGTTTCATAAAATCTTTACCAGATTTGTTTCACTGCCTCGGGGCTGAGGCTGAGGCTGCTGAGCATGACGAGCCGGTCCCCAGTCTTTACGAGGGGAAGCGCAACTCGCCACAGTCTGCTTTTAAGCCTCTCTTTCAGCAGGTCAGCCTGGTCCCCCTGCAACACTGTCAAAGTGTGCAGAGCAGTACCAGTCTGACACACTGATCAAACGCCTTCTCACCAGTATGGATGTTATTATGCATAGCTTGGTGGGGAGTGCTTTCTCTTTAAGTGATGATGAGCTCCAGAGAAGAGATAGCTTGCAAGCATCTCTTCAAACTGGAGCATCATCGTATAATCACACGCCCCTGCACCCACAATATTCATATAAGCTGACATTGAGGGCACAAAGGCACACAAAAATAAGGTTTTCCCCATGAACAAGTCAACGTCATGTAGGACCTATTTTATTTTGCTTATATATATATATATATATTTTTTTACATTTACATTTATTCATTTGGCAGACGCTTTTATCCAAAGCGACTTACAAGTGAGGAATACAGTAAGCGAGTCATCATGACGAGGCAAATAGGGACAAGAAGTGCTCACAATACAAGTTTTAGGCAGTGCTCAGAGTATCATAAGCTACAATAGAGAGAGATTAAAGGAAGTGAAGGAAGCAAAGAAAGGTAGGATAGAAAGGTATAGAATTTTTTTTTTTTTTTTAAGATGAGGATAAGTGCTCACGAAAGAGATGAGTTTTCAGCTGTCTTTTGAATATTGCCAGGGACAGAGGAGAGAGTTGAATGTTTTGAAAAGTGAGCGTGTGTTTGAAGCGCTGTTGATTTTGTTGTGGAAATAGGAAGATTTAGCAGCATGAATTTCAGCCGAAAAGGATGAGAGCAGGGATTGATAGCTACCTAGGTCAGATTGGTCTTTTGATTTGTGCCATTTCCTCTCTGCAACCCTGAGTTTGGTCCGTGTTCACGAAGAACATCAGATAACCAGGGATTAGAGGGAGTGGCACGTGCAGGCCTGGATGACAGAGGACAAATGCTATCTAGAGATGAAGTTAAGGTGGAACATAGAGTGTCAGTTGCTGTATTCACATCCAGAGATGAGAATTGTGTGGGTGAGGGAAGGGAGGATGATACAGCAGAGGAAAGATGAGAAGAAGAAAGAGAGCGCAGGTTTCGTCTAAAGGTAACTGGTAGAGGGTTGGTGGTGAACAAATAGGGAGTTGTAGACTAAAAGTGATGAAGAAATGATCGGAAATGTGCAGAGGTTTTACCAAAATGTTGTCAGTGATGCAGTTGCGTGTGTAAATGAGGTCAAGTTGGTTGCCAGATTTGTCTGTACTTGTGGTGATGAGCCGATTGAGATCAAATGAGGCTATAAGAGAAAGGAAGTCTGAAGCATAAGGCTTCTCTAGATGAATGTTGAAATCGCCAAAAACTACAAGTGGGCTACCATCCTCTGGGAATGAGGACAGCAGCATGTCCAGTTCCTCTACAAAGGTACCCAGTTGGCCTGGAGGGCGATAAATTACCACGATATGAATTTTGACAGGAATTGAGATTGTAATAGCATGAAACTCAAATGAATTGTAGTTGCAAAGAGAGGAAAGAGTCGAGTATTTCCAATTGTCAGAAATGAGAAGACCTGTGCCCCCACCCCTCCCAGACTGGCGAGGGGTATGAGAGAAAGGGAAGTTGTTAGAGAGAGCAGCAGGGGTTGCTGAGTCCTCTGGACGAATCCAGGTCTCAGTCAAGCCCAAGATATTGAGAGTAGAATTAGTAGCAAAGGCTGGAATGAAGTCAGCTTTGTTAACTGCAGATGGACAATTCCATAGCCCCACAGAGACAGAGAGAGGAGTATTAGTATTAGAAGATGAGTAGATAGGACGCAGGTTAAAAGCATTGCGCTGCCTTTTACGTGGGTTAGTGGAGCGTTGCCGAGAGACAACAGGAATGTATTGAAAGCACATGCTGAGGAAGAAGGAACGGAAAAGTGTGTAAGAAAGGGAAAGGAATATACTTAAGTGCCTACCAGTGTCGTTGCTCGGTGGAGTCGCGCAGGTAGAGTCGCAGGTCTTTACCCGAGTCGGTCTGAACACGAGGAGGCTGAACACAACGGCTGAACGCTCCCGCGACAGCGCGCACACACAATAAATATGCTGCTTATTAACACGTGATTGAAAACAGCTAAGTCCGCCTTGAAAATTAGCACAGCAAAAGCCTAAAGTCCGTGAATGGCTAAAAATCAAAACTAAGTGCGACTACGAGCAATAACACCAATAAAACTCTGCAAACGCGGCTGTTATTCTAAACGAGTACAATTAAAATACAATTATAGTCAAGGTAGAAAATAGGACAAGCACAGATTCGAAATTAATCCTTCCTAGCAGCAAATAATAAACAAAGCAACTGACCCAGAACAAATATTCTGTAAAGCACTCACGCGTTCCTGCCGTCACCACTGTCAGCTCGCTACTCCTATGTATGTATGTAGATGGCCGTTTCACTTATTAATTCCTCAGAATCAAATGCAGCCAATTACCAGACAAGTAAACACGGTCTGAATGAAAGGCTGTGCTTAAATCTTTCATAGATTAGCCTGGAATGCCTGTAACACAGCCATTGTTTGCAAAGAGTTTGAGCAGAGCTGTTTCACACACACTTCACAGTATGGTCTCTGAAGACAAAAGACCTGCAGATGCACCTGCGGTTCATCTAATTATAGTCTCGCATCGGTGCATTCCGATGACGTCACGCAGGCTATAAATATAGGTCAATTTCATTGACATTGTTTTACACATATTCACAGCTGGTCACAACTAAAGACGTTCCCATAGTGCTAAGCGCAGCTTGAGTGTAGCCTTTGAAAGGGAACACACGTGATCCAGGGGGTGGAGATGGGTAGGTTTAGATCCAGGGGGCGGAGACAGGTAGGTTTATGGATATGTAAAGTGGGAGGAGTGAGATCCGCCCCCTGGATCTTGTGTTCTGCAGTGAGGACCATCTCACTTTCCCTACACTACTACCTATGTTTTTCTTAGCACCAATCAATTCTATATTGATTTTCAAAAAGAGCAAGATCGCAACACTAACTGAACACTCTCATCGCCCTTTTCCACCAGAATGGTTTGCATTCTGAAGCTTGTTCTCTGCCAGGCAAACTGGAGCATGTCACGAACCTGCTTGTTTCCACAGACTTAAAGAAAGAATGGTGACGTAACGCTACTATATGTTGTTAACTTGACTATAACCAGTCTAAAAAACTGCATGTCCCGGTAACAGACACATGCTCCACTCAATAGGCAACATAAATTACACAAAAACATGAGCAGAATAAAGAGTAAAGGTTGTAAAACATTACATTGTTTGTAGTTGTTCTCTAGCTTCTTAGCCAGATCATTCTGGTTAATCTTCCTCAGGATCTCCACCGTGGTCTTCACAGCTCCTTTTTGTTTAAAACAGGCCACCATCATATCCACTGTTTTAAAGATATCTGCTGTTGCAATTTCAGACTTTGATATAGGGTCCTCATTCTTTAAGTACCACTGGAACTTCTTCAGTTCAACTTCTTCCAGTTGATTCAGTGTGTCTATAAGCAGCTCTTTAATAGATGCCATTTCCCTTCACTGATTCACATCTGCAGAACAAGAAGAAAAAGATCTGAAGTAGTTTCACTCTTAACATGTGGACTTAAATGCTCAAATGTTATTTGGAATATGAAATTAAGCTGTGATCAAATCAGGTCTCTCAGAAGCAATGCATCCAATCTCATCTGTTAAACAGTCAGCGATTCCTCTATAATTGACTGTAGTAAACAGCAGGCAAACAAGATGGCACCACAGGCTTTTATTAAAATTAAAGATTAAATAACTGCTTTGAGTTTTGTTCACAACTGTGATGTACAAGGAGGTTGAGAAAAAGAAAGGGGACAGTTGGAAATTGGAACCACACCCCTGACTACACCCTTATACCCAGGGAAATAAGACCAGGAGGTCACCCAGGTTCATTAGTGCAATAATAAGAAGAAACAAGGACTCCAACTTATATCATAATTTTATTAACAAAAACAAAAAAGCAGCAAATTTAAACACAATTCCTGGGTGTGCTCTAGACTAGCACTCCATGTGTAATTTAACAATTAACACAGTCAAAGCCGTAAGTTTATGTCTACACTAGTGCCTTTTCTTTTTAAAAAGAAAAAATCTTCATTCATACTGGTATTTCCACAGCTTTCAGAAAAGATCTCCATCCACATGACCGAAAAGGCATGTTACATGACCATTCATGCACACTGGGCATGCGCGCACAAGCAGTGGCGCCTACAGCCATATGGCTGTACGCACAGTGTGTACCATGAGAGGGCGCTAATTAATGCCGTTTTTATTTTTTACATAATTTTTAAATTGGTTATTAAAATCTATCTGCGCAAAAGGTGTGCATTTGTGTGTTGTAATGTCAAATGTGTATGTGTGTGCATAGGTGGGCATGGGTGATATGGGTGAAAAGAAATCTGATTGGCTAGTTTAGTTTCGTCGCTTTTTCCACACAAGAACAATGACATTACAGATAGTTAATGTTTAAAAACAGGCTCAAAATGAGTAAATGTTCTCTAAAACAGCTAAATTCGATTGAAACATTTGCAAAAGGCCTAAAACTATTGAGTAGGGATGGAGAAGTGAGGCCTCTTAAATCTTTGAAGCTTTTCTCTAAATATTCAGTGAAAAATTTTATTGCATCAAGAGTGTCGAAAGCAGTGCCATCTTGTGGCAGGTAAAATTTACAGCAGCAATAAACCTGAGTGCGCAGCTCCGTTGTTTTATGATCCATTAAGCACAAATAAAAGCCTGACGACACTAAATGTGTTTAGTTTTCTGATAATATAATTCACATATTAAATTGTGGCAATAAATTAAATGGATTAACAAAAACAATAATTATAATAATACTAATAATATCTACTGAGTTGTTTGAGGCAAGGAAATTGTGCTCTTGTTTTATTGTTTTTATACTGTTTATATGACAGAATATATGATAATATAATATAGGCTACAGGCTTATATATCTAAAATGTTAGTAAATGGACTTGAACTTCCATATAATAGTGGTCTTGGTTAATGCAAATTGAATTGCATTGACGTGACTGGAAAGAAAGTGAGGCTTCGTTTTTCGTTAATCAAATTTCTCTAAAAACAATACGCACATTTCGGGACAAAGCCGCTCAGAAATAACGTAAAAAAAAGTTCACGAAGCATCTATCTACAGAAGCACATTAGAGTGCAGTTATGTGCATCAGATTTTCTAAGTGCGTGAACAGGAAAGAGACAGTCGATCGGTCGATTTGTACAGCATTAGATCGTTCCCACCAACGCAATAATTGATTTAATTGCTTTTTGCAGAGAGCAAAAAAACAACAACAACAAAAAAAAAAAAAGGGCCGGGAGGGTGGGGGTGCTAGCTCTGTGCATACCCTGAGATAAATTCCTGCAGGCGCCCCTGCACACAAATATAAACAGGAAGTTGGTTGTTCACTCTGCAGTTGGTTACTACTCACAGACCGGCCGGTACAACAATGAGCATGATGGCGAGGAAAATCAAGGACAACTTTGTGTGGACAGATGATGAGGTGGAATTGTTACTCTAAGTAACTAATGACTACAAGGCCACCATGGTGGTCAAGCTGGATCACACAGAAGCTGGATCACCCAGAAGAAACAGGGAAAGCATTCTCATCCTCCAATAGTTGTTTAGGGGAGAGGGAACAGTCCCATCTTTTAGGTCACCACTCAGTTGTGAATTGTACACTGCCCGGCCATTTAACAAGAACATCCATGAAACAGTACTTGTGCTCACACAACACTTGTTCATTTAAATAATATTTGTCCTTTATGTTAATAAAGCCTATGGAATTAGACAAAGGTTTGTTGACCTCAATGTGTGTACAGCCAATTGCCCCCAAGCACTGCAGCAAACAGTAGCTGTGTTGACATGGACCCTAATAATCCGATTGTAGTCGGACAAGTACTGCAATCGGAATAAAAAAAGTCACATGTAACCACGTCAATCGGAATGAATTGGCCAGATCTGATTAAAATTTCATTCGGATTTTAAGGGGTGGTTTATTCCTTTTCTAATCCGATCAAGAGGACATGTTAACACTTGATCGGATTGAAAACCGAAACTGGAGAGTACCGTGCATGTGCAATGACACAGAAATAGCGTGAATGACGTATGACACACGAAACGAGCTGTTCTTCCCACTGAATAAATGTCATAAATAAGTGTCCTGACATTCAAAAAATTCAAATCGTCTGTGATGTGGAGCAGGACAACAGGTTTTGGACACAGGAAGGGGTGCTTTTACTGCTTGATAAATACAAGCAGCACGACTCAACGGTTCATGTGCTCGTCGTCGCCTAATTAGGACCCGAAATAGAGAAATTAAGAAATTGAGAAATTATTATTAAGTCTGCTTTTTAAAACAAAGAGGATGGTTAGTATGGAACAACAGCGGGAAACTCTGTATGTTTGTGCTGTGAGCGCATGTCAATCACTTTATTTAGCGTTCACGTAAACACTACATTCAGATTCATCAGTCGGAACGAATTCATTCAGGTTGAAGCAAAAAGTGTCCATGTAAACGTAGCTAGTCACTAATAGAAGTTGGCGACAAGTTCATTAACTGTTTTCTGTGTTTTTACTAGTATAAGAACAGTATAAGAACACTCCAAACAGGGGCTGTTCAATCATTTAGAATTGTAATGCAAACTGGAGGGAGTTGGTCAGCTGATTTATCTGAAAGATTGGTGAAATTGCTAACTTCTAGACCCTCTTACTGTATTACCAGCAAAAGGAAGACACGGGTGAAATAAAATAAATTTTATTAACAAATGATAAACAATAATAACACAACTACACTGCAAAAAATGCTTTTATTACTTACATTTTTTGTCGTTTCCGATCCAAATATCTAAAAATTCTTAAATCAAGAAGCATTTTCTAGACAAGTAAAAATTATTGTCTTGTTTTTAGAAAAAATAAGTCAAAATTAAGTGAGTGTTTCCTTAAATCAAGCAAAATAATCTGCCAATGGGGTAAGCAAAATAATCTTGTTTTTGGCTCAAAATAAGATTCTTTGGCTTAACCCATTGGCATTGGAATCGGTTTCAGCAGCTTTGAAGACAAAGCTATGTAGGATGCTGGCTCCGGGAGCACCAAAGGGTCCTAAAATCTGGAACACGCAGATAAGGCCCTGATGTAGGTGCAGAAGGTCCTTAACTATCTGGAACACACAGATGAAGGAACCTTGAAGTGAAGGTTTGCTCTTCTGAGCTTTACCTTGTAGCAAGTGTCTCTTTTGTCTCTCTGGCAATGGAGACTGTGGACATGCTGTAGTTGTTACTGTCTCTTTCCTTATGGAAAATCTGTTGCTGCCTCACAAGCTGTAGACTCAGATTATGGAATCTGTTATTGTGTCTCTGGACAAAACAGGAGGCTCAGAATGGTGTATCTGTTAAAGTCTCACTGAAGGTGAGAGCCAGAACTTCTTGTTCTGTTTTGTCTCCCATTTGCAGGCCTGAGACTCAGAATGGCGTATCTGTTGCTGCCTTACCTGTAATGGGCTCAGAACCTGTGGTGTATCTGTTACAGTCTCACCCTTGCAGGCCGGGACTCTAAATGAGGAATGCATCCGTTAATGTCTCACTCCTTACAGAGTTATGACCCAGAACGAGGAGTGTCTGTTGAAAGGGTACCTTTATCCCTTTCTGATGAGGAGATTGTAATTTGGCGCTTCTCCATCGTGCAGTGTATACCGGGCTTAAACAACAACTTTGAGAACAAAATGTTCACTTGCTGCCTATTTCACCTGTCAGTGGTCATAATGTTATGCCTGATCGATGTGTGTGTGTGTGTGTGTGTGTGTGTGTGTGTGTATATATATATATATAAAATATTTTTTAAATATCTTCTATCTGTTGGAGCCAATAGCCTCATATAAACAAAGCTTCAGTTGTGTTTCAGTCCAAGTTTGAATCTTGGTTCGGGGACATTTCTCGAACCTGATAAATAAATATTTAAACATCTTCTAATTAAAACAAAGATACTAAATATTTAATAAAAGAAAATAAAGTTGTTTTTTTCCCCAGAGGAACTTGTATAAGGTACAGTGATGTCAGGACAATCATCTACAAACTCGAATAAGAGTTGGACTGAAAATAGCTGATTAGAGAAAATGGAAGTTAAAACTAAATATTCAGCAGCTGAATATTGCTGAAACAACTTTTTCTATGCATACAAAAAAACCTATGGAACATGTTACTATATAAAAATACAAATGGAAAGGGTTAGTAAATGTTGACATTACTAACGATCACTAGCAGCATATAATCTTAGTTAGTTTATATTAGTGTAGCAAAAGAATGCAATATTTTATATTATATTATATCGCAAATATATTAAGCAATCCTCCCGGAACGTGATCGTGAATGGACCTTGTTTTCAGCAGTGACGGAAAAGACGGAACAGTGGGTATGTCAAGCCTGCAGGTACACTTGTCGAAATGAAACACAAAGCAGGCTGGGACCTTGATGCTTTCACATATCACGAGAAAAAATGTACCACAAACAGATCCATTAATTCCATTAATTAAGATATTAATTCAGATATTAAGTAACAGATATTAAGTCATGGCCACGACTTCATTATGTTGAGGGAACGATATTGTCACGAATGTGGCTCCCGCGCCTCCTCCTCCGCACCACCGGAGGGAGCCGTCACCTGAATATTGACTTTCCACCATTTGGACTACGTTTCCCAAAGGCCCTCATTCCTGGGACTGATTGCGCACACACCTGCACCACATCACACTCACACTATTTAAGCCACACACGCACTCACACCTTGTGAAGGCTTGATTTGCCCCGGTGATCATTTCTGAGCGGTTTTCTGTGGATTGTTATTCTGTTGCCGTTTGGACTGTTTATCCTCTGTGATTCTCTGCCGCCTGCCCTGATCTCTGCCTGTATTCCGACTCTGTCTGTCTGCCGCCTGCCTCGACCATTGCCTGCCCCGTTCACGTATTTGCCTCTGCCCTTGTCTGCATTTGTACTTATCTTAATAAAAGCTGCAAATGGATCCCCATTCTGTCGACCCGTCATTACAGATATCTTGTTCTCATGAGTCATGGCCACAAGTTAAATGTGTAAACAATCCGCACGACCATAGCAATCTGGAATTATCTGAAATGGTTAAGACTATAATAATGTTTATTTTTAATTAATTCATGAGTTCACATTTACATATAATTAAATACAGTAAAAGTTATGCATTTTTGGCGAGCTGTCCAGGGGGAGAGCTCAGAATTTTGGCCCAAACCCAGAGTACTCCCCCCTAGACAGAACTAGAAGTGAGGAGATGGGGTGGAGGAGGGATGCCGATAAACTGTCAACAAACACAGGTAGTCACGGAATTAAGAAATGATTATATTAACATATTGCATATTATATTGCGCGCAATGTTGCCTAGACAGCATTCAAATGAAGTTTGTTATTATCAATAATAATAAAAGGATAGTCTATGTAACAACAAAATAATATAGAAAACATATACAAAATATATATACATATAAACATATAAAATATATACAAGAAAACATTTTTATCCATCCCATCTCACAGCCTTTTTAATCCATTCACCGATTGTGTCTTTATTTATTATTTATATTTTTATTATTATGCCAATAAAAAATAATTAAAAAAAATATATATATATAATAAAAATAAATAATATATAGACTAATGTTAAATTCCCGTAAATGAGCTTCCTGTAAAATTCCCGTGTCCCTACAGAAATAATAAAAAAAAAAAGGGCTATAAACTAAATATTCTTTTAACATAGGCTATAGCCTATAAGATAAGGTATCGAATGTTAATTAGATAAAGAGAAATGGGAAATGAAGGGGAAAATAAAACAAATAAATAAATGATCAGTAAATGGATTTAAAAGACTGTTGAATAGGATTAAAAATGTTCAAGGCATATTCTTTTAACATTTATTTATAAACTTCATTCGAATGCTGTCTAGGCAACAGCACGCACAATACATTAATATATACGCGCAATATGTTAATATAATCATTTCTTAATTCCGTGCTTTTTCTTAATTAAAAATAAATATTATTATAGTCTTATCCATTTCTGAAAATTCCAGGTTGCTATGGTCGCGCAGGTTTTTTTACACATTTAACTCGTGGCCATGAGAAAAATAGATGCCGTTCCCTCAACATAATGAAGTCGAGATCATATGGTGAGGGAACACATTTTTCTCGAGGCCACAACTTTACACCGTGGGGCCACGACATAAGGATGTCGTTACCTCGTCGACAAAATGATCTTGTGGCCACGACTTATTATCATGTTCCCACGAGAACATGTCCCTTCCTGGTCAGCGTACAAACCTCCCTTAACTGTCTGAAATATTTGAGAACCAGGACCCAGTCCAATACTGATATAACATTTACAAATAATTTGAAACATTTTTGTTTATTTATGTTCTGTGGAAAATTGCATTTGCCGATTCTGCTGGAAAGCCACGTAAAATTATTTGTGCATGTTCATGCTCTCAGTTAACACCTTTTCCAGTTAATCCATGGGAGATTCTCATTTCTCATTTGAGAAACCTTATTTGCTTTCCATGTCTCAGCTGCACCCCCTTAGGATGCAGGGGAATGATGCAAATGAAAATGAGAATAGAGGAATCAAAGGAAACCTTTATTTGTATATTAGAATATTTTTGATCAGTTATCAGCTTTGGATTATGTTTTTGAGGTTTAGATATTAACATAGTAAATGTTAATAAAGCAAGATACTCAAGAAAAGCAAGAAAACAAATTTAAATTGTGATATATCTAAGGAGAATTTAGATGTACACCAGGTTTTTAGAAAAAAAAAAAAAAGAAAGGAAAAAAAGACATCAACCTAGAATACACCTATGTATCTCTGGAAGCTTCCTCACATCTCTCTCCTTAAATTGCAAATAGAATGACATTTAGGTGCAACAATATCTGAACCAAAGTGCAACTAGTCTTTCTTCTCAACTACTCACACTTAAAACTACTCAAAAGATACTTCCAAAGCACTTTATAATCAATCCCAAAACTAAGAGAAATTTTGAAATAAAAGAATAGAGACTCACTTGTTTCGCAGCACACTCTCACTCGTATCATGCCACCACTGCCTTCTCACTCCCAATATATGCTCAGAGAGAGAGAGGGAAAAAAAAGAAAAGGGAGGGGCCAGACTCAATTTGATTTATCAGCTGGAAAATCTCTTCTGAAAGTGATTCCAATAATATTGTTCCTCATTTTATTGTTGTGATGTGGACTCTGCTATTCTTTTAAAAAAAGATTATTCTTTTGCAAAAAAAAAAAAAAAATGCTTTACTTAGTATTTTCAAGTATTCTCAACTCACTGCAGAGTCTATGATGGCCGGCTCCTCCTCTCTGGATGTCCAGTAGGGTGGAGAGATAGAGTTGTGGGTAGGATTAGGGTGTGGTTGTACATTCGCTCCAGCGAGGGGGAGCTAACGTAAGCTCCACCCATTTCCTCTGCAGTGAGCACCTTCTCAGTATTTTTGTCTCGTTTCCAGTCCAAATATCTAAAGAAAATCAAAATGAAGTGAGTTTTTGCTTAAAACAAGCAAAATGATCTGCCAATAATCAAATAATCTTGTTTCTGTTTGAAATCTTGTTTCTGTCCCAAACAGAAACAAGATTATTTTTCCTACCCCATTGGCAGATAATTTAGCTTGTTTTAAGCAAAAACTCACTTCATTTTGATTTTTTTATAAAACAAGAAAAATATCTCATGTCATTTTACTTATCTAGTAAAAAAAAAAAAACATCTGGATTTAAGAATTTTTAGATATTTAGACTGGAAACAAGACAAAAATATTAAATAAGATCAAGTGAATTATTGTCATCAATATCTATATATGCTAGTATTTTATGAAGTAGTATTTATTAACCTTGAATAATGATGAATCTTGTTTTTCTACTGAACTGGTGTTTTTAGCGTAAGTTCTGAAACTACTTCAATTCAGCATTTTCATAAATAACTGAAGAGGATTTTCTTCATACCTTCTTCATATCTATCTACAGTATATTCAGAGAGTATTCAACCTTTTTTTTTTTTTTTACATTTTGTTATGTAGCAGCTGTCATGATTCAGTGGTGATGATAAGCTCACGACATACAAGTAGAAAACAACACAGTCTGTAAAGGGTTAGTTCACCCAAAAATGAAGTTTGTCATTACTTACTCACCCTCATGTCGTTTCACACCCGCAAGACCTTCGTTCATGTTCGGAATACAAATTAAGATATTATTGATGAAATCCGAGAGGTTTTTTATCTCCCACAGAAAGCAACATAATTACCATCATTCAAGGTCCAAAAAAGTAGTAAAGACTCAAACTTGATGTTATGAAGTTTTTTGTGCGCAAAAACAAAACAAAAATAACAACTTTATTCAACAATATCTTCTTTCCCCCGCCTTACTGCTACACTGTTTATGTCCAGAGCTTCCAGGTTCTATGTCAGAACACCGGCTCATTATTGGCCGGCTCCTGCGTAAGCATCACACGCATGCATCGTGCTGCTAATTAATGACAGAAATTTCATTTTTGGGTGAACTAACCCTTTAACAGAAGATTAGCAAGGTATACACAAAGGAAGGCCGGTAAATGACTAACACAACCACTATAAATAGACGAGACCGGACCAAATAACCAAACCAAACAGTAATTATATAGACAGAGTAAATGAGGAAACTAAATAGGAACAGCTAAACGGAATAAGCCAATGACAACAAACATGAACTCAAACAGACACAACAGGAACTAAAATGAACAGAGCATGACCGTGACAGCAGCCTTATTCTCAAATACTTAAAGACCCCTCAGTTGTTCCCCTTCACTTAAAATTGCATTCCAGATGGCAGGGTGTCACAGCAGGCTGCGAAATAAAGATGAATGAATGGATCTAAATTCAGCTTTGTATTTGCATCATAGCCTATGATTCAGTAGTCAGCATCGTACAGTCTGCATACATGTCACACCCAAGTTAATTTGGTCCATGTCGCAGAGTGTGATATTTAATGATCCTATAAAATTGCCAAAATTGCCAAAATCACAAAGTAGCAGGCATAAAGGCTGTTTGTGCCCTGGAGAAAGTCAAAGGTTTCTATTTACATGTTTTTGCAGCGTTGAGCAATGTTCCCAATCACAAACATATCTGTTGATTTCTTGAATGCAATGGCCAATAAGAGGTGAAGTTAAAAAAAATAATAATAATCTGGAGTTTGAGCCGTGAGTGTATTCTAAGTTATGTACGCTTGCAAATACTCTCATTGCAGCAGTTATATAAATAAGAGATTTACTGTGCAGTCAGCTTCATTGATTACTTTGTGAGATTGTGAGATTAGTGAGAGCTTTTAAGTGATTATAAAGGGAGCGTTTATTGCAAGCTTTCTGCCATGCCAAATTCAGCATACAGTATGCTTGCTTTTCTGCTAAAATTAGGAGTAGTTTGTGAATGTAGATCAACAAATAATTTTTAGTAACAATATCTGGAGCATTTATGCTTTCCTGTAGCTCAGTGGTTAGAGCATGGCACTAGCAATGCCAAGGTCGTGGGTTCGATCCCAGGGATTGCACATACTCAGATACAAAATGTATAGTATAACGCAATGTAAGTCGCTTTGGATAAAAGCGTCTGCCAAAATGCATAAATGTAAATGTAAATATGTAAATCGTGCAGAGACGCACAACTTGAAATTATGTCAAGGAAATCTATTTAAATGTGTTTTTCTAATACATCTGCTTAGCCTTATTGTAGAGTTGGTTCACCCTTCATCTATTTGTTTAATACTGATGGGGCACTAATCAGATCTGAGGGTGCAGTGTCCCCTTTTGCCACTGGGCATGGTACTGTACCTAGTGTGCACTGAGAAATGTTTGACACTATTGCTTGAGCTGCAGGTACACACAACAATATTTGTAAAAAAAAAAATAATGCAACATTCACTCTTCCTCCTACACTAGGGGTGTCAAACTTGGTTGAGGGCAGGATGGGAAAAAATGTAACCATGTGTGGGCCGATTTTTTTTTTTTTTTTTTTTTTTTAAATGTAGTAAGCTGACAGTTACATTAATATTAACCATACAAACTACACATTAATTTGCAAGAAAAAAACACTACTCTTTGAAAACAGCATTTGATTTTACTGCGAAAAGACTTTTAAAATAATGTAGTAACACTTTACAATAAGGTTTATTAGTTAACATGAACTAATAATGAACTGCACTTACACAGCATTTATTAACCTTTGTTATTGTTAATTTCAACATTTACTACATTATTAAAATCTTGTTAAGTTAATGCACTGTGAACTAACATGAACAAACAATGAACAACTCTATTTTCATTAACTAACATTAACGAAGATTAGTAAATACAGTAACAAATGTATTGTTCATAATTAGTTCATTTTAGTTAATATGTAAGATTGAAAATATCTAAAAGATATTTTAAAATGAACAAAGACATTTGCTTTACTGTTTCAACCCCCTCTCTCTTGCTGCAAGGGCCATTTGGAAGACACACGTGTTGATAGTGGTCCAGCCCTGTAGGCCAAGATGTGTGTACATCGGGGGTCTACAAATTGTCACACCTTTAGTACAATGGGGGAAGTTTTAATCTCCTGATTGGTCAGTTTGAATGTCTCATATTTGGGTTTCAGTCACATGGTCAAGGAAGGGATAAAAGACGACTGTAACTGTTGCTCTGTCTCTTCTTTGATTCTTGGCTTATCTTGGGCATTCTCTCTCTCTCTCTCTCTCTCTCTTTCACTCTCTCAGGTAACTTTTTTCATACATGCTGTGTACGATTAACGGTATATGGTTTTATCATCTCATACATCTATTTTGTAATTATTTTAAGTGTAACCATAATCAGATATTGTCATTAAACCCTTTCTATTACAAATGATGTGCTAACTAGTTTTGATTTGGTATTAACATTAATGTGCTCCCTATTGTAATATAATATCGTCACACTATAGCAACGCTCTCCCACATATTCTGCTATTATAACTGCGCTTATTTCCGTCGTTGGTATAAGTTGCAGTGGGTGGTAATAGACAAGAAATGTACAGTTTTCTACCATCTTGCTGATAACGTTTCTTTAGTCGTTCGGCAACCTTACAGCCTGAACCCCTGTAGGAGTTCCACCCTTACAAATATATTAACTAATGTTTAACTAATGAACCTTATTGTAAACCGTTACCGTTTGATTTAATGTTTTTATTAGTGATGCACTGATTTTGATTTTTTTTTATGGCCAATTCCATTTTTTTTTTTTGATACTGGTTGCCTGTTTTTTTTTTCTTTAAGCAAATTCATTTGTTTTATTTATTTGTTCTATACCAGGCCAAACTAGCTTTAAACAAAAAAATATGTGTAGCCATTTGGTATACAGGCACCACTGCATTTTGAGTATGAGCAGTTGTTTTTGATCTATATTAGATTGTATAATTTCAAGATTTACAGAAAAAAAAACAGCATGGTCTGACTTTACAGCTTTGTGAAATTATGCTACATAAGACACCTGCACAAAACATAGCAGACGGACTGAACGAAAATGCTAATTCACTCTCTCACAGTAGGTGGCGCTTGTGGAACAGCAGCGATATAGCGTTTCCTTGGTTAGGCCCCGTGTCCCTGTTTTTTCCAGCTGCTAGCGTACTTTTCCAATTGTTTTCAATGGAAGCGCCACGTTTTTTTAAACGCCAGGCGCGTAACGAGGCGCTGAGCGTCTTTTTCACGTTCAAGCGCTGAGAGCTCAGCGTTTTTTACCGGTCACCTCGAGTTGAAGAATGTTCAACTTTGAGTAAAACGCTGTGCTCGTCACTGTCACTTTTTATTCATCCATCCAATCATAGTGGATAAGGGGTGGGACAAATACAACACCGACCAACTGTCACAACATTCTTGATGTACAATGACATCAACAAGCAGAGAACGAAACAAAATGGATGAGAAATTAATATTGTTGGTCTCCGAACATACATAGTAAGTATTCTACATTGTGTCAACATTTTAAGTCTGAAACAAATTACCTGCAAAATCAGTTATAAGTAACAGTGCCACGGATATATCGTATTATAGCAACAAAGCGTCTCAACTGAAAAAAACGTTGCGCTGCTGAAGCGCTCTCAAGCGCTCGCAGATAGGCGTTTTAAGCAGAGCGTCTAGCGTTTTCAGCTGGCTAAATACGCTTTGGTGGACACAGGGCCTTACCGCTGTACACAAAACAGCACTGTGCTTTTAAAATAGGCTACTTATACGGAAATCGAACAGTTCCCTTCTAAATTACATTCATACAAAACCCAATTCAGTATTTATATTTTTCTTTCTATATTTCACAAACCATGAGCTTGGCCTGGTACAGTATTTGCTCTGCTGGCACGTCTGTGTTCTTCTCTTTGTATCCGTATTCACCATGTGGTCGTGTTAACACCATGTTTACAGACTTCGTAATATTTTCAAATGACAGTTTGGGAAATGATTGCAAAGCAGTTTGTATAACTGTTTTTTTTATTATTGTTCAAATCATCCCCCGGGCCGGATTGGACACCTTTGTTTGACACCCCTGTCCTACATTAAATAGGAAATCGCAGACCCTAATTTAAATGTACTATGATTTAAATTAATCATTTGATACATTGTACTATTGCATCTGGATGTAGATATTAACTGTAATTAATTTCTGTAATTATGTCAACAATTACACTGTTGACCTTCCCTTCCCCCACACACTATGAAACCTGTTCATAAATTGTTTTTTAATACAAATACAAAATAAGTACATTCTACCTAACAATCTTTCCCCCTTAATACATAGTAGTAATGGGAATTTTGGTCGCACTTTATATTTGGTGTCCATGTCTAGATGTTGCACATTCAGCTGTGGTCAAACGTGTTAGAGTGACATGATAAAGATAAGAGGAAGTGTGCTGAAGAAATGTCAAGACAGACAATTGCTTCATAAACAACAAAATTCCCAGTGTAAAATGATTATGTGATTGCACATTAGAGATGAACACCTGCTGTTAACAAGCAGAATCAATGAAGATAAGAGAAACAACAAGAAAAAAAGACAGAAGACGCGTAGAAGCACAACTACAACTGTTGCTGTTTTTTAACTCACGACTGTTTTCTGAAACTGTATTGTTGCAAATTTGTTGTTCAACCACGTTGGTTAATGATGTCACGCAGGTGGTGGAGTAATAAGTTCTTTTAATAAAGCCTTATCTCATTGGAGGCAGCCTAAACAAGAGTTCTGGGATCACAAAGGGCAAATTCGAAACGGAAGGGAACCTCCCTGTGCCCTACTCCCTTCGAAGGGCAGAGCCCTCCTTGGAGGGAGCAGGGCACTTGCGTGCCATTATGTAGCCGATTGGAATGCACTTGGAGAAGGGAGCAACGTAATTTCTTCATTATCTTCACCTGGGATGTTCCCATGACAACTCAGCACGGTGTCCATCAGCTGATTAGCTGTTCTTACGATAGAAATTTCTTATTATTGCTGTTAACATAACTGTTTTGGACAAAAAGTCACTTGCGACAAGCCTCGAATTCAGCCACCGGAGGCTCCTTGAGGGCACATAGACTCAAGAGAGAGTGGAGGTAGAAGGGTGCAGAGCCTGTGGCCATGTAGGCAGCACCAATGTCTTGAACTTGATGCAAGCCGCAACCGGAAGCTCTTGGGTTCATTGAAGACCACTCAAACTGCTTCTGGATCATTTGTATAGGGTTTGATTGCACATTGGAAGTCCAGTCAGAAGAGCATTGCAGTAGTCCAACCTAGAAATGACAAGGGCCTGGATGAGAAGTTGTGTTGAGTTGTGATCATCATTGAGATCTTCCTGATGTTGTACGGAACAAACCTGCTTCAAAACCTGCATACTCAAAGATTCCTGGACAGACTTGATGGGATTATTGTTTATGGAACTAGCTGGATGGTAAACTTGTTCTGTACTGACAGGGTGGATGGGAAGACGAGAAGCCCTGTCTTTGCTAGGTTGAGTTGTAGTTGATGTTCTTTCACCCACCAGGCAGTCTGAGATCTGTGCTGCTACCGTTGGATCATCGGGTTAAAATGAAAAGTACAGCAATGATAGGAAAAACCATGTGCCTGTATAATAGGTCCCAGCCATATATGTTGTGTATATTGAAAAGAGACTAGGTTCAAGAACTGATCCCTGTGGTACCTCTGTGACCAGGTGATGTGTTTTGGATACCTCCCCAGATATCCTTGAATGATCTACCTGTGAGGTAAGGTTCATCCAGCAAAGTTCCAGTGATGCCCATTGATGAGAGGGTGGACAGAAGGATCTATGGATTAACAATGTTGAAAGCTGCAGATAACCTTATTGGTTATCATCCAGCTGGTTGTTCTGTGAAAGGAAAGACGATACCTGATTGAAAACAACCAGTTCAAGTGTTTCACTATGAATGGGAGGCACTACACGAAAAGGCACGTTTCCAGAATCTAAATGTCCGTGCCCAAACCCATAAACGGCAAGATTTTGGCAGTTTCCGTACATGTGCTCTGGCGTGCCTGGTTTCTTGACACAGCCAGAAATGGTAAATACGAGGTGGCGTGAACGCAGCATATTGTCTCATTCACGTCACGCCATATTTACCGGTATCTTGAGATGACAAAACGTGACGTTGTATTTGGAGCTGTTCATGTCCTTGGACTGGGAATTATGCGTTTCTATGGCACCACTATCAACGCCTAAATGAATCTACAGCGGTCAGGTGGTACAGCGGCCAAGTGGTACATGTGGGAGCTCTCAGAAAACTCCCAGCTTACAAGCTGTAATTATGAGCTCTACGAGGACGTGAACGCTTTTTACGAGCTAGAATCTCACAGTTACAGTAATTACGATACAGCGTGAACGCACCTATAGGGTACTCATTCTGGCGGCACCTCTCTTCCTTAAGTGCTGTATTTGAAGCCTCTGAGAACAGTTGAGAAGGTGTCTGCTGATTACATTAACTCAAGCACACTATCTTAGGCTAACATTAATTAATAAATGTGAATATTTTACTAATAGCTAACTTCTTAGAAATTTATGTAGCAGTTGCTAAGTACCAGTTTTACCAAGCTAGCTAATTTTAGCTAGACTAATTTTACAACATACACTCGCTCAATTAAAATCTACAACACTTAATCTCATGTTTTGGTAAATACTTTGTAAGCTTTTGATGTTGTGTTATGCGAACATGTTATTTACAATGATTTTATGAATTCACACTCACAAATACCTTAGTATGATGTAAATCTCTCAGAAAATACCGGATGCTGTCAGCGTGCGCAAGATTTGAATGCACGAATGAATTCTCCCACGATTAAACAAAATAACATGTAATTATTTACTGGAGGATAAATATTAATTCAGTCAGGACCACTTTGTCAAGTATATAATTTATTACATTATAGCATACAGTTAGCGTTGGCAGTATGGTTCTGTTCTGGGCAAAACTCCCCACACCTGTCCATGCAGCAATGCCTGGACAGAGCGGTGAGAGCAGCAAGTAAAAACCCCCAAAACAACCATATGCCGATAACCCCCAACACAACTGATGCAAAATGACAAAAAAAACAAAAACAAAAAAAAAAACAAATGCTTAGCAATGTGATCATAAAAGGGGGAAGCATACACCCCTAGCAGCCGCAAATCTAATACAACAGCATGTTGTATGTATCCGAATTAAGTGTCTAACGTGCTATAATTGCAATAAGGGGGAAGCATCACCCCGAGGATATGCAACAAGCATGTTGCTTAAGCTGCTTTAAGAAAATAGTGATTGGACAGGGGGAAGCATATACCCCAAGCAGCAGATTTAAAAAAAAAAAAAAAAAATTTTATGCAATATAAATATACCACGAGTATAACAATTAGGTATATATGTATAATAACCATAAAACGGGAGCGTTACACCATGCTGAGCAACGAGGATGAGCTGCTTAAGGCAAATTAACTTAAAGGGGGAGGCATACACCCCTAGCAGCAGAAAATTAAATACAACAAGCATGTTGTATATTGTTTAATTAGAATATGAGAGACAACCAGCAGGGGAAGCATACACCCTGCGGAAAACTCGAATGCTGTTTGCAATAGCATTTAGTGAATATACCGATGCAATAACGATAATACAACAACACTGAAAAGAAAGAGAGAGAGAAAAAAAAATCATAGTGGGGAGAAGCCTTTAACTAGATTAAACAGTGCAATGACGTTGCTGCATATGTGTGGTTCAGAAACCCTCAGATTTCATCAAAAATATCTTAATTTGTGTTCCAAAGATGAACTAAGGTCTTACGGGTTTGGGACGACATGAGGGTGAGTAATTAATGACAGAATTTTCATTTTTGGGTGAAATAATCCTTTAGGAGTTCCTACTTACGGTGTGAATGCAACCAGGAAAATAGCCCGGGGGGAAATTACCCATACGGAAATGTAATATATGACATATATGTTTAAGTGACACTGTCATATATGCAAAATATATGACAATATATTGCTATCACAGACATACATATCTCTAGATATATGTTGATATATGTTTATAACAAATATAAAATGCCCATATTAAATAAATATTGACATATATTAATACTATGTGTATGATTTTTGTTTATATAATATTATATGTTATGTCCATATATGTCACAGATATGTTTAATTTATTTATGCCAATTTATTTAAACAACATATATACAAACATTTTACATGCTTGTTTTCCTTATTAATTCCTTACGTTTTCATTATTTGAACAGACTGAACTTTTAACAAGTCTACACAATCCACATTTCATTTCAATTTCTATCCCATTTTAGAATTAGCACAATTTTTAAAAAACTTGATTTATTTTACATCATTTATTTTAACTTAAATAGCTAATAAAAACAGTTGCAAAAAAAACAAATGCAATGAAAATAAAGATCTAACCCAACTTCAAATAATTTTAATTAAATTACTTATTTAATTTTGTATGTTTTAAATTAATTTTGTTGTTGTTGTTGTTGTTTGACATTGCTGTGACCTAAACCAAGAGTTACATAATGGAAATAGTATGCTTAATGCTTACTGATTATTGAATAAAGCATTTAGATTTAGATTTAGACCCAAAAAAGAAACAAACAAACAAAAAATAATAGAAACACTTTCAGTCTGCATTTCAGGCCTTGCATTTAGGATGCTACACCCCAGTGTTACGTCATTGCGCGCGCCCAAATTCAAACGTAATCAAAAGACCGCCAAATTACGCGCATTCAGGATAGAGACCAACTTATGAACATGTTCGTCCTTGTCGAGTGGAAACAAGAAATGGAATGAAAGTTGGAGCATTGTTCCAACATCACACATAAGAAACTTAGATAATGATGATTTCTTGGACTGGATGACAGATCTGTATTTATCTGAGTGGAGAGGTGGACTGAAGAAAAAACCTAAAGGCGGATGGCATTTGTACGAGGCAACGGTGCATAAAGTTGCAGGTAATTTCTGATTTTTTTTATTATAATTCACGCATTGATATTGCACGGAGAATACATTTTAAATGATCGCTAAACTGCATGAGCCATTGATATAGCAAGCTATGGTCAGGGTAGCGCAGCTAGTAGGCTACAGATTGGTTAATTAAGTAGAAATTAACCGTGTTTAACTATTACGTTTTTTTTTTTAATTGCTCTATTACTGCATAATTGTGTGCGTTGTATGTTCATATTTAACAGCTAACGTTAACTACGAGTAGATTATTACACTGAAGTGCATAATTCTATGATCTTTAAATGTTTATGTGAGAATAATATCTTTAAAAAGTAATGTTTTAGCTGTCAGACACATGTAGTGGAGAAAAAACGTGCATGACTGTTAACTACACTATGGCCCGGTTTCACAGACAGGCCTAAACCAGGATTAGGCCTTAGTTCAATTAAAATATTTAAGTAGCTTTTTTTAAACGTACTCTAGAAAAACATTACTTGTGTGCATCTTGAGACAGAACAATGGCTTAGACATATTTTAAGATATGTCAGTACAAGTTTCTTTCAGTTAAAACGGCTCAAACATGCATTTTAGTCTAGGGCTAGCTTAAGCCTTGTCTGTGAAACCAGGGGCGTTTAAAAAATATCATAGCCCTAATTGTAACTTTTGCTTTAGATTCTACAATTTGTATTCCCCTTTTTTCCCCACAGAGACAGTCCACCCTAGAAAAACCAACGAGGACACAACATCAGTCCAGTCCAAAACTTCTAAGCAAAAGAAAATGCAGGCCAAACCCTAAGTTTGTTGAAGAGGAGACCAGTAATGATGGACCATCTAACTAGCCCCAAAAAGTTTACAAGGTTTTTTTTGTTTGTTTGTTTGTTTTTTAAATGAGAACTAAAACTAGCATCTGCATTGCAAATGTTAAAAAAATAGCTGCCCACTATAGTTGTTGCTTAAAGATAAAATAAAACAAAATCATTATTACTTATAACTTTGTAAATTAATTGCTACATTTTGAAATTAAATACTTAAAATGAATCATCAAAAGTTATGAGTAACTAATAGAGTTTTCCCTAGATCTTGACGGGATAAGGTCATTTTTCACAGCCCAGTACAAGCAGTCTGTCAGTTGTTTATGTTGCTCTATTTGGCAGTAAGCGTTACCAAATGAGTATGAGTTGAACAAAGGAAGTTGTTCTGGCGGAAGCGGGATATTTAACTTCATATCTTGTTAAGTATAATTATTATTTATTAATAATAGTAGTAATAGTATAGAAAATATGTGATGCAAAGCAAAATTGTATCAGGCCCCTAAACACTTTTTCTTAAAGCAATGTTCTATTTATTAATATAATTTTAATGCATGTTTGCCTTTCCTCACAGCTTGAAATTCACCCGGCTCAGGAGTTTATGTGTTGTGGTCATGCAAACAGCCCCACTGGATGCTTCTTCTTGGAGTATTTGAAATTGACACTTTTGCTAAAGAGCAATCTCAGAGGTATGTAATTGGTCATAGTGTGTGCATGTGTCTGTATAATTATTATTATTTTTTGGTAATTATGTAGATTGAGCTTAATATCTGAAGTCTTTGGGTAAGGGGTCAAAATCAAAAAACTGTCCTATTATAGTAATTCTGGCATATTTACAGATATACCTACACACATTTACATTAAAATATGATGATTTATAAATAATTTGAGTTGTACTATTTACATTATCACCATTTTACTGAAGCAGGCAACAAAAATTGATGCAATAATGAGTATATATATGCCTTTTTTTTATTGGGCTCATTTTTTAAAACTGTTGAACCAAATGTGACAGTAAAACCACGAGAATTTATCAGTGTCATCTTGGTTTATCAGTGTGATGACACTTGGGCGTGTCTCGATTCTCTTTTGGCTGGAGTGGTAGGGGTAAGGGAAAGGGCCAGATAGCCCTTCAAATGAAGATTTTTTCGGGACCACACTTCGAACGAAGGGGTATAAGAAATTTCCCCTGCATACACGACTACCGTGCTGCTAGAATGCGTGTAGTGATCATGGTAGTGATATTTCCACTTAGGATCGATCATTTGTGTTACCTGGCTGCCAGTTTCTCCGTAGCTTGCTAAACGCGCTACTTGAATGATGTGAACACAAATGAGTGATACAGTTAAAAGAAATATCTGGTCATGCTTCATAGCGCAGTCGCTATTTGCATCTTGTATCATCTGTAAACTTTTGCGTTACCAAGGCAACAACTAACTTGTTTGTATTACTTTGCAAAGAGGTCCGTTATCGCAGTGCCACAGTAGAAAACGAAACCATATCCGTACCGGCCGACTTGGCACGAAATGCAACCGTTAAACAAACAGCTTGGCCCGATGGAAAAGCGGCTTCACCAGTCTTGGGAAACTCGAAGGCTCATACGTTTTTCGAACTGAAACCGAGCGCCGTCCAAAATACAGCGCAAAACAACGTTGGGAGTGAGTAATCTGTTAAACGTGCTCGTGCCTGATTTCTGTTGATATGTGCACTTCATTGCTGTTCATACTGGTTAAATGTTACAGGACACTTTATTGCGTTGGATGTGTCAGTGTCAGTTTGCTCACATCTGATTGGCCCAATTTCGGTTTGAGATCTCTGAACCAGAACATAACCTGCCCTGGAGCAGGTTAGCCGTGGAGCGCAAGTTACTATGGTGATGAACACCGCTAAAAGCCAAGTCACTTTCATGGGGCAAACTAATCTGAAACTTACCTGGCTAGATTCATGGTACAGGCCCCTGTTGGTGGATTTTCCTGTTCTGGGCTTGTTTTGTTGTGTGTTCATTAGTTTTCTAATTTTGCACAACTTAAAAATTTTTCTCTTTAAATTAAAACTGTTTTAATAAAGATTTAATGTTTTAACTGTTTTACTGTATTCTTTTTTTGCTAACTGCACCATTTAACATTTAAGGCCATGTGCATTGCATTGCAAGTGTGTAAGTACACATTCATGACCTATGTTTAAAAAATGTTTAAGAAATTAATGAAAGCATGTTTATTACATTTGTTTATTTTACATTAATGCAAAATATTCATATACCTACTATAAGAACATAACATTTATTTAAAATATATATGCACACAATGTTTTTTATATATGCCATTTATATATTCAATATACATTTATTAAAAATTCAATTGTGTATATACATTTCATTTTAAATTTAAAACATATACTAAGACTATATAAAACATGTTAGGGACATATATATGTGTACACATACGTATATGTGTAATTTGTATATTGAACATTTATACAAAAAAATATGTCATGTATATTGATATTTATATATGTGACATATGTATATAAGACTGTTTTATACATACATAAACATATAAATTTATATGGGCTAGTTTTATATGTCAATATATGAAATTGTTCCATTTTCGAATAGGTTTCATATATGGGGAGATATATGTCACTTTATATGTGGATGTATTTTATATACGTAAATTTCATATATGTACATATATTACATTTCCGTATGGGTAGTTCTTTGGGAAACGCCTTTGTGGCTAGTTCCTATAACTGTGTTCCTAGAACTGCGCTTTATTTAAGAGAATCCTTTCTCAGAACAACCTGTGACCAGAGGGAGTGAGCTGAGAAACCACTGATCTGAGGGTGGATGTGTTTGTGTATTTCCTGTCCTCTTAGTCTGCCAAAGAACGTGGTGTCAGTGGTTCATTTGAGATCTACATGTTCATGTAAGAAAAACTATGTGACTTTCAACTTAAACATAAACAAAAGACTTAAGTTGTGCCTTATAAAACACATCTTTTTCTTTTATTGGAACAAAGTCATCTTAAGTCTATTTCCATCTGAACTGCTCTGGTGATGAAGGAGATGTTACCAATAATTCAGTGGATTCAGTAATTCATCTGGATAAAACATATCAAATAAATGCAAAAATGCAATGTAATAATGGTAAAGTAATAATCAAAATACTTAACACTATTTAGGATGGATAGAATGCACATTTGAATGCAGGCTTGTTCTCCCTCACTGCAAAAAAAAAAAAAATATTATATATCAATGTGCATACTATTCATCCTAAATAGTAAGATTAGTAATCCAGTCTTTATTTTTTAGCATGATAGTTTTTTTTTTTGTTGTTTTTTTTTTTCTCCACACATCTGTTAGTGTTCTTGTTTAAATAATTTCAAGGATATGAAGTCAGTATGTCCAGAGTCAAGTTTGTAACTTGCTTACAAACTTAACTAATTAAAAGGGGAAAAGTCTGTCCATCTTCATTTCTGAAAGCATGTAACATTACAGACCCCAGCTCAGTCACTTTTAAATTCCAATAATTACATTACCTGCAGTTCAGTAAGAAGTTACTTACCAGTTAACTGTTTAGGAAACATTGGGACATGCCATTATGTAATAATACGATATGATTTTGATTAAAAATAAGCTACTTTGAGTGGTAAACATTTGAATAAATAGTGCCAAAGACTTTATATAGTCTTAAAGGGACTTTGATAGTGTTCAAGCCATTGAACAAACGTTTCTCTACACTGGAACTCTACACTGCGTTTGAAACGCATATGGGGAACGTCATCACGTGAACCGGTGTCTGAAAGCAATATCAAATCTCACCAATCCTATTGGCCAGTGACAGCCTATGACGTCATCATAGACGCGACCCGGAAGTATAAAAGGAGCGCCTAGAGAAGTCAGTATCTTTTCGTCTTCAGGGACTGTTTTTGTCTGATTGCGATTCTTCGAATCTGGTAAGAATATTACTATGTCTAACAAATGTTTTAGGAAGTGTGTGGATCCGTGTCCCAGGTTTTTGACACCTGATGACACACACAATCTATGCGTTTTCTATCTGGGAGAAGAGCATGCACGGACAGTGCAGACTGTGAGCGTCTGCCTATTAGGACGCTCCGTTCTCGTTTGGCCCTCTTCTCGAGGGAAGAGCGGCCGGCATCTGTGCCCGGTGGTTCTGGTCCCACCTGTGCTGAGGCGGAGCGGCGACTGAAATCATGGGGCTCACAGATGGAGCTTGTTGAGGAGTTAGAGAGAGGTGTAAATCTCTCGCAAACCCCAGCAGCTGATGAGGGTGAGCTGCTGAATGATGATGATGTTCTTTCTTTGACATCATCTGATCCAGCAGCGAGTGCTGGCTGGCTTTAAGCCCAAGAGAGCAGGAGATGGCTGTTGAAGAGGAAGAAGGCAAGCCTTTTGAAACTTCAAAGCCTCCCTGCCCCACGTATGCGGAGCTGCTCGAGGTTATGGAGCGCGTTCTGGCAGGCTGCAGCTGCCATGAGAGTGCGTTAAGAAAGGGACTGTACGCGGACGACTCGACGTACAATTCCTTTCTGACCATAATCTGCCAGCCCCCGTGAGCCTTCAATTCCTTCCTGATGTCGATGCCCCCTATTGAGGAGATGTTTGCTAACTATCTCGTCACAGGGCAGGCACAGACATTAAAAGCTCCGGTCCTGCCTTCGAAGCTTCTTAAGATTACATCTCGCTTGAATGGCAGGGCATACGCGGCAGCGGGTCAGACTGGTGCTGCCTTATACACGATGGCAGTGTTACAGGCTTACCAGGCTGATCTGCTGAAGGATCTGGATCAACGGCAGCATTTAAAACCTGCATACCGCTCAGATCTGATTCTGGGTCCAGACAGACAGGAGGTCCTGGCCTATCCCGATCCGAGGAAGTCCAGTATCGCCTCTCAGGCACCTCCTCCTCCTAGAAGTAGGTTCCAGAGAAGGTGGGACTCTAGGAAGAAGAAAGATTTGAGGGAGGTAATCAATTACAGACGCCAGCAGCATCAGTGATTGATTTCCTCTCCATGAGGGTAGTTACATCTACCCTCTCCTTTCTTCTTCCACCTCCTGAGTAATGATATTTTACAAAGGCGCTTCTTACAATCAGACCAAGGGCTGGGCCCATGATAAAAATTTTCTGTTGGCTCGCCTTTTGGCTTGATAGTGAAGGGGCTCTTTCAGGCTTGAAAGAACCATAGATTCCATCCTTCTATGAAGGTACAGGGAGTAAGCTTTGTCTATATTTATATATTTAAATATATTGACCTTAGTTTTCTTGTGTAGTTTTTTTCCTGGGTGTGTAAAAATGAAATAAAAGGGGAAAATTAGGGCCCTGAAGTTCCCATTAGGTTGGTTATCTTTGTGTTGGCTTATGGCCACCTTTACAACCACCATATGGTAGAGTAGCTATTCTCCTCTGGTCATAGCTAGAGTTTGTATTAGAGATTGGCACTTTTTACTTCAGATAGATCTATGTTAAGCGTCGGCCTTCGGGGCCGCCTGACATTGTTTGGCTTGGGTTGAGCATTGCTCCTCTGAGCTCTTGTTTTATAGAGTTTATTTCAGAGTTGCCTCCTTTCTATTGAGAGTTTTAGAGGCTGAGTTTAAGCCCCAGGCAGATCTAAGCTTATGTGTGGCCCTATAGACCCACAGCTATAGCTGGCCTAGGCTAGAACTAGGGGTTTAGGTGATATACTGAAGCATTTCACCCTTTTATTACTACCCCTGTCAGGAGAGTGTAGTTTTTCCTAGTTCTGGCCTCATCAGAGTTGTCAGGCCAGGCCAAGGCCTTTGGTGTAGGTGCAAGACAGATAGCAGCTAAGGTAGCAGACTATTGCTATGTCTCCCTGGTGCCGTTGTCTCAGGTGGTAGGCCCCTTATCACTATGTGAATAAGAAAATGCTAGTGTTGCTGTGGCCCCACTTTTCTAGAGCTTTTCATTCTATACTTTGTTTAGTCTTTTCCCCTGAACCCCTTGAATTAAGATTCAAGCTTGAGTGAAACAGTGTTAGCTTTATTTAGCTCCTGTTCCCTAGGGTTCAGTACAGATGTCTAATCTGTCTTTGGTGAAAAGCGCCCACCCTTGGAATTCAATTTCAGGGTAGTATGAATGAAAAGTGAAGCATTCCCCTGTGTCTCAGGGCTGTTAATGCTCTAGTTCTATTTTGCCCTACACAATGTGAGCCCAATAACTCTATTGCTGCCTCAGGTTAGCACCGGTTTTCTGTAGTAGTAGTAGGCTTTGTTCTGGCCTCCTTCAGAGCATGGTGACTAAGTTTGTACTCCCCTTGCTAATAAGGGTAAAAAGTGTTTTTTACTGAGTATATGGCCTGTTGGAATGCATAGCTCAGGTTGAGTTTGTTTAGTGAACCTTACTATTCAGTTTGGTTCTTATGTAGCTCCCTTTAGAGTTTGAACACTGCCACAAGATGTTGATTGTGTTGTTTGGAGTAGAAGGCTTTGTTTTGAGCCTCCTTCAGAGCACAATAGCTTGCTGTATCACAAGTTTTGTTGGTCGATGTTTAGCCAGAGTTTTGCTCACTTAGAACTAGCACTGCCACAGGTTTATGCCCGTGTTTATTTGAAGTAGTAGGCCGGTTCTGGCCTCCTTCAGAGCATGGCAGCATATATTCTTTGTACTCCCCTTACTGTAAGGGTAAAAATTGTTTTTACTGAGTACATTGCCTGTTGGAATGTGTAGATTTTAGCTCAGGTTGAGTTAAGCTAGGTAACCTCACTTGATAGTTTGGTTCTCAGATTAGACTCCCTTAGAGCTTAGACACTGCCACTAGCTGACGCCATGTGTCTTTCAGGAGTCGCAGGCCCCGTTTGGGCCTCCTTCAAGAACATGATGGCGTAAGTTTGTACTCCTCTTGCTTAAAGAGCATAAAGTGTTTTTACTGAGTACACTGCTTGTCCGAATGTGTTGAGGTAGACTGTTATGTGGGCGCTGTACAGTCTTATCTGCTAGTTTAACTCTGTTCAAAATTTTTATTGAGTGTAAGGTAAAAAAGAAGAAAAAACAATTGAAACAACTGACATAATAAAGACATTCCACATTTTTAAACGTTTACAACAAGGAAAACAACACAAGGGAAAAAAGAAAAGAAAAGGAAAAAAAAAAAAAACCCGGGGAGGAGGAATGGCAGTGACAAAGAAATTCAGTCAACAGGTAAAATTTGAAGAGAGTGAAAATGTTATAAAAGGTTGCCATTTATCATGAAAGGACCCATAACGGGGATATCGAGAGCATTTGCAGTATTAGGGCAGACATCAACCTTGGTTCTAAATATTTTGGACATAGTCTCAAAATAGTTGTTCCAATAATTAAAAAGCTTTGGACAGAAAAAAAACATACGACTCAGATTTACAGGGTGACATGTGACATCTATCACAACTGTCATCAACATTAGAGTAAACTGCAGAAAGCCGAGCTTTGGAGTAATGAACCCTATGTAATATTTTAAACTGTATGAGAGCAAGTCGAGCACATATTGAACTTGTGTAAATTCCGTTAAGAGCACATGTCCACCAATCGTCTGCAAACTCTTCACCTAATTCATGTTCCCAGGCACTTTTAGCTTTTATAATGGTACAGTCCTCTAAATCTATAAGCTAACAATAAATCCTGGAAATAAGTGACTTTTGAAAAGAATTAATAACAAGAAAGTCTTCCCATCAGTTTCAATCTGAACGAGTTCCCATGTTTGTGGGATCTTGCTTTATCAGCAAGTGAGCTGCTTTAGGTGTGTGGCCTTCACAGGCTGCCCTTTAAGCTATTCCCCCACATCTGGGTGTCTTTAAGCAGATTAAGCATGTAGTTTCAAATTTTTGGCCTTTTGCAGGGAACCATGGTTACATACGTAATCTGAGACGTTATCTTTCGAAAGGGAACACTACACTGCGTTGAAACGCATATGGGGAACGATATACCCACGCCGCCATGAATGCCACCAGGGAGGCCGACCTGATCTAAAAACAACCTAGTCTTGGCCAACTAGGTTGTCTCAACCTGTGGCAGTGCTAGTTCAATGTAATTATTGGAATTTAATTTTTGGCCTTTTGCAGGGAACCATGGTTACATACGTAATCTGGGACGTTACACCTAATTGGAATTTAAAAGTGACTGAGCTGGGGTCTGTAATGTTACATGCTTTCAGAAATGAAGATGGACAGACTTTTCCCCTTTTAATTAGTTAAGTTTGTAAGCAAGTTACAAACTTGACTCTGGACATACTGACTTCATATCCTTGAAATTATTTAAACAAGAACACTAACAGATGTGTGGAGAAAAAAAAAAACAACAAAAAAAAAAACTATCATGCTAAAAAATAAAGACTGGATTACTAATCTTACTATTTAGGATGAATAGTATGCACATTGATATATAATATTTTTTTTTTTTTTTGCAGTGAGGGAGAACAAGCCTGCAAAAGAAAAGAAAGAGAAAAAGAAAAGATGTGTTTTATAAGGCACAACTTAAGTCTTTTGTTTATGTTTAAGTTGAAAGTCACATAGTTTTTCTTACATGAACATGTAGATCTCAAATGAACCACTGACACCACGTTCTTTGGCAGACTAAGAGGACAGGAAATACACAAACACATCCACCCTCAGATCAGTGGTTTCTCAGCTCACTCCCTCTGGTCACAGGTTGTTCTGAGAAAGGATTCTCTTAAATAAAGCGCAGTTCTAGGAACACAGTTATAGGAACTAGCCACAAAGGCGTTTCCCAAAGAACTACCCATACGGAAATGTAATATATGTACATATATGAAATTTACGTATATAAAATACATCCACATATAAAGTGACATATATCTCCCCATATATGAAACCTATTCGAAAATGGAACAATTTCATATATTGACATATAAAACTAGCCCATATAAATTTATATGTTTATGTATGTATAAAACAGTCTTATATACATATGTCACATATATAAATATCAATATACATGACATATTTTTTTGTATAAATGTTCAATATACAAATTACACATATACGTATGTGTACACATATATATATAGCATATTGCTTACATACATGTGACACATATATATGTCCCTAACATGTTTTATATAGTCTTAGTATATGTTTTAAATTTAAAATGAAATGTATATACACAATTGAATTTTTAATAAATGTATATTGAATATATAAATGGCATATATAAAAAACATTGTGTGCATATATATTTTGAATAAATGTTATGTTTTTATAGTAAGGTATATGAATATTTTGCATTAAAGTAAAATAAACAAATGTAATAAACATGCTTTCATTAATTTCTTAAATTTTTTTAAACATAGGTCATGAATGTGTACTTACACCCTTGCAATGCAATGCACATGGCCTTAAATGTTAAACGGTGCAGTTAGCAAAAAAAGAATACAGTAAAACAGTTAAAACATTAAATCTTTATTAAAACAGTTTTAATTTAAAGAGAAAAATTTTTAAGTTGTGCAAAATTAGAAAACTAATGAACACACAACAAAACAAGCCCAGAACAGGAAAATCCACCAACAGGGGCCTGTACCATGAATCTAGCCAGGTAAGTTTCAGATTAGTTTGCCCCATGAAAGTGACTTGGCTTTTAGCGGTGTTCATCACCATAGTAACTTGCGCTCCACGGCTAACCTGCTCCAGGGCAGGTTATGTTCTGGTTCAGAGATCTCAAACCGAAATTGGGCCAATCAGATGTGAGCAAACTGACACTGACACATCCAACGCAATAAAGTGTCCTGTAACATTTAACCAGTATGAACAGCAATGAAGTGCACATATCAACAGAAATCAGGCACGAGCACGTTTAACAGATTACTCACTCCCAACGTTGTTTTGCGCTGTATTTTGACGGCGCCGGTTTCAGTTCGAAAACGTATGAGCCTTCGAAGTTTCCCAAGACTGGTGAAGCCGCTTTTCCATCGGGCCAAGCTGTTTGTTTAACGGTTGCATTTCGTGCCAAGTCGGCCGGTACGGATATGGTTTCGTTTTCTACTGTGGCACTGCGATAACGGACCTCTTTGCAAAGTAATACAAACAAGTTAGTTGTTGCCTTGGTAACGCAAAAGTTTACAGATGATACAAGATGCAAATAGCGACTGCGCTATGAAGCATGACCAGATATTTCTTTTAACTGTATCACTCATTTGTGTTCACATCATTCAAGTAGCGCGTTTAGCAAGCTACGGAGAAACTGGCAGCCAGGTAACACAAATGATCGATCCTAAGTGGAAATATCACTACCATGATCACTACACGCATTCTAGCAGCACGGTAGTCGTGTATGCAGGGGAAATTTCTTATACCCCTTCGTTCGAAGTGTGGTCCCGAAAAAATCTTCATTTGAAGGGCTATCTGGCCCTTTCCCTTACCCCTACCACTCCAGCCAAAAGAGAATCGAGACACGCCCAAGTGTCATCACACTGATAAACCAAGATGACACTGATAAATTCTCGTGGTTTTACTGTCACATTTGGTTCAACAGTTTTAAAAATGAGCCCAATAAAAAAGGCATATATATACTCATTATTGCATCAATTTTTGTTGCCTGCTTCAGTAAAATGGTGATAATGTAAATAGTACAACTCAAATTATTTATAAATCATCATATTTTAATGTAAATGTGTGTAGGTATATCTGTAAATATGCCAGAATTACTATAATAGGACAGTTTTTTGATTTTGACCCCTTACCCAAAGACTTCAGATATTAAGCTCAATCTACATAATTACCAAAAAATAATAATAATTATACAGACACATGCACACACTATGACCAATTACATACCTCTGAGATTGCTCTTTAGCAAAAGTGTCAATTTCAAATACTCCAAGAAGAAGCATCCAGTGGGGCTGTTTGCATGACCACAACACATAAACTCCTGAGCCCGGGTGAATTTCAAGCTGTGAGGAAAGGCAAACATGCATTAAAATTATATTAATAAATAGAACATTGCTTTAAGAAAAAGTGTTTAGGGGGCCTGATACAATTTTGCTTTGCATCACATATTTTCTATACTATTACTACTATTATTAATAAATAATAATTATACTTAACAAGATATGAAGTTAAATATCCCGCTTCCGCCAGAACAACTTCCTTTGTTCAACTCATACTCATTTGGTAACGCTTACTGCCAAATAGAGCAACATAAACAACTGACAGACTGCTTGTACTGGGCTGTGAAAAATGACCTTATCCCGTCAAGATCTAGGGAAAACTCTATTAGTTACTCATAACTTTTGATGATTCATTTTAAGTATTTAATTTCAAAATGTAGCAATTAATTTACAAAGTTATAAGTAATAATGATTTTGTTTTATTTTATCTTTAAGCAACAACTATAGTGGGCAGCTATTTTTTTAACATTTGCAATGCAGATGCTAGTTTTAGTTCTCATTTAAAAAACAAACAAACAAACAAAAAAAACCTTGTAAACTTTTTGGGGCTAGTTAGATGGTCCATCATTACTGGTCTCCTCTTCAACAAACTTAGGGTTTGGCCTGCATTTTCTTTTGCTTAGAAGTTTTGGACTGGACTGATGTTGTGTCCTCGTTGGTTTTTCTAGGGTGGACTGTCTCTGTGGGGAAAAAAGGGGAATACAAATTGTAGAATCTAAAGCAAAAGTTACAATTAGGGCTATGATATTTTTTAAACGCCCTGGTTTCACAGACAAGGCTTAAGCTAGCCCTAGACTAAAATGCATGTTTGAGCCGTTTTAACTGAAAGAAACTTGTACTGACATATCTTAAAATATGTCTAAGCCATTGTTCTGTCTCAAGATGCACACAAGTAATGTTTTTCTAGAGTACGTTTAAAAAAAGCTACTTAAATATTTTAATTGAACTAAGGCCTAATCCTGGTTTAGGCCTGTCTGTGAAACCGGGCCATAGTGTAGTTAACAGTCATGCACGTTTTTTCTCCACTACATGTGTCTGACAGCTAAAACATTACTTTTTAAAGATATTATTCTCACATAAACATTTAAAGATCATAGAATTATGCACTTCAGTGTAATAATCTACTCGTAGTTAACGTTAGCTGTTAAATATGAACATACAACGCACACAATTATGCAGTAATAGAGCAATTAAAAAAAAAAACGTAATAGTTAAACACGGTTAATTTCTACTTAATTAACCAATCTGTAGCCTACTAGCTGCGCTACCCTGACCATAGCTTGCTATATCAATGGCTCATGCAGTTTAGCGATCATTTAAAATGTATTCTCCGTGCAATATCAATGCGTGAATTATAATAAAAAAAATCAGAAATTACCTGCAACTTTATGCACCGTTGCCTCGTACAAATGCCATCCGCCTTTAGGTTTTTTCTTCAGTCCACCTCTCCACTCAGATAAATACAGATCTGTCATCCAGTCCAAGAAATCATCATTATCTAAGTTTCTTATGTGTGATGTTGGAACAATGCTCCAACTTTCATTCCATTTCTTGTTTCCACTCGACAAGGACGAACATGTTCATAAGTTGGTCTCTATCCTGAATGCCGTAATTTGGCGGTCTTTGATTACGTTTGAATTTGGGCGCGCAATGACGTAACACTGGGGTGTAGCATCCTAAATGCAAGGCCTGAAATGCAGACTGAAAGTGTTTCTATTATTTTTGTTTGTTTGTTTCTTTTTGGGTCTAAATCTAAAT
This sequence comes from Hypophthalmichthys nobilis, assembly GCA_037950665.1. Classification (NCBI taxonomy): domain Eukaryota; kingdom Metazoa; phylum Chordata; class Actinopteri; order Cypriniformes; family Xenocyprididae; genus Hypophthalmichthys; species Hypophthalmichthys nobilis. The sequence continues at coordinate 25,331,566 of CM075489.1, forward strand.
CTAAATGCTTTATTCAATAATCAGTAAGCATTAAGCATACTATTTCCATTATGTAACTCTTGGTTTAGGTCACAGCAATGTCAAACAACAACAACAACAACAAAATTAATTTAAAACATACAAAAATTAAATAAGTAATTTAATTAAAATTATTTGAAGTTGGGTTAGATCTTTATTTTCATTGCATTTGTTTTTTTTGCAACTGTTTTTATTAGCTATTTAAGTTAAAATAAATGATGTAAAATAAATCAAGTTTTTTAAAAATTGTGCTAATTCTAAAATGGGATAGAAATTGAAATGAAATGTGGATTGTGTAGACTTGTTAAAAGTTCAGTCTGTTCAAATAATGAAAACGTAAGGAATTAATAAGGAAAACAAGCATGTAAAATGTTTGTATATATGTTGTTTAAATAAATTGGCATAAATAAATTAAACATATCTGTGACATATATGGACATAACATATAATATTATATAAACAAAAATCATACACATAGTATTAATATATGTCAATATTTATTTAATATGGGCATTTTATATTTGTTATAAACATATATCAACATATATCTAGAGATATGTATGTCTGTGATAGCAATATATTGTCATATATTTTGCATATATGACAGTGTCACTTGCGACATATATGTCATATATTACATTTCCGTATGGGTAATTTCCCCCCGGGCTATTTTCCTGGTTGCATTCACACCGTAAGTAGGAACTCCTAAAGGATTATTTCACCCAAAAATGAAAATTCTGTCATTAATTACTCACCCTCATGTCGTCCCAAACCCGTAAGACCTTAGTTCATCTTTGGAACACAAATTAAGATATTTTTGATGAAATCTGAGGGTTTCTGAACCACACATATGCAGCAACGTCATTGCACTTTTCAAGGCCCAGAAAGGTACTAAAGACATCGTTAAAATAGTCCATGTGACTACAGTGGTTCAACCTTAATGTTATGAAGGGACAAGAATACTTTTTGTGTGCAAAAATAACTTTTTCAAAAAATTCTCTCTACCCTGTCAGTCTCCTACACTGTTGACATGGTACACACCGTGCAGCACTTCCAGGCTCTACGCCAAAACACGGCTCAGTATTGGCCGACACTGTTTATGTGAGCGCACGACGCATAAGTGTGATGCTGGCGCAGGAGCCGCCAATAATGAGTCCGCGTTCTGATGTAGAACCTGGAAGCGCTGAGCGTAAATCAAGCATCGCGTTAGTTCAGGCAGGCCACGCCAGGCAAGCTCGAAGTCGGCCGATTAGTCAGCTGTTGCTGACGTACCAATCCAGTTTCGACACCTAGCGTGGCGGCCATTTAAATTCCCATGCCTTCAGCATCTCTTTTGCTTTGCTGTTCGCATTTCAAACTGATCGCTTGCTGCTCGCAAATCAAACTGTCATTGCTGAACTTATAACATTTGTATGGCTGCAGGCTAATTTAACATTGGCAATGTGAAATCTGCTATTATTAGCACAAGTAATCTTATTATTACTCACCATGTCTGATGAAGAACAGGTTCAGCTTCTTTTAGGAAATGCCGGGCGAAAATTTCGATCCGGACAATGCTCCAACTGTGCGCAAAAGTTCGCGACTGGCCAATAAATCAACTCCTCCTTTTATAGCAGACTGGCCAGCGGAGAAAATTCTCACAACGCTGTACAGCCTTAACATCCAGACTCCTCTCGGAATCAGTCACGAAGAACTCTTTTAATTCTTTCTGGAAAACATCTCAGAAATGTTTGGTTCTACCAACCCACCAGCTCCGAAGAAAAGGATACAGAGATCTGGCAACGTCGCACTGCTCGAGTCTACAGAGGATCCTGTGCTGTCAGCCCTTCAGAGCATCCAAATCTCCCTAACCAGCTTAGACGCTAGGATCCAAGCACTGGAAAATCAGCCCTCTTCTTCTTCCCACACAACTTCGTCTACACCTGCTCCTATGGCTCCTGTCGCTGCAGCAGTCGCTGCTCTCTCCACATCGTCCACCACGGGTCCTGCTGACCTTCTACCGCGCAGGTCTCTAGCCATGGCTAGGGACAAAGGGAACTGTGACATTATCTCCCCCTCCCGGTGGCGCGGCCTCGCGCCTGTTGATGGAACAACCGGGAGGGGGTGGGCGCCCTGGAGACCTCACGCAGGTGCAAGGAGAGGAGCAGACGGGAACGGAGGTCTCCAGGGTGGATCTAGGAGTTCGGGCGGCCATGGCGGGTCAGGGGCCGTGGGCGGCCATAGCAAGTTTGGAACCCGCCCATGAGTTCCCCACCCACAGGTACATGGCCTCCCCAATTTTCTTGGGGTTTTCCTGGTGGCAGGAAGGGATTCGTGGACTGGTTCGTGTTGGAGGGTTGAAGCAGGCTCGTGGGAAGCCTGGAGCGGGCTCGTGGGAAGCCTGGAGGCGGGCTCGTGGGAAGCCTGGAGCGGGCTCGTGGGAAGCCTGGAGCGGGCTCGTGGGAAGCCTGGAGAGGGCTCGTGGAGGGCTGGAGCAGGCTTGAGGAAGGCTGGAGCAGCTGGTTCTGCCCAAAAGTCTATAAGTCTTTCAGCCTCCAGGCTCGTGGAAGGCTGGAGCAGGCTCGAGGAGAATTAGAGCGGGCTCGGGAAGGCTGGGACTGCTGGTTCCGCCCAGAAGTCTATTAGCCATTCCGCCTCCTTTGGCAGCTCGTGGAAGGCGGGAGCGGGCTCGGGAAGGCGGGAGCGGGCTTGTGGAAGGCTGGCTCCACTGGAGGCTCAGGTGAGGTAGCGACCACGCTCTTGGGCCGCCTGGACCTCTTGGAGGACTTCTTTGGACGGCTTGGGCGTAGGATCAGGCAGGAGCCCCGGGGAATGCCCACTGGAGTGGTAGGTGGAGGAAATCGGCGGCTGGTGAACTGGCCAGGCCACCTGTGTTTCTGAGGGAGCTGGACGAGGAGAATACGACTCTTTGTGAACCTCTTCAATTTCAAACTCGGAACCATTTAGAAAGAGAATCAGATTAATAGACTCGACTAGGGAAAAGAGGCATTCAGGTTCAAAATAACGAATTGTCTCCTCGTCCAGACCCCTCAGAAAACAAGTGTTCAAAATAGCATCCAGCCAGCTCACCTTACTAGAAAGCTCTGCGAATTCCTCCACATACTTCTCCAGCGGGCGGCCTTCTTGTCTGGCAGTCCAGAGGCGGTCCTCCGCCGATAGCTTGCGTCCGGGGCTTCTTGAGGGCACAGGAACCAAGAAGATACTCATAATAACTTGTGGATGTCCAGCGGTTTGGTCTGTTCTTCTGTTACGGTGTAGGTTGCAATAGAGATGAAGCGAATACGGATATCCACAAAACAGGGTATTTTAATGAACGAAGGAGAGAAACAACCGATACACACATTACTTAACATTAAGAACAGACAAGGAGTGCAGGGAGTGAGTCCATTATAAAGGGTGTGAAGATGATGAAGTCCAGGTGCAGGTGATGAGTGCTGATGGGGAGATGACGAGGAAGTGAGTGCAGGTGAGGAAAGCGGGAGGATCATGGGAAATGGAGTCCAGGAACGAAGGGAACTGTGACAGCTGCCTTCGTGCTTCATTTCTTAGACGATTTTTGGTTGTGGACTTTCCAAATTCTAAACCTGAGCGAAGAATTAATATTCTGAAAGAAACTTTTAATAAATTAGGTATACCTCTCTCAGAAGAAAAAAAACTGTGGGGCCAGCAAATACAATCGAATTCCTCTGTATTACTCTAGACAGTAATCTTATGCAAGCTTCGTTACCTCTTAATGAACTTGATTGTATCGGGAGGCTATAAAAATGTTATAAAACACCATTCCATTACTAAGAAAGAATTACACTCTCTTTTAGGGCATGTAAATTTTGTGATGCGGATCATTCCGCAAGGTTGTTCTTTCATTTCTAGACTCATCGATTTATCAAAAACAGTCGAGAAATTGCACGATTCTGTGAAATTAGATTCAGGTTGCAAATCCGAGCTGCATTTTTGGTTTCTCCTATGTGAAGGGTGGAATGGGATTTCTTTTTCTATAACGATTTAGTAGAGACTTCTATCAACAATTCTTTTGTTGCGCTAACAAACCAATGATTATTGAAAAAACCTCAGAATCCGATAGAAGGAGCGGCGATAGAAGTCTCGATAGAAGACTCCTTTACCGACGCCGCTCCTTCTATCGGATTCTGAGGTTTTTTCAATAATCATTGGTTTGTTAGCGCTGGCCAAAAGAATTGTTGTCTCTTCCTACTAACACACTATCAACCGCGCTGTTAGAATTGTATCCTGTCGTCGTAGCCTGCATTCTTTGGGGTAATCAGTGGTCCAGAAAACAAATTCTCGTTTACTGCGACAATGCAGCAACGCCAACATTATTAATAAAGGGCGCTCCTCAGTTCCCTTCATTAATGCATTTTTGAGGTGTCTTATGTGGACATGCATTACCGGCAATTTCACACTTCGTGCTGCCCACATACCTGGCCTCGATAACAAAATAGCTGACTGTCTGTCTCGTTTTAAATTTCAGGAGTTCAAAACTATGTGCCCAGATGCCTGTCCTTCGAGCCTGCCTTGCCCAGCATTCGCCTGACTGTTCTCGACTAAACACCACTCTGCAGTTTTATCTTTCCACAGCTTCTCTGTACAAGAGATCAAGCTTAGCCAAATCTACATTAAAAGTGTATGACTCTGCTTGGATTCGATTTTCTACCTTTTGCTCTACCTTTTCAGTTTCTGTTTTGCCTGTTAATATTGCTATTGTATGTTCATATATTATGCATTGTCATTTAGCACAAAAATACAGCCCTCCTCCATTAAAAGTCAGGTTTCAGGCATTCAGTTTCATCTAAGATGCTTGGATCCATCCGTCTGCAGTCTTTTGGGGCATCCATCTATTCGCCTGCTCCTCGATGGAATCAAAAAGAAGCGCCAAAAGGCAAAGACAAACGCCTTCCTCTTATTTTCTATCTCGTTAAAAACTGGTTGTTAAACTGAGACGGGATGCTTCAGTCCTTATGTGGATTCACTTTTAGAAGCCATTTTGCTCTGTGCTTTTATGGTTTTCTCAGGGTTGGTGAATTCACTACATAATAAATATTTTGATCCCTCTCACGATCTCAAGGTGTCTGATATCACTTGACGAAATTTTCTTTTCCATCTTCCTTAAACATTCGAAGTCTGACAAAGAATCTAAAGGTATTCCAGTTGTTATTGCTCATACTAATATTGGCCCACACATGGTTACATTTTTTCCCATCCTGCCCTCAACCTAAAATGAGTTTGACACCCCAAGTGTAGGAGGAAGAGTGAATGTTGCATTATTTTTTACAAATACTGTTATGTGTGTACCTGCAGCTCAAGCAATAGTGTCAAACATTTCTCAGTGCACACTAGGTACAGTACCATGCCCAGTGGCAAAAGGGGACACTGCACCTCAGATCTGATTAGTGCCCCATCAGTATTAAACAAATAGATGAAGGGTGAACCAACTCTACAATAAGGCTAAGCAGATGTATTAGAAAACACATTTAAATAGATTTCCTTGACATAATTTCAAGTTGTGCGTCTCTGCACGATTTACATATCCCAGCATAAATGCTCCAGATATATTGTTACTAAAAATTATTTGTTGATCTACATTCACAAACTACTCCTAATTTTAGCAGAAAAGCAAGCATACTGTATGCAGAATTTGGCATGGCAGAAAGCTTGCAATAAACGCATCCCTTTATAATCACTTAAAAGCTCTCACTAATCTCACAATTGATCTCACAAAGTAATCAATGAAGCTGACTGCACAATAAATCTCTTATTTATATAACTGCTGCAATGAGAGTATTTGCAAGCGTGCATAACTTAGAATACACTCACGGCTCAAACTCCAGATTATTATTTTTTTAACTTCACCTCTTATTGGCTTTGTGTATACCTTGCTGATCTTCTGTTAAAGGGTTAGTTCACCCAAAAATGAAATTTCTGTCATTAATTACTCACCCTCATGTTGTTCTACACCTGTAAGACCTTCTGTTCATCTTCGGAACACAAATTAAGATATTAGATACGGATTAAGATATGCTACACTGTTTACGTCCAGAGCTTTCAGGTTCTACGTCAGAACGCCGGCTCATTATTGGTCGGCGCTGTAACACGTTAGCAGCACGATGCATGCGTGTGATGCTTACGCAGGAGCCGCCAATAATGAGCCGCGTTCTGACGTAGAACCTGGAAGCTCTGGACGTAAACAGTGTAGCAGTAAGGCGGGGAAAGAAGATATTGTTGAATAAAGTCGTTATTTTTGTTTTGTTGAATCACTGAATCATGAGAGCTGCAACATAACAAAATGTAAAAAAAAAAAAAAAAAAAAATGGTTGAATACTCTCTGAATATACTGTAGATAGATATGAAGAAGGTATGAAGAAAATCCTCTTCAGTTATTTACGAAAATGCTGAATTGAAGTAGTTTCAGAACTTACGCTAAAAACACCAGTTCAGTAGAAAACAAGATACATCATCATTATTCATGGTTAATAAATACTACTTCATAAAATACTAGCATATATAGATATTGATAACAATAATTCACTTCAAAAATTATCTTATTTAATATTTTTGTCTTGTTTCCAGTCTAAATATCTAAAAATTCTTAAATCCAGATGTTTTTTTACTAGATAAGTAAAATGACATGAGATATTTTTCTTGTTTTCTAAAAAATAAAAATGAAGTGAGTTTTGCTTAAAACAAGCTAAATTATCTGCCAATGGTAGGAACAATAATCTTGTTTCTGTTTGGGACAGAAACAAGATTTCAAACAGAAACAAGATTATTTGATTATTGGCAGATCATTTTGCTTGTTTTAAGCAAAACTCACTTCATTTTGATTTTATTTTAGATATTTGGACTGGAAACGAGACAAAAATACTGAGAAGGTGCTCACTGCAGAGCAAATGGGTGGAGCTTACGTTAGCTCCTCGCTGGAGCGAATGTACAACCACACCCTAATCCTACCCACAACTCTATCTCTCCACCCCACTGGACGTCCAGAGAGGAGGAGCCGGCCATCATAGACTCTGCAGTGAGTTGAGAATACTTGAAAATACATTTACAAGTAAAGCATTTTTTTTTTTTTGCAAAAGAATAATCTTTTTAAAAGAATAGCAGAGTCCGCATCACAAAAATAAAATGAGGAACAATATTATTGGAATCACTTTCAGAAGAGATTTTCCAGCTGATAAATCAAATTTTGAGTCTGGCCCTCCCTTTTCTTTTTCTCTCTCTCTCTGAGCATATATTGGGAGTGAGAAGGCAGTGGTGGCATGATACGAGTGAGAGTGTGCTGCGAAACAAGTGAGTCTCTATTCTTTATTTCAAAATTTCTCTTAGTTTTGTGATTGATTATAAAGTGCTTTGGAAGTATCTTTTGAGTAGTTTTAAGTGTGAGTAGTTGAGAAGAAAGACTAGTTACACTTCGGTTCAGACATTGTTGACTGCAAGTAACATTGCACCTAAATGTCATTCTATTTGCAATTTAAGGAGAGAGATGTGAGGAAGCTTCCAGAGATACATAGGTGTATTCTAGGTTGATGTCTTTTTCTAAAAACCTGGTGTACATCTAAATTCTCCTTAGATATATCACAATTTAAATTTGTTTTCTTGCTTTTCTTGAGTATCTTGCTTTATTAACATTTACTATGTTAATATCTAAACCTCAAAAACATAATCCAAAGCTGATAACTGATCTAAAAATATTCTAATATACAAATAAAGGTTTCCTTTGATTCCTCTATTCTCATTTTCATTTGCATCATTCCCCTGCATCCTAAGGGGGTGCAGCTGAGACATGGAAAGCAAATAAGGTTTCTCAAATGAGAAATGAGAATCTCCCATGGATTAACTGGAAAAGGTGTTAACTGAGAGCATGAACATGCACAAATAATTTTACCTGGCTTTCCAGCAGAATCGGCAAATACAATTTTCCACAGAACATAAAAATGTTTCAAATTATTTGTAAATGTTATATCAGTATTGGACTGGGTCTTGGTTCTCAAATATTTCAGACAGTTAAGGGAGGTTTTTACGCTGACCAGGAAGGGACATGTTCTCGTGGGAACATGATAATAAGTCGTGGCCACAAGATCATTTTGTCGACGAGGTAACGACATCCTTATGTCGTGGCCTCACGGTGTAAAGTTGTGGCCTCGAGATCATATGGTGAGGGAACACATTTTTCTCGCCAAATATGCATAACTTTTACTGTATTTAATTATATGTAAATATGAACTTGTGAATTAATTAAAAATAAACATTATTATAGTCTTATCCATTTCTGATAATTCCAGTTTGCTATGGTCGTGCAGATTGTTTACACATTTAACTTGTGGCCATGACTCATGAGAACAAGATATCTTTCCCTCAACATAATGAAGTCGTGGCCATGACTTTATATCGCGTGTTCCATCATCATGTTCCCATGAATTAATATCTTAATTAATGGTATTAATGGATCCATTTGTGGTTCATTTTTTCTCGTGATATGTGAAAGCATCAAGGTCCCAGCCTGCTTTGTGTTTCATTTCGACAAGTGTACCTGCAGGCTTGACATACCCACTGTTCCGTCTTTTCCGTCACTGCTGAAAACAAGGTCCATTCACGATCACGTTCCGGGAGGATTGCTTAATATATTTGCGATATAATATAAAATATTGCATTCTTTTGCTACACTAATATAAACTAACCAAGATTATATGCTGCTAGTGATCGTTAGTAATGTCAACATTTACTAACCCTTTCCATTTGTATTTTTATATAGTAACATGTTCCATAGGTTTTTTTGTATGCATAGAAAAAGTTGTTTCAGCAATATTCAGCCGCTGAATATTTTGTTTTAACTTCCATTTTCTCTAATCAGCTATTTTCAGTCCAACTCTTATTTGAGTTTGTAGATGATTGTCCTGACATCACTGTACCTTATACAAGTTCCTCTGGGGAAAATTTTCTTTTATTAAATATTTAGTCTCTTTGTTTTAATTAGAAGATGTTTAAATATTTATTTATCAGGTTTGAGAAATGTTCCCGAACCAAGATTCAACCTCGGACTGAAGCACAACTGAAGCTCTGTTTATATGAGGCTATTGGCTCCAACAGATATAATATATATAAAAACTGTTATATATACATACACACACACACACACACACATCGATCAGGCATAACATTATGACCACTGACAGGTGAAATAACACTGATTGTCTCTTCACCACAGTACCTGTTAGTGGGTGGGATATATTAGGCAGCAAGTGAACATTTTGACCTCAAAGTTGATGTTTAAGCCCTAGATACACTGCATGATTTTAGCAATCCTATAAGATCATTACTTTATCACACTGTACGACATGGATCTATTCAACTTGGGTACGACAAGCATGTAGACTGTACGATAATGACACCTATAGGCTACCATGCAAGTTTCTATAGAAGAATAAAACGTCATCAGCATGCGCTAGTGGTAAACAAAAACACCATGTTGAATCACACTTTGGCAGTTGTAGTTTTTATGTGTGCTGGAAAAAAGGAAGCGGCGAAAGAAGAAGAGAAAAGCTTGAGGTAAGCAGTTTTAAGTTTTTGCGCCATGTCGCGTTGATTTTATGTCGCATTTTTAGTGGCTGGTCAGTAGACGTATGTTGTAGCAGCAAACACACTGTGCAATGATCATGCTGAATTTCTGACACTGTCAGAAAACTATCGTAGGCTACCTTTGGTCGCAAGACCGGGAAAACACCATCTTTGAACCTCTCTCACTGTACGACATAGGACTACCAATTAAGAGCCACGATCACAGAAATCGCCATGATTGTTTCATGATGGCAATTTATCCCGGGCCTTAGAAGCAGGAAAAATGGGCAAGTATAAGGATTTAAGCGAGTTTGACAAGGGCCAAATTGTGATGGCTAGACGACTGAGTCAGAGCATCTCCAAAACTGCAGCTCTTGTGGGGTGTTCCCGGTCTGCAGTGGTCAGTATCTATCAAAAGTGCTCCAAGGAACGAACAGTGGTGAATCGGCGACAGGGTCATGGGCGGCCAAGGCTCATTGATGCACGTGGGGAGCGAAGGCTGGCCTGTGTGGTCCGATCCAACAGATGAGCTACTGTACCTCAAATTGCTCAAGAAGTTAAGGCTGGTTCTAATAGAAAGGTGTCAGAATACACAGTGCATCACAGTTTGTTGCGTATGGGGCTGCATAGCTGCAGATCAGTCAGGGTGCCCATGCTGACCCCTGTCCACCGCTGAAAGCGCCAACATTGGGCATGTGAACATCAGAACCAGACCACGGAGCAATGGAAGAAGGTGGCCTGGTGTGATGAATCACGTTTTCTTTTACATCACGTGGATGGCCGGGTGCGTGTGCGTTGCTAACCTGGGGAACACAGGGCACCAGGATGCACTATGAGAAGAAGGCAAGCCGGTGGAGACAGTGTGATGCTTTGGGCAATGTTCTGCTGGGAAACCTTGGGTCCTGCCATCCATGTGGATGCTACTTTAACACGTACCACCTACCTAAGTACTGTTGCAGACCATGTACACCCTTTCATGGAAACGGTATTCCCTGGTGGCAATGGCCTCTTTCAGCAGGGTAATTCCAGGGTTTTTCCTGCATAGAGAATTACGAGGTGGCTGCCTCCGTCAAATTTCGTGCCGCCTCCAGCTGTCGAGTATTCACAAAACTCATACAGTCAGATGCTCAGATACCCCTTTAGCACGGTTCCATAGCGGCTTGCCTGTGTCCATTCTTGAACCGTTCCCCCATCCCCACTGCAGAAAATGGGGTTCCGTGCCGAAAAGATCGCTTTCACTCCGGCCCTACAATTTGCTGGCCTTGAACGGAGCCGCTCAGGACATTCTGCGAGAGCGCACGAAAGTGATGCACGGATCGCGGTTATATCCACATCAGATAATCCGCTGGGTTGGGCCGGCCAATTAATACAAAATAACATTCCAAGTAATTGCGGGTGGATGAGAGATAAATCATTAATGTGTTGATTTTAATAAAGACACGGAAGTCTCATTTGGCTAAACACAAGGAATGTTTAGCCAAACACTCTTTTACTTTCACTTTCAACGACAACGCATTTCTATTCAGAGAAAACCAATCAAGGAAAGCATGACTAGAGCACCTTCTAGTGGTCGTTATATAAAACACAAAGGAAAAACCCCCCATGATATATTGCTTAATAACTTAACAGCTTTAACTAAAAATATATACAAGCTTAACAGAAATTATTCTGATAAGAGTGTTTTCTAACAATGATGTAATGAAACAGTGACAAATTTAGTTTGAAGGGAGTAAAACCTGTTTATAGGCTATTAAGGAAATGTAATTTTGCCAAAGAAGAACTTTTATTTTAGATAAATGCTGAACCAAAAAATGCTGTTCTTACTTAGAGTTTTTGTCTTGTTTCTAGTCAAAATATCTTAAAGTTCTCAAATCAAGAAGCATTTTCTTGACAAGTAAAAATTATTTTCTTGTTTTCAGAAAAAATTAGTCAAAATGAGTTTTTCCTTAAAACAAGCAAAATAATCTGCCAGTGGGGTAAACAAAATAATCTTATATAAAACCAAAAATAAGATATATAATCTTGTTTTCAGTTTGGATTAAGATTATTTTGCTTACCCCACTGAGAGCAAACCTTCACTTCAAGGTTCCTTCATCTGTGTGTTCCAGATAGTTAAGGACCTTTTGCACCTACATCAGGGCCTTATCTGCATGTTCCAGATTTTAGGACCCTTTGGTGCTCCCGGAGCCAGCATCCTACATAGCTTTGTCTTCAAAGCTGCTAAAACCGATTTCAATGCCAATGGGGTAAGCCAAAGAATCTTATTTTGAACCAAAAACAAGATTATTTTGCTTACCCCATTGGCAGATTATTTTGCTTGTTTAAAGGAAAAACTCAATTAATTTTGACTTATTTTTTTCTAAAAACAAGACAATAATTTTTACTTGTCTAGAAAATGCTTCTTGATTTAAGAATTTTTAGATATTTGGATCGGAAACAATTTTACTTGTTTGTAAAAATATAAGTAAGAAAAGCATTTTTTGCAGTGTAGTTGTGTTAGTTATTATTGTTTATCTTTTGTTAATAACATTTATTTTATTACACCTGTGTCTTCCTTTTGCTGGTAATACAATAAGAAGCTCTAGAACAAGGGTCGGCAATTAAGTTTTGCATCGGGCCAAAAAAAAATTTTCGCCACTAGATGGTGGGCCAGACCATAATCAAAGGATAATTTAAGAAATTTATTGAAAAATGCAACTACAATTGCCTGTGAAAGACTTTTGTGTGGCGGTGTCTGGGTTTTAAACTGGATAAATTAATAAAGCGGAGTAGTGATCTGGCAATTATCTTCATTCACCAACTTGCAACACAGACCCGTTTGCTAAAACACACATATGTGGGAGATGTGGAATGGATAAAAATAACTTGAATAAGCCCATTAATGGCATGTTTGAGTCATGCTCTTAACGAACTATGTTTTATTTCCTCTTTCCATATTGTGAATAATAAATGTGTCTAATTTTAATTTGCGTGTTACACAATGAAGCCTAACTTATTGTAATAATTATTTGACATAGCCTACTTTTACACTTTTTTGAATTATTCCTTGTCATCCTCACGCACTAAACTGTTAATGAACTTGTCGCCAACTTCTATTAGTGACTAGCTACGTTTACATGGACACTTTTTGCTTCAATCTGAATGAATTCGTTCCGACTGATGAATCTGAATGTAGTGTTTACGTGAACGCTAAATAAAGTGATTGACATGCGCTCACAGCACAAACATACAGAGTTTCCCGCTGTTGTTGCATACTAACCATCCTCTTTGTTTTAAAAAGCAGACTTAATATTTCTCTATTTCGGGTCCTAATTAGGCGACGACGAGCACATGAACTGTTGAGTCGTGCTGCTTGTATTTATCAAGCAGTAAAAGCACCCCTTCCTGTGTCCAAAACCTGTTGTCCTGCTCCACATCACAGACGATTTGAATTTTTTGAATGTCAGGACACTTATTTATGACACTTATTCAGTGGGAAGAACAGCTCGTTTCACGTGTCATACGTCATTACGCTATTTCTTTGTCATTGCACATGCACAGTACTGTCCAGTTTCGGTTTTCAATCCGATCAAGTGTTAACATGTCCTCTTGATCGGATTAGAAAAGGAATAAACCACCCCTTACAATCCGAATGAAATTTTAATCAGATCTAGCCAATTTATTCCGATTGACGTGGTTACATGTGACTTTTTTATTCTAATTGCAATATTTGTCCGACTACAATCGAATTATTAGGGTCCACACTGTAAAAAATGAATGTGATTTTAACGGTAAAATATTGTAAAAACACTACAGAAAAAAAAAGTGTAAATAGGTTAACAGTAAGTTCCTGTACTATATACAGGGAAAAACTGTAAAAGCTCTTACCAGACATTTTATGTAATTTTCATAAGAAAAAAAATGCTGTAAATTTTACCATTTTTATAAGTAAAAAATAACAAATCAATGTATAATTTACAGTCAAAAACTGTAAACTGATATTCCCACAATTCCCTGTGACACTCCACATTTGAAAGTATTTTGTTTAAAAAAGTCATGTTTCTTAATAGTTTTTGTTATCAGTGTACATTATGTTACCATGATGGTGTTTTGCGTTTGCGTGAATGACTCTGTGCACCTTCTTTATATTAGCATATACTTCAGCTTGTGGAAAAGCTGTGGCTTTCTCTTTTACCACCTGCATTATTATGGTGGTGTCAGTATATGTTAAAGGTACAAAACAGATTTTAGTAGTAGTGTGCATTGTTGAATTTACTGGTTTACATTCAAATTTTCTTGTTTCTAAATTACAGTTTTATACTGTAAAATTTACAAAATTATTCTGGCAACCACAGTTGCCAAAATTATTTTGTAAAAACTATGGAATATTTTTTACAGTGCATGTCAACACAGCTACTGTATGCCGCAGTGCTTGGGGGCAATTGACTGCACACACATTGAGGTCAACAAACCTTTGTCTAATTCCAAATCGACCGATCGACTGTCTCTTTCCTGTTCACGCACTTAGAAAATCTGATGCACATAACTGCACTCTAATGTGCTTCTGTAGATAGATGCTTCATGAACATTTTTTTATTTTTTTACGTTATTTCTGAGCGGCTTTGTCCCGAAATGTGCGTATTGTTTTTAGAGAAACTTGATTAACAAAAAACGAAGCCTCACTTTATTTCCAGTCACGTCAATGCAATTCAATTTGCATTAACCAAGACCACTACTATATGGAAGTTCAAGTCCATTTACTAACATTTTAGATATATAAGCCTGTAGCCTATATTATATTATCATATATTCTGTCATATAAACAGTATAAAAACAATAAAACAAGAGCACAATTTCCTTGCCTCAAACAACTCAGTAGATATTATTAGTATTATTATAATTATTGTTTTTGTTAATCCATTTAATTTATTGCCACAATTTAATATGTGAATTATATTATCAGAAAACTAAACACATTTAGTGTCGTCAGGCTTTTATTTGTGCTTAATGGATCATAAAACAACGGAGCTGCGCACTCAGGTTTATTGCTGCTGTAAATTTTACCTGCCACAAGATGGCACTGCTTTCGACACTCTTGATGCAATAAAACTTTTCACTGAATATTTAGAGAAAAGCTTCAAAGATTTAAGAGGCCTCATTTCTCCATCCCTACTCAATAGTTTTAGGCCTTTTGCAAATGTTTCAATCGAATTTAGCTGTTTTAGAGAACATTTACTCATTTTGAGCCTGTTTTTAAACATTAACTATCTGTAACGTCATTGTTCTTGTGTGGAAAAAGCGACGAAACTAAACTAGCCAATCAGATTTCTTTTCACCCATATCACCCACGCCCACCTATGCACACACATACACATTTGACATTACAACACACAAATGCACACCTGTATTTATTCTCATTTTCTCTAGCTTTCTTAATATATCATGAGTGTGCGCAGATAGATATTAATAATCAATTTAAAAATTACATAAAAAATAAAAACGGCATTAATTAGCGCCCTCTCATGGTACGCACAGTGCTAGTCTAGAGCACACCCAGGAATTGTTTAAATTTGCTGCTTTTTTGTTTTTGTTAATAAAATTATGATATAAGTTGGAGTCCTTGTTCCTTCTTATTATTGCACTAATGAACCTGGGTGACCTCCTGGTCTTATTTCCCTGGGTAATAAAGCAGTTATTTAATCTAAACTTAATTCTTATTAAATTTAAATTAGAGTATTATGAACACAAGGAAGACAATTTTAATAAAAGCCTGTGGTGCCATCTTGTTTGCCTGCTGTTTACTACAGTCAGTTATAGAGGAATCGCTGACTGTTTAACAGATGAGTTTGGATGCAGTACCTCTGAGAGTCATTTCATATTCCAAATAACATTTAAGTCCACATGTTAAGACTGAAACTACTTCAGATCTTTCTCTTCTTGTTCTGCAGATGTGAATCAGTGAAGGGAAATGGCATCTGTTGAAGAGCTGCTTATGGACACACTGAATGAACTGGAAGTAGCTGAACTGAAGAAGTTCCAGTGGTACTTAAAGAATGAGGACCGTATATCAAAGTCTGAAATTGAAAAAGCAGATATCTTTAAAACAGTGGATATGATGGTGGCCTGTTTTAAACAAAAAGGAGCTGTGAAGGCCACGGTGGAGATCCTGAGGAAGATTAACCAGAATGATCTGGCTGAGAAGCTAGAGAACAACTACAAACAATGTAATGTTTTACAACCTTTACTCTTTATTCTGCTCATGTTTTTGTGTCATTTACCGGGACATGCAGTTTTTTAGACTGGATATAGTCACGTTAACAACACATAGTAGCGTTACGTCACCATTCTTTCTTTAAGTCTGTGGAAACAAGCAGGTTCGTGACATGCTCCAGTTTGCCTGGCAGAGAACAAGCTTCAGAATGCAAACCAGTGTTCAGTTAGTGTTGCGATCTTGCTCTTTTTTTAAAAAAATATAGAATTGATTGGTGCTAAGAAAAACATAGGTAGTGGTAGGGAAAGTGAGATGGTCCTCACTGCAGAACACAAGATCCAGGGGGCGGGATCCAACTCCCACTTTACATATCCCTAAACCTACCTGTCTCCGCCCCCTGGATCTAAACCTACCCATCTCCACCCCCTGGATCTCGTGTGTTCTGCAGAGAGAGGCTACTGGGGAAAGTTACAGTGGCTTGTAGAAGAAATGGTGTTCAAACAATTGACGTGCCAGCATAAGGTACCAGTTGGAGAATTGGCAAGACATGGGCAAATAGTTTCAGCAGTAAAAAAGGCCCTGTTTACACCTGGTTTTAAGATGCATTTTGGTCAATAAGATCACAAGTAGACAAGGGAGACACATTCTCATTTACACCTGTTGTTTCAATCCATTTCTTTTGTCCACTTTTTAACCACTTCTGTCTTGATTTTTTCGAGGGGAGGGTCTATCGGTCTATTTCTCCCAAGGTTTTTTTTCTCCATTCTGTCACCTGATGGAGTTTGGGTTCCTTGCCGCTGTCGCTTCTGGCTTGCTTAGTTGGGGACACTTGATATTCAACAATATTACTGATCTGTCTGCATTGACACTATTGTATGCAAACTGAACTGAGCTGGACGATGACATCAATGTTTTCTCCAAAGCTGCTGTATAGACAAATGAACTAAATTAATAACTAATGATTTCTACAACCGAAATGAATCAATACTGAACTTACTTAAGCTGGACAATGACATTAATTTCAGTCCCACTTTATATTAGGTGGCTATGTACTTGTATTTAAATGAATCATTTGATACAATGCACTTATTGTGTACGTACATGTTTTTAAATTACGATGCCACGATTTGGTAATCATAAAAAGGTGCGATTACAAAAAAATCCATTTCCATCATTATTCTGTGTGCTTAAGAGGTGTGTTTAGAGCATGTTACGTTGTGAGAGGCGAATCACGACTAATTCAGAGTGTAAAAGGTCTAACCCAGCACAAAAGGAACTACCAGTGATGTAAGTGTATGCTGATTGGTTGAACTCACGCAAAACACCATGAGCGTCTACACCATGAACGCAATCCAGTCGAATGCGTTTTTGACTACCTCTGGAAGTGGTTGGAAGTGGACAAGCTCAGAACGTTTTGCACCCCATTTACACCTGTATTTAGTGTTGATTGACCAAAATGCGTATTAATCCCAGGTGTAAACAGGGCCAAAAAGTTTCCGCTTGGTTGCAAATCCTCACTTTTGAAATGTCTTTTTGTAGACGAGCTTGAAGGGTGACTTAAATATAGTGCTGTGACAGCTGAGACAATGAAGTGTTTAAGGTGTGGAGAGGAAGAACATCAAGTTTGGTTTTGCCCAGAGCAAAACAGTGCTCCCCAAAATGAGGAAAATGTGACAAAGGCCATAAAGGAAGCTGAGCCAACCTAAAGTCTTGTGAAGCTTTAACTGCTAAGAAAAATAGTACTGAGGTCAATGGAAAGAGTTATGATACTGATTAAAAGGTGTTGGATAGAGAAATGATGAAAGAAGTGATAGAGGCTATATGATAGATGAGGAACGTATAATGATGGAGGATGAAGAACTAGTGTTTAAAGTCCCTGTAGTGAAAAGGAAATCAAGACAAAGTGAAAGGGGTCAAAATCAAAGAACCAACTATAGCAAAGAGTCAATAAAGGATGGAGAAGATTATTGTATAGAGGAAACTTCCGATGACTCCTTTACTGATGCTACTTCTTTGGCCAGTTTAGTGAAAAAGAGCAATTAGGTTCTACGGTGTCGTTGACAGAGTCAAGGGCCTAGAATGTACAGTATTGATAAAATACTGTGTTTTTTGAGCATTTCAATAGATTTTTTTTTTTTAACTGGATCGTAAACTTTGCATAGAGTTCACACGTTTGTTATTGAGAGAAAGAGGGGAAGGAGGTTTGTCAAGTCAGGACTTTCACAGATTAAAAAAGATTGTACAAAAACTATGTGCAGATCAAATGTAAATGAAATTGAATAGAAATACTAGGTGTTCTGAACCATGCCAGAGCGCGTTTGACCCCCAAAGCCCAGGTCATTTGACTTGTGTGATCACTCCGTACCGTGGCCGGTTCATTTAGCCGTCCCTGGGCCGCTTGGAAGAGGTGGGCCAGAGCACAGTTCAGTTGGGCTGGAACGCGGTACGCGTGCAGTGCGAGCGTTAAACATGCTGATTCCTCCATTAATGTCAGCTGCCTTTGTAATAATCCTCTGATACGTGCAAGTGAAAATCGAGAGCAGAGAGAAAGACAAAAATTGAGGCTTCTGTTAGATGTAATGTAACTTGTGTTTAAAAAACACAATACTTCATTGTATACTTGTTTCTTATGATGATAGATCCCCAGTAAGGAATACCACTGAAGACAAAGATGGATGATGCATGTACTGTAGACACAACGCCCAACAGGAGAGTCAACAGACCAATCATTATCTCTACAGTCTGTGAAAGACGAGAGTCTTTTATAAATTAAGTAAAACAGTATCAAATTTTAAGGAACAATATAAAAGCTGTACTGTCTAATACAAGCTGGACAATAAAAATATCCAAAAACTTTTCTACATGTGTGGAACTCTCATTGTATGAATTCACATATTGCATTGCAGATGTGCAAATTTGTCTATTCACATTTTTGATAGTTTGCACCAAAGCAACAAGTCACATTCTTCAATAAAAATGCATATGCTTTGTTAGTGTGTACCATTCCTTTTTTTAGAATGTATTCATTTTCTATCCTTATTTCACACTGACATACACAGATAATTATTAGGATTTATGAAAAATGTCTCACCCCAAGGGCTTTTGGTTGGCTTTTCAGAAATTCCTTAATCTTATGAAGAGGTAAAACTCCTGTTAGCTGTTGTACATAAACAGGCACAGAAGCATTTGTCCCAGTGCCTGATGTGGTTTGTGTTGGTGGTTGAACCTGGATGACAGCCGCTGAAGAGTTCATGGGTATGGCAGTGTGGGACATTCTTGATTCAGAATCTGAAATTGACCTGTACAAAATCATAGTAAATCAAAACATGTAATGAATATGATTATAAAATAGATTTTCTATGTAAAAACCTTAATTAC
Organism: Hypophthalmichthys nobilis; assembly: GCA_037950665.1. Taxonomy (NCBI): domain Eukaryota; kingdom Metazoa; phylum Chordata; class Actinopteri; order Cypriniformes; family Xenocyprididae; genus Hypophthalmichthys; species Hypophthalmichthys nobilis. The sequence goes on from CM075489.1 coordinate 25,350,719, forward strand.
ATTTAATAATATAAATGTGGTCTTCATATTGTTGAAAAGTTTATGAATGCAGTTATGACAATAGTAGTTATTACCATTGGTTAAATTATTGTTCAACTAGAATAACTCTATTAGACCTTAAAACATACAGCTCATGTTTAATTTGATCTACATATATTACATTTTAGGCATTAAGCGCATGCTCTTTTTCAAAGACACTTACAAAAGTGCCCTACCAGCCATTATAGATTATTACCAAATAAAGGAAATCCATTCATTAATAACATTTTAGTAAAAAAAAAAAAAAAAAGCAGACATAATGCAAAAGATAGGCATCTGTATAAAGGTAGTCAGATGTAGTGTAGTGTTTTACCAGAAAAAGCTCTTCTCTTCAGTTGATGGTTTTTTTTTTTTTTTGCACTTTGCTCTGTAGTTCAGTCCACTCTTCTGATATAAGCCAATGTATGTAAGATGTTATAAATGTTATATATACACTGTTTCCAGAATGAAAGGGGAAGGAGGTGGAGCTCCAGTGGTTAGGAAGGGTTGGAAAGCTGGCCCTTTCATTCAGGCAAACAGAAATTTAAAAACCACAAAAGACGTTAAAAAACAGAAGTATCCATAAATATATGTTGTACTTTATAAACAAGAAATCTGGAAACGGTCATGTAAATATTGTAGAATAAAATGTGGTGCAAATAACGATGATCAGCGCATTATGATTTAAAATACCATAGTGAAAGCAGGTAGCACTCTTTGGTTGATAAAAGATTAAATATTTTGTGACTTAGAAGTGTAATAAATCTGAAGCTATTAGCATTCATTGCCCTCTTGTCAGATGAATTTTAATAAAATATCATTTTTGTGTTGTGTAACTACATACTAATGTAAACATATAATCATTATTCCAAAACAAAGGGTTTACACTTTACCGATATGATACCGTTTTGAAAAACAAGAACAACTATTTAAATATTCATTCTTCTCTAAAAGTCACTTTTTCATAGCTGTAGGTACAAGCAGACAGACTGTGACTATCAGGCAAGGCAAGTTTGTTTTTAGAACATTAAAATTTACTATAAAAGAAATAATATATAAAAAGAATACATTAGTTAAAATGAGATAGAATTCTAACATTAAAATTAATATGAGTTAATGAAGAGAGGATTTATGAAAAGACCAGAGCAATGCGATCAGTACAGCGCAGAAACAGTGCTCAATCAGGAAAAGCACAGTTAAATAGATGTGTTTTCAATCTGGACTTGAAAGTAGCTACTGACACGGCACATGTGACATCCTCTGGAAGCTGGTTCCAGCTGCGGGTGGTATAATAGCTAAACGCCATCTCATAATGTTTTGAATTTACTCTAGGTGTTATTAACAGACTTGATCCTTCTGTTCTGAGATCTCTATTATACAGTATCTGCCATGTATTTTAGACCAAGGTCATCATGGGATTGTGTACAATTAGACATAGTTGAAAATAGATTCTGAATAAAACTGGAAGCCAGTGTAATGACCGAAGGACTTGTGTGATATGCATCATAAATTGTGTCCTTTTTATTTAGCAAAGTGAAGATCAGGTAAAAAAAAAAAAAAAACTACACTGCAGAAACCCCAGTGTTAAAGGTGCAGTAGGTAATCTGGGAACGTTAGCCTGCTAGCATTGAAAGCATAAGATCCCACCCTGCATATTGCCATCCAAAGCCACTGTGGGCTAATGAATGTAAACAACTTAAAGAGCTTTTACCTGACTGCTGCAGATTCATTTCAATGTTGATACTGTTGACACGGAAACATAATTCTGAGGATGTGAACCGCTCCGGTTAGAACGTCACGTTCCATTATAAAAGAAGTCCATATGGCTCCGGGGGGTTAATAAAGTCCTTCTGAAGCAAAGCGATGCGTTTGTGTAAAAAAATATTCATATTTAACAACTTATGAAGTAAAATATCTAGCTTCCATATTCAACGTACGAAGAAAGTGTAAACTGGTGTCGCGTCAGTTTTTTCTGTAAGTTAAATACGGAAGACGTAGCATAAGCATTTTGAACACTTTCTTCGTAAGTAGAATACGGAAGGCGGTCTGGTGGAAGCTAGATATTTTACTTAATTTTTTTTGCTTGGGGTAATTTTCATTTGAAAGTGAAATAATCCTTTAAGTAGTGGTACAAACAAGGTAATGTAACACAGCTAAACTAACATAACAACATAACCATGACAACATAAAAGAAGCGGGAAAAGAACAAAAGGAACACAGGAAACTCATGAGTACAAATTAAAAGTCCATGAAAACGAAACTAAGAACAAACACAACTGAATATTTGTAGCATAAAGCTCTCTCCCGGAAGGTGCATCCTCGCGGCATAAAGAGGAGAAGGAGGTGGCTTAGGATGAGGACTAGGACATGGTGGATGGATGGTGACGAAATCAAACATTCAAAAAGAAGGTTATCTGCTTGAACAGAAACCCATCTCTCAAAATTTTCAGCTTCTGAACCAGATTATGAAGATACTGAGCCAATGAAATTGTCTTAGAAGTACCACAAAACACTGGTTTCTTAGTGTATCCTTGCAACAAACCAATAATTGGCCAAAACTGTGTACTAGTACTTTTGAAGAGGGTAGACCATCAAAATTCAACTGTAGTTTAAAGCCATGTCTTTCTGGTACTTTAGACCAAACATTATCTAGGATCTTCCAAGTAGAATTCAGAATCCCACAATAATGAAACACACCAGCAGCTATACTGCTAATGCTGTAGCTTGTTTTTGTTTGCAGCAATGTTCTTCCATCCTTTGGCAGAGAGGGATGATAGACTTTGAGGATGCTGAGAACCGCTGATAGAGCCATTAGAGGAATTGCTAAATCAATTGCCAAATCTGCCGGTGAATTCACCAAATCACCATCACAGAAGCTACTGTCTCTTCATTTACTTACATGTTCTCAACAATATCCTGGTCACTTTCTTCATTACTAATTTCCATGTCAGATTCTCCTGAATAAACAACACAAACACTTAACTCAATATTGTCACCCACCTTCCCTCCCCTATGCTGCCTATTTTCAATAAGATCACTGACAAGTCTTAATGCTCTTCTTCGTGCATTGCTCCTATCATTATACTTCCAAGTCTTTTCCATACCGTGGCATTAATGAAGTCTTTCGTTCTTCAACCTGGATCAAACTAAAAGAATATTACAAATTATTAAAATATTTCATAAAAAAATCTAAATATATTTTAATAGATTAAACTAAGAATCAAATGTCAATGACAACAAGCTATTTTTAGCCAGTATTTGTTTACATTTTGAACTAAGATCTGTACAGTAATATAACAAATTTGGGCTTTAATGATAAAGATGTCATGTTATACTGGATATTTTTTGTGCCTAATTATGGGTTGCTTTATTTATTTTGAATAAAAATGCATCATATTAAAACTGAAGCAGGAAGATACGTTTAAAAGGCCAAATTTAAAAATCCTTTTCAAGAATTTGAAGTGTCCCTTTCTCCCACTTTTCTTCTTGGTATACTTCTGAGCTCCGTGTTCTTAAGGCTACTGGTAGACTGCTTGACCGTCTCTACCGAAAAACCGGTCTTACTGTACATTATTTAGGTTTTCTTGATCATCTCAAAATATACAAATCTGCTCTCAACTCGGCTTGCTCTAGTTTTGTCTCTGCCACAATTAATAAATCAAGTCACAGGCCAAAAGCATTATTTAATACAATAAATAAGCTTACTAAACCTCCACCCCAGGATGCCCTAGCTTCTAATGAGCTTTGCTGTTCTTTTCTGGATTATTTGCTTGAAAAGACTGATGCCGTCCACCAATGCTTCTCTACTGATACAAAGCTCAGCTATCCACCAAATCTATCCAGTCAGTCTCAGTCTTGTTTTTCTTTGACGACCCCATCTTCTGTCTCTAAGTTAATCTTGAAATCCAACTTTTCATCCTGTCAACTTGATCCTGCTCCTACTTCTCTCCTGAAACTTTCTTCCATCTCTGCACCTATCTCTCACTTCATCAACACATCTCTTACCTCTGCTTCATTTCCTCTGCCACTCAAAACTGCTGCAGTTACCCCTGTTCTCAAGAAACCCAACCTCGACCCCTCCGTTCTATCTAATTACCGTCCTATTTCAAATTTACCCTTCATAGCTAAATTACTGTCAAGCACTGTTGCCTCCAAACTCCAGTCTTTTCTAGTTGAAAATAATCTCTTTGATCCCTTTCAATCTGGTTTTCGCCCCCTCCATAGTACTGAAACTGCACTTGTAAAGGTAGTGAATGATCTACTGCTTTCTGGTGACTCTGGTTCTGTCCATACTTCTGCGACTTGACCTCAGCTCTGCCTTCGATACCGTCTCCCATGAATTGCTCATTTCTCGTCTCTCAGATTTGGGTATTTCTGGTACTGCTCTTTCTTGGTTTTCTTCCAATCTCTCTGACAGATAATTCTACATCTCAGTTAAGGATTTTCGATCACCTACTGTCCCCCTGAAGCGAGGTGTTCCCCAGGGATCTGTTCTCGGGCCTTTATTATTCATAATTTACATAATACCACTTGGTCAGATTTTACAACGTCATGGTCTTAACTATCACTTTTGCGCTGCTGACATTCAATTATACTCTATCTGCAAACCTGCTCTACCTCCCCAAACAGACAAAATCTCAGCTTGTGTGAAAGACATAAAAGATTGGCTTAATTCAAATTTTCTGAAACTTAACATGGACAATGGAGATTATTTTTATTGGAACTCCCTCACTTCCCAGCAATATTTCTACCAATTTCACCTGTGAGATTGCTGGTTCTCACATCAAGTCATCTAGTACTGTTAAAAATTCAGGTGTAATCTTCAACTCCACCCTTTCCTTTCAGTCTCATATTACCTCTATTACCAAATATGCATTCTTTCATCTATGTCCAATTGCCTCATTACGCCTTGATTACAATACATTCAAAACTCTGCTGCTAGAATACTCACCCATACCAAGCGTTCTGCTCATATCACCCCAATTTTGTATGATCTCCACTGGCTTCCAGTTGCCTACCAAACTTCAAAATTCTTCTGCTCGCTTTTAAATCTTTGCATGGCTTGGCTCCCCCTTATCTTTGTAACATGCTCGTCCCCTCACTCACTACATTCCTCTGACTCTGGCCTTCTCCCTCGGCATCGCCTCTCTTCAATGGGGGACAGATCATTCAGTGCTATCGCACCCAAACTCTGGAATTCTCTCCCCTGCTCACTCTGTTGTGTTAATAATATCTCTGAAACTCACTTGTTTTCTGAATGTTATACCTCTGATTTGATGGATTGATTGCTCTGCTTAATTAACTAATAGTTCTCTGAATGTTATGTTATGTCTCTTAAGTCCTGTTTTGTATTTTATTGTGCTTGATTCTATTCTTCTGTATGCTTCCCTGTCCATATAATGTTCCTTTACTTTATCTTCAAACTATTGTTTTTCATCATTGTCTACTCGTATCATCTCTTCCTTGTTAAATATACATTGTAAAGCATCCTTGAGCCTTGGAAAGGTGCTATACAAATAAAACTTATTATTATTATTGCACTTACAGGTGATGTGGATTGAGCTCAGGGATTGAGAGAAGGGGCTTGACCTATTCAAAGAACCATGCCTTGGATGGAGGAGTCTATAAAACGCCTGCCAAGTACCTTGGATAGAGACCAGAAAATCCAGACCCTCACCTTTCTCAGTTGCATCGGTCAGTAGTAAATATTCTGGGACATGTGTCAAAAATGATTGATTGCGACCTTTGACCTTTGAGCTGACCTTTGACCTTTGCCCTCCCCATGGGACCACCCAAATAGTACCCCATCCCCATGGTTGACCGCTGTATGAACTCCATGACCTTGGGGTTATGGAATTTAAATGGTGGTTGCCCTTTGACATGGGCTATGAATATGTCCATTGATTCTCTGCATTTTTGAAATATCTATGGTATTGACCTGTGGGTCAATTGTAGGTGGAACAAATTGATGATTTTGAACTTTGACACCATATATTTGAAGTCCTGATGGTGATTTATGAACTTTCAGGGTCAGACACGTGTTGAACAGACATCCGCATTCCGGCTCATCTCTAATCTTCCTGTGTAAGCAACAAAAATAAGATTTTAATGAAGAAACAGCCGGATCAAAATAACAAAAGAATAAACATGGTATATTTTATGAAATAGATAAAACACACGCCGCACATGCACGCATACCCATTTCAAAAAGTGGAAAACATTCACATCTCCAAAAATGTAAAAATAAAATTATAACACACTGAATAATAAAAACAGTTACTAAATTTAATGAGACTGATTATTATAGTTAAATAAAAATTAAAAACATGGAAAAGTTTTCCTCCAGCAATGATGTCCATTGGGTTAACAATTGCTTTTAGTTTGAAATATAAAACACCCAAAATGTAGACATATAAGTTAAGGAATATTTATTTTAACAATGTCAATGCAAAAGGGAATTTGGACATGTTCAGACATGTTCCATGTAAAACATGCATAAGACATGGTTATTTTTATACTGGATATTCTCTCCCTAAACACATGTATTGTAGTAAACGTTTTCATTTTTATATTTGCAAAAATATCATTTAGTATAATTTAAAAGGTGTTTTGCAAATGGGGATACATTTTGGTAGTTAAATAAAAAATATAAAAACATTTTGCTTTTAGTTTATACTGAAATCTAAAAATCTCTCACTGTCTCGCTCTCTCTCACACACACACACACACACACACACACACACATTTCAAAAGTGAAAAACATTCTGTTCTTTGAATGAAGATGGTAATAAATAAAAGTATAACAATGTTAATAATAACAAACAGTTGCTAAGCCAAAATTATATACCAGTTATCACTGTAAAGCTGCTTTGACACAATCTGCATTGTAAAAGCGTTATATAAATAAAGGTGACTTGACTTAACTTGACTAAATTTACTGAAACCAATTATTATAGTTTTAGTTAAATGAAAATATAAAATTTCTTACTTGTTGATGTCCTTAACATGAAATGGCTTACAAACTATCTCATTGTCTCTCCAAGTGACTTGCAACAATGCATGATAGTCACAGAGACAGAAGGGGAGAATGGTGTTCAGCGGGGTGGATGAAACAATATTTTGTTCAAGCTAACTTTTATTTTCAAAGCATAAATGTAAAAGTTTAAATTACAACTTTTAAAATTAAACATTTGTTCAAATTAAATCTTTAAATAAATCAGATCTTTGACATTTTATTTATCACTGTATGTGTAAAAATGTATGGGTCTCACAAGCCACCTCTCACATGGTGTAACATTTTCAATAATTCAATATGAAAATCACCAAGCATTTTCACAGAGAAACAATGATTTCATTCAGACCATGTGATGCCTCAGGTTAGTTCTATAAAAGGAACTTATCTCTATTTTAAATTGAAATGATTCTAAATATAAATAATATAAAATGTTGCTTAAAAATTATTTAAACAATTTAAATATAGGTTAAATTAATATGTAAATTAAAAATAAATATATTTAAAAAAAACCTTACATTTTCAGAGAGCCAAAGTAGGTCCTTTTGCAATGATAATAAATAAGTAAAAATAAAACAAAAAGCATTAATAAAATAAAATCATTCATAAAACACCCCAGATCCTCCCAGGAACAAACTCCAGTGTGAATGAGAGATGGCAGGGTGGAGTCAGACAGATGAGTCTCTGTCACAGTGTATGTTAAGACAGCTAACTCCATTCCAGAGTGAATGTTTTTGTACTAAATTTATTTCAAAGCACAATCTTAAAAGTTTAAAATAGTCTTTTAAAATTAAAATATTGTTTAAATTAAATCTTTAAAGATTTAATAAAAATCAGTTAGAAGTCCACAGTATCGGGATAACATCTGATGCCAATGGTAGAAATTATTTTGCTTAAATTTAACCTAAAGTATACTTTTATTAAACAACATCTGTTCAGAAACCTGCACGTAGTCATCTTAGATCTTATTTCTCAAAGATTCAAGCAGAAGGGTTAGGGTTAAGTTTTTGAGAAAACAGCATGTTAAAAACAGCATGTTAACTAGAAATATTTAATTTGAATTGATTTAAAAATAAAAATAAAAAAATCCAAACATGAAGGTATCTGTGTGTTTGACAACTCACGGATGCAACGCGCACGTCCCTGTAAAACGAGGACTCAACTTTGCTCTTATTTAGCTTAAGTTGCATCTTTAAGAAAATCACCACACATTTTCAGAGGATCCTCAACAATCATTAATGATGGCCTCAGGATATAGGCTGATGAGGTGATTTACAGATCAGTCACTTCTCTGTGCTGAGCCTGTCTGTTGCCACTTGACCCCGACAATTTTGCATGGGTGTTAAACACCCTACAAGTAGTCATTTATTTCAACTGTGTTATTTACAAAACAGCATTTTTCAATAGAGTGAATCTACACATCTGAGGTCTTTCAGAGACATCACTTCAGGATCAGTGGGTCTCTTGAGAATATTTAATTGTGCTTAAAAACCAAAGATCAGGCCAGATCCCCTACATGACAATGTCCACATCAGACTCTGTACTTGACAATACCTTTGCTGTTAAATATGTTTAAAAACCTCACATGTAAACTTACATTTTTTAAGGTGACGCATGTCTCATAGATCTATATGATTTACTTTTCTTATTTCTATAGTTTCAATTCCTAAATAAATAAAGTAAACCAAAAGAATAATGCTGACAAATGTTCGCTGCAATGTTTTTAACAAATAGAATACCTTATTCCACACAGTTCCTCACACAGTGAAACCATTAAGGAGAGCCAAAGGCTCATGACAATGGGTGAAAACACATTACTATGTAAGATATGTAAGATAGTTTTACCCAAAGAATAATGCTGACAAATGTTTTTGCTGCAATGTTTTTAACAATCAGGGATTACCTTAGTCCAAACAATTCCTCACACATTGAAGCCATTAAGAATAGCCAAAGGTTCAGGACAATGGGTGAAAACATTACATATGTGAGAGAGTTTTACCCAAAATCAAATACTGTATTACACTTTTTCCAAAAGATAATATTGCTTTAAAGTTTGAATAAAAAGTTAAAAGCAAACTTATCTTCATACCATGTGCTCTGACACAATTTTAGTTTTATAAAATTTGCGGTTGTTATTTCTAGGTTCATGCTATCATTATCAGTCTGTTAAATATGAAGTTAATACATGATGAAACAAGAATCATGCTACCAAATTCTTTTGTCACAATGTTTTTAAGAAAAAAATTGTTGTTTTTAAAATACAACTAAACCAGATTATTAGACAAAAATTATTTTCCTGGTTGTGCTGGAATAGGGCTTATTTTAAAGTTTGGGATATGTTACAATCAGGCAATACAAGGATCTAGAATAGATGAAGCTTCATATTGAACAAAGAAAAAATATGCCATTTTCACTTGTGAACATGTATTTATACACATTTTCAACATGTATTATACAATATCTGCATACCATTTTTGAAAAGGTTTTAGTAATGCTTTAGATCCGAATCCAGATTTTGGCATCCAACATGACATTAAATAGATGTACAAGTGTACAAGGGTGTCTCAACTGTTTATAACAATCTTCTTAGATTATTATTTTTACTCAAATAAATAGATATTGAATATAGCTTACTTGCACTGCTTTTCCCCTACAGATCAAAGCCAAACATGTTTTTGTAGGAATTATTTGAAAACAAAACTCATTGAGAATATATTTTACAGTTGTGATATTTTCAAAAATTCAAATTGATAGTTCTTGTAGTACAATTATCCATCTCTTCGATGTGGGATTGCATGAAGCATCCACACGAAAAGTAAGTCTGTCTGTTTGCACTTGAAGAGATTTCAACTGAAACATATCTAACCATTGCACTGAAAGCAGCGCATACATTAAAGTTTGAGAACGATAAACAAAGTTACACACTCTAGTAAAGCGGTAGATACAGCTCAAATATGATCTTTTGTAGGAATTATGTGAGCACAATAAATTCTTTCATCTAAATTCAAGAGGCCTAGTAACTAAGAAAGCAGTGACATCGTGTAAGAAAAGTGTCATATTGCATACAGAAATCCACTCTTTATCTATTGCGAAAGGCATTTTTACCCCCCTTCACTCATCTTAGTCGCATTATCAAGACTATCAAGATCACTGTTAGCATTTTATTTGTCGTCTGTATATGATTTTAGCCGATACTCCTCTCTGGTTGCTGTCAGTGTAAGTTTGTGCAAATCATCACATGTGTGAGGAACACGGACCATTCATTTTAGCATCTTTTTAGTTGTATGACTGAACTTTTCTTTTGACAAAACCAATTCTGTTTAACAATTTTCTTTCAACATTCCCACATGGTGTTAAAGAATATGTGTAAATATTATATTATACAGTTTTGTTAGAGTCTATGCAGTGCTGTTGTAATGCATGATTATTTGAGAACTATAACATCGCATACCCCTTTATACAATCTTTATACAGGTATTTTACGTACACAATTTACTATGTTAGCTACTCACAGGAATTAATGAAAACATGATACTCCTACTAAATGAGAGATGTAGTACTGATGTTCTTTTTGACGTTCTAAAGCTGATGTCGTCTTTCTGGTCTGTCTGTGGTCACAAGACACATAATGCATCAACACGAAAAAAAAGCGAGTCTTGCCGTTTTTCTGGTACATTCTGTTACAGACTATTACACTTAGTTACAGTCATGAAAAATATTTCAACTGTACTCTAAACAGGACTTGAATAAAAAGTAAACTTGATAAGTAGTTATTTTAAGTGAAAGGTTAGTTGATACAGGCCATTTTATTTTGTCCGCTCCATCTTTAGGCGGCTGCCTTTAGGTTTTTATCCAGGAAACATGTACAACTACGTCAATGTGTTGTCACGTTTGTCTCAATAATTTATTCTTCTTTTAGGAAGCCATTATGTTAAGCGGTTTTTATCCCTGATCCGCATGCGATCAAAATTGTTTAACATCTTTTACAATTTTAAATATTTCCCCAGCTTAAATATTAGTTTTATTCATTTACAAAGGTGTCATGTAGAGGAGATGATTAGGTTGGCACTCAAGACGTCCTCTGTGTTGACTTTAATAAAACATTTCAGCATCATTAAGACAACCTCAGTAACTGTATTCATAAATACGTTGAAATAGCTGTAACCATACAAATATCGGCTATGAATAACTAAAACAAAGCCTAACAACATACACAAATGATTCTAACTCTTTCCACGACCCAGACTGACCCCAGGTAAGTATACCTCAAATACTCACAATAGTTAGATATCTTGACTATCCGTATGTTTAGGGACGTGACCGTTCTTGTCCTCATAAATTTTATGTTTCTTTGATTTTATTCACATTTTTTGAAACACAGTGTTTTACCACGGCTTCATTTTTAACATCTCCATTCTTCTTTCGTCTGTAATTGTAATTTTGAGCGTATTTGTTTTCCTTTATCATTTTACCCGTTTCATTTTGTCCGAAAAACTATGTTTCCTATACATTTAGGTGTAATGTGACGTTGAAATAGCGCTCTCGCTGTTCTCGGCATCTCGTTGTTTGTAGCATTTGGTTGATTTAATAAAATGATGGTTTAACCATACTCTTGAGTCATTTTACATACTATTTTATATTTTACGGTATAGAATGCTGAGCAAAGATCTTTGAAACATTGTAGCTTGTAAAACATTAAAATGATTTCAAACGCTATATAGACGTTTTACCCTCCAGGGGTTAGAGGTTTTTACCGCCCAATGATACGGGGGTTAGAGGTTAAGCAGCGGGTGTTTATGACTATTGAGGCGTCGCATTCTCTCTAGTTAAAACCCACAGGACCTACCTACTGAATAAGCTTTAGGAAACAGTCTGCAAAGCTTCAATGGCTACTCCACAAGTTCCTGAAACTTCTGTTGAAAGTTATGTTAAAATGGAAGAAAATCTTCCTTACGCACGGCAGAAAAAACACAGGATTCGTTTGACCAAGTTTCTTCATGAAGATGAAAATTTTGTGAAACAGGAATTTCTGATGGCTGATGTTTATGTGGGTGGCTTTCTTTTTAACAAAGCATCACGCACGGTCAAACTCTATGCTATGGAATTTTTTGAAGAAGAATTAACATCACAGACACCTTGTGTGCATTTGCCTGCCAAGGACTGGTCATTTTTCTAAAATCATATCTGGACCGATCTGAATGGGATCGCTGGTAAACGCTTTTACATGAACGTGTGGGATGGAGTAGCCCCAAATGTACGGTACAAGGTGATAAAGCCTTGTGATAATGTAACCATATCAACCTGTTGGAACAAGTCGCTTCATGACCAAAACCTCATTAAGTTGATGAAACCCTGTGAGGAATCCGAAATGGACTTTTGGTCTCAAAGCAGTGATAGTTCTGAGTCTGAGTGGAACCGTGACTGGCCAGTTCTAGAGGACGACCCTTCGAATGCTGCAGGTCTACAAACAGTCTATATTTTGAGTGGAGCGATGTACCTGCGTTACATACCCTCTTTTTAACAATAGACAAGTTGTTTAATTCGAGCTGAATTCATCTGAAGCATTGCTAAATGTTTAATCAGTCATGGTGATGTGCCTTAATATGTATTAAATGGTAACGTGATATAGCAAAACCTGAACTGTACAATGATATTGTAATGTATCGTGCCCTTGCTTCTGTTTTGTGTTACTTGCTATATGTGTAATTGGTTTTGTTTAATAAACTGATTGGATCCAATTTCCCGCGCCTCTAAGAATCTGTATATTTTTGAAAAAAATTAAAATAAGACCTCATTGATGTGAAGTGTTATATACAATATGGGCATTATGTTTAAAATGCTTGAGATAATTTAATACGATGGTGTCAATAAAAGTCTTTAATTTAGTATTACTTTAGTATTACTATTAAAGTCTTTTAATATCTTAATCTTAACTCTTTAGTAAAATTCAAATGTCTGCACAAAAAGAAGTTCCATCCTATTTCTACATGTTATGGATCTTATTGTGAACAATTCATAAGTGATTGTTTTTGTTTTGTTTTTTGTTTGTTTTTGACCTCGTAACTTTTTAATCAAAATGTAAAATAAAATAATAAACTGGCGACTTCTCTACTTCACTTGTTTATGACTTCCTGATGGCAACCGCTCGCGGGCGGGTGAGCGGACCCCAATCGGCTGTCCAGATAAAAACTGTGCTCAGCATTCTATACCGTAAAATATAAAATAGTATGTAAAATGACTCAAGAGTATGGTTAAACCATCATTTTATTAAATCAACCAAATGCTACAAACAACGAGATGCCGAGAACAGCGAGAGCGCTTATTTCAACGTCACATTACACCTAAATGTATAGGAAACATAGTTTTTCGGACAAAATGAAACGGGTAAAATGATAAAGGAAAACAAATACGCTCAAAATTACAATTACAGACGAAAGAAGAATGGAGATGTTAAAAATGAAGCCGTGGTAAAACACTGTGTTTCAAAAATGTGAATAAAATCAAAGAAACATAAAATTTATGAGGACAAGAACGGTCACGTCCCTAAACATACGGATAGTCAAGATATCTAACTATTGTGAGTATTTGAGGTATACTTACCTGGGGTCAGTCTGGGTCGTGAAAGAGTTAGAATCATTTGTGTATGTTGTTAGGCTTTGTTTTAGTTATTCATAGCCGATATTTGTATGGTTACAGCTATTTCCAACGTATTTATGAATACAGTTACTGAGGTTGTCTTAATGATGCTGAAATGTTTTATTAAAGTCAACACAGAGGACGTCTTGAGTGCCAACCTAATCATCTCCTCTACATGACACCTTTGTAAATGAATAAAACTAATATTTAAGCTGGGGAAATATTTAAAATTGTAAAAGATGTTAAACAATTTTGATCGCATGCGGATCAGGGATAAAACCGCTTAACATAATGGCTTCCTAAAAGAAGAATAAATTATTGAGACAAACGTGACAACACATTGACGTAGTTGTACATGTTTCCTGGATAAAAACCTAAAAGGCAGCCGCCTAAAAGATGGAGCGGACAAAATAAAATGGCCTGTATCAACTAACCTTTCACTTAAAATAACTACTTATCAAGTTTACTTTTATTCAAGTCCTGTTTAGAGTACAGTTGAAATATTTTTTCATGACTGTAACTAAGTGTAATAGTCTGTAACAGAATGTACCAGAAAACGGCAAGACTCGCTTTTTTTCGTGTTGATGCATTATGTGTCTTGTGACCACAGACAGACCAGAAAGACGACATCAGCTTTAGAACGTCAAAAAGAACATCAGTACTACATCTCTCATTTAGTAGGAGTATCATGTTTTCATTAATTCCTGTGAGTAGCTAACATAGTAAATTGTGTACGTAAAATACCTGTATAAAGATTGTATAAAGGGGTATGCGATGTTATAGTTCTCAAATAATCATGCATTACAACAGCACTGCATAGACTCTAACAAAACTGTATAATATAATATTTACACATATTCTTTAACACCATGTGGGAATGTTGAAAGAAAATTGTTAAACAGAATTGGTTTTGTCAAAAGAAAAGTTCAGTCATACAACTAAAAGATGCTAAAATGAATGGTCCGTGTTCCTCACACATGTGATGATTTGCACAAACTTACACTGACAGCAACCAGAGAGGAGTATCAAGACTAAAATCATATACAGACGACAAATAAAATGCTAACAGTGATCTTGATAGTCTTGATAATGCGACTAAGATGAGTGAAGGGGGTAAAAATGCCTTCGCAATAGATAAAGAGTGGATTTCTGTATGCAATATGACACTTTTCTTACACGATGTCACTGCTTTCTTAGTTACTAGGCCTCTTGAATTTAGATGAAAGAATTTATTGTGCTCACATAATTCCTACAAAAGATCATATTTGAGCTGTATCTACCGCTTTACTAGAGTGTGTAACTTTGTTTATCGTTCTCAAACTTTAATGTATGCGCTGCTTTCAGTGCAATGGTTAGATATGTTTCAGTTGAAATCTCTTCAAGTGCAAACAGACAGACTTACTTTTCGTGTGGATGCTTCATGCAATCCCACATCGAAGAGATGGATAATTGTACTACAAGAACTATCAATTTGAATTTTTGAAAATATCACAACTGTAAAATATATTCTCAATGAGTTTTGTTTTCAAATAATTCCTACAAAAACATGTTTGGCTTTGATCTGTAGGGGAAAAGCAGTGCAAGTAAGCTATATTCAATATCTATTTATTTGAGTAAAAATAATAATCTAAGAAGATTGTTATAAACAGTTGAGACACCCTTGTACACTTGTACATCTATTTAATGTCATGTTGGATGCCAAAATCTGGATTCGGATCTAAAGCATTACTAAAACCTTTTCAAAAATGGTATGCAGATATTGTATAATACATGTTGAAAATGTGTATAAATACATGTTCACAAGTGAAAATGGCATATTTTTTTCTTTGTTCAATATGAAGCTTCATCTATTCTAGATCCTTGTATTGCCTGATTGTAACATATCCCAAACTTTAAAATAAGCCCTATTCCAGCACAACCAGGGAAAATAATTTTTGTCTAATAATCTGGTTTAGTTGTATTTTAAAAACAACAATTTTTTTTTCTTAAAAACATTGTGACAAAAGAATTTGGTAGCATGATTCTTGTTTCATCATGTATTAACTTCATATTTAACAGACTGATAATGATAGCATGAACCTAGAAATAACAACTGCAAATTTTATAAAACTAAAATTGTGTCAGAGCACATGGTATGAAGATAAGTTTGCTTTTAACTTTTTATTCAAACTTTAAAGCAATATTATCTTTTGGAAAAAGTGTAATACAGTATTTGATTTTGGGTAAAACTCTCTCACATATGTAATGTTTTCACCCATTGTCCTGAACCTTTGGCTATTCTTAATGGCTTCAATGTGTGAGGAATTGTTTGGACTAAGGTAATCCCTGATTGTTAAAAACATTGCAGCAAAAACATTTGTCAGCATTATTCTTTGGGTAAAACTATCTTACATATCTTACATAGTAATGTGTTTTCACCCATTGTCATGAGCCTTTGGCTCTCCTTAATGGTTTCACTGTGTGAGGAACTGTGTGGAATAAGGTATTCTATTTGTTAAAAACATTGCAGCGAACATTTGTCAGCATTATTCTTTTGGTTTACTTTATTTATTTAGGAATTGAAACTATAGAAATAAGAAAAGTAAATCATATAGATCTATGAGACATGCGTCACCTTAAAAATGTAAGTTTACATGTGAGGTTTTTAAACATATTTAACAGCAAAGGTATTGTCAAGTACAGAGTCTGATGTGGACATTGTCATGTAGGGATCTGGCCTGATCTTTGGTTTTAAGCACAATTAAATATTCTCAAGAGACCCACTGATCCTGAAGTGATGTCTCTGAAAGACCTCAGATGTGTAGATTCACTCTATTGAAAAATGCTGTTTTGTAAATAACACAGTTGAAATAAATGACTACTTGTAGGGTGTTTAACACCCATGCAAAATTGTCGGGGTCAAGTGGCAACAGACAGGCTCAGCACAGAGAAGTGACTGATCTGTAAATCACCTCATCAGCCTATATCCTGAGGCCATCATTAATGATTGTTGAGGATCCTCTGAAAATGTGTGGTGATTTTCTTAAAGATGCAACTTAAGCTAAATAAGAGCAAAGTTGAGTCCTCGTTTTTACAGGGACGTGCGCGTTGCATCCGTGAGTTGTCAAACACACAGATACCTTCATGTTTGGATTTTTTTATTTTTATTTTTAAATCAATTCAAATTAAATATTTCTAGTTAACATGCTGTTTTTAACATGCTGTTTTCTCAAAACTTAACCCTAACCCTTCTGCTTGAATCTTTGAGAAATAAGATCTAAGATGACTACGTACAGGTTTCTGAACAGATGTTGTTTAATAAAAGTATACTTTAGGTTAAATTTAAGCAAAATAATTTCTACCATTGGCATCAGATGTTATCCCGATACTGTGGACTTCTAACTGATTTTTATTAAATCTTTAAAGATTTAATTTAAACAATATTTTAATTTTAAAAGACTATTTTAAACTTTTAAGATTGTGCTTTGAAATAAATTTAGTACAAAAACATTCACTCTGGAATGGAGTTAGCTGTCTTAACATACACTGTGACAGAGACTCATCTGTCTGACTCCACCCTGCCATCTCTCATTCACACTGGAGTTTGTTCCTGGGAGGATCTGGGGGTGTTTTATGAATGATTTTATTTTATTAATGCTTTTTGTTTTATTTTTACTTATTTATTATCATTGCAAAAGGACCTACTTTGGCTCTCTGAAAATGTAAGGTTTTTTTTTTTTTTTAAATATATTTATTTTTAATTTACATATTAATTTAACCTATATTTAAATTGTTTAAATAATTTTTAAGCAACATTTTATATTATTTATATTTAGAATCATTTCAATTTAAAATAGAGATAAGTTCCTTTTATAGAACTAACCTGAGGCATCACATGGTCTGAATGAAATCATTGTTTCTCTGTGAAAATGCTTGGTGATTTTCATATTGAATTATTGAAAATGTTACACCATGTGAGAGGTGGCTTGTGAGACCCATACATTTTTACACATACAGTGATAAATAAAATGTCAAAGATCTGATTTATTTAAAGATTTAATTTGAACAAATGTTTAATTTTAAAAGTTGTAATTTAAACTTTTACATTTATGCTTTGAAAATAAAAGTTAGCTTGAACAAAATATTGTTTCATCCACCCCCGCTGAACACCATTCTCCCTTCTGTCTCTGTGACTATCATGCATTGTTGCAAGTCACTTGGAGAGACAATGAGATAGTTTGTAAGCCATTTCATGTTAAGGACATCAACAAGTAAGAAATTTTATATTTTCATTTAACTAAAACTATAATAATTGGTTTCAGTAAATTTAGTCAAGTTAAGTCAAGTCACCTTTATTTATATAACGCTTTTACAATGCAGATTGTGTCAAAGCAGCTTTACAGTGATAACTGGTATATAATTTTGGCTTAGCAACTGTTTGTTATTATTAACATTGTTATACTTTTATTTATTACCATCTTCATTCAAAGAACAGAATGTTTTTCACTTTTGAAATGTGTGTGTGTGTGTGTGTGTGTGTGTGTGAGAGAGAGAGAGACAGTGAGAGATTTTTAGATTTCAGTATAAACTAAAAGCAAAATGTTTTTATATTTTTTTATTTAACTACCAAAATGTATCCCCCATTTGCAAAACACCTTTTTAAATTATACTAAATGATATTTTTGCAAATATAAAAATGAAAACGTTTACTACAATACATGTGTTTAGGGGAGAGAATATCCAGTATAAAAATAACCATGTCTTATGCATGTTTTACATGGAACATGTCTGAACATGTCCAAATTCCCTTTTGCATTGACATTGTTAAAATAAATATTCCTTAACTTATATGTCTACATTTTGGGTGTTTTATATTTCAAACTAAAAGCAATTGTTAACCCAATGGACATCATTGCTGGAGGAAAACTTTTTCCATGTTTTTAATTTTTATTTAACTATAATAATCAGTCTCATTAAATTTAGTAACTGTTTTTATTATTCAGTGTGTTATAATTTTATTTTTACATTTTTGGAGATGTGAATGTTTTCCACTTTTTGAAATGGGTATGCGTGCATGTGCGCGTGTGTTTTATCTATTTCATAAAATATACCATGTTTATTCTTTTGTTATTTTGATCCGGCTGTTTCTTCATTAAAATCTTATTTTTGTTGCTTACACAGGAAGATTAGAGATGAGCCGGAATGCGGATGTCTGTTCAACACGTGTCTGACCCTGAAAGTTCATAAATCACCATCAGGACTTCAAATATATGGTGTCAAAGTTCAAAAATCATCAATTTGTTCCACCCTACAATTGACCCACAGGTCAATACCATAGATATTTCAAAAATGCAGAGAATCAATGGACATATTCATAGCCCATGTCAAAGGGCAACCACCATTTAAATTCCATAACCCCAAGGTCATGGAGTTCATACAGCGGTCAACCATGGGGATGGGGTACTATTTGGGTGGTCCCATGGGGAGGGGCAAAGGTCAAAGGTCAGCTCAAAGGTCAAAGGTCGCAATCAATCATTTTTGACACATGTCCCAGAATATTTACTACTTCGGTCTAATCCAAAAAGGTGATTTTGTGTCATTCCAGGAACTTGCAAATCTCATCTCCAAGCTCACCGTCAAAAGGAAGAGCTACAACACCTGCAGGTACTGTCAAATCTCATACTTTTACAATCACCCCATGTCTACAGGCTCCATGATGACATTCCGTATAAAGTGCCCTCTGGTCAGCCTGCTCAAAGCAGACCCGCTCCTCCAGGTCCTCCAAGGAGGACCCCGTCTCCCTCCCAGTCAGAGCCTGAAGAAAAGAACGAACCAGAGGACCAACTCATTGAAAGAGTACGTACCCTAACAGTCCCCGCTAACCGGACAAGGTGGAGCGCGGATGAGGTTGACCTGGTTCTTGACAATCCACAGCTGAGCCACGCCGAAGCTCACAAAAAATACGTTAAAAGATGCCAAGATACCACAAATCTTTAGAGCATTTTAATCAAAAAGACCGCAAAGTTAGGTAAGTGTTTCCTTTTTACAACCATAATTTGCATTTACTTTTATCAGCACATCACTAATGTGTGCCTTTTACATTTACAGCCAACTCTGATGACAATTTTGCAGAATGCACCAGTTAATTTTACATGATCTTAATATATGGAAAAACAGGCAAAACTGACCATTCATACCAATTAAAGCTGAAGCCACATTAGGTGGTTGGACATTTGTTGGAGCAAGTCATATCAAGCTCCTTCATGACAACAATCAAGGTGTTTGATAGGGGCCTGCTTGTTGTGTTTGCTGGTTCTTCTTTGCCCTTTTTGTCTGGCTTTTACATCCAAGATGCATTTTAACATGCATTTTAGTCTAGGACTACACATTTTTAGTGTTTCTATTTTATAGTGTTCATATTTTTACTCTGGCTCATTTACAAATAGCATTACAAAAATAAATAATTTATACAACTTATGTATTTCATTTTTAACTTAAATCACAAAAATAAACTGTACAAAAATTTGGCTGTTTCATTGACAAAGTGGCATTTAAACAAAATGTATATCGACAATTTTTAATGTATAGGCCTGCCCATTTTTGCACTGTACTCTCTTTTTGAGAAAACTGAAAAAAGCAGCCTTTGAAGTGCGATTGCGTCACTGCGGCGCGAGGAGGGCCGATGTAATTTAAAAATTGTGACTTTAAATGCACCCTCTCCGTTTCCCTGTGGAATGATTCATCCATCTCAAGACACTTCGCCAAAGCCACTGGAAGGCAAGCCAGCAACCTTTAGCCAAAAAAGCGTAACGGCTAATGCTAACGCTCCGCCTCTGGCGGGCGGTACGCAGGGAAGGAGACCAGAGGCTGTCAATGGATGAGAGGCTTCACTATGCTGATTAAACAGCTTTTGTTGGGAAATAGCTAATCATTTAATTAACCGACAGCCTGTTTGCTAATCTGCAGCGTGTTTTACACTAAACAATACTTTCGTTGGGAACTATATGTAGATTTTAGCTTGATAAAAATATATTTTTTTAAGAGAAGGCAGACTAGGGAATGTTGCGACTGATGTCACTGCCATTACACGATAGGCTGAGAGGTGCCACACGTGATTAAGTTAGCCGTTACGCTTTCTCCAATGGTAAGAGATACAGACCCTCTCAATCTCCCTATATTATACAATCTCTGATGTATTTAAAGCCATTGTTTTCCATGTTACTTTGTCGTGTATTGGATTTATGTAACCCTGCTGTTGGTGAGTATTTTTGTCAAGTCTGCTCATTGTTGGGATGGGGAAATGAAGCCTCATGCAGCACTGAGGCTTTCCCCTGACTGTTCCTGGAAAAGATTCAAAGCTTTGAGAGTTTTGAGAACAGCGCCATCTGGTGCTTATTTAAAATAAAGCAGCCAGAAGCCTGTGGAAGCAGCTCTGTCAGATGAAGCAACTACAAAACACTCCATAGTTTCAATGTTATGTGTAGTAAAAAAAAAAAAAGCTTTACACGTTTGTGTTTAATTTGTCCATTAAATAAATTCATGAGCTTATATGATTCAATAAAATCTAATGTACTCTCTCTCTACACACACACACACACATACTGAATAAGGACATTGTGTGATAGGATCATCTATTTTATTAATTAAACTTGCTCATGTTGGGTTAATTTAGGTTCTTATATTTTTAACCCGTTATATTTTTAACAGTTTTATCCAGTTTTAAACCCAAAATATTTATCTCTTGAATATGTTAATTTTTTTATTTTATATGCCAAAATTTGGAAAAGTGACTTAAATCTACTTTATGTTTTCCTCTTTTTCTTGTTGAATTGAACTCAGTTCATCCCTCAAGCTTATAAATAACAACAACAAAAATTATGCATTATGATGAATTATTCAAAAATATTTAACCTTGTCATTGTGCTTTTGTATATATATATATATACATATATAATCTCATACTATGTCTGTGATAAATCGCTACGCATAAAGCTACACATGTTTGTGACTCTTTACGCAAAAGCTGCACATGTTTGTGACTCTTTAGCTCTTTGCACGCCTCCAGGAGCTCGGCTGTTTTTGGAAAGCCTCAGTACAGCATATTTTTCTTTTATAAATATGATAAAACTAAAGACTCTTTGGAAATATGAAGGATGCTATACTACTCTATAGATACTCAAGGTTAACATGAGATTGACAGAAACTGCGTTATGTACCCTTTAACTAAAATATGAATAAACACACTAAGAGTGCCATCCTTATTCCTTTAAACCACCAACAC
Source organism: Hypophthalmichthys nobilis (assembly GCA_037950665.1). NCBI lineage: Eukaryota > Metazoa > Chordata > Actinopteri > Cypriniformes > Xenocyprididae > Hypophthalmichthys > Hypophthalmichthys nobilis. Next base: position 25,372,645 of record CM075489.1, read on the forward strand.
AAAAACCAAAGATAAAAATTATTTGTAGTTCTTTTTTTTATAATTAAACATATATGGACTTTAAAGAAAGCCCAAACACACCTGTAAAGATACATATAATTGTTCACCATTTAAAATAGGGCACGTCCATAAGCTAATGCTAATTGAAGAATATACATTTAAACAACAAAAAAATACAGTTAATCACTGTACATAAAACCTCCTGAAAAATCCCAATACAACATACATGCAAGCATATCTTAAATTAACAATTTGGTTTACCAAAGCATCATTTATTAGATTAAAATGGCAACATTACCATATGAATACAACTAATGTGTCACTAATGAAACTCCCACCAGAAACAAAAAATCTACATACTGTAGTTCCGGGAAGAAAAGTACCGTAGCTATGATTAAACATAATTGAACTATAAAAAATCATAAAATGGTTTTGGTCAAATTATATTTATTAGTGGTAGTTATTAGTCTATTTTCCACATTTGATTAGACATTTCTTTTCTCTCATGTTCTGTTTGTAATGAAAGAACATTAGAGATAATGGACAGAAAATCATTGGGAAAACCCACAAAAGCATTGTGCACAACTGCATAACCTCAACTCTGTCCTCCGGTTTTAATATTCATATTCATTTACGTTAACTGTATTGTGGAGGATTTTCTGCAGAAGAGTTATACATGGATGGGTTGCTGACCGCAGATATCTGCAAGAAAAAAAACGATGATCAGCTTCCTTACCCATGGATTACTTATTTACTGAAAATATTAAACAACAATTGCACTAATTACTGAATGCCTTACACATTTCCAGTACATGGACACACAACACTAAATTAAAATAATAAATTGTTTGGTGGATTTTTTGGAGTACTAAAGTCCAATTAAACTGGAGTTACAGGCTTCTCTTACCTCTGAGTTGTTAAGATCATGGAAATGATTGGAACTGCACCTTTGGAAAAAAAATGCACAGGTAGAGAGTTTTATGCCTTCTTACTGTGAAACGGCATGCATGCAATGACACTGACAGATAGGGTTGACCAGTTTTCACAACAAAACCCGCCCAATTTCTCCTCAAAACTAACCCAATCGCATTTCAGGGGGGTCCCACAGTAAAAATTATGTTCCAGGGGTAAAATCTGCATTTTTGGCAGGGCTCCCCTGGTAAAATTCGCATTCCAGGGACTAAATAGCACGTTATTTGGGGTCTATTCAACCTGCGGACATAAAAAACGACACGCGGCAATAGTGTAAAAGGAAAACCGCGGACTTGGCAACACCAATTACAGGTTTACAGACCTCAATGTACTTCAAATGGAAAAAAAAACAAAAGACAGAAATCTTTCTGAAATGTTGCAATGCAGTGTTTAACAGGATGGAAGTTTTCGGCTAATCAAGCCAATTACTAGCTAGGAAAGAACAACATGCTAGCAAAGTGAAGCTGAGAAAAATTATTGGGGACATGGGAATTTGTCTGTAACAAATTATTCTGAATTTGTGTGAATGGGGTGCATCTATACATGCAAAACCATGTGACATGATTTACATCATGTTGATTAACATTTCAGACAATTTTCCTAAAATCTTTTACCTTAATGGGAAAGTCATTTATAAATGATGGCACCCTAAAAGGGGTCAATGGTCAAATGTAGAGAACAAATTTCTGAGGAGTTGAGTTGACAAAAAAAGGTTGGGATCCCCTGATTTAACACATTACTCACCTGAGGATAATAGCAGCAGGTGGCTTTACACGCAAATGCTGACAGAAAGATGGAGATGAAAAACGCAAGCAGGGCGAGTACCAATGGCACAATACTACCGATTGTGTCGATTAGAACCATATCAAATGAAATAATTATAATGGAAACGCCTGCAGTTAAAGCACTGAAAATGTTCATTCCAAGTGAACCTTTAACCTGTAGGTAGAAAACAACAACAACAACATTAAACAGAATAATACATTAGCAAGAACTTTAACAGTGTCATGTTAGCTTAGAGGGGAAAGTAAATCAGAGTTTGATTAAAATTACACTAGTTTATGTAAATAAACAAATAAATAAAGATTGAGGGCGATAGCCTCGTGGGGAGTGCAGCAATATAATGTCATCTGTCCTATCCTAATAAAGGCAAAACACCAAAATTAAATCTGAATTTGAAAATAAACAAACTACTAATCTAGCTGCAAGCACCAATCATCAGGTTCCTCAATCACTAATGACTCATGTGGATGATTAAGGGATACAAATTGAAATCTATCTTTTCAAAAACAATACGGTTTTACAGCAAAGTCCAGTCACTGATACTTTAGGTTACAGCGAATATGCTGCTGTCAAAAGGGACAACTGGAAATCCTCCCTCTAACTGTTAGTCCAAAACAAATCTTCTGTATAATTGTTTTGTGTCTTAAGATATGTGATCATAAAATATATGGAGCATGTTAAACATTTAAATTTTGATAAATTGAATATCATAGGATGTTATAGGTCAGTATTGTGGCTTAAAATTTTTTGTGTTGAAGTATTTATCTTAAAGCCCTTTTTACTTTATTTATTGTAAAATATGTGTGGCCTTCTATCCTTTTTAAATGGTGTATTTGTATGTATTTAATGGTGTGAACTGTTGTGCTTTATCTCTAATGTCAACACATTAATAAATGCAATATCAGTTCTAAAGGAGTATCATTTTAATTTGCTTGTTACACAATGTAGCTTAACTTATTGTAATAATTAATTGACGTAGCCTACTTTTACACTCAGAATTATTCCTTGGCATCCTACTACGTACTAAACTGATTTTTTTTTAATTGTTTTTCGTGCTGGAGGTATGCTATTAGGTCGTGTGCAGAGTGATGTTAACATTTAAGATAACTGGTGAGAGGAAATGGCACTATCAAAGAGTCTAAAGAAAAGTTGACAGCGAAAATAGGGCATACAAAGAAGAATGGAAAGACAACTATGCGTTCATCCTGTGTAGATTTGTGAATGCAAAGCCGGTGAGTCTTATCTGCAACAAAGTTGTCGCTGTTTGCAAAGAATATAATATTAGGGGCCGTTCACGTCACGTCTAAAAACTTGTGGAAAGCGTGGCCATGCCTCTTTCTCCTCCTTTCCAAAGTGCTTGCACTCCTGTGGTGTCTGTCGTTGCTATGCAACTATGAACTGCGCTCTTCAGACAGATCTATTTCAGATCCAGCCGCTATCAAAATAATCTGACTGCGGGCGCGGGCCAGATATTTTTGCTGGTGGGCCAGTTTTGCCGACCACTAACGTACACCAAAGATTCATATTAATTTTCAATTTTACAGGCCGTACAGTAGCAGTTTTAAGGAATTTTAGTTGTAACGCCTCCTATAAGTGCAACTTTGACACAATTTGCATTTGAAGATTAAAAGGAAAAAATAATCCTTAAATGTATTACTGCACCACCTAGTGTTGGATAGATATGTGTCTGTGCACCTGAGTAGATATGCACATTTAGGACCTTCTTGACAAATTTGGGATCTCTACAAATAACGGTCAATGATGCCCATTGTAACGATTATGTTCAGTTTTGATTCCGTTTTCACTGTTCCTGTTTTGCCTGCCTTAGTTCTCTAGTTAGTTTCCCTGAATGTTAATTAGTTCCATCACACTTGTTCTGTTTCAGTCAATCACTCTCCATGTATTTAAGCCCTTTCTTTCTTTAGTCCTCTCTCCAGTATCTTTTTCCTTTTTCTTTTTTCTGGTGGACTGGCCCTAGGGGTGTAATGGTACACGTATTCATACTGAACCATTTTGGTACAGGACTTCAGGTACAGTGCACATGTGTACCGAATGCATTACATTGCATAATATATTGCATAGCCTAACCACCAATAATCACAATAAGCTCTGCATTTTGTTGCTTTCAATAAGAAGAATTTGTCATGCCGTTACACCCCTACTCTGTACAGTTACTCTGCTTGGAGCAGGGGCTATATCAATCTGGCATGCCTGACTTTCCCAGGCTGCTTGCTCTGCATTCCAAGGCACGCCTTCTCGTGGATGGTCAATAAAAAGATTTCGCTGTGTTTGTGGAGTTCTAGTGAACGATGGATCCCCATTCAACATCTGTCTCACCGAGGTGGACTTCATCAGCCCTGCTCCATATCCAGAGATCACCCAGTCATCACCCCACTACATGGAGTGAAAGCCAGAGCCCACCAAAGACACAGATCTTAAGCCTGCTGTGATGTCAGCGCCAGAAGGAATGATTGAGCCAATCATCGCCCTGGAAGCACACAGTCTGACCAGGTGCATGAGTCGGCTATATCGTGTGACACCATAGGAATACAAGGCCATGAAGAAAAGCCCCGCATACATTCCCTCCATTGAGGGTGAGCTTCAGCTGGCCTTTGTAAATTTTTATTATGATATGAATAAGAACTTTCTTTTTTCTCCAGTCCCCGCTTTTGTGCCCCGCTGGTCCTGTCTAGCTCAAGTCAAGTCACCTTTATTTATATAGCACTTTTTACAATGCAGATTGTGTCAAAACAATTTCAGTGTTACTAGGAAAATAATTTGGCTGCACAAGAAAATGGTGTCATTTTCCAGCTTAAGTAAGTTCAGTGTTGATTTATTCCTTTGCAAAAATCATTAGTTATTAATTTAGTTAATTTATGTAAACAGCAGCTCTGGAGAAAACGTCTCAGGTTACATATGTAACCATGGTTCCCTGAGAACAGGGAATGAGACTCTGCATTTGAAACGCTATGGGGAACGGCATCACTTGAACCGGTGTCTGAAACAATTATCCAATTATACCAATCCTATTGGCCGGCGACATCCTATGACGTTATTAAAGACGCAACCCGGAAGTATAAAAGGAGCGCCTAGAGAAGCAGTCAGTACCTTATCGTCTAAAGGGACTGTCCAGCAGGCAGCCCCGATGCATGGCTATGAAACGCAGAGTCTCGTTCCCTGTTCTCAGGGAACCATGGTTACATACGTAACCTGAAACGTTCCCTTTCGAAAGGGAACTCAACTCTGCGTTTGAAACGCTATGGGGAACGATATACCCAAGCCGTCATGCCACAATGGCTAGACAAAAGTCAGAACTAGCAGCTTCACCTGAAGTGCCAGAACCACTCCCCCTACAGGTCATACATAGGCTGTCAGTGACAGCATTCCCTATGGCCAGCAGCCCAAGCTATAAGCCTCAAAGAGGCCCTCCGCAGAAGGCCTACCAAGGCCGCTCAAAGGCTTCTGGGACCAAACTTCTTTTCAGAGAAAAGAGGGTACCTTTAAGGGAATGTGGCCAGGGGGCCTGAGGGAACCCTAGCCAGTCACTTGTCAGGGGAAAGTACTCGACCCTGACTGCCACCAGGGAGGCCTGACCTGGTCTACTTTACAGAAACCTAGTCTTGGTCAACAACCTGTCTGATCACAGAGTCTCCAATCGCATTTCTTCAGAGAAGATATCCATTAAGGGTGACTGCAAAGAGGCAGTAACTAACTCAGACCAGAGCGTAGAGACGGGCATCCCGGAGAGCAAGACTCAGCTTAGCGCTTTTTTACCCTTACTAATGAGGGGAGTAACACTCTGCTCAATCCTAGGATCTACTCAGCGCATGATTATTTGCACTGAGGAGGCTGTGTACTCCAAAGGAACCCAACAAGGGGAGTACATTTAACAGCCTGGGGGCTGATCCTAATAGGAGGCCTCAGAGAGGCCTTCAACCACTGACCAGCTTAGGGAGCTAAGTACTATGCAGGACCACCCTTGAACGAGGGGAGTACAGAGCTCGACCTAACAGATAAACTTTACTGTAGGTACAAAATCATGGAAGCCTAAGAGGGGCCTGCCACATGATATAAATTCTATATATGTAGAAACAGCCTGCTGAATGCCAGCATGCACTCAGTCTGCTTACAGAACACCCAGAATGGGAGGGGGGAAGCTTAAAGGGGAGGCCTGTGAAGGCCACACACCTAAACAGCTTGTTTGCTGATGCAACAATCCAGCATACTAGACCGAGAGTGGCCACATAACAGTCTACCTAACACAATCCGCTGAGCAGTGTACTCAGTAAAAACACTTTTTACTCTTTTAAAGCAAGAGGAGTACAGTATACGCCAACATGTCCTACAGGAGGCCCAAACAAGGGCCTACGACTTCTAGACATGTGGCATCAGCTCACGGCAGTGTTATAAGCTCTAAGGGAGCCAAGTAGAGTAACCAAATCTTTTAAGTGAAGTTACCTAGTTTAACTCAACCCAAGCTATCATACCACCAGGTCATGTACTCAGTAAAAAACACTTTTTACTCTTAAAGCAAGAGGAGTACAAACCTCCGCCTTCATGCTCTGAAGGAGGCCCAACCGGGGCCTATAACTCAGAATGGCACGTGGCTCCAGCCTCTAGTGGCAATACTAAATTCTCAGGGAGCCAAAAATAGAACCAAACTATTCAGTGAGGTTTAACCATTAGCTCAGCCTGAGCTTAATTCTAACAAACACATTCCAACAGGCAATGTACTCACCCGTGGCAGTGTCAACAACCAAAAACCAGCCTGCGCCACCATGTTTCTAGAGGAGGCCCAAACCGGGGCCTGCGATTCCAGAAGATACGTGGCGTCAGCTAGTGGCATGTATCTAAGCTTCTAAGGGAGCTTAATCTGAGAAGCAAACAATAAAGTGAGGTTACCTAGCTTAACTCAACCTGAGCTTAAATCTACACATTCCAACAGGCAATATACTCAGTAACAAAAACTGAATCCTGAAGTAGGGGAGTACAAAAAAATATGTTATTGTGTTCTGAAGGAGGCCCAACACTGGCCCACCACCTCAGACACGGACATAAACCTGTGGCAGTGTCTATGATCTAAGTGAGCAAAACTCAAATTAAAAACATCCACCAACAAGAGCTTGTGGCAAAACAAGCTTACAGTGCTTAGAAGGAAGCTTATGAAAACCTTCAACTCCAACAATGCAAACAATACTTGTGGTAGTGTTTAAACTCTAAGGGAGCTATTAAAGAACCAAAATGAATAATGAGGTTCCCGAAACTAACTCAACCTGAGCTTTTGGATTCCAACAGGCCATGTACTCAGTAAACACCTTCACTCTAATGCAAGGGCAGTACAAATTAATCACCATGATCTGAAGGAGGCCAATTCAAGCCTACTACTACAAAGACAGGTGTTAGCCTGTGGCAGCAATAGAGTAAAGCTCACACTGTGTAGGGCAAAACTAGAACTTAAAGCATAAAAGTGATGCTTCCTTTTCATTCATGCCATCCTGAAACTCAAGGATGGGTGCCTTTCACCAACCAGAAGTTTACACATCTGGACTGAACCCTAGAGTACGGGAGCTAGATAAAAGCTGACACCGTTACACACAGACTTGAATATTAATTCAAGGGGTTCAGGGGAAAGGCAAATAACAGTATGAATGAAACAATTCCAGACAAGTGGGACCTAAGCAACACTAGCATTCTCTTATCCACCTAATGATAAGGGGCCTACCACCTGAGACAATGGCACCAGGGAGGCTAATGATAGCCTGCTACCTTAGCTGCTATCTGTCTTGCACCTACACTAAAGGGGTAAAGGGCTTCTTGGCCTGACAACTCTGAAAGAGGAGGTCAGAACTAGGAACTAACAACCTGACATGCGATGTAAAGATAAAAGGAGGAATGCTTTAGCAAACACTTAGCCCAAGCCTAGGCAAGAAATGGCTGTGGGCCCATAGGGCCACACATAAGCATAGATCTGCCTGGGGGCTAAAACTCAGCCTAAAATTTCATGAGAGAGGAGGCTACTCTAAAACTCTAGAATAAGAGCTTAGAGGAGCAAAGCTCAACCCAAGCTAAACCATGTCAGAAGGCCCAGGAGGCCGACGCTAAACATAGATCTATCTGAAGTGAAGAGTGCTAATCTCAAATAACTCTAGCTATGACCAGATGAGAAGCTACTCAACCAATGGTGGCTGTAAAGGCGGCCATTTTGTTTGCCAAACCAAAAATACATCATAAAAGCCAACCTTATGGTTTTTTAGCACTTCAGAGCCCTTAAAAAAACCCTCACTTTTCCTCTACATGCCCAGGGAAAAAAACATACAAGAAAATTTAAAGTCAGATATGCTTATAAAGTAATACAGACCCAGCTTACCTTCTTGTGGCTCGAAGACCGAAGACTCCTGTCAATGAAGAGATGGAATCTAAGGTCCTTATTAGTGTAAAGGAGCCTCTCACTATCAAGTCCGAAGGCGGGCCATCAGAAATTTATTCATCATGGGCCCAGTCCTCAGCCTGACCGTAAGAAAAAGCCTGAGCGTGTTTTGTTTAAAAATACATAATTCAAAATTCAGGAGGTGGAAGAAGAGAGGAGAGGGCAGACGTGAACTACCCTCGCAGAGAGGAAATCAGTCACTGACGCTGCTGGCGTCTGTGGTTGATTACCTCCTTCAGATCCTGCTTCTTCTTCCTAGAGTCCCGCCTTCTCTGGGACTTACTCCACGGAGGAGGAGGTGCCCGAGAGGCAACACTGAACCTCTGGCCCTGTCTCTGATCCTCGAATCGGGACGGGCCAGGACCTACTGTCTGTCTGGGCCCAGGATCAGATCTGAGCGGCATGCAAGTTTTGAACGCCGCCGAGCGTGTCTTCACCTCTCTGAACTTTCCAACCACCGCCTAGACGGAGGTACCAAAAAGCTCAGAGGGTGAAAACGGTGCATCGAGGAGAAAACCCTTTTCTTTCTCCCCGATGTCAGCCAGGTTCAACCACAGGTGTCTCTCCGTGGCCACCATCGCTACCAGACCCTGGGACAGACCCTGCCCCTGATCCAGATCCTTCAGCAAGTCAGCTTAGTAGGCCTGTAACACCGCACCAGCCTGACCCGCTGCCGCGTATGCCCTGCCATTCAATCGAGAAGTCACTTTCAGGGGCTTGGAAGGCAGGACCGGAGCTTTCAGTGTCGGGGCCTGCCCTGTTTCGAGATAGTTCGCGAACGTCTCGTCAATAGGGGCATCGACACATACCCATGCTGGCTCAGTCCCTCCACATCAGTGAAATTCGCCCGCTTGATGCAGATGAATCCAAGCTGAATATGGGTTCTTCCATGCCTTCTTGATCTCAACATGAAGATCAGGAAGAAATGGAAGGCTCACGGGGGCTGCTTTGTTATGGCCAGAAAGGAACCGTTCGTCGAGCTGTCCGTGTGCGGTCCCTTTCTTAACGCGCTCCCATGGCAGCTGCAGCCTGCCAGAAGCGTGTTCCATAACTTCCAGCAGCTCTGCATACGCAGGGCAGGGAGGTTTTGAAGTTTCATCAGGCTCACCTGCTTTCTCTTCAAAAGCTATCTCCTGCTCTCTTGGGCTTGCAGCCAGAAGAACACTTGCTACTGGATCTGATGATGTCAATGACAAGACATCGTCATCATCCAACAGCTGACCCTCTTCAGCTACAGAGGGTTGAGAAAGATTTACACCTCTCTCAAACTCCTCCGCAAGCTCCATCTGTGAACCCCATGATTTCAGCCGCCGCTCTGCCCCAGGCACAGATGCCGGCTCCTCTCCCCTCGAGAAGAGGGCCAGACGAGAGCGAAGCGTTTTCATGTTTAAACGCTCACAATTCACACAGACAGTGTCCTCAAGCACTGTCCGTGCGTGCTCTTCTCCCATACAGAAAACGTACAGATTGTGTGTGTCACCAGGTGTCAAAAACCTAGGACAGGGATCCGCACACTTTCTGATACGTTTGTCAGACATAGTAAATATTTCTTACCAGATTCGAAGTAATCGCAAACAGACAGAACAATCCCTGAAGACGATGAGATACTGACTGCTTCTCTAGGCGCTCCTTTTATACTTCCGGGTCACGTCTTTAATGACGTCATAGGATGTCGCCGGCCAATAGGATTGGTATGATTCGATAATTGTTTCAGACACCGGTTCACGTGATGGCGTTCCCCATAGCGTTTCAAACGCAGAGTTGAGTTCCCTTTCAAAAGGGAACAGTGATGTCATTGTCCAGTTCAGTTCAGTTTGCATACAATGGTGTCAATACAGTCAGAGCAAAAACATTGTTGAGTATCAAGTGTCCCCAACTAAGCAAGCCAGAGTTGACAGCGGCAAGGAACCCAAACTCCAACAGGTGACAAAAATGGAGAAAAAAAACCTTAGAAAAAACCAGGCCAGTTCTCCTCTGGCCAACAACGAACAGTGCATGATTATGATTCAGGCAACGTTACAGGTCATAACAGGGTTTCTACAGGTTTCATCAAATCTAATTTAATGCTTTTTAATGCCTTTTTAATGCCAATTTTTAAAATTTTTAATGCCATATATATATATGTCACTATATATATACATATATATATATGTCACTAAATGTCAATAATGACGTCATACGGCAATTAGAATATTCATTATGTCATTAAGCTGCATTCACATTCTGCCAAGTGTCAGCCCTGTACATTTGTTTGCTTCTCTGCTGCTACCTCTTTGTGCTCACATAATGTATTTTAATACAGCCAAATTCCCAATAAAATTGTTTCATCTATATATTTGTCACAGTTCCCTTGTTCCCCGGACTCCATTTCCCAGGATCCTCTTGTCTCCACACCTGCACTCACTTCCTCGTCATCTCCCCATCATCACCGATCACCTGCACCTGGACTTCATCATCATCACTCCCTTTATAATGGACACTTTCTCTGCACTCCTTGTCTGTTCTTATGTTTGTCAATGCGTGTAAAGCTGTGTCTTCTACCCTTGGATTTAATAAAGCCCTATTTCATTGTGGATTTCCGTATTCGCCTTATCTCTACAGCTAGCACCGTAACAGAAGAACAGACCACAACCGACTGGATATCCACAATTGAGTATGGGTATCTTCCTTGTCCCTGTGCCCTCAAGAAGACACCAGCCCAAACTTTCAGCGGAGGACCGTCTCTGGACTGCCAGACAGGATGGCCGCCCGCTGGAGAAGTATGTGGAGGAATTCGCTGAGCTGTCTTGTAAGGTGAGCTGGCCAGATGCCATTTTGAATTCCTGTTTTCTGAGGGGTCTGGACGAGGAGACGATTCCTTATATTGAACCTGAATGCCTCTTTTCCCTAGTCGAGTCTATTAATCTGATTCTCTTTCTTAATGGTTCCGAGTTCAAAATTGAAGAGGTTCAAGAAGAGTCGTGTTCTCCTCGTCCAGTTCTCTCAGAAATACAGGCGGCCTGGCCAGTTCACCAGCCGCCGATTTCCTCCACCTACCGCTCCAGTGGGCGTTCCCCGGGGCCTCTACCAGATCCTGCGCCCAAGCTGTCCAAGAGGAAGTCCTCTAAAGGGTCCAGACGGCCCAAGAGGACAGCCACCTTCCTCAAGCCCGCTCCAGTCTCCCACGGGCCCGCTCCAGTCTCCCACGAGCCCGCTCTAGTCTTCTACGAACCGCCAAGAGAAACTGAATGGCTGATAGACTTTAGGGCGGAACCTACAGTCCCAGCCTTCCTAGAGCCCACTCCAGCCTTCCATGAACCCGCTCCAGTCTTCCAAGAGCCGCCAAAGGATGCTGTCTGGCTTATAGACTTTTGGACAGAGCCAGTAGCTCCAGCGTTCTCCGAGCTCGCACTAGCCTTCCACGAGCCCGCTCCAGCGCCAGCCTGTCACGAGCCCGCTGCTCCTGCCGCCTTGGCTCCATAGAGCATCATCCTCATGATCCACCGGGCTCCCTCGTCCCTTCCAGCTCTGCCTTGGTCAGATGTTATCCAGCCTGCTTCAAAGCACTTACAGGCCTTCAGCTACACTTTGTCCATCTACCCCTTTGGCTCCATCAGGCTCTGCCTTCCCTCTGGCACCTTAGTTCCACCTCAGATGCTCCGCCTTGGTCTCCTAAACCATCTGTGTCGTTTGGTCCCATCTGTGGTCAGTCTGTGCCTAGAGCTCCACTTTCATTGGCCTTGTCTCTGTCAGTCTTCCCTCGAGTGTCGTCAGCCAAATCACCATTATGGCTCCTCCCTCCCTCTGCTACTCCTGCTCCTGGATCCTCCCACCTTCATCACTGCCCTAGTCTTTCCCTCTCTTATTTCCCATTGTTTACTGCCCTTCACCAACCCCTCGTCCTCCTCCAGAGCCCCCACCCTCCCTCTTCAGTTGGAGTGTTACGGCGAGAGGATGCGCGTTCCTGGGGACTGTACTGTAATGATTATGTTAAGTTTTGGTTTAATTTGCAGTGGGTTCTGTTCCTATTTTGCCTGCCTTAGTTCTCTAGTTAGTTTCCCTGATTGTTAATCGCTTTCATCACACCTGTTCTGTTTCAGTCAATCACTCCCCATGTATTTTAGCCTTGACTTTCCTTCAGTCCTTTGTTCAGGCTCATCTATGTTGAAAGTGGTTGTTTCTGTTATCCTCCTGCGGTCTCCTATGTATTCCCTGTCGATTTATTATTGAAGACTATTTTGTTTTCTTGACTCCTGCATTGTGCACTTTACAGCCACCACACCATGACACCCATATACTTTTATAGCAGAAAAATAAGGAAGAACAAATCAGTACAAACACAATAGGGTTGCTTGGACCCCTAAAAATAACAGGTGTTGTCTACATACCAAACACACACTGGTGGGTGAAATTAGATTGTTTTCTGCAGCAACAGAGAGAGAGCCTGCGGTAATGTACTGAGAACAGAGAAAAAGACAAAAATTGAGGCTTCTGTTAGATGTAATGTAACTTGTGTTTAAAAAACACAATACTTCATTGTATAATTGTTTCTTACTATGATAGATCCCCAGTAAGGAATACCACTGAGGACAAAGATGGATGATGCATATGCTGTAGACACAATGCCCAACAGGAGAGTCAACACACCAATCATTATCTCTACAGTCTGTGAAAGACGAGAGTCTATTATAAATTAAGTAAAACAGTATCAAATTTTAAGGAACAATATAAAAGCTGTACTGTCTAATACAAGCTGGACAATAAAAATATCCAAAAACTTTTCTACATGTGTGGAACTCTCATTGTATGAATTCACATATTGCATTGCAGATGTGCAATTTTGTCTATTCACATTTTTGTCATAGTTTGCACCAAAGCAACAAGTCACATTCTTCAATAAAAATGCATATGCTTTGTTTAGTGTGTACCATTCCTTTTTTTAGAATGTATTCATTTTCTATCCTTATTTCACACTGGCATACACAGATAATTATTAGGATTTATGAAAAATGTCTCACCCCAAAGGCTTTTGGTTGGCTTTTCAGAAATTCCTTAATCTTATGAAGATGTAAAACTCCTGTTAGCTGTTGTACATAAACAGGCACAGAAGCATTTGTCCCAGTGCCTGATGTGGTTTGTGTTGGTGGTTGAACCTGGATAACAACCGCTGAAGAGTTCATGGGTATGGCAGTGTGGGACATTCTTGATTCAGAATCTGAAATTGACCTGTACAAAATCATAGTAAATCAAAACATGTAATGAATATGATTATAAAATAGATTTTCTATGTAAAAACCTTAAAATATTATAATTACATTTAATAATATAAATGTGGTCTTCATATTGTTGAAAAGCTTATGAATGCAGTTATGACAATAGTAGTTATTATCATTGGTTAAATTATTGTTCAACTAGAATAACTCTATTAGACCTTAAAACATACAGCTCATGTTTAATTTAATCTACGTATATTACATTTTAAGCATTAAGCGCATGCTCTTTTTCAAAGACACTTACAAAAGTGCCCTACCAGCCATTATAGATTATTACCAAATAAAGGAAATCCATTCATTAATAACATTTTAGTTTAAAAAAGCAGACATAATGCAAAGATAGGCATCTGTATAAAGGTAGTCAGATGTAGTGTAGTGTTTTACCAGAAAAAAGCTCTTCTCTTCAGTTGATGGTTTTTTTGTTTTTTTTGTTTTTTTGCACTTTGCTCTGTAGTTCAGTCCACTCTTCTGATATAAGCCAATGTATGTAAGATGTTATAAATGTTATATATACACTGTTTCCAGAATGAAAGTGGAAGGAGGTGGAGCTCCAGTGGTTAGGAAGGGTTGGAAAGCTGGCCCTTTCATTCAGGGAAACAGAAATTTAAAAACCACAAAAGACATTAAAAAACAGAAGTATTCATACATATATGTTGTACTTTATAACAAGCAATCTGCATGCTGGATTGGAAACAGTCATGTAAATATTGTAGAATAAAATGGTGCAAATAACGATGATCAGTGCAGTGTGATTTACAATACCATAGTGAAAGCAGGTAACACTTTTTGGTTGATAAAAGATTAAATATTTTGTGACTTAGAAGTGTAATAAATCTGAAGCCATTAGCATTCATTGCTCTCTTATCAGATGAATTTTAATGAAGTATTATTGTGTTGCATTGTAACTGCATACTCAAACACAATCATTGAGCACGTTTAACTCACAAATATCAGCTCATTGAAATAACCAGACTTCCCTGTTTACAAGCAAATCAGTAAACCGCATTTACATGCTTATCAGTAAATCAGGTTATTTCCCTGTAGTAATTTGCATATCTGACTCTGAGTAGTCCATATGTTATGTCAGTTGTGATGTTAAATAAAGCTTGCAACATGTCAGCGGAAACTTACGGCTCATAAATTAGTCTCTCATGCAGTTACAGATGCAGCATTTTGTCTGAACCACTTCTACTTCTGCTGCACGAGAGATGAACACATTTTTACAATTTTCTGGGTCTTGACAAGAGTCTGCGTTTGTGATATTTCCTTCTCCTTTCCTGCAAAATGCTCTCTCTGTCTGGATGCATTTAAATCTGCACTGAGGATGAGTTTCTGTCACGTATCACACATGCGCACTTCAAGAACCCGACAGAAAGCAGGTTAATGCGTTTACATGCAGCACGAAATCAGGGCCAAAAAACTACCTTATGACCTTACTCCGATAAAAGAAAACAGGTTTACATGACCACCTTCGTTGTCGGCTTATTAAGCATAGTCGCTCAAGAACGTGCATGTAAACGCACTCATTGTTCCATAATAAAGGGTTTGCACTTTACCGGTATGATACTCTTTTGAAACAACAACAACAACAACTATCATTGCACTAATATATGGAATACTCTGGTTTGGGCCAAATTCCGAGCTTGGAGCACTCCCCTCGGACAAGCACGCCAAATACACATAACCTTTACTCTATTTAATTATATTTAAGTGTGAACTCATGAAACAACTTACTATAGCTGATCTCTTTCTCATTTAATCTCATTCTGTAACAATATACAAGTGTTATTAGTAAAACACTATTGTAGTTGTTGAAAGAGACTTAATTTGACAACTCAAATGGCAAGAATTTTGGTGATTAGCAAATACTGAGTACCATAATGGTGACTTCAAATGAAACATTTATTAAAGCATGAACATTATCTAGTCCTACTCCTATGTAAATCAAGTCAAACTGGTTAGTAATACATGAAGATGGTAAGTTGTTTAATCTTCCTCTGTGTTACATGTTCCCTCTGTCATGTCAGAACTTTTGTTGTACTTCCTGTTTCTGGTGCCATATTTGTTAATTAGTCTAATTTTTCCCAGGTGACTTATTAAGGATCCGATATACTTCAAGTGATATCGAAGAACAAACTGTTATGACGTCAATCAGGCCAAAATTAAGTTTATTTTATGTTTGTTTCAGAAGTTCGCAACGGCTTGCCAAAGCAAACTTTCCGAAAAAAATTCACTCCAGCAGAGTCAGGTATCCAACATGGGTCGAGTACAAAAATAGCAAACTTTATTTAAGATAGCAGCTCCAAAGATCACACAGGCTAAACTCACGCAGCTCCAAAGATTGGTCTCGGAAGCAAGATAATGGCACAATAGCGCTGTTAGTATCTGAATGATTCACAGAGGAAACTCATACCGGTTTGACACTGTCTCTTTAAAGTGGTTTCTCTATATGATCAGCATTGATATAGCCAAGTACTTTATTTTATCTTACTTTAGGTTGACACAGTGCATGGCATTGACTGGGAAGGCCCAAGTGGTCGCCCTCATGAGGGAGTAACAGTCCCTGAAGTTCAGCTTCAAATGCAATTGACTGACAGAGACTGCCAGATCCACATGGTTCTTTCTCCAGTGTGATAAATGTGAAACAGATGCCATATTGGCTGATATAATAGATTCATTTCGTAGATACTTTAAATACCAGAAAACTGCAGTGAGTTAATAACCCAATGTTTAAGTGAAATAAAAACAATAGGAAGACTTAAAACCATTGTATTTATTTATTTTTTTTGAGAAATTTCAGAACACATTTTAAATAAACCCCCAAAACTTGTTTATTAGCCAGTCTACTTCATGTTACAATGGCAATACAAACAGCAAACTTTGGTCAACATAACTTCAAGCCTCAAGGTGAGAAAAAAAGAAGAAAGAAGCAAATTCTAGCCATTCACTTGAGCATGTCACAGAAATGTGATGTTGTCATTTTCATGGGCAATCCACTCTTTTAAAGCTGCAAGACATCTGATTTATGTTGCACAGACATTGTTTTAAGATATAAGGTATCCATTAACAAAAAACATTTCTGTAAAATACAGCCTCTACATTTCATAATCTTCCTGGATGCATGTTACAATTACCAAATATGATCACCACTAACAAGTAAACCTACTACTATTCTCAACATGAAACAGAACATACATTTGTTGATTATATAAAAATACATTTATTAATAATAGGCAAAGAAAACTTTTCATTCTTCATAAAACAGTAGTCTATCCAAACAAACAATACATTTTATAATATCCTTAACCACCCCCCTCCAACCATCATTCTGCTATGAGCGAGGTATGGAGAGGAGGTGCGCTAAAATAAAACCCTGCCTTCGATTCAATATTCTGTTTCTGTCAGAAAGTGTTGCACTAACAGACGAGGAGGATGAATAAAGTTCCAACACAAGTATTTAATTGTAATCCACAGCATCAACAACAGCTTCACTCGCGTTGCAAGCGGCAGAAGTTGAAGATTTCTCAACTTTTCAAGCGCCAATGCAGGCGTCAGCCAATCAGATCGCCTTATGTAAACACTCTAGAGCAGTTGCTAGCCAGTTGACCCTTCGCAAAGACCCGCCCCCCTTAGTTACTGTTGCTTTGTCCGACAAGCCATGGCGCTGTCATGCCACACGCATAAAAAATACATCGCGGAGCAAAGAGAACACTGACAACACGTCGACAGACAAGACAGAGCAGGTTACTTATGATATTAAACAAAGTCCCAGCTTTCAAATTATGTAATCTTTTAAGAAATTCAAACAATAAAAACCGTTTTGTGGCTCTTCAATGTGTCGTGACAGATTGCTGTAGCGCCTCAGCTCAAGCGGCTCGTGAACCGATCATCTCTTCCTACTAGTTGATTTATAGCATCAAATAAACATGAATGAACATGAGAATGAATGTTGCTTAAAACGCGGAAAGACGCAATTACACACCATTTTTCAAGTTCAAATCCACTGAGGTTAATCTAACTCCTGACTGCTTTGTCGGACAAAATGGCGGATTCGGCGTTATGATTGGTTAGATCACTTGTCAATCAAACTCCCGGGCGAAGGGTCAATTGCATGAATGCAACTCCGAAAAGTAATGTGATTGGCTGTTATCACTATAACGGTCGCATCAACACAAGCTTCAGACACGCCCTCCGTCAAGTGTTGATGCCCCATGTGAATGCAGCGTAAGAGCTGAACTAAGTGCTTCCATCCACATTCATCTATCATGGGGGTTAATAAAGGCCTTCTGAAGCGGCGATGTGTTTGTGTAAAAAAATGTAAAAAAAGTTATTAAGTAAAATATCCAGCTTCCACCAGACCACCTTCCGTAATCAACATACGAAGAAAGTATAAAACTCTCGCAGTTTACAATGCTTACACTATATCCTACGCTTTCCCTATTCAACTGACGGAAAAAGTGTAACTGATGTGACGCCAGTTTACACTTTCTTCTACTTCAATATCTTTGTTCATCCTCATGTTATTCTCTCATGTTTTCCAGCTCCTCTGCCTGTTCCTGTCATCTTCAGTTACTGTCCTCAAACTCCATTATCATCATCATCAGTGTCCAAATGTCTGTTAGCTCTGAGACCATCTATTAGGCATGTGAGAAAATAATCTATGCATCATGAATTTCTCTCTCCAATTCAATTCTGAGCTTAGTTTTTAACCGTAGATGTGTGATGGCGCTGTGTGTGCTTTAGACACGCATTCTACTTGCTTTAAACTCCTCACACACACACACACCACTCATGCCTTCCAGAAAATCATATTTGTAATGTGTAATTATTTTAAAAAGTACTTGTAATTACACATGGGGGGAAAAAAGATTTTAAGATTTTCAAGTCTGTAAACTAAATCATAAGAAAAAAGTAGATCAAGAATTGTTTTGGAATTGGATCGTGACTCCCAGAATCGGATTGGAATGTGAAGTGCCTAAAGATTCCCATCCCTAGCATCTATATGCTAGTGTGGTCCTAAATGTGGACAAAATTGACTTTCAGCAGACGCTACATGGATTTAAACGTGACAGTCTTTTCTGTTTCAAGAAACAAACCAAAAATTGTGAAGATTCAAATTTTTTGGCAACTGATAATGGTATCTTGATAAAACCCACCTCATATTTTCCCATGTAGAGGAAAACTGAAGACATCAGAGTGTTTCTTTGGGTCTTTAATGATCAAACATTGGGGCAAAGTGTTCATCTAGCCTTTGCAGTTATATGTAATTGTTTTCACATGTATTGCATTTGCAACAATGTTATATTTGACTGTACTTTTCTAGTTACAGATGGTTCAAATAACTCCTGTAAAAGACAGAAATGTCCCCATTCTTGACATGTCTTTAAATGTGGACAGAGGATCAGTGACGTGTCTCTCTGGCAGGACGAAGCCTTAACTGAGCTTTAATTGGGAGCCCAAGTTGAGGTGTCTCACCTGAGGGCTATAATCAGGCCAAACGGATAGCGCAAGTTCAATTCGTCCTCCTTTTCAGCCATGAAGGTTCATAACATTAAGTTATATACAGTTGTTTTAGAATTAAGGTTGTTGAACAGCCATCGCCCATTGAGGAGATCATCAATGAAGAAAATTGCGTAAATGGGAGATTCGTGACTTGATATGATTTTTGTATTAATTACCTGTACAGTCCATCCATATGTTGCCAAACAGATGCGTTCAGTTGACAGAATACCTAATCTATGTGTTTAAGTGCCATCACGGGGCAATAACGTGAGAAAAAGCTCTTAAAATTCCAGTCTCCCCTAGAGAGGACCCCTATATGCCTGTCAATAAGCATTTTTTATTATTATTATTATCAACAATCATTTCATAGTTATACTAAATAGAAACAAAGTGCATACTAAAATTTGAAGAATTCATAATGCAAAGTGCATAGTAAAATTTGAAGAAGTCATCATAATGTAACTTCTAACAACTGACAATGATATTTGTTAATGATAATGACAAACAAATATTTGAACGTTGCATCATTGTTTTATTTTTAAAGGAAAATAAAATCTATTTTGATTCTTACACTTACACTGTTTCATTAGGACTATTGAGACTACATGCACGTGCCTGTTCTAAAGTGAAAGTTATAGCCACATTAATTATGGCACTTATTGGGTGATATTCAAGTTTATTGGTGTCACGTATTTAGAGTCCAATGAAGAGAAAGACGGCCAGGGTTCAAAATTAAAGGTGCCATAGAATTGAAAATTGTATTTACCTTGGCATAGTTGAATAATAAGAGTTCTGTACATGGAAATGACATAAAGTGAGTCTCAAACAGCATTGTTTCCTCCTTCATATGTAAATCTTGTGAGTGAAACACCACGGAAAAAAGGGCAAATCCCAACATAACTGACTGTTACCAAATTCCCTGACTTTTCCCTGATTAAAAAGCTGAATTTCCTTGACCTACAATGAACGAACAAAAAAAAAACAGCCCGCTGTTGTGCTGAGCATTGAGCTGACAAAAATCAGCCACAGACTGTATTTTAAAACCATCCATTTGCAAGCTTTATTTACTTGTTCACAAACTAAGTTAAACACTCATACATTTTTTTTTTCTCGCTTTTACCAGTTAAATGTACATTGATATTTTTCTGTACTATTTCTACAGAAATTAATTTAGTTTTTATGCTTTCAGGGGTTAAAAGCTCCAGAGGATTTTTTGTTTGTCATCAAGTCTTTTTATTTCTTCACATTTACTTTTTGCAGACTGTCTTAGACTGTTTGACACTAGGCTATTTCTATAGAATGGTTATGATTATTTAAGTCTGAAATAATTATTTAAAAATTATTAATTATTTAAGTCCTTGAAAACCCATTATATTTTTCGTTCAGAAGTAATGTTGATAGTTTACCCAATGTGTATATATTTATTTAAATTTATTCATTCTAGTGTGGTGAACAGGGTTGGGTATCGTTTTAATTTTAGCGATTCCGATTCTGCTTATCGAATCCGGTTCTTATCGATTCTCGGTTCCGATTCCAATATTTTTTTGGGAGAAAAAAAAAAGTGCAAATACTTCAAGAAAAATGTTTTTATCTTTTATTCTTGTCACATTTAGGCTATAACCAGTAGGCTGTAACTGTTAACTGTGACAATTCATCAAATAATGAAATAAATAACACTTTCATTAAGGAATGATCAGAAACAATTAAAAAACAAAACTATTTAGTTATAACACAAAAAATACAACATAAAATATATAACAGACAGTTGCATTTGGAGGCAGTAACGTAAGAGAGATTAAAATGCAAAGTCAGCAGTTCTTTTGAAGAAAGATCATTATGCCTGCCTTCTCCGGAAGGATGCGTGATCTCTCTGGGCTAATTGTATCCCCAGCAGTAGAAAAGACCCTTTCACTGGGGGTAGAGGAGGCCTGTGCACAAAGGTATGAGAGAGCTAGGTCAGAGGTGAGGATACGTGTCTCTCCTGTTCCACCACCACATTGCAGAGGTCATTATAGGCAGCATGTCCCTATACATCTCCGGTTCTTTGTACGTTTTTTCCTGGCTGAACAAGGTGCTCTGAATTTGGTTCTCCTTAAGGGCATCATCTTCGGCAAAAAGCTCCTCCAAAGGAGTCACTTGGCCTTCTTGCACTTCTTTTGGCTCAGTAGCTTCTGCAGCACAAACACAAGCATATAGAGTCTGCTATTGTTGTTGCTGTTTTGTGCTGTTAGCGGTGACTGACTAGGGTCGACACGTGGGGTGATGACATCATCGTTTCACAAAATATACGGATTGGCTGTACACACGAAAACGCAAGGGCAGCGTTTTCAGATTTATCCACTCTGGGACCCAGTTTTAAAAATATCGGATTCACGTTCTGAAAACGCCGGATTTGTCTGGATGAAACGCCTATCCGACACAAAAGTTTTGCGTATACACCTAAACACGTCTCTGTCTGGACGGGGCCTAAGGCAGGCATAACAGAAACTGAATTAAAATGAAAATTAAAGCTGCAGTCTGTAACTTTTTTTGTTAAAATTTAAACAAAATCAATTATTGAATAATTGACACTACAAATACCAAAACCTTAAAGACCCCCTTGTGGTGAAAATCAAGTTTTTTATGTTGTTTATATGTCTATGTGGTGTTTTTAATATGCTTTAAGACAAACCATGTGCAAATTCATGTCAACACCATTGCGGAGTATTTTATGTTTAAAACCGCAGGGAAAAAAGAAATCGCTGATGTTTATGACGTCACAGACTGCCTGTAACCAATCAAAACAACGTGCCAGTGGGATTTAGCATATCATTAACCATGAGCACTCTGAAGCAGGAGAGTCTAGAGAGAAGCCAGGTTATCCTGGTATATTTTCCTTTGATATGAAAAATTGTGTAGATTTCAGGTTTCCCACGGGTCATGGAATTTTAAAAGGTCTATTCCAGACATTGAAAGTTAGGAATTTTATTTATTTATTTATGGAATATCAGGGATTTTTGTTTGTTGCTTTAAATTTTAGTTTCCATTTATCAAAATGTATTCGATACCATATTATTTATTTATTTATTTTTGTCACGTTGCTTCACGCGTTTTGTATTGTTATGGTTAGGCTATTTTTCAGCGCCATTTTATTCCCTTCCCGCTCATCAACTGGCAATCACTTAATCAAATGCAGTCACCTGTACCACCTGTTAACTAAGGCAAACTGAGATTTGGCTACAAAATGACCAATTCAAAGACTGGGTGTTAAAAGTAGATGACAGAAAAGCCAAATGCAAAGTTTGTAAAACTACTATCGAGCTATCAAATATGGGAGAAGGAGCAATTCGCAGCCACGCAAACAGCAAGAAGCATGCTACGCGTATGAAGCCGACAGGAGCATCATCTTTGGCCCAAGTGCCCATCACTGCTCTACTGCAGCCTCCCCATATAGCTCCAAAAGAACAGCAGTCGGCTAATGAACGTCTCGACTTAACACCAGCAAAGACCCTGGAGGCTGAAATCTTGTGGTGCCTGAAGCCCCACTGGTCATACAGGTCATCAGAACAAAGTGGTATGTAGCTATACCATT
The DNA here is from genome assembly GCA_037950665.1 of Hypophthalmichthys nobilis. Classification (NCBI taxonomy): domain Eukaryota; kingdom Metazoa; phylum Chordata; class Actinopteri; order Cypriniformes; family Xenocyprididae; genus Hypophthalmichthys; species Hypophthalmichthys nobilis. The sequence continues at coordinate 25,395,152 of CM075489.1, forward strand.
AGCTAGCTAGTTATGATTATGATTTAAGTGTAGCCTATGTTAGGTAGCATAAGTGGGCACTGACAGAATTGAAAATGTAGCTAATTAGGTTGCAAATTATTTGTTAACCGCTTGATAAATTATTAGCCTCTGCAATCGGAATTTAGTCATGTATTGAAACTCATAGATTTGTTTAAATTAATAGTTATTTAATGTTTTAATTAAAGTTGTAGGTTAATTGATAAGACTGACAACAGGCCCTTGAAATTAAATAAGGCAATTCAATCTAGCTTCCAGTCCGGCTTTGTTTTAGCACCGTGTTCTCTAAATGGTTTCTATATTTTTGCAACTGATAGTTCAGCTGTATACTGTTGCTTACAGTCTGAACGTTTTTTCCTTTTTTTTTTCAAAATTTGAGGTAAATTATCCATTGTTGCACTCACAGTGCTTTTAAAGTCATGCAAAATGATATTTCAAGTGTATTTCATGACAAAGATCAAACATTATCTAAGATTTTCCAAGTAGAATTCAGAATCCCACAATAATGGAACATACTAGCAGCTATACTGCTAATGCTGTAGCTTGTTTTTGTTTTTAAGCAATGTTCTTCCATCCTTTCCATGCCGTGGCATTAATGAAGTCTTTCATTTTTCAACCTGGATCAAACTAAAAAAAGAATATTACAAATTATTAAAATATTTCATAAAAAAATCTAAATATATTTTAATAGATTAAACTGAGAATCAAATGTCAATGACAACAAGCTATTTTTAGCCAGTATTTGTTTACATTTTGAACTAGGATCTGTAACAGCTAGCTATAATCATTCCCCCATTACAGTAATATAACAAATTTGGGCTTTAATGATAAAGATGTTACGTTATACTGGATATTATCTGTGCCTAATTATGGATTGTTTTATTGATTTTGAATAAAAATGCATCATATTAAAACTGAAGTAGGAATATATGTTTAAATGGCCAAATTTAAAAATCCTTTTCAAAAATTTTAATTGCACCATTATTACGCATACAGTACCTATAAAAAACAGAAACATTGTTCAAACAAAAATGTATGATATTTAAACTTTTTTATACTATGATATACCTTTGCTCCAATACCTTCAAAATGGCGGTTACACCCATAACGCAGATTTGTTTTATGTAATCTGTCGAAGGCCGATTAATATCTGTATCAATATCTGCTAACAATGTAGTTTTTTTTTATGATTAGTGACGTTAGTTGACTTAACAGGCGATGAGCGCAGCCATTTTAGTTTGTGCCGCAACGCAGAGAGGTTTGTAAGATCTGCAACACGTAAATTCATCCACTTCTCTAAACTGACAATAAAATAAGTGGCCATTGAACTGGGAGAAGAACAGAGTAATCTTTATAGGTATACCTATACCCAGTGTGTTTCTGACGTGAATAAAACACATCGTCAAATTGTGTTTGAAAGGTTAATTACGGCCTCTTCCATATACATCAATGTGCATTTTTTCTATTACTTGTGTATTTAAATGTCTGTAACATAAAATAAACATATTGAAAACAATATATAAATATATATTTACAAAGTGCCTTTTACACTAAGTGCAAATAGTGTCCCTTGTGTCTGCCCACAAATGCCTGGTTGGGCCACTGGTTTTAAAAAAGATGCAAAGAATTCAACATCTTCAGCGGCACAGCATTAGTGAGTTGGGATCGGAGTTCTGGCTTTTAACGTGATTGACGCGGGTTCGAATCCACCTTTTGCTAAGCTCCCATTTATTTTCAATAAAAATGAAAATAATGTTCTAAAAATGGAAATAAACTGCGAATGAGTGTTTAATAATATTAAAAGTGTTTATTAGGTAGGGTTAGGGGAAGGTGAATGGAGGGTTATTATTCTCCCAATAAGGCAGCATCCATTTAATCATTTTAATAAATCTAATCATTTACACTATATGATATTATTGCATCCTGTTAATGTTCAAAAATACTGTGGTGCAAATAGTTTCTGCAAATATAAGGTATAGATAGCATCTATTTACTCTTATTGCAAAGATCGCATGTACAGTGGGTGCGGAAAGTATTCAGACCCCCTTAAATTTTTCACTCTTTGTTATATTGCAGCCATTTCCTAAAATCATTTAAGTTCATTTTTTTTTCCTCATTAATGTACACACAGCACCCCATATTGACAGAAAAACACAGAACTGTTGACATTTTTGCAGATTTATTAAAAAAGAAAAACTGAAATATCACATGGTCCTAAGTATTCAGACCCTTTGCTGTGACACTCATATATTTAACTCAGGTGCTGTCCATTTCTTCTGATCATCCTTGAGATGGTTCTACACCTTCATTTGAGTCCAGCTGTGTTTGATTATACTGATTGGACTTGATTAGGAAAGCCACACACCTGTCTATATAAGACCTTACAGCTCACAGTGCATGTCAGAGCAAATGAGAATCATGAGGTCAAAGGAACTGCCTGAAGAGCTCAGAGACAGAATTGTGGCAAGGCACAGATCTGGCCAAGGTTACAAAAATTTCTGCTGCACTTAAGGTTCCTAAGAGCACAGTGGCCTCCATAATCCTTAAATGGAAGACGCGTTTGGGACTGACCAGAACCCTTCCTAGAGCTGGCCGTCCGGCCAAACTGAGCTATCGGGGAGAAGAGCCTTTGTGAGAGAGGTAAAGAAGAACCCAAAGATCACTGTGGCTGAGCTCCAGAGATGCAGTCAGGAGATGGGAGAAAGTTGTAGAAAGTCAATCATCACTGCAGCCCTCCACCAGTCGGGGCTTTATGGCAGAGTGGCCCGACGGAAGCCTCTACTCAGTGCAAGACACATGAAAGCCTGCATGGAGTTTGCTAAGATGGTGAGAAATAAGATTCTCTGGTCTGATGAGACCAAGATAGAACTTTTTGGCCTTAATTCTAAGCGGTATGTGTGGAGAAAACCAGGCACTGCTCATCACCTGTCCAATACAGTCCCAACAGTGAAGCATGGTGGTGGCAGCATCATGCTGTGGGGGTGTTTTTCAGCTGCAGGGACCGGACGACTGGTTGCAATCGAGAGAAAGATGAATGCGGCCAAGTACAGGGATATCCTGGACGAAAACCTTCTCCAGAGTGCTCAGGACCTCAGAATTGGGCCGAAGGTTTACCTTCCAACAAGACAATGACCCTAAGCACACAGCTAAAATAACGAAGGAGTGGCTTCACAACAACTCTGTGACTGTTCTTGAATGGCCCAGTCAGAGCCCTGACTTAAACCCAATTGAGCATCTCTGGAGAGACCTAAAAATGGCTGTCCACCAACATTTACCATCCAACCTGACAGAACTGGAGAGGATCTGCAAGGAGGAATGGGGATCCCCAAATCCAGGTGTGAAAAACTTGTTGAATCTTTGCCAAAAAGACTCATGGCTGTATTAGATCAAAAGGGTACTTCTACTAAATACTGAGCAAAGGGTCTGAATACTTAGGCCCATGTGATATTTCAGTTTTTCTTTTTTAATAAATCTGCAAAAATGTCAACAGTTCTGTGTTTTTCTGTCAATATGGGGTGCTGTGTGTACATTAATGAGGAAAAAAAATGAACTTAAATGATTTTAGCAGATGGCTGCAATATAACAAAGAGTGAAAAATTTAAGGGGGTCTGAATACTTTCCGTACCCACTGTAGATCGCATATCGCTAAGAAAATGTGCTATTGTCACTTAGTGTAAATAGCATCTAATTGCTGCCATATATTTAATGCAGTGTGTAATATAGCGGTTTGTGAATGTAAAAGGTCTTCAAAGTTTTAAAGATCAAATTGCATAATAAATAAATTTGTCTTCTAAAAGAAAGAATCAACTCAGAACAGCCTAAACGAGGCGTTAGGAATTCAAATCCCACTTCCGTGACCTGCGTACGTCACAAAGTAATGCATTTGCCTAATGCCCGCCTATAGTCTTCAATGGTTGCCCGCGAACAACGTCTACTTTGACCCGCCCTCAAATGCTATAGCTGGTTTGTGTTGTAGATAAGGCGATACAACAGCAGAATAACATTTTCACGAGTGCTTCTCAAATCTCTGTGAGGTCCAAATGGGATTTTACAAAATGCCATTAAAGATGGGACAGAACCCACTTTATTTGGACCAACTTGCTCCTCTGTATTACAACCTGTAGGTATGATTACTGATGTGTAAATATTTTCAACCAGGAGTTCAAAATACATGGTTTTGTGTTTTATATTGTGTAATCAGTTAAATCATGTTATTACTATATTACGGAAATAGTTCTGCTAATCAGCTGTTGGCCACTACTACTTAAAAATGTGTCCATTAATGCAGATTGTCTTGCTACTCTGAGTAACGATAAAGGATGGAGCAAGATTTGATTTACAAACTTTAATGTTACATCAGTCATTAATGTTAGCGCTCGACTAACATATGCACCGTTATTGATACAGTTAATGATACAGTTCCCACATGTGCACCTCAATTAATACACATGGGTTTGTTGATGGACATACACTCGTTGCTGATGTAGAGGAATTACAGTTGCAACATCTCATAATGTACATCAAACTAAGTAGCGTATCACTGAGAAACGTCCTGCTCAAGTCGTCCTTGTGATGGAGGTTTTGGTTGAATAACTAGTTCTTCCAACGTTTCATCATCAGGTCTCAAATGGGCATGGTAAAATCGACACCATTGTTACGGTCCTTACAATGTGTGCAATCGCTGAGCTTTAAGATGCCTCCAGAGCGGAGATTCACATAATGGGCTTTTTGTTTCTACGCGCAGTAACCGGTAGACCAATCACAACACTGTTATTTCCAGAATGAGCTTTCAAATGAATTTTCAGGTCTCTTCGATATGTGAAACTCATCTCACACTGAAGACAAATGAAAGGCTTCTCTCCAGTGTGAAGCCTCATGTGGACTTGAAGGTTTCCTTTTTCATTGAAACCTTTTCCACACTGTTGGCAGGTGAAAGGCTTCTCTCCAGTGTGAAGTCTCACGTGAACCTCAAGGTTTGATTTGCTTGAGCAAGTCCTTCCACAGTGATGGCAAATGAAACGCTTCTCTCCAATGTGAGTTATTACATGTTTCGTAAGGTGATCGCTGTCTGTGAAACTCATTCCACACTGATGACACATAAAACAACTATCTCTTGAGTGAAGCCTCATGTGGCCCCTAAGGTTTAATTTACGTCTGAACCTCTTTCCACACTGATCACATGTGAAAGGCGATTCTCCAGTGTGAAGTCTTTTGTGGTAACTAAGCGTACCTAGATGTGCAAAACTCTTTCCACACTGTTCGCAGGTGAAAGGCTTCTCTCCAGTGTGAACTCTCATGTGAGCTTTAAGGCTTCCTTTTCCAGTGAAACCTCTTCCACACTGTTGGCAGGTGTAAGGACTCTCTCCATTGTGAACTTTCATGTGAGCTTTAAGGTTTTCACGTTGTCTGAAACGCTTTCCACACTGAAAGCAGGTGAAATAACGTCTATCCCCTGTCTTTTGAGCTCTTTTTCGTGAGGAAGTCTTTTCAGTCTGTGAGCAGCTAAGATCGTTTTTCCCAGTTATGAAATCTGGTTTCTCTTTCTTTACATCATTCAGTTCTTGAATCTCCTCGTTCAGCGGCATCGGGTCTAAGGTAAAAACAGATAAATACAAGTTTAAACCCAGTTTAATGGCACAAAATGACAAATACATGCATACTCACTGTTCTAAATTAATGCGCTGCTACATTATACTAGAAAGTGGTGAGTTTAATCAGGGTTGGAACTCATACTGTAATTCACACCTAGGGAGTAACATTGCTGTTTTTTGAAGTTTTTGAAATCTGCAGCTTAACTAGAGAGATGCTGGACAAACTTACAAATTACAAACTAATTCACAAATGTATCTCTCTCTCGATAACTCAAAATATAGCAAGTTATACAGGGCTGGAAGCGCAATGCGGAGCAGAAAGAGCAAAAACAGCAGAAATTGAATGAACATGAAAAACAGCTGGTTTTGAAGTAGGGCTGCAACAACTATTTGATAAAATCAATAATAATTGATAATGAAAATCATCGACAACGATTCCCATTATCGATTAGTCGGGTCTGCCCACCGTGCACAGAAAACTTCTGCCAGTTGCGTCAAATTACAGCACTGAATAACGCATTTCTATGGACAAAATGCATCTAAAAATAGTGAAGGAAACAGAGTGAGCTGCTGCAGGAAAAGTATGTGATTCAAGCCGCCCAAAACATGAGAATTCTTTATTTCAAGCTTCAAGCTAATGCATTAGCGTAATGGCACCTGCCCTGTCAGGCGCTTTGAAGCATGTGCGTACACAGCGCAAAACGTTAATTCTACGGCTATATCCTTATCTGTAAATGTTACAAATTCATGCGAGCATTTCCATTTTGCATAAAGGCTCTTCCTGACAGTCTGCGTTAAACTTTACTGAATGAGCGCTGGCGCGCGCACCCGCGTCAGACAGACAGAACGCGGTAGAGAAGGATATTTGGCGCAAACATTTTTGCTGAAATATCTGTTGTTTAAAGTTAAATGTAGAATTAAAAGTCAACGTGTCATTCAAGTTATTTATGAGAGTAGTAACTGTACAGGGATAACAACATGTAATTGAATATAAATGTAAGACGTTTCTTATAGCCCATTTACAGGATAAAAAATGACAGTAAGAGGTGATTGTGTCCAGTGAATGTGTGTTCCTGCAGAACATTTCTCTTGCCTGTTGGTTAACACTGAGTTTGTGTTTTTCTTTATTACTCATCTCAATTTTTAATGTAGAGATTTACACTATATTTACTATACAATGCTTAACAAATTTATTAAACCTCTGCCACCCAATGAAAGGTTTCTGCCACAGCGGTCCTAAACTACCAGTATTGGTGATTACTAAAATCATATTTCTGTAATGGTTAATCCACCAGTATGTGTAAGCTATTTAGTCACAGCAGTATTTCTAATGCTACAATATTATTATTGTTATCCATGAATTCGATTTCACTGTTTTACAAAAAAGGCAGGAAAAAAGTAAAGCACTTTATAGGTGTTTTGTTTTTTCAGATGCCCAATTGCAGTCAATAACATTAGAGACAGTTAAGTGTTTTATGTCTGAATAATGACTATTTAGTTGTTTTAGTTTATTTGCCTGATAAATGGCAATAACATTTTTAGTTTTAACCAAGTTTTTGATAGATTCCTAAAATGTAATAATAATATATATATTATATAAAGTTATATTTATAATATAATAAATCTAATAAATTAAGCACTATGTTTTCATAGCATTCAATAGGCAGATTTGTTTGAAGTACACTGGGCAAGATGTGCAATAGTCTGGTTTTTTGATAAAAATAAATAAATAAAAATAAAATTAGGATTTTTATCAGAATAATCTAAAAAATAATCGGCCAACTAATTGATTTTCAAAATAATCGTTAGTTGCAGAAGTTTAGATGAGAATAAATTCAAAATGAACAGAAGTTTAGATGAGAACGAACGCAGAATGAATAAAAACATTTGTTTCTGATCCAACAGGAATAAAGACTAATACAATGCTTAAAGGAATCGAAATGACAACATTATACACAATTTTATAAAGTTGTACAACATGGAATTTAAACCCATGATCTCTTACTCAGGTGCCCGTCACTCCTCATTGCGCCACTAGGTAAGACATGTTCACACGTCAAAGTGAGAATCAACTCAAAATGGAGAACTTGTAAATAAATGCACTGCATGTTGTATTTATTAAATTCAGATTATAATATTCCTTGAAAGGCACAATGTCTGGAATGGACGCAACTTCTGCATAATTTCTAGGCATAGTACCTCTGGGCATAAGCCACACTGGATTTGAACCCACAACGTGAAACATTTGAATCTGTAACACATTGAGCTACTTGCTGATGAGAGAATGAGCACACAAAACTATGTTAACCAATTAGGATGCTAAGCTAACTAGTATAAGACAACAAACACAGGCATGCTTAACTTCAGTGAGGTATTTCTCAGAAGCAAAAATCAAAAATTTGTTCATCTAATAAATTTTGTCCAAAATTTGATAGGAGGAATAATGAAAAAACCTTTCCATTCACTTCAAAATGGTGGACAAACAAAATCATGTAAAGTGAAAAATGGCAGGCAGAATTGACTCAATCCAAAGAATGAAAGCATTTTTGTAAAAATCTTTATATCACTTGAGAATGAAACCAACCTGTTTGTTCCTCAGCATCTTCTTGTTTCACTCTGAATGCTTCTTCAATCTTCATGTCTTCACTCTCCTCTTTAATAAATGGCATCTTCACACACGTGGATCTCAGTCGCTTCACCAGGAGTTTCTCTGTGTGTTTGTCCTGTTTAAGATGGGAATAATTGACAGAAAGAAAAATAAATCCACACTGAATCTCTGGCTGCGTCTCAATCCTCTCTAGTTCAGTAATGAATTCAGTTAATGGACATAAACATTAAACAAAAAGTCATTTAAAAACTACAAAAAAAAAGTACTATATGAATAAGAGCACAAATTAAATAGACATAGACATGACTAAATTACTTAGAATTTATCTGATATGTAAATTAATAGACTGGACTTTCATGAAAACATTTTGGTTTCCATTCATTATACGTTTGTGTTCGTTAGACGCGCTGAATCGAGCGTTTCGAATCACTGAATCATTTCAACTGACTCGGAGTTTCAAAAGCTCCGTTTCTCCATCACTACTCGCCAGTGACCAAATTCGTGTTAGTTATAAAGAGATTGACGATAATAGAAAGAGAAATGAGTCGCAACTTTTCTGTTACTCGTGTGTTTATTTATCATTTATATTAGTTTCCAAAAGCTCAGTTTCTCCATCACTGCAGCGCCTTGCTCACATGGTTCACGGTTAGTTAATGGTTAAGCATAACAACGCAACATTCAGTGATATACAATTAATTTCATAGCTCTCGTAAAGCTATAAAACAATCTGCAGTGGTTGTATCGACATAAACACTACAAACGCTATAAAACACAAACCTTTCTTCAGCCGAATCACAACAAATGCAGGAGCGTGGCGCAGCCTTATGACGTCACATCATCAAACCAAAATAAAAGTAAACACCGGTCAAAATTATGAAAGAAAAAGTCTTTGAAAGGAGCCTCTTATGCTCATCAAACCTACATTTATTTCATCAAAAATACGTAATATTGTGAATATTATTACAATTTACAATAATGGTTTTCTATTTTAATATACCTTAAAATGTAATTCATTACTGTAATGCAAAGCTGAATTTTCAGCATCATTACTCCAGTCTTCAGTGTCACATGATCCTTCAGAAATCATTCTATTATGATGACTTAATACTCAGTTATTATCAATGTTGAAAACAGTTTTGCTGCTTAATATTTTTTGGGGGAAACTGTGATACTTTTTTTTAGGTTAAAAAAGTAAACTTTAATGAGGAAGTATCAAGTCTCACCCTATCCCAACTGCTACCATTGCTGTTTTAATATTAAAGTTTAAAATTACCAACAAAGACTAAACTATTAAATTCTAACATATTAAATAAAATGAATATATGATATTAACAAATACTACACCTGCCTCCTTATAGTCAACAACAAGACACCAATTAATGAGAACTTTTGAAATAGCGACTGCGAAACAAGCTGCTGTACGGGTCTGTTGGAAAGCAGAGATGGGCGAATGACTTTTGAACATAGTCTTGAGCCCAGCTTTAGGCTATTGTTTGAATTTTCTGATCAAATTGACAGAATTTCACAGCTGAGACCATTATGAAAAGTAACAAAGCACAAAAATTATTGTGATTACTGGACGGGACGTGTCGCCACGATACAAGTTTTATTCACTTTATGCCTTTCTAGTTCACTCTAGTTTGAGTCTTCAGGCGCACATGACGAACAAATCCTTTAGAATCAGCCAACGTTTCTGTAATGCGTCCAAGAATTTCTAGATGCGGTTTTATCAACTACAAGTACGAGATCTGTGATGCTGAAGTTTCGGCGTGGTTTATTCCATTTCTGGCGTTGCTGCATTATTTGGAGGTATTCTTTCACCCTCATTTTCCAAAACAAGTCCACTAAGGTATTGAACATGTCTCCAGAGTCTTCGAATATACAAGTCTTCTTTCTTAGACCAGGTGGTTTTGCTTTGAGCTGTATGATGTGAAGGGTGTCAATGCTTTGAGGACTTCTGGATCATCTGAAGATGGAGTGATCAGATGGTCATTTAGTATTGCTTCTATTTAGCATAAAACAGTTTGCAAAGCTTCATTGTCCAGTGTCTGCTGTTTCACTACTGAGCAAAGAACTTGCTGGATCTTCCACTTCTACAGACAGTGGAATCACCTATAATAATATTGTATGTGATGTAAATAGTAATATCATGTATAGTTAGATAAATTAACTTACCTTAAATCTCCGGAGATAAAACTTTGCCCTCCGTTTACAACTAAAAATAATAAGTTGTGATCCATAAACAACAGATTGTCCCAACAAAATGGGAACAGCTACATCTTTCAGGAGAAGCTTTTGTGTGAAGCCTGCATTGTAATCTCTTGGGTTCTGGAAGTTGTCCTCCATAAAATGACACTTACTCTACTTCCACACAAAAATTCGGCGCATAACTCGTCCCACACTGTTTGTCACAGATCCATGAATGAGGCGCCAAATTGTGCGCCCTATTGAGGAGAGTGGGTGAAGCAACCACCCCAACTGCCTAGGAACCACCCAGAACACACTAGCAATGGCCTAGCAACAACTCATAACACCCTAACAACCACCTAGCAATGATCCAGAACACCCTAGCAACTCCTTAGCAACCACTCAGAACAACCTAGCAACCGAGTGCCGAGTTTTGCAAGCACCACTCACGTTTCCTTCAGGAAATGTACATTCTATGCCAGTTCCCAACATGGAGGACTGGAGGGCCATCACTGACCAGTTCCATGTGCGTTGGAATTTTCCCAATTGTCTTGGTGCCATCGATGGGAAACGTAGTCTTACAAGCGCATATGCATTCTTCATCCCTGGTCTTTAACTACAAATCCACCTACTCACTGTTTCTCCTGGCTGTTGTCAATGCCAACTATCTGTTTAGGATTGTGGACGTTGGGGGCCATGGCAACATCAGCGACAGTGGGACACTCCAAAATTCAGCATTTGGAAAAGGGCTCAGAGATGGAACGCTTGATTTTCCACCAGATGCTGCTGTCCAGGAGCAGAGCAACGGTGGCCTCTCCCCTCTGAGGGTTTCACGCTGAAGACAAACCTCTTGCGGCCATACCCTGGACATCACATCCCACCAGAGAGATGGGTGTTCAGTTACCATCTCAGCCAGGCTAGGTTGGATGTTGAGTGAGCCTTTGGCATCCTCTCTGCTCATTGGCGGATATACAGCTGTGTCATTGCAACAAGTCCAGAGGTTTTAGTGCGTGTTGAACAACTTCCTGCGCAGCCATCTGACGTACTGTGCTTTCTTTAAACAGGAGGGTGTAATGCCATGGCAGCCAAGTACATAGAAAACACCAAAGCTCTTTGCGGAGCCACAAAACCCAAAAGCTCTTTTAAGAGCTACCCATATTTTGTCTTAAAAGTATACATTCCAATGATGTCATTAAAATTTATGTTACATTACCATGTTTATGTTTTATATTTCATTATCATCCATGTGTCATAATACTACCACTACTAGTGTTGACATGAGTGGAATATCATGAGGTAAGTAAAAATGGCATCCATAGGTAAACATTAAATGATTGTATTATGTGTAGACATACCACTGCATGAAATCACAACCATAAAAACCTTAGTGTTATATAATACTGATATTCTATATGAACAAGTGAAAACACAGTACAGCCACAAGATGATTTTAATATTTGTATTTATGTAGTGATTTGTGTGCAATGGTGAGTGTAAAAAGTTAAATGTAGATTGGGATGTGTAGAAAAAGAGAAAAATGACAAAAATTCATGGAAGACCCTCAGCAGCCTCCCGTTCAGCCCGAAAGACCAGCCGATGAATTTCAACACAGAAAGCCTGCGAATCGAGGGCAAGAGGCTCTGAAACAAGATCTCGTCTTCATCTGCTGCTGGTGTTGGTGGAAGCGGTGTTGGACGTGGCAGTGTGGTCAGCTGTGTCAGTGGCTTGATTGCTGCCAACAGTCCTCTCTCAAAAGAAGACATATCTTGTCCCTTTCTCTTTGTACTCCTGTCAACAACCTCCACAGTTTCCTCCTGCTCTGTCCGTCTGCCTGGCTGTATTCTCTGACCTAGCTCTGGACTGATGGAGAACTGATGGACAGAAGAGGCGCTGGGGTGTAGAGTTCATCTGAGGATGTTGCTGGATGTCTCACAGTTGGTGAGGAATGGTGTGAAAAAACCCATCACCACCACAAATGTCAAGATTGTGACGACCCTGCCCCACTCCTCATATCCCTTTCCTTATTTTTCTTCTTCCTAAAACTGTCCCTCAAGGACTTCCACCTGGTCCTGCATATATCCTCTGAAAATTGAAATAAAGTAAAAAAAAAAAAAAGAAAAAGAAAAATTCAAATGCAACAAGTTTTGCTCACTTGTTAAAACACTTGTTTATTTATTAAATATTAAATAAGTATTGAGTTTGTTGAGAAATATATGCAATTGTCCTATTATTTGTATAATTTTTCCTAATTTGAGTAAAACTGAAAATTTTGTTCTCCAAGTTATATTATTAACCTTACTTTAATGTTATAAGTTAAACAGATGTTATATAAAACTTAGTCTTGTCAACATTTTGAAAATTGTTTTTGTGTTCATTGAGATATTGTTTAAAATGTTGCTTTTCAAAGGGGGTGTACTCATTTACGCTGAGCACTGTATCTATCTATATATATATATATGTATTGTAACCAAGAGCACTTGTTGTTTTGTTTTATTAAGAAAGTGGTTTAAGTAGACACCACACGTGTTGTTGTATTGTTTTATAATGAATGCAAATTAAATAACAGGAAACCACATTTGTTGTTTAAAGCATTTTATTAAGAATAGGTTTATAGAGTAGAGAGAGAAGAAAAACATGTATTAGAAAGAGCTCTGCTAAAGAAGAAAAAAAATCATCCCTCTGGTATGAGTCCCGGTACGTATACAGCGATTGATCATAAAGATTACCCACCGCAATTATAAGCTTTTCCTCCATTTTGATGTTCCTCTATTTTCTGGTGTTGCATGAATGTAATTGGTTAACGTCTGCGCTAGGGTATTTGCATAAAGGTGATCTGATTGGCTGACGCCTGCATTGGCACTTGAAAGGTTGGAAGGTTTTTCAACTTCTGCCGCAAGCAACACCAGTGATGCGGCGCGATGCAACGGCACCCACAATTGACCCTTCGCCAAGAGTTTGATTGACATGATCTAACCAATCATAACGCCGAATCTGCCATTTTGTCCGACAAAGCAGTCAGGAGTTCGAAGATTAACCTCGGTGGACTTGAACTTGAAAAATGGCGTGTACTGACGTCTTTTCGTGTTTGAAACAACATTCCTTCTCATGTTCATTCATGTTTATTTGATGCTATAAATTAACTAGTAGGAAGAGAGGATCGGTTCACGAGCCGCTTGAGCTGAGGCGGTACAGCAATCTGTCACGACACATTAAAGAGCCACAAAATGGTATTTATTGTTCGAATTTCTTAAAAAAAATTACACAAATTGAAAGCTGGGACTTTGTTTAATATCATAAGTAACCTGCTCTGTCTCATCTGTCAACATGTTGTCAGTGTCCTCTTTGCTCCGCAATGTATTTTTCACTGTGTGGCGTGACAGCGCCAGGGCTTGTCGGACAAAGCAACAGTAACTAAAGGGGGCGGGTCTTTGCGAAGGGTCAATTCAGTTCGGCAACGCATAACATCACCCATTCAAAGTAAATGAAAAGTGTAAACACTGATGCCCAGTGTGAATGCACTGTAACCCATTAGTTTGGGACATGCCCTGCTTTTTCTTCGTTTTGGGGGGCAGTATTCAATTCTCTCTAAGAAATCACATCTGTAGATATACCGCCATCACCTATTATTGACCTTTTTTGGCTGCCCACTCATTACTGGTTGATTAATTTGTAACTCCTTATTTTTTTATTATTGTTAATAATTTAATGCTCTTTTTCATTCTCTTACTTTGTAATGTGACCTCGACCAACTAAACAGGCCAAATGAACCAGAAACGATTTCCATGTGAAAGAAGGCGGAGCTTCTACGTACCTACCTGTTACTTAATCGCCACAGACCAATGGTAGTACGAAGGTGTTTATCAGCCAGAGCAAACTTTTCCAGAAAGTTCGCTTTGGCAAGCTGTTTTGAACTCCCAAAACGAACTTCATTTCGGCTTGATTTTGTTCTAACTAACATCACATCAGTTCACTTGATTTCTCTTGAAGTATATCGGGGCCTTTAGAGTAAATTAAACACCACTTTAGGGCTGCAACAAATGATTATTTTGATAATCTAGTGATTACTGGAACGATTAATCGACTAATCGTCGATTATTACAATGATTAATCAGTATGCTTTGTTCGATTATTGAACTGGCAATTAGTTAAAATATTGTGTTATACTTTAATGAATGAAACAAATGCTTTTGAAAGTATTTTTAATGAATTTGTTAAAAAATTCTGTTAAAATGACTGGTACTGTGTTTTATTAAGTCTGGGAACTTTTTAATAAGTAAAAATATGCAATATGTAACATTGTGCATATTCTTTTGAAAATCCTCCTTTCTAGATTTCTTTTTTTTCTTCTTCTTTTTTTATAACTATCGAGTTTATGGTCATTCAATGGCTTTCCTGAGGTAAATGCAAGATTTTGTGACATTTGTTTCAAGCTGTTTTAATGATGTCTTTCTGTGGTAGAAACTCTGATTAAGTGATTACATTAGAGATGGATTCATTTCAGTAAGTTGTACTGTATCTTTCTACATACTTTTTGATGTTCATTCATGTTTATTTCATGCTGTAATAGCAGAGAGGAAGAGATAATAGGTTCCGCTTGACCTCAGGTGCTACAGCGATCTGTCATGCCACATTAAAGAGCGCCAAAACCACATGCATTGTTTGAATCCCGTAGTAAAATTGACAGAATTTAAAAGCTGAGACTTTGCTCCTGATGGCACTGGGGATATTCACCAAGATTGCTGCTAAGGTATTTTGAACTTTTAACCCCTAATAAAGAATGAAAAAGAACACTGCCTGAGTCTATCAGGATGCTTCTGTGAACCTCAAGGTTCCTTTATTTCTGCAAGTCTTTCCACAATAATGGCACATGAAAGCCTTCTTTCTAGTGTGAATTATTACATTATTCATAAGGTGAATTCTGTCATTGAAACTCATTCCACACTGATGACATAAGAGCTCTTTCATACATGAATCTTCATGTGGTACTTGAGGGTTACTTTATGTCTGAAAGTATTTTCACAGTGACAACATTTAAATGTCTTCTCTCCAGTGTGAATTCTCATGTGCCTGTGAAGGGTTCCTTTATGGCTGAAACTTTTTCCACATTGTTTGCAGCTGAAGGGCTTTTCTCCAGTGTGAATTCTCATGTGGTAATTAAGGACTCCTTTTTGTTTGAAACTTTTTCCACATTGAACGCACTTGTAGGGTTTCTCTCCGGTGTGAATTCTCAAGTGGAGTATAAGGTGTCCTTTCTGACTGAAACTCTTTTCACACTGAGGGCACGTGTAAGGCTTCTCTCCGGTGTGAATTCTCATGTGCCTGTTAAGGCTTGTTTTTTGAGCAAATCTGTTTCCACACTGCTGGCAGATGAAAGGGCTCTCTCCAGTGTGAACTCTCTTGTGGACTTTTAAGTTCCTGTCTTGAACGACAGCCTTTCCACGCTGAGGGGGTGTATTAGGCTTCTCTCCAGTATGAGTTCTCATGTGCCTTTGAAGGAGTACTCTTTGGTTGAAACTTTTTCCACATTGTTTGCAGGTGAAGGGTTTCTCTCCAGAGTGAATTCTCAAGTGGATTTTAAGGTGTTCTTTTTGACTGAAACTCTCTCCACACTGTTGGCAATTGTAAGGCTTCTGTTCAGTGTGATTTTTTATGTGCCTGTTAAAGCTTCCTTTCCTATTGAAACTCTTTCCACACTGTTGGCAAGTGTAAGGCTTCTCTCCAGTGTGAATTCTAATGTGGATGTTAAGGTTTCCTTTTTTACTGAAACTCTTTCCACACTGTTGGCAGGTGAAGTAAGTGTTTTCAGTCTGTAAGCACCTCAAAGATTTTTTTCTAGAGTGAATTTTCAAGTGGAGATTAAAGTGTCCTTTTTGACTGAAACTCTTTCCACACTGAGGGCACGTGTAAGGCTTCTGTCCAGTGTGAATTTTCATGTGCCTGTTAAAGCTTCCTTTCCTACTGAAACTCTTTCCACACTGTTGGCAAGTGTAAGGCTTCTCTCCAGTGTGAACTCTTATGTGGACGTTAAGGTTTCCTTTTTTACTGAAACTCTTTCCACACTGTTGGCAGATGAAGTGACTCCTAGACCCAGTCTTCTGAGCTTTTTTTTGTGAGGAAGTCTTTTCAGTCTGTGAGCAACTGAAAGATTTTTCTCCAGTTATGAAATCATGAGTATTGTTATATTGATCTTTCTTTTCCATTTCATTCAGTACATCAGTCTCCTCTTTTAGTGCCATCAGGTCTAGAAAAGAGAAGTTAACCACACTGTAATGGCACAAAGCAACAGACATCAAAACATTTATACAAGTAAAGTATCAAAACCAACATACTACAAGGCCACAGTTACACTGCATGGTTCATGGACCCATTTTTTCCCTCTCATTTGGCACAGATCGGATATGACTCACAAACATGTAAGGAGGAAAAAAGCGCATGGATTCCAATATTCTCTTTCAGGCCTCATTCATATGTGGAAATAAATGGGATATGAATCGGATACGTGCGTTAGCGCCTACCATGTAAGCAGACAGATTATTATTTCCCTGTCAAGTCGTACATCATTGAAAAAGTGATTTTTTTGAAACATCACGTGGTACAGATACAGCAGGTAAAATAAGTATTGAACATTGTCACCATTTTTCTCAGTAAATATATTTCTAAAGGTGCTATTTAAATGAAATTTTCACCAGATGTTGGTGCAATCCACACATGCAAAGAAATCATACCATAGATATCCATAAATTATGTATAATAATGTTAAATGACACAGGGAAAAAGTATTGAACACATGAAGATAGGGAGATGCAAAAAGGCATGGAAAGCCAAGACAATCAGTAATTAGAAAGCAATCATGCCCCTTGTCAGTGCAAATTAATATCAGCTGGTTCAGTCCCAACTGATGGCCTGTAAAAAGGTGTGTCATTAGCAAGGTGTCACACAAGAAACATCTCATGATGGGTAAAAGTTGTGTAAACAAATATTATTCAACTATGTGGGTCATCAAAAAAATATAGGATATAGAGTCCAAAAAATCGGAATTGGCCATCAAGACTTGCAGAGTAAATGTGGCCCTAGATATATTGATTTGACATCTTTACCCTCCACAGTTGATTTTTACTCGCATTTTACATGTCTTCATTTCAAACCCTGTCATTATGAAATTGCACAGAACATTTTGTGTGTGTGTAAAAGCAAACTTTTTAATTATGTTATGACAATATAGTTTAGTACAACTCAGCTAATGTTGTATTAGTTGGCAAAATGGCAATAATAGTAGCGTTATACAAGTTGTATTTGGATTGGAATAATAAAAAGCATTTAAGTGGAAATAACTAAATCAAAACAAGTCAGGCTTATTAACAGTCCCAAGCTTTACATATCAATAATTATGGCAATTAAATGAAGGTTATCATAACGCTACTTTACGAAATTCTTACGTTAGAGGAACACTCCACTTTTTTTGAAAATAGGCTCATTTTCCAACTCCCCTAGAGTTAAACAGTTGAATTTTACCGTTTTCGAATCCATTCAGCCGATCTCCGGGTCTGGCGGTACCACTTTTAGCATAGCTTAGCATAATTCATTGAATCTGATTAGACCGTTAGCATCTCCCTCAAAAATGACCAAAGAGTTTCGATATTTTTCCTATTTAAAACTTGACTCTTCTGTAGTTACATTGTGTACTAAGACCGACGGAAAATGAAAAGTTGCAATTTTCTAGGTCGATATGCTAGGAACTATACTCTCATTCCGGCGTAATAATCAAGGAACTTTGCACCTGCTGCACCCATGGTACGGCAGCAATGATATTACGCAGCCGGAGTTGTCTGTCTGCTGAATGTGACCCTCCGGGAAAGTGAATATTTACAAAGACTACATTAGAACTACACTTACATTTACTAGGGCTGTCGCGGTTAAGGAATTTCCCTTGCGGTCTTTTTTAGTGGCTCAATAGCGCGATATGTGGTATTACCACCACAAATTTTATATATATATATACATATATATATATATATAAAATCTGTGTAACAAGGTCATATTCAAATAGAGCGTTGAAACAGGAAGTGAAGTAAACAGAAGAGAATGTCAAAATAAGGGTCTACAATAACAGAACATAAACCTGACAATAAGATTGTAGGGCTATTGTTATATGTAAAATGGGGGGGGATTTGCGGATGTCTTGGGTGAAATCGCATTCTGGAGGAGGATAAATAGGAACGCAGGGGCACCGCGATGTGACCGCAGAGGGCACTTTCACTTTCACGATCAAAGGGGCAGGGGCTCAAACGTGAATTTGAGGAAACGACAACACCATACACATGCATATTAGATGCTCAGTCTATAGCGTTTCATCATCATCTACTGGCCTTTGGCATTTTCGCAGATTCGTGTGAATGTGGATCATTTTGACAATAGTGTCGCCTGTACAAGGAAAAACCATTTTAAGCATATCGTTGTCGTGTAAATGTACCCTCAGTCAATGAACAATGAATTTGATTATCTCTGATTGGCTATTGTGAAACTATACTGCAATTACAGAGGGAATAGCTATCAATTTAGACTATGCCATTTTATTTTAATATTTGATTATTCAAGTTTTACTTGAACACCGTTGTTAAATATACCTACTTTACCTGGAAATGTTAAAGCAGTTTATTCCATTTGCATCTTTATTGCATTGGTCCATGCTGGTGTGCTCATTGTCTTGTGCAATAAATAAACATAATTCAAAGAAAAAAATAAACATGATTTCAAAGGAGGATGTGATATAGTGCAAGAATATGAATGCAGTATTGAAACTAAATGTATTTTTTGTACAAAATAAGAACAACTTCCATGAATATTCCATGTTCCAAGTTAAGGTCATTCAACAGCATTTGTAGCAATGTCGTTTAAATAATAATAATAATATCCTTTACAAGTAAATATATAGGTAAATGAGGCACATAAAATAGAAAAGAATGGTATCGAAATTTGGAGGCCATAGAGTCAGCTGTCAAACACTGAACTGGAGCCAAAACACAACAGTACAAACACTTAAAGGAGTCTCAGTTCAGTTCAGGTCTTTTTAAAGAGGACTCAGCGTGAAAACACTGCCTGTGTATCTAATGAGGGTTACACATTCTGACTACTGAGGTTAAGTTCAGTTGTGTATGCACATCCTTTGGATTAGTTTAAATAATCATGTGTAACTCTTTCCTCGCCGTTTTTTTTTTAGGTTGCCAGCCAGCGACAACATTTTTGATCATTTTCAGGATTAAATCAGTTCAGCTTTAAGAATGAAACCAACCTATTTGTTCCTCAGTATCTTCTTGTTTCAGACTGAATACTTCTTCAATCTTGATGTCTTCACTCTCCTGTTTAATAAACGCCATCTTTGCTTCACCAGGAGTTTTTCTGTGCGTTTGTCCTGTTTAAGATGAGAATAATTAACAGAAAGAAAAAATAATCCGCATTAAATCTTTGGGTGCGTTTCAATCCGCTCTAGTTCAGTGCACTGGTAAGAGAGTAAGTCAGAGTGAGAGTTAATGGACTTTAATGATCTGATTAGACTAAAAACACTCAAAAGTAACTAGCAAATAAAAATGAATAGCAGAATGCTAATTATACCAACTCTTTATTTATGATTTACATTTGGTCTTTAATTATTTGTGAATTATATTTAATACAACACTTTGATTATAACATTAGCGGTTGGTTTGTGTAAGTCATTATTCATGTTTGTGTTCATTGTTCTTGTTGCATTTACACTGCTTTGACCAGCACGTCACGTCAGCGCGCGGTGATTCGAGCGAATCGAATCACTGAATCATTTTTGCTCCGTTTCTCCATCACTACTTGCCAGTGACTGAACTCGTGTTTATGATAAACTCATTCACGATAAAGGGGGCGAAATGAGACGCACCTTTTCTGTTACCCATGAGAGGATGCGATTTACTTGACAACATTAATGTTCATTTATGTTGGATAAAGTATTACAATGTTAAATTAAATGATTAAGCAATCTTACATTGTTAGTAAAACATTAAACATGCCCGAACGGTTTGTATCCTTATAAGACATTAAACATGCCCGAACGGTTTGTATCGTTATAAACACCGTAAAAAGCATAAAAACACAAACCTTTTCTTCAGCCGAAATTATAACAGATGCAGGATCGCGGTGCAGCCTTATGACGTCATACTGGAAGACAAAATAAAAGTCCTGGCCTGCGTCTCAATGTGCATCCTAAATAATATGTGACATTAGTAATATTCAATACTATTTAGGGTGGATAGTATGCACATTGGGATGCAGGGGTACACACTCTGCTCTTCTTCTTCTGTTATTTAAATGGCAGTTGACAAACCAACTATAAGGTGAATTTTCCGCCACCTACTGAATTGAAGTGTGGAAGCAGAACACAACCAGGTTTCTATCTTTCAAAATTTTTAAAAACTCCTCTTCAATTCTATAATTTGTCCCTTCTCCTAATATTTCCTTAAGTGAATAATTGCTTACACACCTTTTCTTTGGTGACTGAACTAATTTAAGTTGTAGGCTACTCTATTATATGTTGTACATCCTAGTAATATATCACCGTT
Organism: Hypophthalmichthys nobilis; assembly: GCA_037950665.1. Lineage (NCBI taxonomy): Eukaryota > Metazoa > Chordata > Actinopteri > Cypriniformes > Xenocyprididae > Hypophthalmichthys > Hypophthalmichthys nobilis. The sequence continues at coordinate 25,416,139 of CM075489.1, forward strand.
TTTGGGGATCGACATTTATCACAATTACCAGTTTCATGTTTACCTACATTTCAAAAAATGCCTGTCTTACTAAGAGTTTTTGTCTTATTTCCAAATATCTTAAATCAGTAAGTAAAGTAAAAAAAGGTCAAAATAAGTGAGTTTTTTGCTTAAAACAAGCTAAATATTCTGCCAGTGGGGTAAGCTAAATAATCTAGTTTTTGGTGTGAAACAAGATAATTTTGCTTACCTCATTGGCAGAATATTTTGCTTGTTTTAAAGGTGCCATAGGATGGAAAATTGTATTTACCTTGGCATTCTGCAAAAATGGCAGATGGATCGATAATAACTGTTCATGATACATGATATATTTAGTGATATTTGTAAACTGTCTTTCTAAATGTTTCGTTAGCATGTTGCTAATGTACTGTTAAATGTGGTCAAAGTTACCATTGTTTCTTACTGTATCTTACTGAGATCAGAGCCATGTCTTTATTTCCATTTTTAACCCGAAAACGCTTGCAGTCTGTATAATTCACAAACGTATCTTCATTCTTATCGACTCTCTCTAACTGTGTGTAGCTTTAGCCCCGTTAGCCGTGCAGCACACTATCAAACTCGTTCAGAATCAAATGTTAGCAAACATCCACAAACTACATGCCATACTTACGTGATCTGATATGCTGCATCACCAACAGTTTGTAAAGATCCATTTTGAGAGTTATAGTGTGAACTTCAGTATTGTTTATGCAATGTTTATTAGAGTCGCGAGCTTTAAAGGTGTACACATACAAATCAGCGCATTTTTAATCCCACCCCAAAATAGACAGTTAAAACATGGTATTATAAAAAATCTATGGGGTATTTTGAGCTGAAACTTCACAGACACATTCTGGAGACACTTTAAACTTATATTACATCTTGTGAAATGGCCATTCTGTGGCACCTTTAAGCAAAAACTCACTTAATTTTGACTTATTTTATCTGAAAACAAGACTTGTCTAGAAAATGCTGCTCAATTTAAGAATTTTTAGATATTTGGACTAAGTAAGAAAAGCATTTTTTGCAGTGTATTTTAAAGGAACACTCCACTTTTTTTGAAAATAGGCTCATTTTCCAACTCCCCTAGAGTTAAACAGTTGAGTTTTACTATTTTCGAATCCATTCAGCCGATCTCCGGTTCTGGCAGTACCACTTTTAGCATAGCTTAGCATAGTTCATTGAATCTGATTAGACCGTTAGCATCCATGGAGCCATGTGAGTACATTTATGATGGATGGATGCACTTTTTTGAGCTTCAAACAGGTTGAAACAGGTTGCCTCCTGGCAACACACAGGTTTCCGTGCACTGCCATTATAAAGCTTAGAAGCATCAGGGTGATTATTAATATAACTCCGATTGTATTCGTCTTTTAACTTCTGGTCTGTGTGTGTTGAAGGGGTCTGGAAGTGACTTTGTCGCATTTAAGTTTGGCCAAGTAATTTTTGTAATAGCATTCAGTGTGTTATCAAAAGGTGTGCTGAAGTTATGAAATGGCCATGAGGTTTCTTGCTAGAAGAGTTTGCTGCCAACAACAGTAAATGGTATAACTATACCATAGGGAGTTATAGTAATGTGGCAGTCTCTACCATGGTAGTCTGTTTACAGTATTTGCTGTATTTGATGCCATCTGTCTCCATTCTTCTGATGTATCTCTGATCAAACTGATGTTATAGTCATTGACTGTTTCCTTGCCAAATTGCGTATCTCTCTGTCACACACACACACACACACACACACACACACACTGATCTCACTGTCTATATGAGGATTCATTAAACACATTTATTCTGACATGTTATTTCACTGACAGAAGTTCAGCTGTAGTATTAATGTAATGTAGGGAAAATAAGAGACTCTATAACATCTTCCTGTTACTGATTTATCATGAGCTCAAAGCATTATGGGTAGAATCTCTCTACAATCTATTCTGATTCATCAACACAGTTTCACTGATGATCCATAATAAACACTAAACCCAGGATAGAGCGGTTGAGTGAATGTGGTCTGGACTGTGTGGATGAGGATCATTGTGTCTCCAGAGACGCTGTAGAAGGACAGAGTTCCTGCACTGTGATCCACATACACTCCTATTCTCCTGCTGATGGACTCTACTGGGAGTTTAGTCTGTATGTTATTGTGTCTGAATGAATAACTGGAGGGAGAGCAGATCAAACTCCAGGACTGATCATTAGATCCAAACAAACACTCATTACCCCGTCCCTTCCTGCTGATGCTCTTATATGACACTGATACATACACACATGATCCACTCCACTCAATCTCCCAGTAACAGCGTCCACACACACTCTCTCTACACAACACCTGATGATATCCATCAAATCTGTCTGGATGATCAGGATACGACTGCTCTGTGTTAGTGTAAGTAATCACTCTGTTCCCCTCAGACAAACGGAGGTTTTTATTCACTGTGTTCAGATCCAGATTGAGCTGATGGGAATCTGATGGAGATAAAACACATCAGAATAAGAAATTATGAATCTGATCTTTTAATGTTTCTGAACTCTTCATGTTCAATATATCATCAGTGTCCCAGTACAGTTTATCAGATATCCTGTAAAAATCAAAGTCTTCCCTGAATATTGTTGGTTATTATTCTGTGTTTTTAATAATTTAAAGTCCTATTATTATATTTACACCATTCAAATGTTTGAGGTCAGTGTGATTATTTTTTTTATACTTTAATACTTTAATTCACCAAGGATCCATTAAATTGATTCAATGATGAGTGTAATAATTTGATGTACAAGTTTTTAAGCATTGTAGGTCTATTGTTGGTTATTTTCAGTGCTGTAGACTTTGGCGATTTTGAGCTTTCTTTAAATTTCTATCTGTTTCTCCAAAGATTAAAGAGACTTGATACAAAATCCAGTTTAGGATAAATCCATAGTGGAATTTTCCCAGTGGACTTTTCTGAAACTCTTGAAAAGCTTTTTTTTCTACTGTGATTTTACCTCTAATATTGTCTGTTTAATATCTAATATTGAATGTTTTTAATTAGCTTTCAGTGAAAAATAATCATATTTATTCATTAGTTTTAGAAGATTTCCTGTTTTTGAAGAATATATTGAACCCCCAGTTTAGTGCTGTCCTGATTTACATCTTTTTTAAAGTTCATTCCATTTCAAATCTTTTTATTTCATACTTCCAGTGCCAGTACACACTTCTCTATTTTTACCTTTAGTGTTCCTTGTGTACCGGCACTTCCGACGTGTGTTATATTGTGTATAATGCTAAATGCATAAGTTGTTTTCACTGGAAGTTCAGCAGCTGCGCTACAGAAAGCTATGGAAATGAAAAAGTCTATTCTGGTCACATTGGTGTAAACTGGCAGGTCACACTCTGATGTGAACGGCGCTACATGTTGTGTCACCACAAAAGCACATACAACCCATTTTAATCAATGATTCTGTCTACAATAGACACGCACCAACTGTAAACGGATGCTACGTTCAATTTCTGACGCAATTGATCCGAGCACAGAACGTTGTTATAATGTTACAGACTATTTTATTTTGCAAGTAATTACAAGTTTGTAAATCTTGTAAATCTTTGGCATTTACATGCCTTTAACAAACACCTCCCAAGAACACCTCAACATCCGCCGATGTTCTCTGAACGCCCCGTTGAGAAACACTAATTTACATGATCAACAATAAAACACTTTTGTCATGTTTTCTTTCTCCTTCTACAGGAAGAACATGAACACACTCAGTGAGTTTCTCTGCTTGTTTTTCTTAGTGACTTACATTGTAGGAAGTCGTTCCTGGTTCTGGGAACAATGTTGGTGAAAGTGACTGTGGAAATTAACAGACATGAAGAGTGTGATTATCATGTCAAGAGAAAATGATCCCTGCATCCGTTCCTAAGACATTTCTAATATGATCTTCTACATGATATGAGATGATGGAGGATCATTTCTGAGAGCAGATGAATCTCCAGGACTTTACCTCTGTCAGAGATCTTCTTCAGCTCCTCTTTGCAGAAATCCTCCAGTTTGTCTCTCAGCTGACGGACAGATTCTCTCACAACATCAAAAGAGGAGAGAGAACTGAAGAGATCGTCATTTACGTCTGTAGATTCAGGAGGAGCTGAGAGAGACTGGAAACTCTACAGAAAACAGAAATCAAAGCTCATCACCTTATTTCACTCTACTGGCAATGAAAAGGTTTTATTTAACTCAACTATTGTTTAAAAATTACTGTATTGTTTGCTTAAAATTAACCCAAAATATGTTGGAGATTAACATTTATTAATATGTTTAATAAATAAACATTTATTAGTATAAAAGTCTAATAAATAATAATTAACCAATAAACATTTACTAATTTGCTTATTAATAAATGTTCACCTTTTGATTATTATTGTTGCCTCTAGTAATTATTTGTCTGATTTATCATTTTTAAACAATAGTTGGGGTAAAACAACCCAATCACAGGGTTTGTCCAACTTGGGTTGTTTTTAACCCAGCATTTTTAGAGTTTATGTTAGAGGTGCAAATTATTGTGCCACTTACAATATATGTGAACTTTCTAGGAAAACACTTGATGATCAAATATCTGGCAATAATATAAATGTAACAGATCAAGTGCATCAATGGAGTCACATGACAGGGCTGAGTAGATTTTATCAGGAAAAGCAGTTGAAAAGCAACAAGTAGATTCACCATTATTTATAAGTTTTTACAAGGACTCTTAGGACACGATCCCAAAGTCAGGTTTTGTGTGGTTTAAATAAGCTAAAGCATCGCTAATATACAGCCTCGCTTCCTGTTAGAGGACTAAATATTTAAAATATTAGTGACGTTTTGAACTGTTGTCGTCTGGAAGCTCAATATATCTTTCAAAAAAATGTTTCCCAAGAGATTTCCAGAGCTGAACTGCATTTGTAAGTGTGTCTCTTTCAAAAGAAGAAGATCAGATGAGAGTCTGACTGATGATTATATAATAACTGAACACACAGATCAACACTTCAGTCAACGGCTCATTCTGCTCTCATGAAATGTTTCTCTGTGAGTCTCTTGCTCAAGTCCACTATGATCCTGTTCTTCTAGATCTCTGTTACCTGCAGGAAATGGATGTGATCCTGTGTGTGTGAAAGCTGCTCCAGCTCAGCGTCTCTCCTCCTCAGATCATCGATCTCCTGCTCCAGTCGCTCCAGTCGTCCTTCAGCTCGACTCACTGCAGTCTTTTCCTGATCTCTGATCCGCTGTGTGGCCTCAGAGCGGCTTCTCTCAATGGAGCGGATGAGCTCAGTGAAGATCCTCTCACTGTCCTCCACTGCTGTCTGTGCAGAGCGCTGTTAGGACACACATCACAATCACACAGTGGCTTCAGTGAGTCCTGACTGAGACTTCTCAAACTTCTCTTCTTCTCCAGACTCACCTTATGAGACTCCACAGCCTCTCTCAGCTGCTGAAGATCTTTCTCTCTCCGCTGGATCCTCTGCTGGAACGACCTCTGCGTCTCCTTCAGCTGGTGCTAAAGGACAAACCAATAACAGGAGAAACATCACATAAATCATCAAGTAAACAGATATGAATCCAGTATCAGTGAAGTGCTGAGATTGAGGGGATAAAGATCTTACATGATAAGGTTATAGGTTCATTCATGTGTCAGCATTATTTTATCAATGTCTAGTTATATATGGATAGTTCACCCAGAAATGTAAATTCTTTGTTTACTCATCATCATGTCTTTACAAACTTGTATGATTTTCTCTTGCAGAACACAAAAGAAGATATTCTGAAGAATGTCTCTGTTTCTAGAGCCCAAATAAAACATGGTGACACGTCAATAACATCAAACCTCACTGGCTCATTCATGTCACATGACTTAACATGCCACCTTATTTGATTTTTCCTATGGCTTCAGAAGACTTAGATTACAACCCCCCCAACTCCATAATTTTTGGCCATACAGAGTAGTGACTAGTGACATCATTAAAAACTATAAAGGGTCTACTTTTGTTTGTGTACACTCACAATAAAATCAAAACCGTGTGCTTATGTAAAACAATGTAAATAAACGATGCGCTTTCAACTGTCTCTGTGAGAATCTTACTGAAACTCCAAAATACTGTACACAAATATGAAATATATGTCTAAAGAAATAAATAAAACAATTCTCATTTAAAACAAATATCCTGCAATGTAATGAAACTAAAAAGATACACAGTTTTGCCTATCTCAGCTATCACACTCGCGCATAGAGTGCTCTAATATTCATAAGATAATGTGCTGAGGCCATCTATGCAAAATGGTAAACACCCCCAACAATGCCAATAAAAACAACAACAAAGGCTACAGTACATAAAAATTTCATGTCGGAGCGAGATTTTTATTCAGTTTCTGAAGAACAGCGTGTCATTCCATCATATTAGCAGCACTTAAACCAGTACAAAGTTCATACCTGTTTCTCTGTCCTCTGTGCTGCAGCTGATACAGTGTCGTGGTTTTTATGTTCATCCATCATACACAGCAGACATATACACTTCTGATCAGTGCGGCAGAAAACCTCAAGGATCTTGTCGTGTTTCGGGCAGATCATCTCCTGCAGTCGTCCAGTGGCTTCAGTCACTTTATGTGGCTTACGTGAGTGAAACTCCTCATGACGGTCAAAATGAGTTTGACAGTAAGACTCCAGACACACCAGACAGGACTTGACGGCTTTGTGTTTTCTTCCAGTACAGACGTCACACTGCACATCTCCAGCTCCAGCGTAACAGTCAGCAGGAAGTTTAATCTTCTTCAGTTTCTCCACCATTTCAGCCAGAATGGTGTTTTTACCTAAAGCAGGTCTTGAACTGAAGGTCTGTCTGCACTGAGGGCAGCTGTAGACTCTCTTCTCATCCTCCTGATCCCAGCAGCCTGTAATGCAGATCTTACAGTAACTGTGTCCACAGGAAGTGGTCACTGGATCCTTCAGGAGATCCAGACACACTGAACACATGAACTCATCTTGAGAAATTCTGGCTTCTGCCATTTTACAGCATGAAGACAGAGACACAAACACACAACAGCTCAACTACACTTCAGTTTCAGTTTCTCTGAAGTCATGTGATTCTTGTTTCCTGGTTCTGTGTTTGAGTGACATGTGTAAAACAGGCGTGTCTGTAAAGCAGCTGCCTTATTCCTGGTCCTGAAGAGCCTCATTCCTGCTAAGTTTTTAGTTTTCATGTGTTCCCACACATATTGGGCCTCATTTATCAATCTAACTTAGAAACGAGCGCAGAATTCATCTTACGACAGTTACACTGTAAACCTAAATAAGTTGGACTAACTTCTAAGGTAAAAAAATCTAATCTAAGGTAATCAGTTACATCAATATTTTTGAGTTATGATGTTCCCAATTTTAAGTAAGCAGAACTATCAAGTTTTGAGTTTGTAGTACTCATGCATGATAACTGCTCTTAACTTGAAGTTAGGGATGGGCATAACGATATTAAGTATCGACGTTGACGTTGAGTATCAAAAGTATCGATACTCAAATAAAAATATCGATACTAAGGTGTGTTTTTTTTTTTTTTTTTACCAGTGATTTTGTTTGTTTAACAATAAATTTAATGCATACAATATGCATTGAATTGGACAAATAACCTATGTTAGCGAATAATTGTTTAGTAGAACTATTTTCCTGCTCATCTGAACACGTGCAAATGTTGCAAGTCAGAACCAATCAATCACAGAGAGCGTTCGTTCACTGCCGACACTACATTTAAACAGGGCTGCGTTTAGTATCGTAAGAAACTATATTTATGCTTTTGGGAAGCGCAGCCCAGAACAATGCTAACAAAGGGTTAGTTCACCCAAAAATGAAAATAGTGTCATTTATTACTCACGCTCATGTCGTTCCACACCCGTAAGACCTTCGTTCATCTTTTGAACACAAATTAAGATATTTTTGTTGAAATCCGATGGCTCAGTGAGGCCTCCATAGGGAGCAATGACATTTCCTCTCTCAAGATTCATTAATGTACTAAAAACATATTTAAATCAGTTCATGTGAGTACAGTGGTTCAATATTAATATTATAAAGCGACGAGAATATTTTTGGTGCGCCAAAAAAACAAAATAACTACTTATTTAGTGATGGCCGATTTCAAAACACTTCTTCAGGAAGCTTCGGAGCGTTATGAATCAGCGTGTCGAATCATGATTCGGATCGCGTGTCAAACTGCTGAAATCACGTGACTTTGGCGCTCCGAACCACTGATTCAACACGCTGATTCATAACGCTCCGAAGCTTCCTGAAGCAGTGTTTTGAAATCGGCCATCACTATATAAGTCGTTCTTTTATTTTATTTTGGCGCACCAAAAGTATTCTCGTCGCTTTATAATATTAATACTTAACCACTGTACTCACATGAACTGATTTAAATATGTTTTTAGTACATTAATGAATCTTGAGAGAGGAAATGTCATTGCTGGCTATGCAGAAGATTAACGAAGGTCTTACAGGTGTGGAACGGCATGATGGCGAGTAATAAATGACAGAATTTTCATTTTTGGGTGAACTAACCCTTTAAATATCAGAAAAAAAAAAGTTTTTTTATGTTTAATTATTAATTTTGCTATCGTGTGACTTCAAATGTAGTAAACTTCCCATCAAATGATCTAATTTTCACAAGCAATCTCTAGATGCATGGAAAATTGCCTTTAAACATAATTTCTCTCCACGCTCATGCATATTATGGAATAACCAATATGTGTTATCTAAAAGAAAAAAGTATATTTAAAAGAGAACGGTTTGATAAGGGAATTATATTTATTTCAGACTTACTAAATGATGTTGGTGAGATTTATACTTATCAGGAATTTCTTTCACTCTCAGGGCTTGAATCTTCATATAGGCTTCCATATGGTTGTGAAAAGCATCTCCACTAAATTACTCCACCTTATGAAAATGCATCTCAGTTACAACCCAGTGTGCCGACAGATTCCAAAACCTGTTATTGGAGGCATATCTTGGATATGAAGTGTAATAACTCTTACATTAGGAACTGTCTTACTCAATATAAGTTGTTATCCAACAGCACTTTTAAAATGGAAACAATCTTTCTCTATACTCTCAACTGAGAAAATTTATTTAAAAAAAAGTTTTTACTGCCAAATAAGGTAAAGGAAATACATTTTAAAATACTACACAGGTATTATCCATGTAAAGCTTTTCTGAACAAGTTTAAAAAAGACATCTCACCACAATGTTCTTTTTGTAATCTTGACTTAATAAAGCAGAGTTCATATTATGTCATTTTGGGGTGGGCAATATGACCAAAATCTTATTCTGAGATGTAAGACATTTTAATTCAAATAACGATAACAATAATGATACATCAATATAGATATTTTGGTCATTTAATTTTTATTATTATTATTACTATTATTGTTTTTTTTTTAATATATTAAAAATCAGAACAAAGAAGTGAATTCCACACAATAGGACAAATGTAACCAGTCCTACTCGCTCCGAACGGGATTCAACCGCAGCCGTCGGTTACACAAATACAACAGATCAAAGACAGAAATGAATTAAGTTTTTCAGGTACAGTAGGCTTCTTTAACATAGTAAGAAATACTGACAGAGGTCATAATCGAGTGGGATTGGCTCATCTTTCAGGAAGGTCAAAGGTCATTGTATAGATCACATGGGTTGCTCATCTAATGAGTGTTTGACATCCTCTATTGAAACATTACACTTCATCATTGACTCTCTTTGCTCTGATGAAAGTGAAGTAGCATGAAGCATGAATCACTGAACAAAGAAACTCCAACAATTCTGACATTTACAGTAATGATGTAATGATGCAAATGTATTAAGCTGAACGAAAAGAGATGCAAATGAAACGTTTATATAGATGAATCACTTATTTTGTGTTGTGAAAAGGATACTTTGTGATTTTGTGTGATTATACGTACACAATTGAAAATATGCTGAAATGTTTGAAAAAAAAGTGCACTTTTGATCTGTTGTGATATTAGTACTAGAGATTTGTGAAAATTGTGCCAAAGGAATTAAAAAACCTAATTTTTTTATGGTGTTCAATTTCAGTGGATTGAGAGAGACTGTGATGGGCGCCCACTGCTGAAAAGAAAGAGCAGAAGCGGAGAAACGCGTTTTTGGTTGTCATTCCAGGATGCCAATGCCCCCTTGCTAGTAATGTTTCCAAACAAACTTTGTCTGAACATCGCATCAATGAGTGATGCAGTAACATTACAGTAGTTATTTTTCTTTGCCTGCATGCTGTCAGAGTACCATGTCTGATTTACTTACTTGAACCAAACTGCAAAATTACTTAAGGGAGACTTTATCACAATATCTTTCAGTCCTGAATCCTTTTGAACCAGCTGAGGAGGTACCCATGGTGACGGAACAAAACTTGTCTCAACACTTACTTGGTAGGATGGTAGCATTTTCTGCATAATAACTTAAAAATCAGAATACCAGGTTATAATAATGATTCCACAATATCACAAGATTACAGAAAATCATGTGAAATTAACAGTTAATATACTCAGAAATTTGACAGTATGTGATATCAGTGAATCTGACCACTTCATGATAACTATATCATCAATAAACAATCAAAACCATCTGATCAGAGTTTCTCCTGCATTTTTTGCTATAACAAATGTGCATCAGAAACACATAGTTAAAGAAAAACTAACATGAAAAAGTCAAGAGCTACATAACGGTGACTTTTTTTTTTCAATAAGACATCAACATCTAAACCTCTGTTAATTCTGAATAAGAAGTTTTGTATAAAAGAAATAAAGTCTGGACTGTAATAAGTGAAGATGCTGAGATCTTGAGAGATCTGCTGGTGTTTAATGTTCTGTTTCTGCCTGTCATTTAAATCAAATCAGGAAATACCTGTAAAATATCAGTGTTTTTTAACATTTAAAGAAAATTTCTGTTAAAGTTTCTTGCTCTTTATTTAAATTAGGATATTTTACTTTAATTTTATGGTCTTTGTTTGGCAGCTGCTGCTGCTAGTCATTGACTGTTTTTTTTTAGGATTTTTTTACAGTGAAGGTATTTGCTTGTAATAATTCAGGAAATACCTGTAAATTAACAGTGTTTTTCGGTTTATTTAAATTAGGATATTTTACTTTAATTCTACTGGTTTTACCGTTTTATCATTTAACTGTTTTGTTACTGTTTAATTACTGAATATTTTTGTAATTTTACATTTGTTTAAGAAAACAAAACAAAAAATACTGTATAAAAAATACAGTAAATTTTCTGTAAAAAAATGTGAATTACTGTAATTTTTCATTAATGTCATAATACTTAAAATAACAGCCGAGTTGTTAATTTACATATGTTGTTTGTAATTTTACAGAGTTTTGAGTATAATTTAAAATAAAAGAACATGACTGTTAAAAAAAATATAGTTATTTTCCATAAAATTAGGATTTTTTTTACAATGTGGTTAAACAAGGTGCAGGCCAGGAGTGGGAACATATAACATGGTACAAACATACAATTCCTCTTCCCTGTGGAGCCAATCCCGCATTGGTTTTTCGAAGCCGCTAAAAGCATCTTTCTGTAGCTTGGCAAACTGCAGTGATACCTGGAGATGGTTTCTGTAGCCACCTAAGTCCTTCAAAGTAAGGAATCGATGCACCAAGTCATCTGAGGTCAGTGCTTGTGAGCAAGGCATACAAGTGACCTTCTCTTTCATCTTTTTCACAATGAAGCCTGTGATGTAAGAGATTGCTGCTTCCTCGCTCTCTGACCTTCCAGATATTGACAGTCACTTCCACAGGCTCCACATCCACATGCAATGAGCAACGTTCACAGTTGCAGTTGTTGAGTCAAGGATGGTTGTGTTGTCACGGAGGAGACGGTTGCCTGTGCCCCTTTTCACCTGGTGCCTAACAAGGAGGCTGCTCTACCAGGTCTTCATAGATGCCCATCACACTTCTGCCACAAGCAATGAAACCATAGATGGGTGTCTTTTTCTGTGTGAAATGCACATGTACAAGTGTGTTGTCTCTTCCATTCATTTTGAGCCCACGGAGAAGTGACTCTGTTTCTTCTAGGATACTCTTAATGGTGTTTAGTAGTTGGCTTGATGGGTGTTTTGTGTCCTTTGCCTTGTGTCCTTAGGACATCAAAAGCCCCATCAGTTGTGCACATGAATTGAACTGTGGCTGCAAATCCAATGAACTGGGGAGATACTTCTGCTCCTCCTCACAATACTCAAGGGAATCAGCCACACTGCTGCTGAAAATCTGGGCTGCAAGATTGACCTTCATTTTCTGATTTCGCCGCTGGATGTGCGCCATTTTTAGTTTGTTGCCAAGACGCAAACCTTCCTTCTCCTGAAGCTTGAGAAGCTCCTCAATGTACCACCACCTTATCTGCTGGCCACCTTCTCTTACCAGAACCTCAACTGTTGAGAACACATTCCAAAGAGGCTTGAGCATGTGACATGGATCCAAGAGCATATGAACTCTTTTTGTGTGTGATCCTCAGGATGGAGAAAGTAAGGTCTCATGTCCATGATGCCCAAGTTAGCACCCTGATCATTGCTAAGTTTTGTGAGGGTCCATCACACGTCAAGGAGACAACCCTAACTCCAATTGCATGAAGGCTAACAAGACTCTCTCAGATGATGCTTGCTCTCTCTGGTCCTGTCATGCTGTTGATAAGAAAGTAAGCAATGGGAATCTTCCAAGACTTACTGATTGCAACAACCATGAGGACCGGTGCTTGTATTGCCACAACATTTTCAATCTCACCACCACCAATGTCAATATAGCCATGAATTTGGTCCCTGCCAAACCCAGTTTGCTTATGAATGTACATTTCATCCATCATCAGTGAGCAAACTGTCTTTTCCAGCTTTCTTCTGTTCAGCAACATGACTTTTTAAAGCTGTAAATGAAGCAACAGTAAATTCAGGATCTGCATTGATCCTGACAAAGGCAGGGATCATGACAGTATTCAAGCCATTTGATTTTGCCAGTCATCATCCCCAGTAATGGCATTCTGGGGTATCTGTACATAGTTAGGATAATACCACACAAAGTCCATTCAACCATTACTTCAGTGCAGTGTTCAGTCCTGCATATGCAGTACACATTCACAAGTGTTTGTCTTGATTTTGCCATGCTAACTGTTTTGAAATGTATTTGGCCCGTTCTGAAAGAAGTTAAAACTTCTGTCCTCAACCGGCCCTCATAGAACTGGCAGTTTTCTAGCCTCAGGTTGCAGCATAATGCAAATGCAATTGCAAACAAAACACAGTTGCTAGAATTTGACTGATGTTGGACAGCAGGACAAATAACCTAAATTTGCCTAAGCAACCATGACAAAATTTGTTCATCTTTGTTGTACGGTACTGTAGAAAGACTGTCATACATGCAATCTTGATTGTTCCTGTAAAACAGGTTGCTAACAGTTACCCAGTGGTTGTCCACAGTGTGTAATATTTTGTAGAAATGGGCTGCTTGGAGTACCCACAATCCCTCCATCATGTAACACACTTAATAAAAGACTTGATTAAAATCCATCAATGTGTGGGTACTCACTTGCACGCAAGAAAGATGCAAAATCAATATCATTTTATGCATTAATCACATTTTTCAGTATTTGCATTTTTTAATGTAATGTAAATCTGGTACAAATGGTTATAACCATTTGCCTTTTACACAACATCTCACCCATAGTAGCTCTTAATATTTTCATCACATCATTGGATAACGTATTTAAATATGTATTTCTCCAAGGATTCAAATCTAAATTTTTCTGACATGTATTTTATTATTGCACTTGTGTAATTTTAGAAAGCAGTGTGTGAACAGGGCTTTTATTTTGGTATGGTGGTGTGACGTCATAAGGGTGCGCCGCGCTCCTGCATCTGTTGTGATTCGGCTGAAGAAAGGTTTGTTTTATCCATTTAAAGTGTTTGAAATACTACAATTCGTCTAGGCAATTTTATAGTTTTTAGAAACTGTAAAATGACTTATTTATATTTAATTTAACATTATAATACTTTATCTAACTTTGTTTTGTGTGAGTAAAGCAAGAGTAACAAAAGTTGTTGTAAGTAGTGATGAGAAAAACTCGAAAACTTGTGTTAATTATTGAACCAGTTGTTTCTGAAAATGATTCAGTGATTCAACGCGCTTGATTCAAAACAGTGTCATTTAAAAACAATTTAATTATCTAAATATAAATGTTCAATATGTGTTCTTGTTTTGAGTGTTTTTAGTCTAATCAGGTCATTTAGGTTCATTAATAACTCTCACTCTGACTGACTTTCTTACCAGTGCACTGAACTACTGAACTAGATCTGATTGAGACACACCCAGAGATTTAGTGTGGGTTTGTTACTATTATAAAGATGCCGTTTATTAAAGAGGAGAGTGAAGACATGAAGATTGAAGAAAGAATCAGAGTGAAACAAGAAGATACTGAGGAACAAACAGGTTGGTTTTATTTTCAAAGCTGAACTCGGTCATTTAATCCTTATTAAAATGTCCAGCTCTACAGAAATGAGTGATATTTTTGAAGAATATCAAATGAATGTCCAAATTAAAGTGGTTTTATTCAACATGACAGACATGTTCAGATCACATGATCATAAATACATAAATTTCACAGACAAGGCTTAAGCTAGTCCAAGACTAAAATGCCGGAAGAATATAGATAAAACCTAAACAAAACAATTGTATAACATTAAACCTAATATCTACTTCTAAACTGAGAACAATAAAAAGCATTATTTTTTTTCCCCCCGTCTCAAAAGCACTCATTGTATCAAACGGTTGACTTTGTTTCCTGACAGACTGATTGAAAATGGTCTATAAATGCATATTTTTTTTAAGAAAGAAATGCAGTAAATGCTGTTATATATTTTTCACTCTTTTGTGTGATGCACACAGAAGTTAGCAATATTCAAAGCCTCAAAAACACACAGTATACAAATGAAATATAATAACTTTCCTGAGCATAACTAGTGTAAATGTGAATATTGAATCAAGCAATAAATAAGTCATATGTCAAAAACAGCAGCCTATAATAAAACGATTCTCCTGCTGACACAGTTTGATAGAGTTAATGCTGCTGTCTGCATTTGTTCTTCATTTGAAGGTCTTTGGTGAGCAAATAATGACCAGTAACTTTTTAATGAACTGCACATACCGCCATGTTAGTTTAAACCACAATTCAGAGAATCAGAGTCAGATTTACAACACGTAAATTGATCCACTTCTCCCAAAATACTTGAAAGTGTCAGTGAACTTAGAGAAAAACAGAGTAAGCGTTATAGTTATTTACACAATGTGTATCTGATACGATTAAAACATGTAGTAAATGTACAATTGCTAGGATTATTATTGGTGTTTCCATAGACATCAGTGTCTATTTTATCAACTATAAATGTATTGTTTTGCTAGTACTTTTGTGTATTTAAATGTCTGAAATGAGGCTGGACGATATGGCCTAAAATAAAAATCTCGATTAATTGAACATTTTACCTCGATTACAATCGAAATCAAGTTCACTCATAGTTCACTGACAAGGTTTGTACTGTAAATATGCTTGACTATTAAAGATTGGATATTTTTTCCTAATGAAAGAGTGCTCCGACATAACAGCTCACTTTCAGCAGTTATTTTATCTTTGGTTTGTGATATTTCTTACAGATTTCTGCTCGTTGTGAATCAGATAAAAATAGCACAGTACCAGTACATTTCTTTGAATGCATTAATGAGAGCGATTGTGTGTGAATTGGTCATACCATCTCTCCATTAAAGGGTTAGTTCACCCAAAAATGAAAATTCTGTCATTAATTACTCACCTCATGTCGTTCCACACCTGTAAGACCTTCGTTCATCTTCAGAACACAAATTAAGATATTTTTGATGAAATCTGAGAGGTATATGACCCGTCCATAGACAGCAATTTAACCGACACTTTCAAGGTCCAGAAAGGTACTAAAGTCCAACCCTAATTTTATGAAGCGACGAGAATACTTTTTGTGTGCAAAAACAAAACAAAAATAATTTTATTCATATAAATATATTTTATCTTAGCCGAAAAAGTAAAAGCAATAAATAACACCAATAACAGGCTATTATTAACAATAAATGCTTTGTAAAAACAGAAATTAACCACTTTTCAGCCTGATACAATCATGCAAACATGAAATATAAAACATATAGCAGTAGTTCTTTGCAGGTTTTTAAACCAATTTCTCAGTTTAGAATAATAAAATCGTGGCAAAATATTAAATTCAAATTAAAAATCTGGAATCTCGAAATATCCGGATGCATGCATTTTTTTCCTGTTTACACGCTCATAGAACACATTATCCGTGTCACATACGAGTAAAAAATCGGAATTGGGTCACATTTCACTGACAGTGTAAACAAGGCAGTCAACAGCATTTCGTCCAAATGCGCGTCCCACGTTGCTTCAGAAAAGGATTCCATATCGAAAGGGAAATGTATTTTTAATGAATTTCGAGCCAACTAAATAGAAAAATCTATCAGGTTTTCTTTCCTACTCATTAGTCATCAATAGTCCATCTGGGTTTTTATTAAGTCTGGGAATTGTAATAACTTTTTAATAAGATTTTAAAATATGACTGTTTAAAGGAAAATATGGGAAATATATTTTTTTTAAATTCTCCTCGAGTACTTTTCTTTAAGTAACTATCGTGTCAACTGCATGAGTGTTTGATTAAATCTCTTAGGCCCGGTTTCACAGACAGGGCTTTTATTAAGCTAGGATTAGGTCTTAGTTCAATTAAGTATCTTTCATGAATGTTCCATAGGAAAAACATGGTGTGCATCTTGAGACAAAACAATGGCACTGACATATTTTAAGATATATCAGTGAAAGCTGCTTTCAGTTGAAACAGCTCAAAGATGAATTTTAGTCTGGGACTAGCTTAAGCTTTGTCTGTAAAACCTGGGGTTAATGTCCTAAAGAAAGCTATGAGTTAACTCTCATAATCTATTATTAATATTGTTAATGTGTGTAGGATCTAGCATTCATGTTGTTGGTTTTATGTCTGTTACTTTGGGCTATTAAACTGGTGTCATTTGCCTGTTTTCGACTTAGACATGATGGTGCTGAAAGAGGAGGGCAAAGAATTGAATGAAACTGAAGATAAAGATCAGTATGAGAAACATCAAGATTTCATGTTTGGAGAAAAATCATTTAGATGCTCACAGACGAAAAATACTTTGTCTCGAAAAACAGCTCAAAACCCAGCAACTAGAAATCATTTCACATGCCAACAGTGTGGAAAGAGTTTCGAACGAAATAGAAGTCTTAAAATCCACATGAAAATTCACACTGGAGGAAAGCCGTTTGAATGCCACCAGTGTGGAAAGTGTTTCAATCGAAATAGAAGTCTTAAAGACCACATGAAAATTCACACTGGAGAGAAGCCTTTTTCCTGCCAACAGTGTGGAAAAAGTTTCACTCAAAAAGTACACCTTGTAATCCACATGAGAATTCACACAGGAGAGAAGCCTTTCATCTGCCAACATTGTGGAAAGAGTTTCAATGAAAAAGGAGTCCTTAACAGACACATAAGAATTCACACTAGAGAGGGATATTTTGCCTGCCAACAGTGCGGAAAGTCTTTCAATGGAAAAGGAAGCCTTAAAGCTCACATGAGAGTTCACACTGGAGAAAAGCCTTACACTTGCCAACAGTGTGGAAAGAGTTTCAAACAAAATAGAAATCTTGGCGCCCACATGAAAATTCACACTGGAGAGAAGCCTTTTTCCTGCCAACAGTGTGGAAAGTGTTTCAATCGAAAAGCAATCCTTGAAATCCACATGAGAATCCACACTGGAGAGAGGCCTTTCACCTGCCAACAGTGTGGAAAATGTTTCAATCGAAAAGCAATCCTTGACAGACACATGGGAATTCACACTAGAGAGAGCTTTTTCGCCTGCAAACAGTGTGGAAAGCATTTCAGACAAAATGAAAACCTGACAGTCCACATGAGAATTCACAATGGAGAGAGCCAATTCATCTGCCAACAGTGTGGAAAAAGCTTCACTACAAAAGCAAGCCTTAAAGTCCACATGAGAATCCACACCGGAGAGATGCCTTTTGCCTGCCAACAGTGTGGAGAAAGTTTCATTCGAAAGGCAAGTCTTAAATGCCACATGACAATTCATACTGGAGAGAAGCCATTCACATGCCCTCAGTGTAGACAGAGTTTTAAACAAAAAGCAACTCTTCATGCCCACATGAGAATTCACACTGGAGAAAAGCCGTTCACATGTGATCAGTGTGGAATGAGTTTCAGATTAGGAATATCCCTTAATCGCCACACAAGGATTCACTCACGAGTAAACAGTTTTATATGTCATCAGTGTGGAATGAGTTTCACAGACGAGAGTCACCTTAAGAATCATGTAATAATTCACATCGGAGAGAAGCCTTTCATGTGCAATTACTGTGGAAAGACTTTCAAACACAAATCAACCCTTGAGATCCACTTGAGAGTTCACACTGGAGAGAAGCCTTTCACATGCCCTCAGTGTGGAAAAAGTTTTGCAAGTAAAGGAAGTCTTGAAGTTCATGCGAGGGTTCACACTGGAGAGAAGCCTTTCAAGTGCCCTCGATGTAGGATGTGTTTCACATATCCAAGAGACCTGAAACGTCATTTGCTAAATCATTCCAAAATTAAATTTACAAAGTTCTGAGTGTGGCAAGAGGTTTACGAAAAGGAAGATTTAATTGTAATCAGTGTAATTTAAAAAAATGAATAAAATGTTGCCATCACACTTACAGATACATATGAGAAGTCATGCATCTTTTTGTTTTTTTTGTTGTTGAAGGCTCAGCAGTGTTAAATGGCACCAGAAAATATGTATCAAAGAAAATCAAAGCTATATTCACACCACTGTTAAAGTGGCTCAACTTTTTTTTCTGCTCAAATTATTGTTTGACAATTAAATTTATTTTTATTTTAAATTCTTTTTATTTTCTTTAGTCATGTACCGTGTGGCTACACCTGACCATAATTTGGACTGTATAGAGTTGTTATTTGATCAAAGAGGTCATATAATGCCACTTTTACAAGATGTAAAATAAGTCTCTGATGTCCCCAGAGTGTGTATGTGAAGTTTTAGTTCAAAATACCCTACTGATCATTATTTATAGCATGTTAAATGTCATTTTTGTGTCCCTTTAAATGCAAATGAGCTGCTGCTCTCAAGAAGAGGGCGGAGTTTTAAGAGCTCCTCTTAGCAGTGCTGATTAGCTCACACAGACTCACTGAAAATGTCAGAAACTGTTCAGCCTTTTATGTTCAAACCAGAGTTGGACAATGATGGAGAGACTCAAGAAGTGACATGTAGAGTGCAACAGGACATTTCTGAATGGTTAGTTGATGAATTTTTGTAGCTGATGTGGAGTTAACTATCTTAAAGTTATTAATTAGCATATTCTGTCATGATAATCTTTAAATTGCACGTGTGGGAACTGTTGTAAGATCCTTCAGAGTCAGAGAATATATGCTGCATTTAGATAGAACAGGTATAGTTTAGTTTAATTACGGTTATAACTTATGTTGGCATCTTGCTTTTATGACATGTTATTGCATTTGTTTTACATACTATAATGCAGTAACATGGCCTCACCCCCTTTGTTGCCTGTTCTCGGGGGCGGGGTTTATGTAAATTTTAGGGTTATTGATGTCACTAACCCGGGAAGAAGCTCGTTGTAGTCCCTACCAGCCGTTTGTTGTAGTCTTTAAACAGAGAATTCTTTAAAAGAAAATATCTCCCTTTGCTTTGAACTCTGAGCGTCATATCTTTGCAGATGTTGTTTATACTCTTACATTACACACTAACTAAAGTTTAAAAAGTGAAATCTTAATCAACCACCTCATTAAGTGTAATACTTTAAAATAAATATCAAGGTCAACCCAATTTGTAGAACTGAACCAGGCACACAACATTATGATCGGACATAATCGAGTCAAGGCACCTTTGTTTAAATAGCACTTTATACAATACATATTCTTTCAAAGCAGCTTTTATAGTGATATTAAGTTTTCCCAACTAAGTAAACCAGACAGTGGCAACCAACCCAAAATCCATCAGGTTATAGAATGGAGAAAAAACATCTTGGAAGAAACCAGCCTCATCAAATGGAGCTCTACAACAAAAATATTTTTATGGTACCTTTACAGATCCATAACAGAGGTCCAAACATTACATATGATGTATCAAACAAGTTACGTACTTATAAAAACCACATAGGGACAAGCATTACCCCTGGTTTCACAGACAAATCCAATTTACCTTTCTGAAACGGGCCCAATAATTGGTGTAACCTCCATGCTAGATTAATGTGAAGTGTTACAAACTCTTTCCCCGGCCATTGACAGTATTTTCTGTCACTTATAGCACAACGCTTCCCTGCCATTGATGGAATTTTCCAGCAATCCATTTTTTCTCTGAATAAAATGTTTTGTTTGTTTGTTCAGAAGCAAAAGCTCTGTTCTTTCTTTTGATATATATGTGTTTGTTCATATATTCATACAACAAAGTTGTAACACGGTTAGTAGATCAGGGAAGGAGGAGGCGGAAACCGGCGAATGTCCAAACAGACTTTAATAATGATATAAAATAAACAAACACAAAACGAAAGTAAAAAGTCGGCAGTCCTTCACAAATGACTGCCTCACACACAAACATAATAAAACAAAGTCCAGGCCTGGTCCTCTCTCGTCCTTCAATGTCGCCGCTACTCCCTTTATGCTTCTGGAGCTCCTCCGTGAGAGATACGAGACCGGTGCAGTGCACAGGTGACGCTTCTTAGCAATCACGCCACTGGCCTCGCGCCATTCTCTCACGGCTCTCACCCCGCCCTGCTTGTCACAAAAATATTCTGCGGGGCTTTTTGTGAAAATGGTCAAAATTCCTGGTGCTGGCTGGGTGAGTTAATGGAGAAACATTAACAAATCAAAAACATATTCCTGACGTCCAACCGTTTCGCTACCAGAAGCCCGGGAAACTACAAGAACATGCCAACGCAGAGGAGGCGTGACTTTGTGTGAACTTGAGCTGTGATCTGAATTTTAGAAAAGATCCTCAATATATACTTGGATTTTTTCTTTTTATATTTTTTCTATTAGGAAGGTTTAGTTGAAACAGGTTAGAAAGATTGTTAGTTTTATTCTTTTCTTTTTGTGAAAATTGCTTCAGAAATATAAGGTACTGCACTATTCCTGTTAGCCATTATGAATTTTTAAAATATGTTTGAGTATTTCTATATATTTATCCATATTGTCATTTTTCATGACAAAAATGTTACAGACCCCTGCCCTAGTACAGTATAATTTTATTTAATGCCATGTCAGTGAAACTCAGCAAAACTCAATTACAAAAATACAAATATCACAAACACAATAAAAACCAAGCAAACACCGAAAGTAGTATACATGATTTTTTAAATTAACATATGATAAAAATGTTAAAACCTTTTCAGGCAAAATCTTACTAAGTAAGTCCTTAAGTGAACTAACTTCATAAAAGGAGCTTTCTACTTGCATTAAAACCAGGAATGACCCCTGCCCTAGACCCTTAAAAACCAGGAAAGAGTCATAACCACTTCAAATAAAAATGACATTTCCTTTAGTTGAGTCACAATCAATGATAAAAAAAAAAAAACTTCTTAGGAAAGTAAGTGGGACAAAAAACTATTTGTTAAGAGTGCAAGTGATCAAATGGTTCAAGTTGTAAAAGTCTGGATTACACCAGACTACTGCCTCTTTTCTTTCGGCTTCTCTGAAATGATAAAAAGAAGGAATAATGTTGCTTAAAAGTGAAATATATAGTTTCTTCGTTAATAGTGTCTCCCAGCAAACTTACAAAAAAAAAAAAAAAAGCATATTTTCAAACAACCTTTAATTCTTTATCCTGGAAGGACGGTCAAGGCATTGGCAGGTGCTTCTTCGAGGACCCTGGGCAATCCAAGTCACTGCTGTCAATGATCCGGAGCCTCTGCAAAATGAAAACCGGGCATACACATACACACGGGCACACACTAAGACATCAGTAAACCGATACTGGGATGCAGGCAATCGGCTGAGCCAAATCAGTAGTAAAAACTTTGACTTGAAGGCAGGCCGGATGCTTGACGAGCCATGTTTGAGGCCATCCACATCCCTTTCCCTGTCGGGCACGAGCCTCTCTCTCTGCACTCGCAGCTCCCTTGCACGCACATGCTCAGCTGGCGCTGACAGTTACGTTCAACATTCATTACACATTCAACAATTCAACAGTTTACTCCACAGTAGTTCAACAAATGTGATTTTTAACACAAGGAACTTCTTCATGATGTATCCTCCCTCGTGGCCTCCTGGGAAGGCTGGGATAGAAAAGTATCTATCGGATGAGCATTTGAGAATCTGGGCGGAAGCAATAGGCCATCTGGGAACTTCTCGCCTACTCTTTTATGATTACTGAATAGTGTAAAAACTAAAAATGTTTTTTAAACAAAAATCAAATGATTTTAATTAATGTCTGAATATAGGCCTACTTCTTTATATATATATATATATATATATATATATATGCATATATGTATATATGCAAATAAAAGTGACACCACACGTAAGCTGTGTAAGCTCTCCCTGCTACGATCAATAAAACCTCATTCATTTTTACGTTGGTGTGAGTCTGTGTTCTGTAACAATTATGCCTTACAGAAATGCCAGGACTTCCACTGAAGAAAACTGCTATCTATCTATCATCTATCTATCTGGGGCAAAGTCAATTACAATTACAATTTTAACAATATTGCAAGTGTAATTTATGAGATTTGTTGTATTTTGAATCCAATCTTTCTTTGTAAACGGCATAAAGTTTATCATATTGATTTCAAAGTTAAGGACTCATTAGTTTCAATATACATTGAACCAAACACTATAATAACATCTTAGTTGATAATTCAATATACTTTATTTTTGACAAAACGGGGATATGTTTCGGTCATGACTGCACATTTTTGGTAGTGGCAGTAATGTGTTGGTAACATTACAGAATTTTAACTCACAAACTAAAACACTAATGATTTGCATAATAAAACATACTAAAATTCTAATGATTCGCATAACTGTACTAAAATTTTGTTTATTTCCCCCAAATAAACGATCGTGTTTCTTTTTGTCACTACCAAAACAGTGATGTCACTACTGAAACAGTCATAAGCGAAACATGGTGAAGTTCCGGTAGTGACAATTTTAAAAACTTTTGAGCCTAGCTCAAAGATGAGAATCAGCACATGGTTAGCTAGCACAGTTCTGAATATTTGTACACGCACAAAAACAAAATTTTATCGAATAACCCCCAAAAAACAATTATGTCGTTTTGTTAGTGACTGTTTTGGTAGTGATAATTTTAGATATATTTGAGCCTAGCTCAAAGATGATAATCAGCACATGGTTAGGAAGCACAGTTCTGAACAGTTGTACACACATAAAAACGAAATTTTATGGAATAACACCCCAAAAAATTTTGCTTAATTTCAGAAAAAGGTGTAGTGACGTTCCTTAAAGTTACACACAGATTTTCAGACTTTTGAACACATTTAACTCAAAATGATGGTACCTATCTACTATGAAAGAGAGGCTATGAGAGGGAGGGACACAGGAATATTTCCTGATCAAAAATGTAGAATTGTGGTTAAAATCAGTCTCAGCCAATGGACAAAATCATTCATTGTTTTGGTAGTGACATGAAAATGTGGGACATGTTTTTTTTACATAAATATTTTTTTAACTCAAAAAATCTAAAATATATTTTTAAATATATTATTTCAATATCATTTTACAAGTTGAAATTTAGGAGTTAGGATTCAGGACAGCCATTTCCCAATTAAAAGTACCCAATAAATGATGATTTTATATTAAGCTTAATATGCATCATAAGCTGTGACATTAACAAAAATTGATCTATTACAATGTTTTAACAGTCTTCTTATTTGCTCCTTCTCATTTTTTAACGTCTGCTAAATGACTAAATCTTTTAAAATTGTGTTTTCAGTTTTATTTAGCCAGACAGATCTCTTGAATTAATAGTAACTTTACACAGCCTTCTGTCCCATTACTTAATGTTATTTTAAGTTTGGTCAAACTGCCCAACTGAAGATCAAAGAAAAGGATGATGGGAAATTGGACAGCCTTCCAGATCTGCATTATTTGTTACTCCTGTTCTGATTCCTGCAAATCAGACAGCCTTCCAGATCTGCATTGTCACTGGTGTTCTGTAAGTTCCTGCAAATCACATGACTGAAAGGAAAAATGAAACTGAAAGGAAAACTGAAAGTGTAAAGTCTAACACAAAATACCGTTAATGTTCATTTTGCAGAACACCCCATATATATATATATATAGGCTGCATTATGGCCAGGTCAGTTGTGTTTGTATTGCTTCTGGATGTAAGCTAAATGGTTAGCCTCAAACTTTTTTTTTTCTTTTTTTTTTTTGTGTGTGTGAATGGAATCCTGTAAAAATTAAGCTTTTGGTTCCTGCCATTACAGTTGTGGCAGATCACAGCAGACTACAACAATTTGTTTGTGTACTGATGGTCTTTTATACATATTGGTTTAAGCTTTACACCAAAAAAGTTCAATAAAAATATGTAAAAAAAAAAAAAAAAAAAACATTTGCTGCTCCTCTTTTTTTAGCGTCTGCTAAGTGACTAAATGTTTTAAAATCGTGTTTTCAGTGTCATTTAGCCAGACAGATCTCTTGAATTCATACCTAGCAACTTTACACACCCTTCACAGAATTCACAAAACGCTTGGTCTTAAAATATGGATCAATGCCCAGTTTATTTGGACCAGTTTGCTCCTCTTAATCTCAATCTGTAAGTATGATTAATAATCAATGTTTATATTTTCTAGCGATTGTTCAAAATTTGTAGTTTTGTATGTTATGTTGTGTAACGTACACTCTAGTCTGTATGTCTCCTGCTAACCGGCTAACGTTTCTGTAGTTCTGCTATTCAGATGTTGGTCCAATATTGCCTAAAAATGTGTTGATTAATGCAGTTTGTCTGTCTTATTACTTGGAGTAATGATCAAGGATGGAGCACGACTTTTGTTTACAAAGTGTACTGCATTATCAGCTATTCACGTTTGTGCTTGGCTAAGAGTTTACAACATACAAAACAGTTTTTTTCCTTTGCATTTTTATTATTACAGTAGAGTGGAGCTCTGTCTGTATTGTAATAGGATGTTAAAGTCACCATGAAATCAAAATTGACAATCCTTATTTTTTTATGGAATATTGCAGTATTTATTATAATTAATTTATCAGTGCATTTCATTTTTTTTTTTTTAATTCATGTGCTCTCGTAATCTTTAATCAAAATCATTAACCTCCCCTCCCACTCAAAACGACTCATCGTCTTCCTGTCACATGCTGTGGCGCGAGGGCGGAGCTATCTGGAACTGCCAGCAGATCCAGTGACATAAGGGGGAAATGCTAAAGCTGATGTTTCACTTTATAGAGATCAACCGTCGCTGATGCCAGTCATTGGGGTGTACAGTACCCTTTAACATTGAAAGGATGTTACAAAAAAACATTACTCTTTGGACATGGCAAACTAATTTTTTTCATGAATGACTTAACCTGATGGACACACTCACTCAGGCTGTGTGTCCACCAGAACAAGCGACCCGAGCATTTTTAAATTAATTCCTATGGAAGTTAAGAGTCACGCTTAACTTGCGTGCGAACATAAGGCTCAATTTCCATAGGAATGAACTGAAAACGCTCGCTCTTCTCCACTCGCTCCGCGCCAGTGGACACGCACTGGCAGTCAGTCTCTCATGCTGTTTAGAGCCATTGACCGTTCTCGTCATCCTCAATAAATAAAGTTCTTACATTAACGTGAGGGTGCTGGCAGTGAGTTCGGTGGAGATAAATCCCCCACAACTGACTGTGAACGAGCATTCAGATCTGCCTCCATTTTGTTAGCAACGCCCAACTTCCAACGATCCAATCAACTCCCGAAAGACGAAATCAAGTCCCGCCCTCTCATTTCAGATGCCGTTTCACTCAGATAAACGTCACAGTAGAGAAGAAAAAACATTCGCAACTTCCGTTTCATGCCAATGCTAGTCCGCGCTAACTAGTTGAAGTATTCTCTCTGTAAACAGTAAACACCCATTGTAATGTCAAACAATGATAAAGCCATTTTTCTTTGTTAATAGTTATGATGAAAACAGTCTGCACACATCTGGCCTAAATGTTTATCTTATGTTTAGAGGTTTTCAGCTTCGCTTGGCATTCTGATACAGTTCCCACAGGTGCACCTACATAAAGTATAACAGTGACGCTGCTATCACATCTTATAAATAATGCAAACTAAGGTGACACTTACCACAGAGAAACATCCTGCTCAAGTCGTGATTGTGAATCAGTTTCTGGTTGATCGACTACTTCAGACGTTTCATTGTCGGACTCGAATTGATATGGTAAAATCGATGCTATCTTTTCTGTCCATACATTGTATACAATGTCTTGCGAATTAATAGCTGTCATTCAGTTATGGCAATGGGCGTTTCGTTTCCAGCACACGGTGTGTGCAGTAGACCAATTACAAAGGATTGGGCCATCTGACCAATCAGAGCAGTGTAGGCTCATGAAAAGGAGGGGTTTAGAGAGACTGATTCTTCCAACTGCTTCAAATGAGTCGTTTACGAATCACTGAGAACTGAAGTGAATTTAAATGTATATTATGAGAAAATGAAAGTGTTTTTTGACCTTGCATGCATGTAAACCTGTTGTAGGAGACTCCCAAAACAATATTAGGAATCTTAAAAAAGGCATAATAGGGGCACTTTAATAGTTTGGCCGAATTGCCCAACTGAAGATATAAGTAAAGTATGATGGAAAATCAGACAGCCTTCCAGATTTGCATTGTCACTAGTGTTCTGCAACTTCCTGCAAATCACATGACTGAAAGGAAAATTGAAACTGAAAGGAAAACTGAAAGTGTAAAGGCTAACACAAAATACCGTTAGTGTTCATTTTTAAGGAGATAGCCATAATTGCATTTAATCCTTCACTTTAATAAGCAAATTTGTTAGGTTCTTCTAATGTCTCTCTCTCTCTCTCTCTCTCTCTTTTTTTGGTAACTAAGATCACTCATCCTCCCCTCTGTTATTTGGTACAGTCCAAAGAGATAAAAGAGAGAGGAGCTCAGGCTTTGTCCTCATACCCTTCAGACATCAGAGAATCATTTCAAATCCAGGGTAAGTATCTGTTTCTTTTCAGATGTAGTATTAATTTATATTCATGTCTGCTTGTGATATTCAGTGTTCAGATACTCGGTAAACAATCAGTGGAGAAATGGCAGTGTGTGATTTGGGAAAGAATTAAGAACAGATTTGAATGAGACATCATTTTTCAAGTTTCACTGATACAATTTAAATTAGACCACCAGATTAAATAACACACATGAAGTATGGATTTAAAATGAACTGCTTTTTATCATCTTTTTTGTTTTTGTATGTTGTATTTCAGAAGTATAGCCTTACATTTCAGAACCACTGAGATAAATCATTTAATCAAGAGTGCATCAATACAACAATACTTTTCCCCTAAGAATGTCTTTGTTAAAAACAATATATTTTTACAGAGAAAGATACTGTCCTTACACTTCGATAATTGTCTGTAATAATGTAAGTCTAGCTTTGTCTTTGTTTTTCTCTAAAAGACAAAAATATGACAACATGCTCTTGTTTATACATAGAGATAACGCATAGAAAATCAAAGGGAAAAGTGCTGAAACCTCCAGACCTCAGAGAAGTATTCCCTGTCCAGTAAGTACTAGTATTATCTTTCTGTCTATTAGTCTACTTCAGTCTTTTTTCCTACAATCTTTGTATAGATCAGTGGTTTTTAATCCTGGTCCTCCTGGGGACCCACCAGTGCACATTTTGTATGTCACCCTTATTTAACACACCTGATTCAGATCACTATTACAGATCCATGAACTGCAACGAGTGTGTCAGTTAAGAGAGACTTAGAAAATGTGCAGAGCAGTGGGTCCCAGGAGGACCGGGATTGAAAACCACTGATATAAGCAATGCCACTTTCACACATAGAAGGATACAGACTTTAAAGGCCACAACTTCAAAGTCTGTGATGGTCGAACCGAGCGTTGTTAATTGCATTATTACAGCTCTCACCATGTGCTCGGTCCTATACACGAATGCCTTGTTTTTTTAACTTCATGAATGACATTATTCTGAAGATTTCCCTCCACTCTGAATCGCTAAACTGTCAACAGAACTTGCTGTGTAGCCTCTGCTCCATATCTTCATGCAGAGGAGAAAGCAGTGCAGCGTAGGCAAACCCATTCATCTCAGTGCTGAATAACATCCATAGAAATGTGACTTTGCTTTTGAAGTTAAAAACCATGACCAGTATCATGCCTACTCGCAGCGAGTTCATCATTTGTATTGTAGGGTATGTGAAAAATCCTAGGTCCATTTATGATCATGTGACCCAGCGAATACTTGTGATTCATTCATTTTAAAGGTACAGGAGAGTTCGAGTTAACTTACAAACAGCAATTCAAGTTTTTTTTCTGTGATATATTTCACACACTTTTGTCATGCTATGTTTAAATAAGTTTCATAGGTTAGTAATGCAGTGTCCAAAGATGAGACGGCAAGTTTTAAAGTTGAGAACAGAGAAATACGCTCACACACACATATATAACATATTTTAAAATATATACAAATGTATCTTTATTTGCAACAGCTATGTTAACAGCAATAATAAGAAATTTCTGCGTAAGAACAGCTAATCAGCTGATGGGCACCGTGCTGGGTTTTCATGGGAACATCCCAGGTGAAGATAATGAAGAAATTACAATGAAATGTCTTTCATTGCTCCCTTCACCAAGTGCATTCCAAACGTAAGTGCCCTGCGCCCTCCAAAGTTCCCTTCGAAGGGAGTAGAGCATAAGGATGCTCCCTTCCGTGTAGAATTTGCCCACAGTCTTGAGCCATGTTGCATCAAGCTAGTTGAACAAATTCTTCAGTTTCAGATTAGGTTTAGATTTTACAAATCCAACCTGGATTAGATTCAACAGGCTCACTACGCTCAATATAAATATTCTATTCAGGTTTAATCCAGAGTTTGTGGTTAACTCTGAAGCGCGTGCACCTGAAAGTGCGACACGTATGGCAAACAGCCAATCACACGGAAGATGGAGAGTGTCCATTTGATTCACAGAGAAAGCCACACAATTCACTTCTCTTCTCAATGTCACTTTACTCACAGCTGATTGGTCCAGTTTGGGTTTGTGATCTCTAACCCAGAATAAAACCTGCTCCGGAGCATGTTAGCCGTGTAGCGTAAGTTAACATAGCAATGAAAACCAATCCACCTTCAAAAGCCAGAGTTTGCTCAAACCAATCTTAAAAAGGACTTACCTGTGTTTCCCTTGTGATCATTTGATTTGGATGTTTGACATTTCATGCGTATTTTCCTGCATATTGTTTCAAGAAGAATACGTGACTGTGTGAATATTTTGTGTCAGGATTTGGGTCAATTTTGTTTCTCTATGAACCATTTACCTGAAGCCTTGTTTCCTGTTCATCTAAATGAAGATCTTTAATGCCTTGTGTTATTATTTGCTATGAAAAGTAAGTTTAGTTCTGAAGTTATTGATGGATGTTTCAGCACTTAGGGTACAACAGAGCTAAAGACATACCTTAAGAAAAATGTGCTTTTCACTACTCCCATTGTAATTTTTTTATGTCTTTCTTTCGTTTACATAGACTTTTATTTTGCATTCATCAGTTCCTGTTTTCCTTTGTTCAATTTTCCCGATACACTTTTGTAGTCATGGTTACTAATATGATTTGCCATCATGTTCAGCTGTGTCATCGTTAATCATCTCGTTAGCCTGTGTATTTAATAGGGCTGTCAACAGATTTTTTTTTGTTTTTTTTAATCGCGATTAATCACACTTATCGTGAAATTAAGCATACACCATTTATCTTGTTTAACACGTCCATTTTGCCATCATTGCCTATATACAGCAAAGTAAACCATCAGATTGAAATGTGATTTTCACAAAACTGTATTTTTCAGCTTTTTTGAAGGTAAATTTCGATGTCTTTCCAAAAAAGGATACCAACAGACACTGGAATGAATGATTCTCTCTGCCATCTCTGATATAATCAGCATGAACTTTTAAGATCATCTAACTGCGTGACGTAAATTACATTATGAGGCAATTTCATTTGCGTTAAATATGCATTCAATTATTTTAACGCGTTAAAGATTTTGAATCGCATGCATTAACGCTTTAATGCTGACAGCCCTAGTATTTAAGTTCCTGTGTTTTCAGTTCAAGTTGTCCGGTCTCGTCTGTGTTACGCTGAAGCTACCCTTTGTTTGAAGTGCCTGTGTGTTGAATTAAAGGCTTTTGGAATCTTCATCTTTGTGTGTTTATAGACAGCTCTGGTGACACCCATAGAACATATATATATATATATATATATGAAAACCCATCACATTGAAATTTGGATTGGTCTTGTTTTAAAGAAGACACTTGTCAGATTATTGTAGAAGTGAAATAAATTATGAAAGGAAAATAAAAAAAAAGTTATAGAAGTTTAAATTTATGAAAATGTAAAAATATAATTGTTTATATTTTATAATAATATTACAAAGCATGTTTTACTCTTAAACTGGAAGAAAAAAAACGCCAAAAATGTCAACATTCCAAATTTTAGGTTGAAATATTTCAAAAATGAGCTTTCAGTAAGATTTTGTTTGGGGCACTTCCATTTATTTGAGTTTATTTGATTTATTTCCATTTATTGGCAGTATTTGATCTGAATTCAACCTCTAATAAACCCATAATTAGAACATGTGTGTTCATTATAGCTCCATTGTTCTTTTGTGCTCCGCCTTCTCACAATAACGTTGTATTGGAAATAAAAAAATCTTTGCATGCTGTAGTTTATACAGGACTGGCGGGAAATGCGCATTAATACACCTTCATTCTACATGTTCATTCAACTGTCTTTGTAGTGTTAAGAGAGGGAAAGCTATGGGCGTTTTTTTGCACCTCTGCTGGGTGTGTTCTTAAACAGTAACGTTAGAGAAAGACAGCCTTGCCACTATAAATCGCTATTTTTCTGCACTTAGCAGACGAATTTTGCCAAGATATTTTCAGAGATGATATGCAAGATGTTATAGAATGATCATTTAAAGTTCTGTCATCATGCATTCATAACACTATACAATATACAAAAGAACAATATACCTACAGTAATAATACACAAAATATACTGGGGAAATGCATGATCATTCATTTAGACAGAGTTGTCAGTGAATTAGTGGCAAAGATTCCATTTTTATAGACTAAGTATTTTGACTATGCAGTCTATCCCATATTCCCATATATCCTGTGTATATACCTCTTATTGGCACGAACGTGGCCTCTGTGGCTCCCTCCGATCGCCACCAGAGGGCTCCCTCGCCCGAGTACTAACCTCATCATGGACTACATTTCCCATAACCCCATACCTGGTCTGATTACACACACACCTCATCCCCATCACCCGGACTATTTAAGCTCACTCACACATTCACCCATTGTGAAGTTTTGTTTTGCCCTGGTTAACACTACTGAGCATTTCTCCCTGTGATTGTTATTCTTGTGTATGACCTTGGACTGGTCTTTCCCATCGTGTTTGTTTGCTGCCTGCCTTGTTGATTCTCTGCCTGTTTACTGGATTACTCTGCCTTGTCTGCTGCCTGCCCTGACCAATTGCCTGTCCCCGTTTATGATTCATCTCTGCCTTGGACATTGTTATTGCTAGTATTTGACCCTTGCCTGTACGACTATGATTGTTTTAATAAAGCTGCACATGGATTCCATCGAGTCTGCCGCCTCATTACACTTATTATGTGCTGCCTGTTCTCAGTTAGGATGATTTGGTGAATTGTCTGTAGTCCAACTAAGGGCTGATAATGTTGTCATCACTTACTCACCCTTAAGTTGTTCCAAACCTGTATGAGATTCTTTCTTCTGCTGAACACACACACACACACACAAAAAATTGTTTGTAACCAACAGTTGATAGCACCCATTGACTTCCATAGTATTCTCAACAGAAGAAAGAAACTCAAAGGTTTGGAACAACCTGAGGGGGGTAAATGATGACACAATTTTTGTGTGAAATATCCCTTTAAGGTGATGCTTATTGCAGAATTTATGTATGAATAAGGGGCATTATTATTATTTTCTTAATAATTGCAATACACTGATAGCGATAATTAATAATACAAGCACAGATCCATTCATTTACAATTACAATTTAATTTTTTTAAATATTGAGCTGCTAATCACTAATACAGTAAAATGCATTTTAGAAGTGCAGTAAGTATAGACAAAAATAGGTTATTTTGAGAAAATTGCATTACTCTTAAAATTATGCAGCGCAGACTGGGCTGAGGTGGCAAATGTAACTCATTTTCCTCTAATTTACAGGAAGATCATGGAGAAACTCCTGGAAAATTTGGGTTTGGCAGAGTATTATGGCAAGAAACTCACTCTACACACAGTGCTGCAGATCGACAAGAACAGCTTGACAGATGTGCCGGTCCAGTCCCTTTCAGATCTGCCATGGCTGTTCTTAAAGAGACTGATGTTGCTACAAAGGACAGCGAGGAGTGTTAAGTGTTCTTCATCAGATGGGTCAGAAGATTCAGATTGGGATGATGATGATCAGGATAGTGCTGAATCAGGCAGTCCTCAGTCAGTAAACCCTTTAGACATTTTGACTGCTGTGTTCCTTTGTTCTGACAGTTTTCTTCAGCAGGAAATGATCATGAAAATGTCCATGTGCCAGTTTGCGGTTCCTCTGCTGCTCCCAAAGTGTGATAACAGTCAGATCACTCTTATGCTTTGGGCAATGAGAGATATTGTGAAAAAATACAGACCACACTCCCTGTCAGATTCAAGTGCATTTGTGGAAGAAAGGATTATTATGTCAGACCTACCGTTAGTGTCTTTTGTGAGACTTGGCAGGTGTAACATTTCCAAATCAGAAATTCTGAATAAACTGCTCAGCAATTCACAGCAATACACTGATACCTTTGTGCACTTCAACATGGATTGTGGAAACGTCAACAAGAAAATATCAGATGGCTTGGTTGAGATGGCCTGGTATCTTCCTTGTGGAAACAAGAACATTGATGTCTTTCCTGAGCCAATAGCAATCGCAAACTTGAGAGGTGACATCCAGAACTTTAAAACACAGTACGCTTTTCTTTGTGAGGCTTCAACTGCTGTGTTTGTGTTCTTTGAATCCCAACTTTTAGATACAGAGCTCATTTCAGTGCCCAGTCAGAAATCTACACCTCAGCTTTTTTTTGTGGGAGAATCCAACAACGAGTACATTAAAGCTACAGTCAACAAGCTCAATTTGAAGAAAAGCAATTTCATCTTTAAAGGCAAGCAGAATGATGCAGACTTTGTTGACAAAATTCAGAGCAAGTTACAAGATGCAATTAAGAACAACAAACACAAAATGTCAGTTGTTCGTTTAGCTGAGATAGCAATAAATCTGGGAATCTTGGTGGATGAGGATGCTGAAGAATGGCAGCGAGCCAAAGCAAGTGCAGATGAAATCATAAAAAAAATAAAGGATATAGTGCAGTTCAAGAAGGAAGAACTGCCCTTGCAAGGAGAGATCTTGATGAAGCTGGCTAAGCTAGAGAAGGAGAAATACCGACTGAAAAAAGTTGGAGATAATGATATTAATGATTACCAAAAAGACCTTCAGTTGCAGATAAAGAATCTCAGAGAAGAGCAACGCAGCAAAGGCATGCCTGATACTATGAGCTGCTTTATCAGTGCAATATCAACACCAGAAAGAGCCTACTTCTTAAAATGGTTGAGAATCGCTCTAGAGAATGGATCACATGAAGTACTGCCTCAACTCAGAGAACTGTACAAACAGAAATGTCAAGATGTTTGTGTAAACAAGCTGGAAATTGCTGAGCTTGACAAAAAGATTTCAGACAGTTCTTTAGGAGTGGAGCACTTCATTCGAGAGATGAGCCAGCTTTACGAGGCTGCGGTCTCACAGCCAGAAGATGAACTTTACCGAAAACAGCTGGAACACTTACCTAGACTCTGTGCTGAACTACTATTGGATGGATTTTCACTTGAACTGCTGGATGGAGATTCTTCAAATATCCCAGTGAAATGGCTTTCTAGTGTGTTTTCTGAATTAAACACTCTGGTGGAGTCCAAAAACAAGATTATGGTTGTCACCGTTTTGGGGGTCCAAAGTTCAGGAAAGTCAACGCTGCTGAACACCATGTTTGGAGTTCAGTTTGCAGTAAGCAGTGGAAGGTGCACCAGGGGAGCATTTATGCAGCTTATTAAAGTAGCAGATGATTGCCCAGCAAAACTCAAATGTGATTATATAATGATAATTGACACTGAAGGACTGAAATCCCCTGAGCTCGCACAACTGGACAACAGCTATGAACATGACAATGAGTTGGCAACTCTTGTTGTTGGACTGAGTGATGTAACAATTGTCAACATTGCCATGGAGAATTCAACTGAGATGAAAGACATTTTACAGATCATTGTTCACGCCTTCCTCAGGATGAAGGAGATAGGTAAGAAACACAAGTGTTTGTTTGTACACCAGAATGTTGCTGATGTCTCAGCTCATGATTCAAACATGAGAGACCGTAAATTTCTGTTGGAACAACTGGATGAAATGACACAAGCTGCAGCCAAAATGGAGAACAAACTGGAATTCAGCAAATTTACAGATGTGATGAACTATGATACTGATAAGGATGACTTCTACATCCCTGGATTGTGGCATGGAAACCCCCCAATGGCACCAGTGAGTATTGGCTATAGTGAGTCTGTGTATGCTCTCAAAAAGTATATAATGAATAAGGAGGAGGAGGAGAAGAAGGAGAGCAAGAAGAATAAGAAAGAAGATTACAAGTGCTACGACATTAATGAGTTTCTTAAATGGACCAAAGGCTTGTGGGATGCTGTTAAATATGAGAAATTCATCTTTAATTTCAGAAATAGTCTGGTGGCTGATGCATACATGAAACTGTGCTCAGAGTACAACAGATGGGACTGGACACTGAGAAAGCAAATGCACACGTGGGCATTAGAAGCTGAAACCAAGATCTTAAACCATGGAAAATTTGAAAAATCTGAAAAGTGCACTATTGAAGATGTTCGTTGTCATTTACTGCAAAAAGCAGAAGATGAACTTTCAAAGGGAGAAGATGAAATGAATGACAAGATCAAATCATACTATGAACAAGGAGAAGATCATGTTGAACTAGTGGAAAGTTATCGACAAGACTTTATAAACTCTGCCAAGTCTTTGAAGATGGAACTTTCAAATTCTATCACAAACAAACTAAATGCAGCTGTTTCACGTCGAAATGGAATGATGAAGATGGAAGGAATCAAAAAGACATACATGGATATAATGGAGAAGAAAGTGCTAAACTTGCTGAAAGTCTGTCATGA
Source organism: Hypophthalmichthys nobilis (assembly GCA_037950665.1). NCBI lineage: Eukaryota > Metazoa > Chordata > Actinopteri > Cypriniformes > Xenocyprididae > Hypophthalmichthys > Hypophthalmichthys nobilis. Next base: position 25,451,745 of record CM075489.1, read on the forward strand.
GAACAAATCTGACATGTCAGAGTCCATGCTGGATGAAGCATTTGAAAAGATGTGGCAGGAGACTGTCAGGACATTGGCATGCACAGGGCTCAAACAACAAGATATCATGACAAGAGTTTTACATTGTTTGAGGAAAAATCTTCTTACTAGAGGAAGTTCAGTGGCTCAACACTTTGACGAAGTGAAGGATTTAAACAGTCATGGCTGTGAAAAATTTGTTGCCTACAAAGACAAAACATCTGTATCCAAGTGGTGGAACAAAAGTCATATAAAGATAGTTCAAGAGATGTCAGACAAGCTTATCAGGGACTGTAAGGAATTTGTTCAATTAAAGAGGGAAAGTAAGGATGATTATGATGACACATACACCAGGGAAATTCTTAACATGATTGATGAGAGACTTAAGGCTCATGAAAATCTTAAGCTAAAGGAAGATTTTGAGCTGTCCCTTAAACTACACATATGCGGCATTGCAAGCAGAAATTTTCAAGACATTCACAATCAATTCATCAAGGAAAACAACCCGCAAATAGCCTTGGAGAACCTCAAACAAAGATACCGCTCTGACTTCATTGACCTTTACTGTGAACGTGACCAGTGTCAGAAGAAAGCTGATGAATTCACGACAAACTGCCTAAAATCTGCCTTGGAAAGATATATGTCTGAGGTCATGGGCACAGAAATGGCACACAAGATGAAGACTGGTGAAAACTCAGCAATTTTCAGATCAAGGATAGCATTGCAGAAGTCAGTCTTGAAAAATCTTCTTGATGAATCTAAATTTAAAACATACTTGTATTTCATTACATCATATGAAACATTTGTTAAAGAATTTATTTCGGACAAAATCGAAAAGCACTTTTCAGAAGAGAACAGAATGATCACATTGGAGAAAGATATTCTCGATGAAGTCATTAAGGAAATTCAACAGAAAATTGAAGAGGCAGAGAAAGACCCAAATATAAATGACATCAAGGGATTTATCCAACACATCTGCAAGGAACTTCAAGGCAGGCTTGTTATTCCCAAGGACGCAGTGGACAAAATCAGCACACTGAACAATGCAAATCCCCAAAAATTTGCTGAATGCCTTCAATGTTCTGTGAAGGACATCAATGAAAGAAGGTTTCAAAAAGAGAGATTTTCAAAGCAAAATGCTTCATCTTCAAACCAAACCACAGGATGTGCTGTTCAAACGACTGCAGGGCTGTGGGAAACAGTGTCCATTCTGTACAGCACCATGTGAGGCTGGAGTAGACACTCACACTAAACACTTTGTCTCAATCCACAGACCACAAGGTCTCGGCTGCTACAGTAATTATTATTCTAAAAAACTAGTGACCGACATCTGTACATCACTAGTGTACAAAAACGGGCGCTTTAAGTGCCATGACACCAATGATCAGTGGCGTCCATATAAAGATTACAACAAAATCTATCCAGACTGGGAAATCGATCAAGACCCCAGCATAGATGCCTCACCATACTGGAAATATGTGATGACAAAATTCAATAAGAAGTTTGCAGAGGAGTACAATGCAGAGCCTGCAGATACACCCTGGGGAAATATCACAAAGGAAGTTGCAGAAGAAAGCCTTTTTTAACTATGACAACAAATGGAAAAACAAACAAACAAAGCCTGCTTGTTTCAATATTAATCATAGCATGTCCTGACTAATGCATGAGTGCAATTATACAAAAAATGCCTTGCACTTGCTCTTGCCATGTAATCACACATACAGAACAAAAATATATCGGAAAATATATTGCAATATATTACATAATACATTTCCATATATAAGAAACTAGTGCTTATATTTTTCAAAATGCTGCAATATATGCAATGACCATGTATGGCTATATATAATGATACATATAAAACAATTATAAATTAAGGCAAAACAGCATTACATGTAATATTCACAAAGTTATCCTTTATTGTGTACATATATTGCACATACATGTTCTCATATCAATGTGAATGTATGTACACACATTCACAGAATGAGTTACAGAAGATTTCTAGTTCCCAGCATGCTTTGCTTCTGACTGTTAAAGGGGAGTAAATGTTAAAATGAAGTGTTATTTCATGTGTTTTGCTCAATATTAATATAGAAAGAGATCTGTTAATGTTTAATGTTCTATTATTTTGGAATTTAAAAGGGTTTCTGGTATGTGTGATTTTTGAGGTTACCATTGTGCTGAAGAGTAGAGCCTGTGGTTAGACTGACGATTGGCCGAATATCATTAAGATTATAACTACTTTTTTTAAAATGTAATGGTTGTGTACTTTTCAGTACAGTGATAGTCTGTTTGTTAAATACTTTAGTACAGCATTTCCCAAACTGGATGCTGTGTAAAAACTCCTTCAAACATTTTTAAATTGATAAGGTGTGTATAAATTCATATATTATGTACCATCTCTGATGTCTCCAATAACAACAAATAACAGAAACAAATTTATAATAAAAATGTGAATCATTAGAAAGTTTGGTCTGAATTTTGGCTGGTGTTGCGCATGATTTCATTCCCAGTGTGTACACATGAGCTGTCTCTTTTGCATGGGTTGTTGCGCTTTACAGTCAAATACACACAAAAATATTGTCACTGTGTAAGTCTTGCCTCGTATTCACATAAACACATCGGTTATATCCTATAAGCGGTGTTGTCAACATTAAAGCATGTGATTGATTTTATCTGTTTAACCCGTTAAAAATATTTAATGTATTTAACACAGCATCCATTTTTTTCTGTCATCCTTTGGCTAGCGTTACATTATTTGATCACGCTCTTCTTCATGCAAATACTTTTAAACCATTCAAGAGTGACAAGACAAACGAGAACGCGCTGTCTGTGAATGTCCTGACAGACACACAATGCACAGAAAGACGTGCCAGAATCGAGTTCTCTTTCGCGCTTAACGAATAACACACAAAATTATGCCAAAAGGTCCATTGTCTTGTCTAGTATCCTTATAAGAGCAGTTAAATAAGTATTAAACAAACATAAAAAATTCAGAGAAAATGGGACACGTGCCAAATAAGCGGCAAATCTTAAAGTGACAGCAGCCACTAATGCTGTCTGTCGTTATTGTTAATCAAAGAACAAAAGTAACAGAAAATTACTCACTGCTCTTGACTAAAGAACTTTTATAGCTTTAATGAGGATTAATATACAGTATATTTAATTTATAATTTATCTAGTGCAGAATGTTTGATAACTTTCAGTTTCTGTATATTTCCTGCCACAGGTAGGCCTCAATATGACATTTATTATAGGTTTATGTGAAGACTGTTTTAAGTTCACTAAAATATATTTTAGAAAAATATACTTAAAATTAACGTTCTGTATATTTTTTTAAAGTGTACTTATTTGAACATTACCTTAAAATATATTTTTTAGGTATATTTTAAACTGTATGCTCAAAATAGTCATTGTAAGAATGCACTGAAAGTATATTTAAAAAATACATTATTTAATATTCTGAAGTTGTAGTGTATTTAAAGTTAAATTTGAGTAATATTTTAGTTTACTTATTCATGCTTGGGATTCATTTCATTACTTGTGCATATTTCTTTCAGAAAGTGTTAAAATGTATGACTAATGCATTAATTTTTAAATATATGCAGTGTAGCCTACAATTTGCAAATATGTGTAAATATGTTTACACTGGCAGAAAAGAATCATGTTACAATCATACACACAAATCTATATTAAACAACACACCAGCAGCACAAGTACATGCAAGAAAGTATGAGTTGAGTGTTTGAAACTTATCGGAATTCAAATGTCTCTTCAACTTGATCTGTGACCAATCAGATTTTATTGCTTACTGCCTTCAGCCAATCAGAGCTGCTGACGTCACGGTACTGGTCTGAATCCTCCTCGCTCACTCACAGGAGGCTTGCAGGTGAAGATGCATTATTTATTTAATAAAACATTGAGAGCGCAATACATCGCTCAGTCTTGGGAATTCGGACCAGTTCAATCAAGTGACATCGCAGCCTGACCTTGACGGCCTACGCGATCCCGGAAAGTCCTGCTATTTGGAGGTAAATTGTAGTCAACCAGTTATTTCTGGTCACTAAATTATTCTTCTCAATCTCACAAATGAAAAACTGTTGATGCTTAGTTTTGCTTTAACAAACGGAGAACAAGGTTTCAGCTTGATATCTCCTTTTTGAGTTTGTGCGTGGTGGTTTATGGCACATGTATGCAGCACCAAATCGCCCTGTATTCTGTACGATATTAATTCATAAAGAGTCATATACTGTATATGCTTGACTATGTACTGGAAACAATATCGACATACTGTACTGATACAGTTCCCTACTGCTAATCCTCATTTACTGTTCAAAAATAGTATTAGTTCAATGTAGGATTTAGACAGACTATTGTAAATGTGAATAAAAATTTGAACATGCTGTCTAACTTTTTATCTACCTATATCAGATGCTGTTCTTCACGAGTTTCTGCGGTCAACTGCCATCAGACGCAAGTGTAATAATGAGCAGCTCATCAGAAAATGGAATATAATGTGTAATCTGTATTTGTGTATAGAGGGTCAATATGGCCATTGGTCCAATAATGTTTTTTTTTTCTTTCAGTGTTCTTTAATGAAAAACATGGTATTTTCTGCTGAAACCATGTGAAGTTTAAATAACCATTGGACTTAATGAAATATGTCTCTTCATTATTGATGCTGTTACACTTTTTTTTTAATGGCCTTGAAAACAAATGCATTCAACATTGGGAAAATGTCTCCTAAGTAGTTAATTAAATGGTAGCACAATTATAATTCTGTACTGTGTGAGATTATGTAATTCAAAGTACAGTAGCCAACATTTGAAGTGGATCAAAATAGTTCATCAAAGTTGTCCTAAGAACTAAGTTGTCCTAAGAAGAAGGTTTTAGGACAACTTTGATGAAAGATTTTGATCCACTTCAATGCTGAATTGAACTTTCATAATTCCACAATGCATGAACTTTACACAATTATTATTACAGTTACTATTGTCTGGCTACAGCTTCTTTACAGCAGAAATTGAATCTCTGATTCTTGTACTCTCCTGTAAATAGTTTAAAACTACTTTGAAGCAGTTTCTATTGTATAAAGGGTTATAAAAATAAAGGTGACTTGGATACTAAGAGTTTAGGTTATTAAGTTAAATTATACCATTTATTAACTTGGGGTGCGTTTACACGACAACAATGTACTAAAAACATAAATGTTTTTTTCTTTGTACAGAAGACAACATTATCAAAATGATCCCTGTTCAGATGGATCCACAAAACAACTAAAAATGCTTTGTTACTAGGGCTGGGTATTGACACAATTTTCACGATTCGATTCAATTACTATTCACATGCTTTCGATTCGATGCAATTACAATTTCAATTCGATATCGATTATTTTGGATGTAGTATTTCAGTTACAGTATTTCATGTTAAATTTTCTAAAGGAAAAAAATCTCTCAACTAATGCTCAATTATGTTTTATTGTAAATAAAGTTTAGAATTACATAATCATATTTCTACTCCAATTCGTTTTTTTGAAATATAAACATTTAACAGATTTATTCAAACATGCATTAAACATTGAAGAACATTAAAAATTATAATGAATATGTGACGGTGCATAGCTATATTTATCAGAATGTTGCTTTCTAGAGTTCACTTTTCTAGCTGACTAATGAGTTTATGGTCACTGAATATGTTTTTCTGAGGTAAATGTGACGTTACGTGACATTGTTTACAAGTTGTTTTACTGACGTCTTTCCGTGGTTAAAACACTGAGCTATAACACGAGACATGATACGGATTTTGGTATGTTGTACTGTATATTTTAACATACCTTCAGATGTTTATTCATATTTATTTCGCGCTGTAACTGGTATTAAAGAGGAGGAGAGGATGTTCACATGCGCTCCGTGCTGCCACTTCTGTTTAACTGAAGCGCTACAGTGATCTGTCACGTCACATTAAACAGCGCCAAAACGGTATTTATTTTTTGAATCTCATAATAAAATGGACGTCATTTGAAATCTGAGACTTTGCTGCATATAAAAAGTAACAAAGCACAAAGATTATTGAGATTTATTGGATGGAAGGTGCTACATATTCTGTTAACTCATCAGCTGAAAACAGACTAATCAATTCTTGGGATTTAAGAATAGATATCGGTTCGCAATAATGAGAATCAATTAAAATCGAGAAATCAATATTTTTTACCCAGCCCTATTTATTACTGTATGCATACCAGGCAAGTAGTTGGCAATGTCACTTTGTAAAGAAACGTTGACCGAGATACTGAGGAGATATTCACGTTGTTTCTATTGCCAAGGCTGACTTTGAACATGCTCTGCAAAGACCAGGGCTTTGTGTTGAAGCTGCTTCAGAAGGGGTTAAAAAGCGTAGATATTGGCAGTAATGTCAACATTATGATTACTCTGACCACGTTTAGTCAGAAAGACGATGGTGTTGTGGATTTCAGTGAAATTGTGGACACATCATATGTGAAAGCAATTTCATTGCACACTGCATGCAAAATAAATGCTCATGACCCCAGGGTGCACCTGCTGTGGGCGAGACCTAGTTTAAAGGAGATAGTTTGAGTTAGGGGCACATTGTTTTCTGTTCTGTCTATGTATGAGACTGCCAATTTTTCATCTAAACAAAATTTTACATTTCTTGTTCCTTGAGGGAACTGTTGTGTGAGGATGACCTTAGCTACACTGTCAATTTTGCTTAGATGTACATAACTTCACTCCATTCACGTCTGAAAAATGTTCCTGTGCACCCTGTGAGTGGTTGTATTGTCAACTGTGGTCTGTGTTATCTGAGACATGGTCATGTTCCAGAGAGGAAGACAATACATCAGTTAGATGGAGGATTTGAAACAAAAGTTTGGATCAGCTTTGGGTTGCAGGGTGGAACAGGTGGCACAGTTTGAGGGTGAGTTTCACCATGCTATGGATGCATAGTCTACTTTTAAGGAGGAGGAATTGTCAGCTCTGCTGTCCAGTCAGCGATGATTGTACCCTTTTTAGATTACAAGCATGAACCTGGTTTGTTGTCAGTGATCACTCAGGTTGTTAACCATCTGACAGTTCAGCTGAGAGAACTGTTAGAGCAGTATGATGGAATGGGCGGGTATGATGCCAGTTGGCGTTCCTTGGAGGAGCTGATTTTGGGCATACGCTGTCTCATTTTGACCTCCAGCTGGGGACCAGCTTCAACAACACAATTAGTGTGACCTTCAGGCGTGGGTTTGCTGGTCTGGCTTTTGCCAACAGTGCCAGTGCTGGCATGTCCACTCCTCCATTGTGCAATTGGACAAACAATGATGTGCAAAAGACCAGGACTTGTCGAGTCTTTCCACTCTCCAACAGTGTTCATGCTGGGCTATCTGTTGTTGGGGAGAAGCTCATTTTGGTGCTTTTGGACGATTTGTATAATTGCATTGAAAAGTTGCCACGCGCTGCTCTCAAGGGGTCCAGGGTGCCTGGTATTTTGAAAGGTAGAATGACAATACAATGTCTTTGTGAGAAATACAAAATGTACAGAAATTACAGATCTTTTACAAATAAATTACATTCCAAAAATAAATAACGTACACAACTTATTTCATTATTAAGTTGCATCACAAAGTTTATAAATTAGACAGTTTAACTGACAAAGTAACATTTAAAAAAAAGATATTCAACAATTCAAGAAGAGAAAACAGTCTCTCCATTCTCTCCCTGCTCTTCTCTGTCTCCCTCTGGAATTGGATGTCCTCACGGAGCAGCTCCACCAGCTCATCCTCATGGCCTCTTCTCTTTTTTTTTTTGCCTGGGGCTGGTGCTGGCTCCTCCTTATTTTGGTCGCCCACTGCTGAACTTGGCCCTGGCGTTTCCTCGGGGATGGTGGCAATTAGGACAGGGGGATTGTTGGAAGGCCTCTGTCTTAACACCTCATCCATGAGGACAAAGAACAACCAAGTTTCAGCAGTGGGTTTCCCAGACACCTCCTCACCTGTCCCAGGACACGTGCAATCCTAAGGCAAAGCAAATAACCATACTTGTTAACAACAACAGCACAATGAATTTTGGGTATATCAAATTGCTTACTTTGTATTTTTCTGCCAATTTTTTTTATTTTTTATTTTTTGGCCTGGAAGGGAGTAACCTTGCCAAGCAGGCCCATTTTCTCCAGAATTGTCCTAAACCAAAAGAAAATGGAAACACTTTAATAAAAATATTAAGATGGGTGCAATCTTAACATTAGAAAATATGACACAGCAGGACATGCAAGTGTTCAAGTTTGGTTAAAACATGTGCAGGCATATCTTGCATGACAGCTCTACAAAAAACAACATAGTGAAAGACTACTGCCTTACATATACAAGTTGTTTTATTGTTTCTGGGCTTTGTGTAGGTTGATGGTTAATTGTTATAACATACAATAGAGCCTAGTGGAAATATTACAAATGTGTTGTTGCCTTACCTCCATTTTTGTCCCAGTAAACAAATGGTCTTCATCAGCCCAGATTTTGATAAATTCAGCGGTCTGCTTCTTGCTCCCTTCTTGCCTCAGACCACCAAACAAATGAAGGTGCGCAGAGGTAAGATTTTTAGTTTCAGTTCACATTTTTTAAGAAAGATCCCTGGCTTTTAACACTTGCTAGCTATTTGAGTAAATTAAAAACAATACTTACCTTTAAATGTGAATTCCTCGGCCGCCACATAACTTGCCATGTTGTTTGAATATAAATTCTGTCCTCACCTGCGTGCAATTTATTCTGGGATTGGGTAGGATGCGAAGTGTCCACCCATCGTACCATTCATTTGCCTGAGAAATGGAGGGCGCATTTAAAGTCGCTTTCGATTGCAGCAGCCTTCATGCAGCGGTGACGCAATCGCACTTTAAATGTGGCCTTCGAAGTCTGCAGCCTTCACATTGAGTTGCCTAATTCTTGTCCATCCAATGAGGCGAGAGCTGCCAGTCTCATTGGTGACTTTTGCATGGAGCTTCAGCGGCACAATCTGTCCTATTCAAGAAATTCAGAAAAAATATCTGGAGCATGCCATGGCTGTGGCAAGACACACCTGAACTGAAACACCACGGCAGTTCCATTTTTTCCATAATTTGAATACGGAAGGCGGTCTGGCGGAAGCTAGATATTTCACCTCATAACTTGTTAAATATGGATATTTTTTTATACAAACACACATCGCTTCACTTCAGAAGGCCTTTATTAACCCTCCAGAGCCATGTGAAACATGTTTATGATGAATGGATGTAGATGGAGACACTTTTTTCAGTTCATACTCGTTTGGTAACACATACTGCCATTATAAAGCTCCGATGCGTTAGGATATTTATTAATATTCCTCCGATTGTGTTCATCAGAAAAAAGAATATACAGTACACCTAGAATGGCTTGAGGGTGAGTAAAGCTTGGGGTAATTTTCATTTGAAAGTGAACTAATATTTTAAGGCATAAATCCCCGAGCCTGACAATAATCAAATATTTCTTATCTATACATAATGCAGAAGAAATACAACAATTACAAAAGATTGAAAAAAAAAAAAAAACTGGGCCAGGATAGTTCTAAAAGGATCCAAAAGTTGTATAAATGGAGGTGAAGGGGTGGAGGTGGGTGCAAATGTCTGTGCGACAGACTGAAGAGTATGTATTTGAATGGGCTTAAATACGGATGTTGATTGGAGTTGGTGGAGTAATTGATCAGCTGAGCGTCAGCGGATATAGTTAGCGATCAGTGGTCTGCCTGAACTACGCTTGAATTCCATTCGGTCACTCAAGCTCTATGAGTTGGTCCTCCTGTTGTTGCTGGTTTTTTCGCTTGAATATTTTATAAATTGCCTCCTGTACCATATTTTTAAACCGTTTCTGAATATCTTTGACAGTACAGTTTAACTGATTAACACTATTAATTTTTTCAGTTGTTGTGGTCCAAGCCTTGTGTTTTTGTTATCACATTGCATTCACTAAATTTGTTCATTAAAGTCGATTTGGCAGCTTTGTATTCCTTTAATATGCAAATGTTTTCAGTGAAGGAAAACTGTGAAGAGCGCCCACTGTTGGCCAAGTTGTTCAGCTTCTTTTTTCCCTACAAAGCAATGAGACTTAGTCTTACTAAAGATAGCTGCACTTATTTTATGCAACAGTCTTTCTTCAGTGACTTTAGTTGGTCGGACTACTTCTTAGACACAGTCTTAAGATAATAGCTATGTTTATGCAACCAGCCCCAGGTTATACGAATAAATCCAATTTACCTTAAGTCAACTTTGTCTGGGGCAAATTTAAGATGTACCATGCCAAACAAAAGTTACCCTTTTTCTGTTCTTCACACGAGGCCTCTCCTGACTCAAAGTCTGGAAAATGTTAGAAGATGGAGATGGAGAGATAGAGGTGGTACGGGGTGAAGAGGTATAGGTGTTTGTCCTTCTTTTCTTCTGTTGCAAAGACTTAGAGCATGGCAGTGGAGATGAAGGAGGGGAAAAATGTAGTTGAAGAATAGCTTTAAAAGTAGTAGAGAAAAGAGGGGGAAAAGAGGTTGGAAAGAGTGGGGAAGGCAGAGGACCAAGGTTGAGTATAAATACGGTCTCAGACTCCACGTTGAGGCTCTCCAGCTGCTGTGCTGTGTTGGTATAATACAAGTTCACTTTCATTTCAAATCTGTACATAGACAAAGAAATATACATGTATTTTAAATAATCATTTACATTTTGTCAAGACAAATTCATAAGCCCTCCACATCTTCTCCAAAAACTTTCTTGTGTCAGCAGTGGGATGCAGATGGGTAATAATATCTGCAACCCACTTATTCAAAGCCCTTTTATCCTGTTTTCCAATAAATAAAATGGGCTTGTACTCTACAGCCTCCTTGTTAATGCGCCTGCCTCCCATGCCAGAGACCCGGGTTCAAGGCCCGCTCTGAGCGAGGCGAGTAGGACCTGAGGAGTTACACATTGAAGTGTAAAACGATGTTCAAAAAATGATGTGGCAAAACTGCCCACAGGTTGTAATTCAAGCATAAAAAGTAGTCATTTATGTCGCTGCCCCAATGTTGTTTTCTCCAAGGCAAGAGTAGTGCTGCTGCTTCTTCTTCAAAAAAAAAAAAGATATAACAATCAACAGTATAAGAAACATCAAAGCATTAAATCACAGCAGTAAAGCAATAATAACACTTTATTAAGTGTCCAATAGCGACACCATTTGACAGTTTCAAAAGGGCTTCATGTATAGAGTCCATTTACCATTACTTACATTAACCCATAAAATTTGTATCATGAATTTACTGAATATGTACTTGGTAACTGATCAAACACTTAAGTACACATTCAAGGAATTTTTCTTTAGTGACAAATGCTTTCATTGTTTCACTTGTCTGTTTAAATTGTTTATCTGTCATTTTAGGTTTAAATGCTGTAATCAAGTGATGTTCAAAAATGGTCAAACCATGTGCTTAATGTTGTGTAAATAAAAACTTTATTTGACTTTTTGTGTAGACTTTTGTGTAGATTTCCAAAAGATCCAGCCAGGAGGAGAGAATGAGTTGCAAAGCCCAGGAGGCAAAACTTTAGGCCGTCTGCTTACTCCCACCTCTGCTCTGATCACTTCACTGCTGGGTGTTTTGATAGGACAGGACAAACAGACAGGCTTCACGCAGATGCTGTGCCAACAATATTCAGTTTCCCTCCACATATGCAAAAGGTAGACAGATAATAGCTTAGCTAAGTAGATTAGACAAAGTCCTTTTGGTTTGTAGTATCATTTATATACACTGTAGAACAACAATCAGACTAGCTTAAAGGGTTAGTTCACCCAAAAATTCATGTCATTAATTACTCACCCTCACGTCATTCCAAACCCGCAAGACCTTTGCTCATCTTCAGAACACAAATTAAGATATTTTAGATGAAATCCTAGAGCTTTCAGAACTTCAACAAACTGCAACGTTATTAGGCTACCACTTTCAAGGCCCAGAAAGGTAGTAAAGACATTGTTAAAATAGTCCATGTGACTACAGTGGTTCAACCTTAATGTTAAGAAGCATCAAGAATACTTTTTATGCGCAATAAAACAAACAAAAATAATGACTTTATTTAACAATTTCTTCTTTTCCATGTCAGTCTCTTAAGCTGTTCACGTAGTAAACACAGTGCAGCACTTCCGGGTTCTACGTCAGAATGCCGGCTCATTATTGGCCAGCTCTTGCATCATCATCACACACATGCGTCATGATGCTCACATGAACAGCGCCGGCCAATATTGAGCCGGCATTCTGACGGCTACAATGTTCTTCCACAAGATGCATGCAGTTTTGTTTATTAACTGCTAGAGTGCCAAAAGTTACATAGTGCAGCTTTAAAGCCAGGGTATCCACACAGGTTCTGGTACTCCATGGTGGCTTTGCATTCAACGAACTTGAGGCACACGTTCAACCTAGAACCATACAACAACCATATTTTCATTCTCATTAAGTACATTGCAAGGAAGTGGATCCTGATATTGGTGTAGCTATCTGCAAAGGAAACATGCTGCATCACGCTGCGGAAAACTCTGGGCAAGCTTGTTCTGCACAAAAATCCTGCCGGCATGAATTCACTGTTTATCCAACTGGCTCTATAATGTACAGAAGTAGAGAAGAAAAAAAAAAAAGTGAGTATTTACTTTATAGGCCAAACTGAGAAGGTGGCAGTATAGAACCTCTGGCTCAAGTTCCACTACTCTACGCATTGCCTTGGTCTGGGGGGCACCTTTAATGATCCGTCCAGCAAGTGTCTTCGCTGTGGATTCTGATCTCACATGAGCTGCTTCATAAAATTTGCTTGCTGTAAGCCGTAGACGGTGCATGCTTACCCAGAGGGGGCTTTTGGACTGATCCCGTGTTCCCTCCTCAATGATCCCTGACATTTCAGGTGTCACCTCCAGACTCTACATATGCAGGTTCAGCCCAGCTGCCAGGGACGAAACTGTATTGTGGGACAGGTAATGGGGGAATTGTGGAGCATTTGGATGAGTAACCACAACCTTTGGCAGCACAGCAGGACACTGGTAAGAAAGCAGTGAACCTTTGGGGACCTCTCCGAATTTTGATGACACCATGGTTACAGCAGACATCCCATCAACAATCTTGACTATTAGTGGTTGTGGTCTAAGAGAAATGAGGGATGCTGCTCTAGCAAGGTCATCATTATCAGGCAAAAGTCCTAAAACACAATGTTCATGTCTCAGTGTGTTAAGTGTTACCTAATTTGAAGATGTGTTTTATTAGTATATGGAGATATGCTTTGTACAGCGTTGACTGTCCACAGCTCCTGCCAGAGGCTTTCTGCTTACGCACCACAAGCTCATCCACTGGTTCACGAGTTATGCCCTGACAAAACATTAATATATATATATTTTTTACTAGAAGATTGAAGCTTTATTTGCACATTAGGCACTTTACATTTATTTTTATTTATTACTGCTGATTTATTATTTAGTACTGCTTTATTGTTAACTGTTGTTTAATTAAATCTGTTTGAAGGAAGAGGGTTTTTTTTCTTTTTTTCTTTTACCTGGCGTACCTGCCTAGCGTACTAAAATGTGCTGTCTGATATAGTAATGCAACCAGATGGTTCCACAAACTTCTCCCAGCAGTACATGAGCATGTATATGCTGTCAGTTCAGGTGTGATCTGAAGAACGTGATAGAAAGACTTTCACATCTTTATTTAACTCTTGTGTGCTGTTCATTTAGGAAGTACACTGAACTGCTTAACTGGTACAATGTGATTCTGTAACTATATTATATTTTGTAATTACATTTTATATATATAATTTAACATGTAATATCACTCCTTTATTTTTTAGTCTACAATTATAGTATTTTTATTTGCCTTTGTTTCTTCATTTTCATGTTTTTAATAAAATAGCAACATTTTATGTTGAATTCACTGTAAAGATTTGCATTTCTCAATTTCATTGAAATTGAAAATTAAACCAGTCTAGTGAAAGTTTGCTGCCATCTACTGAAAAAAAAAAACACTTAAAATAACATGAACTTTCAAAGCCATTAGATTTCACACTAACATACAAAGACATAATTCTTATTTACTTATTTTGTGTACATCTATAGTAAGTATGAGCTTTTAATTTAATTTTAAATGCCCAAAACAATGCACAAGGGTTAAAATGGCCATTGCTATCATATAAAGCTATGTTATGTTAATCGTAACTGCAGGTGGTGCTGTTATTACTGAACTATATAGCTTCTTTTAATAAGGACACTGAGATACATTAGAAACAATCTGGTTATCAGAAAACATACCATTCATTATTAAATCCAGTATGTATTTACCTCAAGCTGATGTGGTTCCTCTCGCTTTCGTAAGGACCTATAACACCTGGCTCTAATAACCATTTTCCCTGAAATAATGTTTGAGACTGAAGTGTCCAAACACACACAGTTCACAAGTTTTATTATTATTTTTTTTTTTTTATTTTTTTTTTTTATTAAAACCACTTTTAAATTCATCCATAAAAACAACAGTGATCATTCTACCAACTGCCTAACATAATACATACCTTGATAATGAAAAATGAATTGCTCAAAAAAGAATTTATAATCTTTATCCAATTTCGATTGTCTTACATCTCCCTGAAAACTATCAACAAAACAGACAACATCTGCTATTTTTATTTTTGGTAAATTAATTAATGACTGGGAAAAACAAGCTTTTCGCAGTCCATTATGGTAATGACTGACGATCGTAGCAGGCGTCAGCGCGACCGGAAGAAACGCTTCCCTACTTCCGTTCTTGGCCGCCATTTTGTGAAATAGGCCTATGGCGGGGAAAGAGTTAAAAATTGCAATTTTTCAATGGGGACATTTTTGTCCTTAAGGTCCTGAGTGTAACTATTTTGTATACCTAGTTTAAAATCTATTTATTAAAGGAAATGGAGGAAATATTAAAATCTCAATAAAAAATACACACTTTAGTCACACTTTATGCAGTTAGCATTAACACAGGTGAAAAAAAAAAAGTCCTTGAGCCTAGATGCACAAGGGTTAACCATGCTGCATCTAGGCTGTCAGTTTTCTGTATAGTGCCAGTGTAATTGTATCTTAGGGTGTATTCACACTGGACCAATTTATTTATTTATTTTTTTGGTGTGGTTCGCTTTCACACTGCCCTTTTTGCAAGAGAACCAAAATTTGCAAACAAAACCACACATGTGCTAAGGTCATCCATTCATTGGACAGAAATTCTCAAGCAGAGAACTGTACCAGTGTTCGTTTGGAACCGGACCGAGATCCACCTCTTCAGCTGGGTCTCGGTACGGTTGTTTGGTCCGCACCCGAGTGCAATTGCTGTATTCACATCTGCCCAAAAGATCCGCACCAAGGGGGGAAACGAACTTGAGTTTTATTCAGTCGAACCAAACAAGACAGGTGTGAATACACCCTTTAAAACCAGAGAAACCTACTCTTTTGTCCTCAGATTTTTGGTTTCATCATCTATGACACTGAACATACAGGTGCTGGTCATATAATTAGAATATCATCAAAAAGTTGATTTATTTCACTAATTCCGTTCAAAAAGTGAAACTTGTATATTATATTCATTCATTACACACAGACTGATATATTTCAAATGTTTAGTTCTTTTAATTTTGATGATTATAACTGACAACTAAGGAAAATCCCAAATTCAGTATCTCAGAAAATTAGAATATTACTTAAGACCAACACAAAGAAAGGATTTTTAGAAATCTTGGCCAACTGAAAAGTATAAACATGAAAAGTATGAGCATGTACAGCACTCAATACTTAGTTGGGGCTCCTTTTGCCTGAATTACTGCAGCAATGCGGCGTGGCATGGAGTCGATCAGTCTGTGGCACTGCTCAGGTGTTATAAGAGCCCAGGTTGCTCTGATAGTGGCCTTCAGCTCTTCTGCATTGTTGGGTCTGGCATATCGCATCTTCCTCTTCACAATACCCCATAGATTTTCTATGGGGTTAAGGTCAGGCGAGTTTGCGGGCCAATTAAGAACAGGGATACCATGGTCCTTAAACCAGGTACTGGTAGCTTTGGCACTGTGTGCAGGTGCCAAGTCCTGTTGGAAAATGAAATCTGCATCTCCATAAAGTTGGTCAGCAGCAGGAAGCATGAAGTGCTCTAAAACTTCCTATTATACGGCTGCGTTGACCTTGGACCTCAGAAAACACAGTGGACCAACACCAGCAGATGACATGACACCCCAAACCATCACTGACTGTGGAAACTTTACACTGGACCTCAAGCAACGTGGATCGTGTGCCTCTCCTCTCTTCCTCCAGACTCTGGGACCCTGATTTCCAAAGGAAATGCAAAATTTACTTTCATCAGAGAATATAACTTTGGACCACTCAGCAGCAGTCCAGTCCTTTTTGTCTTTAGCCCAGGCGAGATGCTTCTGACGCTGTCTGTTGTTCAAGATTGGCTTGACACAAGGAATGCGACAGCTGAATCTGTGCGTAGTGGTTCTTGAAGCACTGACTCCAGCTGCAGTCCACTCTTTGTGAATCTCCCCCACATTTTTGAATGGGTTTTGTTTCACAATCCTCTCCAGGGTGCAGTTATCCCTATTGCTTGTACACTTTTTTCTACCACATCTTTTCCTTCCCTTCGCCTCTCTATTAATGTGCTTGGACACAGAGCTCTGTGAACAGCCAGCCTCTTTTGCAATGACCTTTTATGTCTTGCCCTCCTTGTGCAAGGTGTCAGTGGTCGTCTTTTGGACAACTGTCAAGTCAGCAGTCTTCCCCATGATTGTGTAGCCTACAGAACTAGACTGAGAGACCATTTAAAGGCCTTTGCAGGTGTTTTGAGTTAATTAGCTGATTAGAGTGTGGCACCAGGTGTCTTCAATATTGAACCTTTTCACAATATTCTAATTTTCTGAGATACTGAATTTGGGATTTTCCTTAGTTGTCAGTTATAATCATCAAAATTAAAAGAACTAAACATTTGAAATATATCAGTCTGTGTGTAATGAATGAATATAATATACAAGTTTCACTTTTTGAATGGAATTAGTGAAATAAATCTACTTATAAGTCTTTAACTTCTTTTATGATTTCAGTTTGTACCATCTCTTCCAAGCATTTCAACATTTATTTCTGAATAGTGTATTTAAAATTCCCATAAAAATTCCCATTCCTCAGACCAGGGCAGATCTACGGGTGGGCCTAGACAGCTTGGCCACCCTGTCAGATCCAGGGAAAAATATATATATATTTTAATAATACAATTTTCTAATGTTAAAAAAAAAAAAAAAATCACACAGTGTTCTCCTAGTACAGGCCAGAACATCTGTTCATCGGACCAAACACAGCCATCTACCGAACCTCTACCCTCTCACTGACAGATGAGGAAGAGAGGCCCTCATTCCTCCATCTTTTGAAGTCACCAGGAAAGTCCAGGACCTCTTTTCCCGAGGGGGATATTTGACACTTCAAGAGATGGTGGAAAATGTGAGTAATTTTTACCTTGTCAGAACACTGTCCAAAAAATGCATTTACAAGTTGTTTCTAAGCATTTGTAAGTTATCATACTGATTTTTTTTTTTTTTTTTTTTTTTTTATGTACCATCATTTTATAGCTGCAGGTTCCAATGATGACCACTGTGACAAACATCCTGGATTTGGTCATCAGAAGCAGGTCCAAACTCTTGTGGCGTGACCAGGCCCTGAGCATGATCCACTTAAATGACAAGCTCAACATAACTCACCTGAAGGTGAATATCAAGGCCCTTAAATTAGAGGTATGCAACATACAAACACCTTCTTGTAAGTTTCAAGTAATCTGGAAGACTTGGGCTAGATTTTTAAAATGTGTCTTATAGTAATTTTTGCTGCATAAAAACTAGGCCTGGGCGATAAAACGGTATTGATATTAATCAATAGTACACCTTCATCGATAACAATAGAAAAAAAGTTTGATAAAACGCTTGTTATACTTTCACTTAAGTGCATTAAAATGTAAATAGGCATGAACCCTCGTCATATCATATGCCTTGCGATTTTTCAATAATTATCGATACCGAATGATATGACACATTATATTGTGATAATTTTTTTCAGCCGTATTGCCCAGCCCTAATAGAAACATTGTTAATTGTGAAATTAAAATCAAATTAAAAACACTCTCAAGCCTGTGGGGTGAATAAAGCCACAGCTTCACAACCTTCAGCCATGACAATACAGCACAGCCTTTCATAATGTGTAAAAATAACAATTATAATTACAAAACAAAGAAAAAGTGTCAAAGATTCGTTCACTTACCTTAAATGTGCTTTATTTACATTTTATGCAGCTCAGGTTATGAAGCAAGGCCCAGTGTTGGAGGAAATCTAGGTGAAATTGTGATAATCAATTATTGCCAGTAACTAGCTTAAGACAACTCTGTTCCTCATGTTGTTTTTTTTGTAATTTTTTATTTTGTTCATTATTTTGGTGGTAATAAAGTATATGCAAATCAGTATAAAACATTTAGAATGTGTGTTTTTTGCTTTTCTTGGCCATGTTTACTTCACACACATCAAAAGCAAACTTACAGCTATCATGAATTACACGTTTTACTTTTAAACTACTGTCATTATTATAATTTTATGAGATGATGCAGATGCTGTATATGAAGTATGTTTTGCTGCAACTATACTACCCTTCTCTGCCCCTATCCATCTATTCTTGCTTATTCATAGGTATATATTCGGAGTATGCCATAGGCCTATATATCATCTATGATGATATCAATTATTGTTTTAACTGTGTTATTTGACATTATCGAGTATATCCCTCACTTTACAAAAACACATCCAATGAGAGCACACATACGCTACGTGATGTAGTAGGTTAGACTGAGAAACGCCAATTAATAAAATGTTGGAAGAGCAAAAATATCCAAGTTGAACTAATATTCATGCTTGGTATTAGTAAAGAAGACATTATATTAAGTCTGCAAAAACATATTTGAAAACAAATCTGAAGAAGGGATATTTTCAAATCCAATAATAAAAACAAATCCAGCCAATATTTGATAAAGAAAAAAAAAAAAAAATTAAGGCCAACTATAGGCTACACATACAATATTTTAATGCATAAAACAGAACATGTTCATTTTAACACAAACAACAAATATTTCTAAACCTTTAAACATCCCTTTTACGATAAAGGAAAAGTACAACAATCTGAATAAAACAAAGTAAATCAAACCAATGTTTGCAAAAAGCTTTGAGGTCGTGGGTAGGACTGTACCAGTGGCAAAGGTGTAACAATGGGGTGGAATGTGTTGTATGGTGCTGATGGTGAATGTGAGGAAGAGGAGTTATTTCTTTCAGCATCTTGTGCATCATATATCATGTTCATAATATAACCAGATTGAAAAGGAACAATAGCTGTGTCTTGTAGTAACCTTAATTCAGCCGCTACCTGGTTTCCATAAGTAGTGAATGCATCAGGTGTTGGGTCGGCCTCAACCTTTGCTGCCATTTGTTTCAAAACCTTTAGCTTCTGCAGCTCAACATCAGATACTGATCTGGCTTTGCACTTTATCTCCCTTGTGCTTGACTCCACTCCTCCATTAGTGCTGGCAGTTGTTGGGGAATCTGAACACTCAACAGGGGAGGAGGTGATGTGTAGGTGTTGGTGTAGTAGGTCTAGACAGTGGTGTCTGCAAAAAGTGATTCTGTACCACCATCACGATCACCGTCATCCTGGTCTTCTGTGTTATCCTGCTCACCAGGTGACCAATCAAGCTAGAAGAAAGGTAAAACAACAGTGATGTCAGTGCATATTACAGCTCTACATAGCAAATAATTATTATTATTCTCCATTTTCACATTCTTTACTCATTACAACATACCTTAATATTTGTATTAATAAATTTAATCATTTTTTGAACATTTAATACTTTTTCAACTTTTATAGCTCATGCACTTATTTTTAATAAATGTAGGAGTGCACACTACTATTACATGTACAGTATCCATTTCATAGTACTGAACATTGAATTTTTAGATATAATTTTAAGCATTTTGAGTTTTATGTTGGTTTTTGCTCACAATAAAAACTGGTGCTATTAATTTATTAATTAATTTGCAGATAAAGATGGTGCATTAAAAATATGTTGAGTAAAATAGGAATGTTTCCAATCTGTACATTGTGTATACAGCAAAACGTATTTGTAGACTAAACTTACAGTGGTTTCACATGGATGGTGAACAGTATGTGTGTTTGTGTGTTTAAAATATATAAAATCCATGACCCTGAGAAGCCACCAGGGTGTCAGGGGTTTGTTCCCACAAAGCCCTGGTCTTAATCTCCTCCACTAAAAAAAAAAAAAGATATAAATAAAATAAAAAAGATAGCAAACGATTTAGTTAAACGTTCCAGAATATGATGAGTATTTGTAAAGGTATTACGTAGTTTATTTTTTGTTGACCCTACTGGGATTAAAAAAAAAAAAAAAATTATTTTGGTTACCTGGCTGTTGAAGAGAATTAGCAATTTCTCTCCTGCTCAAACTTCCCTCTGTTCCCTGTATAATTGCTCTCTCATTGACTGTAGGTCATCGGCCATGTAATTTTCAGTCAGAACACATTTCACACGCAGACAGGTCCAGATATTTATTATGCCAAATATCAACAGGCCGTCGACGACGCATCGTCGATTCTCTCGGATCGCGTCTTTGATAATTCACACTGTGTGATTGGCAGGCGCGTGAATGAGCACCCTAAAATGTTGTTTTTAAATTGAAGGATGCAGCCGGACTTCCTATCACTGGAAAAAGGGTGTACAACTCAATCTGTGAGTAGACCATATTCTCTCTTTCTGGGCCTCTTCCAGTTTGTATTGTTTTTGAAATCCTGATAGCACACGTACGTCTGCAAGATGTATTTTAAAGATCACTTCATCTGGAAAGCATCTGCTGTTTACAAACATCTGATAGACATCTTGAAGATGTCAGTTTTACATACATTTAAATCATAAACATCTTAAAGACATCTTCTAAACGTCTATTTGACATCAGACAGGAAACGTCCTATAGACGTAATGCAGATGAGCAAACACCCTAAAAAATACGTCTTCCAGACGTAAACACAGACATCAAATAGACATCTCTGAGATGTACGTGTGCTATCAGGGCGAAGGACTTACAAAAATGTTAGTGCACTGCTGACAGTGAAAGATACTATAGGACTTAAGAGTATACAACTCAGTTAGCAAGTGGTTGTGTATTAGCAATTTTCAGTATTTTCACTCACTCACTAATCTGTTAAAAAGACTATCGATTTTCCAAATTAAAAACTAATGTAGGCCCAAAAAGAAACCTGATTACAGGGCTACAGTAAATGTATGTAAACCAGGACTCTGTCTTCTTAAAAAAAAAAAACATTATTAAAATTAACATATTTCGAGGTTGTTGCATTATTTTGTATGTGTTTAAAAGGGGAATATATTGTGATTGTAAATGTATATTCCCTGAATAAGCACTAATTTTATTTTATAAAATTCTTTCTGCTGAAAGAAATAAATTTAAAGGTTTTGAAAGTGTAATGTATTTTGTTACTCAGTAAGCATTTAGTACTGGATTTTGAATCTTTAATCATGATTTGGTAAGAAATGTTTAATTATCATTCAACTTTTAAGTAAAAGTGTCATTTAGAAGCATATTGACTTTTCATGTAATTTTCCATGTTAGTATCTGGCATGATAATGGGCCCTACTAGCTCAATACATGGCACCCGCTAATGGTTCTATATAGCACCATTTAACAAATGTGCTACAAAGCTTCATTAAGAATAGGTACATAGAGTACCAAAAGAGCTTCCCCTATGATTACGAGCCAAAGAACCACTTTTAGTGCCATTTAGCTGCATTTTTGTTTAGAGAGTAGCTATTTGGGTGAAAGAAAGTAAATGTTTTTCTTAGCTTGAGAAACTTACAGGAGGCAAATTTACAGATGAATTCAACTGATGCACAAACTGTTTTTAAAGCAACCAGTTTAATCACTCGAGGACACTTTTGCATTAAGTGCTGATTTTGTAGGGTTTTTTTTTTTTTTTTTACACATACTGAAATTATTGTAAATGAGTTTTTGAATTGTTTAAACCAAACAGAACGTGTGAAGCCTGCGGATGGTTTCATGAAAACCGGCTCTAACAGCAGCGCCTCCAGCTCCAGCACCTCTGCCTCCTTCTTCAGCTGTGACCTGCAGACACACGTGACACCTGCGATTTCTGCCGAAACAACGGAGAGGGTGAGTTCAGAAAACTTTGCCTGCACAATTGTGATAGAGGTTAAACAGACTTTATAAGTAGGTACAATGTCAGCCACTCCACCTTGGGTCTTGATCACCCTGCCCAGGTTTATTTTGTGATGACCAATCAGACTGACCAAGTCAGAATCAAGTATTTCAGAGAGTTGTGTAAAAGGTTAAAATATGCTTTTATGAAGGGACAGTAGGTGACATGTTTTAAAATTAAATATATTCCTGTAGTTTAGGAATGTTATCCACTGTTTGTTCTACAGATGAACCCAGTGAGCTGCAGTACAGTGACATCTCTTTTTTTTTTTTTTTTTTTTTACCACTGGCTTGAAAACCCTGCCACATCTAGGACTGAGACCGCACCCAAACACTCATTTCCTTCACAGCACTGAAGATGTTGTCACAACTTCCTATAGCAAATGCATGTTGCCAAAGCTTTGGGGTTTGCATTTTTTTAAAAAAACATTGAAAGGATCTGTTTTTTCTGAAAGGGCTTACTTTTTTTTCTAGTTAAAAATCACTTTAAATGGTACAGGTTTATGCATTCATGCCATACATCCCAAACAAAACTAAAAATTCTGAAACAAAAAGTGTTTGTTCAGTTTATAGTAGAAAGAGATTCTATATGAGTTAAAAATACATTAGAGTTGTGAATCTCTTTAATTGATACAAATACTTGTGAACATGCCATTTATTCAAGAGGACATGCTGTAATTGCTAACTGAAATAAAATCTCTTACAAAAAGATAGCGGTTGCTGTCATCAGTAAGTGGGTTACCAGAAAAGTTGCATATAGAACTCTGACACAACCCTATTGACATCAGCCCAAAAGGCATACTAAATTCTGATTATGGACACTTCGCCCCTCTATAAAACTCCCTCTTCCACAATTGTTTATCATGTATCTGGCCACTTCAATGTTCTCGTCACCACAATGTCCTCTGACTGTAAGGCAAACCAGATCTTGCAACACCCTGCTGAAAAAAGGTAAGTACTGTATATGCTCAATTGTTTGTACAGCACTCAAGATAAATAACAGTCTGACTACAGCCATCACTGCACCCACTGAACACAAATCTCCTTGTAATTAATTTGCGGTTTGAATCAATGTGCCTACAAATCAAATAAAATTAAAAAATTTGGATTTGTACAAACTGACATGTATTTTGTCTGCATAATATGACTGATACATACCAATGTCATGGTAACACATACCAAAGGTGATTTGGTCCTCTAAGGCTGGCCACACACTTGAAGATTTTAAGCCCAATTTGCACCCCCAAACAATCGGGGCTGGAGGGTTGGATAACCAATGAGAGTGAGCAAGCGCCACCTACTGGATGTTGGCAGGCACAAACATGCCACGAAAGCGGAGTTTTGACAAAGATCACCCATATACTTTGTTCTACTTTGTTTTTCACTGTGAATCAGAATGGGATCCAGCAGGGTCAGCTGCTGCCAGTCGCTCCCAGACACGTCCTCTTTGAATAGAGAGGCTTCTTTTTCTGAGATTTCCTACAATGCAATTTCCCTTTCGCCGAGAGTTTGATTAACAGACAATCTGACCAATCATGATGCTGAATCTGCCATTTTGTCCAAAAAAACAGACAGGAGAGTTAATTAATTAAAGTCAGTGGATTGTGTTTATTGATGTCTTTCTTTGGTTGAAACAACATACCTTCTAATGTTAATTCACGTTTACAACTAGTAGGAAGAAATTATTGGTTCACGTGCCTCTTTAACTAAGATGCATGCAATCTGTCACGACACATTAAAGGGTTAGTTCACCCAAAAATGAAATTTCTGTCATTAATTACTCACCCTCATGAGTAAACTCGTAAAACTTTTGTTCATCTTTGGAACACAAATTAAGAAATTTTTGATGAAATCCAAGTTTTTTTTTTTTTTATCCCTCATAGAAAGCAGCTTAATAATCATCATTCAAGGTCCAGAAAGGTATTAAAGAAATTGTTAAAATAGTCAACGTGATTACAGTGGTTCAACCTTAATATTATGAAGCAACGAGAATAAATAAAATATCTTCATTTGTGTTCCAAAGATGAAGGTCTTACGGATTTGGAATGACACGAGGGTGAGTAATTAATGACAGAAATTTCATTTTTGGGTGAACTAATCCTTTAAAGAGCCACAAAATGGTATTTATTGTTTGAATTCTTAAAAAAAAAATGACAAAATTTGAAAGCTGAGACTGTTTCATACCAAAATTCACCTGCTCAGTGCCATACTGAAGGCGTTGTCTTCAAACGGTTTGACAGCTCGCACCCAAACAGGTAGAGATAGCGGTCCATGACATTCCTGTTTCTCTTAGCTGGGTCAGCTGCTCTCTGGTCAGACAACAGACATGCAGCACAGTCTGCAATAACATACTTCCCAACAAATGACATTTTATTCACTTTTTCATTTATGTCAACAGTGCAGCAGATGTGAATGAAATAGCCTTTGAGAGTAATCAAATTTAGGGTTCTATAAACATTTGTCAAACATTGCATTATTTTTGTGCATGTCACTAGTGTTTGTGGCAATAACAGATGCTGCTTGTGCAGATAAGACGACAGCATGACTTCAGCTATTTTCTTACCTTGCCATTTATAACAGAAAAGCATCCTGCTGAAACAGAAGTGGGTGTTATTTTCCAATACTCATTTAGAAGAGAAGTCAGTACAGCCCAGTCATTTCAAAAGCAGTTACCTGATTTTGCAACACATCCTCCACACGACCATTTATATGTACATACAAGAGCATAGAAGAAACCGTAAAGGGAGATCACTCCACTCATTCGACTGTTTTTGATCTGAGGTTCAACTACACAACCTGAGGAGGTGGCAGGTAAGGATCATGCTTACCTCACTGTAAGTCAAACGTGCAAATGTTTGAAAGACGGCGTCAACCTGGATACAAAAAAAAAAAAAAGAAAAAAGTTGCTAACTATTTTCAAGGTATAAAGCTGTTATATTATTGCTAATATTTGACTGGATAACAAGCTGCAAATTGGGCATGTAGATCTGACGAGGTTCTTCTATAATATTATGAGGAATAATAATCTGTTCCTCTGTCAAAAGGAGGATGAGACAAACTAATTTCTCCATATGCTGACATAACATGCTGTATTCTTTGTTTCTGTGGTCAGGATGAACGTACTGGTGATTTTGTTGCTTGCGCTTCTGCCTGGCCTGTGTGTCACTTATTGGCCAGGTATGTTTGGGATAATTTTTATACATTTGTTAGTGAAACAGCATGTGTGTTATGGTGTTGAAAGCCACAAACAGGCTTGTGACAGGCTCATCTGTGCAATGTCTGATTGTTGTCTAGTACATGTGTAAGAGAAAAAATACCTAACTTAGACCGACGGTTCAGTTTGGTTCTGTGTGTATTAATGTTATTTTTTTTATTTTGCAGAAAATACAGAAGACATTCCAAGTGAGTTTGCTTACATATAGCAAATATTCTTACAAAGAGTTCAAATATGTCAAACATTTGAATTAATACATCATGTTGATAATATAGCTTTGTATAATGTTACCCATAATGGTGGGGGGTTTATCAGCACAACAAAAGACAAGAAATATGTGTAATTTGTTTGTTTTCCCCCTATGTTAAACAGGGAATATTGCTCTTGGAGCTAAAACAGTCCAATCTTCTACAAACACTTTTCTTGGATCGGCTAAACATGCAGTAGATGGAAACAGTAATCCAAATTATTTGTTTGGGTCATGCAGTCATACCAACAGTGAGCATAATCCCTGGTGGAGAGTGGATTTAATGGGCGTCTACAGCATAACCAAGGTTACCATCACTAATCGTGGAGACTGTTGTGGAGAGTGGATATCAGGTGCTCAGATCCGGATTGGCAATAGCCTGCATAGCAACGGCAACAACAATCAGCTGTAAGGATTGCTCTCTCTCATTTTACTCCAGAAGGGGGAAAGAGATATTTACAGAGCCCTGCACATGACATGCAAGAAAAAAAATTAAATCGTGCGCACAAGGAGGGTGGGGGGATATGACTTTTACATGTCAATAATACACCCGCAACAATAGTGAGCAGAGTCATCAAACAACTCTCATTAAGTAGAAATATGACATGTCAGTGTAATGTTAGAAGATGGCGAGCCCAAAAAGACTAAGTCAAAGAAAATCTTATTATGATCCTAAAATCGGCTGCTTTGAAGAAATCGTTAGGCAAGTGTGTCAGTAAGTAGTTGAAAAAAGAAATGTGGGGCTGCCCATAAACCAGAGCCGTCATTCAGCTGAAGGCACTGGATATCGCCAAAGAGCTGAACATACCCACCAGCGAGCCCCTCATTTATTATTTCGGCTATGTACTGACAGGAAAAAACATTCATATACCCTGGATCAGGTAGGGGTCAAACACCTGTGTTTTTTGACATGCCAACATCTGTCACTGTACATAAAATGGTGAGAAATCAGTCATTGCGAAATATACTAGAAATAAGAAAAATAGGAATTTATGTATTCCATAAAGTGTTCGTTTTTAAATGTGATTGTTGCTATATTTTACCAATAATTATCAATAGCCACGTTCACACAGCAGCAGAATACGGTCCACAGGTCAAAGTTTGAACTAATTGTCATATACTTGCACAAGCATACGTTACATACATACAAGCATAAGTTACGTTCACACACAGTACGGTTATTTATGGGAGTGACAACTGCATTTTATAACCAAACTCGCGGTTCAATTGGTCTCTTGTCATGTCAAAAGTGATGAGACTTTTCAGTTTTATGGACGTCACCATCTTTAATATTATGTTGGTCATTGTCGTTATGGTTACTAGTAAGAGAATACGGGCTTAACTCTCGCTGCACGTTCATACAGACAGTGTTCCAGACACTACTGTAAGTTGCTGTGTGAACGAGTCATTTCGAGACTCACACCTGTAAGTAAATGCGGTTGTCAATCCCAATGTGGCCAATATGTCAATACAAAAATTAAAATATGCAATATGAAAATTTATTTTCAAATAGAAGCATTTTCTTTATAAAAGACAAGATTTATATTTGGAACACTGTGGTATGTAACTTTTTCTCTTTATTTGTCTGTGTTTTTCTACAGGGCTGCAATAGTTTGGTCCATCCCATCTGGAGGCACAGAAACATACAAGTTTAAGCCTATTGAGGGCCGATACGTCAACATTGTTCTACCTGGGATGTATAAAATTCTCACTTTGTGTGAGGTTGAAGTATTTGCAGGTATTCTGCAGTTTAATTTATTCTGTGGTTTAATTTATTCTGTAGACCTACATATTAATATCTAAATAACTGTTGTTGTCAACAGAAATGGAAGATACCACTTGTGTTCCAGGTGAGTGAACTTTATTTAATCTTTTACTGAAAACACTAAGTTACAAATAACATTCTTACACATTTGATCATTTTACATCAATGACAATGTGTTGCTTGTAATATTGGGATTTAACTCAGCAAAAAGACAAGACAATAAGAGAAAATGTTTTTTTTTTTTTGTCATGGTAAACAGGCAATCTTGCTCTTGGAGGTGAAGCTGTCCAATCTTCCACATTGATGTTGGCCCAAAATGCTGTAGATGGAAATACTGACACAGATATATTTCATAAGTCATGCAGTCACACCGCCAGACAAGATACACCCTGGTGGAGAGTTGACTTGAAGAAAGTCTACACCATAACCAAGGTTGCCATCACTACTCATAGACACTGTTGTGCAGGAGGGATATCCAAAGCGCAAATCCGGATTGGCAACAGCTTAGAAAACAATGGCAACAACAATCAGCTGTAAGAAGGACTGTGATTTTCTCTTGCTTGCCCCCAGTATAAAACACAATTAGCAGTTTTTTAAAGGCATTCTGTTTACTTCTAAGAGTATGATATCAATTAAATTAATAATATATATCACTATGCAGACACAAAGTGCGTAGCTGCTACTGCCACGTAAAAGCATGTTGTTAGATATGACAGGCGAGACACTCTTCCTGCACTCGAAGAAAGTTAGGTCGCTGAGTATGGAACTTTTTTGGATTCCATGAAAATTATTTGTTAATCACTCGCCCTGCGGCTTCATGCCTACAGCCATGCTGATATTGGGCCATATCGCATGGCTACGAGTGTGATATTGCTCATATAAAATAAATATTTTGTAAATTATGTGTGAATTATCAGTTACAACAATGCCCTTTTTCATTTTTCCTTGTCTCTTTCTATTTCTCCGTCTATCCACAGGGCTGCAACAGTTTGGGACATTGGATTTGGAGTAACAAAAACATTTGAATTTAAGCCAATTAAGGGACGATATGTCAACATTGCTATACCTGACGCATATCACAGAGTTGTCGTTTTGTGTGAGGTTCAGGTATTTTGCAGGTGAGCTAAAATTAGATTAGTGAATTTGGAGAACAGAAAAGGAGGTGTGTGTACATTTGCATGTGTGTAAATCAATATCAGCACATAAGTCAGCACACTTTAACCCTTGTGCGGTCTTCGTTTGTGAAGTACACTCAGGGTCTTTGGGGTCTCCACAGACCCCAGGCAACAAAATGTAATTTTGTAACAAAATAATTGTTTTTAA
Source organism: Hypophthalmichthys nobilis (assembly GCA_037950665.1). NCBI lineage: Eukaryota > Metazoa > Chordata > Actinopteri > Cypriniformes > Xenocyprididae > Hypophthalmichthys > Hypophthalmichthys nobilis. The sequence continues at coordinate 25,480,637 of CM075489.1, forward strand.
AAAAAAAAAAAAAAAAATGTTATTTTGCTCTGTTTATTAATGTTTTTACTCCACATTTGTGCAGTTTTTGGAGGATTTATCATTTTTTTAAATTTATATAAATATATTAAAAAATATTTTTTAAAATAGGTTTTTATACAAAAACATATTTTTATGTAAAATTAACTTTATAAAAGACCCACATTTCTGAATTTCATTCATGGGGATAACATGGATAATTTTACATGGTTTAGTGTAAGATTTTTGCCCATCTTTTGGAAAATGCAGTTATAAAAGTAAAAAAAAAATCACTTTTACCAGTAAATGGCTGCAGTTTTTCAATATTGTTACATTATGATGAGACCCCACTTAGAAAATGGACAAAATTCATCCTCAAAATCAACATTTTTGAAAAACATATTTTTTCAGTACAAAAAAAAGCTAAACTTTCACAAAAAGTAATTTTTATTGTCATAATTGTGATTTCATAATATTTAGAAATCCAACTGAAAAATACTTGTGAAAAGATGTCTTTCAGTTAGTAAAATAGCACATAGCAAATAGTGGAGCTCTGGAGCTGCATTTTCCAAAAGATGGGCAAAAACCTTAGACTAAATCAGGTCAAATTATCCAGGTTATCCCCTTGAATGAAATTTAGAAATGTGGGTCTTTTATAAAGTGAATTTTTACATAAAAAGCTGTTTTTGTATAAAAACCTACTCAACAAAATATTTATTTATTTATATATATTTAAAAGATATGATAAATCCTCCAAAAACTGCACAGATATGAAGTAAAAACATTAATAAACTGAGTAAAATACATTTGTTTTTTTTTTGTTTTTTATTATTTTGTTACAAAATTACATTTTGTTGCCTGGGGTCTCTGGAGACCCCAAAGACCCTGAGTGGGACTTTTTTTCTACACTAACATAAAAACAAGATATCACTCCATTTTTTTATTTGTAAATCTAGAAAGTGTTAACAACTGTACAAAGTTTCATGACATTTGGACAAAGAGAACATTTTTTTATTTTATTTTAGCAAACGTCGTTTGGGGTCTAAAAAGACTAAGAAAAATTATTCCTAGTATTTCTCACCAAAAAAAAAAAAAAAAAGGAAATATTTTTTGGGAACAACAGTGTGATGTCTATTGTGTGTTACTGCTTGTAAATTGTCTTAATGATTTTTCTGATCGGACTTCATATTCAATAAAGTGTATTTCAAATATCCATTTTCTTCTAATCAACTTTGAATTGCATTACATTGAAAATGCACTGTTTATGCCAAAGATCTGTGTTTTAGAATAATGTGTGCTGTGTTTCAGTACTAAATAAATGTGAATTCAACATTGACATTGACAGCCTCAACACTAATATTGAGGTTCTATTAAAATTGAATTTCCCATTGACCTTCAGGAGGCCAATTTCTTGGATGTCATTTCATACAAGGGCCCTAAATTTCAAGAAATGAGTCGTTTGGATTTCAGAGTTGAATTTAACCCTTTAATGCACAAGCTATGCAAACCTCTTCTAATGCACAACATGGGTCTAAAATGACCCATATTCAGTTCCTATGTTATTTCATGCATGACTGGGCTTTTTTTTTTTTCATTCTTTCTTTTTTTTCTCCATCTTTTGAAATTTATTTATTTCAACATTTAATATTCCATGATCTATGAATTCCATGAGCCATGAATATTCAAAATATCTTGATTTCAATGACCACATAATCCCCAGCAATTGTTTATTCAGTGTCTTTTTTCACACTTTTCCACTAAAGCTTTATCAATAAAGTATATTTCTTTTTTCTTATTAATGCATAAGTGTCATTCTTTTTCTCTGTTGTCAAAGCAGTGCACATTTCACATTTACATTTTTCTCTTTTTCACACAAAAACTGATACATTTGAGCTTTTCACTTTGCTCCTTTAAATCTACTCAGGCAAGTCAAAAGGTATTTTATACATATAAAATTATCACACATGACTGAACATGTAAGGCCTAAGAACCTGAAAAATACATGTAAACCACACACATTTAACATCCTAGTTACTGATTTTATAATCAGATCTGCCATCACATTAACATTAATTTTTACTTCTGCATTGGCAGGAAATGGAACTGTATTACATTAGTTTGCACTGGAATGTCTGTTTGAACCATTTGACTGGAGAAGTGCATTGATATTTATACACACATGAACTGTTTGTTTATTCATATTATATTTGTGTTTGGTTAATTAATGAACATCATAACCTGGTACCTGGAGCCTGTATGAATCAAATTAAATGCATTTTACAAGCACATCGTGTCACAGAGTCCACAAAATGGCAGACGATCTACACATTTTCAATATCTTCACAAACTGGAACATTTGTTATTGTGGAAGTCATACCTGTAAAAACAGGAGAAATTGAGGAGACAGAAGCAAGCGTGTCTGTGTAATATGGTTTTGAAGGTGGGGCGTGCCCTCTAAGTGTCTCTTCATATGGGACATGACAAGCTCTTTGACCAGCTCCTTGATGAATAGGGCCACGTTCACACAGCAGCAGATTACGGTTGTCAGTCCTGTATTTGAGTCCTTAACGCGGTTACGTTCACACACAGTACGGTTATTTACGGGAGTGACAACCACATTCTGTAATCGTTACTCACACCCGTAAATTTTCAGGACTCACAACCGCATTCTCAGAATATTCGCGCTGTGTGAACGGAACAGGACTGGACAACTAGTTGTCCGTCACGACATACAGTGGGAGAGAGACGCTCTTCTAAGGTGTTTTGTGTGTGGTTTCGCTTTCGGCAACTTACTACGACAGAGATATGAGCTGTGCGTCATCTTAAGGTGTTAGATCCAGTCACTGTTCTCCACCGGAGCGGCTCATGTCAGTTTTGTGTTTCTTTTCCAAATTCAAATGCCGTGTCATGCACGAGATGCCGCAAAGTACGTGACACGCGAGTGCGGTTAAAGACTCCAGCTAGAGTGTTTACATGCTGCTGTTGGTTAATGAAGTTTTGATGGATGAACTCGCGGTTCATTTAGTCTCTTGTCATGTCAAAAGTGATAATACTTTTCAGTTTTATGGACGTCACCATCTTTAATATTATGTTGGTCATTGTCGTTATGGTTAGTAGTAAGAGAATACGGGCTTGACTCTCATTGCACATTCATACAGACAGTGTTCCAGACGCTACTGTAAGTTGCTGTGTGAACGGGACATTTCAAGTAAATGCGGTTATCAATCCCAAAAACTGACAGTGTGAATGTGGCCTAGCTGTTGGCATTGCTCACACCACCAGTGTAATCAGGGTGTTGTGCAGAGAAGTTGGTTTAAGCATTGAGGTTGGCAACATCCAGCACATTGTAATATTGGATCATATGAAGAGTTTGGTTCCAAAATGCAATAACTCCATTTTGATTAATTTGAGTAAAAAGGTGTTTTCTTTACCAAGAAAGTGGCAAGATGAAAACCACTATTTTCCGTTTCAAACTTTCACATAGCATCTTTTGGTTATAAAAACATTAAAAATTCAAATCTACATTTTGATTTTAAAAGGTTTATTATAATGCAATTAATCCATCAATATAGAAGTTATTTTTCATATTGAAAATACACAACAAAGTAAGTTGATTCACATATATGACAGCCTCTGAACTTTGTCAATACTAATCTTATATACAGGCATTTTACTAAAAATACATTCAGTCGTTGCTCCCAAAATGAATTCAACAAGTCATCTTGTTAATTAAAGAGTATCTGGCGCCACCGCACGGTTAAAATAAACACATTTGCCGAGTACATTGGTATTAAAAACGGCTTTTAAAAACTGTCCATGATTCAGTTTTGTGGACCGCGACAGAAGTTTGATGCTGTCGTGGAACAAGCAACAGCTTGAACGAGTGCCTCATCTTCTTAATCTCCTCACATTAATGATTACATTTCGATGACTTGCGTTTCTTCCCCACTGCAGAAACCACCACAGGTTCATCAATGCCGTCAAAAGTATTCATTTTTCTGTTTGTTGATCACAAAGTACAAAGCAGTTAAGGAAAACTAGGATGCCGGGTGTATTCAGAGCGCCGCCATTACTGTTTACAGTGCATGGAATGGTGCGCTGTGATTGGTTGAGCGGATATATATCGAATTCCGCAGAGAAGGGAGACTGGCGTTTGTCGCGTTTTGGAAAGAAAGGGTGAAAACATGACAGAATAACACGACGGATATCGCATTTTGCGCAAAATTAATAAACGACTTTTCAATACCGACCAGAAGCAATACTGATTTTGGCGGAAACTCAATTTTTTTGAAAATGGCGTTTATCGCGTTTTGGAACCAAACTCTTCATTTCTGGTTTCTTCTTAACACTGTTATCATCCACTGCTTTATCATCAAGTATGGTGCTCAGGAGGACAACAGCCTTTCCCTTCTCCGACACATACCTTACCATGGTCATGCTACCATTGAATCAAAATTCTGAGCTATGCTTCTCCCTCAATTTGGATGGCTTCATGACACGCGGTATGTCCGGCTTGTTCTGGCGAAGAGTCCACTGACAGACGTAAAGGGTGTCTAATTGCATTTATTTATGACAAAAATAAAAAATATGGAAATTCTCCCGAAATATGGAGATACAAGGTTTCTGCCTGACAGCGACGAAATATACTTTGTATATAATAATGTTCTATTTCAACTTTTATTTTGATGACCTTGCTAACATTAGATAGCTAGAATAGAATATGCCAGCAGCAAGCAAGCTAATAGTATTGGAATTATGCATGTTTCTCACTAGTAATGGATTTCAAGGTCAAGATAACCTTAGCCTAACATTCAAATATTATGTCCAGTTATCTTTCACAATATTTTTTACCATATTTTGTGATTATATATATATATATATAATCAAACTAAAACACTCATCAGTCACCATGGACACTAACGATCCTCACAGCTGTTCGTCATTTATCTTTGTGTATTTCAGTTCATTGTCCGGTCTCGTCTATGTTGTGTGTATGTGTTGCTTCCTGTTCGCCTGTCTGTTGGATCTGTGATATATTAAACTACTTATTGGAGTATCTTTGTCTTCCTCGTCTGTTTGCCAGCAGCCATACGTGACAATACAATGGTGCGCTCAGTGTTTTTGTTTGTTTTGTTTGAATTTTGTTTTAATGGAAAACAGTTATGGTATGTATATTACTGTACTCAATTTACAATGTCTTGATCATTTACAAAGTTGTAGGCCACCTAGAGATACAAACTCTGCTTTTTCTGATTCCATGCGAGTAAAAGCAGCTATAGTGGTAAACTAGGATAAGAAGTCCATCCAGAAAAATTATTCAGTAAAACTTGCATTTAGTTATTGTGTGATTTAGTCAGTGTCGTTACACTTTGTAGTTAGCATTGTGTTTCAGGGTTGATGCTGCCAAAGAAGATGGCTCTTTGGGAAGACTTGTCAACGATGATCATGTAAACCCCAAGTGCAAAATGAAAACAATCAAAGTGGACAGAAAGCCCCATCTGTGCTTGTTTGCAATAGAGGACACAAGTCCTGGGGAAGAAATTGTGTATATCTATGAGGATTCTGACTGACTAGTAACATTCTCTTGTCTATTTCTCCATCTAGGGTGAATTCAGGGTGATTGGGAGACTTTTTGCCATTGAGTAGACTTGGAAAAAGTGTCCCAATCAACCTGAATTTACTCTATACTTTAACCAGAATCTCTTATCTATCTTTCTACAGATCACAGTTATTTTTTCTTTTATTTCTCTCCTTTATTTTCTGTCTATCCATCACACTTTCATTTACACTACCAATCTAGTACTGTTACCACATTTTCTTTTCCCTCATAATCACATACTCTCTCCATCAGTACCAACTCTCTTCTTTCTTTTTTCCTCTTTTCTTTTATTCTCACATTCTATCTATCCATCACATCCTTATAGCTTTTTCTTCTCATTGCGTGCACCAAATTTGCAATTAAATAAAAATAGAGTCAATCACATGAACCAACCTCATGTTTATTATATCCTTTTTTTTTTGCTCCTGCTTTTGGCATAAAACCTGTTATGATAAAAATGTCAAGCCCAAACCTGACCCCTTAACAAAGTGTATTTTATCAAATTATCTTTAAAAGAATTGGTTAAACCAAAAATGAAAATTTGTTGATTATGACTTTGATAATCAATAAATATACATCTTGAATGGCATGGGTTTGAGTAATACTTTTTCATTTTTGAGTGAACTACTCTTTCGTGAAGTTTTTTTTTTTAAAGTATGTAAAAAAAAGTTCTGAAGAATAATTTTCCATTACAGACATATCAGATCAGGACTATGTACCTGATGCTTATTCATACAGTTCAGAAGAGAGCACAGTGTCTTCAGACCATGAGCATCCTAAATAAGTCTCAAAACACACAAAATATTAAAGTGTCCTCCATTAAATCTACTGCAGAAAGTACAAAATGGCAGAAAATGCCAAGAAAGCCTCATAGGTAAAGATTCACTGCTGAAAATTCTAGTTTGCACAGCACAGCTTGAAAAGTCTTGCAGAAAAGGACAGCAAGTTCAAGTATCAGAAGTTCACAATGAAGTAAGGACTGGTAATACTGAAGACACAACTGTTGACTACAGCACAGGAAGTGGGGAAGATCCATGTATACAGTCTTCAAAAGCGTGGTTCATTGCGATTTCACTTTTTTTTTTTTAAACTTTGGTTAGTGGGTAATGTTGCTGCTTGTGCATAAACAGTATCTGCAAAGTTACAACTCTGAAAGTTCAATGCAAACGGAGATATTGTCTTTTAAAGAATTATCTGTTTAAGAACTACAACAAACCTGGTAGGGACTACAACGAGCTTCTTCCCAGGTTGGTGACATCACTAACCCTAGAATTTACATAAACCTTGCTCCCGAGAACACGCAATGAAGGGGTGAGGCCATGTTATTGCAATACAGAATGTAACACAAGAAAAGTGATGCATCTGTATAAGAAAAATATCCATATTTAATACATTATAAAGTAAAATATCTAGCTGCCGCCAGACCGTCTTCCATATTCAATTTAGGAAGAAAGTGTAAAACTCTCGCAGTTCAAAACACGCTACATCCTATGCCTTCGGTATTCAACAATTTTACTTTATAACGTGTTAATAATAATAATAATTCCTTACATTTATATAGCGCTTTTCTGGGTACTCAAAGCACTTTACATACGGAAGGGGGAATCTCCTCAAGCATCCACCTGGATGATGCGATGGCAGCCATATTGCGCCAGAACGCCCACCACACACCAGCTTATTGGTGGAGAGGAGACAGAGTGATGAAGCCAATCAGTATATGGGGATGATGAGGAGGCCATGATGGACAGAGGCTAATGGGCAAATTTGGCCAGAATGTCAGGGTAACACCCCTACTCTTTTCGAAGGACATCCTGGGATTTTTAACGATCACAGAGTCAGGACCTCTGTTTAACGTCTCATCCGAAGGATGGTGCTTTTTGACAGTATAGTGTCCCCATACTGGGGCGTTAGGACCCACACAGACCAAAGGGTGAGCACCCCCTGCTGGCCTCACTAACACCTCTTCCAGCAGCAACCTAGTTTTCCCAGGAGGTCTCCCATCCAGGTACTAACCAGGCTCAGCCCTGCTTAGCTTCAGTGGGCAACCAGTCTTGGGCTACAGGGTGCTATGGCTGCTGGGGTTAAATATGGATATTAACCCTCAAGCGTCCTTCATATGGCAGCTCTTAATTGGTCCTTCATGGACAAATTTGGGCACGACAGTCTCAGTTCTTATTCCAATTTTTTTTTTTTTAAATAAATGTCATATCACTATCTTTGATAAAATAAAAACTATCAATTTATGCAATTTTTTTATTATTGAGGTATTTTTGAATTTATTTACCTCTAAAAGTACCATATTTTTTATGTAAATATGCTTATTTTTGTTATATTTAATATTTCTTTTACTTCAGTAAAAAAAAACAACAACAACAACAAAAAAACATTCCAGTAAGTTCAGACAGCCAAAACCTAAAAATGTGGTGACTCTGGTGACATATGATGGTAGCAAAATAGCAAAAATATCAATAGCCACTATATGGCTGTAGTACTCAATGGCTGTAAATTGACTGAAATCCATAAACCATTGTTGTAACAAACTTAATCTCTTAAGTTTTAGATTTTATCACAAGTTAAAATTGTAGAATTAAAAAAAAAAAAAATATTTGTGTTGGGTGAGAATATACAAAGATGCCAAAAAAAAAAAAAACTTAGACAAATATGACCATGCTATAAGGAAAAGACAAAGGAGGAGACAGAGTAATAATTTATTTCAAACAAAAAACATCAATTTTCAATAACTCAAAAAATTAAATAGCACCAAACAGGGAGGAAATAAACAACAAACCTAACCTAACAATAACTCAAAAAAGTTAATGTTAACAAACAGGTAATTGCAGCCAGTTTGTCCTCTCTCCAGTGGACAGATCTGGTGTCTCTGTTGTCAAACCTGATGTCAAAACAAAATGATTTAAAAAAAAAAAGATATTCAACAATTCAAGAAGAGAAAACAGTCTCTCCATTCTCTCCCTGCTCTTCTCTGTCTCCCTCTGGAATTGGATGTCCTCACGGAGTAGCTCCACCAGCACGGCCTCTTTTTTCTTTTTTTTTTGCCTGGGGCTGGTGCTGGCTCCTCCTTATTTTGGTCGCCCACTGCTGAACTTGGCCCTGGCGTTTCCTCGGGGATGGAGGCATTTAGGACAGGGGGATTGTTGGAAGGCCTCTGTCTTAACACCTCATCCATGAGGACAAAGAACAGCCAAGTTTCAGCAGTGGGTTTCCCAGACATCTCCTCACCTGTCCCAGGACACTTGCAATCCTAAGGCAAAGCAAATAACTATACTTGTTAACAACAACAGCACAATGAATTTTGGGTATATTAACTTGCTTACTTTGTGTTTTTCTCCCATTTTTTTTTTTTTTTTTTGGGCTGCAAGGGAGTAACCTTGCCAAGCAGGCCCATTTTCTCCAGAATTGTCCTAAACCAAAAGAAAATGGAAACACTTTAATAAAAATATTAAGATGGGTGCAATCTTAACATTAGAAAATATGACACAGCAGGACATGCAAGTGCTCAAGTTTGGTTAAAACATGTGCAGGCATATCTTGCATGACAGCACTACAAAAAACAACATAGTGAAAGACTACTGCCTTATATACAGGTTGTTTTATTGTTTCTGGGCTTTGTGTAGGTTGATGGCTAATTGTTATAACATACAATAGAGCCTAGTGGAAATATTACAAATTACCTCCATTTTTTGTCCAAGTAAACAAATGGTCTTCATCAGCCCACATTTTGATAAATTCGGCGGTCTGCTTCTTGCTCCCTTCTTGCCTCAGACCACCAAACAAATGAAGGTGCGCAGAGGTAAGATTTTTAGTTTCAGTTCACGTTTTTTAAGAAAGACCCCTGGCTTTTAACACTTGTTAGCTATTTGAGTAAATTAAAAACAATACTTACCTTTAAATGTGAATTCCTCGCAGCCACATAACTTGCCATGTTGTTTGAATATAAATTCTGTCCTCACCTGCGTGCAATTTATTCTGGGATTGGGTAGGATGCGAAGTGTCCACCCATCGTACCATTCATTTGCCTGAGAAATGGAGGGCGCATTTAAAGTCGCTTTCCAATTGCAGCAGCCTTCATGCAGCGGTGACGCAAATAGGCCATCAACTGCGGGTGCATCCTGAATTGGGACAGTCTTTATAGTGCCGCTGTGATGCATTCGGCCTTGAAATATGGCCTTCGAAGTCTGCAGCCTTCACATTGGGATGCACTTTGTGTCTCAGAAGGCTGCTTTTCGGTATCCCAACACATTTTCCAGGGCCAGGGAGATGGTCAAAAAAGCAGGGCATGACGTGGTGAGTTGCCTCATTCTTGGCATGTTGGCACACAAGCTGCGGTGCGTCCCAGCATTTAAGATGTAGAGCATCCACAATAATGGGAGGTGCATGATGACATGAAAAGTCTATCCAATGAGACCAGAGCTGGCAGTCTCATTGGTGACTTTTGCATGGAGCTTGAGCGGCACAATCTGTCCTATTCAAGAAATTCAGAAAAAATATCTGGAGCGTGCCATGACTGTGACAAGACACACCTGAACTGAAACACCACGGCAGTTCCATTTTTTCCATAATTTGAATACGGAAGGCGGTCTGGCGGAAGCTAGATATTTCACTTCACAACTTGTTAAATATGGGTATTTTTTTACACAAACACATCGCTTCACTTCAGAAGGCCTTTATTAACCCTCCAGAGCCATGTGAAACATGTTTATGATGGATGGATGTGGATGGAGACACTTTCTTCAGTTCATACTCGTTTGGTAACACATACTGCCATTATAAAGCTCCGATGCGTTAGGATATTTATTAATATTCCTCCGATTGTGTTCATCAGAAAAAAGAATATACAGTACACCTAGGATGGCTTGAGGGTGAGTAAAGCTTGGGGTAATTTCATTTGAAAGTGAACTAATATTTTAAGGCATAAATCCCCGAGCCTGACAATAATCAAATATTTCTTATCTATACATAATGCAGAAGAAATACAACAATTACAAAAGATTGAAAAAAAAAAACTGGGCCAGGATAGTTCTAAAAGGATCCAAAAGTTGTATAAATGGAGGTGAAGGGGTGGAGGTGGGTGCAAATGTCTGTGCGACAGACTGAAGAGTATGTATTTGAATGGGCTTAAATACGGTTGTTGATTGGAGTAGGTGGAGTAATTGATCAGCTGAGAGTCAGCTGATATAGTTAGCGATCAGTGGTCTGCCTGAACTACGCTTGAATTCCATTCGGTCACTCAAGCTCTATGAGTTGGTCCTCCTGTTGTTGCTGGTTTTTTTCGCTTGAATATTTTATAAATTGCCTCCTGTACCATATTTTTAAACCGTTTCTGAATATCTTTGACAGTACAGTTTAACTGATTAACACTATTAATTTTTTCAGTTGTTGTGGTCCATGCCTTGTTTTTTTTGTTATCACATTGCAATCACTAAATTTGTTCATTAAAGTCGATTTGGCAGCTTTGTATTCCTTTAATATGCAAATGTTTTCAGTGAAGGAAAACTGTGAAGAGCGCCCACTGTTGGCCAAGTTGTTCAGCTTCTTTTTTCCCTACAAAGCAATGAGACTTAGTCTTACTAAAGATAGCTGCGCTTATTTTATGCAACAGTCTTTCTTCAGTGACTTTAGTTGGTCGGACTACTTCTTAGACACAGTCTTAAGATAATAGCTATGTTTATGCAACCAGCCCCAGGTTATACGAATAAATCCAATTTACCTTAAGTCAACTTTGTCTGGGGGCAAATTTAAGATGTACCATGCCAAACAAAAGTTACCCTTTTTTTCTGTTCTTCACACGAGGCCTCTCCTGACTCAAAGTCTGGAAAATGTTAGAAGATGGAGATGGAGAGATAGAGGTGGTACGGGGTGAAGAGGTATAGGTGTTTGTCCTTCTTTTCTTCTGTTGCAAAGACTTAGAGCATGGCAGTGGAGATGAAGGAGGGGAAAAATGTAGTTGAAGAATAGCTTTAAAAGTAGTAGAGAAAAGAGGGGGAAAAGAGGTTGGAAAGAGTGGGGAAGACAGAGGACCAAGGTTGAGTATAAATACGGTCTCAGACTCCATGGTGAGGCTTTCCGGCTACTCCACGTTGAAGCTCTCCAGCTGCTGTGCTGTGGAGGTTGGTATAATACAAGTTCACTTTCATTTCAAATCTGTACATAGACAAAGAAATATACATGTATTTTAAATAATCATTTACATTTTGTCAAGACAAATTCATAAGCCCTCCACATCTTCTCCAAAAACTTTCTTGTGTCAGCAGTGGGATGCAGATGGGTAATAATATCTGCAACCAACTTATTCAAAGCCCTTTTATCCTGTTTTCCAATAAATAAAATGGGCTTGTACTCTACAGCCTCCTTGTTAATGCGCCTGCCTCCCATGCCAGAGACCCGGGTTCAAGGCCCGCTCTGAGCGAGGCGAGTAGGACCTGAGGAGTTACACATTGAAGTGTAAAACGATGTTCAAAAAATTATGTGGCAAAACTGCCCACAGGTTGTAATTCAAGCATAAAAAGTAGTCATTTATGTCGCTGCCCCAATGTTGTTTTCTCCAAGGCAAGAGTAGTGCTGCTGCTTCTTCTTCAAAAAAAAAAAAGATATAACAATCAACAGTATAAGAAACATCAAAGCATTAAATCACAGCAGTAAAGCAATAACAACACTTTATTAAGTGTCCAATAGCGACACCATTTGACAGTTTCAAAAGGGCTTCATGCATAGAGTCCATTTACCATTACTTAGATTAACCCATAAAATTTGTATCATGAATTTACTGAATATGTACTTGGTAACTGATCAAACACTTAAGTACACATTCAAGGAATTTTTCTTTAGTGACAAATGCTTTCATTGTTTCACTTGTCTGTTTAAATTGTTTATCTGCCATTTTAGGTTTAAATGCTGTAATCAAGTGATGTTCAAAAATGGTCAAACCATGTGCTTAATGTTGTGTAAATAAAAACTTTATTTGACTTTTTGTGCACATCTGTGTAGATTTTTGTGTAGATTTCCAAAAGATCCACCCAGGAGGAGAGAATGAGTTGCAAAGCCCAGGAGGCAAAACTTTAGGCCGTCTGCTTACTCCCACCTCTGCTCTGATCACTTCACTGCTGGGTGTTTTGATAGGACAGGACAAACAGACAGGCTTCACGCAGATGCTGTGCCAACAATATTCAGTTTCCCTCCACGTATGCAAAAGGTAGACAGATAATAGCTTAGCTAAGTAGATTAGACAAAGTCCTTTTGGTTTGTAGTATCATTTATATACACTGTAGAACAGTGGTTCTCAACCTTTTTTGGTCCAGCGCCCCCTATCCATTATCCAGGTCCCCCCCCCCCATTTAAAATGTACAAAAGTGTTTATATTGGGACTATTTTAGACTGGTTCGAGTCGGCACCGCTGCGGAGTAGCACAGTACCTGCACAGTACCAAGAGGCCTGCAGTTTTGTTTATTTACCGCTAGAGTGCCAAAAGTTACGAACTGCAGCTTATATATATACTTAAAAAGCATGTCACTGAAAGCCAAATAACGGATTTGATTTGACTGAACAGTGGCTGTAATGATGGGTCAACAGAGTGGGGATCCATTTGCAGCTTTATTGATATAGTCACCAATAGTAACAGGGCAAAGGCAGAAGCATAAACAGGGACAGGCAATGGTCGAGGCAGGCGGCAGACAAACACAGTCCAGTATACAGGCAGAGATCAGGGCAGGCAGCAGAGAATCACAGGGTAATAAACAGTCCAACGGTAACAGGGTAACAGTCCACAAGAAACCGCTCAGAAATGATCACCAGGGCAAATCAAGACTTCGCGATGTGAGTGCGTGTGAAGGTGGTTTAAATAGTGTGAGTGTGATGGGGTGCAGGTGTGTGTGCAATCAGTCCCAGGAATGAGGGCCTATGGGTAATGTAGTCCGAATGGGAAATAGTCAATACTCAGGTGGCGGCTCCCTCCGGTGGTGTGGAGGAGGAGGCGTGGGAGCCACATTCATGACAGAGCCCCCTGCGAGCGGCTCGGACGCGAGGAGGCGGACGCCGGGGTCTACCACGAGGTCGAGGGCCGGTCTCTCCGGATGCGTCCGATGAAACTCCTCTAAGAGAGATGGGTCCAGGATATCATCCGCGTTAACCCAGGATCGCTCCTCCGGGCCGTACTCTCCCAGTCGACCAGATATTGTAGTCTCCTACCCGGCGCCTGGAATCGAGTAGCTCTCGAACCTGATAGGCTTCCTCGCCTTCGATCATCAAGGGCGGGGGGTTGCGGGCCACGGCTCCCTCCGCGTCTCCTCTCGGACCACCGGAGGGTTTCAGCAACGACACATGGAAAGTGGGAGAAACACGGTAATTAGCAGGTAACTTAAGACGAAATGATACAGGTGTAATTTGCTTGAGAATTTGGAAAGGCCCTACAAACCTGGGACTGAGTTTTCTGCAAGGAAGTCTGAGACGTAGATCCCTTGTGGACAGCCAGACCCATTGGCCCACGGCATATTCAGGATTGGGACGACGATGTCGATTGGCTTGAGTTTCCTGCCTTCTTACAGCCCGCTGCAGATGGTGATGAGCCAGATCCCAAGTCTCCTCACTTCGCTGCATCCACTCGGTTACTGAGGGTAGATTAGATGGTTCCCGGACCAGGAATAGAGGTGGTTGAAACCCCAGGACGCATTGGAAGGGTGTGAGCCCAGTGGCAGGTTTCTGTAGGGAGTTTTGGGCGTATTCAGCCCACATCAGGTAGCGACTCCATTCCTGCTGATTCTGTTGGCAGTAAGTGCGTAGAAACCTGGTGAGTTCTTGGTTCATGCGTTCAGTTTGTCCATTGGATTCAGGATGGTACCCAGAAGTGAGGCTGACGTTGACGTTTAACTGCTTGAAGAAAGCTGACCACACTCGAGACGTAAATTGGGGTCCCCTGTCTGACACAATATCCTCCGGTAGCCCATAGAAACGAAATACATTGTCACACAGAATCTCTGCCGTTTCAAATGCCGTGGGTAGTTTGGGTAGTGGGATGAGACGACATGTTTTGGAGAACCGGTCAACTACTGTGAGGATGGTGGTGTGACCGCGGGATTCAGGGAGGTCAGTGACGAAGTCAATGGCAATGTGTGACCAGGGACGTTGTGGAATGGGTAACGGCTGCAACAGCCCCGCTCGATGAGATGATTTGGTGGTTTGACAGAGTGTGCAATCATTGATGAATTGGGCAGTGTCCGTGACCAGGGTGTTCCACCAGAACCGATTCTGTAAAAGGTGTTGCGTGGCCGTAATGCCTGGGTGACCTGAGCTGGGAAAGTCATGAACTTGATGAAGCAATTTGTTGCGTAGGTGTTCGGGGACGAAAGTGCGATTAGGCGGGCAATTTGGTGGTGGAGTGGTTTGTTCGTTGGCTTGATTGATCTCAGTCATGACGTCCCACTGAACCGGAGCGAGTAGCAGTCTGGTAGGAAGAATACTTTCTTCATTGGTCGACCTTTCCACTTCCTCAGACTGGCGGGATAGAGCATCTGCTTTGACATTCTTTGAGCCGGGTCTGTAGGTTACTGTGAATTGGAAGCGTGTGAAGAACATGGCCCATCTTGCTTGCCGGGATTTAGACGCTTCGCTGAACGAAGGTATTCCAGATTTTTGTGATCGGTGAGAATCGTGAACGGGTGTTGTGCTCCTCTAGCCAATGGCGCCACTCCTCCAACGCCGCTTTCATAGCCAGTAGTTCCCGATTGCCCACGTCGTAATTGCGTTCTGCTGCTGACAATTTCCGTGAGTAAAAGCACATGGGAACATTTTTGCGGGATTACCCTGACGCTGGGAGAGGATGGCCCCAATGCCAGTACTGGAAGCGCGTCAACCTCGACTATGAAGGGGAGTTCTGGATCTGGGTGACGAAGAATGGGTGCTGTAGTGAATCGTTCCTTCAATTCTTGGAAGGCGCATAACGCCTCAGGAGACCAGTGAAGGCGTGTCGATTGTCGCTTGGTCATGGAGGTTAAAGGTGCTGCAACGCCACTGAAGTTTCTAATAAAGCGCCTGTAGAAGTTAGCGAAACCCAGAAATCGCTGTAGTTCTTTCAATGTGCGGGGCTGGGGCCATTCAAGCACTGCCCTCACCTTGCTGTCGTCCATGGCTACTCCCTCCTGACTGATGACATAGCCCAGGAATGCTGTTGAAGTGCGGTGAAATTCACATTTCTCTGCTTTGGCGTACAGCTTATGTTGAATGAGGCGTTGAAGCACGGACCTGACATGTTGGATGTGTTCTTCGAAGTTCTTGGAGTATATGAGAATGTCGTCAATGTAGACGATGACCCAGCCATTTAGCATGTCCCGAAAGACGTCATTGATAAACGATTGAAAGACAGAGGGACTATTGGACAGCCCGAACGGCATAACGAGGGTCTCGTAGTGGCCAGTAGCAGTTGAGAAAGCCGTCTTCCACTCGTCGCCCTCTCTGATGCGGATCAGATTATATGCACAACGGAGGTCCAACTTGGTGAAATATTTGGCTTGCCTTAGTTGTTCTAGAGCTGCGGGAACCAATGGTAGTGGATAGCGGAATTTCACTGTGATGTCATTCAGACCACGATAGTCGATACAGGGTCGAAGACTGCCGTCCTTCTTTTTGACGAAGAAGAAGCCGGATGCCGCCGGAGATGTAGAAGGTCGAATGAACCCTTTGGCCAGTTCCTCCTCAATGTAGGTCTTCATGGCAGCAGATTCCGGCTGTGACAGGGGAAATATTCTGCCCTTAGGGGGCGTGGTACCTGGCAAAAGGTCAATGGCACAGTCACTGGGTCGATGAGGGGGTAATTCTGTGTATTTACTTTTGCTAAAAGCGATCGCCAGGTCAGCATAATTAGCGGGTATATTGAGTGCGTCGACGTTGGGCTCGTGAATTGAGATGGTTTGTACTGGTAATGGGGTGATCTGTTTCAAGCATTGTCCATGACAAGCGGCATCCCACTGAACGATTTGACCCTCCTTCCATGAAATGAGCGGATTGTGAGTTCTGAGCCACGGGAGACCAAGGATGACTGGGTTATTGGGTGAATGAATCACGTGAAACGGATGCGTTCGTGATGAAGCACTCCAACTTGCAGTGCGAGCTCGGAGGTGATGTGCGCCACTTTTCCTCCTCCAATGGGTCTCCCATCTAGCGCCTCCACTGTCAATGGAGAATTACAGTCCGTTAGTGTAACGCTGTGTTCTTTGATGAATGTATCTGACATGAAGTTGCCCGCTGCCCCAGAGTCCAGTAAAGCGTGCGTGGTTATATGCTGGTCATTCACAGTTATTTGTATGGGGATCTTGAGGCAGTTAGTGGAATAATGGGAACTCACCGCCGGGTTAGCTGGGTTAGGTCGAACGGGACAGTTGAGTTTGATGTGCCCAGCTTGACCGCAGTACAGACACAGGTGAAGTTGTCGTCTTCTTTCTCTCTCCTCGGGATGAAGTGGGGTGTATCCTAGTTGCATAGGTTCCGTTGTGGGATTGGTGACAGGGGTAAGTTTAACGGGTCGACGTGAGCGAAGAAGATTGTCTATGTGGATGGTTAGTTCGATGAACTCGCTGAGTGATTTGCCCTCGTCACGACATGCGAGCTCAGCTTGAAGTTCCAGCGATAGTCCTCTACGAAACAGTAGTTTCAGTGTGTCTTCAACCCAGTTCGTTTGAGCGGCGAGGGTGCGGAAATGTAGTGCATACTCAGCCGCTGTGGTTTTACCTTGACTCAGCGATAGTAATTGGTCTCCAGCGCTCTTGCCACCCTCCGGGTGTTCGAAGACCTCTTTGAAGCTTTGTAAAAAGGCAGAAAAGGTGGGGAACACGGAACTATCCTCTCTCCACACAGCTGTAGCCCAATCCAGCGCCTTACCAGTCAACAACGAGCACACGAAGGAAATCCGACTGGTTTCGTGGGATAGAGAGATGGTTGCTGATTAACAAAGAGGGAACATTGGAGAAGGAATCCCTTACACTTCGCGGGAGTACCATCAAACTTCTCCGGGAGAGCGAGGCGTGGATTGACTGCGGGGGCAGCCGGGAAGGCCTGACGGACGGGAGCCGCGGGTGGAGGTGTGGCGGTCTCGGCGGCGTTGAAGCGAAGACTCTGCAGGGTTTTCACCAGCTCTTCGGTAAGAGAAGTCAAGCGATTCAGTTGATGTTGGTGAACCGCGAGCTGGTTGGCCTGGGCAGACAGCTCGGTGGAGATCTGCATGAATGCTGCTGGATCGCTAGTTGGCGAAGTCTTCTGTAATGATGGGTCAACAGAGTGGGGATCCATTTGCAGCTTTATTGATATAGTCACCAATAGTAACAGGGCAAAGGCAGAAGCATGAACAGGGACAGGCAATGGTCAAGGCAGGCGGCAGACAAACAGGGTCGAGTCACAGGCAAGGATCAGGGCAGGCGGCAAACAAACACAGTCCAGTATACAGGCAGAGATCAGGGCAGGCAGCAGAGAATCACAGGGTAATAAACAGTCCAACGGTAACAGGGTAACAGTCCACAAGAAAACGCTCAGAAATGATCACCAGGGCAAATCAAGACTTCGCGATGTGAGTGCGTGTGAAGGTGGTTTAAATAGTGTGAGTGTGATGGGGTGCAGGTGTGTGTGCAATCAGTCCCAGGAATGAGGGCCTATGGGTAATGTAGTCCGAATGGGAAATAGTCAATACTCAGGTGACGGCTCCCTCCGGTGGTGTGGAGGAGGAGGCGTGGGAGCCACATTCATGACAGTGGCAGGGCTTAATTTGTGCCGGAACAAGCCGGATCTGGCACCTCCGAAATCTGATCCGGCACCTCATTTGGAGGATCCCCCTCTCATATAACACCAAAAGTGGTCCATGCCATGCTTTGTGTTTTCCGACACATAAGCAACATATAAAGCAGTGGCTGTCAAACTTTTTTTTTTAAAGAGCGACCCTTTTTTTTTTTTTTTTTTTTTTTAAATTGACACGACCAAGTCAAGCCAAGCATAAGAATACTAAAATATATAATATACATATACAGAACAAGAATAAAAACTTATAAGTAGCTATAAACAAGCCAAAACGAATTCATCTGAAGCGAAACTGAAAGTAAAAACTGGTGTGTTCACGCAGCCTACCTCTCTCGTTCGGCACAAATTCAACTGTTTCCATATTAGCAATGTATTTGGATGCTGAACTATCATTTATTATGTAAACTAGGATTTGTACTTCACTCCCGTTTCAATATCAACGATAAAAATCATCCTCTTCACATGAGCAAAAATGTGCTTGGCAGGACCAGTTTCAGCGGTGGTCAAGCTGAACGGCACACGTAGTATTTAAAATGAGCAGTGTAACTTTTTATGTGTTTGGATGACTGTATTTTATTTTGATAATGAACAGTCTGCGATGTCAAGTTTGCAATGCTAGAATATGTTGTGTGCGCACGCGAGGCGCCGACGCGATCACTTCAACTGTTTCCTTATACCAGCAAAAACAACTTAAATACTCCGTAATTTACAGATATGAATAAGACATCATTCGATTCTGCTAAGTTTACTTTTATTTGTGTACACTCAACACTAAAAACAGAACATTATGCTTTTGCAAAATAAAGAAAACAGGATGCGCTTTTTGTCATCTCGGTTTTCTTTCCGTGAACTTGTTTGTGGAGCGCCGCGCCTCACAGAAATGAATCAAACTAAGCAGCACATGTAGGCCACTTTTTGTCATTTGAGTTTTTTCTTTTGCTTTGTTAATCAATTAAGTCAGATATATTTTGCATATTTATTAATTTTCGACTATTATTTTATGTATGTTTTTTTTTTGTTATTTTTATTTTATTTTTAATATAGACTAACTTACACAAACTATATCCTGTCAACCCATTTTTTAAGTCTCGTGACACAGGGTTTGAAAACCTGTGATATAAAGAATACATATAAACTTAAATGTTTTATATAAACTATACATATAAACTTCGATGACGATGCTTTCTGAAACTTAAGTGTGCAAGTCGCATGATTCGCATTATATCTTGAAGGGAACTTGTGATGGAGACCAGAGAGAGCTAGTGTTGTTGGACATTGTTTCATTAAAATGCTGTGATGAGACGCAGAAGAACTAATGAAATACGGATGATTAAACGCATATATGCCCATACACTGGCAGCCTCCACATGAACGTGCTCGCGCACAAAATGACTACGAGTTTAAACATCTGAATTGTCGAGGGCTGTGTTTGTGAGACTTTGTTGGGCCTAATGCATAATGCCATGGTGTTTTACGCACAAATGGTCACAACACACCATGAGTATGCCAATAAATTGTTTCCCTCACCTTAACGCGCATTTGAACTATAATGCAAAACTCAAGATAATCTGTGTCTGCGTATTGAATTTCTTTGATAATTTTGACATTATTTAGTTTAATTCATTCGTCACCAGAGTGAATGGAAACATGATAATATAAGTGAAAATATAAGTGGTTCTTAAGTCAATACTTTTTTAATGGCCTGTCAACTTTCCATTCCACCGCTACGATTCTAGTCAGCGCTGGATTGTTGTCAGCGCGAAACCTATGCACGAAACGCATTGTTGTGCATGTGAATGCTGATTCTTGTCAGCACTGGATTCTAGTCAGAGCTTGAGCGCTGCATGGTCTATGACTGAAATAACAAGTCGTTGCAAAAGAAACGATACATAGCTAACATGTCGCATTAAACTGGCAGATTTTAGAATGTTGTAGGCAATTCTTTTGCAAGTACTTACAAGTTTAATCTTGTCTTGCTTGGATCTTTGGTGTAAACTCGTGAACGCCCCCCAAGAACACCTGAACGCCCCCCTTTCAAAAATCCTGCTTCCAACGCCCCCCGTTGTTCTCTGAACGCCCCCGTTGAGAAACACTACTGTAGAACAACATTCAGACTAGCTTAAAGGGTTAGTTCACCCAAAAATAAAAATTCTGTCATTAATTACTCACCCTCACGTCGTTCCAAACCTGCAAGACCTTCGTTCATCTTCAGAACACAAATTAAGATTATTTTAGATGAAATCCTAGAGCTTTCAGAATTTCAACAAAGTGCAACGTTATTAGGCTACCACTTTCGAGACCCAGAAAGGTATTAAAGACATTGTTAAAATAGTCCATGTGACTACAGTGGTTCAACCTTAATGTTAAGAAGCGTCAAGAATACTTTTTGTGCGCAATAAAACAAACAAAAATAATGACTTTATTTAACAATTTCTTCTTTTCCATGTCAGTCTCCTACGCTGTTCACATAGTAAACACAGTGCAGCACTTCCGGGTTCTACGTCAGAATGCCGGCTCATTGTTGGCCAGCTCCTGCATCATCATCACACACATGCGTCATAATGCTGAGCTGTACTGAGCTGGCATTCTGACGGCTACTATGTTCTTCCTCAAGATGCATGCAGTTTTGTTTATTAACTGCTAGAGTGCCAAAAGTTACATAGTGCAGCTTTAATTGAATTCACTGTTTATCCTATAATGTACAGAAGTAGAGAAAAAAAAGAAAAAAAAAGTGAGTTTTTACTTTATAGGCCAAACTGAGAAGGTGGCAGTATAGGACCTCTGGCTCAAGTTCCACTCCTCTACGCATTGCCTTGGTCTGGGGGGCACCTTTAATGATCCGTCCAGCAAGTGTCTTCGCTGTGGATTCTGATCTCACATGAGCTGCTTCATAAAACTTGCTTGCTGTAAGTCATAGACGGTGCATGCTTACCCAGAGGGGGCTTTTGGACTGATTCCGTGTTCCCTCCTCAATGATCCCTGACATTTTAGGTGTCACCTCCAGACTCTACATATGCAGGAGTTCAGCCCAGCTGCCAGGGACGAAACTGTATTGTGGAAGTGTGTATTGTGGGACAGGTAATGGGGGGAATTGTGGAGCATTTGGATGAGTAACCACAACCTTTGGCAACACAGCAGGACACTGGTAAGAAAGCAGTGAACCTTTGGGGACCTCTCCGAATTTTGATGACACCATGGTTACAGCAGACATCCCATCAACAATCTTGACTATTAGTGGTTGTGGTCTAAGAGAAATGAGGGATGCTGCTCCAGCAAGAACATCATTATCAGGCAAAAGTCCTAAAACACAATGTTCATGTCTCAGTGTGTTAAGTGTTACCTAATTTGAAGATGTGTTTTATTAGTATATGGAGATATGCTTTGTACAGCGTTGACTGTCCACAGCTCCTGCCAGAGGCTTTCTGCTTACGCACCACAAGCTCATCCACTGGTTCACGAGTTATGCCCTGACAAAACATTAATATATATTTTTTTTACTAGAAGATTGAAGCTTTATTTGCACATTAGGCATTTTACATTTATTTTTATTTATTACTGCTGATTTATTATTTAGTACCGCTTTATTGTTAACTGTTGTTAAATTAAATCTGTTTGAAGGAAGAGGTTTTTTTATTTTACCTGGGTGCCGAGCCTATGCCAGGACTGCTGCTTGCTTGTGCATGCAAGGGCAGCCGGAACATTCTTGGTGCCTAGCGTACTAAAATGTGCTGTCTGATACAGTAATGCAACCAGATGGTTGCACAAACTTCTCCCAGCAGTACATGAGCATGTATATGCTGTCAGTTCAGGTGGTTTCAAGTGTGATCTGAAGAACGTGATAGAAAGACTTTCATGTATTTCACATTTTTGTTTAACTCTTGTGTGCTGTTCATTTAGGAAGTACACTGAACTGTTTAACTGGTACAATGTGACCAGTCTACCAGTCTAGTGAAAGTTTGCTGCCATCTACTGAAAAAAAAAAAAAAAAAAAAACACTTAAAATAACATGAACTTTCAAAGCCATTAGATTTCACACTAACATACAAAGACATAATTCTTATTTACTTATTTTGTGTGTACATCTATAGTAAGTATGAGCTTTTAATTTAATTTTAAATGCCCAAAACAATGCACAAGGGTTAAAATGGCCATTGCTATCATATAAAAGCTATGTTATGTTAATCGTAACTGCAGGTGGTGCTGTTATTACTGAATTATATAGCTTCTTTTAATAAGGACATTGAGATACATTAGAAACAATCTGGTTATCAGAAAACATACCATTCATTATTAAATCCAGTATGTATTTACCTCAAGCTGATGTGGTTCCTCTCGCTTTCGTAAGGACCTATAACACCTGGCTCTAATAACCATTTTCCCTGAAATAATGTTTGAGACTGAAGTGTCCAAACACACACAGTTCACAAGTTTTATTATTATTTTTTTTTTTTTACATTTTTTTTTTTATTAAAACCACTTTTAAATTCATCCATAAAAACAACAGTGATCATTCCACCATGGCAACTGCCTATAACATAATACATACCTTGATAATCAAAAATGAATTGCTCAAAAAAGAATTTATAATCTTTATCCAATTTCAATCGTCTTACATCTCCCTGAAAACTATCAACAAAACAGACAACATCTGCTATTTTTATTTTTGGTAAATTAATTAATGACTGGGGAAAAAACAAGCTGTTCGCGGTCCATTATGGTAATGACTAACGATCGTAGCAGGCGTCAGCGCGACCGGAAGAAACGCTTCCCTACTTCCGTTCTTGACCTCCATTTTGTGAAATAGGCCTATGGTGGGGAAAGAGTTAAAAATTGCAGTTTTTCAATGGGGACATTTTTGTCCTTAAGGTCCTGAGTGTAACTATTTTGTATACCTAGCGTAAAATATATTTATTAAAGGAACTGGGGGAAATATTAAAATCTCAATAAAAAAATACACACTTTAGTCACACTTTATGCATCTAGGCTGTCAGTTTTCTGTATAGTGCCAGTGTAATTGTATCTTAGGGTGTATTCACACCGGACCAATTTATTTATTTATTTTTTTGGTGTGGTTCGCTTTCACACTGCCCTTTTCGCAAGTGAACCAAAATTTGCAAACAAAACCACACATGTGTTAAGGTCATCCATTCATTGGACAGAAATTCTCAAGCAGAGAACTGTACCAGTGTTCGTTTGGAACCGGACCGAGATCCACCTCTTCAGCTGGATCTCGGTACAGTTGTTTGGTCCGCACCCGAGTGCAATTGCCGTATTCACACCTGCCCAAAAGATCCGCACCAAGGGGGGAAACGAACTTGAGTTTTATTCAGTCGAACCAAACAAGACAGGTGTGAATACACCCTTAAAACCAGAGAAACCTACTCTTTTGTCCTCAGATTTTGACACTGAACATACTTATAAGTATACTTTACTTATAAGTCTTTAACTTCTTTTATGATTTCAGTTTGTACCATCTCTTCCAAGCATTTCAACATTTATTTCTGAATAGTGTATTTACAATTCCCATAAAAATTCCCATTCCTCAGACCAGGGGCAGATCTACGGGTGGGCCTAGACAGCTTGGCCACCCTGTCAGATCCAGGGAAAAATATATATGTATTTTAATAATACAATCAAACTTTAATTTTTTAAAATATAAAACTTTTTTAAGAATAGGTTCCATATAGTACCAAAAGAGCTTCCCCTATGATTACGGGCCAAAGAACCACTTTTAGTGCCATTTAGCTACACTTTTGTTTAGAGAGTAGCTATTTGGGTGAAAAAAAGTAAATGTTTTTCTTAGCTTGAGAAACTTACAGTTGAATTCAACTGATGCACAAACTGTTTTTAAAGCAACCAGTTTAATCACTCAAGGACACAGATGTTAAACTGATACTGAAATTGTAAAATTTTGAATTAAGTGCTGATTTTGTAGGGGTTTTTTTTAAATTATTGAAAATAAGTTTTTGAATTATTTAAACCAAACAGAACGTGTGAAGCCTGCAGATGGTTTTATGAAAACTGGCTCTAGCAGCAGCGCCTCCAGCACCTCTGCCTCCTTCTTCAGCTGTGACCTGCGGACACACGACACCTGCGGCTTCTGTCGAAACAACGGAGAGGGTGAGTTACGAAAAGTTTGCCTGCACAAGTGTGATAAAGTCTGTTTAACCTCTATAAGTAGGTACAATGTCAGTCACTCTACCTTGGGTCTTGATCACCCTGCGCAGGTTTATTTTGTGATAATGACCAATCAGACTGACCAAATCAGAATCAAGTATTTCAGAGAGTTGTATAAAAGGTTAAAATATGTTTTTATGAAGGGACAGTGGGTGACATGATTTAAAATTAAACATATTCCTGTAGTTTAGGAATGTTATCCACTGTTTGTTCTACAGATGAACTCAGTGAGCTGCAGTACAGTGACATAATTTTTTTTACCACTGGCTTGAAAACCCTGCCACCCCTAAGACTTGAGACCTCACCCAAATATTCGCATCCTTCACAGCACTGAAGAGAATAAGATGTTATCACAACTTTCTCAAGCAAACACATGTTGCCAAAGCTTTGGGGTTTGCTCTTTTTCTTTTTTTTTTTAACATTGAAAGGATCTGTTTTTTCTAAAAGAGCTTCCTTTTTTTTCTTCTAGTTATAAATGTCTTTAAATGGTAAAGGTTTATGCATTCATGCTATACATGTGATAAATACATCTCAATCTCAAACAAAACTAAATGATATTCTGAAACAAAAAGTGTTTAATTGTTCAGTTTATAATAGAAAAAGAATCTGTATGAGTTAAAAATACAGTTGTAAATCTCTTTAAATGATACAAGTACATGTGTACATTCCATATTTTCATGCAGTTACATGCATATAAACAAGTCGCATTGTCAGGATTTAATCTGAGGTTACTTTCTGTAACTTTTCTTTGCTCATCTTCCTGAAATACAGGGCCATCATAATCAATACCATAGTCCTCAGTTTCTTCCTGTGAGATTTGTATGGTGAAAATGCTGCTGGTAAAATTCTCTTGCTGATCACGGTATCCGCCCAAGGTACACAAAATGGTGGACTTCACTTGTGGAGATTCAGTGTTCCATATACTGGAAAAGTTGCTTATAGAACTCTGACACAACCCTATTGACATCAGCCCAACAGGCATAATCAATTCTCTGATTATGGACGCTTCGGCCCACTAAAACGTCCTTGTTCATTTCCACAATTGTTTATCATGTACCTGGCCATTTCAATGTTCTCACCACCTCCATCTCCTCTGACTCTGTGAGGCAAACCAAATCTTGCCATACCCTGCTAAAAAAAAAAAAAAAGCTTAGTACTGTATATGCTCTATCTAACAGTCCGGCTATAGCCATCAATGCCCATGGAACACAAAACTCCACGCAATTAATTTGTGGTTTGAATCAATGTGCCTACAAAAAAAAAGAAGGATTTGTACAAACAGTCATGTATTTTGTCTGCATATTATGACTGATACATACTAATGTCAATATAATACATACCAAAGATGATTTGGTCCACGGATCATGGTGCCAACAGGGTCAACTGCTGCCAGTCTCTCCCGGACACGCCTTCTTTGAATAGAGAGTCCTCTACTTCTGAGACTTCTTGCAATGCAATTCAACTTTCGCTGGAAGTTTGATTGACAGGCGATCTGGCCAATCATGATGCTGAATCTGCTATTTTGTCTGATAAACATTAATAAACATCGGTGGACTTGAACTTTAAAAATTGTGTGTATTGATGTCTTTCTGTGGTTGAAACAACATACCTTCTAATGTTAATTCATGTTTATAACTGGTAGGAAGAAATGATTGGTTCACGTGCCGCTTGAACTGAGAGGCTACAGCGATCTGTCACGACACACTAAAGAGCCGCAAAACGCTTGTCGGACATGGCTTGTCGGACAAAGCAAAAGTAACAAAGGGGGACGGGTCTTTGCAAAGGGTCAATTGAACAATGTCAGCAACATCAGTATAAGCGCACTTGACATCAAGTGTAACTTTGGCGTTAGGTGTTTGACTGATAATTGAATGAATCAGTGCATCACGGTCAAGATATGAAAAATTTTGCTGAAATTAGTCTCAATGCCTTACTGAAGGCGTTGTCTTCGTACGATTTGACAGCTCACACCCAAACAGGTAGAGATAGCGGCCCATGACATTCCTGTCTCTCTCAGCTGGGTCAGCTGCTCTCTGGTCAGACAACATTGGAAGATAACAGACATGCAGCACAGATTGCAATAACATACTTCCCAACAAATGAGAAAATACATTTTATTCATTTTCATTTATATTCAACAGTGCAGCACATGTGAATTAAGTAGCCTTTAAGAGTAATCATATATTGGGTCATTCTCATGAAATCATTAAAACACCACGGCACTAATGATTTTAAATATTAAACATGCATTTTAGTAATTTATAAAAACATCATAATAAAGACAATATTGTTCTCTACACTGAACAAAGAGTAATTTCAACATAGGAATGGAGTATTTTTGTATTTTACTGCATTTTCTGTTGAAATTCTCATTACCGCAATGCGTCCAGGTAGATCTGAACGTATGTAACATTGTAATTGAAACATGAAAAAATGAAAATATTCTAAAAAAAATTATATATAAATGTTCTAATAGATGTTTTCAAATGACAGAAAAAAATATTATTTTATAATGTATAATAATAATGAAAAAATAGTGGAAATATGAAGTGTCCATCACTGATGTTCTCATCCTCTGCAACATTTTTTTAAGGACTATTTACACACACACACATAATTTTAAATAAACCTTGATTTTGAATTAAGCAACACGTGTCAGAACCTTAAAGATGGCTACCAGGTAGGCAGATCTCTTTATATTTATCCAGTTAAAAATTCTCTTGTCAGACCACGTACACGACATTTTGATTATCATTACCGTAACAGAAAATTTTCCTCATTTAGAAAAACTTTAAATTAACAATTTTCTGTTAAAAATGTACTTCATTAATGTCTAATTATGTACATTGAATAAAAAGTAGGCTCAATCATCATGGCTTCTCTGAATTTAATATAATATGCTAAGGTACCTCATCCTCCGCAACACCATTCTCACTTACCGCAACAGTTTAAGGCCAGTTGCGGTAGAGAGAACTTCTGTTTTGGTAATGAGAATTTTATCATACAGGCTATTTTTAAATATATATTATGAGTTATTAAGTTAAATAATATTTACTAACTGTTAGAAAACTTTAGCAAAGGCAAGGGTGACATTTGAAAAGGTTTACAAAAAAAGAAATCTACAGTGTCTGGAATTCTACACAAATGTGGATGTTCACACACTTGTTGGCACATCTATCATTATGAACACTTTCCACAGGTGTAATATTTTGTATACTATGCTCATATTTTCTGTCCCCTAACCTCTAAACACAACTCTCACAGAATACTTTTGGCCATTTTAAATTTTTAATGAAACATTGTATGTGTTTATTTTGCCATTTGATTTACGAAGACAGCTCATAATGTAGTGGTAGAGACACTACATTATGAAGACAGTCCTCACAAAGCAAGTCAAAAACAGTATACACACAGGTTTGTTGCATTATATTAGTGAGAACATCTTACAGACTTCCAGTGTTTTTATATCAGGTTAGTAATATTAGGTCCTAATCTAACACACCTAACCCTCACATAAAGCTGTGCAAATCATTAGATTTAAATATAAACATGATTTGGCCAATTTATGAGCATTTTAAAATAGCGAGCAGTCGTGGACTTTAACCAATAAGTAAGGTAAGCGGCTGCTTAGGGCCCCGGGGAATCGGGGGCCTAATGATGGCAAAAGATTTTTGGCAAATGCTCCAGTGCACATGCTGTTATTCAGTCCTCATCAAGTCAAGTCAAGTCATCTTTATTTATATAGCGCTTTTTAACAATGCAGATTGTGTCAAAGCAGCTTTACAGTGATAACTGGTATATAATTTTGGCTGCACAGCAGCTCTTAAAGAAAATGGTGTCCGTATCCATTTTAAGTAAATTCAGTACTGAAGTAAACAGTGATGTCATCATCCAGCTCAGCTCAGTTCAGTTCGCATACAATGGTGTCAATGCAGATCAAAACACTGTTGAATATCAAATGTCAAGTGTCCCCAACTAAGCAAGCCAAAGGCGTCGGTGGCAAGGAAACCAAACTCCAACAGGTGACATCAGGTGGCAAACAGGTGTTAAAAATGGAGAAGGTGTTAAAAACAGGCTTAGTCGGGGGGCCAGTTCTCCTCTGGCGATCAGTGCTTTGTTATGATTCAGGCAGCTATCATAAGTCCGATGGGATCGCAACAGTCAAAGTGTTGGTAATGACATCCCCGTATTAATGCAGAATGTTTGAGCTCTTTAAATTTGGTAAAATCTGATTGGTTATCAATGTTTGTTGTTTATCAGCTGGAAGAAAATTGTTTTGAAAGTGATTCCAGCAATATTGTTTTTCTTTGCCATTATCGTTGTGGTGTGGACTCTACTATTCTTTTAAATTTTGAGTAATTTTTAAAACTATCTTTGTAGTTATTGTTATAGTTATCGTTTTTGGTAACAAATATAGTAACCAAAAATATAGTATAGCCTTAACAAGAGAGAGAGAGAGAGTCAGTACGCCATTCAGTCGCTAATAGAATAATGTGCAACATTAAAACAATATAATGAATACACAAATTTTAAGTTCTAATTAGGAAAAATTTATTATTATAGAATGGTTAGGGTTATTTGGAAGGAGTTTATTTATAAAGAAATATATAATTTTAAAAATGCGAACCATTCTTTTAGGGCTGAACAATCCGGGGAAAAACTTGAAAAATAAGATGTTCATGCTTAGATATACCCTTTACAAGAAGAATAAAGAATAAAAACACACACACTTTAGCTATCCCAGACTACATTTCCATTGTTTTTGACCCAATCTATATAATTATAAAAAAAAAAAAATAAATAAATAAATTGTTTTTGTAATTGTCAAAAACTTCTCATTACTAATCTGGTAAATGAGTGGTGCATGTTGTATTGCTAAATGCATGTGTTCTCACTTTTTAGCCTATGCAAGCCTATATTTTTGAAGCACTGCAAAATCAAACTGATTGAACTTAAATCCATAATCGTGCCAATATTATCTAATTTATTTTCTACATTAATGTTTATATTTTTAAACTATACCTCATTTTTAGTATACTTATTATCATTACCGAAATCAGCAACCTAATTTCCGTAACCTATGTATCATTACCGCAACAGGTGTTTAATTAATATTTGTTTAATAAATGGAAAAATAGTAGTTTGCTTTTAAATGCATGTGCAGAATATATACAATATGTTCTTTCAGGTTTACCACTTCATTTTGAAAGTATGTCAGGTTTCATTGAAATATAAAATAAAATGGGTTGTAAATTGTGGAAGGTGTTGCGGTAATGAGAGAAATCATTCAAAATAAAAAAAAAACCTGTTCATTTAAAAATAAATATTATTTCAGAATTTCAAGTAACTGCCCATGACTGTTAATAATCCATTTTTAAAAATGTGAAAATGTATTTGTTTTTCGAACAGTGTTGATGTTTTCAGACTGTTGCGGTAATGAGATTTTTTAGGACTTGTTTTGGTAATTGTGTTCAAAAAGGTCTTAAATTGTAAGTAAATGTTTTTAAATTAATGTTCACAAAGACTCCAGACTTTGTTTCTAATGTCTGAAAATTTTTCGTGAGAATCACCCATTTAGGGTTCTACAAACATTTGGCAATGCTGTTATTTTTGTGCATGTCACTAGTGTTTGTGGCAATAACAGATGCTGCTTGTGCAGATAAGACGACAGCATGACTTCAGGTATTTTCTCACCTTGCCATTTATAAAAGAAAAGCAACCTGCTGAAACAGAAGTGGGTGTTATTTCCCAATACTCATTATAGCCCAGTAATTTCAAAAGCAGTTATCTGATTTTGCAACACATCCTCCAGGCAAACCCTTATATGTACATACAAGAGCACAGAAGAAACCGTAGAGAGGGAGAGAGAGAGAGATCACTCCACTCAGTCAACTCTTTTTGATCTGAGGTTCAACTACACATAACCTGAGGAGGTGACAGGTAAGGATCATGCTTCAGTCCTCACTGTAAGTGAAATACCCAAGAAAAATGTTTGAAAGACCTGGAAAAAAAAAAGTTGACGACTATTCAAAGCTGTTATATTATTGCTAATATTTGACTGGATAAGCTGCAAAAGGGGCATGCAGATCTGACGAGGTTCTTCTATAATATTATTAGGAATAATAATATGCTCCTCTGTCAAAACGAGGATGAGACACAAACTAATTTCTCCATATGCTGACATAACATGCTGTATTCTTTGTTTCTGCGGTCAGGATGAACGTACTGGTGATTTTGTTGCTTGCGCTTCTGCCTGGCCTGTGTGTCACTCATTGGCACGGTATGTTTGGGATTATTTTTGTACATTTGTTAGTGTAATAGCATGTGTTATGGTGTTGAAAGCCACAAACAGGCTCATGACAGCACTCTCTGTGCAATGTCTGATTGTTGTCTAGTACATGTTGTGTGAGAGAAAAAAGACCGACTCATTCTAGTTTGTGATTCAATTAGGTGATTCAGTTCATTTTTTGTTTGTTTGTTTGTTTTTGCAGAAGAGACAGAAGACATTCCAAGTGAGTTTTCTTAATGTTGAAAGTGCTTACATATAGCAAATATTCTTACAAAGAGTTTAAATATGTCAAACATTTGAATTAATACATCATGTTGATAACATAGCCTTGTATAATGTTACCCATAATGGTGGGGTTTATTTCAGCACAACAAAAGACAAGAAATATGTGTAATTTGTTTGTTTTTCCCCCATGGTAAACAGGGAATATTGCTCTTGGAGCAAAAACTGACCAGTCTTCTACAAACATTTTCCTTGGATCAGCTAAGCATGCTGTAGATGGAGACAATAATCCACATTATTTGTTTGGGTCATGCAGTCATACTACCCTTGAGCATAATCCCTGGTGGAGAGTGGATTTAATGGGCGTCTACAGCATAACCAAGGTTACCATCACTAATCGTGGAGACTGTTGTGGAGAGTGGCTATCAGGTGCTCAGATCCGTATTGGCAATAGCCTGCATAGCAACGGCAACAACAATCAGCTGTAAGGGTTGTCTCTCTCTCTCTTTCTCTCATTTTTCCTTTCTTCCAGAAGGAAGAGAGAGATATTGAAAGATGTAACTTTTCTCTTTATTTGTGTGTGTGTAATCTAAAGGGCTGCAACAATTTGGTCCATCCCAAATGGAGGCACAGAAACATATAGGTTTAACCCTATTGAGGGCCGATACGTCAACATTGTTCTACCTGGGATTTTCAGAATTCTCATTTTGTGTGAGGTTGAAGTATATGGAAGTAAGTGAGAAAAGAATATTCTGTGTTTTAATTTATTCTGTAGGCCAACATATTAATATCTGAAAAACTGTTGTTGTTAACAGAAAAAGTAAAGGGCACTTGAGTTCCAGGTGAGTGAACTTTTTGTAAGAATATTGTTACTAACAAAGACATCAAACATTTGATCATTTTGATTACATAGCTAAGCTTACCTTAATGTTGTCGCAACTCGCAACACCTCCAGGCCTTCAGAGTCAGACACAATTTCTGTAATTATTACTTTTTTCGGCTTTTGCTTTGTTGGTTTAGGCAACATCTTGAACAACATTCACTTATAAAGCAAACCTACGGCTGAAGTTTGAATGAAACTGGGATAAAATGTAAATTATCTCTATACAAATTGCAGCAAAGCTAATTCGTGTGTCTCAGGGTGATATATACTCACTGGCAGCTTCCTTAGGTACACCTGTTCAACTGCACGTTAATGCAAATCTAATCAGCCAATCAAATGCATTTAGGCCAGGGGTGTCCAACCCTGCTCCTGCAGATTTCAGTTCCAACCCTGCTCCAACACACCTGTCTGTAATTATCAAGCAGCCCTGAACACCATGATTAGCTGGTTCAGGTGTGTTTGATTCGAGTTGGAGCTAAAATCTGCAGGGCGTTAGCCCTCCAGGACCAGGGTTGGATACCCCTAAATTAGGCACATTTCAAATGAGACCAGGGGCCGTATGTATATAGTTCTGGTTTTGTGTGAGATTTAGGTATTTTGCAGGTGAGCTAAAATTAGATGAGAACAGAAGAGGTATATGTACATCTGCATGAGCGTGTACTATGTGTAAAACCGATGCACATACGTATAAAACCAATATCAAACACAAGTCAGCACACTTTTACCCCCCCCCCCCATCCCATAATATTTCACTCATCTTCAGCTCATCATTTAAAATACTTATTCTTAGTATTTCTCAAAAGTAAGAACTATTTTTTTAGAAACAACAGTGTGATGTCTTTATTGTGTGTTTCTGCTTGTAAATTGTCTTAATGATTTTTCTGATTTCATTGTCAGATGATGTTGGATGAGAAAGTTTAAGCACCAGAACAGAAAAAGAAAACTTCATATTCAAAATGTACTTTTCAGTGTGTAAGGTTCATTTCAAAAATCTTCTTTTTTATCAGTGTGTAAAGTGCATTTAAAATATCTTTATAAATGCACTGCTTACGATTGTGTTTCAGTATAACGTGTGCTGTGTTTCAGTAAAAAATAAATGTTTTACAGATCTTCAAGGTATAATTCCGTGAGTATGTTTGGTGCGAGTGATCTTGCTGTAGTGGTTAACTGAGATATAGGAGTTGGGAAGGGCCATTCAGTAGCTTCATGGTGGGGGTACAGGACAATACAAAGGTGCAAATTGCCACTCTTTCATACAAAGAATGTATTTAAAGGTTTTATATAAATGTGTTTAATTAACTGAAGCGCAATGTTACTTTTGACAGCAAATTTTGATTTAGTTTGTAGTTGTAGTCTAGTTTTATTCGACTAAGACCATGTCCTAACCAGACGCGACAAGCGATAAAAGGTATCTTTTCCATGTTAATCTGAGTTTTTGTCCTAACCAGCCGCGACAGCGACACGCAATATTCTATTTTAGAAACAGTTTCTATTTCTCTGCGACGTCACGGCTGGAACGGCAACACAAAGTATGGCAATGATAATATCAGACACTGTTTATGTGCTTTATTTAATGTTAAAAGCGTCTAATGTGAGTTTGAATATCATTCTGTGTTCCCAGCTTTTTAGCTGTAATGAAAACAACACTGGCTAATTCACCTCAGATCTTGAAAATAAATAAATGGGCACAAGAACGTGCAAATTGTCAAGTCAATGTGAACAATCAAGTGTATTATATGACAAAGATTGGTTCAGTCACTCCGTATGTATTTTAAACAATGTTTAAATTGTGTAATATTTATTAATTTTACTGTGTACTTGCCCATTTCATTGTGTCTGCTGTGCTCTTGCCGAGAGAGCCTGCCCACACTCTCTTCTGATTGGCTGTGGTTTTGATTGATTTTATCGCTTCTCATTGTCGCATCGCATCTAATGTGGACAGTCAAATTGTTTGTCGCTAGAATCTTATCGCAACGCGCCTGGTTAGGACACAGTGTAAATATCATAAGATTTTAGATTAGACTAAAATCTAATGGGTTTAGTTAAATCTGCAGTCTGTGACTTTTTTTTTTTTTGGTTAAAAATTATCTAAAATCAATTTGAGCAAGTACATAACTAGCAAGTGTTCAAAACAATCTCCTTACCTTAACCTGATTCACAACGGTAAGCTTGTAAAAATGTTTTCTAATTTGAGTGATACTGGTAGGTTTCTGTGGGAAATTCGAGCATGCCACTGTTCATCTTTGTGTCCTTACATCATGTCTGTATACATACAGAAGGAGGTACTGACAATTAAAACCAAAATTAAAGGGCATATTAACCTTGGCTGAGAGATGTACAAGAGAGAGAGATGCAGTTGTTATCGCTGCTTTTATATACATGAATTTTGCAATTGAATGAAATGATACGAATAAGGTAATTGTTAGGCATTAAAAAATATTAAAAATAATTTGTTCACCTGTACAGGGTACATAAAGGTGTTGGAAAAATCAATTTTAAGGCTTTTTAAAACCTGCACAAATAAAATTAATACTGTATTGGGGGGAGATCAGTGTTTACAGTACGGTAAACCATAAAATGACTGTAAAATGATGATCTACTTTACAGTTCATATAGTACAAGTTGACAAAAACAAGTTTTATATAAATATGATTTATAAAAACCTCACATTTAAGCCTTTAAACCATTTTTTAAGGAAACGTATGAGTCAAAATTATAAACTATTATAACAGTTTCATTTAAAATATGACTATATTATATATAATATTCAAGTTCCCTTATCATTTTACATTTTTTTTTGAAAGCTCATTAGCTTTTTATCAATCTACCGGTAAACCTTTACAACAATGCTTATAAACTGTGCTTAATGTTAATGCAAATTCAGTCTCTGATAGATGGCACTTCAATACTGAGCCAAGCATCATGCTCTACATTTTTGTTGTGATATGTTGGCTTTTATTTATTTTATTTTTTTTCACTGGATTTTTGTATTTGCATCAAAAAGGAAAGAAGTAATAATGATACTTGATTATTTTATTGTATTATTGGACAAAAAGACTGTACAATAAAAATACAATTAGTTTACAATCAATTGTTCTTTAATTTTCTTATACCAAGACCATAACAGCAAGTTAACACAGGGTTCCTTTGCATTTTCCATTTCAAAATACCATACTTTTTCAGACTGCAATTTACAAACTTGGACTTTGCTGAAACAATAAAAAAAAATTCTTGTCATTTTTTTATTTTTTTTTATTTCAAATCCTTCTTTCTCTACAATACAAAGTGAGAAAACTAAGTTTGCAATGGCATTTATGCATCACAATGTCAACTCTGTGAGATTATCAGGTGGAACAAACGCACTCCTTTTTTCATGCATCTCCATTATTGCATCCAGTCCTTTGGTAATCATTGACTGGCCAGCATCAGAGACCTCTTCAGTATTTGCTTCTTTGAGTCATCCAGTTTCTGCCAGTTTATCCAGGTAACTGAAGAATAAAAGAAGTCAATAATAAAGAAACTGTTTACTCCTTTTAAGAAAGAAATTATAAAAAAAAAAAATGAAAATACCCTTAAAATGCATGTACAGTTACTAGACTGTAAAACTAGTAAAAAAAAATAAGAAAATGAAGCAAAAGTTCCTATACTATTTAAAATAAATGAAAAAAAAAACTGTACACTGTAGCTATATTATGGGATTGTGGGACAACTTGCTTTAGTTTTACTATAGTCAAAAATGCCCTGGGAGATGTTTATAGTATATTTTTTAAATAAACTCCAAAAGAGACTTAAGAAACAGGCAGGAACTGAACAAAACAATGTATATGTAACAGAGAACTGACAAAGAACAGACTGAAACACAGGGCTTAAATACTTTGAACAAACAAAGGAACTAACAAACTAGACATACCTGAACATAGCTAACTCAATCAGTAACCATAGCAACCAACAGGGGAAGAATGGAGGAATACAGGACTAATTAACTAAACACAGCTGAACTCAAACACTAATCAAAACAGAAACCATGACAACAAACAAGAGGCAGGAAACTAAGAACAAGGAACATGTGACCAATGAAAAACAAACTCTAAACATGAACTAAACAGAACAAAACTCAAACGTTACATCTAGAGGTTTGTGTATCCACAGTATACAGCACATGAAAATAACACCGCAATATGAACGTATTGAGTACTCCTGCCATAAAAGCAGCTCAATAAACCCTAAAAATAACGCAGCGATACAAACCTATTGAGTGGGAAAAAAAAGCAAATAATTATTATTTTTTCCCCTTTTTAAACAGATACAATGAGACATTTACAAGCAAAATCATTTAATTCATTATAATATGTAATCAGACACTGTTTACTATTTCTGCTGGAGTAGCCTATATATCAGTTAGCTATAAACAATTTTTGCTATGCTAGTCAGTGTAATTTTAGTATTATTGAGATAATATTATAGTTTTTGTTAATATTTTTTATATTTTGAATTTTATACTCTCCGCTTTGACTTTAATTTAGGTTAAAAGTTTTAATAGTTTTGTTGTGTTTTTGATATTTGTATTAGTTCTAAATGTCTGTATAGTTTTTTTTTATTTTTAATTTTAGTTTTAGTTTAGTAGCCTTACATCAGGTTAAACTAAATAAAAATAAGGAAAGTTTAAGTTTTTATAGTTTATCTTATTTCAGTTGACATTTATTTCAAATAAAAATATGGTGTTATTTAACTATATTATTAAACCTTATGCTAGTAAAATCTATATATTTAAGCAGTCGCTTAGCATAAATGTGCGCTATTCATTCTGAAACGTTGCGCGTGCCATCTTTCAACTTTGAAATGTACAGCACTCACATTTATTTAATCAAATGCCAGCGAAGTTCCCTCGATCGGCCACCGGAGGTCTCTCTCCCCCGAGTATTAACTGGACTACAAATCCCAAGCGCCCACATACCTGGCCTGATTCACGTCAGCCAGCTATTTAAGCCACACACACACACACACTCCTTGCAAAGTATTGTTTGCCCTGCAACAATTTCTGAGCGTTATTTCTTGTACTCTGTCTGCCCCGTGTATCGACCTTGTTTGGATTACTGACCTTGGATTGTTTGTCGCCTGCCTGTTACCCTTTTGTTTGCCTGAACTGCTTCTTTGATTGTTTGCTGCCTGCCCCGATCTCTTGCCCGGTTATGACCACGATTATTGGACTGTCTCTGACACTGTTGTTTACACTGGTGATTCGACCCACGCCTGCCTGTACTGTGAGCTTGCCGTTTTCTAATAAACCGCTTATGGATCCCAATCAACCTGAGTCTGCGTCACAATGCCCACCACACACCAGCTTATTGGTGGAGAGGAGACAGAGTGATGAAGCCAATCAGTATATGGGGATGATTAGGAGGCCATGATGGACAGATGCTAATGGGCAAATTTGACCAGGATGTTGGAATTACACCCCTACTCTTTTCGATGGACATACTGGGATTTTTAACGACCACAGAGAGTCAGGACCTCGCTTTAACGTCTCATCCGAAGAATGGTGCTTTTTGACAGTATAGTGTCCCCATTACTATATTGGTGTAAAAACATCATCGGGCCTTTGCAGGAGATGGCAGCAACAATGTTCCGGAGGACCAAACTAAAACCGAAGGATGAAGCTCCATATTTTTCATCCATGTTCAAAGAGCCCGGAAGAACTAGGGTCTTGTCTGTGGCAACAATGTCAAATACAGTTCTGTGTCAACAGATGTCATTGTTACGGAACACAGACTCACAACGATGTAGAAATTAATGAGAGTTTATTGGATGTAGCAGGTAATGCAAACAAG
The DNA here is from genome assembly GCA_037950665.1 of Hypophthalmichthys nobilis. Taxonomy (NCBI): domain Eukaryota; kingdom Metazoa; phylum Chordata; class Actinopteri; order Cypriniformes; family Xenocyprididae; genus Hypophthalmichthys; species Hypophthalmichthys nobilis. Next base: position 25,518,418 of record CM075489.1, read on the forward strand.
CTGGTATGTAAACCAGTCAAAGCAGCAATGCAATAATGGATGCAAATACTGACAGTTCTTTGTATTGCAGGTGATTGAGGAGGTCGTGGACGACCGCAGCTGAAGCACACAATTTGGATGGCGAGTGGAGAGAGAACAGAGTCTGACGAGGAAGACGCTGGAGACGCAGAGGATCAGGGAGACGCTGGAGACAATAGCCTACGCTGTACAGAGGTAAGTGCTGACAGGTGAGTCCTTCTTCAAACAAGACCAGACAAAGTGCCAGAGTGATGTGTGTGCTTAAATGCTGCTTGTATGATGAAGTGATGATGATCAGGTGCGGATGATTGCTGAGTGTGAGCAGAAGGAGGGATGATGGGAAATGGAGTTCGGGGAAGGTGAGAGAGACGGTGATCGTGACAGTCATATGGTGTTTGGAAACACCAAATATGACTATAAGACTTCTGCTGATCCTGTGAAGAGAATTTTCAATACAGATTCTTGAGAATACTGTAAGATCTGCAAATTTTAAGGCAGTTATCCAAGCTATCAAGAAGGTCACTAAACCCAGTTTGCATGATGAAAAGCACTCTGGTCCCACTTTATATTAGGTGGATTTAAAGGATTAGTTCACTTTAAAATGAAAATTACCCCATGATTTCTTTACCTTCAAGCCATCCTAGGTGTATATACCTTTCTTCTTTCAGATGAACATAATCGGAGTTATATTAATAATCACCCTGATGCTCCGAAGCTTTATAATGGCAGTGCACAGAAACCACCAGTTTGAAAGTCAAGAAAGTGCATCAATACATAATAAAAGTACTCCACACAGCTCCAAGGGGTTAATAAAGGCCTTCTGAAGAGAAGCGATGCATTTGTATAATAAGGTGACCAGATTTCTGAAATGGAAACCGGGGACATTTCCTATTTGAGTGGTCAAAATATCACCGAAATCTCATTTGTTATTCTCTATTAATTAAAAACGGGGACAATACATTTTTATTTATTTATTTTTTTTTTTTTAATGGTTGGGGGTTCCACATTTTACATTAATAATTATCATGATTTAATTTTATTATTAGAATTTTTGGTCTGTTTTTAATACAATTCACCAAAAAAACTAACCAGTAGGCCTAACTACAAAAAACTTAAACTATTACACTATTTTGAAAAATCACATCACAAAATAAAACAACATAAACATGAGATAAATAAAACAGCATTTAACATTTATTATTGAATTTAATATTTTCCATTTTCACAAGCTGTTTATATGCCTACTGTAGCCTACAGAAATTAAAACTTTTTAAACTTTTAACTATTTTTAACTACTATTTTGCATTTTAGACTCATTTTAAGCACTAAGTGTGTTGCAAGTGTATTATTATTATTTTTTTTTATTTATTCATATTTGAGTTTTATTCCGACTGCCTTTTCTAGAGAATGCTGGTTGTGTTTTTGGACTAAACTGTAAATATAGGCATTCATGACCTGATAGGAATGAATAAAGGTTTCAAGATTATTAGTTTCAATAAAAAGATAAAAATCAAATATAAAAATGTTCCATCCTTTCAAGTTCTTGAAAATACGTCAAACATAGTTAATAAACTTAGTTGACGTATTGTTTACATGTTAAAATACTCGTGTTTTTAAGCTTCCTGGCTTTTTCGACAAACTCTCTACACAGTTACTCATATGAAACACACACACAGTATGTGATACACATGATTCTGAGTATGATACTGAGAATCACAAGTACAATAGCTTATGGTTGCCTAGGGTAAGTAAATCAGGATAATGTACTAGATATTCGATTATGCTTTTAAATTCACTCACTTTTTCAAACTTTCCCTGGTGACTCTGATGACTTGTGTTTGTGAAGATGTCCTCTTCTGCACCAGTTACACATGGCGAAGGAGAACAGAGGGCCTCATTAGCAGCTCTTTCTGCCTCCTCTGTTACAGCCAGTAGAGTTGTCTTGAATTTTCTTGTTGTTCGATTATCAAACAAACATGGTCGCCCATATGTCCTAGAGAGGGAATAGTTCTTAACTACATCTGATCCAACCTTTTCAAATTCTGGGTCACTACCATTTTTAATCGACAGACATACAGTGGGTACGGAAAGTATTCAGACCCCCTTAAATTTTTCACTCTTTGTTATATTGCAGCCATTTGCTAAAATCATTTAAGTTCATTTTTTTTCCTCATTAATGTACACACAGCACCCCATATTGACAGAAAAACACAGAATTGTTGACATTTGTGCAGATTTATTAAAAAAGAAAAACTGAAATATGACATGGTCCTAAGTATTCAGACCCTTTGCTGTGACACTCATATATTTAACTTTCGGTGCTGTCCATTTCTTCTGATCATCCTTGAGATGGTTCTACACCTTCATTTGAGTCCAGCTGTGTTTGATTATACTGATTGGACTTGATTAGGAAAGCCACACACCTGTCTATATAAGACCTTACAGCTCACAGTGCATGTCAGAGCAAATGAGAATCATGAGGTCAAAGGAACTGCCTGAAGAGCTCAGAGACAGAATTGTGGCAAGGCACAGATCTGGCCAAGGTTACAAAAAAATTTCTGCTGCACTTAAGGTTCCTAAGAGCACAGTGGCCTCCATAATCCTTAAATGGAAGACGTTTGGGACGACCAGAACCCTTCCTAGAGCTGGCCGTCCGGCCAAACTGAGCTATTGGGGGAGAAGAGCCTTGGTGAGAGAGGTAAAGAAGAACCCAAAGATCACTGTAGCTGAGCTCCAAAGATGCAGTCGGGAGATGGGAGAAAGTTGTAGAAAGTCAACCATCACTGCAGACCTCCACCAGTCAGGGCTTTATGGCAGAGTGGCCCGACGGAAGCCTCTCCTCAGTGCAAGACACATGAAAAAACACCTGAAGGACTCCAAGATGGTGAGAAATAAGATTCTCTGGTCTGATGAGACCAAGATAGAACTTTTGGCCTTAATTCTAAGCGGTATGTGTGGAGAAAACCAGGCACTGCTCATCACCTGTCCAATACAGTCCCAACAGTGAAGCATGGTGGTGGCAGCATCATGCTGTGGGGGTGTTTTTCAGCTGCAGGGACAGGACGACTGGTTGCAATCGAGGGAAAGATGAATGCGGCCAAGTACAGGGATATCCTGGACGAAAACCTTCTCCAGAGTGCTCCGGACCTCAGACTGGGCTGAAGGTTTACCTTCCAACAAGACAATGACCCTAAGCACACAGCTAAAATAACGAAGGAGTGGCTTCACAACAACTCCGTGACTGTTCTTGAATGGCCCAGCCAGAGCCCTAACTTAAACCCAATTAAGCATCTCTGGAGAGACCTAAAAATGGCTGTCCACCAACGTTTACCATCCAACCTGACAGAACTGGAGAGGATCTGCAAGGAGGAATGGCAGAGGATCCCCAAATCCAGGTGTGAAAAACTTGTTACATCTTTTCCAAAAAGACTCATGGCTGTATTAGATCAAAAGGGTGCTTCTACTAAATACTGAGCAAAGGGTCTGAATACTTAGGACCATGTGATATTTCAGTTTTTCTTTTTTAATAAATCTGCAAAAATGTCAACAATTCTGTGTTTTTCTGTCAATATGGGGTGCTGTGTGTACATTAATGAGGAAAAAAATGAACTTAAATGATTTTAGCAAATGGCTGCAATATAACAAAGAGTGAAAAATTTAAGGGGGTCTGAATACTTTCCGTACCCACTGTAAGCACATATGTAGTGTACATAGTTCTCAAGAGTACTATGACACATTGCCCTCTGTCTCAATTGCCTGTATCCACTTTTGTGTCCTTTTTTGTTGTTGTTCTTTTTTGGGTCGACAGCTTATAAAAACTTAGTTCTGGGTATTTTTTTGTTTGTTTGTTTGCTGTACACCCTGTCACATAGCAGCTTTTAGGCATTGTTCTGTTTTTTGTTATAAGTCAGAAATGACAAAGAGGCAGCTTAACGCAATACAAAGTCAATAGAGGGGCTTGGATTGTTTCCCCAGTGAGCGTGGTTTTCAGACTATGACATGTGTCGCTCTGTCTCTATTACTCTGAATGTCCAGCAAGGGAAAGAATGGGATAAAATGGTTGGAGGGCAAACATTTGACCATAAATTAAACATTTTTGAGAAGACAGGTTGTGGAGCACTGCTCAGCATGCAACTATGTCTGGCACAAGGGCGTGGCTGACTTCCAGGATCTTGAAGAAAATGAAGTGTTGGCATGTTTTCAGCAACCTGAAGCCTCTCAAAGATGTTCCCTGCAATGACAATGCTTACTATTGAAGGATTCTGTACAGCAGGGGTGTCCAACCCTGCTCTTGAAGAGCTACCATCCTGCAGATTTCAGCTCCAACCCCAATCAAACCACTTGAACCAGCCAATCAAGGTGTTCAAGGTTGCTTTATTATTACACACAGGTGTGTTGAAGCAGGGTTGGAACTGAAGTCTGCAGGACGGTAGCTCTCCAGGAGCAGGGTTGGACACCCCTGCTGTACAGGCTCTCTGTAGGCGTCATGAGGCAGATGGGCACACTCAAACAAGCATACCCACCATCTCCGAGGATGCACTTTCCTGCAGGTGGATACAGGTGGTCAATGTAAACAGGGTTGTATTTCAGAACCTTGGAATCATGCACAGACTCAGGATACCCAACAAAAATGATGAGGAACTTCCCCTGGTGTTCAGTGAGGGCCTACAGGTGGACAGGAACTGCTTCCTGTTAAAGCAAACTCAGTTCTTGTAGGGCCACAGCCCTGTGGAGTTTAGTTCCCATCCTGCTGCTACAAACATACCTATAGCTTTCAAATAAGCCTGAAATCAGGTGCATTTAATTAAGGTTGGGACTAAACTCTGCAGGCCTGTGGCCCTCCAGGAACTGAGTTTGACACCTATGTGTTAAAGTAATCCACTTGCTGATGTGACAGCCGTCTATTGCACCAGCTACTACACGGAAAGCTGGAGACCCAGCCAGCTGAGCAAAACCTGCTCCTACTTCTTCCAGGTCATCTGCGGTGGGGAAAGCGATTAGCCGCCTCAAAATCCCGGTAACTGCCCTGCTCACTCTAGGCAAAATGAGTGACGTGTCAAAGGCCAGTGACACTACCCTGTGTGATGCTGCATGGGCCAGCCAGTAAAGGAACACCAGCACCTCGATGTCCCAGCCATGGATTTTAATGCAGCAATCAGGGACTCAATGGACTGCCGTGACACCCGGAGGTTGGGTCGGAGGTCAGCTCCATGTTCGTAATATAGTTAAATACTAAATAGCTAAATACTTGACAAATGCGTTCACAACCATGCAACTATGTTATTGAACTTTAATACATAAACTAATACATCCTTTCCATTTACCTTTTGGCCCTCAACAATAGAATAATATAAAACGAACTAAAAAATACTTTAGCTTTTAACACATTTTACATCAGAACAGAAACGTATAGATCAGAAAAAATTGTTGCGCTCTCAGTTGGAAAAATTCTCTTTTCCTTCAGGTGCGTAGAACCAAAAAGGATATACTTGAGCAAAACAGAAAAAATGGCTGACCGCACACTGAATCCAAAAAAGACTGTAGTCTAAAAAATACAAAATTGATGGATTGGATTCAGTGGGCGGTCAGCCATTTTTTCTGTTTTGCTCAACACATTTTACATGACACTGTTTCTTTTCATGGCCATATGTTAAAATAAAGTAAAAAAATCAGTTGTCATAAAAAAAAAGACTAATTCAGTCAAACATAATTTCAGTCCTCTTTCCTGAAGATCGAATCTTTCCCAACAGTCCTTGATTACCAATCAAGCAGGCATGAAAGCCTTTGCAAGACGTGTTTAAAGTTGTATTGTGTACACAGAAGCCTCTGCTATATTTTTGTCCATTTTATGCACATTTTGGGATATCGCATAAAAAACACTAGATGGAAACACCAAGATGCGCAAAAAAAAGTAACTAACTGTGCTTAAGTCGGATAATTTTTTACGCGACACGAAAACGTGCACAAACTACAATGGAAACACTGTTACTGAATAAATTCCATGATGCGCATCATAAAAAGACGTGACTTTGCGATGGGACGACATAACTGAAGATAACATAACCGCAAGATAACATGACAGCATTTATTGTGTTTCATCTGCATGCTCTATAATAATTAAACAAAAATTATTATATACAGTGCCTTCTACTGCAGCAACTTCCATTTTTCTTAGTGATAATTAGCGGCAGTTTATCAGAAAATGATGATTTTGTTCTCTTCGGCTCACTGGAAGGAAACACTGCTTTATTCGCAAATGTTTTATGCAATATTCGAAATTTGTGTGTTCATTCACTAGAATTGATGTCATTCATGAACAAGAGTTTATTAACTAAACATTAGAATAACATACATACTGCATTACCACCTCAAGTGTACATTATTTTCTAATAATTCAACGGCCCGTCATCAATTATTTCTTACATATAACAAATATTTTAGTCTGATGTGTCTCACTCGCTACAACACATGTGAACGGCTTATTCTCAGTGTGAACTCTCATGTGACTTTGAAGGTTTCCTTTCAATCTGCAAGTCTCTCCACACTGAGGGCACGTGAAAGGCTTCTCTTCACTGTGAATTTTCATGTGGATCTCAAGGTTCGCTTTGTTTTTGCAAGTTTTTCCACAGTGATGACACACATAAGTCTTCTTTCCAGTGTGAATTCTCATGTGCCTGTTGAAGCTTCCTTGCTGAGTGAAACTCCTTCCACACTGAAGGCATGTGTACGGCTTCTCTCCGGTGTGAATTCTCATGTGGCTTTTAAGGTTTCCCTTTTTAATGAATGTTTTCCCACATTGTTGGCAGGTGAAAGGTCTCTCTCCAGTGTGAATTCTCATGTGGATAATAAAGTTTCCTCGTTGCTCAAATCTCTTTCCACACTGTTGGCATGTGAAAAGTTTATCTCCAGTGTGAACTCTCATGTGGACTTTAAGGTTACTTTTTGAAGAGTAACTATTTCCACACTCCTGGCAAATAAACGGCTTCTGTCCAATGTGAACTCTCATGTGGACTTTAAGATTACTTTTTCTTGTGAAACTCTTTCCACAATCCTGGCAGGTGAAAGGACTAGTTACTGTATTTTTTGTCCTTTCAGTCGGTGAGCAAGTAAATGATTTGTCTCCATTTATGAAATCATGATGTTTCTTATACTGATTTTTCTCTTCCATTTCATCTACTACTTCACTCTCCTCTTTCAGCAGCATCAGGTCTAATGTGAAGAGAGACAAATACAAGTTAACCCTTTTTAATGGCACAAAGCAAGACATAAAAAGATTTAGACATTTAAAGCATCAAATCCAACATGTATTCTTGAGCCTATATGCACTGATATACTTAAAGAGCTGTTTTAATCTCAGAATCTCTTCTCAACATTATTAATTCTATTCACTTTCTTAAAGACTGATCCCAACTACTTTAAGCTGGCAGTTATCAAACCACTAGTCCAAATTCAAACACCACCATAGAACAGAAATTGTTCTTATTAAAGTTACAAAATACCTGCATTTGATATGCTATTATAGCTACATCTTTCTTTAGGTAATATTAGATCTTTTGACAACATTCCACACCTGTAAGACCTTCGTTCATCTTCGTAATCAATGCATCAAGTGAATCAATTTCTATTAAGTGATAGAAATTAATGGTTTTCATTGTTTACAATTAGAAAGTAGATACTGGGTTTAATGTTACAGAAAATAATTGTTGTTTCGGCTATTTCTGTACTATTTTTCCTAGTTTAATGCATTTTAAAGGCAGCGTTAATATTTGTCTGGTCATGTGATCTCAACATGTCTGACCAGCTCCATGTCAAATAAAACCACTTTAATTAGGACAATCTTCAAAAATATCACTCATTTCTGTAGAGCTGGACATTTTAATGAGGATCAAATGACTGAGTTCAGCTTTGAGAATGAAACCAACCTGTTTGTTCCTCAGTATCTTCATGTTTCAGTTTGATTGTTTCTTCAATCTTCATGTCTTCACTCTCCTCTTTAATAAACGCCATCTTTATAATAGTGTGTCACATGGATTTCAGTCGATTCACCAGGAGTTTTTCTGTGTGTTTGTCCTGTTTAAGATGAGAATAATTAACAGAAAGAAAAATAAATCCAAATTAAATCACTGGTTGCGTCTCAATCAGCTCTAGTTCAGTAGTTCAGCGCACTAGTAAGGGAGTCAGAGTGAGAGTTAATGGACTTATGTGACCTGATTTGACAAAAACACTCAAAACTGGAACTACAAATTAATAAAAACTCAAATTATACAGACACCTACTATTTAGTAATGATTTACAATAAGTTATATTATTTACATTATTATATATGATTTACATTAATGGGTTACACTTTAATTGTAAAAGTTGTCGTTAAGTTTGTGTTTTCGTTGCATTTACAGTTTTGACCAGCAGATGGCGTCAGCGCGCGGTGATTCGAGCGCTTCGAATCAGTGAATCATTTTGAGAAGCAGTTCATTCAATTGAGTTTCAAAAAGTTCTTTTCTCACATCACTACGTGCCAGTGACCGAAATCGTGTTTACCATAAAAGTTGCATCGTATTTAACTACCTTTATCGTAAAACAGTTTATGTTACTCGTGTCTGGATGTGCTTTAATCACAAAAATAACGCTTATTAATGTTATATGAAGCGTTGCAATGTTACATTCAATAATGACTCACATGACATAGTTTGTAAAAGCTATAAAATTGTCTAAACGGGTTGTATTGATTTAAACGCTGAAAACAAACCTGTCTTCACTCGAACCACAACAGATGCAGGAGCGCGCGCAGCCTTATGACGTCACGTCTTCAGATCAAAATAAAAGTCCTGTATAGCGCGATAGGAATGTGTATGCAGAAGAACATTCGTGGAGAAATATATTTAATAAATATACACGTTGTCCATTGATGTGTTGAAAATGACTATCATTGAAAGAGTAATATGTAAGATTTTGACTGTCAGTTAGCATAGCATTATATACATTATCCTTATGAAAATAACTAAGATGGCTTGAAGAACACAGATAAACCATAAACTGTCACAATGGTGTGTTGATTTTCTTCATGTTTAATCAGTCAACATCTCCATCTGCGTTTTATTCAGCTAGATTGTTGGATGTCTTAATCCATATTAGAGATTTTTTTCTGGAACGGCAAATGTTTAATACTTCTGTGGGTCTCACTTGTGGTCTTTCTGCAAGAGGACACAGATATGCAATAATTAAAAGTTATAATAATTAAAATATTGATTTACAAACTGCTGCTCTTTTTGTTTAGATGCTATATGGTTGTGGTATCTAGCCAACCATGATACCACTCCGTTGAATACATACATTGATTTGAATACTAATGAATACATACTATTCTTTGACAGAATAGTATTTATATTGTATTGAGTTTATAGAGTGTTGCAGTATGACGTCACTTTGTAGGCCAAAACATGGAAACTAGTTAGCATTTCAGGTTCCATATAGCCCCAAAATCAATGTTTTGTTTTTTTTAATGGATTTCGGTTAAATGGCTGAAATAAGGTCTGTGGTATAACCCAAGCTCAAGACATTTTCATGTTTTATTCTATAACATAAAATACATCAGTATTACCCTACTCATGATTTTTTTTAAAGCTGTTAGCTGTCTTGAAAATGACAAGTGGCTGAAAGCAGTAGGAGAGATTAAACGTCATCACACCGAACAGGTAAACTCAGTCAGCTTTTACAGCCTCATTATGCTCATAACTGTGCCCTTATAAACTATTCTCAAACATTCTGGGAAAATGTTTTTAGATAAAAACTGCAAGAGTTGTCAGAAGCTTAGTGATGTGACGTTGAACTCGTGGGACCGTGGTTTAGTTAATTTATAGCCTATCTTTAGCTTTTTACTTCTGGCGACTGCATTTAAAATTCTTAAAGTTATGTTTATCTGTGAAAATGATCTTGATGAACAAAATGTGCACTAATCCAAATGCCTATGGAAAAATCCTATTGGGTTTTTGTCGAAGGAAACTGTTATGCGAACTGCCGATTGGCCTTCAAAGTGACATCATAGTTCCACCACTCTATTAGATCTCTTACATGCTGCGACCACTGTAGAATATAGTTTATCGTCTCTGTTAGCTTTACTTTCTCACGTTGAAAATGTGGCAGTGGATGTGATGTACAAGTGTTGTTGACTTAACTAAACTGAATAAAATTAAAATGAAATAAAGTGTCTTTATTAGAAAAATACATATTGTGATTTTGTAAACACAACATTTCGTGTATTTTAAATAAAATATTAAATATTAAAATAATAAAAAAGCAAAGAATGTCAGGTATAAAATTCACACAGATTTAAATGTAATATTCATGTTGTTTTGTTCTATTTTTAAGGCAGATGATGGTAACAGACATGATGCATGTTGGAGAACGCACCATTTCTATCACCACAAGAGGAGTTAGAGGAGTAGCAACAGAATAATATAGTTCCTTTTGATGTTTTTTTAAATATTCATGCAATGTTATCATTATTGTTTTTGGTTTGTAACACATGGGTTATGCAGCACGTTTGAGCTTCCGGAAGAGGTTTGTTCTCCTGCATCATTCATGTTATGGTTGAGCTGTTTGTTGATCAAGGTTTATATGCAAGTAAAAGCCTAAATCTGTTCATCATAAAAAGTGATCGAATCTTTTCAGAAAATTTCCACTAAATTGCTCGATTCAGTTTTACAATCTTTTTTTCTTTGCCATATTGCTTGGATACTAGTGTGATATTGCGTTTATACAACAGTTTGATGGCACAAGTGTGTAAAGAAATAACAACGGAGTGTCTTAAAAACCCTTTTTTGTGAAGAACTACTTTCTTCCGCCAGATTCAAATCTCAAGTTGACAGTTTAACAGTTGTGACCAATCCTCCATTACTAATTCTGAAATGTCACTTTAGAACTAGTAGCGAAGGAACGTTGAGTCGCTTCATTGAAGCTTATGGTGTTATGTTGAGTATTATGAGAGAGATTGACTAAGCGAGTGTATTATCTGCATATAGCTGATATTCTTCAGATCAATCTTATATTCATAATCACAAAATCAATTTGAATGTCCGCTGACGAAAGCAATATCTTTATCTTTGTCCTTTTTAAGTGGATTTCCCATGACAGCGCTAGTAAATGCATGTCAGTTGCATCTTGTAAGATGTTTTAAGTAAAAACAACATCCTTTTTTCAGTCCCTTTCAAGATGAGTCTTTGCGACTGACTCACTCACTCATAAAGACAATCTTTGCCGCAATCTAACAGCGTATTAATGTAACTTTCACTGAATTTAAAATTAATCACTAATGGACCCTTTCTTACGGAGCCCCACACATGACATGCAGGAAAAAAACAGTAGGCTAAATTATGCACATGATTTATAAATCAAGCATGTGCACGATTTACTTTTTCTTACCTGCATGTCATGTGCGGGACTCTTTATCAATACCAAATATGGCATGTTATTTATATAAAATATTGTTTATTCGCAGTGAACAATTATATTTAAATGAACAACAATAGCTATTATCTTGTTGCCTTTAGGCTGACATTGCATGCATGAAAATCATGACAAACTGTATTTTGTTTAAAACCAATGAATATTAAGTATAATCCAATGAAATCCAATCAATTCTCGATTTACACAATCAAGCCCTGTCCTAATTTTTTTGTTTTGTTTTGTTTGAGAAGCTGTTTCACTCAGATAAACAACTTCACAATTTTAGTCCAACAGTACCTTTCTAACAATGTAAATACGTCAAGAAATTAAAAAATACTTGGTAACATTTTACAATGAGGTTCATTAGTTAAACTTTAGTTAATGTATTAACTAACATGAACTAATTATGAACAATACATTTGTTACTGTATTTACTAATCTTTGTTAATGTTAATGAAAATACAGTTCATTGTTTGTTCATGTTAGTTCACAGTGCATTAACTAATGTTAACAAGATTTAATACTGCATTATTAAATGTTGAAATTAACAAAGATTAATAAATGCTGTGTAAGTGCAGTATATTATTAGTTCATGTTAACTAATGTAGTTCACTAATGTTAACTAATGAATCTTATTGTAAAGTGTTACCAAATATTGTATGTATACATATATATTAAATTTCACTGGATGCAACTGTACGAGAGTATTCTGGAACTAAAATAAATAGAGGGAAGAGCAGGGATAATTGTTTATTTATTCAGAAAAAAAAAGCTATGACATTTTCCCTTAAACATTATTAAATATTTGGATTCATTATTCATTACTCACATCAATCACATTTTACATAATCAAAACCCAATAATTACAATTACAGCAGGAAATAATCATCAATGCCATTATGAATATAATGCATGAGTCATATTGATTACTTTATCTTTTTTGTCCTTTCAGGCACTTGTGACCATCATCTTTCTAAGAGCAGCTGAACTGGGTTTTAGCTCTCTATATAGATTAAGTATAAGTGCTTGTCTCATGTTCATGTTTTGTTATTTACTTTAGAATCATTTTGTCATTGATTGTTTATTTTTCTGTTGTTTCCTGGTAAGCACAGCTCTGTTTGATGAGTGCTGTGAGCGAGCTGCTGTGTTTCAGACTTCCTGCTCCCTTTCAGATGAGTGTTTCTAACTATTTGCTAACTTACAACATATATGCGTTTACTCATGCTAAAAGTACTTTCAAAGAAAAAAAGATGTACATGAGATAACAAAAAAGAAATAACATCTGTAGCTTTGATACTACTACATGTGTTTTAGAAATGTTTGTTTGTATTTGTATCACTAACAAAGGATATTAAAAAATGACACCGCTATATCAAGCTTTTAAATGTTGTTTCCGTTTCTTGCTGTAAAACAGTTGTGATAAATCAATACGGTATCATCATACATTGTCACCTAAAATAAACCCAATTTTCAGAGAACTCTTAAGATAAAACTTCCACCAAACAAACATATAGAAAAATATAACACATAAGACAAATAATTGAGTAAAAAGAAAAATGTGAAAAATAACATGAAAAGACAAATGTGTTACTCTTTAATGTGTTTTTCTTCTGTTAATTGAGTCATTTCTCTCTTGGCCTTTTTATTGCTCTCCAGCTGTTCAGGTTTTGCTGCTTTGGGACAGTGAGACTTTTATTGATTCCTTTAGTTTGGATTCAAGATCATTCTTTATGTAGAGCTTCACAAAGAACAAGAGAAGTTTCAGTTTAGTCATTGTACAAATGAATACATGTTTGTCTTAATGATTGTGAGTGTAATACCTTTAAGTTATTGAACTTTTTAAGCACTTCATGTTTTGCCTTGTTGAACATGTCTTGTTTTTTCTCATTGACTGTGGTTATTATCAGTTCTTGCCTTTTCTTCATGGATCCGTCTCCTGTTATTGCTGCAGCTTCTAAAATAAGCAACACTCCGTGTTCATTCATTGTCTTTCTCATGGAGACACATTAGAACAAAGAAATGTGTTTACAATAAAGCTAGAAATCAGTTGTCAAAATAGTGAAAATGATGGCAAGTAAAAGCTACTTGTCTGACTGAATCATCAGAAACAAATACTGTTGATGAAATTCTACTGGCTTTTATCTTTCTGTGAACAAAGTGTAACTGCTTTTGCTATCAAGTGCATTTTGTGTCAACTAATTGATTGAGTTCACAGAATTAGTTAGGTTACACTTGGCATCCCATTCAGTAAGTGACAGCTCTGGTCTACATTTTTTTGCCACTTCAGTTTAACTCACATCCTTATCAGCAGGACTATAAATCCTTGACACAAGTTACTGTACTGAGCACATACTTTTTTTTTTTGCCAGTTACTTTTCATTTGTGGTTTTGTGTTTCTTATAGTAATTATTTTAATTCCTCATTTTTTTTACTTTAAATAATTGTTTAAAAAAGAAAAAGAAAAAAAAAAGAGAGAAATAAATAGTTTGTGATTTATTAACTCTATTGCCTGGGTTTCACAGAAAAGGCTTAATCCTAGACCCAGACTACAATACATGTTTGATCATGTTTTGTCTCAGGGTGCACACCAGTAATGTTTTTTTCTAAGGCACATTTATAAAAAGCTACTTAAATGTCCTAATTGAACTAAAGTCTAATCCTGGCTTAATCTAAACCCTGTCCGTGAAACCATCCCTTAGTATTATCTTACGTTTATAGCAAGATGCCATTTCATTCTCAATAGTTTTTTGGATTGATGAGTAGATATCCTTCTTTATTTCAACAACTTCTCTGTTGAGCGATGCCTTCAGTTTAGTTTCCTTTCAAAAAGCACAAAAAAGCCACAAATAAGTCAGAAAAATCATGAAACATCAAGAGGTTGAAGTTATATATATCTCTATCAAGGACCCTGCATACTTTAGTCCTACATTAACAGTTTGTTCTTTACATTTCAACACCAACTAGTTTATAAAAACAGCCTGTTTAATTGTAAAACGGACACATTACTTTACATATTTTTCAAAGAAAGTAAAAACAGGCACAGAAGAAAAGGCCCAGATTACAGATAAATTGTCACGTGCCATGGTGGATAAACACTCATGATGAAGAGGAACGCAGAAATGAAGACTTTAATAATCCAGGAAACAGGAGAAATACCATCAACACAAACATATAACACAAACAAGAACCGACAGAGACTGAGGGAGAACACGGAATATATACAAGTCAAACAAAGGGGCAAACGAGACTAATTAACAAGACACACCTGGGACCATTGAACTCAAATCAGGGAAACCATAGAAAAAAAAAACAGTGGCAAGAAAACTGAGAATAAGGAACGTGATAAAAGGAAACATAAACAGAACCCTGACATAAATGAACTCACCTCTGTTTTGATGAATTTGTGAATGTGATTTAACGTGGAAGATCTGAAATAAGCAGAGTCACTCTGGATGATACTGAACTTGTCAATCTGTTCCTGCACTGACTTCCCTGTTTGTCCACTCACACTGAAGCCAAGAGAAAACAAAATAGAGTTTTATAAAAAAAAAAAGAAAAGAAAAGAAAATGTGATAGCTGCATAGGCTCCAGAAGAATGACCATCTTTTCTCTCAGTAACAATGCGTTATAAAATAGAAAGACATAAACCAAACAACAAGGGATGAGGGGGAAATGCATTTCTATGTATTCAAAATCTATTCAATCACACAAGATAGCTTTTATATGTTATGATAATATCTGAAGGGAAAATAAACGTTCTTAATAAACTGTAAGCTTTGTATCTTGCTTTGTGAAGGTTCATTTTCCTACTCATCATACAGATTTAAAAAATTGTGTAACTGTAAATAACCATATAAAATTGGAAATATTAACTAATTTTTGTTTTCTATATACAGAACCTATGCAGCTGTCATGTGACAAATGAACAAAAGACTTGAACCAGAAGACAGTGGGGATTCGGGAAGTTTTCTGTAGAGTGAATGTGGCTGTCATGAATGACCCATCGCTAGAGGGAAAGCCAGTACAAACCCAAGCGTATTTTTGTTCCTGCTCAACATCATAGGAAATAAACATAAGGATGTTTAGTTCACAAAACATATGGCCTCAAATTAATCTGGCATTGCCTCTAATCCCAATCTGTATTTTCCTGGGCAACAGAGTCATTTGCTGGTTTACTGCTCTAAATGCAATCTGCAGTTGCTTTACAATCATTAATCATGCTCCAGTTTAATGTTAATTGTAAACGTAATGTCAACAGCCTTGTCTTAATTATATGCACTTATCTATAACTGATCATGACTTAAATATCCTTAGTCACTGACCAAGCATTGTAGATTATTTTAATTTCATTTTATTCTAAAATCAACAAAGGGGCACTAGAAATGGAATGAAGAATCGGCTCTTACGGAAAAATCTGTTTGAAATCTTCTTCAAGACATTCATGCAGGTTTTCGGCCAATGCCTTGTTTAGGTCTAGGAGTTCTTTCTTACTTTTCGGGAAATAGCACCCACCATTCCTGCACAAAGCTTTAAGGATTTGATCAAATCCTCTTCCTTTATTCTGAGTGACAGCACAAAAAATACCAATGTTAAAAAGGGAATAAAACTGTGACTGATTATTCACAACTCTTGAATTCCACTCACAGGTACTATCATTGCTTTTGTGGAATCAACACATAATTTGACTGATTTTTCCACTCCCTTTGAGAGACACTGTTCCAGAACACTATAAATTTTGTCAAAACGACTGTCCAATTCATTTAGTGCCTTCATCAGGCTCTCCTCAAACTCCACGCAGACTTTGTCTTTCATTTTAACCTATAAAATCCATATAACAGCAGTGAATTACAGAATAATGTATACTGGCAACATTCTGTAGACATGCATATGAAATATCAGCAATTCTGACTGATACCGATTCCTTGTCTGTATTCGGCTGGACACTTTGGATCAAGGACAAAAATCCCTCTGCTTTATTGACATTATCTCTGGTTAGTTCTCTGGTAATGTTCTCGTTAATAATCCTCAGATCATCCTGCAGTTTTGGGATTTCTACAGGTATAAACCATTTCCAAACACAAGGGCAAGATTTGGATTAATGTGATCAGAGCTTTGTCTGGTTCATAAAGTATTTAACTTTAGATTAAAAAAATGTATTTTTCTCATGAATATTGTGGTAAAATGGTAATAGGGATACTTTACCTGTTTCACTAGGTTCCAGATTACATTTGGGGTCAAAGAATGCTTTGGAACTTACAGTAAAAACTTGAAAATCATTGTCAGTCCTGAATATTTTCTAAAAAGAAATTATAATTAAATCAAATAGTTGTATTAAAGAAACCCTCATGTGAGTAAAAATCATTCAAAATACTGATAATAAAGAGAATTGGGAAATATAAAAACCTTAATATGGGATTGTTCAAACTTTCCTTTGACCCTCTTCTTGGCTTGTTCATTTCTATGAAGTATGCATACTTTTTTATCCTGATCCTGAAGAATGATTAAATACACCAGTATATGCGTGCAAGTTGTTTATTATAGAAGTATTGTAAAAATCTGCTGTAGTGGTTGATTATGCACTATACTGTATAGCAGATATTCCTCTCAGTAAACTAATTTAATTGCAATTAGAATGATATGAAAGATCTCACTGACCAGTAAATTACCAATGTTTGCTATAACATTAACATTTTCCAAACCTGGTCTCCAGTGAGTTGATCTGAAGTAAGCCTTGCAGATCTAAAAAGAAATGTTCAAAGAAAATAAGTCACAAATTGTTAATTTTGAAATTCTGATCTTTGCACCGTACAAGTCTGAAACAGATGTTGTATTAAGAGGTGCTGTATGTTACTAATATCAGGTTTATAATAAGATTCTTCCCCTCCACTTCATATGTGTAATTTTATCCAAATACCTTATATAGGCTGGTACATTGATCTCATCAGTCTTTGTACAGATGAAGTTAATGCGTTTGCATTCTCCTCCCGGTCCCAGTTCTGTAGTACAGTGCTTTAAAATCCCCCAGGGTCCTTTGTCAGTGATTGCTCGATTGATATCACTTACAATCCAAACAATAGAGCACTCTCTCAGTGTCTACAAGATTGAAAGAGTGATTTAGATGACATGGTTGTAGTAGCATAATAGATTGTGTTTCTATAATGATTTTAAAAGTGCATTCATATATTTACAGATTTCCACTTGTCATCTCTAATCTTACTGCAGTCTCCAGTTCCAGGAATATCAACAAACACAACGTGTTTCAGGAGTTCATGACAACCTGGAATCTTGATCGTCACACTCTTCACAAGCGGCCAGTACCAGTCACCAGGACTTGACTCACTGTGTTGAATGTAACTTGCAACCTCAGTGGTGAATTCAGAGACCTGTGGAGAAATTGTTAACTTCACTGCCAAACAAGAATTCAGAATACATTATTATACATTTAATACGGTAAAGAAACCTTTGTGTTAAACATTTACTCTCATGAAAACTTACATCACTTTTTGAGATTTTCTTACTGTCGGACAAAAAGGTTTCAATCTCAGCAAATTTGTCGTCTTTCTTGAGCTCTTCTAAAGTTTTCTTATCTGCATCATCTCCAAACAGCGCAGTGATCTTTTCCACAGCAATCTCAAATAATTCATGACTCCTGTCCTCATCTGACAAAACTGTGAAAAGATCTTTGAGCTCTTTCTCCCACTCCTGCAGAGGTACAATATAGAAAATAAGGCTTTCTTTCTTTCTTTCTTTCTTTTATTTATTAACATATTAATAAAGAACTCTCAGTAAAGGCATGTTAAGATAAACGAGGAAACCTCTTTAGAGAAGAGTTCGATCTCTGCTATGTAGTTGGAGTCCTCCAGATTGGCTTCCACCCGAGTAACAACAGCTGTACAGGCACCAAAGCAACCAGATGGCAGTAGATCTGCTTTCCCCAAGACTGCATTCAATAGGGAGCTCTTCCCTTCTCCTGATTTTCCAAAAACCCAATTGTTGCTTTCTTCCTGCTGACTTTATCCATTTGATTTATCTTTGAAATGAAGTCTCGAATCATGGAAGCTTCATCTGAGATATCAGTGCCTCTATTTATGATGATCTTTACATTCTCTGTGATCTTTATAACTGTGTTCAATAAAGAAGGGAATCATAATGGGGATGGTTTTAAAATAAATACATTATATAAAATTTTAATTTATTTTTTCCTATTTTTATTTATAACTTTATTTTATTTATAAAACTTCACAATGTGCTCAGACAACCCATATGTAACAGCTGAAAGTAATCCAGTTAGCCCCTGCTGATAGGTGCTGTAACTACACCAGTATATAAGCCAAACTCCTCTTTCTCCATTGACATCTATTCAAAAGCAGTCAAGAAACATATAAATCACACATATTTAGTTGTACTATTGTAGATGTTTTACAAGTAAATACAAATAGACTTTTTCCTCAGTGTCACCAATCTGTATACAAACGAACGACAATGAAGATGAAGATTCCAAAAGTCTTTAATTAAACACACAGACAACTCAAACACAAGGTAGATTTCACATAACACTGACGAGACCGGGCAAATTGACCTGAAACAGAGAGAACTTGAAGATCCCCTCTGGTGAAAATTAAGGTGTTGGACAAACCATCTGCAAATTCATAAGTCAACACCATTGCTGAGTATTCTCTGTTTAAAACTGCAGTGATTTAAAGACATTCAAAACTGCAGTTTGAAATCGCTGGTGTTTGTGACATCACAAACTACTTTGTAACCAATCATGTCAATGTGCAGCCAGGCTTTAACACATCATTGCTATGCTGCAAAGCAGGAGGTTATCAGCATATTTTCCTGTTGCTATGACAAATCAGTTACATTTAGCAATATAGCAGGTGAATAATGTATATGATGTATATTAAGATGTTGTGATGAAATACGTCTTTCTCCACTGACGTTGAAAGCGTTTCTAAGGATACTGATTTTTAGAAGGCAGACTGAGATGGCGAACAGGAACATGGTTTGTGTAACATTAGCAACACATTATTATTATTATATTATTATTGATAATGTAGTCAAGCAAAAGGCTTATCATATGAATTATTTGTCTGACGTTATAGAGAGCGATACATAAAACGCATTACCATTCTGATACATTGACTTGTAGATGAGCCTGTGAGTGAATGGAGGCGGGACTAATTTGCATATTTTCTCTGTAGCTGCTTTGAATTGAATTAAATTGTGGACAGATTCAGGTTTTACTTGCCTGTTTTCAGTGGTAAATCCATACTCGAGTCGGATGATTCACTATCACGCTTTCTTTTTGTACCTATGAGAGAATTCATTCCACTCATTATATTTCCTCAACCATTGGCTGTAAAGCAAACATACAATGTTTTTTTTTTTTTTTTTTTAGGATGGACAGATTAAGATTTTACTTGCCTGTTTTCAGCGGTGACTTCATGCTCCAGTCGGATAATTCACTATCATGCTTTCTTCTGGTACCTAGGAGAGAATTAATTCCACTAATTGTATTTCCTCAGTCACTGGCTGTAAAGCAAACATACAATTATGTTTTTGTTTTTTTAGAAACTTTCATACCTTGGCTAGCCATTGTGAGATTGATGGTCCTGAAGGGGAAAAAAAACATACAGTCAGATCAAGCACATGGTCTTAACCTTTTAACCAAATTTCTGTACCCAACTGTTAACACTAAAAAGGGCAAGACCTTAATGAGACATCAACAAATTTTAATTTACTGCTATTTTGCATCTTATTAGGACAAAAATAATAACATTTCATGAATTATTTTTTTTTTTTTAAACTTGACTTTTATTCCCAAACATACACACACATATAAGTTTGCATGTTTTTTTTTGAGTATCATATTTCTTACACACACAAACACACACACACACACATATATATATATACAGAAAAATACAGAATATTTCTGAATACACAAAGAATATACATAAAAGAAATTGCCTGAAAAATCCATGTATTGTTGACCTAAAACTTAATTCAGTACAGCTAACTAAATGACTATTAATGACTAAATGATTTAATATAATTTTTCATTTAAGATTAAGTATTGAACTGATTTTATAAAACAGGTCAAAAGTATAAAGTCAATGAACATTTACATACAGATTGTGAAAAATTTAAAAATTACATAAAATTCAACACAGATTGTTGAATTTAAAATTAAATTGTTTAAACATGCAAGTCCCCTCCAAATATTGTAATTATGTGAAATGTATCAACTTTTATCTGAAGGTGAGTAGATTTCCCACTACAGGTGGTCATGTTGTATTTAAATGCTGCCCGTGAGCTAAACAAAGAATGTATGAACAAAGTCACCAGATCTAAATATTCACAACAAACAACCTTTCAACATGAAACCAAGAAATGAGACCTGAACTTTCCCTGCCTCACCCCAAATGTTTGTATCCCCCAGAATACAAAAACCTTTTTAGGGTTAACATCCTGCTTTTTATATCATTAACATTTACTTTTTAATTAATTTAGCAGGTGATTTTATCCAATTATCCTGCAAGGATTCTTTATTAAACTTCAAAGGATTCTTTATTAGATATATTAGAGACCTGGAATGACTAGAACACTTTTTGCTTCAACATTGTTTCATTATTAAACTTTATATATATATATATATATATATATATATATATCTTTTATTTATTTATTAACAGATACAGTTTTACTTTAATGAGTTAAATGTTTCTGCCTTATATTAATACACTGCTTAAATTAATACATTGTTAGCAAACTGTGTGATTTGTATACGTACATTTCTCAAATTACATAATCTGGACACAGTCACCTCTGATAACAGATCTCTCTAAATTGTAATGTTGACATTTCTGTAAAGCAGCTTTGAAACGATATGTATTGTGAAAAGCACTATACGAATAAATGTAAATTGAATTAAACAGTTAACACAACATACATAACACTAACTAAAAACAAAATGCTATTAAAAGTTATGTTTTTTACATTTCAACAAACGTTAAGATCCATAATAATTTTGTTACCTTGTATGTCTCAGGATAATGTCTGTGGAACAGGACAGTGATGTCGATTCTGCTATCAAGTTGAGCGCAGATGAGAGATGTGATATTAGATCCACCTGTACACAGACTCAGCTTTTGGGTGTGGACTTCTTAAACATAAAGTGAAAGTACATGAAGTTAAAGCCTCATAAGGATTACATTGTGTTAACAAGGAAACACATGAGTTTGCCTATTCTTTGCATCTCTCTTTTGCATCTATATTAAAGTTGTGTTTGATCGTTCATCAGTGGCGTAGCAAGTCAGCCCCAGGCCCATATGCAAAACATTTTTTTTTTTTTTTTTTTTTTTAAATAACAGGCCCCCCTCGATCGCGCTCGGGTGGGGGATGACAACAACAGCACTACTATATGCGCTCCTCCATCATTTTGACTTTGCATTGCGGATCTATTTAAAAATGTCAAAAAACGGCTTTTCAATACATCTACGTTTGAATTCGACCGATTCAACTCTGGCTCTGGAAATTCAGAATGATTATAACGTCATTTCAGATGCGATGAGTCCGAAGATTATTTCAGTTATGAATTAATTATTCTGTGACAGACTTATTTAATGCACGTGTTTTATTCCTAATAAATTTACTATAAGTTTCTTCTCTAAATATTTTTCCATCATGTTTTATGTGCATTTTATTTAGTTGAATAAAGAGTATCCACCGCAGTGAGTACGAGTTACATTTATTCACATCTTGTGCAGTATCTTAAAACGTGCCGACATATATTGGTTTTCTGAAAAAATGACTAACTCATTTAAAATTCTGTACTACTTACATTATTGCATGCCTAAGTTTCAGAAACCCACTTTAAAAATGACAGAAAAGCGAATAACGGTCAAATACAGTAGATCATCGCTAAGACATGGCATGGACCATTTTATGGTCCATTTATTCAGATTCTTAATGATTTTCAGTACATTTAACATAGATAGGCTATAGCAAGTTATTGACAACATTATTTCTATTATACTTCATTTTACTGAACATATGTACACGGGTTCTGTCTCGCGCAGAGACGCGCATACGAGCCTTTGAAAGTATTTGGCTGCAGGAAAACGCGTTCGGCGTGTGCACTGTGCACTAGTGGACTTTTGTTTTCAAGCACTCAATTCACTCTCGCATACGTGCCATCACAAAAATTGAGCTGCACGTGGACAGGGAGTGCGGACGTCCACAATCCCTCCTAATGACAAAAAATTTGTGATGCGGATGGTGCACGGACGCCCGAAGTATACTTTGGGGTTAAGCCTGTAATAACGGGCCCCCAATCCACCCGAGCCCATATGCACGTGCATAACCTTGCATGCCCAGACGCTACACCACTGCCGTTCATGGAAATCATGACAGTGTATGGGTCATATTGATTACTTATGGAGGTTTTTCCTGTATAGAGGATTACAAGGTGGCTGTCTCCGGCTGTCGACAAAACTCAGACAAACTATTCTGTGCATTTCCACTGTAGAAAAGGTGGAACAGATCGGTTCAACTTCGGCCCTGAAACTTGCTGGTATGTTGGCCCCTTGTCAATTTCCAATGTATATTATATTCAGAATTTTACCGGGTGTTAGGTGGGGCCCAACTATATAACATATGAAAAAAAACATCTGGGTTCCATCTTCAAACTCTACATGGGTGCTACATGGACTGGAATCTGTTTTCCATAATGAACCCATACCAGTTGCCAACATGAATTTCAAATAGGATTACACCGGGTGATAGGTTGGGCCCAATTCACTGTATGACTTCTACTTATATATGGGCAGAGATGGGTAGTTTTTCAAAATTTATTTGAGTAGTTTTTTGGAAAATTTGCACTTTTTAGAGTAGATTTAAATGTGGGTACTTTTACTTTAACTTAAGTACATTTATAATGAAAAATCTGTACTTTTACTTCGCTACGTTGGGCGTCGTTCCTCTCGTTACTTTATTTTAATGCAATACTGTATATGTTAAGAAATGCATAGTTTATTCCAAGTCTCTTTTTTTCATGAACGATGCCCCATTCACAAATAAATCGCTCTTTTGAGTCGATTCTGTTCAAAGACTTGATCAAACAAGTTGGCTAAACTGTCTAAATAGGTTCGCAAATCAGTTTGAATGATTTGTTTAGTTCCTGCACGCACTGAATCATCTGAAGCGGTTTCTCACTCGGAGCGTTGGATGAAGTGGCAGTGGACCTACACAGTCATATTAAAAGCAAATCTGCAAATGCATCCAATTGTTTGCCAGCGATGAAGATCTTTATTAGTTGAACTGCGTATGCTGTCTGTGAACAATTACACAGGTATCAATTTCATTCGATTTCAATTCATATAGCCAACATTTTACAACCAAACAGATTATTATGCCACGATAACAAAGTATGTAGCATTTCTTTACCGTTTTTATGGACATATATCTTAATTTATACATTAAATAAGCTACCATTGTTCAGAGAGTATGCAATGAACACCTGTGGTAATTTGTGGGTAGCCTATTGCGCAGTGGCGGTGCCGGTGACCTGTTCGTCTTGAAAATGAACGCCTTTGGGTAGACACAGTCAACCAGTTTACACGCGCCTGCAGAAATATACATTTGATTACATTTTGGAGAACAGACGGAAGAAGATCCATCAATGTGCATTTGATCATTGTTTGTGTGCAGATGTTCAGCGGTTATGAGCGCGAGCACATGTAAAGAGTTCTCTCTTTCTTCTTTCAAATGTAGCTGTAGGCTATACATTAATATTACACAGAGCAAAGGACATGCAATGATATTCGGGTTACAGATGCCAGAAATAATGCTTGTCTCTTCTGTATTTGTTGCAAAGATGTCTAATTATGATAATAATTTAAACATCTATCTAAATAATAGCATGCTATTGTATTGTTGTGTGTGTGTGTATATATATATATATATATATATATATATAGTTACAAAGTAACTAGTAACTAGCTACGTGAGTAGTTTTTTCATTGGATACTTTTTTACTTCAACTCAAGTAACTATTAAGATTATTACTTTCACTTTTACTTTGAGTAAATATTTCTATAAGTACTTGTACTTTTACTTGAGTACAGTTTTTGGATACTCTACCCACCTCTATCCCATGAGTATTGCACACACATGGATTTCACACTGGATCTAGACACATTTACATTGAAGCTACAAGTAAAGCCCCAACTTCTGCTACATCCAGCAATATAAATACAAATACAACACAGACATTTTCAAAAATACAAAAGGTCAAAAATAAATTCGTGTAAAAATGTGCACCCACCCCTGGTCTGACCAGAATGAACAGAATAAAAGGCTTTGAACAATTTAACAATAAACAATTTAAAATAAGATAAATGCTTATTGGTGGAGAGGAGACAGCGTGATTAAGCCAATCAGTGTATGGGGAAAAAAATCTCTCAACTAATGCTGTAAAGTACACATCTAAGTCAGCTGGTACTACTATAATAAAATTGAAGGTTAAATTAACTTATTTATATACAAACACTTAAATTACACTCAATTATGTTTTTATTATAAATAAAGTTTAGAATTACATAATCATATTTCTACTCCAATTCGTTTTTTTAAATATAAACATTTAAATCGCGGCTGTCATAACTGATTTATTCAAACATGCATTAAATATTGAAGAACATTAAAAATTATAATGAATATGTAATGGTGCATAGCTATATTTATCAGAATGCTGCTCTCTAGAGTTAATTTTTCTAGCTGACTAATGAGTTTATGGTCACTGAATATGTTTTTCTGAGGTAAATGTGACGTTACGTGACATTGTTTACAAGCTGTTTTATTGACGTCTTTCCTTGGTTGAAACACTGATTGAGCTATTACACGAGACATGATACAGTTTTCGGTAAGTTGTACTGTATATTTTAACATACCTTCAGATGTTTATTTCGCGCTGTAACTGGTATTAAAGCGGAGGAGAGTATGTTCACAAGCGCTCCGTGCTGCCGCTTCTGTTTAACTGAAGCGCTACAGTGATCTGTCACGTCACTTTAAACAGCACCAAAACGGTATTTTTTTTTAAATCTCATAATAAGATGGACTTCATTTGAAATCTGAGACTTTGCTTCATATCAAAAGTAATAAAGCACAAAGATTATTGCAATTTATTGGATGGAAGGCGCTACATATTCTGCTCATTCATCAACTGAAAACAGACTAGACTAATCAATTCTTGGGATTTAAGAATCGATTAAAATCGAGAAATCGATATTTTTTACCCAGCCCTAATACTGAGTTTCAATTCATTTTTGTGACATGCTCAAGTTCACAAGACACCAGAAAGCACATCCTGTTTGTTTTCATTATTTTACAAAAGCACAACATTTTGTTTTTATTGTAAGTTTACGGATTCGAAAGTTGATATCTGCATGACCAAAAATGACGAAGCATATTCATTTAAAGGGTTAGTTCACCAAAAAATGAAATTACGGTCATTAATTACTCATGTCATTCCAAACCCGTAAGACCTTCATTCATCTTTGGAACACAAATTAAGATATTTTTGATGAAACCCAATAGGATTTTTTTATCCTACATAGAAAGCAATGTAATTCTTGTCATATCGCCTCATATAACAGGGCTGCCAACTCTCACACATTTTACACCATTCTCATCCTCTCACGCCACACATCCATTTTCTCACGCAGTGAAAATTCAAAAAGCATTTTCATGCATATGCATAGGTTTTGATGGCATACTTGCATAGTGGATCATAGTGCATCATCCTATATATTGCCACCAAGTGGCAAGCCATTTTGTTTCAACCCTTACTTTATAACTCATTTTTTAATTGTTAATTTTTATTTTTTATCTTTTCATAGGAGTAACTTGTATAAGGGTGTCAGTTCACCTCTGCCTGAACTTTCCACACTCAGGGAGGATGAAGTCTACCGTGATCTTCCAAGGGATCCGGCTCCACTGATAACAACTATGGCTATGGACATTAATGATCCTCTGGTTGACTCTGAGTTTGGAAAAGTGCAAAAAGAGAGTACCTATCACCAAAGAGAGTGTTTAAAACCTGTCCACTCACAGCTGCCACTTCATGGTTACAGGCTGGGACCCTCTACCTGCTCTTTTGTTTGCACTTAACATCAGCAGCACCACATGATGTCCCTGGCAACAACATTAGAGACAGCACACAAAATTGCCAACAGTACAAAAGAGCAGAGTTCCTGCATTGAGTGGCACCAACTAAGGCATCCCCGCAGCACCTCCTCCAAATTCAGAGAGGTCTGTCACAGCAGGAGAGCTCTGACTACAGACATGAGGAGGGGGCTTGACATGGAACCTGCAGCAGCAGAGTACTGCAGCCTTGCTCATCCTCTGCAGGGGGATGGATCTTGGATCTTGCGGATGATGATGAATCCTGTCTCAGCATTCTCATGGAGTGATCTAAAATCAGAATCACAGATTCAGAATCACAAATAGATGAATTTGCTATGAATTTGCTTTGGTGTTGTGAGGCAGGCTGATTACCTAAGAAAGGGTCATGTCCTTTATGTGAACAACTGGTACAGCATTCCCACACTTTTCCAGCACCTCTAATCTCTTGGCACTGGAGCTTATAGGATTCAGCATGCAAACAGGAAAGGGATGCCAAGATGACAAAGGGTGAGGTAGAATTCAAAGAAAATGGATCACATTTGGTAGTCAAATGGCACGGCATGAGTGATGTTCATGTCCTTGTGACAGTCCACCCAAATTGAATGGCAGCCACAAGAATGCATTACTGGGCAAGCAAAGATGAAGCCAGTCTGTGAGCTGGAGTACAACAAAAAGATGGAGGCAGTTGACAAAGCTGACATGATGAATGATAAGAAAGGTAAGGTGCTAGTAGAGTCATTACAATAGGCCCAGACCCAGATTTTTTTCAGAGGTTCGTTGAAAATTGCTGTCGCATTGTTTGCTAAGTGAAGACGGCGGAGGAGCAAATGGAAGTGGTCCTTCAAAAATAAAGATAAAAAATTGTGTCAAGAGCATGGAGTCTGTGCTCCAGTAATCACGGAGTGATGTTTTTTTGATCATTCCCATTAGGAAAACTGACACTGACACTAGAAATAGGTTTTCCAGTTTTCCATTTTTTAAGAATAATAAAGATTGTCTCATTCATGGCAGAAGTGTGAAAGGTTGGTCGAGTGAGAACAATAGAATATGAATTGGTCAGTTCTCCTCGCCAGACATTATATTTTATTAACATCTTATCAGCCTTCTCTAAAAACTCACAACATGATCATGAAATGCTTCTTAAAATTCATAGTATTAAAGATATCACCCTCAGATTTGAAATGAAGCATGACCACACTTGTGGCTTCAATTTAATTGAGGTTATAAGTTGCTATATCACATCCACATGATATTTTTTAAAAAATATATTCATAATTTTTTGTTTTTATGTTTGAGCTTATATACTTCCATTTAGTAACAGTCTGAATAAAAAAAGTCTTGAACTGTAAACTCTCAACTGTTACTCTAAATATATGTTGGTTATGTGTCTATTCAGAATAAATTATGAGCGGCAACCGTTTTATTTTTGGGTATGTCATTTATGTCCCACTTGCCAAAATGGGGGATGTATAGTAAGGGGTTTATGCGATTGTTATTACAAGACATAAAGTCATATTACCTGGGGGTTTGTCAGAACTGCATCTTAAAAAATTCTGTGATTTAAGCTGTCCATACCTTTAATACGAAATATGAGCCTCTTATTCATCAACGTCCCTCCGGAATTTTAGTTGAAGAAATATAGATTCTTGAATGTTTCGAATTTTGTTAGAAATAGGTAGTATTAATATTGTTGTTATTTTTATTATTTTTCAAAAAGGGTTGATGTAATTATTATGGAGCATTAAACACACCTGTAAGAACTTTGATTATCTTCGGAACACAAATTAAGATATTTTTGATGAAATCTGAGGGTATCACACATAGGCAGCAATGTCATCACACATTTTGAGGTCCAGAAAGGTACTAAAGACATTGTTAAAACTGGCGACGTGACTACAGTGGTTCAACCTAATATTATGAAGCGACGAAAATACTTTTTGTGTATTCTCAATACCAGCCAATACTGAGCCGCTGTTCGGACGTAAACACTGAAGCTCTGCAACGAAAATAGCATAGCAGTATGACAGGGGAAACACAATCTGTGTTTCATCATTCTTGATGCCAGAGGGCGCCCTCTCTCATAAGACATGGAAGTTTAAAAATGTCCCAGGAATTTCCTTATATGGACAAATGCATCTAGCTCTTGCTGTGGCTGAAAAGACTTAGTCATATTAAGATGGTGCACACATATTACTTATGCATAGAACAAAGCACAACATGCAATATGCTAGAATATGTGAATAAAACAGTCATTTGCCATTTGGTAAAATAATCGTGTCACTGCAACTGTCACTATAGAATCAGTCTGCAGTAATTTTTTTTCAGTAATTGTAATTAATTCTGACTTAATGACAACAAACTGCCAAGTAGTGTTGTGAAAATAGACAGTGCTCTCAGATACGATGATAGTCAGAGGTATCAGCGATAGATGAAGCCTTTGATGAGCCTGTTTTTCTCATTAAAATATTATTATCAAATTAACATTACAATTAATTTGCCTCGCAAATGACCACATCACCTCACTATGCATGTGTGAGGATTATAAAAATCATGATTACTTTTTGAAAAGTTTTTCAAAAATATTTATTATATAATTTATTATATTGTTAAAATTACATATAAAATTATGTAAAGACAGTTCTGAATACTGCACGATAATTAGTCACTGATGAAAATCAAACACTGACTTGAACTTATCGAACATGAAATTTAGATTCATTTCTTTTCATTAATGTATTTTTCTATTAATGTAATCTTTTTTCTTTTACTTACAGGTCCTATTTAAGCTGCAACTGTTTCTGTTTTCAAGGCTATTTTTAGTTTGTAAGTATTGTACCAAACATAACATTGTCATAAATAGCTAGTTTATTTTTTTTTTTTTAACTCTTACTCTTTCTTTCAGTGTCTGCATGAATGTGGCAGTGTAAGAGTTGTGCAGAACATTTGGCAAGTAAATCTCAGTTGTTGTTGCAACATTATAAACTGAAACACCCTCATTTTGATCAAATTATCCATTACCCGTGTACTTCCATTGACTGTCCGTGCACTTTTAAACCGTGGAATGCCTTAATTGTGCACCAAAATAAATTCCACTTCACAGAGTTTAGGCCTAATCAGAACCCTGCAATTTTTATGTTATATTTGTGCTTATAATGACTTGACCTCGAAAAAGGATTACTTCAAATATATCACAAATCTCAAGCGTAATGAGACTGTCAGTTTTATGTTTCTAAGATGACTTTCAAACAAATACTTATGGAACTTGGAAGTCTCACTGAAATCAAAAACATTGCTCTCACACACAGATAAATTTTAAACCTGAAGTCGTCACTGTAAGAAAAGAGAATCTTCTTCAGCAGTTGAAGCACTTACTGAGAATCAAGATCAGGATGAGGGTGTAGAAGTTAATCTATCTTCACATTCTACAACAGAGAGACTACAACTGAAATTGAGCGAAGATTTGCTGCTGCTCTATTGAAATTGAGTGTTTGACACGCATGTTAAGTGCTACTATTGATGAGTTTTAGGAGAGCTTCATTATTTGTTTTTTGCTGCACCAGTCCCCTATATGTACAGATCATGTCCATGAAATATTCCGTCAACAAAATATAAAAGTAGATGAATCCAAAATTGAAGAAATTGTAAAAGCTGTTTGTTTTAGTTGTCCTGTGCAAAAGATAATTGAAAAGGGTGGTTCTCTTAGCAGTGATTGTTAGCACAAATTGTATTAAAAGTAGAATTTCTATGTTGTTGATCCAATTTAATATATACTTGATGCCCCCAAAAAAGCTCACCTTTCAGTATGTCCCAAACCTAAAGTCCTTACAACAGCTGTTAAGTGAACAGGACATTTTTGACAAGTTTTTGAAAGACATTCAGGAGAGCATGATATTTGATTGTCACATGAATACGTGTCCCTGAGAGATAGTTCATATTTTAGGAAGAATGATTTTCTTTCTGGGGAAGACATTTACATTTATTCATTTGGCAGACGCTTTTATCCAAAGCAACAAGTGAGGAATACAGTAAGCGAGTCGTCATGACGAGGCAAATAGGGACAAGAAGTGCTCACAATACAAGTTTTAGGCAGTGCTCAGAGGATCATAAGCTACAATAGAGAGAGATTAAAGGAAGTGAAGGAAGCAAAGAAAGGTAGGATAGAAAGGTATAGAAATTTTTTTTTTTTTTTAAGATGAGGATAAGTGCTCACGAAAGAGATGAGTTTTCAGCTGTCTTTTGAATATTGCCAGGGATTCTGCATTGCGGATGAAGGCAGGAAGATCATTCCACCAGCGAGGGACAGTGAACGAGAATGTCCTGGAGAGTGATTTTGTGCCTCTCTGTGATGGTACCATGAGCCTTCGCTCCTTTAGTGAGCGTAGGCTTCTGGTCGGAGTGTAGACTCGTAAGAGTGAGTGGAAGTAGGAGGGTGCCGAGCCCGTGGTAGATCTGTAAGCAAGCGTCAACGCCTTGAATTTGATGCGAGCAGCAAGTGGTAGCCAGTGGAGAGAGATGAAGAGAGGCGTGACGTTGGCTCTTTTGGGCTCGTTAAAGACGAGACGTGCTGCAGCGTTCTGAATCATTTGAAGAGGCTTGATTGTGCATGATGGCAGTCCAGCCAGAAGAGCATTGCAGTAATCAAGCCTAGAAATGACCAGGGCCTGGACAAGGAGTTGTGTTGCATGTTCTGTTAGAAAGGGCCTGATTTTCCTGATGTTGTATAGTGCAAATCTGCATGACCGAGCTGTCTTTGCAATGTGGTCTTTGAAGGTCAGTTGGTCATCAAGGATTACTCCAAGATTTCTGGCCGAATTTGATGGGGTAATTGAGGATGTACCTAGCTGGATGCTGAAATCATGATTTAGAGTCGAATTGGCAGGGAAGACGAGAAGCTCAGTCTTAGCCAGGAAGAGCCAAGAATATGGTTAGGACTTAATGTGGACAACTTGAGACATGTAACACTCTGGGCACATCTTGAGAGAGACAAGATTTGTGTCCGATATTGGGTGTTGGCTAACTTGCCTCTCGGGTCTCATTCTACTTGAACATCAATTTATTTGTCAGTTTTGTGCAAGACTGATGACGACGATTAAGAACCACTTAAAATCTAAAGATCCAAGAGGAAGTTTGAGTGTATGTCCCTCTGTTGGGTTCATCTGTAAAGGGCACAGTACAATCTGTAGTGGCACACAATCTAAGTGCTCACAGCCTTGCTGGTTTTGTTGATAATTTCTCAGGGGATTATTGCTGCAGGTTTTGTACAGCAAAGAGTTGTGATATTCAGGTACATTGTGTTGCATTTGGTGCTTTCAACCTGACAACAGAAGATCTTCATGAGACTCATGTGAAGCAA
Organism: Hypophthalmichthys nobilis; assembly: GCA_037950665.1. NCBI lineage: Eukaryota > Metazoa > Chordata > Actinopteri > Cypriniformes > Xenocyprididae > Hypophthalmichthys > Hypophthalmichthys nobilis. The sequence goes on from CM075489.1 coordinate 25,550,420, forward strand.
GCACTGCAATCAGGATAAAAAATTTTTTTGAGTGATGAAGAGCTGCATTCTCACTAGTAACTTGTCTCATTTTCATGTGATTCCTCTGTATCCTCCAGATATGACTCATGACATATTTGAGGGTATTGTCCCAGTAGAGCTGGCTCACTGCTTATAACAAGACTCTTCACATTAGATGAATTGAATGAGGTCATTTTGTATTTCCCTTACAAGTGGAGAGACAAGATTATGTTATACCTCCAGTAGAAAATCAGTGAATGGAAATGACCATGAAAATTGGAGCTTGCTCAGATTGTTGCCATTTTAGATTGGACATCTAGTGCCGGAAGATGAACCAGCATGGCTTGTATTTATGGACCTTAAGGACATCACTGAGCTTGTTACTGCCTCTGTCTATAGTGATGAGTCCATTGCTTATCTGGAAAGCAAAATATCTCAGTACAGGCAAAGATGCTGACACATTAAGCTTCTCCCTAAACACCATTACCTAGAACACTATCCACATTTAATAAGGTGTTTTGGTCCACTTGTGAGGCAGTGTACAGTTAGATTTGAGGCCAAACACCACTTCTTTAAGCAGGTTGTTAGGCACACAAAATGTTTCAAATATCTGCTTTTCTCGTTAGCCTCAAGGTATCAGATGATGAATGCATATCATTTGTGCTCTCTATGACTTAGCAAGTCTGATCTTGAGGTTTCTTCTCGGTCCAGTGTTCCGAGGGATACTCAATGAAAAATATCTCTGGCTATTAAACAGACGTACTCTGACATGCAGGAGGTTCAACTTGCTCAGTCTGTGGCAAGTAAGGGCATTACTTACAGGACTGGAATGATAGTTTCCCACAATTCAGTTGGTGGATTGCCTGACTTTGCTGAAATTTCACAAATTTGCCTTTTACATAGTAGTGTATACTTAATTGTAAAGGAACTTTGTGGTTGGTACAAAGAGCATTATAGAGCCTTTGAGCTTACTACTTCTACCAGTAGTAACTACTACTCTCTCTTACTACTTCTTGAGCTTAAAACATCTCTTAATGTCTCATTCATCTTTGGTTTAAAATACAAACTATAAAACTACCACACTCGCCGAAAGAAGGCTCAGATTTCTAGAGGTGGAAGTCAACTTATTAAAGCTCAAGCCCGCTGGAAAGCAGAATGCAGCCTCAAAAAGCAAGGAGAGCAGAAAATGAACTTCTGTCCCACATATCCTACTGGAGAAATTTCAGAGAGCCTTGAGGACAAAGGGAAATCTCTGCTTTCTGATGTGAAGAAGAGAAACAACAGAGAAACCATAAAACAAAAAATGGTAAAGACATTTACATACAGAAGGCATGAGGTAGTTTGTGATGCCCCAATGTCTGAGGACTTGATGTCAAGGTGGCCTGCCCTTTTCAATGTCAGCGAGGCACGTTATTGATCTTTAGCATATAATTTGTGAACTGGAGAATAGAATGCAGTAGTTATATTGCTTTGTCCGACTTACTGTAGTAGCTTTTAATCAATTCTGCGTATAGATGTGAACATCTTTGTTTTGTTTTTTGCATCAATGGCTGATTTAAGGTTCACCACATGTAGCTTCACACACAAGAAACTCACGCCATGTCTATCTATCTATCTTAAACACCCAGAACTCTAGTCAGAATTAGAATATAGTTTTATTATGTGCATATTATGTGTACATTAATGTTCATAACATTAATGTTGAAAGTAACCTAATTAAACTTTGAAATGAACTAGTTTAAACAATGACAGTGGCCAAAACTGTGTGCTATGCACGTTACTTTGTTGTAGTTTTTGTGTAGGTAAAGATGACGTTCGGGAATTGAACAAGTCAAGTTTGTGTTGAAAGGTTTTCATGAGAGATGTTTTATATGTTTTGCATGTGGTAACTGGCAAAAATGCCAGAGGAAACGCTGAAAGTATGAAAAAAGCTTGTGTTTTCCTTCTTGATTGAGGTGAAGTCTGTCTTCTTTGTATAGGTTTTGTAGTGTTTAGAAACAGAATATTTCTTGTTTGGGAAGTCCAGTGTTGAAGCAAGCTGTTGCACTGTTTGATTGTGGTTTTCATTGTAGTTTTCATCCTTTAATCGTGGTAAAATAGCGCTGATTGCGAAATACAGAATGTGTGGATTGACCAGCGAGATTCTTGATATGAGAGTTTTCATCCGCTGGACGACAGTTGTGATGTCGTTTGTTCCTATGTGGAGAATCACTATTGTGTAGTTTCTCAAAGTGTTTTATGTGTTGCTGAACGGATCTAACTAGAGTTGTGTCTGGATGAACCCAGCATTGAGCATTTGGAAAGTAGTCCTCAATATCCGACACATTGAGTCTGTGAGGAAGCAGACCTGTAGACCTGTGAGAGAGAAGAAATGCTTGTTTTTACCGTGTTCAATATGAATTATGATTATGTTAATTACCATTGCATGTATTAGTTGCTTGCCTTGAGGTATGACATATGTTCTTCTGTTGATTGTTCTTCTGTTGATTGGCTGTTGATTTGACAGATGACCTATTTATTGCTTGATTCAATGAACATTTGCTGCTATTTATGCCGTTTATGTTTAGGTATGTTAATATGTTATTATGATGATACTTTGTCCCTGATGCCTGATTTTATTAATGTAATATTTGGCATTGGAAAAGGCTTTTTGATGTGAAACATGGCAGCAAGTCTGTTATGAATGGTAAGAAATAATTGTGCAAAGTTATTGTAATCTTCCATATGGTTTTTCAATAAAAATTAAGAGGATTTGTACACAAGAGTCACAGTCACATTTCATGGTTTGTTTTAGGCAAGATACATTTTGTTGTAAGATACTGTTACATAAACAAGTGATAGAAATTACTGGTTTTCATTGTTTTTCACTTAGACATTGATTTCAGGTTTAATGTTACACATAATAATTGTTCTGTTTTGACAACTTTTATATTATTTTTTACTCATTTAATGTAAACCAACCTGTTTGTTCCTCAGGACCTTCATGTTTCACTCTGAATGTTTCTTCAAACTTCAAGTCTTTACTCTCACTCTCCTCTTTTATAAATGCCATCTTAATAATAATGTGTCACGTGGATCTCAGTTGCTTCACCAGTAGTGCTGCAGTTATCACGTGTGACTAAAGCAGTGAAACATTGAGGTTTTATATACAGATTTCAGGAGGCCATCCTTACAGGTGAAGACAAAGAAAACGAAGCATGTAAAGGATGTAAGCAGTTATAGTAACTTTCACCAGCTCTAATCCAATCACCACAACTATAGCACTCGTTATCATAGACATCAGGGAAAGTCACACCTTCATCCACTGCAGTCACACTTAACTCAGCTATTGATTACAACAATGACACCAATTAAAGTAATGAGACAGAAGCAGCAAGAGCCATTAAAGACCAAAGGTGAAAAGCCTCACCATGATTTTACATTTGTATTCCCACACACCTGAAGCAAAAGAGATTCATTTCAAACATTTGTCCTTCTGCTGACTTTCTAATGCTAAATTATTTCACCAAAATAATTGTCTTTGGCAGTAATTATGTTGGAAGGACATCATCTGTTCATTTTATGTCCAATTGTAAATAAAGTTGTCAAGGATTTTTTTATGGATTACAGTTTTTACAATCGCTAGGATGCATTTCTCAATACTTTGGTCTTTTTTTTTTTTCAATACTCTTCACACAGTTCTCCTAACCAACTTTCAACTTGACACATCAGTTAATTTCACATTCAAAATGCACTAAAACTACCAAAACACTTCCAGAACACTAGTAAAGGTTTTCACACATATTTACACAGATTTGTGAAGCAATAAAATACATTTCACTTAACAAAACCTCATATATCTTCCTGAATCTTTACCTACACAAAAAACTACAACACGACAAGTGCATATCACACAGATTTGGCCTTTACCATTGTCTAAACCAGTTAATTTTGATTTGGTTTTTAAACATGAATGCTATGAACGTCAACTTATTTTTTGGGAAAAATGTAGGCGGCCTGTAACTATAATCATTAGTGATCACGCCGGCGCCTCTGCCTACCCCAGAGGGTTAACTATTAAGACTGGATGGGCAGGTGAACTCATGAAATGAAGTTCCAAAAGTAGGTTAGAGAGAAGGCTAATAATTTAGTCCTGTCAATCATCACTACAAGTCATTGTGCCGTCCCAGCGACAATTCATCCGCCATCCCTCCACCTCTGTATCTCCTTCTATATTTTTCTCATTCTTCTTCTAATCTACATAGTGTCATTATGGGGCCTCGGGTTCGAGCCTCCATTGAGGACAGCAAGCTAAGTTTGTTTACCATTAACTATTAAGACCGGATAGGCAGCTGAATTTGTGAATAATAATAAACAGCAGTTCCAATTGGGTCCTTGCACCCAATTGGGATCAAATAAACAGAGTAATTCCAATAGGATCCTCACACTGTCAGTGCGCAGGCCCTAAAAAGACTTGGATCCACATCAAAAAGCAAATATAGAAGCAACACATTTAAACCCCAGGGTTCGCAGAGGCGTTGGCGCGATCAGTTGTATTTTTTCCTGATAATGGCGAAAAGAACTTAAAATATTTTTGTCATACAGAGACGAGTAACACATCATTTGAAACCATTTCCAAATACTCACAATAACGACAAAACTTTGTGCTTTTGTAAATTATATATAGAAAAATAGATACTAATAACAATTTTTATATATATAATTTACAAAAGCACAAAGTTTTTAACTTTCAGGTGTATAATATACTCAGTGTATAATATTAAACTGTATTAATCTATTCCTACTGTTATATGAAAATATTAAAGCATTTTTACAGATAAATCCCCAAGTATCCAGATCTTTTTCCCATTTAAGTCCAGAATATGATACATCCTAATACATCCATGATACAGGAAAGGGTTATTAACCTCCTTCGTAACACAAGTTAGGGGAATGAATAAAGCCTTGTCTAGAGGTATTTCTACTGCCTGATATTTTTCAATTTCTATCCATACAGTTGGAGATGTACTATTCATCTGTCAAAACCATACCGCTCTCATTTGTGCTGCCTAGAAATAAATAAAAAAATCTGGAAGTTATAATCTACCTTTTTTTAAATGCCATATGCAATGTCTTAAGTTTAACCCTCTGAGTTTTATTATTCCAAATAAATTTTCTAATTGAGCTATTATGATTATTAAAAACCTTTTGTGGAATAGAAATGGGAAGCGTTTGAAATAAATATACTTTTTTTTATCCAATTTATCCTGCCAATTAGTGATAACAGTAGTAAATTCCATCTTTCCAATTAATTCAAAGAATATGCTTCATCCAACTTTGAAGGAATATTCAATTCTTTTCTGAATTCCATGAAAAAGTTATGTTATTTAAAGGCATTTTCTCCTCAGCCAAATTCAGTGGCATCATGACACTTTTATTTATATTAATTTTATATCCAGAAATTTTCCTAAATTTTCCAATAATAGAGTTGAGGTAGGCAGAGATGATTCAGGGTTAATGAGATATAACATTACATCATCCGTGTACAATGATGTTTTGTGTACATAGTGTACATGTGTACATCTCTAGTCCAGAAATTGTTTTGTGGTCCCGTATTGCAATGGCCAGGGATTCCACCTCCAATGCAAAAAGTAATGGAGACAGAGGGCATCCCTGTCTGGTTCCCCTTGACATATTAAAGTACGAAGTTATTACGGACTGTTGCCGATGGATTTCTATACAACATACAAATCATATCAATAAATTTAGGACTGAAAATAGCTATCGAAATTGCAAAATAGCTATCAAATAAGGCCATAGCCATGAAAAATGTTATAAGTAACAGAAATAAGCACAAATGTCAGAGGATGTCAAAACATCTCCAGGACTCAGAAAACACCTCAGACCCCTGAGCTTTAAACATCTGTAATCAGAATAAAGCATACATGGGACAAATCTTTTAATGAATCATGTGCATGGTCAATTGCAACTCAAAGGTACTTAATAAGGTAATTTTTTATAATAAAATTATATGTGACACTACAATAAAAACTAAATGACTGAGACCCGGATTCACAGATAGACTAATCCAGGATTAGGTTTTAGTTCAATTAGGGCATTTAAATAGCTTTTATAAACGTGCCCTAGAAAAAAACATTACTGGTGTGCATCTTGAGACAAAACAATGGCTATGACATATTTTAAGATCTGTTAGTACAAGTTGTTTTCAGTTGAAACAGCTCAAACATGCATTTTAGTCTAGGACAAGTCTTAATCCTTTTCTGTGAAACTGGGGGTGAGATTTCCATCAAAGCAAATAGATTTTGAGAAAAACACAGACACACTGATCAGTGTCTATCCTGAGTCCATACTGTCCCACTCTACAGCAGTGTTGCAGTTAATGAGATAATTAAGTGATTAAGCAATCATTAAAACAAGTACATTTCAATTAAAAATTGTTGGTGACCACTTTATGACATTCATTTAAATATCATACCAACAGGCAACTTTAGCTGATCTGCTTCTTCAGTGATCTCTTTCTTTAACAATGTGAAAATTGTCAGTTAAACTCTATTGAAATTGTTGATAGAAAATTACTTTAAGAAAGTTTAGGGTCAAGAGTTCAATTAAAGGAAACACTAATCAACATAATGATGACCATTATGAAACCAATAAAACATCAAGTAGAGTTAAACCTCTGTTAATTCTCAAGAAGAACTTTTGTAGAAGTATGAAAGAAATTAAATCAAACTGGTTAGTAATGAGTGAAGATGGTAATGCTGTTTTTGGAGTTTTTAATCATCCTATGCTGAGATTTAATGTCTTTTATCTTCAGTTGATTTTATCTAAGGCTGTGTGTCTGTAAGTCAGTTATAGTTGTTGTGTTTCTGCTCATGTCTTCTCTCTCTTTTTTTTCTGTTCTTGTTGTTCTTCTTTCCTGCAGTGATTCACTAATGCTCAATCATCCCTTAATCACTTAATTATCAAAAAATCAAACTGCAACATTGCTTCAGTGTTACTTTAATGCCAGGTATACACTACATGATGTTCAAAGTTGTTGGATCACTTCTCACACTACACGACTGTCTGGGTACCATTTAGTTGTTGTTGTGGACACATTACCCAACATTTCAATAGCAAGAATCCCCAACAACTCTGTCTGGTCTACAAACTATCTTTCATAACCAAACACCTGTGAGAATTGATACAGGAAATAACATGAGTTCATGTGCAAGACTGGATTTCTTCTTGCTAAAATGATGGTTGTGATCCAAGTTTTCTGTGTGCCAATTTGCAGCAAGAAAGAAGATTATGAAGGAGAGAATGGTTGCTTGCAGAAGCCACGTTTGCTGATGTTCTGTTGCAGGTCTATGATTCCTCATACTGAACTATCCCTTTCCCCGTATCTTGCTCTCTCATTGGCTGTAGGCCATCACTGATATAATTTCCAGTCAAAACACATTTCACACAGCATGACTCTTGAGTTGCAGACAGGTCCAGATATTTAGCATGCTATATAGCTCACAGGCATCCGTGGTGCATCAGCACTTCTCTTAGATCGGATCTTTGATCATACACACTACATGATTGTCACTCACGTGAACGAGCACCAGTTTGCCCTTCGATTTTGGGCATTTGTCTGTGATTTCCACACATTGGGGCTATAATCGTGCAGTGTGTACCTGGTGTAACACTTTGTAGTGTGGAATATATATATATATATATATATACACACGCACATACACACCGAGCACTGTTAATTTAACTCTGAGGATTTTGCTGTGTACACATTGTCACTCACCATGACATGGTTCTTACTTTCTATATAAGGATTTATTGCACGCCTTCATTCTAACATGTTATTTCAGTGATTGAAGTTCTAAATCAGTGTAGTTTCACTGATGAACTATTACAAACAGTAAACCCAGGATAGAGCGGTTGAGTGAATGTGGTCTGGACTGTGTGGATGAGGATCATTGTGTCTCCAGAGACGCTGTAGAAGGACAGAGTTCCTGCACTGTGATCCACATACACTCCTATTCTACTGCTGATGGACTTTACTGGGAGTTTAGACTCTATGTTATTGTGACTGAATGAGTAACTGGAGGGAGAGCAGTACAAACTCCAGGACTGATCATTATATCCAAACACACTCTCTTTACTTCCTCCCTTCCTGTTGATGCTCTTATATGACACTGATATACGCACACCATAATCACCACTCCACTCAATCTCCCAGTAACAGCGTCCACACACACTCTCTCTACACAACACCTGATACACATCAAATCTGTCTGGATGATCAGGATACGGCTGCTTTGTGTTAGTGTTAGTAATCACTCTGTTCCTCTCAGACAGACGGAGGTTTTTATTCACTGTGTTCAGATCCAGATTGAGCTGATGGGAATCTGATGGAGATAAAACACATCAGAATCAGGAATTATTAATCTGATCTTTTAATGTAGCTGAACTCTTCATGTTCAAGATCTCAGTACAGTTTACCAGATATCCTGTACAAATCATCTTTTACATGATCAATTATTAAACTCGTAAATCATGTTTTCTTTCTCCTTCTACAGGAAGAACATGAACACACTCAGTGAGTTTTCTGCTTGTTTTCTTTGTGACTTACATTGTAGGAAGTCGTTCCTGGTCCAGTGAACAATAATGGTGAAAGTGACTGTGGAAATCAACAGACATGAAGAGTGTGATTATCATGTCAAGACAAAATGATCCCTGCATCCGTTCCTAAGACATTTCTAATATGATATGAGATGATGGAGGATCATTTCTGAGAGCAGATGAATCTCCAGGGGCCTCATGTATAAAACTTTATACAGATTTCATCCTAAAAGTGTGTATACACCACACAAAAGCTAGAATTTATGGCAGAACCTGCATAAAATTCCCTTTATAAAACCCATTCAACAGAAGATCCACCTTCACATATATATAACCATATATGAAGCTTAAAATGCTTTTACTATCCATATCCTCATCTGCATAACATTCCCATATTCATATTCATATTCCCAGCTACGTGATACCGTGTTTAACAATACAAGACATTAGGAAAATATGATACGCACTATAAATGCCATTTGTGCAGTCACATTACATTGCTAAAAATCGTGTCCTTGTTTTAGAATATATCAAAATTTCAGAGAAGAGTTATTCCCATTATTTTCCACCGGCCAAATAGTATTTAATTGTTTTAAACGGATCAAATTTATGCAATTTTGCCTATAATATAAACATATGTTTTAGAATGTTATACAGTATATTTTTAATGGAAACAGATTTTTTTTGCAGTGTAAGTACAATTGTCTGATTCAGCATATCGCTGACAAAACATTAACATGCAAATTTTACAATTTCCTTCAAATGCTATCCTTTAAATACAATGATATTTTGCATAATGTTGGGAAATCACAGAGGAAGTTATCATTAGGATGCTGACCGTTTTGACCACTGAACTAATGTGTCCGACCACAATATCAATAGTCAATTGCGCATCTGTGTTTCCATTGTCTCAGGTGTCATTGGTTCATTGGTTTAATTTTGCACAGGTGTCCCTTGTTTTGTCATTAGTCTGTATATATAAGCCCTCATGTTTGCCATGTGTCCTTGTCAAGTAGGGCTGGGCGGTTTTTCCGATTTTTTTCGATTAATTCGAAGTAATGTTTTGCCTCGATTTTATTATTTTTTGAATCGAGAAATCGCAATTTTGAATAAAAATGTTAGCAAGTGTTCAATTAGACATGTTGACAATACAGCAATGATAACCGTATTAGGAGAAGAAAACGATCCGACCTCATGATGGCGCCGGCGCGCCCGATTAACCGCTCTCATGTGACGCTCTATGAACGTAGAACTGTTCTTAAGTGGCTGTTAATTCAGAAATCCATTATTGCGTTACAAAAATGAGACGCAGGCAGTGGAATGAGAAAAAATGGCAAAGTTATTAAACGCGAGTTGAGCTTTTTTTTTTTTACTTGACCGCCGTGTTTTTACAATGCCGTTTCATGGGTGAGATGCTGCAAAAGATGCAACACAAGTGCAACACCTAAACATGTCCGTCATAAAAACAATAGGACAAATAGCGCAATAGAATGCAAAAACCTGTAAACCTGTTTGCATGATGATGACAGGCTGAAAGCTGCTGTTGTTTTCTGTTTTTACAACGCATTTGCTGTTAATAATAGCGTATTACTGGTGTTTTTTATTGCTATTTTTGGCTAAGAAATATTTAGCATTTTCTCATTTTATATTATTTCTGAGTAGGATGTGTTTAAGATACGTTTGTACAACATTTGTCTTCATATTTCTGCAAAGATATTTAACAAATTGTTTTACATTTACATCATGTTGATCACTTCATGTGTGGTGCACTTGGAATGGAACTTTTTTTAACCAGATTAATAAAGAGTTTGTTAATAAAGAGAATGTTACTTAAATCATATTGTAGTTAAGTTTTTAAGGTGACTAGTTAAACAGTTTAAAAAAAAAAAAAAAAAAATTGTGAATCGGTCAATCGTTCTGAAAAACCGAGATTTTATTTTTTTGCTATATCGCCCAGCCCTGTTGTCAAGTATTGTCAGTGTTACCATTGGGGGTGAGTTCTATGTTTTATGCCAAGTCTTTGTTTTATATTTGATTGTTTATGAAAATAAAACTGCACCTGGGTTCGTCAAGACTTGCCTCCAGTGGACTATACTTACACTTCGTCATTAAGACGTTGAAACGTAGCATGCCACAGGAAAAGTGTTCAAAAGCAGTGCATCCACTACAAATATTTCTAAATTCATTTTTGTTCAACTTCTGGATAATTACTTTATGTAATTGTAGTGCTTAACACTATTAGAGTGGAAAATTCATCTAAATGTGTATATCAAAATGAAAACCGAGTTTAAAATCATTCTGTTTACTTCATTATTTCACTCCCTCCAGTAAAAGATGCACATTCTAGACTCTAGAGTGTCCTTTTGGTTCACGCGTTTATGCTAAGTCCCTAAATGTGTGTGGAAAATTGTGTATGCACATTTTGATGCCTTTTTTGTGTGTACACAACATCAGGCCCCAGGACTTTACCTCTGTCAGAGATCTTCTTCAGCTCCTCTTTGCAGAAATCCTCCAGTTTGTCTCTCAGATGAAGGACAGATTCTCTCACAGCATCAAAAGAGGAGAGAGAACTGAAGGGATCGTCATTTACATCTGTAGATTCAGGAGGAGCTGAGAGAGACTGGAAACTCTACAGAAAACAGAAATCAAAGCTCATCACCTCCACACTTCAGACAATAACCTGCACTACTGTCAGATTTGAGCAGCTCTTGTTGATCTTTAGTAACTCTCCTCAATCCAGCACTTTCACAGCATCAGATTCATTCTTCTCACGTTCATTATATCACATATTTTAAATATGTATTTTTCGAACTTGGGCCCATGTAAACTGTGTTAATCCTACTGTATGGATACCAAAATTGCTGGAAGCAATTACTAAACAAATGGCAAATGCTGGGTTTTTTAATACTTTTATTTTATGCATGACTTGCTTCCAATGGCTCTGTATGAGCTCGCGGCTCCATCTAGTGGTTGTATTCTGTATATCCTTAGGATCTCAAAATGACCACTCATCAAGTGTATAAATACTCACCTAATAGCACCAACTACTGGTGACTTATAACAAATTAATAGCTAATTGGAAGTAGTCACATGGGCTTAGCAATTTGTGGTTCATAGTCATCATAGCTGGATAGCTAAGCCGCACAATTTAGTTGAGACTTTCTTCCTTCCCTGCACTAAAGAGACTGTTTCTGTAATGTGTGGACAAAGTGCTGCTGATCAGTTACTATTGATTCCAGTTTCAAATGATACGATGACTAATTGTATCGGACGAATAGCAGCAAATGTGAAAGAGCAGATAATCAAAAAAAATTTTGACGAGAGCACTGAGATTGCCGGAGAAACACAATTTATGGTTTACGTTAGATTTGTCAATGATGGACAAATTAAGGAATATTTACTGGTCTGTCGCCCTCTTCCCGAAACATGCAACAGTTGAGCAACTTTTTGCCACATTGGATTCATTTCTACATGAACATGACATTGAATGAAAGAACTGTGAGGGAATTTGGGACACTTCTTAAAATTGGGAAAGAGGATTGCATTTAACGCCAACTATCCTCAACACATAAGAACATAAACGTGTTTCTTTTGTTTTCTCAAAAACTGCAGGAAAGAAGCTTGAGGTGTGCGATAACACAAGTTTAGATAGTGAATGATTAAAATGTCTCCAGAATACTGTACTGTACAATGCGACATACATTCACATCACGTTACAATCATGTGACACTGCAGTTATGCCTTGCTTGAGCTCTTAAAGTGACCACAGCCTACACTACCAGTCAAAAGTTTGGAAACATTACTATTTTTAATGTTTTTGTACTAAGTCTCTTATGCTCATTAAGGCTGTGTTTATTTCATAATAAATACAGAAAAAACAATAATATTGTGAAATATTATTACAACTTAAAATTATGGTTTTCTATTTTAATATACTTTAAAATATAATTTATTTCTGTGATGCAAAGCTGAATTGTCAGCATCATTATTCCAGTCTTCAGTGTCACATGATCCTTCAGAAATCATTGTAATATGCTGATTTATTATCAATGTTGGAAACAGTTGTGCTGCTTAATTTTATTTTATAACCTGTGATACTTTTTCAGGATTCTTTGATGAATAAAAAGTTAAAAAATATCAGCATTTATTTAAAATAGAAATCTTTTGTAACAATATACACTACCGTTCTAAAGTTTGGGGTCAGTAATTTTTTTTCTTTATTCTTTTTGAAAGAAATTCATATTTTTATTCAGCACGGATGTGTCTTTCGTCTGGGACAAAAATCGTGCAGTGTATCCCGGGCATAAGTGAACTGGGTTTGGTTCTTTTAAAATGAACTATATGTGAAAACACCCTCAATGATTAAACCTGGGGGTTTATCTTATTTCAATGTACATATTACGTTTTTGTTGTTGTTGTTTTTCCACAACCAAATAGTACGTCTCTCAAAAGTTACAGTTTGGTCTGGTTTTGTTTTTGTAGTAAACACGAGATATTAACTTTTTTTTTTTTTTTTTTTGAGTACTTAAAGAAAACATACCTGTTCAATACTTTTTTTTTTAGGTGTGGTTTTAAAACGTTTTTAAAATGTTGTCTTGCAACATTACCTAATTGCAACCAAAATACAGCATTGTGAAAAGTTGTAAAAACATTTTGTTTGTCGAATGGTACCATCATGTTAATGGATTTCACATTGTTGTAAAAAAAAAAATTGTGACATTTTGAGCTGTTGCTGTCTGGAAGCTCAATACATCTTCCAGAAGAAAGTGTTCAGAAAAATGTTTACTAAGATTTCCAGAGCTGAACTGCATTTGTCTCTTTCGAAAGAAGAAGATCAGATGAGAGTCTGACTGATGATTATATAATAACCGAACACACAGATCAACATTTCAGTCAACGGCTCATTCTGCTCTCATGAAATTTTTCTCTGTGAGTCTCTTGCTCAAGTCCACTATGATCCTGTTCTTCTAGATCTCTGTTACCTGCAGGAAATGGATGTGATCCTGTGTGTGTGAAAGCTGCTCCAGCTCAGCGTCTCTCCTCCTCAGATCATTGATCTCCTGCTCCAGTCGCTCCAGTCGTCCTTCAGCTCGACTCACTGCAGTCTTTTCCTGATCTCTGATCCGCTGTGTGAACTCAGAGCGGCTTCTCTCAATGGAGCGGATGAGCTCAGTGAAGATCCTCTCACTGTCCTCCACTGCTGTCTGTGCAGAGCGCTGTTAGGACACACATCACAATCACACAGTGGCTTCAGTGAGTCCTGACTGAGACTTGTCAAACTTCTCTTCTTCTCCAGACTCACCTTATGAGACTCCACAGCCTCTCTCAGTTGCTGAAGATCTTTCTCTCTCTGCTGGATCCTCTGCTGGAACCACCTCTGCGTCTCCTTCAGCTGGTGCTAAAGGACAAACCAATAACCGTGACAGTAATATTACCACAAAATCATCATGTGAACAGCTGATATGAATCAAATATTGAAGGAGTGATCTAGTATGGAAATGTTCAAAGGTTCAAACTAGGGATGCACCGATACAATGCCTTTTTCAGAATGAGTCTGATACCGATAATTAAATGTTTGGTACTTGCCAATACTGGGTACTGATACTTGTATATTCATTGCATTTGTAATTTTTGAAAATATTGGATAGAGAAACCAAAAGATTATGAATGAAATTAATTGCCTTAATTCATTTAGCAAATATTGTTTTATTAGATATTTCTACGCCTAATCATGCCTGTTAAAATGTATTGTAGGAGCATCTGTACTTTCATTATTTCATCAATGTCTAGTTGTAAGTTCATACCTGTTTCTCTGTCCTCTGTGCTGCAGCTGATACAGTGTCGTGGTTTTTATGTTCATCCATCGTACACAGCAGACATATACAATTCTGATCAGTGCGGCAGAAAACCTCAAGGATCTTGTCGTGTTTCGGGCAGATCATCTCCTGCAGTCGTCCAGTGGCTTCAGTCACTTTATGTGGCTTACGTGAGTGAAATTCCTCATGACGGTCAAAATGAGTTTGACAGTAAGATTCCTGACACACCAGACAGGACTTGACGGCTTTGTGTTGTGTTCCAGTACAGACGTCACACTGCACATCTCCAGCTCCAGCGTAACAGTCAGCAGGAAGTTTAGTCTTCTTCAGTTTCTCCACCATTTCAGCCAGAATGGTGTTTTTAGCTAAAGCAGGTCTTGGACTGAAGGTCTGTCTGCACTGAGGGCAGCTGTAGACTCTCTTCTCATCCTCCTGATCCCAGCAGCCTGTAATACAGATCTTACAGTAACTGTGTCCACAGGGAATGGCCACTGGATCCTTCAGGAGATCCAGACACACCGGACACATAAATGCATTCTGATCCACTGAAATTCTGGCTTCTGCCATTTTACAGCTCAACTGCACTTCACTTTCTCTGAACTCACATGATTCCTATTTCCTGATTCTGTGTTTGAGTGACGTGTGTAAAACAGGTTTCTCTGCAAGTCTAAAGGTCACAGATAATAAAACATCCACTAGATGTCAGCCTAAAACAGACATTCAAAGAATATACGTAATAGATACGCAGACAAAAACACAACAATACTGCATCCTAATTGCTGCACTGGTACTGCAGGACTAAAAACTGTGTCCAGAATTACAGTTCCTTCATTCCCCATGAAAGTTTCAATTTTGTTTATCATGAAATATTAAGTCATGTCAATGATAAATATGGACAATTATTGCTGCATGTCTTTTCTTTTTAAGATAGATGGATCTACATTTTCTCAAAGTTTGTAGTTTCTCCTCGTGGTGTCTTTCCTTTAGGAAACGTTTCTCATTTTGTGAGTGAATTAGTATGTAGGTACTTACTAAGAGAAGAACCTCAGCACACTTAATGCTTCTGTCTGTGGTATGTATGCACTCTGTTGGGGGGTTAATAAAGGCCTTCTGAAGCGAAGCGATGCATTTGTGTAAGAAAAATATCCATATTCAGCAAGTTATAAAGTAAAATATCTAGCTTCTGCCAGACCCCCTTACGAAAAAAGCTTAACTGACGTTGCGTATCATAAGCATTTTGAACTGCGAGAGTTTTACACTTTCTTCGTAAGTTGAAATAAAAAAAAACACCTTTTTTTTTTAAATTGGGTAATTAGATGTCTTCCCCATCTTGTTCTCTCCTCTGTATCGTGCTTTTCTTTCCTCTTTTGCTATCCTGATTTTGCCTGCAAGATCTCTTGCCATCTACCTGATGCACAACAAATCAGAACTGTGAGGTGCACTGCCACATTAAAGCATTTGTAAGACCGGAATTCCTGATAAGACATTTATTTAAGGGAAGATTTAAGGGAACCTGGCAAAACATTCAGTATGCAAGTTCAGCACGTAGTGGACCTGATCCAGTGGGCGCAAATCACGCAAGTCCCTGTAAAAATTATTCTTTCTTTCAGACTCAATAATCACCAACAGAGGTTTAAGATCAGAGTGATCAATGAACTACAGAACCTTGTTAAAGTGACTCGTGACAGATTTTCCAATGTGGACATTTTGGTACCTATCATTAATTTTTCCAGAGCCTCCCATTTGCAGAACAGCAGATGATGGATTTGAATGTATATATTACGAAGAACTGTCCCTCTCTTCCGAATACTTTATGTTGGAAAAAGACGGGATCAATTGGGGGCCCGTCACCGCAAAGTCAATTCTGCTTTATTGGACCAAGTCTTTCAACTTAAAAATGATCTGAATTTGTTAAAACATTTATCTTGCCAGCGTTCAATACTCAAGTTCAAGGTCAAGGTGTCTTTATTAATAGCCGAGGGTCAATTTGTTGCGCAGACAGGAGATTCAGCTATCCATCTTCACAGTTCTTTTCAAAAACTTGACAGCCTTTCACACCAACCCCGGTTTCGATGTTGGTGTGGAAGCTGTTAAGAAATGCTTCATAAAATACCCAGACCCAAAACAGCCAGAGAAACATATAATGAGACTGTTAGAAATTAATTTAACTAAAACGATTTTGAATTCGACTCAAATTTATTTGCAAACAAAAGGAACGGCAATTGGGTAAAAGGTTTGCGGCATCATACGCCAACATCCTCATGGCGCAGTGGGAAGAGTCGGCTTTAGCGTCCCACCATCTTAAGCCTTTCTCATATTTCCGGTTCCTCTATGATATTTGGGGTGTGTGGACTCACTCTAAAGAGAAATTTTTGGCTTTTACTCAACACCTTCACAACCATCAGAAGTCCATCAAGTATATGCTTGATCCGAAAGAGGTAAATTTTCTAGACGTGAAACCGGCCGCTTGGACTTTCTCCTGAAACATACATTTCGGGGAATTGTGAAATCTCGACTTCTCAGATTTCACTGCATCTGCTCCGAACCGTCTTTTTTTCTACATGCTACAAAAGTGTGTGCCAACTACCCAAACAGACTTCAAAAGCAAAAGACTTTGTTGCATGAACTTGGCAATATTCTTTTATTTTTCAGTTGAAACTTGCAAGGAAAAAATGCAGTGGGTTTAGAGACACCTACATGAGAGAGAGAAGGACTGAAAAAGACAGTAAGAGAAGTGGAAGTGAAGGAGGACACAGAACAAGATGGAGTTTTTTTTTTATATAACGAGTTGTATTGAAATATTTGTGGCAGAAAGACCCAGAAGTGGGAATTATCCACAAATACTTCAAGAAAAATAACAGGCCATCAGGCAGGGATCAAGTGCTGGCACAAGCAAACAGGTTATTTTTTACTATTGATATTTTCATGACTTTTCCAAGACATCATATTGTAAAATGCAATTTCCAGGTTTCCCACCAGTCAGATCCTCAGCATCAGCAGCCAAGTAGAAATCACAATTTAGCAATTCTGCCCAAAATTAGACTTTGACTACCGTGTATTTTCATTAATGCATGACCGCTAAAGAAGTGTGTTCTATGTAGTATGAACGTAATCGGACATACTACATTTGTCATGCTTATCATGTGACCTACCAGCGTCAGTTGCGTTGCTTCACTGCCGTTCACAAATCTTCTCCTATGGCCTCGTGGTATAGTGTCTATCATATGCACTCTTCAGAATCTTGCCTGAAGTAGTAGGTCATCTGGGTACATTCTGCCTTTTTTATGAGTACTGTGAATTTGGACATACTTCTTTGGTCACATACTGTTTTTGCCTACTATATGGTAGGCAACCGTTTCGAAGCATTTTGAAACTCTGATTGACTATATTGACAGTGGTCACAGATCTGACTGAATGACACAAATGTCCCAAGCCGACGTCGCTGGATATCGCAGTTATGCTTGCACAAAGGAAATGTTTCGAAAAGCTCTCTGTAGGAGCCATTTGTTTCAGTTTGTGTAGTTTTTCTTTCATGCCACTAGAGGGTGCATAATGTAGCTCCAATCCTGCTCAACACACCTGTCTGTAATTATCAAGGGCTCCTGAAGATCTTAATTAGCTGATTCAGGTGTGTTTTATCAGGGTTGGAGCTAAACTTTTCAGGTAGGTAGATCTCCAGGAACAGGGTTGGGCACCCTTGATTTATGTTGTCAAATCGACACGGAGTATGTGCGCGAAGAAGGTCAAACTTTGTCAATTTTTTTTACTACAAAAAGTCAGAAAGTTTGACTGTAATGGGAGCTGGTTTTGATGTACTGAGCTTTAAGTCTACAGTGCATCCGGAAAGTATTCACAGCGCTTCACCTTTTCCACATTTTATGTTACAGCCTTATTCCAATGTAACGAATTACAACAAATTAATTAATTAATTCAAATTATGGGTGACATATTTATAATTAAATCATAATGCATTATGATCAACTATAATATAAATAGACCAAAAAGGGAATTATGCACATATATTGTGAATTAATTATAACAGATTATAATTAATTACATACATATATTGTTCAGGATTAGTTCTAGTTTAATAGTTAATTTAGAAAGACTGGTCTAGTTTGTCCAGCAAACTATCAGTTTTCTTTATCGACTATTATAAAAGGCGATTATTCCTCTGGCCACGAGAAATAACTTGCTATTCTAGCATTAAAGCGTAAAGCAGTTTGCAAAATCGAAACGTAAAAGTGACTTGATTGATTGAATATGCAACAATCGAGCATGAATATAATGTATTTAATATATGAAACTACTAATATATGACTAAATATATAACAAAGGAACATACATAGGATAAAACGAAAGTAAAGTCAGGAAAACAGAGGTGATCAAAGAAGTGGCAAATTACAAACAGTTAAAACCTTTGAGAGCCAGCAAGGAAACTCAGCTTACACATGGCGCTTAAAACGCTTCGAAAGGAATGGTTCTATACTTGCATAGGTTTAGGTGCTGTGGTTACTTCGTCTTTCTGCAGGAGTTTCAGTGCGTGCAATCCGGGCATAAATATTAGCCCAACGTGGGGTGAAGCACAGGTGACTCTTTGAAGTCCCCATAGCTGGTGAGAAGGCCTCCTGCTTATCTTCAATGGAGGCAACAAAGATGCCAATGAGACAATTTCATCTAGACCTGCTGGAGCCATGGTCTGTGAGTTATACGAAGGAGGTCAAATGTTAAAAGCTTTCTTTAATTTACAGTTGTGTTGATGATTTTGATCCTGTGCAGACGCTACACCAAAATGGATTAAATTTATTATTTTCCTTGAATTTCTACAAACAATACCCCATCATGGCATATAAAAAAAACAAAAAAAATCATTAGGTATTCACAGCCTTTGCTCAATACTTTGTTGAAGCACCTTTGGCACCAATTATAGCCTCAAGTCTTTTTGAGTATGATGCTACTAGCTTACACCTATTTGTGGGCACTTTCTCCCATTCTTCTTTGCAGGACCTCTCAAGCTCCATCAGGTTGGATGGGGAGCGTCGGTGCACTGCCATTTTCAGATCTCTCCAGAGATGTTCAATTGGGTTCAAGTCTGGGCTCTGGCTTGGGCCACTCAAGGACATTCACAGAGTAGTCCCATAGCCACTTCTTTGTTATCTTGACTGTGTGCTTAGGGTTGTTGTCCTGTTGGAAGATGAACCTGAGGTCCAGAGCGTTCTGGAGCAGGTTTTCATCAAGGATGTCTCTGTACATTGCTGCATTCATCTTTCCCTTGATCCTGACTAGTCTCCCAGTTCCAACTGCTGAAAAACACCCCCACAGCATGATGCTGCTGCCACCATGCTTCACTGTAGGGATGGTATTGGCCAGGTGATGAGCGGTGCCTGGTTTCCTCCAGACATGACGTCTGATTTTCAGGCCAAAGAATCCAATCTTTGTTTCAGATTGGACTCTTTCATCAGAACAGAGAATTTGTTTTTCTCATGGTCTGAGAGTCCTCAGATGCCTTTCGGCAAACTCCAGGTGGGCTGTCATGGGCCTTTTACTGAGGAGTGGCTTCCATCTGGCCACTCTACAAAACAGGCCTGATTGGTGGAGTGCTGCAGAGATAGTTGTTCTTCTGGAATGTTCTCCTCTCTCCACAGAGCAACGCTGGAGTCCTGTCAGAGTGACCATCAAGTTCTTGCTCAGTTTGGCCGGGTGGCCCGCTCTAGGAAGAGTCCTGGTGGTTCCGGACTTCTTTCATTTACGGATGATGGAGGGCAATGTGCTCATTGGGACCTTTAGTGCTGCAGAAATTTTTCTGTACCCTTCCCCAGATCTGTACCTCGTACAATCCTGTCTCGGAGGTCTACAGACAATTCTTTGGACTTCATGGCTTGGTTTGTGCTCTGACATGCACTGTTAACTGTGGGACCTAGGGTTGTGACGATAGTATTGTGTATCGACGATAGTCAGACATATCGCCCAGGGCTGATGCCTTTGACAATATCAATTCATTTGCCTTGCCTAATTTTATAATGACATTATCTAGGCTACATAACTACACTTGCGACACCGATGCACACGAGGATTAAGGACGCCTATGAAAATGTTAAAACAGACTACAAAACTATTGCACATCAAAATTGAATTAAAGGTGATCTATTCACAAATTGTCAATACTGCTTGTTATAAAAGACACGCATCATTCTTTTTTAAGCCAAGATGAAGACGGTTGAAAACTCCATTGTTGTTCGTCAGCATTTTTATGAAAGTGCTTTTTTTCCCCCATTTTCACAATAAGCATATAGTGCATTTATGAATTGACTCACCTGCCTCTGTAAAAATAAAATGTTTTCTTTTTCTTCATTTATGTAGTTATTCCACAGGAAAAACAAACAAAACATCAACATAATTTTTTATTTTACCCAGGTGTAAGGAGCGTTGAGAGATGAAGCAGAGAGGGAATCCAATTTGCATGCACACTTTTAATAACAAAACTCCACACGAATAGACTGGAACCTTAGACCAAAGACATGAACACGATCCGTCACAACACATGAAACAACGACTAGCAAAGAACACGGAAACACAAGGGCTATATATATATATATATATATACACACACACACACACACACACATACACATTTACACACAGGGGCAAACAGCCTTAACAAGGAAACAAGAAACACCTGGGGAGACAAATCAACATGAAAAACTACAAAGAGCTACAACATAAAGCACAGGAAACACTTCAACTTAAAAGTCCAAGGACAGACACAGAGCACGTGACACAGGTGGCCTCTGGTTGAGTTTACACAGAATTACCCATTTATGTTTACTTGTCCATATTTTCAGTAAAGATGAATCAAATAATGCAGTGCAATGTACATTTTTTTTTCATTCAGTTTGTCTTTATTTACATGGCAACATTTCACTGCAAAACATAAGTTAAATTAATATTTTGATTCTAAAGTATCAATATATGAAATGGAGCAATGCCTCTATACAAGGGCAATTAGAGGGTGTCTACTGCAACTCACTAAAAGATAGATGTGACAAACAGAGTGGAGTGTTGTAGCTGATCATATGACGATCTGATATGGGTCACATACATTCAACTGCCACTTTATTAGGTACAACTTGCTAGTACCAGTTCTTTGCCTTCAAAACTGCCATGATTCTTTGTGGCATATTATTCAACAATGTGCTGGAGATTTTGGTACATAGTGACATTATAATATCATGCAGCTGTTGCAGAATTGTCGGCTGCACATCCATCATGTGAATCTCCCATTCCACCACATTCCAAAGCTGCTCTATTGGATTGAGATCTGGTGAGTATGGAGGCCATTTGAATACCGTAAACTCATTTTCATGTTCAAGAAACCGGTTTGAGACGACCTGAGCTTTGTGACAGTATCCTGCTGAAAGTAGCCATCAAAAGATTGGTACACTGTGGACATAAAGGGATAAACATGGTGAGCAACAGGTAGGCTGTGGCAATCAAACAATGCTCAAATGGTACTAAGTACCCCAACGTGTGCAAAGCAATAATCCCCCATACCATCACACCACCACCAAAGCCTGAACCGTTGATACAATACAAGATGGATCCATGCTTTCATTTTGTTTGCACCAAATTCTGACCCAATCATGTGAATGTCACATCAGAAGTCAAGACAATGTTTTTCCAATCATCCAATGTTGTTGAACCCATCCAAATTGTAGCCTCGGTTTCTTGTTCTAAGCTGTCAGGAGTGGCACCTACAGAACTGTCACTCTCTTTTTCTGAGCATTCTCTGTAAATCCTAGAGATGGTTGTACATGAAAATCCCAGAAGATCAGCAGTTTCTGAAATACACAGACTAGGCCGTCTAGCACCAACAACCATTCCACGTTCAAAGTCACTAAAATCATCTTTCTTCCCCATTCTGATGCTCAGTTTGAACTTCATCAGATCATCTTGACCATGTCTACATGCCTAAATTGCTACCATGTGATTGGATGATTAGATATTTGCCTTAACAAGTAGTAACAACTGTACCTAATAAAGTGGCCAGTGAATATATAAAGGTCTTGGAACAGTCTCACTCACTACCCCTCACTCCAAAAAAAAAAAAGAAAAAACTTTGAGCAGAAAATCAATTTGGTCCACATTCATCTGCGGCGTGAACGTAGCCGGTATTTCACACAGATACGTATTTTCTGGTGCCATTTTAAACTGTAGAGCCATTTGAAACTCTTTCCACACGAACACGAATAAGGTCTCAAATCTGTATGACTTTTCAGGTGTATCTTTAAGTGTAATGGCGAAAGAAATTTTTTCTTACACTGATCGCAATTCAATTTCTTTTCTCCAGAGGGCATTTGCAAATGTCGTTTCATGTCTCTCTTATATGTGAAACTTTTCTCACGCTTAACACATGTTAAAGGCCTTTTTCCATTGCGAAATCTCATGTGAGCTTTAAGCTTTCCTTCATTTATAAAATACTTTCCACAGTGTTGGCACATGAAAGACTTCTTTCCAGTGTGAGTTTTTAAATGATTATTAAATCGATTAATGCCTCGGATACTTTTTCCACACTGATGACATTTAAAACAGTTCTCTCCTGTGTGAATCCTCATCACGTGCCTATTAAGGTTTATTTGACCTCTGAAACTCTTTCCACACTGAACACATTTGAACGGCTTCTCTCCAGTGTGAACTCTCATGTGGGTCTCAAGCTCCACTTTATGTATGAAACTCTTTCCACACTGACTACATACGAACGGCTTTTTTCCAGTGTGAGCGTTAATGTGAAACCTAAGGATAAGCTCCTGTGAGAAGCTCTTCCCGCAGAGTTTGCAATTAAAAGGCTTCTCTCCAGTGTGAATCCTCATGTGCTTTTTAAGGTTTCCCTTTTCACTAAAACTCTTTCCACACTGCTGGCAGGTGTAAGGCTTTTCTCCAGTGTGAATTCTCATGTGGGCTTTAAGGTTTCCTTTTTGAGTGAAACCCTTTCCACACTGTTGGCAGGTGAAAGAGTTTTCTGCATTGTGAATTCTCATGTGGGTTTTAAGGTTTCCCGTTTGAGCGAAAATCTTTCCACACTGTTGGCAGGTGAGAGAGTTTGCGTGAATTCTCAAGTGGGTTAGAAGGTTTTCCTTTTCACTGAAATACTTTCCACACAGTTGGCAGGTGAGAGAGCTCTCTCCAGTGTGAATTCTCATGTGGATTTTAATTTTTCCTTTTTGAGCGAAACTTTTTCCACATTGTTCACAAGTGTAAGGCTTTTCTCCAGTGTGAATTCTCATGTGAACATTAAGGCTTCCTTTTTGATTGAAACTCCTTCCACACTGGTTACAGGTGTAAGGCTTCTCTCCAGTGTGAAGTCTCATGTGGACTTCAAGGTTTCCACGCTGATCAAAACTCTTTCCACATTGTTGACAGGTGAATTTTTTATTTCCTGTCTTTTTAGCTCTTTGTCGTGAAGTCTTTGCAATCTGTGTAGACTTTCTTCCAGTCATGAAATCATGTTTTTCATCATGATCTTTCTCTTCCATTTTGTTCAGCTCTTGATCCTCCTCTTTCAGCGCCATCAGGTCTAAAGCGAAAAAGACAAATACAAATTGACAACAGTTTAATGGCACAAAGCAAAAGACATCAAAATAGTTAACAAAAAAAAGCATCAAAACCAAAAACATGTATGCTATATCTTCAAAAATGGTCTTCGATGGTGGTGGACAAACACAGTACAAAGTATCCTACCTATGTGAACTGCGAGCACAGTTCTCACAATAAATCTAAAATAAATGCAAAGAAACAGTATGCAATATCCTATTTCTCCATGAAATAAAAAAAATTAATTGTACAGATCATAAAACAATGTGCTTAAGGCTATTTTTTATTTAAAAATATGTAAATTTATATGTAAAAAGTCACAGTGACTGATTTGAAAAGTTAGGAATGATAAAAAAAGTTGCAGGGCTACTGACATACAGTTAAACAAACATACATACAAAAAGCAAGCAAAGGTCGATGCCATTATAATCACTGAAGCTGTTAATTACTACAAGAGGTACACAAATCTGCACTTGTAGACGGCTTCATTGATTACAACGGGAGTTTTCACGTTATAATGAAAGGATCCATGAGTGGGCAGAACTCCTGCTGAACAATCTCAGCGGTGGCGGGGAGGATTAACTTAAACATCTGATTGACAATTGCGTTCACATGCACAACAGACATGTTTAAATGCTCCAAAAACCTACACAAGCACAGGAGCATTTTAAAGCAGACCACTATCAGCGGGTACCGGTATCATATTTTCATTGCAGGACAATCCCCATTATCCTTTAGATTCTATATCCAATAAGGCAATGGTAACTCTGTAATCTTACAGTATTTTTCACAAAAAAAAAAAAAAAGGCTAAAAACTAAGTAAACACTGTTACCAACAGGACACTCAGTAATCTGGTAAGTTTGTGCACACTGGGAATCATATTTTTTCAAATAGCGACAAGGTAACACTAATTTTACATGCAGCACACATTGAAAATGAGTGAATATATATGTATGTATGAAATAATTACAACTGCAATAAATAATGTTAAGAGATTAATATTTGAAATAAATTTTTGAATATACAAATAAGAAATGTTGGAAAAAGTGCATACTAAACCACCAGTAGGTGGCAGCAAATCAGTTAATGAGTGAGTAATCTGCCACGTTTCCACTGTCGGGCCTAAAGCGGGCGTGCTAGTGCCAGTTGCATTACACTTCAATTACACTCATTGTTTTTTTTATAATAAATAAAGTTTAGAATAATCATATTTCTACTCCAATTCATTTTTTTTTAATATAAACACTTAAATCGTGGCTGTCATAACTGCTTTATTCGAACATGCATTAAATATTGAAGAACATTATAATGAATATGTAATGATGCATAGCTATATTTATCAGAATGCTGCTTTCTAGAGTTCATTTTTCTAGCTGACTAATGAGTTTATGGTCACTGAATATGTTTGTTCTGAGGTAAATGTGACGTTACATGACATTGTGTACAAGCTGTTTTATTGACGTCTTTCCACGGTTGAAACACGGATTGAGCTATTACACGAGACGTGATACGGATTTCGGTAAGTTGTACTGTGTATTTTAACATACCTTCAGATGTTTATTTCGCGCTGTAACTGGTATTAAAGCGGAGGAGAGTATGTTCACAAGCGCTCCGTGCTGCCGCTTCTGTTTAACTGAGGCGCTAAAGCGATCTGTCACATCACATTAAACAGCACCAAAACGGTATTTATTTTTTAAATCTCATAATAAGATGGACGTCATTTGAAATCTCAGACTTTGCTTCATATCAAAAGTAACAAAGCACAAAGATTATTGTGATTTATTGGATGGGAGGCGCATGTTCCCTTCATTCATCAACTGAAAACAGACTAATCAATTCTTGGGTTTAAGAATATCGATATCGGTTCGTAAAAATGAGAATCGGTATTTTTTTTACCCAGCCCTATATTATTGTAAAACTGTGCTAAAACATTGATGCTTGGGTTTTAAATCTTTAAGTAAACAACAAAATGCCAACAAACGGTTCTTTCCGAATAATTTTCTAATAAAACTTTCATTTGTTGGTGAAATGCTGGGTTTGTGAGAGGTGGTGTGTGTTACGGGCAGGTTTTAGTGAAGCGCTGTGGAGCTTCTGGCCTGGCGGTGGAAATGCAGCGTGATTTTTGTATTCGGTGCTACAGGTCCGAAGCTATTAGCCTAGCCTAGCCTGTTGAAAGCCCTGGCTTGCAATGGCCTGACAGTGGAAAAGCGGCTATTGAGTCATTCATTCAACCGATTTGTTCAAAATGCTGAATCATTCAATAGCAAAACACCCAAGTGTTGCTTTGAGATATGCAATAGTTCTGCTGTGATCTTTGTTTGGAACTATTTTCGTTGGTGAAATAGAACAAAACAGTCAATGTTATGAATAAAATGTAAGTAACTACTTGTTTATTGAACTAAAATCAATGTAACATTTGAAATCGTGTGAATATTCGCCAAAATAGCTCCCTAGTTTGAAATCAAGGGTTTAAAGTTTGTTGATTGTGCGTCTCCAGTATTTCTCCAAGTATTTCCATTTTGCATATTCAGACAACAAGCATCTTGTTAAACGTCACGTACTTCAGTGAACGAGCACCGGTCGGCACATACGCATCAAACAGACAGAGCACAGTTGAATAGGAGCGTAATAATTCTGACTATATCATACATTCTACTTAAATAACTTTGTTACTAATTGAGTGTAGGTTTAAAAATATACATGTAACAAAAGTGATCAGATTTATAAGAGCAATAACAGTAAAGGCACTATTGTTGGAATAGCCCATTAATGTAATACAAGTACTGTGTTCAGATGAGTGAGTGAATGTACTTCATCCCTCATACAAGTTAAATATTTTGTGCTTTTGTTGTCGTTCATTATCAATTTTAATTTAGTCATTTTAATTTTTGCTTTAAAATAGAAAGTAATCATTGTTTTTAGATATGGAATTAATATTTTAACCCTTTTTTGCTTATAATGTACAGCATAGTCGACATGCTATATTATTTTCATAGGCTTTATATTACACATTATTTAGAGGGCAGCATTGGGCAGGATGTGAATAACATTGTTTAAAAAATTGGATTAAAAATAATTCTTATTTAATGTATATTCATTTTTAGATTTTTAATCCGATTTATCGAATAATCTAAATAATTACTGACAGATTAAAAAAAAAAAAAAAATCAAGAATTGGTGAGGTGCCTAAAGATTCACCTAGTGTCACATTCAGAAAAATAAAAGAAATCATATATATATATAGCATCAAGATGTATCAATAATCATTTTATCATCACAGCCGTCTGAATCATAATTGAATCCTGAGGTGCCAAGGGATTCTTACCCCAACTGCCCAAGAGGCGACACAACACTCATAGGAATTTTTAAAAAAAAATATCATTCCTGTATTTTAAATGAGCTCATCTTTGAGAATGAAACCAACCTATTTGTTTCTCAGTATCTTCTTGTTTCAAACTGAATACTTCTTCAATCTTCAGTTCTTCACTCTCCTCTTTAATCAACGCCATCTTGTATGTCACGTGGATCTCGGCTGCTTCACCAGGAGATTTTCTGTTTGTTCAGGCACTCTGTCCTATTTAAGATGAGAATAATTAACAGAAAGAAAAATAAATCCAAACTAAATCTCTGGGTCTGTCTTAATCAGCTCTTAGTTCAGTGCACTGGTAAGTGAGCCAGTGAGAGTTAAAGGTAATTTTTTTTTAAAACACTTTTTGTTTTTCTGGTTGAAACTCTTCACATCCTGATAGCAATCAGTTAAAAAAGTGGTCTAAATATTAAAACATGTACATAAATCTTCTATTTAAGTCTCAGGACCAAAAAAATTCTCATCTAATCATAGGATGTCCTACCTGCCTGTCAACATATGTATTTTCATACATCCGCACACCGTCTTCGCACATCCCTAAATGTAACACACCATCTCTCATGACGTTTTGCAGACTCTGCTGTGTGAGTTCATGTATTTTGAAGGTATATTGGGATCTAAAGGCTCCTTTTCTCTGCGTAGTATGCCTCGGCTCGGTTTACTTTGCTTTTCCACTGCAGTTAGTACCGCTTCAAAGTGGGAGATATTGTAGACTGATCATTATAGTTGCGCAGCCTCTACTACCGTGACATCATCGTAAACGCTACCAACGAGAGGAACATCTGCACCTCGTCTACTGACCATGATATAGCCATTTCTTTTTTCAAATTGCACGCAACGGTCGTTTAAAGAAATTTGTTTAAAAAAAGTTGTGCGAACAAATGCGGTGGCTGTTGCTGACTATTTAAATCTAGCAGGTTTGGTGTCTCATATCACAAAACCAATGACGCGGGTAGTGATGATTCTCTTTGACTCTGATCTGCAGTGTTCACATGTCACATTTTATTATCGGTACGGCTCGCTTGGAACCTCAACCGAGGTGGTAATAAAAAAATTACAGGTACTAGGTACTATACACAGTGGAAAAGTGCCATTATGCTTTCAAAGCTAGCTTGCTATTGCTAGCTTCTCTGAAATTCCCTACCCTACCTTTAATGGCCTTAAATTAGCCAAAAACACACAAAAATAAAACTAGAACACAAATTGTACATAATTATACAGATTATACAGTATTTCATATTTATGATTAATATTTGATATTTATTGATTTTGCAGATATTTAATACGTTACACTCATAAAAAAATTTGCTATTGGTTTGTAGAAGTTGTCATTACACGTTTGTGTTCTCGTTGCACTTAATGAAACATCCTATATGAGATTAAGCAGATATATACAAAATAAAAATATTACAAATTATATCTGCACAAAGTGATGCGAATGTACAAGTAAACTTGAACTAAGTTACGTGCGATTCAGAACGTGTGACTCGTGTTGTGGACGCACTCTTCCTGGAGCAACATGCTGAAACATGTATAAATAACTCACAATATTGTTCTCTTTATCATGTTATGTAAAATGACAGTCCCAATCATAGTCATTATTATTTGTGCATTGCTGTTTGAGCTGCGCTGAGGGTGATGATCACCACACTTTACTACACCATTAATTCTTAACCAAATACATCCTATATGAGATAAATCAGACATAGATAGGCCTACACAAAATAAACACAATATTACAACTTACATTTTCACAAAGCTGTGAATGCAAACTCACACTCAGTGCATAAAATTATTTAGTTTGTACACATAAATAGTATTTTATGGGATTTATAACCTTGTCTAAATCTAAAGCTCTTAATGTGTTATGTTGTATTCTTTTCTTGCATTTCTTTAATAAATAATGTGATCTGACTCTGAAGTATAGCGCATACACATACAGTAGGCTTGTGCGCTCCACTTTAAATCATCAAATATCCACCGGAATAACATGAAACCATTTTTTCTTTGTTTTTATCAATTTACCAATTAATGATTGTAAACTGTGGATGATGTGTTTAGATCGGGGTTCAAAACTTAGTTACTATGGGCTTCAGTTTATAATATTACTATCTATATTTCATATTATTTATGCTTTTTTTTTTTTATAAATGTTCTACCGCTGTAAGTATTTTACTGGATCCATTAAGGATTATCTTGTAACTATCTTTGTATTTGTTTGTTTTGGATTATACCTATATCTTTTTGTTTCTATAAAAATATAGAAAACAGACTGACTGCCATCTCACTTTTTTTTAATTTGCATTTGCTGATTTTTCTCCCCTTTTTTTTTTAATGATGGTCAATAAAAGCATTATTTAGTTTTTTTTGTTTTTGGTATTTCAAAGTGCACAAGCTGTGTTTGTGACAGAAAAAGCCACTTCCACAACGAAAAGCCTTATGAACATTTCATGTATATTAAATTATATTACATTAGGGACGTCTCCAGTTATTAAGCAAGTAAATATGAGCATCTAGTCTGTTACTTTTGTGTGGATGCGCTTTACTCACAAAAATAGCGCTAATAAATGTTAGATGCAGCCTTACAATGTACACACATTAACAATCCATTAATTTTACAACGCTTCCAAAAACTATAACGTTGTTTGAACGGTTTATAAACCATTTAAACACTTTGAAATGCTTAGAAACACAAACCTTTCTTCAGCCAAATCAGGACCGCAGCACAGCCTTCTTCTTCTAATGATCTTTTATGGCGGATGGCAAACCAACTTTTGGTGAATTTACCGCCACCAACTGGACTGGAGTGTGAAGCACTAATAGACAGCTAATAAAAAAAAAAAACAACAACTAAATTCTACTGACTATTCCTATTTCTTTAATATATTTTATAATAGCACCATTCATTCTATCTTGTTTCATGTTCTTTCAAAAGGCTTGTCAACACCCATTTTTTTTTTAACTTAAAACTTTAAATTAATGAATTTTAACCTTTCTTTTTCATATTTGTTTTACATTTTATTAAAACATGCTCTATTGTTTCTGCCTGCTTACAATAAATACATTGACCTGTTTCATGTTTTCCTATATTAAACAGAGTGATTTAATCTAGTATGCCCACTGTGTATGCATTCACTAAAATTAATCAAATAATGCAGTGCAATGTTCATTTTTTCATTCAGTTTGTCTTTATTTACATGGCAGCACTTCACTGCAAAACAGAAGTTAAATTAATATTTTGATTCTAAAGTATCAATACATGAAATGGAGCAATGCCTCTATACAAGAGAAATTAGAGGGTGTCTACTGGAGTGTTGTAGCTGATCATATGACGATCTGATATGGGTCACATACATTCAACTGCCACTTTATTAGGTACAACTTGCTAGTACCAGTTCTTTGCCTTCAAAACTGCCATGATTCTTTGTGGCATATTATTCAACAATGTGCTGGAGATTTTGGTACATAGTGACATTATAATATCATGCAGCTGTTGCAGAATTGTTGGCTGCACATCCATCATGTGAATCTCCTATTCCACCACATTCCAAAGCTGCTCTATTGGATTGAGATCTGGTGAGTGTGGAGGCCATTTGAATACCGTAAACTCATTTTCATGTTCAAGAAACCAGCTTGAGATGACCTCAGCTTTGTGACAGTATCCTGCTGAAAGTAGCCATCAAAAGACTGGTACACTGTGGACATAAAGGGATAAACATGGTGAGCAACAGGTGGCAATCAAACAATGCTCAATTGGTACCAAGTGCCCCAACGTGTGCAAAGCAATAATCCCCATACCATCACACCACCACCAAAGCCTGAACCGTTGATACAAGATGGATCCATGCTTTCATTTTGTTTGCACCAAATTCTGACCCAATCATGTGAATGTCACAGCAGAAGTCAAGACAACGTTTTTCCAATCATCCAATGTTGTTGAACCCATCCAAATTGTAGCCTCGGTTTCTTGTTCTAAGCTGTCAGGAGTGGCACCTACAGAACTGTCACTCTCTTTTTCTGAGCATTCTCTGTAAATCCTAGAGATGGTTGTACATGAAAATCCCAGAAGATCAGCAGTTTCTGAAATACTCAGACTAGGCCGTCTAGCACCAACAACCATTCCACGTTCAAAGTCACTAAAATCATCTTTCTTCCCCATTCTGATGCTCAGTTTGAACTTCAGTAGACCTTCTTGACCATGTCTACATGCCTAAATTGCTGCCATGTGATTGGATGATTAGATATTTGCCGTAACAAGTGTACCTAATAAAGTGCCCGGTGAGTATATAAAGGTCATGTGAACCGTCTCATCCCAAAAAATAAACAAATAAACGTTGAGCAGAAAATCCGATTTGGTCCACATTCATCTGCGGCGTGAACGTAGCCGGTATTTCACACAGATACGTATTTTCTGGTGCCATTTTAAACTGTAGAGCCATTTGAAACTCTTTCCACACGATGAACACGAATAAGGTCTCAAATCTGTATGACTTTTCAGGTGTATCTTTAAGTGTAATGGCGAAAGAAATGTTTTCTTACACTGATCACAATTCAATTTCTTTCCTCCAGAGGGCATTTGCAAATGTCGTTTCATGTCTCTCTTATGTGTGAAACTTTTCTCACGCTTAACACATGTTAAAGGCCTTTTTCCATTGCGAAATCTCATGTGAGTTTTAAGCTTTCCTTCATTTATAAAATACTTTCCACAGTGTTGGCACATGAAAGACTTCTTTCCAGTGTGAGTTTTTAAATGATTATTAAATCGATTAATGCCTCTGATACTTTTTCCACACTGATGACATTTAAAACAGTTCTCTCCTGTGTGAATCCTCATCACGTGCCTATTAAGGTTTATTTGACCTCTGAAACTCTTTCCACACTGAACACATTTGAACGGCTTCTCTCCAGTGTGAACTCTCATGTGGGTCTCAAGCTCCACTTTATGTATGAAACTCTTTCCACACTGACTACATACGAACGGCTTTTTTCCAGTGTGAGCGTTCATGTGATACCTAAGGTGAAGCTCCTGTGAGAAGCTCTTCCCGCAGAGTTTGCAGGTGTAAGGCTTCTCTCCAGTGTGAATTTTCATGTGCTTTTTAAGGTTTCCCTTTTCACTGAAACTCTTTCCACACTGTTGGCAGGTGTAAGGTTTTTCTCCAGTGTGAATCCTCATGTGGATTTTAAGGCCTCCTTTTTGAGTAAAACTCTTTCCACACTGTTGGCAAGTGAAAGAGTTTTCTGCATTGTGAATTCTCATGTGAGTTTTAAGGTTTCCTGTTTGAGTGAAAATCTTTCCACACTGTTGGCAGGTGAGAGAGTCTGTGTGAATTCTCATGTGGGTTAGAAGGTTTTCCTTTTCACTGAAATACTTTCCACAGAGTTGGCAGGTGAGAGAGCTCTCTCCAGTGTGAATTCTCATGTGGATTTTAATTTTTCCTTTTTGAGCGAAACTTTTTCCACATTGTTGACAGGTGTAAGGCTTTTCTCCAGTGTGAATTCTCATGTGAACATTAAGGTTTCCTTTTTCATTGAAACTCCTTCCACACTGGTTACAGGTGTAAGGCTTCTCTCCAGTGTGAAGTCTCATGTGGACTTTAAGGTTTCCACGCTGATCAAAACTCTTTCCACATTGTTGACAGGTGAATTTATTTTTATTTCCTGTCTTTTTAGCTCTTTTTTGTGAGGTCTTTTCAATCTGTGTAGACTTTTTTCCAGTCATGAAATCATGTTTTTCATCATGATCTTTCCCTTCCATTTCCTTCAGCTCTTGATCCTCCTCTTTCAGTGCCATCAAGTCTTAAGTAAAAAAGACAAATACAAGTTGACAACAGTTTAATGGCACAAAGCAAAAGACATCAAAATAATTAACAAAAAAAGCATCAAAACCAAAAACATGCATGCTATATCTTATCCAGAATTTTTCCTGGATCAAAAATGGTCTTCGATGGTGCTGGACAAACACAGTACAAAGTATCCTACCTGTTTGAACTGCGAGCCCAGTTCTGACAATAAATCCAAAATAAATGCAAAGAAACAGTATGTAATATTACCTTAAAAATATTACCTGTAAGAAGTCAGAGTGACTGATTTGAAAAGGAATAAAATGATGAACAAAGTAACACGTTATATAGAAAAAGTTGCAGGGATATTACTTTGTATTTACACTCTAAGACTTAATTCACAGATCATTTGACAAACAAACAATCAGAAAGTATACATACAGAAAGCAAGTAAAGATTGATGCCATTATAAATCAATGAAGCTGTCTATGTTATAATGAAAGGATCTGTGAGTGGGCAGAACTCGTGCTGAACAATCTCAGCGGTGTCGAGGGGATTATCTGATTATATATATATACATATATATATACACACACACATACACACATGCAAAGGCTCATTATGAGCTTATTAATATGAACGCGTGATTAGTCGACTTATGGCTTAAGTGAATATTTTTGGTGCACCAAAAAAACAAAATAACGACTTATACAGTGATGGTGAATCATGATTCGGATCGCGTGTCAAACCGCCAAACAGCTGAAATCATGTGACTTTGGCGCTACGAACCGCTGATTTGACACGCTGATTCATAACGCTCCGAAGCTTCCTGAAGCAGTGTTTTGAAATCGCCATCACTATATAAGTCGTTATTTTGTTTTTTTTACGCACCAAAAATATTCTCGTCGCTTTATAATATTAATATTGAACCACTGTACTCACATGAACTGATTTAAATATGTTTTTAGTACATTAAATCGATCTTGAGAGAGGAAATGTCATTGCTGGCTATGCAGGCCTCACTGAGCCATCGGATTTCAACAAAAATATCTCAATTTGTGTTCCGAAGATTAATGAAGGTCTTACGGGTGTGGAACGACATGAGCGTGAGTAATAAATGACACTATTTTCATTTTTGGGTGAACTAACCCTTTAAAGGCTCATGAAACCACGCTACAGCAGCAGTCAGTTCTCACCATAGTTTTGAAAAATGCTACAGAAGTGGGTGTGGTTAAGCTGCGGAGTGGAGGGGGATGAGGGGAGACTGAATCAGAAGCCATTGCTGTGTTGTCAGACAGTTTTATTTTGCTCTCATTAAAAGCATCAACAACAAAAAAAAAGCTTCCAACAAATGCCGCTGCAAATCACTATTGCATGCAACACAATATACACATGGTATTTGATATAATTTAATACACAAATAAATGCGCAGCCATTCGCATTTTGTTCTCTGCATTGAATACGAACACGTTGTTGCATCTTTGATGAGTGAACTTTTGAGACTTTTGCGGGGTTTTTTATAAGCAATTTGATTGCTTAAAGAGCAGTAAAGAACGGTTACACTCACAGTGTGGATGAATCGCATTTGTGTCAAAGACAGATACTGAAGAGAACTTGTGCGACGCAGAAACTCTTACAAAGCAAAAACAAACACTCGTTTTTGATCCATTAATGCATCTCTACCTTATTGTATGCGCCTGTCAGAGGATGAATAAGGCCGAAGTCCAATTTTCTCCTGTTATCGTAGCTCTCTCAAGAAAAATGCTTACCACACACAAACAGTTTCAATGTGTCGGTAGTTGATGGCCAACCAACCGCCCGCAGGCAGTCTTGCCCTGGCAGCATCACGGGGAATGCCATGCAACACACCCAAACTTTTACAGCACAAAAACAAACACCTCTCTCATGTACTGCGCGATCTAACAGTTTGACATGTCTGTCATTTGAAAGAACCACGTGGTGCCCTGAATAATTAAGAGACGGTGTCTTCTCATAGGATAAGAAAATTAATGAGACACCGACACGTCATCGAAGTGTTACAGTGCACCGTCACGTCCGGTGTAGATTTTAAACCCGGAAGATGAAAATAGCGGGAAAAAATCTCAAAATTAACTACTTAACCCCTGCAATTAAACCTAAAAGATGCTAACATTGTATTCAATGATGTTCAACACACATATCTCTGTTAAAATCTCAGAAAACTTAGAGTTTCATGACCCTTTAAACATCACATACTTCAGTGAACGAGCGCCAGTCGGCACATATGCGTCAAACAGACGGAGCGCAGTTGAATAGGAGCGTAATAATTCTGACTAAAATACACATTTTGCTTAAATATTTTTTTGTGAGAAATTAAGTGTAGGTTTAAAATTATACATGTAACACAAGTGATCATATTTATAAGAGCAGTAACACTATTGTTGGAATAGCCCATTAATGTAATACAAGTACTGTGTTCAGATGAGGGAATGTACTTCATCCCTCATACAAGTTAAATATTTTGTGCTTTTGTCGTTATCCATTAAAAATAATTTTTAATTAAATTAAAATTGAAAATTATAGATTTTTCATCCGATTAACTGAATAATCTAAAAACTAACTGACAGATTAATCAATTATCAAAATAATCGTTAGTTGCAGCCCTAAAAAAAAAAAAAAAGTAGATCAAGAATCGGTGAGGTGCCTAAAGATTCACCTAGTGTCATATTCAGAAAAAAGAAATCCTGTATAGAAAAAAAAAATGAATCAAGATGTATCAATAATCATTTTATCATCACAGCCCTCTGAATCGTAATCGAATCCTGAGGTGCCAAGAGATTCTTACCCCAACTGCCCAAGAGGCGACACACTACATGTCAAATAAAAATACTTTAAATAGGACACTCATAGGACATTTAAAAAAATACATCATTCCTGTATTTTAAATTAGCTTATTTTTAAGAATGAAACCAACCTGTTTGTTCCTCAGTATCTTGTTTCAAACTGAATACTTCTTCAATCTTCAGTTCTTCACTCTCCTCTTTAATCAACGCCATCTTGTATGTCACGTGGATCTCGGCTGCTTCACCAGGAGATTTTCTGTGTGTTCGGACACTAAGATGAGAATAATTAACAGAAAGAAAAATAAATCCAAACTAAATCTTTGGATTTGTCTTAATCAGCTCCTAGTTCAGTGCATCGGTAAGTGAGCCAGTGAGAGTTAAAGGTAGGGTAGGCAAATGTTTTTTTTAAATACTTGTTTTTCTGGTTGAAACTCTCTTCACATCCTGATAGCAATCAGTTATAAAAGTGGTCTAAATATTAAAACATGTACATAAATCTTCTGTTGAAGTCTCAGGACCAAAAACATTTTCATCCAATCATTGCATTCGGTCTTTAACTAAGTTACGTGCCATTCAGAACATGCGACTCGTGTTTTGGACGCGCCCTTCCTGGAGCAACACGCTGAAACATGTATAAATAACTCACAATGTTTTATTACAATATTGTTCTCTTTATAATGTAAAACGACAGTTCCAATCAAAGTCATTATTATTTGTGCATTGCTGTTTGAGCTGCGCTGAGGGTGATGATCACCACCACGCTTTCCTACACCATTAATTCTTAACCAAATGCATCCTATATGAGATAAATCAGATATAGATATCCCTACACAAAATAAACACAATTTTGCAACTTACATTTTCACAAAGCAAAAGGCTGTGAATGCACACGCAAACTCATAGTGCATGAAGAAGGTGTAACTCTAGCTGTAAAATTGTCTCAAACATAAATCCGGCGCGCTCACTTCATTTTTCCTCGTATCCGCTTTATATGTTTCGTGGTTGAGCAGCACATGAACCTGCTTAATCATTAAGTTTTATCGTTTAAATGTATTATCAGCGATTAATCGATCGGCGATTAATCGTCAACATCCCTAGTTGTTATACTTGATGACTGGATCATAAAGTGAAGTAAGTGCATGAAAGCAATGTGAACATTACTATTGTTTAATTTGTACAGTCTTTACACATAATTAATATTTTATGGGATGTATAACCTTGTCTAAAGCTCTTAAAGGGTTAGTTCACCCAAATGAAAATAATGTCATTTATTACTCACCCTCATGCAGTTCCACACCCGTAAGACCTTTGTTAATCTACAGAACACAAATTAAGATATTTTTATTGAAATCCGATGACTCAGTGAGGCCTGCATAGCCAGCAATTACATTTCCTCTCTCAAGATCCATTAATGTACTAAAAACATATTTAAATCAGTTCATGTGAGTACAGTGGTTCAAAATTAATATTATAAAGCGACAAGAATATTTTTGGTGCACCAAAAAAACAAAATAACGACTTGTATATTGATGGCTGATTTCAAAACACTGCTTCAGGAAGCTTCGGAGCGTTATGAATCAGCGTGTCGAATCATGATTCGGATCGCGTGTTAAACTGCTGAAATCACGTGACTTTGGCGCTCCGAACCGCTGATTCGACACGCTGATTCATAACGCTCCGAAGCTTCCTGAAGCAGTGTTTTGAAATCGGCCATCACTATATAAGTCCTTTTTTTTTTTTTGCCGCACCAAAAATATTCTCGTCGCTTTATAATATTAATATTGAACCACTGTACTCACATGAACTGATTTAAATATGTTTTTAGTACATTTATGGATCTTGAGAGAGGAAATGTCATTGCTCCCTATGCAGGCCTCACTGAGCCATCGGATTTCAACAAAAATTTCTTAATTTCCGTTTCAAAGATGAACGAAGGTCTTACGGGTGTGGAACGGCATGAGGGTGAGTAATAAATGACATTATTTTCATTTTTGGGTGAACTAACCCTTTAATGTGATGTATTCTTTTCTTGTATTTCTTTAGTAAATAATGTGATCAGGCTTGTGCTCCACTTGAAATGATCAAATATCCACCAGAATAACATAAAACCATTTTTTCTTTGTTTTTATCATATTTCCAGTTAATGATTGTAAACTGACGTGGGGTGCAAAACTTAGTTACTAGAGGGCCATAGCTTCAATTTATAATATTTTTCAATTTATAATCTATATCTCATATAATTTATGCAGTTTTTTTTTTTTTTACCATATTACATGAATGTTTTACCACTGTAAGTAATTGACTGGATCCATTAAGGATTATCTTGTAACTATCTTTGTATTTGTTTGTTTTGGATTATATCTGTATCTTTTTGTTGCTATAAAAATATAGAAAACAGACTGACTGCCAGTGTCTCACTTTTCAATTTGTAATTTTTGATTTTCTCCCATTTTTCTCAATGATGGTCAATTAAAGTATTATTTATCTTTTTTGGCATTCAAAGTGTACGAGCTGTGTT
This sequence comes from Hypophthalmichthys nobilis, assembly GCA_037950665.1. Taxonomy (NCBI): domain Eukaryota; kingdom Metazoa; phylum Chordata; class Actinopteri; order Cypriniformes; family Xenocyprididae; genus Hypophthalmichthys; species Hypophthalmichthys nobilis. The sequence continues at coordinate 25,588,913 of CM075489.1, forward strand.
TGTGACAAAAAAAAAAAAAGTTTTCCACAACGAAAAGCCTTATGAACATTTCATGTACATTAAATTATATTACATTAGATCTCCACAGTTATTAAGCAAGTAAATATGAGCATCTAGTCTGTTACTTTTGTGTGGATGCGCTTTACTCACAAAAATAGCGCTAATAAATGTTAGATGCAGCCTTACAATGTACACACATTAACAATGCATTAATTTTACAACGCTTCCAAAAACTATAACATTGTTTGAACAGTTTGTAAACCATTTAAACACTTTGAAATGCTTAGAAACACAAACCTTTCTTCAGCCGAATCACATCAGACGCAGAACCGAGGCACAACCTGATGAAGTCTTCTTCTTCTTCTTCTTCTACGGCGGCTGGCAACCAGCGTAATAGTTGCATTACCGCCACCTTCTGCTCCAGAGTGTGGAACAGACAGATTTATATTCTATTTATCAGCCCCGTCTCCTTAATAAAATCAAAGAAAGCTTTACTATTAATTTCACTTGACCATTTTATTAAAACCTTAAAATTTAATTCTTAAATTCCATTTTTCTTTATTTCTTCTATCATATTGTTCACATGAGGTATTGTTTCTTCAACATGACATTGTTCACATAACCCATTTGGATGTTTCCCTTATAATTTTAAGTGTGTAATTTAAATTTGAATGTCCTAAAATTATTCTTTTATAAATAACCTCTTATTTCCTTGATTGACACCTTTTATCTTTTGATTTACTTAAGCTGTAAAAAAATCTACCCTTTTCCCCATTATTCCTTTATGCTTCTTCTTCTAATGAAGTTTTATGGAGGTTGGCAAACCAACTTTCTGTGCATTACAGCCACAAACTGGAGTGTGAAGCACTAATTAATTTAAAAAAAGAGAATAAATTCTCCAGTCTAATCTTATTTCTTTAATATATTTTATTATAGTGCCATATTTATCTTGTTCTGCATGCTCTTTCAAAAGGCTTTGCATATTAAATGATCCAACACCCATGTTTCTTACTTCCTTAATGAGTTTAAATCTTTCCTTTTCATTTTTATTTATTATTTTTTTACATTTTATTAAAACATGCTCTATTGTTTCTGCTTGATCACAATAATTTCATTGATCTGTTTCATGTTTTTTTGAAACAGAGTCTTCTTTGTGCTTATTGGCAGTTCGCATTCTTAAATAGAGCATTACCACCATCTACACCAAAATAACACAATATTTTTGCACTTTGTCTATCTTGTATATTTGTATATTATTCTTATTCTTTTTATTATCTGTGTCTTGTCTTGTCGCTGTCACTCTGTTACACTGTGGAGCTTCTGTCACTAAAACAAATTCCTAGTATGTGTAAACATACCTGGCAATAAAGCTCTTTCTGATTCTGATTCTACTGTGGGTAATGGATCAGCAGTTTTGCCAAGTCTGTGGTTTTCCCGCGGAATTGGGATACTTTTACACTGTTGCCGTGGGTTGTTTTTTTATGTCCGCGGGTTGAATCGACCCAAAATAACACAATATTTAGTGCCTGGAATGCGAATTTTACCAGGGTAGCCCTGCCAAAAAGCGAATTTTACCCCCTGGAACGTGATTTTTTACCGTGGGACCCCCCTTAAAATGCAATTGGGCTAGTTTTGGGCAAGTTTTGAGGAGCCTGGCAACCCTATGGATCAGAGACTTGCATCTTTACACAAGTCCCTCACAGCCCAGATAAAAGGAATAATTATAATAATAATGATAATAATATCCTATCTATATTATATTCTATTAATTAAACAAGTTTTATTTAGAAATTGTATTAATAGGCTATCCCCTCCTACTGGGTTCAAAAGCTTTTTTAATGTTACTTGATCACCTTTCTTCTGAAATTCTTCTATCTATTACATTGAGTAAGTACATGCTACACTATTTCACTAATTCCACACCAATCACACAATCCTGGAGGATGTTTTCCTATTAAATGCATAGTTGAATTAAGTGCTTGAACTTAACTTATAGGTAACAGTCTGTTTCTTTGCAGTAGTGATGTTCGATCCTTAAACATATTGTTCTTTAGAGCCGGTTCTCAGGAAGTAACCGGTCAAACCGGTTCACTAATTGACTGTCGAAGTTTGCCGAGGATTACCGTGGAGTCTTAAGAGTGAGTTGATGACACAATGCAAGCCTGAGGCACGTAGCTACTGGAAAGGCTTATTATAACTACTGTTATTAAATAACATTTTATTAAAACCTGCAAAACATTTCTGTCAAGAGATTTTAGAGTGGCCTTTTATTGTGGCCAGCCTAAGGCACACCTGTGCAATAATCATGCTGTCTAATCAGCATCTTGATATGCCACACCTGTGAGGTGGATGGATTATCTCGGCAAAGGAGAAGTGCTCACTAACACAGATTTAGACAGATTTGTGAACAATATTTGAGAGAAATAGGCCTTTTGTGTACATAGACAAAGTCTTAGATCTTTGAGTTCAGCTCATGAAAAACGGGGGCAAAAACAAAAGTGTTGCATTTATAATTTTGTTCAGTGTAAATATGACAGCGCTACTGTATCACACATCGCCGCAGATGAGCGGCTGAGGATCTCTTCAGAAAGCCAACGCACAAACTGCCGCAAAGGAAACTGAAAGTAAGCCACAGATGCTCAAAACACAATAATCTTCATTAAAAGTAGTGGAACTAAATTGTCTTACCAGGCTCTCTTTCCTATTGCGGTCTTTGATTTTGAAATTAGCTGATGATCAATAAAATACAGCACATATCTTTTGCTTTCGTTGACGTGTACTCCATTAAATTTGCATATAGCGCGGGAATTGAAGATCGGATCTATATCCGTTTTGCAGAGACACATTTATGTGGCCAAGTCTAAATGGAATCGTTTTTATAAATCAGATAGCTATCCGATCTGTAAAAACGCATGAAGTGACCAGGTGTAAACAGGCCCTGAGAGTTCAGGGTGTAACAAATCCAATTAAAGCCAATGCATACATTGGCCCAGGAGCTGTCAAGATTTCAGGGTAGGTTAATTTTAGGTCATGATCAACCAATGCAGTCTGAGATGAAAGAACTATAGGTGTGAAGTTCAAATATCTCAGGACATGATGGCAAGGACTCAAAGGTCCTGTTTACACCTGGTATTAGGATGCGTTTTGATCAATCAGATGACCTTAAATACAGGAGTAAACAGGGTCTAAAACATTTTGAGCTTGTCCACTCTCAACCACTTCCAGAGAAAATGCATTCAACCGGATTGCTTTCAAAGTGGAAACGCTCATGTGGTCGAATAGCCACAGAAGACAGCCTACTGACCTAATGTGTAAACATAATGGGAAGTGTGCTAGCCAGATGGAATTTAAACTTTGTCGGCTGGAGACCCAAGTTTGGTTTTAAGACAAAAAAACGTACCAAGAACAATGCTCTCTCACCATTCCTGATTTCTAACACACGTTCACAGCATGAAGTTGAAGGTAGGTCTGTCTGAGAAGTTATAACTTATGAACATGCCATACATTCATATTGCATGGGGTTTCATACCTGATTATATGCATGCTGTCCTTCTTGCTGTAACCAGCCCGAGCACAGAGATTTTACTTCAGAGTACTGACCAGAGTTCCTCCAGAGTTTCTGCGTTCCTCCGCCACCCCAACTCCTCACTCTTGGCTGGTTCCTATCACACTGCATATTCTGTAGGTCTTCCTTATTCGGAAAACAAATCAGGTGAATTATCCCAGACAGCAACATTGTGTGTGGCCCAGATCCGGCCCACATCTGGTACATGTGGATTACACGCGGACCAGATGTGGGCCGGATCTGGGTCGACACTATGTTGCTGTCAGAATTTGATGAATTAAATAAAATAAAAATTCGAAATGTCCAGGGACATAATTTTCTAGCTGTGTGTTGTGAGGATGACACACACTCATGTTCCTATTCTTGATCTTCAGCTGAAGAGTGGAGAAAAAGTTTTGGATGTGTCGTTGTGGTGGGATGAGGCGCTGTTATTGATTATTTGAGCCGTTTATGATGTTTAAAATGAAATAATCAAAATATATGTCCTAATTAGGACTAGGAGAGAAATTAATCTCCTTAATATATTGAAAGAGAGAACAATTTCCAAAACTTATTTGAACCCTTCTTGAGGGGAAGTCTTATCTTTTCTAACTTAAAACAACAAAGAACATCTGATAACCAGTGAGAGTGTGAAGGGGGCATTTTGGATTTCCAATTTATCAATATTCATCTTCTAGCCAACAAAGAGACAAAGGCAATAGCATCCTGTTTAAAAGATTAAAAGGATGGTGCTGTGAGGCAAATTGAGAACAATGCAGTGATTCAGTTCAATTCTCTCCCCAATAATAAATGATAGGATCATATGAAGCTCTTCTTCATCTTCGTCATCTCTCACTTGTTCTACTTCTCCTCTCTCCTCACCTTCACCCATCACATCCTCTTCATGTCTGTATCCAGATGTCCTGTAAAATAATTGAGATTTTAGGAAAGCTGCAGATCTTTCTGTGGAGTTCAGCGTGTGTGAATCGTGTCTGTTTTCACTCATTAGTGAGCGATTTGAATCACTCCACATTATCAGCAAATCACGCAAAAATACACCTTGACATCCGTGACTTACTATTGCTTTACAAAAATGTGAACATTTTTAGAAATGCTTTTTAGTATTTAAAGAATTTATCCTTACATTTATACTTTATTTTAATTGCTTCTTTTTATCTTCTACTGATTCTTGGAAAATCATTTTCAGACATTATTTAGCTATTTTCATACAATTTATAAATTGGAATAAAACTGACAATAAAAATAATGACACTCCAATATGAACTCTGCTTTATGAACTCAAACACTCTTTTTTAATATGTTTTTCTAATCACGTTTGTCACTACTTTAATACAGGGATATCTGAAATACGTGGTTTCTGCCCCCAAACGTTACAGTTGTACAAAATCTCACACTCTTTTATTAGTTGTTCCAAATATTTTTGTGCACAACATTGGACAACCTTTAATTATTTCACCAAACTCTGAATTATTCTGACATCTAATTTATTATAATGTATGTACACTTTTAATCTTAAACACAGCAGTGTGTGAACGGGACCTTTATTTTGGTCTGACGATGTGACGTCACAAGGCTGCGCCGCGCTCCTGTTGTGATTCGACTGAAAGGTCTGTGTTTTAAGTGTTTAAATCTGTACAAACGGTTAAATCCATTTTGTATTTTACAAGCGATGTAGAATTAATTATTTATTCAATGTAACATAGTAATGCTTTATTCGTTATCTATGAATGTTGTTGTTTTTTTACGAGTAAAGCGTGTCCATACACGAGTAACACAAAAGGTGCGTCTCATTTATTCGCTATATCGTGAATCAGTTTATCATAAACATGAATTCGGTCACTCACTGCCAAGTAGTGATGGAGAAACGGAGCTTTTTAAACTCCGAGTCAATTGAACCAAATGCTTCGCAAAATGATTCAGTGATTCGATTCGCTCGAATCACCGCGCGCTGACGAGACATGCTGGTCAAAACAGTGTAAATACAACGAGAATAACAAACACAAACATGTGATGAGAATTTTGCAAATCAACTGCTAATGTTTAATTAAAGTGCGGTCTATTAAATTAGATACCAATATAAATCATATCTATACACTTTCAATATAAATTGTTCTTTTATTAATTTGAACTGCTAGTTTGAGTGTTTTTAGTCTAATCAGATCATTAACTCTAACTCTGACAGACTCTCTTCCCAGTGCGCTCAACTACTAAACTAGAGCTGATTGAGACACACCCAGATATTAGTTTGAATTTATTTATTTCTGTCAATTATTATCATCTTAAACATGACAGACTGTCAAACCATACGTCCAAAAACTCCTGAGATCCATGTGACACACAATTATAAAGATGGAGTTCATTAAAGAGGAGAATGAAGACATGAAGATTGAAGAAACATTCAAACTGAAACATGAAGATACTGAGGAACAAACAGGTTGGTTTCATTCTCAAAGCTGAACTCAGTCATTTGATCCTTTTTAAAATTTCCAGCTCGACAGAAATGAATATTTTTGAATGTCTCATGAGTGTCACATTAAAAGACTTGCATTAAATCAGTAAAAATAATGCAGAAGTTGTCCAAATAATTGTTTAACGTTAAACCCAGTAATTACTACGGAGTTAAAAATCATTTTCATTCTAACACTTACTTATGCAGTGGTATATAACAAATACATTTATTATGCATCAATAAATGGTATTTTTTGTAACGCTTATCAAAGCTAACAATATACAGTGCCTCAAAATTCATGCCGTGTTCAGATTACACAATATCAGCCTGATTTTGGTCGTAGAGTTTGACGTAGGGTGTTGTGGTGTTTCAGAAAGGAACGTTTCATCTCAAATATTGTGTCATAGTGGCTGAACTCAAGTTCGTTATGGAGGATTGACAGCCCATACTGTCCTCTTTGTGCAATCCAGGAACATGTCCACTGTCAGGTTTTCTTTCTTTTCGGGGCTTTTCTGATGATAAGACAGCCAGCGTAAAACACTGCATGGATAGTCATTGTTTGTTTACACTCACAACACCTGTCAGTCGCTAGTTTCACCTTCTCTGACATCACGCACATCGTTAAAGCTGGCAAGCGATTATTGGTCTTGTCCATGACAAGAATTTAGGAGTCAAAGTCGCATTATCTGACACGGTGACTATTGTAACAGACACAAATATTGTGTAGTCTGAACTCTGGCATAAGAATTCATAAGAGATTTGTGATGCAGTTGAACGGTTGATAATAAATAGTATAACATACCCAGACATAAATTATTATAATGTCTCTGCATTAAATAAAGAATACAGCTGTGATCTGCATTTAAAAAACTTTTAGACACTTTATTTCATATTTTATCTCATTATTCACAGGGGAATAAAAACAGACATTTCGGCTCACATGCTCTAATCGCTCCACCCACTATCTGGCCCTCTTCGTTTAGGAGTCACACTTGCCTTCTTTACGGTCAAAAGTGACTGAAGCCTTAAAAAGTAACTTTTTTGTTTTTCAGGAAAACCAATGCAATATATTTTTGTTCAATAATATTTTTTGATTATTATATAAAATTTTGAAGGTATTTTATGATAATTTGCAATACTTATACAATTTTTATTAGCTATTTTTCCCCATTGAAAATAATACACAATTTTTTTTATAATATATTTTTTAATAATTTTTCAATTAAAGCAGTATTCCATGTTAAAATAGAGACAAGGCATTTAAAATCCATTTTTTTGAAGATGGATTAGTGCCATTTGGTGGGAGTAAAAAAAGAAAAACTTATGCAATGCCATGTTGTAACCACTAGATTCCTATAGAGCTCTTGTGTTTTTAGACACAATTACTTATTTTTATTAAGTTTTGGATTTGGATTTATACTTAGACATTCTCAAAGACTACTTTTTGTCAAGGTTTAGATTTTTTTTGTTTTGAAATGTCGGTTTTTGCATTAATTTTACTACAGTCAAACCTGAACACAGAGGAGGGCATTTTGTTACACATAACATCAAAATTCAATAAAAAATATAACAAAAGTTAACAGGTATGTTTTAATAAATCTGGGTCTGATCTGATTTCAACCTCTTATTTGAGTTTTGGCTCAATTTTACCATATTGTTACAGCCACACCTGTTCATTTGTGTATGTTGTTTGTGTGTGTGTCTGAATGTGTGTAAGTAAGTGTGTGTTTGAGTGGGTGTTTCTGTTTTGTACTCTCGATGTTTTTGAGTGTAACCTCTTTCTTGCTGTTCATTTTTTACTGCTTTGTGGCTGAATTATTGATTTTATTTCACACATTTGCATAAACTTGCTCTGTGTTATAGTCGTGCTAGTTCATATAAATGTGTGTATGGGGAGTGAGGGGGGTGGTTGCATCTATTTTGCACTCTTGGCATTTAGGAGTGTCACCCCTTCATTGCTGTGCACTTTTTTTCTGCACAGTTGCTGATTTGTAGTTTGTACCGTATTTTTTCATATCTCCCATTCACTTCCTATGTCAGTCATTTTTGACCGAAAATAAGGTAAGTGTGACTATTTTTTTTACGACCCTTTAACATGTCCGAATCATGTCCTTGATTTTTTTCTGTCAAAAATGACTGAAGAGGGCCAGAGGGTTAAACAATTAATTAATTATCAATCTAATTATCAAAGGGGCGACGTATCCTGGGGGATACAAACATTTCAGAGGCCGTGGGGAGAGGCAGGGAAGGTTTGGGTCTCATTCTTTGGTTTCATGTTGAAAGGGTGTTTGTTGTGAATATTTAGATCTGGTGACTTTGTTCATATTTTTTTTGTTTAGCTCACGGGCAGCATTTAAATACAACATGACCACCTGTAGTGGGAAATCTACTTGGCTTATGATAAAAGTTGATACATTTCACATATTTGCAATATTTGGAGGGGACTTGCATGTTTAAAAAGTTGTTGTTTAGTGTTAGCTTATTACGTTTATGTTGACATTTTATGAATTTAACTTTTATATTTTAATAATTTGTCTGTTAAAGTTTGTTTCTCCCAGGATGCACCTTTGGGGGTATAAATTAATTGAAAACAGAATGCTTGTTTGGCAAAGCGTATTTACAACATTATAGCCAGATTTTTAAAACATTTATTCTCTCATAACTTAAACTAAACATTCCTTGTAAAATTCTGTTGAACAATAAGTATAATGCCTATTTATGAATATATTGTATAATGTTGTATAATAAAATGCAAATTACTAGGCGCTATAATTTATCAATACGACCAAAACTTTGCTGAAAAACTTGTTTTACACAATCTACTTCATGCCTTCTGTCCTCTGATTGATAGTTCAGACTTTCCTTTTCATCAAGTAAAGTCCTTTTTCCTCAGACATCTTTAATGATTTTTATAAAGTAAATGTAAGAAACATTTACCGTACTAAAGCAACTTGGGTTTGCATTGGTTTTCACACTTAGAATATTCAATTCATTTATGCAGTTTTCTCTACATCACATTATAGAAAAACAGAAAAATCTAATTCCTCATTCATACCATTAGGAGCCAGTGATGTCATGTTATAGATCTAAAATGCTTCTTGTTTTGATAATTCTTTATTTATATCACCACCTCTTGGTCCTAACACTTCCTCTATCCCTATACATTCCAGTTGTTTGATGTTATGTCACAGTTCGTTGAAATGTCTAGTGAATGGAGAAGTTATATCTTGACATCCTGATTTGTTCATTAAGCTGTAATTTCAATTGTCGTGATGAATTTCTAATATATATCTTTTGACAAGGACACTTTAACATCACCATTGTTGAATTCTGTATGATGAGTGTTAACTTGCATATCTCTCTTCACCCCAGACATGATGCCACTGAAAGAAGAAAGTCAAGAACTGAATGAAACAGAGAAAGATCAGTATGATTTCATAATTAGAAAAAAATCTTTTAGTTGCTCCGAGACTGAAAAGACTTCTTCACGAAAAAGAGCTCAAAAGACAGGAACCGGAAGTTATTTCACCTGCCAACAGTGTGGAAAGAGTTTCACTCAACATGGAAGTCTTAATGTCCACATGAGAATTCACACCGGAGAGAAGCATTTCGCCTGCAAACAGTGTGGAAAGAGATTTCATCAAAAAGGAAACCTTAAAGTCCACATGCGAGGTCACACTGGAGAGAGGTTTTTCACCTGCCAAATGTGTGGAAAGGGTTTCAACAGAAAAGAAAACCTAAAAGTCCACATGAGAATTCACACTGGAGAAAAGCCTTTCACATGCAAACAGTGTGGAAAAAGTTTCAGTCGAAAAGAAAGCCTCGAAAGCCACATGATAATTCACACTGGAATGATGCCTTACGCATGCTCTCAGTGCGGAAAGAGTTTCACACACAAACAAACTCTTAATGCCCACATCAGAATTCACACTGGAGAGAACCCTTACATATGCTCTCAGTGCGGAAAGAGTTTCGATCACCTTGGAAACCTTAAAGTCCACATGATAATTCACACTGGAGAAAACCCTTTCACCTGCCAACAGTGTGGAAAGAGTTTCAACAGAAAAGGAAACCTTCAAGTCCACATGAGAATTCACACTGGAGAGAGCCCGTTCATCTGCAAACAGTGTGGAAAGACTTTCACTCAAAATGGAAGCCTTAACATTCACATGAGACTTCATACTGGAGAGAAGCCATTCACGTGTCTTCAGTGTGAAAAGAGTTTCACATATCAAAGAGACCTGAAACTGCATTTGCAAACTCATTCTGAAAATTAACTGCAGTGTTCCTCAGCGTGGTAAAGAGGTTTACATAAACGATTGCTTTATATGATGAACATGTTAAATTTAGGCTTTTATTCACATATAAACATTGATCAGCAAACATAAACAAGCTCACCCGAAACTGCTTGATGGGTGCAAACTTACCTCATTGGTACTTGCACTTCTACCAAGTTTGCATGAGCTTCCATTTATCATAATTCTGTGTGTTGATGAATGTTTATTAGTAAAAGCCATCATATAAAGTGATCGTGTCTCTTCAGAAAATTTGGACGAAACCATTCAATTCATATGGATTAGTTTTACAATCTCTTTATGAACTTTTTGAAGCATCAAAGTGGTAGTTGCGTAGCTGTCAATGGAGGAACAGAAATCAGATTTGCTCAGATTTTATTAAAAATATCTTCATTTGTGTTCCTAAGATGAACAAAAGTCTTACAGTTTGATAGTAAAAATGAAGCGGTTTCATACTAATTACATGTTTGTTGTGGAGTACCGCAAGGCTCAGTATTAGGACCATTGCATTACTGGGTGGTAGTCCTGCAAGCTTAATAAACTCTAGCTATTCTAACATGCAGCAGCATGAGTGCTTACTAGAACCAAAATTATATTATATATTATAGCCTTAAACTGCTGATCTTAGTTACCTTGCTAATAAATAGTGTTTTCACTATAGTTTGGATATTCATATCCACTGCAGAATTGATGTTATGGCCCATTCGAATGATCGCTGGACGGTTCATAATTCCATTTGAGCTAAATTCCTTTACAGATAGTTAGGCTTCATTAATTAGGGCAGCCAGAACAAGGAACACTTCCCATAATACCCAAATGTACTTGTTACACCGTGAATTGCATTTATATTAGTATGTCTGTCTCATCCTTATCCCAAAGTAGTCAGCTTGATCTGGTCCGTAGCCAGACTAGATGTTGGACCTGCACCCAGGAATGACCACAACAGAAAAGCACTGTCTTTGATTTGGTGTGATTGAGGAGTCAGAGATGGCTGTGGAAAACAGTCAATTCCAGATGGAGGAAGATCAGATCTATTCGCGTTTCTACTAAATGGGCAGAGTTCTCGGGTATTACGACCATCCAGGGTTAAGTGGCGACAAATAAAAGGAAAAATAAAACATCTCCCTGCCCAGTCATCAGACAAATTTAAAAAAAAAAAAAAAATGTTGAGAGCTTCAGAGTAACAAAAGAAAAACCAGTGGGTGTATAAACTTCAAGATGACCCACGGCCCAAAAGTCAGTAAAAAAAGGACAAAATATATTCCCTTGAGAATATAAAAAATCCAATTAATTAACCTAACTACACTAACAAATCAGAGCAAACACTATCTCACAAAAGAAAAGGGCTGGTCACCGCTACAAAGGACACCAACACTAATCCAACGATGAAAGACAGAGCCATCAATCAGCTGACAACGCATCTCTTTACTCTTTTCAATATTTCAATATTGAATTCTTGAACAATCAGTGCCCAGCACATAATGCGTTGGTTTGAATTACGCATTATTTAAAGAAATGTTTGTGGGTTGTGATCAGTATAAATTTACTGGCAATGAGCTGGAACCCACATACACTTCAAAATGCTGAAGAGACAGCAACAGTGCTAAAGCTTCTTTCTCAATAGTCCTAGTAACACACGGAATGATCAGTACCATGCTCATCTTCTTGCAGGAGAGCAGCACCAGCTCCGGTAGCACAAGCTTGCGATTGTGCAAAGCGGGCTATTTCTGAAGTCCTGAGGAACTGGCTTGCGCAAGAAGTAGACTCTGAAGGTCCACAGAGATCTGTATGTCGTATCCCACCTCTGGCACCTGGGTGGATGAAAGCGCTTCAGCTTGTTCTGAAATCTGGTCAGGGATGGATAGGGATAGATTCCAGACCATAGCTCCAGGAAAACATTTTGAATCGTATCAAAGGTGTACTTGAGGTTTTTAGGATAGGAAAAGTTGAGAGCAAACAGGTATGCCAGAGTAGTAGATGGATCAGGGAGATCTTCCAGAACAACAACCTGCTCCAGTACAACAGCAATGTTCTGGATCATTGGTGATGATGTTTGGGTGTTATCTTCCAACACATTGGGAATGCCATCAGAGACTGCTTTTGTCCCATCTTCAGTTTCCTGTGACACAAACACAATAACAATATATTTCAGTTTAAAATTAAAGTTGTTAGTGTTTTATTCTCAAAAAAGTAAAAAGCAAGTGGTAAGCCGCGTTTCCACCGCAGGAACTTTACCCAGGAACTAGGAACTTTGGGGTGGTACTCTGTGTGTTTCGACTGCAGGAACCAGGGTCTAAATGAAGTTCCGGGTAAAAAATTCCCGCTCTGAAAGTACCTGCTCGCTAGGTAGTACTTTTTCAAAGTTCCGGAACTTTCGGGGGTGGGACTTGCTTGCTGAACATGCTGATTGGTTGAGTTCACACAGCATTTTATTTCAACCATCGTTTTTTAAAGACTGCACACACCGCAACAGAAAGAGTTGTTTGCTATTCGAATCAACAATGGAGTTTAAAAAATACAACCGATGGACTGACGATGAGGTTCAGGCTTTATTAAGCTTATTTGCGGAGTACGAAATCCAGCAGGAACTCTAAAAGTTGCGCGCAGTCCCATGTCACCGGACTATCTTCACGGTACTTCAGACTGCTATGGAAATGCAGCTAGCAATAGGTCTGGGGGGAAAAAAGTTCCTGGGACAAATTGTTCCGGTTAATTTCGATGGAAACACGGCTGTATTTTAATGTTTTAAGACTATGAACAGACTATACATTAGACTAGGTTTCAACTTTGTAGTGGTAGATAGTTGATAGATTAGCTGGCTCTCCAGGTAAGTCTCAGAATAGCTTGCGCCAATCCTGGGTTTTAGGTACCATAAAAGTGACTAACCTGCTCCGGGGAAGGTTATGTTCTGGGTATAAGAGATCTCAAACTGAAATTGGATCAATCAGATGTGAGCAAAGTGACACTGATACATTCAACACAAAGTCACTCCCCCAGTTTCTCTTCCTCCAAATTAAAAGTCACTATATAGTAAAAACAAATATTTAACGATGAAATTGTCTGGCTTTAATGATAATTAGAATTATTTTATGATTTATATGTGCTTTATATTATTATTATATGATCTATATTATTATTAATCCATTACACACAAGCAATTTTAGTTTAACAGTTATTATTAAGCATTTAGTTTAAATGAATATTAATATATACAGATCATATGTAATATAAATAAGCTGTAGAATCAATAGATTAGGCTTATTTATATTGAGGCTTAGTTGTGTGGTTGTGATGAAGAGGCATGAACAAAGTTGAGACTGAACAAAACTGACTTTATTTTAAGTCAAGAATACATAAAGTCTTACTAACCCACATAACACAAATTTTAAAGTGAGTGTCGAGAAGGGAAGCCATGTTAAGCAGCTCCTGGGTGGACTGGTCTGTATATTTCTCATTCAAATAGTCAAGAATGCTCACCTTAATCATCATGTGGCTTAAGAACCTGCTCATTGGAGCAAGTATAAAAAAACTCACATACTGTTCCCCAGACAAGGCATCTGTGAATGCTTTATTCAAGGGTTAATGCTTTATTCACATATTCGAGAACATCTGTGTCCTGCCATGTTAGAGCTAAATGTCTGGTCTTTTTGTCAGCTTGCAGGACTTGTGTTAGAGCTTTCTCCTGCTCTATGACCCTTTAGATCATTTGTTGCCTGGAGGCCCATCTTGTTGTAGCAGTAATGAGTTTATGACCAGGCAAGCCAAGTTGTGCCTGAGCGATGGCCAGTTCACGCTGTCTTTTCCAAGTTTGAGAAGGCACTCATGAATCTCTTGCAAACCCCAACTGCATGACCAACCTGGGGCACCTTCACACCTCTCTCTGTTTAGATACATTGGAAAAGGGGTATGTGTAAGCATGCTGTAATATTAGCAGTTGTCGCTGTAGTTGTTCTCTTCTTTCTGTTCCTCTTTCTTTCAGTGATTCTTGTTAACAGCAGGTGTTCATCACTAATGCTTAATCATCACTCGATTAATCAATTAACTTCAACGCTGCTTCAGTGTTACTTTTTTACATTCTGAGTATGGACTCATAAACAGCAGTATTAGTTTAACACTAGGGATTTTGTTTTTGGATTTTGGATAATGTTTAACACTTTTCTTTTATTAATATTATAATTCATGAATATTCTTCTTCATGGATCTTTTTTATTAATTTATTCTGCCAGTGCAGCCTCTTTGAAATTATAATGGCCTCTGTTGTCAACAAAAGGACTGAGAAGTTGGATCATTTGTTCTTTCTCCACCCACAACTTGTCCTCCATTGTGGGCAGAATATAGACAAAGCCCAGTTCATTATTTCTCCTTGGAAATTGCATTTCAAACCCATCAAGGTCTGAATCAGTGACAAGGCCAACAAACTCCCTACTGGACTTCTTCCCTTTGTAAGTGATCAGCAGGCAATTGACTGTCTTTTATGTTGCCCAATGGCTCACATGGGTGACCTTAATTAAACAGTCAAATGAGTATCATTGAAAAACACCATATGTAACCTTATATCACACAAGTCCATAATGATACAAAAACATTTGAATAAATAGTCATACCTTAAGGCCTAAAAAGATGTCCCAGAAGATGGCAAGCATGAAGGGCCAAATGAATTTGTTTTTAAATGGTTGCAAGTCACAAATCTAAATTAGATGTGAGACATGCTTTGCAACCTTTTTGTCATAAAGCGCCATTTATACCCATATGTATAAATACACAAACATATTTTTAATATTTCACATATGTGTCAATTCGGCGACACAGGGCTAAGGCCACTCGATGGACAGCTCTGCAGACAGTGGATTTGTGTATATTTTGGAGGTGGGACACAACCAACGCCACCTGTCCCAAGTGCCAGTGCTACAGCTGATGATGATACAGCAGGTGACTTTTCAACAATCCCAGATCAATATATTTATATGGATAATAACCCATGCCTTTTGTGAGATTTTTTTTATTTGATTTTTTTTTTAGTACAATTATTATTATTTTCATCTTTAATAGCTGAGGTTAAAGCTGATTCTTCCCAGTCTGCCATAAATTTATTGGCATAAAAGGTGTCCCTTTAGACTGCAAATAAAATTTAGAATCAAATTAGAAGTTGTTTCTTGTAACAACTTTCTTGTCTCTCATAATTTGAGAATATATTGATCTGGCCTTTTGGGGTCTGGGTACTTTTCCATAAACTTCTTTACAGCTTTGAGGCCTACCTCAGTTTCAATATTTGTATATATAAGTTATCTGTATCTATGGTGAAGAGAAATGCATCTTTAGGTATTTTTAATTTTAATTTTTTTAATTTTAATTTTTAATCATAGATATCCTTTAAATAGCTAGGGTGATGTCTAGATATGAGGTTTAAAAAATATTCTATATATTCAGCTGTTAAATATGTCTCACTGTTATAATCTGATACTATATTTCCCTGGAGATGTTCCATTTTTCAGGCTCTTTATGAATTTTAGCCAATAAATAAAATCTTCTAGGCCTGGGGGGGCTATCTCCTAATAAATATTATTTTTGAGCCCCACTATTTTTTTTTTTTTTTATCAAGCATTTCATCTATTATCTCTTTTACCATGATTCTAGTTTGTGGATATATTGGTTCCTCTAGGGTGCAGTAGTGTTCCTTCACTGCTAACTGCTTCTGTCCTTCCCAAATATATTGAGTTTTATCCATAATAACCATTGCGTTCCCCTTATCAGCAGGTTTGATAATATTTTTTCTTTTTAACTATAAGAGAGCTTTTCTTTCACCTCTTGTGAGGTTTTCTGGTGTTTTTAGGCTCCAGTTTAGGTGTTTGTGTGCATAGTTGTCCACTCTAATTATTTGTGTAATCTGCTTTGGGAGGCTGGATCTGAAGCTCTCGTGAAGGGAATTTTTTTGTTTTTGACTCTTTTTACCCTCAAAGAATGTTTCTAATTCAATTCTGCAATGGTAGGCCTGCATATCAATATCATATTAACAACTGAAACTCCCATAGGTGTGGGAATGAAAGATAGGCCACGTTGTTCTTTAGATAATAATTCACAATGAGTTTATACGTAAAGAAATGTTAGCATGCCGGACAGAGATGAACAGCTTCAATTGGAACTATAATACGATCAGGGATTGTAGCATTTTGGTTATTTTTATATAACAAGAATAAAACATGAGTGCACTTTGGAAGATTGCGCGTACAAAACTTCTCACATAGCGAGTACCGATTTGAGTTCTCTTTTGTGTATTCTTACACTTGAATATTTAAATTGGCAAAGCTTAAAAACCATGTGCAGATTATAAACTTTCGTAACAATGCAGCATTGGCCCAGCGTCATTCATGCTGGCCGATAGCCATCAGGCAGCACAACTTCTGATGAAACAGTCCTGCCAAAAATGTTTTGAGTACCTTTCTTAATTCAACTTGATGGCAGATTGTAATCCAGAAAGGTCCAAATGACAATCATCAGTGACAACTGGAGATTCACCCGTAGTAAAAAGCCTTCAGACTGCAGAGTGGCTACAGAAATTGAAATCTACAGGTAATGCTAAAAACACACTAAATACACAGTCACGCAATGCTGATGTTGTTAACATTAACAATTCAAGAACAAAGTATAACAATAATAATAATTTGCACGGCTTGACGTGATATGAGCTAAGCGATTATTACACTAAATCAGGCTGCCAATGGTGATTAAATCTAATGCTTTTTTCCTTAGTTGGTCAGAACAAAAGTGGCAAGCATGTTACTTGCTTGCTCAGATGACATTTTCCGGTGAAAATTCTTATTTTGGTCATACTTCCAAGATTACAATCTGTGATTCCAAAGTACAGTATCCACACTGATGCGGTGACTGACAGCAAACATTAGATTCATCCGCGCTGAGGAGCCGTGCCAATCTACAACCCACATAATGATGATAATTCCGCATATAACTGCAATTGCCGGTTTCAAACAGAGATGGCGACAAAGAGGCAAAACTTACGGACTGCAGCTTTAATGTTTCTCATACACAACAGAAATGGCAGGGCTTATCAGTTAGGTAAATTAGTAGTAGCACCAATGCAATTCAGTCACATCGGCAGGAAAGGTTGCAAAATGTGTCCAATTAGTCGCAGTGTACAGCTCTGCAGTATTCATAAAAACAGTAGGCAAAAAGTACCCAGATCCAATGGACACTTTGATCATGATATTATTAGTCTTGCTTTCTTTTGCACTTGGCTCCCTCTGCTTCTGGATCTGTCTGTAGATCTGAGGTCACTTCAGCTTTACGCAACTTTGTTCCGGCAGTGGGATAGTAAGCTATAGAAATAAATAAAGATTTTCCATTTGTTAAAAACATTTTTTTCACATTTACACATTCCAACGTAGTATAATTAGCATGGGTAAAAGCTTCATTATATGGTAAAAAGACTTTGTGAATTCTCTCACAGGTATAACTTACAGTTCCACTCTCAGGTTCAAGTAATCCATGTACAAGTCTGATTCCAAGAGCTGAAGAGTCAATAGAATAATCATAAAATGTTTCTTTGTTTGTAAAGCCCCAAGGGAGGAACTTTAAGTATGTGCCCCCAGATTAACTGTACAATATATTATTTACAAGGCCAATCTTTCCCTTCAAGTCAAAACAACTGTCACCTGCTCCACAAGAAATACATACCGTATCGTATAATGTTTGTATTATTTACATGCTTCAAATCCCTGAGGTACAGGTCCAGAGAGTTTTTTTTATGATGATTGACACCGTTCTTCTGTCTATTTGCCTTCACTTTCTGTTTTTCATGTGCAGCTTTTACAACTTGCTTAACCGGATCTTTTTTGTACCATTTTACCTAAAAATTTCTCAAATGGAAAACATGAAGCTGGATCAAGAGGTCCACATTTCCTTGCATCCTGTTAAGTTATGTACATTGTAAACAACAAACTCAGAACCATATATTTTTGCAAAGTTTTTAACAACAACAAAAAATGTAGTAACTGATATGCATATTCACAAAATTTCAAACATAAATCCGAGCTGAGAAGAATTATCAGGCCATCTGCTGTGAAATTACAGAAAGAGTACTGGCTGAAACTTTACACTTAAAGAGGCCCTTGATCCACAGGTAAAAAAGCTTTCTTACAACACCTAAGCATTTTATTATGATGATAATTAAAGGTGTGTTGGTTGATGGCAGTTTGTGTATGTATTGTAGGTATTATGTATGTGCATACGTGTGTATCTACTGTGTGTATTATGTTACTTATTTAAGCAGCAGTCACTGGATTGTATGTGTCCAAGACAAATTTCCTTTGGGGCAATAAAGTCTATCTCATCTCATCTCTCATGTGTCAAAGTAACATCCACATGGATGGCAGGATCTCTATATTTAGTTACCACTTTTACAGTACATTTGAACCTATAGTGCATTACAAGTGGTATCTAAATACAATTTTTAAATACAGAGATTAAAAGCACATTTTAGTTCATATTTCATGGTGTCTTAAAATAGTACAGTTGAGTGCATTTAAATTGTCATGCTATACATGCTAATAGACAACAGCGGATACAAATTCTCCACCAACAGGCTTCTTCTGTACTTTAATTTCATTCATGCCACCATGACAAAATTGGAGGTACTGGATGAGAGTACAAAGTAAGGACTGGTGGGAGAGAGTTTTAATGGAATTTGATAATGCCGAATGGAAAGAAATTTTTTGCATTTCCTGGAGATCATTTGTAAAATTATGTTCTGTGATGGAGAGTGTTATGAGTCCCCAGGAGGTCACCGTGAGTGCACCTGTGCCTTTGGAGATGCGGGTGGCAGTGGTCCTGTACTGACTCGGTAGCTGTGGGAAAATTTGGTGGTCAAAAATGTCTACATGATTTGCAAAGGAATGGTATCCTACTCAAAAAATCTTATCCTGGTTCCTAGTTTGGAGGAAGCAAATTAAATTGCTCACAGAGTTGAAATGGAACAACTCATTCCACAAAAAATCGGATGCGTTGACGGGACGCACATTCCCATACTTCCACCAAAAGAAGGATACACTGTATGTATGCAATAAGGTACTCAAGGCTGTGCTGTATCGTGCAGCACAACTTCGCGTCGTCCCTAACAACGCCCTTCAGCCGTGACTTATTCACGATACAGCACTAGCTTTGAGTACCTTATTACATTTATAAAACGGTTACCACACAATACAAATATTAAAGCCAAAAAATATGCATCAATGCAACTTTCATGAAGTAAACTTTCACTAAAGCCTTCCTTCCGCTGGAAAAAATAGTCCCTGGCCATGAACAGCAACAGAAGTTATATTATTACGCCATTTAATGGTGCAAAGACTGTCTTTATGAGTGTGTCAGTCAGTAGTGAAGAGTTTTACATAGAAAAGACTGAATTGTTGTGAACACATGCAACTGACAAATGCTTTGACTAGCACTGTCAGTCACGGGAAAACCCCTTAACTGTTAAAAGGACAGGATAATATATCGGACATTTAAACAGATTTTTTATTATGAACATAGGACTGACCTGAAGGAAAATGCTAAATCTGAATGCAGGTAATAATCTCTTTCTCACAATACTCTTCTACATATACTGCAGCAATCACAGCTGTTCAAAAGGCCCATCTTCTCCCCAGGGTAAAAATATCTTGTCTGGTAACATTATGGAAGCTTGTTTCTGCCATGAAATATTAAATAAAAAATGTAATTGTGACTCTATCACAAATATCTTTAGGGAGTGAGAGTGATTCAGGGGAAACCTGTGCATTTCTTTCTCCTCGGAGATCCATCTAATCCACTCATGGACTGGCTGATGAAGTGTTGCCCACAGTCTCCAGGCCTAACACCTGAACAGGAAGTCATTCAATGTTCATCTCAGCTCAGCAAGAACAGTGGACATTGTTTTTGGGAGGCTAAAAAGTGATTTTCACTTCACCTTCTCTCCTTGCATGATTACAACATGTTGTGTACTGCACAATTTTTGTGAACGATAAAAGGAACAGGTTCCCCAATGCTGGTTGGAAGAAGCAACAGCTATGGAGAGAACCTTACCCCAGCCCCACAGTGCACCACAGATCCACACTCCCAGTGCAGATGCTGATGTCATGAAAGATGCATTATCAGCATACAGTAAAACAAGGAGGAAGGGTAATTGCATTTCCTTGATATAATACAACACAGCAAAAACTCCCACACAGCATTAATAGTGTGATTACGGTGTCTATAATGAACTGCGCTAATGCGACTAAAATAGGAATACTCTGTTAATGATGTCACTGCCTATCAATAAAATAATCACATTGTATGGATTCATTTATGGTACTTATTGGTGAATTTAGGTCTTGCAATGCTTTAGGAAAAGAGATGCAAAAATCTCACTTTGTGTTCCAAGCAAGCAAGAAAGTTGCGTGAATATAACATGTAGGTATGTAAACGATGACAATATCTATAGTTGCTCGAGGTGTCTCATTAAACACTTTATTTTCCGCGTCCCAGCCGTGTCTGCACAGCTTTCATAGTAAACGAGTTCGACACATGTGCAGTACCCCCTAGTGGAATCTTTCTGTCTCAACATTTACCTCGTGGCCACCTCAATGACTTTATGATGAAGTGCTTTTATGTTAAGAAAAAAATTCCTTTTAAACACAGTTTTGTTGATACTTAAAGGGTTAGTTCACCCAAAAATGAAAATTCAGTCATTAATTACTCATCCTCATGTCGTTCCAAACCTGTAAGACCTTTGTTCATCTTCTGAACACAAATCAAGATATTTTTGATAAAATCCGATGGCTCAGTGAGGCCTGCATCGCCAGCAAGATAATTAACACTTACAGATGCTCAGAAAGCTACTAAAGACATATTTGAAACAGTTCATGTGACTACAGTGGTTCAACCTTAATATTATAAAGTGACGAGAATACTTTTTGTGCACCAAAAAACTAAATAATGACTTTATTCAACAATATCTAGTGATGGGCGATTTCAAAACACTGCTTCATGAAGCTTCAAAGCTTTACGAATCGTTTGTTTCGAATCAAAGTTTCGGAGTGTGAAAGTCACATGATCTCAGTAAACGAGGCTTCGTTACATCATAAATGTTTCAAAACTTTGGCAGTTTGATTCAGGCTCCAAATCTCTGATTTGAAACAAAAGATTCGTGAAGCTCATGAAGCAGTGTTTTGAGATTATTCAACAATATCTAGTGATGGACAAAGTTGTTATTTTGGGGCTTTTTTGGTGCACAAAAAGTATTCCCGTCGCTTCATAACATTAAGGTTGAACCACTGTACACACATGAACTGTTTTAAACATTTCTTTAGTACCTTTCTGGGCAATGTAAGTGTTAATTATCTTGCTCTCAATGCAGGCCTCACTGAACCATCAGATTTTATCAAAAATATCTTAATTTGTGTTCTGAAGATGAACAAAGGTCTTACGGGTGTGGAACGACATGAGGATGAGTAATTAATGACTGAATTTTCATTTTTGGGTGAACTAACCCTTTAAATATAAAATAAAATGGTTCCTACAGTCAATGGTCTAAACACTGGAATATATATATTAGGGATGTTCACTACGACTAATTTGATAGTTGTTTAAATGGAAGTTTTGTAACTGACTAGTCTAAAAGAAAACCCCAGAAGATGGTTTAAAATACTTAATTATGAATCAAACAGTCAAATCAATGAATGCCACTAAAATAGGTCACTATTATGTGGACAAATAACCAATATTTTATTAACAGCTAAATAACAGCTTCAAATAATGTTAACATATTCTGTCAACACAAGTTGAAAACAATTAACAGGTCACTGCTATTCTGTAAAAAAAAAAATTAAGGAATAGAAAATTTCTTGAGTGCAATGCTTGCCACAGTGCTATGGTGAAAATGGCTCACCAGTCTTGTGCATGCACCAATTAACCGTGTCATGGAATTAGCTTTAAATCCATCCATTTTTGCTAATTGCAGCGTATGGGCGAAGCAGGCAATGGACTCCCATTCGAGTAGATCTTTGTTGGCCAGCACTATGTTGGACCTTGCTGTCTAGACCCCAACCACTTATTGCTCTTTGAAGGAGTACTGTCAAATTTTCATCGAGTGCACGGGTCTATAGTTAGTTACCCTACTTATGAGTTTGCCTTCGATGACAAAGTGGCACGTTATGGTCATGGTCATGTAAGACTCTGGTTTTAATGATGTCCAACATTCCGTTGTTATTGCTACATACTCTGTCTTCTCCATGGTCTTTTTCATATTCGCGAACATGTTTTGATGTGCCAGCTCCAACCTTGATGTGATCATTTTCCGCCCTGTTATTCTGTATTTTGGCGGCCCATCAGTTTTTGGAAGCCTTCTCCCTCAACAAAACAAGTGGCAGCATGTCTTTTGCGATCATCTCAGAGTTAAGTTCATTAATTTTGTCAGCGTGAGCGGGATCACAGACTTACAGTATGTCATTTTTTTGAAGGGAGGAGCTCGGGCAGTCACTTCTCGTCATGTAAAAACAATGCAGGATGGACAAAAGGAGCTCCTGTAACAGGACACGACATGACAAGCAGAAACATTCAGAAGTAAAAGCGATCAACCTGTCTAGTAGCTCTATTTCTGATGATTGTTTAATGATGCCTTTCTTTTGTACCCATTATTCAATGTAAAGAATTTTGACATGAATGTTGACTCATATACATTTCTTCGGAACTTAAGACTTAAAGGATTAGTTTACTTTCAAATGAAAATTAGCCCAAGCTTTACTCACCCTCAAGCCATCCTAAGTGTATATGGCTCTCTTCTTTCTGATGAACACAGTCGAAGTCATTTTAATAAATATCCTGACTCATCAGAGCTTTATAATGGCAGTGAACAGGGGTCACTAGTGTGAGCTGAAGAAAGTGCTGCCGTCTACATCCATCCATCATAAATGTGTGCTCCACACGGCTCCGGAGGGTTAATAAAGGCCTTCTGAAGTGAAGCGATGCATTTGTATAACAAGTTATGAAGTAAAATATCTAGCTTCCGCCAGAACGCCTTCCACATTAAAGATACGAAGAAAGTGTAAACTGTTAGACTTTTTCCGTAAGTTTAATAGGGAAGACGTAGGACGTAGCGTAAGCTTTTTGAACTGCAAGAGTTTTACACTTTCTTCGTACAACGAATACGGAAGGCGGTCTAGTGGAAGCTGGATATTTTACTTCATAACTTGTTAAATATGGATATTTTTTTTACACAAACGCATTGCTTCGCTTCAGAAAGCCTTTATTAACCCTCCGGAGCCGTGTGGAGTACCTTTATGATGGATGGAAGCACTTTCTTCAGCTCATACCCATTCACTGCCGTTATAAAGCTCGGATGCGTCAGAATATTTATTAATATTTCTCCGATTGTTTTCATCGAAAGAAGAGAGTCATATACACCTAGGATGGCTTGAGGGTGAGTAAAGCTTGGGCTAATTTTCATTTGAAAGTGAACTAATCCTTTAAAGAATTATTTAAGGGTTGCAATAATGTACATCCTGGTGCTCAGATGACACTGAGTTTCCTATTGGGTGATAATGTGTCAGTCTACATTTATTCCTTTTATTAATAGGAATACTTCTCTTGATACATATTGTAGACTTGTTGAACATGAGGTATTATTATTATTTAAACATGGGGCAAAGAGATAAATTGAAAGGCAAATCTGTAGTTAGTTATTCAAAGTGCTAACAAAGGAGGTGCTGTGGCTATATTGGATAGACATGCATGTGAGTCAGAGATATAGAGGCAACTTTATATTGCTACCTTTTATGAGAAATTAATATATAATCCTGTATCTTCATTTAAAACATCAGTACGTGACTCTTTGAAACATTTTTAGAGCGTGGCTGCATTACCAAAGCTGAGTTTGATTATATGTATCAAACATCCAGTAAAGCCTGTTCTGTACACTGCCTAAAATTCCTAAGCCCTACAAAGATATTCCTCCTGGTAGGCCGAGAGTGTCAGCCATTGCTCCCTGACTGAGAAAATGTATATGAGATCATTTGATCTGGACAATTGCCTTCAACACCCGTGTTCTTAGTCGCAATGGATGCTGAAGCTTTGTACACTAATGTCCCATTTGAAGGGTTTTCAATCAGCAGAGCACTACTTAAATCAATGATCCCATAAGGTTCCTGCTTGTTTAATTGATCTCATGAAACTTTTGCTTACACATAACTATTTTATGTTTGGATCTGATTGTTTTCTGCAGTTAATATGGGCTCTAAAATGGCTTAGAGTTTTTCATCTTTATTTTGTGGGCTGTTTGACCTCAACTGTAAGTTTCTGTTTCCCGCAACTGATGAATTAAAATGTTTCCTGGTTCTGTGTTTCAGTGACACGTGAAAAATAGGTTTGTCTTCCTGGAGAGCCACATTCCTGCAGAGTTTAATTTTGTGCTAATACAAGAACTATCTGGTGTCACATCTAACACATTGATTTCTAGCGTGTCTCATTACAAACATTTTTTTTGTGTTTTATGAAACATGTTTTCTGTTAATGCCTCTGAACAAAGAAAACAAATATTCCTATTTATATAGATTTATATGTTTTATTTTTAACCATTTAAAGGATTAATTCACTTCAAAATTAGCCCAAGCTTTACTCACCCTCAAGCCATCCTAGGTGTATATGATTAACACAATCGGAGATATATTAATAAATATCCTGACGCATCATTGCTTTATAATGGCAGTGAACAGTATGAAGCTCAAGAAAGTGCATCCATCTATCATAAACATACTCCACACGGCTCAGAGGGATTAATAAAGTGAACTGATGTGTTTGTGTAAGAAAAATATTCATATTTAGAAGTTATAAAGTAAAATATCTATTTTCTGCCAGACCGCCTTCTGTATTCAACTTATGAAGAAAGTATAAAACTCTTGCAGTTCAAAACGCTTACACTACATCCTATGCCTTCTGCATTTTTCGTAACTTGAATACGGAAGGCGATCTACTTTATAACTTGTAAAATATGTATATTTTTCTTACACAAACGCATCAATTCGCTTCAGAAGGCCTTTATTAACCCCCCGGAGCCATGTGGAGTACAGGGTTATGATGGATGGATGTGGATGGAGGCTTTTTTTTAGCTTCATACTCGTTGGACCTGTTCAC
Organism: Hypophthalmichthys nobilis; assembly: GCA_037950665.1. Taxonomy (NCBI): domain Eukaryota; kingdom Metazoa; phylum Chordata; class Actinopteri; order Cypriniformes; family Xenocyprididae; genus Hypophthalmichthys; species Hypophthalmichthys nobilis. Next base: position 25,614,378 of record CM075489.1, read on the forward strand.
TGATGCATCAGGATATTTATTAATATAACTCCAATTGTGTTCATCAGAAAGAAGAAAGTCATATACACCTAGGATGGCTTGATGGTGAGTAAAGCTTAGGGTAATTTTTTATTTTAAAGTGAACTAATCCTTTAAATAATTAGTTTTTCCCATAAAATTGGTATTGTATGCATTTTATGTATTATGTGTATTTTACTGTAGTGTCAAACAAATATTTTTGGGTAGATTTTTGTATATTTATGAAGCCTGGCTGAAGTTTAACCTCCTTAGTATTCTTGTAAAATTTGCCTAAAACGCCTAAAAACGAATACCGAAAGTAAATTGCATACTGTTCTTGAACCATTTGGAGTATACTTGGGCCGAATGCAATGATTGAAAGAACATTTTATGGTCCTACGCCTTCCATAGATGATGTATACACTACCAGTCAAAAGTTTGGACACGGTACGATTTTTAATGTTTTCGAAAGAAGTTTCATCTGCTCACCAAGGCTGCATTTATTTAATTAAAAATACAGTAAAAACAGTAATATTGTGAAATATTATTACAATTTAAAATAACTGTTTTCTGTTTGAATATATTTTATAAAGTAATTTATTCCTGTGATCAAAGCTGAATTTTCAGCATCATTACTCCAATCTTCAGTGTCACATGATCCTTCAGAAATCATTCTAATATGATGATTTGCTGCTCAAGAAACATTTATGATTATTATCAATGTTGAAAACAGTTGTGTACTTTTTTTTTTTTCAGGATTCCTTGATGAATAGAAAGTTCAAAAGAACAGCATTTATCTGAAATACAAAGCTTTTGTAACATTATACACTACCGTTCAAAAGTTTGGGGTCAGTAAGAATTTTTATTTTAATCTTTTTGAAAAGAAATTAATACTTTTATTCAGCAAGAATGCATTAAATCAATCAAAAGTGACATTTATAATGTTACAAAAGATTATATTTCAAATAAATGCTGTTCTTTTGAACTTTCTATTCATCAAAGAATCCTGAAAAAAAAAATATTGTACACAATAAATGTTTCTTGAGCAGCAGATCAGCATATTAGAATGATTTCTGAAGGATCATGTGACACTGAAGACTGGAGTAATGATGCTGAAAATTCAGCTTTGATCACAGGAATAAATTGTTATTTTAAATTGTAATAATATTTCACAATATTACTGTTTTTACTGTATTTTTAATTAAATAAATGCAGCCTTGGTGAGCAGACGAAACTTCTTAAAACATTAAAAATCTTGAACCGTGTCCAAACTTTTGACTGGTAGTGTATTTATAAAAATACATTTAGACCACTTAACATAGTGATTGCTATCAGGAAATGACATTTTCAACCAGTATAACAAAAAATGTTTCTGTAGAGAATCACCTATTGCATCATTAAAACTGCATGCGTTCTGTGGAAGAACATTGCAACCAGAGCTACTTCTCTGTATTTCTGTATATGAAGAGTCAAGCAGATACTAGGATACTCTGCAGAGGTTGTCTGAATATAAACACTTATTATAGGCGTACGGTACATCTATTCAGGATAAGTATGGTGATTTAGGATAAGACGAAAGTTTGAAAGATGAATTCATGATGTACTTACTCATTATATAAATTTTGAACAAAAGAAAAAGTCGCATAGCGCACCTTTAATAATGTAATGTTAAACAACGGTAAGTTTCTGTTTCCCTCAACTGATGAGTTGAAATGTTGTCTGGTTCTGTGTTTGAGTGATGTGTTTAAAACAGGTTTGTCTACAAGTTTGTTAAGTTGGTTCCTCATTCCTGGAGAGTCACATTCCTGCTCCAAATACAACAAATCCATTTTTTTTTGTTTTTTTTTCTGTTGTCACGTCTAACATATCTCATCACAAACACCTTTTCTGCACTGTATGAAACATGTTTTCCATTAATGCCAAATAATCTTATTTATATAGATTTGTTAGTATTGTTTTATTTTTTTTTACCATTTAACTGATTCGTTTTTCCCATAAAATTGGCATTTTATGTATTATGTGTATTTTAATGTAGTGTCAAACAAATATTTTTGGGTAGATTTTTATATATGAAGCCCGGATGAAGTTTATTTGTTAATACTTCTTTCAGATTATTTTCTAGCATTTTATCTACACTGCCCAGGCAAAAAAAAAAGTGTCTATTTGGATTTATATAGGCAAATGTTTAAGAGTCTATGATTGGATCATTATTGCAATGATTATTATGTTTCTAGCATGTTACATGTTTGGCAACAGTTCTTCTAATTCCCTAATTGATGGAGTGTGTAGCTTTTCATTTCTTAAACAACCATGTAGGAAGACACATCATGGCCATATTCCAGGATGATCCTAGATTTTTTTCTCTGCCTTCTTAGGGATACAATGGATTTCATTGAGATCATTTGATCTATACAGTTGCCTTCAACACCCATGTTCTTAGTTGCTATGGATGTTGAAGCTTTGTGCACTAATGTCCCATTTGAAGGGTTTTCAATCAGCAGAGCGCTACTTAAATCAATGATGATACCTTTTATGAGAAATTAATATATAATCCTGTATCTTCATTTAAAACATCAGTACGTGACTCTTTGAAACATTTTTAGAGCGTGGCTGCATTACCAAAGCTGAGTTTGATTATATGTATCAAACATCCAGTAAAGCCTGTTCTGTACACTGCCTAAAATTCCTAAGCCCTACAAAGATATTCCTCCTGGTAGGCCGAGAGTGTCAGCCATTGCTCCCTGACTGAGAAAATGTATATGAGATCATTTGATCTGGACAATTGCCTTCAACACCCGTGTTCTTAGTCGCAATGGATGCTGAAGCTTTGTACACTAATGTCCCATTTGAAGGGTTTTCAATCAGCAGAGCACTACTTAAATCAATGATCCCATAAGGTTCCTGCTTGTTTAATTGATCTCATAAACCTTGTGCTTACACGTAACTATTTTATGTTTTCTGCAGATTTCCGCAGTTAGTATGGGCTTTAAAATGGCTTAGAGTTTTTCGACTCTCAAACGATTCGCTCAACGATTCATTTTGCCGAACCCCTTGTTTGTGTGCGGTGATTGGTCAGATGACTTCTGCTGGTTAACACGGAGTACAGTATATAGTGATTGCATCACTTACATTATATTATAATAATGATGGTGCTCCGCTCTGTTCTAAAAATAAAGACTCAGAGAGGAAATGCGTTGTTTTGTGTTTATGTTAGCGAACCTAGCCCACAGCTCGGTGGTAAACACACAAACAGTCATGGTATATGCGTTAGCCCAACGCAGAAATGTATTGATAAATCACTGCAGTTATACACCAACGTATTGCTCTATTCTTTATCATAATTCCAAGTAATAACAACGACAAACATTTGACACATTTCTAGCCAATTGCGAGCGAACACATATTGCTGTTAGCTGGAGACCTATAAGCTGCGCGGAGCGTACACAACACATACAGGCTAAATAGGTATTGTACATGCTACAGAGAATGAGGTGACTCTGGCTCGGAATTTGGACGCGGAGATGTCACTGGCATGTTCAGACTGAACCGTATAAAGGGTTTCAGTCCAGTAATGTTACTCTACTTTGGGCCATAGGCCCTTTTCACAATGATGTCAGTTAACTTCCGCCTATCGGAAAAGCAGTGGATCTGTAGTTCCGTCTTACCTTCACGCCGGCGACTTCTCAGGAAAATGCTTTAATAACTTTAAATGTGAACTGTTTATGTCAAGAATGTACACAGTCAGGTTCTTTTGTTAACATTATTTCTTATTTCCTTTTGGTAATTGCTTTGCTAAGGGTTTCCGCGAGCAGAAACTTTAGCAATGTTGTGTCCTTGAATTGAGTTTTATCACAACGATTGTGTGTCCACACAAATCTGTTAGCCTATTTGGAATAACACGAATATTGTCTTTAAAAACAAATCTTTATTTTTAGAAATTGGTAGGCTATGATAACAGTATTGTTCTTGTGAGATTTATTTACAAGTAATGGACACTGAAAGTAACACATCCAGATATAATACTCCGAAGAATTAATGGTGTGAAGATTTAAGATCATTTTACCAGTTTAAACTGAACTGGTGCAATATATTAAGATTGTATCATTTGTATTGAAAATACAAAACAGAAGTATATGTGTTCATTTAATGTTATTCCCTGGAGAAATAATTTGATTTAATTCATTTAATGCTGCTATAACAATGACTACTACTGTATATTTTTGTATGCGATAGTCTTGTTCTGCAATAAAAAGATGAATGATGACAATGTTTTTTTTTACTATGGTAAAAATGCCAAGTACAGGAGTCTTCATGTAGAAATAGTATTATATTAAACACAATTTTTATTTACTCATTATGTATGTCATATTTATCGAAATAAAACTGAACAAATAGACTTTTTGATATTTAAAAAGAATAAGCTTATGTTTATCTTTATTGTACATACAGGCACTGAAATTATGCACTGAATGAAAAGTTATTTTTTTTCTGCACGTAAATGTCGGAAACGTGCGTTTATTTCACAAATACTGACAAATACATATAAACAGCTTCATCTGCAATAAAGACAGCAAAGTTTGCAAGTTACTACAGGATTACGGGCAGCAGAAAGTGTACGGCTTCAGTGCTCCGTATTCAACTCCTCCTCCGACTTCAAGCAGCAAATCTCGCCGATCGGTAAATTCATTTGAGATCTGCCAAACACCTTGCCTTGAATTTACACGAAATTAGGCGACTACAGTCATCCTCTAACCACATTTGTGGCATATGTTCAACTATTAGGTGCACTCCATTCGAGCAGCGCTAGTTGTGTGACGTCATGTGAAAAGGGCCTATTGAACTGAAACTCAGAACCGTGTGGATGTTAGACACTGGATTTTAGTCCTTGCTAATCGCATATTTGTCTAGAAGATTTTTTAATTTCTTTTTTTACTTAGAGGACATATATAGACTGCATTGCACATCAGAAAGGTGTGTATTTTTGTTTGGGGGCATTTTTATATCTTGGCTCCTTAAAAACAAGTAATTTAAATTATTTTCTCTGTGAGAATTATAATTGCATTCTTTCTTTACAAAACAGTCAGTTTGTCAAACGTGGCAACAATTATTAATCGTACTTACAGGTTGTGATTTCAGAGGAGGAAAAGAGCTGGTCCAAATAAACTGGGTACTGACCCATCCCTCAATAACAACCGGCCTGCGAATCCCTCATTGAACGCATTTAGGTTGAAGAAGCAGTCATCAGTAAAATGACGGGAACACACAGCACAAGGTTCGGGTTTCAAGTTTTCCCTGGCGTCTGCGTGCACAATAAGTCTGGGCGGGCAATATGCTAATGTTTCGTTGTGACGTCACAACGAAACGGCTTAAGATTCGTTTTACAAACGACTCATTTAATTGACTCAGAGTCCACTCTTACTTTTGAAAGACAATAACTTAATATACGGTGCAGTTTCATATTTAAAATATTGCAGGATGTTTTCATTCACTTAGAGCTATGTTACACACTACATGAAAGGTAATTTTCAAAAATCCATAATAGAGGCACTTTAAGAAATGAAAAGCTACACACTCCCTCAATTAGCGTTAGAAGCAGTGGCGGCTGGTCAATAGGGGTACCACCCCTTCAGGTTAGCTAGAGAAGAAGACTACTTCAACATGTTGAAAATAAGTTAAATATACAGTAAAAAATAACATTATTTAGTCATAATATTCGACTGGTAGTTATGTTAGCACCTATTAAAAATTTAAAAAAAATCTAAATTTTATTTTGTTCGTTTTGTGTGTGTGGGCGCCAGACAAATGTAGGGTGGCTATGTAGGTCTGTAATGTTTTGAAACGCATGTGACTTGAGGCTGAGCTCTAATTGGTTTGTTTCAGATTGGCCTAATGGTCTATAATTATTTTGGAGATCACAGTATTTGCCAACTTATTAAATTGGGCTTTATTAAACTTTATGAAACTATGAGAAAATTAGATCTCAGCCTTGTCACATGCGATTTGGACAGACATTCTGAACATAGCCTTTGACTTCTGGAAGTGCTTCTGGAGACTCAGTATGTATGTGAGCACATTCCCTTCTCTTATAGACCTTTGTACACAGTTAAATGCATGATTTAATAGTATAATAACTTGTTCACATAAATGGCTATATTATACTTATTTCATTTATATTCTGATTAATAAAAATATTCCACACGCTACAGTTTTGGGCATTTATTCAATAAACATTTTAATTTAATTCACTGAAATCTTGTTAAGGTCCTCTTATTTCTTTCACTTAACTCTGTAAATTATAAAAAATAGCTTTTTCCAGCATTCCTGTCATATTTTCAGACTTTATGACAAATGGAACTTTGACGTCATAGCTTTGTCAGAAGCAGGTGCATGACTGTATGTAATTGATGTGAGTTGCATGTGACTTGACACAAAACAAAGAATGTTGTATGCTCAGCCAAATTTCCCCCACCTATATAAAAACTCACACACATCACCTCATATTTGTGTCCATGGTGAAGTGACACTAAACTGAGTTAAGTTAGACACACATACCTGGACCAGAATGAAGGTTATAGTTGTCCACATCTGGCTTCTCTTACTGCTCCTGTGCCTAAGAAACAGGAACCTGGCTGCAGGTAAGACAGACAACGCTTCTAAAGTAACTTAGTGTGTAGTGTTCTGAGACAAACTACAGATAAAAAAAATAAATAAATAAAAACAGAACATAAAAACAAGTGCTGCATTATTTTCTATCTACAACCAAAGTAAAACCTCAGTGTCTGTAAAGAGAAACTGTGATTACTATTATTATTTATTTATTTTTGCCTTTGACACACAATGACAAAAATGAATCATTGAGGCTGTAAGTGTAACATAAAAAAAATCTTTATTTTTTACAAATAAATATTTGTTAATGTACTTGGATAACTTGAGTAGCTCACTTATTTAGATTTGTAGCAAAAACATATTTTGTATAATTATATATCGCACGTCTTATCTTGAGTAATCTAGACAAGGATTTGTAAATATGTGCATTTCCAACATACTATTTAAGTAACATTTACTTAAAATATTGCTGCATTTGGCTGATGCAATGAACCCTTTTCACTTGGTGGCTACGTATTTTTTTATATTGCAACATAAATCTAGCAATTTTTCTCATATTTCAAATTTTAGGGTAATTTTTTTTAAGTGTTGTCAACAACAGCCGTGACCGTTGACCGCAACAGCTTGAAGTGGTCCATAGACAGCAGTGCGAACTTTACACATACTGACTGCTGTTGGAAGCTTCGCGACCGTGTGCCACTCTAGTCGATGGTTGTGTTTACACCAGCTGCGCCACGGCACGTTTCAGAAGTGTCCCAGAAGCAGCTCGCCATGCCTCACCTATTTTTGACAGACTCCGCGTCGAAGCCGCGCAGTAATTCAAAATAAACACCCAGTGCAGACTCACGTGGGATAGCAAAAACACAACAATAAACAGAATTAAACTGGACAAAACAAACATTTAACTTACCCATTTTAAAACACAAAAAATTAGAGAAAAACAACGTAGGACAGGCAAATCACGTGGTCTCGCGAATCCTGTCGCTTCGCTCCTAAAATGCTCCTGGTGTAAATTGGCACCGCCTAGAGGACGGAACAAAACCTCGCCAGAGCCGTGACGCACCGCAGACGAGTGCAGTGTAAACAAGGCTTTACAGAGCTCGCGCCGCGCTGACATGTAATCTGCGCGGTTCAATGGACCGAGATCGCGACCGACTCGTCAGCGCACCGTGGGCGTGCTTGCTAGCGCCACTGAATGGACAGCGTGGCGCGAACTTCACTTCTTACTTTATACCGGGTATACTTCACTTTCCGCGCCAGGACGTGTCTCGTGCACAGTCGCATCCCCGGATCTTTCAAAGTATACTAAACCGCGGATGACCGAGTTCGACACGCGCAGTACAATTTTTTCCTATACTTTTACCAGACATCATGCCATCAACTGGACATTCGCTGGGCAGGATCGGAGAAGAAAAATAGTGCATCCACCATTGCAACATAGTTCAGAAGATACACCAAGGGAACAGGAATCAAAAACGATGGAGAAGGCATGCCTCTGTGTTTACTCGTCTTGTTTTTGAATCGCTCTTTACACACTCTTTTTCGATGACTGAACATTGTGCTCAGTACTGTGTGTATTGCCACCTAGTGGATTCTTCTGTCCTGCTTGCACATGTGCTGTTGCATGCGCACTGTCCGCACGGTCTCGAAATTTGGGCTGCATGCTGACGGGGTGTGTGGCTGGCCGAAGTATACCCGGGGTATACAAAAGATTCGCAAAGATTCAAAGCAGTGTTTTGAAATCGGCATCACTATATATTGTTGAATAGTCTTTTTTTTTTCGTCGCTTTATAATATTAAGGTAGAACCACTATACTCACATGAACTGTTTTAAATGTTTTGAGTACCTTTCTGGATCTTGAGAAGTTCAGTGGCATTGCTGGCAATGAGCCATCGGATTTCATCAAAAATATCTTAAATTGTGTTCTGAAGATGAATGAAGGTCTTACGGGTGTGGAACGACATGAGGGTGAGTAATAAATGACAATTTTCATTTTTGAGTGAACTAAACCTTTAAGCATAAATCATCATCATCATCAGTCCCATGACCTGGTGTGGTCGTCAGGTCTGTTGAACATCTGACCAGGTCCCTCCACTTTTACTGGTTATGTGCCTGTGTCTCTGCAAAGCTTTTCATGGTCCATTCTGTAATGTTGTCAGCCCACTTCTTTCTCTGTCTACCTCGTCTTCTACCACCTGGGACGCTACCTTGGAGGAATCTTCTGGACAGGTTATTGACTCTGACATGTCCGTACCATTTCAGCTTTTTCTTTCTAACTGCAGTGAGGAGGTCTTCATACTGGCCTGCTTCGTGCCTGATGATGTTTCTCACTGTTTCATTTGTGATATGGAGATGCCAAGGATGGTTCTATAGCATCTCATTTCAAGTGCCTGGATTCTTCGTTGCAACTCTGCTGTGAGGGTCCAGGACTCACAGGCATATAACAAGACTGAAAGGACAAGTGCATGCACAAGTCTGATTTTTGTTTTTAGAGAGAGATTTTTGTCTCTCCATACAGGTTTCAGCTTTGACATAGCTGCTGTTGTTTGCACTGTTCTTGCTAAAACTTCTGGTTTTGACCTCTCTTCACTGATGATAGAGGCCAAATATTTGAGATGACTCACAGTTTCCAGTTCTTGTCCTCTAACTTTAATCTTGGTAGTGATCTGCTTGTCACTATTTGTCATCAACTTTGTCTTTTCAGCGCTTATCTCCATGCCAAACCTAGAAGATGTTTCATCCAGGTTTTTCACTAAGGTGGCCAGCTCAGCTTCACTACCAGCTAGTCCATCAATGTCGTCTGCAAATCGGAGATTGGTGATGTTCCTTCCTCCAATGTTGACAGGGCCTCGCTCATGATGCGCTCTAAGTATATGTTGAAGAGTGTGGACAACAGAAGGCAACCTTGCCGTACACCTACTGTTGTGCAGAACCACTGTCCCATAGTGCCCGGGGTGACTACTGCACTGCTGGCCTTCTCATGGTGTTGGTTATCTTTTGTCCCATGTTGTACTTCTTCATGGTTGCCCATAAAGCATCATGCCAGACTCTGTCAAAAGCCGTTTTAAAATCTATAAAGACATGATACAGGTCTTGTTGGTGTTGCGAATACTTTTCACCCAGGACTCTGAGATACTTGTTCTGTGGTATTTCTCCCTCTGCGGAAACCAGCCTGTTCTTCAGCAATAATTTCTTCTGCCTGAGGCTGTATATTTCTATATTTAAGATGATCTTGAGCATCACTGTACTAGAGTGGCTGATCAGACTGATAGTTCTGTAGTTCTGGCACAACTGAAGATTACCTTTCTTGGGTAGGGTTATAATTAGTGATTGTGTCCATGTTTTCTGGCCATTCACCTGTCTGTCAGATCTTGTTGCAGATTTTTGTTAATATCTCTATCACTGGATCCCCTCCATTCTTGATGAGTTCAGCTGGGATGTTGTCTACTCCAGCTGCCTTCCCACTCTTCAGCGATCTTACTGCTGCCTCAACCTCTTTTTTGAGAATGGGGAAATTATCATAATTTAAGACTCTGGTACCTCAAGCACTTCTGGTTCTCCTTTGGTCTGATGGTTATAGAGTTCTTGACAGTACTCAGCCCATCTGCCTGTAATGTCACTTGCTTCTGTGAGGCATTTCCCGTCTTTACCTAGTATGGTGCTGACTTTTGATTGTTTTTGTTTGGTTAGGTCTTTCACAATCTGGAATGCTTTTCTGCTGTTGTTCTTTTTCAAACTATTCTCTATTTCTGTTCACTGCTGTCCTATCCAGTCTTCTTTAGCCTTCTTCATGCTTTTTCTGATCTTTTTATTGATTTCATGGTATTCTGCTCCGCCCCAGTTGTGTCCCTACAGTTTTTGAGATCTCTCCGGGTGTCACACATTTCAAGAGTCTCTTCTGTAACCCAAGGTTTGTTGTTTGGGCGATGGAGGCCAATGATGTCTTTGGCAGTTTCTTTCATGACTGTGTTGAAGGTAGTTGTCGTAACTTCAATGTCCTCATCAATCATTAGGAGTGGTGCAAATTTTCCTCCAATTGTGGCTTGAAAGGACTCACAGATGTTTGGGTCAGTCAGTTGTTCAAGGTTGAACTTAAGCAATGCTAAATATTTTGTATGTTAAATTTAGGTAGGAATATGGTGGGTAATTTAACACATTATTGCAGGAACCATTTAAGTTTAAGTTTCCTTTTGTTTAGACAGAAAGCAGCTACTGTAATACATCTAAACAGGACTTTATTCCACAGAAAGTGAGACAGGTAAAATGGCTTTCTCTCTAGACATCAGTATGGCTGAAATAACATGCTAACGCTTATTGTTGTAATTAAGACCCCATCAATTAAATTATTGACTATTTGACCTTTAAGGCTTAATATTGTAATATTTAAGACTAAAAAACCTGCAAGAAAACAGACAATGCTTCAGCAAAGGTGTTTAACAAAGTTTAATAAACATTGAAAAATGTTTCACTGACTATATATAATCAAAAATATTTCACATTTAAAATATTTAAATTACTTAAACTATGCCACAACTCAGTTTTTACCAACAATGTAAAATTTAACATTTCATCTCACCTAATGTAGTTTCTACACTTTAAGTCAGTATGCCATAGCGTAGAGCTTTATAGCTACATAGTACATACAGCTCAGCACAAGTACACAGAATGAATCAAGGTTAAAACATAACCTAATATATACATAACTTTCCCTCGTATGACAATGACGTGACTGGAATAATGCAAATAGACAACAAAACCCGAATCTTAATAGCGCTGATGGCTAGCGTGGAGTCTAACTATAAAAATAACTCCTCAGCAATAGCTACAGAAATACACAAAAAAAACTGAAATTCCCTGGAATTTAGGCTGCTGTCATTGACAAGATCATAAATAGTCGATCATTAGGTTTCTAATAAACATCGCATGCGTGGCATTGTTCAGTCTTGATTTTAACAGATGTTATACAATGTTTAATAGCCTTTATTAATGCACAACACATTTGCTGCCATTGAAGTACGATGCAGCTAAGGTTAGGGACAGGTGTGGTGGTATGGGTAGGTTTATGGTTGGTTAAGGAGTCAGAAGTGTACAGGTGACTTTTTGCGCCACGCCGCAACAACTATAAGCTGTCTACACTGAATGCGACAAACCGACCCTTGCAAGCACTTGGACTACGTCAGAAATAGAACAGGGAATCCGTTTACTGTCAGGGATGTGTTGTGTCGCGTAACACCGCGCCGCATGCAGTGTAGACAATATCACTGATTATAATGGGTTCTATTATCTTTTGACGCGTGTAGACACAGTGCTATATTCTTTGCAAACAGCGAAAACTTTGTTGCAGATAAGACACACCGGCTTTGCATTCACAAATCTAGGTCGGAGGAACGCATAGTTGTCTTTCCATTCTTCTTTGTATGCCCTAATTTCGCTGTCAACTTTCCTCTTTAGACTTTTTGATAGTGACATTTTCTCTCACCAGCTAGCTTAAATGTTAACATCGCTCTACACACGACGTAATAGCGAACCTCCAACGTGCAAACAATTAAAAAATGCAGTTTAGTGCATGAGGATGACAAGGAATAATTCTAAATGTAAAAGTAGGCTACGTCAAATAATTATTACAATAAGTTAGGCTCCATTGTGTAACAAGCAAATTAAAATGATACACATTTATTATTCACAATATGGAAAGAGGAAATAAAACATAGTTCGTTAAGCGCATGACTCAAACATGCCATTAGTGGGCTTATTCAAGTCCTCTTTTATTTCACACATATGTGTGTTTTAGCAAGGCGGTCTGTGTTGCAAGTTGGAAGATACTTGCCAGGTTACGTGTCACTACTCTGCTTTATTAATTTATCCAGTGTAAAACCAGGACACTGCCACACAAATGTGGCTTTTTGTTAATGACTGTCCTACTACAGGATTTAACACAGAGTAACAGCTCAATACCAGCTACAAAAGACACTGTAACAGATTGTCACAGGCAATTCTAGTTGCATTTTTCAATCAATTAATTTCTTAAATTATCTTTGACTATGTTCTGGCTCGCCATCTAGTGGCAATTTTTTTTGGGGGGTCCAATGCCAAACTTAAGGCAGGTGCACACTGTGCGATTTTGGCCACGATTTGGTCGTCCGAGATAAATTTTGAGAATCCTAAAAGATTCCTATAATCCTAGGCTAAAATCTGTAGTCTTTGAGCGCTAGTTTTCACAGACAGTCGGTTAATGATCATTGCGATTAAATTTTACCTCCGACGAAATTCTGGCAGTGTCAGAAGATTTGGCGCACAGTCCTGCAGTGTGACTTCTCCTATGACGAATGTCAAATTGTCTTTGTTTTTCAAAATGTTTCTATGTTTGCATTGTGTGGCAGCACATGGCTTTGTCTTTGTTTGTGTTTGGTTGTGCTCCTCTTGTCCTGCCCCCTTGTTTAGTCCTGTCTAGTCCTCGTTTACGTCTACTCTTGTGTATTATAGTCTAGTCTGGCTTTTTTCTTTTTGATTTAGAATTTTATTTCCGCTAAATATTTTTCTCCTTTAGTTTATTTTTCCCTCTAAAGTGGTAGTTCTACTTTTATTCTTGGCTATCCTAGTTTCTTATTTAAGTAGTATCCTGACTTCCCTGGTCACTGACTCCTAACTGCCTGGCAGCCTGACTGGTGCAACTATCGAACTCTAATTTCAGGCCTCTGGTTCTGTGAGTCTCTACTTGTTGGAAAGACTGGTTCTACATCAAGCTACAAGTTCGTTGTGTTCCTGCCTGGTCTTTCCTTTGGAGCTGCCTCTACTACACTCACGTCATCGCCAGCTTACTGACGTTTTTAGTCAGTAAAAAAAACATGAACAAATAATTAAGAAAAAACATGAACAAATAATTAAGAAATGATTTGTTAATGTGTAAATAGTAGAAGTCTACAAAACAAACAAAGACCAAATATGTCACCTTTACAGACAGTGGTGAGTATGAGTTAATGAATATCAACATGAATAGTTTGTGAAGTGCTTAAAATTACTTAAGCTAATTTTTCACATTTGTAAATGTAAAAAAGAGCATTATGAACTGAAGTTTATTGAGATTTGTTAGCATTCAAAAGTACATTATCAAACAAAGCTTTTCATCATTGCATAATTTCTGTTAAAATAATTTGTAGATATTTTTTTTAAAGCATGATCATATCAATTTAAACTTTACTGACATTTGTAAGCATTTCAATTTACATTAAATAATGATCTGTTAATCATTAGGTCATGTTTAATAAGTTAATTAGTAAACATTAACAAGCATATCTCATATTTCTAGATATGTGAATATATATTAACTAATGATCTGAAGTATTATATAATGTTTGTTAATGATTTATTAATGAAAGTTATTATAAAGTGTCATTGCACCTTTTGACATCCAGAAAGGTATTAAAAACGGCGTTAAAATAGTCAACTTGACTACAGTGGTTCAACCTTAATGTTATGAAGCGAAGAGAATACTTTTTGTGTGCAAAAACAAAACAAAAATAATGACTTTATCCAACAAATTCAATTCGTTATTTACGTTGCAGAGCTTCCAGGTTCTATGTCAGAACGCCGACAGCATCACACGCATGTAGCCAATACTGAGCCCACGTTCGGACGTAAACACGGAAGCTCTGCAACGTAAATAACGTAGCAGAATGACAGGGGAGAGATGAATTTGTTGAATAAAGTCATTATTTTTGTTTTGTTTTTGCTCACAAAAAGTATTCTTGTTGCTTCATAAAATTAAGGTTGAACCACCTTAGTCACGTGGACTATTTTAACGATGTTTTTAATACCTTTCCTAAGTTCTCAGTCCCAAAGACAGAATTTCATCAGTGACAGGTGCAAAAGCAAACATCTGTCATAGTATATGGGTTGCATCAGTGCAAACGGCGTATGGGTGACTTGCATACTGTATGTGAAGGTACCACTGACGTGGAAGCATATATTGGGATTGATCACAGACATATACTGCCATCAAGATAATATCTTTCCTGGAAAGACAATGCCAGGCCTTATTCTGAATGTGCTGGTTTCGTAGACACTTTACACCAGGGGTGTCAAACATACGGCCCACAAAGGTGTCCAACCCGGCCGGGGGATGATTTGAACTATAATAAAAGATAGAGATGCACTAGTCCACCGCCATAAATCCAAAGATTTTGGTCAATTTCTATTCCGGTAACTATGGAAACGCTATAGCACTGCTGTTCCATAAGCGCCACCTGCTGTCCGAGAGTGAATTTGCATTTTCATTCAGTCTGTCTGCTGATTTTGTTTTGTGCAAGTGTCTTATGTAGCATAATGTCACAAAGCTAAAGTCAGACCATGCTGTTTTCACTGTTAATCTTAAAGTTATACAATAATTTAAAAATTAAAAACAACTATAACATCTTTGTTGGGATTGTGATAAAAATGAGGTGTTTGCCTCTAAAATCAAAGAGCTACACATATTTTTAGTTTAAGGCCAGTTTGGCCTGTGAAAAAATAAACGACAAATAAATTTGCTTAAAAAAAATCTGCAATCAGTATCAGAATCGGCCAATTTGCTTCTAAAAAAATTGGAATTGGCCATGGAAAATCTAAATAGGTGCATCACATAAAAAAATATTAAATAAATCATTATTTTAAAAATCTAATAAATCGAAAAGTCTTTTCGCTGTAAAAACAAATGCAGTTTTAAAGAGCTGTGTACTAGTTTTCTTGCAAATTCATCTGTAGTTTGTATGGTTAATATTAATGCAACTGTTAGCGCACTAAGGTTTAAACAAAAAAAAGGTAATTCGGCCCGCACATGGTTAATTTTTTTCCTATCTGGCCCTCAACCTAAAATGAATGCCCGTCCCAACTTTTTTTGGAGCGTGTTGCAGCCATCCAAATCAAAATTTGTTTATATTTACAACATACACTTAAGTTGGTCAGTGAAAACTTTGGAAATCTTTTCTTTATACTTTTGTCAGTTAAATAAAGGTTAAAGAGAACGAGCAAATCACAAATTATTGATTTATTGATTTATTTATTTATTTTTTTGAATTTCACAAAATGTTTCAACTGTGTGTGTACAGGTTTGGTTCAACTTGTGAGGGCCAAAATATTATGAAATTTTATAACAACCGGCTAGTGAGGACATTGTACTGGTCCTCACTAGTTGAAAAGGCTTATAAATCGGCAAAATCATGTTTTTATTTAAATCTTTTTTTTTTTTTTTTGCATGTTTCTGTGATGGGTAGGTTTAGGGGTAGGGGTTGGATTAGGTGATAGAAAATATCATTATCCTGATATAAATTCAATGAAAGTCTATGCAGTGTCCTCAGAAATATATTGAAACAAACATGTGGTCCTGGTAAATCCTACGTCATGAAGATGACAAAACCAGAAATCTTTGACCTTGTGGGGACATTTTTTGGTCTCCATGAGGAAAAAAGCTTATAAATCATACAGAATGATGTTTTTTGATAATGTAATAATGCAGAAAGTTTTCTGTGAGGGTTGTGTTTAGGGGTAAGTTTAAAGTTAGGGAATAGAATATTTTATTTATCCATTATTTTACCAGAGGAATAACCCCATTGATGTATATATATCTCTTCTACCAGGAAGTTCTGTATACAGTTTATACAGTATAAAAATCAGTCTATAGAAAGTCCCCATAAAACATGGAAACCCAACGGGTATGGTAAAGGGAAAACCACATTAACATAAAACGAGAACGGACAGAGACTGAGGGAGAACACAGAGTATATATACACAAGGCAAACAAAGGGAACTTAACAAGATAATTAAAAAGACACACCTACACTGAAACTCAAATCAATCTGTAACTATGACAACTAAATAATGGTGGGAAAAACTGAACAAAAAAGAGGACATGTGACAAATGAAAAAACAAACAGAACTCTGACATGCGTGTTGAAAGTTGTTATATATATATATATATTTTTTTATTTTAAAAGGCTATTATTGTGGTTTAATTTTAAATTTAATTTCTGATAATTTCTGTAAGATCTGAAAGATAGATCTGTACACAACTCTTTGACACATTCTCCGTGTCAACCTCTTGGGTCTTTTATCTTTCAGCCCAGTGTTCAGACCCCCCAGCGCTCTGCTGTCCTGGACTTAATAACGGATGCAACCGTGGGTGTTACTGTGACGAGGCTTGCATGACAATTGGTGACTGCTGTTCTGACTACTATCAGACATGCAATCAATGTAAGACTAAAATTTAATATTCTCAACACAAAACATCCATCCAGGAAGTCTTAATAAATTTAAAACAGTGTTAAAAATCACAACACTTTAATGTCACAGAAGCTAATTCTACATAATTTTCCTCATCCCTACCATCACCAGCAAATTCACAACCTTTATTACCATCCTCACCATCTCCATCCATATTACCATCATCACCAACATCGACCTCACCAGACTCACCAATTTTGGAACCATCTTCATCATCCTCACCATCGCCAATCCCTCCAACATCATCATCAGGTGACCAATTTAACCATTTTAAAAATTTATTTCATTTGCTGTATCCCACATTGTACACACAAACCTGTTACTGCATGGTTTTTACTTGAGATAACTAGGGCTGTTGTTTTAACAGGTTAATTTGGTACAATCAATTATGGGAAAAAATAATGTGTTAAAAACTATTAACACATTTAACAGTGCGCTTTTAATAACACCACTTAATATCAAACACATCCTGCAGTTTAGCAACAGTAGACTGCATTTTACAACACTCACTTATTTGGCAGATTTGGATTAAGTTTGGGTTTTTAGGGAAAAATCAAAGCGCGCCACTGTGAAGGAAAGGAAAGTGTGCTGGACTGAATGTGGCAGCCGCACAAGTTTTATCATGATTACCTTGTTTTCATAACTGTTGGAAGCCAAAATCGAAATCGAAAATCAATTATGATTAATTGTATAGCCCTAG
The DNA here is from genome assembly GCA_037950665.1 of Hypophthalmichthys nobilis. NCBI lineage: Eukaryota > Metazoa > Chordata > Actinopteri > Cypriniformes > Xenocyprididae > Hypophthalmichthys > Hypophthalmichthys nobilis. Next base: position 25,631,936 of record CM075489.1, read on the forward strand.
TGTTACTGTGATGAGGCTTGCTTCATAATCAGTGACTGCTGTCCTGATTACAATCAGACATGCATTCAATGTAAGACTCAATACTCTCAACAAAAAACATTCATCCAAGAAATCTTAATAAATTTGCGCTAAAAAAGTGCTAATGCCACAGAAACTAATTCTACATTATCTTACCATCATCAGGAAATTCACCAACATCTTCATCAACATGGACCACACCACAACCACCAATTCAATCTTCACAAACCTCAGCACCATCATCATCATCATCTTCACAGTCAACACCCTCTCCAACATCTTCATTATCAATAGCCTCATCATCAGGTAATAATAATTTAATTGGCTGTATCCTGCATTGCACATGTAAGCCTGTAACCACATGATTTTAATGTGAGAGAATATATTCTAGGTTAGAAAAACACTGAAACGGAGTGATTGTCATGCTTTAAAAACAGCCTGGTATCACAATTATTCCATGTTACAGAAGCTGATCTGCCCAACAACAGTAGCGCTATTTCAGTGCGACATATATGTCACACGTGCTACGAAAAATTTGTCTGTGCGATGAATAATTTTTCCACAGTAGCAATACAGGTTTGCATGTGTGTGAGAGAGAGAGCTGCTTGTTTGTGTGAAATAAGCATTTGTTGCGTGCTTCTTTGTGTGTGAGGTTAATCTAGGGCTGCATGATTAAGTACAAAGAAAAGATTTCCAATGTTTTCACTGAACAACTTAATTATACTTTGTAAATATAAACCAATTTTGATTTTGATGGCTGCAAAACAGTCAGGCAAAATAAAAGTGAAAATTTTATTGTACAAATTAAACTGTTTAGAAACAGTCCACAATAAGCAGGTGAATTGGTAATGGGTATCGTGTTTGGGTATAAAAGGCTCAGGTTTTGCAAGCAAAGATGGGTCATGGCTCACCAAATTTCATGAGAGAATTGTCAAACAATTCAAAAATCACGTTTCTCAAATCAAGATCGCAAAGAAAGTTGAATGTGCATGACCTTTGAGTCCTCAGATGGCACTGCTTGAGAAACCATCATGCTACTTTGTTAAAAATAGCCACATGCGCTCAGCAGTACTTTGAAAAACTGTTGTCACTTAACACAATCTGCCACTGCATCAAGAAATGCAACTTGAATCTTTGTTTTGCAAGGAGAAAGCTGTCTATCTGTTCAGTGCAGAGATTCTCTGGGCCAGAGCTCATCTCAGATGGTCTAAAAGACAGTGGAAATGTGTGCTGTGGTCAGATGAGTCCACATTTCAGCTGGACATCGAGTTCTCAGTCCCATAGATCAAAGAAACCATCCAGAATTGCATCAGTGCAAGGTACCATTGACATGGAAGCATATATTGGGATTGAACACAGACATATACTGCCATTAAGATGACATCTTTCCTGGGAAGCAAGACAATGACAGGCCTCATTCTGCATGTGCTGGTTTCATAGACACTTTACACCACTGAGTGGATGTGTCTGACTGCCTGTCTGTAGTCCAGATTGGTCTCCTATCAAAAATGTTTGTCCCATCATGAAAGGAGAATCAGGCAATGATGACCACGGACTGTTTAGCAACTGTTTTATATCAGGCGAGATTGGGCAGAAAGTCTATTTTTCTATTTTTATCCTCAATTCCCAAACGATTAAAAATTTTTAATTAAAAGTAAATATGATGTGACAGTGGTAAACATGCCTCTGTCCCAACTTTTTTCATCAAAATTTGTTTATATTTATAAAATATAAATAAGTTGGTCAATGGTGAATGACAATTGGTGAAAATTTTGGAAATCTTTTCTTTGTACTTTTGTCAGTTAAATAAAGCTGAAAGAGAATTAGCAAATCACAGATTCTTGATTTTAATGCATTTTACTAAATGTCCCAACTGTGTGTGTGTGTGTGTTTTGAAAATTTTGAGTTTTTTGTATATGTTATTGATGCTGTCTTGATAATTTTAACACGTTCTCCGTGTCAACCTCTTGGGTCTTAAATCTTTCAGGCCAGTGTTCAGTGCCCACAATGCTCTGCTGTCCTGGACATAATAACAGTTGCTACCGTGGGTGTTTCTGTGACGAGGCTTGCAAGACAATTGGTGACTGCTGTCCTGACTACTATCAAGCATGCAATCAATGTAAGACTAAATTTGATATTCTCAACACAAAACATCCATCCAAAAAGTGTTAAAAAACAACACTTTAATGTCACAGAAGCTAATTCTACACAATTTTTCTCATCCCTACCATCACCAGCGAATTCACAGCCTTCATTACCAACTTCAACAACATTACCATGGACCTCACCAGACTCACCAACATCGTCATCATCCACATCTTCACAAACCTCCGCACCATCATCATCCTCACCTTCGCCAACCCCTCCAACATCTCCACCATCAATAATCTCATTATCAGGTGACCAATTTAACCATTTTAAAAATTAATTTAATTGGCTGTATCCCACATTTTTACGTGAGATAACTAGGGCTGTTGATTTAACAGGTTAACTTGGTGCAGTTAACTATGGGAAAAAAATAGCGTTAAAACTATTAACACATTTAACACACCCAGCCCTGGCCCAGACCTGTATGTCAGCTGACATTGCATGCAGTCGCTGACGAACATGATGCAGGATGATGACTGACTGCCTTTATATAACTTTTGTTAATACTGAATTAGATGCAGCACATTTTCGTAAAGGTATGCAAACTACACAAGCTACATTATGCGTTACTATGAAAACACATTTCAGACCGTTTGACTCACCAGCTTCTGGCACTTGTATGATGTCCACCACGGCATCCATGCAATCAGAAGTCTGAGCTCTAATCAAGTCCACCTTACAAACCTTTAAAAAAGGTCTGGTAACGCACTCGATTCAATAGGATCTGGAACCATTTCAGGTACAACGCTCACATTTTTCACAGTTAGGCTGAGAAAACAAAACGGTGTCAGATTGAGTGTATTCGACATAAAAAGCTATATATTGTTACGACTTCTTCATCATGGATAACACAATAAAGTTGCATTAACTTATTTACATTGTGGTCCTTGGATTTGTTAATAAGACATTTTTCATGATGACAGTTTTGTTGACATATCCTCACTAATGAACTTGCATCAAAAATTATACAAACAAATCCATATCTATTTAATCCATCCCATCTAAAAACAATCTTTTTACTCTTATACTAAAACTAACATTATCCATTAAAACCTTAATGTCCAATGGCAGCTTATTCCACTCCTGTGTATATTCAAATGTCCTATGACCATACAAAGTCTTACTCCTACATAGATTAAGATCCATAATATTTTGTCTAGTGTCATGACCATGTCTTACATTAACCCGTGAGAAATAAGAATTAAAATACACTGGGGCCCTATTATTATTTTATGTACCGTTTTTAGTTTCAGGAATCCTAACCGTCTTTCAATTGGTAACCATCCAAGCTGCTGAAAGTGTCTATTTTCCACACGAGTAAAACAGTGAAATCCTAAAACTACTCTCAACAATTGATTTTGTGACTTTTGTAATTTCGCCATCCACATGCTGGATAAATCAGTCATCCATGAGCAACACACATACTCAAGTTGACTTTGTACTAGGCCTGTAGCAAGTACCTTTAAACTTTCATTATTTAAAAACTAGCATATCTAGCCATAAATTTAATTCGAGCATTGACTTTCCCTAAAACTTTCCAGGCCATACTTGCACCACTTAAATTATTATCCAGAACACAACCAAGATAATTGACCGATGTTCTATTTACAAGTTTACAACCGTCAGTTTTGACTACAAGATCATCTGTCTTTCTTAACTTATATTTACTCCCAAAGAGAATAGTTTCTGTTTTACCCAGATGTAATAAAAGCTTATTTTCGGACAGCAAGTCCTTCACCTTAACAAGCTCCTCACCTAACTTCTCCTGTATTCTATTAGTCTCCTTATCTGAGACTAATAAAGCAGCATCATCCGCATATAAAAACATATTACACTCACCCACCTCTTGTATATCAATTATATATAACAAAAATAAAAGAGGACCAAGTACACTGCCCTGTGGGACTCCATTATTCACATTTTTAGCCTCAGAAAGTATCCCTCCAACTTCAACCTTTTGGAGTTAAAATATGTTATTGATGTCGTCTTGATAATTTTAACACGTTCTCCGTGTCAACCTCTTGGGTCTTAAATCTTTCAGGCCAGTGTTCAGTGCCCACAATGCTCTGCTGTCCTGGACTTAATAACAGTTGCTACCGTGGGTGTTTCTGTGACGAGGCTTGCAAGACAATTGGTGACTGCTGTCCTGACTACTATCAAGCATGCAATCAATGTAAGACTAAATGTGATATTCTCAACACAAAACATCCATCCAAAAGTGTTAAAAACAACACTTTAATGTCACAGAAGCTAATTCTACACAATTTTTCTCATCCCTACCATCATCAGCGAATTCACAGCCTTCATTACCAACTTCAACAACATTACCATGGACCTCACCAGACTCACCAACATCTTCATCATCCACATCTTCACAAACCTCCGCACCATCATCATCCTCACCTTCGCCAACCCCTCCAACATCTCCACCATCAATAACCTCATTATCAGGTGACCAATTTAACCATTTTAAAAATTAATTTAATTGGCTGGATCCCACATTTTTACGTGAGATAACTAGGGCTGTTGATTTAACAGGTTAACTTGGTGCAATTAACTATGGGAAAAAATAGCGTTAAAACTATTAACACATTTAACACACCCAGCCCTGGCCCAGACCTGTATGTCAGCTGACATTGCATGCAGTCGCTGACGAACATGATGCAGGATGACGACTGACTGCCTTTATATAACTTTTGTTAATACTGAATTAGATGCAGCACATTTTCGTAAAGGTATGCAAACTACACAAGCTACATTATGCGTTATTATGAAAACACATTTCAGACCGTTTGACTCACCAGCTTCTGGCACTTGTATGATGTCCACCACGGCATCCATGCAATCAGAAGTCTGAGCTCTAATCAAGTCCACCTTACAAACCTTTAAAAAGGTCTGGTAACGCACTTTCGATTCAATAGGATCTGGAACCATTTCAGGTACAACGCTCACATTTTTCACAGTTAGGCTGAGAAAACAAACGGTGTCAGATTGAGTGTATTTGACATAAAAAGCTATATATTGTTACGACTTCTTCATCATGGATAACACAATAAAGTTGCATTAACTTATTTACATTGTGGTCCTTGGATTTGTTAATAAGACATTTTCATGATGACAGTTTTGTTGACATATCCTCACTAATGAACTTGCATCAAAATTATACAAACAAAACCATATCTATTTAATCCATCCCATCTAAAAACAATCTCTTTACTCTTATACTAAAACCAACATTATCCATTAAAACCTTAATGTCCAATGGCAGCTTATTCCACTCCTGTGTATATTCAAATGTCCTATGACCATACAAAGTCTTACTCCTACATAGATTAAGATCCAAAATATTTTGTCTAGTGTCATGACCATGTCTTACATTAACCCGTGAGAAATAAGAATTAATATACACTGGGGCCCTATTATGAATTATTTTATGTACCGTTTTAGTTTCAGGAATGCTAACCGTCTTTCAATTGGTAACCATCCAAGCTGCTGAAAGTGTCTATTTTCCACACGAGTAAAACAATGAAATCCTAAAACTACTCTCAACAATTGATTTTGTGACTTTTGTAATTTCGCCATCCACATGCTGGATAAATCAGTCATCCATGAGCAACACACATACTCAAGTTGACTTTGTACTAGGCCTGTAGCAAGTACCTTTAAACTTTCATTATTTAAAAACTAGCATATCTAGCCATAAATTTAATTCGAGCATTGACTTTCCCTAAAACTTTCCAGGCCATACTTGCACCACTTAAATTATAATCCAGAACACAACCAAGATAATTGACCGATGTTCTATTTACAAGTTTACAACCGTCAGTTTTGACTACAAGATCATCTGTCTTTCTTAACTTATATTTAGTCCCAAAGAGAACAGTTTCTGTTTTACCCAGATGTAATAAAAGCTTATTTTTGGACAGCAAGTCCTTCACCTTAACAAGCTCCTCGCCTAACTTCTCCTGTATTCTATTAGTCTCCTTATCTGAGACTAATAAAGCAGCATCATCCGCATATAAAAACATATTACACTCACACACCTCTTGTATATCAATTATATATAACAAAAATAAAAGAGGACCAAGTACACTGCCCTGTGGGACTCCATTATTCACATTTTTAGCCTCAGAAAGTATCCCTCCAACTTCAACCTTTTGGAGTTAAAATATGTTATTGATGCTGTCTTGATAATTTTAACACGTTCTCCGCGTCAACCTCTTGGGTCTTAAATCTTTCAGGCCAGTGTTCAGTGCCCACAATGCTCTGCTGTCCTGGACTTAATAACAGTTGCTACCGTGGGTGTTTCTGTGACGAGGCTTGCAAGACAATTGGTGACTGCTGTCCTGACTACTATCAAGCATGCAATCAATGTAAGACTAAATGTGATATTCTCAACACAAAACATCCATCCAAAAAGTGTTAAAAAACAACACTTTAATGTCACAGAAGCTAATTCTACACAATTTTTCTCATCCCTACCATCATCAGCGAATTCACAGCCTTCATTACCAACTTCAACAACATTACCATGGACCTCACCAGACTCACCAACATCTTCATCATCCACATCTTCACAAACCTCCGCACCATCATCATCCTCACCTTCGCCAACCCCTCCAACATCTCCACCATCAATAATCTCATTATCAGGTGACCAATTTAACCATTTTAAAAATTAATTTAATTGGCTGTATCCCACATTTTTACGTGAGATAACTAGGGCTGTTGATTTAACAGGTTAACTTGGTGCAATTAACTATGGGAAAAAAATAGCGTTAAAACTATTAACACATTTAACACACCCAGCCCTGGCTCAGACCTGTATATCAGCTGACATTGCATGCAGTCGCTGACGAACATGATGCAGGATGACGACTGACTGCCTTTATATAACTTTTGTTAATACTGAATTAGATGCAGCACATTTTCGTAAAGGTATGCAAACTACACAAGCTACATTATGCGTTATTATGAAAACACATTTCAGACCGTTTGACTCACCAGCTTCTGGCACTTGTATGATGTCCACCACGGCATCCATGCAATCAGAAGTCTGAGCTCTAATCAAGTCCACCTTACAAACCTTTAAAAAAGGTCTGGTAACGCACTCGATTCAATAGGATCTGGAACCATTTCAGGTACAACGCTCACATTTTTCACAGTTAGGCTGAGAAAACAAAACGGTGTCAGATTGAGTGTATTCGACATAAAAAGCTATATATTGTTACGACTTCTTCATCATGGATAACACAATAAAGTTGCATCAACTTATTTACATTGTGGTCCTTGGATTTGTTAATAAGACATTTTTCATGACGACAGTTTTGTTGGCATATATCCTCACTAATGAACTTGCATCAAAAATTATACAAACAAATCCATATCTATTTAATCCATCCCATCTAAAAACAATCTTTTTACTCTTATACTAAAACTAACATTATCCATTAAAACCTTAATGTCCAATGGCAGCTTATTCCACTCCTGTGTATATTCAAATGTCCTATGACCATACAAAGTCTTACTCCTACATAGATTAAGATCCATAATATTTTGTCTAGTGTCATGACCATGTCTTACATTAACCCGTGAGAAATAAGAATTAATATACACTGGGGCCCTATTATGAATTATTTTATGTACCGTTTTTAGTTTCAGGAATGCTAACCGTCTTTCAATTGGTAACCATCCAAGCTGCTGAAAGTGTCTATTTTCCACACGAGTAAAACAATGAAATCCTAAAACTACTCTCAACAATTGATTTGGTGACTTTTGTAATTTCGCCATCCACATGCTGGATAAATCAGTCATCCATGTGCAACACACATACTCAAGTTGACTTAGTACTAGGCCTGTAGCAAGTACCTTTAAACTTTCATTATTTAAAAAACTAGCATATCTAGCCATAAATTTAATTCGAGCATTGACTTTCCCTAAAACTTTCCAGGCCATACTTGCACCACTTAAATTATAATCCAGAACACAACCAAGATAATTGACCGATGTTCTATTTACAAGTTTACAACCGTCAGTTTTGACTACAAGATCATCTGTCTTTCTTAACTTATATTTAGTCCCAAAGAGAACAGTTTCTGTTTTACCCAGATGTAATAAAAGCTTATTTTTGGACAGCAAGTCCTTCACCTTAACAAGCTCCTCGCCTAACTTCTCCTGTATTCTATTAGTCTCCTTATCTGAGACTAATAAAGCAGCATCATCCGCATATAAAAACATATTACACTCACCCACCTCTTGTATATCAATTATATATAGCAAAAATAAAAGAGGACCAAGTACACTGCCCTGTGGGACTCCATTATTCACATTTTTAGCCTCAGAAAGTATCCCTCCAACTTCAACCTTTTGGAGTTAAAATATGTTATTGATGTCGTCTTGATAATTTTAACACGTTCTCCGTGGCAACCTCTTGGGTCTTAAATCTTTCAGGCCAGTGTTCAGTGCCCACAATGCTCTGCTGTCCTGGACATAATAACAGTTGCTACCGTGGGTGTTTCTGTGACGAGGCTTGCAAGACAATTGGTGACTGCTGTCCTGACTACTATCAAGCATGCAATCAATGTAAGACTAAATTTGATATTCTCAACACAAAACATCCATCCAAAAAGTGTTAAAAAAACAAAACACTTTGTCACAGAAGCTAATTCTACACAATTTTTCTCATCCTTACCATCACCAGCGAATTCACAGCCTTCATTACCAACCTCACCAACATTACCATGGACCTCACCAGACTCACCAACATCTTCATCATCCACATCTTCACAAACCTCCGCACCATCATCATCCTCACCTTCGCCAACCCCTGCAACACCATCATCAATAACCTCATTATCAGGTGACCGATTTAACCATTTAAAAATTAATTTAATTGGCTGTATCCCACATTTTTACATGAAATAACTACAGCTGTTGATTTAACAGGTTAATTTGGTGCGATTAATTACGGGAAAAAATAGCATCAAAAATATTAACACATTTAACACACCCAGCCCCGGCCCAGACCTGTATGTCAGCTGACATTGCATGCAGTTGCTGATGAACATGATGCAGGACGATGACTGACTGCCTGATGAAGCCCATTACAATATAGTTATATGGCCCTAAAATTCAAGATATGAGGGCAAAATTGCCCCTGGACAGGTTTTGTCTTACATTTATATCATATGATATAGTTCAGCAATATCACACAAGCTGTTTTCTTCCCGAATATCTGCACAATTACAAATGTGATATTGATTTTATACAACAGTTAAAGGTGCAGTAGGAGATCTGGGAAATTGCTAACTTTAGCCTGCTAGCATTGAAAGCATTTTATCCCACCCTCCCTGCAAATCGCCGTCCAAAGCCACGGCTCCTCCAAAACACATGAACGCGCACCAGAAGCGAGACAACCAGGCACAACGTTATTGGATTACATTGTGTGTCATTCACCTGTGAGAAAACTGTACAGTGAGTAACAGTACAGTGAACTATCCCTTTAATATATTTCAGGCCAGTGTTCAGTGCCCACAATGCTCTGCTGTCCTGGACATAGTAACGATTGCTACCGTGGGTGTTACTGTGACGAGGCTTGCATGACAATTGGTGACTGCTGTCCTGACTACTATCAGACATGCAATCAATGTAAGACTAAATACTCCCAACATTTATCCAAGAAATCTTAATAAATTTAAAAAGTGCTAAAAATAAAAACCCACAACACTTTAATGTCACAGAAACTAATTGTTTGTCATTTTCCTCATCCGTACCATCATCAGCAAATTCACAGCCTTCATTACCATCCACACCATCTCCATCAACATGGACCACACCACAATCATCAACTCTGTCATCCTCACAAGGTTTGTAGAGTTTTGAAAGTTTGGAAAATGCTTGATTTTAAAGGTTTTCAAGGTTTGAAATGCGCTTGAATTTTGAATATCACCCTTGAAAATGCGTGAGCTGGAGCAGAAACAACTTGTGACATACATTTACCCTACATGTAGCTTGCTTTAGAAATAGATAACAATCATAGTGACTTTAGTTTGTACTTATCCATACCTCTGTGCCAGCTTTGTAGTTGATGTTATTTTAATGGAATGTGGTTTTCCATGGTTAACATATTTGTGTTCATAATCAATAAACTAACCATAATTTAAAAAAAAATCACATTAAGAATAAGTGTACATTTTATAAGTATTGTATTATTTTAAATATTTCCAATGCTCCTGTTCAAGCAGATTTAAGATCATGTGTTTAACGCCAGAACGCAAGATGAATTCATTAAAGAACACCTTCTTTCTAGTTTATTTAATTCTCTAATGTAATATTCGGCCACAGCTGTTTCTCGTGACCTTTCCCTTTGTAAAATTAGGTATCGGGAACAGCTAGGTAATAAGATTTATAGCTACTCATCAAGTCAAGGTAATGAGTACGTTTATATGCACAACAGTAGGCAGATATCTCACAAAAATCAGCTTATTGAAATAACCTGTAGTCTGCGTTTACATGCAAACAATAACTTGACAACACAAGTAAGCTGCGTTTACATGACTTTATAAATAAATCAATTTCCCGGGAGTGACGCCAAAATGTAATAATTTGCGTATCTGATGACATGTCAGCGGGAAACTTACAGCTCAAATATTATCCTCTCATGCAGTTACAGATGCAGCATTTTGCCTGAACCACTTCTACTTCTTCTGCACGAGATGAGAACACATTTTTATTTAGAAAAAGTCTTGTTTGTGATTTATTTCCTCCTCCCTTACTGCAAAATGTTTGCTCTGTCTGGATCCGCTTACATCCGCAGTAAGGGCACGTTCCTGTCACATTTCACACATGCGCACTTCAATAAGCTGACAGAAAGCAGGTTAATGCGTTTACATGCTGTGCAAAATCGATGTACGTGGCAAAAATCTAGCTGTGATGATCAGTTTATGCTTGAGCCATTTATGACCTTACTCCGATAAAGCAAAATGGGTAAACGCGTTTACATGATCGCGTGCATTATCGGCTTATTAAGCATAAATGGGTAAAGAACGTGTATATAAACACACTCAATAGCTGCGTTTCCATTACCCTTCAAATTGTGCAAATTGTAATTGCAAATTAAAAATATGCCCAATGGAAACGCATGAATTTCGTAAAAAAATCCCAAATATCACAAAAAAACGTTTTTACGCTCACATGAGGTGGTTTTTCAGGGAATTCGAAAAAGGAACATTTGCAACAGAAACCGTTTTTTCACATTTAAGGGTCATCTGACATACAGTCACATCATTCTTTAAAGATAGTCTTAATCTAGGGACCCTTATGTTATAAAAGTTTAATCTATTAACAATTAACATAATAGAAACTAATAGTATTAGATGTCTATGCACCTGTGCATCCTCGCTCATAGCTCCTCAGGAAGCTTTCTCACTCGTTCCTCACCTCCTCATTGTGCATTTATAGAATTGAAATGCCATTTATAGAATTAAAATGGCCTTCGAGATTTTCTTTGATCGGTTTCCAGGTCACAGCCTGGAGGATGGATGAGCGAAGAAATGAGGAAGCATCCATTGGAGTATTGAGAAGCATTCAGGAAAGCATATATGAGGGAGAAGATCTTCCAGAAGCCGTGGCAAATATTACGCTCCAAATAAAGCACAGATAGAAGTATCTTTTGGAAAATGACGAAAGAGTTTTAGTCACATATGCGCACAGGCTAATTTCGAGCTACAGGCAAAATAAGTCAAAAATGTCACTTTTGGTTGAAATTGAGGTTTTCACAAAAATGAGTTCATTAAGCCCTCATCTAGTGATCCCAATGCTCCCAATAGCAATTAAACATCTAAACGTATCTTTATTTGTATGTTTTCTGAGAGGAGTACCTTTCCTTTGACCATGACAAATGCCATTTTTCTCTGCTTGCTTCTCGACAACTGGTGCTTCTCTCACAACAATTTAGGTATTGTTGTAAAGCACATCATTCCAACTTTGTGAATATTCATAGTGAATTTTTGATGGCATGAGTCTGTACCAATGAAATGTGATTTTCAAACTCATGCTGATGCAAACAAAATCATCTTACTAGCGCTGACTGACAGATCCGAAGCGCGTGCGCACAAAGACAACACAGACAGCGCGCGAATCCGATATACACAGAAATACAGTATTTCAAAAAATCTGTCTCGGCGAGTATTCATGCAAACATTATCTTCCCAGCTGTTTTGCATATAATGTACATATAATGTTTGAGCCTCCTGGACAAGCTATCTTTGTGGTCGAGCCTGTGTAGTACACCTTCATTTATGAGGGGTCATTTATGATGACTGTTTCTCTCCCCGGAGCTAGTTAACAGTAGGCCTTCTTGGGCATCCTTTATGAACAACACTTTAGTATCAGGTTGAAGGACTCTCTCTGGGCCTCTTGATAAACTTACTACAGTGAGTTGGATAGTACTCCCCTCTTTTTAGTGGGTCATTATATAGAGTACTCTGCTTCCCCAGAACTACGTTTAGTGCTCTGCAGGTCCTGGAGAACCCCCCCTTTTTCGGGCTGAGTAACTCTCCTCACTTAGAGGGTCGCTATGCTGAGTCGCTGCTTTCTAGAACCTCTGTCTCTGGAATCTGGTGTGAAGTGGTTATTGCCTGTTGCAATACCTTCTCATTGGAGGTCTCTGTGAGAGTGCTGAATCGTCAGGGTGCGAATAAATATAGAGCCGAGTATCATCAGCGTAACAGTGAAAACGAACACAATGCTTCCTAATGATATCTCCCAAGGGTAGCATGTGCAGAGTGAAAAGCAACGGTCCTAGTACTGAGCCTTGCGGTACTCCATACTGAACTTGTGATCGACACGACATCTCTTCATTTACTGCTACAAACTGATAACGGTCAGATTGATTTGAACCATGCCAATGCAATTCCACTAATGCCAACATAATTTTCGAATCTATTCAAAAGAATGTTGTGATCGATAGTGTCAAATGCCGCACTAAGATCCAGTAACACTAATAGAGAGATACAACCACGATCTGATGATAAGAGCAAATAATTTGTAACTCTATGGGAGCAGTCTCAGTACTATGGTACGGTATGGTATTTTTGTCAGTGACAAGATACTCAAGCTTTTAACCAGTACCATTTGTGAGCTTATGTTTCTTTATAAAAATTAAACAATACACTGATGCCTGTACTTTTCCTAGTGCCGGATTATTTCCTACCCTTTGGGGATGGAGACATAGTAAACCCCATTTCAGATGATGGAGGCTCTGAAGCCATTTTCTTGCTGCAGCCTTTCACATACTTTGGACACATCTACCATCAGATCTATGTAAGCAATGGACTTTTTCTTGTTGGTTGTAGATATTTTTCTTTACTTAAAAAGATTATATCGCTATTTGTTTTTCAAATTCTCTTCAATTAAGGGAGTTTTCTCATGTTTAAGTTTACAGCTAGGTGTTTTTAAAGTCTGTAAAATTAATAAAACTTTCAGTGGTTAATTCTACAGAAATTTGATTTGAATTTTAGGTGAACAACAATGGTCACCTGACATTTACTGGACAACTGTCTGCCTATGTCCCTTATCTGAACTCTGGAATAGACATCGTTGCTCCCCTGTGGACTGACCTTAACAACGAAAAAGGGGGAACAATCTCCTATAGAGAGGATACAAGCAGTGCCGTATTGGCACAAGTCACTGATGCTGTTAATCAATATTTCCCTGACGTGCCTTTTACCGCTTCATCAGCCTTTGTGGCTACCTGGAACAGAGTGCCGTACTTCAATGATGGAGGGGTAAAAACCTAATCTCTGATTTTTGATTAATTCTCTGTGTGTTTTTGGCTCTGAATGCTGTCTTTTTTTGTTTTTGTTGTTGTTGAAGATGGCTACTTTCCAAGTGGTTTTAGTTTCCAACAGTGACCGCTCTTTCATCCTGATCAACTATGGTGATATTGCAGAAACAGGACAAGTGTGGCTGGTAAGGTCTATTATTATTATTATTATTATTATTAAACATTTATTTAACCAGGAAATAAAACTCTTGAGATTTAAAATCTCTTTTAGAGGGTCCTGGCCAAGACAGGCAGCACAAATATAACAAATACATTAATTTGCAAATACAGAAATACACAAATCACTCAAAACGATTACAATCAAATGACTCAGAAACTAGATCCTTTCAAAATACCCTTAAAATCATTTAGTGATACCAACTCTTTGAAGCGTAATTTATCTTGCAACTGATTCCAACAAAATGGAGCTAAATGCCAGTTTACCCGTATTTGTGCGAACTTTCGGGATGTTTAAAAGATAGTATTCTTGTGAGCGAAGACCATAATTCTTTACACCTTTTTGAATAATACTCTGCTGTAAATACATGGGAAGTAAACCTAAGATGATTTTATATATAAATAAGTACCAGTGCTTGAGTCTACGGGATGACAACGAAGGCCAACCAACCCGAGAGTACAGTAAACAATGATGGGTAAGACAAGGCAGGGCAATTTATTTGTAAAGCACCATTAAAAACAACAGGTTAGCAATTAAAAAAATTTATACTGAGATACTACTTCAATCTCTGAACCTTGAAAAGTAGCAATTGAGCATTAATTTGAAAGTGCAGGCTTTCTTTTTGTAAACATTATAAGTTTAGATTTCTCCGCATTTAAAACAAGTTTTAAATCGCTCAGTGTATGCTGAACTGCATCAAAATCAAACTGAAGATGACTCAGTGCCTGATCCAGCTTTGATGCAGAGGAGTAAATCACCATATCGTCAGCATATAAATGAAAATTTGAATATGTAAAATTAGTCCCAATATTATTAATATATAAAATAAATAGTAATGGCCTAAGGACTGATCCCTGTGGTACGCTGGTATTTACATTCAGAGTACTAGAAGTGAGCCCCCCAATATTTATACATTGAGATCTATCCAATAAGTAATTAACAAACCATCCAACAGCGTTTACTGATGAACCTACAATAAGATGCCTCTGCTTCAGAATTTCATGATGTACGGTATCAAAAGCTTTAGATAAATCAATAAAAAGAGCGGCACTATGGTTTTTATTATCCAATGAAACCATTAAATTGTTTAATACTTTTAAAATTGCTGTGAATGTACTGTGTTTTATCCTAAAGCCAGATTGGAAGTCTGATAGGACATTTTTTGAGGATAGGAACTCTTTTAATTGACAAGCGATTCCAAAACCTTAGCTAAAATTGACAATTCCGAAACAGGCCTAACAGACTAATTATTTAGTACAGTTGGATCACCCCCTTTAAATAATGGCAGAACATAAGCAGTTTTCCAGATAGAAGTAATTTCATAAAGAATGATTAAAAAGATGAGTTAGTGGTGGCGCAATAAAGTCAGCTGCCAACTTTAAAAAATATGAATCCAACTTAACTGGACCAGCCAGTTTGTTACCATCTAAAGATTGAAGTGTGACTTGTTAACCGCTAAAACTGTTACTGGGCTAAAATCAAATACTTGGTCTACTTTGAAATAATTTACGCTGGAGTAAACATTTAAAAAGTTGTCACAGATCGAATTATTCGACTCATGAAGTGTACCAGAGGCCACAAAATGTTCGTTTAAACAATATTATTTTAGCTTTATCCTCAATTTTACATGAATCTGGAAATTTTGAGTTTGATTTATTACCAGTAAGATTTTTAATATTTTTCCAAAAATCATTTCGATTATTGGAAGTTTCTGAAAGAAAGTAATCAACCTTAGCTTTTCTAATCACAGTAGTAGACACATTACGCAATTGTCTAAAAATCAACCAGTCTTCCTAAGTTCTAAGTTCTGTTCTCATTAAAAATTATTTTAGTTTCCAAAGTTTTCCAATTTACATATATATTATTTCATTCAGGCTGGCTTTGACACAGTGGATTCTTCACACTCGTTCAACGTTTCATTACTGAGCGTTTCTGAACTGTCATCTAACAGCAATGTCAATTATAACGGTCGTTGGGTTTTTCATGTCGATGGTGTTCATGATGGTAATTATTATTTTTTTTATTTATTTATTTTTGCAATTTTTTTTAAATACTTTTAACACGTATGGATAGGTCAAGATCCAAATCACTGCATGCTTCCATGTCCTTTTTGTGCAATGGTTTTCTTCTTGTCTGTTTTAGTTTGTAATAATTGCACTGAAAATGAGACTTGCCTGGAGAGAGGTGGTGTCTATGGCTGTGGTTGCTTGCAAGGACAAACACCTGAAAATCCTGAAATCTTTGGTTAGTGCTCTCACACTTATTGTGTATTCATACATTAATCTAAAATTAGTTTTTCATTCACTCACATAACATTTTCACAGTTTACACAACTATCTGCACTTGTCTCATTCTGTGGAAATGGTGGATTTGGGCCCACTTGTAGGAAACCAACACATGTCCTTGCTCTGTCCGACAACCTTATTTCTGCTGCCAGTAGCTTGTACTTTTTTCAAAGATTAATCCACACAGGTGTGATGAAGCAAATAATAAATGAAAACAGTAGTTTTATAGTTTGCAATTTTCTTATTCAATGTGATAAAAAAAAAAAGAGGTATCTGTATTTGTATCAATATTGCCAATACTGGCCATATAATACTGCATATAATAAGAAAATCATAAATAACGAACTGTTTGATGTTTATTAATAAAAATAAAATACATTTGTTGTTTTCCTTCAGAATATCACCCAATTATCTCCATTTAATTTTAATGGTTTGTATAGAGGACCTCAGGGATGGTTGTAAGATGTGGTCAGTTGTAACACAATCAGTTTAAATTACATATTGAAACTGCTGTCATACATAGTCTCTTGAGGAAATCTGATCACTGTAAAAAATTTACTGATTTACAAGGCAAAAACATGTAAAATTCTTACATTTTACATGTGGTTTAAGGTTGAAAAAAGCTGCCAGTCAGTGCTAGCATTTTTGATCATTTTCACAAAACTGTCATGGCCCCCAGAATATTTTTTTGTATGAATATCTGAACATACAATATGTCAAAAGAAAGAACAGACTGCTTAAAAAAAAAAAGCTTCATGTATTCACTTGAATGTGGGTAGGTTTCATGAAAAAGCTACATTTTGAAGAAAAAAAAAAGGTGAGAAAATAGCATTTTTGTCAGATTACATCCAGATTGGATTCAGAACGATCATCAAAACATACATGGAGTAGTTCTCATCCATCAACACCCCCAAAGCCTGCACAGCCCTGTACGTTTTCCTGGATCGACATTTCATTTGGTAACATTAGGGAGTTTTGATTTGTTTTCTTGATTTGTTTCTGCTTCTTCTTCACCTGTGTTTTGATCCAGAGATTCTGTACTCTTTCAGAGGATGCGTAATAGCACCCTCTACCATACAGTGAAAACATGGATTGCTAGAAATTTCCGTCAATGGCGGGGAAAGAGTTAATAGATGTTAAATCACAAAACATGGGTCTCCAATCCAGATCTCTGTTCAGTCTCTTAGATTGTTTAAGGGTGCTGAAGAAGAGGCAAAATTAGGCATGAACTGCTAGTGATAACCCAACACTGATAGCTGTATTGCAATGCGATATATGTATCTTCTAAATCTTTTATCTTCTCAGATGCTGTGGAGTCTTGTGCCAGCAGCACTGGCTCTATATCTCTCTCCCGCTGCCAGCTCTTTGAATCTGGTTTTTATCCTGAGACGCTGCACCTAAATGACCCAAGCTGCAAAGGAACCCTTGAGAATGGCAGACTTCTGTTTTATTTTGACAATGAAGGCCACATATGTGGTACCACTCTGACGGTAATGATCTTTCCATTTCTGTTTCATCACTAGAGCTACTAATGAGATGCCTATCCATACATATGTGTAATGTGTAACTGACATTTGTTCACCTCATAGAGTAACAGTACTCACTTCATCTACCAAAACTCAATTCTGTCTAACCCGAGGAACACTGGACAGAGCATCATTTCAAGAGATATATGGATGAACATGACATTTTCTTGTGCGTACCCTCTGATCCAGACCCTATCTATGCCCATGGGTTTCCGAGCCGAAGGCGGGTAAGGGTACTCAGTGTCTTCTGAATAAAAATGTGTAGTATTCACACAATCTATAGTTTTTTAGGTAATATTTTACATTAAGGTTCCATTTGTTAACATTAATTAACTACATTACTTAACATGAGCTAACAATGATAATTACTTCTAAAGCACTTATTAATCTTAGTAATATAAATTTCAACATTTACTAATACATTATTAAAATCAAAAGTGTTATTTAATGGACCTGAATTAATATGAAATAAGAATGAACAGTTGTAAATTAATAAATTTAATTGTTAGTTGATGTTAGTTTATGCATTAACTAATGGGACGTTGAGGCAAATGAGGACTATGATTTTGGTAAATCCCCATGTTTTGCCAATTTGGATTGACTGCATTCACTTTCTAATATTTAAAATGTCTGTCTTTTAGAACAT
This sequence comes from Hypophthalmichthys nobilis, assembly GCA_037950665.1. NCBI lineage: Eukaryota > Metazoa > Chordata > Actinopteri > Cypriniformes > Xenocyprididae > Hypophthalmichthys > Hypophthalmichthys nobilis. Next base: position 25,650,561 of record CM075489.1, read on the forward strand.
GACAGAGACTGCTTATTATATACTCAAATTAACAAAATCAGTTATCTCATTTAGGACTTTACAGAGAATTTCCACTTGATACAAAATGGGTTAAAAGTGTTGATAAAGGTTACAGTGAAAGTAGGTTTACATCCTTACTAAGGCTCAGGGCTGAAAATTGAAAGGCTGGTGGTTTGAGTCTCATTAGGCTATCACCATTACGATTTCCTCAAGTCATGGTTGCTGATATTTTTTTGTTTTTGCCTACAGTGTGTTAAGTAAGGAACTTCCTGCTGGCCAGGGCACATACCAGATCCACATGATGCCCTACCATGATGCACAGTTTACTAGTCCATATGAGGAGGAGCAAGTGCAAGTGAACCAGCAGATGTATGTGGCTGTTGAGGTGGAAGGAGTGGATAGAAATCAAATCGCAACAGTTCTGGACAACTGCTGGGCCACACCAGTTAATGATGCTGAATATCATATTCGCTGGAATCTAATTATTAAAGAGTGAGTGACTTGATGTTTAAACAGTTATATGATCTGGTTGGTTGAATTCTGTTGTCATTCTTTAACGGTCTGCCTGGAAACAAATGCCATGATGCCAAACCCCCTCATGGAAGAAGAACGCTGTCATGTTTAACTTACCAGGATTACCTATCAATGATGGTCCATTATTCTAAAATGTTTCCAAAAATTCTTGCCGCCAAGTTCGCTTATGCCTAGAAACAGCCCTGCTGACCAAGTACATCACAAGCAAGACATTCAAATTTTGCCATGCTCTAATTTTCCTTTTATTAACTTCCTTTCTAAAACTTTCCTCACTTCCTAGATGTCCAAACCCTGAAGATACCACAGTGGAAGTTCTTCAGAATGGTATTGATACAACAAGCCATTTCTCCTTCAGGATGTTCACCTTCTCAGGAATTTCTGACCACGTCTTCCTGCACTGTGAGGTTCATCTTTGCCTTGTACAGAACGGCCGATGTGCACTGGTAAGTTTGGACAGTATATCTTAACTGCAATGCTGCATTACTGATAATAGCTTTCAAGCAAATTGTGTACTTGTTATGACAGGTCTTTCTAAAAGAAAACACACTCAACAGCTTTTGCATTGTAGAAAGCATGAACTGAATGATAAATTTAATTTTTCTTGTCTGTCATTTTCAGTTATGCAACCATGGATATAGAAGTAGAAGGCACAGATCTTTGGACTTCCTCCACTCTGCTGCGATCTCCATGGGTCTGAAAGCTCAGTAACCCTAATAAATAAAAGATCCTGCCATTTTAATCAAAAGAACTTCCTTGTCTTTAAACATCTAGAGAAATATTGCAGATATTTTAAATAAACATATCACTTATGAAAATTAACTGGTTGGTAAAAAAGGATTTTGGAGGAACTACTACATTTAACCCAGAGAAAACAAATTAATTATTTTAAAAATCTGTCTAATAACTCTGTATACATGTATTGCTTTATAGTAATAGATGAAGTGTTATTCAAAACAGTATATACAAAACTAAGTTCTTGGGTGTATGTGAGTTAAATTTGGGTGGATATTTACTATAAATGGAATTAAATTAAATAATTAGCTGTCTCTTTCTCTTTGTTCAAGGAGTAATCTTGAAACACATTATACCAAACTAACCTTGAATAAAACTCTTAGCAATGAAGAAAAAACATTTTTTTTTCTTGAGTTTTAGTTTCATGTGTTCTGATTGAATTAAATATTTTAGTGCAACTTACAGAGTACATAGTATTGCAGAGAATGAACGTGTTACTCAGAGGTAACGCATCTCTTAAAATGTAACTTGTAGTTCTGACAGAGCAAGAACAATAGTATTTATTGTACTTGTGTGCTCATTAAAAAGAAGTTACACCCATCCAGAGATAAATATGAGTATAAATTTGTCGGCAAGGCAGGCAAGACATGAAAGGACAAGACACCCAAACAGGGAAACATCTACAACTGTTTGTATTGATGATTGGACTTCTTTAGACTGTATGGGTCACCATGATTTTGTACAGAGTACAAAGCAGGTCTACACAATAAAGACAACAATTACGTGTTCCCAAAAGCTAAGGAATAAAAATATGATTTAAAAGGTAGATTTAAAAATGTCCAATGAAGGAGCAGACCTCACATGATAGGGGAGACCATTCAGAAGCCTGGGCCCAGCCACAGAAAAGACCCGATCACCCTTTGATTTGGAGCGACACTGTGGCACAGTTAAGAGCAAGTGAAGATTAGAAGATCTAAGTGCCCTAGCAGGACAGTATGGCACAAGAAGATCACTTAAATACCTTGGTGCACAACCAGGCAACAAACATAAGGATTTTAAAATCAACTCTTAATTTAATTGGAAGCCAGTGAAGGGATGCTAAAATAGGGGAGATATGGCACCTCTTTTTAGACTCAGTCAAGTGTCTTGCGGCCGCATTTTGAACAACTTGCAATCGTGATAATGAAGATTGAGGGAGACCAGAATAAAGAGAGTTGCAATAATCTAATTGTGATTGTCATGAATCACAACTTCTAAATCATTTCTTGAAAGAGGATTATTCAACTTTGCAATACATCTTAAATGAAAAAAAGTTTCCTCTAATTTGTTTATCAAAAAATGGTGAAGAGTCAAAGATCACTCCAAGGTTTTTGATTTGTTTGCGTACATTGGTTGAGAGAGGACCTAACTAGGCTTCAAGATCAGGGGAGGAATTTGCAGGACAGGAATCATTTGTCAACCTCTTGATCCACATCGAATGAAACCGTGTTGTCAAGCATAACGGTGATATGAAATGTTGTATTTCTGAAAAATGTGGGCCAAGGGAAGCATATAAAGGGAAAACGATAACGGTACCAAAATGGATCCCTGGGGCACACCACACAAAACAGGTGCAGTTGATGAGGAAAAATTCCCTAAATTTACAGAAAAAGTCCTATTCTTAAGGAAAGAAGCAAACCATTGTAATACATTGCCTTTGACACCTACCATACATTATAGTCTTTCAAGAAGAATGATATGTTCAATAGTATCAAATGCAACGCTCGGGTACAACAAAATCACCTGAATCAAGAGCAAGCAACCCTCAAGAGAGCTGACTCAGTGCTATGTAATGATCTAAAACCAGATTGGAACATGTCCAAAATATTAAAAGAATCCAAATAAGATTGAAGCTGTGAACTTTATATCCGTATATCCTTTATATCCTTTTTTAACTTTATATCCGTAAATCAACTCTGAAGAACTGTAATAAAGTGCACAAAGCAGTCTGGTGTAAAATGATTTGCAGAGACATAAACGAATTTAAGTATATGGGGGTGCATTCCCTTCAAAAATAAAACTAATCCACCGAGCCTTCAGCGGCTCTGATGTCAGGAGTACATGGAGACGGTTATGTTCACTCTTACATCCAACAACAAAACACCTCAATCGCTTACGAGACATTGTCGCTCCAGCTGCTCCAGCCTGGAGAAAATGGTGGACTGTGTACAACTCACGAATTATCATTCCTAAGAATACTTTGTTACACCAGAAGGCATATAATATCCATATTTGAATGCTTTGAGGGAAACACCTTGATAAAGACTCTAAGAGTACAGAGAAACTATTAGCCGGGCCTTTGAAAGAAGATGTTGTACTTTATCAGCCACTGGGTAAGGATCAGGACTTACAGGACCATGGGAGTAACATTGGATTTTTTGCCACACAATGCCACACCCTGTGTGAATAAATAGTCCTTTCCACTTTTTACATTGCTTATGGTCATGCAGTTCTTGTTGCATACATAATATCAAGCAGTGGGACCCAAGAAACCCTTGAGCTTGCACTTCAGAAGCTATAACCTGTGTTCCCTAAGGAACCAAGGTAATTAAGGAACATCAATTGGTGAATCCACTTTTGGATTGGATCCAGCAGTGTTGAACAAGGTAACCTAATTTTCTTTTTCTTGAAATGTGCTTCATAGTTGACAAAGATGAGTGAAATAAATGCTTTGAATGAAGTTTAATTTTGATGAGTCTGATTTCCTTCTCTGCTGGTACCATGTACTCCAAGTAAGAGATTTAAAATAATAATAATCATTGTAATAATACTTACATAATCCATTACATATGTCTTGGTTCACAGACTGTTGTTCAGTGGGGTTTATGAAGTCAGATTCTGGTGTTAGTGGGCATGAAGTCAGAAGAAACAAAGCAACTGGGATGATGGAAAAGGTCAGGATTTACCACATCACAAGAAAATCATCAGAAATATAAATGCATAATGTACCATCCGAACAAAACCCTTCGCTTTCCTACAGAACCTGTCCAGTAGAGTGCTTCTGCAGTTGCCCTAAAGGTGGTGGACTATGCTTTTAAACTAATGAAAGTTGGTGTACAAACAGAACAACTCTGAAGAAGATGGGCTTTCTTAATTTAGAGCTCTTCATAAACTGTAAACCTTTCTACTCACCGCAGGAGTCTTCCTCATTCATTCTTGTGAATGTTTACATCCCTCCAAATGTGTGTGAGCACAACACTACTACAGCTGGCTGAACAAATAGCTGAAATGAAACAAAGGTACCTCGACTCTCTTTTGGGATTTTAAAGCTACAGTTCATAAGTTTTTTGGTTAAAAATGATCCAAAATCAATTTTTGAGCAAGTACATAACCAGCCAGTGTTCAAAAGTCCTTACCTTAGCCAAATTCACAACGGTAAGCATTCCACACAGTCGTGCGATCAATCCGGTGGCACAGACGTCTTCCTATTTCTTACACCAATCGTTTCACTCCAGAAGATATTTGCTGTCTCTCATTTTGAAGGCTACGTCCTCCAGAGGTCGCATTTGTCGGCAGAATACGTCATTGAGGCTGCTTCATAAACGAAAATTACAACAATTTACACTTCACTGGACGTAACAACAAATGCGACAAATGCAACCTCTGGAGGATGAAGCCTTCAAAATTGAGACAGCTATTGATTCTTCCACTGGCGCTGTATGGATTAGTATCATTATCATTATTAGTATCATTCAGAACCCATTGACTTATATTAAATGGACTCACAGAGATGGATTGATTATTTCTCTATAAATCTTTGTGTTTGACTGAGAAAAGAAGGCCACATCTGGTATGAAATGAAGATAAATGATGAGAGAAGTTTCATATTTTTGGTGAACTTTCCCTTCAATATTCACAAATAACATCAAATCATTAATGTATTCTTTCTTTTCTTTAAAACAGTAGGAATGGCAGCTCAAAACTTCATACTTCATGTTCATACCTCCACAGACATTGTGAGGAAGATGACTCTGTCTTCACATCCAGAATCTGTGAATGAGCTAAAAAGAATGATAAAAGAAAACCTAAAAAGCTAGACTTTGACTATAACCTATCATACCAAGATCCAGACTTTGATGGGCAGCTGTGTTCCCTTGTTAGACATTGAGGAACTTCCACAGAATGCTGTACTAAAAGCTGTGCGATCCAAGATTGATGCAAGTTCAGTAGAATCAGGTAACAAAACATTGCCCCATGCTGTGATTCCAGACAGGGCTGAGAGATGGCCAGATGTTTATTCAGTGCCAACTTTTTCTTACAAGGTAGACCTCTTACTTGGTGAGGAAAATGCTACATATGAGAAAACAGGGAAGACGCTCAAAGTTATTCAGAGTTAATTACCATTTTGAAGAAATTATTTTAACCATTTTAATTTAAGTACTCCATTCAGACAAACAAAATCAATTGTATTAAATCCCCAATTAATGTAATATCCTTGACAGTCATGCACTTTAACCAAATAAAGTTGATTTTATTTATTGCCCCAATATTCTGTGGAGAAATTGAGATGGAATAAATAGATATTTCTGATAGTTAGATCTCTCTGCAATCAAACAATTAATTTTGATCTACAAATTTTAGTTTAAAATATTCTAAAGTTCTTTACAATCCTTTGTAATATGAAGACCAAGAATTTTGACTTTATTCTTGACTGAGAATATCAGTGCTTTGTAGATTATTGAACTGAGAGCAGTTCACACTTGCTTACATTTAGATAAAAGCCTGAAGCTCTTGAAAATATTTTATAACTTTTGGAATCTCTGATTCATCCCATAAATCAACAATATGAATGTGTTTGTGTGTATATTTCTATTAGTTTTATCGTGCAGACAGGACTTTTATTTTGGTGTGGCGGTGTGACGTCAAAAAACTGCGTCACGCTCCGGCATCTGTTGTGATTCGACTGAAGAAAGGTTTGTGTTTGTATTCATTTAAAGTGTTTAAATTAATGCAACCATTTTAGACAGTTTATAGACAACTGTGAAATGGTTATTATTGTTGAATGTAGCACTGTAATGTATATAATAACACGAATGCTCGTTGTTTTTGTTAGTAACAGAAAAAGGTTCGTCTCATTTTGCTCGAAATCAATTGAACCAAATGTAAATAAACACACGTGTGAAACTAATATAACAAACTAACTGCTGATGTTTATCTGTGTAATGTATTAAATGTAACAATATTATAAAATATACAGTTTGTATAATGTGTTATTTTATTCATTTGTAATTCTAGTTTCGAGTGTTTTTAGTCTAATCAGGTCATTAAAGTCCATTAACTCTGACTGACTCTCTTCCCAGTGTTCTGAACTACTGAACTAGAGCTGATTGAGACGCACCCAGAGATTTAGTGTGGATTTATTTTTCTTTCTGTTAATTATTCTCATCTTAAACAGGACAAACACACAGAAAAACTCCTGGTGAAGCGACTGAGATCCATGTGACACACTATTATAAAGATGGTGTTTATTAAAGAGAAGATTGAAGAAACGGTCAGTGTGAAACAAGAAGAGACTGAGGAACAAACAGGTTGGTTTCATTCTCAAAGCTGAACTCAGACATTTGATCCTCATTAAAATGTCCAGAACATGTCTCAACAGAAATGAATGATACTTTTGAATAATGTCATAAGAGTGTCTTAATTAAAGTGGTTTTATTTAATGGGTCACCTCATGTGGACATTTCACACTGAGCACTTCAGTGTGTTTTACCGGCCGCTGATATTTGAAGAATGTTTAACTTTGGGTAAAACGCAGCCCTCATCACTGTCACTTTTTACTCAGCCGTCCAATCACAGTGGACAAAAATCACAATGACCAACCGGCACATCCTGCTTGTACAACAGATGACAAGAAGCATAATAACAGAATAAAATTTAAAACAAGAGCCAGGTCAAATACTTGTATACTCAAATACTTGTACATTGTATTGACATTTTTATATATTCGCTAAAACCCAGCGTAAGCTCATTCAGAAATACTGGTTCGTTTGCAGAAACCGCTAAACGCCACTTACCTTTGTCAGCAAAAGCCTCTAAGTTCACAGAAGAACCAATTGGTAGACTCAAATTCATCACGCACAGAGACCTTGCACTCTGAGTCCGATGCGTATTAATGAATCCATTGCGAAAAAAATCGCAAAAAGATACAAAATGAAGTCGTCAAGCAGTGAGCGTGATTTATTAGTTGTCCCCTCTCTTCTTAAAAAGAGAAAAGGAAAGAGGAAATATTGGGTCCATCCAATCCCGAGATTGCATAGAGAAAAAGGAGAGTTCACCTCATCAAGGAGCTGTGTGATTATCCCAAGTGTTTCAAAGTTTACTTCAGGATGTCAGTGGCTCAGTTTGATGCTTTGCTATTGGCACAATCTGACTTTATATTGTCTCTTTGTATTCCGCACTTGGCGGAATGCTGGAAGACCCATCCACGACCCATCTTCAGAGTTCTAGCTGAAGGAAGGAGGTTCTCGTCCAAGATTTTATGTTACATGGCCCCATTCATCAGCCCCTCAATGCGGTGAAGTTGTCCTGTACACTTAGCAGAGGAACAGGCCCAAAGCATAATGTTTCCACCTCCATGCTTGACTGAAGGGATGGTGTTCTTGGGTTCATAGCATTTCTCTCCCTCCAAACATGGCGAGTTGAGTTGATGCCAAAGAGCTCAATTTTGGTCTCATCTGACCACAGCACTTTCTCCCAAACCTTCTCTGAATCATTTAGATGTTCATTGGCAAACTTCAGACGGGCCTGTACATGTGCCTTTTTGAGCAGGGGGACCTTGCGGGCACTGCAGGATTTCGATCCATGGGGGCGTAGTGTTTTCTTGGTGACTGTGGTCCCAACTGCCTTGAGATCATTTACAAGCTCCTCCCCTGTAGTTCTGGGCTGATCCCTCATCTTTCTCATCAGTTTTACCCCATGAGGCAAGATCTTGCATGGAGCTCCAGACCGAGGGCAATTGATGGTTATTTTGTATTTCTTCCACTTCCGAATAATCGCACCAACAGTTGTCTTCTTCTCACCAAGCTTCTTGCTGATGGTCTTGTAGCCCATTCCAGCCTTGTGCAGGTCTACAATCTTGTCCCTGATGTCCTTTGACAGTCATTCTCAATTATTCATCCGTTGTCCAAATGACCTCCACTTTAACAAATTGGAGTATAGAGAGTTTTGAACATGCCAATTATCAAATGATGCTATATCATCTTACTATACTCAGGTGGTTGTAGGGGGTTTCTTTACTCATCTCTATTAGCCTACGTGTTGTCATTTGTTAAAGTCACACATAATGGGCATTCTAATTGGATATGTTTGAGCTTTTTGGCTCAGGCACACATAAGCTGCTTTTCCACCATCGGGCCGAACGGTTCTCATTGCGTAACCATTCTATTCCGTATTTCCTGATCCAGGCCAGCTGGTACGGTTACGGTTACATTTTCCACTGTGGGGCTGATAACGGCCGCTCTTTTGAATGTAATACAAAAGCGTCAGTCGTTTTATTATTAATTTGTTTACGTTGCTCAAATAGAGTGCTTAGCCAGCTGCAGAGAAACTGGTAGCCACACAACAGACAAGTGACCAATCCTGAGTAGCGACGTCACTTCACGGATTCTACCAGCACGATTTAGCACGGTTAGACAACCGTGCAGAGAATTCTGGGCCGAGAACAGTTTGTAATCGTGCCATGCCGTACCAGGCTCAAGTGGAAACACAACTGGAACCGTTCCTTACCATTCTAAGAACCGTTCGACCCGATGGTGGAAAAGCGGCTATAGGCCAAGAGTCATAGGCCAATAGAGTTAAGCCATTCGGCAAAGCAGGCTCATCGTCAACTTGCCTCCTGCAGTACACTTGGCTTGCATTATTCAAATTTCATGTCACCTGCTCTGTTGGGGGGTAATTCATGTACACTATATTGTACAGCAACAGCATCTTTTACTTGCTCACAGCAGCATGTTGTGTATGGTTTAGCAGTAACAAGTCCTGTACTTGCTCTGCAGCAGCAGCGTAGCAGATCTATTCCGCCAAGACCAAACATATCAACATTATAGTACCCATTACCATGCCAAACACAGTGAGAGTTATCATGACAGAAATACAAAGTTCTGTCATGAAACTCCAGATGGCGCAGGCTAGTAGGTCCTTTAACTCAACCTGCTCGTAATCACATCATTATCTATAGGACACAGATGATTGGTTCCTGCTGTATCAGTAGCCAATGAGCTTGTGTGCTCAGACTTCAAAATACTTTGGTAGCATTGCCTTAGCAGTGCAGCATGCTTCAGAAACCCTCCTCCTTCCCCAGCTCCACCTGTATAGATCTGCTATGGGTAATTCATGTACACTATATTGAACAGCAGCATGTCTTGCTCATGGCAGTGTGTCGAGTATGTATTGGCAGTAAGAGTCCTGTACTTGCTCTGCAGCAGCAATAACCTACAGCAGCAGCGTAGTAGATCTATTCCACCATGACCAAACATATCTACATTGTCATACCCATTACCATGCCAAACACTCCGGAAGTTGTCATGACAGAAATCTATTAGGCAGTCTATTAACGATAGTGCTTTTCTTCCTGTTTTCTTCAAAACAAAAAGTTGCATCATAAATGACGCAAGCGTGTTCCGGCCCAGAGCATTAAGTGCAATGTGAGTGCGGGAGAGTGTGGAGGGGGGACAATCACGCCAGGGCATGGTACAAGAAAGCCGTGCCTAGTGTGAATACACCCTTAATGTCTGTTGCTTTGTGCAGTTTAAACTGGGGTTAACTTTTGTCTTTTTTGCCTTAGACCTGATGGTGCTGGAAGAGGAGAGTCAAGATCTGAATGACATGAAAGAGAAAGATCTGAATGAGAAACATGATTTCAAAACTGAAGAAAAATCTTTTAATTTCTCACAGACTGAAAAGACTTCCACACAAAAAGCTCAAAATACAGAAACTAGCAGTAATTTAATCTGCAAACAGTGTGGAAAGAGTTTCTGTCAGCATAAAAACCTTGAAGTCCAAATGGGAGTTCACACAGGAAAGAAGCCTTACACTTGCCAACAGTGTGGAAAAAGTTTCAACCAAAAAGGACACCTTAAAGACCACATGAGAATTCACACAGGAGAGAAGCCTTTTACCTGCCAACAATGTGGAAAAAGTTTTAAACGTAAAGACCACCTTAAAGGACACATGAATGTTCATACTGGAGAGAGCCATTTTACCTGCAAACAATGTGGAAAAAGTTTCAAACGAAAAGGACACCTTAAAGTCCACATGAGCGTTCACACTGGAGAGAAGCCTAACACCTGCCCTCAGTGTGGAAAAACTTTCAAACGAAAAGGACACCTTAAAGACCATATGAGAATTCACACAGGAGAGCACCCTTACACCTGCCCTCAGTGTGGAAAAAGTTTCAAAATAAAAGGAACCCTTAAAGACCACATGCGAATTCACACAGGAGAGAAACCCTACACATGCCCTCAGTGTGGAAAGAGTTTTGGTCACAAAGGACAATTTAAAGCCCACATAAGAATTCACACAGGAGAGAAACCCTACATATGCCCTCAGTGTGGAAAGAGTTTCAACCAACCAGGAACCCTTAACATGCACATGAGAATTCACACTGGAGATAATCCGTTCATATGTGATCTATGTGGGAAGAGTTTTAGATATAAAGGAACCTTTAAGTACCACATGAGCCTTCACTGATGAGAGAATGGTTTTATGTCATCAGTATGGAATGAGTTTCAGACAGAAGAACCTTGGGTTCATGTTATAACTTATACCGGAGAGAAGCCTTTCATGTGCCATCAATGGAAAGACTTACAGAAACAAAGCAAACCTTGAGGTTCACATAAAAGTTTTTGTTACAGAGAGGTCTTGTACCAGCCCTGAAAGCCCTGATATACTCACTGCAAAGTTCTTTTCCAGTCTTGCTTAGTAGCAGCGGACTTAAGTGAACATTTAAATGAATGTGTAAATATGTGCTGTGCTTTTTCCTTTCAGTAACAAAATAAATGCGGTGGGAAAAGTGAAGCTGTGAAATCTTCAGATCATAGTGATGTGGATAATGTTTGCACCAGATCTGCAATTCAGCTCCCCAGTCACGTCACATACACAATTATACAGTTTGCTTTAAATCAAGCAGCTTTACAGTATTAAACATTAAAATTTATGAAGTTTTATTCATGCCTGGGAGATCCCTGGTCACAACAACCGAATGAGTCTCAATGAATAGAAAGATACATGCACATTGAATTCTTACAGTTGAGTAAAAATGATTGTCACTCAAGTCTTTAATGTGATTTGTTCTGGTTATTGGTTTGTAATGATCTAATCATATGACTGTTAGTTTTACTGTGTTAAGCACTTTTTGGGTAAGTCTAAATGGTCTTTGACGTGAGCATCCTTAGTCAGTGTGGAAAAAGTTTCAAAATAAAAGGAACCCTTAAAGACCACATGCGAATTCACACAGGAGAGAAACCCTACACATGCCCTCAGTGTGGAAAGAGTTTTGGTCACAAAGGACAATTTAAAGCCCACATAAGAATTCACACAGGAGAGAAACCCTACTTGATGACTGCAGCGAGACACAGTATGATCTCAATAAAGAGTCCAGAGTCTCCTGGTCTTCACATCTGTGTTTGCTACAGGTCTAACTGGATACTGTGGGGATTTTGTTCTCAGATCTTTAATTTCACTAATAATATACTTCTATGCCTTGTTTCACAGACAAGGCTTAAGCTAGTCTCAGACTAAAACGCATGTTTGAGCTGTTTGAACTGAAAGCAACTTGCTCTGACATATCCTAAAATTTAAGGCTTTAATCTAGTGAATCATATTCCTTTATACAAAGAAGGAGGGAAAAAAATAAAAGGAAAAAAATAACAAAGCAAATTATTTTAACCATTTTAATTTAAGTACTCCATTCAGACAAACAAAATCAATTGTATTAAATCCCCCATTAATGTAATATCCTTTACAGTCATGCACTTTAACCAAATAAAGTTGAAATTTGATTTGATTCATTGCCTCAATATTCTGTGGAGAAATTGAGATGGAATAAATAGATATTTCTATTAGTTAGATCTCTCTGCAATCACATATTTCATTTTGATCTACAAGTTCTTAATGAGGTTAAAATATTCTAAAGTTCTTTACAATCTTTTGTAATATAAAGACCAACAATTTTGAATAATGAATTTTGACTTTCTCCTTGACTGAGAATATCAGCGCTTTGTAGATTATTGAATTTAGGTATAAGCCAGAGGCTCTTGAAAAACGGTATGGTCTTGATAACTTTTAGAATCTCTGATTCATCCCATAAATCAACATTTGAAAGTATTTTCTGTATGTACATTTCTATTAGTTTTAGCGTGCATGCAGGACTTTTATTTTGGTGTGGGGGTGTGACGTCAAAAAACTGCGCCGCACTTCTGCTGCATCTGATGTGATTCGACTGAAGAAAGGTTTGTGTTTGTATTCATTTAAAGTGTTTAAATTAATGCAACCATTTTAGACAGTTTATAGATAACTGTGAAATTATTATTATTACTATTATTATTTAATGTAGTACTGTAATTTATATAATAACAAGAAAGAACGTTGTTTTTGTTAGTAAAGTGTGTTCACACATGAGTAACAAAAGACTCATTCTCGAGTCAATTGAAGCAAATAAACAAACATGTGAAACTAATATAAAACAACAAACAAGCTGCTGATCTTTATCTGTGTAATCTATTAAATGTAACCTAACATTTAATAATATAAAATATAGAGTTTGTATAATTTGTTCCTTTATTGATTTGCAATTCTAGTTTTCTAATGTTTTTAGTCTAATCAGGTCATTAAAGTCCATTAACTCTGACTGACTCTCTCACCAGTGCACTAAACTAGAGCTGATTGAGACACACCCAGAGATTTAGTGTGGATTTATTTTTCTTTGTGTTAATTATTCTCATCTTAAACAGGACAAACACACAGAAAAAATCGACTGAGATCCACGTGACACTATAATAAAGATGGAGTTTATTAAAGAGGAGAATGAAGACATAAAGATTGAAGAAACATTCAGTGTGAAACAAGAAGAGATTGAGGAACAAACAGGTCAGTTTCATTCTCAAAGCTGAACTCAGTCATTTGACCTTTATTAAAATGTCCAGATCTACAGAAATGAATGATATTTTTGAATAATGTCATATGAGTGTCTTAATTAAAGTGGTTTTAATTATTCGGGTCACCTCATGTGGACAGACATGTTGAGATCACATGACCAGACAAATACTAATGTTGCTTTCAACCTGAGAAGATCCCACTTCTATTCGTTATTATGACACACATTAAATTAGGAAAAATAATACAGAAGTATCCTTTTACAATTTCTTGTGTGACATTAAACCCAAAAATCAACTTCTGATTGGAAAACAATGAAAACCCTCTAAAGGGATAGTTTACCCAAAAATGAAAATTTGATGTTTATTAGCTTACCCATGTACACTATATTGAACAGCAGCATGTCTTACTTGCTCATGGCAGTGTGTCGAGTATGTATTGGCAGTAAGAGTCCTGTACTTGCTCTGCAGCAGCAATAACCTACAGCAGCAGCGTAGTAGATCTATTCCACCATGACCAAACATATCTACATTGTCATACCCACTACCATGCCAAACACTCCGGAAGTTGTCATGACAGAAATCTATTAGGCAGTCTATTAACGATAGTGCTTTTCTTCCTGTTTTCTTCAAAACAAAAAGTTGCATCATAAATGACGCAAGCGTGTTCCGGCCCAGAGCATTAAGTGCAATGTGAGTGCGGGAGAGTGTGGAGGGGGGACAATCACGCCAGGGCATGGTACAAGAAAACCGTGCCTAGTGTGAATACACCCTTAATGTCTGTTGCTTTGTGCTATTTAAAATTTTATTTGTCTTTTTTGCCTTAGACCTGATGGCGCTGAAAGAGGAGGATCAAGATCTTAATGACATGAAAGAGAAAGATCTGAATGAGAAACATGATTTCAAAACTGAAGAAAAATCTTTTAATTTCTCACAGACTGAAAAGACTTCCTCACAAAAAGATCAAAACACAGAAACTAGCAGTAATTTAATCTGCAAACAGTGTGGAAAGAGTTTCTGTCAGCATAAAAACCTTGAAGTCCACATGAGAGTTCACACAGGAAAGAAGCCTTACACTTGCCAACAGTGTGGAAAGAGTTTCAACCAAAAAGGACACCTTACAGACCACATGAGAGTTCACACTGGAGAGAAACCCTACACATGCCCTCAGTGTGGAAAGAGTTTCAGTTACAAAGGACAGTTTAAAGCCCACATAAGAATTCACACTGGAGAGAAACCCTACATATGCCATCATTGTGGAAAGAGTTTCAACCAACCAGGAAGCCTTAACATGCACATGAGAATTCACACTGGAGATAATCGGTTCATATGTGATCGATGTGGAAAGAGTTTTAGATATAAAGAAACCTTAAAGTACCACATGGGCCTTCACTTATGAGAGAATGGTTTTATGTCATCAGTATGGAATGAGTTTCAGACAGAAGAACCTTGGGTTCATGTAATAACTTTTACCGGAGAGAAGCCTTTCATGTGCCATCAATGGAAAGACTTACAGAAACAAAGTAATCCTTGAGGTTCACATAAGAGTTTTTGTTATAGAGAGGTCTTGTACCAGCCCTGAAAGCCCTGATATACTCACTGCAAAGTTCTTTTCCAGTCTTTGCTTAGTAGCAGCGGACTTAAGTGAACATTTAAATGAATGTGTAAATATGTGCTGTGCTTTTTCCTTTGGTGAAAAAATAAACGCGGTGGGAAAAGTGAAGCTGTGAAATCTTCAGATCATAGTGATGTGGATAATGTTTGCACCAGATCTGCAATTCAGCTCCCCAGTCACGTCACATACACAATTATACAGTAGATTGCTTTAAATCAAGCAGCTTTACAGTATTAAACATGAAAAAACAAAGAGAGTGTCACTTTCAACAGAATTTAAACTTCAATTTTTACTATGAACTATGAAGCAGCCCTCAAGTGGATCAAAAACCTTATTGAAATGTAACATTTATTACCAAAAATAGAGCAGTTTCAATCACTTAGGTATTGACTGTGGGGAAAAACATTTAAATTTTTGCTCAGTGTTATTAAAAAATACAGATATATGTTTTTGTGATGTCATTACTCACGGATATACTCATTTTTACATGTGAACTGCAAGCTTAGTACTTACTAAAAATATAAAATAAATGCAATGAAACATGTAAAGTTTTTCATATTAATTTTTTCCTATTCATTAATAAAATAAAAATTTATCACAGATAATAAAAAGTCCTAAGAACTGTTTTATATGTAAAAATGTCACCAATAAAACCAAAGTATGGTTTGAAAAAAGATAATAATAAACTTATAAGAGATAAATAATTAATATTATTAGAGATGCACCAGAACCAGGCTGATACTGAAACTTTCATATTTGGTACTCGTCGATACAATATCTGTATTTTCACTGCATTTGTAATTTTTAAATATATTAGAGAAACCAAAAGAATATTAATCATATTCATTGGTTCAATTTGTTTAGCTAATATGTATTTCCTTAAGTTTTTTTTATGCTTAATTATGCCAGATAAATGTATTGTACAAGCTTCTGTTACTTTCACTGTTCATTCTAATGCTCTGTCATTCTATCTTTCATTTAAATGTGCCATAGAATTGAAAATTGTATTTACCTTGGCATAGTTGAATAAGAGTTCTGTACTTGGAAATTACATACCGTGAGCCTCAAACACCATAGTTTCTTCCTTTATATGTAAATCTTGTGCGTGAAAAACACCACGGAAAAAAGGGTGAATCCCAACATAACACCGACTGTGACGCAACAGTCAGGATCATTAATATGTACGCCCTCAATATTTGCATATACCAGCCCATGTTCAAGGCAAGCCAGTATTAACGTCGTGGAGCTGCACAGTCGAATCATCAGAAGTTCTGCAGGTATTGTGAAGTAAGCAAGCAAGGACAATAGTGAAAATGACAGATGGATCCATAATAACTGTTCATGGTCCATGATATCATGATATGATATGTTTAGTGATATTTATAAATTGTCTTTCTAAATGTTTCGTTGGCGTGTGGTTAAAGTTACCATTGTTTCTTACTGTATTCACGGAGACCAGAGCCATGTCGTTATTTTCATTTTGAACCCGAAACGCATGTAATCTGTATAATTAATTAAACGCATCTTCATTCAGTTTCTCCAACAGTGTGTAGCTTTAGCCCTGTTAGCCGTGCAGCACACTATCAAACTCATTCAGAATCGAATTTTAGCAAACATCCACAAAATACATGCCATACTTACGTGATCTGATATGCTGCATCACCAACAGTTTGTAAAGATCCATTTTGAGGGTTGTATTAGCTGTGTAAACTTCAGTATTATTTATGCAATGTTTAATGGAGTCGCGAGCTTGAGGGTGGGGAGCACAAGCATTTTTCCTCCCACCCCAAAATAGGCAGTTAAAACATGGTATAATAAAAAATCTATGGGGTATTTTGAGCTGAAACTTCACAGACACATTCAGGGGACACCTTAGACTTATATTACATCTTGTGAAATGGACATTCTAGGGCACCTTTAACTCTTTTCCCGCCATTGACAGAAATTTTCGGCTGTCTTTGTTTTCATTGTTATACGGTAGGGGGGTGCTATTACGCATCTTCTAAAAGAGTACTGAAACTCCTCATCAAAACACAGGTGAAGAAGCAGAAACAAGCGATAGCCTATGTAAGCATATGCATACGTAAAATAACGCAGTCAACATTAAACGGCATATAAATCAAAACTAATGTTACTGAATGAAATGTCGACCCAAGATCAGCTATAGGACTGTGAAGCTTTGGGGGTCTCGATGGACCTGCTGATACAGATTTTTGTTGATTCAGATTTTCTTAACTATAATTTTCTGCAGAGTCAATAGCTACAGACCTCCAAACTCCATATGGCCTTCAGATTAGCTCAAGAACAGTGCGTAGAGAGCTTCATGGAATGGGTTTCCATGGCTGATCAGCTGCATCGACTTAAATCACCAAGTGTAATGCAAAGCGTCGGATGCAGTGGTGTAAAGCACACCGCCACTGGACTCTAGAGCAGTGGAGACATGATCTCTGGAATGACGAATCACGCTTCTCTGTCTGGCAATCCAATGGACGAGTCTGGATTTGGCAGTTGCCAGGAGAACGGTACTTGCCTGACTGCATTGTGCCAAGTGTAAAGTTTGGTGGAGGGGGGATTATGGTGTGGGGTTGTTTTTCAGGGGTTGGGCTTGGCCCCTTAGTTCCAGTGAAAGGAACTCTTAATGCTTGAGCATACCAAGACATTTTGGACAATTTCATGCTCCCAACTTTGTGGGAACAGTTTGGGGATGGCCCCTTCCTGTTCCAACATGACTGCGCACCAGTGCACAAAGCAAGGTCCAGAAAGACATGGATGAGCGACTTTGGTGTGGAGGAACTTGACTGGCTGCACAGAGTCCTGACCTCAATCCGATAGAACACCTTTGGGATGAATTAGAGCGGAGACTGTGAGCCAGGCCTTCTCGCCAACATCACGGCCTGACCTCACAAATGCGCTTCTAGAAGAATGGTCAAAAATTCCCATAAACACACTCCTAAACCTTGTGGAAAGCCTTCCCAGAAGAGTTGAAGCTGTAATAGCTGCAAAGGGTGGGCCAACTCCATATTAAACCCTACAGATTAAGAATAGGATGTCATTAAAGTTCATGAGCACATAAAGGCAGGCATCCCAAAAGTTTTGGCAATATAGTGTATTTAAGAGCATGCAGCGACTGGCCACTTGGTGGCATTATAACAGGAAAAAACATAAAAATGGGTACGTTTACACAACAATGTGCATCATATTTGAGCTATATCAAATATGAGCTGCATTTTATTGATCATCAGCTAATTTAAAAACCAAAGACTGCATTAGGACAGAGTGTGGCAACAGCACCGGTAAGGTCATTTAATCTCATTACTTTTAATGAGGATGATTGTGGCTGAATTCGAAATCACCCCTATACCCTTGTTCACTATTCCCTACATTAGTTCACTAATACAGTTCACTTGAAGGAGTGAGTGAATTCGGACACTGAGTGCACCGGAAGGGCTGCCGCTTTTGCATAGTTTGTGCTTGCTGTTTAATAATCATTTGAAACCTGGTAAACTGGCAGCTCCAGTAGTAAGATGAAAGGATTTATCTTGAATTCTGTTATGGAAATTATGTAAACCTTAGATAAACAATTTAATAATCAGTAAAAATGAATTTATACATGTTTACCACTTGTTAGCCAGCTGTTCTGGCAGCATACTCTATTTACAGAATTGGTAAAGGCAATACAAAATGTGGATGAGTGGAAAAGTATTTACAATATTTACAGTCTGTAGGGATCCACAATGTGTGGTAAAGGACGTGGGCAGTGACGAAATAAAAGAAATGTTTACATCCTTTACATGCCTTGTTTATGCTTTATACTTGTGACATGAGCTCTTTGTCTTCACCTGTAAGGACAGGTTCCTAAAATGCATATAAAACCACAATGTTACATTTTTAGTCAGACTTGATGACTGCAGCGAGACACAGTACGATCTCAATAAAGAATCCAGAGTCTCCTGGTCTTCACATCTGTGTTTGCTACAGGTGTAACTGGATATTGTGGGGATTTTGTTCTCAGATCTTTAATTTCACTAATAATATACTTCTATGCCTGGTTTCACAGACAAGGCTTAAGCTAGTCTCAGACAAAAATGCATGTTTGAGCTGTTTGAACTGAAAGCAACTTGCTCTGACATATCTGAAAATTTAAGGCTTTAATCTAGTGAATCATATTCCTTTACAGCAGCAATATATATATATATTAACCATTTTAATTTAAGTACTCCATTCAGACAAACAAAATCAATTGTACTAAATCCCCCATTAATGAAATATCCTTTACAGTCATGCACTTTAACCAAATAAAGTTGAAATTTTATTTTTTTTATTGTCCCAAAATTCTGTGGAGAAATTGAGTAAATAGATATTTATAATTGTTAGATCTCTCTGCAATCAAACAATTTTGATCTACACATTCTCAAAGAGTTTAAAATATTCTAAAGTTCTTTCCTTTGTAATATGAAGACCAAGAATTTTCACTTTATCCTTGACTGAGAATATCAGTGCTTTGTAGATTATTGAACTGAGAGCAGTTCACACTTGCTTAGATATAAGCCAGAAACTCTTGAAAAATGGTATGGTATTGATAACTTTTAGAATCTCTGATTCATCCTATGAATCAATATTTGAATGTTTTTCTGTATGTAGATTTCTGTTTTTAGTTTTATCGTGCATACAGGACTTTTATTTTGGTGTGGCGGTGTGACGTCAAAAAACTGCGCCGCGCTCCAGCTGCATCTGATGTGATTCGCCTGAAGAAAGGTTTGTGTTTTTATTCATTTAAAGTGTTTAAATTAATACAATCATTTCAGACAGTTTATAGACAACTGTGAATGTGTATATAATAACAAGTATTGAACGTTGTCTTTGTTAGTAAAGCGTATTCACACATGAGTAACAGAAAAGGATCTTCTCATTTCACTCTTGGTCAGTTGAACCAAATGTAAACAAACAAACAAACATGTGAAACTGATATTACACTCTAACTGCAGATGTTTATCTGTATAATCTAGTAAATGTAATGTACAGAACATTTAATAATATAAAATGTAGAGTTTGTATAATTTGTGTTTCTTTATTGATTTGCAATTCTAGTTTTCTAATGTTTTTAGTCTAATCAGATCATTAAAGTCCATTAACTCTCACTCTGACTCTCTTCCCAGTGTTCTGAACTACTGAACTAGAGCTGATTGAGACGCACCCAGAGATTTAGTGTGGATTTATTCTTCTTTCTGTTAATTATTCTCATCTTAAACAGGACAAACACACTGAAAAACTCCTGGTGAAGCGACTGAGATCCACGTGACACACTATTATAAAGATGGAGTTTATTAAAGAGAAGAATGAAGACATGAAGATTGAAGAAACATTCAGTGTGAAACAAGAAGAGATTGAGGAACAAACAGGTCAGTTTCATTCTCAAAGCTGAACTCAGTCATTTGATCTTTATTAAAATGTCCAGATCTACAGAAATGAATGATATTTTTGAATAATGTCACATGAGTGTCTTAATTAAAGTGGTTTTAATTATTCGGGTCACCTCATGTGGACAGACATGTTGAGATCACATGACCAGACAAATACTAATGTTGCCTTCAACCTGAGAAGATCCCATTTCTATTTGTTATTATGACACACATTAAATTAGGAAAAATAATACAGAAGTATCCTTTTACAATTTCTTGTGTGACATTAAACCCAAAAATCAACTTCTGATTGGAAAACAATGAAAACCAAAGCATGAAATGTGAGTGATCAGAATTACATGTGTTGTCAGTAAGGTGTTTTTTTTCTCATCCTCAAGCACTCACTGTTTAGATAATAAGTAGTAATATAGAACATTTTGTTCATAATCCTCATATCATTGATCATTTCAATCACCAATAAGCACCATTGATATTGTGGAATAGGCATGTAATCTGGAGAAAAATTAGTGAGGGAAGTGTGTATAAAAAATAAATAAATAAATAAATAAAGTGTGTAAAAATGAGTCCTGCACATGGGAGAGTGACCGCTAGTATTTACTCCTGTGCAGTAGCAGAACCTTTGAAGCACTTTTTCATGAGTGGCCCGAGACGATCTGTGACAGCCAGTGGTGTGTAATGGTTTGCAAGCATCACAGAAATTTTTAATTCTGCCCTCCTTGTCTACAAGATTCAGTTGCATTCATGTTAGATTTTGAATTATTTTAATGTACACAATGAATTCAAGTAGCTTGTGCGAGTGGGTGGGGGCGGGGCTAATTAGCATATTCATAGATCCACGTATACTAAATAAAGCAAGGATGTTACATTCAAGCTATTTTAAGGCATGGAGCTTTTTTTTTTTTTACAGGAGAAAAAAGTTTAAATATGTCATTTAGGTGATCAAAGATGAGTTTTAAGGGATAAAATTGACTTCATAGGGACACCTAAATTTAGAAAGCTTGCAGAAAGTTTTTTTTTTTGTGAATCACCCTTCAATCTAATGAAAAAATAAATACGTTAAACAAGATATATGATGTATACTTAACTTGCTCATAGTCATGTGATTAATCAGCACAAAAGGGTGCGATTAATTGTGATTTAAAAATTTTAATCTATTGATAGCTCTAGTAAAAATATTTGGATCAAGTAAATGATTTAACCTGTTAACTGTCACCCCCCTTTTTGAAAATATACATGAAAATGCACTATCCAAACTTAAATGGTTGTAATTCAAGAATGCTTTGGAATATATACATAAATTTGGTCTCATTTTAAAGAAGACAGTTAGCAGATTATTGCTCAAATGAAATCACTTCCTTTTTTTTCAATTAAAGTGTGAAAAAGTTATGGAAGTTTAAATTTACTGTAAATCAAATGTACTGTACTAAATATTTTATATAAAATATGTATGTTGCAAAATAATTTTTACTCTAAAATTACTATCAAATCAAAGCCATATGTCAAACCAATTTGTGTTCCAAATTTGAAGTTGATATCACAAAAATTGAAGTTCCCATGAGATTTTGTTTAGGCACTGTACCAAAAATAGCCACCGGGACTGAATCGTCCAGCGTTCATTTGCTTGGGCTGTAATAAGCTCTTGTAGTGGATATGAGTGGATTGGAGATTTTTTCTGAAGAACAGAGCTCAGTTTAACTGCTCAGGACAAACAAGGGACTCATGAACAACCATCACAAAACAACAAAACAGTCGTAGATCATCCAGGTAACCACACACAGTATTAAGAATCAATGGTTCACATACTTACGAATGGGGTTATTTTAATAAATTCAGCTATTTTTCTTTTGTCTTGTGGATTATATGTAAATATCTTTTATGTAAAATATCTTACTCAGGACAGTACTAAATACAAAATAACATGCATTTTGTATTATCTCCCTTATTTTGTTAAAATTATTAACATTTTCACAGATTCTGCAAGTGGTTCATATACTTTTTCTTGCAACTGTATGTGTGTGTGTATATGTATGTGTATATATATATATATATATATATATACACACACACACACACATATACCTTAGGATGTGAGTGAGCGAATAAGGAGTTGTACTTTCAGAAGTACTTTGCTGGGATGACTAATCAGGCTAAAGGTCTGATAGTTCTGGCACTGTCCCTTTTTTGGTAATGGTATAACCAGTGACTGTGTCCATATCTTTGGCAGTGTCTTCTGCTGCCATATCATTTGACAGAGTCTGGTCAGAGCTTTAGCTGTTTCTTCTCCTCCACTTTTCACAAGTTCTGCAGGGACATTGTCAACTCCAGGAGACTTGCCTGGCTTGAGACATCTCACTGCTTCCTCAACCTCATCCCTCAATACTGGCGGACTTTCAGCCACGTCACTAGTGCAGGTCCCAGGGGTCTTGCAGCATGGAGGTGTCTGGGTTCAGCGAGAAGTTGTACAGCTCATCACAGTATTCCATCCACCTCTTTATGACATTGTCACTATCTGTCAGGAGCTTGCCATTCTTGACTTCTATTACAGAAGCTCTGGGCTGGCTGGTCTTGGAGAGGACATTTAGTGTAGAGTAGGCCTGCTTAGTGTTACCTGATTCCATGCCACTGTCAATGACATCACATTACTGTTCTATCCACTCCTCCTTCTCTTTCATCTTCTTCCTGACTTCTCTGTGGGCGGACTGGTACTTCATCCTGTTCTCGTCACTCGAATGCTTCTTTCTTCTCAGCTCTCTTCTCTTGTCGCAGAGACTGCAAGACCCATGGTTGATTTTTTTTTTTGGTGTTGCCTGCCCAGAACCTCTTCAGCTGTGGTGTATAGGACATCATTGATGGAGCTTGCAAGTGTGTCTACATCGCTGTCCAGTAAGTTGAGGGCTGCAAACTTTCCTCCAACTTAGGCCTGGAACATTTCTGCGACATCTGGGTCTTTAAGCTTTTCAAGGTTAAAGCGAATAGGAAGATTTTTGGAGCGTCATTTGGAGTTCAGCTTCAGGCTGAATGTCATCATGACAAGGTCATGGTCGCTGCCTATGTCAGCCCCCGGAAAAGTCCTTGTGCGGGTTTTGTTGATGCTAGGCTTGAAGCGTTGGGGTGCAAGAATGAAGTCAATTTGGTTGTGGATCTACCCATTTGTTGAGTGCCATGTCGCAGTTCTGGACAGCTTGTGGGGGTGTAGAGTGTTGGCCAGGGTGAGTTGATGGCTTCTGGCAAACTCCAGAAGTCTCATGCCACAGTCGTTAGTTTCTCCGAGGCCAAATCGCCCTACTGTGCCTGACCAGCTCTCATATGCATCTGGGCCAACCTTCGCATTCCAGTCACCTTGCACCAGCATTATCTTTTTTGGGGACTTTCACTACTACAGACTCAAGCTGTTCATAAAACTCTTCAATTTCTTCATCTGTGTAGTCAGAGGTTGGGGCATAGACTTGTATGATGGTCATGTTGTGTGGCTTGGCAGAGATTCTGATGGATATGATCCTGCTGGAGATGGGTGTGCAGCTGATGATGCTGCCCTCGATGTCTTTCCTTACAAGGAAGGCCACTACATGTTGGTGTTTCTTCTCTTCTCCAGAGAACCACAGCTTATGTCCATCTTCTGTTATCTCCCCAAAGCTTGTGAGTCTGACTTCGCACAGTCCGATAACATCCCAGCACTAGTGCTTCAGTGCGTGGATTAGCTCTTGTATTCTTCTAAATGCCTGAAGAGTATGGATGTTCCATGTGCCGATGGACATTCGTTCTATTGGCAGTTTGATGGTGGTTTTCCCTCCAGTAGCTAACTTGGCACGCTCACCCTGAAGGGAGTCAGTGGGATGTGTGGTCATTGGTAATCCGGTCCTCGACCGATCCGGCATGGCATTCTTTTTCTTCTGCTTCATCATGTCCTTCCAGTGGGCTAGGGGAACTCAGTGGTGCCCATCTCCTCTCTGAGTGCTTTGGACGCAGTTTAACGTCTTGCCCGGGACGTCAATGTAATCCCCAAACTGTAACCCCAAACTGGTTTAGCAATTCTAAAACATTATTCCAAAAGAGTGTGAATTAATCCATATGCAAAAACAATAAAAAGGGAAAATCTAGAGATGGGAAACTTGGATACATTTATCCATTTCTCAAGTGTACTTGTTTGTTTGAAAGAGTGAGAGTGCAACTCTCTAAAATTCCTTTCGGTCATAAAACAGTCTTATCTTGCTGATGTTTTTGCTGCTAAGGTAACCAGTTTGGGGATTACGGAGTTGAAGAACTCTAACTCATAGTTTGCTTGTTGGGTGAGGGGTAAATAATTGTGTCTGATCTGTCTCAGTCACTTTAGCACCTGTGGCGCGCTTTCAGAGTTCATCTAAGGGTGTACTCGCACTAGGCAATCTGAACCGTGCCCAAGCGTGTTTGACCTCCAAAGTCGTTTGACTAGTGTGGTCGCTTCGTACCATGCCTGTGCGCGGTTTGTTTAACCTTCTACACTGCAATTAAGTGAAAATCGCTGCGTGGCATGAATGATAAATCCTATTAGGCAGCCTATTAGCGAAAAGTGCTTTCTTCCTGTTTTCTTCAAAACAAAAAGTTGCATCGTAAATTATGTAAGCGTGCTCCGGCCTGGAGCGTTAAGTGCAATGTGAGTGCGGGTTATCGGGGGAGTGGGGACAATCTCACCAGGGGTACGGTACAAGGAAACCGTGCCTAGTAATGTCTGTTGCTTTGTGCCATTTAAACTGGGGTTAACCTTTATTTGTCTTTTTTTGCCTTAGATCTGATGGCGCTGAGTCAAGATCTAAATGACATGAAAGAGAAAGATCTGTATAAGAAACAGCATGATTTCATAACTGAAGAAAAATCTTTTAGTTTCTCACAAACTGTAAAGACTTCCTCACAAAAAAGAGCTCAAAAGACAGAAACTAGCAGTCATTTTATCTGCAAACAGTGTGGAGAGAGTTTCTGTCAGCATAAAAACCTTGAAGTCCACATGAGAGTTCACACAGGAAAGAAGCCTTACACCTGCCAACAGTGTGGAAAAAGTTTTAAACGAAAAGGAACCCTTAAAGACCACATGACCGTTCATACTGGAGAGAAGCATTTCACTTGCCAACAATGTGGAAAAAGTTTCAACCAAAAAGGAAGACTTAATTACCACATGAGAGTTCACAGTGGAGAGAAATCTTACACCTGCCCTCAGTGTGGAAAAAGTTTCAAACGAAAAGGACACTTTAAAGATCACTTGAGAATTCACACAGGAGAGCACCCTTTCACCTGCCAACAATGTGGAAAAAGTTTCAAACTAAAAGGAACCCTTAAAGACCACATGAGAATTCACACTGGAGAGAAACCCTACACATGCCCTCAGTGTGGAAAGAGTTTCAGTCGCAAAGGACAATTTAAAGATCACATAAGAATTCACACTGGAGAGAAGCCTTTCACCTGCCAACAATGTGAAAAAAGTTTCAACCAAAAAGCAGCCCTTAACACGCACATGAGAACTCACGCTGAAGAGAAGCCTTACACCTGTCCTCAATGTGGAAGGAGTTTCAAACTAAAAGCACACCTTAAAGACCACATGAGAATTCACACAGGAGAGAAACCCTACATATGCCCTCAGTGTGGAAAAAGTTTCAACCAACCAGGAACCCTTAACATGCACATGAGAATTCACACTGGAGAGAATCCATTCATATGTGATCGATGTGGAAAGAGTTTTAGATATAAAGTAACCTTAAAGTACCACATGAGCCTTCACTTATGAGAGAATGATTTTATATGTCATCAGTGTGAAATGAGTTACAGAAAAACCTTGGGTTCATGTAATAACTTATACCAGAGAGAAGCCTTTCATGTGCCATCAATGGAAAGACTTACAGAAACAAAGTAATCCTTGAGGTTCACATAAGAGTTTTTGTTATAGAGAGGTCTTGTACCAGCCCTGAAAGCCCTGATATACTCACTGCAAAGTTCTTTTCCAGTCTTCGCTTAATAGCAGCGGACTTAAGTGAACATCTCTTGTGGAATTTAAATGCTGTGGTTTTTCTTTTCAGTAACAAAACAGATGCAGTGGGAAAAGGGCAGTTGTGAAATCTTCAGATCATCGTGATGTGGATAATGTTTGCACCAGATCTGCAATTCAGCTCCCCACTCACATCACATACACAATTATATAGATTGCTTTAAATCAAGCAGCTTTACAGTATTAAACGTGAAAAAAAAGTGTCACTTTCAATAAAATTACAACTTCAATTTCTACTAGGAAGCAGCCCTCATTAAAGAAGATGGAGCCCCAGAGCACACCTACCTATTACATAATCACATAGACCAATAGTAGTTCGACCCGCCAGTGTCTACCCTCCAGAACATTTCAGGAAAGTTCGCAGGAAAGTTGGGAAGCTGTTTCGAACTCCGAACAAACTTCGTTTTGGCTTGATTTTGTTGTCACACCAGTTTGTTCTTCAGTTTCTCTTGAAGTTTATTGAAAACCTTATTGAAATTTAACATTTATTACATTTCTAGAGGTTTACAAAATAGAGAAATTTCAAAAATCACTTATGTATTGACTGGAGTAAAACATTTAAATTTTGCTCAGTGTTATAAAAAAAAAAAAAATACAGATACACATGAGAGTCATGCAACTCGGAGGCCAGTTGTTCAAAAATAATCTGATCGGATTGGATCAAATCTTGTAAATGGGTTCTTCAAAAGGAAAAAAGCATTCTGAAATCAGATTAGATCACAAAATCCAATCTTGGTTTTGATCTGGATAAAATCATCAGTTTGTGTTGTTCAAAACTTTTTAGTAAGATTGGGATATCTCTGATCCAAAAAATCTGGATTGTACTGATCCCATCAGAAGAGTGGATTTCAGGAACAAAAATGTAATAAAACAACATTTTTACCATGTAATATACATTTTTTATTTTGCTCTTGATTAGTTTAACTGTTAATGAATTAGAAGTAGACATTAGGCTAAATATTTAGCCTTTCGTTAACCTACTGTAAAGTAAAAAAGATTTTGGTGCCATAAAATATCGGATTTAAAGTTGCTCGGTTGAATGCTACACTGAACTTTTCTGAGAGAATGCAAAAGCATTGACCATCTCATATTCTTTCTTTTCACTCTGTCCCTTTAGGGGCTCCATAGAGCACTAGTAGATTTGGTAATCTTAAAAAGTGTGTATCTGGATCAGGGTGATCCAATTTACCTGATCCTGGATAGCAAAACATTTCTAAATCCAGATCATTCTGATCCAGATTAAACTTTTTGAACAAATGACCTGAATGAGTCTGAATGTCAATAATTATCAAAAAAAAAAGTTGAAATTTCAATTCACAGTCTCTAAAGGTCGCCAAAATGTTTGAAGTGGGCGGAGCCACTTCTACTAAAATGGCTATAACTTATGTTATATTGTATGTTTTTTCTTTGTACAGATGACAATGTTATCAAAACTATCCCCGTTAACACGTATCTGCGCAAATGACTAAAAACGCTATATGACGCATGCCAGACAATAGTTGTCGATGTCACTTTGAGAAGAAAGACTACACGCCTGCGCATATACACATTCTTTTACAGAGCCCTCGCCTCACGCATGCCTATCCACTTTTTTTTTTTTTTTTTTTAAACAGTTTACTGCACTTTAATATTCTTCTATTTCAGTATAGCAGCTAATCTGAAGTCTCGCACATTCACTGAAAACACCTTATTTTTGTGTTGAAAAATAAGGTGGATAGACTAAATGGCTATAACTACACAACCCGGGTACGTTTACATGACAATGTGTATCATATTTGAGCTATATCAAATATGAGCTGCATTTTATTGATCATCAGCTAATTTAAAAACCAAACACTGCAATAGGAGAGAGTGCGGCAACAGCATCGGTAAGATAATTTAGTCTCGTTACTTTTAATGAGGATGTTTGTGGCTGAATTCTTTACCACATCCTTTACATGCCTTGTTTATGCTTTATACTTGTGACATGAGCTCTTTGTCTTCACCTGTAAGGGCAGGCTCCTAAAATACATATAAAAATATGTTTCATTTTTAGTCAGACTTGATGACTGCAGCGAGACACAGTACGATCTCAATAAAGAATCCAGCTGAAGATTCACAGAGTCTCCTGGTCTTCACACCTGTGTTTGCTTATTGCATCTTTTATTTAGAAAGTTAACACCATTCACTCTTAATAAGTGTAGATGAGGAGTAACAACTGAAGAAACTGGGCTATGACTTTAATTTAGTAAATCAAATTCCTTTATACAGCAAAAAAATGTTTGCTATAAAATAACTGCTCATATAAAAGAACATTATTAATGAGATCAAAGACTACTCATATGTTCATTTCCATCCAATCCTTTGTTACTTTTCAGTATGTATCTGTTATTGTGGGGAGTAAAATTATGTTTGTAAATCCATGTCCAACCTTAATCAATGGAAATCTTAGAGCTTAATAGGGAACTTGTTTATAATATAATCACATTTCAGCACAAATTCCACATTCCCTAATTTAATTAAAGATGATCAAAGGGAATTTAAGCTACCGTTAGTTTACAGTTTAGAATAAATTAGTTTAACCATTTTAATTTAAGTACTAAAAATCAATTGTATTAAACCCTCCATCAATGGAATATCCTTTACAGTCATGCACTTTAACCAAATAAAGTTGAAATTTGATTTTATTTATTACTCCAATATTCTGTGGAGAAATTGAGATGGAATAAATGGATATTTCTAATAGTTAGATCTCTCTGCAATCACATATTTAATTTTGATCTACAAATTCTTAATGAGTTTAAAATATTCTTTAAGTTCTTTTTCCTTTGTAATATGAAGACCAAGAATTTTGACTTTATTCTTGACTGAGAATATCAGTGCTTTGTAGATTATTGAACTGAGAGCAGTTCACACTTGCTTACATTTAGATATAAGCCAGAAGCTCTTGAAAAACGGTATGGTATTGATAACTTTTAGAATCTCTTATTCATCCCATAAATCAACATTTCAGTGGTATGTACATTTCTATTAGTTTTATCGTGCAGACAGGACTTTTATTTTGGTGTGGCGGTGTGACGTCAAAAAACTGCGTCGCGCTCCAGCTGCATCTGATGTGATTCGACTGAAGAAAGGTTTGTGTTTGTAGTCATTTAAAGTGTTTAAATTAATACAACCATTTCAGACAGTTTATAGACAACTGTGAATGTGTATATAATTACAGAGGAAAAAATAATAGGCTAAATCGTGCGCATGATTTAATTTTTTTTCTTGCATGTCATGTGCAGTGCTCCGTATATAATAACAAGAATGAACGTTGTCTTTGTTAGTAAAGCGTATTCACACATGAGTAACAGAAAAGGCTCGTCTCATTCTCCATCAATTGAACCAAATGTAAACAAACATGTGAAATGAATAATATAACAAACTGCTGATGTTTATACATGTAATCTATTAAAGGATTAATAATTTACAGAACATTTAATAATACAAATATGACTAAATATGGAGTTTGTATAATTTGTGTTCTTTTATTGATTTGTAATTCTAGTTTTCTAGTGTTTTTTTGTCTGATCAGATGATTAAAGTCCATTAACTCTCACTCTCTCTTCCCAGTGCGCTGAACTACTGAACTAGAGCTGATTGAGACGCACCCAGAGATTTAGTGTGGATTTATTTTTCTTTCTGTTAATTATTCTCATCTTAAACAGGACAAACACACAGAAAAACTCCTGGTGAAGCGACTGAGATCCACGTGACACACTATTATAAAGATGGAGTTTATTAAAGTGGAGAGTGAAGACATAAAGATTGAAGAAACATTCAGTGTGAAACAAGAAGAGATTGAGGAACAAACAGGTTGGTTTCATTCTCAAAGCTGAACTCAGTCATTTGATCTTTATTAAAATGTCCAGATCTACAAAAATGAATGATATTTTTCAATAATGTCATATGAGTGTCTTAATTAAAGTGGTTTTAATTATTCGGGTCACCTCATGTGGACAGACATGTTGAGATCACATGACCAGATAAATACTGAGAAGATGTTTGACTTGACATCCTTCATCCAAGTTGAGATGCCAAAAAAAGCAGGCAGAGATACGAGCTAAGACAGATATCATCAGGTTGAAATGACAAATAAAGCTGTGAATAATCTGCATAACAGTATTAGGCCACGTGTCCATCAAAACATTTTTTTTTTCTTGAGGCTAGATTGTTTTTCCAATTGTTTTTGAATGAAAAACGTGTTGTGTGTGAACGGCCCCTTAGAGGCTTTTGCAACGTAACTCTTCAAATATCCAGCCTACACTCTTACTTTTGGTAAGACTGCTTTGTAGTGTTAACATGACACAGGCAGCCATGTACAGAAACACTGCTGTTTTTCTGTAGAACTCTTGGTGCAATTGAATGGTGTTGTCCAATGTTTACGACTGCATTGTCCACAGAGACAACATAGTTGCACCATGGAATGTAATTGTTCATCATATATGGAGCTTACAACGCCTAGTTTTACTATGCATTACATCATCTGCATATAATTTCCATGCATATTCCCATCCACGTCATACCGTGTTTAACGGTACAAGAAATTAGGAAAATATGACAATAAATTCTAGCACATTACATTGCTAAAAATCATTCACTATCTTTGTCTTGTTTTAGAAAAAAAAATGAATAAATCAAAATTGTATAAAACAACCTACTATTCAGAGAAAGTTTTCAATGAAGAGTTATTCTCATTCTTTTCCACTGGCCAAACAGTATTTTTATTTGTTTTAAACAAATCAAATTTATGCAATTTTGCCTGTAAACATAGCCTACATTTCAGGATATTTATATATTTTTAACTGAAACTGATAGGTGGCCTTGTTTTGCATTGTAAATTATTGTAGCGATTCCTTCAGTGTCTGTCATTATTGATCATTACTTGCATGGAAAAAAAATATTTTCTCACGAGTTTAGCTATTTAGAACACAATTTAAAGCAGAATTATCATGCACCAAGCAATCCTCGCTGTAGTTAAAATATTAAAACACAGCATGACAGGAAAAGTGTTCAAAACCAGCGCATCCACTACAAATATTTCTATTTAAATTAATAGGCCTATAAAGTGTTGTAACTTCTGGATAATGATTTCATGTAATTTCGGTGCTGAACTCCATTAAGGAGAGTGACATTTTATCTAAATGTGGAAATTGAAATGTTTAAATGGAAAACAGAGTTTAAAATAATTCTGTTTACTTCATTACTTCGCTCACTCCAGTAAAAGAGTGTGTACATACGGTCTAGAGCTCCCGTACGGTGCGCACATATTTACGTTAAGTTTATTTTTTGTAAATCCCGGTATGTGCATGGAAAATTGAGTACACACATTTCAGTGCCTTTTTTGTGCGTACGCAACGTTTATACATCAGGCCCCTGATGTTTTCCAGCACATTGGGTCTTCTCTGTTTCTTGAAGATGCTCCATGACTGATTTCCTTTTAATTTTTGGTCTATAAAATGTCCCTGTTATTTATTTACTCAGATATGCCCTGTTGTATTATTTCTATTTTTGTTATTTTAAAAGTGTGAATATGTTTTTAAAGATTGTAAGCTAATATTTGGCTGTATGCGCTGTTGGAAGATATCAGTACCACTGTTGTTATTGTAAATAAAAATTGATCGGAAGGTCAAACGTGCTGCGTAACCAATGAGGTTCATTCTTGTTTGTTATGCAGCACATTTGATCTTCTAGAGGAGGTTTGTTCGTGTGTGTCATTCAAGTTAGGTTGAGCTTCTGCTTATGTTCGCTAATCAATGTTTACATGCGAGTAGAAGCCTAAATTAAATCTGTTCATCATAAGAAGCGCTTGATTTTCTTCAGAAAATCTGGACTAAACCGCTCGATTCATAAGGATTAGTTTTCCGAAATTTTTAAAGCGTCAAAGTGGTAATTACAAAGGCAGTGAATGGAAGGAAATCTTGACAGCATTCTGTCATCAAAAATATCTTAATTTGTGTTCCGGAGATGAACAAAAGTCTTACGGGTTTGGAACGACATGAGGGAGAGTAATAATGACAGAATTTATTTTAGGGTGAACTAACCCTTTAACTCACCTGACTGAAGGTTTCTAGTAACCCTGAAGACCTTGATTAGCTGGATCAGGTGTGTTTAATTAGGGTTGGAGCTAAACTCTGCAGGACAGTGGCCCTCCAGAAGCAGAGTTTGAGCCCACTGGTCTATAGACTATAGTAGGATAATACTCTCTTGGCCATAGACAGTAAAATCCTAATACATATCCAACACCTTGTTACGAGCATGTAGCTGTGATCCGCATGATTAGGGACTCCATTCAGGTGCAAACCAATGTACAACCTAAAGTGTGATACAAACAAAGGCTTTATTAACTACACTAAACATGTAAACTGTTCTAACAGATACACAAGCATACAGTTTGAGTTTGATGTAGGAAGGTTTAGACTAAAGCAGAGTAAAAAATAAATGAATTAAGTTATGCTAGTATTTTATATTCATATATATATACACACCTTAAGAGGTGAGTAAGTGAATAAGGAGTTGTACTTTCAGAAGGAAAGTTTGCAATCCTTTGTCTTCTAGTGGGTTTTATATAAATTAGATTGGGTGTTGAGGGAAGAACTTTCAAAATTCTTTTAACAGTAATATGTATCCGAGTTAGCAAAACATAATGTAAACCAACATACAGAAAATTAAAATGAGGACGAATGCATTGTTGATCGGTGCAACCTAGCGTGCAGGCGTAATTTAGCAGAATATGATCAGTTTGTTTCACGTTCGGTCCATTACTTCACGATTCGCCTAGCTTTTTCGCGTCAGGTTTAGTGTGAAAGGGCCTTAGGGTGTACTCGCAGTAGGCGATCTGAGCCGTGCCCAATCGTGCTTGACCTCTAAAGTCTGGTTCGTTTGACTAGTGTGATCGCTTGGTACCATGCCTCAGGGCGGTTTGTTTAATTGTCCACACTGCAATCAAGTGAAAATCGCTTAATGATAAATGGTATAAATGATAAATACAAAGTTCTGTCATAAAACTCTAGATGGCGCAGGCTAATAGGTCCTTTAACTCAACCTGCTCGTAATCACACTGTTATCTATAGGACACAGCTGCTGTATCAGTAGCCAGTGAGCTTGCATGCTCAAACTTCAAAATACTTTGGTAGCATTGCCTTTGCATTGCAGCACGCTTCAGAAATCCTCTGAAAATCAACATCTAAGATAAGTGCACTGGTTCTTATGCTGTCTCACTATGTGTTTTTGTGTACTCTGCTTTACCGGTCCCTTATGAAGTAACCACACACAAGGTTTAATTCAGGTGTCAAGTCAACAACAGTCTTGTTTTAATGCTTAGTGAATTACTTAGCATTTAGCAGCTAGCAAATATGCAATTTATGCAGCAGCAAAGCAGGCGATGTAGTTGCCATAAGGATACAGAGACAAGCTTTGCTGAACTCTTTAAAGTGAAATAAGCTTTCGCTTTTGGCAAATGATCTACTGGATATCTGTGCGTGTGCTTTGGAGAACGTCAGTCATTTTCCTGTAGCGATCTCACACTGCAATGAGTCTCCTTTTTACACTCATGTTGTTAAAGCAAATACCTCAGCGTTTTGAGCAGTAAGTGAAGAACACTTCGGACACCAACGCTGAGCACTCAGGATCACCTACATGTCCGTGATTGGCCACACTGCCCACCGCTATCAACATTGTTGATATGTTGTCATACCCATTACCATGTCAAACACTCCGAGAGTTGTCGTGACAGAAATACAAAGTTCTTTCATGAAACTCTAGATGGCACAGGCTAATAGGTCCTTTAACTCAACCTGCTCGTAATCACATCGTTATCTATAGGACACAGATGATTGTTTCCTGCTGTATCAGTAGTCAATGAGCTTCAGTGCTCAAACGTCAAAATACTTTGGTAGCATTGCCTTAGCAGTGCAGCGTGCTTCAGAAACCCTCCTCCTTCCCCAGCTCCACCTGTATAGATCTGCTACGGGTAATTCATGTCCACTATATTGTACAGCAGCAGCATGTCCTACTTGCTTATGGCAGCGTGTCGTGTATGTATTGGCAGTAAGAGTCCTGTACTTGCTCTGCAGCAGCAATAACGGGTAGCAGCAGCGTAGCAGATCTATTCCGCAATGACCAAACATATCTACATTGTCATACCCATTACCATGCCAAACACTCCCGAGAGTTGTCATGACAGAAATCTATTAGGCAGTCAATTAGCGAAAGCACTTTTCTTCCTCCTTTCTTTAAAACTAAAAGTTGCATCATAAATGACGCAAGCGTGTTCCGGCCCAGAGCATTAAGTGCAATGTGAGTGCGGGAGAGTGTGGAGGGGGGACAATCACGCCAGGGCATGGTACAAGAAAACCGTGCCTAGTGTAAATACACCCTTAATGTCTGTTGCTTTGTGCCATTTAAACTGGGGTTAACTTTTATTTGTCTTTTTTGCCTTAGACTTGATGGCGCTGAAAGAGGAGGATCAAGATCTTAATGACATGAAAGAGAAAGATCTGAATGAGAAACAGCATGATTTCATAACTGAAGAAAAATCTTTTAATTTCTCACAGACTGAAAAGACTTCCTCACAAAAAAGAGCTCAAAATACCGAAACTAACCATCATTTCATCTGCAAACAGTGTGGAAAGGGTTTCTGTCAGCATAAAAACCTTGAAGTCCACATGAGAGTTCACATGGAACAGAAGCCTTACACTTGCCAACAGTGTGGAAAGAGTTTCAAACAGAAAGGAAATTTTAAAATCCACATGAGACTTCACTCTGGAGAGAAACTCTCCACATGCCCTCAGTGTGGAAAAAGTTTCAACCATAAAGGACACCTTAAAGACCATATGAGAGTTCACTCTGAAGAGAAGCCTTTCACCTGCCAACAATGTGGAAAAAGTTTCAAACGAAAAGACTACCTTAAAGACCATATGATAGTTCACAATGGAGAGAAGTCTTACACCTGCCCTCAGTGTGGAAAAAGTTTCAAACGAAAAGGAACCCTTAAAGACCACTTGAGAATTCACACAGGAGAGCACCCTTACTCATGCCAACAATGTGGAAAAAGTTTCAAAATGAAAGGACACCTTAAAGACCACATGAGAGTTCACACAGGAGAGAAACCCTACACATGCCCTCAGTGTGGAAAGAGTTTTGGTCACAAAGGACAATTTAAAGCCCACATAAGAATTCACACAGGAGAGAAGCCTCCCACCTGCCAACAATGTGGAAAGAGTTTCAACCAACCAGGAACCCTTAACATGCACATGAGAATTCACACTGGAGAGAATCCGTTCATATGTGATCTATGTGGGAAGAGTTTTAGATATAAAGGAACCTTTAAGTACCACATGAGCCTTCACTTATGAGATAATGATTTTATGTCATCAGTGTGAAATGAGTTTCAGAAAAACCTTGGGTTCAAGTAAAAACTTATACCGGAGAGAAGCCTTTCATGTGCCATCAATGTAAAGACTTACAGAAACAAAGCAAACCTTGAGGTTCACATAAGAGTTTTTGTTACAGAGAGGTCTTGTACCAGCCCTGAAAGCCCTGATATACTCACTGCAAAGTTCTTTTCCAGTCTTACTTAGTAGCAGCGGACTTAAGTGAACATCTCAAGTGTTGCATTTAAATGAATATGTAAATGTGTGCTGTGCATTTTTCTTTCAGCAACAAAATAAACATGGTAGGAAAAGTGCAGATGTGAAAGCTTCAGATCATCGTGATGTGGATAATGTTTGCACCAGATCTGCAATTCAGCTCCCCAGTTATGTCACATACACAATTATATAGATTGCTTTAAATCAAGCAGCTTTACAGTATTTAACATGAAAAAACAGATAGTGTCACTTTCAATAGAATTACAACTTCAATTTCTACTATAAGGCAGCCCTCATTAAAGAAGATGAAGCCTCAGAGTAGAGCCCTGCGCGGCACTGATTTCTTAAACCCGCTCCCGCTGAATGTCTGACCAGGACCGCCCGCTCCCGCAACCCGCATGTTCCACTCCCGCCCGCTCCCGCGGACTTTCTCTCAGAGCTTGTGAAAAATGTAGGCCTAAACAAATACTCACACTAAATTCGTTCAAGTTAACATCCAGAATAACAGACTTTAAACATGATTGCATTTAAATAAGATGAAGTAGCCGCTAAACCAAAGCACCATACGTGATAAAAACATTGTATTTTTTTATTGCCGTTATAAAAGATTAACCGTTAAAACAAAACCACAACTAGTGGCACCTCAGTTTTTAAACTCGGGCTACTGCATTCACTTACCAAACGATTAACTAAACTAACAGTTTAACTGTTAACAGTTTAAGTAAATAAGCCAAAGCACAATAAGAAATAACTTTAACTTATTAAATAAACACATAGGACTTACAAAGTAGGCTAGATATACTTTAAACAAATTAAATACAAAACGAAATAAATAGAATGCCTCAAATTCACACCACATTCACAATAGCTTGCTTAACAGGCTATTGCAAAAAAGAAAATAAATAATACTAATAAATAAAAATAACAGCCTACTTAACAAACCAGGCCTTGCATTGCTTACTCCGTATTACTATGAAGGAAAAGTATTGCTGACTGACTGCGGCCCCAGACTTGTGCGTCTTTCTTCCATGATCCGCCCACACACACTGAATGTCCTCTCTGACGGCGCACTAGATGCGAGAATGCTCAAAATAAAAAGCGCGAATTTTGAGAATTGTTTCCAGATGTCTGACTTGTCTTGCTTTGCTTTTGTCAAGTAAACAGCTGCTTTAATTTTCTTCTCAACTTCATGTGTTGACTCCATTTCTATTACACACCAAATCCCACCATTCCCGCGGGTCTCCCGCAAAATTTTCTGACCGCCCACTCCCGCCCGCAACAAAGGTAAAACCGCCCACTCCCGCGAGATTTGCGTTGGGTCCCGCGGGAGCCCAAACCCAATGCAGCCCTCTACCCCAGAGGACACCTACCTATTACATAATAACCATAGACCAATAGTAGTTTGACCCGCCAGTGTCTACCCTCCAGAACATTTCAGGAAAGTTTTGAACTCCAAACGAACTTTATTTTGGCCTGATTTTGTTCGAAATGACATCACACTAGTTTTCGTACCGACAGTCTTATTGAAATGTAACATTTATTACATTTCTAGAGGTTTACAAAATAAAGCAATTTCAAAAATCACTTATGTATTGACTGTGGGGGAAAACATCTAAATTTTGCTCAGTGTTATTAAAAAATAATTTTTTACATGTGAACTGCAAGCCAAGTACTAATAAATGCAATGGAACATGCAAAGTTTTTAATATTAATTTTTCCTATTTATCAATAAAATAAGAATTAATCATGGATATTAACAGTTCTAAGAACTATTTTATATGTAAAAATGTCAAAATTAAAATCAAAGTATGGTTTCAAAAAAGATAAACTTATTATTAATATTATTAGAGATAAATAAATAAATAATATTATTAGCGATGCACCAGAACTAAGCATATTTGGTACTCGTCGATGCAATATCTGTATTTTCATTGTGTTTCTAATCTTGAAATATATTAGAGAAACCAAAAGAATATGAATCTTATTTATTGGTTTAATTTGTTTAGCAAATATGCATTTCCTTCAGTTATTTTCATGCTTAAATATGCCTAATAAATGTATTTTAAGCTTCTGTTACTTTCACTGTTCATTCTGTTGCTCTATCTTTGTATCTTTCATTTAACTCTTTTCCTGCCATTGACGGAAATTGGGCTTTCTGTGTTTTCACTGTTATACGGTAGGGGGTGCTATTACATGTCTTCTGAAGGAGTACTGAACATCCTGATCAAAACACAGGTGAAGAAGCAGAAACAAGCGATGTAAGCATATGCATACGTAAAATAACGCAGTCAACATTAAACGGCATATAAATCAAAACTAATGTTACTGAATGAAATGTCGATCCAGGATGAGCTTTAGGACTGTGAAGCTTTAGGGGTCTTGATGGACCTGCTGATACTTATTTTTTTTTTTTTTTTTTTTTCTGATTCAGATTTTCTTTCTAAGAACTATAATTAACAGCACATATAAACAAAAATCTACTTTTCTTCAATGAAAATTTTATTTTCATAAAAAGCCAAGCAAAAAGTCAGTAATAAAATAAGAACAAATAAACAAATTGCAAACAACAGCACAAATAAATGCAATAGTATAAAAAGAGATATGAAATAAACACGGCTTTAAGTTTTTCAGGTGGGTATAACAGTAGTGTTTAGGTAAGAAATACTACAGAAATGGAAGTAATCACATGTAAAATAACACTGGATAGTCTTCATTGTAAAAATTAAATACAGATTAATGCTTACAATTTAAGTTACAAAAGTTAAATTGTTACAAAAGTTATTCAGTCAAGAGCAGAGAGTGATTAGGGGTTCAAGTGCGTATCAGCATTCTCCTCCTAAAGTGATCGGCAGACCAAACCGTAAGTTGTAGAGACCTGAAACTTTGAGGGCTGGAAGTACTCACACCACCTACAGATTTGATCTCACCTACTTTTGCGAACTAGTCATAGGTTTTTGGCCTGGTCAGAACCAAACCAGAGCAGCAAAATTCTCAGAGGCCAGTTGTTCAAAAGTAATCTGAACGGATTTCAGCTATCGGATTGGATCAAATCTTGAAAATGGGTTGTTCAAAGGGAAAAAGGATTCTGAAACAGATTAGATCACAAAATACAATCTTGGTTTTGATCTGGACAAAATCTTCAGTTTGTGTTGTTCAAAAAGATTGGGATAACTGATCCAAAAAATCTGGATTAAGAAGGGTGGATATCAGGAACAAAAATGTAATAAACCTGGTCAAAAATACAACATTTTTATCATGTAATATACATACACACATTTTATTTTATATTTTGCTCTTGATTAGTTTACTTCTAATTTATTACTTTAACAGTTAGACATTAGGCTACATATTTAGCCTTTCAGTAACCTACTGTAAAGTAAAAAAAGAGATTTTGGTGCCATAAAATAATCCCCAAACAGCTGTAAATATCAAACAAAAAGACCAAAGTTATTTTTTTTATCACTGTTTGTAAACTACATTGGCACAATCATAAGAGATGAACCAGTCAAAAGTTCTTTGCCCTAGTTATCCCTAGGCAATACAAAATGTGGATGAGTGGAAAAGTATTTACAATCTGTAGGGACCCACAATGTGGGGTAAAGGACGTGGGCTGTGACGAAATAAAAGAAATGCTTACATCCTTTACATGCCTTGTTTATGCTTTATACTTGTGACATGAGCTCTTTGTCTTCACCTGTAAGGACAGGCTCCTAAAATACATCTAAAACTACGTTTCATTTTTAGTCAGACTTGATGACTGCAGCGAGACACAGTACGATCTCAATAAAGAATCCAGAGTCTCCTGGTCTTCACATCTGTGTTTGCTACAGGTGTAACTGGATATTGTGGGGATTTTGTTCTCAGATCTTTAATTTCACTAATAATATACTTCTATGCCTGGTTTCACAGACGAGGCTTAAGCTAGTCTCAGACTAAAACACATGTTTGAGCTGTTTGAACTGAAAGCAACTTGCTCTGACATATCTTAAAATTTGTCAATGATGTTGTTTCATCTCACAGTATCTCAAAAGCTTCTTAAATGTCCTAATTTAACTAAGACCTACTACTGGCTTAATCACCTCATCTGTGAAATCCTAGAGATTGTGTTTCTAATAAACTGCTTATTGCATCTTTTATTTAGAAAGTTAACACCATTCACTCTTAATAAGTGTAGATGAGGAGTAACAACTGAAGAAACTGGGCTATGACTTTAATTTAGTAAATCAAATTCCTTTATACAGCAAACAAAAAAAAATTTTTTTTTTAACTGCTCATATAAAAGAACATTACCAACTAGAATGCACATTTCCTGAAGAAAATGTGAATGGTGCTTGCAGTGGCAAAACTCAGCACTCTTGATTAGCATGATGTTAACATGATTACCGTGCTGCTAGCATGTTTTTATCAAGATGCTAACATGATTAACATGTTGCTAGCATGATGCTAAAATGATTAGCATGCTACTAGCATGATGCTAAGACGATTAGCATGATGCTAACACAGTTTGACTTGTTTGTAATGTTTAAACCCTAAGCTAATTGCTATTAGCATGTAGCTATTCACTGTTAGCATGTTGAAAGTCCAGTTTGCTAGCATGAGTCAAAAGAGCCAACACCCATGTCTCTACGATGTTCTGATGCAGAGATATAGTTCTTGTTAAACGGTTGCTAGGGTACTCTGTTTGGTTGCTAGGGAGTGGCTTGGCATCTGTCAATGATGATACTCCAAAGGCTGCTTGTCAGTATGAATGATATAAACCAACCCCCATGCTTCTATGTCTTTCAGATGTGTAGATTTCCCTTTTTGGGTTTGGGTTGCTAGGATGCTCTAAATGGTTGCTAGGGTGTAGTTAGGAAGTGTTGAAGGTGATTCGTGATTAGCCGTTTGCTGCCCCGAGTCAAACAAGCCCACCCTCATGTTCTATGACACTTCTACCCAAAGATATTCCTTTGATCTTTTTCAATGGAAGTCTATAGAACTTGTTGCTAAGGTGCTCTAAATGGTTGCTAGGGTGTGGCTTGAAAGCTTCACAATGATCCTGAGAGACTGATTGGTTGCCTGAGTGAAATGAGCCCCGCCCCCTTGTCTATCTGACATTGTGATCCAGAGTTATGTTCAATACAAAATCTCTATGTAATTTACCATAGTAGGAAAAACATATGTAGTCACTTCCTGTTTCATGGGCACGGCTTCACCATAGTATGTCTATGGGCAAATTTGGGCAGCTCTCGTGCCCCAGAGGTACAACTTACACCCCATTATGAGGTATGTTCTTACAGAGCCTGCCAGCCTCTTCAAACGTGGTAACCCACATGTTTCTACGAAATCTGTGCTTGGAGCTGACTCGTCAAAGTATGTCACAATGTTAAGTCTATGGGATTTTTCTGACGATTTTTCGCCCGCTGGTCGAACATCGTACACCCGATCGCTTATAAAAGTCATAGCACACCATTCCTCAATAATCCGCATGATTTGACACCTCATTCATGGGTCTATGACAAACGGTGCGAGACGAATCGCGCGCCGAAGTTTTGTGTGGAAGAAGAATAATAATAAGTATGCAAGAGAACAATAACGACACTTCGCCAGAGGCAAGCACCATTAATAAGATCAAATGTTCATTCCCATCCAATCCTCTGTTACTTTTAACTCTGTTACTGTAAAATTATGTTTGTAAATCCATGTCCAACCTTAACCAGTGGAAATCTTAGAGCTTAATAGGGAACTTGTTTATATTATAATCACATTTCAGCAAAAATTCCACATTCCCTAATTTTATTAAAGATGATCAAGGGGAATTTAAGCTACAGTTAGTTTACAATTTAGAAGAAATTAGTTTAACCATTTTAATTTAAGTACTAAAAATCAATTGTATTAAACCCTCCATCAATGTAATATCATTTACAGTCATGCACTTTAACCAAATAAAGTTGAAATTTGATTTTATTACTCCAATATTCTGTGGAGAAATTGAGATTGAATAAATGGATATTTCTAATAGTTAGATCTCTCTGCAATCACATATTTAATTTTGATCTACAATTTTTTTTTTTTTACTTTTTCCTTTGTAATATGAAGACCAAGAATTTTGACTTTATTCTTGACTGAGAATATCAGTGCTTTGTAGATTATTGAACTGAGAGCAGTTCACACTTGCTTACATTTATATATAAGCCAGAAGCTCTTGAAAAACAGTATGGTATTGATAACTTTTAGAATCTCTAATTCATCCCATAAATCAACAGTATGAATGTTTTTCTGTATGAAGATTTCTATTAGTTTTATCGTGCAGACAGGACTTTTATTTTGGTGTGGCGCTGTGACGTCAAAAAACTGCGCCGCACTCCTGCATCTGTTGTGATTCGACTGAAGAAAGGTTTGTGTTCGTATTCATTTAAAGTGTTTAAATTAATGCAACCATTTTAGACAGTTTATAGACAACTGTGAAACGGTTATTATTGTTGAATGTAGCACTGTAATGTATGTAATAACACGAATGAACGTTGTTTTTGTTAATAAAGTGTATTCACACATGAGTAACAGAAAAGACTCAATTGAACCAAATGTAAACAAACATGTAAATGACTAACATAACAAACTAACTGCTGATGTTTATCTGTTAAATGATCAATAATTTACAGAACATATAATAATGCAAAATATGACTAAATAGAGAGTTTTTATAGTTTGTGTTCTTTTATTGATTTGCAATTTCAGTTTCGGGGGTTTTTAGTCCAAACAGGTGATTTAAGTCCATTAACTCTGACTGACTCTCTTCCCAGTGTTCTGAACTACTGAACTAGAGCTGATTGAGACACACCCAGAGATTTAGTGTGGATTTATTTTTCTTTGTTAATTATTCTCATCTTAAACAGGACAAACACACTGAAAAACTCCTGGTGAAGCGACTGAGATCCATGTGACACACTATTATAAAGATGGAGTTTATTAAAGAGAAGAATGAAGACATGAAGATTGAAGAAACATTCAGTGTGAAACAAGAAGAGATTGAGGAACAAACAGGTCAGTTTCATTCTCAAAACTGAACTCAGTCATTTGATCCTTATTAAAATGTCCAGATCTACAGAAATGAATGATATTTTTGAATAATGTCACATGAGTGTCTTAATTAAAGTGGTTTTATTTATTCGGATCATCTCATGTGGACAGACGTGTTGAGATCACATGACCAGACAAATACTAAAGCTGCCTTCAACCTGAGAAGATCCCACTTCTATTCGTTATTATTAATAATTATTAATAATATTAATAATGCATCATCAGTGTTTTTGAAAAAGAAAAATCCTAATCCTAAAATGATGCCTGACATTGACTGTGATTGGATTAATTTAATCCATCATTTGCTGTTAAAGAAATATGTAATTTTACCAAAGGAGAACTTTTGGTTTAAATAAATGTTGATTAATAATCAGCCTACTTTAGTGTAATATGTTACCATATCATCGTGAATTTGAGAATTTGAATAATTGTAAAGTGACGATTGGGTGCGGATACCCAAATCAGAGAAAATCATAGGTGAAGGGTGGATGATTTGTTTTTAGCAGCTGATTCTGGTGACGTTAGAGGTGATCCACGCAACTCTAGTGTGCATAGCAATGTTTCAATCTTCCACTATTAGCACTTACATTAATTCATTTAGTAGTCCTTTTTATCCAATAGAGGAACAAAATAAATTTGCAACAGCACCGAGATGTCACTCATTCAGGGAGCATATACTTATAAGAGTGAATTGAGGTACTGAGGTAATGGCAGTCCTGAAACCAGCTGCAAAACCTTAAATTTAATTCTGGCTGCAACTTGGATCTAGTGGGGTGTGATGGGGGTTCTCTTTGACTGATTAGTCTAAACAGTTTATACAACCGGCCACTGGTTGGCCCCAGTGGAACAGTGGTGTTGTTCAACTGACCGGAAGAGCTGGTTTAGGATTACAAGGATCTCCATCTTCACAAGGTTGAGTTTGACATGACGTTCTTCATCCAAGTTGAGATGCCAAAAAAAAAAGCAGGCAGAAATATGAGCAAAGACAATTATCATCAGGTTGAAATGACAAAGCTGTGAATTATCTGCATAACCATATTAGGCCATATGTCCATCAAAACACTGTTTCCTGAGGCTAGATTATTTTTCCAATTGTTTTTGATGGGAGTGCCTCATTTTTAAAAAGCTAGCAGTGTGACGAGGTGCTGAGC
Organism: Hypophthalmichthys nobilis; assembly: GCA_037950665.1. NCBI lineage: Eukaryota > Metazoa > Chordata > Actinopteri > Cypriniformes > Xenocyprididae > Hypophthalmichthys > Hypophthalmichthys nobilis. Next base: position 25,694,821 of record CM075489.1, read on the forward strand.
ATCTATTTCACACTGAGCGCTTCAGTGTTTTTTACCAGCCGCTGATATTTAAAGAATGTTTAACTTTGGGTAAAACGCAGCGCTCGTCACTGTCACTTTTTACTCAGCTGTCTAATCACAGTGATTGTTTCTTGTCATCTGCTTGTTACAGTTCGCTTTCCAACAACTATCAGAATGGACTTTATTGAGAAAGAGACGTCAGATCACACGCATCATGTTAGTTTTCTTTATTTTGCAAAAAAAACACATTTTGTTTTTACTCTGATTGCACATAGAGTAGACATTCTGTAGTTTCAATTGATATATTTTATTTGTATGACAAAAAATAATGGAATATTAAGTAGATTTTGTTATGTTTAACAATTTATTTAAAAAATATATATATATATTTTTAGCCGTGGGCGACTGTCTTTGTCTTGGTTAATTTGATGATAGGCATGTGATTAATCAGCACAGAAGGGTGTGATTAAAATTTTTAATTTATTGATATCCCTAGTAAATGATTTGAGGGATGGAATCTGTCTTAAATGTCCTGCCAACACTCGTCCAGTGTATTTTAGTGAGAGTGTCCGTATCAGTGGTCTCAAACTCAGCTCCTAGAGAGTCACGGTCCTGCAGAGTTTAGCTCCAACCAGCTTTAACTCACCTGTGTGGAAGTTTCTAGTACCCTGGAGACCTTGATTAGCTGGATCAGGTGTGTTTAATTAGGATTGAAGCTAAACTCTGCAGGACAGTGGCACTCCAGAAGCAGAGTTTGAGACCACTGGTCTATAGACTATAGTAGGATAATACTCTCTTGGCCATAGACAGTAAAATCCTAATACATATCCAACACCTTGTAAGAGCATGTAGCTGTGATCTGCATGATTAGGGACTCTGTTTAGGTGCAAACCAATGAACAACCTATACTGAACAAACTGTTCTAATATAAATATACAAGCATGCAGTTTCCTTCAGTGTAAACTTTCTTCCTACATCAGAGTAAAGAGTAAAAAATGAAGTTATGCCAGTATTTTGCCGTGTTCGCACTGCTTTTAGTTCTAGGAACTCCTTTTGGAGGAACTAAAGTAGCTCCTACTTCAGAGTATGATCTAAACCAGCACTATAGGAACTATCAGTGACATAAGTGTACGTTGATTGGTCAAACACCGGCAGCAGCATTTTTAAAAAGCCGTGTAAACATATTTACTTCACAAACATGGAAAACCGTGCCTAGTGTGAGTACACCCTTAATGTCTGTTGCTTTGTGCAGTTTAAACTGGTGATAACTTTTATTTGTCTTTTTTGCCTTAGACTTGATGGCGCTGGAAGAGGAGAGTCAAGATCTGAATGAGAAACATGATTTCAAAACTGAAGAAAAATCTTTTAGTTGCTCACAGACTGAAAAGACTTCCTTCAACCGAAAAGGAGACCACATGAGAGTTCACACTGGAGAGAGCCTTTATGCCTGCCCACAGTGTGGAATAAACTTTACTCGAAAAGGAAACTTAAAAAGGCACATGGGAATTCACACTAGAGAGAAGTCATACACCTGCCAACAGTGTGGGAAAGTTTTTAACCTAAAAAGAAGTCTTAATTGCCACATGAGCGTTCATACTGGAGAGAAGCATTTCACCTGCCAAGAGTGTGGAAAAAGTTTTAACCGAAAAGGAAGACTTAATTACCACATGAAAATTCACACTGAAGAGAAGCCTTTCACCTGCCCACAGTGTGGAAAAGGTTTCAAACTAAAAGGAACCCTTAAAGACCACATGAAAATTCACACAGGAGAGCTCCCTTTCTCATGCCAACAATGTGGGAAAAGTTTCAAACTAAAAGGACACCTTAAAGACCACATCAGAATTCACACTGGAGAGAAACCCTACACATGCCCTCAGTGTGGAAAGAGTTTCAGTCGCAAAGAACAATTTAAAAACCACATAAGAATTCACACTGGAGAGAAGCCTTTCACCTGCCAACAATGTGGAAAAAGTTTCAACCAAAAAGCAATCCTTAACACGCACATGAGAACTCACACTGGAGAGAAGCCTTACACATGTCCTCAATGTGGAAGGAGTTTCAAACTAAAAGGACACCTTAAAGACCACATGAGAATTCACACAAAAAGTTTAAACCAAACAGGAACCCTTAACATGCATATGAGAATTCAAACTGGAGAGAATCCGTTCATATGTGATCTATGTGGAAAGAGTTTTAAATATAAAGGAACCTTAAAGTACCACATGGGCCTTCACTCAAGGTTCACATAAGAGTTTTTGTTATAAAGAGGTCTTGTACCAGCCCTGAAAGCCCTGATATACTCTTAAAAGTTCTTTTCCAGTCTTTGCTTAGTGGCAGCGGACTTAAGTGAACATCCCAAGAGGCATTTAAATGAATATGTAAATGTATGCTGTGCATTTTCCTTTCAGTAACAAAATAAATGCGAGGGAAAAAGTACTTGTTGATACGATACCTGTATTTTCGTTGCATTTGTAATTTTAAAATATTGTAGATGGAGAAACCAAAAGAATATGAATATTTAATTTGTTTAGCAAATATGTGTTTCCTTTGGTTATTTTCATGCTTAAGGCGTAGGCTCAAGTGTGTTATATCATTGGAATCCTTGGCTCAAGACGGACAAATTTTGTGAATGGAAATATTTATTCACCAAACTAGGCACACAAATGCAAGAACTCATTCTGTGGATTGTGTGAAAAAGCATGTGGCGACTGGCCATTTGGTGGCGCTGTAACATGGAAAAAACAAAAAAATGGCTATAACTACACAACCCTAAGGATACATTTAAAGACAACGATGTACTAAAAATGGAAACGTTTTTTCTTAGTACAGATGACAACGTTATCAAAACTATCCCGTTAAAACGCAAATGACTAAAAACGCTGTATTACGCAAGCCAGACAATAGTTTGCACTTTAATATTCTTCTAAATATTTCCCTGTAGCAGCTAATATATAGGAAGTCTCGCACATTCACAGAAAACATCTTATTTCTGCATTGAAAAATAAGGCGGATAGACTAAATGGCTATAACTACACAACCCGGGTACGTTTACATGACAATGTGCATCATATTTGAGCTATATCAAATATGAGCTGCATTTTATTGATCATCAGCTAATTTAAAAACCAAAGACTGCAATAGGAGAGAGCGCAGCAACAACACTGGTGAGATCATTTAGTCTCGTTACTTTTAATGAGGATGTTTATGGCTGAATTTGAAATCGCTCCCCATTCACTATTCCCTACATTAGTTCACTAATACAGTTCACTTGAAGAAATGCGTGAATTCGGACACTGAGTGCACCGGAAGGGCTGCCGCTTGCATAGTTTGTGCTCGCTGTTTAATAATCATTTGAAACCTGGTAAACTGGCAGCTCCAGTAGTAAGATGAAAGGATTTATCTTGAATTCTGTTATGGAAATTATGTATAAACCATAGATGAACTATTCAATAATCAATTAAAAATGAATGTATACATGTATACCACTTGTTAGCCAGCTGTTCTGGCAGTGTACTTTATTTAGAGAATTGGTAAAGGCAATAAAAAAAGTGGATAGTGGAAAAGTATTTACAATCTGTAGGGACTCACAATGTGGGGTAAAGGATGCGGGCAGTGACGAAATAAAAGAAATGCTTACATCCTTTACATGCCTTGTTTATGCCTATGCCTTTGTCACTTTTCAGTATGTATCTGTTATTGTGGGGAGTAAAATTATGTTTGTAAATCAATGTCCAGCCTTAATCAATGGAAATCTTAATAGGGAACTTGTTTATATTAAAAAAACAACTTTATATTATAGTCACATTTCAGCACAAATTCCACATCCCTAATTGTAAAGATAATCAAAGGAAATGTAAGCTACAGTTAATTAACATTTAGAAGAAATTATTTTAAACATTTTAATTTAAGTACACCATTCAGACAGACAAAATGAATTATATGAAATACCAAATAAATTTGAAATTTAATTTTATTGCCCCGATATTCTGTGGAGAAATTGAGATTGAATAAATGGATATTTCTATTAGTTAGATCTCTCTGCAATCACACATTTAATTTTGATCTACAAATTTAAAATTTAACATATTCTAAAGTTCTTTAAAATCCTTTGTAATATGAAGACCAAGAATTTTGACTTTATTCTTGACTGAGAATATCAGTGCTTTGTACATTATTGAACTGAGAGCAGTTCACACTTGCTTACATTTTATTACATTTAAAAACGTCATAGTATTAATAACTTTTAGAATCTCTGATTCATCGCATAAATCAATAGTATGAATGTTTTTCTGTATGTAGATTTCTATTAGTTTTATCGTGCAGACAGGACTTTTATTTTGGTGTGGCGGTGTGACGTCAAAAAACTGCGTCACGCTCCGGCATCTGTTGTGATTCGACTGAAGAAAGGTTTGTGTGTGGAAGTGTTTAAATTGAGACAGTTTATAGACTATATGTGTGTATATAATAAGATTAAACGTTGTGTTTGTTAGTAAAGCGTATTCACACATGAGTAACAGAAAACGTGCGTCTCATTTAGTGAATCAGTCAATTGAACCAAATGTAAACAAACATGTGAAATGAATAATATAACTAATTAACTGCTAATGTTTATCTGAGTAATGTAATAAATGTAGTCTATAGAAAATGTAATACAAAGAATGACTAAATACAGAGTTTGTATAATTTGTGTTCTTTTATTAATTTGTAATTGTAGTTTTGAGTGTTTTTAGTCTAATCAGATCATTTAAGTCCATTAACTCTCACTCTGACTCTCTCACCAGTGCTCTGACTACTGAACTAGAGCTGATTGAGACACACCCAGATATTTAGAAAATATCAGGAAAACTTGACTGAGATCCACGTGACACTATAATAAAGATGGCATTTAATAAAGAGAAAAATGAAGACATGAAGATTGAAGAAACAATCAGTGTGAAACATGAAGAAACTGAGATACAAACAGGTTGGTTGCATTCTCAAACCTGAACTCAGTCATAAACTCACACATTAATCATTTGCTTTAGTTGAAACATGAGAGCGTTTTATTGGGATATTTCGTCCCTGCATTTTAATTCCACTGTAGTTAATTTGTGGCTACCTTTTAAGCCTATTTTTTTTTGGTTGTTTCTTTGTTTTTCAAATCATAAAATTGAATTAAAAGCTTACAATGTTCTCACATTTTAAGTAGATTGTGCTTGGTGTGTCCCAGAGAACCGGAAGTTGCAAACAACTTTTCTCCAGTGTTGTGACGTATTTCCAGGTGAAACGGAATATTGAACAGAGGGCAGGGTTTTACTTCCTTCTCCATCTCTCGCTCATAGCAGACTAACGGTTGGAGGGGAGTGATTTAAGTGTTTTCAACCCAAGCTGTCAAACTGACGTCATCAGAGAAGGAACGCTATTCCAGAACGGAAATAACTTTTCAGATTTTGATTAAAGATTACCACGACAAACAATTTTTCTGTGTATTAACTTGCACAAATTAATTGTACACTACAAGACTAGTAATATGCGCTAACAAAGTAAATGGGTCAATTTTGATTTCATGATGACTTTAAGAATCACAATTTTTGGTAACACATTACAGTAAGATTCATTAGTTAATGTATTAACTAACATGAACTAACCATAAGCAATACGTTTGTTACTGTATTTACTAATCTTCATTAATGTTTGTTAATGAAAATACAGTTGTTCATTGTTTATGTTAGTTCACAGTTCCTACACCCCATAACTCTTTGCACGGATTATGGGTGTAACTTCTGTTAAACTGAAAACTATCACTGAAAGCCTCGCTCTATGAACGCAATAATACGTTTTTTTTTTTTTTTTTTTTTTTTTTTTTAAACTGGGTACTATGAGATGTATCATCTGGACCAATCGGACACTCACAAATTCCCCCTTTGAAGTTCAATTTAATTTTATTTTCCATATAGCACCAGATCAGAACAGAAGTCATTTAAGGTTATCTTTCCTATAGAACAGGTCTATACTTTTTTGTTTCATTAAACAAACTAAATAGTTATTTATTTTATTTACACGAAGGCATGTCATTTCTGTCTCTACATGGTTGCGTGTTTACAATTCTCCTCTGCTCTCTGTATCGCAGATGCCCGCGCACACACACCGTTCGACAGTTTCTGTCGATGGATACGCATTCTGGCTTCCTCTAAACTTTGTTCAATGCGAATGCCACATGCTCTATATGAGCAGTCGTTTTATGGCGTCTTCACTGGATGTTGATTGGGCGCGAGCGCAGGTGAGACCTGAACAGCACACGTTGCTATCTGTGTTTAACCCTCTGGTCCTCTTCGTTAGGAGTCACACTTGGCTTCTTTGCGGTTAAAAATGACCGAAGCTTTAAAATGTCTCGCATCTGGTGGGAGTGAAAAAAGAAAAGCTTTTGTAATGTCATGTTGTAACCACTAGATTCCTATAGAGTTCTATATAATGTGGCTTATAAATTATCTAGTGTTTTTTTAGACATAAATACTTATTTTTATTGTGAATAGTAAATGCAGTCAGGTTTCTCCGACCACACAAATGAATTCTTCTCACCTTTCTGGATCGTGCAATTGATTTGTATGTCATCTCCATGAATTGCCATGATCTGGCCAACGTATGGCTTGCCATCATATTGAGCAATCACAAATTTCTCTTCTGTGATCTCATCATCTTCATCAAAGGAGTCATCCAGTTTAGGTTGGTGCTGAGTAGCAGCACTGATTCCAATCTGTGGAATCTGATTCCTTTTTTTTTTTCTTTTGGTTTTTGGCAAGAGCATACTTTGGGATATGTACAGAAACAACTCACGTCTCTGTACAGGATCAGTCCTGGAGATGATGACAACACTTGGTGTGTATTGAGGATTCCTGTGACTGGTCGAACAGATAGGGGAGCATTTTGTCAGAAGTTTCAATCTCCAGTTCTTCGATCCATTTGAATATCATGCCTGTCTGTTTTGGAAAACAGAAAGTCATGTCGGCCATTCGCTTCACTGCACCCCCAACACCATCCAGTGCTCTCTTACCATGTGATCTTTCCGAGTAATTCCAGGTTACATGTTTGAATTTCATTGTGAAGGGAATTGTGCTCATCAGGTAACAGTTGGATTTATTTCTGTATTGTGTTACCGGTCCATCGCTATGACAATGCAGTGTGTCAGTTTCTTGGCCATGTTTTGATTTTACATCTTCCAGAACAGGTTTGATGTGTGCCCAGACAGCTCTCTCGTCATGCCTTAATGATGGTGACAGTTGCATAACTCTGGGTTCCTTGTGATGTGTATGCAACTGCAGTATGGATAGTAAAACTTGTTGTCAATTTCCTCCAAAATGAAAGGCCTGAATTTCTGAATTAAGCTTCCATCCATAGTTCTCTGAAAAATCGATGCGTAGGACGATTTCACTTTTAGCAGCCTTTTCTTTCATTTCCCTACATTTTCTGGCCTGGTGTAGCCAGTTGTACTGGTGGCTTTCAATTGATTCCAGCTCATGCCTGAATTCCTCAACCAGTTGTTCAACAGTGCCACACTTTGTTTCCTCAACCAGTTGTTCAACAGTGCCACACTTTGTTTCCTCAACCAGTTGTTCAACAGTGCCACACTTTGTTTTCTTGATCCAATTCTTGTAGACTTAATCACCAACAGTCGCATCCTCTCTTTGTCACTGTTCCCATCTTGCATCATCAAGGGGGTTGTGTTTGGCCTGACAAGTCTCATCAAAACAGCAATTTTTGCATTCCCTGTACATGCATTTTTTGTTTTCAGCATTGCATGTAATGTTTTAGAGCAGCAACAACAAGCTTCCTGTTTGTATTATTACCCCTGTGTGCCATGCTATCAATGAGGAGCCACATATTCTAATGCTGATAACAAGCATGTGTTGCGGTCAGTTAATTTGGCGTCTGTGATATAAAATGGCCTATATCTCACAAACTATCTTTAAGACATTGAATGTTTTCTACTGGAGTTTTCACAGTAGTCCATGTAGAGATTTCGTGAGAACTCGTCGCTGCCTCTTGATCACCCTGCCAACAGTGTCTTTCTTTCCAGCCAGAAGTCTGTTTTCATTCCTTGACAAGAAGGACACAACTTCTCGTTTCTTCTCAGTGGCTGTTTTTTTTATTTGTTGGCACTCTAAATTTCTTGCTCTCTTGCCTTAATTTGAGTTAGGCGATGCATTTTTCTTCTGATTCGCATGTTTTTTCTTCAGTTTGATGCGGTCTTTTAGTATTTTATTTTCCCTCTGCAGTCTTGTTTGTGTTCTTTTCATTCTTTTTGTTTGGCTCTTCCATCTTGTTGGTGTGGCCTTGGGTGATGGAGGAGTATGTCTTTCCACATTTAAGGATTACCACTGGTTGAAGATGTAACACTGCTTAAGGAGGCTCCACTCTCTGCCATTTTTATAATACGCTGAAGAGACTTCCTATTTTCTAGAGCACAGCCAGAGTACCAGGCTGCAATGCAGGTGATGACAGACTCAATAACTGACCTGTAGAAGTTCACCAGCAGCTGTTGTGGAAGTCAGGCTTTCTTCAACAACCTCAAGAAGTAAGGTCTTAGGTGACCTTTTTTAACCATCTTTAAGGTATTGGCATTCCATGTCACATCCTGGCTGATATGAACTCCCAGGTATTTGAAACTCTGCACCACCTTCACTCTCTCACCATTGATGTCTTTGGAGCAATGGGCAGAGGGTTTCAGCCCTCTGAAGTCCAGGATCTTCTCCGTCATCTTTGTTGCATCGAGGATCAAGTTGTTATTTCGGCTCCAGCTCTCTTAGTTCTTGACCTCTGCTCTGTAGGCTGATTCGTTGTTTTTGGTTATTCTGCCTACAACGATTGTGTCATCTGCAAACTTGATGATGGTGTTTGTCTCATAAGAGGATTTGCAGTCGTGTGTGTGTTAAAATTGCAGATTATAGATACTACGCGTTATACATGTGATCTTTGTTAACTACAGTAAGCAATTCTAAAACATTATTTCTAAATAGTGTAAATTAATTCATAAGCAAAAACAATAAAAAAGGAAAATCTAGAGATGGGAAACTTGGCTACGTTTATCAATTTCTCAAGTGTATTTGTCTGTTTGAAAGTGAAGTGAGAGTGCAAGTCTCTAAAATTCCTTTCGGTCACAAATTCCTTCTGTCTTGCTGATGTGTTTTTACTGCTATGGTAACCAGTGCCTGGTTTGGGGTTACAGTTTGGGGATTACGGAGCTGAAGAACTGTAACTCATAGTTTGCTTGTTGGGTGAGGGGTATTAGGGCTGGACGATTAATCGAAAATTCAGAACCTCTAACCAACATAATTTCCCCATGTTGATTATTTAATGCTGTTAATACTTTCCCCTTAAAAAAATAAAAAAACATACTACCGCGTGTGTAGTCACATGACTCCGCCCCGTCCAGTCAGCGGCATGGAAGCAACAAGGAGGCAAACCCAAATGCTCAGAAAACACACACAGACAGTGTGAGAGCGGCGAGCCCCGAAGTGAGATAAATTTCACTTGCGTCTTCACTAAACTTTTTCAACTGTCTGTGTTTTAAGGCTTGCCAATTTGGACATTCAAGAGATTTTGGACCAACGGATGTGTATCATTACATTGAGCTACTGTCCTTTGATGTATCAGTCAAGTGTCTTTATCTTTATTATATTTTTCTGCTTTTGAAGTAACTACTTGCAATCCACAGCTTCACAATTAATAGAGAGACAGTATGACTAATTCACACAACTCGCAATCGCTCTCTCATTAATGCATTCAAATAAATGTACTTGTACTGTGCTAATTTATCTGTATCTGATTTACAACGAGCAGAAATCTGTGAGAAATGTTATGAACCATAGATAAAATAACTGCTTAAAGTGAGCTGTTATGTTGGAGCACTCTTTCATTAGGAAAAAATATCCCACCTTTAATAATCAAGCATATTTACAGTATGCGAGTATGTCTGTGAACTGAGGGCAAAACAAAAATTGTTCATTATACAAGGAAAACCGTGCCTAGTGTGAGTACACCCTTAATGTCTGTTGCTTTGTGCCATTTAAACTGGGAATAACGTTGTCTTTTTTGCCTTAGACTTGATGGTGCTGGAAGAGGAGAGTCAAGATCTGAATGACATGAAAGAGAAAGATCTGAATGAGAAACATGATTTCATAACTGAAGAAAAATCTTGTAATTGCTCTCAGACTGAAAAGACTTCCTCACAAAAAAGAGAGACTAGAAGTCATTTCATCTGTAAACAGTGTGGAAAGAGTTTCAGTCAGCATAAAAACCTTGAAGTCCACATGAGAGTTCACACCGGAGAGAAGCCTTACACCTGCCAACAGTGTGGAAAATGTTTCAACCGAAAAGGAAACCTTACAGTCCATATGAACGTTCACACTGGAGAGAGCCGTTATGTCTGCCAACAGTGTGGAATAAGTTTCACTCGAAAAGGAAACTTAAAAAGGCACATGGGAATTCACACTAGAGAGAAGTCTTACACCTGCCAACAGTGTGGGAAAGTTTTTAACCTAAAAAGAAGTCTTAATTGCCACATGAGCGTTCATACTGGAGAGAAGCATTTCACCTGCCAAGAGTGTGGAAAAAGTTTCAACCGAAAAGGAAGACTTAATTTCCACATGAAAATTCACACTGAAGAGAAGCCTTTCACCTGCCCACAGTGTGAAAAAAGTTTCAAACTAAAAGGACACCTTCAAGTCCACATGAGAATTCACACAGGAGAGCTCCCTTTCTCATGCCAACAATGTGGGAAAAGTTTCAAACTAAAAGGACACCTTAAAGACCACATGAGAATTCACACAGGAGAGAAACCCTACACATGCCCTCAGTGTGGAAAGAGTTTCAGTCGCAAAGGACTGTTTAAAGACCACATAAGAATTCACACTGGAGAGAAGCCTTTCACCTGCCAACAATGTGGAAAAAGTTTCAACCAAAAAGCAATCCTTAACACGCACATGAGAATTCACACTGGAGAGAAGCCTTACACATGTCCTCAATGTGGAAGGAGTTTCAAACTAAAAGGACACCTTAAAGACCACATGAGAATTCACACAGGAGAGAAACCCTACACATGCCCTCAGTGTGGAAAGAGTTTCAGTCGCAAAGGACCGTTTAAAGACCACATGAGAATTCACACAGGAGAGCTCCCTTTCTCCTGCCAACAATGTGGAAAATGTTTCAACCAATCAGGAACCCTTAACATGCATATGAGAATTCACACTGGAGAGAAGCCTTACACCTGCCCTCAGTGTGGAAAAAGTTTCAGACTAAAAGGACACCTTAAAGGCCACATGAGAATTCACACAAAAAGTTTAAACCAACCAGAAACCCTTAACATGCACATGAGAATTCACACAGAAGAGAGTCTGTTCATATGTGATCTATGTGGAAAGAGTTTTAAATATAAAGGAACCTTAAAGTATCACATGAGCCTTCACTCAAGGTTCACATAAGAGTTTTTGTTATAGAGAGATCTTGTACCAACACTGAAAGCCCTGATATTACTCTTAAAAGTTCTTTTCTTGTCTTTGCTTAGTGGCAGTGGACTTAAGTGAACATCTCTTGTGGCATTTAAATGCTGTGGTTTTTCTTTTCAGTAACAAAATAAATGCGAGGGAAAAGTGCAGATGTGAAAGCTTCAGATCATAGTGATGTGGATATGTTTGCACCAGATCTGCAATTCAGCTTCCCATTCACATCACATTTATACAGTAGATTGCTTTAAATCAAGCAGCCTTACAGCATGAAACATGAAAAAACAGAGATTGTGTCACTTTCAATAGAATTACAACTTCAATTTTTACTATGAAGCAGCCCTCATTAAAGAAGGTGGAGCCCCAGAGGACACCTACCTATTACATAATCTCCATAGACCAATAGACATAGACCAATCTTCCAGACCAATAGGGTCTACCCACCAGAACATTTCAGGAAAGTTTGCTTTAGAAAGCTGTTTCGAAGTCCAAATTAACTTCATTTTGGCTTGATTTTGTTCGAAATGACATCTCACCAGTTTGTTCTTCTTGAAGTGTATTGAAAACCTTATTGCAGTCCTTTAGTTTTAACTCCTAACTTTAGTTTTATGAGTTTCTGCAGAGCTGTCAGGAGAGGTATCAATGCAAGCAAGTGTCATTTGGTGATTACTTGTCTTTCAAATATCTGGGTATTGTGTTAAAAGGTGCTCCTCACGTTCTACTTATAGTTATTCACAGGCCTCCAAAATACTCTCCAGCCTTTGTTGAGGACTTTAAAGAACTGTTATCAGCAATTTCCTTGGAGTTTGACTGTTTTGCTATTACTGGGGACTTTAACATCCACATAGATAATGCAGAATTCAATATGGCAAAAGAAATCATAACTGTTTTAAATACTTTTGATCTGACTCAGCATGTACATGGACCCACACACAATTGTGGACACACTCTAGATTTACTTATCAGTAAGGGTCTAAACATTTCATCCATTGTCATTAAGGATGTAGCGCTATCTGACCATTTCTGTATTTTCTTTGATATAGATCTCTCCTACTGTTGAAGCTAGATCAATCTCAGTCAAAAAGCGATGCTTAAATGAGAACACTAGTGTACTGTTTATGAAGGCTATATCGTTAACACCAAGCTTATTTGCAGACTCTGAGTTTCTCCTTGATTCTTTTAACTCAAAAGTAAAGAATGTTATTGGTGACATTGCTCCTGTGAAAGTCAGGAAGGCGAGTGGCAGACAAAAAGCACCTTGGAGAAACTCAACAGCAGTACAAAATATGAAAAAACAATGCAGAAAAGCTGAGTGCATGTGGTGAAAGACAAAACTTGAAATCCACTATAACATCTATAAAGAGAACCTTCATGCTTTCAATGTGGAATTAGGCAAAGCTAGACAGACCTTCTTCTCAAATATAAACAGCAACTTAAACAACACCTGCACTCTTTTTGCTACTGTAGAGAGACTAACAAACCCCCCAAATCAGATTCCCAGTGAAATGCTCTCAGACAGCAAATGCTGAGAGTTTGCTTCCTTCTTCTCTGAGAAAATCAATAATATCAGAAAGGCGATCAGCACATCCTTGAGCTGCACTGGGGTAAAACAGATCAGATCACAACCTCAGAAAGTAGCTATTATGTCTGATTCAGAAGCAATTGATGGTACAATTTTGGAAGAAACAATACAGCACCTTAAAACATCAACCTGCGCCCTTGACACACTTCCCACATCTTTTTTCAAAAGTGTGTTTAACTGTTTAGAAGTAGATCTCCTAGAAGTGGTAAACGCCTCACTTCTCTCTGGGACTTTTCCAAAATCCCTGAAAACTGCAGTTGTTAAGCCCCTGCTGAAAAAGACCCTAACACCATATTGAGCAACTACAGACCAATCTCAAATCTTCCTTTCATAGGCAATTTCATTGAAAAAGTTGTTTTCAATCCGCCGCCACGAGGCCTCAGTGTTAAATACAACCCAGTGACGTGCGTCACTTGTCAAATCACCACCAGGTGGCGCAAAGGGGCGGTTTGCAGCATTGTTAAGAAAGGCTGCTGTGACATTTGTATTTTTAAATAAAGATAAAATAACGAAATAAATTACTGGTAATAATAATATAACATTTAATCTTGGCTAATTATTTATCATATAAGTGCTTAATGTTCCAACTATTTGACTGTTACAGTGAAATATTACAGTGACGACAGACAAAACGCTTGAAACTGCATTTGATAATTCACTGATGTATTTCGACAGGTCAGGCATGCACATTGAAACATTTATTCCCATACAACACAGAGCTCTGTGCATAACATGCAGAAAAATAAAGTGTCCATGAATTAAGAAATTGTTGATCACTTTTTATTAAAATGTTTCTTTGTAGCCTACTAAACATGTGAGAACATTGTTAGGCTATTAATTCATTCTTATGATTTGAAAAATGAAAAAAATAAAATAGGCTAAAAGGTAGGCACAATTTAACTACAGTGGAATTAAAACACGGGGATGAAATAACAAAATTTCCCAAACAAATTATTTTTTCCTATTTATTATAGACTTTTTTGAGAGTTTTTTGAGAGTTGGTTAAAAACATCAAATTTAATGTCACATTTAAATATAAGCACAAAAGCAAGAGCACACTCTGTAATAATGCAGTATTATTGTAGAAACAGATTGGCAAACACTCATTCCTGGTTTCCGATAAGCCAATTATCATAATACTATATGTTGTGCCATTACATTTTCCTATAAAGATTAAAAATAAATAAATGCATTATAGTTGTTAAAAAAATATGTAATATGTGATGGTAAATCATTCCATATTTTCATTCCTCTATACATTACAGTTTGTTGCTTTGCATTAGTTTTTGAAACAGGAAGTAATAAACCTCCCTTTGATGCATGCCTGGTGTTAAAGGCACAATATGTAACATTTTTATATTAAAATATCCAAAAATCACTTGCAGTGTTATATATTTTTCATTCAGCTGTGTACTTACATTATCCTAAATGCTTCCAAGAATTTGTAAATTTAGAGAAATTAACAATTTTAAATAGTGCCCGTCCCTTGTCGCCTGTCAATGACATAACATCTACGCTATCCCTGGTTTCCGCTTGTACTGCATAGTAACCATGGAAACAGACGCAGACATGGACCACGGCAAGCAAACTTTGGGACAAAAGGAGAAATAAAATGAGGATCAATACTGGCGTGGCGTTTTCGAGATGGCGAGAGAAACTTCGACGCCGCTCATGCACGTTATTAGGTAAGCAAATGTACATAAGAGGAATCAATGTTTTATAGCTCAACACGATGAAATGTTAGAATATCATCAGTATTATATTCTAATGTTGATCTAGCTTACTGTTAGTCTCATACAGCCAATAAACTAATACACAGAACAACATTACAACTTTCAACACACTCAAATGCAGTTTAGTATGATAGTGTAAAGTAAAGTAAAACAGCGCTGCGTTACCTCACAATTTTAATTCATCAAATAAATTAACCAGAATGAGAAATATTTCAGCATTTGCAAGTAGTTCGGTAAAATGAAATTTCCTCATTCCTTCATATCCCCTGGGACTCACATGTGGCACTGATATCTGTCTCTCAATAGCAATCGCGTCCGCGATTCTCGGACACGCCCTGCTTCATATCGTGGTCATGTTAAAAACATGAATCCATTCACTGATCCATAAACATTATTTCCCCATAAACATTATTGGTGTCACAGACACGTCAGGTCCCAGCCAATACCAGCGCACTCAATCCCCTGCATTCTAATCACTCGCACCTGCTCCTCATCATCTTACTCATCAGCACCACTACTTAAGACACACACACACCTTCACTCTTTGTCCGGTCTCGTTCGCATCAAGACTTCCCCACTTCCGGGAAGTTTTCGGCCGCCCATCCATCGATTCTTCAGCTGGTGAGAAACTACATAAATTAAAACAGGGTTCAATGACCATTAACGAATATGCTTTACAGTTTAGAACACTTGCAGCATCGAGTGGCTGGAACGAACAAGCACTAATCACAACATATCGTCAAGGTTTGGACCCTCGCGTGCGGTTGCATCTCGCTGCATACGAGGATTCCATCGGCTTAGAACGTTTCATCCAGCTTTCCATCCGCTTCGCCACTCGTATGCAGTCGTGTCTCGAAGAGCACCAGGGTCAGTCACCATTTAACATCGCACCCTGCCGACCAGAGTCCGTCAGCCCTCCAGAACCAGCCCACGAACCCATGACTGTGGAAGGCTCCAGGCTTTCTCCCGCTGAACGGCAGAGGCGGCTGACCCAGAATCTCTGTTTGTACTGTGGTTCTCCTGAGCATATACTCTCGGCATGCCCCATCCGTCCTCCTCGTCCCGTGGTGAGTGCAATAATTCCCTCCATCACTAAAATGCAACCGCTTACCACTGTTGTAAACCTTACTGCTGCTGATGTTTCACTTCCAGTTGTCGCCCTCCTCGATTCTGGGTCAGCCGGCAACTTCATCTCCGGCGCCCTCTGCCGTCAGCTCGCCCTCAAGACCACGGCCACGCCGACCACCTACCAGGTCCGCTCAGTGACAGGAAAGCCGCTCAGTAGGAAACATGTTCACCTCAGCGTTGGTCCAATACAACTACAAGTCGGACTGTTGCACGTGGAAATTCTACATCTGCTGGTTCTGGAGGAATCCACCTCTGACGTGATCTTAGGGCGCCCGTGGCTTGAGCAGCACAGTCCCATCATCTCCTGGAAAACCGGCGAAGTCCTGAAGTGGGGCGAAGACTGTTTCCCGAGCTGCTTTCCCAATCTACCCAAACCATCAACTCCTCTCCCAGAACATCTCTCTGTCTGCGCCACCACCATTGAGAGCCCCATGGAACAGCGCTCGGTGGATATTCCAGACTGCTACGCCCCCTTCAGCGACGTCTTCTGCCCCCAGAGAGCATCCAAGCTGCCTCCACACCGGCCATGGGACTGCGCCATCGATCTGCTTCCGGGTGAGCCAGTGCCAAAAGGTAGAATCTATCCACTCTCCATCCCAGAGGAGAAGGCCATGGAGGAATACATCAAGGAGGCCCTGGCCCAAGGATACATCCGGCCGTCTACTTCCCCTGCTGCTTCCAGTTTCTTCTTCGTGGCCAAAAAGGACGGAGGCTTGCGGCCCTGTATCGATTACCGTGCTCTCAACAACATCACAGTGAAGTTCCGGTATCCCCTTCCTCTCGTCCCATCAGCATTGGAACATCTCCGTGGTGCCACCATCTTCACAAAGCTGGACCTCCGCAGCGCGTATAACCTCATCCGGATACGCGAGGGGGACGAGTGGAAGACCGCCTTCGTCACGCCCACCGGCCACTATGAATATCTTGTCATGCCGTATGGCCTGGTCAACGCCCCCTCCGTATTCCAGGATTTCATTCATGAGGTGCTCCGGGAGTTCCTCCACAAGTTCGTCTTGGTTTACATCGATGATATACTCATCTACTCCCGGAGCCTGGCCGAACATCGCCACCACGTTGCGGAGGTCCTCACCCGTCTCAGGAAATTCCACCTCTTCCTAAAAGCAGAAAAATGTTCCTTCCACCAACCCTCCGTACACTTCCTCGGTTACATCATAGACAGCAGTGGCATCCGGATGGACGAGAGGAAGGTGGAAGCAATTCAATCCTGGCCACAACCCACCACAGTGAAAGAACTCCAACGCTTCCTCGGATTTTCCAATTTCTACCGCCGATTCATCAAAAATTACTCCTCCATAGCCCATCCACTCACCAGCTTACTCCGCCATAAGCCCAAGTCTCTGTCCTGGTTCCCAGAAGCCACCACCGAATTCCAAGCACTGAAGGAAGCATTCACCACCGCTCCACTCCCTCGTACATCCCAACCCAGACCTGCCTTTCGTGGTGGAGGTGGACGCCTCCACCACCGGAGTTGGAGCGGTACTCTCCCAGCAGCAGGGGACACCAAGTAGACTCCATCCATGTGCCTTCTTCTCCCGCAAGCTCAACCCGGCGGAGAGGAATTACGACATCGGCAACAGAGAACTCCTCGCCGTCAAGTTGGCCCTGGAGGAGTGGAGGCATTGGCTGGAGGGAGCCAAACATCAATTCCTGGTACTCACGGATCACAAGAACCTCGAATACTTACGCTCCGCCAAAAGGTTAAACCCCAGACAAGCCCGCTGGGCCCTCTTCTTCACACGTTTCAATTTTACAATCTCCTACCGTCCCGGTCCCAAAAACATCAAGGCCGACGCCCTCTCTCGCCTTCACTCACCAGAAGACAACCTGGAAGATCCAGACCCCATTCTCCCAAGCAACCTCTTCGTCAGCCCTATCACCTGGTCAGAAGAGACCTTACCCTCCTCCAATGCCTCCACCAACGCTCCGCCGGGTTGCCCACCAGGCTTGCACTACACTCCACGAGCACGGCGCACTCCACTGATTCACTCTGCTCACTCTTCACTCGGCACTGGCCACCCGGGGGTCAATGAAACCCTCTCGTTGCTTAAGGAACGCTTCTGGTGGCCCAACATGGCAGCCGACGTCAGAAGGTACGTGCAGGGCTGTAAGGAATGCGCCATCTCTAAGAGCCCTCGCCATCTTCCATCAGGCAAGCTCCATCCTCTGCCCGTTCCCAACCGCCCCTAGTCACACCTAGGAGTGGATTTTATCACCGACCTCCCAGCATCAGATCACCAAACCTGCATCCTAGTCGTTGTGGATAGATTCTCCAAATCCTGCCGCCTCATCCCTCTGACTGGATTGCCTACCGCCATGGAAACTGCCGAGCTCCTTTTCAATCACGTGTTCCGCTACTTCGGCATTCCAGAAGACATAGTATCCGACAGAGGTCCACAATTCATTTCCCGTGTCTGGAAGGCTTTCTTCAAGCTCCTAGGTGTGACCATCAGTCTAACATCTGGCTACCACCCTCAATCGAACGGGCAGACGGAGAGGAAGATCCAAGAGATCGGTCGCTTCCTCCGTACCTTCTGTCACGACCACCAGGACTCCTGGAACCAGTATCTGGGTTGGGCCGAGTACGCCCAAAACTCCCTACGCCAGCCTACCACCAGTCTTACTCCATTCCAGTGCGTACTCGGCTACCAACCCCCACTGTTCCCCTGGACCGGGGAACCCTCCGACGTGCCAGCAGTTGACTACTGGTTCCGGGAGAGCGAGAGGGTCTGGGACTCAGTGCACCACCAGCTGCAGAGAGCCCTGCCGACCTTCACCGACCTTCACCGGTCTAACGCTCCCTCCTACCAACCCGGTCAGAAGGTCTGGCTGTCCACCCGAGACATCCGCCTGCGTCTGCCCTGCCGTAAGCTGAGCCCCAGGTTCATTGGCCCGTTCACCATCATCAGGCAGATCGATCCCGTCACCTACCAGCTTCAACTTCCACCACAATACCGCATTCATCCTACTTTCTATGTGTCACTCCTTAAACCTCACCACCCCTCTGTTCCTCTCTCCACAGGACCTGGCGTGGCAGCCGCCGAACCCCCCCTTCCACTCCTAGTGGACGACGGAGCAGCATACGAGGTGCGTGAAATCTTGGACTCCCGGCGCCGTGGTGGTCGACTTGAATACCTCGTTGACTGGGAAGGCTATGGCCCCGAGGAGCGCTCATGGGTTCCCCGAGATGATGTCCTTGATCCTAACCTCCTTCACGATTTCCATGACAGCCACCCTGACCGACCAGCACCCCGTGGAAGAGGACGACCACCACGACGTCGGGGTCCTCGGCCCTCAGGAGCGGGCCGTGGAGGGGGGGGGTACTGTCACAGACACGTCAGGTCCCAGCCAATACCAGCGCACTCAATCCCCTGCATTCTAATCACTCGCACCTGCTCCTCATCATCTTACTCATCAGCACCACTACTTAAGACACACACACACCTTCACTCTTCGTCCGGTCTCGTTCGCATCAAGACAACTCTTATGCTTACCTCAAGGACTCTCTACAAAACTACTTACTTGCTCCCTTGTCTTCTGAACTCCTCGTGTGTGAATTGTTGGTGTGTGAGTGTCTCCGATCTCCAGCGTCTCCATTCTCCAGCGTCTCCAATCTCCTACGTCTCCATTCTCCAACGACTCCATTCTCCAGCATCTCCATTCATCTCCAGCAATCTCCTCACCTGTAACTATATCAAAGACTCTATCATTTATCTGCATTCCCAAACCTTACTATCACCAATACATACTCACCTGAATTGCCTGTTGCTCAGCTGTGTGTTCAATAAATCCATCTATCTGCACTTCCTGTCTCTGAGTAGTCCGTGTTGTAACAATTGGATCCATCGGCATGACGACAAGTTCCATGATTCCACACTCTTCACTACATCATCAATCTACGCCTTTGTTATTTTTTTTGAAGAGGTTAGCAACCCCTAGTGGCGAAAAATACATATTGTGCCTTTAAACTTATGACTAGTACTGCTATACAAAAGTTGACATTACTTTTATGAATTTCTGTTGAGAAACCATGGGGAAAAAAGGGTGACTTCATCTGTTTGCCTGTATTGTTTTGACCATAGCTGAGTTTTACAGAGTGTTCATTGTCAAACTACAAAATTATTTAAATGTGAATTTCTAAAAATTGTATTATTTTATATGAAAAAAATAATTATTGTCTTTTTTTGACAGAATATTTTAGTTTGTCATGTATATTTTTTTAATTAAATCAGATTACATTTTTAGTTGTCATATGGTCATGTTACAACTTGCCCCATCGCATGTTACAATGTGCCCCACCTATGGGGCATGTTGTCACATTTCACTTCCCTTCTTTCTGGGTAAATAAAGAAAAAAGTATACACCGTATTAATGAAACAAAGCCACATATTTGTACCAGACATGTGTGAAATTAATGTGGAACAAAAGAAATTCCCTGAACCCTAAGCAGCTTTACACACACTGAGAAAGTCAAAAAGCGTTAGGTTGTGCCCCGCTCTCCCCTATGCCGAAACAGTATTCACTTTCAGGTTAATGTAAATCTGGAATCATCATTCCAAATTTCTCTCTCTCTCTTTTTAAGGGTGATGTGTGCAGTGACTGTTTTTATGGCTGCTGTTGCTATTCGCTGTCGTGGTGTCAGATCTCCTGACACCACGATTAAGATTAAGGGACGGGCATCTGTGCATGCCAATGCCAACTCTAAAACACTGCTGTATCTATGATGTGCATCGCATCTAGTTCCCTGAAACCTGTGATTCCGATCAGGACAGATTGATCTCAGTTTAAAACATAATGAAAATAGTTACTAAACCACTTAAGATTTCAGTTAAGCCATCATGAAGATGAGTTCATCAAAAGGTCATGAGATGTGATGAGGGATTGGTATGGGTGGAAAAACCGAAGGAGCTTAGCTTTTAATACTATAACAAGTCTGACCGGCTCAGTTCATTCCTGTAATATGATTACACATATCTTTTTTTAATTTTCCACATTGACAATACTTTTATGATAGTATCAGTAGGAAAGATTCATTGAAAATATGACTATATAATCAAACTGATTTAAAAATTGTATCAACCTAAAGCTATATTCCACTCAATTATTTTATAGTCTCATGATTTGCTGTAAAACAGTTATAAAATGGGTGTTTTTCCCCCCAAATTAATATAGTAAAATCAAAACAATTATGATGAATTTTACATAAAACTGTAACAATTTAAATAAAGAATAATAATCATAAACTATTTTTGTATTATATCAAAATGGTGTGCTGTGATATACTGTTGTTTCTTTTGCTTCTATATTCTGTGAATTCCATTAGAGTTTTGCTTCTTCATTTTTGGTGTTGTTGTTCTTTTTCATTTTCTATTTAATGCATTTTATTTTATTTATTTTTGCTGATGCGTCAGTGAATAGTGTGTTCTTATAAGACTTGGGGGCTGTTAACATGACACTTCAACTTAAAACAACGTTTTGGGGGCCTGAAAATGCAAACTTTTGAAAACGGGTTTCAGAGTGCAAGTTTTTGAAAACTATACCATTATCGTATCCATGTAAACTACAAAAACGTGAATTTGTGAAAACAGTGACGTCATGCGTATGCTTTTAACGTGTACAGTTTGTATTACATTTTTTTTTTCTGATGTTGTTAATAGGGTTGTATACGTGTATATTTGCTGAGAAACCTAATAAATAAAAAGAGTCTATAGGCGCCTAGTTTCTTTACAAAGTGACATCGCCATCTACTGGCTTGGCGTGAATAATACAGCTTTTTTTTTTTCATTTTTGCGGATCCACGTGAACGAGATTGTTTTGATATATGAAACTTTTCAAAAACGTTAAAGGAAATATTTTACCATCTTTAGTACATCATTGTCGTGTAAACGCACCTTAAATTGTCCAGTGAATTTTTTTTAAGCGAATTAAACAAAAAGGTTGAATAGGCGTTAAAGACAACAAAAAATTAACAAGACAGACCCCAGTTTCTCTTGCTCCAACTTAAGTGTCACACTGACTATATAGTACAAGATTTTTAAAGACAAATCATCTGGATTTTAGCAATAATTGTTTATAAAAAATATTTTGTGTGATTTAGCCTATGTAATTATTATACCCTTAATCCTTTACACATATACAATTTTAGTTCAACAATTATTATTAAGCACTTAGTTTAAATCATTATAAATATGTACAGGTAATATGTAATATAAATAAGCTTTAGAATTAATAAAAAGCTTTAAAAAATGACTACA
Organism: Hypophthalmichthys nobilis; assembly: GCA_037950665.1. Taxonomy (NCBI): domain Eukaryota; kingdom Metazoa; phylum Chordata; class Actinopteri; order Cypriniformes; family Xenocyprididae; genus Hypophthalmichthys; species Hypophthalmichthys nobilis. The sequence continues at coordinate 25,717,013 of CM075489.1, forward strand.
TGTAGGGCTTACATGTTAAGTCTGTGTGTGTGTTATATTACCAACTAGGCCTATATAAACTAACTTCACTTGCACTGATATAGCAAGATGTTTTAATTTAGTTGTCCTCATTATAAATATATACAGATAATATGCAACATAAATAAGCTTTATAATTAATAGAAACTTTAAGAATAACAGTAAAAGGCAGATTGTTGCTCTTGGCAAATTCACTCAAATTCATCTCAGCAATATTGCCCTTAAGGAAAAAATGCATTGTTTACATGCATATTTTATTTGATAGTCAAGAAGTTTCTGGCAAACCTGTTCTCTTCATTGTAAGTCAAATATGCAAATATGGTTACTGAGGCTAACATCTAGTGCCCTGAACCATTCTTTAAATTGGTGGCCATTGTTCATGATAAATGCTTTATCTCTATGATGATGATTGGAATGAGGCTGATGAAACTCCAGAGTCTGGGCAGGTTCTTATAACCATAATTTGCATTCTTTAAGTTTGTGACCTGACTGCTTTGCCTCCACCTCTAAGCACTGTCCATTAAAATGTAAATTGGAGCATGAGTAAGATAGAAAACATCATAAGATGTGCAATATATCGGGGGACATGGAGAGGGTCAGACATGATTTTGACCACTTCATTAAGTTTTGTTTTGTAGAAAGCCTTTCTTTAAAGTGAATTTCGTTTTGTATAAATTGTATCTTAATTTTAATCAATGTTTCATCAACCAATTGCCTGGATTTAAAAAATAAGAAGCAAATATAGCAGGCAATTTAATCCTGACATGGAGGCGCCGGCGCGATCACTTGCGCGAGAACTGGAATGCGTCTTGTAGGCTAAATGAACCGAAACTCAGCGTATATATTGCCTCACAGACATGAGAAATATATCTATAGAAAGCTTGAAATGTCTAACTTTAAACGAAATAATTCAAAACGAAAAGAAATAGGCTCTCTGATGATCATCCGAATGAAAGATGTCAACTTCATCTTCGCAGCCGATACTGATTCAGAAAACACTAGTTTATGAGTAAACAATTAAAATGTCTCCTTGTTTTTGTCACATTCATAATCATTACTTTTGCAGGCTTTATATGGCAAGCTTAATTTAGCATTTTGCTTCGCATCACCCACAGGATGTGTTTGTTTTGGCGAGTACATCGGACCCACTCTGACAAGGCGACATTAATTGGTTGGACATTAAGTGACAATTCAACTATATCCAATGAACAAATAAGCTGGTATTTTGCTCCCCTCTTGACTGGTGGACTAGCGTCCAGGGGATGTTGCGGTTATGGAGGCCCCTCCTCAAAACCCGAGGCCCTAGACAATTGCCTGCTCTGCCTATAGGTAGCACCAGCCCTGTTCTTAAGTGAAATTGCAATGGTTATACTAATCAGATCAGACATAGGATAAGATTTTAAGTTAGGATGCAGCGCCACATTCTCAATCAAGAATCCTGCTGAAGATACATGCTCTTCATGCCTTATGCTCTTCACTTCAGAGTTTCCTACATTACCATGACTAAAATTGCTTGTCTTTCAACCATGTCTTTAACAGACATCTATGCCACTTGTGAACATGGATGTATAGATGTGAACATTTTTTTTTTTTTAATGCAGTATTGTGTCATGTCTCACACATTTTGATAAACAATAGTCAGGCAATGTTCATACCCAAAAACAGTCAAGGGATGATCTCAGAAAAAAAGTGCAACTAACTGCTTGATAGCCTTTATGTAAAAGCCTGAAGCACTGAAACACATTTTTAGAAGGGATTAAAGTTAAATATCATTAAATTGTTTCTCTGTTATTTCGCAATAGATAAAGCATGTCCTCAGTTCACAATGAAAAAGTGATGAGTAGGTGCTGATAACTGGTCCGTCTAGTTGAATTAAGTAGAACATTTTTTTTACTTGTCTATTCACACATTTCCTTGAAGCAAACAGCTTGTTTTGGCTTTTATTATATAGCTAATTTTACCCAACCAAAAATGTTTACTCAGTCATACTTTCAGGCATAACACACGCTTGCAGATAAACAATAGAGTCTTCATTCTCCAGTGAAACTATGCCCCTGATAAAACGGCATGATGATGGATTTTCAGGTGGAGGGTCATGGGCGTTATCAGCAGTGACACTTCACTAACCTGACCAGTGACTTTGAGGAAGTACTTGAATTGAAATGCACACCTACTCGTATCTTTTATTTGAGAAAGTCTTGACAGTTGATCTCCATCCTTTTGCCTCTTCGAGTGTGAATGAACACAAGTCTGTCTGTCATCTCTAGTCACGCACTCAGGTAAGAGCAGTTTTTGAGATTATTCAATTTTAGTATGATGGGGCAGTGTTAGAAAAAGACAAAAATAAAAGGTCTTATTCTGAAAACAAAACAAAACAAACAAGCAAACAGCAACAAAAAAAAAACAATAAGGGCTCAACAGTAAGGATGGCCTGATGGTTGAGGGCCACTTGGCGTCTACGTCTTACATTTGTTGATCATGTGTTTTTTTAAACATAAACATTCAATTTTGTGTAATATATTATGTCAATGTGCTGGATAAATTACTTACAAATTGCAGTCGATTACTGAACACAAATTACACACTGAAAATTGTAGTTAGTAATACATGACACATTTTAAGTAAAATAATTTACTACTACTTTTGGATTACTTTTGATGTTACTTTTAATTCTAATAAACTAGTTTATCACATACATTTGAATAAGATAATCTAGTAGTATAGTGATATAAAAATTATGTTGAAAATTTGTCATCAACAAAATGAAGTGCGTCAGGGTTTCCCAGACTGGGGATTGTGAAGGAACTGCAGGGAGTTTGTAAGTTGCTAAAAAGCTGATAATTAATTAAACCATAAAAATGTTTTAAAAAAAAAAAGATTAAATGTTTTATATGCTGTGTGGCCTCTTGACTTGTGTAATTCCACAAAACTGGAAGACTTTCTGAACATACATAAGAAATGTTATCGAAAGGACGATTTGAAAGATAGAAAATAAGAATTAGTGAGAATAAAAAAAAAATAATGAATAATTTACTGCCATTCTGTGAATATTAACTACTTATGTAATCAAAAAAATATTTTTTTCCTGTAGCTCAGTGGTTAGAGCATGGCACTAGCAATGCCAAGGTCGTGGGTTCGATCCCAGGGATTGCACATACTCAGATACCAATGTATAGTATAATGCAATGTAAGTCGCTTTGGATAAAAGCGTCTGCCAAATGCATAAATGTAAATGTAAATGTAAATAATCTGAAAATAAGTATTTTAAAACATAATATAATCTATTTACAAGTATAATTTTTGGAATCAATTCAGATTACTTGTAATCAGTTACTATACACTGATTTGAATATCTAGCTTAGTTTTTGTCAAAATGTCAAGAATAACTTGTGATAGTCTTTAAAACAAGACTGGAACAAAACAATGGTTTGAAAATGACCATATGACATTGTTTTCCAACAGTAAGCATTTTTATGCTGATGCTAATGACAAATAGACAGGGAATAAACCTCTCACTCCTAAAAATAAAGCTACTTTATTGGTATCTATTGTTCCATAAAGAAACTTTAACATCCATTGAGCAAAAGGTTCTGTATAATGGAAAAAGTTCCTTTAGATTTATATTCTTCACACAAAAAATTGTCTTACTAGGGGGAAAAATAGGTTCTTTTAAGAACTGTTCACTGAAAGGCTCTTTGGGAAACCAAAAATGGTTCTACTAAGGTATCATTGTCAAAACAAACAAACCAAAAAACACCTCTTGGCACCTTTACAGGTGTACAGGTCTGACTGGGCCAGCATGAAATAATCTTTATTAATGATCCATGACTGTTTTTGCATTTACTGTAGTTCTGTAGTATTTTGTGTACACAAAATAAAAATTAATCAGCTATGACTAATTAGTTAAATTTCATTTCATATCTCAACATTCTTAAATCAAGAAGCAAATTACATACACCTTATTTTGTGTAAAAATTTTACAATTAAGTAACTTTACATTTAAAATGTAAAGTGAAAAAATAATGAGAAAAATATCTGCCAATGGGGTAAGAAAAGTCTTCTTTTCCCTTTAAATTAAGTTTGTTTTTTCTTACCCAATTGGTAGACATTTTTTCTTGTTTTAAGCATAAAGTCTCTTAATGTTGATCAATTTTTCAGAAAACAAGACTCATATTTTGAGTATGAAATTTATCTTGATTTAGGTATGTTTCAATGTGGAAAACAAGACAAAAATACTGAGGTAGAAAATCTTTTGCAGTGTATGCACTTATATGTCTCTGTGTTTTTTTTCTTTTCTGTTCAAGGATTTCGCAATAAACAGGATGACTTCTCAACAGCCAAAGGCCTTTGTCATGACACACACCTCCAGCCAGTGGAGCTCTGGAATCTGTGACTGCTGCCAGAATGTACCCGAGTGTGAGTCTCTCTCTCTCTTTCTTTCTGTTTTGTTGATTTTGGTGTGTCTATGCGGGTGAAGTGTCACTTTTGTAACTATTCAATTGTATTTCTAAAACAAGCTGTGACATCATTATTGAACATGACAGAAATGTGTGTATATAGGGCTCCCCAGGGGAGTGCCAGAATTATTTTAAGTATGGGATAATAGGTATAATTACTGGTTGACTGACAATAATTAACCCTGTCATTTTTTTTAAAGTGGGCATGAGACAGAAATTACAGTAGTCTTTTGTTGCCTACTGTGATGTATATTTTCTCAAACAAGAAAAACTGTAGGGCAGGACGTGATACCCACGAATGAATCATTTATAATAAATATTACAATTATTAAAAAGAAAAGAAAAGAATTGTCGACTTTGATTTCATGGTGACTTTAAACGGCTATTACGATACAATAATTCCGATAACATCTGAAGGCAGCAGAAATCAAGTGTTACGACAGACAATGAATGCCACGTTGCTGAATGCAGCAGTTGATCGTTCAGAATCAAGTGTTTCCAGAGAGTCGTGTCTTTAAACAATTGTGAAATGTCAATGTTGCGTACATGTACAACTCTTTCACATCTTGATTCATTCTCATCCCTAACTAGGTTGTTTCTCATTTTGGTGCTTTCCCTGTTTTGCCTGTATAACGGCTCGCAAGCATGGCGAGTGTCTGTGTCTGCCTTTGCTCGATGGATTTGGATGCATTCCTCCAATAACCATGGCCATGCGAGTATCAGTGCGCAATCACTATAGAATCCAGGTTTGTATAAACAGGAATCTGTGTTTAAAAGCCAGTTCTATCCAAGCAATATCTTAAATCTGGGTACTTAGCATGTTTCTCTCTCTCTCTCTCTAGGGTACTATCTGTAACGACTGTGTTTACTCCACTTTCTGCGGTGTCTGCGTCTGGTGTCAGATGTCTCGAGAAATGAATGTCCGTGAGCAAACTGTCACACTCAATCGAGCACATTGAAGGCCCTAACCAACGACTTCCTCATTATTTTCAGTATTCTGCACTAGTAACAAATGAAATGACCCTCATTCTTCTCAGGCCCCGTTTACACTAGTGCGTTTTAGTTAAGAATGTTTAAGTGTTACACCTTTCGTTTACACTACGCGGCATTTTCGAACTTCGAACTGAGACTTCCGAAAATGCTGCAGAGCCTGTTTTAGTTTGAAAATACCAGGGTTGCATTTCAGTGTAAACAGATCAAAACGGAGGCTTTTGAAAACCATGGCGTGGCTGCCTATGTTCGCTCTGCGTATCTTTGATGATCGTCAAGAGAATGAACTGCAATCTTGCTGGTTTTGTTGTCATTTTTTTTGCTTTTTTTTAATACCGAAACAACTGTTTACACTTGTATGCGCAAGCCCAGTGTGCATGTTCTGAAATGCTGAGGAAACGCCAGTGTAGATGAGGATCATTTTCATTGTAAAACGCCATTTTAAAACAAAAACGCACTAGTGTAAACGGGGCCTCAGTGACATTAGATCTGCATCATTGTACTTGTTCCATTAACACATGACACTTCAGTTTTTAGGTCAATTTTTAGATCTTGTCCTATTTTATTTCTATAAGTCTTCTTTCAGAGTAGTGGAAAGAAAATATGCAAAATACACATTTAAGTGTTCATTTTATGGCTTTTTTTCAATTTGCATCTGTAAATTTCATTTACAATACTAATCATTAAAGGCTGTTTTCTTCAAATGATTTTATTCTCATGTAATCAGAAATCTTCACTTCAGCAGTTTTGTTCCTTTTTATATTCTGAAGTTTTTTATAGAAAGTTTTATTCATATAACATTCATCTGATTTATATAACATTTTAGTTCTAAAAATATGATTTTAATTTTTTTTATGGTTTAATTTTTTTTGGCTGTTGACATTTTCTGATTTATGAAAAGAGAAATCACTGTAAAAAAAATTTGTCAAGAAAATGAAACCTGGCTTTAGATTTCAGAATTCTGTTCAGAATTGTATGCAAATGAATGCATATTAAATTAGATAATGCTTCATTTGTGTATTTAAAGAAAAAAATCTAATGTTTTAATGTACTGCAGTGAAAGTATGGTGATATCTATATTTATTGCCTTAATAAAAGCAGTTTGATGGTCATCTGGTATGTCTATATTTTAGTATCCATTAAATAAGTTTTCTATGAAACTCTACTCAGAGGGATGGTTCACCGAAAAATCAAAATTCTGTCATCATTTACTCACTCGTGTCGTTCCAAACCTGTCATTCATCTTCGAAACACAAATGAAATGTGAGAGATTTCTGTTCCTCCATTGAAAGTCTATTCACTGAAAACTCTGATGGTTCAAAACATTCATAAAGAGATTGTAAAATGAATTGAGAAGTTTAATCAAAGTCTTCTAAAAAAAAAAAAACATCGCTTTATATAATGAACAGATGGAATTTAGGCGAACGTACATCGAGCACTCAAATACGGTACATGTAAAGGTGCGTTCACACAATGTTGTAATTACAAGATTTCAACTTGAAAAAGCGCTCACATCCTCGTAAAGTTCATAATTACAACATGTATGCTGGGAATTTTCGGAGAACTCCTACTTGTACCACCTGACTGCTTGATTCATATGGATTTATTTTACAATCTCTTTATGAACATTTTTGGAGGGACCAAAATCTCTCAGATTTCATTCCAAATATCTTACTTTGAGGATGAACGAAAGTCTTGAGTAATTGATGACAAAATTTAAATTTTTGGATGAACTATCCAATTCAATTTTGTACAGCTGCTTTGTGAATATTACTATAAAACGTGTTAAACAATTCAAGTCTCCTGCACTAAAATGTGAATTCCACTTTACTGGATTGTTTCTAGAATAACCACACCACTCCAAAGGGCACAAAAGAACAAATATCCGCACTGCACCATTTGGGGTGATCACATCCATCTCAGATAATGGGATATCATACAAACCATAACTGTTACAACAGGAGCAACTTTATTTCTTATATTGGTGGAGTTTATTATGTTAGGGGTTTACACTAAAAAAAATGATTCATTAACAATTTATTTTATTTAACACCATTTTATCAGGTTTCTGGTGCAATTGTGATGGTTTCATGTTAAATTGATTTGAAACAGTTACTCTTTGACTTAACTTGATGTTTTCATTTTGAAATAACATGTTTAAATCAAGTAACCCAATCAAACAGGACTTTCTCTTACCATCATGCTTTGCAAAGGGGCTGAATTGGGAGAGTAAATGTTGAAATATAGTGTTTTTGAATGCATTTTTAAGCAAGATGAGAAAATGGAAAGACTTGTTAATGTTCAATGTTCTATTATGTTGGTATTTAAAAGTTTCTGTTATGTTAGTGGTTTTTGGGGTTACCATTGTGGTGAAGCTTGTGCTTGGGTTGAGGACCTGCTAACAAGAGTTCAAATTGCTTTAATAACTAAGCAACCATTAATGTAGAGCTTTGGATGAAATCAGTATTATTTCTGAACTACTAACACCAAACATCACATGTGCAAAGAAAAGTTTATTTTAGTTTGTTATGTCACAGGATTAAACAGGAAGCATTAATTCTATAATTATTTGAAGGTCAATTTAAATGAAAACCATGTATTTAAGTTAAACTAAAACCATTCATTCAAGTTAAATGAACACCATTAATTCTAGTTAGTTGTACATGGCTGATTCTATTTGGTTTTACTTTGTTTCAATCACATGGAACCACTGTCCATGATTGAATCATGTTCAGCCAAAGAGCTATTTTTTTGAGCGCATTCTACAAGGTGTGAAATGTACTTTCTGCAATAAACTAAACCATTTTCATCTGAAAGATCTATAGTAATTTTCCCTTGAAAAAGTAAAGTAAGGCATTACTCAATTTTTCTGTAATTTTATTACAGTTACTACTGATATAACTGCATTAAATACTAACTAAAAAAAAACCTCTTAATATCTAATGTTAAAATGCATGTTTTAAATGTAACCTCCCTTAAAATACTTTGGTCAGTTAAAGAATAATCTATGCAATTTTATATTATTTATTTATATGGGGGAATAAATAAATAACTAAAATACTTTCTTTTTTTTTTTTGCAGAATTACAGATTCAAAAATGCACACTTCCACAACAAACCCATATTATTGCTAATGCTCTGACAGCATCTTTTAAGGTGGCATACTTGATAGCGCAGTTCAAAAAGCCACATACAATCAGGTAAACCTTGACTGTGTCGGGGCAATGCATGATGAGAAAATGGCAAGTGAGCTTATGACTGTCCCATTGTCGAATGATACGATAGCTTGCCGTGTTTAATATATTGAAAAAGACATTAAGAGTCAATTGATAGGTTAAATGGAAAGAAACATGTTAAACGTCAACAAATCTACTTATGTGTGTAATTTTTCTCAGTTGCTGGCATTCATCAGACATATATTCAGCTGTTACATACATGAAAAATAAATACTGATCACGTCTTGATGTTGAGGGTGATCTGCGAGTAACCGTATCCACCATCAGGCCACAGATTAAGCTTTTGTGTCCGAAAAACAAGTGCACCCATCCCACTGAAAGGTAAGCCAAAATGAATTTTATATACAGTAAATATAGTGGAAGTGAATGTAACATAGTTAGGGCTCATTCACACAGAACACGTCTTTGTGTCTTACGTTTTTAGACGCATTGCTCAGGAATGGTTTTTAAAAAAAGTGCAATGCACGTCAGTCTAGCGCAGGGGTGTCCAATCCTGCTCATGGAGGGTCACTGTCCTGCAGAGTTTAGCTCCAACCCCAATTAAACACACCTGAACCAGCTAATCAGGGTCTAAATAGGCATACTAGAAACTTCCAGTCAGGTGTGTTGAGGTCCCTCCAGGACCGAGTTTGGACACCCCTGGTGTTTACATAGAAAAACAATGGAAAAGTAGCGCATTGGGGGCCATGAGTTCTTGTCAATGTTAGTTTAGGGGGTTGCTGACTTAAAAGTTTGAGAAGCAATGCTCTAGGCAAAGGTATTCCCAATGTTTTGGCAGAGAGTGGATGCCCGAAGGAATTCTAGGAGGAACTGCATGTCAACGAAGCACCTGACATTTATGAGGCAGAAATACGCTATTCACTAACCAGACATTCAGTGTTTGGAGAAGATCCCTTCTCTTAAGGGAGACAAAAAGCATGTGTGGAACGCCACTCTGCTGAACTGCACCCAGATACATGTTATTGTGAATGGTGGCTTCAAACAAGCTCTGCTGGATCTTATCAACACAACCAGAAGATGTACAACATGAACAATAAAATAACAGAAAAAGCAGAGACATTAACAAATCTCTGTGGAGTTTAGTCAACAGAAATTATGTCTCTCAGAACAAACAATGACAGAAATTACGGTATATTTTAGAAAAGCCAGTTGCGTCATAGTCTAGTGGAAAAATAGAAATGAACAATAAAATTAGGGGAGACGTCTCCAGATCCAGAATCACGACATGACACATTTTTGTTGTTCAAAAATGAAAGCCATAAACAGACCCGATCTGAAGACCTGGACAAGATCATGGAGCTGTTTTGGCCCATAAGACAGGCAGCAGGCCGCCTTCAGGTATATGATGGATCAGCTGAAAATCAAAGGTGAGAGTGCTTTAAGTGTCTTAACTGTTTGACAGGAAAACATACTCTTAGTAAATCAAAATGCTTTTCAAGCTGTTCCTGTTTGGGGAAAAAAACAAGTTAGAAGGCTTAAGAAGAAGCTTCACAAAGTTACAGGAAGATCTAAATAGCCATTTTTTTTATGGTAACGTCTCGGTTACGTATGTAACCCTCGTTCCCTGAAGGAGGGAACGGAGACGTACGTCAGTAGTGACCGACGAATTGGGATATCGCTAGAGAGCCCTATCAGCTTCGAGTGAACTACAACAAGCCAATGAAGTTGGCGTGCGATATTTGCATAATGCGCACCGCCCCCGCCAGGTGGTATAAATAGGGGAGCAGATGCAATCGCACTCTGTTTTTCGCTGAGGAGACAACCTAGTCCGCACTACAGCGAGGGTACAGCAACTGTGGCGACGGGACGTACGTCTCCGTTCCCTCCTTCAGGGAACGAGGGTTACATACGTAACCGAGACGTTCCCTTTCAGTCGGTCACGTTCGACGTACGTCAGTAGTGACCGACGAATTGGGATCCCAAATAAAGCGCCACAGTATGAACCCCTTCCAGTGCCCAGCGCAAGCTCTAGCCACCCGGCGCACCAGTGGGACGGGGAAGGGGGCGAGCTTACGCCGAGAGAGTCTACTGCTGTTCCGATAAACCCACTAAGTAAACTAGACTACACTGGGGAAGCGAACCCGTAGGGGACGCTGCGGAAACCACTACCCACCCGTAGGGGAGGAATTTACGTGGAGAGTACACATATGGACTGGCCGTGGGCAGTACGCATATGGAGTCCCTGGGATGGCTCCACCTGGGTAGGGGGAGACTCATCTGACAGGTGACAGCAGAGCTGGCTCTGCTAAGGGAAAGACACGGGCTCGCCGTAGGGAGTTGACCGTGGACAAATACACATGGGACCACTCACGTGGAGGGGTCACAACATGTGGAACCCAGCCAATCATCAACGTCGGTGACGGAGGTTTGGCCTGGCATCAGACACTCCGCAATGTCCGAGCCGAAGGGGGAGGCGGAGGAACTCGACAGGGTTCGCCAAGCGGGGAACTCGACTGGAGTAAAAAGGATGCACGTATCCGGCCCAGGGGGCGGGAGTGGCATTGCAAGCCGACACTAGAACGGGCTCTTTGCGTCTACCAGCTGGTGGAAGCGAGTACACGGGAAGATACCGGTTCTACACGAAGGCTATAGAATCTAGCGAACGTGTTAGGTGTCGCCCAGCCCACAGCTCTACAGATATCTGTCAGTGAGGCGCCGTGCGCCAGCGCCCAGGAAGAGGCCACTCCTCTGGTGGAGTGGGCTCTCAACCCGAACGGGCAAGGCACGCCCTGGGACTCATACGCCAGGGCGATGGCGTCCACTATCCAGTGGGCCATCCTCTGCTTGGAGACAGCCTTTCCCTTCTGCTGGCCTCCGTAACAGACAAAGAGCTGATCTGAGGTCCTGAAGCTTTGCGTTCTGTCCACGTACAGGCGCAGGCGCAGAGCGGACGGGACAGAGCAAAGCTAGGGCTGGGTCTGCCTCCTCCGAAGGCAGCGCTTGCAGGTTCACTACCTGATCTCGAAAGGGAGTGGTAGGAACCTTGGGCACATATCCAGGCCGGGGTCTCAGGATAACGTGAGAGTCACCGGGCCCGAATTCCAGGCACGATTCGTCAACCGAAAATGCGTGCAGGTCCCCTACCCTCTTGAGTGAGGCCGATGCTACCAGGAGGACGGTCTTTAGGGACAGTACTTTTAACTCGACTGATTGCAAAGGCTCGAAGGGATGACCCCGGAGAGATGTAAGAACCAGGGTCAGATCCCAAGAGGGTACAGAGGGGGGCCGGGGAGGATTCAGTCTCCTCGCCCCCCTCAAGAACCTGACGATCAGATCGTGCTTCCCTAGTGATTCACCATCAACTGCATAGTGATGTGCGGCGATAGCGGCAACATACACCTTGAGGGTGGAGGGAGACAGCCTTCGCTCCAGGCCCTCTTGCAGAAAGGAAAGCACGGTTCTGACCGAACATGATCGGGGGTCCTCTCGCTCTGGTTGAGAGGAACACCATTCGACGAACAGGTTCCACTTCAGCGCATAGAGGTTCCTCGTAGAAGGAGCTCTAGCGGAAGTGATAGTGTTCTGCGACCGCTATGGAGATCACTCAGAACCTCCGCGCCCGTCCAGGGACCACACATGGAGTTTCCACAGGTCGGGACGCTGGTGCCAGAGGGTGCCCGTCTCTGAGTCAGGAGGTCCTTCCTCAGAGGAATGGGCCAGGAGGTGCTGTCGCGAGGAGCGTGAGGTCCGAGAACCAGGTCCGAGTGGGCCAGTATGGAGCCACTAACAAGACCTGCTCCTCGTCCTCCCTGACTTTGCACAGGAGTTGTGCGAGAAGGCTCACTGGGGGAAACGCATATTTGCATAGGCCCCGGGGCCAGCTGATTGCCAGGGCATCCGTGCCGAGCGTGCCGCCGGTCAGGGAATAGAACAACTGGCAGTGGGCAGTCTCCGGGGAGGCGAACAGATCTACCTGTGCCTCGCTGAAGCACTGCCAGATCAGCTGGACCACCTGGGGATGGAGTCTCCATTCGCCCGGAAGCGGAGGCTGCCGTGAGAGCTCGTCGGCTGCACGGTAGAGCACGCCTGGGACGTGAATGGCACGAAGCGACCTCAGATGCTTCTGACTCCATAGCAAGAGATGGTGGGCGAGTTGCGACATACGGCGGGAGCGTAGACCACCCTGATGGTTGATGTACGCAACGGCCGCAGTGCTGTCCGAGCGGACCAGTATGTGCTTGTCTGTCAACAGCTCCTGGAAGCGGTCCAGTGCAAGACGTACTGCTAGCAACTCGAGGCAATTGATATGCCAATGCAGTTGGGGCCCCGTCCACAGACCCGACACTGCATGCCCGTTGTACGTGGCCCCCCACCCCGTGGCGGAGGCATCTGTGCGGACACAGCATGCCTGGACACTTGTTCAAGGGGAACTCCAGCCCGCAGGAACGAAGGGTCCGACCACTTGGTGAGGGTGCGACGGCAGTTCGGTGTCACGGGGACACGGAACGTACCGTGCTGCCACGCCCATCTCGGGACCCGGCCGCAGAGCCAGTGTTGAAGCGGCCTCATATGAAGCAATCCGAGCGGCTTGACTGCGGATGCCATATGCCCCAGGAGCCTCTGAAAGAGTTTCAGTGGGGCCGCTGTCCTGCGCTTGAGCGTACTCAGGCAGGTCAACACTGACTGGACGCGCTCCTCGGTGAGGCGCGCGGTCCGAGCGACCGAATCCAGTTCCATACTGAGATAAGAGATCCTCTGCCCGGGGGAGAGCTTGCTCTTATCCCAGTTGACCTGAAGACCCAACCGGCTGAGGTGAGCTAACACCATGTCCCTGTGTTCGCACAACTGCTCCCGCGAGCTGGCCAGGATGAGCCAGTCGATGAGGTAGTTGAGGATGCGAACGCCCTGTTCCTTGAGTGGAACAAAGGCCGCCTCCGCAACCTTCGTAAAGACGCGGGGCGACAGGGCCAGCCCGAAGGGTAGGACTTTGTACTGATATGCCCGACCCTAACGCAAACCGTAGAATGGGTCTGTGACGAGGCAGAATCGAGACATGAAAGTACGCGTCCTTCAGGTCGATCGCTGCAAACCAATCCTGGGGACGGATGCATTCGAAAATGCGCTTCTGCGTAAGCATCTTGAATGGCAGCCTGAGAAGGGACCGATTCAGGACACGTAGATCCAGGATTGGCTGTAGCCCACCGCCCTTCTTGGGTACAATGAAGTAGGGGCTGGAGAACCCTGACTCCATATCGGCTGGAGGGACCGGCTTGACTGCATCCTTCGCCAGGAGGACAGCAATCTCCGCCCGGAGAACAGGTGCATTGTCCAGGGACACATGAGTGTAATGGACACCCCTGAACACCGGGGGACGCCGGGCGAACTGAATCGCATAGCCGAGTCTGATGGTACGAATGAGCCAGTGGGACGGGCTGGAAAGCGCTAGCCAGGCTTCCAGACACCGAGCCAGCGGGACCAAATGAACCACAGACGCATCGGGCGTGGGGCAGCGAGGTAGAGTGCTGGGACCCGACTCGGACGGCATAGCGGCCCGTGAGTGGGGTCAGACTCTGCAAGGTGGCAGTGTGAATGGGAGACGGCACATGGGAGGCGGCCTCAACCAACACACTGGGACCTGCTGGCGAAGTGAGAGGGGGCTGAGAGCGGCGAGGCGGGGCCTCGCGCACTGCCAGCCGTGACCTCTTGGGACCTGGAGAGTTAGAAAACAGTTCTACTTCGTGGGTACCGCTGGACTCCGGAGAGCCAGCGGTGGAACAAACCAAAATTCTCCACCCGGCCCTCCTCCGGGGAGGGAGCGATGCAGGCATCGTCTCCCGAAGAACTGTTTACCTCAGCTCCAGGTCACCCATTTCTCCAGGACCGCTTCTCGCTAGCCAACTGGCTTGGCTGCGGGCTGAGCGGGCTGGATTTTAGGCCAGCTTGTGAGATGAGAGCATCGAGAAAGCGTACTTAGACGACAACACACCTCTGCAAGGCTAGCCAGGGGTGTTTCTGGACCACCATGGTGGACATTGTCTGGCCAGGGGCCTGCGCTATGACTTACATCATGCGTAGCTCAACCCCGACTCAGAACTACCCATATGCGATGAGTGCTTTGGCCTTCCACAGACTTGCCGGGGGCCAAGACCCATGCAGGGCAGAGGTGGTGTGCCCGTAGCACTGCCACCCCACCACAGAGGGTAGTGAGAGAGAAAAAACAATGCAGATTATGACCCTTTTGGCGTTCCATATTTGGCACCAGAAAAGGCTTCCAAACTGCCAAGTTTTTCATGCACGTCCCGGGCTAAAGACAGGGGCGGGCAAGGCGAGTACATCGCCGCACCACACCCCAGGGGCCCGGGAAAGCATGGTCGTTAACTCTGAATCCGATTCAGCATGAGCACATCACAACCGTGGGACGCTCAGCCTCCTCTTCATGTCCAGAACCCAACAACCCTCTCTCCAATGTAGCAGTCAACATCTGATCCTCTGCTGGAGCCCTGATTAAGACGCTAGGTCCCCCATGAGAAGGACCAGCAATCCACCCAGAAGCTACCAGCCATGTGGGACAGTGAACGTGGCCATCTAACTGAACGACACGGCGCTGAGCGCCGACGTGGCCATGTTGTTACCAAACATAAACCACCCACGTACACAGTCACAACATGTTTGCGATGCATTAGAGGAGTGGGGCCCACGGAGATTGGCTCGGCGTGGTATTGCCCCACTGTGATCCTCTGGTCACCCTGGCTTATTCACCAAAAGTAGTACTTTTCTGATTCAGAAAGAGAAACTAGATCGGGGAATAGGTGAGGACTCCACCTCATTTGAGGCACTCGAGTCTCGACCATGCATCTAGAGCGCCGAACAACGCGCTGGGTTGCCATGGCAACGCGCGCTGTCGGCCGGCAGCTCGACAGCACACGCGCGCTGAGCGCTCAAGCCCTTATGAGAAAGGCAAGACGAACAACGCGCCGACGTGGGCGTGCTCTCTTTACAAGAGAACATGAACCACCCACAAACACAGTCTCAGCACGCTAAGCAGACATGAGAGAAAGTGATTGTGGCCGCCAGTGAGGATAGGAACGACCGCCTCCAGAAACGACGTCTTGAAAAAGACGCAGTGTCTGTCTGTGAAGCTCTTTAGAAGCTCTTGTTCTTTGTGCCGAAGCACACAGGGAACAGCCGCGATGTGACTGCAGGTACACTTTTCACTCCCTGAGTCACAGACACAGAGGAACTGGCCCAAATCGCAAACCAAACGGGGCAAATAATGCTGTGAAAACAGCAGTTGAAAGCTGTATAACAGCTCAAGAAGCTCACTCTGGGAAAGCTCGCGGCCTCGCTGTAAGGTGCCATAAAGCCAGCACTGTAGAACAAAAGTTCTTCAAAGGCTTGCGAAGTCACTCTCAGACTAATAGCAGGAACACACAGGTTGGCTCCGAAGCGAAAGACAGAGTGCGATTGCATCTGCTCCCCTATTTATACCACCTGGCGGGGGCGGTGCGCATTATGCAAATATCGCACGCCAACTTCATTGGCTTGTTGTAGTTCACTCGAAGCTGATAGGGCTCTCTAGCGATATCCCAATTCGTCGGTCACTACTGACGTACGTCGAACGTGACCGACTGAAAGGGAACTGTAATATTATTACTTAAACTTAAAACAGTCCTTTCTTTTTTCAAAGACAAAAGTAAAAAGTTTGACTGGAGAACTTTCATCATATTCACCCGTCCAGCTGTGCAGTTTTCCAAGGCTTTTGATTTGTTCCTCTTTTTTAATGGAAAGGACACTGGGAACATGTAGTGAAGCGTCAAACTTTGTGTTGCGGCACCAGTCAGCTGTAGCCATGGTGTCTCTCTCTCTCTCAAAAATGTTTTCCTGCAGTAAAGAATAAAACATGGTCATTTAGTGTTTATTTGGCTGCTCGAGATGCCGCAACTTTGTGCAGCGTATCAGAAACTCATTTCTGTATTAACTGAATTATATTCATATGTAATGACATTTCAAATCAATATGTAATACACTGCATTTATATTTTATTAAGGCATGTGATGTACTATATACACACACACGCAACAATTTCAGCTTTCTCTTATGTAGTGGAGCATCTGAACTTTATTAGCAAAATTTATGATAAATGCTTACAAATGACAGTCCTGTGGTATTTAATGTTATTTTATTGAAAAATAGTTTTTAAAATAAAAAATATTACATTGAATTATGTAATTGGTCGCTAGGAAATCGTTGAGACTCATACTGTTCATTATTACATTTAATAACTTGTTTGCAGCACAATATTTGTTTTAATATTTATTATTGTTTAAGGCTAAAAAAAGTATAATTGTTGAGACCTATACTGTTAATTATTACATTTAATAACTTGTTTGCAGCACAATATTTATTTTTTAATATTTATTATTCTTATAGTTTAATTCAGTATAATTTGTATTATAGTTATTGAATTTATTTGTAGTGTGTGCAGACACCATGAAATAAGTTTGACAAAAAGAAATATTTTGAGTTTTTACTTTCAGCCGAACATATTTTCGGTTGTATGTCTTTGAATGTACAACTGAGATATTAGATTTGAGATATACAATTCACAAGTAAGATGAGTAATACAATTATGAATTTGTATGCTATCGCTTACTAAGTTTTGCATCGATCCAGTAGCAAAATAATGTAATGAGACGCACACGGATCTTGGATCTCGTCTTTTTTTTTCTTTTTTTTCTCAGCTCAAAATAGATCCAGGAAATTCTGCAGTTACCACTTTTTTATGATGGTGTACTTTCAGAAATTTTAACCTGAGTTGTTCTAAGTGTTTTTAATTTGCTAATTCACTTGACTTTTGCTCTTGTTTATGTCTTGTTCCTAAATAAGGTTAGTTATTTTATCACTCTAATTTGAAGACATTGTTAAACAGTGCTGAGTAAATGCATCATCTGCGTCATAATTTGAGCCGTTGCTCCTTTAACGGCTTTTGACTGGCCCAAATCAGACTTCTTACATCAGCACATTCTAACCTCGAATGTGCTCATACCGGTTATCTTCATTCTGCGTTCATACAGAGCACATTACCAGTAATTTACATTACCAGTAATTTACTGGTAATGTTACAACTTCTGTATTTTTGAAAAGGTCCTGTTCACATATGATCTCTTACCGGTAATTTACCAAGATTGTCTGTGTGAAAGGGGCTAGTGACATTTATGTCACTTAAACTGTAATCATCAGAAGTAAGATTTATTTATGGGGCGCTGCACTTGTTAGACTAATAAAATTAAAGTAAAATACACAAGTAACATTAAGTTACTTCTGTTTACGAATAAATTAAGCAGTAGTTGACATCATAGTCACGAGTCTGATTTGACTTAATGGTCTGACGCATGCATAACACTTTGTAAATAATATTTCATAAAAAGATATGTATATCAGCCAAATTGAGTTTAAAAATTTTGGATATTGGGAAAAATCCAGTATTGTGCATCCCTAGTTCTAGAGAAGCAGCCTAATGTGTTTTACATTTGTGTACCTTGACAGTTGTGTATGTCGATGAATTAAGTTTCCCCCTCCCACTGTCACAGATGAATGCCTTGAGGTGAGTGAGCTCCAGCTCATCTCCAAGGTAGAGTCACACAAGGCTTCATCCCTCCACAGCGAAACGTCCAGGAGCTTCTGACCACACCTGAGACACAGATCCAGGATGGGGACTTGGCTTCCTCAGACCTCTGTCATCCTCAACGCTTGTACCTGCAGAATAATAGCCCAGTGTTACGGGTGAGATCGCCCTCATTCAAAATGTACAAATCTGGTTAATTCTAGAATCATGGTTGTCTAGATTTTTGGAGTTGTGTTAATGTTTTGTTTTTCTTTTCTTTTTTTCAAATCTCTGACAGGATAGTCCTTTGTTTGATATACAGTTGGTCATACTTCAACAATTTATATATTTTATATGGTTTTATTTTAAGTCAATTTGTCTCCTCTGACCGTTGTTCTGTCTAATCCTGGCCTGTCTCTGCTCTCTTGGCCACAAATCAGCCTAATTGTATGGCTGTGGTCTGTCATACGAGTATGAATAAACATTTACAGTTTCTTCAGTGTCTGAACTGTTGATACGATTGACTGCGCTCCCGTTACGTCACTTCCGGTTTGGTGTTTTTCAGATGCAGATGTAGAAGCCTCAGTAGCGTATTTAAAAGTATATTTTAAAGAAAATTGAGTTTCTAGCCTTATTCCTCTTGCTCCACTTGTCCAGCTATGCAGCAGATATTTCATCACCTCCAGGCATGACTGATGCATATAATCAATGGGGAAGCCTTTGATCATATCAGTGGAAACTGGACCAGTGGTGTGCTGTCATTGTGATGCTGGGGCTGAACCTGGCTTCTAAATGAGTCACCTGTTCTTAAATTGAGGTTTTCAGTGTCCTAAAGGGGACTCTGTCGAACAATTCACCCTTTTGGTCACACTTATCTCTTTTATCGCTATAATACCAAGAGCACAGCTTTGTGCCAAGGACACAAGCTTTTGCTGGAGCATCACAGACAATGCTGAGAACATTTATGCTGTTTTTTTTTTTATCTTTGCATTGAATGCCACTAGACAGGAGGTCTTTGAGGTCTGCTACAACATCATCTAAAAAATTCAGATCATTTGCCACTTGTTTCCACAAGTTAATGTTGTAGGGAAAACAACAGTGAGATTGAGGTGGATGGCACAGAGGACTTTCCCTGAACTGTTAAATAATGGTAGGCCATCAACATTGAAAGACAAATGAATGGTGTCATGGTCTTGCAGCTCTTCAACAGGGTACTTCTCCAGGTAGTCCAGTAGCTTTTGATGTAGGGGATAATGTAAATATTCTATTCCAGATTTCTGTATGGTTTCTACAGAAGCTTATATAGACAGGTGTGTGCCTTTCCAAATCATGTCCAATCAACTGAATTTACCACAGGTGGACTCCAGTCAAGTTGTAGAAACATTTCAAGGATGATCAGTGGAAACAGGATGCACCTGAGTTCAATTTTTAATGATATGGCAAAGGCTGTGTATACTTATGTACATGTGATTTATTTATTTATTTTTTTTCGTTTTTTATTTTTAATAAATTTGCAAAGATTTCAAACAAACTTCTTTCACGTTGTCGTTATGGGGTATTGTTTGTAGAATTTTGAGGAAAATAATTAATTTAATCCATTTTTGAATAAGGCTGTAACAACAAAATGTGGAAAGAGTAAAGTGCTGTGAATACTTTACAGATGCACTGTACATTTGAATTTGAACGTACTTCCCGACCATTAAAAAAAGTATGTTCTATATAGTATGAATGGAATTCGGACGTACTACATCCGCTATGTTGATGTCACGTGTCATACATCATCACAACAGCATGAAAATTTAAAGAGCCCACTCTATTGCGTGAACATCGGCAATGTTATTCTTACTTCTTAACGCTTTCATCAGCGTTTTAACATCGATTGGATCAACAGATCAAAGGAGGCATCGGTCAGCTGCTCACAGATCACGCCTTCATCGACAGCTTGTAAATATTTATCAAATAACGTAAATATAATCACCTATTTAGCTAGCAAATTTTATCACCGAATAAAAAGACATGTCGGTGAACACCATGACAGAGGCTGATTTGGAGCAACGAAATACAGTAATTTCCCCACCCCGGATGACCTGGAGGCAGTGGGAGCAGGTTTTGCCCAGCTGGCTGGGTCTCCAGCTTTCCGCATGGTAGCTGGTGCAATAGACGGTTGTCACATCATGATCAAGCCACAAGTGACGCCCCATGCTATTTAAACAGGAAGCTGTCCAGCTGCAGGCCATCACTGACCACAAAGTTAAGTTCCTCGACATTTTTGTTGGACACAAGGACCTCAAATTTGTGCCGATATATCCACTGAATCAACGGAGCTTATCTCCAAACCACAGGGTGTGCAAATCGAAATGAACAAACTCTGCCCAAAGTGTCACCGACCCCCAAAAAACATGGACTTAAAACAGCTACTCCACAGATGTTCAACATGCAGAGTTCTTCAAAACACGAGAAACTACATCACCAAATTCCATGGAATTATTGAGGAATTGTAAGGCCTGCCCAAATGGCCCAACGATGGTTTCCAATTTAGCGGGTGATGGTAATTCCAATTTACTTTTATCCGACTCCATTTTATCAAGAGTTCATATTAATTTTAGAATGCCAATTGATTATTGGTCATTTGTATAATAGTTTAGCTACACATTTGATTACTGTATTTAACTTTTTATTGAAATTACACCCGTTCATCCCAGTTCCTATAACACTTAGAGTCTCGCACTGCATGGGTATACAAACTCTTAGGCTACATTCACGCTGCAGGTAAATGTAGCCCAAATCTGATTTTTTTTTTGCCTACTTGTGACTCATATCTGGATCAACATGCACCATTCCAAATTTTGCTATATATCCTAAACATGGTTAAAATTTTATTCATTACTTCAATCAGCTCATTGTTTCTGCCTTAAATTAATAGACTGTTAGCTAACTGTGTGATTTGTATATGTACATTGAAATTACATAACTTGACACAGTCACTTCTGATAGCAGATTACTCTAAATTGTAATGTTGACATGTATTTTCTGTAAAGCTGCTTTGAAATGTGTATTGCGAAAAGCACTATCCAAATAATTGTGAATTGAATTGAATGTCCTCCGTGTTAACTTCCGCATGACAGCAAAGTCCGCAATTTTCCCGCAGAATTGGGTTACTTTTGCCGCAGGTTGTTTCGCAACCCCATGGGGTTGAAGCGACCGCACTGTGATATTTAATCCCAGGAAAGCGATTGGGATAGGTTTGGACTAGTTTTGAGAAGCAATTGAGTGGATTTCGTGGTAAAAAACTGGCAGCCCCGTTTGTATCGTTGAGTACAGGTCAGTTCAGAACATGATCTGTTCACACTAGAAATGGCCACATTTAAAAAAAACAACGTGAAGACCCATACAAAAATTTCAGATTTGAGAAAAAAATCAGAATTGAGTAGTTTTTAGCAATATAATCTGAATGCACACACTATAAGATTCGTTCTGACCGCAAATCCACACACCGGGCGACTGTAGTAACATTTCCACAACGAAACGAGATCTCACGGGACTTGCGATACCAAACGTGACTTGAGAAGAAAAACAAATGGAGGACGATTGACGTGGTCAGCTGGGTTTTCCTGGCGTGAGGTTTGTTTTACGGGAAGTAAAAAAGAAGAATATGGGCGATCTTCTTTCTCAATACTCTATTTTCGTGGCATGTTTGTGGCTGCCAAGTTTAAGCTATAGAACCACGGAACACCTGGTAGGTGAAGCTTGCTCACTCTCATTGGCTATTGCAGGTATTACGTCAGAGGCAGCCCGATCAACAGTCGTAAATGTCAAACATGCATCATATTCACAATTTGGGATCATGTGAGCTCCGACACAACTGGGAGCTGTAAAATAATCGTAACTGAGGATTTTTTGAGATGGCCCCGAGTGCAGAACATGAGATCCAGGGGGCGATGTTGGATCCAGACTTATAGTTTGCACCACCAGAAGAAACAGCATAGTTGCAACGTTTGCTCTCATCAATATAAGTCTACATTTGATTAACAATGTAGTCGAGATTATTGATCAAATGTAGAGATTCATAATTTAGTGTATGCCTGTAAGTAATGATCACAGTTAAATATATGTTAAAGTTTTGACAGTGTCCATACTTTTTGATAACACCAAGACATGTTTGGCTAGTCAGCTATCCATTACAGGTAGGTTGTTTAATAGCGCCAACCAGATAACAGAATTGTTAAAAACAATTACACAGCTTTTGCTAATTTGTTAAAATAATTTGCTTATTTTCATAAAATATGAAGATAACAGAGTAGACAACAAAAGAACAATTGTGGACAAGATGACAGGATTTAATGGGTGAAGTAAATGATACTCTAAATATCAAAATTAAACTGCTTACTTGATTCGCTAAAAACCGCGGATTCATTCAATAATGAAAACCTGCTGTGTGTTGCTCGGAGATGCACAACAGTTCTGCTGTGGCTTTGTTTGGAACTATTTTTGTTGGCGAAATAGAGCAAAAACAGACGATATTGTGTTGAAAATGTAACACTATATTAACTTAGATATTCAGGAAAACAGCACTTTTGCTTGTTATAACTATATAATATGATGTAAATATAAGACAAACCCATACAGGGGCGTTTTGCCCACATATCTTGAATTTTAGGTGCATTCTAAATGCATTTTTATAGGCTACATCACACAGTCAGTCATTGCCTTGCATTACGTTTATCACTAAGCAACTGCATTGATGTAAGATGCCGTACAGGTCTGGGCCGGTGCACGGATCGTTAAGTGTGTCAATCATTTCAACGTTTTATTTTTTCCCATTATTTAAATAAATTAATGTTAAATCGACAGCCTTAGTAAAAACGTTATCAGAATGTGGCAAAAACTATGCACATGTCCATCCTGTCATGCACCCTGAATGAAATTTCATTTGGATTTGCCGTTACTTTCGATTGTGTCCATGTAAACACAGCTAATGACATTGACTGGCAAGAATGTTATGATTTAGCTGATGGTCTTTGGATGCTGCGTCACATTTTGCCATTTTATTTTTTTATCATGAGTTTGAATCAAGAAAACACAACAATCAATTTCAGCTCTGTGAGTTCTACATGAACATCGTTTAACATATTTTGTTCTGATCTAAAACTACATAATGAATAAAAATCACAATTACCTTGTATAAATAACATTTAATGATATCGTTTTTTTTAATGGATTAGGAAAATTGGGTAGCTTAATATTTCTGCGAAATATATCTTCATAGTTAGTCCCTATTAATTGGAAATGCTTGATAAAACACCTATATGATTCTTAGAAATTAATATTTTTACCATGAAAAATATATTTAATGTTTTAGATAGTAATGTGTACGCCTTACACCATGTTAATGTTTAAGAATGAATTATGTGTGTAGTTTTAAAATACATAATGAAAGAAATGACAATGCATTTTTTTTAAAGTATTTATTTTATTATTACTATGTTTTAATAATAAATGTAAAAATGTATTTATACATGTTTTGGATGGCTAGATACAGTTGTATATATTTATATGCCCTTCTTAATCCAAGCCATTGGTTTAGTTTACTAGCCCCACCACTTATAAAAAGCTTAAAGCAATCAGGTCATGCTCGGTCTTAATCAATATTACTTGCAAGAGCATTTTATCTGGTTCATTTTGCCTTTTATGAGAGAGGACCAGGCCTGGATTTTATGATTAAAGCATTATGTTGAGCGTTCACTGGTTTCCCGCCTCCTTCTTCCATGAATTTTAAACATTGTTAAAGTGGGGCTGAAACCCAGGAGAAAGGAGGAACGCAACTGTGGGAAATCCGCAGTGCCAGCGAGCGCGGCAGAGCAGAGTCTGCCGCAATGGACGCTCGAGGCGATGGGCTGGAGTAACTTGCCAGGGGAACGGACAAACTCGCTGCCGGCCCCCTGGGTTGTGGAGCAGCGGCTGCCGTCCGTGAGCGAGTGAAGGAGCCTGAGGACGGAGCCTGCTGCCGTCCGCCATGATGGGGAGGAGCCCTCTTATCATTATTCACCACTTCCAACTGCTTGATGTGGTCCTTCAACTTGAGCGTACTGGAGCATCTCTTGTGAAATTTTACTCGACTCCATTTCCTGTAGAACACATGAATAATCTGTAAGTATCAGTGTTTATAAATGTGTATGTATATGTGTTTTTTTTTCTTCTGCTAAAACATGCTGTTCAGTCCATCTTTCTATTTTAATAAGAGTAAAAATGACTCAGTTAATGTGGAATTATTTATGTCAAGTTAGACTGTGGCTTTAATACTAGTTACTCTTGACTTGTGGGTGGTTGTGTATTAGGAGAGTATTTTTAGATCCCTGTTCTGTAATGTTAGGGTTAGACTGAGTTCAACTAAAAGCATTCATGCATCTATTTACCATGTTTCCATGCGTTGTATCGGAGTACGGCCCTCGCTCGAGAGTTGTGTTGTTGGTTGAAACGGCAAACCATCTCTTGCTCCTGTACCCTCCTCCTCTTCTCTTCCAGAAACTGGGCATGTTTCTGACGAGCATGATGGATGTCTTGCTCCAGCTTGGCTCTCTGTAGAGTGAGAGCTTCCTCCATTTCCGCCTTTTCACGCTCATGACGCAGACGCGCTTCTGTCCTCCGAGCCTCCATGAAGTTATATCTGCGGCCTTTGGCTACTTGACGCTCAATGTGCTGCTCGGTTACCTTCTCTGCAAGGTTTCTCTGCAGTCTGGCCTTGTCAAATGATTGATGGCATTGAACTGAAGGCGTCATCTTTTCCTGAGCGGGTGGGTTTGGACACAGTCCTGCATGAAAAAACACGTCACATTTATTTCATGTTAATATGGTTCTCATGAAGGAATTTGTGTTTACTTCATACTCAAGTGATATGTTTTGAATTCAGATTGCTCACCTCTAACATAGGAAGTGCCAAAGATAGGAGGAAGCTGGACAGACTGCGGACAGTTGGGCCGGACACTAATACTGTTCTGGCGAGTGAGCTCCTGTTGATGATAAATACGAATAAGAAAACACCTTAGTACGATGCTGAACGAATGAACGCAGGGTTAATATTAATAACAACAACGGATGATGGTTGATAAACACATTGATAAGCATCTTACCCTCATCACTGCAATGCCTTCGGGGTTCCTTTTCGGCGGTGGTTGTGGCTGCAGTCTTGGCCTGTCTGCGGCACACAGAGGTGGTGCAGTCAGAGCAGGACTGACACACGTCAGGGGCCTGAGCGTGCGAAATTTATTGCTATACATTTTCTGATCTGAAATGGTACGCTGATCCAAAATCCTACAACCAAGTAAAATTTTATGATCCGAAACCATACACAGATCAGAAAGCTATGATGTGCAACTGTACTTATACACAGATCTGAACACAGATCAAGATGTATATTGTACACTGAATAGAAAAAATGCAAGATTCACAATCAGATGCTGATAGGGAATCGTACACTTAGCATTCAAAATCGCACACTGATCACAGCTGTAGACTGATGCAAATAATCGTATATCGACACTAAATCGCATATACACTAAAAGCAACGAGTCAAATGTGAGGGTTTTTTAGTGAGAGCAGTACTTTAAAGCCTCCAGTGCTGTGACGTCACGAATAGAATGCTTTCCGATGCCGTCACGCAGCGCTTCAGCGCAAGTAATAGGATTATTGTTTTGATTTAAAAATTACAATGTGTTTATATGGTTCCCACAAGAAGTCCAAGAGAATAATGTAGATTAGGCTACTTGTGGTTAATAATGCTAATTAATATCTTTTGTCTACACACTCAAAAATACACGTAGTTCGTACTTTGTAAATGAATAATTGCCGGAACAAAAACAGCAATCAAAAGGCGTCGTGACCGACATTTTAAGAGTAAGAGCATCGTTCAGAAGTTTCTTCAGGGGCCTAGTGTATTATTCTGTCACGTATACGTTGAGACCAAAAATCATTCAGTTGACGACTCACCGACGACGTCGTTGCTTTTTCCGTTACATCGATTTCTGATTCCGACTGATCTAACTCCCATTGCTCGTGTTTCCCGCTGTCCTCAGTTGTACTGGGTATGTTGAGTTGTACAGGCAAAATGAACCCGAAAATAGTAAATCATTACAAAGAAAACGCCGAACCATTTAGCGCGAGTCTGTCTGTAAGTATAAAATCAGTCAGTAAGGATAAAATACATAAATAATGACATAACAAGTAAATAAATAGCCTATAAAATAATACAAATACTACGAATAACTCCTGATATTTCCAAAGAATCTGCGGTCCCGTCCAAATTCCTCACAGAAAAGATGGTGAGCTGCTGAACTACAGATCCAGAGCCGTTGCAGATCTAAACGTTTCAAAACACACTGTTGTCTTTCCGATCTGTTCGCATACAAACCGCGTTAGAGATCAAACACCTCGTGTTAAAAGCACAATATGAAATGAAAGTGTAATGATAGCATCTAAACTACTATATAAAATAAATAATAGAACACTAATTCAGTGTAATATGTCTGGTTTCACTAGTAGATTTAACCCCTTCATTGGATTTTGGTTTAAACCAATAAGATTTTATGGTTTTTTGTAATATAAGTACTGTAATTGGTCCCTGATCTACCAGTCACAATAAAAGCGTGACCCATAACTCATATTTTTTCTTTTATATGCAGATTTATCGGTCCGTTCAAGTCCTCCTGGGAAGTTCGTTTCTGAGGTGGGAAGTCGTGTTTACGACGGTAGGTGCGTCGGAGTAAGATGGCGGTGTACCTTCACTTAATTAATTACACAAAAAATACAGCACTTCTAGTTCTAAAAAAGAATGTGCATTAGTTGTATTTTGCTTTTTTATGTTTTTAATTAATTTATGAAGCCATTGTAAACTTTATTGTTACATATTATATTGTTATATTATAATGCTATCATATTTTTTGCTGGAAATTAGCTTACTTCGTTTGTAAATTGAAAAGCCTGACAATTTCATTGCTAAATACCTAAAAGTATTGTGGTATTCCGCCATGTTTCTCATCGACAAGCCCCCAACTCGTACAGATCGGGGCTTAAAGAAAATCCCGAGCTCCCCACTCCTATAGAGTACCTCAGGGATGATGTGTTTTTGTAGGCCAACCGGGAAGTTAGCAGCGCACGGGTTCCCTCGCTCAAAAGCCTATGCATTTTTTCCATAGACTTTTGGAAAAATCACAAAAAAATAACATCTGTGTTTAACAAAAAGTTATGACACTTACACATTTTGTCTGTCAAGATAATCTTTATAAGTTAACACAACATTTATACATTTTAAAGCCTAAATAAAGTGGTCAGATATAAAAAGCTAACAGTAGGCTATAAACGGACTACAGCACACCATGGTCGTGGATTAACGTCACCACCACCAAGCTTCCTCAAACTTTATTTAGAAATAAACTTTATTTAAAAACATGCTCGCTGATTATAATCTGCGCTGTGTATGAATGCTTATCCACTTTTTCATGAGAAATGCTGTCCAAATGTCCTGTTTGTCATGGTGACGTCTAAAGTCCCCGCCAAAGGAAGTAGTCCCTTTTAGCAATTTGTTAGCAACCGCCGTTTTTAAGACACAATAAAGGTTTAAAAAATCACAAGCGGGTTATAACTGGTGTGTTTTATGTCATAGATCAAAACATGACCTTAACCACAGACCTTATTTCAGGCGATTTAGCAAAAACACATTCAAAAAACCCATTGACTCAGGGCGATGGAACCGGATGTCCTAAAATGCTAACTCGTTTCTGGGTTCCGGGCCTACAAAAACACGTCATCCCTGAGGCACTCTATTTATGACATTGTGGTTGCGTTCATGTCCGTTCTGCTTGTAAATACGATCTTTCCGACATGACTTGAACGCACCATATGTTCATGGTAGCATCATCAACTTGCACCTATTATTTGAAGATCTTTCAGAGCTGAAGAACACAGGATTTTTTTGAAGTTTGGACATTAGGTCTTAATAAAATTATTATTATTATTTTTCTTCTGATTTTATGTCTTCTATGTTGTGATCATAAACTGTCATTCAGTTTTTATTAGTTTTAGTGAAAAACAGAAACAGCAAATGTGAAATGAGTGCATACACAGCAACACACACATATACACATTAGGGTGACCACCATCAAACAAACCAAATGTGGGACGATTACTAAGTTTGTGTGGGACATGTTACCAACACTAAAACACAACCTGAAGCTGTTATGTAATGTCTATCTAACTTAATAAAAACATTTGTTTTCTGCAGTTCAGCTGATAAAAATACTTTATTCTTTAGTCCCTTCCAGAAAACACCATTACATCACAATGTAACATAACATGTCTTTATTTTACATGTCATTTAAATTCAACATCACTGACCCTAAAGGCAACAGGCATCATGCAGATAACTATTTTTGAATAAGGTGACCAGATTTCTGAAATGGAAACTGGGGACATTTCCCATTTGAGTGGTCAAAATATCAGCAAAATCTCATTTGTTATTATCTAATTATTAAAAAACAGGGACAATACATTTTTTTAATGTTTTTGTTTTTAATTGTTGGGAGTTCCTTATAGGCTGTTATTACATTAAAATTATTATTAGGATTTTTGCTCTGGTTTTAATAAAATTTACCAAAAAAAAAAACTTTTACAAGATTAATAGTAACCACTGTAAAAGCAGTTCAAAACAACATGCCTATTATAACATTAGTATGACTTTACAAAAGCACATTACATTACAAAAACAAAACATAAATATAAGATAAATATAAAACGGCATTTAACAAATATTTTTTAACTTTATTTAATATTTTAATTTTCACAAGCTGTTTTTAGCTACTGTATACGGAAATTACAACTGTTTTAACTTTTAACTATTTTTTTGCATTTTAGACTCATTTTAAGCACAAAGTATGTGTATTACTTTATTTTATTTTTTATTTATTCCTATCTGAGTGTACCTTCACCACATAGTTAAGACGTGTGTGTGGAAATTGCTACCTTGAAATCGATAATGATGTTTATTTTAATATTTGTCGATAGTGGCGCTTTGCTCTGGTCCAGATCCAGATTATGTTCTTCATGAAGTAGCGCACGCGCGACCAAGTGTACCTGCACAGTCCCCTCTGTTGGTGAACATGATCACTACAGAATCTCTCCAGCAGGCTGCTGTATGCTTGTAGGTCTTTTTGACATTTCCGGGGACAGAACACCAAAAACCGGAGACTGTCCCCGGAAAACGGGGACATCTGGTCACCCTATTTTTGAAACAGTTCTGACCAGTTCTGTCAAAGCGCTGTTAAATATAGGTGAAAAACTACGCAGCAAAAAGAATAAATAAAATGCTTTCTTAAAAAGGCAAAAGATTGCATGCACGTTTTCCTAATATGATAATTAAACCAACAGACTGATGAAAATGCTGGACATTTTTCAAAAATAATTTCAAAATCTTCAATGCTATAGTTCACATACTGTGTTTCAACTCTAGCTCATAAGAACTGTATGGTTAAAATATGACATTTTTTGTTGCTGAAGCCCTGATGTCCATTGTAGTGGACATGAAAAAAAAAAATCTAATAAAAATTTAGTTTGCACAAATCTTTTTTTAGACTCATTTATACATTAAAGAAGAGAAAATATCAAATTTTGCTCAGTGGAACATAATTCAGATGTGAAGGGGGTTAAATAAGCAGCCTACATTAATTCTTTTTTAATATTTAGAATAAATGCAATCACTGACAGTGCTATTTTAAATAGTAAAAAGTGAAAAACAATATTACAACATAGGCAATAATATAATTGTTAAACATTAAAAACAATATTTTCCATTTTAAATGTACAATATATAATCAGTGACAGTGTGCAAGCATCTATATCTAACACAATTCTGTACTTTCAGCACAGCATAGCAATTAATTTCAGTAATTATGGCTATTACTGGCTCTTACTATCATTTATTTATTTATGTATGCATGTGAGCGTTGTATTTATATTCAGTGTTATTTGTTCTGCTCTTTCAGGTGGAGTCTCTCTTAAAGCTGTTACTTTTCCATATTGGAGGATGGAAATCCAGGAGACAAACTAGAATGTAAGACATCCATCAAATTTATAGTGATCTCCAGCAGATCATATCACGAATACTATGTACCAATACCATATACAGTGCAAACTTCTTTTTTTTTTAATCTTTTAAATTATGATTTAAACTTGGCATTTGTTTTTAAGTGTAATTAAATGCAGTGCATATGCAAAGTATTTATCAATTATATGATACTTATTTGGCAGAAACCTTCAAATTGTATGATAAAGATGACATTGGACTTCTTGATAGCAAGGTAAGGTGTACAAGAGATTTTGATTTTTCCCTGTAGGTCTGGGCGATATGACCAAAATCTTAAATCACGATACGAGTAATTTTATTTCACAATACCGATATATCACAATACAGTTATTTTTGCTTTAAATAATGTTTTTATAATATCAACATTTTTGATACCATTTAAATTTCATAATTCTTGTCACCATTTTCAATATCAATAAAAGATTAATACTAGTAAAATCTCTCAAGCTTACTGAAGACAAGTCATTACAAGCATATAGGGGAAAAAACACTGCATAGTCTTCACTGTGTAAATTAAATATAAATTTATTCTTATTAAAGTTACAGAAGTGATTCGGTGAAGAGCAGTGAGAGGTTTTCAGTTTTCTTTTTGTTTGATCAACATTAATGTCACAGATGGCAGTAGGTTTATTAGGCCACTGTCACTTTAAGACCGACTGCATGAATCCAGTATACTCTCTCAACTGTTTACATTCTTGTTACATGAATCAAATATAAATTATACCAAATTTTACATTCAACAGTGATATTTCTTAAAAAGTTGAGTTGCTTGCATCCCTTGCATCCTTTTCTATTCTTAATATTTTATAAATTATATATATTGCATATTATTATTATTATTTTATTGTATATATTATATATCATTATGTTACAAAAAGAAAAGGTTCATTATTAAATTCCTGCTATATTATAAAATTATTAGTAATCAGTTGTTTGAGTTTAAGTAATGACAATTTTATGCGCGTGCTCGCGTCGGCGCGCACACTTAAAGAGAGAATGTTCGAGATGCGCTTCATTCATGGTGAACTATCGTTGAGGAAGCTCGCATCTGTCTCTTTTCCTTCTTTTATAATTTCTCTCCTTTTTCAGGTACAGGTATAAATACATAAAATACATTACCGTTTTGTATATAATACAATGTTGATTTGTAGGTGTGTGGAAGTTGTTTTGTATTTTGTAAAGATGTGAGATGTGAGAAAAGTGAAACTATGTGAGAAATATAGCCATGTCATGTAATTAAAAAGTATATATGTTAAATATTTTATGTTTTAAACTGGTATATGATAAATTGAGCTCCCTCTTACATAAGTTATTTTGAGGTGACGGTTGCAACGGTTTATTTTCAAATCTTCAGCCTACAGAGACGATAGGAGGAGTATTATCAATATGAGTAAATATATTTAAATGTCTGTCTTTATTCAAATGTCTTGTTTTTATTGTATTGTTACAAAACTGAGTGAAAGAGTATTTAATTTAATTATTCATAACTCTAACAAGACATGTTTATGCATTATCTTTATTGTAAAGAATTACAGCTGGAGAAAAGCATAGTTGTAAAGCTGCAGTTTCATTTTTATGTTTCTGGAAAATAAGTTGTGAACTATCGTTGAAGAAGCCTGTGTCTCTTTTCCTTCTTTTATTATTTTTCTCCTTTTTCGGGAGTACTACATCATTGTATTGTCTCAAGATGCACACAAGTAATGTTTCTATCTATGGCATTTTTATAAAAGCTGCTTAAATATCCTAATTTAATGAAGGCCTAGTCCTGGCTTAATCTAAGCCCTGTCTGTGAAAACGGGCCATAAATTCGCAATTCTGACTGTTTCTTACTCACTGTTCTTTTTGAAGAAAAAAATCAGAATTGGGATACTAAAAGTCAGAAACAGTCTTCCATAAGTTAGTGACTGAGGTGGCCTTATCATACGCCAATTAAGTATTGGAGAGTCTTCAAGAGTGTGTTCCAGTTAATACTATTACATTTTCAATAAAGTTGACGAACAGTGTCCTTTTAAAGTTGGCATAAATCAAAATTGACCCCATTTATTTATTTTTGCTGGTCTTATTGTGAGCGATTCATCCATTCTTATTTTTTATACTATTTTTTTTTTTTTTTTTTTACCTTTTAATCAAAATATTGAATCAAAACATAGTCAAGTCAAGTGACCTTTATTTATTTAGCGCTTTTACAATGCAAATTGTGTCAAAGCAGCTTTACAAGTGATAACTGGAAAATAATTTTAGCTCTAGAAGAAAATGGTGTCATTGTCCACCTTAAGTAAGTTTAGCAGGGATTCATTCTGTTGTAAAAATCATTAGTTATTTAGTTATACAGCAGCTCTTCAATTTGCATTGAATGGTGTCAAGTATCAAGTTGAATGTCAACATATCTTGTTCTTTATGTAATATGGCTGCATTGCAGTTAAGCAAATTACATTCAGATCTGCCTCCAGTCCATAAAAACCTTTCATCATTTACTCATGCCATACCTGATGTGTATGACTTTTTTCTTTGGATAAACACAAACAAAGATTTTTAGGGAAATAAATAATCCATCTCTGTGAGTCCATATAATGCAGTTGAATGGTTGAAGTTTGAAAAGATCGGTTTAAGCTTGAAAAACCACACACAGCGATTGTGACGGTAATCCATACAACACAGGGGATGAATCGGTGTCTTCTGAAGCAAAACAATTGCTGTGTCGCTTTTAATACAAAGCCCAAATTTCAAAATTCAGTCAACAGCTGATGTGTAAAATCAAGTCCTGCCCTAAAGAGAGAGAGCTGTTTCTCTCAGCTAGCACATTTTACTTCATATTTCATGGTGTCTCAGAATAGCACAGTTGAGTACACTTAGATGTTCCTACGATTATTTTAAGAAGTACTAAAGAAGAACTTTTAGTATATTAAGTACAAAATTAGTGCGTGAAAATAGAGCACTTTAAGTACATTATAGAAATGTACTTTTTGTTCACCTGGGTGGCTCTGACTCGGCGCATTTGAGCATGATCTGTCGTAAGTATCAAATTACATTCATAATCGGCCTTACAATCGTTTAGTGTGTCCCCGGCTTCAAACACTAGTTGTAGCGGAGACTGGAAGAGTTTGTGTAACCCACATTAAAATATGGTATAAATAAATAGATAACTGTAATAATTCATAATATTATAAGAGATAATATAATATTTCATAGTTACTCAGTAAATGGATTAAAAAAAAAAATTAAAAATGTAATGGCGGAAACAAGCTACCATAGAAACCCCCTTCTGGAACCTTTATTCTTAAGAGGCTCTATATGAAAGGCCTGACAGGATCCTTTAAGGTTTTTTATAGAGTGTTTTCTGCATGTTTTCTGTTAACCAGCACTGAAGATCACGTCTGTCTTTGAAGAGTCTTTCAAACACCATCAGTCTTCTTCTCTCCATCTGAAGACACTGTGGTGTTTGCAGTCTTTCAGCTCAGATTAGCAGCAGGTGTCTAAGCTTCTCATTGTTTCCCAGACTTGGACACACTGACGGACATGCAGTGGCACTGCTTGAAGCTCTGGATCTTGCGGTAGCAGTCGAGCTCCACTGTAAGGCTGGTGAAGCGGTGCGGCCGGCAGAAGGCACACGACTGGAACGACTCCTGCTTCTTGACGTGTCGAGGGATGAGGAAGAAGTTGCACTGGCCGTAGCAGAAGCGGTTGATGACAGTCCGGCTCCTGGAGTCCTCCTGACAGACTGTCTACCGTAGTGGCTGCATCTTGCACCAGTCGCTCTTCAGGTACTTGCGCCCCATCACCACCAACACTTCCTGGCTGAAGGCCAGCACTTCCTGTTTGTGAACGCACCGGTCCGGAATACATTTTAGTGAGTCTTGCCTCATTTTGTTGAATTCTTTTGATTGTATATGCTGTTCATTAAAATATTGTGACACATAAGCCATGGCTTTAAACAGCTTTTAAGAGTCACCAATTGATAATAATAAAAAGATGTCCATAAATAATATATCAAGTGTGACAACACCCACTCTCCTTTACACATTTTCAATATGATATGATAGATTTGTAATAATATAAAACACGTATAACCAGAACTGTTGAGAATATTTTATTGCCGCTATATTAACTTCAAAATAAAAAAAATGCCAAGATACTTTCAGCAATATGAATGTCTGTGTTTGTGAGGAGGAGCACAAGGCGCAGTAGAACTTGAACAAACACTGTTAAAACAAATACTTTAATTTAGAGCAGTTTTGAACTGTTTTCATAGTTTCAGAGTGCTGCTATGACAAATCAAGGCTTCTTGTGTGTGAAAGAGAAAGCACAACGTCTAGCTAACAAGAAGCTTACAAACACCCCTCACAGACTTGTCAGCTGCCCCGTTATTCTCTCCCCAGTGTTCAGTGTGTCCAGCCTTCAGACATTTTGCCTCATACACGAGTCTGTACATTTGAAACTTTAAGTCCTGTCTGGTTCTCAATGACAGTGTCCTGAAGTCCTCCAGGAAGTTTTTAAAGAAATGTTACTGTCCTCCTGAGGAGCACTAGCTCTCCTACTCACAGCCTCCAAAGCTGTTAGCAGCCTCTCCTCAAACTCTGTGCTGCTGTGTGCTCTCTTTCTCCTGTGTGAGTCTGGCCTGTTCCTGAAGGCTGGACTGGCTCGAACTTGTGCTCGGGCTCTCAATTGGCTAGTTCGCCTCACACTGCTGGCTGTGTGTGTGTTGTCTGTCTGTGCTGTCTCACTGTCCAGCAATGGCATCTTCTCTTTCCTCTGGGGTCAGGGCTTCCCCTACTATATTACTGGCAGTTATTCTATCTTCTAGGAAGGAGTTGAGGAAGCCCATGACCCCACTGTAGCGCCATGGACAGACACTGCTCTTCCTCTCTGCCTCCTTCCTCCTCTCATTTCTGTAGGTGTCTCTATGAGACTTCCACCTTTTTCTGCACTCATCTGCTAGTGAAAAGACAATAGAAAACACATATTCAATATAAACACCTCATTATCCACCTTTCAGAATAGCTTGTTTGCATGCTGTCTGAAATGGCATAGCTGTATGTGCAACTGTATATATTGAAGTTTAATGAAGCTTAATTTATCATTATTTTCTCCAGCTAAGCAATTTGTTGACAATACCATAAGGGAGACCAGGTAGAGTATACTTTTGTTTTTTCTTGTAGCAAAAAATTTACACTATATATTCACTTGTCTCATAGAGAAGACCAGTGTATATACAAAGGAACAACCGTGGGCATACAAAATTACAAATCCTTAATGCATATAATTATATGATCCCCTCGAATATTGAACATTTTAAATCCATCTTTTTGGCGGTTAGTGCAGTTTACGGCACAACAGCTCTGTGTCATCTCTGTTTCTGCTAGATATGCCGTAAAAAGTGCTGCTTTCTGCCTCCTAGTTGCGGGTGTATCTTTGTGATGACGTTGCAATTAATTGTGAAATGACCTGTCTATTCTCACAATTAATTCTTTAAAAAGTTAGAGCATGAAAAATAGTACATACCCACAGCAGCGACATTTGAATCTGCTGCAGTACAGCAAGAGAACGGGGACAAAATACTATATCTGCAGAATCATTATTAGCCACAGGAGGGGAACCTTTGAACACCAATGAATACAACCAAATATTTTGTGGAATTCACATATATAAACTCTTTGAATTAAACGTTTTTTAACACTGTTACACATATAAAGGCTAAAGATAGAGTTCTAGTTTCCACCCAGTCCTCAAGTTCCCCTCTCGCATCATCAAATCAAGGTTAAACCACTGGAGTCACATGGATTACTTTTAGGATGTCTTTACTACCTTTCTGGGGCTTGAAATTGGTAATGAATGATTATGTGACCACCCTGCATAATCTGGGTCACAGAAATATTAAATTCATTTTATTTTGTGTGTGTGTGTGTGTATGTGTGTGTATATATATATATATATATATATATATATATACACACACACGTAATGTTTTATTTAAATTACTTTATTACTTTTATATATATATTTAATTGTAATAAGTTTGCACAGAACAGCTGCATTTTCTGAATTCAGAGTGACAGTTGGGAGTTGAGAGTTTTGTCTCTCTCACTCTCACTTACTGATAAAGGGAGTACTACATTCATAATAATATAAACTGTTGCATGAACAATACGATTCAGTATTTACTCCTGAAAATAAATGCAGTGAAAATGCCAATGAATTCTTGAAATGTTTTGGTACTGAACCTTTAATGCAGTAATGGAGCTATAGTCCACTCCTGAGTTTTTTCTCATTCTTTTCAGCCCATTGATGATGAGAAAGACATTGTTCACGGGGTTAATGTGGGCATCTTGACCATGAGTGAGGACACCAGACATGATAGCGTCTTCCCAGATGAAGTCATGGACGTGGCTGTGATACTGGATGAGATTGTGGATCTCCAAGATATTCCAAATGGTTTGGTCACACTGTTTGGACTCCTTTATGCTTTGAACATTGATTATCCCAAAGAGCTATGATACACCTTTGAGCTGAGGCTGTTGGGGAGAGCTGCACTGCAAAGATTCAAGGACTAAAAAAGCAGTTAGGAAACACCAGAGTCTACAACCTTTTTTTTGTGTGTGTGTGTGGTGTTTATTTTCATTGAGCTTGAGCGCTTACACATTGAGTTAAAATGTCAAAGTAAATTCAGAGATGTTTAACAATCTTCACCATCTCTTTTTGAAAGGAAAGGTCAGAACAAAGAACATTGCATATAACAGCTAAAATGGGCTGCACACACGCACACACTGATCTCACTGTCTATATGAGGATTCATTACACACATTTATTCTGACATGTTATTTCACTGACAGAAGTTCAGATGTAGTATTAATTAATGAAGAGAAAATAAGAGACTCTATAACATCTCACTGTTACTGATTCATCATGAGCTCAAAGCATTATGGGTAGAATCTCTCTACAGTCTATTCTGATTCATCAGCACAGTTTCATTGATCCAGTATAAACACTAAACCCAGGATAGAGCGGTTGAGTGAATGTGGTCTGGACTGTGTGGATGAGGCTCATTGTGTCTCCAGAGACGCTGTAGAAGGACAGAGTTCCTGCACTGTGATCCACATACACTCCTATTCTACTGCTGATGGACTTTACTGGGAGTTTAGTCTGTATGTTATTGTGTCTAAATGAGGAACTGGAGGAAGAGCAGATCAAACTCCAGGACTGATCATTAGATCCAAACACACACTCTTTACCCCGTCCCTTCCTGCTGATGCTCTTATATGACACTGATAGATACACACCAATATCACCACTCCTCTCAATCTCCCAGTAACAGCGTCCACACACATTCTCTCTACACAACACCTGAGGCCAGTAATCAAATCTGTCTGGATGATTTGGATACGGCTGGACTGTGAAAGTGTTAGTAATCACTCTGTTCCTCTCAGACAGACGGAGGCGTTTATTTACTGTGTTCAGATCCAGATTGAGCTGATGGGAATCTGATGGAGATAAACACATCAGAATCAGGAATCATTAATCTGATCATTAGTCTGTTATCCTGTGCAAATCATCATTATCCATCATCTAAGTCCTTTACCCAACCCAAGAAAATGGTTCTTTAAAATCATAGTGATATTTCACAATATTACTGTTTTTTCTGTATTTTGGATCAAATAGCAGAAGAGACATTTCAAAAACATTAAACAAACTTACCAACCCCAAATTTATATCTGTCATGATACATTATATATATATATTCTTTATACTATTTTATTTTGTGTGATTACTATTATTATTATTCACCTATTTATCATGAATTTTATATTATATATGAATGTCACTGAATGCCACATAACAAACTTGACTGGATAGTTTAAATATTATCATTAGTTGCCCAAGGACCAAAAAAAGCCAAGTGAATCAAATTATATTTATGAGTGTTAAATAAATCCTTTCGAAATTTGGCACTGAAACCTTATTTACGTAGATTATCACAAACTGCAGCCAATCAGCAAACAGGAAGCATTCATAAAAAAATTTCCAATAGAAAACAAGAAAAAACATATTGAAAAACATAGTGTTATATTGTGTCTGAATGCTAAACTAAGTTTTTTTTTTTTTCACTGGAAGTTTGGCAACTGTGTTACAGAAAGCTGACAGAAACACTGAAGTAAACAGTCGTGGCGATGGAAATGTAACACCGTCTGTTCTGGTGTCTGTTCTTTATATGTGGATTACCCAATTAGCTGGATTTAATTGTTGACTTTTACAAAGTATAATGCATTAAAACACATAAACAACCAATTTCAGAATCTGCAAATATTATAATGCATTTTAACTTTGGTTACAATTATATTTTTTCATAAATAATATATAATAAACATTATAAATACCTTTATAATGCTATATACATAAGGGCTTTAAGTGTTACCAAAATTTATTTTGCAAGTAATTACAAGATTCATCTTGTAAGTATTTGGCATTTATGTGTTTAAACACCTCTCAAGAACTCCTCAACACCTTTTGAAGATATTGCTTCCAGCGACCCCTGATTTTCTCAGAATGCCCCGTTAAAAAAACACTCTTTTACATGAAAACTCATGAAACTCTTCTATCATGTTTTCTTTACCTTCTACAGGAACAACATGAACACATGAGTTGTTCTGCTTGTTTTTTTAGTGACTTACATTGTAGGATGTCGTTCCTGGTTCTGGTAACAATGTTGGTGAAAGTGACTGTGGAAATGAAGACATGAAGAGTGTGATTATCATGTCAAGAGAAAATGATCCCTGCATTCGTTCCTAAGACATTTCTAATATGATCTTCTACATGATATGAGATAATGGAGGATCATTTCTGGGAGCAGATGAATCTCCAGGACTTTACCTCTGTCAGAGATATTCTTCAGCTCCTCTTTGCAGAAATCCTCCAGTTTGTCTCTCAGCTGACGGACAGATTCTCTCACAGCATCAAAAGAGGAGAGAGAACTGAAGAGATCGTCATTTACGTCTGTAGATTCAGGAGGAGCTGAGAGAGACTGGAAACTCTACAGAAAACAGAAATCAAAGCTCATCACCTCCACACTTCAGACAATAACCTGCACTACTGTCAGATTTGAGCAGCTCTTGTTGATCTTTAGTAACTCTCCTCAATCCAGCACTTTCACAGCATCAGCTTCAATCTTCTCATATTCATTATATCATGTTAGAGCTGTAAGATCTAGTGTTTGACACTTACAGTATATGTTAACTTTCTAGGAAAAACTTGGATGATCAAACATCAGGCAATAACATAAATGTAACAGATCAAGAGCATCAATGGTGTCACATGGCAGGGTTGAGTAGATTTGATCAGAAAAAGCAGTTTAAAGGCAACTAGTAGATTGACCATTATTTATAATTTTTAAGCAGTTAGTAGCTCTGAAATTCACAAGGACTCTTAGGACACGATCCCAAGGTCAGGTTTTGTGTGGTTTAAATAAGCTAAAGCAGAGGTAAAATACAGCCTTACTTCCTGTTTGAGGACTAAATATTTAAAATACTAGTGAAGTGTTGAACTGTTGTCGTCTGGAAGCTCAATATATCTTTCAGAAAAATGTTTCCCAAGAGATTTCCAGAGCTGAACTGCATTTGTAAGTGCGTCTCTTTCAAAAGAAGAAGATCAGATGAGAGTCTGACTGATGATTATATAATAACCGAACACACAGATCAACACTTCAGTCAACGGCTCATTCTGCTCTCATGAAATGTTTCTCTGTGAGTCTCTTGCTCAAGTCCACTATGATCCTGTTCTTCTAGATCTCTGTTACCTGCAGGAAATGGATGTGATCCTGTGTGTGTGAAAGCTGCTCCAGCTCAGCGTCTCTCCTCCTCAGATCATCGATCTCCTGCTCCAGTCGCTCCAGTTGTTCTTCAGCTCGACTCACTGCAGTCTTTTCCTGATCTCTGATCCGCTGTGTGAACTCAGAGCGGCTTCTCTCAATGGAGCAGATGAGCTCAGTGAAGATCCTCTCACTGTCCTCCACTGCTGTCTCTGCAGAGCGCTGTTAGGACACACATCACAATCACACAGTGGCTTCAGTGAGTCCTGACTGAGACTTGTCAAACTTCTCTTCTTCTCCAGACTCACCTTATGAGACTCCACAGCCTCTCTCAGCTGCTGAAGATCTTTCTCTCTCTGCTGGATCCTCTGCTGGAACGACCTCTGCGTCTTCTTCAGCTGGTGCTAAAGGACAAACCAATAACAGGAGAAACATCACATAAATCATCAAGTAAACAGATATGAATCCAGTATCTGAAGTGCTGAGATTGAGGATTAAAGATCTTACATGAGAAGGTTATAGGTTCATTCATAAGTGTCGCATTATTTCATCAATGACTAGTTTTATATCGATAGTTCACCCAGAAATGTAAATTCTTTGTTTACTCATCATCATGTCTTTTCAAACTTGTATGATTTTCTCTTGCAGAACATAAAAGAAGATATTCTGAAGAATGTCTCTGTTTCTAGAGCCCAAATCAAATATGGCGACACATCAGTAACATCAAACCTCATTGGCTCATGCATGTCACATGACTAAACATGCCACCATATTTGATTTTTCCTATGGCTTCAGAAGACTCATGCTGCATCTCAATTTGCATACTATCTGTCCTAAATAATATTCAAAATTAGAATTACTGTGTCCCAAGTCATAGTATGAATATTCCAAAGATAACCTAATGGTCTACTATTACTCTAACAGCTACTATTGGCCACAACCCATTGTGCGTTGGACGAGGATTTGATTAGAACTACAAACACGAATAAAAAGTGTTTTAAAAAAAACTACAAACATGGCGGATGGGTGAGACTGATGGTTAAGTAGAGAGGTTTAGATAAAGGGGTTTGAGTGATTAATAATTAGTATATAACCTGACGATATATTAGTATATAACGTGACATTTATTCAGTGTTATCCACATAGTATTTAATCTGCAACAACATTATGAACTTTTGTAATGATATGTTGATCAACAAAATGATAAACCTGTAAATGATCATAATGAGATCTCTTTAAGTTCATACCTGTTTCTCTGTCCTCTGTGCTGCAGCTGATACAGTGTCATGGTTTTTATGTTCATCCATACACAGCACACATATACAATTCTGATCAGTGCGGCAGAAAACATCAAGGATCTTGTCGTGTTTCGGGCAGATCATCTCCTGCAGTCGTCCAGTGGCTTCAGTCAGATTGTGTGTCTTTCCTTTAAACAAACTCTCATGTTGTTCAAGGTGATTCTGACAGTAAGAGTTCAGACACACCAGACAGGACTTGACGGCTTTATGTTGTGTTCCAGTACAGACATCACACTGCACATCTCCAGCTTCAGCGTAACAGTCAGCAGGAAGTTTAATCTTCTTCAGTTTCTCCACCATTTCAGCCAGAATGGTGTTTTTAGCTAAAGCAGGTCTTGGACTGAAGGTCTGTCTGCACTGAGGACAGCTGTAGACTCTCATCTGATCCTCCTGATCCCAGCAGCCTGTAATACAGATCTTACAGTAACTGTGTCCACAGTGGATGGTCACTGGATCCTTCAGGAGATCCAGACACACTGAACACATGAACTCATTCTGATCCACTGAAATTCTGGCTTCTGCCATTTTACAGCATGAATACAGAGACACAAACACACAACAGCTCAACTACACTTCAGTTTCAGTTTCTCTGTGTTTCCTGTCATGTGTTTCCTGGTTCTGTGTTTGAGCTTTCCTGTAGCTCAGTGGTTAGAGCATGGCATTAGCAATGCCAAGGTCATGGGTTTGATCCCAGGGATTGCACATACTCAGATACAAATGTATAGTATAATGCAATGTAAGTCGCTTTGGATAAAAGCGTCTGCCAAATGCATAAATGTAAATGTGACGTGAGTAAAACAGGTGTGTCTGTAAAGCAGCTTCTTCATTCCTGGTCCTGAAGAGCCTCGTTGCTGCAAAGTTTTTAGTTTTCATGGGTGTCATTACATTGTGTTTAATCAGTCTCACAAACACTATAAGTTAGAGAGAAGCAAGACAGAATTATTGTTCCTTAAAGTCACAATGAAATCAAATTTGCCAAATCTTTTTTTTATTTATTGAATATTGCAGTGTTTATTATAAATGATTTATTCATGCACATCATTTTGTTAAATTCATGTGTGCTTGTAATCTTGAATCAAAATTACTTCCCCTCCCTCTTGCAGCAACATCTCTTCTCTGATGATGTGTTTTCTGGCGTGAGGGTGGGGCAACCTGTCACTCACATGAGATCCACCAATAGCAAACCACAACCATTCAGTCAATTCCCCATAGACAAAATCAAGCCCCGCCCTACATTTGTTCTTGTTCCAGAAGCCGTTTCACTCAGATATGTCACAACAGCGAACACCTTACTATCATAACTTATATTTCATGCTGACGTTAATACCTTGTGAATGTTTTCTTTGAGTATCATTAAATATTTAGTCTTTTAAATGATAAATAGGGATTATTTTTGCTATGAGTCATGTTTTCATACATTTAATCGAAGTTTGGAGTCTCGGATTATCAGAAAATTTACAGTAAAATCAATATAACTTGACATACATTTTTAAGTGATGAACAAGGAAAGAAATATGGTTCTTTCTGGTTGTTTTTGACAACTTGCCACAATGCCATAAAGTAGAGCATATCTTGTGGTGGTGTTATTGAAAAATAAACTGTTGCAAATGTCTAAAGTTTTTTTGGAGTTTGCCTGTTCCCAGCAACTAGTTTTTTTTTTGTTTTTTGTTTTTTAAATGTACACTCTCAAGCCAGAAGGACCACATGCTGTAATGGATGGACTCCGAGAGGTTGCACAGGTGATTTTGTGAGATCAACCACCATCACTGGTGTACCCACAACACTCTAGACTTTGAATCTAATAAGCTTTGGCGGCAAAGAATAGTTTTATAAGAGGAACGTATTGAGGAACTAATAGCCATGTCTCTACCTGTTCCCTGAGTTGCAAAACCTCTGGGAGTGAGTCCAAGAACCATACGCTGGAGAATGTCAGTGTGGCAAGCAGGACGGTGGTGTGATTGATAATGTGTCACCTGAGTGCCACACCGGTCTCGTATCTCGGTCACTGTCCTCCTGAGGAGCACTAGCTCTCCTACTCACAACCTCCAAAGCTGTTAGCAGCCTCTCCTCAAACTCTGTGCTGCTGTGTGCTCTCGAGTGCCCAGCCTGTTCCTAAACGCTGGAATGGCTCGGGCTTGATGGTCCTGTCTGTCCCTGAAGGCTGGACTGGCTCGGGCTCTCACTCAGCTGGTTCGCCTCACACTGCTGGCATCTTCTCTTTCCTCTGGGGTCAGGGCTTCCCCTACCATATTACTGGAAGTTATTCAATCTTATAGGAAGGGGTTGAGGAAGCCCGTGACCCCACTGTAGCGCCACGGCCAGACACTGCTCGCCCCTGCTCCACTCCTCTTTTTCTCTGCCTCCTTCCTCCTTTCTTTTCTGTAGGTGTCTATATGAGACTTCCACCTTTTTCTGCATTCATCTGTTAGTGTATGGATTACTTTTATGATGTCTTTACTTCATAGTAAATGAAGTTGTGTAGCTGTCAATGGATGGACAGAAAGATCTCAGATTTCATTAAAAAGATCTGCATTTGTGTTCCAAAGATGAACAAAAGTCTTACTAGTTTGGAATGACATGAGGGTGAGTGATTGCCAACAATGGAAAGTCCTTTCAGTTTTCGCCAAAATAAGAGCTTGATAATTTAACGTTTATAAATGAAGAAATTCAGAAATAAATATTTTCTAGAATGATCAATTCTTTCCAAATATAAGTATTCTGTTGAAAATTCCAGCATTTTCTTTTTTCATAGCAAAATATGTGACAAAAACAAAATATGTACTTACGTCATTTATTTTCTAAGGGAACATGGGGGCGTTTGCTCACAAAACCTTTGCATTCCCTCGCAAAACTTTTGTATTCTTTGTGAGTGAAAGCAAAATTTCTCGGGGAATGCAAAACATTGTACGCAAAAGCATTGCCAAATAATTTTTCTTCCCATCTTCACTTTTTTTCCTTCACGTCCCTTTAGGGGCTTCGTAATTTTCCAATATCGTTTAGCCCCAGAAAATGACGACTGTGTGGCCTCCTCAAACAACACAGAGGTCCACTTGAATGACACTAAGTTTTGTCTCTCTCATTCTTACTTATCAAATTGCAGAAAAATAACTTTAAAATGTTTTGCCGTGAACTATTTTAG
Organism: Hypophthalmichthys nobilis; assembly: GCA_037950665.1. Taxonomy (NCBI): domain Eukaryota; kingdom Metazoa; phylum Chordata; class Actinopteri; order Cypriniformes; family Xenocyprididae; genus Hypophthalmichthys; species Hypophthalmichthys nobilis. The sequence goes on from CM075489.1 coordinate 25,761,620, forward strand.
TTCAACTGGGTGTTCATTTTATTAATAATTTAGGTATTATTATATTATAGAAAAGTCTGTTAGTGTATCATCTGCTGTGTGAAAGAAGTGTGTTAGAGAGTCTGAAATCTTTATTATTATTTATTTATTTGTTAATGTTTATTGATTTATTTATACAGAGTTAATAAAACTGTTTCATGGTATTGAATACTATGTTTAATTAATAAAAACAACACAGAGGACCACTTGAATGACACCAAGTTATGTCTCTCTCACTCTCACTTATTGATAAAGGGAGTACTACATTCAGAATAAAACAAAATCTGTCCACATAAACACTGTTCAGTGTTCAAGTCACTGATATAAACTGTTGCATGAACAATACAATTCAGTATTTACTCCTGAAAATAAATTCAGTGAAAATGCCAATGAATTCTTGAAATGTTTTGGTACTGAACCTTTAATGCAGTAAAGGAGCTATGGTCCACTCCTGAGTTTTTTCTCTCATTCTTTTCAGCCCATTGATGATGAGAAAGACACAATAGTGTCTTCCCAGATGAAGTCATGGCTTTGGCCACACTGTTTGGACTCCTTTATGCTTTGAACATTGATTATCCCAAAGAGCTATGATACACCTTTGAATCAGTCTAGCTCTCCCCACCAACCTCAGCTCAAGGACTAAAGAAGCAGTTAGGAAACACTGGTGTCTATAACCTTTTTTGTGTGTGTGGTGATTATTTTCATTGAGCTTGAGCGCTTACACATTGAGTTAAAACGTCAAAGTCAATTCAGAGGTGTTGAACAATCTTCATTTCTTTTTGAAAGGAAAGGTCTGAACAAAGAACATTTCTATAATGTATGTTGTGGGGTAATCTTAATTTTTTGCAGCAAATTAATCCAACTTTATTGATCATATATGTTGTTATTGCTTTATTTAGAAACGCAGGCATAAACTGTACATTGAGGCAGACATAAATAATTGTGTTGTAATTGAAATGTTTGTGATTTTTTTAATTTGCCTTTATTTTAGTCTAAATAAGTTCATATTTATTAAAGCAGCTTTGCAACTACAGTTCTTAAAGTTCAGCTAACTAAAGAAGTTGTCATAACTCTTCAATTTAAGTTCATGTAACTAAAGTGAAGTTTTCAACTAAATGTAATCAGTCCAGATTGCTTTATAATTTGTCAGATACACATTTTCAAATAAGTAAAACTAAAATAAGACAAAATAAGGAACAAAATATAATGAGTTGTCAACAAAAGATTTTTCAGTGTTGGATTAGCTCACCTGTAAATATTATTTTACCTGCATTGTAAAATTATCTCTCTTTACTGCCTTCAAAATTAAGATTATAAACATGAAAAAATATATTTCTGTTGTAATAATACATTTGTACTTTAAAATATTATAACTCATTTTATTTAACACCATATTAATATTTGTTTAAAATTTTACACTTTGAAATCTTTAGACATTTGTGCCTCATAATTTTATTTTGAATTAAAAATGGGTTTCCTGAAAGAAAAGAGAAAACGAGAAAGAGCAGGGGTTGTAACAGCTAAAATGGGCTGCACACACACACACACACACACACACACACAGAGATCTCACTGTCTATATGAGGATTCATTACACACATTTATTCTGACATGTTATTTAACTGACAGAAGTTCAGCTGTAGTATTAATGTAATGAAGAGAAAATAAGAGACTCTATAACATCTCACTGTTACTGATTTATCATGAGCTCAAAGCATTATGGGTAGAATCTCTCTACAGTCTATTCTGATTCATCAACACAGTTTCACTGATCCATAATAAACACTAAACCCAGGATAAAGCGGTTTAGTGAATGTGGTCTGGACTGTGTGGATGAGGATCATTGTGTCTCCAGAGACGCTGTAGAAGGACAGAGTTCCTGCACTGTGATCCACATACACTCCTATTCTACTGCTGATGGACTTTACAGGGAGTTCAGTCTGTATGTTATTGTGTTTGAATGAGTAACTGGAGGAAGAGCAGTACAAACACCAGGACTGATCATTACATCCAAACAAACACTTATAACCACATCCCTTCCTGCTGATGCTCTTATATGACACTGATATATGCACACCATTCCCACTCCACTCAATCTCCCAGTAACAGCGTCCACACACACTCTCTCTACACAACACCTGCTCCCAATGATCAAATCTGTGTGGATGATCGGGATACGGCTGGGCTGTGCAAGCGTTGGTAATCACTCTGTTCCTCTCAGACAGACGGAGGTTTTTATGTGCTGTGTTCAGATCCAGATTGAGCTGATGGGAATCTGATGGAGATAAAACACATCAGAATCAGGAATTATCAATCTGTCTGATATCCTGTGAAAATCATCATTATCCATCATCTAAGTCCTTTACCCAACCCAAGAAAATGGTTCTTTAAAACCATAGTGATATTTCACAATATTAATGTTTTTACTATATTTTGGATCAAATAGCCTGTTTTCAAAAACATTAAAAAAAACTTACCAACCCCAAATTTGTGTCTGTCATGATATATTATATATATATTTTTGTCTTTATAATATTTCATTTTGTGTGATTACTATTATTATCCACCTATATATCATTTAAAATGAATGTCACTGAATGTCACATAACAAATTTGACTGGATAGTTTAAATATTATCATTAGTTTCCCAAGGATAAAAAAAGCCAAGTGAATCAAATTATATTTATGAATGTTAAATAAATGCTTTAGAAATTTGGCACCGAAACCTTAATTGCATAGATTATCACAAACTGCAGCCAATCAGCAAACAGGAAGCATTCATAACATTTTTTTTTCCAATGCTAAACAAAAAAAAAAAAACTGTGTTATATTGTGTCTGAATTATAAACGCAGAAGTTGTTTTCACTGGAAGTTCAGCAGCTGCGCTACAGAAAGCTGACAGAAACACTGAAGTAAACAGTCGTGGCGATGGAAATGATACACCGTCTGTTCTGGTGTCTGTTCTTTATATGTGGATTACTCAATTAGCTGGATTTAATTGTTGACTTTTACAAAGTATAATGCCTTAAAACACATGATAAACAACCAATTTCAGAATCTGCAAATATTATAATGCCTTTTAACTTTGGTTATAATTATATTTCTATTTTTTCATAAATAATGCATAATAAACATTATAAATACCTTTATGATGCATTATACATAAGGGCTTTGAGTGTTATCAAAATTTATTTTGCAAGTAATTACAAATTTCATCAATATTTGCCATTTATGTGCTTAAACACCTCCCAAGAACTCCTCAACACCTTTTGAAGATATTGCTTCCAGCGACCCCTGATTTTCTCAGAATGCCCCGTTAAGAAACACTCATTTACATGAAAACTCATGAATCTCTTCTGTCATGTTTTCTTTCTCCTTCTACAGGAAGAACATGAACACACTCAGTGAGTTTCTCTGCTTGTTTTCTTAGTGACTTACATTGTAGGAAGTCGTTCCTGGTCCTGTGAACAATGTTGGTGAAAGTGACTGTGGAAATCAACAGACATGAAGAGTGTGATTATCATGTCAAAAGAAAACGATCCCTGCATCCGTTCCTAAAGCCCAATTTGCACGGGATTAGTATTATCTGGGAACCTCGAGTGATTTAGAAATTAACCACCCACATCTGAATTTCATATGGTGCATCCGCACAGGATAACCAAAGCCTGTGATTTTACTCGAATTTACTGACTTATCTCCCGGATATGATGTCATTCACATTTTACCAGGTTAAAAATCTAATAGCTCAAGCTTTGCGTCTGATTTATTTGTAACACATTAACCTCGAATTATGATGTGATCCCCCTCGCTTGACTGTGCATTATTTTGGATAGGCTATGCGTGGAAACAAAAACTGTATGACACCGCTGCCGACAGTAGCCTATCTTCATATAATAAACAGAAGAATGTTCCTTACTGCATGCTGTTATACATGTCATCCATCTCCATCTAATCATATTTTTATTTTCGCTCTTCTGATGGTTTTAAGCTTTCTCTTTCTGCAAATTGTATAGTTGGTGTATAAATGGTGTATAGAGATATGACCCAGCACCCAAAATACTACCAAAACACTCCAACGCAAACTTAGTTCTTCGAGAAAGATGAATAAAAAGACGCACATGAAACAAAAACCTTGAAATAATGATATATGACCTGCCAAATGCACAGGGATGCCGATTCGCACGGGACTAATATTATCACAGTACCTCAGTGTTCGGCGAAATATAGTAGATCATTTGCGGGGGAATTATTACTTTACAAATTACAGACATGGCCGATTCGCACGGGATGATGATCACAGACAACCTTCCGCGATTATTACAAATGACTAGAGGTTACCAGATAATACTAATCCCCTGTGAATAGGGCTTAAGACATTTCTAATATGATCTTCTACATGATATGAGATGATGGAGGATCATTTCTGAGAGCAGATGAATCTCCAGGACTTTACCTCTGTCAGAGATCTTCTTCAGCTCCTCTTTGCAGAAATCCTCCAGTTTGTCTCTCAGCTGACGGACAGATTCTCTCACAGCATCAAAAGAGGAGAGAGAACTGAAGAGATCGTCATTTACGTCTGTAGATTCAGGAGGAGCTGAGAGAGACTGGAAACTCTACAGAAAACAGAAATCAAAGCTCATCACCTCCACACTTCAGACAATAACCTGCACTACTGTCAGATTTGAGCAGCTCTTGTTGATATTTAGTAACTCTCCTCAATCCAGCACTTTCACAGCATCAGCTTCAATCTTCTCATATTCATTATATCATGTTAGAGCTGTAAGATCTAGCGTTTGACACTTACAGTATATGTTAACTTTCTAGGAAAAACTTGGATGATCAAACATCAGGCAATAACATAAATGTAACAGATCAAGAGCATCAATGGCAGGGTTGAGTAGATTTGATCAGGAAAAGCAGTTTAAAGGCAACTAGTAGATTGACCATTATTTATAACTTTTGAGCAGTTAGTGGCTCTGAAATTCACAAGGACTCTTAGGACACGATCAAGGTCAGGTTTTGTGTGGTTTAAATACACTGAAACACCACTAATATACAGCCTCACTTCCTGTTTGAGGACTAAATATTTAAAATATTAGTGAAGTGTTGAACTGTTGTCGTCTGGAAGCTCAATATATCTTTCAGAAAAATGTTTCCTAAGAGATTTCCAGAGCTGAACTGCATTTGTAAGTGCGTCTCTTTCAAAAGAAGATCAGATGAGAGTCTGACTGATGATTATATAATAACCGAACACAAAGATCAACACTTCAGTCAACGGCTCATTCTGCTCTCATGAAATGTTTCTCTGTGAGTCTCTTGCTCAAGTCCACTATGATCCTGTTCTTCTAGATCTCTGTTACCTGCAGGAAATGGATGTGATCCTGTATGTGTGAAAGCTGCTCCAGCTCAGCGTCTCTCCTCCTCAGATCATTGATCTCCTGCTCCAGTCGCTCCAGTCGTCCTTCAGCTCGACTCACTGCAGTCTTTTCCTGATCTCTGATCCGCTGTGTGAACTCAGAGCGGCTTCTCTCAATGGAGCGGATGAGCTCAGTGAAGATCCTCTCACTGTCCTCCACTGCTGTCTCTGCAGAGCGCTGTTAGGACACACATCACAATCACACAGTGGCTTCAGTGAGTCCTGACTGAGACTTCTCAAACTTCTCTTCTTCTCCAGACTCACCTTATGAGACTCCACAGCCTCTCTCAGCTGCTGAAGATCTTTCTCTCTCTGCTGGATCCTCTGCTGGAACGACCTCTGCGTCTTCTTCAGCTGGTGCTAAAGGACAAACCAATCACAGGAGAAACATCACATAAATCATCAAGTAAACAGATATGAATCCAGTATCAGTGAAGTGCTGAGATTGAGGATTAAAGATCTTAAATGATAAGGTTATAGGTTCATTCATAAGTGTCGCATTATTTCATCAATGACTAGTTTTATATCGATAGTTCACCCAGAAATGTAAATTCTTTGTTTACTCATCATCATGTCTTTTCAAACTTGTATGATTTTCTCTTGCAGAACACAAAAGAAGATATTCTGAAGAATGTCTCTGTTTCTAGAGCCCAAATCAAATATGGCGACACATCAATAACATCAAACCTCATTGGCTCATGCATGTCACATGACTAAACATGGCACCATATTTGATTTTTCCTATGGCTTCAGAAGATTCATGCTGCATCTCAATTTGCATACTATCTGTCCTAAATAATATTCAAAATTAGAATTACTGTGTCCCAAGTCGTAGTATGATTATTCCAAAGATAACCTAATGGTCTACTATTACTCTAACAGCTACTATTGGCCACAACCCATTGTGCGTTGGACGAGGATTTGATTAGAACTACAAACACAAATAAAAAGTGTTAAAAAAAAACTACAAACATGGCGGATGGGTGAGACTGATGGTTAAGTAGAGAGGTTTAGATAAAGGGGTTTGAGTGATTAATAATTAGTATATAACCTGACGATATATTAGTATATAACGTGACATTTATTCAGTGTTATCCACATAGTATTTAATCTGCAACAACATTATGAACTTTTGTAATGATATGTTGATCAACAAAATGATAAACCTGTAAATGATCATAATGGGACTCTTTAAGTTCATACCTGTTTCTCTGTCCTCTGTGCTGCAGCTGATACAGTGTCGTGGTTTTTATGTTCCTCCATTGTACACAGCAGACATATACACTTCTGATCAGTGCGGCAGAAAACCTCAAGGATCTTGTCGTGTTTCGGGCAGATCATCTCCTGCAGTCGTCCAGTGGCTTCAGTCAGATTGTGTCTCTTTCCTTTAAACAAACTCTCATGTTGTTCAAGGTGATTCTGACAGTAAGAGTTCAGACACACCAGACAGGACTTGACGGCTTTGTGTTTTCTTCCAGTACAGACGTCACACTGCACATCTCCAGCTCCAGCGTAACAGTCAGCAGGAAGTTTAATCTTCTTCAGTTTCTCCACCATTTCAGCCAGAATGGTGTTTTTAGCTAAAGCAGGTCTTGGTCTGAAGGTCTGTCTGCACTGAGGACAGCTGTAGACTCTCTTCTCATCCTCCTGATCCCAGCAGCCTGTAATGCAGATCTTACAGTAACTGTGTCCACAGGAAGTGGTCACTGGATCCTTCAGGAGATCCAGACACACTGAACACATGAACTCATTCTGATCCACTGAAATTCTGGCTTCTGCCATTTTACAGCATGAATACAGAGACACAAACACACAACAGCTCAACTACACAGTTTCTCTGTGTTTCCTGTCATGTGTTTCCTGTTTCCTGATTCTGTTTTTGAGTGATGTGTGACCTAAATTCTGTGGGTGATCATTGGTCTGAGATTGGGCCTGTTCTTACAGGTGTTTAGTTTTCAGCCCTTTACTTTTTTTTCATGGTCAGCTTTTAAGATCTCTCTGTCTTAACTCTGTCTTAACAGATTTATATCCACTACAAACCAGGTAAACTTATGGATGTTTTTTTCCCCATTCAAATTGTATTTAGATAAAGATATGGATGACAAACAACTTTCTCCGCTTAAACAGTTCTAAGACTATATTAATCCTTCTTGGTTTTCCTCATCAGCTGCATAATGCTGTCTCTAACTCTGTCCATTGATGGCTCTGTTGTAGTTTCAAAGTAAACTGGAGTTATTTTTGATTCCAGTCATGTGCAAAATGCTACTTCCATGACGTATGAATTCACGTCACATGAATTTTTTACTCTCTGGGTTTCTTCTGTTTCTCTTCTCAGCCTCTCATGACAGTATCTTATTTTTAAACATTTTTTAGTTTAAGATCAATAATTGGAATCGGTCATGGAGGAGGATCTTTTTCCAAATCAATCCGTTTGGCTGGATCTCTTTCCAGGCTTGAACAGATCAGTTCTCTGCATTCTGTGAAGATGTCTGATTATTATTGTAAGTTTTATACTTTGTGTAACTGATCACATTATTATAAGCAGTAATAAAAGTTCCTGTATGATCCATCCACATGCTCTCACCTTTGGAAATTTCTTCCAGGAAATTTGTTCCAGGGTTCTTCCCAAACAGCATCTTGTACAACAGTACACCTAAAGAATACACTGTTGCAGGCTTGCCATGATATCTTCTAAGGTGGACACTCTTATGTCTGGAAGAAAGAACAAGATTTTGTCCATTTCAATGAATTTGTACTTCCACAGTACTATATTTATTCATTTTTAATTTCTGCAGGTTTGGCCCTCCATACAACAAGGCCTATTATAATTTGTCACCATAGATTTGTGGAATGATATGTACTATTGAACTTTGAATAAGCAGACTGAAGTCTATTAATTTGACCTGCAAGTTGTTTTGGTTGATGAGCAGGTTTTCCAGCTTGATGTCGCTGTGGAAGACACCCCTTTCACAGCATATTGTTGCAACAGTGACAATCCGTCTCATCCTTAACTCTTTGCTGTTGTTCACTAATTCTGCCACCATGCTGCAGTAAAAACTGCCGCATATTTACATGCCGTGGGACGCTCTAAGACCAGTATGAATTCATCTGGTGTGTCATACCAGTCCAGCAGCTTTATAATTTGAGGAAAGTTGCGGCTTTTGCTCAGAAGAATCATCGTAGTGACCTCTTAGGGAATCTACACGTTCTGGAGTTTTGCATGAAGGCGAAAAAGTTCTACACACACATTTCGCTCATTCATGTTGTTCTCTTCAGCTTTGAGAACGTCTTGTTAACACCCTGTAGAGCGGTGAGGGAAGACACTCGGCTGTTCTCTTCAGGTTTGCCCAGTGACAGAACAATGCTGTTGTTTTTGTGAGTGTTGATGACTTCATTAACATCCTCCATAGCAGTGAGGAATGACACAGCTGTACTTTGAAGTGCTTTCTGTGTTGCTCTTCTCTTCAACTTCACCATCAAAGCACCTCTGAGGAGGTTTGTTGCTGTTATTTCTGCACAGACTCTGTTGGGGTTCAATCGTAGTTTTCTCGGATTTCCAAGAAAAAACCCATCTAAAGAACCTCCCTTCTTCTTTTCTGCTGTCTCTGGGACAGGGCTTAGTGACATACATGCAGCAGCATCTTGCTCTAAAATGTAAGTGTGCCATTTGCACTGCCCCATTGCTCCAGATGTCTCTCTGATGTTCAGTCACAAACCTTTATCACAAGTCGACTGACCTTTTATAGCACAGATCGAATGAAGAACGACAAATCAAGTGATATAACACAATTTGAGTGATTTTTCACCACAGATGTACTATAGTACTAGTGAGATCGATTGATATACCAGAAACCAACTGAACTACACTTCAACCCTGAGCAGATTTCCATATATATGGGTGACTCAGGCTGTGACGTCACAAACGCCGAGAATATACAGCGGAGATACATGCAAACGATAACTGCTACTGTTAAAATAAAATATAAAATATATATCTTTATGAACTTGCCTGTATTTTAAAACATTTCTTCTTTCAAAAGCTTCATGTCATGATTACAACTTCTGATGTCAAACACGGAGCTCAATGTTCATAATCGACTCGAGTTAAAAAGTGTACTGTAATTCACAAACATTGATGTTTCAATAATTTAAAAATTTGATAAAAGTAATTATATTTTGTAAGTAAAGTAAATTACCTGTGTTTTACCTCTTTTTTGGCCGATTTTACCAGAACGTTGTGCCGTGGCTCACTTTAACTCTCATAATTTTAAAACAATTATTTTTTTTCACATTTTTATATATATATATGTGTGTGTGTGTGTTTAAGAGACCCATGCTAATTCATAAAAATATCATTAGTTCTCATGCATAGCTTATTTGATTTTATTATAAGTCATTTACCAAAACGTGACCCATTTTAGTTGACTTCACCCTAAATGTAAATTTTGAAACTCGAGGGCTTTTGCACCCTTTAAATGCACATGTTCTCAAGCGCACGTTGCTTTTCACATTTAAATGCTTAACATTTTAATTAAAAAACAAAACAATTTCATTATGAAAAACGATTAAATCATTAAGGAATTGTTGATCTGTATAAATATGGAAAACAGCTTTAGTATAAGTTACCATTTGATTTATTGATCTCTCCATTTTAAACATTCAAAACTCCCAGTTTAATCAATGTGTTAATGAGAAATGTTCTTTTAGAGAGATGTGTTCAAAGAAGCTACAGTTTTAGTTCTTCTCCAGTGACAGGACATATTATCCCAGATAACTTAAGAACAGCAAATGCATTTCTCCAAATAAAAGGTAAATATATGTAGTACTCCCTTTATCAATAAATGAGAGTGAGAGAGACAAAACTTGGTGTCATTCAAGTGGTCCTCTGTGTTGCTGTTTTATTTAAACATAGTATTCAATACAATGAAACAGTTTTCTTAACTCTGAATGAATAAATAAATACACATTAACATAAATATAATAATACATTTTTCAGACTCTTACACAATTCATTCACGCAGCAGATTTGGACATCATTCATGTTATGCACATGTAACAGGGGCTACACATACACTTAATCTTACATCAAAACACTTTACACTGGCTCAAATAGCCTGTCAAGTTCTCAATGTTAGCCAGTAACAAGAACTAGCTTGCCATTCAGCTAGCTAATGTGGTATAACTTACTCTAATAGTTGTTAATGTAACTAGATATATACATCTTGAACCCTTTTGCTCCTCGAGGCTGAGCTTGCCGCTTGTACTAGCTGGTGTCTTGGAGGCATCTTGTGTAAAATAGGCACCATCCTTCATATCTTCTTTCTTATATCTCGGGGCTGGAAGTGTACAAGCATACACTCAAGAAAAAAGCTGAAATAGAAACACTTAAACCCGTGCAACTAGCCAATATGCCATAAGAAATGAACTGGGAATAGTATGAATACTAATGCTGCCTTCACGTGCTATCGGAAATTCGATAATTTCCACTACTGAAGTTGTAATTACGAGCTCATCGCATTCAAGTTTTGAAATAGGAGGATGTTCATGTGCAATTTTTTTTTTACATGGGAAACTCTTATTTACGATAATTCCGAGAGCATGTGAAGGCAGTATAAAAAACAAAATTCTGATTATCACTTGTTTTTATTTTAAAATCCTTAAAAATGTTTTTCATATATATGTGTGTGAGTGAGTGAGTGAGAGTGAGAGAGGGTTGTGACGTCGTAGTTGTGACGTCACTGGCGCGCTGCGCGTTCTCGCTTCAGTCGGCGGGAGATCTGAGCGGAGAAAGATGTGCGTTTTGTTCTCTCTCGTTCAAAAGTGTCTTAAAAGGGAAAGTCAGTGATTCATTTATCTGTGTTTCGTTAAAATGTGTAAATGAGATATATGAGTATACTTATTACCAAGTTTAAAGGTGTTTTATCTGCTAAAGTGTAATTTTAATCGAGGGAATGCAGCGTGAGGTATGTTAGCTTCAAAGTTGTTAGCTTGTGAAGCGAGAATTTCTCTTCTGTGTTTGAATGTTTGGCAGGAGCAGGAAACCGTAATGCAACGATTAATAACTGCATGTTTATTTTGCACTTGCGCGTATTTTGATGTTTTTTTTTTATTTCTTCGTCGTGTGTTCGACATTGAATTAGTTTATATATATAATTTCAACGGTTCAGTTGATTTCTTATCTTCATCAGAAGGACGATGGATATCGGTTGTGATACAAATAGATTATTCTTATTTTAGTTAATGTGTATGGTTTTAGTAGATCTGATATTAATGCTACTCTTATGTCAGAGATTTCTCTGCTTGTTCTTGATAAGCTGCTTAAATTCCCTTCTGCCTATCTGACTATTGGAGGAGATTTATAATGAAGCCCCTAACTTTCTTGAAGACCAGTATCCTCCCAGAAAGTGTCAAAGTGCTATTAATCCAGTCATTTTTTGATATTTATCAGTCTTTAAATTTAAATGATGCACACAGATTCCGAAATCCTGATTCCACTTCTTTTTCTTGGTGTAAGTCATTTATTTTTTTTTTTTTACCCAAAAATCACAATGATTTTTTGATTTCATTTTTGATGTCTGTTTCTTGCACTCCTTCACTACTAACTGATCATTGTGGTTTTGAGTTGGTCCTGAAGCCACATAATTCAAGAATGCAATCTTCACTACTGGAAATTAAATTGTTGCTTCTAAATGAATCTTACTGCACAGGCGTAAAGAAGTTAAGAAAATCAACTTGACACTCAAAAAAGGATTTTACAATACTGTTCAGTTTATTAAAAAAATATATATAATTATATATATAATTTTCATTTAACACCATTGTATTAGGATTCTCATTCAAACAATTGCATTGTGTTAACCCTTTAGAACCCGAAGCTGAAATAGCCCGTTTTCACACAATGTGCAAAGTGTTATTTTTTTATTTATTTATTTTCAGAAAACAAATGGTTTTCAATGAATTATTGACCATTAGTATGCATGGTGAGTTTGCTGAAGGAATTTCGCACTTTTTTTTTGTTTATCCTTCTATATTTCTGTTTATTCTGTCACCTGTAAATCTATTGACTCACTTAATTTTACATTTACATGGAAAAATAAAGTGGAACACATCAGCAGGAAATGTTTAATACAGTACTCAAAGGGAGGTTTGAGATTTAGGTATTGTTTTTGTGTCAGACTTGGTAAACAATAGAGGAGACTTGTAAAGACTATTGAGCTATATGGTATAAATGCGTCTAAACAACTACATTAAGTTTACAAAGGCAATCCCTTCTAATTTGCTGTTCTTGGTGAAATCTTATAAATTGTACTGTAATTTGAGTTTGAATATCCCTCAACTATTTATACAAGTGGTTAATATCTTGGATGTTAAGTCAGTTTTTAAGAAACTACATTACTGCTAGTAATAATTCAATTATTAAGGCTTATGGGAAATGGTTAGCACTTTTCCCAAATATTACATTTCATAAGATACAGACAGCGCCAAACCAATTTTTGTTTAATAATAATTAAAAAGTCCATTTGAAAATTATTTGTTGTTATTACCCTTGCAATACTTAAGTCAGTTTAACTGAAACGTTTCCCCTCTTTGCTCCTTTTGCTAAGATGAGGAAGTATCTCTATTACACTTATTTTTCTTCTGTTCTTATATTAAATACTTTTGGCTTCAAATTTCAGCATCCTTCTTGTATTTTACCAGTAGTGTAATATTTCTGTTAGTAAGATTCTTTCTCATTCTGATAACGAAGAGCTAGATGATGTCTTAAACTTTGTTTGTATGATGGGTAAATACCAGATTCATAAAGCAAGATTCCTTCAATTCAAACCTAACTAAAGTATTTGCTTATGATTTACAATTATAATTGTCATCACTTCAGAAAATCTCCAACAAAAAAGCTTTGAAAACATCCTGTATTATAGAACAATTATGTAAATTGTAATTTTGTTCATTTTTTTTCTCTGTATCCCCAGATGTTTGCATTAATTCTATATTATTTCCATTTTTGTACTTAATTATAATTAGGCAATAAATAAAAAAAGCATATGTCTCTAGGTCTCTTTGTCAATTGACAACACCACTCACTATGTTGCATGCTGCTCCCAAGTCTTTCTTATGAAAGTCATTGGAGGCACATGCAGTTCCACAATGCAGCAGGATCTTGGCTTCTCCAAAGGTTGCATCAGGTGGGTCTTGTTTAATTAGTGTGGTCAAGATTTTCACAACTGCTGGCAGTCTTCTTTAAAGGCTTTCTTCCTACATGTTCACCGAATGCCAGAGAGCCTTTGTATTTCCATTGGACACTCATCTGGATCCATGTGTTTCTGTCTTTACAAGCGAAGCATGCTACTTTGAGGAGTGATGAAAGCATAAAGCTTTTCCACCAAGTCAAAAAAAGCTTTCCAAAGGAATGCTTGACCTAAATTGTGGTCATTGGTCTGAGATTGGGCCTGTTCTTACAGTTGTTTGGTTTTCAGCCCTTTTTTCCCATGGTCAGCTTTTTTATTTTTGTTTATTTTATTATTTTTTAACATTTCTAGTTTAGGATCAATACTTGGAACCAGTCATGGAGGAGGATCTTTTCCAAATCAATCCGCTTGACAGGATCTCTCTCCAAACAGCATCTTGTACAACAGTACACCTAAAGAATACACTGTTGCAAGGCCTATTATGATTTGTCACCATAGATTTGTGGAATGATATGTACTATTGAACTTTGAATAAGCAGACTTTTTCAAGCGCCTACTAGAACTGAAGTCTATTAATTTGACCTGCAAGTTGTTTTGGTTGATGAGCAGGTTTTCCAGCTTGATGTCGCTGTGGAAGACACCCCTTTCACAGCATATTGTTGCAGCAGTGACAACCTGACGCATCACAACTCATGCTTTTGACTCGCTGATTCTGCCACCATGCTGCAGTAAAAACTGCCGCATATTTACATGCCGTGGGCCGCTCTAAGACCAGTATGAATTCATCTGGTGTCTCATACCAGTCCAGCAGCTTTATAATTTGAGGAAAGTTGCAGCCTTTGCTCAGAAGAATCATCATAGTGACCTCTTTTGGAAGGGATTTGCTAAATAGACCCTAGGGGAGAGATAAAAGTTATATTAAAGTGAGATGATTGGGGACGTGGTTTAACTTATCTGAGTTACTACAACAGAGTTATGTCCTGCATTTGGGTAAGTATTCGATTTGAAGACTTGTAATTTAGACAAATAGTCACTGAAGTTGCGGTCACATTTACCATTGATAATTTAAAATTCAATCATTTTAATAGGAATCTACACGCTCTGGAGTTTTGCATGAAGGCGAAAAAGTTCCACACGCACATTTTGCTCATTCATGTTCTCTTCTACTTTGAGAACGTCTTGTTTAACACCCTGTAGAGTGGTGAGGGAAGACACTCGGCTGTTCTCTTCAGGTTTGCCCAGTGACAGAACAATGCTGTTGTTGTTGTTGTGAGTGTTGATGACTTCATTAACATCCTCTGCAGTGGTGAGGAATGACACACAGCTGTACTTTGAAGTGCTTTGGGTGTTGCTCTTCTCTTCAACTAAACCATCAAAGCACCTCAGAGGCGGTTGGCTGCTGTCATTTCTGCACAGACTCTGTTGGGCTTCAATGGTACTTTTCTTGGATTTCTGAGGAAAAAGTCCATCTAAAGAACCTCCCTTATTCTTTTCTGCTGTCTCTGGGACAGGGCTTAGTGACATACATGCAGCAGCATCTTGCTCTAAAATGTAAGTGTGCCATTTGCACTGTCCCATTGCTCCAGATGTCTCTCTGATGTTCAGTCACAAACCTTTATCACAAGTCGACTGACCTTTTATAGCACAGATCGAATGAAAAACGACTAATCAAGTGATATAACACAATTTGAGTGATTTTTCACCACAGATGTACTATAATACTAGTGAGATCGATTGATATACCAGAAACCAACTGAACCACACTTCAACCCTGAGCAGAGTTTCATATATATGGGCGACTCGGGCTGTGACGTCACAAGTAGTCAAACGCTGAGAATATACAGCGGAGATAAACGCAAACGATAACTGCTATTGTTTAGGCATAAAATATATATCTTTATGAACATCATGATGACTGTGGCACATCCTCAAACAACACAGAGGACCACTTGAATGACACCAAATTTTGTCTCTCTCACTCTCAATTATTGATAAAGGGAGTACTACAATATTATATATTATAAAGTTGTCATGAAGCTTAAAACTTCTTGCCTGAATTCAGCATGGCAACAGTTTTCATGGCATAACACTAAAATTTCTCATTTCAACATATTTATTGAATGGTTATGCTCTTCTTAATCTAAATCTTGACATTTCCGCTGAACATTTGAGATTTTTATTTATTTTTATTCTATATAGGCATACCCTGCATGTCTTGTGTTAGAACAGTACCTCACATGCAGAAATGTATTCTCTTTTTTTTATTTAAGAATTTAGTTTATTTTATTTAGTTTAATAAACTGATTTTGAGTTCCTGATAACGTTATTCATTATTTTCGCTTCATAAGTACCAGAAGAAATGAAGCGCATCATCACGGGAGCTGTCCGAACAAAAGGTGCTGAACTAAGAGCTTTCAGTGCCATGAAAAAAAATATATTGTTTAGTGCAAATTGCCTTTTTCTAAACGGTAACAATGGTTCTCTACGCTCGAAGTTACAATCGTTCCCAAAAGATGACTTAACATGAACGTGCCTCATGTTAAGAGTGCTAACGAAGGTTTTTTCCCCAGTAATCACTTCATTATTATTATTACTATAAAACAGGAATAATACAATGAGAAATATTCAAAAAATAAACCAGTGCCAACGTATAATATAACAGTAATAAAAATACTAGAATGTACATTTCCTGAAGAAAAGTGAATGGTGCTTGCAGTGGCAAAACTCTGGTGGTGTTTCTAGGCAAATGCTAAGGCGTTCTTTAACACTTTACAATAAGGTTGATTAGTTAATGTTATTCACAGTGCATTAACAAATGTTAACAAATACAATTCTTGATTTTAATGTTTTAGTAAATGTTGAAATAAACATTAACAAATATAAATAAATGCTGTATACGTGTAGTTCATTATAGTTCATGTTAACTAATGAACCTTATTGTAAAGTGTTACCAAAAATCTTATACAAGGGTGGATTTGAACCCTGAACCTCTTACATGCTAAACAAAATTTCTACTACCAGCCCACTTGGGAACACAAATTCAAATGGCAGATTTATGTATTAATACACTAAATTTATTGTATGAAAAGTCATAAGATTTCTTATCATTGTTTGTGATATCAATTAAATCAATATGTTCGAAAACAAAAAAAAAAACACGTTATGTAACATTAGGAGACTTGAAAAACAAAGAATGTCTCACACTTGGAAAAATGTGCTTCATTTGAATTAATGGGTGGCTCTTAAAAGAGCCATTGTTGCTGCCCTTAAAAGGACATTTGAAGGTTTCATCTTCAGAGTTCTACCTGCAGAGCTTCTCTGAGGTTGCTCAGCAAAGGCTTATTTCCCTCTGGGCTCAAGTGGACTCCGTCTCTGATCAGATGAGACAAGTCAATGTTCGAGTGACGAATGCAGTGCATTTGTCTTTCTGCCAAGAAGCCTGACATCGCACTTTTGAGCCACCGCCGGCTCCATTCGATGCCGTATGCAGTCCTAGTAGTCTGCCTTCACCCAGTTCAGACGGGGCAGAATGAATGAAAAGACAAGCCTGGTTCTAGGTAACATCCTAAAGATTTCAGCCAGGTCCGTCTTCATTTCCTGAAGGAAATCCAGGCGGTTGCGGCCCTCCCGACATAAACTGTTTCCACCGAGGTGAATAATCAGGATGTCTAGAGCTGTAGCTTTGGCCCTGAGAGACCGCAGCGCTGGAAGCAAATGCTCCCAGAGTCTGCCTCATCTGCCCTCCCAAGTAACATTGCAGCGAAGACCAAGGCTCCTGTCGAGCCCCTGCTCACAGATGTGAGAATACAGCCTTCGGATATACGAACTGCCAACAATCCAGACACGAGGTACACCAGCCATCTCAAAGAAGAGTGAAGGAGCTGTGACTTGCCGCCAGTATTTAGGATGAGCGCTGCACGTTTCATTGTCAAAGGGTGGTTCTACAGGCACAGACTGCTTCAGAGCAGTTCACAATCAATGAATATCGCACCTTTATGCCAAGTGATTGCTTATGAATTCATGTTTACGTTGCAGTGTTTATATGGTAATATATTTTAGACTGCTGTAAGAAAGCTTATTTTATCTGCAGTGGCTTTTGTTGGAACTATTATTTTGTTGCAAAATAGAGCAAATACTGACAATACTGTGAAGAACATAACTTAATACTACCCTTTTGTTTGTTGAACTGTTGTATAAAATCAATGTCACATTTGCAATCGTGTGGATATTTGGATTCGCATTCTTGCTGGGCCTATTTTGTCCAAACCACTTTTTGAAACGTCTTGGATGTGGGAGGCAACAGTGTTCCTTTATGGCTCGTGCACAGTCTTTCAAATTGGAAATTCAATGGAAATCCATCCTTTCCTGAAACTTCCACGTCGTCATGGTGAGCGCAGCTCATGGTTGCTTAGCAATGGCAGACGCCACCTGAGCACAATTTGTAGAGACAGTTCAGGTGAAAAATGCACCCAAACATGTTCCTACTTGATATACAATCCCTGATTTTAATGGGAAAAAATACTATACACAGGCAGATTCGAACCCTCCTGCATGCTTAAAGGATTAGTTCACTTTCAAATAAAAATTTCCTGATAATTTATTCACCCCCATGTCATCCAAGATGTTCATGTCCTTCTTTCTTCAGTCGAAAAGAAATTAAGGTTTTTGATGAAAACAGTCCAAGATTATTCTCCTTATAGTGGACTTCAATTGGCCCCAAATGGTTGAAGGTCAAAATGACAGTTTACAGTTTTACATCATTTTAATGTAACATCTGTGAACATACCTGGACCTTCTGTGAAATAAACAAGAACACATTTTTAATGTGACATTGAAGAACATTCAATAAAGACAAAAATGCTTGATGTGCCAATTCAACCAAAAGATTTAGAAAACACCTGTTGTGCCAAATCCCACCCATATGGACAGCTAGATCCTATAATGTTGTTTTGGAAACCCTGGTTAGCAGGGACCCAAGAGGGACACAGGATTTGGCACAACACCCCCAGTGAGCAAGCCAATGGTGACGGTGGCAAGAAAAAAAAATCCTTGAGAGGAACCAGACTCAGCAGGGGGAGCCCATTCTCCTCTGGCATGGCGTACAGATTATAATAACATTCTTATATAAGCTAATATATGAAATATATATCTAGATCTATATCTAGAAATTGAAACCAGTTGTTTAATATGATTATAAAACAATTCATAAATATATTAAAATGAATTAATTGATCATCCAATGATTAGATGCGATCGGTGGTGTATTGAAGCAACTCCCGCCATCTAGCCGCTGGATCTGACAAGGCATAAAGGCTGGATACCCTGAGGTAGAGGAGGTAAAACAGATATGATCATGTTAGTGAATTTATTTGAATTGTTTTGATTCTGCAAGACTTGTGGAGCATAAAATTTCTGGTCAATGTATGTCTTACAAGAGACATTTTTGCTCTCTCACTCCTGATAACCATCATACACTTTAAAATCTAAGCTTTCACATCAAAGCACATGCCTCTGAACAAACACATTGTATAATAAAATGCACTGAAACACTAGACCTTACCAGCAGAATTGACAAACTTTACCTTTAATTTTCTTCTTTAGTCTTCAGCATTGTCCTCAAAGCCAAACACATTTGGTCCCGTTATCTGGCCATGAAATCAATAAATGAATAATGGGATCACTACATACACATTTACTAATAAACTAAAAAAAAAAAAAAGTAAACTCAGAACTAAAAATTACTGAAAGAAATTAGCACATAAGCTGGTATCCAGGTTGTCATCATCAGTGTTGTAGCACACTTGATCTTCTCCAACATTCTGACTTCAATTGGCCGGTTCCTGAAAAACTTCAAAATCAAAATTAGATTAAAATATAACATTTTCCTTCAAATGTGGTTATAATGTGCAGTAGTACAGTGACTGAAGAGAGTTCTTTAAACACTTAGCTTTAGATGGTATATTGCACACTTATATCCAGTGTTGGACAGGACTGCTATTGTCTCCAAATTTTTCCTGCAACTTTACAAAAGGGCATATATCAATAATAGAATAGGAGACTGCATATAACACATCCTGTACAGATTGTCACAAATTGTACAGATTGAACACAAAATCGTTTAAAACAAATGTTATAAGATCAAAAACAAATAGTACATTACAACAGTGTCTTACTACTTCTCACTTTACCTTGCTGTATTTTATTTACTACAGCTGTTGCTCTCACTGTCCGTGTCCTCCCTGGAGTTGCTACACTACTCCTTCATCCTTCCTGCTGCTGTACTTTCTTGGTAGCTCAGTGGCATAACACCTTGACATGACCATACATGCCACAATCTCACCCCAACACAACCATATGTGCCAACCCGTTGGCTAAGGCTGTCAGCGAGCCCTCACTGTTGCCGTTAATGCACGTTCAGTGGCCCCCGGATCCGTATGGCATAACACCACAACACGTCCACTAAGTCCAAGTAATCCAACAGACTCTTCAAGTTTTTCATAAAATCTTCAAAACCGTAATGTGGCGGCTTATACACAGCAGCGATTGTTGCTTTGATTGGACTATCTATTTTGATGATGACAAACTCCAGATCGGTTACATTTTGTATAAATTGCCTAGGCTGAGTTGAAATATGCTCTTTACAATATATTGCAACTCCACCTCCACCTTTATTTGCAATTTCTTGATGTGTTGAGTAAGAGACATGTCAAAAATAAGTTGTATCCTTCCAGTTGGGGTGCAATGGATAATCCGGTCAGTTGAGTTTCCGTTATGCAAAGAATATCTGATAGTAGCAGTTCACGATGGCATCTAATATCTTCAGTGTGGGAGGCCAGTCCTTCTGTGTTGTGATGAATGATTTTAAGTGTTTGATCTATGTTGGTTTCCCTAATGTGCTGCAAAAGTGGCATGAATCCTGTGAATGTTGCTCATGTCATATTTTGCAACGAGGATCTGACTGCAGGATCAGCATAAATCTTCTTTTCACTGAAGTCAGTAATGTGTAACCCACAAAGCAAAGTTGTTCTGCTAAGGGCAACATAGGCCATTCCCGGCTCGAAAATCTTCAGTGACACTACGGCATTCTGCATTGTCATGCCTTGAACTTTGTGAGCTGTGCAGGCGTAAGCTAACTTGATAGGAAATTGTTGACGAACTGCTCCTCTCCTTAGTTTATATCGAGAGATCCGAAGAAAATCTAAGTCATCTTCTTCACCTTGCACCCTTCTTCGGTGTTTCTTACCCGCAATTGGATTGTCGAGCTGAAGCCCTAGCATTTGTACAGTGTCGATTCCATCTTTTGTTTTAGTGACAATATTTGCAATGTTCCCAAAACATCAATTAACAACCCCATCTTCAACGTCAGATTCCTAGTCACCATTACACGAGCTCCCAGTGCAATTTGTATGGTGTCAAGTAAGTCATCCTTCTTTTGATGGCAGGCTTCTTTTGTCTCTTCATTCCTCCTGTTCTTGGGTCTTTCCTGTAGTCTTCGGCATCGATGGTTATGATATCAGTGTGAAGAGCGTGGATTGTTTCAGTATTGTGTCCGTGAACTTGTTTCAGTATTGTTGGTGGCAAATACGTGCAGTGCATTACACGGGCAGTCTTTGGGGTTCTCCACAGCCTGAAGTAACAAAGCTCTATCTTCTTTGCTTGTAGTCGGTTCAAAAGCTGGGCAAAAGCAAGGTCTTCTTTCTGACGCGTGACCTCTGAGAGGGTAATCATTTGGAAATGGTCTTTTCAGAAGTCCAAAACATCTTTGTACACACAGTGTGGTTTGACTTTACCAGTAAGTGGCAGTTGGTAAAAGTCACCCACGGCGAGGACAGACATGCCCCCGAAAGGTTTCTTGCTGCCTTTATGTAGGCAAAGAAATCATGGACACTTCATCAATGTTAAGAATCTCCACGTCGCGTAATCTTGCTCATAGTTAATCTAGGGCATTTCCAAGTCCTTGATATGGTGGCTTCAGATTCCTTGGAAGTTTTAAAATGGAATACAGTGTTTTACCGGAAATATTGAATGCAGCTGTTCCAGTAAACACATTCGAGCACTGTAGGCACAGAGAGATCCCCTTTCTCCTGAAGAGGCAGTTGTCGCAGAATCTTGGTTGCTTCCGTGTATGTGCACTTGATGACGTGATTTGCCACAACCAGCATCACCTGATATGAAGTAAAAAAAAAAAACTGTTCTGAATTTTGACCCCACACACATTTCTGACACCAATGGCAGACAGTGTAGAATATGGCTGCCTGTGTCTCATTTAGACTTCTGAACAACTTCCTAACAAATTCAATACTCAACTGCGGTGCCTGGCACGACTCCATCTCCATGTTCAACAATCTGATATTCTGGAACATCATCTGGATTGATGTCTTCTCGTTCTGCAATGCACTCCAAACAGTCCACTTCAATTTCAGGTGCAAAAGCTGTCCAAGTATTCTCAGGTGGTCCTTGCTGTTGCAGCTGATCGAATGCCGTATCCACTTAATCGCTGTGTTTTTCAAACTTCTCCTTGTGTGTTTGCACTATGGCAGGAACAGGCATCAGGAGACCAGGATGTGTAGGAAGTTTCACAGATGCACATTTGTTAAACAGCTCATGTGTTTATGAGGTTTTAGCTGTGCATTGAAGCGATGTGGCATATAAAACTTAAGTAATCTACTGTAAAACTTTTCAGGTTGTTTTTCTTCTGAAAACCATGTATATCTAAAAATTGCAGCCTTACCAACAGTTCTTTTCTGAAAAAATCCCATACCGTTGAGCAGCCGGTGAATATTTTTACCTTTCGTTCGCTAACCATACACAATACGGTATTCCGAAGCAAAATAAACTCCAAAAATTCCCGTGTTTGTGGCCTTACTCTGTATTTATCTATTATCCCTGACATTCAGACATCTTCTGAATCAGGATCTTTGTTTTGGAGGGCACTAAGCCTATATAAACACAATGCTTCATGAACATTTGAGCGCTTACTTACTGTGTTTTGGAGTAGGCCTGCATTATGTGCTTCATTTCATCTTCCTCATTAACATTTGTTTCATGCACACCCTTGATTAGGTTCTTCAGTACGTCATTCATTTCATGCTCCAGCTTAAAAATATATGAGCATATACATGATTGTCAAGAACAAACTGAATGTCCATGTTAGCGTTTCATGCCCTCAACAAATCAGGATTGTATCCATTCACCCAAGACACCTTTGGATCACGCTTCAGCAAAATCACGTTGCAAGTGGACAATGCCTCAACGTAGTCATTGTAAGTCTTTCATGGTGAAATTACACTTTGTCAGTAGCTCTGACAAGCTGTCAAAGAAGGCTTGGGGATCATTCAACAAATCCCACACTGGTTTTAGTTTCATCCTGGCATCGCTCATTGCTTTTGAACAGCATCTCATCTCGACTTCTTCCTGTTTGGTTGGTTTTGAGCTTTATCTTCTTCTTCAGGACGCTATGGTCATGGATGAGCGATTGTGTGTTATCCTCTTTTTCTGGACGCTGTGGTCGCAGGTGAGTGATTGTGGTGCTAGACATCGGTAGTTTAGGGAATCCGAATCTACGTAAAAAATTTCTTTTCTTACATGACTTGGAGTGGTTCCTGCTGTGAAGCTGTACCTCTCTGACAATTTGGTGAAGCTCAGGATCAGCCACGGAATCAGGCAATTGGCATGATATGTAGCGGTCAATAAAACTCAACTCTGTAAAAGTAATCCTCTACTTTACCAACAGGTTGGGCAGGTGACAAAAGCAGATGAGTCATTAGCGCATCTACTGGTTTCTCAAACATGCGCATGACAGTGACAGGGTTGCTTTGGAGGATTTCACATTTCGTCATCCAGTCAAATTTTGAAAAGTTAATCTGTTCACCTGGCTGGGCCTTGATTGCGGTTATTACTTTGGACCAACACATTTCGGCTGCACTGAATGTGCAAAAAAATGTAGGGGTTCCTAACTGTCTAATCATAGCCCGTAGATCTTTGTGTTTTCTCCCAATAAGATGGAGAGCCTCTCAGTGGTTGCATGAAACGTGTGGCGTCCCTGTTGTGTCCCAATCTTTCAGTCTCACGGTTATCCTGAAGCAGCTTGTTGGAAATTCTTCGGCCATCTCTTGTAATAGGTTTGCCTTTTCACAAAGGTAACTCTGATCTCTTGCAAAACGAGTGTCCACGCAGAACAATATTGCATTGAAATACATACTAGGATATATTGCTATTTGTCTTGCCTCATCAATTGTATTCTGTCCAGTGGGCAATTGAACAGGGAACGCCAGGGCTTCCAGCTTTGGGATTTTGAAAAATCCAACAGACTTTTGTCCTTGTGCAGGTGTGATGCTAAATAAAGGTCTAAGTTCATCCTTTTCCTCAACACTAACCTGTTGCTTATCCTGCTCAGCAACATTGACTTCTTGTTGCTTCTCTGTGTCATCAGCTTCCTCATCTAGGTGACTTTCAAATATCGCAGTTTCTCTTATGGAGATATCACTGTATTCGGAATGAATTGCTTTCAACTTTGATAAAGCTGCAAGAACGTTGTGCACATTCATGGTATGGAAGTGCTGGTATCCTTTAAACTTAACGTGTCTCTCTAGCTTCACCTGCAGTAGCTGGGACTCACTACTTGGTCTTGGCAGACTGTTGACCGTAGTCTCCACCTCTGAGGGCACACACACAACAGCACCATGCACTGCTCTTTGCTGTCCTTTAGCCAATGCAACTATTTTTGCAAATGGCACGATTTTGGAAATAAGTTGACGTTCAAGCACATTTACTTCAACTAATTCCGCAGGGATGTGTGGCAATTCAAGACATGTTTCCTCTCTTAAGACGGCTGTCACAAGTGTGGCAAATTCACTCCTGTCTTCTCTCTTCCAGAACTACACAAGAACCTGAGCAGGCACCATCACAAGCATGAATATATTTCCCAGTTAATCAAGAATCTGAAACATGGACATTTTTGTCATAACTCGTTCTATTACAGACCTTGACTTGATCAGGAAACAGGGCTCTGTGACAGACTGTGCAGATGCGTAGGGCCTTTCTGAATTTTACACCGGAATGCATGTATGGCTGTTTCCATTGCTTTGCTATGCTATGTAGCATCACCTTTAGCTGAGCAGTGTCTGGGACAAGCCAAAACCGCATACATCCAATGAAAGAAAATGGTATAAAATGAGAAAAACACATTTCAGGAGACTTATCATTGTACTTGTATGTGTGTAAATGTTTGGCCATTTATAATAAAACCTCAGAATTTCATTATTTTGCATTATATTTATGATTATATATAATCGGGGGGGCTTGAGCCCCTTTGATCGCGAAACTGAAAGTGCCCTTTTGCAGTCGCATCGCAGTGCCCCCGCGTTCCCATTTCTCCCCCCGGAACGCGATTTCTACCGCGGGAGAAACCCACAACACCAATGATTAATTTATCTGTTTCGTTGAAATGTGTACATGAGATACATGAGTATGTTACCTTTACTTAGTACTAAGCTTTAAGGTGTTATAACTGCAGAAGTGGATTTTTCTACTGTGGGAATGCAGTGTGTGGTTGTATGTTAGCATCTGTGTGAAGCGAGACTGCTAATTTCCCTTATTTGGTTGAATGTTTGGCAAGAGCAGGCAAATTCATAATACAACGATTAATAACGAAATGTTTCCAACCTATGCGGGTATGGATATGTGTTTTGTGAGTTCTTCATCATTTGTGTGTGGAATTGAATTGGTTTACATAGACCAGGGCTATTCAATTAGCTTCATTTGAGGGTCGCCGAATTATTGAATCTAAAAAATAAAAAAGTAAATAAATATATTTTCATTTATAATGAAAATATTCTGACAGTGAGACTTGATAACCACAGGTAAAACCATGCATGGCTACTCACTACTACTGTAAATTATTATTATATTATACATTAAAAAACGCCTAAACACAGGTAAAAACCATACACACCTTCACAAAGAAATGATATTCCCATACCAGAAGTGTGCAGTTGTGTTCTGAAATGAGGAGGCAAATGTCCTTACAGTTTATTTTTTTTTTTATATTTTATTTTATTGATTGTATTGATTTCCAGCTGATCTTTTTAATAGTCAACTTATTTCGGATCATCAGTCATGCTCGTAAACACTCTGTCACAGACACAAAGACGTATCTTGTCAGAACTGATTGCTCACTAAACCTCCCGCAGTCATCATGTTTTCAGGTCTTTAGGTTTGATTTTGATGTGACAAAGCGGTGATATCTAAGTGGGTGAGCTGTTTACTTACTTTTTAATTGGTTTTCCAATTGACGCCATTATTTTGTTTATTCGAAGTGACGCCATAATGCGTTTGTAAACAAGAGGCAGGATTTATTGCACAAACCAATCATATCCAATCATATCTATTGCTTCCTCTCATGTGACTTTCCCCCATTCATTCTCTATTACCCCCCACAAAACCCACCACACTCTTTAGGGGGTCTATTGATTTTCTATGAGGGGAAGGGAGACACGGACTCCTGCTGTAACTTTACCTGTGGGTGTTGCTGTTGGACAGTGTGCCTTTAGAAAAATGAGTGACTTTTTACACTTTTTATTGTCACATTTTGTAATATTTGCATTGTTTTATTTTTGTAATATGGATTATTTTCTCATCCTAATTTTTTGAGGAGGCACTGCCTCTCTTGCCTCCTTAGAGGAGGCACTGCCTCCCTTGCCTCCTTAGAGGAAATGCCCCCTAATAAATAAAATGCAATATAAATGACTATAACATAGTATTCAATATAAATATTCCACATTTCTGTCCAAACCATGGTAAATGTTTGTAAGGGTGGTAATTTTGGGATTTAAAAGTTTTCTAACTTGGTTCATGGCACAATGTTTCTCCTGTTTTCCTCATCAGTCTTGTTGGGAATGTTGAGGCTGATTCATCTGATGTAAAACTAGTCATCATCGAGTGATTTGTAACCGATAGGTCTGTGTCGAATTTAAACACTTCTCACTGGATGTCGCAAAGCTGTTTAATAATGGAATTCCTGGGAATACCCATTGTACAGTCCACACTTTGATGACTTTTGGACCAATAGTATTTGAGAAAAGTGTGAAAAGTACCTCCTCTGCGTGTGTACAGAAGATAAGGTTAACAGTGTTCTGTACAGGCTTACAGTGGTATTCCATACAAAGCGCACAACTTGATTTCAAAAATGGACATTTAACTGATCAATTGTGAGCTGTTTATTTATTTTAAAATGAAAAAAACATCATTTAAATGAATAAGAAATGTGAGCACCTTTTTATTTAGTTAAAATGTAAGTTAATTGTTGCTTTAATAAGCTAGAGGAACATGCAAGTTAGACATGATTGTGACGTGATATTAATTATGGCATGTGAGCATGAACCATGTGAAACATTAGTGAATGATGTTACCATAACTTTTTGAAGACAAAGATTTGATTTAATTGATTTAAAAAAATCATGATTAACCAATGTGAAAACTTCAAAACATAAATGATCAGGATGCGTATGTGTTTACAAAGCAGTCTTAAGTGGGTTGAAGACAGCAGTATCCAGGGGCTGAAGGATGTGTGTGATGTTTTGTTTTCCCTCCAGAACATGACGTGTCTCATGTTGGTCCAAGATTAAAATAAGTTCTCTCCTGAGGAGCATATCTGATTAAATGCCAGAGCCATTTCAGGAAGAGCTCTGAGTCCATGTAACCCTTCTCCTGGATGCCATAGAGGGCGTTGGGGGCCCATCCAGCCTATAGGCAGTACTTGGGAGGCAGCAGGGATAAATGATGAAGGGTGGAAAGCCGGGCCTGCATTCACACAACTGTGTACTGTGATATGCTCCCTGGTCATCTGCTGCTGCTGGTATATGTGTTGCATCCCAATCTTGCACCTTCTCCCTGTACCGAGGCTTGTCTTCAAAGCCAGTCTCGTCACAGTTGTAGACAAGCAGTGGCTTGTCTTCCAAACTGTGCTTCACATAGAGGGCCTCATACAAGTTGAAGAAACCTTCAGTGGCCTCTGGTATAGCACCATGAACTCTGGCTCTGTCATTAATTCTGGATGGTGGGCCTTGAACCTGGACCACCAGACATCACATGGCCCCTTCTTCAGATTTACAGTGGTGCTCTCAGTTCTGCCACTCTCTTTTACCCCTTTTCCACCAAGGCAGTTTGAGTGCTGGTTCGGAGCCAGAGCCTAGTTTCAAATCAGTTCTTTGTCTTTCGATACCCAAAGCACCAGCTCCAAACCAGGAAAAGTGGTTCGTAAGTAGCATCAAAACATTGCTGGGCTAGAAGTAAGAACCGTTTGCGTCAGGAGCTGGGGGCGGGGTTACCATGACCAACAAGAAACTTGTGACCGCCATTTTTGAAATAGCAGCTAATTGAGCTAATAGCAGCTCGATAGTAATCTCCGTCTATATACAAATTACGACGAGCCGTGTTTGGATGCCGATGTAGGTTCGCAAAGCCATGAGCATCGACAGTAGTGAAACGTCCGTGATTGTTTATGGAAGGCTTGTTCGAGATGCATCGGAGCAGCGCGGACCGATTCGGCGGGTGGCATTGGAGTGCCACAGGTCCACGGGAGCGTTTGTAGAGCATACGACTCCTTGTGCTTTTGGATTGTTCTCGCGGTGCTTTGATGTCATGCGCTGATCGCTCTGCGGGAAGCCGATGCATCTCGAACAGGCTTGGTGTGTTTGTGTTTGGCGCTGCCAGGCTAGCTTTGCTGTGAAATATGAGACGTATACAATTACGTAAGACCTGGCTCTGTGCTGGCTCTCTAGCCCGTGGAAAGGCAAACCGGTTCTTAGAAGGCTTGTCAGTTGAACCAACTCCGAACTGGCACTAGCTCTGAACTAGCACCCGGGTTCGTGCTGGTGGAAAAGGGGGTATTTGATGATTCCAATAGCAAGTACTTTGACTAAATTTGTTATTTGGAAGCCATGGTCTGCCATCCAAAAAATAAAAGAAATAAAAGTCTCTTACTCTCCAGGTGTCAGGGCCAAATTAGGATTAGGGTTGTGGGTATATTTATTTGTTTTGTAGTCTTGTAGTTTTTGCTGTTGCCCTCAAGCTTGCTCCTGCCTTCACTTCCTCAACTGCCTTCTTTAGCAACTCCTTTGGGTACTGCTTTTTCCTTCCTGACATCTTTCCCTTTTGCTTTACTCTTTGAAATTAACATACGTTATATAACATTATATGTTAATCATGTAACTTCAAGTTACATAATGACAAAACTGTCTGAATATAAACAATCATTTGATGTATGAAATTCTATTAAATGTGTGAACATCCTGTCATTGTTTAACTTTGTTAAATAACATACTTTTTATGAAAAGTTGGCTATGAAATAACATCGAGGAAATCTCCTGCGGCAAGTAGAAAGGTTTGCAGTTTATGAAGAGCGCCCTCAATTAGGAGAGCACATCTTCAGCATTGTTACATCTGAACACCAACATTTATTAATGTAGAAACACAATCCACCACCTCGTTTTCCCTGTTAACTCCGCAATGCGATCTGCTCTGATCAGCTGGAAGCCCGGCAGATGTAGCACGTTGTCCGGTATGGCTTCACTCAGCCAGGTTTCAGTAAAGCAGAGTTTAAAAATTTGTTTCAGAGTTTGATGTTGATGAAGGTGAGAAGTTCATTCATTTTTTTTAGTAAGGTATTTGACATTCGCAAGATGAATACTTGGGAGCGCAGTGCAAAAGCCGCATTTGTGGTGCATAATCAGCTCGCCTTTGTTTCGTTAAGTTTGGACCTGCTGTTCAGCAGATACAGATCAACACAAAAATGTGTGACACCTGACCATTTAAATTGCTTATATATTCACAGTGCTTTGATGTATACATTTTTTTTTATAACTTTTTGCCATGAGTTTCAAGCAAATTGGACCAGTTTTTTTCAGAATGTTTTTGATTTCCAAGCTTGAGATCTCTGACTTATGGACGCCCAGACATGTTTAGGGCAGAAAAATAATAATTGACAAAACAGTACAAATACAATAATGTTGCAGCAGCTTAAGTGCTTGGACCCCTAAAATACAATTGGATAAAAATATGTTTAACAAATCCCAATTCTACATATATAAACAATTTATTTGACACTACAATGAAACTAAATGAATGGGATCTCCATCAACACAAATAGAGTTTGAGAAAAGCACAGATACACATGGTCACTCATCATGACTCACACACTCTGATCTCACTGTCTATATGAGAATTTATTACACAAATTTATTCTGACATGTTATTTCACTGACAGAAGAGAGAAAATAAGAAACTAATAACTTAATAAGAAAAAAATCTTACTGTTACTGATCTATCATGAGCTCAAAGCATTATGGGTAGAATCTCTCTAAGGCCTATTCTGATTCATCAGCACAGTTTCACTGATGATTTATAAAAAACTCTAAACCCAGGATAGAGCGGTTCAGTGAATGTGGTCTGGACTGTGTGGATGAGTTTCATTGTGTCTCCAGAGACGCTGTAGAAGAACAGAGTTCCTGCACTGTGATCCACATACACTCCTATTCTACTGCTGATGGACTCTGCAGGGAGTTCAGTTCGTATGTTATTGTGTCTGAATGAGTATCTGTTAGAAGAGCAGTACAAACTCCAGGACTGAGCATTACGTCCAAACAAACACTCATAACCCCCTCCCTTCCTGCTGATGCTCTTATATGACACTGATATATACACACCAATATCACCACTCCACTCAATCTCCCAGTAACAGCGTCCATGCACACTCTCTCTACACAACACCTGAGGATACACATCAAATCTGTCTGGATGATCAGGATACGGCTGCTCTGTTTCAGTGACAGTAATCTCTCTGTTCCTCTCAGAAAGACAGAGGTGTTTATGTGCTGTGTTCGGATCCAGAGTGAACTGATGGGAATCTGATGGAGATAAAACACATCAGAATCAGGAATTATGGATCTGTCTGATCTTTTAATGTAGCTGACATCTTCATGTTCAAGATATCATAAGTCTCTTCAATGTAGTTTACCAGATATCCTGTGCAAATCATCATTTACATGGTTAACTATAAAGCTCTTCTGTCATGTTTTCTTTCTCCTTCTACAGGAAGAACATGAACACACTCAGTGAGTTTTCTGCTTGTTTTATTAGTGACTTACATGGTAGGAAGTCGTTCCTGGTCTTGAGAACAGTTTCGGTGACAGGGTCTGTGGAAATCAACAGACATGAAAATTATCTTTTTAATGTAGTTTATCAGATATCCTGTGCAAATCATCATTTACATGATCAACAATAAAACTCTTCTGTCATGTTTTCTTTCTCCTTCTACAGGAAGAACATGAACACACTCAGTGAGTTTCTCTGCTTGTTTTCTTAGTGACTTACATTTTAGGGAGTCGTTCCTGATCCTGGGAAACATGTTGGTGAAAGTGACTGTGGAAATCAACAGACATGAAAATTATCCTTACATCCGTTCTTAAGACACTTCTAATATAATGTTCTACATAATATGAGATAATGGAGGATCATTTCTGAGAGCAGATGAATCTCTGAGCTCTTTTTGAACTCCTCTTTGCAGAAATCGACCAATAGATGAGATATCGTGATAAATGTTTCTGCTGTTTTCATTACTTTCACCCCTGGTATTTTGTTTGTGAGATTAAGTTAAATGAAATCATAACTGTTACAATTAGATTCTGTCATTTCTCATCTTTGCCTTAACCATCGGTGACACAGCCCAAATCTTTCAACAGTGAGAAATTATGGTAAGGGGAAATTGCGATTTAATGGAATTGTGAGTTTATTGTAATTCTTGTGCGTATTATGAAAATTTCAATGAATACATGGATGCCATATTTTAGTTATAATTATTAAACTCATTAAAATAAAAATGCATCATTTATTGGTTAGAGGTAATCACCAAAATAAAATTGATATTGGGATTCGAAATTGAGAACAGCTTCGGTACCATATATTTAGGAAACATACCAACTGATTTTAATGCTCAAGATAAGTACCTACTTAAATTATTATTGGTTGTTAGTAAAAAAGCAATAACTAAGAAATGGTTGCATGAGAATCCACCAACAAAAGAAGAATGGATAATGATTGTAAAAGATATGTATGATATGGAGAAACACGGATATATTTTACAAGTACTGGTCAAAATGGTTAAAGTATAGGAGTGTGGATAGAACATAGTGAGTTACTGTAAGTGTACTGCAATGCCTGTGTTTCTTGTTGTACGTTGTATGTTTTATGAGAGGACCTTGAACAAATATTTTGGACAAATATTCTCCTGGTGGATGTTTTTTTTTTCTTTTTTTTCTTCTCTCTCTTCTGAGACTATTGGGAGAGCAACCCCTGATATGAAGGTAACTGTATATGAACAACATAATTGTATGATACCCCTAGTGACCTGTCTGTTCCGTTCTTTTGCAAGTGTTGCATATAAAAATTTTTAAAAAAGTTGAAAAATGCATCATTGATGTTTGGTTTTAAATATCGATATCACAAAAACATGATTGTATTGTTACCTAGAGTCAAAGGATCGAATGAATATGTGATAAGATAGGGCCTGGTTTCACAGACAGGGCTTAGACTAAGCCAGGATTAGGCCTTAGTTTAATTAGGGTATTTAAGTAGCTTTTACAAACCCCAAGATCTGTCAGTACAAGTTACTTTCAGTTAAAACAGCTCAAACATGCATTTTAGTCTATGACTAGCTTAAGCCTTTGTCTGTGAAACCGGGGAAATATATGTTTGTAACATTTTAAGAAATATAAGTATTTGGGGGATTTTAATATTAAATAAGGGCAACACTAGGCCTATGTTTGTGGTGTTAAGAGTGGCCTAGATTTTGGACACATTCAATGAGTCGATCTCTTCTAACCTTCAGTTCACGAGGTGTGAGGCTGAACCAGTTTTACCTGGTTTACCTGCTCACATTGTGCAGTTTGGCATTTGACAAATCCCAACTGTCTCGTTACAAATCAAACAGAATCGCTTCGTGTTGGATTGGGGCAAAATGAATGCATACCTCTCTGTCCAATCATCTTTAAAAACTATTTTCTTAGTTTCCAGGAAATGAAAAGTTGACTGACATCCTCACCCATCCAAATGCTCCGGTGAAGCGTCGCCTGATTACAAGAGCAAAGAGCTGTCCAAGGATGTCAGGGACAAGATTGTAGGACCTACACAAGGCTGGAATGGGCTACAAGACCATTGCCAAGCAGCTTGCTGAGAAGGTGACCACAGTTGGTGCGATTATTCACAAATGGAAGAAACAAAATAACAGTCTCCCTCAGTCTGGGGCTCCATGCAAGATCTGACCTCGTGGAGTTTCAATGATCATGAGAATGGTGAGGAATCAGCCCAGAACTACACAGATCTTGTCAATGATCTCAAGGCAGCTGGGACCATAGTCACCAAGAAAACAATTGGTAACACTACGCCGTGAAGGACTGAAATCCTGCAGTGCCCGCAAGGTCCCCCTGCCTAAGAAAGTGCATGTACAGGCCCGTCTGAAGTTTGCCAATGAACATCTGAATGATTCAAAGGCGAACTGGGTGAAAGCGTTGTGGTCAGATGAGACAAAAATCGATCTTTAAACTTCACGATGCGCATAATCCCACAAGGCCACCCTTTCATCTCACATCTCCTTACTCTCGCGTCTTTGATTTATGCACTAGAAGACGTGTGTGGGGCCGTGGCAGCAAGCCTGGGCCACCAGACCCCACTCTTCTCCCTCCGCTCAGCCAGTGTCTTGCCTGTCCAATTCCGTGAGCTCTAGGCTCCCATTGGATGCTGTGTGGGCCCTTCCGGAGAGACTGCTAGAATCACGTTTGCCCTGTTCTCCTGCCAGTGGGGCTCACCTGTCCGATGCTGTGAGCTGCAGGCTCCCTTCGGATGAGCGCGGGGTCTCCAGTTGGGCAGCTGGAGTCCCTTACAACACGTTGACTGACTGGCAGGGCCTACCCATTTGATGCTAAGAGCTGCAGACTCCAATCAGACGTGGCGTGGGCCCTCCCGGTCGGGCGGTTGGAATTGCTCGTACCACCGTTCAGCTGGTGGTTCTCACCCAATTGAATGTATTTAAAGATTTGTCACACACTTTTCATGCTATTTCGGTGTTTAGAGTATAAGAGTGTTTATGACCAGCTTAGAAACAAGTTGTTTTTCATTATGTAGCACTGTAAAAAAAACAAAAACAAAAAAAAAAAACATGGATGCGACTAAATTGGAAATGCCGTAATTTTGCAATAGTTTATCAATCGACATTTAGAAAATATCATTAAAGTTTTGCGCAAATCTGTAATGGAAACACGGCTACTGTTAGAATGTAGGCCTAATGTGATTTGATATTTTGGTTACATTCACAGCCATTCACATTTCACAGCCTTCAGTATATAAACATTTTTGTAGGACAATATTGGGCAGGATGTGAAATAATATTTTTTTTAATGAAATAGATGTTTTTAATTCAAATAGAAAAATGTACAAAATACTGAAATTATACATCACCATTCAGCCCAAAAATACAGAGAGATGATTTTTTTATACGTCCTACATTATGACGCTGTTTTAGTTAAGCAGTAATGATACATTATTATATCACTTGTTAAATGATTATTTAACAATTACGTTAAGTCCTGCATTTCTAATTCGATTTGTTTGCGCCCCAAAAATTTTTAGCACCAAGCGCCACTGCATAAACATAACATTACGACTTGTATCTGCACAAAATTATGCAAATGCAAGTGAACTGCAGCTAAGTTACTGCTATATCCAGAGAGTGTAACTCCTGTTGTGTATCCGCTCTTCCCATAACAGCGCGCTGAAAGGTGGCCAAGCAAAAGGAATTCACAACATCCTATAGTGTTCTAGTTATAATGTTATGTATATGCCTACTGTTGAAAAAAATGACAAGAAAAAACACTGCTGCATTAATAATATCAATGTTTTTGAAAGACAAACATCTAAAAGCAATGACCGTCTCAAATAACCCAGTCATAGCCACTAATATTAGACACTGCATTTGAGCTGAAATTGCTCTGTTCACTTAATGTTTCCCTGCTGCTTTTCCCTTGTTACCTACCATAGCTACCCTAGTGTGTTCCTTTGACAATTAACCACACCCTCTTGTTAAGCTTGTCTTGTCCTGTGTATAATTAGCCCTCTGTTTAACTTGTTCTCTGTCAGTTGTTGAATGCAGATTCTCTGGTTTATCATTTTTCCTCCTGTTCTGTGTCTTCATTGTTTATGCCAGTTACCTTGTGTTTTTGACTTTGTGGATTATTTTAATACATCTCTAACTGCACGTGGATCCACTTCTCAGCCTGCTGCTTTGCCTGCCTGAATGCCCATTCATTACAGGTTTATAGCAAGTTAATTTTACGATCATTTAGTTCCATTTATTTCAGTGTTAATGTTACAGTTAATAAATCTATTACAAATTATAAGAACACAAAGTATAAGAAGAGACAATCTATTGACATGCATAGCCTATTTAATTATATTCTACATAAATTAAGGGCTCACAATGTTAATTATTTGCATCGAATTTAAGCAAAATAAATGTTAACGCCTATATTTATTTTCAGCACTAAATTTGTACTGTAATTATGAATTTGTTTAACTACAATGTTTCACTTGAATTTATCTGCTAGAGAATGAACTGACACGTTAGTTCACGTTCACTTAGTGCGACTTTGCGGTAAAAATCAGCAAATACACATCCCTAATGTTGGGGAAAGGTGGCGGTAAAAGTATTATTTTGGTTGACTACCAACTGTATGAATTTCACAGTGCTGGAGAGAGTCTCTCTGTAATCATGACCAAACTTGGATATAAAATTTCCTGCCTTTTTAAAATTTGTGTTTCAAAATCAGGGTGTATCGGCCCAGATTTAACACGCAGATACTAATGAAGTTTCCCAGCCCCAGGGGAGCAAAGCTTTTCCACCCTAGACTGAGGAGAGGGCTACTGAAGTCTAACAACCCCACAAATTTTTCAGTCCTCTTCAGGAGGAGAGCACTTAACATCCTCGAAGAGGAGAAAAATATTTATTATTTGAAATAAAAAAAATAGAACAACTCACTGTTGGCAACTGTTGAAAAACAACCTTAGCTGCAGCTCAGCACTGCTAAAATCCTGATTAATAGCCACAGCAGACAATACAGTACTTTAAAGACAATCGGCTGTATTTATGTCAAATGATCACTCAGAGAGAAAGTTAGAAGCGACAGAAGATCTTTCTCATTTTTTTCTCACACACTGACACTCACTGAGCAGTTAAACTGATGCTGAAGGTCTGGAATCAGTTGGAACTTTAAATCTCGATAGCTCAGTATTTTATGAAGCTGTATTTACTAACTTACCAGTAAAAATGAAGACAACTGTAGGCTTCTTGTTTCACCTCTGAACTGGCTTCTCGAGAAAAAGCTCTGAAGCTTATTTCTGGGAAAAGAAGGGAAACCAGTTTTTCAAGAGATGTGGGTGGCAATTCGAGTTTGTTAGCTGCTGCAATTGAAGACATGTTTCCTCTCTTAAGATGGCTGTCACAAGTATGACAAACCCATTCCTGTCTTCTCTCTTCTGGAACTACACCAAAATCTGAGCAGGCACTATCACAAGCAAGAACATATTTCCCGGTTAAGCAAGATGCTGAAACATGAATGTTTTTGAGTGTTACAGACCCTGACTTGATTAGGAAACAGGGCTCTGTGACAGACATACAATATGTAGGGCCTTGCTGAATCTTACACCAGAATGCATGCATGGAGTGTTACAGACCTTTGCTGACCAAAGGCTGGGGTGTTTCCTGGCTGGAATGGATGTAGGGTTTATATTTCTTTTTGATCCTGAGTGCACATCGCAACTGATGAAGGACACAAATGTGTCTTGCGCAGGCTACATCGTAGTATGTGATGTGCTCTGAACTCTGGGTCATCTGCATATCTCTTGACCATGTCCTCTTTTTATTTTCTTCTGGAATACAGTATTTGTGCTGTACCTCCTCACCATGTCCTCTTTCTTCTTTGTCTGAACAAACTTATCTATTTTGCATCATCTAGCCATGTAGTCTTTCTTTTTGTTTCTGGTGTGAGGGTCCTGATTGGACTTTTCCTTAATGACTTCTCTTTTTTTTTTTTTGTTCAGAATTGTGAACAGAAATGCCTTTTTCTCTCATATTTCCTTTTTAATGACGAGATTCAGTTGTGTCCTTAGGTTCTCCACATTGTTTTAAAATGTCAACTGTTTTATTAATTTCTTTCCTTCTCCTGTGCTTATTTTTTTTAGCTATCATATTCTGTTTTTTTTAGAAGATTTTCATTTTTTCCTAGTTCTGGCAGAATTCAAATCACCTGTGATAGTGGTTCACTAACTGATGGTGAGGGCAGTTTCCCAGATTGTTGGTCCATTTCAAATGAGACACAGGCATGAATTCATAGCTGGCTTCATAAGCACGAAGATCTTGCGAATTCTGTCAATCATGTCACTCAGGTGGGTGAAAGTTAACATGACAGCAGTTCCACCACCAGTAGGATGGGCCAAACCTTTGGCAGTTCTTGAGTGTGAATCAAAGAATCTGTATCTTCCAGATCTGTCGCTAAACACAGCAAAGCACTCTGGAGAAACGATGAGCAGTGCATGGCTGACATCTCTTGAGAGACACTGTAGTCTTTCAGCGAGAGGAATCCACCACCCTTCCATGTCATGAGTCCCTCTGCCTCTTAGATATCCCATCATCACTTCAGACTTCTGCACATGGTGTGTTCGGTTAAATGTTGAAACACTCAGCAGTACTTCCTCTATAGTCAGATCATCCTGATGAAATTTTATAGCTGCCCTGTGATAGGTCACAATGTTCCCTCCTGTGCTAAAAATCCTCTCAGAGGGGGAGTTGGTAGCAGAGATGCAAGTAGCGCCTTGTAAGTTGGCTCATTTTTGGAATTTTGTCTCAAATCTTCCACCAATCCAGGGAGTCCTGTGTTGCTGGGGCATGTCCTGCCCAGTGACTTCCTCTGGTTCTTCACAGGTAGAGCTGCAGCAGCTCCCCTCTGCCTCTACTACTTCTTTTCTGTTCTGAAGTCTGTGAAGTGGATGGGCCTTGGTCTCCCCCCAGATTCAGAATCTCAGACACAGCTCTTGTTCCGATGGCCTCAATCTTGTCTGGCCTGATATATTGAGTCTTGAAGCACGGATCAACCAAGGATGCCATATCAAACAGTTATTTCGTCATCGTACTTCTCATTGAGATATTCTATGACCATTCCTTTGTGAGCTGTGTATCATCATAAGAGGTGCAGCACAAGCTTAAGTTAGGACACACTCACATAAAATTCACCAGAGAGTGAATCTGTGAACTCAAGAAGTGTCTTTAAGCCCTTGTTTATTGACTCCAGCATATCAATGTCCTGCCAGGTGGGCACCAAGTGCCTGGTTTTCTTGTCAGCAGTGAGTACCTGAGCTGTGCTCAATAACTCTTGCCACCATCTTTTGACGCGAATCCCACCTGGTGACTGTCACCAGCTTGTGCTTGGGTAGTTTTAACTTCTTCCTGAGCAGTCTCTCTTCTCCTTCCAGGAGAAGGCAGCCCAACAGCTGGTTCCACCCTCTTGTCTTTCCCCACTCTCTCTTAGGAAGTAAAGGAAATAGAGAAAAAATACGAGCAAAGAATCTAAGTCCACAATATGTTAAAAAAATCTGAAGTTCCAAACAGATATATGTTCATATTAAATATTTAAATCAGTATACATTTCAGTTTCAAATATTGCTTCATGTTTGTAATCACTAACTTTTAAGAACAAAGGACTAGTAACATATTGATTTGATTCTTTTAAAATTCTTTGAGAATTAGTGTTAAATTGCAATCCACGTTTAGTACAAAGGCATTTTGCTAAACAGCCAATCAGATCAAAGCACGGCATAACAGACTTCAAACGCGACAGAGTGGTTTTTAGAGGCAAGTAATCCAAAATCCACCTAAGGCAATGAAAAAATATTTTAGGATGGGGGGTCAAAACAAAATTTTATCAAAAAAATAATTATTTTTATCATGTACCTTCAAAATGGTTAGTAGAGTGTTAATTTTTCAGTAGAGGGTTAATTTTGCCATTACATCTTTAAATAAACAAAATACCAAGTTAAATAATATATTTGCTTGCATGGCATTTTCAAATAAGTGTTGGCTGTTTTATATTAAAAGGACTGTCTTATTATTTTTTTGAACGTATTTAAATAACCAGGGATTTTGTCCCAAAAATGCAGCGTGTAAGAGGTAGATAGTCATTAAACGGTCTGTGAAATCATCAAATGGCACCCTGAAGACTGTGTGGTGCTGCAGAAAAATTAGTTCATTTCTCTTAAAGTGGGGTATCACAGTTTTTGCCGATCTCATGTTAATCTTGAGTACATATACCCCCGGTTTCACAGACAAGGCTTAAGCTAATCCTAGACGAAAATGCATGTTTCAGCTGTTTTATCTGAAAGAAACTTGCACTTACATATCTTAATATGTCAGTGCAATTGTTTTGTCTCAAGATGAACACCAGTAATGTTTTCCTAGTGAACGTTTATAAAAACTTCTTAAATGTCCTAATTGAACTATGGCCTAATCCTGGTTTAGGCTAAGCCCCGTCTATGAAACCGGGCCGTAGAGTATTATTGCATCCTTCATATCCGAAAGGTCTTTAGTTTTATCATATTTATTAAAGATGGATACGCTGTACCGAGTCTTTCAGAAAAAAGCCGAGCTCCTGGAGGCATGCCTGCCATCAGTGCCGTGGGCGGAGCTAAAGAGTCACGAGCGTGTGCAGCTTTTGCATAGAGATTGCATGTTCGTGTTGTTTACGTTTTATGCACTTGTGCGCCGATTGCCAACAAAACACAGACATCTGATGCAGCTTTACTCACCACCCGCGATCTGCAAATCCAGCGCCGAACTGGAACTTGTTTACAAAGTATTCATCACAGAACTCCCAAGAACAAAATTTTTCTTAAATGAGACTGCCTCGATGATGTATGCAGCCTTCAAAGGGTGCAGCCCCTGAATTGGGACACAGCCATTGTTGCCATCTCATCTATATGGGATAGGTGTCATAAAATCTTACCCTCTCCCCTTTTCCACACTAAATCACCAGCCCAGCTCCTTCAAACATTTTAAAATGCATGTATGTAGATTAGGGAAATCAAACATTTGCCCCCAACGTCAAAATCCCTAAATATGTACTGGTGTCTGATTAAAACACTGGGAAAAAAAAAAAAACACCAGTCCTTTGGAGTCTTTAATTTATTGAGTTTAGGATGCTTAAGTCTTGAATACTTCAAATGACCCAAAGCACATGGAGGTACATGGAGCAAATTCACATGATGTAAATGGGCAGATGTTTAGAGAAGGATAGGATGAACAGGTTGAACAGGATGGCCTTTTGTCACTACAAACCATACAAGAAGAAAAATCAGGCTCATACAAACAATTCATCAATAAACATTAACAATATATATTCAATCCAAGATTATTTGAATTATTTGGATTGAGTTTAAAAATTAACAAATTCCAACCACAGTATTAACAAAAACAAACTTACCAAGGTAGTGATGGGTGATTTCAAAACACTGTTTCATGAAGCTTCGAAACCTTTATGAATCTTTTGTTTCGAATCAGTGCTTCTGAGCGTGTTTCGAAATTTCAGTGGTTGGCGGTGAATCATTGAACAAGTGTTTATATCTGTTACCTGAGTTTTAAGTCTTAAGTGTCTCACCTAATCTCTGATGAGTTTTATACATTTGTAGACGTTTTAATTAAGTATTTGTATAATTAAAAGAAATAATAGTAGTTAGTCTCTGTTTAGCAGACCCATCCATAGAACAAATAAAACAAGCCCTGAAAATTAAATACAAATTAGCCAATACAGACACATAATATTTAATGGTATTAGATGATTAGTTAATTGCATCTGATAGATTTAACTTTAAATAAAACATTTGCAATTAATTTGTAAAAGCTGGTTTTATGTTTGTTTGGCATGAGTTTTTGTTGCATTTACACTGTTTTGACCGGCAGGCGTCACCAGCGTGTGGTGTTTCAAACGCTTCAAAGCTTTGAAAAGCATTGTTTCTCCCATCACTATCCTAAGGAAATGACTCAAAGGACATGGTTGTATGTCCATTCAAACACCCACACCTCACCAATGCAAAAACGAACAAAAGAAGGAAATGAGGTCTATTTATATACTTATATATATACTTATCCCCTTCCCGTGGTAGCGTCATCATGAGAGCGTTGTGAGAGATTTGTTTGGTTCATTGTGTTTGGTTTTTGTTTCACTTTTGCTGTTACTTTGAAGTTGGTTCTGTCTGACACTTTAACATCATTGGTCAGACAGAAATTGTAGTTATTTTGTAATTGAATTCCTGTTTTATACAGGTGCATCTCAATAAATTAGAATGTCGTGGAAAAGTTCATTTATTTCAGTAATTCAACTCAAATTGTGGAACTCGTGTATTAAATAAATTCAATGCACACAGACTGAGATACTTTAAGTCTTGGGTTCTTTTAATTGTGAAGATTAAAAGACACGTTAAGCATTTTATAATGTCCCGCTGTTTTTAGTGATTGAAATACTGCAGCAGATGCTGTACATGGATCACAAGTGCCCAAAACTTATATCTTGTTCTCATATTTTTGTGTTTAAGATGAAAAAATTGACAGGCTTGTGCTGCAGTTCTATGGTTGTTTTCCCCTCCCACGTGACTGAAAACTATGAATAGTAGCCAAAGTTTAAAATATATAATTAGGATTGTGTGTTGCCGAGTTTATTCCATTAGTATCTGGTGTGAAATCTGTGGACAAAGTCGGCCAGCATTTACAGAACTGCTCATGTTTTCTTTGAATTTTTCAACGTTTAGATTGAAAGGTTCAAAGATTCCAATTGTCTTTGGGTTTTAAAGGGAACAGTTCCCTATCAAAAGCTACTTTCGATGTGTTGTGGCAAATTTGATGTCTCTGTGTCCCTTTAGTTCTGGTCTCAAAGAAAAGTCGAAGTTCCAGGTCTCAGGAGTTTAACTTTATTGATAAGCAACAAAGCGAGATGCCAGCTCCACATCTGAATCTCTCTAGCCAGGGCACAGTTTTTATACATTTTTCTTATCTGTTAAAACAGTGTAAGATCCACCCCTACAGTTCTTTTCCATGATCACCTTTACAGGTGCTCTCCTTCCTTTCTCTTCCTGGAGTCTCCCAAGTACTCCCCAATATTTTCACCACAGTCACTTCACCAATTAAACTGCAGGTGTTGCTTATGTAAGAGATAATTCTCTTTGTAAGGGTGGCCGACTGCCAACTAGTCTACATCTTTTGACTTTATCTCTCTCAGCAAAATATGCTTAGTGGCCAAGTTAACTTCTCAGATACATCTGACCCTTACAGTCACGTAGGCCAAGAGGCCTCAAAACACTTCTGGCTTTTATAGTAAGCAAACTAATTCTACAATTGTTTTCTATTGAATAAATAAAATCCATCAGATGCTGCATATTTCATTTAACGCCAATGACAACATTCTTTGGACTTGGATTAAATACCCTCTGATGATGACTTCATTGGAACACATGCTTGTGAGAGGCTATAAATACATGTGAAACATGTGCGCCTTTGTCGAAGAGACGTCTGGACATCTCGTTCGTAACCCGAAATGTTCCCTATCAAAAGCTACTCTCGATGCTGCGTTTCATTTAACTCTAATGGGAACGAGAATACCAACGACGCCACACTGGAAGTGTCTGGTCCGCTCAAGGTTGTGTAGTCTGTGTGCGCAAATGTTGGAGATGTTGACTCAAGGACATGTGAGCCCGGAGTAACATGGACGTCCAAACTATAAAATCTGATAAATGTGTGCGGAAAGGACCAGCCTGCCAAATAAAATTTTTGATCGATTCAGATCAATCGATATTGAATCAAATTGAAACAGGAATTGAATCAAATTGCAAGCTTGTGAATGAATGTAAAGATGTATTTCATTCTTGGTTAATATCAGAATGCTTTTGGAATAATTTATGATGTACAAACCTCTGAATGAACTCCAGTGTACTGCCGTCCTCTTCATGGTACTCCACATTGAACACATAGTAGCAGCCAAACAAGACAGCTAATGCCGATTGAAAATCTGTGGCTCTGTTATGACTCTGCCCTCCATAGTCAGCATTCTCTTACAAGGAGAACAGAATCTACTGTGACAGATACCATCATAGCAGCTTTTTAGTAAGGGTAGGAAAAAATCCTTCAGTAGTCCTTATTACCTTCACAGAATATTTTTTGTTCCACTGCCCTTCTTAGGGCCCAAGCACTGATGGTGTAAGAACCCTATTGTAATTGCTCGGTCAATTTGTCTTCTTTTCCGAAATGAATCGCATTTTTGATGGCCTAAACATGCTCGAAAACTTTGCACATGTGTCAGAAGTGGTGACAATTTACGTTTGATATGGGTTTCAGAATTAGGTTTGGCAGCGCCACCTACAAAATTTCAATTAAGCGCCCTTCGTGCTACGTTTCACGTACAGTTATGAAATTCGGTAGACACATGTAACAGCCCAATACCTACAAAAAAAGTCCATGGGTGCAAAATCTGAAAACCCAACAGGAATTGAGATATTTTGAATTTTCTCTGCAAAATTTTGGCAGTTTTTGCCATTTCCAGAGGTTGTACTTTAACGAACTCCTCCTAGAGTTTTTATCAGATCAACATCATATTTGATCAGTCTAATCTAAAGGCCTTTGCGATGTTAAATTGTGAAGATCTAGAGTTTTCGTTGAAGGGCGTGTCCGTGGCGGCCTGACAAAATTGGATGTTTCGCCATGAAAGCGGAAGCTGTTGTAACTCGGGCATACAATGTCCGATCTGCCCCAAACTTGCCAATATACAGTTAGTCATAGCGCCACCAGCTGGCAGCAGGTAATGGCATGCTTTACACTGTAATTCACTCCCAGAAACACACTTCAGTATGCCACAAAGTATCAAACACGTTAAATCATGCAACACTTGGCTAAGTGCTAAAGCATGCGATTAACGCAGACATACAATGTCCGAT
This sequence comes from Hypophthalmichthys nobilis, assembly GCA_037950665.1. Taxonomy (NCBI): domain Eukaryota; kingdom Metazoa; phylum Chordata; class Actinopteri; order Cypriniformes; family Xenocyprididae; genus Hypophthalmichthys; species Hypophthalmichthys nobilis. The sequence goes on from CM075489.1 coordinate 25,805,312, forward strand.
CTGCTCCAAACTTCACGTTCAATAATAGTCCTGGCCTGAAGACATCTACATAGCAATATTCAGTTAGTGTCATAGCGCCACCTGTTGACAGCAGGGAGTGGGGCACTTTGAAATGACTTTGCCATAATTCTCCTGTATTTACTCACTTACATGCACGTCGCACTGTCACTGTTCACTGTTTTCCTAAGGCCAACGGGTGGTGGTGAGACCGGGTGCGAGGGCCCTCTCATCTGTGCTTGTTTTCATTGCTTTTGTGAGAAAACATGAGCTAGAAAGACATCTTTGACCGCTGCACTCAGGTTTTTTGCAGCATCTCACATGTACTGGCTTAATCTAAGCCCTGTCTGTGAAACCAGACTTTTAAGTATTAAGTATTTGGTGCTGAGATGAAGATATAAATACATCTAAATGGCTGTTTAAAACAGAAATAGTAAGTAGCACAGCTGCTTTGTTTGCACGTCCTGATTCTGCCGAGTTAGATATGTTCCTGGGTCAACAAGGTAGGTGCTTAAAGGGTTAGTTCACCCCAAAATGAAATTTCAGTCATTAATTACTCACCCTCATGTCATTCCACACCCGTAAGACCTTCGTTCATCTTCGGAACACAAATTAAGATATTTTTGATGAAATCTGAGAGCTTTCTGACCACACATAGACTGCAACGTCATTGCAACTTTCAAGGCCCAGAAAGGTAGTAAAGACATTGTTAAAATAGTCCATTTGACTACAGTGGTTCAACCTTAATGTTATGAAGTGATGATAATACTTTTTGTGCACAAAAAACCCACAAAATAATTACTTTATTCAGCAATCTCTTCTCTTCCGTGTCATTCTCCTTCACTTTTCATGTAGTAAATACAGCAAAGTGCTTCCAGGTTCTACGTCAGAATACCGGCTCAGTATTGGCCGAAGCTGTTCACATGAGCAGCACAACGCATGCGTGCGATACTGACGCAGGAGCAAACTGACATCTACAACTTGTGATCCAAATGTATGGGTCAGCAGACTAAAAGGTGATTCCTTTCCCAGTTTTTCTCTCAGCAAACACTGGAGAGTGCAGAGTGTTTTCCTCTAAATATGAATGGACAGATTTGTAAGCAAGAAGCAAATTTAAATAATCCATATGCGGAAAGCAACTTACTTTGCAACGTCTGCCTCAGCACTGGGAACACTTGCAATCAATCATGCTGAGAGCAGAGAAGATGATTATTTTTGTCTTGGCTTTTCTCTATGGTTGTTCTCTGAGCTTCTCAGGGAGACCCTCTCTATAAGAACCTTTGGGTAAAACCAACATGTTACTGTTTTATAAATGTTTTGTTCTAAATTAAAAGTATAGCAAATGGCTATAAGATTTAGATAAAGCATACACAAACCCTAATCAGGCTTCTTAACATGTTGTTTGACATGTTTTCTGCCATGATCCTTCTCTTTAGTTCATCTTGAGTGACTAAGGTAGGGTAGACTGGGTATAGTTGGTACACTTTTTTCTTTTTCCATTACCACACCAAAACTAGGGACCTTTACTTGTCTACTAAAATATTAATAATTATTAACATCCATAAGTAGGTCCTATTTGCCACAATTAGCTCATAAACACAAGAAGCTTTTTTGTTCCAACTGTACAAAAAAATACTTTCATGTCGGGTACAGTTAAAACAGTACCCAAGTACAGTTGAGACACCCATCTGTAATGCTGTATCCAATTCACTGCAAATGTAAAATACCTTTAAAACTGAGAATTAAACAGTTTTAATTTCCATTCATTATTTTATTTGTAAAACCTTGTACAGTAATGGTAAACAGCGATACAATATTTAATTTCAGTTAATCATTTTAATAGTAACCGTTGAAAAGTTTAGTAACAGTAAAAACATTGAACAATTGGAAACAGCAAAAATAAAACAGATCAAATCTATTAACTTGTGATCTTACATCGTGCAACTAAACTGCATGTGTTCTAAAACTGCATTCTAGTGCAGTTACATTTGATACATTGTGTCTCAACTGTACCCCGCTGACCACCTTAAACATTTCTCTAGATTTTACGATGACCTTGCATGACATAAAGTCATGCAATATGTCAGTTTATAGAGCACAGATTAAAGTTCATGAAAATGTAAGTTAACTTTAAGAGTCATGTAAGGACGTGGAAGGGACGTGGTAAAGTGAAAAACTTACCTTAGAAAAAAAACTTTAGCTGATATCTTCGAACTGGAGAAGTGCATGTACTCCAAATTTCCCACGATCAAAGAGGGTGCTAATTCGCATGTGCAAAGCAAATATCACAGATCAGACTTGTTGCGCATGCAAGTTATTTAATCCTCTGGGGTCTGAGACTAATTTGGCAATCGCATGCCAAGTTTTAACATGCCCTGACATGTTGTTTATAAACATATTAATGACAAAAGTCTCATTACACTGAAAGGCCATATACAATTTTTGACGTCACTACAGGGAAATAACCCGATTTATTACTAAAGTCATGTAAACGCGGTTTACTTGCATTGTCAGTTTACTGGTTTGCACGTAAACAAAAGTCGTGCTCTTCCTCTGAGGTAAATTCTTCCAGAATTATTCCTCACTGCATCTCAAAACGACGTACATTAATCTGACTAAGCTTGAATAGTTTTTCCAAGCTGATGCGGGCATTCACTCTCTGTTGCATTGATCGCCTCAGAATTTACCTTTGAATAGTGTGCGCGGTACGTGGGCATGGACGCATTAGTGGATAATGAGGTGACTCGTGAACGACTGACATCTCTCTCTTTTCACACTGATTACATAAACAGAGAATATATATTCTCGATTTGACTTATATTATTTAAAACCTGACCTTTCATCGTTTCTTTGGACATATGTCTCATGTTTGTGTGATTAGTATTCTCTAAGTTACAGTTCATTTTCTGAGGACTATCAGAATGGATTTCATTCAGATAGAGATGGCAGGTCACGCATCATATTAGTTTTCTTTTGCACTGATAAGAAAAAAGCAAGTAAAGGTGCAGACGACTCCAGAGTGACAAGTTGGAATTGGGTCCATCCTGGATGACTTGGTGCAGAAAACACAAAAAGACAACAGGAACACTTCAAATATTTATTAGAACAATGAATAGAACAACAATGAATTGAACATGACTTGTTATAAGAAAAATAAACAAAATGGAACGGGGAGGGAGTGGGGGCACCAACTATTTACAATGCTTTTCTTGACCTAAGCCCTTTTTTGGCCTGGCCCAACGATTTTTGGGCCAGCTTGTGTGGTGACTTTAATGGGGTCAGCTGCACAGTTAGGGTCCAGACCTTTTATTTCTTCATTCTATGGAAATCTGAACAGTGGGAGTTTTTAGTACATTGTTTGATTAGATTGTAATCTGTTCATTAAAAACAGCTTCATTGGGCAGAGATACTAGTCACATAGACTTAATGTATTAAACGAATTAAAGTATTATGGGTACAATTGCTCTACAGACAATTCATTAATCAACAGTTTCACTGAGGATTTATAACCAACACCAAACCCAGGATAGAGCGGTTCAGTGAATGTGGTCTGGACTGTGTGGATGAAGCTCATTATGTTTCTGTAGACGCTGTAGAAGGACAGAGTTCCTGCACTCTGATCCACACACACTCCTATTCTCCTGCTGATGGGCTTTACAGGGAGTTCGGTCACTATGTTATTGTGTCTGAATGAGTATCTGGAGGGAGAGCAGATCAAACTCCAGGACTGATTATTACCTCCAAACAAACACTCATCACCTGATCCCTTCCTGCTGATGCTCTTATATGACACTGATATAGACACATCACCACTCCACTCAATCTCCCAGTAACAACATCCACACACAGTCTCTCTACACAACACCTGAGGCCAATAATCAAATCTGTCTGGATGATCAGGACACAGCTGCTCTGTGAAAGTGTTAGTAATCACTCTGTTCCTCTCAGACAGATGTAGGTCTTCATTCACTGTGTTCAGATCCAGAGTGAGCTGATGGGTATCTGATGGAGATAAAACACATCAGAATCAGGAATTATGAATCTGTCTGTTTTTTTAATGTAGCTGAACACTTCATGATCAATATATCAGCAGCGTCTCAGTACAGTTTACCTGATATCCTGTGCAAATCATCATTTACATGATTAACTATAAAACTCTTCTGTCATGTTTTCTTTCACGTTCTACAAGAAGAAAACAAACACAGTCTGTGATTTTTCTGCTTGTTTTCTTAGTGACTTACAGTGTAGGAAGTCGTTCCTGGTCCAGGGAACAATGTTGGTTAAATTGACTGTGAAAATCAATAGACATGAAGAGTGTGATTAACATGTCAAGAGAAAATGATCCCTGCATTCATTCATAAGACATTTCTAATATGATCTTCTACATGATATGAAATGATGGACGATCATTTCTGAGAGCAGATGAATCTCCAGGACTTTACCGCTGTCAGGGATCTTCTTGAGCTCCTCTTTGCAGAAATCCTCTGGTTTGTCTCTCAGCTGATGGGCAGATTCTCTCATGCCATCAGAAGAGTCATTTACATCTGTAGATTCAGGAGGAGCTGAGAGAGACTGGGAACTCTACAGAAAACAGAAATCAAATCTCATCACCTCCACACTTCAGCCAATAACCTGCACTACTGTCAGATTTGAGCAGCTCTTGTTGATCTTTAGTAACTCTCCTCAAACCAGCACTTTCACAGCATCAGCGTCATTCTTCTCATATTCATTATATCATATTAGAGCTATAAGTTATCATTTGTCACTTGCACTATAAATGAACTTTGTAGGAAAACACTTGATCAAACATCTGGCAATAACATAAATGTAACAGATCAAGTGCATCAATGGAGTCACATGGCAGGGTTGAGTAGATTTGATCAGTAAAAAGGCAACAAATAAATTGACCATTATTTATAACTTTAATATAAGTCAAAGATTGTAAAACAATAAGTAAAGAGATGATGGGAAATCATGCTGGGAGAAACTGGTACCATCAAGTTCATGGATTTCACATTGTTATTAAAAAGTTTAAATATTAGTTAAGTTTTGAGCTTGCCAAAAGTTTTGGGATGCCTGCCTTTATGTGTACATGAGCTTTAATGACATTGCATTCTTAATCCGTAGGGTTTAATATGGAGTTGGCCCACCCTTTGCAGCTATAACAGCCTCAGCTCTTCTGGGAAGGCTTTCCACAAGGTTTAGGAGTATGTTTATGGGAATTTTTGACCATTCTTCTAGAAATGCATTTCTGAGATCAGGCATTGATGTTGGCGAGAAGGCCTGGCTCACAGTCTCTGCTCTAATTCATCCCAAAAGTGTTCTTTCGGATTGAGGTCAGGACTCTGTGCAGGCCAGTCAAGTTCCTACATACCAAACTCACTCATCCATGTCTTTATGGACCTTGCTTTGTGCACTGGTGCACAGTCATGTTGGAACAGGAAGGGGCCATCCCCAAACTGTTCCCACAAAGTTGGGAGCAAGAAATTGTCCAAAATGTCTTGGTATGCTGAAGCATTAAGAGTTCCTTTCACTGGAACTAAGGGGCCAAGACCAACTCCTGAAAAACAACCCCACACCATAATCCCCCCTCCACCAAACTTTACACTTGACCACAATGCAAGTACCGTTCTCCAGGCAACCGCCAAACCCAGACTCATCCATCGGATTGCCAGACAGAGAAGCGTGATTCGTCACTCCAGAGAACACGTCTCCACTGCTCTAGAGTCCAGTGGCGGCGTGCTTTACACCACTGCATCCGACACTTTGCATTGCACTTGGTGATGTAAGGCTTGGATGCAGCTGCTCGGCCATGGAAACCCATTCCATGAAGCTCTCTATGCACTGTTCTTGAGCTAATCTGAAGGCCACGCGAAGTTTGGAGGTCTGTAGCTATTGACTCTGCAGAAAGTTGGCAACTTCTGCGAACTGTGTGCCTCAGCATGCCCTGACCCCCCTCTGTGATTTTACGTGGTCTACCACTTCGTGGCTGAGTTGCTGTTGTTCCCAGTTGTTTCCACTTTGTTATGATACCACTAACAGTTGACCATGAAATATTTAGTAGTGAGGAGAGACCCGTTCTTTCACAAATGTTTGTAGAAGCAGTCTGCATGCCTAGGTGCTTGATTTTATACACTTGTGGCCATGGAAGTGATTGGAACACCTGAATTCAGTGATTTGGAGGGGTGTCCCAATACTTTCGGTAATAATAGAGTATCTCTCAGCAGAGATGGAAACTCAAGTCTGTGACTTGGACTCGAGTCCCACTTAAGTCGCAAAACTAAACGACTTGCGACTTGCCTTGGACTCGTGAACTACTAACTCGAGACTTGACTCGAGACTTGACTCGGACTCGACTCGGACTCGTGAACTACTAACTCGAGACTTGACTTGGACTCATGAGCTACTAACCCGAGACTTGACTCAAGACTTGACTTGGACTTGAAGACAGAGACTTGTGAAAAATACAAGTCTTTTGGCGTGACATTCCCGATTACGTTTTCTATTTAGCCTACTACCCCCACACGATGGCACGAAACACCACAATTTACTATCCATTCATTCCCAAATATGTGCTGCAGCAGCGAATATCACAAATAATCTCTAAACACACCAAGCCATTGAGCGCTTGACGCATCTGAAGGCACACATCTTCATCACTCATTAGAAAACTTGTTAAATTAGCAACAAATAATAACAATACAGCCAAGCCTTACCTTGCGATAAACTTTGTCATTACATTTGAAAAGCAATCAATTAATCTGAAGGGAAGCTGTGGTGTTGCACAGCTGCAGAGGCTTGCTTGTGGTCCATTTTCAAGAAGTACATGTCCTTTTCATTTTTTTTTTCCCAAGTATTTGATAATGCATATAATATCCAGATTTACCATGTTAAATTGTATTTGGATTGAACGAGCACTTCCATGCGCATTTTATAACCCTGTCCGTCCAACTCATTTCCATAGATCGGTTTGTTAAGTCGCAGTGCGTTATTATATCGCCTTATCACAAACGAGACACACAGATGAAAATGTTGTTCGTTGTTTTGTTTACTGTAACGCTTGTCTATACATAGGTTTTGTCTACAGCAAACTACGGCAACTCATATAGCTCAAAATACACAGCACTTTTTTCCTTGCAGTGGTTCTAAGTTGTATAATTTTGTATAAAGTTAGAAAGTAATAGAAATGATTTAAGTAGTATTTTGTGTGCTTTATTAAACAATTTTAAAGTAAAAGTGATCTGTTTTGATATTTAAATACACTGTTAATTACAATAAAAATCTAGCTGAAAAAAATATAGGCCTATTGATAAAAATAGAACAAAGACTTGACTTGATACTTTACTTGGACTTAAAGACTTGAGACTTTCATCACAATCACACAGTTTAGTTTAGTTTATTAAGATCCCCATTAGCCACTGAAACAACAGTAGCTATTCTTCCTGGGGTCTCCTCAATATTCATTACATGTTTTACTTATATTTTTTACACCATCTGACCTCAAGGTTATCAAAACCCGAGGGTTTATCTTTACTTGCCCGTAGTAATTTTATAACGTTGTCTACTGTTACTGTCTTAAATCTGAAATTACATATTTTAGACTTCATTAAAATATTTCTTATTAATCTATATGAAATATTCCTATCTTGTCCAAACTCCATGGCCTGTCTCAATTTTTTTTATTTTGTTTTTAAAAAATTGGCCCAAGTAATTAGCAATATCATATGGTTTAGTGAGACAAATCCCATCAGCCTCCAAACATGTTCTAAGCAATTTAGGCTTCCTTCCCATTAGTTCATTTAATGTACTCCATACTTTTGCATTATCCCTCTTAGCATCTTTAATCTTTCTTTGATAATCTAAACGTTTTTTAGATTTATTTAATTTTGTGACATAATTTCTTAATTAACACAGTGGCTTCAGTGAATCCTGACTGAGACTTCTCTTCTTCTCCAGACTCACCTGATGAGACTCCACAGCCTCTCTCAGCTGCTGAAGATCTTCCTCTCTCTGCTGGCTCGACCCCTGCGTCTCCTTCAGGTCCTTCTGCAGCACAGACCATTAAAAGAGATGTTACTCTGTCATCATGTGAAGAGTTGGCTCCACTAACAGCAGAATTAATAACCAATGGCTGTAGATTCAAACTCCTGAAGGGATGATTGACTAGTTTCCACCATTGTTAATGAATTTACATGACACAGAAGACCTGTTTCAGTATCATAAAAGCAAAACTGATACAGATATAAAGTTTCTGTTGTGTAACCTGTTTAAACTGTGTAAAAAAAAACAAAACAACTAACTACTGGATGATTACATTGAGTATTTCTCTTAATAACTGCCTTCAATTATAAAATGTTGATCAGGAGTCAGTCATTGAGAACTATTACAAACTTATGATTAAGACAGGCATCACTTTTACATAAAAAAATGATTAGTCTAAACAGAACAGAAGCCAAAGCCCTAAGTGAAGATATAAATGATTTAATGTATCTGGATTGAGTCAGATTTATTGAACAGAAAGTGTTTGTGTGTCAGGAGTGAATATTTTCCACTATTTTATCACTCTATGGGACGAATTATGAAATCATAGTTAGAAAAAAATAATAAACATAATAAATAATAAATAACTTTATATTTTACATATATTTTATATTTTTATACACAGCACTTTTTTCCTTGCGGTGGTTCTAAGTGGTATAATTTTGTATAAAGTTAGAAAGTAATAGAAATGATTTAAGTAGTATTTTGTGTGCTTTATTAAACAATTTTAAAGTAAAAGTAATCTGTTTTGATATTTAAATACACTGTTAATTACAATAAAAACTAGCTGAAAAAAAATATAGGCCTATTGATAAAAATAGAACAAAGACTTGACTTGATACTTTACTTGGACCTTAAAGACTTGAGACTTGACTTGGACTTGACTTGACTTGGTCCTGAAAGACTTGAGACTTGACTTGGACCTCAAAGAATTGAGACTTGACTTGGACCTCAAAGACTTGAGACTTGACTTGGACCTCAAAGACTTTAGACTTGACTTGGACTTGACTGCAGGGACTTGTGAACATGTCTGTCTCTCAGTGAAGATCCTCTCACTTTCCTCCACTGCTGTCTGTGCAGAGCGCTGTTAGGACACACATCACAATCACACAGTTTAGTTTAGTTTATTAAGATCCCCATTAGCCACTGAAACAACAGTAGCTATTCTTCCTGGGGTCTCCTCAATATTCATTACATGTTTTACTTATATTTTTTACACCATTCACACAACTGCACACACAATTACAATATACAAGACATACAAAAGTTCATAGCAGCTCAATGTCAAAGAAAAGAAAAACTCAAAAACAGCTCATTTTCTGGTATCATTATACACTACAATACATATTCTATAATTACAAACAAAACTAAATCATTAGGTTCAACATCAATCTTCCTAAAAATCAAAATACACAATTATCAGTAATCACTGTGTGAACAAGAAAAGTTTTAACTTCTTTTGAAAGCATTTTTTATTATTTCCCAGCAACAAAAATCCTGGTAATGAGTTCCATGCTACCATAGTACGATAAAACACTGACCGCTGTATTTGGTGAGTTCTGCATAAAGGCAGCACGCATCGCATCTCACCTGTTTGTCTAGTGCAATAATTATGTGTATCTGAAAAAAAGGACAACCCACTATAAATTATTTCTGGAGTTTTTGATACGGTAATGTTTCTCATAAATGTTACTAAGAAATACTTAAGTCTAAATTTTACAATTAACCAAGCCAAACTATCATGCATAGCAATCACACTGGTTCTATATGGACAGCCCAAAACAATTCGGGCTGCTTTATTTTGAGCAACCTGAAGTCTGTGTAAATTGTTTTCACTTGTATTTGACCAAACAACTGAGGCATAATCCAAATGAGAAAGCACTAATGACTGAACCAGTTGTTTTATTGTCCAACAAGGAATGAACTTCCTACAGTGTCTAATAATGGCCATACTTCTACCCATTTTTTGTAAAATTTGGTTTATTTGACTGTTCCAAGACAGCTTACTATCAACAATTACACCTAATAATTTAATTTCTTCTACTTGTTCAATCAAAGTATCTCCAGATAACAAATGTAATGTGGGTGTCATTTTTAGAAAATATTTTGACCCAACTGCCATACATTTTGTCTTTTTTATATTGATGACTAATCTATTAGCACTAATCCATTGTGTAACTAAGGTCAATTCTTTATTTAAAATGTTATTAAGTTGATCTACTGTTCTCGCAGATGCATATAATGTAATGTCATCTGCATATATTGCCATGGTGGCATGTTCCATCACCAGGGGAAAATCATTAGTAAAGATAGAAAATAAAAGGGGCCCTAAGCAACTACCTTGGGGCACTCCACAACTCATCTCCTCAACCTCAGAATAACTGCCATTAAAATACACAGTGTACTCTCGGTTAACTCTCTATCCATTTAATAGCAGCTGGTTCAAATCCATAACAACATAATGGAAATACACATTTCAATAAACTTAAATTGATTATATGAGTAACAGGCAAAACAATTAAATCTGCCACCAACTTTAACAACTTGACCTCAAGGTTACCAAAACCCAAGGGTTTATCTTTACTTGCCCGTAGTAATTTATAACGTTGTCTACTGTTACTGTCTTAAATCTGAAATTACATATTTTAGACTTCATTAAAATATTTCTTATTAATCTATATGAAATATTCCTATCTTGTCCAAACTCCATGGCCTGTCTGGCTTCAGTGAATCCTGACTGAGACTTGTCAAACTTCTCTTCTTCTCCAGACTCACCTGATGAGACTCCACAGCCTCTCTCAGCTGCTGAAGATCTTTCTCTCTCTGCTGGCTCGACCCCTGCGTCTCCTTCAGGTCCTTCTGCAGCACAGACCATTAAAAGAGATGTTACTCTGTCATCATGTGAAGAGTTGGCTCCACTAACAGCAGAATTAATAACCAATGGCTGTAGATTCAAACTCCTGAAGGGATGATTGACTAGTTTCCACCATTGTTAATGAATTTACATGACACAAAAGACCTGTTTCAGTATCATAAAAGCAAAACTGATACAGATATAAAGTTTCACACTGACAGTGTTTCTGTTGTGTAACAAAACACAGGTAAAAAGGCAACAAGGCAACAATAATTCAGTTTTACAGAAAAATCTATCCCCTCAAGGGACTTTATCATTTATGCATAACACAGAGATTTTCAAAATGTGCATTAAAAATGGCCAAAAACCTGACAATGATATATATTTTTTAAAAATTGAATTTATATGTATTTCCTAGTCTAAAATGAACTCACAATGGAGCCTTGACAGCATGTGACCGAACATGTGCTCATGTCTCCTTCATGTCCTTGTTGCCAAAAATGTCAAGCACATGGTACATAGATTTTTTTTTTTTTTTGGCCGAAGGGGGTGTCATATGATAATACTAAAATGTAATTTTTTTATTTAATATTTTTATTGTATTTTAAATGCAATTTTTACTGCATCATTTTTAAATGACGAAACACCATAGAGGGATATGTTGCTTCATCAAAGCCTGTTTCACAGTTGATAAATATGTTTACGGTGCATTTTCACCATATTTTCTGTTAAGTTCAGCATGGAGCATAAATAAACTCAGCAGTGAAAATCCACTTGCAGCTACTGTTCATTTCTGTGAGGTCTGCAGTGTGAATGATGTTACCTGATCGTGTGAGTGCCAATATAAACATTATTTCATCAGTGTCCAGTTTAACGTTCATACCTGTTTCTCTGTCCTCTGTGCTGCAGCTAATACAGTGTCGTGGAGTTTATCATGTTGATGGCAGATCATCTCCTGCAGTCGTCCAGTGGCATCAGTCATTTTATGTGGCTTATGTGAGTGAAACTCCTCATGACGGTCAAAATGAGTTTGACAGTAAGACTCCAGACACACCAGACAGAACTTGACGGCTTTGTGTTGTGTTCCAGTACAGGCGTCACACTGCACATCTCCAGCTAAAGCAGGTCTTGGACTGAAGGTCTGTCTGCACTGAGGGCAGCTGTAGACTCTCTTCTGATCCTCCTGATCCCAGCAGCCTGTAATACAGATCTTACAGTAACTGTGTCCACAGGGAATGGCCACTGGATCCTTCAGGAGATCCAGACACACTGAACACATGAACTCATCCTGAGAAATTCTGGCTTCTGCCATTTTACTGCATGAATACAGAGACACAAACACACAACAGCTCAACTACACTTCAGTTTCAGTTTCTCTGAACTCATGTGAGTCCTGCTTCTCACTTCTGTGTTTGAGTGACGTGTGCAAAAGTCACAGACCATAAAACATCCCTTAGATGTTGGTCTCAGACAAGTTACAGAGAATTAGGATAACACCATTAATAACTGCAGTAAAACTACATCCTAATTATCACATCTATGCAGTGCAGTAAGGGTTTTAAATTATATAAGAAAGCTATATAAGAGACACAAACACACAACAGCTCAACTACACTTCAGTTTCAGTTCCTCTGAACTCATGTGAGTCCTGCTTGTCCCTTCTGTGTTTGAGTGATGTATGCAAAAGTCACAGACCATAAAACATCCCTTAGATGTTGGTCTCAGACAAGTTACAGAGAATTAGAATAACACCATTAATAACTGCAGTAAAACTGCATCCTAATTATCACATCTATGCAGTGCAGTAAGGGTTTTAAATTATATAAGAAAGCTATTTGCTTTGTTTTTAAACAGTTCTTGACTAGATTTATCTACAGTATGTCATTGTATGACTGTCCTCAGATTATCATTACCTTGTGAACTTAAAATATCTACACAGAAGACAGTCAAACCATTTTATTCAGACATTTTAGAGATTCCCTCACATTTACTACTATTAGTAGATAACAAAATTAACATACTAAAACAGCCTACAGCTACACTAATTATACATGCTTATATGCCAAGTTTTGTCATGAAACTCTGGATGGCGCAGGCTGATGGGTCCTTAATGAAAATGATATTCACAGCGTTAAATACTTGGCCCAAGCTGATTGATTCATGCCACATCTGCTGCCAGTTTTTTTATTGGCAGCAGTACAATATCCCAGAAATAGAGCGAGAGAGCCTGTTTCCACCTGGTATTAAGATGCGTTTTCAGTAAATTGATCACAAGTGGTCGGCAAAGACGCATTACTGTTACACCTGGTATTATCATGCGTTTCAAATGCGTCTTCTGACCACTTATGTTCAGACTTTTGACTGGCACTCGCAAATACAAACATATTACCCCTGTCCTACTCTCTTTGCATTGGCTGTCAGACTGTTTTAAAATAGAGTTTAAAATCTTTTTAAGGTTTTAATGGAGGGTTTTTGTCTTCCCAGGATCACTTATGCCTCCCCACATACAGGCTTTCTTAGACAAAACATGTCTTACAAATTTTAAATCAATATATTGACAACATATCAACATATCAATTTATGTGAACGAGTGAACCGGATGACTTTCACATCATTTTAAGCAAAAAATCCTGCTAACGAGATCCAGTTTTAAAAGTCTTTAATAACACACTTAGAAGATAAATCCAACAAATACAGAAGAAATAGTTTAACTGATGCATTAACAAGAATGGACAACAGGAACACTGAAGAGAGAGAAATGTAAATACCAAGCAAATGAAGGAAATAATGATAAACACCTGTGAGAGTAAATTAATCACCATAACAACTGATAAGTGAGCGGGAAAGCTGAACAAAGGAAAACAGGAACTAATGAATACAAACTAAGAGTCCATGAAAATGAAACTTAAAACAAGATAACCAAAAGTCCATGACATTTTACTTCCATACAGTAGAGTTGTTTTAATGATTGTGTGATATAATTTTATCCATGTTTAAATTGGTAGTTTTAATTGGCCAAACTGTGATTTTATGGCATTGTAACGACTGAGACAAAACAGACACAATTATTTGTTATAGTTAACCAATAATTGACCCTTTTTAGGAGGGATGTTGATTTGAACTGTTGATGGGAGACACGAAGCTTTGTGAAGCTCCGAATCAAATGAATCAATTGCGTCACAAACGAGGCACTGTTTTGAACCGCTCAAAGCACCACAAGTTAGTAACCCACAAGGGTCAGAACGGCAAGTGTAGTGGAGACTTAACTCAAAGAGACATCTTCAATAAACCATTCACAAATGCTTTATTGAAGTTGTAATCAATTAAAGGTGATCAACGAATCATCTAATATCCTTAAACACGAGGTTTCTGTTAAGACATGATATTTCAGTAAACTGTAGAGCTCGTTTATGAAAACTGGGCTATATCAGACAAACATGACAATAAGTCTCTTCCCTTTATCAAATGCGTCATTTAAATGTGTTATACACATTTCATATACAAATCATGTATAGACATGGGTCATGAGACTTAGAGATGAACCATTGACATTTCAGACCACTCTGAAACAGCTATGACGCATCATGAAGCCTCGTTTACAGAAAATTATCTGACTTTAGCAGTTTGACGTGTTCCGAATCATTGATGCAAGACAGATGATTCACACGGGTTCCGAAGCTTCACAAGGCACGCCTCAAAGGCACCCATCTGTGGTTTAAACTATTTGTGTGTGTGTGTGTGTGTGTGTGTGTGGGGTGTCACTCACTTTGTTAACCTGACTATCCCTATGCAGCCAAGTTGAATTTAGTTAAATTTGAAAATTTAATTAAATCAATTTTGTCTTACCTTCCTTTTAGATTCCTAAATCTATAAGGAAATTCTAATTTCATTTTTATTTCGACTTTATTCCTCCTCGATGTGTCTTATTTTATGTCATTCACTTTCTTTTGTTTAAGCCTGAATATCTCTATTCAGCCAAGTTGGATTTAATTAAACTTAGCATTTAATTAAATCAACTTGGGTATGCACCTCCCCTTTAGGTTCCCTAGAGCTAAAAGGGACCTTCTGCTTTTACCCTATTTTTTTTTTTTTGTTATTTTACCATCACCATCTTCCCTCTTTTTATAGAATCACAGTAGTTCTAGGAAGTGTTGTTTCCTTAATGAGGTATAATGAGTTATAGGTTATCACTATCCTAATTCCTATCTCTTAGCTACCCCTCCTAACTCCTTGGTGCCAAATACATGAAGTACGGCCACCGTCCAATGCACTTTTGGCTCCGGAAAGGACTACAACACAGCCATGTGCTCATCTATGACAGAGAAACAGTACTTTGTTCCCCACTAAGAGTCAAATTAACAGTTTAAGTTGTTTCTTAGTACTTCATCCAACGCAGAAGATACTGGCAACAACTTCGGAGCGAATCATCAAGATTTCTACTCAGCCTGCAGACCCGATGCTCCTCAGCCTAAAGGCATCTTGCAAGTATCGTACATTTGAACACTAAACAGCGATTTAGTATTGATTTGTAGAACTTACCTTTGTGTTTGTGAGTTAGTTAATAAAGATTGTGCACAATACATGTTTGGTTCTGACTCCGTCTGCTAATAAATTGCCTCTTAAGTGATTTAGATCCTGACTACATGCTCTGAGTAGTACGGTACAATAAGAATGTTGTTTTTCCATAACCTGGAAATGAACATTTCTTAGAATTAATAAACAATCAACACTGAGTGTTCACTGGACGAACAGGTTAATTGATTGTAATATTAATCTTAATGTAGCTACATCCAGCTAATCTGATTAACTGATTTACATATTCATAATTAATCATAATTAATAATCATTATGAGGTATGAATAATTATTAATATTTCCCCTTTGAGTTAATTCGCTACAGCATACAATGTCTTCCAAGCCCTTTCAGTTAAGTCTCAATGTCTAGGTAAGTGTATAGATAGTGCTGTGCTGCAGGACTTCTCCTCTGTAAGTGAACTGGTATCTGTTTCCAGATACTGGCCTTCTTCTTGAAAACCATGATTCTGGTTTTGTCCAGGTTTACTCTCAGTGCCCATTCCTCACAGTACTGTTCCAGCAGAACCAGGTCATCTGCATACAACATTTTACTTCAGAGTCATGCAAAGTGAGGCCAGGGATGCTGCCGGATCGCTCCAGAGCTTCTGCCAGCTCATTCATGTAGATGTTAAACAAAGACAGACTCGGACTGCATCCCTTTCTCTCTCCACGGACCTGCTGGAAGAACACACTTCTGAGATTCTCAAGTTTGACCGCACATTTACTGTTTTTATGGATTGTATAACATCAAATGTTTTACCATCAATGTCAATTTGTAATAGTTTGTATATTTTATATAAATATATATTAGGTTGGCCCTTATTTTTGGACTTTTGAAATCTTCTGCTCTCACCCACCCATTCAACTCTCCTTCATGAGAAATGGAAACAAATTTTACTGAGATTGGAGTACGTTTAGGGTGTGCTCAACAACATTGAAATTCTGTCTCAATGACCATAACAGCACATAATTAATAATTATACAAGACCATTTGTAAATGGTGAATTGGGTTGAAAACATTAAATTAAACAAAAATGTTAAATTACAATGCTGTTGATGAGAACTGATCCTTGAAAAACTGCGATCTGATCTAGATCATGATGACAGTCCAACATATCCTTCAGCCACGAAGTTCTTGCAGACGTAAAAGCAGAATGTTAAAAAGTGAAATTACTGCGCTGTATAGAAAGTGAACTTAGAACAAAATTGAGATCTGATCTAGATATTTATGATGATCCATCCAACATTCTTTGTTTTTCTGGTGTGTTTCACTCCTTTAGGTCAGGTGTCTTGCTCAAGCGCACCTCAGTTATTTCCTGCCGGTGCCCGTTGGGCATGCTAACCATTAGACCATGACTGCCCCTACGGAAAATTGGTGATAAAGATAATATTAATATATAGTAGCCAAAGTTTGAAATATATAATTAAGATTGTGAGTGGCTGAGTTTATTCCATTAGTATATGGTGCGAAATCTGTGGACATAAAGTCGACCAGTATCTTTAGTATTACAGAGCTGCTTATGTGTTCAACATTAGATTGGTTCCAATTGTTCTGACCCTAAGTAGTGATACGTTGGCATACATTTATAGACATTTTTCTTTTTTGTCATTTTAAACTATAAAATTCTAATTAAAATTAATTCACGCCATACCTTACATCCTCCAGTAAATGTGGGTTATCTGATCTGTGTCCTTTGCTTCAGTTTACTGTGCTTTGACTGACTCGTGGCCCAAAAGTGCACTGAGGGTCTCCCTTACTGGAACATGCTGCAAAAAATATTCCTTTCTTCTGGTATTTTTACCTAGATACACTTGTTTAGGTGCCACATAGTTAAAATCCCTCTTGATATATGTCTTCTGTTTCATCAGATTTAAATACTTCCTCATTATACAACCTCAGAAGATTGCTTTTATTTAGGTGAACTGACCCTTTAAAGTCTGTCCCAGCCATTGCTACTTTTTTACAAGCGTACCCTAATGAGCTATAGATAATAATTTAAAATAATATTAATAATCATTTAAAAATTAATTAGATAATAATATTAAAATGTTGTATAGTCTATCATAATATAGACAGCCAGTTTTACTACTGAGGGAATAATTACCTAATAATTTTGTTTTGAGTCTCAAACACTTGACGTACAGTTAGTCTATGCCAGGGGTCGGGAACTTTTTTTAATCAAAGAGACATTTTTTAATTTTCGGTTGATGAATTTTCCAAAAGAGCCAAAGTAATAAATAATAATATTATTAAAAAATCTTTTTTCAATAACATTTCATAGGTCCATAGACATCTAAAAACTAACAAATATGTTATAAACAATAAATAAGTTGCAATATGGAATTTATTGTGCAGGGCTTTCACTGTGAGGTTGAGTTACCAACTGAGGAGCATACATCCTCTTGTGTTTGCATGTGAGTGCGCTGCTGTTCGCTGCTAAAAATAGTTTTTGCCATTACCACAAACAAACTATGCAGCTGCTTGAATCTGAATGCAGAAGCTGTAGGTTTACCACGAGTGGTTTGTGGTTGATTGCTGTTGTGACACTCACAAACAGCACTGAACACGGGCATAGGCCAGTACAACTTGAAATATATTATTATTATTATTATTATTATCATAGACTTTGGTAACGTGATGTAAATAAGAGATTCGTTGCATAAAACGGGAGTTTTGGCACTAGTCCAGAACTCAGTCAATGATAAACTTCAGCTGTTTGATTGACAGCTGCATCGACTGTAAAGGAAGCGTTCTTTGATCGGTTGACGTGTCTAATTCTTTTTTATTAATCATTTGTTAGTAAAGGGTTGAGAAACCTGGCAAGCCACAGAATTTTTGTCAGAGCCAGGTGTCACTCACGAGCCATAGGTTCCCGAATGCTGGTCAAGATGTGTGTACATCGGGGGTCTACAAATTGTCACACCTTTAGTACAATGGGGGAAGTTTTAATCTCCTGATTGGTCAGTTTGAATGTCCCATATTTGGGTTTCAGTCACATGGTCAAGGAAGGGATAAAAGACAACTGTAACTGTTGCTCTGTCTCTTCTTTGATTCTTGGCTTTTCTTGGGCATTCTTTTGCCCTCTCTCTCTCTCTTTCACTCTCTATCTCTCAGGTAACTTTTTTCATACATGCTGTGTACGATTAATGGTATATGATTTTATCATCTCATACATCTATTTTGTAATTATTTTAAGTGTAACCATAATCAGATATTATCATTAAACCCTTTCTATTACAAATGAGGTGCTAACTAGTTTTGATTTGGTATTAACATTAATGTGCTCCCTATTGCAATATAATATTGTCACCCTATAGCAACGCTCTCTCACATATTTTGCTATTATAACTGCGCTTATTTCTGTCGTTGGTATAAGTTGCAGTGGGTGGTAATAGACAAGAAATGTACAGTTTTCTACCATCTTGCTGATAACGTTTCTTTAGTCGCTCGGCAACCTTACAGCCTGAACCCCTGTAGGAGTTCCACCCTTACAGATGGTGCCGAAACCCGGGATCCCTTGCAGTGAGTTTTCTGAAATCTACTTTGAATGGTTGTCAGAATGAGGACATTTTTTCACAGTTGATCTTGTGAATGGATTAAAGCTGACCTTCTCACCAATGAATGGGTAATTGTTTAATGGTATGATATTCAGATCTCCTCAGGGATGGAAGGGAAAATTTCTGATAAGAGTGACGTATTGTTTGCTTTATGGAGCAAAAAAGTTGAGCCTACCTTGTGCAAACTCAAGAAACAATATATTTGGATTAAATGTTCAGATGATGAAATGCTCAAATGATGGGACATAATTGGCAAACACCAAAAGAAATCAAAACGTGGTGAAATAATTGAGGCTTTAAACTTCATAAGTTGTGCGCGGCTGCGTGATGTGACCACACATCTATTTTCAAGTATAGATGCTAAATGTAAAGAAGTGCATTCTAAAAATGCAGAGGCACAAAAGTCAGAGTTAAAGATTCAGGATCTTCAATCACAGCTAGATAAATTATTAGCTGAGCAGTTAGCTCTGACTGAAAAGTGTAAAAAACACAAAGAGACCATTGCAGATCTCAAGGCTAAGCTAAATGCTCAAAAGTCTTCCAAAACGCTTAACAGCGATGGGGCTAAAAAGCATGTTCACTTCTTAGATGAGGTGAATTGCTCTGATGAATCTGGAATGTTTTGGTCAGAGGCAACTGCTCAAGAAAGTGTGCCTATTTCAGTTCTTAAGGTGATGCGCCACCGGAATAGCGCAGAGTCATGTACCAGAACGCATGGTGTACAAGCATTAGAGAGTCATGAAAATCCTCAAACTCCAGGAGAACACAGCAAACAACCTTGTGGCAAAGAGAACAGGTTTTGCAGTTCCTGTCAGAAAGTAAGCCATACAGAGGAAAAATGCTGGTCACTGGGTAGGGGTAGACCTCCACCTTATTTTCAGAAAAACAGGAAACCACATTTTAAGGGCAAAGATCAACGCTCAATTGCAGGTAAATCTCTAAGTGAATTAACTGTGTTGTTTATGCAAGGCCTCCAACTATTAACTTCACTTGCTAGTGGATTAGCAGCCCAATAGCAATAAGTTTAATAGTTAAACATCCAAATTGCTACGATCCTGTTTGTATTTTCAAATTTGTATTTGTGCTAAACACATTGTGTGCATAGAACACACATTAAAGTTGTTTGTGATACTATATGTACACATAGACTAGCTGAGTTTATTCTTTAAAACACATGATTGCTTTACTGTAAGTGTTTTATGAAACACTTAGGTTAAAGGTTGTAGATGTTATGCATTCTAGGCCATGTATCTTGTGTAAATTGGAATAAGTGTAGTACTGGAATTGTATTGCAATTTCTAGTTGCATGTGTGAATTATGTTAAATTTGTTTGCCTCGTAAGTGGAAAACTCTGCTATTTTCCATATAGCTAGAGTAAAACCATGTACAGGAGCACAGAATTACCATGTGGCTACAGTGTGATTCACAATTGTATTAACCATGAAAATGCTTTCCTCACAACAGGATTCAGTAACTCTGAACTTTGCACTTTATCATGCCCCTTAACAAAAACATTGGTCAGATCACACCTCATACTCACATCTTCAAGCTGGCTCCCTGTTACAAAAACAGGACCAAATTTGCATCACAATTGTTAAACCTCCTCACCTTTGTTTGGAGCATGATTGAATTTACACATAGCCACAGCTAAATGCAGTCACATAGATTTGATCTTCACACACAAAGTCAAATCTACATCTACATATGCCTCACAAAATGTATCCATATAATGTTTTTTAAGTCTTTAAGTCTAGACTGCACTATAACTGTGAATTTCATCCAGTTATTGTTTTGTTTTGTTTTTTCTTTGGATTTATTAAATAACTTGGTTATCATTTGTCTCACCAAGTTAAATATTAAAATGTATGTGAGTATTTCAAATTCTTACCTAAGCACAAAATTTCTATTATCATTAATGCCTTTGAAACATTTCTGAAACTTATTTGATTTGTTTCTTTGTATTTTGTCCATTTGAATTGTAACAATGTTTTCGGACATCAATCCAATTGAATCTCTGTATTTGGTTACACTGAATATTTTGCTGATACTCTTCATGATAAAGGGGGGTTTAAAACCCAACAATTGTTGTTTTGTTATAATGCAATTTATTTAAATGTTTCCAAAAACAGTGTAAGAGCTTGTAGTATCTTCTTTTATTCTCGCCTTGACCACTTTATCAAGTGCATCGATTTATGGGCTTATTGCCAGAGACAAATTTAATCTGACCACATCAAACCTCTGACCAATGACAAATGCCATATGTATGCTTTTGCTGTTTGTTGTGCTATGTTTTTTCAAATCACAGGATCCCTGCTGCCAAAGTTCAAATCTTGTCTTTTCTCAAAAGAGGGACAACTGAGTTCTACCATCATCAGTGCCTGATTCTTGTGGAGGTGTGAAGTGTTCGATGGATAAGTTGTATAACCATGAACGGTGCAACACCATTTGATGGACCTTTTCATGCAGGACTTGCTGATAACGTTTCTTTAGTCGCTCGGCAACCTTACAGCCTGAACCCCTGTAGGAGTTCCACCCTTACAATGGATTATAACTTTTATATCATTTTGGTCGCTTTTTACTCCCCAAACTTTACATATTACAAAGTAATTTTATTCCCATTTCATCACATTCTCAAACTTAGGTTAGAATGCCAAATGATTATTGACCATTTATATAATCATTTACCTAGGCACTTAATTATTCTATTTCAAGTGCCCCATTATGTTTTTTGAATATTCCCTTTCATGGAGTGTGTAATATAGCTGTTTGTGAATGTAAAACTTCTGCAAAGTTGTAAAGTCGAAAGTGCACAATAAATAAAGTTATTGTCTCCCAAAAGAAAGAACAATTTGAATCCCACTGTGTGACGGTTCTACGTCACTAGATAATACATTTGCATAATGCCCACCTAAGTTCGTACAATTACTTGAGAAGCCAGTTATGTCTATGGTTTCACAGCCTTTTACCAATCACTTTTCTTTACTGAAGAAATATGCCTTGTATAACTAATAAATTGTTTTATTATGACTTATTTAAATATCTCTAACTGTCAAAGCCGATAGCCTCATAATGCACTGAGGCATAATGCGGTTGTGCTTCAGACGACCGACCTTTCGTTATACATAATTTAATTTTTCAGAAGAACTCAGGCTGAGTAATGTCAGGACAACCACAACCTCAAATAAGAGTCATCTCTTTTTCCATGACTGATTAGAGAACATAGAAAAACTTTTACTATGCTTACAAATGCAAATCTAAACAAATTATAAAGAATATACCTGCATAAATGTAGTCTCCAAGATCATATCAATCATATCATACACAGCTTAAAATAGACATTCAAATAGACACATCAACTAGTAGAATGTATATGTATCCTATCTTAATTGATTATTAGACTACTCTTGTCAGAGAGCTAATTTGGTTTCTGAGAGACACAATGCGGCTGTTTGATTTCCAATCTTGCTGTGGTTATTCAGTTCATTTGTGTATTAAATCATACAAGGTTTAAATAATTTAAGAACATAAATAAATTAGTAGAATATGAGTATAATGTAGTATTTTAGTTGATTTAGTCATGCCAAGCTCTGATTTCTGAGAGACACAGAGAGGCAACAGCAATGTGGCAAACTGATTTACGCTCATTTCATTACAATCGATTCACTTCACACACTAATTATTGGTTTGTGTATAATATCGTGAGTTCCTCTTGCTCACCTGTCATACAGCAAATAAGAGGATTGACTGTGTCTCATAACTCATTACGCATATTTAAATGTGTTTCTGGGAGTGAATTACAGTGTAAAGAATGCCATTTCCTGTTACCATCAGGTGGCGCTATGACTAACTGAATATTGACATGTAGATGTCTTCAGGCCAGGACTCTTATCAAACGTAAAGTTTGGGGCAGATTGGACACTGCATGCCTGACTTACAGCTTCCTCTTTCATGGCGAAACATCAGACTTTGTCAATCCGCCACGAACACACCCTTCAGTGAAAACTCAAGATCTTTGCAATTTAACATCGCTAAGGCGTTAAGATTGGACTGACCAAATATGATGTTGATCTGATTAAAGCTCTAGAAGGAGTTCGTTAAAGTACAACGTCTAGAAAACTGCAAATATTTTGCAGAGAAAAGTTACATGCAGTTACATGTGTCTACCGAAGTTCATACTTGTACGTGAAACGTAGCGCGAAGGGCGCTTAATTGAAATTTTGTAGGTGGTGCTATCGAGCCATTTTGCCGCACTTGATTCTGAAACCCATATCATACAGAAATTGTCACCACTTCTGACGCATGCGCAAAGTTTCGTGAGTATTCGAGCATGTTTAGGCCCTCAAAAATGCAATTAATTTCGGAGAAGAAGAATAATTGACCGAGCAATTACAATAGGCTCCTCACACCATCGGTCCTCAGGCCCTAACTATTTATTATTAGTCATGTAAATGTGTCATGCCAATTAGAAAGAAAATCAATACAAAACATCAAAAGCTCAGAAATACAAAGTAAAAGGAATAATGCTGCAATTTATTTTCAGAATGAGTTTGCAAATTTCTTTTCAGATGTTTTTGATATGTGAAAGTCTTACACTAAAGGTAAGGGAAAGGCCTCTCTCCAGTGAGTTCTCATGTGGGTATAACGGGTTCCTTTATGTGTGAAGCTCTTTCCACAATGAGGGCAGGTGTAAGGCTTCTCTCCAGTGTGAAGTCTCATGTGACTCTTAAGACTTTCTTTTCGCGGGAAGCTCTTTCCACACTGTTGGCAGGTGTAAGGCTTCTCTCCGGTGTGAATTATCATGTGAGACTTGAGGTTTCCTGTGTTCGAGCAAGTCTTTCCACAGTGATGGCACATAAAAGGCTTCTGTCCGATGTGAGTTATTACGTGGCTCTTAAGGTGTTTCTTGTCTGTAAAACTCAGTCCACACTGTTGACAAACAAAGTTCTGTCTTAAGTGAATCATCGTGTGCTGAGTAAGGGTTTCTTTACGTGCGAAACATCTTCCACACTCACCACACGAGAAAGGCTTCTCTCCAGTGTGAACTCTCATGTGAGCCATAAGATTTTCTTTTCGAACCAAAGTCTTTCCACACACTTTGCAGGTGTAAGGGCTCTCTCCAGTATGAAGACTCATGTGAGCATGAAGGGTTCCTTTATGTGTGAAACTCTTTCCACACTGATTACATGCGAATGGCTTCTCTCCACTGTGAATTCTCATGTGGACTTTAAGGTTTCCATGTTGATCAAAACTCTTTCCACACTGTTGACAGGTGTAAGGCTTCTCCCCAGTATGAATTCTCATATGGACTTTAAGATTTCCAGTTTTTTTGAAACTCTTTCCACACTGTTCGCAGATGATAAGACTTCTAGTTCCCGTCTTTTGAGCTCTTTTTTGTGAAGAAGTCTTTTCAGTCTGTAAGCAACTGAAAGATTTTTCTCCAGTTATGAAATCATGATGTTTCTTCTCTTCCATTTCATTAAGTTCTTGACTCTCCTCTTTCAGTGCCATCAGGTCTAAGGCAAATAAAGAAAAAACATGTTAACCCCAGTTTAATGGCACGAAGCAACAGACATCAAAACATTAAGTCATTTAAAGCATCAAAACCGATAACATTGCCATTGTCACACAGTGGGCACATGCATTTAAGTGGATAAATATAGGACTATCAAAGTCTGTTGTATGTGCTTCACTTCCTGCTGCCAGCTGGTGGCAATATGACCTTGAATCACAGTAACCATATCCATGCCCCCTTGACAAAACCTACAACACCAATTTGATCTTTGGCCATGTGTCCACCAAAGAGTTTTTAGCCAGCTGAAAATGCTGTGAGCGCTTGAGAGCATTTCAGCAGCGCAGCATGTTTTTATTTATTTTTTTCAGTTGAGACGCTTTGCTTTCAATGATACGGAGTACATTTCATTTTTTGGCAAACTTTCTCTTGAAGGTATGATGTATTACAATGGCAACATTATTTAAAGGGTTAGTTCACCCAAAAATGAAAATAATGTCATTTATTACTCATCCTCATGCCGTTCCACACCCGTAAGACCTTCGTTAATCTTCGGAACACAAATTAAGATATTTTTGTTGAAATCCGATGACTCAGTGAGGCCTGCATAGCCAGCAATGACATTTCCTCTCTTAAGATCCATTGATGTACTAAAAACATATTTAAATCAGTTCATGTGAGTACAGTGGTTCAATATTAATTTTATAAAGCAACAAGAATATTTTTGGTGTGCCAAAAAAGCAAACAAAATAACGACTCATTTAGTGATGGCTGATTTCAAAACACTGCTTCAGGAAACTTCGGAGCGTTATGAATCGGCATATCGAATCATGATTCGGATCGCGTGTCAAACCGCCAAACTGCTGAAATCACGTGACTTTGGCGCTCCGAACCGCTGATTCGACACGCTGATTCATAACGCTCTGAAGCTTCCTGAACTGCAGTGGTTTGAAATCGGCCATCACTATATAAGTCGTTTTTTTTTTTTTTTTTTGGCGCACCAAAAATATTCTCGTCGCTTTATAATATTAATATTGAACCACTGTACTCACATGAACTGATTTAAATATGTTTTTAGTACCTTTATGGATCTTGAGAGAGGAAATGTCATTGCTCCCTATGCAGGCCTCACGGAGCCATCGGATTTCAACAAAAATATTTTAATTTGCATTCTGAAGATGAACGAAGGTCTTACGGGTGTGGAACGGCATGAGGGTGAGTAATAAATGACAGAATTTTCATTTTTGGGTGAACTAACCCTTTAAGATATTGAGAATCCTTTCACAGTTTTACATAAGCCATGACTTGATATTATTCTGACCATGTCTGAAGCGATTCAGTACTAGGATTATTTTTAAAGCCTGTTGTATGTGACACTTCCTGCTGCCAGTTGGTGGTGCTATGACCATGACTCAAAATTGTCACTTCTACGTGATCCACCTCCTTGATAACCAATCACCATAATTTTATTGCTTTGCCATGGAAAAACTGTTCAAGATATCAAAAATCCCATCATCTTCAATTATTTTGACATCATAATGACCAGTGTAAAGAAAATGTTTTACATAATGGCCTCAGAAGGGGGTCAAAAGGGTATTTTCAACATGGTGCAGACTAAGGATGCTCAGCTCAAAGACCATGTATATCTATATCTAGCACAAAATAAACATGAATGAACATCTCATGCCTTGTGTAATCACTCAATCAGTGTTTCAACTGCAGGAAGACATCAAACAGCTTGTAAACAATGTCACATAGCATTACATTTACCTCAGGCAAGTCATTCATTGTCCACAACTTGTTAGTTCAGTAGAGAAATGAACTGTAAAGAAGAGCATTTTGCTTAATATATGCACAATATTAACCTTTATTTAACAGTTCTTTCTGGTTTAACATTTAACAGTTTGTATCACTCCGCTTGAAGCAAATCCGTATTTGTTAAAAATACTACACTTGTACCACGAACTGTAGTTTTATGCATTTTTTAGGCAAGAATGTAATTGTTTAGACCTGTAATATGTGACTCGTATTTAAATATAGATCCCATTTTACTATTTGTTTTGACGCTTGCAGTTGCGAGCTCCAGGCCATCAGCGCTCATGTACCCGCAGAGAACAGCTTCATCTCGGCCAGTCCTTCGGGTATTTGCCGCTGGCTCTTATGTAGATAGTGAATTTCATAAGAAAAAAAAATCTTATTTTTATATTTAGGCTATATTTAACATAAATCCTGTGCTAGAGCACTACTTTTCTTCGACTAAATTTTGCTTGTGTATATTGTTTGCTTGTATTTATGTCTTTTATAATGACTATTGTTGTTCATTTACTGTTGTTCAGTAAATATTATTTCTCAATGTTCCTTCGTTACTAGTTCTGCAGTGATGTTTTAGAATTAGTAACGGAGGCTTGGGCTCAAATGTTGAACTGTCATTGACATTAGAATCTGTGAAAGAAGTAGTTCTGCACAAAAGATTGTTTTTTTAAAGACACCCCGTTGTAGTTTTTATTCATTTACACATTTGTGCCGTCAAACTGTTGTATAAACGCGTAATTACACTTGTAGACGTGCTGATATACAGCCATATTGCATGGCTACGAGTTACATTTTATATAACATAACTTCTTAGTTATGTCTTAATTACAGTAGTCAACATTTGAAGTGGATCAAAAAAGTTCATCAAAGTTGTCCTAAGAAGAAGGTTTTAGGAATACTTTGATGAACTTCACTTCAAATGTTGACTACTGTATGTAGTGTATGTTAAAATAAATCTGTCATGAAAACAATTTATGACAGCCACTGTATAAATTATATTTTGAAGAAGTTGCCTTATGTGCAGTATACATGTTTGCATACATTTTATTGATTATTATATCTAAAAATAGCAACTGAATTTAATATTTTGTGCTCAGTTGTTAACTGTAACCTTTAATATTATAGTAATGTGCAAGTAATAGATCTCCTTCCTTCAAGGATAGTTGATCCAAACATTTTGTCATCACTTCCCCTCAAGTTGTATTGCATACACCTTAATAGTATTGCATAATTAAGTGATAAAAATCAATGTTTTTTATCGTTTTCAATTCATACTGAGTATAATATTGTTTGGGCTACTTCTGTATTATTTTTCCTAATTAAATATGTGTCATCTAATGTGGAAGTAAGATTTTTTCAGGTTGAAGTAATTGTCTGGTCATGTGATCTCAACATGTCTGACCAGCTCCATGTCAAATTAAAACCACTTTAATTAGGACACTCATATGATATTCTTCAAATATATCACTCATTTCTGTAGAGCTGGACATTTTAACAAGGATCAAATGACTGAGTTCAGCTTTGAGAATGAAACAAACCTGTTTGTTCCTCAGTATCTTCATGTTTCACACTGATTGTTTCTTCAATCTTCATTTCTTCCTTCTCCTCTTTAATAAACGCCATCTTTATAATAGTGTGTCACATGGATCTCGGTTGCTTCACCAAGAAATTTTCTTTTTGTTTGTCCTGTTAAAGATGAGAATAAGAATAACAGAAAGAAAAATAAACCCACACTAAATCTCTGGTTGCATCTCAATCCGCTCTAGTTCAGTAGTTCAGTGCACTGGGAAGAGAGTCAGTCAGAGTGAGAGTTAATGGTCTTAAATCACCTGATTAGACAATATATATATATATACACATATACATTCTTAAATTATGATTTATAGATTATATTTAATAGACTGCACTTTCATTAAAACATTAGCAGTTGGTTTGCAAAGTTCTCATCACGTGTGTTTGTTGTTGTATGTACACTGTTTTGACCAGCAGGTGACTTCAGCGCGCGGTGATTGGAGATTTGATAAGCTCGGTTTCTCTCATCATCACTATTTACAACGAACCGAATTCGTGTTTACGATAAACTGATTCACGATAAATGGAGCAAAGCGAGATGCATCTTTTGTGTCACTCGTGTGGATTTGCTTTACTCATAAGAAATAACGAGCATCAACGTTAGATAAAGCATTACAATGTTGCATTAAGTAATAAATAATTACCTTTAGATCGCTTGCAAAAACTGAAGAATAGACTGAACGTTTTGCATCGATTTATAACGCTTTAAATTGTTTAAAACACTAACCTTTCTTCACTCGAACCACAACAGATGCAGGAGCGCATCGCAGCCTTATGGCGTCACACCACCAGACCAAAATAAAAGTCATGTTCACACGCTATAATGAAAGTGTTTGTAACAAATCTAATATGAGATTCTTTCTGCTTAACAGGCAAACAGTCATGTTTAAGTGCAGAAACCATCCCAAACCATTCCAGATGTCATGAATTTATTATAATAATTCATATTTTAAACAAACCTTTGTCATTTTTGATTCAATGGATTAAAACAATTAATTAATTGCACATTTTTCTATAATTAATCACACCTTACGTTACACCTTTTATTAGTGCTGTCAATCAATAAAATATCACTAATTTTTCTGTAGTTAATCACAATTGCAACATTAAAGTTTTAATATATTGTTGTATTGTAATAATTTCACATGTAACCTCCAAAATATTGCTTTTGTCATTGTTTAATGGCATCTTTTTAGAAGACCAGTATCACTGATACCAATACTGCTATTGAATTGATCTTTTTTCTCAATCTTAGCCATTAATTACAAGCATTCAGCATTAGAGATAATTGAAAGCTATCAATTTTAATATTTATTAGGCTTTAAATAATATAACAACTTTTAATTTAAGTGAACTTAAAACAATATTTACATAAATCTATTAAAGGTCAAATTTAGGTGTGCTTTTAATATATTAGGGCTCAATGCTAAGGTTTTTTTTTTTTCCCCCTTTTCTAATCTTCAGATTTTTACCTACCCTGGCAAAATGCACAAAAAGTATAAAAGCATTTGGATGAATAAAAGTGTGATCAATGTAAAGATCAATCGTAAAGAGTTTGTTGACACTATTTGTTAGGTACTTATCTTGGATTCTGTACTATGCATTAAAATTTGTAACAATGCATTGCCATCATTGCCATTTTACCTCGAACAGTTATGCTTCTGTTTGGTTTCATTTTCATTGTGATTCAGTTCCTGTTTTGCCTGCCTTATACTCATGGCAAAGTTAGGGATAGAACGAAGTTTGAAATACATGAGTACAGCGATATACTGTTAGCGAACATCTGACACTGATGTAGATGATTATATAAATGAATATGTAAATATGGGCTGCATGCTTTCCTCTCAGTAACAAAATAAACATGGCAAAATTGAGAAAACAGCAAGCAATTTAATAAAGCATAAGAAAAGCATCTGATCAGTGCAACATGGATATGTTTGCACAAGCTCAGCAATTCGGCACTCTAGGAAAGTCAAATTTATTTATATATCACTTTATACAATAGATTGCTTAAAATCAAGCAGCTTTACCGTATTCATCAGAAGTACAACTTCACTTTCTACTATAAAGCAGCTCTCCAGTGTGTTCATGTTTTCACTCACACGTCTGACCGTGACAGACTGAAAGTCCCCCTGTAGTAAATAATTTCATCCCTTAAAAATCATCTTTGATCACCAAAATAACATATTTAAACATTTTTTCCTTGAAAAAAATTCTTCATGCCTTAAAATAGCTTGAATGTAACTCTACACCCTTGCTTCATTTACTATATGTGGTTCTATGAATATGCAAATTAGCACCGCCTCCGCTCGCCAGTTCAGAGATCCACTTGATGATCACACATTGACATGATTGGTTACTAGGTAGCTTGTGACATCACAAACACCAGCGATTTCAAACCGCGTTTTTGAGACACTTTGGTCACTGCAGTGTGTTTCTATACTGTGCAGTACAATGAAGTATAATAACAGTACAACTGCAGTACATTGTACAAGTTCAACAGCAGTACAACTGCAGTTGTATTGCAGCTATACTGCAATAATTCAGTTTTTTCGTGTTCAAAAAACTGCCGTTTTCTATATGTAAAAACTGCAGTAATCTTTTGTAAGGGAATCACCACAGACCAATGGTAGTACAAAGTTTGCTACGGTTTACCAGCCGTAGCAAACTTTTCTGTAAAATGCACTTTGGCAAGCTTTTTTTAACTCCTAAATCGAACTCCAAACGAAGTTAGTTTTCAAAGTTTTTTCCAAAAATTTCTTTGAATTTGCTTGAAGTACGTTTTTCATCTTCAAACCAAACGAGTCTTCAGTCGGCAAAGTTTAAATCCCGCATTTTGATGCGTTATCATGATTTCAATTAATATATGTACTGTATATTATATAACTTCTTTCATTAAAGCTTCTCACAAGTAGATTTTTTGATGAGGCATTGGTCAATATGATTATGAAAGACTATGAATGAGGGTTTCAGGGAGCTAATCCATGCCCTGGACCCTTCCTGCATAATCCCAACCAGGCCGAAGGCAGAGGCGAATTTAGATTTTCACGTATGGCTTTCAAATATGAAGAAGCAAAGAGAAAGGCCAAGGCTGAGATGGAAAACGCTACTGCTGTCTCTCTAACACCAGGTATGTGCTATAACCTGCCATTATATTGATGACAATGATAAGCCACGGACTTGTTGAATGTTGAAAAATTTCCCAAATAGACAGACAGCAGAAAATATGGTCTTGGTGAAAAAGAATGTTAAGGAGGAGTGAGCAAGGACAAAGTAAAGTGCCTCATCACAGATGTGGCAGCAAACATGATTAATTTTTGCAAGTGAGACATTCAGTTTGCATTGCACATGCCCTAAACACCATGGTTTATAAATCTTTTGATCAGTTTATAATTAATAATCTGTTATATTTGGTGCCATGACCCGGATGGGAGTGAGGTTAAGTGGGGTGAGTGTGATGTAGCCCAATAAGTGCTGTGCTTGTAAATCTCACTCCACTGGCCTCAAGAATCTGCGGTCTTTAGCGTCCTTGTTAGCGGGCCCGTCTCCCATGCCAGAGACCCTGCCAGAATCCTGCTTGAAACGGGTCCACACACACGTATTAGGCTTTTATTTGTGCACATAACATTGAAATTATAAATGAACCCAAGAAGCACCAGCATGAACACTGCTACAGTGCCATCCACACTGTAAAATACACTTTGCAGTCCAGGAAGCAGATGATTGAGATGTAGGGATGGTCAGTAGGGATGATGTTAAATTTGGGGCAGTAGACAAGAGGCTGTGCAGCAACATATATTCTGCTGGAGCAAGAGACAAGGTCCAGCACCAAAAAAAGTTGCTCAGAGTCTGAGAGATGAGAATGGAGTTTGACTGCCAGCCATCTACAAGTTCTGCAGAGAAAAGGCTTGAAGCCAAAAAGGAAGAAAATGTTGCAAGAAAGAGGCATATTACTTAATGGCGTAAATGGGCACTTACAATAATTGTGCAGGCCAAAATGCAGAAGAAATAATCATTTTCAAGTTGTGGCTGGTGTTCTAAAAAGTTTGTGGTGTTAATAAATGTGCTTTTATTACTTGAAGCAAATATGTTTTTCCCTTTACAGGGAAGGGATCTGAGCTTGGAGAGTACTCCCTCTCCTTGATTGGGATAGAAACCAGCCAAGAGTGAGGTGAAGGGGTGGTGAAGGCATGTTGTGAAACTTGTCACGGGACAGAGGTGAGAGACGGTTATAAAAACCAGCTTCCTCTTGTGCTGATTGGTTGATTACCTGAACGTGCTCCTCGCGAACTTTGTTAGATAAAACTTCATGTTGTGGTAATGGTAAAAAGTAAGCTCTTTAGAACAGCAGTGAAAATTTAAAAGTAGCTATATAAAAAAGTGAATGGACTGAAGCGTATTCTTTTATTGAAACTGGTGCTCTCGTTTGCCAGGAGACATTTCAAAACATTTCACCGGGTACTTTCACTTTTGCCATAGAGACCTTTTATGTCCTATAATGTGGCGTATTTATGTCTGTATGCTAATCTGCGCAGCTTTCATTTTTTGAAGTTATTAATAAAGAGCGGCGCTTGGGGGGTCGGACTGCCCCCACTGTGGGCCTTCAGACACAGATATATGTATATTTTTGTGGTAGAATACTTTATTTCAATGCACTAAAAATCAATTTAAGTATTAGTGGTATTTAGTATACTTTTTAAGTGCACCGAAATAGAAATATACTTTTAATTAGTGTATTTATAGTGTATAACTTTTACAATTTTATTTAGCACAAAAAAATAAGAATGTACTACAAATGTATTTGCAATTTTTATTGCATTCAAGTATACTTTATTTGTACCTGGGTTGGTAAATAAATAAATGGTGTGCACAAAATCATGAGTGTTTTGCCTTTTATACAGAATCTCAAAGAAGTGGTTCAAAAACATTATTTGGTAGTTATTTTCAGTATGTCATTTAACATGGATTTAAATATGTATTTCACTGATAATTCAACTCTAGATGCTGCTGATATATGTTTTATTATTTGCACGTGAATTTCTATGGACTTTTGTATTTTAGTATGAACAGGGCTTTTATTTTGGTCTGGTGTTCTGACGTCATAAGGCGGAGCCGCGCTCCTGTATCTGTTGTGATTCGGCTGAAGAAAGGTTCGTGTTTTTAAGCATTTAAAGTGTTTAAATCAAAGCAAACATTCAGGTAATTTAACAGTTTTAACATGAACTGTAAAAGAAATACGTTATTATTGAATTAAATATTGTAATGCATTATCTAACGTTATTTTGAATGAGTAAAGCCATCCACACATGAGAAACAGAAACGGTGCGTCTTATTTCGCTCCTTTACAATGAATTAGTTTGTCATAACCACAAATTCGGTCACTGGCGAGTAGTGATGAGAAAAACAGCTTTTCGAAACTCCGAGTCAATTGAATCGAATGCTTTACAAAATGATTCAGTGATTTGAAGGTCAAAATAGTGTAAATACAACAAGAAGAACAACAAACATATATTGCCAACTTTTACATTTTTAAATGTAATCTACAAATCATTAAATACCTAATTTAAATACAAAATATGAAATGTTTCATAATTTGTGTTTATTAATTTGTAGTGCTAGTTTTAAGTGTTTTTATGACTAATCATGTAATTTAACTCTGACTGACTCTCTCACCAGTGTTCTGAACTACTGAACTAAGGAGTTGATCGAGACGCAACCAGAGATTTAGTTTGGATTTATTTTACTCTCTGTTAATTATTGTCACCCTCAACATACTATTATAAAGATGCCGTTTATTAAAGAGGAGAGTGAAGACTTTAGGATAGAAGAAACATTCACAATGAAACAAGAAGAGACTGAGGAACAAACAAAGATGGAGTTTATTAAAGAGGAGAGTGAAGACATGAAGATTGAAGAAACTTTCACAGTGAAACAAGAAGAAACTGATGAACAAACAGGTTGGTTTCATTCTCAAAGCTGAACTCAGTCATTTCATCCTTATTAAACCACTTGTAGTACACTATAGGTTCAAATTTACTATAAGTAGTGTCTAAATATATTTTTAAATACAGAGATAGTATATTAAAAGCACATTTTAGTTAATATTTCATGGTGTTCTTAAGAAGTACTAAAGAAGAATGTTTATTATATTAAGTACAAAATTAGTGTGTGAAAATAGAGCACTTTAAGTACATTATGGAAGTGTACTTTTTTTTCCTGGGACTCAGTTCAGTATTTTTCTCGTGTTGTTCTTATAATGTTATTAGTATTACATCAAAACTGTCATAATGTATACATAGAAAGACATTTTCTTCCCTCTCTTTAACACTCTAAATTAGACACAACTCTTTAAGCATTTAAATCAAAGTTGCCCCTGTTATGCTTTACTTTTAATATTGCTTTTCATGAAGTGTGTAATATAGCTGTTTGTGAAAGTAAAAGGTCTGCAAAGTTTTAAAGATCAAAGTGCAAGATAAAGTTATTGTCTCCTAAAAGAAAGAATCAAATCTGAATTACCAAAACGAGTAATTCCAGTCTCACTTCTGTAACAAATGGCGGGTGCCGGCTAAAGTGATGCTAGCAGTCAATGAGCTCGTAGCAAATGTTTAGAAATCAGATAAAAACTGGCAATATCATGAATATTTTGATTTGTTTTGATTTGCTTTGTTAAAATCCCTATTGAATCAAAATACTTGATTGTAAGTCATGCCAAAATGCACTTGTCCACATAGATTGTCTTTTTTTTTTTTTTTTTTTTTTTGCCAGATGTGTGATTATTTCTAGTATTGTCTTCAATTGTGACTTTGGTTTCAGATGGACTTAAACTGGAGTCTGTGGACTGATGATCTGATTGCTTAAATTATGATCATGATCACCTGATGATTTATAGAGCATTTTCTATATTATTATTGAGAGTGAATGAAATTGTTACACTGATGAAGGCGAAGAGCCGAAACGTTTGTCATCTTATCTCCTGTGTATCTTAATTAAAGTGCTTCAGAGTGCAGACCTTTCTTTTGTATTCTTACTTTTAAGTATAGGTGTCGGCACCCAATTACCTGGGAGAGCGCGGTGAACGCTTTAATTGGATATATAAGAAAGATACAAATGAAATAAACATGTTTTACATTTTTCAGGTAGTTACAGTAGGTCTATATAATAGTAGCGTTCAAATAAGAAATTAAATAATCTCATGTAAAAAAAAAAAAAAAAATGCAGTCTTCACTCTATAAATTAACTATACACTAATTCTTAACAAGTACATTCAAGTTATTCAGTGAAGCATTGTGTGATTTATTTATTTTCCATTTTCTTTTGTTTTGGTTAACATTAATCACAGACAGCAGCTGGTTTATTAGACTGCTGTCACTTTAAGACCTGCACGGATGTATTACATGGGAACACATCCCATTTCCTTCTCAACTGTTTTGTTCACTAGTAAAGACAAAAGCTGTGTCTCATTTTGAAGGCTGCATCGAGGTGGTCTCATTTAATTAAAGTAACCACTAGATTGCAAAGAAAGAAATTACAGTATTTGACGAGGAATAAGACATCATCATTTGTGCCCCCTCAGCCTCATACGAACATTGTCCAAGTTCAAATCAGCATGTGTGGAATTCTGAATCACTCCGCGGTTGTACAGTTCAGAGAAGACAACTTCCAGAGCCAATCCTTATCCCGAAGTTACGGATCTATTCCAACACGCCAGAGGCCGTTCACCTTGGAGACCTGCTGCAGATACGGGTACGGCCTGGAGACTTACACCTTCTCCCAGTTTTTCAAGGGCCGACGAGTCAATTTTATTACGATTACTTTTCTTAATTAAGACATCCTTAATGATGTATGCAGCCAGCCTCGAAATGAGATGCAGTCAGGTTTGGTGCCACAAGGGGGTGTTGCCCCCTCAGTTTCAATTTGAAAAAATGTCAATTAAAAAATGTATAGCATTTATAGTTTGTCCAAATTCCATGCACTGATGTCTATGAAAGCTGCAAAAATAATCAGTGTTTTATTCATATCAGATACATATCGTGTATGAAACATAGTTTATTCTTCTCCCAGTTCACCGGCCACTTACTTTTAAGTATTTCGGGGAAAATGGATGAATTTACGTGATGTAAATTAAAGAAAAAAATAGTGCGCTAAGTCAAATCTCAATTTTGATTAATCATGCAGCCCTATTCTCAATGGTAGAAAACACTGTTTTTCTTAATTGTGGAAAAAAATCTCCACATCTAGAGCCCAATGGATGTACTGTTAGATCCATTCAATGGGATCTAGAAATATGGAGATTTTTGGGCTTTTGTCTTGTCAGAATTGGTACAGGAAAATTACTAGCCATCCCATATTTGATATCTTTAATACTCTGATAACTTGGAGAGCTGTGTAGTTTGTTCAGATTGTGAAGACATAAAACTGAGTATCAGTGAAATGATAATGATGTTGACTCCTAGGAGAAGCTTACAAGGAGAAAAGCAGAGAACCTAATACTGAGCCCTGTTGCACACCATGCTTGCGTTTGATAAGACGACTCTTCATTTACACAAGCAAAGTAGGAGCAGATGGGACAAATGCCAACATGCCAAAATATTAGAAAAACATCGGCATCTCAACTGAACATAGTTGAGATGCCAATGTTTTTCTAATATTTTAGACATACATTGCAGTTTAAAGTCTGTCTATAATTAATCAGTTCTTATTGGTCAAACTGTGAGTTTTAGATAAGGGTTTTGATAACTGCCAGCTTGAAAGTATTTGGGATGTGTCCTAAACAAAGTAAAGAGTAAACCATATTGTGAAGAGGTTCTGAGATTATTCTTTAAGTTGCTTTGTGCTTATAGGATTCTGCATACATGCCATTGTTAACTTCTATTTGTCTCTTTTCACCTTAGACCTGGCAGCGCTGAAAGAGGAGAGTGAAGTACTGAATGTAAAGGAAGAGAAAGATCATAATGATTTCACAGCTGAAGACAAATCTTTTATTTGCTCTCAGACTGAAAAGACTTCTTCACGAA
Organism: Hypophthalmichthys nobilis; assembly: GCA_037950665.1. Taxonomy (NCBI): domain Eukaryota; kingdom Metazoa; phylum Chordata; class Actinopteri; order Cypriniformes; family Xenocyprididae; genus Hypophthalmichthys; species Hypophthalmichthys nobilis. Next base: position 25,842,242 of record CM075489.1, read on the forward strand.
AAAGAGCTAAAAAACACAAACTAACTTAACCTGCCAGCAGTGTGGAAGGAGTTTCAAGAAAAAAGGAAGTCTAAAAAACCACATGAGCGTTCATAACACAGAGAAGCCTTACACCTGCCCTCAGTGCGGAAAAGGTTTCACGCAAACAGGAAGCTTTAACAGGCACATGAGACTTCACAGTGGAGAGAAGCCTTACACCTGCGAAATGTGTGGAAAGAGTTTCACAACAGAACTAAACCTGAGGTATCACTGGAACAGTCACACTGGAGAGAAGCCGTATAAATGTGATCAGTGTGGAAAGAGTTTGAGACACAAAGTAACCCTTAAACAGCACATGAGGCTTCACTCAAGAGAGAACTGTTTTACATGTCATCAGTGTGGAACGACTTTTACAGACAGGAAACACCTTGAGAATCATGTGATAAGTCACACGGGAGAGAAGCCGTTCATGTGCTATCAGTGTGGAAAGGGTTTTACACTTAAAGGAAACCTTCAGACTCACTTGAGAGTTCATACTGGAGAGAAGCCGTTCACCTGCCCTCAGTGTGGAAAGAGCTTCACGCTTAATGGAAACCTTCAGACTCACATGAGAGTTCACACTGGAGAGAGGCCTTTCACGTGTCTTCAGTGTGAAGAAACATTCACGTATAAAAGAGACCTGAAGCGTCATTGGCAAACGCGTTGTGGAAATACATCGCAGTGTTCCTCGCCGTTGCAAGATGCTTAGAAAATGGAGCGATTTCAAAGTCATGTGCACATTCATTCTGGAAGAAGGAAAATAAATTTGGATCAGTGTAATAAAAAAATGCTTTTGTGATCATACTTAAGCCTGGGAGACACCAAACCGACATCAAAGAACTAGTAACAACGAAAGCTGACTGTGTCGTCGCCTCTCGTTGGCTTCGTCTTGGCCAAAAAGCTGAGCTTGAACACACCAACAGGGCTAAAGGCGAATGTCAACTAGAGCTGCAAGATTCTGGATAAAATGAAAATCACGATTTTATTTTTTGGTTTCAAATAGAGATCATGATTCTCCCACGATTCTGAATATAAAACTAAACTTTTTTAGTGGTTTTGAAATAATTCAATGACTCATTAATAAATACTTGTTTCATTACTGGATGAATCAGTGTTTTTGAACAAATCTTTTGAATGAATGATTCAGTGACAAATTTTTTCTATACACATGCTGGATGTTCAAAAGTTAAAAAAAGATGTGGATGGAAGGATGTAAAATGAGTTCTTTGTGAGAGACCAGAGTATTTTCTCCAATAGAGAACAGTTATAGTTATATTTTTATAATTACTTATAAGTCATGCATTTGCTTTTTTAATGCACATGTTCATAATCCATTATATAGTGATTTATAAGTATTAATTAGTCAGTCGTATGGTTCCATGAATATATTTATAAAGATGCAACCTGTGTTGCTGTAATGTTAAGTAATAGTTACAATGACTTTTTAGTAATTCAGATTTATTTCTGTCAAATAATTGAATATATTGTTATTAATAGCCGTGTTGTGTTCTTTTAAATACTTATTATGAGTAATAATACAGTTACTAATCTCTAGAAATGCATCATTGTTGGCTTTAAGTAAAGTGAAAACACAGGATGCAATTTCCCTAAAGAAAATGTTAAGAAATCATGAAGATGTGCTCATTATACATTTTAAGTTGTTTACTTTTAAGTGTAACTAATGAACATTAATTTCTGTAACAAAATAATGAAAAAAACAAACAAAACAGAAATCAGTACAATCAGCTGAAAATAATTTTTTTATTTTTTTATTTTACATAATAGCAAAACACTGCAACAATATATTTTTTAAAGTATAATTCCAAACTGCTGTAAGCAGTACCATATGGCTGAGGAGATACATATTTTAACAAATCACAATTACCATTCATGACCTCTAATGCAAACATTAGCTGTTAAAGACATAATTATTAATTGGTAAAGTGTCTCTGGAACTGTTTTATATTTGATAATTTATAAATCAGTGTATAATGGATTATAAACATGCACATTGAAAAAGCAAATGCATGGCTTATAAGTAATTATGAAAATAATATAAATGTATCTATAACTGTTCTTATAATGCAGTATAGGTCTTAATGAGTCTTTATAAATATATTAATAGAATAGTAATACTTATAAGTATAAATGGGGCCATAATTCATTATAAGCATGGTCTTCATAGAAAGTGTTACCAAAATTTTAATAGGCAATAATTTTATTTTATTTACAATTTTGTAATGCCAGTTTAATAGCACAAGTGTGCTGATAAAAATGTAATTTTTAAATTATTAAAAAAAAATAAAAAATTACATATATATATGTATATACACTACCAGTCGAAAGTTTGGAAACATTACTATTTTTAATGTTTTTGAACGAAGTCTCTTATGCTCATTAAGGCTGCATTTATTTCATAATAAATACAGAAAAAACAATAATATTGTGAAATATTATTACAATTTAAAATTATGGTTTTCTATTTTAATATACTTTAAAATATAATTTATTCCTGTGATCAAAGCTGAATTTTCAGCATCATTACTCCAGTCTTCAGTGTCACATGATCCTTCAGAAATCATTGTAATAATGTGATTTATTATCAATGTTGGAAACAGTTGTGCTGCTTAATTTTATTTTATAACCTGTGATACTTTTTCAGGATTCTTTGATGAATAAAAAGTTAAAAAATATCAGCATTTATTTAAAATAGAAATCTTTTGTAACAATATACACTATGGTTCAAAAGTTTGGGGTCAGTAATTTTTTTTCTTTCTTTTTTTTTTTTAAAGAAATTATTTTATTCCGCACGGATGTGTTAAATTGATAAAAAGTGATAGTAAAGATTTATATTGTTAGAAAAGATTTATATTTTGAATAAATGCTGTTCTTTTTAACCTTTTATTCTTCAATGAATCCTGAAAAAAGGATCACAGGTTCCAAAAAAATATTAAGCAACACAACTGTTTTCAACGTTGATAATAACTGAGTATCAAATCAGCATATTAGAATGATTTCTGAAGGATCATGGAACACTGAAGACTGGAGTAATGATGCTGAAAATTCAGCTTTGCATCACAGAAATAAATTATATTTTAAAGTATATTAAAATAGAAAACCATAATTTTAAATTGTAATAATATTTCACAATATTATTGTTTTTTCTGTATTTATTATGAAATAAATGCAGGCTTAATGAGCATAAGAGACTTCGTTCAAAAACATAAAAAATAGTAATGTTTCCAAACTTTTGACTGGTAGTGTATATATATATATATATATAATAAACTTTGCTTACACCTCACAAAATTTAAATTGTTACTCGCATGCAAAGCCCACACAACAACCTGGCATATAAATTGAGGTTTGTGTCGAGCGTGCACATAACGGACGTCCCTGCTGAGTCGATCGCCAGCTGCGCGTTTTCCTGAGGTAAGTACTTTGTGCTTAACAAATTGACACATTTCTTTTGTAAGTTACATTTAAAAACGTAAACCGTTACGAATATCAATTAAATATATGAAGAAAGTAAATAAAATCTAATTATAGGCTATTACTAACAGGGCAGTCTGAGAGAACTGTTCGTTTTTTCTCAGAAACTGCCGCTTTTATATGAAACCTATTAAATTGTCATGTCTTTCCAGTAGATGTACCCAATCTAGTATTTACAGGAATAATGGTTTTCTGTATTTTTTACGGTCAGTTATGTCATATTTTACTTGTCAGTTAAGTGAATACTGATAAATTAATTTGTTACATGCTTTACATATGGAAGGGGGAATCTCCTCAACCACCAGCATCCACCTGGATGATGCGACGGCAGCCATATTGCACCAGAACGCCCATCACACACCAACTTATTAAATGTGTTTGTAGACCAGAAAGTAGTTTTAACAGCTTTAAGTTTTAAATTTTTATTTTATATTTTTTAAATTAGAATTTTCGATTGATAGACAGATAGCATGATCATAAGTACATTAACTGATGTGTAATACAATGACTGGAATTTTCCCTTTCCGGTGGGAAGCACAGTGGCACGAAGGTGGCTCAAATTGATGATGTCTCCTTCGTGGAGCTCATCCAGTGCTTGGTCTCTCCACAGGGAAACCTCAAGGAGGCTTTCCCCACACCTCCTCTTCCCCAGTGGAAGAGTGTGATGGCGAACTGAGCACATCCACTGCAGCTTTCTGCCACTTCCGACAGTTAGTGGAGCTGTTCTAAATTTCATTGTGCTTTTCCCAACGAGCACAAAAAGCTGCCCATTTCTGTTTGACAATGTGCAGTTCGGGATAAGAGTTATTCTTCTTGTGAAAAATGGCCCTACTCCCATCTGTGAGGGCACAGACTGATGCCGTGTTAAAATGTGCCGTTTCTTTTTCCGAGCCTCTACAGAGAAATGAGGCAGCTGTTTGATGCAGGCAAGTCTGGACGCCAATCTTTCTGGTCTGGTGTACAGATGTGCCATTGTGAGGGTAAGAAAAAAAACAGGTATCTTAGTAACAAATAAAACAACAACAATTATTATTATTATTAAGACTGTTGCTTTATGGAGTTACTTTTGTGTTTCAAACACACTGCTTCTGGACTGGCAGGACGAGGCTGACCACTACATGATGGTGCTAGAGTGTCCCTGTCAGTCCTTGGAGGGCTTTTTACAGAGCTGCCCGGACATCACTGGTGAGAATTTGGCACGGGTTATTATGCGGCAGGCAACATTCACAGCTCAGATATGCTGCCAGAGTGGAGTGTTCCATCGTGATATAAAGCTGGAAAACCTGCTGATTAACCTGGACACCCTAAAAGTCAAATTGATTGACTTCGGATGCAGTTGTAGGAAACTTTTTCCTCGTCGAAGCAGAGACCAGGAGACGTTGGGATATCTTTCAAGCAGAAGTTACTCTTTATTGAGAAACGCGCTGTGCGTCGCTGTAGTCATCCAAGTCTAACTAAGGCAGTGTATACATGATGTTTTATAGGCATTCAGTGGGCAGTCCTTAAAGGTGTTGCCCTTACACACAGTCTTAGAAGTGACCACTAAAACAAAAGCATCTAAAGACAATACAGGCAATTACCCCCGACTGTGTAGATAATAGTACCCCAAATGGTATAAACATTAGCTGGTCACGAGAACTAAGACTATGTAAACATTCACACATAGTTTGACTTCCAGTAGGAAGATCAAAGCATTCAAATGCATAGGTGCTAACCCAATCAGTATGACAGTATAGCCCATACCTTCATGTTATCATAGAGACAAAGGCAGAGCTGTGTCTTGAGCTTGTCATGCCAAATGGTCAGGAAGTACATAAAGACAAAAGGTTAATTTCACAGACACCTGGGCTGCCTGCCTTGATCTCCTTAGAATGTCATTATCTTTACCTCAAAATGTAAAACACAATGTATATAAAGTTTTCAGTTCATATGCTATTACAATGGAACCTAGATATAACATATTACAAATTTGTAATCCCACACAGTGAAATCCTTACCTACACAGGTTACACATCCTTTGCTGGTATATAATTTCTCAAAGTAAAAAATGGGATCCACTGTGTCAAATGTATCTGAAATCACACTATTTACACTCGTACATATATTAATTATAAATAATTATTCAATAAAGAGATCGATAAATAAACGTTACAGTCAGTCAGTAAAATGAAATGGACGTTAAATTACGCGAGTGCGCGGCTCTCTGGAAGACAGAAGTGCGTGATCAGAGGTGCGCAGTAAAGAAAGATAACACTTCAATCATCTCTGTAGCCTATTGGTCTATCATCTCCAATAGTTTGGTTATAATCAAATCTAAAAATAAAAATAACCTGCAGGGAACGTTCTCTTTAGGTTGCAAAAAAAAGAACCAATAGAGAACGTTCCCAGAACGTTCTTATTTGGTTCCCCCCAAAAATAACCAAACGGGAACCATATGGGAACGTTGGGGGAACGTTTGTGTTTGCTTGGGAGGTCTTCTTTAAACAGACGGCACAGGCGCTTGAGTACAAGCCGACAGACGTCACAGACGCGCTCGAGTACAGGCCTACAGACGCGCTCGAGTCCAAGCCGACAGACGGCACAGACGCGCTCGAGTCCAAGCCGACAGACTGCACAGACGCGCTCGAGTACAGGCCGACAGACGGCACAGACGCGCTCGAGTACAGGCCGACAGACGGCACAGACGCGCTCGAGTCCAAGCCGACAGACGGCACAGACGCGCTCAAGTACAGGCCAACAGACGGCACAGACGCGCTCGAGTACAGGCCAACAGACGGCACAGACGCGCTCGAGTCCAAGCCGACAGACGGCACAGACGCGCTCGAGTACAGGCCGACAGACGCGCTCGAGTCCAAGCCGACAGACGTCACAGACGCGCTCGAGTCCAAGCCGACAGACGGCACAGACGCGCTCGAGTACAGGCCAACAGACGGCACAGACGCGCTCGAGTCCAAGCCGACAGACGGCACAGACGTGCTCGAGTACAGGCCGACAGACGCGCTGGTACAGGCCAACAGACGGCACAGACGCGCTCGAGTCCAAGCCGACAGACGGCACAGACGCGCTCGAGTACAGGCCGACAGACGGCACAGACGCGCTCGAGTCCAAGCCGACAGACGGCACAGACGCGCTCGAGTCCAAGCCGACAGACGGCACAAACGCGCTCGAGTCCAAGCCGACAGACGTCACAGATGCACTCAAGTCCAAGCCATTATACTGAATTACAAAAATAAAGTAATTGATAGTAAAACTCTTTGCAGTGCGAGTAAATCTTTGTTTTTCTTTGTACAGTTTTCATCACGCATGCAAAAATTTGCTCTTTGTTCTGCTGTCATTGTTTGCAACTCTAAAACTTTTGCTCATGAATTAAAAAAAGTTTCGATTAAGTGAAGCTGCACTTCAGTGGGCGGTATCTAAGCACCAGTATGAATGACATGTTTCTGTTGGTTGCTCTCCCTTGGCACAATAATTTGGCCACGGCCACTATGCGATCCTGCCAGTCAGACTGACAGAGAGCGGGGTTGTGGCAGCCTGGCATTGCAGAGTGCGTTTAGATATAACACAGGGTCTTAATGACCTAACGAAATTTAAATTTTGATAATTATTTACATTTAAATTTTATGAAACTTAGCATTGCATAATACAGTTGTATGAGCCATTTCGGAGTGCTCTGTCTTTCTCAGCCATGTTCAACGGAGTGCTAAATATGACCGTGGCTGATGACAAACACTATAATGGCCTAACAAAATGCAAAGTTTGATTATATTTCACTGTACCAACCTTATGAACTCTTGAACTCTACACAGGTGACAGTATACAGCTGCTTCATTGCACTTTCTGCCCATTTGGCACAGACTTTCTTGGCCATGTCCCTTTGTTCCTAATATATATTTCTCATCTAAACATCCATTATTCTTATAATAAATAACCCGAATCACATGAAAAACACATAGAAACAATATATTGTTGTAATTGTCTGTTTATTAGCTTAATGTGACCAACATATGCTGTAAGTTTTACAGGGGTTAAATATTGATAACCAGAAATGCTCACACCATGTAGCCTATTCCTTAATGAAACCAACAATGGTTTTAATGAAATAGCATACAGTAATCCAGAAAGTGGACACCTGTCTTATACCTGGAGTTAGAGGAAAAGGTCTGATCAAGGAACCATTGATTCAAAGCATACTGTAAATGTTATTATACAGCAGCTTAATAAGAGACACAAAATTTGAACCAAAGCCTCTAAAGTCTTAAAAAGATACACATGATCTATCCTATCAAAGGCTTTTCTTGGTCTAGAGAAAGAAACCCTATGTCCAAAGCATATTTTTATCAAAAATTGTTAATTAATAGGATCAACTCTAAAACAGTTTTTGAAATATCAGAAAAATTAAGAACACTCTCTAAATCATTTTTATCTTGCTCTTAAATCTGAGGAAGATCACATAAGAACTCATTTACAGCTGATTCTTCACATGATTCTGCCTGATACAGTTTTTCATAAAATGACAAAGCAACAGCATCAATTGTCTTGTTGATCAGTTATTTCTTGACCATTGGAAAGTTTTAAATAATAAAAGTGCTTCTTGCCTATGGACTTTTTTTCTAGTCCAAAAAAACCAAAACTGTCGGGGCATCTGTTTCATTTAAATGAGTGTATCTGGATCAAATCAAAGCTCCTTGAATATGTAACTCTTTTTGTTTATTGGAGTCTCCACTGACTCTACACTTATTTTTATGTTTAAAGGTTTTTTGAAGGACAGTCAAAAATTTAGAGGCACAGGTGAAGTAATATGAGTACTTTATTTATACAGTAATATTGATGTCATTACCCTCTTTAGGTCAGACTTCTTCTCAGAATATCACCAGTGACCCTGAATCTTCTTACTGCAGAGGAACCTATCAGTGGTGACCCTCAAGTCGATGATGACTGGAGTCAAGAACAATCAGTGGAGGAACCTATTGGTGATCCTCAAGTCGATGATAACTGGAGTGACGTCCACCAGAGGACACTGTGGAACGTCAGTGAGCCAGCAGCAGGATATTAAGAGAACAGGGTTCCTCAGATCATCCAGCTTCTGGACTGGCAGGACAAGGCTGACCACTACATGATGGTGCTAGAGCGGCCCTGTCAGTCTTTGGAGGGGTTTTACAGAGCTGCCCGGGCATCACTGGTGAGAATTTGGCACGGGTTATTATGCGGCAGGCAACATTCACAGCTCAAATATGCTGCCAGAGTGGAGTGTTCCATCGTGATATAAAGCCGGAAAAGGAGCTCAGACCTGGACAAGATCTTTAAAGAAAACATTGTGACCAAAGATGGCTTGTCACAAGGTGAGATCTTCATTTCAGCAAAGGACCATTTTAATTTTGAACCTTACTAAATAAAACAAAGAAACAATGCAGGAAAAGGAATATCTGAGACTAGCGGCTTAATAAATGATTGTCTTGTTGATATTTGTTAAGTGTAAGGTAATAATCAGACATCTCCCATCTTTCTCCACAGAATGCTGCGATTTTTTTTGCTGTTGTCTGCGGCTCGACCCAAAGGAGTGGATTGAACTGGACAGTGTCATTCTCCACAACTGGTTTAAGCTATCAATTACATTTTGAAACTTTTTGATTTGGTTTAATTATCAGATTGTAGACATTATGCTACCTTTCAATGTGTGCTGCCAATACGTATGTCAAGTAGAGCTGTATGTGTAGACCTTCTGAAATATTTTTACTTGTGTTCTTAAATATCTATTTTTAAAGAATGTTGCCTCTCTTTGTTGCGTGTTTGTTTTCTATGCGGTTTGCATACTTAGACAATAAACATGATTTCTGTTTGTATTGGATTGATGACATGGAGAATAACAACGAAACAATTATGGGTCAGTCTGGTACCATCAGCTTAACATACAACACACACACTTTTGAAACAATGTTTGTTCTTACTCAGTCATGAAGCAGTCTTTAATCAGCAGCTCGGTTTTTGCTTTACAAAGCTATTAAAAAAAAGCAATAGAATGGACTTTTTGTTTGTGATGGTACGGTAAGGGCACTTGTGATTTCTATCAACCTGTTTCCTTTCCCCACTACTTAAGTGGATGTGGAGAGACATTTTTCCCACTATTCTACACTTCTAACACATCACAGTGCCTAACTGAGGAAATGATCATTAAAATGATGCTGATTGCCAAATTCAACAGCAGAGATTCAAAATAAGCTCCAAACCCCACACAGTCAGTAGTTTTTCTGATGCCAAATGACTTTTTCTGATGCTAAATTACTACTGATAGTAAATTTACTATTTTATTTAAATAAACTTTCTTATGTATTTCTTGAACTGTTCTGTGATTGATCGTCACACCAGCATTTATTTATATAAAATTAGTTTATTTACAGCTATTAAAAGTAGTTCATTTATTTACCTACGTAGGTATTTATTCATTTGGCTCTGTTGTTGAATGATATGCATTTGTTTATTTAATGATTTGTGTACAATACAATTAATAAAGCAATATTTTCTCTGTCTTTTAGTGGATGTACTATAAGAGAGATCTTGTTGTTCTATTTGAATTTTAAACCTTAAATAAGAGTTAAGAAGTTTATGTTTTTGATTCCAATACTCTCAGATCTTTTAACACATTTAAGACCATTCCACATAATTCTGCAGATTTTTTTCTAAAAATTCAGCACAGAAATCAGATTTTGTGTGGCCCTGGTCATGGGTACTGCTTTGTTATTTTGCTGTCGGGGACACATATCAGCTGTACATTTATGAGACATAATGTATACAATATATATATAAACTTCCTTTAAAGTTTACCATTTAAATTTCAAATAAAGACCATGCTTTCTTCAGCTTTTTCCTTATTCCTCAAACCAGACGTGTATCTATATTACATACATGCGTTATTACTCTGCAGTCTTAATAAAAACTAAATAAACAAAACTGCAATATAAGCATACATGTTCCTTCACCTTGTTCATTACAATCCATTTATACATCCACATATAAACAATTAATTGTATAAAATGTCAATAAAATTGTATAATTCATTGTTCATGTATTTTCTTGATTGTACCTAGTTAAATCACTAAATCCATGCCCAAATTCTGTCTATTATTTATCAATAGACATGTCTTAAGTATTGTTTCATACCCAATTTTAAAGATCCAATGTAGTATCCCATCCACAAACACACTTAGGTGTTTATTTGTGGCACTTAGCCACACACATGAAACTACGAATCATTCAAACCATGTTTTCTCTTTTCAGTTAATTTCTTTACAATAGGCCTTAGACAACAATACTCTCTCGCTGATTTTTTAACAGTCTTATAACATCTTATAATGACCTTTTTAATTAAGATGGCTTGAAAAAGCCAAATTACCGATCTACAATTTAAGCTAATTGGTATAATTCTTAGACTAAAATTTCTAAATGCTGCTCCTCCTAGACTTTTCAAGCTACAACCACCAAACTCAGCCCAGACCTTCAGACTGTTCTGACTCCAGTTGCCATATCTTTTCAGACTGATCAGACTTGCGCTTTTCCTAAAAATGCAGATCAAAACTTGGAAAAATCCCATTGATTTTTACTGAAGGATTGTTCAAATGAGCCAAGACTGTTCAAACTCCAACTGACAAAATTCAAATTTTGACAGTTGGAGAGGCTCATCAGACTCCATTAGCTGCCATTCTATGTACTATTTCTAAACCATTGAAACTCATTTAAACTTCCATTCTAATATTTCTAATCTACCTATCTATCAATATCAAATAAACAATATTCTTTCTTTTTATTTTGTAATATGGTCTCTTCACACTTTGCTGTTCTTTATTCTGCTTTTACTAAGTTTCAAACTCCTAGTGTCTAATGGGTTTGTTGTAAATGTTAATGTCTCTGGTTTATCTGTTTTTCTGTGCTTCGAGACTCATCTCTTTCCCAGTTTTTAGACTTGTTTGATTTTATAACTTCTCTTATCCTCATTTTTACATTATATTAGACTACTTGTTCTAAATTGTACCATTATCATTTGTTTATTAACCTCTAATTGTAACCTTCATCTATTAAAATGTGTTTGTTTTAAATCACCATTTCTCCGCATTTGTATTTAAGAGTCAGTAAGACACTTCAAATCATATGTTGAAATAAAGAATACATACTGAACAAATACTTAAAACAAATAACAATAAATAAGTAAATAATGATAGCAACTTTAACCAAATGTATAGAAATGCCCTAATTCTTACACACAACTGACTGAATTTAGGTAAGCATCTTGGGTAAACTCAGGTGAGTATTTCAGGTAAGTGATACACGAGTAAACTTTTTAATGACATAGGTGTCTTAAAATTATTAATAAAATAAATTATTTGGACATTAAAACATGTAAATTACAGTTTGGTATGAAATTTAGTGAATTTAACTATCTATTTATCTATATATATATGTAGATAATAAATTAAATATACAGATAATTTAATTTGTGACCCAAACTATATGTAGGGTGGTCACAATATACCATATAAGAGACCGACTTAGTGTAGTGTAGTGTGGAGTGTGGAGGTTGGGAAAAAAAACAGCAAGCCCCGACATGGAGGTTTACTTTTTTGACACACTTCTTGTCTCTCGGCTGGCCAATCGATGTTTAACTGGGCAACAGCATGAGTTATGACCTCCATAAGCTCCTCGTATGCTGGAGTGTGAAGTGGCAAGTCTTCAGCATCTCCAGGATCCATGCTTACAACGTCCAGTTCCTCAGAACCAGATAGTAGAAGCAAGGCATTGTAACGCAATGTCCAAAGTCCCCTTAGCTGTTCTAAAATCACTTTACATAGCCTGTAACCCTAAATATACCTGTGTATGTATATACATGCCAAGGTTTCATTAAATAGACTATCAGAATCACAGAAGTGTATTACTGTTCTGTACACGGACATTTTAATTCTGAATTTCGTTGCGAAATCCTTTAAGCATTAGGATAAATCCAGTGCTCGTGGCAAATTAGGGGTTCATTCAATTCATCTAATCCTTTCCATTTTGACAAAAACATTTACTTAGCTTAATGTCCATTATTGTGACAGAAAAACAGGAAAAAAAAGGAGGGTTGCAGAGAGAGTTGTAATGGGGAAAAGCAAGACCTCACACTCGCAGGGCAGAGCTGGCGGGTTACGTTTGGAATGTTACTGAGATTTGTCCAACAATTTGTTGCTAGGCCCTTTTGATCTGAAAAGTCACTCAATCTAGCGACAAAACCCGAGTTTACACTGTTCACAAAGTGTTGACTGTCATCTGATCGTGTAAGTGATCAAGAGTCATCCTAGACCTGTGATTTTTCATGTTCATAACATATAGTTTTGTAAAATGAAATTTACAGAGGACCAAGCCATAGCAAGTCAATGAGAGACGAATTTCAATTGAGCAATCATATCGTCCCTTGTAATGGGTGGGGCTTGTTATCAGTAGGTTTATGATGTGTTCCGCCGCTGTAGGACTCGATAGGGAGAAAAAAACAGCTAGCACCATTCGCTATGGAAACCACAAGCAACATTAATGATGAGGATATTGTTGCTAATTTATTATCCACACCGTTTTTAAGATTAACTTTAAAAGAAAAGCTGGATTTAATCGGCAAAAGGAAGATCTACACCAGAGCTTAATTTTGTGCAGAAAGCCAAAGCTTTTGAAAGCAGTTATAAGAGACAGATACCCATGGATGATGACAGCATCAATCAAGAAGTTAAAGCTTTACGGCTGGAATTGTTTGCTATTTGGGCAAGTTATTTAAAATCTAATAGGTTACATCATTGATTTTATCCTTGTCGCCACTGCAAAAAAAATGTATTTATAAATTGATTTGATTACCATCATTTTTAAAGTAAATTTCTGTTTGTCTACTAAAATAAACTACAATAAAGGTTCAGTGGGGAAAACCGTGCAATACGGTGAAACAGACAAAATCTTATACCGTGATACAGATTTTTGGTCATACCAAAAATCTAAACTGAAAGATCTACACTTTTGTTGTCCAATGTGAGTAATTTGATGATGATCAGCATCAGTGGGGCCCCTGTAAGACTTTTTGAGCCAAGGAAGTACATTACAACATGGTTGAGAAGCGATCGCTTTGCCACGCAAGCATGGAGGCAATACACACCTCAGATGCCCGAGTACAAACATTTGGAAAGCTTTGTAGACTACCAGGCTACCCACCTTCCCCCCGTAGTGAAGCTGGGGAACAATAGTTTGTTAAGGGAAGGGGGAAGAGGGAAAAAAGAGAAAAAAAAGGGAAAAGGACAAAAAAAGAGATGACTTTTCCCCCAACAGCAATGTTTTTGAAAAGTCTATGTTTATCATAAATTACAGTAAAAAGATTTTTTCTATCTTCCTATACATTTATATGGGAGTAAAGTTGATCACAATGTTCCCGGTTCGAACCCTTAAAGTTTGAGAAACTAATAGTAGATGTCTATGCACCTGTGCATCCTCGCAAATAGCTCCTCAGGAAGCTTCCTCACGCCTCGTTCCTCACCTCCTCGCGGTGCATTTATAGAATTAAAATGGCCTTCGAGACTTTCTTTGATCGTTTTCCAGGTCACAGGCTGGAGGATGGAGGAGCGAAGAAATGAGGAAGCATCCATTGGAGTATTGAGAAGCACCCAGGGAATCATATATGAAGGAGAAGGGCTTCTAGAAGCCGTGGGCAAATATTACACTCAAAATAAAGCTCTCTGATAGAAATATGTTTTGGAAAATGACTTATTGCGAGAGGAAAATGACTCATCGCGAGAGTTTTAGTTGACCCTGAGAGCCACTGTATGAGGCCACCCTGATCAATTTGCTGCCTTAGGCAAGATTTTACCTGGTGCCTCTTGCTTTGCAACCAATTCCACCACTGACCATTGTGTTCATACACTCACACAGAAGTTTATGTTTGTGCATCTTTATTTTATTTAGTTTCTTTTCCTCGTTCTGAGTTCCGCACATAAACAACTGAGAGAAACGTTTCTACAGAAAATGAAGCCAAATATGATCATGACAATATTCTGTATGTGTTTATTGGTGTTGGCAATGTGGTTAATAATTTATAGAATTTAGCTCGACAGAGTGGATCACTTTTTAATACTATTTGTGCGCAAAAAACAAAACAAAAATAACTTTATTCAACAATTTCTTTTCTTTCCTGTTAGTCTCTGACACTGTTTACGTTGTAAACTCAGTGCAGCGCTTTTAGGTTCTACGGCAACTCATTGGCCACATTGAAATAACTTGCGATCCGATGGGGATTCTGATCACTGTATGTACTTATATGCGATGCTAAAGGCTACTTATGCTAATCATTGCGATAATAAATACACACGTTTATGGAAAATACCAGAGACTGCTTGAGGCAGGGGCGTAGATTACGAGGGGACGTGTCCCCCGCACTTTTAATAAAACGTAAAAATGTGTTCATATAGAGGCCAATGTGAATACATTTTGTTTTGATTCAAAGAGACAAGTTAGTCCATACGTGACCTGTCGTTTTATTCTTAACTAAATATGAGGCGATCTAAACATGGAGCACTCACTCTCGTGTAATATATGTTTCATTCATACTGGAAGCCGGAGGGCGCTCTCTCGCAGAAAGTCCAAAACGATTTCGTAGAAGTAATTCAGCTACTCTCTGTAACAGCAGCTGGATAAAATCAAAGAATATACACTAACAAGAAGCGACACTCAGTAGAACGTTCCATTGCAACACCGGCGCCAGTAGCCGCTCTGCGTTTCCATCATTTTGGGGTGAAAGCGACTCGACAGTCCACTAGTTTCTATGGCAATATCAGCTGCTTTGTTAAAAAAAAACGTACATTAAAGCTTAAATCAAACTTGAATGATGACAACACAGAATAAAATACTATCACTAGTGATCATCAAATCCTTTTAACAGTTTATTTTACAGACTTTGTGTAAGCCTTCCACTTTTTTCACAAAACCTTTTTGCTCTCAAGAAACCCAGTCAGTTTGGGTTAAAATTCTTTAAAAGATCTAGTATTAGCATTAGGCTTATAAACACTGAATTAATACCAACATATGAAATTAAATTAAGGACATGCATCAGAAAAATTGGGAATGTTGGACAATAAATATATGAATATAACAGCTTGATTTTGCAGTGTTGTCTAATGTCCGTTAAAGCAAAAGTGGGAATTATGCGATAACGGACACAGCAATGCATCATGTATTATAAGATCGTTATGTTTGTAGCGTGATCCATTAAAACGTACAGTAGGCCTATAGCCTATTTCAATTCATCCCTAGTGGAGTGATACTATTATTATTATTACTCCACTAGGTCTGAAATATATTGTTTGCTGCAAACATGATGATCTTAAATGTATTAATTATTAATTTACTATTAATAAATGTGTAAAGTTGCATAAAATGGAAATAATCAATAAAGTAGGCTAACTACGTTATCTCAGATGGATGAATGGTTGAATTCCACAACTGGTAAAATAAAACATATATAAGACAATACAACATTTACTGTAGGTGCCATAAAATTTACTGATGATTTCATTTGAAAAATGTACTTTTGCACTTCTGATTTGGCAGTGAAATTCGCCGATTTTGGGTGCGTAAGATGTAAAGGATTCTATGGGCCAGTTAGTATTTTCACCCCATAATGGCAGCCGCGCTACCGTAGTGACTGTTGCCCAAAAAGTATCAGAGTGTCGCCTCTTGGGTTCTTAGCTCTTTGATAAAATGCAGAAACGTATTGACTGATGAAACGTGAAGACAACGAAGACACTGCAGGAAGACATGGTTTATGTGTGATTTTCAAGCCATCTCAAGGTATTTATTGACAATTTAGTATAATGCAGTGCTAATTAACAACCTTTTTAATGTTTT
Source organism: Hypophthalmichthys nobilis (assembly GCA_037950665.1). Lineage (NCBI taxonomy): Eukaryota > Metazoa > Chordata > Actinopteri > Cypriniformes > Xenocyprididae > Hypophthalmichthys > Hypophthalmichthys nobilis. Next base: position 25,858,646 of record CM075489.1, read on the forward strand.
CCTTTAAAAATGTAAGATATGTTTACAGAGACATGCATGGAGCTTAAATATACTGTGGACTAAGCATCATAGTAATTTTTATTGTGCCCGTTGGCTATAGTTTGCATGTGTTTTGTGGAGCTGTACCATTTAAGCCCATCTTAAAAAAAAATAAATAAAAAAAAGTTAATTTATGAAAATATCAATTATGATGTTTCCCTTTCGAAAGGGAACTCAACTCTGCGTTTACCGCTTTGGGGAATGTCACACGTGACCCGGTGTCTGAAAGCCAACTATCCAACAACTCCAATCTCTATTGGCTGGTGACAGCCTATGACGTAATATGGCGCGACCCGAAAGTATATAAGGAGCGCCTAGAGAATCAGTCAGTATCTTTTCGTCTTTCGGGTCTGTTCTGTCTGATCGCGACTATGTCGACTCCAGTAAGGGATTCTTTAATATGCCTTACAAACGTTCAAGAGAGTGTGTTCATCCATGTTTCAGGTTTGTATACACATTTCTGGGCGTTCTCTGTCTGGGAGAGGAGCGCGCATAGACAGTGCTTGAGGGCGCTGTCTGTGTGTTTGTCTGTTGTTTACTGTGAGCTTCTCCCTATCGGGACGCTCCGTTCTCGTTTGGCACTCTTCTCAAGGGAAGAGGTGTCCGGATCTGCGCCTGGTGATTCTGGCCCCGTTTGTGCTGAGGCAAAACAGCGGCTGCAATCATAGGGCTCGCAGGTGAGCTCGTTGGGAAGTTTGAGAGAGTTGTATTCATCACGTCCGGCAGCGAGCGCTCCTCTGGCTGCTGTATACGGAGCTGCTGGTGTTTTTGGGACGCGTTTTTCGGCAGCCGGTAGTTACCGTGAGAGTGCGTTAGGAAAGGGGCCACGTGCGGACGGCTCGACGAGCGGTTCCTTTCTGTCCATGAATGTTGCAGCTCCCATATACTTTCCATTCCTTCCTGATCTCTGCGTTTGAGATCAGGAGGGCATGGAAAACCCCCTAGCCGTTCAGATTTGTATCTGAGCCCAGACAGACAGTAGGAGGAAGAAGCGAGAGTGAGATGGGTGATCAATTGTAAACACCGTTGCGTCTGTAATCGATCCCCCAGCTATATAAGGGCGATTTATATCTACCCTCTCCTCTTCTTCTTATATATATATGTATATGTGTATGTATATATATGTATAATATATATATATATATATATATATATATGTATTTGTATGCATGTATATATATAATTTATATAATGCTCAGATACTTCTTATGGTCAGACTGATGGCTGGGCCCATAGTGATTATTTTCTGTCGGCCCGGTTTTTCGGTTTGATAGTGAGAGGATCTTTTAGGCTTAAAAGAACCCTAGATTCTATCCTTTTTCACGTAGAGAAAAGTAATTTTAGGAATCTTCTGTCTTTGAGCCGCAGGAAGATGAGATGGGTCTATTTTTTGTTTTAAAATGAGACCTTGTTTTCCTGTATAGTTTTGTCTGAGCATGTAGTTAATCAGGGGGCTGGTCCATCTCGAGCTGAGGCTCTGAGATAGGGCCAGAGAGGGCGCCTTCTCCTTTCGGAGCAAGGCGCAGAGACGGCTGGACTCGAGGAGGAAGAAGCAGGCTTTGGAGGAGGTGATCGATCACATACACCAATGGCGTCTGTAATCATTCTCTCTTGTTGCGGGGGCAACTTTGCGTTTGCCCTCGCCCCTTCTTCCTCCGCCTCCTGAGTTTTTGGTTTAATTTTACATGCTCAGGTGCTTCTTTAACAGTCAGGCTGACGGCTGGGCCTTTGATAACATTTTTCTAAGGCCGCCCTCTGGCTTGATAGTGAAAAGTGCTTTTAGGCTTAAAAGAACTTTTGATTTCATCCTTCTTCATGCAAGAAAATAAGGAGGAGAAATCTTCGTTCAACGAGCCGCAGGAAGGTAAGCTGGGTCTATATTTTTTATGTTTATAAAAAGTGTAGACCTTGTTTTTCCTGTATAGCTTTCCTGAGCATGTAGTCAGTAAAGCAAAAAAAAAATTAGAAGGGTTTTTTTTGGGGGCAAAATAACTGAACCATTAGGTTGGCTAGTTTTTCACATGCAGGCCGCATTATGGCCGCTATTTGTAGCCTCCTATGTTAGAGTAGCTTCTCAGCTAATACTGTTAGTTTGGCTTGAGTTAGCACTCGTCACTTCAGTTATTTGTGTGCAGGTTGGCTTTAATCGGCCGCCTGGCACTATTGGCTTGTAGTGCTTCATTTTCTGGTCTATCTGTTAGGTTGAGCTTTGTACTTCCCTTTGGGTTAACTATGTAATTGTGCTTAGCTCCCTAAGCTGGTCATTGGTTGTAGATTTCTATCAAGTCTCCCGTTGAGACCAGCCCCCAGGCTGGTTTGTGCTCCCCTGTGCCAGGGGTCTTTCTAGCGCACAGCCTCCTCAGTGCTTTAATCGGACACTGAGTAGATCCTAGGATGAGCGGATTATACTCCCCTCAATACGAGGGTTTATAGCGCTCAGCTGAGTTCTGCTCTCCAGGATGCCCATCTCTGCGCGTGGGTTTGAGTTGCTCACTGCTCTTTCGCAGTCGCTCTTACCTGCTCTCTTCTATGAAGAATGCACTTTGGAGATTCTGTGTATCAGACAGGGTTGGCCAAGACTAAGTTTGTCCTTCGTCAGACCAGGTCGGCCTCCCTGGTGGCACTGAAGGTGACTTTGTTCCCCTCTAGTGACTGGCCAGGATTCCTTTCGGTTTTCTGGCCACATTCCCTTTAAGGGACCACTTTTCCATGGAAAAGTTGGTCCCAGAAGCTCTGAGCAGCCTTGGAAGGCCTCTTTTAGGCTCAGCTTGGGCTGGTGGCCGTAGGGAATGCTGTCACTGACAGCCTTGCGTGACCCGAGGGTGAGTTGCTTATGGCATTTCTTTCGAACTGCCGGACGTTTGTCTAGCCATCTTGGCATGCACTCTCCTCGAGCATGGCGGCGTGGGTATATCGTTCTCCAAAGCGATAAGGCATGGCATGGCAATGCAGAGTCTCGTTCCCTGTTCTCAGGGAACCATGGTTACATACGTAACCTGAGACGTTCCCTTTCGAAAGGGAACTCAACTCTGCGTTTGGGGTCGCGAAGAGCCAATTTTTTCAAACCAGCTGTCCCGACCTTCCACTACTGCATGACGTTCGAAGCTTGCAACGCAGTCAGGGCATGTTTAAAGATAAACACCACACTGCATTGTTTGTCCCACTACATTGGCAAGATCACAGAAGGATTGTAATTTCGAGCATCGGTACAGTGTGTGATACAATAGTGCTTTGAAAACTGCATCGAAGCATCGGTAGGCCTACCAGCCCCGGTATCAACCGTCCCATCACTAGTTATTTGTGACCAGTTTATTCGGTTTAGTTTTCTGATGGACCTTAAAACTAATTTTGTAGTTCAGTCGGATGTCAATGGCAAAGAAAATAAAACAAGGCATATATTATTAATGTTAACTGACAGTAAAGAGAGAGAGCCATCAAATTCTGGAAACACCTAAAAAACAAGCGACCCCAACACATACCATTACAAAGCCCTAAAACACCAAGAGCTGAGCGTAAGTAAGAGTCCCCTGTGCCAGCTGGTGCTGAGACTGACTGACCTCACACCCGCAGAGATCTGCCAGCCTCAGGACACACACACACACATTTGACTTACACAAATTATAAACACAGAAAAAGTACATCACCCATTGGACAAACACTATTAAAAACCAACAGAAACTGGAATGTTATTCAGCAATAAATCGAGAATACACTACTGCGAACTACCTGAGCACAGTGAGTGATGTGAAACTCAGGAAAACACTGATGATGTACAGACTCAGTGAGCACAGTCTGGCCATAGAGACGGCCCAGCGCAGACAGACCTGGCTCTCCCGTGAGGACAGACTCTGCTCGCACTGCATCCTGGGAGTGACGGAGACGGAGCTGCACTTCCTCACAGAATGCCCAAAATACCAAGAAATCAGAGACCACTACTACCCCAAAATTAATAAAATATTTCCCCAATTTAACACCTGTAGCCCAACCCAAAAACATTCTTGGCGAAGAAGCCAAATGTTCCAAAATAGCTGCAAGATTTGTATCATCTTGCCATCTCCTGAGGGACAACAAGAAAGAAACAAACAGCCAATAACCCCCCCCCCCCCCCATTAGACCTACACACAATTATATAATGTTCAAATTCTAAGTGTAGTTGTTACATGATTTCTGTATTGTAATCTTTTTTATTTATTCAGGGTATCCGCGGGGCATTAAAAAGCATTAAAAGTCATTAAATGGATTTTGCGAAAATTAAGGCCTTGAATGGCATTAAAAAGCATTAAATTAAATTTCTACAGGCATTAAATTTTTTAGATAGCTTTGAAGAAAATTAATACTACCAGTTTATTTTGAATAAAGCCTAAATAATTAATAACTTCGATTTGCTGTCGCAAAATGTACATTGGTGTGATATGCGCACAGAACTAGTTTGGTAATTGCCTCCGGCCGGTGCGTAACGCTGTTTTGGACAGTGGCGCACTGGCACCTGTAGACAGAAGGCTGCATCAGTGTTGCCAACTTAGCGCCTTTTCAGGCCCCTTTTGCTACTTTTTTCCAAGAAAGCGCGTTGTGACGAATATTGCGACTTGTTAACCTGATTCCGAGACCCCCTGGCACTACCGCGGAGCGCGAGGTCTTGCTTTCCTGCCGCACCTCTCTGGTTCAGCAGCGTATTCATTTGAGAATGTGTGCTCTGTCAGAGAACAAATAAAATAGATACTATTGCTTCTAACCTGAGTGATCATTTTACGTGCACATATAGCCAAAATCACAGCAAATGTCTTTATCTTATGTGTATGGTGATTTTGTCAGACAACGTCTCGATTATAAATCAGGATTTTAGTGCTGGTTTAACATGTCAGGGCTCGAACTTTACTTTCCCGACTGGACAAGGACCTGATTAAAACGTCAAAAACAAAAAAAAAACAAAAAAAAAAAAACAGCAACTTGGGAATCACCGATACGCGAGTATGACTGATTTTATTACATTTAGTGTTAGTGGCGATCGATAGTGGATGATAGTAGGCTGTATAATGTAGGCTACTGACGATAACAAGGTTGTGCTGTTGAGGCTCGCGCAAACGTGTAGTTTTTATAACTTGATATTGGTAAGCAAAATCAGACAACCATGAATGCTGTTTTCCTAAATAGGCTACCTTCACGATTAAAAACGTGACACCGATTTCATACAACAGTTCAGTTAACAAATAGTTTATATTAAGCCACTTTCATTTTAGAAGGAATATTGACTGTTTTTGTTCTATTTTAGCAGCAAAAAATAGTTTCAAACAAACATCACAGCAAAGCGCAACACTCAGCCTTGTTTTCATTACTGAATGATTCAGCGTTTTGAACAAATCAGTTGAGTCAAAGATTAAATGAACCATTCATAAACAACTGCCTCATTCTTGAATGAATCAGCCATTGGAATGAATCGTTTGAATGAATGAATCAATGACTCACTCATTAAGATGGTAACTTGCCGCCACCTACTGGTGGTTTAGTTTCATTTTTAAAAGTATCACTTTCCCTCCAACATTTCATATTTGTATTTTCAAAAAACATTTAAAACAATCCCATAACATTAATTAATGCAGTTGTAATCAATCAAAAATATGCAGATTTACATATGTCAAAGCTGCAATATTCTGAAAGGATATTGCTTCAGAACAAATTTATTTTTCCACCACCACCACAAAAAAAAAAAAAAAAAAAAAACTATTTTGTGAATGATTAAGTGAAGGACCGATTTATGCGTGTCCACATGACAAGGCTCAATGTCAAGTCTTAATGGGCCGCGTTTCAGTCATCATTTCATGTTGTCTGACAACAAAAACAGAAAAAATATATAGATGAAACAATTTTATTTGGAATTTGGCTGTATTCAAATGTATTATGTGAGCAAAAGGGTAGCAGCAGAGAAGCAAACAAATGTAAAGGGCTGACACTTGGCAGAATTCAAATGCAACAATGACATGATGAATTTTCTAATTGCCATATGTTGTCATCTATCGACATATAGCGACATATATATATATGGCATTAAAAAGCATTAAATTAGATTTGATGAAACCTGTAGAAACCCTGTTATTATTTTTTATAATTACTTATTTTATTATTTTGTTACTACTATTATTTTATTTAGTTTATTATTTTTTCTACATAGGCTTTACTCAGATGTTCTGTTGTTCTACATTTTTTTATTATGTTGGTTAAATGCTTTGGCAATACAAAATGTATTTTTTGTCATGCCAATAGAGCTATCTGAATTGAATTGAATTGAGAGAGATTGTTCATTCAGCAGTCAGCACATGTCATTTGGATTAAAACAATCATATGCAAGCAAAATATGAACTGTTAAATTATTTATGTATAACAAGTGGTTCCCACATTATAACAGGACGTTTGCAGGTCAAGAATGTTTATGAACGCAAATGCGCACCCCGAAAACCATGACTCAGTGTTTGCAGTTCAGTTTGCGTGAATTTAATCTGAATTCTTGGAGAAATTCAGACAGAAGTATTTAAAAACGTCCGTCTTGCCTAGTATTCTAGTAAACATAGTTCTGTTATGACAATTCTCAGAGTGTTTGGCATGGTAATGGGTATGACAATGACAAGGTTTCGGCAGAATATATCTGCTACGCTGCTGCTGCTGTAGGTTATTGCTGCTGCAGAGCAAGTACTGGACTTGCTACTGCCAATACATACATGACACTGCAGTGAGCAAGTAAGACATGTTGCTGCTGTTCAATATAGTGTACATGAATTACCCGTAGCAGATCTATACAGGTGGAGCTGGGGATGGTGGAGGGTTTCTGAAGCATGCTGCACTGCTAAGGCAAATACTACTTATGTATTTGAAGATTGAGCACCCAAGCTCATTGGCTACTGATACAGCAGGAGCCAATCATCTGTGTCCTATAGATAATGATGTGATTACGAGCAGGCTGAGTTAAAGGACCAATTAGCCTGTGCCATCTAGAGTTTCATGACAGAACTTTGTATTCGGTTATATCTCAAGTGAACTTAGACCATATATTCATACTGGATCCGTGCATTCAGTCTTAAAGGGACAGAAGCTTAATAAACCTGCCTCTGTTTTTAATGTTAATCAAACAAAGGAGAGCAATCACTCACTGCTGTTGACTGAATAACTTTATAAAGATCCATCTATATTTAATTTATACAGTGATGAATATGCAGTGTTATTTCACATTTGAATACGTTATTCAAATTTCTGTACCTTTAGACTACTGTTAGATCTAGGCCTACCTGAAAAATTCCAAACACTGTTTATTTCATTTGTAGCCTCTATTTGTTTTACTGTATTTATTTGTGGTATTTGTAATTTGATTATTTTTTCTTATTTTATTACTGACTGCTTGCCTTTAATATTTTAAATGTACATTATTTAGGCTAGTAGTTTTTGTTGTAGTATCAAAATTGGAATAGAGAATTGTGACATTTCACTGATATCTAAACATTTGAATCAGTGAACCAACATTTTTAATCGGGGGTCCCTGCTCCAAGAACTGCTAACATCACTTGCAGCACCTTTACAATGAACAGTTTTCATTATTGATAAGAATCTAGCACTAACCTTAACCCTGAGTGTGAATTTCATTTTTTTCAGATTGTTGAGAGGCACGTCTTAGAAGCAGAGCTTCAAAATAACTGGGGTGTCAGAAAACAATGACACGGTCATCCTTTTGGACAGTGGGCTGAAAGACTCCGTCATTTCTACTCTGGCAGCATTAACAACTTTAAATGTTTGGTTTAATTTGAAGCTGCTGTCAATCTAATCAACAACTATGTTGATTAGGGTGAATTTGGTGAAAAGGGACTTTGGTTAAGTTTGTTGTTTTTTATTTAATGTTAACACTTTCTTTATTTGGTTTGAGTTTTAATTCGTTTGACATCATCCTTTCATTATATTTATGCCATAAGTAACATTCAACTTCTCATTTAATATTGTGTAATGTTTAACCTCAGTTTAATGATTTGTTATTTGTGTAATTATTCCTCATTATTAATGATCAATTGTGTTGCACAGTAACTAAGTCTATTTTCACACCATCCCACCACATGAATAATTATGTTTTCACACCTGCTGTGGTGATGTTTGATGTGCTCACACCTTCCCAGCAGATATATAATTTATGTACAATTAATTATGATTGCTAAAAGCATTTAGATCAAGTAACTGATTTGGGGGATTCTTGAGGGAATCAGTCTTAGACGTCCCGCCAACACTCATCCAGTGAAGTTTAGTGAAAACGTCTATAGACTTTAGCAAGATATTACTCTACATGGCCATATACAATAAAGTCCAAATACTTATCCAACACTTTGTAAGAGCATGTAGCTGTGATCGACATGATTAGGAACTACTAGTAAAAACAATGAACAACTTCAAGTGTGATACAAACAAGACTTTATTAACTACACTAAACATTAAAACTGTTCTAACATACATACACAAATCTATTTATTGGCAATTCACAAGGTTAAGATTTAGATTATACTGATTACAATACTGATTATACTTTTATTGAATCTACTTATTCTGCATGGACAGGAAGAAACATGCAAGTAAAACTGCATCATCCCAAAACAGCAATACAATTCAATCTGATAATTTGTGATGCATAACATATTCGTTTAGTATAACATTAATCAGTTTTAGCTTTTTATTCTTATCATTTTTCATTTGACAAACCTGTATCATGAAAAATATGTATCATGCATATAATGAAGATAAATGCCAGTTTAAAGTGTTTTAAAAATGCATGTAGAACATTTTACAACAAAATCAAATATTGCAGTTGATAGGTATATAGTAAAAAGTGCTAAAAAGTTGTGATTATGCACAGTGCATTTAAACATTTAAATATGAAGACATTTCATTTCCTGCTGATTTTTTCACAAATGTAATTCTTTACGTTACTGAACAGGACCCTTGGATCATATGACATTTCTTTTTTTCTGCTTACATGTTCATATGTTTCCAAATCCTCTGAAAGTGCTTTTCCTGTGGAAACCTTACTGATGATTTCTGCCTTCTTCCTGACATCCATTAGAGACTGAATCCGATCTTTGAATCCAGGCTTGGCTTCTTGTTTCTCAGACTCAATCATCAGATCAATGTAGTCTGGGGTGGACAGAGGATTGGGCTTGAGGGCGATTTCCTGCAGCCGCTCCAAGGACTCTTGAGATTTTTTTATTAGATCGGTCATAATATTCTTGACAATCTCAAGCTCATTTTCAAGCTCTTCAAAGATCTTTTCTTTTGACATGACCTCTCCATGCGCATCCTCAAATCGCTTTTTTAAATCCTGATAAGTTTCCTTTCTCTTTTCTGTGACATAATCCCATTTGTATTTCTGATTAAAGTGCACGTTCCAGTCACACTTTCCGGGACAGACCTGACACTTTCCAGCTTCCATAGCACAACACTTATATTTATCATTGTCATTTGCATAAGCGCATGTGTCATGACAAGTGAAGTGACACTTTTGGCAGTTGGTTAAGTAGTAGTCAGTGTTGTTTTCGATCTTTTTGGAACAGTTACTTCTAATTCGTATTCAAAATCCTTGTTTGCATCCATTTCAGCCTTGTGCTGCTCCAGAGCAGCTCTTGTCTTCTTGATTTCATCCAGTTTTGTCAGACCAGCACTGATTTGGGGCTGGAGACCCTGCACAAGCACTTCTAGCTGTTGACGCTCTTTTAGGACCTCCTGTGTCAGAGACAAGCTCTTGGTTTCCATCGTTTTAAGGGATGTGAAGAATTTTCTCATGCTAGAAAATCCCAACTTCCAAAACATTTTGTCAAAGTTTTCATAGTCAGACTCCTCATCCTTTGCAGATTGATTATTGGTAGCAAACAGAGCAGAGTTGTTGAACTTGAAGTGAAGAGGCTCTCCAGATTCATTGGTAGAACAGGGAATCTCAGACTTTTTGATGGCCTCAAGAACTGGAGGTGTTTTCCCATCTGCAAAGGTGACCAGCACAAGGATGTTTTCAGCAATATCCTTCCCAAATATGGAAAGAATGGAGTCAAAGACGTATTTCTGTGTGTGTGTCAGACGGGCAAGTGAAGCTTGAACTACAAAACACACAGCATCTATGTGGTCGATCCCTCCATGAGCAGAAAAGAACTCCTGAATCTGCTTTGTGATTTTCTGGTCTTGTGAAATTCCTCTGGTATCACCAAAGCCTGGTGTGTCCACAATAGTCAGAGAATATGGAACCCGGAAGCCATCCATGTAATTAATTTGATATGCTGTTATCTCCGAAGTCTGACTTTCAGCCTGAGATTTCTGCTTCCCTTCATCTATTAGCACAAACCGGAAGTCATCTTCCCATTGCACTCCCAGAATGTAGTTGATCATGCTGTTAATTAGAGTGGTTTTTCCTGCACCTGTGGCTCCGATCATCATAATGGTCTTGTTCTCTTTTGTGATCTTTTTCCCAAATGTGCTTCTTCTGCAGAATCCATCTCTGTTCTGCCATGTTTCAGACAGGTTGAGTTTAAACATAGGTAGGTTTTCATTGCTTCCACCTTCTATTTTTCTACTCAATTTCTTCTTTATATATTTGCAACACTTGAGCCCTTTCCATTGCTTTGGTCTTTTTTTGTGGTTTTGCTGCATGTGCTTTCTCTTGGCATTTTTTGATTGTTGTTAACAGCAGACCGGCACAGTCTAGTAATCCTTTTTGGACTTTGTTCCACCTCTGCTGGTTAAAGGAAAAGTTAATAATTGTTTGTACATCCATTTATTAATACAATATACAAAAGAAGTGAGTACTCTGTGGAATATCATTAATATGTCAAATAATTCAAAATACTATTATCTATCAATAAATAATTCTGGAATCAGATATTAAAGGTCAGGAACTAGATACTTGTTATAAAATTAACATTTCTATTCTGCTTATAAATTCCTGTGTGCTCATTTTAATGTGATTTTTAAACCATTCAAGCACAAGAAGATATGGAAAATTCAGCTCAATGCCAACTTCAACATATGCCAGCGTGATGTATCCCAGTCTTCAAGCAGAAGGAACTGGATGAAATATTCTAAATTATATCCATCCACAATCCGTTTTGTCTTGCAGCCTCTAATTAATCTCCTCACATCCTTTGTTCTAGTTCCCTCACAGTCCCATTCAGCTGATAGGGCCATTAGGGGAGAGTCTTTGTCTTTCCAGGTGTAAAACACATAATTATTCATGATGATTCACACTCTCCACACATACAGCTTTCTGACACAAAACATGTATTACAAATACAAATCAATATATTGTTTTATGTGGGCAGGATGATTTTCACATAGTTTTGAAAAATTCTAGGCTACAACACATTTTTCAAAAATCTTGTAAACAAATATTCAGTATGGGTTTTAAGGCCTTATGTCTGACTTTTTTTTCACTAACCACACATAACCCAGAGGGTTAAAATACACTATGTTGGTTCATCTGGGCAGAGGAGAACTGTCCCCTGACTGAGCCTAGTTTCTCCCAAGTTTTTTTCTCTATTCTGTCACCTGATGGAGTTTGGGTTCGTTGTATATTTTCTAACCAGGTCAAGAAAATATGATCATAAAACCCCAATTTTATCATCTCTACACTGGTTACATATTAAGTTCTGTATCGATTACAAAATATTGCTACTGACTTAAAAGGCCCTAAATGGTTTAGCTCCTGTGTATTTAACTGATCTTCTATCACCCTACAACCCATTATGCTCTTTAAGGTCACAAAACTCTGGACTTGTGATAGTACCTAGGATAAAAAGAGGTAGAGCACATTTGGCTCCTAAACTCTGTAATAGCTTTGCTAATAATGTTCGGGGCTAAGACTCACTTTCTCAGTTTAAATCTAGATTAAAGACACTTTAGCTAAGCACTTTAGCTAAGCATTCACATAATGCATCTCATAACCTAAAAATGTTATTAACAGCAGTTACGCTAATTATTCTCCATTTGTCAACAGTTTCTGCTTCAGGATGCCCATAATTCTTTTAAATAAGTTCACTTTTCAATTCACATATGCATATAAGATATCATGATGTGCAATAAGCAACGATTTAAAATCACGTTAATGTGTAGGATAGTACAAACACAATAGGTTATTTAAGGAAGTGTGCGTTTCTGTTTCCTTCTCGAAATGCTGTCGTTTTTTCTGCTTTTAATGCCTACGATTTGTATTTTGAGGAATATGTTTTTCCTCATTGAATTTCATAAAGCATTGGGAAGTTGTGTGTAAACGGAGCGTTTGAGTTCTAATCCGGGTTGTCGGGTCATCTTGTGGTTTAAACGCTAATTCAGAGTGTGTTTGAGGAGGTTTTGGTGTAGGGAGTTTTTTGTTTTGTTTTTTGTTTGAATTTTGTTTAAATAGTATATTTGTATAGGGGAATGAATTAAAAAGCGACTTTTTTTTTTTCCTTTTTGAACTTTGGATCAATATGAGGATTTTTCTTATGCCTGTTGTTTTCCTATGTGGTTGACTTATTGTTTTATTTTGATTCTTTGATTAATTCAATTATTTGCCGATTTATTTGTCACTTTGACATTTATTAATGTTGTAAGGTACTTAAAAGGTAAATATTCCTGGGCCTGGAATTAAAATTGTTGTGACTTATTTTTTTCCTCTCTTTTTTTGTTTAGTTTTTATTTTTGATGTGTTGAATATGATGTACTGAATTGAGATGTAATATGATTGGAACAGAGTTTGAATAGAAAAGTTTTAAATCAACTCTTGTTCCTTGTCCTATTGAATTCCTATAATAGAACTGCTTAAGTGTCATCCCTATATGAAGTGTCTTTAACGATGAATTTAATTTAATAATTGTGGTGGTTTTTACACCGGTGCCCAAACCAAACCTTTTAAGGTCAAATACCATGTGATCAAATAACAATGTCATTTTTCTTTATTAGTGCTAACAAACAGCCAATATCCTAGTTATATTCATGCTAATAAGCAACTAGTTAATAGTGAGAATTGGACCATAAACTAAACACTATTCCATTTTCAGTGATGATTAAGGTCTTTCTGCAGAAATGCCATGACACAGTGGTCTTAAAAGTCAACAGATTTTATATTTTATAAAATTTGTATGTTTTTACATTTTTTTGGGCTGTTTATACTTTTGTTTAAATTCTTATTTTAGCTATATTTTATTAATTAAATGTCTCATTTGTTTACTTGATCAAGTCATTGTTTTAAATGTTTGTTTTTAATCCCATATGATTAAGCACAGATTAGTTGACATCAAATGTAGTAGCTACATATAGTAGCTAATATAAAGTAGCTACCGTATTGTTTTGTAATATAATATGGTGGGGGTTTTTTCTTGGAAATACAAATGGAAAATGTTCATATTCAGGGTTGTCATATTCAGGGTCTAGACTGGGTCTATTGTCACAACAATAGGGAGTGTCAAATACGTGTAAAATGAGTGTTTCACCCAGAACTGATAAACACAGTGCACTCATTAAACAGCTGTCATTAAGCAGCCAAGAAATATGGTGTCAGAGTGTAATGTTAGAGGGCGAGCCCTAAGTCTTAAAAATGCTTACAGTCAAAGAAAAGCTTCCTGGGGTCCTAAAAGCGTCAGCCTCGAGGAAATTGGCAGGCAAGTGTGTCAGTACGTAGCCGAAAAAGAAATGTGGGGCTGCCTATAACCACAGCCGTTATCTAGCTGAAGGCACTGGATCTCACCAAAGAGCTGAACTTACCCACCAGCGAAGGCCCCTCATTTCTTATTTTGGCTACGTGCTCACACACTTGCCTGTCAGATTTCTTTGATGTGGCGTAAGAATGATGCTGCGTAATGTATTAGCATTACGCCACAGAACAAGTCTTGCCCATGCTTGCCCTCCAACTTCAGGGAGAAACTGCTGTCTTCTGAGGAGGACAAAAACTCACTTATATGATATTTTATGGGTCCGTGTACCTTCTGATAATTTTTCTTGTTTTTGTCTTCTAAACGGAAAGACAACGAAACTGTTCATTTATCACATATTCGACCATTCTCATTAACATAAATAAACAAATCTCGCGTCGTTTTTTCATAACACTTTGTTCTAATTCGCAAAATGAAAAAACAATACAACTCAAATGGATAAACAACTTGAATATTCGATCTCTACACAGGCAGAAATAATATGCCCCTTTCCGCTGATTGGTCAACCAAAGATGAAGCTGTCATCAGTTCTTACCGTGCAACAGAATAGACAGTCATCTGATACAGTTGTAGTCTATGGATTATTACAGGTTATTGCAACTACATTTAATCTTTTTCTCATCAAACAGCCAGACTAATAAATGGCTCGACACAAACCATACCAGGGCAGAGCCTAGACAGAGCTTTCTTCTGTGTACGATTAAATTTGCGTGCCGTGAAATACTGATTTATCGTATTAAAAAATGTATGTGGCATCTGCTCTCACAACTACTCTTAGCCAACTACCCCTAGCCTATTTGGCAAACTTGTTAACTTATTTAGCTGAATAACTCAAAATCTGGAGCTGCACTATGCACTGGACAGCATGGAGAAAATGCATAAGCTACACTGTAGTAAAGCGCAGAGCAGAATTGATTCATAGGTAGACTATGAAATAACACTTTAAACAATAAAGCCAGAGATGAGTATTTTTATATTTATTGCTATCTATAATTAATCTAAATTAAGTGCATTTTACATAAGTAAAATTATCTGCAAGTGAGGTAATAAAAATAATCTTAATGCAAACGAAAAGATTATTTGGAGTGTCTTACAAACACGAGTATGCAGACATCTTTTTGTTGGACGCTGGCGAATCGTAATCATAAAGCTCTATTGATCATGGCTTCAAAGTTGATTGAATTAACCCAATTCAGCTGTTCTAAAACCAAAACTCTTAGTAAATTGTAGTGTATATATATATATTATAGTATTTAGAACACTTAATTAATGCTACAGCTATACTATAATATTAACTATAGTGAACTGATAAACTGTAATAAATACTGTAGTATACTTTAGTTTTTACTACAGTAAATTGTAGTGTATTGTAGTATAATTACCCTATAGTTGTAGAAAACAGTATTGGGTAAAGTAATTGGTTTATATAACTATAGTAGTTATATTTCCACAGCAACTATAGAATTACCACAACACATTAATTGAAATACTTTACTATAGTATGGTTCAAAAACACTATAGTATTTTTTTCATGAGTTGAAATATTAATATTATTATATGATGTAAAATAACAGATCAGTATATATATTTATTCCTTTGGCTTTAACGACATTCATCACATTTAAAGAAATTCTAAACTACTAATTAAACTACTATTATTTACACATAGTATACACACACACACACACACATTATATATATATATATATATATATATATATATAGTATACGCATATGATAATGTACTCACCTGGATTATGTCCTGTTTTTTTCTGTGTTAGCAGCAAATGGCTGTTTGTCTTGATAAATAATGAATTAAAAAGAAAGGTTTGAATATTAGTCAAATGATTAAAATGGTGTATTCTATATTACACTTTACAATTTGGCATTTGAATATTCCACCTGCTACTGCTATACTAAAAAAAAATAATTATAATTTCCTTAATGAGATTTTTTTTTTTTTTAACTTTACTATACAAGATGTTAGTCAGACCTTTTAGATTTGTACATTTTTCTTATTTTCATCAATGCAGAATAAGTGGGCCCTATGTTTAAAGAGACAGATTTACTCACTTTTGTTGGTTTGCAGTTTAGTCTTGTGCCAGACTCTCCTCCACTGCAAGGTCTCCCTGTGGTCGACGGTTTCTGTCCTCCTGTTCTCCTGTCATTGCTCAAGTCCTGCTTCGTTTTGCTCATCCTGTCCTGAGTTCCACGATTAGCCATAGTCTGTAGCTCTTGGTCTTTTGTCAATAAAGTCTGGTTGTCTGGCAGCTCTGCGTGCAGCGCTTGTCTTCTGTTACACCTTGACACAACAGTTCACACAAGCTATTTATTAATTATAGATTTGACAAGGCTTTGCCAAACTACTTGCAACAGTTTGTAAATCTATTTCTGTTATACTAGGAAATGCACAGTAATTATTTTTCAGTTAAAGCAAATTAATACTAGTTTTATATTTGTTTGATCCTAAAATCCCTTAATTCAACAAGGAAAAAAAAGATGAGTGTCTTCCATATTGAAAGTAATTTAAGACTTTTAAAAAATTAGAATAAGAAAAAGTTTATATTCTGAATATTTAAGGTAAAATGATGAGAGAAAAGCTTACTGTTCAGTTTCGTCACTAATCTGCTCTTCATCTGTAGCTGCAGAAAGCCTCTGCATTGGTTTTTATAGCGTCTAACCCCCCCATCCCCCAACACTAAGCAACACTAAGTTTTACTTCCATTTTTGTAATTATTATTATTATTTTTTTTTTCTAGGAACTGTAAGGATTTACAAGAATTGGCCTGGTGTTATATTACGTGGCCTTAACTACTGCGTACATACATTTAAATGGATCATTTGATACAATGCACTTATTGTGTACATACATGTTTTTTAATTGTACTTATATTTTAAAAATACTTGCATTTAATGATATCTGTAATTTCTGTTGTTACATTTATAATAACGCTGTTGACCCATCCCTTACCCCTTAACCCACCCTTAAACCTACCCATACCACCAAACCTGTCCCTAACCTTACCTGTATCCCACCTCAATAGCAGTGTGACAGGTCAGAAGGGTATTGATCCATTTGCAGTTTATTGAAGTGCTCAGACAAAGACATAGACCAGGTAACAGGCAAAGGGTGGTGGCTGGCGGCAGACAGCATGAACATAAACAGGCAGGAGGTCGAGGCAGGCGGCAGACAGGAATAAACAGTACACAGGCAAAGTTCGGGGCAGGCAGCAAGGATCACAAAACAGGTATCAGTCCAAGTCAGTGACAGTAAATCAAACAGGAATGACCGCTCAGAAATGACAACCGTGGCTAATCAAGACTTCGCAATGAGAGTGAGTTTGAAAGCGGCTTAAATAGTGAGTGTGAGTGAGATGATTGGCTGCAGGTGCGCGGGTGATCAGTCCCAGGTATGTGGGTGCATGGGAGATGTAGTCCAATGAGAGTTAATATTCGGGTGACGGCTCCCTCTGGCGGTTCGGGAGATCTGGTGCAGGTGACTCAATCGTGACAAGCAGTAAATGTGTTTTGCAATACAATATGAACAGAGTAAGTACATTATTTTTTGATGTAAGTACACGGTAGTTAAGGCCACCTAATATAAAGTGGGGCCGAAAATACTAACCAGATGAGATTATTAAATGTCACTACAATTCAAATGATAAATT
Source organism: Hypophthalmichthys nobilis (assembly GCA_037950665.1). Lineage (NCBI taxonomy): Eukaryota > Metazoa > Chordata > Actinopteri > Cypriniformes > Xenocyprididae > Hypophthalmichthys > Hypophthalmichthys nobilis. The sequence goes on from CM075489.1 coordinate 25,876,041, forward strand.
AAGTGTAGCGAATTAACTCAAAGTTGAAATATTAATAATTATTCCTAACTTATGATTATTACTTATGATTAATTATGAATATTTGAATCAGTCAATCAGATTAACTTTAGCTACATTAAAATTACAATTACTCAGTTTCATTCTGTGAACACTCAGTATTGATTATTAATTAATTCTAAAAGAATGTTTATTTTTATTTTTATGGCCATAGAAAAATAATTACTTATCATTTACAGCACTTAAAAGCTGGTAGCAAAATCTAAATCATTTAAGAGGCAATTTATTAGCAGACGGAGTCAGAACCAAATATGTATTGTGCACAAGCTTTATTAACTATATCATGAACACATAACTAACTAACAAACACACATACACGTCACACATAAATGATAGAGTGAAACCGTTTTTATAGCGTCTAACCCCATCCCCCAACACTAAGCTTGGAAAGTTTTACTTTCATTTTTTTTTTTTCCAGGAACTGTAAGGATTTACAAGAATTGGCCTGGTGTTATATTACGTGGCCTTAACTACTGCGTACATACATTTAAATGGATCATTTGATACAATGCACTTATTGTGTACATACATGTTTTTACATTGTACTTATATTTTAAAAATACTTGCATTTAATGATATCTGTAATTTCTGTTGTTACATTTATAATAACGCTGTTGACCCATCTGTAAGGAACCCCCCATCGGCCCAAAAACGGAATCCGACGGCCTGGGCGAAGGTTAACGCGTGTATGTCTTTTCAGCGCCTCTGTGAAGTTCACTTAATTTCACTCGTTTAATCTGACTCCAATTTCAAATGATTTTTACTCTTAAGTCGTGTTTCCAATTAGAAGTTAATCATTGGTTATGCATTAATTTAGATATTTGATCATTCTGGATATCTCCTAATTTCAATTATTCGTTCATTATGGACCTATCATCGCTTAGAGACTTTCACATCGGCCGATCATGCGTTCTCACGGACATAAATTCGCCAGTTTATGATTCTTAGTCAGAGGGTGCAGAGTTTACTAATGCATTTGAGTCGAACCGCCACATGCTTGTTCATACAAAAATACAGTTTCCTTAGTCACGATACTGCAACTTGCTAAGCCAATAACAGACAAACTAAAAAAGTCCCATGATGTGCTCCTATGCTCCTTTCATGGGGCTCTCTAGTTTGACCTGTCCTGACGCAGATTTACGGAAATGACGGACTTTAATAATCTACTAGTCATAATGATTTCAGAGGAATCCAAGATAAATCAAGATTAACATTTTATTTTGTCAAGTAAAATGTATCATGTCAATTACATAGTTGGACAATTAGAAACTAATTCAGAAATAATAAATGCATAACATCAATTGCTCAAAGAGTAAGAACATTGGTGGATTAGTGTTTTTAAGACACTTCCCCATCACTGTATGGGGGTTTCTGGCTACAGAAGATCCCCCATGACTGCTTTGCACTTTACCTTATATACCCAGACCAGAACAAAAGGATTGTAAATATTTACTACACCAACACCTGTTTTGGGGGAAGAGGAGTGGGTTATCAGATATCTTGAAGGAGGACAGAATTCTCCTTAGTTTTCAAACTTCCTCATAACATAAGTGACTGCTGTGAAACTGAGACCATTTTACCAATCGCACTGAGACATTTAAAATGATACCAAACATGAAAGGGGAAAAAACAATAGATACACAAGTTACATTATACAACTTGAGGAACTTTCAGTGACTTAAGGTAGGGGGAATGGAAGGAGGGTGTGTGTGTGGGGGGGGGGGGTGCATCCTGTAGATGTTGTGAGGGCAAGGTGTTGTCCTATGCTATTTCTTTGAGATCTTCTCTCCAGATGAGTTTTATTGCTTTATTGCAGGGCACTTGATCTCAGTTTTGTCTTAGCAGGAAAATCAAGTCTTACACATCCCTTACCCCTTAACCCACCCTTAAACCTACCCATACCACCAAACCTGTCCCTAACCTTACCTGTATCCCACCTCAATAGCAGTAAATGTGTTTTGCAGTACAATACGAACACAGTAAGTACATTATTTTTGATGTAAGTACATGGTAGTTAAGGCCACCTAATATAAAGTGGGGGAAATATTAATAATTATTCCTAACTTATGATTATTACTTATGATTAATTATGAATATTTGAATCAGTCAATCAGATTAACTTGATGTAGCTACATTAAAATTACAATTACTCAGTTTCATTCTGTGAACACTCAGTATTGATTATTAATTAATTCTAAAAGAATGTTTTTTTTTTTTATGGCCATAGAAAAATAATTACTTATCATTTACAGCACTTAAAAGCTGGTAGCAAAATCTAAATCATTTAAGAGGCAATTTATTAGCAGACAGAGTCAGAACCAAATATGTATTGTGCACAAGCTTTATTAACTATATCATGAACACATAACTTACTAACAAACACACATACACGTCACACATAAATGATAGAGTGAAACCGGAAGTGGGAAACAGTAGGTGCTGTGAAGAAACCAAAACCCAGGAAAGAAATCATCAGTATTCATCATAAAAACTCCTTTGTTAACAAGGATGTTCACAAATTTAACTAACTAGCAGCAATTTAGTATATCGTACGATACTTGCATCAGGCCTTGGCCTTTTGAAGAGCGTCTGGATATATTGTTTCCGTAGGAAGTCCTGAGAATTTAGTCCCACGGTACTGAAGTTAAAATCAATGTCTTCTGAGTTGAATGAAGAAGCAATAACAAACTTGCATGGTTTGAATCATGTAGTAGGAAAGAGTTATTTTCTCTCCTAGTCAAGCACACTCTGGGTGCAGGGCAGGCCGAGGCCTTTTTACTAAGCAGTACATTTTTTTCTACTGGCCCAGTGGGGCCAGTGATTCAAACGGCGTGCATAGATAAAGTGTACTTACCTGCTTTGCTGTAATTAGTAAACTTTATTTAACATAACAGCCATTAATGCACAAATTAGATGTTACATAAATGGCTGAAATGTAGCTAGTTTATGCAGCTTGTCTCTAAGAAATAGATAATCCGTCAAGTCCTGTCATAATAAAGATGTAACTTTGCATGTTAATGTTTAAAAAAACATATGTTTTTAATGGTTTTGGATGAATATATGTATAACTTTGGGTGTGGTCGACTTATTTTCACGGGATTCACATGCTTAGACTCCTGAAACCTTGCCGAGTCCAGCGATACCAGACTTGCCAGATTTCGGCTTATGGTTTGGGCAGCGTTGTGATTTAGCACTTTAAAAACTTCTGTGAATATCTTCTAAACCGTTAGTCCGATCGAGATGAAACTAGCGTAGGAAACACGGAACCTAAGTTGGTTTACTACACATATAAGCCAAAATGTCAATTTTGATAGGAAGTGGCAAAAAAATCCAATCAAAGTCTCTCATGGGTTATTTTTTTATGCTATCATCTATATAAGTGTCTATAACTTGAAAACAAAATGAGATATTTTCACCAAATTTGACACGCTCTTAGGACACCCAAAAAAAAAGGTGGAGATTGGGCAATAGGTGGCGCTATAACTGTCAAAAAAAAACTTTTAAAAAAACATATTTTTCCTTAGTAAATTGCCTGAAACTGTCATTTGGTGCCACCAGATGGCAGTAGAAGGCCACTAGTATAGTTCAAGGTTTCAAGGTTTAGTCATTTAAAATCCCTTTTAAACTATATAAATTCTTACAATAACATTACATATAACATTTTGTCAAAGTTTACCATTTCATTTGGTCATTTGACGTATGTATTTGCAATTATATAACATTACAATTACATTGAAACCTGAAAATGATGATTTTTAGAGGGGAAACCTGGAATAAGCATTTTCTTGCCTCATTATTGATTTAAAATATCCATATCTGTAACAAAATGTGTGTGTAAGCACGTTTAATTAATGGAGTTAACATGGAAAATAAACTTTCCATAAAAGTGTCCTGTTTCCACAAAACACACTTTTAAAATGAAAGTGAGCCAATAAGAGGTCCTCTGCTGCCACCTGCTGTTTGAAATAGTAATTTTGTCATACTACTCACTAATATTGTTCTATAATTCATATTTAGACTTAATAAAATCACAATTTTAATATTTACTATCGCTTTTTTGTCAAAATTCATCACTACATTTCAATTATAGTATTAGTTAAAAGTTATGTCACATTATGAGTAAAATGAAACCTGAAAATTATGTTTTACTGAGATTTGCAGAAAACATCTCTGCCTATCATGTATATCAAATACTAAATCTTCAAGACAATGTGTGTCTGTGTTTGTGTGTGTGTGTGTAAGCATGCTTAGTATGTACAAAGTATTATTGTTTAAGTCTTTTCTTTCTCTGTTTGTTTTAGCATATATCATAGCTGTTCCTCTGTGATTTTAGTGGTTACATGCTTGCTAAATAAAACAATTCCTTTTTACGCATATGTGCTTAAAGTGCTTGAAACCCGGTAAATGCTGCTTGCAGCTTTAATTTCTTTTTAAGTCTGTTGCGGTGTGTGCAGAAAGAGTTGTTTGCTATTTGAATCAACAATGAAGTTTAAAAAATACGGCCGATAGACCAACTATGACGTTCAGGCTTTATTAAGTTTATATGCAGAAGACGAAATCCAGCTGGAACTGGAAAGTCGTGTGCAGTCTGGTTCTGAATAGGTTCCCAGATCTTGGTTTCCAACCTTGTCATTGACAGTTTAATCAAGCATGCTGTTAAGTGACGTAGCGGTGTCTGACTAGGGTTGAGACGTAGTGTTGATGACATTGTTTCACAAAATATACAGATTGGCTGTACGCACAAAAATGCAAGGGTGTCATTTTCAGATTTATCCACTCTGGGACCCGGTTAAAAAAAAAATTGGTTTCACACTCCCAAAACGCCAGATCTGTCTGGACAAAACACCTATACAATACAAAATTTTTGCATATACACCTAAAATCGTCTCTGTGTGGACGGGCCTTAAAGGTATACCTTAACTGAAGATATACCTTTTCTAGGTGTGTTCCCTGAACTATACCTTTGAAGGTATCCCTTCTTAAGTTTGACGTTACCAGGGGCTGTCCATGGCGATGGTGCTGAATTGGTTGATATTGATGGCTCGAGAATTGATAATTCACTCTATGCAGGGGCTGCTTCACTGCATTATGTGAGGAAAATGGTGGTCTTTATAAAAGAAGCACTTCAGAAGTAGAAATTGCATTTATCAAGGATCTTACAAAAATAATCCAAATTGCCAACTTATCTATATTCTGATGGCTCTATATTCTAGCTGAGCCACCAGAGTGAGTTTAAGGTGACTGTTATTTTAGAACGTATTAATTCCTTGGAGACACGTCATGCAGCTGACAGAGCGTGTGTTTTAAAAAAAAAAAAAAAAAAACCCTGCATACCGCTCAGATCCAAGTCTGGGCCCAGACAGGGCTAGAAGTCCAGTATGGCCTCTCGGGCACCTCCTCCTCCACGGAGCAGGTCCCAGAGAAGGCGGGACTCGAGGAAGAAGAAGCAAGTTTGAGGGATGTGTTCAATCGCAGACGCCAACAGCGTCGGTGATCCACTTCCTCTCTATGAGTGCAGTTCATTTCTGCCCTCTCCTTTCTTCTTCCACTTCCTGGGTTAGGGAATTTTTGTAACATGCTCAGGCGCCTCTTACAGTCAGGCTGACGGCTGGGCCCGTTATAATATTTCTAGGGCTCGTTTTCTGGCTTGATAGTAAGGAGGCTCTTTTAAGCTTAAAAGAACCCTAGATTCCATCCTTCCACTATGTATAATCTTCTAGTCTTCTAGCCGCAGGGAGGTAAGCTGGTTTAATATTTATGTTTATAAATATATCAGCCTTGTTTTCCTGTATAATTTTTCCTGAGCATGTAGATAAGGATAGGGTTTTTTTGGGCACTGAAGTTCCATTAGGTTGGCTGGAACATTTTATTGTACTGTGTGGGCCACAAAATGGCCGCCTCTCGGCCACCTTTTGGTAGAGTAGCTTCTCCTTTGGTTTTAGCTAGAGTATGTTTGAGTTAGCACTCTTTAGCGTCGGCCTCTGAGGCCGCCGGACATTGTTTGGCTTGGTTGAGCTTTGCTCCTCTTATTTAGAGTTATAGCCTCTTCTCTAGTTCCCTTTCGAAAGGGAACTTCAACTCTGCGTTCGAGACGCATATGGGGAACGTCACTCGTGACCCGGTGTTCGAAACCACTATCAAAAAACTCCAATCCTATTGGCCGGCGACAGCCTATGACGTCATATGGCGCGACCCGGAAGTATAAAGGAGCGCCTAGGGAAGCAGTCAGTATCTTTCGTCTTTTCGGGACTGTTTGTGTTTCTGCCACTATCGTGCCACCTCGTCTTCTTACAAGGTATTTATCATGTCTGAGGACAAGACTAAACGTTTTAGGAAGTGTGCTGATCCGTGTCCGAGATTCTTGACACCGGAAGATACACACAACCTTTGCGTTCACTGTTTGGGAGAAGAACACGCACGGACAGTGCTTGAGGGCGCTGTCTGTGTGAATTGTGAGCGTTTTCCTATGAAAACGCGCTCCGTTCCCGCCTGGCCCTCTTCTCGAGGGAAGGGGTGTCGGCATCTGTGCCCGGTGGATCTGGCCCTGCTCGTGCTGAGGCAGAGCGGCGGCTGCATTCATGGGGCTCGCAGATGGAGCTCGCCGCGGAGTTTGAGAGGGGTGTTACTGTCTCTCGGCCTCCTGCGGTGGCTGGCGGGGATGAGCTCCTGGATGATGATGATGTCTTATCTTTGACATCATCGGATCCAGGAGCAAGTGTTCTTCTGGCAGCTAGCCCCCGTGAGCAGGAGATGGCGGTGGAGGAAGAGGCGAGTGAGACAGCCTCTTTCTCCAAGCCTCCTTGCCCAGCGTATGCTGAGTTATTGGAGGTTATGGAGCGCGCTGCGGGCAGACTGCAGCTGCCGTGGGTGCGCGAGAGAGAGAGGTCGTTCGCGGTAGGTTGAACGAGCGATTTCTTTCTGACCATAACCCGTAACTCCGGTGAGCCTTCCTTTCCTTCCTGATCTACATGTTCAGATCGAGAAGGCATGGAAGAACCCGTGCATCGGCGAGAATACATTCACATCAGCGGGAAATTTCGGCTGATGTGGAGGATTGCGCCAGCACGGGTATGCGTCGATGCCGCCTATTGACGAGACGTTTGCTAACTATCTCGTCACTGGCAGTGCACCGACACTTAAAGCTCCGGTCCTGCCGTCCAAACCCCTTAAGATGACATCTCGTTTGAACGGCAGGGCATACGCTGCTGCAGGTCAGGCTGGTGCGGCTTTGCACTCCATGGCGGTGTTGCAAGCCTACCAGGCTGATCTGCTGAAGGATCTGGATCAGGGGCAGGGTTTGTCCCCTGATGCGGTAGCTGAGCTGCGCCGCACTACGGATCTCGCTCTCCGGGCCACCAAGCAGACGGCTGCCTCGATCGGTCGATCGATGGCGGCCATGGTGGCTACGGAGAGACATCTGTGGTTGAACATGGCGGACATCGGGAGAAAGAGAAGGGCTTTCTCCTCGATGCCCCAGTCTCGCCTTCTGAGCTTTTCGGCGGCTCCGTTGAGACGGTCGTCGGAAAGTTCAGAGAGGCGAGGGCGCGCTCAGCAGCTTATAAGAATTGCATACCGCTCAGATCCGATTCTGGGCCCAGACAGCCGGGAGGTCCTGGCCCGTCTCGAGCCGAGGCTCAGAGACAGGGCCAGCGATCCAGTGTCGCCGCCGAGCGCCTCCTCCACCTCGGAGTAAGTCGCAGCGGCGGGACACGAGGAAGAGGAAGCAAGACTTGAGGGAGGTGATTGAGTACAGGCGCCAGCAGCGCCGGTAATCGGTCTCCTCTCTGGCGGAGGTAGATTAATTTCTACCCCCGCCCCTCTTCCCCGGCCTCCCGGGAATGTTTTTAATGCATGTTCAGGAAACAACCTTTGAACAGTCAGGCTGATGGCTGGGCCCATGATGAGTTTTTCTCTGACGGCCCGCCTTCTGGCTTGGTAGTGAAAGGGTTCTTGGCCTAAGAACCAGGTTGATATCCTTCTGTCTATATCTGAAGGGAGAATCCTTGGTCTTTGAGCCGCGGAAAGGTAAGACAAGGTCCGATTTATTTCCTAAATTTTGACCTTGTTTTGTTCCTATGTATATTATATTTTCCTGAACATGTAACAGTAAAATATATTAGGGTTTTGGGCAGAAAACTGAAGTGGTTTTTAAGTTGACTGAGCAGGCCACAAAATGGCTGCTGTTTAGTCTTCTTTAGCTTCTCAGCTATCTTCAGTATAGTTTGGGTTGGCACTTACTACTTCAGTTTACATGTATCGGTGGCTTCTTTTGGCCACCTGACATGTCTGCTTGTGAACTTCGCTTCCTTTCTCCTTCTATGAGATTTGGAAGCGAATAACAGGTTTTATAGGCTGTTTGGTGCCTGTGTTGGTTTAGGCCCATAGCTTAGCGGCCAGGCTAGAGCTAGGTTTACTGTGTTATTTTATAACCCCTTTTATATATATATTATCCTCTGGATATATATATTTCCTACTTCTGGCCTCCTCCTGAGGGAGTTGTTAGGCCGTATGCCCATTACCCCCTTGCTATGTAGGTGCAATTGTTGAGTTTAACAGCTAAGTGTAGACTGTTTTTAGACTCCCTGCTGCTGTTATCTCAGGTGGACTAGGCCCTTATCTTTGTTTAGATAAGTCATGCGGTGTTGCTAGGCCCCACTTCTAGAACATTTATGCTGTGGAAATTGTATTTTTCCTCTGAGCCACTTGTTTTCTTAAACAAGTCTGAGTTGACGTTGCTAGGTTTTTAGCTTCCGTCCTCTTTGGCTTGGTACAGATTTGAGAATCTGTTTGGAGAAAATTATTTCCTCTTTAGAAATAGCATATTCATCAAAGCATTGTATGACTTTGAGTGTTCTGGACTTTTGCCCTACATTTTATGTGAGCTTATGCTGCCTCAGGTTGGCACCTGCTCTCTATTTAGCGGGCTTTCTTTAGCCGCTTTAGAGATTTGATGACTTTATTCCCCTTTAGCTGGTTTATTGTTATTTAGTGCTTTACCTGTTGGCTCGCATATTTAGGGTGGTAGTACCACTTTCTGAGGAAAGATGGTTGCTATTTTACCCCCTTTTCTGTGGTCTCTTAACGGTTATTTGCATATAACTTAGATTGTAGGCCTGTTTGTCTAGCCTCCTTCTAGTTAGCATTTGTTTCCATGCATACTGTTACTTGATCAATGCTTGCTCACGTATTTATATTACCACAGGCCTTGCCATGTGTTTGTTTGAGGTGTAGGCCTTATGGGCCTTCCTTAGACCATTTGGCTTGTTTGGACCCCTTTAGCCTTCTATGTTAGGGTACATTGCCTGTTGGAATGTGTAGCTTAGCTCAGGTTGCAGTTAGTTAAACTGGTTCCCTGTAGCTTGGCTCTTTTATTCAAAATGTGCTGAAGCCTCGTGTTGTTTATATGGTAGGCCCCCTTTAGGCCTCCTTTTTATTGACATGTTGGCACAGTTGTATTTATTTGCTTTAGGGCTGAACGCCACTTGTCGCTGAGATTGTAGGCCCCTTAAGGTCTCTTTTTTAGTTTGACTTGCTGGCAGGATGCTCAGGAAACCATACCACCATCGGCCACGCCCCATCGTTCACGGATAGGCCCTAAACAGGCCTGTTCACGTTGTATGGCAGCGTTTTATGTATCCCTTTAAGTAAAGGTCTGTATACATGGCCCATTGGTTGATATGGTTATTATAGCCACTTGCTGATGCCACGTGTTTACTAAGGTAGGCCTACTTCGGCCTCGGTGTAGCATGTGGAGTTCAGCTACGTACTCCTCTCGCTGTGAGAGTATTAGGGTGCTTTTACCGAGTACCTTTGAGTGGCTGGCCTCAGGGTGAATGCTATCTGCCTCCCTGAGTCTGATTTTACTCTAGTTGAGCTAATAGCCACCTAGCGCCTAGGGTGGATCTATTGTGCTCCTAGGAATGGCCACTAGACTTACGCTGTGTGTCTTAAAGGTTGCTAGGCCCTATGGGCCGCCTTTTTGGAACATACTGGTGTATGATTGTGTATATTTCTCTTTAGATTTATCTATATACACTTCCGGTTGGCCAGAGGCCCAGGTGATAAATCTAACCTCCTTTAGTTCGGTTATTTATCGGTCCTGGTGTCTAAAACACTGCCACGAGCTGATGCCACGTGTCTGTTGAGGTTATAGGCCCCTCCAGGCCTTCCTTAATACGTGTCGGCATATGCTGTACTCCTCTTGCTTTAAAGAGTAAAAGGTGCTTTTACTGAGTGCACTGCTCGTTGGATTGTGTTAGGTGGATGGTCATGCGGGCACATTGGCAGCCCCTCCTGCTGCCTTTGAAGTTTTCCTGTCTGTTCCATAAGGCAGATGTTCAGAGTGGCCCCTCCAGGCCACTTTCTGAATTTACTTCTGTTTTCACATATAGCTATTATCATGCTGTAGGCCCCTCTTCGGCCTCCATGATTATGTGCCCATTGCATGGTCTACCTGTTAGGTGAGCTTTGTACTTCCCTTTCGGGGTTATGTTGTAATAGTGCTTAGCTCCCTAAGCTGATCATGGTGGTAGGCCTTAATCAGGCCTCCTCCTAAGATTCGGCCCTAGGCTGGTTTGTGCCCCCCCTGTATAACAGGTGTTTAGCGCACAGCCTCCTCAGTGCGTTAATTTAAGCACTGAGTAGATCCTAGAATGAGCGGATTTTACTCCCCTCAATGTGAGGGTTCATAGCACTCAGCTGAGTTCTGCTCTCCAGGATGCCCATCTCTACGCGTGGGTTTGAGTTGCTCCTGCCTTTTGCAGTCGCTCTTTCCTGCTCTCTTCTATGAAGAATGCGTTTTGAAGATTCTGCTTTCAGAAAAAGAAAGAAAAAAAAAAAAAAAAACAGGGTTGGCCAAGACTAAGTTTGTCCTATAACAGACCAGGTCGGCCTCCCTGGTGGCATTGAGGGTGACTTCTTTCCCCCTCTAGTGACTGGTCGGGGTTCCTTTCGGTTCCTTGACCACATTCCCTTAAAGAGACCACTTTATCTGCGGAAAAGTTGGTCTCAGATGCCTTTAGCGGTCCTGGTAGGCCTTTTCCTCTGGAGGGCCTTCCTTGGGCTCAGCTTGGGCTGTTGGCCTTAGGGAATGCTGTCACTGACAGCCTGGTGTGACCCGAGGGGGAGTTGCTGCAGTTTCTACAGAACTGTTCTCTTGTCCTAGCCATTCTTTGGCATGCACTCTCCTCAAGCATGGCGGCGTGGGTATATCGTTCCCCATATGCGTCTCGAACGCAGAGTTGAAGTTCCCTTTCGAGGGAACGTCTCAGGTTACGTATGTAACCATGGTTCCCTGAGAACAGGGAACGAGACTCTGCGTTCCCTGCCATGCTTCGGGCTGCCTGCGGAACAGTCCTCAAAGACGATTGATACTGACTGCTTCCCTAGGCGCTCCTTTATACTTCCGGGTCACGCCATATGACGTCATAGGCTGTCGCCGGCCAATAGGATTGGAGTTTTTTGATAGTGGTTTCGAACACCGGGTCACGAGTGACGTTCCCCATATGCGTCTCGAACGCAGAGTCTCGTTCCCTGTTCTCAGGGAACCATGGTTACATACGTAACCTGAGACGTTTAGTTCAGAGGTTGAGTTTAAGCCCCAGGCAGATCTATGCTTATGTGCGGCCTTATAGGCCCACAGCTTAGCTGGCCTAGGCTAGAACTAGGGCTTAGGTGATATACTAAAGCTTTCACCTCTTATTTTTATTGCTACAATCCCTTGTCAGGTCGTACAGTTCCTAATTCTGGCCTCCTCTTATCTGAGTTGTCAGGCCAAAGCCCATTACCCCTTTTTTGGTGTAGGTGCAAGCTAGATACCAGCTAAGGTAGCAGGCTATCACTAGCCTCCCTGGTGCTGTTGTCTCAGGTGGTAGGCCCTTATCTTTATTTAGATAAGTGTATGCTATGTTCCCTAGGCCCCACTTTCCTAGAACTTCATTCATACTGAATTTGTCTTTCCCCTGAGCCCCTTGAATTAGCATTCAAGCCTGAGGTTACGGTGTTAGCTTGATTTAGCTCCATTCTCTAAGGTTCAGTACAGATTGTTTTTTCTGTTTGGTGAAAGCATCCATTCTCTTAGAATGGTATGTATGAATAGCAAAGCATTGTTTTGCTTTGAGTTCTAGTTTTTGCCCTACACGTGTGTGAGCCTAACTCTTTGCTGCCACAGGTTAGCACCTGTTCTTTTGAGTAGTACGCTTGTTTCTAGCCTCCTTTAGGGCATGGTGACTATTTGTACTCACCTTGCTTTTAGGGTAAAAGGTGCTTTTACTGAGTACATGGCCTGCTGGATTGCATAGCTCAGGTTGAGTGTTAGGGAACCTCACTTCAGTTTGGTTCTTTTTAGCTCCCTTTAGAGTTAAACACTGCCACAACAGTTTGTGTCTGTGGAGTTGAAGGCTCGGGTGAATCTAAGCCTCCTTCTGAGCACGATAGCTTGTGGTATCACAAGTATTGTTGGCAGATGTTTCATGAGTTTTGCTCACTTAGGATTTAGCACTTCCACAGGTTTATGCCCGTGTCTGTCCAAAGTAGTACCAGTTCAGGCCTCCTTCAGACCATGGTAGCATATGTCATTGTGCTCCCCTTTCTGTGAGGGTTTAGTGTGTGTGTACCGAGTACATTGCTTGTTGGAATGTGTAGACTTAAGCTCAGGTTGAGTTAAGCTAGTTAACCGCAAATGTTTGTTGGGTTTTAGAGCTGGTTCCCTTTGAGCTTGGTCACCTTTGAAACCACTAGCTGACACCACGTGTTTTTTGGAGTTGTAGGCCCCACTTGGGCCTCCTTTGATTCACATGCTGGCACAGTTCTGTGTTGGTTTTGCTATCACTGCCACTGGCTATGCCCATGTCTGCTATAGCAGGCCCAGTTTGGGCCTCTCAGAGCATGCTGGCGGAGTGTGTACTCCTCTTGCTTTAAGAATAAAAGGTGTTTTTACTGAGTACATGGCCTATTGGTTTGTGTTGGATTTATTAGCTCTAGTCAAGCTAAATAGTTACCTCACTAAGTAAGTCTGGTTCTTTTGGCTCCTAGAAATTTTGGCTCCTAGAACTTTTAGTTGCCACTAGCTGGCCCCACGTGTCTGAGTTGTAGGCCCTCTAGGCCTCCTTTGAGAACACGTTGGCATACGTCTGTGTACTCCTCTTGTTTAAAGAGTAAAAGGTGTTTTACTGAGTACATTGCTGAGTGGCCATTGGCTCAGGTTGAGTTTATCTAGTTAACCTCACTTTGGTTTGAGTTTCTTTTGCTCCCTTTGAGCTTAAAACACTGCCACGGACTGACGCTACGTGTCTGTCTGAAGTCATAGGCCTGCTTTTGGGACTCCTACAGATCATGATGGTGTATGTTGTACTCCTCTTGATTTAAGAGTAAAAGGTGCTTTTTACACTGCTTGTCGGATTGTGTTAGGTGGACTGTTATGTGGGCACTCTACAGTCTTATCTGTTGGTTTAACTCTGTTTCATTCTGAATGAGTTATGTGGGTTCTTGCATTCAGCAAGCTAGCTTTCGAGGCGTGTGGCCTTAACAGGCTGCTCTTGAAGCTTTCCCACCCCCACATCTGGGTGTTGAAACTTCAGCAGATTTTTCATGTAGCTTCACATGTTGGCCTTTAGCAAGGCCCCTGTGTTATTGTTATTTCTACACTGTGTAGAACTATTGTCATGTTGTAGGCCCCTTCTTGGGCCTCCATGAGTTTGTGCCTACAATACGGTCTACCTGTTATGTTGAGCTCTGTACTCCGCTCGTTAGGGTCGTTCTGCATAGTGCTTAGCTCCCTAAGCTGGTCAGTGGTTGAAGGCCTCTATGAGGCCTCCCGTTTATGATCCAGCCCCCAGGCTGGTTAATGTGCTCCCCTTGTTTGGGGTGTTTTGAATGCACAGCCTCCTCAGTGCAAATAATCAGGCCCTGAGTAGATCCTAGGATTGAGCAGTATTTACTCCCCTCATTTGTAGGGTTAAGAGCACTTAGCTGAGCCCTGCTCTCCAGGATGCCCATCTCTACGCTCTGGTCTGAAGTTGCTTACTGCCCCTTTGCAGTCACTCTTACAGGATTTCTTCTCTGAAGATTGCGTTTTTTTAAAGCTCTGTGTTCATACAGGTTGCTGGCCAAGACTAGGTTGCTATCGGACCGGGTCGGCCTCCCTGGTGGCATTTGGGGTGACTGTGACTGGCTGGGGTTCCTTTGGGCCCCCGGGCCACATTCCCTTAAAGGGACCCTCCTTCCTCGGAAGATTCGGTCCCAGAAGCCCTGGAGCAGCCTTGGTAGGCCTTCTGCGGAAGGCCTCTTTGAGGCATATAGCTTGGGCTGTTGGCCATAGGGAATGCTGTCACTGACAGCCTTGTTTGACCCGAGGTGGAGTTGCTCTGGCGTTTCATTTGAAACTGCTTGTTGACGTTTGTCTAGCCATCTTCTTGGCATGCACTCCCCTCATGCATGGCGGCGTAAGTATATCGTTCCCCATATGCGGTAAAACGCAGTGTAGAGTTCCCTTTCGAAAGGGAAGGTCTTGGGTTACGTATGTAACCATGGTTCCCTGAGAACAGGGAACACGAGACACTGCGTTCCTTGCCATGCATCGGGGCTGCCTGCTGAACAGTCCCTTCAGACGATAAGTTACTGACTGTTTCACCGGCGGCTCCTTTATACTTCCGGGCTGTGTCTTGATGACGTCATAGGCTGTCGCCGGCCAATAGGATTGGAGAGATTTGATACATTGCTTTCAGACACCGGTTCACGAGTGACGTTCCCCATATGTGGTAAAATGCAGTGTCTCGTTCCCTGTTCTCAGGGAACCATGGTTACATACGTAACCTGAGACGTTTTTAACTTTCCTTATCAAGTTGTTATTAACTGTCCCATCAAAAGAGCTTTGCTTGCAAACAGACCGCTGGCCTACTCAAACTCAACCCTGCAAGACCATACGAGGCAGAAATATATTTATTTGCAATGCTAAAAGCTACTTATGTTAACCGTTGCTATAATAAATACACATGATTATGGAAAATACCAGAGACTGCTTGAACTTAGACAAATCATATGTTTATGATCGTGTATTTTTTGGATTCATGTTTCATCTGTGATTAATTGTCAACAGGTTTTTTACTTTCACTTTCCTGTTCTGGTACATGGGAGACTTTATATAAACTGGCTTGCTACCAAAAAGAATGTTAGCAGTGTTTCCCTGACCCTGGTACTGGAGTTCCCCCAACAGTACACATTTTTGATGAGTCCCTTGTCTCCTTTATCTGACACGGTCATAAAATCTCTATTAACAAACCTGATGAATGTGGTTTTACGTTCACTCTTCTGTTCCAGTAAATGAGGCTTTATCCACAAAGACTTATGGTTTTGTAGTTAATAATAATGAGCTGATTCATTTAATCTGGTGTTGAACACTTAATACACATCCGCATGACTTCAGTTTTCACAAATTCATGTTTTTGTTGTTTACGCAGAGACAATAACGGTATTGTTTCCAAAAATTTGTGCTTTGAAACCCGTTTTCAAAAGTTTGCCCAAAATGCTGTTGTCATGTGAACGAACAGCCAAAATGCATAAAATGTTTTCTGTGTTAAGTTGAAAATTATATCATGTAAACAGCCCCAGAGTCTCATATGCACACTTCAGGCAAGCAGTGCTGAATTTAATGTGATAATAAATTATTAATTAACTGTCAACAGGGTTTTTACTTTCACTTTCCTGTTCTGGTAAATGGGAGACTTTATATAAAATGATGCATGATCTTTAGAGATGCACAGCCACCTAAAAGGTCAGCTTCCTGCGCCCATCTTTTCTTCATACCTTCCAGCAGTAATATGCTACAAATTTCATGCTGTTTGCTTGATTAAGAGCAACATTTTACATAAAATAACGCACATAAGCTCCGCCATTGGTTAGTTTTTCTCTACTGCCCGAACCAATGGCCGTGCAGTTACACTGCGTTATTAAAAAAGACTTAAGTAATCGGAGAAAAAAAGGAGTTTTCCCCCATATGCGTCTAGAGACGCAGCACGAGTGTAGTATCGAAAGAGAACTTATTGGTTTTAAAATGAAAACGCACTAGTGTAAATGGGGGGCTTAGACACAATATTGACAATATTGACTGTTTTCGCTCTACTTTTCAAATCAAAATGGCTCTAAAGCAGAACAGTTTCGCTTTTCTGAGCAACACATAGCAATGTTTCATTCCTAAATAAATTAGTGTTGTACTCTTTTTGGGAAGAAAAAGTACATACTTTTCAGTGTGTAGAAGAACAGTAGGCAAGCTTTGAGACATACTATCATGTCATACAATAGCGTCTTTAAAGGTTGCTCTCGGTCAGTTAGTTACACACATCCTGTCTCTGTAAACTGGCATGTCAATCTTGTCACAGTTAACATCCTCTACATTAATTTAATTTCCTACTGGATCAGAAAGAAATGCAGTAGTACGGTGATCTGCCAGTCACGAGTCATTCATGCAGAGACTCTCCTCATATTCATTTATAACGATCTTTTTAAAAGTTAACGGCTAAACAATCTTTATAAACAACAAAATATTACACGGTTAACATTAAGTAAATTTTTTTTTTATCAGGTTAAATGTTGATTATTAGTCACTCAGACCCCTTTATCTAAGCCTCTTAACTGTTAGTTGTGCACATCCACCATGTTTTGTAGTTTTTTTTTAAACACTTTTTACTCATGTTTGTATTTCTGAACCGAATCCTCCTCCAAAGTGCAATGGGTTGTGGGCAATATTAGTTGTTACAGTGTGCATGGATCCACACTCGAAAATCTACATGAAATAGTAGACCATCCTGGGTCTTTTGGCATACTCTTTTACACATACTTTTATTTCAGTCTCACATACTATTTAGGATTGAAAGTATGGACATTGCAACTCAGGGCGTCACTTGCTTCATTCCTAAACCAATCACCTGTTTTAAACATTTCAGTTGAATGAGTGATTGGGTCACTCAATAATTAAGAACTGCTGCCATCTAGTGGAGGTATTAGTTTCCCATTTAAAAGTAGCCCTAAGAAATTATTTTCTTTTTTTTTTTCAACATTTCTATTTCTGTATTCATTTAAAACATTATATAGAAATACTCTGCATATTATTTATGCAGTTGTAATCGCAGTGTTAATGTCACTTCAAGTGCAGATTCTGTGCCACTTCTGCAGTGCTAAAATGTTTTTTTGTTGTTGTTGTTTTTTACACTGACTTAATTTTTATTGGTCACAGCCCTGTAATGTCTTATTTATTTAATAGCATATTTCCAATACAATAGAAAACAGAATTTTACTTTGTAAATTCAGAGTAATGTTTCATATTTAAAATTAAATAGATTTTACAAACTTACAGAATCAAAGTAATTAATTTCAAATTGTTAACTTTTTTTATTTAGAATCAGAACCATGCTGCCCTTACTGGTGCCCATAGCCAAACATCTACACCTGTTACCAGCAAGTTGCAACCCACTATTGACAGCCTCTTTGAGAAAGCCAAGAAGAATGAAGCAACATCCAAAGAAGCAGTTGTTCTAAACAGAGCAGTAGCTGAGTTCATTTGTCTTGACCAAAAACCAGTATATACAGTGGAAAGGTTTGGATTCAAGCAACTAGTAAAGAAACTCAATAGCAAATCTGAACTGCCCACCAGAAACTTTTTCATGAATACTACAGTGTTACTACAATGGATGCACTGAAAAATATTCTTGAACTTCTAAGTGAATTAACTGATGCAGCATCCTACAATATCCTCAGTCCTGCCCCGAAAAAATCAATTTCGATGATTTCATTGCTGTACATGGCACATTGAATTATTTGCTTCATAGCAATTGTATGACTGTTCTTAAGTGTTTCAAAGGGCTGAACAGTGTAAGAAATGTTAAATAGAAAAACAGAATATAACCAAATAAAAAACAGACAATAAAACAAAACTAAAATTAGATTAAAACACCTGGGAGCTGGAATCGAGCAGGAGATGACTGAGGAAGACCCAAGTACACTGAATTACCATTCAAGCGTGATGAGATGTTGAAAAGAACTCAAATCTATACTGTCACTCATCTGTGAAGAAACACACGAAACGCACACACAGAAAGTCACTTCAGACAGCGCACCAGCTCCGCATTGAGTTCTCTTTCGTGCTTGAACAGACAAAAACACAAAATTATGTCGAAATGCTCGTTTTGTATCCTGGTAAGGAGAATCTTAAATGAGTTAAAAAGTGTTAAATGAACATAAACCGTAGTGAGAAAATAGGAGGATGCGTGTCAGATCTAAGTCATGTGCATCAGGTCTTAAAGTGACAGTGGCCTAATAAACTTTCAGCTCTCATTAATGTTGATCAAAGAACAGAGAAATCACTCACTGCTCTTGATTGATTCACTTTTATAGCTTTAATAAGGATTCATATATAAGTTTGCTTAAAATAAAAGTTGTATTGTTTTTTAAAGCCTTTTTTTAATGTAAACATAATCTTGTTTACATTAGGTCTCTTTATGTAATAAGAACAGTTAAAATATGGTCTGATTGAGTCTATGAAGCATTAATGGATTGTTTTGAAACAACTGATTGGGAGGTTCTGTGCAAATCACATGATGAAGACTTTGATATTTTAACTAAGTGTATCACAAATTATATAAATTTTTGTGTTGATAACACAGTACCTACCAAAAGACAAAACAACAAGCCATGGATCACCCCCGAGTTAAAAGTATTATTAAACGAGAAAAAGACGGCCTTTTTAGTGGGTGACGAGCATGAGCAAAAGAGAGTACAGAGGTTATTAAAAGTAAAAGTCAGAGAGGGGAAAGAGATTTAGAAGTTAAAAATGGAATGAAAATTATAATAAAAGAATGAGAGTCACAGCACAGTCAATGAAGGTTTTTGAGAGACTGGTATTAAACCATTTAAAGCCAAAACGGTGTGCTGCTGATGATAAATGACAGTTTGCTTATAAAACTGGTGTTGGGGTAGATGATGCACTTATCTATTTCTTGCATAAATCATAAAGTTCCCGGACAGCACCGTCAGAATTACGTTCTTTGACTTCTTTAGTCCATTTAATTCTATCCAGCCTTCAATACTATGAAGATGGAAAACATCAGAGTATGTTCAATTGGATAACTGATTATCTCTCTAATAGACAACAGTATGTAAGGATGCAGGACTGTGTGTCTCAAATAGTGAAGTGTAGTACTGGAGTCCCTCAAGGAACGGTTTTAGCTCCATTTTTTTCACTTTTTATACATCAGACTTTCAGTATTAATCCGAATCCTGTCATCTCAATATTTTCTGATGATTCAGCAATTGTTGGCTGTATAACGGACCATGATGAGAGTGAATATAGAGAGCTATTAAAGAGTTTTGTGGACTGTTGTGAAATAAACTGTCTCAGTCTAAATGCTAGTAAAACAAAGGAAATTGTGGTTAATTTTAGCAGATTTCCACAGCAAGTGGTACCAGTAAATATACGAGAGTCAGAAATTGAGATTATAACAACTTGTAAGTATCTGGGTGTATATGAACAACAAGCTCGACTGGTCTGACAATACTATTCAAGTCTATAAAAAAGGTCAAAGTTGTATTCATTTTTTAAGGCAGCTGAGATCCTTCGGTGTATGTCATGTTCTATGTAACACCTTCTATGACTCCGTAGTCTGATCTGTGATCTTGTCTTCTGTCACATGTTGGGGAGGGGGACTGTTGGAAAAGTTAATAAGTTAAACTTATAAAAAAGGCAGGTTCTGTTGTGGGAATGTGTTACCACATTGCAGGATAGAATGATTGGAAAACTGTTTTTTTTTTTTTTTTTTTTTTTATGATGATGAATCATGATTGTCATCTCCTTCATGAAACAGTTTGAGCTCTTGTGAGTACTTAAAGCTCAAGATTAATTCACAAGTTCACAAATTTACAAGGAGCGTTTTAGGAAGTCCTTTTTACCAACCGCTATTAGATTGTACAACCAGCGTTATACAAGATGATAGACTATATTCTAGGATTATTCTAGGATATATTCTAGGATTCTTGGTTGTATATCATCATAATGCTTTGTGAAATTAATACTGGAGAATAAGTGTTGCTGTTGTGAATGTTGTTAATGTTATTTATTTATTTATTTTTATTGTTGTGCTGCTGTCACATGTAAATTTCCCAACCTGGTCTCATAGAAAGACGTACCTGTGGGAACATTTTCGCGAGTTGCAAAAATACGTACCAATACGTACATATCACTGCAGTTTCCAACAGAAATGAACACTAGAGGCAGTAAAACAGCAAGCGCTTTTAATCGTTTTTATACACAGCTATGATTATAGGGTCAGATTATGGATTAATAAAGACTTGTTTTCACTTCTCCTTGCACAATATTATGTTATGACTTCAAAACGCTTTTTACCAAAGTGCACGATTTGTAAACGGATATATTTTTGGACTTTACATCAGTTAACCAGTTTCATATGTTTCGCTTTTCTGACGTAAGTTTGCTCGGTAGCTCAGCTGATACAGAGTTAGACTTAGGACGAGGAAGCCTTGGGTATGAATTCGGGGAAAAACAAGTCATGGTAAAAGAGCTCAAAGATGAGAAATCAAAACAAGCTAAAACGGCACAATTACGGATGCTTTTTATGTCGCATTTGCTTTTGTTAACACTATCGGGTACGACTCTATTAAAGATTGCATAAATAATACAGAAGTTCACACAGCTAATATAACTCCCAAAATGGATCTTTACAAACTGTTGGTGATGCAGCATATCAGATCACGTAAGTATGGCATGTATTTTGTGGAAGTTTGCTAAAATTAGATTCTGAATGAGTTTAATAGTGTGCTGCATGGCTAACGGGGCTAAAGCTACACTGTTAGAGAGACTCCCATAAGAATGAAGATGCATTTATGAATTATACAGACTGCAAGCGTTTTCAGGTTAAAAATGAAAATAATGACATGGCTCTGATCTCTGTGAATGTAACTTAAACCACATTTAACAGTACATTAGCAACAAGCTAAACACGAAACATTTAGAAAGACAATTTATGAATATCACTAAATATATCATGATATCATGGATCATGAACAGTTATTATCGATCCATCTGCCATTTTCGCTATTGTCCTTGCTTGCTTGCTTCACAATACCTGCAGAACTTCTGATGATTCGACTGTGCAGCTCCAGACATCAATACCGACTTGCCTTGAACATGGGCTGGTATATGCAAATTTTAGGGGAGTAAATAATAATGATCCTGACTGTTACGTCACAGTAGGTGTTATGTTGGGATTCGCCCTTTTTTCTGTGGTGTTTTTCATGCACGAGATTTACATATGAAGGAGGAAACAATGATGTTTGAGACTTACTGTATGTCATTTCCATGTACAGAACTCTTATTATTAAACTATGCCAAGGTAAATACAGTTTTCCATTCTATGGCACCTTTAAGTACTTAGTGGTAGACGTTGTAATAACATGAAACAAAATGTACTTAACATGTATCTAAGTTATAGAACAGCCTGTATTTACAGATTGTAATTATGTACATGTATTAAGCAGCTGCTGTTACACATATTTGAACTGGAATAAATACTTTGAATGTTGCGATCCTATCGGACATAAGATAGCAACCTGAATCGTAACAAAGCACTGTTCGCCAGAGGAGAACTGGCCCCCCGACTAAGCCTGGTTTCTCCCAAGGTTTTTTTCTCCATTTTAACACAGCAGTCTATTTGCCACCTGTTTGCCATCTGATGTCACCTGTTGGAGTTTGGGTTCCTTGCCGCTGTTGCCTTTGGCTTGCTTAGTTGGGGACACTTGACATTTGACTTGACATTTGATATTCAACAGTGCTTTGATCTGCCGACATTGACACTATTCTTTAAGAGCTGCTGTGCAGCCAAAATTATATACCAGTTATCAATGTAAAGCTGCTTTGACACAATCTGCATTGTAAAAAGCGCTATATAAATAAAGGTGACTTGACTTGACTTAACATATGTAACGGGCCGAGTCAGTTACACAGCTATTGTCATTTGGCTGGCCGATTATATGACACAGACTTTTCAGCCTGTGCCATGATTTTTGCATTTACAATGCTGCCTATGACAATTAGGTGGTAGTAAGCAATGCAATTTAAAATATAATCCCAATCCTATTCTAGTCAGTTTAATGTGAATGGCTTTTTCTTGTTTCTTTTGCATGATGTGGTACATCGGTACCCCAAACTTCTGAAGGCCTACAAAAGTCAGGGGAGCATAACTAAGGCCTTCAAAATTTTAGGTGTGGATCGTAACACACTGGCTCTGTCTGCGCCCCTAGCAGAAATTACATTTGCTTGTCCTTGTTAGCACAACTGCCTCCAATGCTGGAGATGCCGGTTCGAGTCTGGCAGGGTTTCACAGGCAAGAGCTACGGGAGGGGCGTTGGAGGGATTTGGTGGGTTCCTTTGGATAGGGGTGTGTTTATCTAGGTATCGATTTCAAATATCAACAGTGTTTTTCATAAATTGCTTACTGTACTTTAAAAGGGTCCTCATTACATATACATAGTCATAACTTCAAAACCCTAAACGAACACTGAAATCAAGATACAAAAGAAATCAACCTTTAGTTTGACAGAATAGACTGGTGTTTGCCAATGTACTTATTGTGTTCATATTGTATTGTAAAACACTTTTGCTGCTGTTGAGGTGGGATACGACTAAGGTTAGGGACAGGTTTGGTGATATGGGGAGGTTTAAGGGTGGGTTAAGGGTTAAGGGGTAAGGGATGGGTCAACAGTGTAATTATAATTGTAAATACAGAAATTAACTACAGATGTAATTACATGCAGGTATTTTTAAAATATATGTACACAATAAGTGCACTGTATCAAATTATTAATTTAAATGCAAGTACACAGTAGTTAGGTTAAAGTGGGACCTTTAATTTTGACACAGATGACTGAGACAACACATCACATAACATTATCTGGTACATTTAATAAGTAAAACAAAACATTTCATGAATACTTTGGTTAAGTATGTGTAGTAACAAGCATATAATACAATCTAACAAAAAAAAGGGCAATAACATAATATTATATTACATTAACTTCCATCTCATATAATAAGTCACATAAAAATGCTCTTCTCACAGATCCAAAGATTAGTGTCATTACATGGGTAATCGGACCATCCTGAAGAGTAATATAGAACACAGTTTTCTTGACTTTTTCCATTGGGCTCATTAGACCGCCAAAACCTACAACAACAGATTGGCATTATATGGTCAGTACTGCTTTGTGTGTGACGTTCGACCCATTGTGAGAGTCATTTATTATATAATAATCAGTTCAAATCAGCCATGTCTCACCCAGAGGTCAGTGTGCTGCCGTCAACCCATTTCCAGGAGTTCTCTTTATCAATGTCAGTCAGACCAATCCAGATTAAAGAATTAATGTTCTTAATAAAATTCTGACAAGATAAATCAATAACACATATTATAATAAACAACAATAACAATTCAGCTGACATATCACCTACTACCAGAATGTTTAACTCACATGTTCCTCTTTGTTGTTTATGATGATCAGATCTGCTCCTCTCTCCATACAGTATCTTCTGCTCTCATTCCAGCTTTTCTTCTCAGAGGAAATGTAGTAAAAACTGGAGTTGCTGTAAATCCATTCATCTGTTAACATAACCAGTTCACTTATTAGCTCTCTCTTCACATCTACACTGAACTATACAACTGGTAGTTAAATAATACATACTGTATTCTTTAAAACAAACTTTAATCAGGTCATTATTCTTCGGGAATAATACATTGGTGTTGTCAGATTGTAGCTGGCATGTCTCTTCTTGTGTGTAGTTTGTGCCCAGCACTATGACCACAATCAGCAGAATAACACACAGCAGCACCGAACACACTGTAGCTGCTCTGTAGTTTCTGATCCTCGCAGAATCTTCTACTGAACACCACAGACATGAACATAAATGTTACTTCTAATCTGGCTAATGTTTGTTATTATAATGAAATGAGTCTCAGTACCTGAGCTTCCAGGTGTTTGCTGTGTTGTGGAGATCTGTCTTCCTGTCCTGACATAATGACTGTGAACTTCTTCGTTGACATAGATATGCTCCTCTTTTTCTCTGTCCATGTTCATATTGCCATAATTATGCATAGACATCTTCAGTCTGTTGGAGTTGAATGTGCATCTGTTGGAACTTGTTGCTTCATGCTTTTGAGCCCTACTTTTAAAGAGGCATCACTGTCATCAAGAACATGTGACATAAAAAGTGTCTTTTTTTTTCTTTTCCATTACTCTATGTTTAGTCATTTCTTGTGGTTCATTATGAAATGCACTAAAGTTACTCATTGTTTTCCTCTTTACAAATCAATTTAAAGAATGTTAATTTGTCAGATGGAAGTAAAATAAATTATTAAAAAAAACAGTGAACTGTACAGTGAACTGTACATCTCCATCTTCATATAACTATTAATATTGTTTAATATTGATAACGATATCAATATTAAACAATATTATTAGTTATATGAAGATAACTTTTCAAAAAAGCGTAGGTTTCAAAACCATCAGCGGAGATAAGACTGATGAAGACTACAGTAAAGAAGGAGAAGAGCATAAGAAAAATGACATAGTTTAAGAGAAAGCAGAAGGACATCTGGCTGTTGGGCATGAGTCACCGAGATTGGTACTGAATTGCAATTCCCTGAAAACAAGTATAAAGAGACTGAGGAGTATAGCACTTCTCAGATTCTGCCTACATTAAGCACGAAGGACACCCGAAACTCTATCGAGGGATGCTTAAAGGATTAGTTCACTTTCAAATGAAAATTACCCTAAGCTTTACTCACCCTCAAGCCATCCTAGGTGTATATGACTTTCTTCTTTCTGATGAACACAATTGGAGATATATTAATAAATATACTGATGCATCAGAGCTTTAAAATGGCAGTGAACAGGGGTCACGAGTATGAAGCTGAAGAAAGTGCCTCCATCTACATCCATCCATCATAAACGTGTACTCCACAAGGGTCCGGGAGTTAATAAATATGGAGGACCACGGAGGTGTCACGGAAATAGTAATAAAGCATATCATTAACTACTTGTACAATAAAAATGTGCATTAATAAATGTGTTTACAAATTAATTTGGATGTAACAAGCTCTCTGGCTTGCCATATACAGACGTGTAGATGCGAAAGGAGATGGTGATAGAGGACTAGGGTACGTTCAAGCTCAAACCAGTGCTCAACGTTTTGCTACAGTTTCCTACATGTTTCCTGGAAACGGTGTGCAACAGGATTACGTTTTCTCTTGTTTGGTGGGTGTGTCAAAAATGTCAGCCCAATCAGCAGCAACATGTAAATAAACCACACAGCATTAAAGAGAAAGCTCGCACAATGGGTCCAAGTAAAGTTATCTACAAATGTGTCCGTTGCAGCTCGGTATACGCAACAATTGAAGATATTAGAAGACATATTTGTCGTAAGAGTTTTATATAAAAATATTGCATATCAACATGATGATGTAGTTTATATTTTTAGCTTCATTGCAAGGCAAGTTTATATACCAAATTTCATACACAATGGTAATTAAGTGCTTAACATAAAAATAAGGAAGAAAATACAAGGTATTAAAAATAAAATGGTTTACATTAGAATTGATTACTAGGAGATAAAAAAGATAATTAAATGGGGTGCCTTCTCAGCTGCCATAGTTATTGTGTCATCAAAACAGGGTGTTCAACGCACCACCGTTTTCGTTTAAAAAACGTTATATAGCATAGGCCTACAACAGTTCAACAAACAAAAAGATAGGCCTAATATTAAGTGAAGTGTAGGCCTACATTTTAAACAGAGTAATATTGTCCCTTAATGGAAAAAGTGTGACTTCAGTGGAAGAGCGATACAGTACACACTAATTCGAACCCATATGGATTTCCATACGCATTGTGTTTATTTAGCACTTAGATTTAGTTATTTCAGTTCACTATCACCATCTCCTTTCGCATCTACACGTCTGTATTATGGCATGCCAGGTGATAGCCAATCAGAGAGCTTGTTACATCCATCCCTCCATAGCTAATTTGCATTGTTTTACCATGTTTCACTATCAAAAGGCCCAAAGTGTCATGGAAAGGCTAAAAGGAGAAGCTAAATAATTAAGCAAATAAAAACTGTGGGGAAATGGAAACTGAATGGGAACTGAATTGCCCTTTTTAATGAATGATTAAAACCCATATTCGTAATTCATTTTCTGAATCCAATAACATATTTCTCTTTTTAAATTTTATTTTCAAATACAATTTGAAATTCCAATATTTATTTATGAATTCATTAATGTATTTTTAAATTATGTAATTACTGAGTGTTTTATGTTGTTTTTAGTAAATCCCTTTTTAATTTGAACCATTTATTGATGGATTAATATTTCATTTATAAATTCTTTTTATAATTACTGCTTTTATTGCACATTAAAAAATCAAATAATGAATTACTTTGCAGTTTAATCTACTTATCTTTAGTTTAATTAGTTAATTTGTAAACACATTTATTAATGCACATTTTTATTGTACAGTTAGTTATTATATGCTTTATTACTGTTTCCGTGACACTTGTGGTCCTCCATAAATAAAGGCCTGCTGAAGGGAAGCGATACGTTTGTGTAAAAAAAAAAATCCATATTTAACAAGTTATGAAGTAAAATATCTAGCTTCCGCCAGACTGCCTTCCGTATTCGAACGGAACTTTTGTCGCATCAGTTTTTTCCGTAAATTTAATAGGGAAGGCGTAGGACATAGCTTAAGCTTTTTTAACTGCGATAGTTTACTCTTTGTTCGTAAGTTGAATACAGAAGGCAGTCTGGCGGAACCTAGATATTTTACTTCATAACTTGTTAAATATGGACTTTTTTTTTTTTTACACAAACGAGCTGTTTAGAGTTTGATTATAGAGCTCTTAGATTAGTTTGTTTTAAGTTTTAATTTTTTGTATCAACTCCATTGTATTGTAAACAATAAAATAAGTGTTTTTATTGTTTTGAATGCCTTTTGTGAGACTTTACTTTTAACTACAAACTGAGCCTCAAGAAAAGAAAAACCACAAGGGAGTCTTCTATGTCATTTCTGAAGAACTTCAACCTGCAGGCGGGTGAGTTCTTTATGGATTAGGCTAGATTTTACTAGCCTTACCCTATGATTACCTGAATAATCATAGGGTAAAAGGTGCAAAATAAAGACACACCAAGTAACAAACTTTACTGCTTCATTACAGTTAGAGTTCTGTATAATGAAAACATTGATTGGGAACTTTTTTTTAAACTACTGTACTCTGCCTACTCTATTTTTAAATTGTTTTTGCGATCTATTTTGCATTTGTTTTGGCTTGGAGAATGACATGATAAGCAAACTACAGCAATCCAGAATCGACGATGGCAGGGAACAATGCATTCAATTTGATGGTGTGGTGAAATTTTTTCATGATGAAGGATTTTTTTTTTTTTTTTCATTCTTTGTAAGAATGTGTTCATGTTGCAGCAAAGAAATGATGTAGTGACCCGCACATGGTCAAGAAAGGAACAAAAGTGTATTTTAAAATAGCAAGCTTAGATATTTTTCCCAATACAGTGTGCAAATTGAGGGGACATTACACAACTTTTTCTGTTTTTAAAAAAACTTTTTATATTCTTTGGTTATTCATTTACACGACATACAAACTAAAAATACAAACTTTTGAAAACAGGTTTCAAAGTGCAAGTGCAAGGACATGGCTGCAGAGAGATAAAGAGGAAGTGGCTGATAGGCATTCAGCTGTACTCCTGAAAGAGGAAGGAAGGTGACACTGAGGGATCAGCATGGAGAAAGACTGATCTAATACAGGAAAAGGTGAAACATTCACTTGAAACTTTTCTTAAGAGCAAAGAAAACATCTCAGGTTATGTATGTAACCATGGTTCCCTAAGAACAGGGAACGAGACTCTGCGTTCGAAGATGCCATAGGGAACGTCACACGTGAACCGGTGTCTGAAAGCAAGGAATCAAACCACTCCAATCCTATTGGCCTATGACATCATCATAGCGCGACCCGGAAGTATATAAGGAGCGCCTAGAGAATCAGTCAGTATCTTATCTTCTTGAGGGACTGTTCAGCAGACAGCCCCGAAGCATGGCAGGGCAACGCAGAGTCTCGATCCCTGTTCTCAGGGAACCATGGTTACATACGTAACCTGAGACGTTCCCTTTCGAAAGGGAACTCAACTCTGCTTTCGAAAACAATATGGGGAACGATATACCCTCGCTGCCATGCTTGAGGAGAGTGCATGCCAGATGGCTAGACAAACGTCCAGCAGTTTCGAGAGAAACCCCAGACAGCAACTCACCCTCGGGTCACACAAAGGCTGTCAGTGACAGCATTCCCTACGGCCAACAGCCCAAGCTAAACCTCAAAGAGGCCTTCCGGAGAAAGCCTACCAAGGCTGCTCCAAGACTTCTGGGACCAAATCTTCCCAGAAAGAAGGTCCCTTTAAGGGAATGTGGCCAAGGAACCGAAGGGAACCCCAGCCAGTCACTAGAAGGGGGACATAGTCACCCCAATGCCACCAGGGAGGCCGACCTTATCTGACACGGGGCCAACCCTGTCTCCACAAATGCATTCTTCATAGAAGACAGCAAGTAAGAGTGACTGCAAAGAGGCAGTAAGCAACTCAAACCTGTGTGTAGAGACGGGCATCCTGGGGGGCAGAACTCAGCTGAGTGCTATGAACCCTCTTATTGAGGGGAGTATACTCCACTCCACCTAGGATCTACTCAGCGTCTAATATTGCACTGAGGAGACTGTGCGCTAAAGAACCCTGATATAGGGGAGCACAAACCAACCTTAACGGGAGGCCTCATGGAAGCCTTCAACCAATGATCAGCTTAGGGAGCTAAGTACTATTACAAAAACAACCCTAGCAGGGGAGTACAAAGCTCAACCTAACAGATAGACCATACTGTAGGCACATAATCATGGAGGCCAGAAAGGGGCCTACGACATGACAAAAGTTCTGCATAGAGAACTACATAATCACACTAGTACACTTAGTCACATAGTGGGAAGTCCAAGAGCAGCCTGACAAGGCCGCACACTTGAACATCTAACTTGCTGGAAGCAAGAACAAACCACATGACTTCAGTAACAGCAGATAAGACTGTGAGTGCCCACATAACAGTCCATCCAACACAATCCAATGAGCAGTGCACTCTGTAAAAGAACTGTTGTACCTCCCTACATGCTCCTTTATTCATATATTTCCACTCCCACACCCAGTTACACACACACACACAAATCTTACTGGCTGTTATGTATGTTTTGTTGGTCTTTGTATTTGTATTTTGCATTTAATTTCTTATCTGTAAATATTGTAATTGTCTGTTGCATAATAAAAAATAAAAAAAAGTTCTAGGAGCAAAAATAGAACCAAGTTACTTACAAGGTAGTTATTTAGCTCAACTAGAGCTAAAGGAAAAACCATACTTGAGGAAGCAAATGCAGAAAAACCGAACCGCAGTACGGTTTTAACGCAAAAACTCACCCTGAGAGGCAAGCCACTCAGAAAAGTACTCAGTAAAACACCTTTTACTCTCAAATAGAGAACTCCAACATGTTACATAGGAGGCCTATAAGGCCTACAACCTGCAAACACATCGCATCGGCCAGAGGCAAAGTACACAACCGAACTCCAACATGTTACATAGGAGGCCTATAAGGCCTACAACTTGCAAACACGTGGCATCGGCCAGTAGCAATGCAACACACACCAAACTGTGCCAACATGCAATCTGAAAGGAGGCCTAAATAGGGCCTACAACTCCAGCCACACGTGGCGCCAGCTAGTGGCATAAAGGGGACCAAGCTCAAAGGGGACCAGTTCTAAACCCAACAAAAAGTTGTGGGTAACTAGCTAAACACAACCTGAGCTAAGTCTACACATTCCAACAGGCAATGTACCAAGACACATAATTACAGGGTACAATGAAATGCTAACATGGTCTAAGGGAGGCCTAGAAGGCCTACAACCTCAAACGGACACGAGCATAAACTTGTGGCAGTGCTAAACTACGTGAGCAAAAGTCATGATCATATACCAGCAACGCTTGTAAAAACAAGCTGCAAACTAGAAGGAGGCTAAATTCAATGGAGCCTACAACTCCTACAGTGCAATATAGCTGTTGTGGCAATGATCAATTAGCGGGAGCTAACAGAGACCAAACTGAAAGTAAGACTCTCTACACTCAACCTGAGTGTGCAATCCAACAGGTGATGCACTCAGTGAAACACACAAACCCTAACCGGGGAGTACAATAGTCACCACGCTCTTAAATAGAACACAAGCCTACTATTATGAGAACAGGTGCCAACCTGTGGCAGCACTAGAGTAAAGCTCACATACATGTAGGGCAACAGCTAGAACTCAAAGCAAAAGAATGCTTTGTAAATACATGCTATCCTAAAGAGGATAAATGCTCTCACCAAACAGAGTTATAGATCTGTACTGAACCCTAGAGGACGGAAGCTAAAAGTTAGTACCGTAACTCAAACTTGAAAGTAAATTCAAGGGGCTCAGGGGAAAGACAAATTCATAGCATGAATAAAGTTCTAGATAATGGGACCTAGCATACACTGCATACACTTATCTACGCAAAGATAAGGGCCTACCACCTGAGAAAACAGCACCAGGGAGACTAATAACAACCTTAGCTGTTAATCTCAGCCATTGCACCTACATAAACAAGGGGAAACGGGCATACGGCCTAACAACTCCCTCAGGAGGAGGCCAGAACTATACAACCTAACAAGGGATAGTAATACAAAGGGTGGTTTATAACAATAAACACCTAAACCTAGTCCTAGCCTGGGCCGCTAAGCTGTGGGCCTACGGGGCCACACGCATAGCAACGCCTGGGCTTCACCTCTGAATCTCCATAGATAAGAGGAAATAAAGCGAAGCTCAACAAGCAAACAATGTCAGGCGGCCGATTAAGGCCGACCTAAACATAGATACTAACTGAAGTGACGAGTGCTAACTCAAACATACTCTAGCAAACAGCAGATGAGAAGCTACTCTAACAACAGGTGGCAAAGAGGCGGCCATTTTGTGGCCTGCACAATATATCGTTCTAGCCAACCTATCAAACTTCAGTTTGCCCAAAAACCCCTCTTACTTTTTCCGATTACATACTCAGGAAAAACTATACAGGAACACAAGGTCAACATATTTAGAAACATAAATATAGACCCAGCTCACTTTCCTGCGGCTCGAAGACCAAAGGCTCCTCTTTCCCTTTTCTTTAACAAGGAAGGATAGAATCTAGGGTTCTTTAAAGCCTAAAAGAGCTTCTTCCACTATCAAGCCCGAAGGCGGGCCTTTAGAAAAATATTATCAAAGGCTCAGCCGTCAGCCTGACTGTTAAAGAAGCGCCTGAGTATGTTAAATGAAACCAAAACCCAGGAGGCAGAGGAAGAAGGGGCGAGGGCAGATGTAAAGTTGCCCTCGCAACAAGAGGGAATCGATCACCGACGCTACTGCCGTATGTGATCGATCACCTCCCTTAAAACCTGCTTCTTCCTCCTCGAGTCCAGCCGTCTCTGCGACTTGCTCCGAAAAGGAGGAGGCGCCCGAGCGGCCATACTGGACCTCTGGCCCTGTCTCTGAGCCTCAGCTCGAGACGGACCAGCTTCCTAGCTGTCTACATGCTCAATAAAAAACTATACAGGAAAAACAATGTCGTCATATTTTAAAACATAAAATATAGACCCAGCTTACCTTCCTGTGGCTCAAAGACCAAAGATTCCTCATTCTCCTTTTTCTCTACATGAAAAGATGGAATCTAGGGTTCTTCTAAGCCTAAAAAATCCTCTCATTATCAAACCGAAAAAGCGGGCCGACAGAAATTAATCACTATGGGCCCAGCCATCAGTCTGACCATAAGAAGCATCTGAGCATGATATATGTTTATAAAATATATATATACATGTATACATAATAATTACATAATAAATCTACAAAGAAGTACTTTTATTTCCTTTTTTTTATATATAAATGTATGTATTTCCACATTTATCTATTAATAGTAGAGCCATCTTGAGTTTAGTTTGCGCCAACCCTGGGTTTTACACACCATGGAAGTGGTTCTGCTTTTAGCACTCCACGGCTAACCTGCTCTGGGTAAGAGATCTGAAACTGGACCAATCAGCTGTGAGCAAAGTGACACATGTCTGACGCAATAGTCACTATACACTATACTTTTTTAAATACAAAAATGTCTGACTTTTAGTGATGATTATTTATTATATTATTATTTTATATGATTTATATATTATTTGTATAATTATTATACCCCTAATCCATTACACATGAGCAAATTTAGTTGAACAATTATTAAGCATTTAGTTTAAATGAATATAAATATAAACAGATAAATAAGATTTATAATCAATAGATAAAGCTTTAAAATTGACTACATGGCACTTGCACTGATATTGCAAAATATTGTTTTCTTGCTGTGTAAATGCATTTATATACTTTATATTCTTCAATCTCTTAGGCCCGGTTTCACAGTCAGGGCTTAGATTAATCCAGGATTTAAGCCTTCGTTCAATTAGGACATTTAAGTAGCTTTTATAAGCAAAAAAATTTAAAAAAAGAGCAACTCAATTAGAAGCTCAAACATTACTTTTCAACATCATAATATCTTTATAAATAAATATATATTCTCTCAGTTCATCTGTTGCTCTTTTGACCACTTCTGGAAGAGGTGTAACGTTTAGTTCTAGAACCATCTTTGCGATGACGAATGCAGATCAATTCATCAGCATGGTGGCATTTGCATCTGTTCTTATCAATCCTTATAATTAATTTATAATGTTAAAATCACATTATACATACTGTTCTCCAGTCAGAATCAGATATTTCAAGATATTTAGTCACTCAATAATTAAGAACTGCCACCACCAAGTGGCAGTTTCAGTTTCCCATTTAAAAGTAGCCCTATGAAATTACTTTTTTTATTTATTTTTTTATACAGAATTATATATATTTATACAGAATACAGTATTTATATATCTATATTTACTCTGCGTATTATTTATGCGGTTCTAATTGCAGTGTTAATGTCACTTCAAGTGCAGATTCTGTGCCACTTCTGCAGTGCTAAAATATGTTTACACTGATTTCATTTGAACTGTAATGTCTTATTACTCTGAATTTATTATAATGCGAAACAAATAACGCTTCAAATAACATAAAGGTCTTCTCTGATTATAACTGGATTCTGTGTTTTGGGCATAATCTTGACTTGGCAGTTCACAAGGGCTTCAGTGTTGATGATGTAGGCAATGTCTCAGCTTAGAACAACTTTTTTTTTTAGAACGGCAGGAAGCTGTTTGTGCTGAGTTAGCTGATAACAGAAACAGCTTGATGTTACTACAGTGGAAGCACTGAAAAATATTCTTGGACCTCTTAAGTGAATTTACTGATGCACTACAGTTTTTTTTTTTTATTTGCTTTGGTACTTTTCCACAAGTAAGGTGCACATTTTCAAAACTCTTAGTACAAAAATCCAAACTGATCACACTTCTAACACAGCTAGTCATTGTTTCAGAACCTGATCTCATGCTTTCATTCTAACTGTACATATTTCATTCTACATAATCACTGTTTCAAACACAAGATCATTGTGATATGTAATGAGAACATTTGGTTTAATCACCGAAACACAACAGTATGATCTTCTTTCAGTTTAGTACTTTTAACAATCAGTTCATTCAATAGCAAACAATGCAAGATACATGTTTCAAATCGCCCTTGTTGCTGAAATAATTACACAGGTTACAAAAAATACACTTACATTACCTAATTAACATAAATTCCATATTTTTTTAAATAGTGCCTTTTCCGTGTGTTATCAAAAGGTGTGAAGTATGACACAGTCATGAGAGAACAGAGTTTGCTGCCAATACAGTAAATGTTCTCACTGTACCATATGACTGAATCTATAACTGATCTTTACATATGAAGGATGAGTTACAATAATGTGGCAGTCTCTACCATGGTAATGCCTTTTAGAGTTTCTCCAGATGTCAGACATCTTAACATCTGTACTTTGAGATGTTATATTCCTTCAAACATTTTGGATCTGTGGTTGACAATCCATGATAAAGCATTCTAACTTCACACCATGTGCCTCCAGAAGTTCAAGACATTAGCCTAATAAACCTGCTGCTGTCATTAATGACGGAGAAAGTCACTCACTGCTCTTGACTGATTCACTTTTGTAGCTTTAATAAGGATTCATATTCAATTTATAATTTATGCAGTAAAGACTGTGCAGTCTTATTAACTTTTTTTAATATTAAGGTTTTTTTACTTAATATAAAGCGTCAGGAATAATTTTTGTACAGAAAAACAAAACAACAACAACTTTATTCAACAAATTGGTCTCTCCTGTTATTCTCTGTTAAAAAGAGCATTTTAGCAAGTCCTTGAGATTATACAAGATGATAGACTATATTCTAATATTACTTGGTTGTGTATAATCATAATGTGAAATTGATACTGGAGAATAAGTGTTGTTGCTGTTATGAATGTTGTTTATGTTTATTTATTTTATTGTGCTTCTTTCACATGTAATTTCCCCATTGGGGATTAATAAAGTTTATTAGTATCAGTATTAAATGTTAAAAATTATAGCTTTCAATTATACTGTAATGTTGAATGGCTAAAATTGAGAAACATTCATAGTGCTTAGTAAAAATATGCCATTAAACAAATGTGAAAGTATTACAATTACACATATTAATAATGACAAGGTGTTTTTTCCTTTTCTTACTCCATGTTTAGTCATTTCCTGTGGTTCATTATGAAACAAACACACTCATTGGTTTCCTCTGTCCAAAACCATTTAAAGAATGTTAATTTGTTGGAGGAAAGTAAAATAAACAGTGAACTTGTCGACTTCTGGTCGACTAGTAGTCGTTCATTTTAAGCAATAGTCGACTAATCACACGTTTATTAATAAACCATATAAATCATAATAATGAGCCTTTAATGCCTACATGGCCTAATCAGCGCTCAAGCACATGCATAAAGTTTATCACAGCGCACTGGCAGAAGTAATGATTATGAATGCATCAGGGAAAAACAGCAAGGAGATTGCTTGAACATGATGAAGTTCACTAATCTCCGCATTAGTGGACGCGCCTATATGCACGTTTCATACAGATTGCATAACCTGAGAATATGCGTTTTCCAATTGAATTGGTTCATTTAAAAGTAGGTATTTAGATATATTTTTCATGTCTGTGAGGTAAGTTTACATGGCGTTTCGGTTCTTTTTTGCCATGCTCAAATCGCACCCTCTTTGCTTTCATTATTTTACAAAAGCACAAGGTTTTATTGTTATTCTGAGTGCACACAAATAAAAGTAGACTCTTCAGAGATTCAAAAGATGTATTACTCTTAACCCCTTATGCCCTGAGGGTTTTCACAGTTTTTTCAGACACAAAAAGATTTTTAACTCCAAAACTATAGCAAGGAGAGTCAAAGGTTGGTACATTTTTTATTTATTTTTTTAATTTGGACATTCTCATGCTGAGAAACTGCAAATAAACTGCAAAAAAAAAAAAAAAAAAAAAAAGTGGAAAAGGAAAATTTACATATCTTTCTAATTTAAAATGGAATATCTCATGAGAAGGTTTTTGGTGATGTTCCTCTATATGTGAGCTGTATCTGGATCAAATTTTGTGGTGATCGCATTAAGAAATCAAAAGTTACAGCATTTGGAGCAAAGGTAGGCATTTTTAAAAAAAAATTGTGACATGCACAAAAATAATGACTCATAACTTCAAATCTCTAGCAAGGAGAGTCAAAAGATTTGTATCGTTTGAAAGAAAACCTTTTACATTTTTAAATTTAAAAAAAAAATTAAATTTGGACATTCTCATGCTGAGAAATTGCTGATAAAGTCAAAAAATAAAAGTTTGCTCAAGGGAAAATTTACATATACTTCTTATTTGACATGCAATAACTCAGATAAGGTAGGAGGACAATTCTCTTCCTCTATATGTGAGCTGTATCTGGATTAAATTTTGTGGTGATCGCATGAAGAAATCAAAAGTTACAGCATTTGGAACTAAGGTAGCCTTTTGTTTATCCATTGGCGCCCCCTGATGGGCATTTTTAAAATCTTTGTTTCACGTGGAGTAACTCGTGATCGACGCATGGGATTATGTTGATCTTGGACTCCTTTCAATCGGGAGAATCCACTGTAAGTAATAATGTGCCATTTTCTTAACCTTTGCATGTTTCTTGAAGGTATAAGCGGAAATGCCAAGTGATGCATTTTAGTTTTAGTTAGCATCTGTGCGCCTGTGGGGTTTTATGTGTCGTAATCGCATGAGCTATAT
This sequence comes from Hypophthalmichthys nobilis, assembly GCA_037950665.1. Classification (NCBI taxonomy): domain Eukaryota; kingdom Metazoa; phylum Chordata; class Actinopteri; order Cypriniformes; family Xenocyprididae; genus Hypophthalmichthys; species Hypophthalmichthys nobilis. The sequence goes on from CM075489.1 coordinate 25,912,528, forward strand.
CTCATGATTGGCTTATTGGAATATGCTGATGTACTGGACTCATTTTAATTGTGAGAATCTGCTGTAAATAATAATGTCCAATTTTCCACAATCGGAGCATGTTTCTTGATGTTAGGAGCCAAAACGTGACATATATGCTGCATCGGTTTATTATTTACATATGGGTCTTGCAGGGCTTCACGCAAAAACTCGCTCAAAGCCCAAAACAATTATACTAGTGTTATATGTCATTTGAGAGGTCTCATGGAGTAGAATACAACATGATTATCTGAGCTGTATGATGCTTTTGACACATAAATTATTTCATCAATTATTTTTAATTATATTTCAGCGAATAGTACTTAGGAGTTAATCAAATTGGCTACATTCATTGTAAAGTTCAGACTCTAAGCTTTCAAATGACACCTATTTTGTGATGATCTATCCAGGAGTTTTGAAAAAATATGGTTTAATTTTTTTTATAGCTAGGTGGCGCCCGCGGGCAGTACACTCCATTTTAGAGTGATGACTAAGCACTCGTTAAGAATTGAACAAAATGGGTGGACACTGTGGGATCTCAGCTGTCCTATATGTCAAGACGCGTTAAAAAACGGACGCGTGCATAAAAACTTGTCCAGAGTTTTACATCATCAACCCACACAGGTTCAGTGACTGTGAGCTGCATTACACGCGGAAATGGTGGCTAACAAAGAAATCTCTAGTGTTAATTTTGATCACGGCTTGTCTTGAAAAATGAAGACAATTTGACATTTGTTGTAGGAGAAGTCACACCGCAGGACTGTGTGCCAAATCTTCTGACTGCCAGAATTTCGTCAGAAAATTTGATCGCAACGGTCATTAATCAGCTGTCTGTGAACTTGTCAAACTAGCGATCAAAGACTACAGATTTTAGCCTAGGATTATAGGAATCTTTTAGGATTCTCAAAATTGATCTTTTAAAATTTGGTGCTGTGATGAACACTATTGCTATGGGATGAAATTAGACTCAAAATGATTAATGAATGCATGCACAATTATCCATGACCTTGATAAATGTTGCAGATGTGTTTCACGATCCACAACAAAATGCCTTTCAACTTTCCTGTGCAAAATTCAGAATTTCATGAATCTGCAGCAATTGCACAAATAGAGACATTTTTGTGAATAAAAATGTTTTCTTTTGTATTAGTGTATCATCATTTGCGCATGCAACAAAGATGTGCGTTTGTGGATCAGATGACACATGCATTCATTGACGTTGTTTCTGAGTCAATCACATTTGATTCATTTGGATTTTGAGACTTTTTTGCCGTTTTCAAGCATTTCACAACCCACACACAAACAACTAACAATGAATAAGCCTGGTGCTAATTATTAATGTGTGCACAACTACCCATTTATTTGACATATTCACATATGTGCGTTTCTACATTTAAACTAATACTTTACAATTGTGTGTGCAAAATCCAGAATTACAGAATTAATTTGATTTTGTATTAATGTAGAAAACATTTTTGAAAGCCACTTTGACAAATGGGAACAAATGCAAGGACATGGCTGCAGAGAGATAATAAGGAAGTGACTGATGGGCCAAAGAGGAAGTTATATTCTGCAATGCAAAATTGCTTCTTCCCTGGCATGATTGATTATATGAACACTGCTGAGTGTTTATATAAACCACACTGATGAGTATTAGTGAAACAAGGGAAATTTTACATATATTTCTTATTTGACATGCAATAACTCAGAGAGGAAATAAGGTAGGAGGACAATTCTTTTTTTGGTGATGTTCCTCTATATGTGAGCTGTATCTGGATCAAATTTTGTGGTGATCGCATGAAGAAATCAAAAGTTACAGCATTTGGAACTAAGGTAGCCTTTTGTTTATCCGTTGGCGCCCCCTGATGGGCATTTTTAAAGTCGTTGTTTCACGTGGAGTAACTCGTGATCGACGCATGGGATTATGTTGATCTTGGACTCCTTTCAATCGGGAGAATCCACTGTAAGTAATGATGTGCCATTTTCTGCAATGCAAAATTGCTTCTTCCGTGGCATGATTGATTATATGAACACTGCTGAGAGTTTATATAAACCACACTGATGAGTATTAGTGAAACAAGGGAAACTTTACATATATTTCTTATTTGACATGCAATAATTCAGAGAGGAAATAATTCTGCAATGCAAAATTTACTTTTATCTGAAAAGAGGACTTTGGACCACTGAGCAACAGTCCAGTTCTTTTTCTCCTTAGCCCAGGTAAGACGCTTCCGACGTTGTCTTTGGTTCAGAAGTGGCTTGGTACGTGGAATGTGACAGTTGTAGCCCATTTCCTGAAGACGTCTGTGTGCGGTGGCTCTTGATGCACTGACTCCAGCTTCAGTCCACTCTTTTTGAAGCTCTCCTAAGTTCTTAAATCTTAAATCTTCTCAAGCCTGCAGTCATTCCTTTCACTTGTACACCTTTTCCTACCACACTTTTTCCTTCCAGTCAACTTTCCATGAATATGCTTTGGCACAGCACTCTGCGAACAGCCAGCTCTTTCAGCAATGACCCTCTGTGGCTTACCCTCATTGTAGAGGGTCTTGATGATCGTCTTCTGGACAACTGTCAAGTCAGCAGACTTCCCCATGACTGCTGTTGGGATTACTGACCTAAACCCAGTATTTATATCCTGAGAATGGTTTTTTAATAGAACTTGAAATATTCTAATAATTTGAGATACTAATAATTTGAGATTTTTTTTTTTTTTTGATGAGCAGCAAGCTGTAATCATCAAAATGAAAACAAAAAAGTCTGGAAATATTTTACTTTGTCTAATAAAGCTAGAATATATTTAAGTTTTACTTTTTGAATTAAATTACAGGGAAAAAAAAACTTTTTCATGATATTCTAATTTATTGAGATGCACCTGTATACACATTTTAAGAGTGTCAGGTTTATTTTGAGGGAAAGGTTTGGTTTAAAATAAGTATTTAAAGTTTTAAAATAAGACTAGCTAATATGGATATCCCCTCTCAATCTAGACTGCAGTGCTAAAAATAAGCTCTGAAAAAGACATACAATCAATAAATCAGGTACATCAAACATGCTCTTAATATCGCTTTACTAACCTACTAAAGCCTTTAAAAATGAAGCTTGGCCAAGGTTACACAGATACATCACTGAGACAGTGAAATATACAAAAAAAGAAAGAAAGAAAAAGAACAAAAATAAAAACAGCATTTCTATTTTGTTTTAGAATTAAAGCAACTGCTGTCTATAAGAACTTGATGAAAACAACTGCTCTCAACAATTAGTAATCAAAAATCAAAATCATCAAATCGCATCACGACCATGGATTGCATCTGAAATCACTTCTGTCTGAAGCACAGACAGTAGAGTTGCAACACACTTTGGGTACACAAGATGAAGTGCGTAATAGTATGCCATTTGGTAGAGCACACCTTCATGAAGGTCTTCTTGTGGAAAAGTTGTAACAGGTGTAGTACCAACTAGCCGTTGATGATGGGAACATCTCTGGAAGGTCCTTCATCAAGGCTATGGAGCGTTTCACTATTGAGGAGGACAAACAGTCTTTTACAATTTAATGAAATTAGTGAGTTGAGCATGCATTCAAGGGATAGTTCACCCAAAAATGAAATTTTGTCATTTACTCACCCTCAAGTTGTTCTAAACCTGTACGAGTTTCTTCTGTTGAACAGTAACCAAACAGTTGATGGACCCCATGGATTTCCACAGTATTAAAACACACACACACACACACACACACACACACACACACAAAAACAGTTACCAACATTCTTCAAAATATATTTTGTGTTCATCAGAAGAAAGAAACTCATACAGGTTTAGAACAACTTGGGGGTGAGTAAATGATGACCGAATTTTCATTTTTGGTTAAACTATGCTTTAAGATTAAAAATCTTAAAGCTTTTTAATTTTAAAATGCAATTTATTCCTGTGATCAAAGCTGAATTTTCAGCATCATTTCTCCAGTCTCACTGTCACATGATCCTTCAGAAATAATTCTGATATGCTGATTTGCTGCATATTAGAAACATTTATTATTGAGTAACATTTATTTTTAATTTCAGTGTTGCAAACAGTTGTACCACTTTTTCAGGATTCTTTAAAGAATAGAAAAGAAAGCTATTTAAAAGAACAGCATTTATTTGAATTAGAAAGCTTTTTAACATTATAAATGTCTATACTGTCACTTTTGATCAATTTAATGCATCCTTGCTGAATAAAAGTATTAATTTCTTTAATTTCTAAAAAAATGAACGGTACATTTGAACGGTAGTGTATAATGTTAAAGCAGATAAATGCTGTTCTTTTGAACTTTCTATTCATCACAAATTCCTGGGAAAAAAAAAATGGTAAAAAGTCCAAAATAGCTTTTTTGTAGGAGGAAGTTGCATCACGACCATGGATTGCATCTGAAATCACTTCTGTCTGAAGCACAGACAGTAGAGTTGCAACACACTTTGGGTACACAAGATGAAGTGCATAATAGTATGCCATTAGGTAGAGCACACCTTCATGAAGGTCTTCTTGTGGAAAAGTTGTAACAGGTGTAGAACCAACGGCTAACAGGCAGTTGTCCTCTGACACGATCAGGACGGGACTGAAGAGTTGTCTCCCCTTGAGGAAGGAATCTGGGTTTTCTGTTGGGTAGAAATACAAACACAAAAATAACTACAGAACTGTTTTCAACATTGATAATAATCAGAAATGTTTTTTGAGCAGCAAATCATCATATTATTATTTCTGAAGGATCATGTGACACTCAAGACAGGAGTAATGATGCTTAAAATTCACACATTAATCACAGGATTAAATTACATTTTACTATATATGTTATTTTAAATTGTTATACAATTGCAATGTTACTGTTTTGCTGTATTTTTGATCAAATAAATGCAGCCTTGGTGAGCAGAAGTGACTTCTTTTTTTTTTTTAAATGTACCTTTCTGAAACTTTACTACTCAACTTTAAATGTGAAAAATAAAACAATAGTTAAGGCAGGTAGTTTACCTCCATCTAGTGTCATTGGTGGCTTCAAAACCTTTTTGTAAACCCCATAGAATTGAGCTTTGCTGTAGAAGCTCTCCCAACAGGCCTTTAGTTTTGGGATGAATCTGGGGTTTCCTTTGTCAAGAATCCGTCCGAGTTCATCCATCACCTGGAATTATCCCACACATACACATTTGTAAAAACAACTGAAGTCACGAGAAACTAGAATATATTATCAGATATATTACTTACATGATGTAGTTCTCTGAAACAGGGGTATGCTTGCAGTATCTTTGAAGGTCTGTCCTGATCCTTAAAACAGTCCGAGTTGATGAAGGCTCTCCGAGCATCAAACTAAAGGTCAAGTAGTTGAGCAACTGCTTCCTTGTTAGGCTTTGGTGTTTTATAGATCTCTTGGAGGGTGTGGTAATGTCTGGCCTGGCTTTGTTGACTATCAGAATCTCTTCTATTGTCAGTCTGACTGAATGGTGTATCTTGTTCAGCTGTTCCTCCTTATTAAAAAAGAAACCAGTAAGCAATTTTCCGTTTAAAAGGCATCTAATACATGTCCAAACACAGCTCTAATGTCTAGGCTAAAACAAGGCAAAATATGGGCTTTGAAAATGTAATAGACGTCTAAACCATAGCCCAAGAATAGACTAGTCAATTAGATAACATATCAAAGAAATGAAACCAAACACCTTGTAATCACTGTTGACTTTGCTTACATGATGAAATACCGTTACAAGTTATTTTAGCAAAAACGATATGTAACCAAATTCAAAGTTATTTTGGCCAGAAGTAGGTTACTCATAACCGGACTATATTGGATCTATAGTTAACTGAGATGGTGAAATGATGGCTATTACTTGCTGGGAACCTTTTGGTCCACAAACTTTTTAGTATGTTCTGAACATATGGTATACTTACCAGCAAGTGGTTTTGTGCTCACTGATGGTGGTGTGCTGCTTTCTGCAAGAGCTTGAATCACCATCGTAGTCCTCAAAATCCAAACGCCTTTTTCTTTCTTCGTTGTGGTGTTGGACCCTGTTTCTTCTTTGGGGTTCTTATATTGTGGAGTCTCTTGAAGATGGAATCCTGTTTAAAGATGATGTTAAAGGTTGTACAACCAGATGCATTCAAATGAATATATCAAATGGTTTAATTCTCAATGCTTTCATTATCAGTTCTTATTAAGGACCTCTTAAATGTACAATGTATGAGTATGAAGTGCCCTCAAATGTTATTTTTGAATCCCAAGCCCTTAAACACTTACCGAATTATGTTTGCAGTTCACAGAATCATCTCAAAGCATGGGATAATAGTCACAAATTTTTATTACTTTTTAAAGCTTTAACAAAGCAACATCCAGTCTGAAACAGACAGTAACTTTACATGATGATGATGATGATACGCATCACAAAAGCAAAATGAAGCTTCTGAAAAACAATAGAATAATATTCTTGAGGTAACTGCTGAACTATATAAGAAAGACTGGGCCATCAGATCAATGCTTTAAAGGTTCATGCGCTGTATTATATAATAAAGTACAAATTGCAATGTTTATGATGACTGCAAGATTAATAACACATTCTCCTCAGGTATGTAGTTTATGTAGTTAACAGAAACACTGGCTATATATGAAATAAACAAGAAATTATAAATATTTTAATAGGGCACAAGTAAGAAACTGTACTATCCCAGATTAGAATAGGTTATTCGCTCATTGTTTGCTCTGCCGTGTCCTTACCTAAATCTGAATGTCTGTAATCAATCAGGCAAAACAGCTCAGACAATTTATCATATTACACAAACTATTAATTGAACAAAATGAAAATGTCTTTAATTAGTAGATAATTAATAGTAGTTTTGCAGTTTAATATTCACAGACACTACTAGTCTATACTGAAGTGTACTGACCTGTTTTTTATTTATTTATCAAAAATTTGAAAAATTCCCTCAAATTTTTGATGAATAAATAAAAAGTGCACAGCAATGAAGGGGTGACACTCAAAAACATCAAGAGTGCAAAACAATCACACACACACAGGTTTGTTTTTGTGAATTGTGGGGACATTCCATAGGCGTAATGGTTTTTATACTGTACAAACCATATTTTCTATCGCCCTACACTACCCCTAAGCCTACCCATCACAGGAAACTGCACATTTTTACTTTCTCAAAAAAACTCATTCTGTATGATTTATGAACCTTTTGAAAAATGGGGAACATGAGGTAATGTCCTCATAAGTCACCCTCTCCTTGTAAAATACCTATGTCATACCCATGTCATTATACAAATTTGTGTCCTGATATGTCATAAAAACATGCGCGCACACACACACACACTTATACACACAAATGAATTGGTAGGGCAATAATCATACAGAAAAAATGAGTCAGAAGACTGAAATAAGAGGTTAAAATCAAAATTTCAAACAACAAAAAAAAATTATCAAAAGTAGTGCTGGGCGGTTTGACCAAAAATCTCTCACATTTTTAAGATTCTGGCGGTTTCATGGTATGTCACGTTTTTTGCACTGGACCTTTATTTTGGCATATTTTACTGTAAGGAGTACAGGGAATATATTATATAAACATTGTAAGGACAATTAAAAATTAATTGTAATCAAATCAGTTCGTAAAGCTAACAATTTAGTTTAAAATGTAATCAAATAATTTAATTATTTAATTAAATTAATAATATTAATAAGTAGGCTACATTTTTACTGTGCAATTTCTGTCATTTCAATGAAGACCTTTGAGTTTTTGTTTTAATAAATGGTTTATTATTATTATTATTATTATTATCTCTACTAGTTAAAGTATAATCGATTGTACAATAGTATATTTCTGTTATTACAAGTTATACCGAACTTTTATTTTGACAGAGTCGTGAAGACCTTTGACTTCCTGTGTATATGACATGACAAATGTCGATAGTTTTATCAAATTAAACGGTGAAATGTTCATAAAGTGACTCTAAGAGCAGCTCTGAGACAGCAGACACTGAAATCATCGCGAGTGTCACGCGTGCTTCAGCATGTGTAACGTTAGTAGTGGACGAAAATGCGACGCTCATTCATACAGACTTCAGATTTCAATAGCAGTCTTTTTTAGCTTTAATATTCACAGACACTAGTCCGTATCGATATCTGATTCATTGTACAATCCTACATTTGATTTATTTAATTATTAAAAATTGCCAAATTCTGTGACGTTACGCTTTATACAGTAAGCTCTATATTGTGACTGGATTCTGTGATTTCATCCATGTTTTCTGCATCACGGAAATCCTATGCCTCTAAATGGTATTTGCAGTATTAAAGAGAGTTTTGTGAGTTATTTATTGTTGTGTTATAAAGTTGTTTCCATTAGTGTAAGAAGGGTATGCAGAAGTCTGCTCTCTATACACTCTACATAGCGCTCTTCATGGCCATTGAATAGAGACAGCAGCTGTTTCAGCTACACACCGGTATGGTGGTTTTTGAAAAAGTACATATCAGTTTCGAAATTGAAACCGGTATACTGCCCAGCACTAATTCAAATTCACAACTTAAAAGTAAGTAATTTTGCCTTAAAACTTAATAGGGAATTCACAAGCATCTCCATAGGGAGCTATACTGGCATCTAGTGGTTACACCATGGAATGACATGATTTTCTTTCTTTGCTCTCACCTGGTGGTGCTAATCTGCCTTGAAAAATTGGATTTCAAAGTCATTTCAGGTGTCCGGTCACTTTTGATCCGGAAGAACACAAGTGTGACTCGCAAATGAGATGGAAATGTTAGTATGATTTCTAGTTTTGCAGCAGGACATATCTTAACAATTCATTTTTGTATCATTCATATAAGTTATGTTTTGAATTCAGCTCAAAATGGTATAACTGTTGAAGTAGGTGATTATCAGATTATTGTTTATGGCCAGATGAGTAAACCCATGAATAAGAGCATGGGTGTAATAGTATTTTAACATCATTTTATTGCGTTTAGTCATAGAATCTCATGTTAACAGCTGAACATGATGGTTTCTCTCATAGTGTGCTCCAGTCCTGCTGTTCAAAGCTTCATGGATTGAATGGAAAACGGTCATCATGGGTGAGAGAATGTTTGATTCTATATGTTTGCTCCTTAGATTTATGAATTACCATTCTATTATTGCTGTAAATTAATCTTAAATATCTTGACAGTAGGAAGTACGTTCAGAGTAGAGCCAGACTGATATGGGTTTTTGGGGGCCGATACCGATATTAGGGAGTAAAAAAAATCCGATATGGATATATCAGCCGATATTCTTTTTATGTGTGTATTTTATTGTACAGTACCCAGGGTTCCCACGGGTCATGGAATTTCAGGAATATCATGGAATTTTAAAAGGTCTATTCCAGACATTGAAAGTCAGGGAATTCTGTATTTTTTTGTCCAAGTCATGGAATATCAGGGATTTTTGTTTGTCGCTTTAAATTTTAGTTTCCATTTATCAAAATATAATTTTTCTATACCACATTTTTTTATTGAGTTGTTACACGTGTTTTGCGTATTGTTATGGTTAGGCTATTATTATTCCCTTCCCGCTCATCAACTTAAGTCAAACGCAGTCACCTGTACCTGTTAACTAAGGCAAACATGCCAGGAAAATGTAAATTTCAAGACCTTTGGCTACAAAATGACCACTTCAAAGACTGTCCTAACCAGCCGCGACACGACAAAGGATTCTATTTTTGAAATGGTTTCTATATTTCTGGTATTTTGCAGCTAATAGTTCAGGTCATAGAGAGGGAACAAGGACATAAATGCACAATGAAAAGTATTTATTACTTACAGTTTGAACGTTCTTGTTTCCTTTTATTTCTTTTCAAACTCTGAGGTAGAATTATTCATTGTTGCTCTCATAGTGGCTATTAAAGTCATGCAAACCATTTTAATATTAAGCAAAGCTCAAACAAGTATATTTCATGACAAAGATTGTATCAGTCACTGTATTTTTGAATATATGGTGTAATTTTGTTTAGTTTAATTTTGTTTGGTTTTCGTGTTTAGCTGCGAACAGAGCCCACCCACACACTGTTATGATTGACTGTGATTTATGATTGATTTTGTCATCTTGTAGCTTTGTCAAGATTGGTTAGGACACAGTAAGGCCCTGTCCCAAATGACACACTTCTATGCACTTTCGGTCTTGTGGACTTACAATGGCTGCCGCGTCGTGTGTCCGTTAAGTCCACGAGACCGTAGGGTATCCCATTTGTCAATTTTAGACTTCAGAAGGGCGCTTTGCAGCCGATATGCGCCCTCGATGTGCACTTTTGCTGAGTCTGCACTGGTGCGAGCTCTGCGGCAGACTTCTTCCTGACAGTCAAAGCGGCGTTACGTCACGAAAGTGCAGTCTCGTAGGAAGGCCGTGAGTGTTTAGGGTGCCATTTGGGACAGGGCCTTAGCCGCCTTTTCACTGCACGATTGTCGCATTTCGCCCCCTAGTGGCAGTCGCACAAAATTGTCAAATTGGTCGTTTATTGGTGGTTTATTCACCATGGTAGAATGAATAAATATGAATAAATTAATAAATGCACATTGGATAAACTACCAACATTACTTCTGAAGGAAAAATATTATGGGACTTAATTATTTAATAATTATTAATTATTTATTTCAGACTTAAATAATCATAACAACCATTTACAGAAATAGCCTAGTGTCAAACAGTCTAAGATGGCCTGCAAGACTAAATGTGAAGAGATCAAAAGATTGAATGATGAAACAGAAAATACTCTACAGTGTTTAACCCTGAAAGCATAAAAACCTATAAATTAATTTCTCTAGAAATAGTACAGAAAAATATCAAAGTGCATTTAATGGGTAAAAGCGAAAAGAAAAAAAAAGTAGTGTTTATGAGTGTTTAACTTAGTTTTGTACTAAAAACGTCTGTGAACAAGTAAATAAAGCTTGCAAATGGATGGATTTAAAATACTGTCTGTGGCTGATTTTTGTCTGCTAAGTGCTCAGCAATTCAGCTTTTTAGTCAGTGAAAGTCAGGGAAAAGTCAGGGAATTTGACTTAGAGTGGGAACCCTGGTTGTAGCGACGTGGTCCCCTGGTCCCCAGATAACTGTAATTTTATTATCTTTGTTGAGATATATTCCAGTTGGGTGTTATTTTGGAAATGTAATACATTTGTCAAGCATTTACATAACCAAATGAACCGGCGTTCTTTGTGGAGATATAATTTGGTTATGTCATAAGTAGTTTGAAAATATTTGCTAGCAAAAGAACAAAACATCTACCAGACATTTTCTTAGCAAATTATGATTAATTTGAATTTCACTTATGATGAGTAGTGTTTTGTATTTTTATGTTTTCTAAATGTCCTGTTTGGGTAATTTGCGCACCAACAATGTCCCACGAGGTGGTCTAAAGGTAAATAAGGATAAGAATTTAAAAAAAGAGATAACATTTTATTTCCCTTTAAGGTATTTTAAATTTCACTGCTTAACTTAATGAATCACACAATCACTTTCATGTTCTGTGAAATTCAACTGTAGTTCAGTGTTTGTTGATGTGGATAATCCTGCTGGAGTTGTCCAGAGAAATGTGGCTGTTTGAAGTCAGTATAGTATCTCAGTACATTAAACCAGTAACTAAATGGTCAATTTCACATTGTTTCTCTTAGTAGGATGAAAATAACCTGTTATTTAAATGGTGATTAAATTATATAAAGAAAGCAATCAAAGAATGCTCCCTTTGTAACCGCTGGAGCTGTCAAACAGTGCGAGTTTATCAGTGACTGAGTTCTGGACACGCTCCTAAACTCCTGTTTTATTCAACGAATCTCTTAGTTACATCACTTGCACTGTTAGTTATGATGAAAGCATTCGTTAGTGTGCAGAAATTGAGTTGCAATGATGAGATCACTGCTTTCATGCGCTCAACAACATGTCTGTGACCGGCTACAATGTTCATCACTGCAACCTTTCATGCCACAATCTAAATATAATGCCTTAGGTCTAAATGCAGTGCAGCACTGTTCACGTTTAGTTAACCTTGAAAGCTGTAACAGTAAAAACATGCTAAAAGTTTTCGATAGAGTAATACTTAGCTATTTCAAATGGAAAGACTATAGCCAATCACAGCAGTGGGCGTTTACACTGAAGTCTCACGGCAGACACACCCCTTAAAACACAGCGTTCAAATAAGAGGGCTAAAATCAGGGTAGGAAAAATGCCTTTTATTTCTAAATTATGACTATTGTTGATGTAAAAAGCATAGTAACATTATAAGTGCACCCCAGGATACATTATAAAACAATAAAACTAAACCCCTTTAAAGGAATGTTCCAGGATCAGTAGATGTTTAGCTCTATTCGCAACATTTGTGACACTATGTTGATCACAACAGAAAATAACTGATTCACCTCTATCTCAAAATAATAATAAGATCAGCGGTCGGCAACCTTATAGCATGCGAAGGAAAATCATAGAAACCTCCAGTCGTGTGAATGGATCGTCTGATCTGCGCGCTTGTGCAGGTTAAAATCTCACACTTTAATAGTATTTATTGGACCTAAAATAACTTAATAAAACAGGCTGTGTGACTGTGAGGAATGATTACCTCAAAATGTACATTCATGTGCAAGTTTGAGTGACTTTACTTAAATAGATTAGCCATTGTCATGTGCCAGTGATTATCCTGACCTCCGATATATTTCTGACCTCTGGTATATATGGTCACACCACTCTCTGGTATCCTTGTGCATATCTTACAGCAGTTACCAGGTTTACCAGCTTTATGTTATGACAAAAAGAGGAAACATTGGATATAAATTTATGCAGAAAAAAAAATGAGTAAGTGATGTTTACACATATAATGTTTAAGCCTTGTAGCTCTACTATTGAAACAGTGTGTGTTTCAATGATTACGTCTTGGCCCCATTTATTTCCATTGTAAGTGCCTTACATTTTTTTTTAACTAAAGAACGAGTTGACATTCTTTCTGTGGTGACTGATATCATGCCACAAATGTTACTGATAGAGTTCAACTTGTTCTGAATCCACAAAATGTCTCTTTAAATGTTATTTTTCCTCCACATGCAACAAGATCCTGTTTCAACAGATGTAAAACTGAATAAATGCACAAAACTTGTCAACTTAAATTTAATGACACGTATAAAAACTCATGCACTCATAATGTTGACATTGGCTTGTTTTACAGTATCATAATGTGAGCTGTGTTTTTACCTTTGTTAATTATTACTCACTCAGGTTCTGTCAGAGAGTTCAATCAATTTTACATTTACACTTTTGGCAGATACTTTAATTCAAAGCTAATTATATTACAATTTAATTTCAATTTATTTGTACATCATCTTTTACAACACACATTGTTGTACAGCTTTACAGAACACAGAGAAGAAAATATAAAGAAGATAGTCTTTTAAAACTCAAGCAGCCAAATGGAAAATGCCAAGGAAATTCCTTAAGATTTTTACAAAATCATTTTTTCAAATTTCCATCTTGAGTTATTGTTGTCAGCATTAGCAATGTAAATAAATGTGCACATATCCTTTGGTGGAAGTGCATTGATGCAGTGAGTTTATTATGGTGTATGGTAAGCATTTATCTTGATAAAGATTGGAAAGATTGTATTGTTTTTAAAGGCTGGTTCTGTGAAAGTTTTCTGTTTTCGTTCATATGCAGAGTAAAGTACACTGTAGGCAATATGTGCAGTGTGCAATATGTAAGTGACCTCTGAGTGACACAGTTTAAACTTTACAGAAAAACCCACAGAGACTGTTTTTAATAAACAAATAAACTGCATCGAATTCTAAATGGACTTACCAAACATCGTTCAACTGCGTAATTTGATATCATGTCTGCACATTCTACATGTGAACAGTTACGCTTAGATCACTCACAATTCATGTAATTGTTATAACTTTTGAATGGTTGATTGAAAGTGTGCCTCTTACTACAAGAAAGGCTTTTACAGCCTCTCCTTCACAGCAGTGCATTATTTGTTACAGTTAAGTTTTTCTATAAAGTGTTGTTTCCATTCTACTGTCTGTAGTTTTATACATGTAACTTCGTAAATAACTTTGCCTTGCTTAAAGGGTTTGAGAATCTTTCCTTTTTCCACTAATAATGTTGAAAGCTAAAATGATTGTAACTTTAATTATCCTAGTGTTCAGATTAAATCCTATGTTTTCCTGTCAAGTGACCTTTATTTATATAGCACTTTTTACAATACAGATTGTTTCAAAGCATCTTTACAGTCATAACAGGAAATTAATGCAACAAAGTTTGTGATCTGAACATGACCCAGATCTGGCTGACTTTTTCTTATTTGTTTTGCTTTCATCATAGGTGCCACCAGGGTGTGTAAACCACCATTAACTATATAGTGGTATATAGTGATCCTAACCCTACCAGAGCTTTGTGTCACAGTGTTCAGTGTATTGTGAAGAAGTATCCCAAATGATTTGCTGATGTTGGAGAAAATGGTGACATGGTGGGAGAAGGGTGTTACTCGCATCTACAGCAAATGAAAAAGGACTAGAATATACAAACAGCAAAAATATTTTTTTTTGCACAACAATGCAGAGAGAGAAGACTTGAATTATGTGTTTGTAGAACCACACTTTATATAAAAATACACAATCTCGTGAGATCACATTGCAGAATAACTAAAACCAATAGTGTAAATAAGTACCTGTCTTTAGAATAAGGGTTCAAATTGTCTTTATTAGTAATATATTAATGACAGTTTAGCATTAATTATTGGCTTATTCTGGTCAATAAACAAATATTACTCAATGCCATAATTAATGAGGATATAATTTTCACTTTAGAATAGGGGGTCAAATTGTCTTTATTACACTATTTTAGCAATTTATAACTATAAGCCAGCAGTAATTAAACATAATTACTAGCTTATTGTTCAGTTAACTTCATAGAATGGCACAGAAATATAATTACATCACTACACAAAAATAATATATGACTTAAGTTGTAGATTATGACTAAAAGGCATTTACTGTATATTCAGTTAATCATTAGTTACTAGGTAATTTTTGTTTATTTATAGCATACATGTGTATCTTTCAAATGTTTAATAATTTGTAAATAATGGCTAATATGCCCTACTATATGTTAAGTTAATAATAAATTGCTGTTGTGTCCATGCTTAACTAATGCATAATAGTGAACAAGTAAATTATTACTAGTTTATTTATGCTTAACTAATGCATAATTCAGGACCCTTAAAACAAAGTTAATCGTTAATTACTAGTATGTTTGTGCTTAACTAATGCTTAATTGTGAAGAAGTTAATCATTAATTAATACTTAACTCATACATTATTTTGGACCCTATATAAAGTGTTACCCTTCTTTCTTCTTGGTCTCCACTTTCTCTGGCTCTGCCTCAGTTTTCCGATCCAACAGCTCCACCACAGTGATAGGTTCCTTCGGGTCAGCCGTGGATCTTCATCCCTCCAGGTCTGCCAAAATTTTCCTTTTCCACTCTACCTACTCCACAGGTGTCTCTTTCATAACCGGCTGCTCCATGGTGGACTCTTCCTTCACCGTGGTCATCTCCTCTGCTGGCTCCTCTGCTGGCTTCACTGCCCTTGAGTGGAAATCTACTCCCCTTCTGTGTTGGAGGGCGCTAGGACCTAGGGTTAAAAACCACTGATTTAATACATACAGGTTTGCAAGTAGATCTACACTTCAACTCTCATTGCCTGCACCTAATGTGACACCCTTCTGATTTGTTCACGGTGTTGCAAAGATTAGAGGGCCGAGTGCTTAGGCTCATGTGTTCAGATAGTGCTGCTGTTAGCGTTAACATCACACACATTTGCTGATTATTTTAAGCAGATTCATAAGATGCTGGGAGTGAGACCATCATCAATTGAAGTGCTGCTGTTATCAGACTTGCTTTCTTTTAGACTCTGGAGCATTTTTAAAGAAATCGGATATTTGTCTTTGACTGCCATTTGAACTACTTAGCTATGTAAAGACTCCATTGTTTACTCATTTGAATAACATAATTTTAACAGTGACATCACTGACACAATGAATTATATTTATTTATCTAAGTCACAAATCACATTTGAAAAAATATAAAAATTAACTATTTAATAATTTTAAAAATAAAGTTGGAAAATGAAAAACAACTATTTTAAGTTGAGTCATCTTAAATTCCAATGCAGGTGGTGCTGCAGCACCCCTAGTTCCCACGGCCATGACTCCAACTAACCAAACTGTATAGGATTACTTGAAAATTACAATCGGGTGTATTTTATTAGGGTTAGAGCTAAACTCTGCAGGACAGCAGACCTCAAGGGCCAGAGTTGACCACCCCTGCACAAGAAGATTTTCTGCTATAAAAATACTGTAATTTTCAGACCTCAAAAATAACATTTATTGAATCCAAGTGGCCAAAACAACTTGTTTTTTGCTACCTGAAATTTGTGACATCAAAAAAAACAACAACAACAATGTATGTAACAATGGTTAAAAAAAAAAAAAAAAAAACAGTATTGCAAAACTAAAAGAGGATGTGATTTAAGAGTACAAACATTTCTCTTAATTTAAAGAATACGTTAATAAAATATTTATTAGACAGTAGGTAGTAGACAGTAGTATTCAAGGCAACAGTTTCGCAAAACACACTAGTAGCAACTCCTGGCTTCCTAATGATCACCACACTGTATGCCTCTGATGGCTTCCAGTCACCACCTTGGACTTTTAAGGTTTTGAGATACTGAGCTTCAAAATTTTTGCATTTCATACTCTGCGGATAGACCCTTCTGTGTTCTAAAAAAATGTCTCAAAATGTACACAATGTAAATAAGTTGTAACAGAATAAGAATGTGAATAACTCAATTTTGACAAAAATGTCAAATAGAACCTTATAATTCCAAGGTGACGCAGTGCCCCTTCAAACTCTTAATGGGGTGGAGTATCCACCACATTCTGCCTCTGATAGCTTTCAGTGTCCCTCCAACCCCTTAATAGAGTGGAGTATTCTCACCATCTCATTCCCAATTCTCTCAACTCTTCCAACCAGACATCCCTAGCCAAAAATAAAAACAAGGATAATTAAAACACTTATAAAAAATAATTAAAAGGATAAAAAGATAATACATAGATAAGATAAAGTGAAATCAGTCAGACATACAGTTTCAAAGTGCTCATTCAGTAAATGCACAGCTAAACAGAGTCTGGATTTGAATGTGACTACTGCTAAAGGCAGACTCCTTGCTTAAGTGAACCCTTGATAACTGACTTGATCCTGATGATCTTAGTGATCTGATCAGGTTTATATTCAATGAGCATGTCTGCAGAGTATTTGGGTCCTAGGCCATTGAGTGATTTTTAAACAGTACATTAAGTAACAGTGCTTTAAATCAATTCTAAATGTAACTGTAAGCCAGTGCAAGGACCTGAGGAGTGGTACAATATTTATGGTATTCATATTTTTTGGGTCTGCTCAGAATTTTCCAGTACTTTAACATTCTCATATTTACACATAAGATTATACTCTTAAGAGCACTGCATCAAAATGTTACATTGAAAGGTTACAAATTCCAGACACATGTACAATTGTAGCTAGTGTGTATGTGGAATTATTATATATTTTACATGTGTGTGTGTTTCAGGCATTCCCTATTTTGTGGGGATAAAATGTCCCCAAAAGGTTAGAAATGTTTGATTTTGTTAAGACACTTTAGTCCCCATGAGAAAAACGGCTTATAAATCATACTAAGTTAAGTTCTTTTAATACATAAAAGATATCTGAGAGGGTTGTGTTTAGGATTAGGGGATAGAATATATAGTTTGTACAATATAAAAAACATGTCTATGGAAAGTCTCCATAAAACACAGAAACCCAACGAGTGTGAGTTTTTGTGTGTTAAAGATTTATAAAGTATTTAATTCATTTATGTGCAACATCTCTGTTTTTGCGTACAAGCTTTTCAAACTCAAACAGAGTCACTGAGGAGTTGGGGCGATAAACCCAAAATCCAGCATAGAGAGACTCAGTAAATGTGGAGGTGAATGTGTGTAAGTGTGTGAGTGTGTGTGTGTCAGAGACGCTGTAGAAGGACAGAGTACCGGCTGACACATCTACATACACTCCAACTCTTTCAATGCAGCCTGATGGGACACGTATGTCAGTTGACTTTTTATCGTGCCAGACAGTGAATCTGTTTTCAGAGCAGTTCAGACTCCAGGAGTATTCATTGAGTCCAAACTGACAATCACTCCACCCTTTCCTGTTGATTCCTTTATATGTCACTGATACATCAACCTCTCCTCTCCATTCAGCCTCCCAGTAACAGCGTCCAGACAGACCTTCTCTACACAGAACCTGAGGACACTCATCAAATCTCTCTGGATGGTCAGGATATGACTGATACTCTTCCAAACATGTCACCTTTTTGTTCTCATCAAAAAGAACAAGTTCTTTGTTTACTGTGTTTGGATCCAGTGTGAGATTACAGGCATCTGAACACAAAAAGAGAGAAAGATTATAACACAACAACAGTCACTAAAGGTGTGTGTGTGTGTGTGATTGTAGACATACATTTGGGTAGTCCTGCTGTAATCCTGAATTCTCCTCCATGATCCACACTACAAAACACAAAATGTCACATTTTGCATGTATGATGCTATCAGTAAACACACACACACACACACATACTTGAGTTTTTCTAGTCTGTATTTTGGATGGTTGAGTTTATCAGTGAGCAGCTTGACTCCTGAATCCCCTGGGTAATTGTAGCTCAGATCCAGCTCTCTCAGGTGTGAGGGGTTTGAACTCAGAGCTGAAGACAGATAACCACAGCCTTCCTCTGTCACCTCACAGCCAGACAATCTACAAACACACACAGCAATAAGGACTTATATGACAGTTTGTCAGTCAGTTATCGCTATGATTTACTGAAATCAATCAAACAGTATAAAAACAGTTTAACAGTTTCCAAACTCAAATTAAATACAAGGGCAAGGAAAGAGTCTTAAAGATATAATCATTCCTCTATTTCTCTGGTTTCAGTTTTTAGACTGTGCTCTGAATGTGCATTGCTCATTCTATCTCTTTCAAATATGGGCTGCAGTCAGATTGCTGTATCACTGCAACATGCCCAAACTATTTGTGCGTATGCATGTTTTGTCAATAAGATTAATTGTTCTGCATAATTACAGCCTCTACTGCACTTAAAATGCTTTTCAACACTCTGGGGTTGCTGAATTTTCCTCACATAGCAGAAAAATCAACTTAAATATGCTGTCATTTTTGTCATGCAGATAAATGTAATATATCAATTGAAACTACAGAATGTCTACTTTTATTTGAGTGCACTCACAGTAAGCTCAAAATGTGCTTTTTGCAAAATAAAGAAAACTAACATGATGCATGATCTGCCGTCTCTTTCTCAATAAAGTTCATTGTGATATTTGTTAAAAAATGAACTGTAACTTAGTGAATACATATCACACAAACAAAAGACATGACTAAAGAAATGTTTAAATGTCAAGTTTTAAATAATGTAAGTCAAATATTTTCTGTTTATATAATCTGTTTGAAAAGAGAGATGTCAATCATTTCTAAATAATATGAATGTTTAGACAAGATTTCTTTGGACTCTGTTGGGCAGATTATGAAGTGTTTACTGTGAAATAGGCTAGTGTCACATCAGTGAAGCTTTTGTTAACAATGAATGATGAAAATTTAGCTTTGCATCACAGAAATACACTACCAGTCAAAAGTTTGGACACGGTAAGATTTTTAATGTTTTAAAAAGAAGGCTGCATTTATTTAATTAAAAATACAGTAAAAACAGTAATATTGTGAAATATTATTACAATTTAAAATAAGTGTGTTCTATTTGAAAATATTTTAAAATGTAATTTATCCTTGTGTTGGCAAAGCTGAATTTTCAGCATCATTACTCCAGTCTTCAGTGTCACATGATCCTTCAGAAATCATTCTAATATGCTGATCTTCTGCTCAAGAAACATTTATTGTGTACAACTGTACAAAATATTTGTGTACAATATTTCTTTTTCGGGATTCTTTGATGAATAGAAAGTTCAAAAGAACAGCATTTATCTGAAAAACAAACCTTTTGTAACATTATACACAACCGTTCAAAAGTTTGGGATCAGTAACAATTTTTATTTTTTTGAAAAGAAATTAAAGTAATTATTTTTTTCAGCAAGAATGCATTAAATCGATCAAAAGTGACAGTGAAGACATTTATAATGTTACAGAAGATTATATTTCAAGTAAACGCTATTCTTTTGAACTTTCTATTCATCAAAGAATCCTGAAAAAAAAAAAATATATATTGTACTCAAATATTTTGTACAATTGTACACAATAAATGTTTCTTGACCATCAAATCATCACATTAGAATGATTTCTGAAGGATCATGTGACACTGAAGACTGGAGTAATGATGCTGAAAATTCAGCTTTGCCAACACAAGAATAAATTACATTTTAAAATATTTTCAAACAGAGAAGTTATTTTAAATTGTAATAATATTTCACAATATCACTGTTTTTACTGTATTTTTAATTAAATAAATGCAGCCTTGGTGAGCAGACAAAACTTCTTTTTAAAACATTAAAAAATCTTACCGTGTCCAAACTTTTGACTGGTAGTGTAAATTATATTTTAAAGTATTAAAATAGAAAACCATGATTTTAAATTGTAATAATATCTCACAATAATGTTGTTTTTTCTGTATTTTCGATCAAATAAATGCAGGGTTAATGGGCATTAGAGTTTATACTTTAAAATATAATAGGCCTATACAACATTTTCTTCACGTGACGTGCAATAATATGTGCATGCATGAGATCACAAAAATCATGTTTTCTGTTAAGAGTGGAGATTATATTAACGTTAATACAATAGTTGATATGATCCTGTTTTCAGCATGCTCACAGACGGTATTTTCTTTTATCTCACAGATTTGAGAATCATCGTGACCAGATATTGGCCCACATTAGACATTCTGCATGAATATGATGGTGAGATCACTGACTGGAAGCAGGCAAGTTTGCGCTATCATAATATTTCAAATTGATGCAGACAGTAGACAACATGGGCTTTTTGACAATATATGGGTTATTACTGTGATTTCGTGCTTTCCATCAGCAAATGGCAGCTGCTTTCAGGGGGAGCGGGTGAAAGGAGGATTTTAATGGAGAGATATGGAGTGGGGCAGTTTAGGGAGATTTGGATTGCATAAATAATAAAAGAAACAAACAAAAACATGGCGAAGAAGGAGTACACAGCACAAGAGGCAATTAGGATGACGTTTGATGAGACTTGGGAGGAGGATGAATGAGACTCTTTTGCATCTGTTCTGTGCATCTGTTTAATGTATCCATGCGTGTAAATGTATGCGAGTATATGTATATGTGTGCATGTGTTTGTGTGCGTGTATGAAAAAAAGTCTCCTAAAAGAAAACTGCAACCCAGTGTCACAAAAAGACTTGTATATATGTAATATAGTTGGAGTTTCAAGTTTGAAGTGTTAAATTCTTTCAATCATGATTTTTCTTTTTTTTCTACATAAGAATCAGAAAATGTATTCCTGTTTTTTTTTTTGTCTATTACAATTCTATTTACAACCTTGCATTATATATGAATTGTCAAGAACTGTAATTTATTAAAAGCCAGTTGTTTTCTGAAAAAAAATGACACCTTGCATTTGAAGATATCACATTGTGTTAGAATTTTATAATAAAAAAAAAAAGTGAAAACAGCCTATTTTAGCTTAAGGTTCTAAAGGGTTAATGTATTCCTAAATGTATTTATCAGCTATTTGGCACCTTTTAATGTTACTTTAACAAGCTATGGAAGTTAATGTGTTCAATATTCCCACCTTTTTTTTTTTTTTTGAAAATAAGGCATTATTTAATAACCTTAATACAAAAATTGCAATTCTGCTATGATGGATCTCTGAGGGCTGATCTCTAATTATCTTCTGATTGGCATTACTATTCAAATTCACTGTTATGACTTCATCACACACAATACCCTTCAGATGTTCAAGTCCTCATTTTGTGTTTAGAGACATTATGGTGAAATTATTGCACCTCATTCATGTTGTACTGTGTCAGAGCATCCCACAGTAAAAATAAGACAAGTTATTAAAAACTAAGACCAAAAGTTTTCAGTGAAAGACTAGAGAAAATAAAGCAACTGTCTTCTGATGTGACGTTACAAGCTCCCAGGAAATCAAGAGCAAGTTACACATTTAATTTGATCAGAGTAAATATTTATCTGCGTTCTTAATTACCTAAGTATTTTCAGATGACAGTGCAGACTCTTCAGTCCAAAGGAGAGCAGCTTCACTCCTGAATCCATCAGGGCATTGTTACTCAGGTCCAGCTCTCTCAGATGAGAGTTTAATAATTGTAGAACTGAAGACAAACTTTCACAGCACTGACCAGTGAGATTACAGATGGCCAGTCTAAACAAAAACAAAGCAGGAACTAATCAACACAAATGTCAAAAAGATCAGATATAAGATATGTTTACATGAACAATGTAGTACAAATGAAAAAAAAAAAACTTTTGCGTTATTCGCATATAGATGACAGTGTTGTCAAAATGATCCCTATTCACACAGATCTGTGAAAACAATTAAAATCACTGTATATTCTACAACAGGGCTGGGCAACTCTGGCCCTCAAGATCCACTTTCCTGCAGAGTTTAACTCTAACCCTGATAAAACTTACATGCTCGTAGCTTTCTAGTAATCCTGAAGACCTTGATTAGCTTGTTTAGTTGTGTTTGATTATTGTTGGAGCCAAGCACTACAGCAAAGTGGATCTTGAGTGCCAGAGTTGCCCACCCCTGTTCTTCAGTGTTGTGGATTTTAAACTAAGCAGGTTTGTTGAAATATATATATATATTTTTGTCTTGTCAGAGGGAGAAAATGTATGTCAATCATAAAAACAAACAGGTGGAGCTCAAGCTATTATAACCTAATAATCCTGACCTAAGGTGGACCTTAACAGTGTGGTTTTAAGCTAATAAACCCATTACTAGCTAGAAAAGAACATGTTAGCAGAAGATTAACATTTAAAGAAAAATTTAAAAGATATATACACAACAATATATTCTAGTCCTTTAATCTGACTGAATGAGAATTTTACATTTTTGACTAAGGTTTTTCACAAAAGATCAAAATGTAATATTTGTACAATCCTAATTCCGTCTCCCAGGTCTGTTTTGTTTTTCATGTCTGCAAGCACATGGCCTTGTTTATGTTGGTTTGCCATGTGCTTTCTCAGTTGGTCTAGTCCTTTGCCCAGTCTACCTAGTTTTTATTTTTGGCTCCCTAGTCTGTTCCACTTGCCCAGATTTCACTTTGTCTGCTCTTAACTTACGTTTACCTATTGTTTGTGTTATTTTTTGTACTTTCCTCTGTTGTGTCTGCTCCCCTTTCCCCAGCTCATTTGGTTCCACTGACAGCATCCCTTAAGTCCCAGGGATCTCCGACTATCTGTCAGCAATCCTACCTCAAGTCTACCTCTTTTTCTGCCTACCATGCTGCGAGTCCCATACCCAGTTTGGTTCACTGCCTTCTTTTTCAGCTACCTGCTCAGTCACTAGGGTTCTTTACTCATCTCACAAATTTTTATTTCTTACAAAATGACACTAATAAAAAACTTTTTTTCAAATAGTCAATTGGTCACAGCTATCAGATAATGCTGATTTAAAATAAAATTTGATTACTACAAAACATCTGTTCATACATAGATGAGTATATACTGAATATGTGAAAGTCACACCTCAGTATGTTTAGTTGACAGTTTGAACTCTTCAGTCCAGTAGAGAGCAGATTCACTCCAGAATCCTGCAGGTCATTGTTACTCAGGTCCAACTCTCTCAGAGGGGAGTTAGACGATTCTAGAGCTGAAGACAAACTTTCACAGCACTGAGTAGACAATCGACAACCTGCCAGTCTGAACAAAACAAAGGATTCAGTAATTAAAATGTCAAAATTAATTGACCCCTGACTGTCATTTACCATTTACATACTTTCCTTAAAATTTAACAAAATAACTCTCCATTACTGACACACTAATAATTGAATATTCCCAGTTATCGGCAAATAATACATTGATTGCTCATAGATTGTGCATATCTAATAGTAAATGTGAAGGTTAAACCTCAGTTTGTTCAGTTGACAGTGTGAACTCATAAGTCCAATGGAAAGCAGCATCACTCCTGAATCCTGGATGTCATTGTTACTCAAGTCCAGCTCTCTCAAATAGGTACATGATGACTGTAGAGCTGAAGACAAACTTTCACAGCACTGATCAGAGAGACCACATCCAACAAGTCTATGAAAGAAGATAACAGTGCAAAGTTAGATTTTAAAATGGATTTTAAAAATGTTTTCTATATTCTGTGCATGACCATGTCTTTTAATGATCACACAGCTTTCAGTCCTGGTCCTGGGGGCCCACAGCACTGCATATTTTGGGTGCTTCTCAATTCAAAGGCTGCATCCACATCAAGTGGTATCCTTCGCATCCTCCACTAAGTCACAATCCTTTGCATATTCCAAATCACAAAAAGAATTAGTGGAAAATGATTCTGCACTGACCTCACCCAATTTCATTCCATAATGCAAGAAAAATACCTTTGGATATAAAGGTATTAAGTTTTCTGTTCAGACAATTGTCATTTACTATATTGCATTAACAGACAAACAGTAATACAAAGTATTATTATATAATATAAAATATTTTTCCCACAATTGAATTTAAGTGTTTTTTTATGCTGTGACCATGGGGGAGGAAACATTTATCACACAGCCATGCAACCTTAATGCACAATCTAATTAGCAAAATTTCCATTGTCAAGCCAAAAGCAAGCATGTTAGTGCATGCGAGGGCCAGTAGCATTTCCACTGTCACTTCTGGGGCTTGATTGAGCCTTCTTGGGGCAGGGTTTTTGGCCCACTGAATACCTAGGTCCAAAGCGGGCCAACTGGGGCTCGAGGAGTGGTCATGAACAAAGGCGGAGTTTAGCTGGCCCAATGTGTTGTGATTGGCACTGTTTTTATTGTTAACAAACAAGAGTATCATCCAGAACAGATTTCATACATGGACTTTGCAAGCACGGATTTCACAGGATGTTTCAGAGTGGTATTTTTTTATTTTTTTTGTAATTTTCTTTTCGATACAATTTTATTAAATACATGCTTAATTTTCCTAAGGGGCGGTGAACAGCCTTACAAAAGCAACAGAAAACAACACTATATCAACACTAGTGTTGAATCAAGATCTTCAGGATTACAAGAAAGCTACAGGCAGGTGAGTTTTATCGGGGTTGGAGCTAAACCAGTGCTGTGTTCAAAATCGCCCCCTATACCCTCTTTCACTATTCCCTACATTGGTCCACTAATATAGTCTACTTGAAAGGAGTGAGTGAATTTGGACACTGAGTGTGCCAGAAGGGCTGTCGCTTTTGCATTAGTTTGTGCTTGCTGTTTAATACTCAGGGGTTGGCAGTCATATCAGCGATACCACCTTGTTTTTTTTCTAACCAGTGCGAAAGAGACAAAAAATATTCTGTCAGTTTTGGACATACAAATAAGAGTTAAACATTATTAAAAACTGTGGAATGTCTTCTTTTATTTGTGTACACTCACAGTAAAAACAAAATGTACTTTTTGCA
Organism: Hypophthalmichthys nobilis; assembly: GCA_037950665.1. Lineage (NCBI taxonomy): Eukaryota > Metazoa > Chordata > Actinopteri > Cypriniformes > Xenocyprididae > Hypophthalmichthys > Hypophthalmichthys nobilis. Next base: position 25,938,242 of record CM075489.1, read on the forward strand.
AAATCTTGCAAAGTCTTTTTCTCAATGAAGTCCATTCTGATAGTTGTAAGAAAATGAACTGTAACTTAGTGAATACTTATCACACAAACATGAGACATATGTCTAAAGAAGTTGAAATATCAGGTTTTAATTCATGCAAGTCAAATCAAAAACTAATCTTCTCTGTGTATGTAATCTGCATGGAGGGGATGCAGCATACAAACACAAATCCTGAGGCGATACATGCAACAGAGTGAATGCCCACATCAGCTCGAAATAATGCACCAAGCTTAGTCAGATTCATGTACATCGTTTTGAGATGCAGTGAAGAATAATTTTGGAAGAATTTACCTCGGAGGAAGACCACGAATTTCAATTTCATTTTGAGCCGATGGTTGTGAATGGTAAGTTTTTATTATTCATAGGTTCTTCATTCTAATCGCGATATAGTGTCTGTGAATATTAAACCGTAAAAAGACTGCTTAAATATGAATTCTGCATGTTCTATGTGTCTCTATATTAATAGTGAATTAGCCTATACGAAATTTTCTTCACATGATGTGCAATAATACATGCATGCATGAGATCACAAAAATCATGTTGAGTGGACATTATATTAACGTTAATACAAAAACTGATATAATCCTGTTATCAGCATCTTCACAAAGGTTTTTTTTCTTTTATCTCATAGATTTGAGAATCAGATATTGTGGACACTTTTTACTGCATGCATATGATACTAAGATCACTGACTGAAAGCAGTAAAGTTTTTTTCTTTCTTTTTTTTTTCCCTCATATGCACAGAAACACCAAACACCTTGGAAATGCCAGGTATGTGATGTTCCCTATCTATTACGAGACACAAAACCATACACTTGTTCACTTTGGTCAGATAGAGGCATTGACACTTCAGAGAATATTTATGATGAGACTACGCTAAGGACATTCCAGGATATGCAGTCATCTTATATCTGCCAGGTTTCTCATGGTTCACTTAAGGCGTATGGGGTGCCTATTCTGGGAATGTCACCCGATCTTCAACTTTTGGATAAATGTCTCCGCTGTTTTATCACAACTTTTGGAAAATATACTTGATCCCGAGCCTTGTCTTTTACTTCTTAATGATGACTCTTCAGTATCCCTGACTTTAAATCAAAAACTTTTTTTTTTATTTTTGGGGTTAACAGCTTCAAAGAAGACTATTATTAGTTTTTGGTTTCCTCCTAACTCTCTGTCAAAACAGCAGTGGCTGTCCTATTTTATAGATATTGTTCGTTCCACTGCGATCCACTGCCTTAATTAATAGAGCAAAGGTTTCAACTATTCTGCACTGGAACTGAATTCATGATAGTCTGATTTCCATTATTAAAACTTAAATTATATAATTGTATAGGACAAGAGAGTTTACGGAGATGTAATTTAATGTATATGGGATAGCAGGTTTTCTTGTTTGTTTGGGATGGCAGGTTTTCTTGTTTGTTTGAACTGTTTTACCTTTAGTTTAATAGACACTTACTTTTTGTATTCTAGATGTATGCATATTTATATTTTTTCTTATTCTATTCCATATGTGTTTATTTCTTTCTATTGTATTTCTGCTTTGTAATTGTTATCAGCTATGTTGCCCATTTTGAATTAAGTCAGTCAAATCTGTTTTGTTATTGCTGGTAACTATGCTCGTAAGAAAATTATAATAAAGTATTGATCAAAAAATATATATATATATATACATATATATATTCTTGAGCTCAATTAAACAATTTAATAATCAAGTAAAATTTAATTTATATCTGTATGATATTACACTATAAACCACATTGGGAAGTGGATGGATGATTCAGCTGCGGGAGCCATCCTCTGGTCAGACACTGGAATTCATTCGGCGCGTGGCGTGACTGTCACAGTGCATTATGGGTATTATCTAGCCGTTGAGTGTACATCAGTTGTACACTCGTTATTGTGGTGCATTGTGGGATTGAATGAGTGCACTCGGTAATGTCTTTCAGACACCACTACAAATGGCTGTCCCTTCAAATAGTGCCCTATTTAAGGGTATAGGGCAGTGGTTCTCAACCTTTTTTCCCCAGTAGGCCACACTATGGCCCAAGTGTAAGTGTCACGGGCTGCATATCATTTACATATGACGTCTTCAATGAAAACTAATCAGATTTAATGTTATGGTATTAGCAGATAATATTATTATTATACCTAGATGTTGCACACACAGAAGAGGTGGTGTTTTCTGGTGGCAGATACGGTATTTTATTTGTCACACTCAAAAATCAACAAATACTAAAAAAAATTCTTATTGTTTAACAGTGTGTTGAAATGGCTGGCAGTGTGACTTCTTCATATCCAAGTGAAACTTTCTTGTTCAATATACTCACGTTACATAATCTGTATGTCACAGAAAATAAGTACTCAGTATATAGCAGGTCTGTGCATGTCTGAAAATAATATATGATCACCAAAATGATTTTATATGACAAAAAAAACAGTATAGTTCAAACTTATATTTATTTAATCTATTTTCATTTAATTTAAAAACAAAAATAAATTGTAAAACTGGGATTTATTATTTAAATGTGGTTGGTATATTGTGGGAGTTACCCAGCCCTGTTTTAGTGTTTAATGCTAAGAAGGACACAAGTCTTTAGTCCTCAGAAGGACTGATATAGGAAGGACACAGCCTCAATATTGTACAGCCTTCTAATTGAGAAGCCCCATTGTACAGAATGTCTTCCTTATTTCACTTGTTATTTGTCAGTCCCATTTTGGGGGCATAGACCCCAAAATAGCATTTCCACTTTACATTATTATAAATCTTGGATATTTTGAAGCACAAACTTAAGTTTGGCCTCTTTTTAAAACACCTGATTCAGATCTTTAGGTCAGGGAACTTAACTGAGTGTGTCAGATAAGACAGACATACAAAATGTGCAGTGCTGTGGGTCCCCAGGGCCAGGATTGAAAAACCACTGCCAAAGCTAATACACTGTATGACATGAAGCTCTCTAAAAACACTTCATAATTGATTCATTAGCTGTGTGAAAACCCTAACGAAAGCATGTGAAATAGAGTCAGGTGAGCTGAAAGTATGTGATGAAGTACAGCTGGAGACTCTTCATCACTGCTGCCATTAAACTCAAATGACATTGGTTTGACTCCAGAAACAGGGTTGGGAAACACTGTACTAAGTAATACTTTGTCTGGGATATAAAATTGTGTGCTTTGAATTCTGACCATGAGATTATAAACAGTTCCACAAGACAGTGCTTCTACTGCCTACTCTTTAGTGAGGCTTCGACTGTTTACATCCTTTCTTTTTCAATACCCATATAAAAAAGTATGCAATTATTTCCACATTTGTGTTCCATGAATAAAAATTGGGTTATGGTTCCATAGATAAATTAGTTTGAATCTCAACTACATACAAATGTTTATTTTGTGATGCTATGAATGAATACTCACAGAGCTTTTCTGCAGTTCATCACAGCTGGTATCAGTCTCCATCTACCCTCATCAGATGTGTTGTATTTCATGAGGTCAAACTCATCCAGCACCTCTTCTAACATCTGAAGCATGTAGGCTATTGCTGAGCAGTGAGCAGGAGAGAGTTTCTTCTCTGAGTGTTTGTCTGATTTCACAAATTCTTGAATCTCCCTGTACAGAGTCTGATCATTCACTTCCAGCAGACAGAGGAACAGATTGATGGATCTGTCAGCCGAGAGACCGTAACTTGCTTTAAGTTCGTCTTTAATGTACTGTGTGGTTTCTCTAATGCTCTCTGAGCTGTTCTCTGTGTGTGTCAGTAGATCCTGTAAGAGTTTCTGATTGGACTCCAGTGAAACACCCAGCAGAAACCGCAGAAAAAGATCCAGATGTCCATTTTCAGTCTGAAGGGTTTTATCGACTGCTGATGATAGTAGTGCAGACATGTTTTTCGTAGATCTGTACTTCTCATGTTTATCATTCAGAAACAACTGCAATGGCTCCATGTTCTTTGTCAGATGGCAGTAAAACACATAGAATGCAGCGAGAAACTCCTGAACACTCAGATGTATGAAGCAGTAGACTTTCCTCTGATGAATCGCAGATTCCTCCTTAAATATCTCAGTGCAAATCCCAGAATACACTGAGGCATCAGTGACGTCTATGCCGCTCTCTCTCAGGTCTTCCTCATAGAACATGACATTGCCCTTTATCAGCTGTTTGAAAGCCAGTTCAGCAAGTTTTACAATCATTTCTCTGTTGGACTGCAGGAGTTTCTCAGGATCTCTTTCTTCATACTTCTGATTCTTCTTGTTGATCTGAATGAGCAAGAAGTGGATGTACATTTCAGTCAGAGTTTTAGGGATTTCTTTTCTCTGATCTGCTTTCAGGAGCTTTTGAAGCACAGTGGCTGAGATCCAGCAGAAGACGGGAATGTGGCACATGATGTGGAGGCTTCTTGCTTTTTTAATGTGTGAGATGATTCTGCTGGCTTGATGCTCGTCACTGATTCTCTTCCTGAAATATTCCTCTTTCTGAATCTCATTAAATCCCTGAATATCTGTCAGACGGTTGATGTATTTGGAGGGGATCTGATTGGCTGCTGCTGGTCTGGTGGTGATCCAGATGAGAGCAGAGGGAAGCAGCTCTCCTTTCATGAGGTTTGACATCAACACACCCACAGATGAAGTCTCAGTCACATTAGAAACTTTCTCACCATCTTTAAACATCAGTGTGATTCTGCTTTCATCCAGACCATCAAAGATGAACACAACTTTACACTCCTCATAAATCTTCGAGTCCAGATCTTTAAGTTCAGGATAAAAGTCCAGCAGAAGTCTGTGAAGACTGTACTGATCATCTCGAATCAAGTTGAGATCTCGAAATGGAAGCACAAACATGAAATCTACATCCTGATTGGCTTTTCCCTCTGCCCAGTCCAGAATGAACTTCTGCACAGAGACGGTTTTTCCAATTCCAGCGATGCCTTTAGTAAGAACAACCTTTTTGTCTTTCTCATCACATCCTGGTTCAGGTAAGGATTTAAAAATGTCATTGCAGAAAATTTGTGTGTTATGTGAGTTTTTTGTTCTGGGTGTTTTCTCCATCTGTAAAACCTCATGTTCTTCATTCACTCCTTCTCTCTCTCCCTCTATAATGTAGAGCTGTGTATAGATCCTGTTCAGGAGGGTTTGATTCTCTTTATGTTTGATTCCCTCAAATAAGCTCTCATACTTGTTCTTCATGCTGGTTTTATGTAGATCTTTGACTTTGTCCAGTTCAATATTTACTGGTTGGTGAGAATTCTCCTGCAGGTCTCCAGGCTGATCACCTCTATTCACAAAGCAGACACAAGAACAACAACACAAAGAATGAATGAGAGCAAGATCATCTAGTAAAGCCATGAAATAAAACCACTTTCTGCATTAAAAAACAAACTTCTTTATGCAGAAACTATCCTAGATAAGCAAGAATGAGCTTTATTCTTCAAATTACATCTCACATCTCTCATCATGTTTGTTTCAACTGTGAAACGTGTTAAAAAAAATGATGATCCACTAATGAGCTCTTATATTCTAGCGACTTTCACTCCTGCAGGAACTGATGCAACAGAGTGCTCCATGTGACAAATTTGATGGGTGAGTGCGTATTCGGGTGGTAAGACACTTGTGTGTGTGCGGGTTGCGGGAGACTAAAAGCAACAAGAACAACTAAAATAAAATGATAATTATTTACAGGTGCAAGCATAGGCAGAGCATGTGTAAAGCTGGGCAAGGCCTGCCTGCTTCTGTTTCTGATTGCTTTTAGAGTATTTTTTTTTTATAGGTTTTAGAGTAACCTGCCCATAACTGCTGGTCTAGTATCAGTTCCCTTTCGGGGGAACTCCATGCTGAGTCTGACATCAATGCTATGAGGAAAGCTTCAGTGTAATGTGTTAAACTATTCCAATCCTGATTTGCACAACATCAGCCCATGACGCATGATGGCGTATCGTGGAAGGTATAAAGGATACATGGAACAAAACAGCATTAGCTTCTGTGTCTTCAGCAAGCACTCTGTGTTTCTGCCTATACTATTTTTTTTTTTTTTTGTCCCATAGGCCAAATAACTATTTAGTAAGATGGCAAATAAGCAGTTTAGATAGTTTTTGATCTTTGTGTAAGCTGCATGGGAGTGGAGCATGCTCAGTCAGCTCTTGAGGGGGCTATCTTCCACTATGGATGCTTTACTCCCTTCCTTGGCTAACAGCAAAAAAAAGGGAATGCGACCAGGCCCATGTGAAAACAAGAATAAAAATATCTGCAGTGCTTTTGAAATGTGGCGTGAACTCTGTGTTTTGAATGGGTTTAAAATGGACTCAGACATTTCTTTTTTCTGCTGGACAGGTAAGACTTTTTAATGGTTTATTGGGTAGATGATGCTAATTTTTTATTTTTTTTTTTTAATAATGCCTCATTTTGGGTAAAAATAGATAAATAATAATAAAGTACTTTGTAACATAGTAACTTGAGTAGTTACTTGAGTAGAAAGAAGAATCATTTCCTTAAATGACCTGCTGTCTCATCCTGGCCTTTTTGGTGATCACCGTTATAAGGTTTTATACCCTGGACCTGAACTATACACCAAGGTCGCTGGAAGAGCACATTAGGACAGGAAATTGCCAGAATAGTGCAGTGCGTATTTCATTCCCCATAGCATCAACGTCAGATGCAGCATTGGAGTTCACTCAAAAGGGAACATCTCAGGTTACAACTGTAACCGTAGTTCCCTGAGAACAAAACAAACAATTTAGGTGAAAGAAATCAAAAGACTCAAGTCACTGTCACCCTTCATAGACACACAGCTAAATACTTAACACTGTTTGATGTTCCTTTGGTCTGATACTGAGAAAGTGCCTTAAATAAATAAGATTATCTCCTTTTATCACTGATGTTTAAGTTATAATTCTTTCTTTTGTCCCTAGTACTGGTTTTTGTCTCACCTGGGATTAACAGTCACTGTTTCATCACTGAAGTTATAGGGTGCTCCTATGGATTCATCACTCTTCATTGACATAAGGCTGGGCTCTGGAGATGTTGCTCTTTGGTTCTGGTAGTGAACAACATTCTCCTCCTCTGTCTCCTCGTAGCCACTCATTCTCCTGTGATTTAAATGTGATTATCAGTCACTTTTAGAAACACTGACAATATAAATGACATCCCAGATCTGTATCTTTTGTTTTGTATGGACTTTTATGTTGAAATAAATTCTCTGTTCTTATTGTTTCTGTGTTCAATCATGTGTCTTGTTGCTATGGCCAGAGATTGTATATTATAGGGAGATGAGAGGGTCTGTATCTCTTACCATTGGAGAAAGCGTAACGGCTAACTTAATCACGTGCAGCACCTCTCAGCCTATCATGTAATGGCAGTGACATCAGTCGCAACATTCCCTAGTCTGCCTTCTCATGAAAAAATACATTTTATCAAGCAAAAATCTACATATAGTTCCCAACGAAAGTATTGTTTAGTGTAAAACATGCTGAAGATTAGCAAACAGGCTGTCAATTAATTAAATGATTAGCTATTTCCCCACAAAAGCTGTTTAATCAGCATTGTGAAGCCTCTCATCCATTGACATCCATTCAAAAAACAGCTTCTGATCTTCTTCCCTGTGTACCGCCAGAGGCAGAGCGTTAGCATTAGCCGTTACGCTTTTTTGGCTAAAGGTTGCTGGCTTGCCTTCCAGTGGCTTTGCTATGGCCATGTTTGTAGTTTTCCCTGTTTATTAGTCTTCCCCAGGTGTGTCTTGTTAACTTGTTAAGCTTGTTTGCCCCTGTGTATTTAAACCCATTTTTTTTTTCAGGTCTTGTCCTACTCGGATGTACGTTTGGTGCTACTTATTCTGTTATCTGTTCCCTGGTTCTCTGGTCTCTGTAGTCTTGTTATGTTTATTTTGTTATTAAACTATTTTCCATTTGGATTTTAGTTAGTACAGGGTAAGAGTAGTGAAGCAGTTAGCTAATGGTAAATAGTTATGCTGTTCAAGGTGTTTAATCTGACAGCAAGAAAGTGTTAGCAGAGGTTTTTCTCCCTGTTAGCAGAGTACGTAATGCAGGGATAGGGAGAGGCAGAGGAGCTACCCAGGAGGATGGCACAGGAAGATGGCCCTTCAAAGGAACCAGAGAGCTGTAACCGATGTTTGTAACGTTATTTATAAAGTTATTGTAACATTATTATATTCCACTCTGTAGAGCAGTTTGAGAGAGAGAGTGAGAGAAAAAAAGAAACTGTGGAAGGACTCTAAAGACTGAATTTGCTCTGGTTTCATCATGATTATTGACCAAGTGCACCTGAAAGTGTGATTTGCCACATTCAGCAAACAGCCACATGAAACATGCAGAGCACCAGTTTGATGCAGTTCTTGAGGGTACAATTTATTTTTCTCAAAAGCTGAAAAGATAGCTGAAAAAATATTAATATCTATATTAATGCAAGTGTATCAATTGAATTTATTTAATAATTTAAATGTTAACAAAAATCATAAAAGAAAACATTTAAGTTTAGCAGTTCAAAATCAAAATTTAAAATCTGAAGCTTTAATATAGTTTAATATTAACTGCTTATGTGTAGTGTGCTAATTATTTAAATATACTATATAATTAACAGTGACTTTACTGCATCAGACATATGTCACTTTGCTCACAGCTGATTGGTCCAGTTTTGGTTTATAAAACCTGTTCCAGAGCATATTAGCCATGTAACTTAAGTTATAATGGTGGTGAACACCACTAAAAACCTTCTGAAACAAAACATCACAGTTTGCTCAAACCAAACTCAAATTTACTTGTGTAGTCATTGAAACCTGATACATGCGCCACAGCTCATTTTCACCGTAATTTGAACAAAGTGCCCATAGTTGCCTATATTGCACAGGTCTTTTTAGGGTTGTGAAAAGAACACAGAAGTGCCATCATTGGGCATTTGTTTGTAAACAGTAACCTCATCTATTGTACTCTTCACTAAGCAGGGGAGAAAACATGATGACGGATAGTATCTACACCCATGTTTCCTAGGAAGTACACAAAAATCCTTCGATTTGTTGCCCTCGATATGAATGTTGAGAATCTCATTAAAACCTGTACCAATTCAAATTTCACAGAAATGTATATAACACATTACATAATAAACATGATCTATTCATTAATTGTGTCCAATGCCTCAAATATACCTTGCAGTAAACTCTTAATCAAGTTTGACTGTAAATATATACCAAAACACATACACACACACACAGGTATGTGAACATTTGTTTGAATATATTGGTGAGGGTGTCTAATAGACTACTTTTGTTTTTATATCAGGTAACTTATATTTTCTATGTCAATGGCGGACCTCGTATAACGGGAATGCGCCATAAAAGAAGAAGTTGTCCACACCCAACCCTGAAACACAACCCTCACAGAAACCCATGTAAAATACAATGTAAATAGAAACATGATTTGGACAAGAAAAATCAAGACTTTTTAACTTGTGAGGTCCGGCTCACTAGTCAGTGTTCAACAGTTTTCACTGTATTAGTGAGGTCATTTTTTAATAGTGAGGACATTTTCGACCTCACAAGTAAAGTCATACCTAAACTCACACATCTGATGTCAAGACATTTCTATGACAACATTATGAAAGTAAGTTAAATATAAAATAATATAATATATAAGTTAATATAATATATAAGTAAGCTAAATTAAATAAGAATGACATTACTGGACTTACCAATTTGAACTTGTAAGCTTTGGTTACAGCAATCTTAAATGGAGTCTTATCAGAAAAAACTTTTGGTTTCGATTGCTTTTACCCTTGACTGTGAAGGATCAAATTACAAGCATCAGCCCAAATGTGATTGGTTCTTCCTGACAGCAGACGCCTGTGATTGGCTCATATCAGGTACATGAGTGTATCACTTATCCTTATGTGTCCTTTTTTCTCTTCATGCATACTTGCCCACATCTTTACATGGGTGCCAGTTTTATTGTGTGTAAAGTAAAATTTCCATATTTACCATAGTAAAAAGCTATAAAGTAATAATAATAATAATAAAAAGTTTTATATTATATAAAACACTAGGGCCCGGTTTTACATACAGGGCTTAGCCTAAAACCGGATTAGGCCTTACTTCAATTAGAGAAATTAAGTAGCTTTTATAAACGTTCACTTGAAAAAAAGAAAAAAAAAATGTACTGGTGTGCATCTTGAGACAAGACAATAGCACTAACATATTTTAGGATATGTCGGTGCAAGTTACTTTCAGTTGAAACAGCTCAAACATGCATTTTAGTCTGGGATTAGCTTAAACCTAAAGACCCATGTAAACTACTGCTTCAAAGGTGTTGGAAACATTCTTTTCCTTTGAAACTTTTTAATGATAATAATTTTATTAACACAGCAAAAACTAATACTAGCACAACTAATGTAAGTAAAAAGTTTAAGCAAAATGACAAATATATTAGTCAAAAATACAAATGAAAAACTGTTTTTCATGTACATCTATTTAGTAAATTATTACAGTAAATGTAAAAAATTGCATTAATATAATGCATTAAATATAAATGATAATTATTAAAGCTACTCAGTCGAGCAGTGAAACATTCTCTTTTTCTTTTGTTGTTTGATTATCATTCAGGACACAGCAGCAGGATTATTAGGCTGCTGTCACTTTAAGATCTAACGCACGGATCCAATATACTGACATCTTTCTTTCTCGCAACTCTTTTCTAGCTTAATCTCAAGCGGAATCCTTTTTCTTTGTTCGGACTGCAGCTCTTCAACTGTGCACCTACTTGGTTGTTCCTCAACATTGTTGGTAGGGGCTGAGGACCCTCTACAACATCCTGAGATGGTGGATATTAATCCTTATTAGCCATATGTGGTGTAGTGCTTTCCTCCTCTTCATCCATGAATAGTGGAAGAGTTTAATTCACATCAGTGCTTTCCTTTCTCAGTAAGTCAGAATGATCTTCCAAAATCTGTCCAGTATCATTGTATCATTTGTGGCCACAAACAAAACGGGGGCTGCAGATGCGAAATAGGAACAGTGCTTCCTGTCTGCTTGCCTGGGGAAAAGTTGTACCTTTTCATACAAAAACTGGAAATAAATAAAAACTAAAGCCAAACTGAAACTCAAATAAAAACCAATTAATAAAGTAATAGTACGTAGTGAAAAAATAAATAATGATTAAAGCACATAATGAAGTGACCAAAAATGTAAATTTTCAATGGAAATGTTGTCAAAATTTCAATAATGTACAAAACTATAATAGTATATTATATATATATATCTATAATACAACTAAAATCACCCCCTTTTGTGTATATTTTTAAAATAAGGTGCATTTAAAAGTCAATCTGTGGTTAATATAAATAATTTAATTAAAATTTATGCTCCACATTCAATAAAATTGTAGCACTATAATCTATTAAACAACACCAAAAGTGAGCAAGTTTTTGGATATGGTAAAATTTATTTAATTTTAGTGAGAAAAGCAGCACATTTCAGCTATCGTTTCTTCCGCTGGTTATGCAAAATGTTATTTTATGCTTGCTTCAAGAAAATCCTAGGATAATGTTAATCTTTCTAACTGCTTCATGTGGCAGTAAACACTATGCATAATTAAAGTTTCACTTTCACCATGACCATATAAAGCCAGTAAATGTGGTGTTGACATGGAAATAATTGTAATTAAGAAAACGATAAAATGACCGAAAACTTATGGTTTCATTTTAGGGCAAAACAAAAAAACCATTGTCTAACAACAATATAAATAGGAAAAAGAAAATAATAATAATTGGTTATTGTTCTACAATTTAGAAAATATTGCATTTGGAAAATACTATAAACTGACAAATCTAAAAACTGCAAGAACAAGAGGCTGTAAAAGTGGTCTAGTATGAGTTCCTGTTCGGCATGATGATGTTTAATGTTTCCCTTACAATGTCTGTAGTCCCATTTAGCAATTGTCTTTTTCAAGACATGGAACAGCTTTAAAAGGGACCTATGATGCAAAATTAATTTTTGCATGGTATTTGGACATAAATGTGTGTTGGCAGTGTGTGTACACAACCACACTATAGTGTTAAAAATCCAACCACTCCTTTTTTTTAATCCCCATAAATCATAAGCAGTGTCTTACAACGACCTGTTTTCAGGCATGGTGCTAATGTAACGTCACATTAGCTACAGGCCCCGCCCACAAATGTTGACAGACACTGCCGTTTTAACATAGAACCGCCCTGAGCAAGTTGTACACAGTCCGCCATTGCTGCACTGACGAGAATGTCTCCCAAGCATTTTAGGTGTTATGTAGCTTGGTGGATTAATTTTGTTTTCGAAGAAAATGCTCCCTCAACTCATTCAGTTTTGTGAATGAGGGTCAGTATAAAGCAGGTTTTGCACAAAAGTTGCTCCTGAAGGATGGAGCAGTGCCAACTGTTCGTGATCCAGCTACACCTCCAGAGGAAGCAAGTATCACATGCTTGTTTTCCAAATTGCCTTTATGAAAGAACTTCTTGGCACTCTGTAAGGCTAATGTTGCTAAAGCTACCATTGTCTGTCTGTTTTCACTGATGCTGCCTTCACGTGCTACCAGAATTATCGTTAATAGGAATGTGGTAGTTAAAAATTGCATTTGAAAGCAAAGTCGATAGCAAATGATGGCATGAGACCAGCTATGTTGTTATTTTTATTGCGCCGTATGTGTTGATTGATTGTAGATGTAAATATAGTATTATCGGCCTTGCAATACAATTTTCAAACTTGAATAAAATATAAATAACATGACATATTTTAAAACGGTATTCAGCCACACTTACTGTACAAATGCATGTAGCCATAAGGTTCCATAGTCAGCTCGATAAATATTGTATGCGTTCTGAAGAGAATACACATTTAAACAAACAGGTTCCAGTTCAGGATGCTCAGTCATACATTTGGGAGTCTGCTCAAGCTGTCGCATCCGTCTTTGCACCTTTACTGCAATAAAATTTGTAACATGAATGCATGTCATAACAGCAAAATGACAGTGAGATCAATTATAACCATAAGTTAACTAAGCTGTACCTGTTCTACTTCCATGCAGCATATGTTCTCTGGCTCTGTAGGCATCTTACAACAGTTTCCACATATACACCTACAGCAGTTATTGATTATCATGACGGAAAATGCTAATCGATTACTTAAAGTTATCTCCATATGAACTACATAAAAACATCAACTAACCATTCAGAAACTTCCTGTTGCATTCTATGTGTTGTCACTTCTTCTACAGTCCCTCTTTCACTGTCCGATTCCGGTTCATACATATACGGCTGAACACCACTACTTGCAGTTTTCAACATTTTCATAGCATGAGAGTATCATGCTTTGTTATTGCTGTCATGCCGGAGCAGGAGCGCTAGAAGCTCCGCCCTTGTCTGAAAAGGGGGGCGGGAGCACCAGCTCATTTTCATTTAAAGGGACAAATACAAAAACAACGCATTTTGGCTTATACCTTAAACGTGGCAATTTCAACAAGCTATAAAAAATGATCTGTATGGTATTTTGAGTTCAAACATCACATACACACTCTGGGGACATCAGAGACTTTTTTGCATTTTGTAAAAGGGGACATAACAGGTCCCCTTTAAGAAAATCATGAGTGGGGTGTAACTGGTGTATTTTATGTCATAGAATAAATATTATTTGTTTAACCACAGACCTTATTTAAGTTAAAAAACCTATTGACTCTGGGATGATGGAACCGGAAGTGCTAAAATGAAATCCTGTTTCTGGGTTTTTACCTACAAAGTGATGTCATACCTGCAGCACTCTATTAGGAATTACCTGACACTTCCTTACAGACCCACATCAACAGGGAAATTCCTTGAGGCAACTTCAGGATAAGTACAAGCAAGGATCTTCTGTATGAAATGCATCATCTGCTACAGCTGCTCCTTTCAGCAGAAGAACCTGATCTTTCCTCTGGCATCACTGAAGAGAGATGAACCTCAGATGAAGCTGATATTCATCATCGTCTGAGGAGATCAGAGTAATCAGAATACCCTTGTGTCATTTTTCACAAACCAGATGGTCAAAATGATTAGCCATGTTGTCAATTTAACAGTGTGCTGTCATCACAACTGTAGCCATAGTTTATAATACTGTCAATGATTGAAAATGCACAAGGCTACACTTTGTACTGTTGAATTTGATACAGTATATGCCATAAAGTAAAAGTTACATTACAGAATGTGGGACACTAATTGCAAAAGATTAGACCAGTCTACCAGTCAAAAGTTTGAACACGGTAAGATTTTTAATGTTTTTAAAAGAAGTTTCGTCTGCTCAACAAGGCTGCATCTATTTAATTAAAAATACAGTAAAAACAGTAATATTGTGAAATATTATTACAATAATACCGTGTTCTATTTGAAAATATTTTAAAATGTAATTTATTCTTGTGTTGGCAAAGCTGAATTTTCAGCATCATTACTCCAGTCTTCGGTGTCACATGATCCTTCAGAAATCATTCTAATATGAAGATTTGATGCTCAAGAAACATTTATTGTGTACAATTGTACAAAATATTTGTGTACAATATTTCTTTTTCAGGATTCTTTGATGAATAGAAAGTTCAAAAGAACAGCATTTATCTGAAATACAAAGCTTTTGTAACATTATACACTACCGTTCAAAAGTTTAGGGTCAGTAGAATTTTTTTTTTTTTTTTTTTTTTTTAAATTAAATTAATTATTTTTTTCAGCAAGGATGCATTAAATTGATCAAAAGTGACAGTAAAGACATTTATAATGTTACAAAAGATTATATTTCAAATAAATGCTGTTCTTTTGAACTTTCTATTCTATTGGCTCTTTCCAGCCATACAATATTATACCAGTATTGCACGGGAACCATTTCACCATTTGAATCGCTCCACTGTCTGCATTCTCACAGCGAGTATTACGGTGGTTATGGTATATTTTTATAGATACTTCTGATATTTTGTAACAGAATGTAGTTTTAAGAGTTTTTAGACCTCAAATATGCAGCTTATATGTAAACATAGCGCCTATTTGAAAATTTGGTTAGACGCTTTCAGGACAAGCTCCAGGCCGTCAGTGACCGTTCAGCACTTATGTCCCCACAGAGAACAGCTTCATCTCAGCCAGTCCTTCGGGAATTTGCCGCTGGCTCTCATGTAGATAGTGTTTAAACATGAGGTATAATTTGTTTTGGGTATATCAAATGGGCAATCTTACGTCATATTAATTTATTACTTGTTCCAGAGCTAATAGATTTGGCTTAAGGACTATATTAAGTTTCATAACTAACTAGAGCACTGCTTTTGTACGTTTGACTGAATGGTTAACTTGTGTTTATTTCCTTTTTTATTTCTTATACTGTTATAATGGCTATTGTTGTTAATTTAAAGATTATTGTTCGATAAATAATATTTTATATAAATAACATTCAGGATTTTTTGGTATTGAGAATGTCCATTAGTGATTTTAATTGATGCTGGTTTCACTGTTGGTTCTGCAACTGATTCCTCTTATTTTGCTGTTTTTAAATTTTATTGTATGTTTATTTTATCATTTTATTCTAAAGAAATAATAGACATTGTCAAAGTGATTTCACTTATTTTAGTGCACTACACAATTACGCCTATATGCCTACAACTATAATTCATAGGCAAATTTCATTTGGGCTTCATATAAAAATGTATATTGGGGGGAAAAAAAACATAATACCAGATTAAGGAAAGCTCTGATACAGTGCTTTAAAGTGAAATGTGTTGTTTTTTTGACACAAACTTTGGAGCTTCGGTGTCAAATGTAACATTTCTAGTTTCTTGTGTTCATTATCTGGTGTCTTGCCATTAGAAGCTTTGGTTCCCATAGAAACCTGAGACTTGCGCTTAGGTGTGCTCATGTGCATTGGCTCATCTAGTCTGAATAATAATTTTGATATTGCTATTTGAGCATAAGAAACAACATTTATGGGACAGTTCGTGTCAGATTTTGTTGCTGATTTGAAATATGTGAACAGACTTTCTTTGAAAGGGACTTTGGTTCTACTCTCTCTGCTACCTTGTCTCTTGGGTTTCTCATGTTTTGTTTATTTTGGTTGTTGTTATTATTAATAAAGTTCACCCACATACTGCTCATACCGCTCATACTGGTTCCTCAAAAATCCCTGTTTATACGATTTCCTGCCCTTTGTAGATACTTGCTTGATGTTTAAATTTGGTCTTGGTGGTCTTAACTCTTTGAATGCCAATTTATCTTGATTTCTACGAAGACTGGATGGTATTTCTCTCAATGACACGATAGAATTGATCTGTGAGTTAACGTTTGCCATGATTGTTCAAGCTCAACTGACAACTGAATTTGAATAGTTGGCTTGCTGTCCCAGTGTTCTCTCTCTCTGTTTTTTTTTTTTTTTTTAATCACATTTGATATAGATATTAAAGTAATTTTTCATTTTTTCTTGTCCAAATTCAAAATCGTTTTTAGATATTATTGGACGTCGGTCACATCAGCTTAAAGATTATTAATAGAGGTATGTTTGTTACCACCGCAAGTTAAGATTATGTATTATGGCAAAAGCATGTTAGTGCTAGCCCTCCCAGAACCCAAATATTGCATTGCAGTGCCTGCAGTTCAGAAAAAAATAAATACATTTTTTTATGGAAGTCAATGAGAACACTCAATTCTTGTGCAGAGTGAAACTGCCCAAATATGTCACATATGTAACAATGGTTAAAAAAAAAAAAAAAAACAGTATTGAACTAAAAAAGAAAACTAAAAGAAACTAAAAGAGAATGTGACACAAGTACAAGCATTTTTCTTAGTTTAACAAATACTTTAATAAAATATTCATTTGACAGTACTTTAAAATTGTCATATTTACAGATAATATTATGCTGTTAAAGGTAATATTATGCTCCCAGAACCCAAATATTGCATTGCAGTGCCTGCAGTTCAGAAAAAAATAAATACATTTTTTTATGGAAGTCAATGAGAACACTCAATTCTTGTGCAGAGTGAAACTGCCCAAATATGTCACATATGTAACAATGGTTAAAAAAAACAAAAAAAAACAGTATTGAACTAAAAAAGAAAACTAAAAGAAACTAAAAGAGAATGTGACACAAGTACAAGCATTTTTCTTAGTTTAACAAATACTTTAATAAAATATTCATTTGACAGTACTTTAAAATTGTCATATTTACAGATAATATTATGCTGTTAAAGGGTTAGTTCACCCAAAAATTAAATTTCTGCTTCCGTGTTCTATGTCAGAAAGCCGACTTGTTATTGGCCAGCTCCTGCATCAGCATCATGTGTTGTGCTGCTCACATGTACAGCGTCGGCCAATACTGAATCGGCATTTTGTCATAGAACCTGGAAGCGCTGCAAAGAAAATAGCATAGGAGAATGACAGGGTGAGACAAATTTGTTGAATAAAGTCATGTTTTGTTTTGGCACACAGAAAGTATTTTCGTCGCTTCATAACATTAAGGTTGAACCACTTGTAGTCACATGGACTATTTTAACAATGTTTTTAATAACTTTTTGGACCTCAAAAGGTGCAACGATGTAGCTGCCTGTGTGTGATTCAGAAACCCTCGGATTTCATCAAAAATATCTGAAATTGTGTTCCTTACAGGTTTGGGGCAACATGAGGGTGAGTACTTAATGACAGACATTTTATTTTTGGGTGAACTAACCCTTTAAGAGCACTGCTTCAGGATATTACATTGAATACTTACAAATTAGATACAACTGTTACAAAATCTAGATACATGTACAATTGAAGCCAGTGTGTATGTGGAATTATTATATATTTTATTTTGTGTGTGTGGTTAAGGTATTCCCTACGTTGCTGGGACAGTTTTTGGTCCCCATGAGAAAAACAGCTAATAAATCTTTCTAAATTATGTTTTGTTTTTTTGTTTTTTTATAAATACATTAAAAATAAAAGTTGTCTGTAAAGATTGTGTTTAAGGCAGTGGTTCCCAAACTGGGGTACACATACCCCTGGGGATACGTGAGGTGACAGAGGGGGTATGCGAACAAAATGCTGAGTTTTGCCGTTCATATCATTTTACGCTTCCTTAAAATAACATTAAAACTGAGCATGTATTTCTAGCAGGGAAAATGCTGTAAATACATAACATCCAATCAAACCTACCTCATCTTTTGCAGTCAAAACTGACTGCATCCACCCAAACAGCGTGTGTATGATAGGTTGCGTGCAGAGTCTGCTGCCTTAGCAGATCGCGCTGAACTACTGCTGTTTTCGACAATGTAAAAGTGGGGATGTAGCACTTACTAGCATGAAGAACAAATAGCCTATAGACAGACTATGCATTGATATCGATTTAAAGGTGCTGTAAGTAGATTTTGAACAATGCTATTGGACGTTGTTGATATGTGAAATCAACCCAAACTCACTCTTCAATCCTAACCACTCTGCTCAGAGTCGGTCTTAAACCCCGGCCCGATCGCTGCTAGCATGCAAGGCGAGTGCACTATCAATCACGCTAAACACCACATTCTCTAGCAGTCGTCAGTGTGCAGTAGTTTAACTGCAAAACTCTCACTATCTGGCCACTGTTACACACGCAATACGAGAGTGGATGTCTGTTTATCACAGCTGAAGTGCAACAAAATGCTTCACGAAAAATAAAGCACAGATGATAAATGAACGACAAGGAAGCACAAAAAATTAACATACAGTACACTAGAGTAAATACAAAGTGTTTGTTGTTAGTTGCAAACAGCACAACAGCTCCAGACAATCAAAACCCAGTGTTACTCACATGAGAAGACATCAAAGCAGAAGAAGAGAAGACTCTCTCCAGCACTGGAAAGCTTTTCTAATATAAATGTGGTCCTAAAGCACTTGCCCTGTCGTAAACCTTCATTCCAGTGATATTCTTTTGAGCTCTTTTGTTTTGTGTCCAATATCTCGTTCTGGAGTTTTTTTTCTTCTTATTTTCAAATCTCCCACTTGCTTGTTCTCTCTCCTCGACTATCATATGCCCCCTAATGCTGATTGGTTGGACGTTTGTTGTTGTTGTCGACCCGACTAACTTCCAAACAATGTATTTGAAACTCCCCCTTTAAAACTCAAACTCTCTTCAATACAAAACATATCCTGTGTGAGTTCTTGTTTTTAATGTTGATAATATATTATACAAGCAATAGCCTAATGCATTTTTTTCCATTCATAAATACAGCCACTTCCTTCGTTACTCAATGACTCATTCAGACAGTGACTTACTGCCACCTACTGGCAGTTTTTGTTTAATATTTAAAAGTATCACTTCGTTTTTATCACTATTGCATATTTCTCTATTTAAAATAATTTATTTTATAAAAGTATTTATAAAGGTAAAAATGCACTGGGAAATCAATTTACGGGGGCAAATATTGTCCCTTATGGAAAAGGTGGAAGTGGAAGAGGGGGGTACGCAGAAGGATGTTAAATGCCAAAAAAAGTTTGGGAACCACTGGTTTAAGGTATAGAATATATACAGTTTGAACAATATAAAAATTATTTTCTATGGAAAGTCCTCATAAAACACAGAAACCCATCGCATGTGTGTTTGTGTGTGTGTTAAAGATTTATAAAGTATTTCATTATTCATTTATGTGTGACATCTCTGTTTATGCTCACAAGCTTTACAAACTCAGAGACACTGAGGAGTTGGGGCGATAAACAAAAAATCCAGCATAGAGAGACTCAGTAAATGTGGAGGTGAATGTGTGTAAGTGTGTGAGTGTATGTGTGTCAGAGACACTGTAGAAGGACAGAGTACCGGCTGACACATCTACATACACTCCAACTCTTTTAAAGGAACCTAAAGGGTCATGTATGTCAGTTGACTTTTTATCGTGCCAGACAGTGAATCTGTTATCAGAGCAGTTCAAACTCCAGGAGTTTTCATTAAGCCCAAACTGACAGTCATTATTCCACCCTTTCCTGTTGATTCCTTTATATGTCACTGATACATCAACATCTCCAATCCATTCAGCCTCCCAGTAACAGCGTCCAGACAGATCCTCTCTACACAGAACCTGAGGACACTCATCAAATCTCTCTGGATGGTCAGGATATGACTGTTTCTCTTCCAAATATGTTACCTTTCTGTTCTCATTAGAAAGAATAAGTTCAGTGCTTACTGTGTTTGGATCCAGTGTGAGATTACAGGCATCTGAACACAAGAAGAGAGAAAGTTTATAACACAACAACAACAGTCATTTACATTTACATTTACGCATTTGGCAGACGCTTTTATCCAAAGCGACTTACATTGCATTATACTATACATTTGTATCTGAGTATGTGCAATCCCTGGGTCACTAAAGGTGTGTTTGTGTGTGTATTTGTAGACATACATTTGTGTAGTCCTGCTGTAATCCTGAAATCTCCTCCATGATCCACACTATAAAACACAAAGTGTCACATTTTGCATGTATGATGCTATCAGTAAACACACACACACACACACACACACATACTTGAGTTTATCTAGTCTGTATTTTGGATGGTTGAGTTTATCAGTGAACAGCTTGACTCCTGAATCCCCTGGGTAATTGTAGCTCAGATCCAGCTCTCTCAGGTGTGAAGGGTTTGAACTCAGAGCTGAAGACACATAACCACATCCCTCCTCTGTCACCATACATCCAGACAATCTACAAACACACACAGCAATAGTCCACAAGCTATTAGTTTGACATCAATCAGACATCACTATCACAGTGACCTGTTTGGTTAATTTAGTTGCAGAGGGAAAATTCAAAAAAACTTTTAATGCACTAAATAATAGTGAATACACTAAGTAAATGTGAATTCACAACACAACTGTATATGAAACAATATATAAACTATTCAAATACTATTTAAAAACAATCATATCAGCTGAATACTGTTTGAACAAAATAACATTTCTCATTTTGTCACTTGCATTCTGGAAATTATTATTATTTTTATTTATTTTTTTGCAATGGTTGATACAATCAAAATAATGAAATATTTAAAAGCATTATTATTAAGAATTTTATCAAATTAAAATCTTCATCAACCTAAAAAGTATTATTATTATTATTTTAATTTCAGGGCATGTAAGCACTTTTAAATGGTCAAAGAAAAAAATATTAGAATGTAATAACATGAATCAGTTAATGTATTCCTTATTTGTAAGTCACATTGAATATAAATTTGTTTCAAACAAATAAATTTGTACTATGCTCGAACATGTATTTTATCGGCTATTTGGTACTTTTTGGTGTTAATTTAGCAAGATCTGGAAGTTAATGTGTTATTTTTTTCTAACCAAAACTATTGTTTTGAAACATTTCAGGTCAACTACTGTTTTTGAAAATAAGGCATTGTTTAATAGCCTTAAAGTCCCCCTGTAGTCAATAATTTTATCCCGTAAAACTCATCTTTGATCACCAAAATTACATCCCCAGAATAAAAATCAGACAATTCATAAAAAATAAAGACCAGAAGGTTTAGGTGAAAGACTAGAGCAAATACAGCAACTGGGTTCTAATGTCATATTACAAGTTCCCAAGAAATCAAGAGCATCAAGTTACATATTTAATTTGATCAGAGTTAATATTAATTTGCATTCTTAATTACCTGAGTATGTTCAGGTGACAGTGTGAACTCTTTAGTCCAAAAGACAGCAGCTTCACTCCTGAATCCATCAGGGAATTGTTACTCAGGTCCAGCTCTCTCAGAAGAGAGTGTAATAATTGTAGAACTGAAGACAAACTTTCACAACACTGACCAGTGAGATTACAGTTGGCCAATCTAAACAAGAATAAAGCAGGAACAAATCAACACCAGTGTCATAAAGATGAGATATAAGATATGTTTACATGTTTACAATAATGTACTAAAAACAGTAAGTTTTTCTTTTGCGTTTGCGGACGTCAACATTGTCAAAACGATCCCCGTTCACACAGATCGTTCACACAATTAAATATGCTGTATATTTTACACCAGGGCCGGGCAGCCCTGGCCCTCAAGATCCACTTTCCTGCAGAGTTTAGTTCCAACCCTTATAAAACTCACTTGCTTGTAGCTTTTTAGTAATCCTTTAGACCTTGATTAGCTGATCATATGTGTTTATTGTTAGAGCTAAGCACTGCAGGAAAATGGATCTCAAGGGCCAGAGTTGGCCACACCTGTTCTACAGTTTGGTTTAATTTCAACTAAGCAAGATTGTTGAAAACAATTAAAAATTCATTTTTTTTTTTAGTCTTGACAGAGAGAGAAAATTTATGTATATCATAAAAACACGTTGGTCAACCTCAGACCAGTATATCCTGACTAAATATTTCAAATTTCACATTGTATAACATTTGACCAGCCTGTTACATGTCATTTTTACAATGGTGGTTTCAAAGGATTAGTTCACTTTGAAATGAAAATTAGCCCAACATCTAGCTTCCGCCAGACCGTATTCAACGTACAAAGAAAGTGTAAAACTCTTGCAGTTCTCAAAGCTTGCGCTACGTCCTGCAACTGACGTGATGCCAGTTTACACTTTCTTCGTAACTTCAATATGGAAGGCGGTCTGGTGGAAGATAGGTATTTTACTTCAAAACTTTTTAAATATGGATTTTTTTTTTTATACAAACGCATCGCTTCAGAAGGCCTTTATTAACCTTTATTAATTAAATCATTGTTTATATTAACAATATCTTGATTTACTCCTGGAACCTGACTGATCACCATGTCACCCTCACCATGAAAAGGCTGCAGGAACACCACCTCTACCTGAAGCAGAAGAAATGTGAGTTCCACCAACCCTCCTCATACTTTCTCAGCTGAAGTACAAGCTGTTCTGTCTTGGCTTGAAACTTCTTCAGTCAAAGATCTCCATAGTTTTCTATGATTTGCAAATGTATACCACCACTTTATTAACAACTAGAGCATCCTTACAGTGCATCTTACCTCCCTATTAAAAGTCTCTGTCCTGGAACAACCAAGCTAGTACCGCCTTTCATCTGAAGAATGTCTACTACAGCTACGGTCCTTCTGCATCCCAATCCAGAGTTAACTTTTATCGTGGAAGTCGCATAGAAGCAACAGGAATCCTGTCAGTCTTTACCCATGTGCCTTCTAACCAAAGAAGCCACCTGATCTCGCCACCTGGATTGATCATCAGCCCCATCTAGTGGATCCTGGACACTCGCAGTGAGGAAGCCAATTCCACTAAACTTGTTCCGCCAGTATGTGCCATCATCTTTCCATTGTCATATAATGGGTATTCTCCCCTGTGCCATGTCAAAGACTCTTGTGGCACCTTCCTGACAAGCTCCTTCCACTCCCTGTTCTACGTCGACCCTGGTCACACCTAGGAGAGGATTTCATCACAGATCTGCTGGCATCAGAGACCTTCACCTGTGTCTTGGTTGTACTGGATCACTTCCCAAAGGCCTGTCGTCTGGTGCCATTGAAGGGCCTCACCATGGCTTTGGAGACCACAGAGGCCTTATTCCATCATATTCTCCACAACTTTGGTCTTCAGTTCATCTCCCAAGACTGGTGGTCTAGAAGAGCCAGGCTGACACCAGAAACACCTACTTACCAACCAGGGGTGTGTTTCCTAAAGCGAACTATGGTCGCAAGTTCCGTCATTACCAATAGAGTTTAATGGGACTTACGACCATGGTTCACCAACTATGCTTTCGGGAAACGCATCCATGTGATCTTCCTCATTCCCCAGCATCATTCTACTCTAGCGTCTCTTCATCTTCATACACAGCTCTAGTCTGATCAGCCCAGTTTTGTTTTGTTTGTCATATCTGCGAGCACATGGCCTTGTTTGAGTTTGCCCTTACCTCCTCAAGGGCCATGGTTTCCCTTAACCTGTAGGTCAGTGGTTCTCAAACCTGTCCTGGAAAACCACCAGCCCTGCATATTTTGTATGTCTTCCTGTATCTGACACAACCATTCCATTTGTGCAGTCTCTACTAATGAGTTCATGAATTGAATAAGGTGTGATAGATGAGGGAGACATACAAAATGTGCAGGGCTGGTGATATTCCAGGACAGGTTTGAGAACCACTGCTGTAGGCTTTGGTCCACTGCCAACATCCCTCCAGTCCAGAGGATCTCCTACTCTCAATCCTACCTCAAGTCTACCTCTTCCTGCCTGCCATGGTGCGAGTCCCATACCCAATCTGGTTCCACTGCCTTCTCTTCCAGCTACTTGCTCAGTCAGGGTTTTGTACTCATCTCACAAATTTTCACTTGTTACAAAATTACACTAATAAAAAATGTATTTTTAAATAGTTGGTCACAGTTATCAGACAATGCAGATCTGACGTAAAACCTGATTTCAACAAAACACTTACGCATACACATATTTGAGTATATAGTGAATATGTCAAAGTCACACCTTAGTATGTTCAGTTTACAGTATGAACTCTTCAGGCCAGTAGAGAGGAGTTTCACTCCGGAATCCTGCAGGTCATTGTTACTCAGGTCCAACTCTATCAGAGGGGAGTTTGATGATTGTAGAGCTAAAGACAAACTTTCACAGCACTGACTAGTCAATCGACAACCTGCCAGTCTGAAAAAAATAAAGGATTTAGTAATTAAAATGTCAGAATTAATTGACATCTGACTGCCATTTACCATTTACATACCTTCCTTGTTAAATAAATCAACTATCAATAAGCCAACAATTATATTTGGAATCATTCATAAGATACATTTAATTTATAACTGAATTATATAAGCAAAACTAAAGTGTAATTAAATAGCACCAAGAGAGCAACAAAAGTGAAAATATCAAAAGGATGAAAAATTAATGGACAGACGATGCAGCAAAGATTGAGGTAAAAGGGGGAAAATAATCAGTAATTAAAGCAGTAGTGAACACACGGGATTCAAAATCGAACAGTAAGTCCAAACCAGTTTGTTAATATTGATAGCTTCTGAGTCTACAGGCTGCTGAAATCCTTGACAACTAAACAAAATCTGGCCCAGATTCCATTCATAGAGACATTAGGCACTTTACTGTTTTCTTCCTTCACATTAATTTTCTCCCTTTCAGAGTTTACACATGCATGCCAAAAACCTTTTCCTTTCCCTTACATTTTCTCTCCTTCCTTTTTTCTTTGAGCTTTTCAATCTTTCACTAGCACAACTTTGTTTCTTAAAGGGACAGTGTTTTCTACACCAAATAGACTTACTACAACATGATAGGTTAAACATACTGCAGTTGCATTTGAAACCACTTGACAAATTAGATAATCTGTAAGTAGTCAGCAGTTAAAATACAGCAAAAACGAATATTCCCAGTTTTCAGCCAGTAATGCGTTGACTGCTCATAGATTGTGCACGTCTAATAGTAAATGTGAAGGTCAAACCTCAGTATGTTCAGTTGACAGTGTGAACTCGTCAGTCCGTCCGAGAGCAGCTTCACTCCCGAATCTCGGATGTCATTGTTACTCAGGTTCAGCTCTCTCAAATATGTATTTGATGATTGTAGAGCTGAAGACAAACTTTCACAGCACTGATCAGAGAGACCACATCCACCAAGTCTATAACAGTGCAATGAAGAGGAAATGGATATTAAAGTCATGTACATGACAATGCTTTTTAATGATCACAAAGCTTTCAGTCCTGGTCCTAAAAGGCTGCATCCACATAAAGTGTATCCTTCACATCCTTCAATAACTTACATTTCTTTGCACATATTCCATATTCATAAGAATTAGTGGAAGATTCTGGTTTCATGTTTTCTGTTGCAAATTAATCATGTTAAATTGTACATAATGTAAACCACTGGGATAGCACAGAGTTGTCATTCACTGTATTACATTAATAGAAAGAAAATATTTTTAATATAAAGTTTTTTTCCACAATTAATTTTAATAGTATTTCCATGCAGTGACCATGGGGGTGGAAACATTTATGACAGCCATGAACCCTTACTGCACATTAGCCGCATTTCCAAGGCAAGGCAATGCAAGTTTATTTATATAGCACATTTCATATACAATGGTAATTTAAGGTGCTTTACATGAAAAGGAAACAAATACATAAGAATAAAAATGGAATGATAAAAGGAAACAAATACATAAGAATCATAAAAGATTGATATAAAACGCATTAAAAGTGACATAAGCCGTCACTTACATTCTGCCGCTCTGGTTGTTGTGCGTGCCTTTAATTTTGACCATGGCAGACTTTTATTTTGACAGCACTGAGAATGGCTTGCCAATGTTTTGCATACATTTGGCCAATCAATGTACACTTACATCGCTGGTTGTTCCTATTGCACAGTGTTACACCCTACTTTGAAGTCAGGGCCAATTTAGATCTCTCAAATGACATTCCTAGAACTAATCGTTCCCAGTTCATGCGGTGCAAATATGCCAAAAATCAGGTACTTCCAACGAAAGCCCCTCTTCTTGATACTGGACTAATGCATTCCCATAGGTCATAAATGACATATACTGTGATTAACTCATGTAACTCATAACTCCTGTTCTCTGTCCGTGAGCTCCTACTGTTGCTCTGCCTGAATGGATAGCGGTATAGTGAGACGTGAGATCACTCAAACCTCCTCATATTGCATTATTTTTTTTTAAAAAAGTAATAGAAATGCTCATTCGTTCTAAAGTAATGTTACTTAAACATTTGATATTTTATCAATATTTTTTCAAAATG
Organism: Hypophthalmichthys nobilis; assembly: GCA_037950665.1. Classification (NCBI taxonomy): domain Eukaryota; kingdom Metazoa; phylum Chordata; class Actinopteri; order Cypriniformes; family Xenocyprididae; genus Hypophthalmichthys; species Hypophthalmichthys nobilis. The sequence continues at coordinate 25,964,936 of CM075489.1, forward strand.
TGTAAGCCTTTGGACTTAAAATCTTTAATGGATCTGATTTGTGCATTCCTGTGATTACAAATAAATGTAAGCAAGCAACTGAAAAAGTATGTATGTGTGTTTTCTTTGATTCAGTTTGTGGGGTAGGGAAAGGTAATGGAACATAAAACTGCCAGTAGGTGGCGGTAAATGTCTAATTCATTCCATTTATTCAAACAGTTGATTCATTCAGGACTGAAATATTGTGTCTAAAATAACACAATATTAACTTTTTTTTTAATTTTAGATTTCTCTTATCTACATATATGCATTTTAAGACATTTGAAGGCCAAAAAACCGGACAATAATAGCTTTAAATTCTCTCCTTGTCATCTCCATCACTTTCTTTTCCACCCTCAGTCTAAATTATCATTGGCAAAACAATGGCACTGACATATTTGAAGATATTTCAGTACAAGTTACTTTCAGTTAAAACAGCTCAAACATACATTTTAGTCTAGGACTAGCTTAAGCCTTGTCTGTGAAACTGGGGAATTGTCTCTTCCCCTCCTAAAGCTGAGCTTTGATAGTCTTTTCATTTTCATCTGTGTCAATGTAAAAAGTAAACATATGGTCAGTTTATATTTATATATTTTATGAATCATTTTCTAAGAGATGTTAATTTACTGAAGGCTACCAGGAAAGCTAGGTTTAAGCTAAGTTTATTAAATTAATTCACAATATGTGCATTTGTTATTAAATAAATGCCTAATATATGATGAAAAGGGCTTTGTTATTGTTTCTTGACCCCTCACATTGACAGTTGTGCTACTACTAATTATTACATGAATCACGTAAATTATAACTACTATTCAAAATGGAAAAATCATCAGACTGAAGTTTATTAGTTTGTATCCTTAATTATTTTTGTTGGCCATTTAATATTTCAAGCAACAGTTATCAAAAAATGGGTAGTTTAGCAACTTACATCATATCTCCCACTTTATGACCACTAACTGAAGCGTCGCGCTGGAATTCGCGCTCGGCAGCTGTCGTGAAGTTATGTTTCCATCACCCTGTTTTTATGCGCATTTTGAAGTATTGCATCAGAAACGAGTGATGGAAATGCCAAATTTCTAAGAAAAATCCCTTAATTCGCAAAAAAAATTTACGCTCACAAAGCGAAAAAGAATTAATGCCAATTATGGGAGATGAAAACGCATTTACTGAATAAATTCTGACAGCGAACATTAAACCCATGTGACTAATCATAATCAGCTGTTTCCACTGATGGTGTTGTAACAGAAAACTTTATGTTTGATTCTGTTATGATGTACTGGCGCTCGTCGTATATGTGCGTGTGCAATGCATTTTCCCCTCGGGGCTTGCATTGGATAAGGTCATGCACACAGGATACTGTTGGTTACTAGGTTATTAATACCATCATCATCTGCTCGAACCGCTTGATGGAAACAAACCAAATTCACATGTCTTTTTTCTTTTTTTGCTAACTTTTAAAAGATTCGCTTCACGTTTGGATGGAAACCTAGCTACTGCTGCCATTAAACTCAAATGACACTGATGTGCCTCCATGAACAGTGTTGGGAAACACTGTACTATGAAATACTTTTGTTTGCTTTATAAATTGTGTGCTTTGAATTCTGAGATTATAAACAGTTTCCACATTGCTGTGCTTCTACTGCCTATTGTTTAGTGTGGCTTCAACTGTTTATATCCTTTCTTCTTCAATACCCATAAAAAATGATGTAATTATTTCCACATTTGTGTTCTATAAATAAAAATAGGGTTATGGTTCCATAGATTAATTATTTTGAATCTCAACTACATACAAATAGGTTTATTTTCTGATGCCATTAATAAATACTCACAGGGCTTTTCTGCAGTTCATCACAGCTGGTATCAGTCTCCATCTACTCTCATCTGATATGTTGTATTTCATGAGATCAAATTCATCCAGCACCTCTTCTGACATCTGAAGCATGTAGGCTATTGCTGAGCAGTGAGCAGGAGTGAGTTTCTTCTCTGAGACTTTGTCTGATTTCACAAATTCCTGAATCTCCCTGTACAGGGTCTGATCATTCACTTCCAGCAGACAGAGGAACAGATTGATGGATCTGTCAGCTGAGAGACCGTGACTTTCTTTGATTTCATCTTTAATGTACTGTGTGGTTTCTCTAATGCTCTCTGAGCTGTTCTCTGTGTGTGTCAGTAGATCCTGTAAGAGTTTCTGATTGGACTCCAGTGAGACACCCAGCAGAAACCGCAGAAAAAGATCCAGGTGTCCATTTTCAGTCTGAAGGGTTTTGTCAACTACTGATGATAGTAGTGCAGACATGTTTGTCGTTGATCTGTACTTCTCATGTTTATCATTCAGAAACGACTGCAATGGCTCCATGTTCTTCGTCAGATAGCAGTAAAACAAATAAAGTGCAGCAAGAAACTCCTGAACACTCAGATGTATGAAGCTGTAGACTTTCCTCTCATGAATCGCAGATTCCTCCTTAAAGATCTCAGTGCAAATCCCATAATACACTGAGGCATCAGTGACGTCTATGCCGCTCTCTCTCAGGTCTTCCTCATAGAACATGAGATTGCCCTTTATCAGCTGTTTGAAAGCCAGTTCAGCAAGTTTTACAATCACTTCTCTGTTGGACTGCAGGAGTTTCTCAGGATCTCTTTCTTCATACTTCTGATTCTTCTTGTTGATCTGAATCAGCAGGAAGTGGATGTACATTTCAGTCAGAGTTTGAGGGATTTCTGCACTCAGATTTTCTTTCAAGAGCTTTTGAAGCACAGTGGCTGAGATCCAGCAGAAGACGGGTATGTGGCACATGATGTGGAGGCTTCTTACTCTTCGGATGTGTGCAATGATTGTTTTGACTTGATGCTCATCACTGATTCTCTTCCTGAAATATTCCTCCTTCTGAGGCTCATTGAATCCCTGAATTTCAGTCAGACGGTTGATGTAATTGAATGGAATCTGATTGGCTGCTGCTGGTCTGGTGGTGATCCAGATGAACGCAGATGGAAGCAGCTCTCCTTTCATGAGGTTTGACATCAACACACTCACTGATGAAGTCTCAGTCACATCAGAAACTTTCTCACTGTCTTTAAACATCAGTGTGATTCTGCTTTCATCCAGACCATCAAAGATGAACACAACTTTACACTCCTCATAAATCTTTGATTCCAGATCTTTAAGTTCAGGATGAAAGTTCAGCAGAAGTCTGTGAAGACTGTACTGATCATCTCGAATCAAGTTGAGATCTCGAAATGGAAGTACAAACATGAAATCTACATCCTGATTTTCTTTTCCCTCTGCCCAGTCCAAAACAAACTTGTGCACAGAGACCGTTTTTCCAATTCCAGCAATGCCTTTAGTAAGAACAACCTTTATTTTGTCCTTCTCATCACATCCTCGTTCAGGTAAGGCTTTAAAAATATCATTGCAGTAGATTTGAGTGTTATGTGAATTCTTTATTCTAGGTGTTTTCTCCATCTGTAAAACCTCATGTTCTTCGTTCCTTCCTTCACACTCTCCTTCTATGATGTAGAGCTGTGTATATATATTGTTCAGGGATGTTTGATTCTCTTTAAGTTTGACTCCTTCAAATAAGCTCTCAAACTTCTTCTTCATGATGGTTTTGTGTAGGTCTTTGACTTTATGTAGTTCATTATTTACTGATTGGTGAGAATTCTGCTTCAGGCCTCCAGTCTGACCATCTCTATTCACACTGCAGAAACGAGAACAACAACAAAAAGGTTGAATGAGAGCAAGATCATCTAGGTAGAGCCATGTGAGTAATTTTCAAATCCAGCTCAGATACAACAAAAACCTTTTTTTTTTTTTTTAATGCAGAATCTATCCTAGATAAGCAAGAATAAGGGTAATACTTTGAGCTTGTCCACTTTCGAACACTTCCAGACGTAGTCGAAAACACATTTGACCGGATTGCTTCTGTAGTGGAAATGCTCATGTGAATGTGTTCAAACTGCCGCAAAAGACTGTCTGCTGACCTAATGCATAAACATTATTGGAAGCGTGAAAGCCAGATGAGATTTAAACTTTGTCAGCTGAAGACTCCAGTTTGGTTTAAAGACGAAAAACGTACCAAGCACAACGTTCTCTCACCATTCCTGATTTCTAATACACACTCGCAGCGTTCAACGTGGTCTTGTGGCTGTCAGAGCAGAAACGAAAGCTGCTGCTCTCCTTGTGTTTTTCCATGGTCTTCTTTCACGTTCATATGTAAATTGTGTGAGATTATTTTGTCTATTTGATCTAAAGATCTGAAAAAAAAAACAAAAAAAAAAAAAAACATTTACCTGCCCATAGACCGTCCCCTCAAAGAAATCAGGACAGAAGTGGTCAAAAGGGGACTAAAGAGATGGATTAAAACACCAGGTGTAAACCGATATGTGTCTCCCTCATCTACCTGGTCCAATCAACCAAAACGCATTTTAATACCATGTGGAAACAAGACTTAGACATTCTGTTGACTATAAGTGATGTTCCACCTAAATATGTCAACTCACTCTCACGGGGTTCCTACACAGTATGGAAAAGTATGGAATTTGACTTAAGTAAATTCCAGGTCTGGAAAAGTATGGAAAAAAGAAAGCAGAGTATGGGGAAAAAATTGCATTTTCAGACTATTGCTGCTATTTAGTTTTCTATAATAGAAAATTAAAAATTTAATGAAAATAAATTTATCATACAAGAAGTGTATTTTCATGGCAGCTGTTTAGTGATTCTTTAGTGATTGTCAAACATGACTGAAATAATTTAAGATGCACTTTTTCATTATGTAAAAATGCAGGTTATAAGCGTTTTGGATTTCTTCTCATGATATTCTTAGCACTGTTATTACAGAGCCTCAAAACGGACCTTTGAAAAAAATAAAAAATATACAGACTTGCGAATAGGACAATAGATTTAGCATATAGGACAATGAACACTGAGCCACCTATTGCGCCATCAGCTCATTTCATGGAGTGGTTTCTTGGTCAACACAGAGGATGCATTAAATTGGACATTACACCTTGATATTAGAGGTACTTCGCTAAGGAAAGACACATTTTGAGCAAACAGATCTCTATTAATTAATGTGTATCCATGCTCTCGTTTTCTTCATGGCAGTGACACATAAAGGAAATAGTTCAAATGAAAGGTTATAGTATAGAAATTGTAATGCGCAGGCATGCAAAAAATTCCTGTGTGCATGTGAACAGTTTCTGGAGGTCACAAAAAAGTTTCTTGTGTTCATGCAAAAGTCTGTATATTTTTTATTAATTTTTTTGTTATTTTAGGGGCTCTGTATTTTGTCACTTCGAGAAAATCAACGTAAAAACCCCTGACAAAATAAAAAATATTTACAGAGGACTGTACTATATACTAAATATAAAACTCAGAATAATGCAGTATAAATAATAATTTATGTTAAATATGGTTTGAAAATCCACAGAGAGGTTTGTAAATTTGAGTCTGGAAAAGTATGGAATTTTGAAATGGAAAATGTGTAGGAACCCTGGTATCAGTAGAGTATTAGTAGAATGATTTCTGAAGGATCATGTGACACTGAAGACTGGAGTAATGATGCTGAAAATTCAGCTTTTATCACAGGAATAAATTACTTTATAAAATATATTCAAACAGAAAACAGTTATTTTAAATTGTAAAAATATTTCACAATATTACTGTTTTTACTGTATTTTTAATTAAATAAATGCAGCCTTGGTGAGCAGACAAAACTTCTTTTAAAAATATTAAAAATGTTACCGATTCCAAACTTTTGACCAGTAGTGTTACTTATAATGAACAGAATGTCTAAAGGAGACCATCAAAATGAAGTGTGACATGAATAAGCCATGACTGCAAATGCAAATGACTGCTGTGACTGCTGCACCTGGCCGCTTTCCAGAAGAGGGCAGAACTTTAACAGCTCACACTTCGGTTGCTCAACAACAATGCTGGAGAATCTCACGCAGCCAAAATGACTATTGTTAGTAATGGTGTTCAGCTTTACATTGTTCAAACTGGAGTCGGACACTGATGGAGAGACTTTCAGAATACAACTGGACGTTTCTGAATGGTTAGTGGATAAATTTATGTAGTTGCTTTGGAGTTGATTCAACTCATCGACTAGCATGTGCCGTCATCTTAAACTTTTGTGCAAATCCAGTGTTGAATTGACCCTCGTTTGTGAAGCAGTCTGGAGTAAAATGACAGCATGGTAACAACACTCTACTACAACAACTCTTCCTTTTCTCTAAAGCAGCCTAACATGGCCTCACCCCCTTTGTTGTGTGTTCCTGGAGCCAGGGTTTATGTAAATATTAGGGTTAATGATGTCACTAACCCAGGAAGAAACTTGTAGTCCCTACCAGCCATTTGTTGTAGTTCTTAAACGGAGAATTCTTTAAAAGATCATATCGGTAACACAAGGCTTACATCCACCTGACTGCTCAGTGGCATAAGACTGACCAGCTGCTGGTTTGCTTTGGTTCAAAGTTCACCATTAGTTAAAAGCTATTTCAAGTACACCATTGTCAAAGCTATTTCTGAAGTTTATTAAATGTGCAACTTGCTTTCACCTCTGGTTGTGAGGGCCCATTCTACCAGGGAAATGGCAGTTTCAAAGGTTTTATTGTCAAACGTTTCCTTTTTTTTATTGTCAAAAGTATGTGATGCTTGGGCTAGTCTTCTGCACACACACTTAAAAGGTTCTATAGCCTGGACCTAGACATTTACTACTCCAGTGTCACAAGTGCTCACGTTGAGCCTGGAGAGCTTCACACTAGGACAGCCATTTGTCAGTATAGTGCAGTACGTATTTCGTTCCCAAGAGTGTGGATGTCAGATGCAGCATGGAGTTCCCTTGAAAGGGAACTATGTTTACAGTCATGACCTGAGACATATACTCCGTAATAACAGCATATTGGCAAGCAATCCAGTGCATATGTGTTTGCAATCCAGGGAGCATGAAAGGTTTCTATTTACAATATAAATATATTTTACAGCTATTTGTTTTACAGTGTTGAGCAATGTAGCCAATCCCAAACATATCTGCTGATTTCTTAAACAAAACAGATATAAGTGTTAGTGAGTGGATTTTAACTTAACCTGAGTTTTTGAGTTTTGTTTGGTGCCGAGTTCTGCATCCTCTTGAATCCTCTCATTATAACAAAATGTAGACTTGATGTAAATAAATTATTCATTGTGCACTGTAGACAGCTTCATTAATTCATGCGGAAATTTGTGAGATTGCAATTAATTTAGAGGTTTTTTTGTGATTATAAAGGGAGTGCTCTTTGCATGCTTTCTGCCATGCCAAATCACACATGTAGTAGCCTATGCTTGTTTTTCTATAAAAATTAACAGTGGTTTGTGATTTAATAAGAATTTATTGGGAGCTTTTATGCTGGGATTTGTAGGCTGTGCAATGACAAGTAACTTGAATCAATTCAATCACTTCCTCAAAACACAAAATACTTATCAAATGTATCACCAGTAGTGTAAAAACGTAATCTCAATAAACAGTCACTGAACTAATCTGAACAAACTATTAGGTGAAAGGACTCAAGTCACTGTCACTCTTCATTGACACACAGCTTGATACTTAACACTGTCTGATGATACTACGAAAGTCACCTTGATAAATTAGATTGTCCCCCTTTATCACTGCTGTTTAAGTTATAATTCTCTTGTCCCCAGTACTAGTTTTCGTCTCACCTGGAATCAAAGGTCACTGGTTTATCACTGAAGTTTAGTGGTGCTCGAATGGATCCATCACTCTTCATAGACACAAGGCTGGGCTCTGGAGATGCTGCTCTCTGGTTCTGGTAGTGAGCAACGTCCTCCTCCTCTTTCTCCTCATAGCCACTCATTCTCCTGTGATTTAAATGTGATTTCCAGCCATACGTTTACAAACACTGACAACATAAATGATGCATAACAGAAAAATAATAAACAATTCTAATAAACAATCATTCTGTAATGCAGGGTTGCCGACTCTCACGCATTTGCCATGAGAAATGTGCATTCAGGGCCTGCGTTGTCTTACGTATTTTTGCGTTGTCTTGTTATGTGGAAGAGCATACAGAGCATGAATTTCAGGCTCTCCCTCATGCTTTTCTGCGTAACAAGACAATGCAAAAATAATTGCGAAATCTGCTCATAGGATTTTCTGACCTGTACAAGTCATGTTGTTTTGTCTAACACACATATTCTTGAGTGGACTAGTCTAAAGTGGCAAGATTCTGCACCAATCAAATTTCTTCTTGTTCTTCACAAAGTGGTTATAGCCCTCGACAGCCAGACAGACAACATGAAGCAACAGAAAGAACATGAAGCGTGATTGTGCCGTGGAAATGTTCTATTTGGCTGGTGAATTTCGCACTGTCACAGGGTAGGCAGGTGAAAAGAATCAAAAGACTCAAGTCACTGTCACTCTTCATAGACACAAAGCTTGATACTTAACACTGTCTGATGATACTGAGAAAGTCACCTCAATAAATCAAATTGTCTCCCTTTATCACTGATGTTTAAGTTATAATTCTCTTGTCCCCAGTACTGGTTTTTGTCTCACCTGGGGTAAAAGGTCTCTGTTTTACCACTGAAGTTTAGTGGTGGTCGAATGGATCCATCACTCTTCATAGATATAAGGCTGGGCTCTGGAGATGCTGTTCTCTGGTTCTGGTAGTGAGCAACATCCTCCTCCTCTTTGTCCTCACAGCCACTCATTATCCTGTGATTTAAATGTGATTTTCAGCCATACGTTTACAAACACTGACAACATAAATGATGGATAACAGAAAAACAAAAAGCAATTCTAATAAACAATATTTATGTCTCTGTCTCATGCTCTTCCGCATAACAAAAATAATTGCAAAATCTGCTCATAGGATTTTCTGACCTGTACAAGGGACGTTGTTTTGTCTAACACAGATATTCTTGAGTGGACTAGTCTAAAGTGGCAAGAATCTGGACCAATCAAATTTCTTCCTGTGCTTCACAAAGTCATTATAGCTCTCAAATCCATCGACAGCCAGACAGACAACATGAAGAAAAAGAAAGAGTCATTGTGCCATGGAAATGTTCTATTTGGCTGGTATATTTCGCATTGTCACAGGCCGGGCAGGTCATAAATACATTAATTAAATATGTCCACTGTGGCATGAAGAACCTCTGTCACTAACATCTCTTATGAAACCCACTAGAATATAATTCTAGGAGTAAAGGTTATACACTTTCATATAATATTATTTTAGTTTTGTTATAGTCTCTAAATCAGAGCTGAAGTGTTAATGGAGTGTAAAGATCCATATACTGGTAAGAAGAAAATATGTGCATATATAATACTTTAAGAGAACTCAAATTAGCTGGATGATGACATCAGAGCTGCTTTAAAGCTGAACTGAACTCATTTAATAACTGATGAACTTTACACAGTTATTGAACCGAAATTAGTTAACACTGAACTGATTTCAATTGTTTACTATAGAGCATACAGAGAATTTAATTCTGTTTGCATCACTGGATCATTATTTTCCTGTTTATCACTGTAAAGCTGCTTTGTAACAATCTTTATTACAAAGCACTATTTAAATAAAGGTGACTTGACTAAGAATTCTACCATACCAAACGTTTGATTGCTAAGTACACTTGTAATATGTGGTATTAAGTTAGATTTTTCTTTATTGGTTTCTTTTTATTGAGTTCTGAGACCCTCACTTGAAATTAATCATTAATCATCATATTAAAACATTAAGAGGAACACTAAAGACTGAATTTCCTCTGGTTTCATCATGATTATTGACCAAGTGCACCTGAAAGTGTGACATCTGCATATAATATCTATATTAATGCAAGTGTATCAACTGAATTTAATTATTCATTTAAATATGTTAACAAAAATCATAAACATAAAACATGTTTAGCAGTTTTAAAATCTTTACATATTCTAAAGCTTGAATATAGTTGTAAATAAAAGGTTGAATGTTAACTGCTTATGTGTAGTGTGCTAATTATTTATCATATAATAAAAATATATTATATTATTACTAGTGACATTACTGCATCATATATATATGTCACTTTGCTCACAGCTGATTGGTCCAGCTTTGGTTTACGATCTCTTACCCAGAATAAAACCTGTTCTAGAGAATGTTAGCCATGTAACGTAAAATAAAATGGCGAAAAACCTTCTTGAAACCAAACACCAGAGTTTTCTCAAACTAAACTAAAACTTATCTGTGTAGTCACTGAAACCAGCTACATTTGATAGGCCACAGCCCATTTTCATCTTAATTTGCCCATAGTACAATATATTATGCAGGTCTTTTCAGGGTTGTGAAAAGAACCCAGAAGTGTTGTCATTGAGTATTTGTTTGTACACTGCAAAAAATATATTTTCTTATATAGTGTTTATGCCTTGTTTACAGTCTAAATATCTAAAAATCCTTAAATAAAAATGCTTTTACTTAGCATTTTACTAAAATTGCATAAGATTTTTTTTTTCTGGGGGGGGAAATCAAAATTAAGTGAGTTTTTGCTTTAAAAAAAAAATAAAAGCAAAATTATCTGTCAATGGGGTAAGAAAAATAATCTTGTTTCTGTCCCAAACAGAAAAAAAAAAGATTATTTTTCTTACATCATTGGCAAATAATTTTGCTTGTTTTAAGCAGTTTTTTTTTTCCAGAAAACAAGAAAAAAACATCTTATGTCATTTTACTTATCTAGTAAAAAGCATCTGGATTTAAGAATTTTTAGACATTTGGACAGGAAACATTTTTTGCAGTGTAAACAGTAACCTCATCTATTGTACCCTTCACTACTAAGCAGGGGAGAAAACATGATGATTGATTAGTAACAGCGAAAACATGTAAGGAATTGTATCTACGCCCTGTTTTCTGGGAAGAACCCAACCAACCGGTGGCTACAACATTGGAGGTAATAGGTTATACATAACAAGCATTGAACCCGATACGAATGTTGAGAAAAACCTCATTTAAACCTGTACTGATTCAAATTTCACAGAAATGTATATAATAAATTATATAATAAACATTATACATTCATTAATTGTGCATGATGCCTCAAGTATACCTTGCAGTAAACTCTTAATCAAGTTTGACTCTAAATATAAACCTCCCACACACACAGGCATGCGAATGTTTGTTTGACTATATTAGTGAGGGTGTCTCATAGACTTCCATTGTTTTATGTCAGGTTAATGATATTTTCTATGTCATTGGCGGAATTCGTATGAATTGGAAACCACCAGAAAAGAAGATACTCTCTACGTCCTCACTGGACCCCGAAACAACCCTCACACAAACCTCTGCAAAACGGTAAATATAAATAGAAACATGATTTGGACGAGTTATAAGTCTTTTCAACCAGTGAGATCCGACTCACTAGTCGGTGTTCAGCAGCTTTCACTATATTAGTGAGGTAATATTTGAATAATCAGGACATTTTGGACCTCACAAGTATAGTTATACCTGAACACACACACATCTAATGTCAAGACATTTAAATGACAACATTATGAAAAATAAGAGTTAAGTTAAGAGTTAAGTTATGACTTACCAATAAACTTGAGCTTGTAAGCTTTGGTTTACAGCAGTCTTACATGGTGTCTTATCAGACAAAAATTCTAACTATTGGTTTCGATTTCTTTTAGCCTTGACTGTGAAGGATCAAATAACAAATATCATCCCAAATATGATTGGTCTATCCTGAGAGCAGACACCTGTGATTGGCCCAGAACAGGTACAGGAGTACATCACTCATCCTCGTGTCACATTTGTCCTTACATAAATACCAGTTAGACCAGTTTTATTGTGTGGAGTTAAAACAAAAAACAAACAAAAAAAAAAAACCTGAAATGCCTCATATTCAAAGTGAAAACATTACCAGCCAATAATACGTATGGGTCTTACTTGCTTATCTATAAAGTACAAATGTGCCAAAATGTTAACTGAGATCAAGTTTGTTTAACGTTTGATAATGGTCAGACATTTAGCCTTTAAAAACTTTAACAAATCATGAATAATATTGCACAATGGCAAAAAGGTTTTGTTTGTTTTTTCAATAAACTGTTTTAAAATGTAGAAGAGAACACAATGTTGTATAGGCCGATCCACCTAATTTTGCACTGCAGAAATAAGCTATTTTCTGTAAATGTGCGAGACTTCAGATTCATTAGCTGCCTTTTGTAAATAGAGAAATAACAAAGTGCAGTGAACTAAAATTATTTTCATTATAAACCAGTGTGTTTATAACTATAACAGTATCTGAAAATAATATAAGAAATACCAATATGAAATATCAGACAGCATAATGAGCTGTTTTGTTCAGCTAAAAATAAATGGAAGTGGATAACACCAGAAACCTCACACATTTAAGTATCAAATGGCTGTGCAACCGCACTTATGTAAAAAATAAGGTGGATATGCTTCAATCTGCCTTGATGTATGGCAACCCATATATATTATAATGTAATGTTGGAGGATAGGGGTAGTCTACAAAGTTCAAAATGAAGAGAATTACATGAAATAAAGTAATAATATTACTCAAACAAAATAGCTAAATTTAAATTATATAAAGCAAAAAAAGAAAGAAAAAAGGAAAAAAAAGAAACGTCCCCTTTTCAGGACACTGCATTTTAAAGATAATTTTGTAAAATCGAAATAAACATTACAGATCTTAAAAAAAAAAAAAAAAAAATCATACAGTTTTCAGTAAGACACTAACAGTTTACAGGCAGTAGTTAATTAAAGGGATAGTTTACCCAAAAATGAAAATTATCCCATGATTTACTCTCACTCAAGCTATCCTAGGTGTGTATGACCATCTTCTTTCAGATGAACACAGAGATATATTTAAAAAAAAAAAAAAAAAAAAAAAAAAAATCCAAAGATTTATAATGGTTGTGAATGTGGGGCCTGTGAATGAAATGCTTGAATGCAAAATGAATGCTTCCATCTATCATAAAAAATAATCCATAATCCAAATTGATGGGTGTTTGTAAGAAAAATATCCATATTTCAAACTTTATAAAGTAAAATAAGTAGCTTACAACAGGGACATATGGTTACACATTGTTTGGCAATGCAAGAGCGATGAGCTTTCATTCTGAAGTTTTATGAATCTTTTGTTTCAAATCAGTGGTTCAGAGCGCAAAAATCACATGATTTCAGTATGAATGCAGTAAACTGTTAACAACTACAGAATAACAATTACCTTTCATTTATTGATTTATATATGGGTCAGTGAAAATAAGATTTGTCCAGAAGATAAAAAGTAGAAATAATTTTAAAATATAGTATTTATAGTTTTCAGAAATGTTCACAAAATTCAAGAATTCATAAAAATTTCCTCAAAGTCCATTTGACCTGAACAAAACATACATTTTCATAACAACTGGTTCATAACATAACTGTCTAATAACTGACAGAAATTGGATAGTATTCTTTTATACATGTATAATTAAATTAAACAAACACATCTGAAATGCCTTTTCTCTACTTTTTTTTTTTTTTACTTTAACATTATAACATAATCATTGTATCATAACTGTCATGGTGCATGGTATGTTCCCTTGGGAAATGCAGTTTCATTAGTTTTAACTTCCTATTCGGCTCAGAAATAAATGATAGTCATAATTACAATTAATAGAAATTAATAGATGTAATTTCTAATTAGTATAGAGATTCGAGGAATGTAAGGTTTTTAACCAAATTAAAGCCACGGTCAAACTAAAATTTGAACATGAAATTTCTACAGACACTGCAATTGTTGCATAATGATATCACATTATGCAGCATCTTTAAAAAAAAAAAAAAATTCAATACATCAAAAACGTAAAAATATGCAATCTACTCCACTTTACTGGAATGCTGCAGTCCTGCAGATTTAAAATTTGCTGTGGCGTGTCAATCTTCTTTTGGTTATGCTTTTTCACGTAATATGAATTCGCAGGTCAGAGTTCACCAAACATTAGATAGCAGCAAGATGTAAAACTTCTTTGCTTGAGCTTACATTTCCTGTCTCCCACATTCGCGTGCGTTTGAATGGAAGTCATTGGAATGAAAAGTGTTGTGTGACCGCTCCTTAACATGGCAAAGATCTTCGGCAGCTCTGCGATAGTTGTTGTTGGTGTGTGTTGAGTTGTATATGACTGAAAAAAATTTGATAAGTTTGACTATTTTGATAGGAGACACCACCTAGATGGGGCTACATTATCTAGTAGTTCTATTAGGCATGCATAACACTATACAATATGAAAAACAATATACAAACAGTAATAATACACAAAATGTACTGGGGAAATGCATGTAGATTCATTAGATTTGTCAAAGAATTAGTGGAAAGGATTCCATTTCTATGGGACTGTAGCTTGTACTCTTCTCTCATTGAGAACAATCAATGTCCCAAGTGTATGAGTGAAGCAAAAGGGGTGATTATTCTCAATGGAGAAACCAGACATCACAGAGTCTGCCTGGGTGAGGGGTTGTGAAGATTAAGTGGAACAATGGTGTGTTTGATCGGTCCAGTCGTTACACTGATCTATCATGCAGCTCAAAAACATAATGTGTTGTAGAATATCTATATAATCTATTTGGATACATCAAAACAGTTTCACTGATCCAGAACAAACCCAAAACCCAGGATAGAGCGGTTTGGTGAATGTGGTCTGGACTGTGTGGATGAGTTTCATTGTGTCTCCAGAGACGCTGTAGAAGGACAGAGTTCCTGCACTGTGATCCACATACACTCCTATTCTACTGCTGATGGACTTTACTGGGAGTTCAGTTACTATGTTATTGTGTCTGAATGAGTATCTGGAGGGAGAGCAGTTCAAACTCCAGGACTTGATATTACGTCCAAGCACACACTCATAACCCTCACCCTTCCTGCTGATGCTCTTATATGACACTGATATAAGCACACACCTTCCACTCCACTCAATCTCCCAGTAACAGCGTCCACACACACTCTCTCTACACAACACCTGATGATGCACATCAAATCTGTCTGGATGATCAGGATACGGCTGCTCCGTGTTAGTGTAAGTAATCACTCTGTTCCTCTCTGACAGACGGAGGCGTTTATTCACTGTGTTTGGATCCAGAGTGAGCTGATGGGAATCTGATGGAGAGAAAACACATCAGGATCATTAATTATGAATATGTCTTATCTTTTAATGTAGCTGAACTATTTTGCATCTGTTTAATGGTATACTATGTAACTGTGTTAATAAACAAAACTGCATGTGTCTTGCAGAAGAACATTGTAGTCGGAGCTACTTCTTGCTGTTTTTGTCTATGACGAGTCACGCAGGTACTGGGCTACTCTGCAGAAGTTGGTGACCCACTTAGTCTAAAATAGTCAGAATATAAACACTTATTATAGGCATACCATAGTGATTTATGATACATATGAAAAAAGTTACATAGTGCACCTTTGTATCAGCAGTGTTTTACTACAGCTTACCTGATATCCTGTGCATTTACATGATCAGTTATAAAACTCTTATATGATCTTTTCTTTCACCTTCTATGGGAAGAACACTCAGAGTATTTTCTGCTTGTTTTCTTAGTGACTTACATTGTAGGAAGTCATTCCTGATCCTGGGAACAATGTTGGTGAAAGTGACTGTGGAAATCAAAAGACATGAACAGTATGATTGTTATAAGAGAAAATGGTCACTGCATCTATTCCTAAAACATTTTTAATGTTATGTTCTACATGATATGAGGTGATGGAGGACTCTCCAGGACATTACTTCCGTCAGAGATCTTTTTGAGCTCCTCTCTGCAGAAATCCTCCAGTTTGTCTTTCAGTTGACAGACAGATTCTCTCACGCCATCAAAAGAGGAGAGAGAACTGAAAGGATTGTTGGATACATCTGTGGATTTAGGAGGTGCTGAGAGAGACTGGAATCTCTGCAAAAAAACAGAATTCAAAACACATCATCTCCACACCCAATTAACCACACTGCTATGAGATTTGTGTGGCTCATGATGACTTATCATTAGTAGTAGTAATTCCATCCAGCACTTTCACAGCATCAGCTACATTCTTCTAATATGTATTATTATACATGCTATTATATGACATTCTCAATATTATTAACTCCTCCTTATCTGTAGGTTACATCCCAAGAACTTTCAAGGTGGTGGTTATTAAGCCACTCATTAAGAACCAACAACTAGACCCTAGTGAATTAGCAAATTATCAGGTTTCAGGCCCCTTAATAGCACTGAGACTACATTTGTTAAAACTACAAATTACTTGCTTCTGGTATCTGACCAAGGGTGCATTTCATTGCTAGTTTTACTTTATCTTAGTGCTGCTTTTGCAACCATAGATCATGACACGGATATCACGATTACGAAACTACATGGCATTAAGGCATTAAGATGGTTTAGATCAGTGGTTTTCAATCCAGATTCATTTGGTCCTGGTCTCCCTAATTTAACATGCCTGATTCAGATGATTAGATCATCTGGAGAGAGCTCCATAAACTCAGCTGACTCTGTCAGGTTAAAGGCAGATCCATGACCTTCTGGAGAAGCAGGACCTCTCCCTCTCCACCACCCACCGATCTTCAAGATTTTCACCTGAAACCTCTTTGTCCCCCGTCGCGAGACATGATCATCAGAGACTACAATGCCTGGCACATCCACGCTACCTCAGCTAAAGGTAAGGTACGCAATCCCTGCTTTCCTGGTACTCACGTTATTGATGTCACTGTGCAGGTACCCATGATCCTAAAGTGTAAGAAGAGTATCAGAGCTGCATGCAGGGGTATGCTTGTTTGGTCCGCACCCAAGTGCGATTGCTGCATTCACACTTGCCCAAATGAACCACCAAGGGGGCAACAAACTCTAGTGCGATTCAACTGAACTAAATGAGGCAGGTGTAAAAGCACCCTAGATCTCTGTTACCTGTAGGAAATGGATGTGATCCTGTGTGTGTGAAAGCTGCTCCAGCTCAGCGTCTCTCCTCCTCAGATCATTGATCTCCTGCTCCAGTCGCTCCAGTCGTCCTTCAGCTCGACTCACTGCAGTCTTTTCCTGATCTCTGATCCGCTGTGTGACCTCAGAGCGGCTTCTCTCAATGGAGCGGATGAGCTCAGTGAAGATCCTCTCACTGTCCTCCACTGCTGTCTGTGCAGAGCGCTGTTAGGACACACATCACAATCACACAGTGGCTTCAGTGAGACTGAAAGAGGAGAATCCTGTCTGAAACTTTTTAAACTTCACTTCAACTCACCTTATGAGATTCCACAGCCTCTCTCAGCTGCCGAAGGTCTTTCTGTCTTTGCTGGATTCTCTGCTGGAACGACCTCTGTGTCTCCTTCAGCTGTTTCTGGAGGAAAAAACAATAACAGTAAACATCACATAAAAATAAACCAAAAATCTTCCTGTGAAGAACTGAATGCATCCAATAAAAGTAGGGAGGTTTAAAGGCAGGAACACACCAAGCCGATGCTGACAAACTAGTGGCGACGAAAGCAGACTGCGGGGTTGGCTCACGTTGGCAGCGTCTGGGTCCAAAGTTGCCCTGACACACCAAACCGACGCTTGACAGCCGACGGCCAAGTAGCACATCCGTTCTGCGCCTGCGTAAGGTGAAATGCCTTTCCGTACCAGCAGGTGGCAGTAGCTGAACAGCCAATCAGAATGATCAGATGGCCAACGGACCGACGAGCTCCGACATGTCGAATCGGCCAAAAAAAAAGCTGACAAGGACCAACTTCAGCCAACAGTGCAGAACACACTGATAAAACTTAGTCGGCCAACGAACAAAAACTGCCCGACCGTCATCTTGGTGTGTTCCTGCTTTAAAGGTAACTTATTTTGTCTGAAACAGAAATGTTTTTCCTTTGCATTTTTGTGTACAGACAACAACGTTGTTAAAACGAATTTTGTAGTTTACACATAGACAATAGCAGTATAGTTTTCAAAAATTTGTAGCCTACTTTGAAACGCATTTTCAAAAGGTCATGTTGACATGTTAATGAATGGCCAAAACACATAAAAAGTTTTCCGTTTTCATTAAAAATGGTGTCCAAATGGCCCCTTAATGAATAGAAAGTGACTCGTGTGTACCTGTCACTGTGTCTAACCTGCATCAAGCCCAACAAGACCCATATTTTCTGCTTAATACTGAAACTCTACTTGCAGCTACACTTATGCTATGCAGCATTGCCAAAGTGTGCAGTGTGAATGGTGTTGCTTGTTAATAAAGGTTGCAACAAACAAGTGAAACACATGAAAGTGTCATCATTATTTCATCACTATCTAGTTCATAGTTCATACCTGTTTCTCTGTCCTCTGTGCTGCAGCTGATACAGTGTCGTGGTTTTTATGTTCATCCATCATACAAAGCACACATATACAATTCTGGTCAGTGCAACAGAAAACATCAAGGATCTTGTCGTGTTTCGGGCAGATCATCTCCTGCAGTCGTCCAGTGGCTTCAGTCAGATTGTGTCTCTTTCCTTTAAACAAACTCTCATGTTGTTCAAGGTGATTCTGACAGTAAGAGTTCAGACACACCAGACAGGACTTGACGGCTTTGTGTTTTCTTCCAGTACAGACGTCACACTGCACATCTCCAGCTCCAGCGTAACAGTCAGCAGGAAGTTTAGTCTTCTTCAGTTTCTCCACCACTTCAGCCAGCATGGTGTTTTTACCTAAAGCAGGTCTTGGACTGAAGGTCTGTCTGCACTGAGGGCAGCTGTAGACTCTCTTCTGATCCTCCTGATTCCAGTAGCCTGTAATGCAGATCTTACAGTAACTGTGTCCACAGTGGATTGTCACTGGATCCTTCAGGAGATCCAGACACACTGAACACATGAACTCATCCTGAGAAATTCTGGCTTCTGCCATTTTACTGCATGAATACAGAGACACACAAGCTCATCTACACTTATTCTCTTTCTTTGAACAGATGATTCCTGTTTCCTGGTTCTGTGTTTGAGTGATGTGTGTAAAACAGGTTTGTCTGAAAGTCTCTAAAGCCTTCTTCCTCATTCCTGTTCTGTTAAAGAGACTCATTTCTGCAGAGTTCAGTTTTGACCTTGCTCCCACACACCTGGCTGTTAATGCAAAGATCTTTATTAGTTGATCAAGGTGTGTTCAATTACAGTTGGATATAAACTCTGTTGTGTCTGTCCAGGAATAGGAATGAGGAACCCTGCTGTAAAGACATAGAATATAAAACATCCACTAGATGCCAGTGTCAGACAGAAACTCAAAGAATTAACCCTTAATAACTGCAGTAGTACTACATCCTAATTACTAACACTGTACTGCAGGACTGAAATTAATACCCAGGGAAGAATATAGAGAGAACAAAAGGAAAATTTCAATTACTGCCTCAGCAGAGCCTGAATGACAATGAAAAAGAATTCAGCATCCCCCTGCTGGCGAATTTTGCACAGAGACATCAACTTGATGCTCAAGACCACAGACACCATGATTGTTGTAACATGCATTCTGCACAACACCCAGGTAAAGCAGAACACTGGTTCAGAGAGGCATCTGAAGATGTGTCCTTGAGGGGACTGACTGAATGCCCCAACAGAGCAAGTCTGGAAGCATCAAATGTGCGAGAGAAGTTTGCTGATTACTCAGCAGGAATGCTTGTTCCTGACCAATAAATTTGAAAACATCCAAATGTTGTTATCGAAGCCGCTCTACAAATTTGTTTTTTCAAGTATTTGGAATAAATTGATGCAATCTGATTGCTGCAAACTTAATGATTTACTCTTGTGGTTTCTTTATTTAATTTTAACCAGTTCAGAATAAAACTGATTAATTTACATTCAATTGTTTTGTACTGTCTTTAATCCACACACATTTTGGATATATTTCTGCTACTAGATTATGATTTGAGTCAGTATGGGAAAACATCCCAAATGTGCAACACCATGGTCCACAATATCTGTTCATTGATGGAGGGAGGTTACTTATAATAATCTATGATACTAATGATACACCATTTAATAAAAAGTGTTAACGTAAAGACTTTGAACTGTAATTAGACATAAAAATATTAACCTACATGCCATGGTGAACTACCATATGTTAGTCCATATCATTAATAACTATTAACATTACATATATCTAAAAAAGTCAGTACAGAGAGAGACGTTAAAAATGTGGGCTGTTGGTGTGTCTCCACGAATAAGGTTGGATAACAGTCGCTAACTAGCGAAGGACAGCGTATACATGCAATGTGCCTGACAAGTATTTCAGTAGATTGTCTGGAAACAGGGACACACCTCTTCAAATCTAGTCACTCTACGTTCTTTCCATTACATTAATAATAAAAATGGATTTCCCTCCAACATGTTTTACACAGGTTGATACTTCAAAGAAAGGTAAAGTGCCCCTATTATGCTTTTTTGAATAATTCCTTTCATGCAATGTGTAATGTAGCTGTCTATGAATGTAAATGTGTTGTGAAGCCAAAAGTGTACAATAAATAAATAAATTCACAATAAATTATTTCTTTCAAAAGAAAGAATCGACCCTAAACGAGTTGTTAGGAATTTGAATCCTACTTCAGTGATGGCCACAAGTCACAAAGTAATACATTTGCCTCTGTGTTTGTGTACATGTTGAGAAGACGCTGTTTTCTGCTCTGCAAAAGCAAATTCTCTTTGTAAACACTTCCAAAGGATGAGGATGTGAATAGTCATTGGTTAAAATTACCACAGCGATACAACAGCAGGATAACATTTTTATGATTTCTTCTCAAATCTCAGTAAGGTCTAAATGGGATTTACAAAACGCCATTAATTATTTATGTATTTCTACTAGGTGTTCAAAATACGTAGTTTTACAAATTTAAATGTTCAGTCATTCACGTTAGTGCTTGGCTAATGTTAGCTAATTGTTGGCTAACTGTTATTGATACAGTTCCCACATGTGGACCACAATAAATTAGAAATATACAAATTGGTTTGTTGAGACATGCCTTCATTACAGGGTTGGGGAGTAACGGAATACATGTAATTAAGTAATCAGGATACAAAAATCCAGTAACTGTAATATACTGGATTTTTTTTAGTTATGTCAAAAAACATAGTAATCAGATTACAGTTACATTTTGAAAAAAGGGGGGATACTATCAGGATTACAATCATTTCATTTAAAACTAAATAAACTATTATTTTGCCATAATAACACACATTAAGCGCTGCTTGATTATACAGTATTTCCTGGTTCTGTTGTCAGTGATGACTCACGTGAGCCACCTGCTGGTGCATGCGCAAATAACACCGTCTACAATCTCCTCAGACGCATATTGAATCACTGCTGCTAGTTGAAACGATGCATGGAAATTTCGCTGCTATTTTGTTTTCAAAGAAGAAAATGCAAACGACATGGATGTACAGAGCAAACTCTGCCTTCCAGCTATGAAAACACTTTCTTTATCAAAGGACTAAATCAATAGCCACTAGATGTCTGAATAGCCCTTTACACACACACACACACACTCATATATATATATATATATAGGGCTGTGTATTCACAAGTTGTGGAAATGAGACATAATTGCTTAGTTTTAATAGTTTTCAAAAGTAATCAAAATGCTAAACATTAAAATTAAAGCAGAACAAACATGAACAGAAATGGGTTATCCGAGCTTGTTCAGTTTGGTTATGATCTGATGTGACTTTTATATTTTTAAGCTCTAAACAACAACAACAATAATAATATTGCAATAGATAATTTATCAGATTTTTAAAATATTTTTATTGTTGAGACCCATTCAAAAGTATGGAACGTGTAAAATTTAAAAACTTGCATAAATTGAGAAGAAATAATTAAAATTAAATTTAAAAATTAAATTTAAAAATTTACAGTAAAGTTGCCTAAAAGTTGAATAAAAATATGAAAACCGTTTCAGTTATGGCTTTTTAATTTGATTAAGTCTAGTTAGTTTTGTATCCAATACAATGTCCTTTTTGGAGATTGAGATCTGGCAGCAGCAGCACATTTTTCCTCTTAGGCGAGCGATTTGCGGATGGCTTACCCTGAACCCTAAATCCTTCATAGGCCAGCAAACTAATGAGAATGCGTGACTATAGCCAAGTTTCCATCCAGTTTTTTGCGCCGTTTTGTTATTGACAAAGTGAATATGCGTAAAAAAATGGCGAAATTTGCTGTCTCCAGCCTGTTTCCATCCAATTGGCCTTTTACTGATAAAATGGTGTGTGTGATGATGAAAGCAATTTGTCCCATAAGTTTGGGTGTATCGAAGAAAGAAAAAAAACTGCCCTTGAACGGTTTCATTCATAGTTTATAAATAAATATATATATATATATATAATCGCAAATTCTACCTGTTTGGAGTATTCAGTTTACTGAAATTTGAGTTTTGAGCTAATTTGTAAAATGGCTTTCAGCTCAGCAACTGATGACTTCACCTCCATATTCTTGATGCATTGGGTGTGTGGGTCAGAATCCTGCTGTACAGTTTCATCAGGCTGGTCCAGGGAGGGTGACTTAGATGTTGTTTTTTCTTCTGTATGTAACACACTTTTTTATTTTGTTGTTGTTCGAAATAAAAAGAGAAAGAATTGTCAAGATTTGAAACACTATAAACACCTTACCACCTAATGAAAAATATCATGTGACACCACAATTATTTGCGTTAAAGCCATTTTTCTTGACAAAAAGTGTTTCCAAACTAGTTTTTCACAACATTTGCAGTATCAACAGAGAATTTATGCGTTAAAGTTAAACAGAAAAAGATTGTGTCGACATTTGCAGAAAATATCGATAATTGGCATTTCCATCGGCTATATCGGTAAACATTTTGATGCGCTAAACCTTTTTTCGCAAAAAAACAAACAAAAAAAAAAACACTGGATGGAAACCTGGCTAATGATGACGATACAAAAGTTGCCGTGAGATCAGCATACACGGAACCATCCGTCACTGGCAGATTTGAAGAAAATTACCATGGTTTGGCAAATAAATGTGACAATATTATTCACTAGAACATACTTCAACTCTTTGCTTTCAAAATTATATATTTTTTTTATAATATATTTTTTGTTATAATATTATTATATATTATATTATAACTGTTTTATTAACATCACATACCTCACATGAATGGAAACAGACTGGGAAATCAGAAAAACACATGAAATGGAGCAGAGCAGACAGTGTGTGAGTGTGATGTCTGTCCACAGACACATGCTTTAAACACACACTAAATCACTGCATCATCTCAGTGTTTAGTGTCTGGATCTCTCAGTCCTCAATCTGAGCTTTACAGATGTAACGTGACATACAGTCAATGTGATTCACCATGTGCAAAGATTTATTGAAGAACACTGTGCAGCTCTTACATTAAGGAGACATTTAATCTCATCCGACACTTAAAAGTTACTTTCAGTAATATATATTTTTTTTTTATCTGATCAGATAAAGCACAGGAAAGCAAAACAAACAAACAAACAAAAAACAATAAAAATACAACTACTGCAAAAAATAACAAAATAATGAAAATATGAAAGGTTAGCATATAATGTCATGGTAATCCGAAATCGAACAAGACTTTTCAAAGAAAATAGTGTTACATTTATCAAATGACACTATTTCCAAAATATGCATATAGTGGCCAGAAAGATTAAAACATGTTAAAATTTTGGATATTGTCACACCAGTACAGTATGAACTTAAGAAAGGCCACCCAATATTGTCAGAAACTTCAACACGGCTTGATTAATAGGTTCCCATTGTACATGTCATGTTACTGTGGTTTCTCAAAAGAGGTTGTTAAATCTGACACAAAGACACAGCGGAATCATTGTAAAAACCAAATCCAGCATAGAGGGGTTCAGTGAATGAGGTGTTGAATGTGTGTAAGTGTGTGAGTGTGTGTGTGTCAGAGACACTGTAGAAGGACAGAATACCGGCTGACCAGTCCAGATACACTCCTACTCTATTAGATATAGATGAAGAGGGAGGAATCTTTGTGCTGTTAGCCTTATTATTGTGCCAGGAAGTGTAAATCGTATCACAACAGTAAAGATTCCAGGACTTGTCATTGAGTCCAAACCGACAGTCAATCCCACCTTTCCTCCTGATTCCTTTATATGTCACTGCTACATGACCCCAGCCTCTCAATTCAACCTCCCAGTAACAGCGTCCAGTCAGACTCTCTTGACACAGAACCTGCTCATAGTTCTCAAATCTCTCTGGATGATCAGCATACAGCTGTGGGTCTTTCATACATGTTGCATTTCTGTTCTCCTCAGACAGAATGAGATGAGTGTTTGCTGTGTTTGGATCCAGTGTGAGATTACAGGCATCTGAACACAAGAAGAGAGAACACATCATCTTTGAGAGTGGTTCTCTTCTCTGGCCCTCGAGGTCCACTTTCTGACAGAGTTTACCTCCAACCTTGATTAAACTCACCAAAATTATAGTAATCCTGAAGACCTAGTTAGCTTGTTCAAGTGTGTTTAATTTGGGTTGTATCTTAAATCTGCAGGAAAGTGGATCTCAAGGGCTAGAGATGAGAACACCTGATGTATAACAATCAAAAAAGCAGAGATGTGTTTTTGTGGGAGCGTTTGTGGACTTACATTTTCTCAGTCCTGGTGTGATCCTGAAATGTCCACCATAATCCAAACTGAATATACAAAAACAACAAATAATGTTTATTGGACTAAAATGTAAACACTTGGCTGTGTATTATTTTTCTCAAGGAAGCTATATAGGTTCTTAAGTATTCAGTCATGTAAAATCAGATGAATAATCAGTGTTGTAAAGTATTCAAGTAAATGCAATTAGTTACTGTACTTAAGTATCTTTCTGGCTGCTTTGTACCTTGAGTATCAAAGATATGTGACCCCACTGTGAAAACCCAGCTAAAGTAATTTTTTTGTGATTCACTGTTTTCTACATAAAATCATCCTATAATGTAAAGAATATTCTGTGAAAATATAACCTTGATATCTTTAATGTTGACCGAGTAAGACCACGTCAAAGATTTGCTGAATTTCGGGCTCAGAAAATCATATTTTTAAGAAATTCCAATGTAAAAAGGAGCTTATTTTTAAATCTGCAACACATCTGAACCATAATTATCCTGACCCTGTGCCAAACTGAGATTCTCCCATTTTCAGTGATATATGACACATTTATGGGAAAATTCTTAAAATTTTGTAAAAACCTCCATCATACCCTCTGTGATGTTTCCTTCTACCTGCTCCTCTCATCTTCTGTCTCTGGCTCCATGCCCTCCTCCAGAGTCCCCACCCTCCCTCCACTGCTGGACTACTATTACTTAAGTACTATTATCAGGTACTCTTTACATTAAATAATGTGAGTACATAAATAGATTTTTAAAAGGAAATTCTTAAACTAGACTATTACAGTAAATGTGATTTCACTGAGTACATGTTCCTGGATCAACATCTTTGTTAATCCTGGAACAACATTCCAATCAACCAATCAGATTTGAGGGACAAGTTCACAGTATATGTCAAGTTAGGCTTACAACAAGGATTATGAGTTTTTACATCAGTTTTATGCACCTATCATTTCCCTCTGATTTTAGGGATAAGTTATGGATAGAGGTAGGTTTCAGGGTAGGGATAGGATTAGGACTATGTGTTCAAGCGAAAATGTTGTTACAGGATTAACTAAATATGTTGATCCAGGAATATGTCTTACTTGGCAAAAGCACAGCGACCACATCATTACATCTTTCTTAGATTATCCCCATTTCATCGCACATACAGAGGAGTCAAAATTTTCCCACATACTTGAGTATCTCCAGTTTATACTGTGGATGATCCAGTTTGTCGTTGAGTAGCTGGACTCCTGTTTGTCCTGTGTGATTGTAGCTCAGATCCAGCTCTCTCAGGTGTGAGGGGTTTGAACTCAGAGCTGAAGACACATAACCACAGCCTTCCTCTGTCACCATACAGCCAGACAATCTGCAGACACACAATACAGCAAACAGGATGTCATTTTAAAGTATGGAACACTATTTAATAATCATTAATCAACAAATTAAACCCAAACCTCAGTATCTCCAGCTGACAGTTTGGACTCCTCAGTCCATCAGAGAGCAAATTCACTCCTGAATCCTGCAGGTCATTGTTACTCAGATCCAGCTCTCTCAGGACACAGTTCGAGGATTGTAGAGCTGATGACACAATTTCACAATCCTGGGCTGTAAGATTACAGCCAGAAAGACTGAAATATAGACAAACATATGAGAATCAATCTTTTCCACACTGGTATTTAACTGACATTTCAACAATATCAGCTTCACTCTTGTAAAATAAGTCAGAAATATCTAAAATAAATTAAGCAAAAAATCAAAATGAATTACTCTGCACAACAACAACCGAAAATGTAAGTCGATTTAGAAAGTAGTAAAGAGATGATTAAACACTCACAGGGCTTTTGTGCAGTTGATCACAGCTGGCATCAGTCTTCTTCTACCTTCATCAGATGTGTTGTATTTCTTGAGGTTCAGCTCATCCAGCACTTCCTCTGACATCTGAATCATGTAGGCGATTGTTGAGCAGTGAGCAGGAGAGAGTTTCTTCTCTGAGTGTTTGTCTGATTTCACAAACTCCTGAATCTCTCTGGACAGAGTCTGATCTTTGACTTCCAGCAGACAGAGGAACAGATTGATGGATCTTTCAGTTGAGAATCTATGTCCATCTTTGATCTTCTCTTTAATGTACTGTGTGGTTCTCCCAATGCTCTCTGTGCTGTTCTCTGTGTGTGTCAGTAGATCCTGTAAGAGTTTCTGATTGGACTCCAGTGAGATGCCCAGCAGGAACCGCAGGAACAGATCCAGGTGTCCATTCTCACTATTAAGGGCTTTATTGACTATTTCTCTATGCAGATTATGCACTACATCGAAAAACTGCAATGTGTCAACATTTTTCATTACATAAAGGTAAAACAAATAGAAAGCAGCCAGAAACTCCTGAAGACTTAGATGAATGAAGCTGTAGACTTTCTTCTGATGAATCACAGATTCCTCCTTAAAGATCTCAGTGCAAATCCCAGAATACACTGAGGCGTCAGTGACATCTATGCCGCTCTCTCTCAGGTCCTCCTCATAGAACATCACATTGCCCTTCATCAGCTGTTTGAAAGCCACTTCACCAAGTTTCACAATCATTTCTCTGTTGGACTGCAGGAGTTTCTCTTGATCTCTCTCTTCATACTTCTGATTATTTATGTTGATCTGAATCAGCAGGAAGTGGATGTACATTTCAGTCAGAGTTTGAGGGATTTCTGCATTCAGATCTTCTTTCAGGAGCTTTTGAAGCACAGTGGATGAAATCCAGCAGAAGACGGGTATGTGGCACATGATGTGGAGGCTTCTTGCTCTTCTGATGTATGAGATTATTCTGCTGGCTTGATGCTCATCACTGATTCTCTTCCTGAAATATTCCTCCTTCTGAGGCTCATTAAATCCATGAATTTCTGTCAGACGGTTGATGTATTTGGAGGGAATCTGATTGGCTGCTGCTGGTCTGGAGGTGATCCAGATTAGAGCAGAGGGAAGCAGCTCTCCTTTCATGAGGTTTGACATCAACACACCCACCGATGAAGTCTTAGTCACATCAGAAACTTTCTGAGTGTCTGAAAACATCAGTGTGATTCTGCTTTCATCCAGACCATCAAAGATGAACACAACTTTACACTCCTCATAAATCTTTGAGTCCAGATCTTGAATTTCAGGATGAAAGTCCAGCAGAAGTCTGTGAAGACTGTACTGATGATCTCCAATCAAGTTCAGCTCTCGAAATGGAAGCACAAACATGAAATCTACATCCTGATTGGCTTTTCCCTCGGCCCAGTCCAGAATGAACTTCTGCACAGAGACAGTTTTTCCGATTCCAGCGATGCCTTTAGTAAGAACAGTCTTGATTTGGTCTTTCTTCTCACATCCTGGTTCAGGTGAGGCTTTAAAGATGTCATTGCAGTAGATTGGAGTGTCTTGTGAGTGTTGTGTTCTGGATGTTTTCTCCATCTGTAAAACCTCATGTTCTTCATTCACTCCTTCTCTTTCTCCCTCTATGATGTAGAGCTGTGTGTAGATCCTGTTCAGGAAGGTTTGATTCTCTTGGAGTTTAATTCCCTCAAATAATCTCTCATACTTATTCTTCATGCTGGTTTTGTGCTGGTTTTTGATTCTCTGCAGGTCTCCAGTCTCCAGTGTGTGTGTCTGATAGCGAGATGCAGATGATGGCACAGACCTGATCAGCGTATGTATCTTCCTCCTGCTGAAATAAAAATAAAAGATGAGCAAAAAAGACAATGAAAGTGATTAAAATGGCAGCATTTATCACTTGGCATCAACATGCATCCTATTTCCAGATGTTGTTCATTTATATAATGAAAAAGGAATGTTATTCAACCTGCGTGTCCTGATCCAAAAGTAGTTGTGAATGCATAGTGATTGGATCTCAGTGTAATTGTACAAAAGGCCAGGTTGTCTTTAGAACCTAGATGATCTAGACCAGGTTTTTATTGGTCAATGGCGCAGTCATTTTCAGTTGCCTCAAAATAGCAACGTGCCAACAATGCACCCGAACACACCTCGTTTTCAAACCAGCACGCCTGTGGGCGAACAGATGGGCACGAGTGCATTTGCTATTTAAACAACATGGGTGCTGGATGTGAAAATGATAACTGCGTTGGGCTGAAACTACCAAAAAACACTTTGCACCTGGCATTGATTGTGTCGGGTGTATTATAGGGCCTATAGTGTTATTTCTTTGCATTTCATAAATCATTATTCATTAGAGATGAACTGGAGTAAATAAGCAAGTACAAGTTTATACTAACGGAGGGTCAGAGGTCACTGGTCCATCACTGAGTGCAATGGGTTGTCTCATGGATGTGTTACTCTTCAGAGACACAATGCTGGGTTCTGGAGACTCTGATCTGTGTCTCTTCCTCCTGCTAAAACTGAAAAAGGCAAATAAAACAGCATTTCATAGCACTAGTTATACTGTATAACTTGAATGCACCTCCTCCTGCAAATAGGTAATTCTTATCCATGCAATGACTATTCATAATGACATGTAGCCATTTTTATCTTTATGTACACAATAATAATCTTTTACATTGTAATCCTTTTATTTTTAATATTTGGCATGTTTGTGTGCTGCTGTGCATCCCTGTGTGTGTAACAAGCAGAGTGTACACACGTTGTGCACCCACGTATAGGCGCATATTACTAACTCTCCCTTTAAATAACAAAAAATAAACAAATAAATAAATACTGCGTGACTTTAGACCAGGTTTTTGTTGGCCAATGGTGCAGTCATTTTCAGTTGCCTCAAAATAGCAACGCGCCAGCAATGCACCTGAACACACCTCGTTTTCAAACCAGCACGCCCATGGGCGAACAGATGGGTGCGAGTGCATCTGCTATTTAAACAACATGGGTGCTGGATGTGAAAATGATAACTGTGTCGGGCTGAAACTAGCAAAAAACACTTAGATCGCACCTAGCATCGCATTGGCCTGGGTGTATGATAGGGCCCATAGTGTTATTTCTTTGAGTTTCACAAATAATTATTCATTAGAGATGCACTTCAGTAAATTAGCAAGTACAAGTTTATACTAACGGAGGGTCAGAGGTCACTGGTCCATCACTGAGTGCAATGGGTTGTCTCATGGATGTGTTACTCTTCAGAGACACAATGCTGGGTTCTGGAGACTCTGATCTGTGTCTCTTCCTCTTGCTGATACTGAAAAAGACAAAAAAAACAGCATTTCATAGCATTAGTTATACTGTATAACTTGAATGCACCTCCATGAGACAGTGCACTCACAACAGGTTGCTTTGAATAAAACCATCTGCCAAATGTTAAAATGGCTTACCTGGGGTCAGAGGTCACTGCATCTATGAAATTACTTTTCATAAACACACAGTTTGATCCAGGAGGCAGAGAATTAATTTTAGATGCAATGTCCTCATCTTCTCTCTTGACATGGAAACTCATTTTAGAGAACCTGTTGTTCCATTCTCACTTCTCAAAAGAGTGTTGAGAGGCTGATTTCATGTGGAGACAGAGTTAAAAAGATTCCTGTTGTACAATGATGCTGTAGTAAGTAGTACACTGCAGTACAGCTACATTAAGATCTTAATCTAAATGACACTGTAATCTAAGCATTTGTTCGTTTTTTTTTTTTTTTTTTTGTTTTTTTGCAAACTTTGAAAAGATTCACTTCACATTTGGATGGAAACTCCGCTGTTATGACACAGTGTCTAAGTAGAATTACACAACTGAGTTCAGTCACATAACAAAACCACATCATCTGGAAAGAGGAACTTACTGACTCTCAGTCACACCAACATAGACATGATAAATGGTGAATAAGTCATACTGGAATTTGGCCTTCATTTTACATATATTTTGTGTTTTTTTTAATGTATTTATTTATTTAGAATATTGAATAATTGTTGAAGTATTCAGCTTGCACTCACTTTTTATGTAAAACCGTAAGACTATAAGACCAGGTATATAGAGGGATAATAATAATAAAAAAAAAAGTATTTAGTAAAATCAAACTAACATTTAAAGCATACTAACATTCATAGCGCCATTTCTATACAGAAATTAAAAAAAAAAAAAAAAAATGGTTCTTTATGGAACCCTTTAAAAAGACCAGCTATTTTTCCAAGCCATAGAATCCTGATCTGGTACTATTTTAACTGTTTTTCTTAGCAGTATTAAAGCTTTTTTTGTTATTTTTTTTTCCTACAGCAGTGTGTAAATGCAGGATACTAGAAGTATTTAGACATTTGTAAAATAGAAGCAACAATCACTGGTTCATTGATATCATTCATAATATCATTCATCATATTGTACATAAATAATATATATAAGCAAACATCTGAGAAAACTGAGTAAATAAGAAAATTAATTTACTTTTTATTTACTGATAATGATTATCTTTTCTGTCATTTTGGGTCAACGGTGTTAAACTATTGAACTAATCTAAATATAACCTGGGTTTGAAATGCCATGTGAAGAATGGCAAAAACCCAAACACCAGCTCTTTTTTTGACTAGCTATGGGAAATTGAACTTACCACAGAATGTGTGTCGTTTGCCCAACGGTTTGCCTTGGAATGGCTTCGCTTATTTTCCTGCTTTCACTTTCCTTTCTATGGTGATTTCTAAACGGCTTTATTGCGCTCATGTGACAAGCTGTGAGTCAGGGGTGCAACTCTGGTCTGACAAGTGGGGGAATGTTATGTAGAAAAAATAACATTTCAATTATCATTTAAGTTTCAACATGCCATATTAATATGCAATGGATTATCAAAATTAAAACAAAAGAATAATTTTTTTTCAGAAAATCATGTAAAGAATTTATTTAATTTGTTTCAAGAATTAATTTGCATATCTTCATAAGTTAGCTAAATATAAATCCAGAAATGTGTCAATATGTGTAATATATAACTAAAGGTGTAAAAAAAAATACACAAACTTTGTGTGTGTCACACTATATTGTGTAGAACATTACATAGACTGTAACTCAAAGCATTAGTTTATGTACATGCATGTTTCTGTGTATGTATGAACTTTAAGTTTAGATATCATGTCTGCTGCATGTTTATAGACACTAGCGGTGAAACGGTTCTCGGTAAAAAATCGAACCGTATCGTTCTACACACTCGAAAGAGAAGTTACGCGCGCACTGTGAGAAGAATTGTGCATTCATCCGAAGTGCGCACGCGGACGTTTGGACATTCCCTCTGTGGCTGCTATTTCTTTAAATGTACTTTAATGTACCTTAAATTTCTTTGTGTACTTTCCAGAAAGATTGTACAGACAGCCAAGATTGTGGATCCAATCCAATGTGTCACATGTCATTGTTGATGACTTGCAAGCAGCCTGGGCAAACAGACTGACGCAGTTACGGCCACAGTGCACATATAAGGCTAGTGGCTGCTGCTCTAGTATCTTGGCTTGTGCTCCTTTGATTCTTCCAGACATGTTTGCTGCACCATTGTATGCTTGCCCATGCAAACCAGACAAAGTAAGATTCAAGCACATCATAAAATCTTAAGCGACCTTAGTAAAGTTCTCACCTGTTGTGTCTGCAACTTCATAAAACCCAATCAAGGCCTCTTGTGGAACAAGGTTATGGTCCACATATCTCATACATATCGATTCCTGTTCAATCCCAATTACATCTTGCGTCCCATCCATTATGATTGCAAATTGAGGAAGAGGCAAATTTTGAATGCTACTATGTCTTTAATTATGCTGCGACATTAAATTCAAAATTTTATTTTGTATCTTCCAGGAGGTATATTCATGTTTATGTGATAACAGCCATTTTTGAAATGCTGGGTCATCTTCTCTTCTGAGTTTAAGTAGCTGCTGAAGGTTGCCTTCTTGGCTATTATGACCCCTTAGAGCATTTCTCTGTCTAGCCAAAAACTGCACTGAACCTACAATTTTCATGAGACACAAGCTGCGTTTCCATTACCCTTCAAACGGCACAAATTGTAATTGCGAATTGAAATTATGCTCAATGGGAACATGAATTTTGCAAAAACTTCCAAATATCGCAAAAGGTTTTTACGCTTGCATGAGGTGGTTTTTCAGGCAAGTCGATAAAGGAATATCTTGCAAAACTGCAATGGAAACAGTTTTTTCACATTTACAGGTCACCTGATGCACAGTCACATCATCATTCTTTAAAGATAGCACGCGGTATGTTTGTTCAGAAGGCAAGACAGGGGGCTTTTCTTTTCTTATTTATGCATCTCTTTCCTCGCACCTCAGCTTCACCCCATAGATGCAATGGGAAGATGCAAGAAAAGAAAACGAGGACGGAGTAATTGAAGGAAATATTATTCGAAAACTGGAAAAGCATTAATGAGGGAGAAGGGCTTCCAGAAGCCGTGGCAAATTTTACGCTCCAAATAAAGCTCTCAAAAAGAAGCATGTTATGGAAAATGACTTTTATCACGAGAGGAAAACGACTCATGAGAGTTTTAGTCGCATAACATCGGTTAATGGAAATGCTGTCATTTCGCAATAGTTTTTTACTGACATTTAGAAAAAGTTTTGCACAAATCTGTAATACACAAATTGCACAATTTCTTGCCTTTCTCATTTGCTTGTTTTTGGCAGAAGACAGCTGGGCATCAACAGGTCTCCTCCTTTGTGAGTGGCTTAAAGGAACACTCCACTTTTTTTGAAAATAGGCTCATTTTCCAACTCCCCTAGAGTTAAACAGTTGAGTTTTACCGTTTTCGAATCCATTCAGCCGATCTCCGGGTCTGGCGGTACCACTTTTAGCTTAGCTTAGCATAGTTCATTGAATCTGATGAGACCGTTAGCATCTCGCTCAAAAATGACCAAAGAGTTTTGATATTTTTCCTATTTAAAACTTGACTCTTCTGTTGTTACATCGTGTACTAAGACCGACGGAAAATGAAAAGTTGCGATTTTCTAGGCCGATATGGCTAGGAACTATACTCTCATTCCGGTGTAATAATCAAGGAACTTTGCTGCCGTACCATGGGTGCAGCAGGCGCAATGATATTACGCAAGCGTCTCTCACAAATGTCTCCATGGTTGCAAGGCACGCTCCCTGTGCAAACAGGGGGTCACAGCCGCTGCGTAATATCATTGCGCCTGCAATGATAAAAAAAAAAATATATATATATATATATATCCATGAGCAAAACAGCAACGGCGTCACATGCAGCCGTTGGCTAGGAACAGGGCTTAAAATCTTGATGTTCCCCCTTTACCTTTAAGCGAGGAGTACGAGAATTAATCTAAATTCACAAAACCCCAAATGTGAAAGACAAGCGCTGATTTTGTACATTTGGCTGAATTGTTTGCTTTATTTCTTATTGTATATATTTTTAGACCTTTTATACTTTTAGGCCATTCCACCGAATGGGTGACATTTGCTTGTTGAAACTCTTCGAAATAAACTTTATTTTTTATATTTTTTCAACACTTAATCTTATACTACACATATTTAACTATTCAAAATGTGTATTGGTCAATCTCAGGCAACTTCATTTAATTTTTTTACAAGGTTTCAAAGCAGAAGATTGATGCATGTTTTCTCAGTCCTGTTACAGTACCAAAACTCATGTGTCATTTAAAAAGCATGTTTAAAAGCATGTCAATTAATTCCTTTGTATTCACCTCAAGAAAGTGTTTATTTTAAAGAAATGGTTGGTTATTTGTTCAAATAATTGATATTTGTGACAAAAAAAGCTTTATATTAAAGCAAGGTGTATTTTATTTTAAAACCTTTTTTTATTTAAAAGAAGACAGAAGCCTCAAGTATATCATTTTTTAAATAATTTAACTAATTTAACAGTTGTATAAATAATAGACCAAACAAAACTGATAAAAACAGTGGTTTAACTTTATTTTATTTTAGAAAAATAAATAAATATAGTAACAGGAATGAGCACTTTGTAACAGGAATGAACACTGGGTAACAGGAATGAGTGTCCATATGTGTGTGCATGTGTGTGAGAAAGAGAGTGTGTACATGGCCGTGTGTGCATGTGTGTGAGTGAGATTTCTGTGTTGAAGAGATGTTCTGTGTGCTAGTAGTACATCACAGCGAAGGAGGTGGAAAGAGAAAGAAGGAGAGAGGAAGAGAGAGAGAGAGAGAACGAGTGAGAGGAAAGGAAAGACAAAAACGGGGGAAAAGAGAGGGTTGCGGGTGTGTATTACTACTTCCCTTGCAGAATGTCATAAGTGGGTGTTTCTGGCAACTGCATAGTATAGGTTCTCTCCATCTTTTACAAAAGATAAGAAAGAGAAAGACAAAAAGATTAAGTCACGTCGTGGTGGACTGGATCCCTGCCAGCATGGCATTCACACTGTAAACTAATCCTAAAAGTCTACAATTTAAGTAATTTCAACTGTAAAACTCACGACACAGGTGAATAGTATTATATCAACTAATATTCACACTGTTAAATCAACAAAACAGAGCACTACTCATTCCTGTTACTCTTAACTCACTCCTGTTATTTTTCATATGAGTAACCGGAATGAAAGTAACAGGATTGAGTTTTTAAGCAAAAAAATGATCAAATACATGACATACGGCCACATGGAGTACATGCTAATGGCATGAGGACACTAAGCAAATTCTAGTGACTTACTTACAGTTAATATTTTTAAAATAAACAAATCTTAAGAAATAATTTAGGTAACAGGACAGTACATTGAGATTGACCTTCTCAGTCATAGTTCCATCAAATATACAGAAATTAAAATGAGAGGACTTACTTTTGGTCTTCTCATGGCCTGCAGAAGAACCAGATGATGCAACTTCCTGTTGAAAATGTGTGAGGGTAACAGGACTGAGTGAAAACCTGGGGACACGACGAAAATTTGTCTTTTATATAACATATTATAGATTTCTCATGAAATTTCTTTTTGTTTAGCATAGATGGTATATGGAGTCACACAACAATGAAAAAAAAAAGATTTCTGAAAGTTTTTAATGATTATATTTCATGATAAAGACAGCGGGGACATGTAACAAATGTAATTTTTTTTAGTGTTCTGAGCAGTTTTTAATAATGTTTTAAATTATATATTTTAAATTTGCAGTTAGAGTAATGTTCAGGACATTTTGCTTAATAATAAAATGTATTTTAGAGTTAATTGTCATGCATATTTATACATACAATGTCCTGGGGACAGAAATGGCACCCATTCGCTTTTATAATGGCTATTGATCATTAAAACTGACATTTAACAAGGAGACAGGGTTGTGTTTTATGTTATATTTAATTTTATTACAGTAAAGATAATCAGAGTATGCACATATTGCATTACTATGTTTAATATTTTTGAAATGTAAACGAAAAGAGGCAGGTTTGTTTTATATGTCGTTTTGTTATAAATACTATGCAGTGAACGCGTTGCCAGAACCACATTTGTGAGGCTTATTAATATGTTTAAAAAAATTTTTTTAAATAAAACGAAAAGAGGCAGAGTGGTGTTTTATAACACATTTCGTTTTATTGTTGTACCATTTGCAAAAGTCTTAACTACCAAGGACGCAAGTTCGAACTTTGCGAACTTGGTATTGAGAAACGCCTTTGGAATGCACTGTCTTGTGGCGTCACAGTGCGCACAGAAGCTACATAAATTGAGTCAGCTCAGCTGTTGTCAGAGTTAGAAGCTGCTGTCTATGGTCACTAGCGATTGAAGTGTACGAAAGCGTTACAATTCTACCGCTATAACCAATAGGCAAATACAGTGTTCATACAGCTCGTTGAGATGGAGAATCTTGCGACTACAATGGACATCATGTTTGCAAACTTTCCACTGGAGCTGGAAAGCTTCAGCAGCTTCGACTCGTTTGAGGACGTTCAACCGTTGAGTGGCGCTGCGATGCCGGCTGACAGAAAGCCCAGCAGCAGCAGCAGCCGCCCAACGGAGGCGCCTCAACCGCCGTCTCTCCCTAGAGTCGTTTGGGAGGACGACACAACCGGTAACTGACAACGTTAATAAATAAAAAATGACATATATATATCATATATACATATATATATCAAAACTAAACAGTGGGAGGCAATTATGGTGTGACATCTATGTAACACAGCATCACCACTGTGTTTGTAATTAGTCAAATGTTCTTGGAAATTGGCTGAGCCCAGAAACAATGCAAAACCTGCTAATTATTCACATGAACTCACAGCATTAGAACAGTTTTACTTGTTTAGCTGTGCTAATAAAATATATTTTTTGTATATTGTTATTTCCAATTTATTCTATTTTTATTATCTGTGTCTTGTCACTGTCATATTGTCTCGAATGTGTAAACATACCTGGCAATAAAGCTCTTTCTGATTCTGATTGTTTGCAGAAAAGCACACACGAGGGTGGAAATTCCTTGCTGGCCTCCGGAGAGCGTGGAAGTCTGTAAAAGATTCCATCCGAACCCAGGAAAAAACCCAAGTGTGTGCTTTTGTGCCTGAGGATCCATCAGAGGAGCTTCCACACACCTCCAGCGTAGATCCGACAGGCACAGATCCGCTGGAGTCTGAGCCAACAGGCAGTGAGTCTACAGATATTACCACTCTGATTCATGTCCATTCATGCAACATAAAGCAGCTCTACATTAGGAATCATTCGGCTGTAATCTGTGCTAATAAAAACAGATGTTTCTAATCAATATTCGTACATATACTGTCTATTTTCGTAACTTAAATGGTGTATTTTTTTTAAAAATATATATTTTTTGTATATAGTTATTTCTTATTTACTTATTCTATTTTTATTATCTGTGTCTTGTCACTATCTTTTTTTCAGAAAAGCACACAAAAGGGTGGAAATTCTGTGCTGGCCTCCGGAAAGCGTGGAAGCCTAAGAAAGATTCCGTCCAAACCCAGGAAGAAACCCAAGTGTGTGCTTTTGTGCCTGAGGATCCATCGCAGGAGCTTCCACACACCTCCAGCGTAGATCCGACAGGCACAGATCCGCTGGAGTCTGAGCCAGCAGAAAGTGAGTCTCCAGATAATACCACTCTGATTCATGTCCATGTCTGCCAAATGTTTCTGGGTTTAGTTTTCATTTTTCCTCATCTTCTGCTGGCTCCTCACCTGATCTGCACAGGTGTATTTCGTCACATCCTCATGCTGTATATTAACATGTTGTTGTGCATTTTTCAGGATCCTTTGAATCTCTTTATGATGTGAGAAAGAAACTGAAATCGAGACACGGAGTCAGTTATCATGTAGGATTTCGAAACTCGGATGGCAAACGAGTATGTTGCTCTTTCTGTATACACCAAACTTTTTGCCTGTTGTTTCCTTCTGTCTTTAGTCTTTTAGTCCTGATGTAAACATCAGTGTTAACAGTTTTGATCAAAAAAGTACAGATTGTTAGATTACCATGTACACAAACAAAAATAAATGTTTGCAAAAATGTTCATTTTTCAGGTAATCGTCAAATTTATTAAGAAGAACCGGCCTGAGAAACTGGTGGAATTGGTAAGTTGAAAAGACTTTATTCTTCATAAAATGTTCCATCAAATTCTAATTTGGTAAAAGAGTATAAGATATAATTGAAATAGCCTAGTTGTAAAGTACATTGCTTTCCTCTTCGGCAGCCCTAGAGCATACTTTGAAAGGAGCTGAACGTGGAAATGATAATGAAATGCCTTTTGTTAGGAGTCAACTAACCTTTCACCAATCTCTTTTCTTTAGCCAGGGTATTCCAAACCTTTAAGTAGAGAGGCAGCTGCAATGTTGATGGTGCAAAAGCCTCCAACTAGCGAGCATCTCATAAAATTATATGATCACTTTGTCATGGAAGATCAAGACATCTTGATTATGGAGTATCCACGTTCCTACATCACCCTGTTTGAGTATGTCCAACGACACAGAAGTAACCTGACTGAAACCGTGGTGAAACACATCATTCGGGAACTCATTGTTGCTCTTCAGCACTGCGTGGGTCGTGGTGTTTATCATGACACGCATATGAAAAACATACTTGTCTGCACAAAAACCCTGCAAGTAAAGTTGATGGACTTTGGAGACGTACTGCTCGTCGACGAAAGACGTGAGTTGGCTTTTTAATCACAGTTCACTGATGACTGATTTACTACAGTTGTTGATGATGTTTTACTGAACACTGAGCATGTATTGTTTACAGGAGAAGATGAACCTATATTAATCAGTGCAATCAGAAAGTACGCTGAATGGGCAATAACTGACGACTTACGCATACTGCTGGATGTGCTGGTCCCAAGAATAAGTCGTTGGTTTTGGATAAGACCACGCGTGTCCAAAGGTGAGACCAATAACAAGTACTAAATGGAAATGACATTGCTTGAAAAATGTATAAAGCCCTGACATGGTAAAATTATTAGTGGTCATAGTCATAGTAACAAATGCAGTGTATAACATTACCTTACATGAACTACATGTCTCAATCAAACATGATTAATCAGATCTCTTCTAAAAAACGTTTATAGAATGCCTGGATCTTCTTGAGCACCTTCATGATGTAGAGTCACGGATGACGTTACAGGCTATGTTGGATCATGGCTGGTTGAAATGAAAACCAAAGAATAAGAAAAGTAAGCATAAGAAAAAGAGATGTTTTTGGGAGATTCAGGCCTCGGCACATCTTGACCTTCATATCATGCTCTCATTATTTGCCTGTGTCAGCAGCTCCTCCACGGGGCTTATAGCTCAGCTGCAGGGTCATCAGCCAGGGATTAACCCCGGGACGTCTCCCTTGCACCCCTGCATGATGAACCGGGGACGGTTCACACCTTTAACCCCGTGACGTGGATAAGACCACGCGTGTCCAAAGGTCAGACTAATAACAAGTATGAAATGGAAATGACATGGCTTGAAAAACACATAAAGCCCTGACATGAGTGACAGTAAAATTGTAAGTGTCACACCTTGATGAATGTAAAACACAGGAGACTGACAATGTTTAGCAATGAATAAATGTTCAGAGAATGTCATAGTAACAGCAACAAATGCAGTGTATTTCATGATAACATTACCTTACATGAACTACATATCTCAGTCAAACATGACTAATCAGATCTCTTCTAAAAAAACATTTCAGAATGCCTGGATCTTCTTGAGCACCTTCATGACGGAGAGTCGCGGATGACGTTACAGTCCATTTTGGATCATGACTGGTTTAAAAGAAAAACCAAAGCATAAGAAAAGTAAGCATGTTTTT
Source organism: Hypophthalmichthys nobilis (assembly GCA_037950665.1). NCBI lineage: Eukaryota > Metazoa > Chordata > Actinopteri > Cypriniformes > Xenocyprididae > Hypophthalmichthys > Hypophthalmichthys nobilis. The sequence goes on from CM075489.1 coordinate 26,004,690, forward strand.
GCTTGATAGATTCAGGCCTTCTTGGCACATCTTGACCTTAATATCATGCTCTCATAATTTGCCAGGTTCCCCTACTTCGGCAGCTATAGCCTATGGCCTATAGCTTAGCTGGAGGGTCATCAGCCAGGGACCCCGGGGACAGTTTACGCCTTTAACCCCGGGATATCCTGTCACATATCCTGTCTGCGTGCCTCTAACATCTCCACCAACCTAGTCAGAACATTATCGCACCCCACCGATAGCAGCCTTGTGTGAGCCCCACCTTGCAGTCAGGATGTGCTGGAGGTTTATGTTTGGACTGCGTTCTTCCAGGACAGACCACTGTGTTTCAGACAATCATCGTGGCAAGCCCAGCCATTTTCCTGAATTACTGTGGACAGTGGATTTCACACATCTTCGATGTCCACACAATTTAACGCCACGCCTTGTACTTGCCTGGAAGATGGCTTTGGTCGATCCTTCCCTAGTGGAAAAAATAGCACAATTTATTCTAATGTACTATAGTATAACTAAATGTGTTTGTGGCACACTGTAAATTTGTATACTTAAAGTCTGTTAAATTGGTTCAACTGAAGTTGTATTAAATATACTTGTTTGTAAACTTGAAGTGTGCTAATGGCATCATCATTCTGTGCTTCTAATACAATAAAGTTATCTTTATAAATAATGGCACAGCTTAGGAATTTGCCCTTTATTGATATTTTACAGACAACCCCAAGTACAGGGGTTTTCAACCTGTGGGCCCCTAAGGGGCCGCCAGCACATGCTAGTTCAAAAGTGGAAGTGAAATTCTCAAGTGAAACGGCTGTAAAAGTGAGATTTTACTAGCAAATGTTTAGTCATCCACTAGAGGGGGCAATTTGACTATTCTAATCGATGGCTGTTGGTTTGGCACAACTGAATTTGATGTTTGCGTATTTTGTTGTTGTTTTTTTTTTTTTTTTTGGAGGGAGGGAGGGGGTGAGGTAGTGAAATTAGATAAACGTAGGGGCGCGTGTCCATAAAGGTTGGACCCCTGCCCTAGTATACCAGTTGCTCACTTATCACTTACTGGATTCAAACTCAGGTCGCTGCCATATGAGCGCACTCGGTTTACTAGTTGTACCACCACGCAGATACACACATTGCAAAACCGGGGTTACTTTGTGTTCTTTCTATACTGTTACAAATACTACTATAAGCAAACAGATTCCATCCAAAAATGCTTATCATTGCTAATCATTTATTAACTAATTTTGATAATGTCAATATCTTTAAGATGGAAAAATGTTTCTTGTTTTTTTAAACATTCACCTCAATAACAATACATTTTACATTTTTAAATTTGCAATATACTGGAGAGTATGACATCACTAGAATTTTCTTGTTTAAACTAATTCAATACAGAAAAAACAAGACGGTTAAGCGCTACAAAAAATAACGATTCTGTTTTGAAGCAAAAGCCAAAATATGTTTTCATTATTGTAACACTTTACAAAAAAGTTCATTAGTTAACTACATTAGTTAACATGAACTAATAATGAACTGAACTTCTACAGCATTTATTAATCTTTGTTCATTTTAATTTCAACATTTGCTAATACATTATTAAAATCAAATGTTGTATTTGTTAACATTAGTTAATGCACTGTGAAGTATCATGAACAATATGAACAGCTGTATTTTTATTAACTAATGTTAACAAAGACTAACAAATGTATCACTCATGGTTAGTTCATATTAGTTAATACATTAATGATAACTAATGAACCTTAATGTAAAGTGTTACCATTATTAGGCTAATATTGTACGATTGCTAACTGCATACCTCCATAATTTGCATATTTTTTAAACCTATCAAAACTGCTATTATTACAAATTGTGATGCTGCTGTTTACTCAGTGGAGACTGACTGAAGTGCTTATGCAAATACATTTCAGAGAGATGAGATTGAACACGTGATAATGATAATGTTGAACACCAGGTGGCAGTGTTGTAAGAAAATGTTACTCCTCATTCTTCACGTTACAAACTCGCTTCATGTTGCAAAAATGCATCAGATATTGTGAATATTGTTTTGTTTTGATTTTGAGAAGTAGCCTAATGGCTGAAATGATTAATTGTTGTCGAAAATATAATATTAATCCATATATTTGTTTATAAATTGAACTACTGTTTAAATTTAGTTTGAAATACAGTCAAAGCCTAGACTGCATTTGTAAAATTCCATATTGCATTTTACAAACAGATGTCTGCTCCATTAACTGTAGCACATAAACTCTAAACAGTGATCTCTATAACTCCTATTTTTTTTTTTTTTTTTTCATATTTTTACTTTTTTGATCCACTTTTCTCATGTTGTTGTCTTTATTTTCCACTGACAACTAACTTTTAAAGGGATAGGTCACCCCCCCAAAAAATGAAAATAATGTCATAATTTCTTCATTTTTTTCAACCAAACAATTGACTTCCATAGTATTTTTTCCCCATACATTAGAAGTCAACGGGCCCCATCAACTGTTTGGTTACCCATATTCTTCAAAATATCTCCTTTTTTGTTCAGCAGAAGAAAGAAATTCATATAGGTTTGGAACAACTTTAGAGTAAGTAAAAGATGACAGAATTTTTGGGTTAGCCTGAATTTAGCCTGAACAGAGTTTGTGCTGAATACAGCAAAATTACATGTTGGCCAATAGTATGTTATAAGTAGCTGATATAAGTACAAATGTCAGGGCATGTCAAAACATCTCAAGGGCCCCAGAATCACTCAGACCCCTGGGGGTTACGTTATATCCTGCATTAATGTGATTGCGCTTCCTATTGACCTGCACTTGGGTTCTTCAAGCTTGCCTCCAGTGGATCTACTTGCGCTGGTATTAGTGATCATTGAATAATTTTTCATTAGAAAATTAAAGAGAGAGTCTGTAAGGCATCATAAAACAGTTAAAATAAGATCTCTTAAGAAATACAGTTGAATGAGGATACTCAAAACTATGGAGAACACTGCTTCAGGAAGCTTCGGAGCATAATGAATCAGCGTGTCGAACCCGCAGTTTGGAGCGCCAAAGTCACGTGATTTCAGCAGTTTGGTGGTTTGACACACGATCCGAATCCTAATTCTAATTCTAATTAGCTTTTATATGCAAATGATGAATCTGTGTATCATTTAATATTGAAAGTAGAAAAATGAGAAAATGGCACTTTTTTCCATTTTTTTCTTTTTTTTTTTTTAAAAAAAGAAAGAAAGAAAAGCAAGAATTCAGCTCGATTTGTTTTGTTCTTCGTTCAGGGATGGAAAAATGAATAAACAGCTGGAATGTTTAATATCTACACACGGGTGGGAATGAAACGCCCCTTTCCTCTGGTTGCTCAGACAAAGTTCAAGTTGTGCCGTCATCAGTTCTTCCTCAGTTCCATGCAGCAGAATAATAGCTGCGGTTGTAGAGATTCTTAACGTGTTTATTTCAACTACATTTCATCTTTTTCTTGACACAAACGCTTAGCTGGTTCAGTTGTGTTTGTGCTATATAAACACAGTTGAACCAGCTAAGGCTGGACACACACTAGACGATTTTTAAATCGTAACCGATTTTAAAACTGTGGGAGGCCACAGACATAATGACAGTTTCACCGATTTTTAGCATTATAATCTTATGAACACACATATTCAGTATAGGTTTTATGGCCTTATTTTTCACTTACTACACATAAACAATTTTATTCAAACCTACAAACTTTACATACATGCTTCTCACGTATTATTGTAACAGAGTTTGTGCTGAATACAGTGTATTCAAAGGCTACACGGGATGCCGTATACTGTAAACAGGATGCCATAAAAATCCTGATGTCGTTTTCAAGGGACGAACTGTTTTGATTTTACTACCTCATTACTTTTTGTGTGTGTCTTCTCGTTTGATTTCCCTGCTATCGGCAACAGCATTTGCCATAGGGTTTGCCAGTGTAATCATACTTTAGCCATGAAAATGATATAAGTAACATAAATAAGCACAAATGTCAGGGCATGCCAAAACACCTCAGAGCCTAGACGGTTAAAACGAAAACTCTCCCATATTTCTGGATGTCTTTGGGAGGAGCTGGTCTAATTGACGCACCAGGAGTGGGAAGCGCTTCACATCTTGATGGTATTTTAACTGATTGACTTGATTGTCTCAGGGTGGTTTGCTTGTTAGGTCATTTGAATTGTTTAATAGCTGGTGGAATTGGCAGCTGAGGTTCCACTGTTGTAAAAATAAATGAGAAGTTTAATAATAAAAAATGAAAAATCATGAAATGTACTGGTATTGTCATCATGAATAATGAATCCTTGGATCCAGATGAACAGGAGCCTTTTCATTACACAAGACAAGTCTGGTGCGTGTAATCAATGGGAAATCATCTAACATGTCTGTGCAAAGGATTGGGCAACATACATGTTTTGGAGCTCTTGTACAGTGGTAATCCATCAACGTTAAATGATAAATCAACACAGTGGGGTTTAACTGCTTCATCAAGTGGGTAACTTTCTAATGTTTCTTGTCATTTTGGTTTTAGTGGCAAAAAGATGTATTCCATTCCAGATAATTGCTGGGCGTCAATTTGCCAGGGAGTGTGCAAATTTTTTTTTATTTTTTATTTTTTTTTATGTTTGGTCCTTTTGTGATCTTTCAGCACTAAAAAGAAATCCTACTACAAGGAACACATACTTCCAAAATTATGATGTAATGTATTAGTTTTAGTTTTATTGGTTTAATTTAATGGTACCCTGAAAACCCCTTTTTTTTTTTTTAGTCCCATAATGTTTAAAGAATGGTGAATGGAGATTCAAAGGCCTGTCATCACTCCTCCATTACAATAGTCATATTATTCTCCCACTTTTCCAGACACTGACCCATTGAATATACATGTTAAATGTACAGCCTCTTTAAATGGATACATATAGTGAAAAACACAACACAAATATCCTGCATATAAAATAATCACACAGCCATTGTGTAACATCGTGAAAGGCAATCAATTATATCTTGAGGTTTACTTGACAAAGGTTCTAAAAAGGTCCAAATTCGGTCCAGCCGGACCTGAACGTCCATAAAACGGTTTAATCACATGTACATCACAAATAATAACATTTGTAGACTTAAGCAAATTTAGAGTGTTCTGATTTAGCATAATATTTTATTGTGGATACAACATTTTTGAACAGAAACAAATTTGCTAAAGTTTTACATTTTTATCATCCATTAATCAAATAACAAAAAAAAAAAAAAAAAAATCTTTCTTTTTGATGTAACCGATTTCCCATTCCAGGGTGTAAAAACAAAACCCCGTTTAATATACACTTTTTTTCTAAATTTAATGTGATGTTAAAAGTTGATATTTATCCCTGTCAGTTTAAACATAAACCTTGAATGTTTATGTATACATTTATAGGGAGTAATACATAAATAAATCTAGAGTACATTGTTACACAATCGGTGTAAAATAATTCACTCACTTTTGAAAGTGTTACATGGACACTGGTGGGACTCATATATACACCAGAAAAGAGTGAAATTTAACACCTGTGGAGTTTATAATAAGATAATTAATGTGTTGGTCAATTTATCGATATTAAGATTTGTGATTATTTAACACATCCAGTTAAATTTATATTTACTCACAAATGCAACCAATATATATAACATGAACATTTAATAGTTCTCTGACAATTGCACTTCTTGTACCCCAAGTGGTCCAATTTGAGGCTTGTCGCAACCGACTTTTTGTCCAAAAAAAATCCTCAATTATGTGGTGTCATTACGGTTATTTTACTGCCCCGATCACGTGAGAGCCTCCACAATCCCAAATCGTAAATATCAAACACGTTTGATTTTTTTTTTTAATGCTTTATTCATTAATTTAATAGTTAATAAATAATAAATTGTTTATAAAATAAATTTGTTAATAAATTAAAGACAGATAATACAAGGATAAATAACTATATACACAGGGGTATTTAAATCAAATCCATATCTCTAATAACAAAATACAAAGATTCTTAAAAAGGATAGAGTCTTTTTTGCTTTGGTGTTCCTTACACCCTCCAATGATTTAAGATAATGACAAAGCTCAAATTTAAACTGTATTAAACTAGGTGTATTTTTTTGCCCACCGACATTTATGAATATGATATTTCCCTAAAATAATAAACAAATTAAGAACAAAACAAATGTTCCTTTATAAAGGCTTATCATAAAAAAATGTAATATTTTTGTCAGAGATCTCCTTCTCACACCAGAACAATTTAGTGCAAGTACACTCAAAAAAAGATGAAAATAGTCTCATCATACAAATTACAAAACAGACAAACACGTTTGATATTTACAACTCTTGATCGGGCTGCCTCTGACGTGATACCCGCGATAGCCAATGAGAGTGAGCACTTTCCAGATATTGCATGCTTCTATAACTGAAACTTGGCAGCCACAAACATGCCATGAAAAAAAAGAGTATTGAGAAAGATCACCCATATTCTTTTTTTCTACTTTGTTTTTCAGAAACAGAACACGCTCCAGGAGAACCAGCTGACAACGCCTATTGTTCTCCATTTGTTTTTTTTCTCTCAAGTCACGTTTGATCTCACCTCACTGTGAAATCATTCTTAAAGTCAACAAGTGTGTGGTCTTGTTGCCCGTCTTAAATTATCAGGGGCCAGTTGTTCAAAAGTAATCTGATTAAGTTTTTTCCCCTCTCTACAAACATACTCTTAATAAATGCTAATAACAATAAGTGTGGTGTCTTTCTTAATAAACCACTTTCTTAATAAAAGCTTTTAAAAAGCTTAACATATTCTTAATAAACCATTCAACATGATATATTAGCTAAATACTTCAAACAATGAGGCAGGGTAATTGTATTCTTATGCATATTACACAACAATATTTAGCCTTTTGGTAACTACTGTAAAGTAAAAAGAGATTTTGGTGACATAAAATAATCCCCAAATAGCTGTAAATATTTAAAAAATTTAAGCCGTAATAGAGACACAGGCAGCTGCACTGGAAGCTCAGATGAGACTGCAACATTGATTGCATGGTTGGTACACATCAAAAGCAGGATGAATATCAGCGTCCGATATGCATGCTGTTGTGTCCACTAGTGTTGACAAACCAGCTAGATCAACTGTGATAAGAGTGTGCTATCCCAAAAAACAGTAAACCTCAGCTGCCATCATATTGGGGAATAGACAATGTAGAAAAAGCCAGGCAGACCTATATCACACTGACAGCACAGGAACCTGAAAGTGGAGCAATTGGATTCATAATTAATCCATCATTTCCTGGGGTAGGGGCATCACCTGACAGGCTCATTCACTGCACATGTTGTGGGGATGACTGTCTGGAAATTAAATGCGCATTGAAGTACCTCAGCAACTCAATCCTGCAGGCTTGTGCAGATGACAGCAACATGTGTCTCCAGCTAACTGATGGGAGGTCACACTTGAAGCAGACACACAAGTATTACAGCCAAGTAGAAACACAGATCTTCACTATAGTTTTGTGTCTTTTTTGTGTTATGTGTTCGGATGACGCTGCGTTTGAATTTGAATTTCATCAGTACTTGCCCAGCAAGCCTGCCAAGTATTGGATAAAGTTTTGTGTCACCTGCAATATCACAACATCCTACGCTAGGAAGATACAAATCTACAGGTGCTGGTCATATAATTAGAATATCATCAAAAAGTTGATTTATTTCACAAATTCCATTCAAAAAGTGAAACTTGTATATTATATTCATTCATTACACACATACTGATATATTTCAAATGTTTATTTCTTTTAATTTTGATGATTATAACTGACAACTAAGGAAAATCCCAAATTCAGTATCTCAGAAAATTAGAATATTACTTAAGACCAATACAAAGAAAGGATTTTTAGAAATCTTGGTCAACTGAAAAGTATGAACATGAAAAGTATGAGCATGTACAGCACTCAATACTTAGTTGGGGCTCCTTTTGCCTGAATTACTGCAGCAATGCGGCGTGGCATGGAGTCGATCAGTCTGTGGCACTGCTCAGGTGTTATAAGAGCCCAGGTTGCTCTGATAGTGGCCTTCAGCTCTTCTGCATTGTTGGGTCTGGCATATCGCATCTTCCTCTTCACAATACCCCATAGATTTTCTATGGGGTTAAGGTCAGCGAGTTTGCTGGCCAATTAAGAACAGGGATACCATGGTCCTTAAACCAGGTACTGGTAGCTTTGGCACTGTGTGCAGGTGCCAAGTCCTGTTGGAAAATGAAATCTGCATCTCCATAAAGTTGGTCAGCAGCAGGAAGCATGAAGTGCTCTAAAACTTCCTGGTATACGGCTGCGTTGACCTTGGACCTCAGAAAACACAGTGGACCAACACCAGCAGATGACATGGCACCCCAAACCATCACTGACTGTGGAAACTTTACACTGGACCTCAAGCAACGTGGATTGTGTGCCTCTCCTCTCTTCCTCCAGACTCTGGGACCCTGATTTCCAAAGGAAATGCAAAATTTACTTTCATCAGAGAACATAACTTTGGACCACTCAGCAGCAGTCCAGTCCTTTTTGCCTTCAGCCCAGGCGAGACGCTTCTGACGCTATCTGTTGTTCAAGAGTGGCTTGACACAAGGAATGCGACAGCTGAAACCCATGTCTTGCATACGTCTGTGCGTAGTGGTTCTTGAAGCACTGACTCCAGCTGCAGTCCACTCTTTGTGAATCTCCCCCACATTTTTGAATGGGTTTTGTTTCACAATCCTCTCCAGGGTGCGGTTATCCCTACTGCTTGTACACTTTTTTCTACCACATCTTTTCCTTCCCTTCGCCTCTCTATTAATGTGCTTGGACACAGAGCTCTGTGAACAGCCAGCCTCTTTTGCAATGACCTTTTGTGTCTTGCCCTCCTTGTGCAAGGTGTCAATGGTCGTCTTTTGGACAACTGTCAAGTCAGCAGTCTTCCCCATGATTGTGTAGCCTACAGAACTAGACTGAGAGACCATTTAAAGGCCTTTGCAGGTGTTTTGAGTTAATTAGCTGATTAGAGTGTGGCACCAGGTGTCTTCAATATTGAACCTTTTCACAATATTCTAATTTTCTGAGATACTGAATTTGGGATTTTCCTTAGTTGTCAGTTATAATCATCAAAATTAAAAGAAATAAACATTTGAAATATATCAGTCTGTGTGTAATGAATGAATATAATATACAAGTTTCACTTTTTGAATAGAATTAGTGAAATAAATCAACTTTTTGATGATATTCTAATTATATGACCAGCACCTGTACATGGAGAAGCCTCCTGGAAGTCCTGTGGAGGGCTCCAGGGAAACACTGTGACCTGCGACAGTTTTTGCACCTCCTATGCACTGGCAGAGCTTATGTAGAAGATGCCCTAGTCAGTACAATTCGCAAGAACAAGCAAGAGCTTCCTCCACAGCTGCTGCAGACAAGGCTGTTCTCCCTCCTCATAAATTTAGTTAGCTAACACCAGGGGGCATCCTTCTTCAAAAGCCTGTGCATTGTAGCAAGCAGTGTTGAGAGGTTTGTCAAGAACTGGTTATAGAAATTAAACAGTCCCAAATATGCTTTCATCTCTGTTACTTTTCAACCACAACTGTTTCAACACTTGGTCCAGTGACCTCAAATGCTCCTGATTATCTCATCCTGTCAGCAAGTTATTGTCCAGATATACAGTTAGCTTTGGAATGTCTTTCAGGACCCCTTCCATAGTCCTCTGGAAGATTGCTGGACTGGAACTAACCCTGAAAGGTAATCTGGTGTACGTGAACAATCCTTTGTGCGTATTCACTGTCACATACTGCTTTGACGTCTCATCTAACAGAATCTGTTGATATGCATGACTCTTATCTAACTTGCTGTACGTTTCTCCTCCAGCTAAAACTGCAAACATATCCTCCATTTGAGGAATTTTGAGTAAAACATTACTTAAAATTTAGCAATTTGGCCCCGTCACTTAAAAATTGTTAAGATTTAAAGTGTTGTGAGCTCAAAATCATGATTAATCCTTTGGAAAAATAGGTCATTTTCACAAATGTTGTTTTCTTGACTGTAAAATCCTAATAATTGTGCAGTCTTCAAGTGCAAGGTCTTTTTTTCCACAGAAAACAAATGGCTTTCATCATATTACAATTATTGATCATAATGAGAAAAAATTAAAAAAAAAAAAAAAAAAAGAGCCTTTTAATACATGCATATACATTTGTGTATTTGTATACATTAATGCACTGATTGGTTCTGTTGCTGACCAAAGTTATTTTATGTGATATTTTTAGAGTGAAATATGTTTATTTAAATCCTAGTGGTATGTTACTATAATCAAAGACAACGCAGTCATAATTACAATATTTACGGTCAAACTTTGCCAATCTAGCCATTAATTAACGACATTTTATTGATGGTTTTGTGATGGTATGATAACTGAGGTATCAAATGATTCTTTATTTGATTTTTAATACTGAAACAACATTTTAGTTAATAAACTTGATCATAGTGTAATCATGTATTTCTGTGAGAAAGAACATGGCAGCCACTTCTGAGACCAATTAGTGATTGTCAAACTTTGCCAACCTCGCCATTAATTAACGCTATTTTCTTTATGATTTTGTGATGGTATGATTATTGAAATGTCAACTTATTTGTAAAATGCAGTATTTCGTAAAGTATTAATCATGGGTTAATCATGTGTTTTAAGAACATTGCTACTATAGCTGAGACAAATTAGTGATGTTTCATAGATTGTGAAATTACAGTCAGTCTTTACACTCGCACCAATAATTAGCTACAAAGTGATTTACTTATTTAATAGCTATATCTATCTGATCTACCTTCCAGGATGGTTTTTTTTATTGCCAGAGACCTTTGTAAGATAACATTGTAAGATTACCATTGAAGCCAGTCTGTTAGGAACATCCACAGGTAAACACAAAATTAGTGTAGTTTACTGGGTGTTAGCAAACATACCTGTGAAAAACAGGTCAGTGTTACTTGGTCTTCTCTATAATGCTGGTATGGTAAAGGAGTATGACTATAAAAAAGTCATACAACCACTTGTTAAAGACCTTGTTCATTTGGAGCAGACTGGTTTATTCACTGATCAGTTGGGAGCAACTGTGAAAGGGACTGTCTTATACAGGTGCTGGTCATATAATTAGAATATCATCAAAAAGTTGATTTATTTCACTAATTCCATTCAAAAAGTGAAACTTGTATATTATATTCATTCATTACACACAGACTGATATATTTCAAAGGTTTATTTCTTTTAATTTTGATGATTATAACTGACAACTAAGGAAAATCCCAAATTCAGTATCTCAGAAAATTAGAATATTACTTAAGACCAATACAAAGAAAGTATTTTTAGAAATCTTGGCCAACTGAAAAGTATGAACATGAAAAGTATGAGCATGTACAGCACTCAATACTTAGTTGGGGCTCCTTTTGCCTGAATTACTGCAGCAATGCGGCGTGGCATGGAGTCGATCAGTCTGTGGCACTGCTCAGGTGTTATAAGAGCCCAGGTTGCTCTGATAGTGGCCTTCAGCTCTTCTGCATTGTTGGGTCTGGCATATCGCATCTTCCTCTTCACAATACCATACAAAAAAAAAAAGATCAGGCGAGTTTGCTGGCCAATTAAGAACAGGGATACCATGGTCCTTAAACCAGGTACTGGTAGCTTTGGCACTGTGTGCAGGTGCCAAGTCCTGTTGGAAAATTAAATCTGCATCTCCATAAAAGTTGGTCACCAGCAGGAAGCATGAAGTGCTCTAAAACTTCCTGGTATACGGCTGCGTTGACCTTGGACCTCAGAAAACACAGTGGACCAACATCAGCAGATAACATGACACACCAAACCATCACTGACTGTGGAAACTTTACACTGGACCTCAAGCAACGTGGATTGTGTGCCTCTCCTCTCTTCCTCCAAACTCTGGGACCCTGATTTCCAAAGGAAATGCAAACTTTACTTTCATCAGAGAACATAACTTTGGACCACTCAGCAGCAGTCCAATCCTTTTTGTCTTTAGCCCAGGCGAGACGCTTCTGACGCTGTCTGTTGTTCAAGAGTGGCTTGACACAAGGAATGCGACAGCTGAAACCCATGTCTTGCATACGTCTGTGCGTAGTGGTTCTTGAAGCACTGACTCCAGCTGCAGTCCACTCTTTGTGAATCTCCCCCACATTTTTGAATGGGGTTTGTTTCACAATCCTCTCCAGGGTGCGGTTATCCCTATTGCTTGTACACTTTTTTCTACCACATCTTTTCCTTCCCTTCGCCTCTCTAGTAATGTGCTTGGACACAGAGCTCTGTGAACAGCCAGCCTCTTTTGCAATGACCTTTTGTGTCTTGCCCTCCTTGTGCAAGGTGTCAATGGTCGTCTTTTGGACAACTGTCAAGTCAGCAGTCTTCTCCATGATTGTGTAGCCTACAGAACTAGACTGAGAGACCATTTAAAGGCCTTTGCAGGTGTTTTGAGTTAATTAGCTGATTAGAGTGTGGCACCAGGTGTCTTCAATATTGAACCTTTTCACAATATTCTAATTTTCTGAGATACTGAATTTGGGATTTTCCTTAGTTGTCAGTTATAATCATCAAAATTAAAAGAAATAAACATTTGAAATATATCAATCTGTGTGTAATGAATGAATATAATATACAAGTTTCACTTTTTGAATGGAATTAGTGAAATAAATCAACTTTTGATGATATTCTAATTATATGACCAGCACCTGTATGTATCAGCTGATAACCTTGGTGCTCATTCTATGGCAGGATTCCTTGAGGGTTTTACTGTGGAGAGGTTCTGCCGTTTTTGCATGGCAACAAGAACTGAGGTTCAGCACACAGAGGGTAGGTTTCAGCAACTTTGAACCTCGCACTAAAGACACTCATGACAGGCATGTTGAGGAGCTAAAGCAGGATCCTTCTTTGAGTAAGCTGTATGGAGAGGAAGCTGTCCACTTTGCAACATTTTCATGCTGTCACTGGCAACCCACCAGATATTTTACATGACCTACTAGAGGGCATTGTGCCAGCTGAACTCTTTCTGTGCATCATCTCTGATAAAACCAACAGACCTCAGCCAATTCCAAAGGAACAATTGGTGGCAATGGCCACGAAAATTGGACATTGCTTAGACTTCTTCGAATTTTAATTGGGGATGATGTCACAGAAGGAGATAGTTCATGGGAAATTTTGATGCAGCATAAAGATATAGTTGAATTGGTTGTTTTGTGGCATCAAAACATACAGAGGAGTCCATTGATTTCTTGAATTGCAAAATAACGGAAAACAGAGAACTGCTGCAATTAACATTACCTGGTTTTAGATTGAAACCAAAGCATCATTTCATTGAGCATTACCCCCAGCTGATAAAAGCCTTTGGCCCAATGTTTGGACAATGAGTTGAGAGGGGAAACACAAATGGAAAAAAAAAAAAGTAATTTGTGAATCTCCAACCTTCAAAAATGTAGCCCTCACACTGGCTGATCAACATCAGAGAATTATGGAATACTATCTGGACTACAACTCATTTTTCAGACCCCCAATTGAGACAAAGTTAAAACTGCACTGGTTACATAATTTCTTGATCATATTCAGCAGGTGTTTCATCAAATAACACTAGAGCTGAAGACAGTGCTGATTGCTTCCTCTGTGATAGCTGATGGAATTGAATACCGTGCAGATATGGTTATCTCTGCTGGGTCATGCTCTGGTCTCCGAAAATTCAAGCTGATATCACAGACTGTAGCAGTGAACTTGAGCATATTCGGTAATACGAATTTTGCAATTTGGATGTCAGAGCTCAATGAGGTTTTCCCCTCTATCATGTTAAAAGGGAGGATGGTGGTGACACCTAAATATTATATCTTGAGTTAAGTGAATGTTTCATGTTTTTTCTGTTCTCTTTTTTCCTAGACTTTTGGTTGCAGTGAAGTCCTAAAGTCCAGAGGGTTGTCATCAAACTTCATGTGGTATTTAAAATAAATCGAGAAATCACGATTTTGAATAAAATGTTAGCAAACGCTCTATGAAGGTAGAACTAGTCTTAAGCGGCCGTTCACTCAGAAATGCATTATTGCGCTGAAATAAAAAAAGATGTGGGCAGTGGAATGGGAAAAGAAAACAAAAAAACAATTATAACTGGGAGCAGAAAATGGCAGGCAAAGATTGGCTATATGGTTTTATGGCCCACCAGAATTTGTCTGTGCGGACTCCACAGGCCATTAGCCTGTGGGGTTCAACAGGCGAAAGGTTAATGCATTCTTTGATGCATATGAGGAAGAGCTGTGGAACCCAAGACAGGTTGATGAAACAGGGTGCCATAGCGTCTAAAAGCCACAAACCATCATTGGCACCAAGGGGAAAAGGCAGGCGACCAGGATGACCAACGCAGAGAGAGACTTTATGGTAACAGCTGTCAGTGCCATGAGTGCTGCAGGCCAGTGCGTTATGATAACATTGCAATGAACAGGCGAATATGAAACACGAGTATATTCATAGTCTGCGGTTCTTGATCGCTTTTGAGCTAAATAATTAAGAATGTTAAGCCATTTTTTCACAAACAGACTTGTGTCATCATTTAACTGGGCTGGACGTGGACAGAAGAGGAGCTTCGAGACCTCAAATCTTCTGGAGATAGTATTCCATAAGATTGGTATAGCACCTGATTGACTAAAAGAGCTTTTCACACTATAATTGTTTAAAAGTTTTATCTAATCATTTAAGTAAACAAAGACAAAGTATTCAGATGCTGTGCAGCACATCAAAATATATTTCTAAAAAAACTAAAAAACATAGTCATGGCATATATAAGTTGACTGCTAAAAAGTAACGACAATTTAATATCAGATTAATACATACTTGGATTTGTATCAATTTTGTCTTGCAATTTATTTTATTGATGGTGAAAGACTGGTTTTCCTGCTAAGACCCTGCAATAAAACAAACTCACTAATCTGGAGAGAAGATCTCAGAGAAATAGCATAGGACACCACCTTGCCCAAACTTCTCCTCTCTCATCTATGCTCTGTCACGTCTTGTTTTTGGCGTTATGTTTCATGGTTTATTTTTCAAGTTCTTGCTTTGTTTCGTTGCTTTGTTTATGTGATTCCCTGCTCCTCATGTGATCATGTCATGTGCTTCCCTTGTCTCATGTGTTTTGTTCTCATTGGTTGATTTAGTCAAGTTCTGTCATTGGTTCATTGTCTTGATTGTTCACAGGTGTTCCTTGTTTATCATTAGTCTCTTTGTATAAGTCATTTGTGTCAACGCATATTGAAACATTCAAACAAAAAGTTATTTGTGTGAACGCATAGCCTATTGCTGATTATTGCCTTTCATTCACTTAATGGTTTGTGAACCCCCTCTCATTTGTGGTCATAGTTTCATTGGATTGCGGATCCTTTATGTCGGACACAACTGACTAATATTGATTAGCCTACATCTTGGATAAGATTCGCAACTACAACACACACATATTTATGCACAAACGCAGATATGTTCTAATTTCTAAAGTATATAGAAAGAATAAACTCATTGATTTCACTTTACAACGTATAATCTGCATGTATAATAAACCATAGTGAAATTTATTTACATCTCTCGTTAAATAAATAGTGACAATAAGCATATTACGTGCCTCAGGCTTGCATGGTATCATCAACTCACTCATCAGACTCCTCGGTAATCCTCTGCAAACCTCGACATTTGGTTGAACCGGCTCATTCGGTTCTTTTTGAGTCCTCGGTAATCCTCTGCAAACCTCGACATCTGGTTGAACCGGCTCAATCGGTTCTTTTTGAGTCAGACGTGCTACCTCGGCTTTTGCGTCTTGCTTCATCAACCCGGAACTAAAGTTCGATTCAGTTCAATTAGTGAACCGCCTCAACCGGTTCCTTCCAATGAACCAGTTTCAACCGGCTCAAAAGAACGATTCGTTTAAGAACCGAACATCACTAATGTCAAGCCAAGCCATGTCAAGCCACGTCTTTATTTTTGTATTCTGTTCATGTTTGGAATATTAAACTGCACTTGGGTTCTCACTACACTCGCTTCCAGTGGACTTTGTTACATGTTCCCAGATATGCAACCCTTATCACTGCTTATCTGTTTCTCTCTCAAAAAAAACATGCTTGTGCATTTTTTTGTCTGATTCAATACCAAAATAGAAATATTTTGCAAAACTGCAATGGAACGTTTTTTAGCATTTACAGGTCACTTGGTGTACGTAAAAATCACATGATCCAAATGAGACAGAGTTCTTTCTTAAACTCATATAAGAGAAAAGAATTATGAGAATACTGGATTATAAACAACTAAGAAATGCCACAATTAAGACCTCGAAGCAAATATGAGGGAGAAGGGCTTCCAGAAGCCATGGCAAATATTACGCTCCAAATGGAAAGCTCACAAACAGAAGTATC
This sequence comes from Hypophthalmichthys nobilis, assembly GCA_037950665.1. Taxonomy (NCBI): domain Eukaryota; kingdom Metazoa; phylum Chordata; class Actinopteri; order Cypriniformes; family Xenocyprididae; genus Hypophthalmichthys; species Hypophthalmichthys nobilis. Next base: position 26,021,129 of record CM075489.1, read on the forward strand.
TTTTGGATAGGAGAAATCTCTGCAAAAGCGACGCTGGTAGGAAAGGAAAAATAAAATTCAAGTATTTTAATGCCGTCCAATGTTTTGAGCACGACAGAGTCAGCTGAGTGCCATGCCCGTGCGCTCGAGGCTATGGCTGGAGCTCAGCACCCCTTCGCCCACCAGTAACTCCTTTACCTCCTACAACATTCCCCTACGTACCAGCAACAGCAGCTTTGACACCTCAGTCAACCACAGTAACCTCCTCATAACTCCCAACCTCAGTCACCTACCTCTTGTCCTGGGCACTCTCCCTCTTACCAGAATTTGTAGGTCATACATTACATGCACACCTCAATACAAATATGCCTTTCTCTGCAAATCACTCACTCACACATACACTAGAAAACTGCGTAATTTGCGGGTGGGACATGTCCCAACCACTTTTTGAAACATCTCACGGCACGGAAGTATTTAATACAAAAGAAACATCTGCAGTTGATTAGCAATTCATTTGTGTTAAATAAATCAACAATGTTCTCTCGGTGCTCATGCACACTGCACAGTCTTCACATGTTTCAATCTATCGCTTAGCGCCATTGCAGAGACTCTCTATTCGTTCCGGTAAAATCACAAAACAAAACTGAACATCTTTGGTTTTAATGAGAAGAGAGAAAAAAAAAAGTATACGAGGTGGATTAGAACCCAGAACCTCTGCCACGCTTAATAAAAACTCTACCACAAAGAATCTGATTATCGATGCAGATCTACGTATTTATTGACTAATGGAAATATTCTCGAGACTAACAATATATTGTATTAGAGTTGATGTAAGGATGAAACTATTATAATTAACATGAGGTCTATGTCATATCTCATCTCTAAATAGATGTGTTTTAAGGAAGCAACTGTGTGTATTTGTGTGTGTGTGTGTGGTTTCATGTGCAAAATGACCTCACAAATGTAAGAATATATAAAGATGTGAGATTCGCAAGAGCTACTGATCTGCTCAGGCTTTTTACACAACAAACATGGCAAAGATGAGCTCATAAGACAGAGTATAATAAATTAAAAAACAGGGGCAAGTCAGGTCCCTGTGTGAAGGTTTAATGCATGTATGCCTTTTCAGCGCCCCTGTGAAGTTCACTTAATTTCTAGAATTTAGTTTCAATTTTACTTTAGCTGCTCGTTTAATCTGACTCCAATTTCAAATGATAATTACTCTTAGATGGTGTTTCAAATTAGAAATTAATCATTGGTTATGCATTAATTTAGATTTTTGATTATTCTGATTATATCTTCAATTATTCGTTCGCTGCGGTCCCGGTATCACTTTAGAAAAATCACTTCGGCCGATTGAGTGCTTTCTCGGACACAAACTCGTCAGTTCTGGGTGTGGGTGGGGGGGTGTTGCATAGATAAGTGAAGGGAGTTTGGGCAAGGCAGTGTAGATCTTCTCTCCAGATGAGTTTTATTGCTTTATTGCAGGGCACTTGATCTCAGTTTTAGTCTTAGCAGGAAAATCAAGTCATGCAGTATATAAACATAAAGCGGTCTAAAATGTTTTTGATTTATGACTCATTTGATGATTTATTTAAATAATATTTGACCCCACACCACCAATATAGTCCTGTTTGATTATTTGCTTAAATATGGGGGTAAAAATACAGAGATGTATCATGAAACAGGAAGTTGGAGTTTCAGAAAAGTAAGTGCTAACAGGAGCTAAAAAAAGAAAAGAAAAAAAGACAGAGCCCACACAAAACAGAGTCGTGCCATTAGTGAGTGAGAACCAGTCATGAGGGACCATTTATATCTTTTCTTCTTTATGATTGAATTTAGTACTGGTAAGTTAAGACTTTTATTTATTTATTTTTTAATTTATGAGGAATTGGTGTGAGATCAGTGTGAAGTGGTTTTCTAAGATAGGACTGTGTCTGTTCACACGAGCAGAACGTTGAATTAATTTGTCAGTTGCAGAAATATTAAAACTTTGAATTCCTAAAGGATGAAATCAGGAGGGCAGCTGCTTCTTTTCTTAAAAATTGTATTTGTGTACACAAATGAAAGAAAAATAAATAAATTAATAAAAATAAAACTGAATGTGATGAGATTTGAGCAACATCGTCTTTCTTTGTTCATTAAAAGTGACTAAGGTTTGAATAAAGGCCCTCACAACATTTTCAAAATCATGTAATTTACATTAACATAACTTACATTGCATTAAACTACAAGTTTCAGATCAAAAATCCTTCAGAGATCATGTTGTTGATATTAAAATGCCAAATGCTGTAAGTCCAGTTCCTTCAAAGAAGAGAATTACTGTGAGATCTAATAAACACAATAAAGTGAACAGAAACCTGAAGGCTCTTCTCAGCTTTTTTCCTGATTATTATATATTCCAGTAAAGCCCATTTGTAAGTTTTTGACAAGCTCTCTTGTTTGCAGGCTGTATTCTTTCAGATGAGCGGCAGACAACACGCATAACAGGTTACACAGGTGGTTCAGTGATGCTGCTCTGCTCCTGCGCTGATCCTCAGTCTACAGCCAAGACGTTCACATGGGAGTTTAATGACGGTGGACAACGATGGATTCCAGTATTTGAGGATGAGAAGTACAGCGGCAGACGTGTGCTGTTTAATGAAAGTTCTCCACAGAATCTGTCTCTTCTCATTTCTGGCCTCAGAAAGGAAGATGAAGGGTACTATAAGTGTGTGACTGAACAATATTATGTAACCATTCATTTAACAGTGAAGGGTAAGTGATGCTTCTTCTAGAAATATGAATCGCTCTTGTTAGACATGATTGATAGCTCAGGAATAGACATTCAGTTGTTATTTTTACAAAATTATTATTTGAAAATGAAAAAAATAAACTAAGAAATTCAGAGAACCAGTGACAGACTTTAAATTGTACATTCATCGACCTTTGAGTTTCACTTGTGTTCTTACTACAATGTGGGTCTTTCATGGCTTTTTTCTTGTATAAATATCTTTTTAGGCTGTAATTTGGTTCAGAACACACAGACACTGAATGTGGTGACTGGATATGCAGGAGAGTCTGTGGTTCTGCCCTGCTCATGCACTGAACTACTGTCTAAACCTGAACAGATACAATGGATGTATTTTGTAGAAAACACTTTTAAGGAAATTTACCCAAATGAAAAGATTGAGAAGCACAAGAACAGAGTCAAACTGTTAAATCAAACATCTCCAGGAAATCTCTCTCTACACATATCAGCACTGACCGCAGAGGACAAAGGAGACTATTATTGTTCTGTCTCGTCTCAAACAGTCTCCTACAGTCTTCGTGTTGAAGGTAGTTTTGTTCTGTGCTGATGTTACTTTGATCATCATTACTACTGATTTTATGAAGAATCTAAATATGTAGAGGAATGAGGTAAACTTGTAGGATGACATGCTGTTTGCATTGTTATATTATCATTGACAGTTACTCTCGGGACAGAGAAACCACACATCCATACATCCATCAGTTTATCAACACTTCAACCTTCACACCAAACACAAGAACTTCCACCACCTCGACAACCACACCACACACCTCAATGTAAGTCAAAGGCTTGGTTTGCTTTTCATTATACAACAATGATTACAATAATGTATTTTTCCCATGAACATGTCAAATACCCTGTATGTTTCTCCACAGATCTCTTCATTCTAGTGGCAGTGTTTCCCTTAGCACTGATACTGCCATTTCTGGCATTATCTTCTAGATATGCAAAGGTACATAAACTTATTCTTACAGTATATTGTAAATGACACCTAATGGGCCCAAGCAAAATTCTGGTTTAAAAACGATTGCTTACTTGTTTTTTTGATTCCGTTAAAAAATGTTTTATTTATTGTGTAAATAAATGTTAGCGAAAATATAAAAACAAGCATCTTCAAAATATGATATATTGATAGTCTTTATTGATAGACAGAAGTTGTTATAGAGATCAGAGGGCTGTTTCATAAAAGACGCTAAGGGTATGTTTACACAACAAAGATGTACTTGTAAAGAAAGACTATGCACCTGCGCATATGCATTCTTTTACAGAGAACTCGCGCCAAACGCACATGCCTATCGCCTTATTTTTACAGTTTGCTGCACTTTGATATTCTTCTCGTTATTTCCCTGTAGTGGCTAATAAATAGGTTAGACTAAACACGTAATATGCATATGGCCAAATGGCCAAAACACATAAGTTTTCCATTTTTAGATAAAAATGTTGTAATGTAAACAGCCCCTAAGAAAAGTGGGGATTAAACACCAACTACTGACTTGAATGAACTTAACTTAAAGAAGTTGGGGCTAAAGCGGTTTCATTAAAGGTAACTGAAGTTCACGCAGTCCCGCTAATTTGACCCAGGTTAAGCTAGTCAAGATAATTGCACGTGCACACTTTTCTTAAGCAGCCCTAGAGGTCGATCATGGATCAAATCGATCCACCATAGGAAACAGCATATATTTTGTGCTGTTTTATGTGTTTGAGACATGGTGTTTTCCTCAGTGCATAACTTACATTACACAGGTATATTCTACATCTGTAAATGTTAGACATTCATGCAAATATTTCCATTTCGCATGTGCACCAAACAGATGGCACGCAATAGAATAGGAGCACAATAATTCTGACTAAAATATACATTTTGCTAAAATATTTGTTGTTGGATATTAATTGTAAAGGGACTATTATAATGGGGTAAATCAAATGTAGGCTTATATAGCCTACTGTAGGCCAATTATTCAGCTCAGATTCATCTTACCAATTCAAATTTAGTCTGCTTTTGTTATTATTTATTTTAATTTTGTTTTATAAAAAGCTTTTTTTTTTTTCTTTTAGATTTTAATGTTCTAATGTTCTTCTAATAACCATAAAAGGTACTACAGCTGCCAAACAAAACCAGAGAGAAATATATTCATATATTTTAAAACAGTCTAATTCAATCTTGGGCACAAAACATTCAGCCAGTAAGAAAAGAAAACGTCTCAGGTTACGTATGTAACCATGGTTCTCTGAGAACAGGGAACGAGACTCTGCGTTCGAGATGCATATGGGGAACGTCACTCGTGACCCGGTGTTCGAAACCACTATCAAAAAACTCCAATCCTATTGGCCGGCGACAGCCTATGATGTCATATGGCGCGACCCGGAAGTATAAAGGAGCGCCTAGGGAAGCAGTCAGTATCAGTCGTCTTTGAGGGACTATTCCGCAGGCAGCCCGAAGCATGGCAGGGAAACGCAGAGTCTCGTTCCCTGTTCTCAGGGAACCATGGTTACATACGTAACCTGAGACGTTCCCTTTCGAAAGGGAACTTCAACTCTGCGTTCGAGACGCATATGGGGAACGATATACCCACGCCGCCATGCTTGAGGAGAGTGCATGCCAAAGAATGGCTAGGACAAGAGAACAGTTTCTGTAGAAACTGCAGCAACTCCCCCTCGGGTCACACCAGGCTGTCAGTGACAGCATTCCCTACGGCCAACAGCCCAAGCTGAGTCTAAGGAAGGCCCTCCAAAGGAAAGGGCCTAGCAGGACCGCTAAAGGCATGTGAGACCAACTTTTCCGCAGATAAAGTGGTCTCTTTAAGGGAATGTGGTCAAGGAACCGAAAGGAACCCCGACCAGTCACCAGAGGGGAACGAAGTCACCCTCAATGCCACCAGGGAGGCCGACCTGGTCTGTTATAGGACAAACTTAGTCTTGGCCAACCCTGTCTGAAAGCAGAATCTCCAAAAACGCATTCTTCATAGAAGAGAGCAGGAAAGAGCGACTGCAAAGGCAGGAGCAACTCAAACCCACGCGTAGAGACGGGCATCCTGGAGAGCAGAACTCAGCTGAGTGCTATGAACCCTCGTATTGAGGGGAGTATAATCCGCTCATCCTAGGATCTACTCAGCGCTTAATTAACGCACTGAGGAGGCTGTGCGCTAACGCCTGTCATACAGGGGAGCACAAACCAGCCTAGGGCTGAATCTTAGGAGGAGGCCTGATTAAGGCCTACCACCATGATCAGCTTAGGGAGCTAAGCACTATTACAAACATAACCCCGAAAGGGAAGTACAAAGCTCACCTAACAGGTAGACCATGCAATGGGCACATAATCATGGAGGCCGAAGAGGGGCCTACAGCATGATAGTAGCTAACTGTGAAACAGAAGTAAATTCAGAAAGTGGCCTGGAGGGGCCACTCTGAACACCTGCCTTTCTGGGACAGGCAGGAAAACTTCAGTGGCAGCAGAAGGGGCTGCCAATGTGCCCGCATGACCATCCACCTAACACAATCCAACGAGCAGTGTACTCAGTAAAAGCACCTTATTACTCTTTAAAGCAAGAGGAGTACAGCGTACGCCAACACGTATTAGGGAAGGCCTGGAGGGGCCTATAACCTCAACAGACACGTGGCATCAGCTCGTGGCAGTGTTTTAGACACCAGGACCGATAAATAACCGAACCATAGGAGGTTAGATTTATCACCTGGGCCTCTGGCCAACCAGAAGTGTATATAGATAATTCTCAAGAGAAATATACACAAACATACACCAGTATGTACAAAAAAGGCGGCCCATAGGGCCTAGCAACCTTTAATTCACACGGCGTAAGTCTAGTGGCCATTCCTAGGAGCACAATAGATCCACCCTAGGCGCTAGGTGCCTATTCAGCTCAACTAGAGTAAAATCAGACTCAGGGAGGCAGATGTAGTTTAAACCAAACCTCAGTAAGGTTTTAACATTCACCCTGAGGGGCCAGCCACTCAAAAGTACTCGGAAAAAGCACCCTAATACTCTCACAGCGAGAGGAGTACATAGCTGAACTCCACATGCTACACCGGAGGCCGAAGTAGGCCTACCTTAGTAAACACGTGGCATCAGCAAGTGGCTATCATAACCATACCGACCAATGGGCCATGTATTCAGATCTTTTCACTTAAAAAGGGAATACATAAAATGCTGCCATACAACGTGAACAGGCCTGTTTAGGGCCTATCCTTCAGCGATTAGGCGTGGCCAATGGTGGTATGGTTTCCTGAGCATCCTGCCAGCAAGTCAAACTAAAAAGAGGCCTTAAGGGGCCTACAATCTCAGCGACAAGTGGCGTTCAGCCCTAAAGCAAAATAAATACAACTGTGCCAACATGTTATAAAAAGGAGGCCTAAAGGGGCCTACCATTTAAACAACACGAGGCTTCAGCACGTTTTGAATAAAGGAGCCAAGCTACAGGGAACCAGTTTAACTAACTGCAACCTGAGCTAAGCTACACATGCCAACAGGCAATGTACCCTAACATAGAAGGCTAAAGGGGACCAAACAAGCCAAATGGTCTAAGGAAGGCCCATAAGGCCTACACCTCAAACAAACACATGGCAAGGCCTGTGGTAGTATAAATACGTGAGCAAGCACTGATCAAGTAACAGCATGCATGGAAACAAATGCTAACTAGAAGGAGGCTAGACAAACAGGCCTACAATCTAAGTTATATGCAAATAACCGTTAAGAGACCACAGAAAAGGGGTTAAATAGCAACCATCTTTCCTCAGAAAGTGGTACTACCACCCTAAATATGCGAGCCAACAGGTAAAGCACTAAATAACAATAAACCAGCTAAAGGGAATAAAGTCATCAAATCTCTAAAGCGGCTAAAGAAAGCCCGCTAACTAGAGAGCAGGTGCCAACCTGAGGCAGCATAAGCTCACATAAAATGTAGGGCAAAAGTCCAGAACACTCAAAGTCATTCAATGCTTTGATGAATATGCTATTTCTAAAGAGGAAATAATTTTCTCCATACAGATTCTCAAATCTGTACCAAGCCAAAGAGGACGGAAGCTAAAAGCTTAGCAACGTCAACTCAAACTTGTTTCAGAAAACAAGTAGCTCAGAGGAAAAAATACAATTTCCACAGCATAAATGTTCTAGAAGTGGGGCCTAGCACAACTGCATGACTTATCTAAACAAAGATAAGGGCCTAGTCCACCTGAGATAACAGCAGCAGGGAGTCTAAAAACAGTCTACACTTAGCTGTTAAACTCAACAATTGCACCTACATAGCAAGGGGGTAATGGGCATACAGCCTAACAACTCCCTTAGGAGGAGGCCAGAAGTAGAAAATATATATATCCAGAGGATAATATATATATATATAAGGGGTTATAAAATAACAGCCTAATAAAACCTGTTATTCGCTTCCAAATCTCATAGAAGGAGAAAGGAAGCGAAGTTCACAAGCAGACATGTCAGGTGGCCAAAAGAAGCCACCGATACATGTAAACTGAAGTAGTAAGTGCCAACCCAAACTATACTGAAGATAGCTGAGAAGCTAAAGAAGACTAAACAGCAGCCATTTTGTGGCCTGCTCAGTCAACTTAAAAACCACTTCAGTTTTCTGCCCAAAACCCCTAAACATATTTTACTGCTACATGTTCAGGAAAATATAATATACATAGGAACAAAACAAGGTCAAAATTTAAGAAATAAATCGGACCTTGTCTTACCTTTCCGCGGCTCAAAGACCAAGGACTCTCCCTTCAGACATAGACGGAAGGATATAAACCTGGTTCTTAGGCCAAGAACCCTTTCACTATCAAGCCAGAAGGCGGCCGTCAGAAAAAAACTCATCATGGGCCCAGCCGTCAGCCTGACTGTTCAAAGGTTGTTTCCTGAACATGCATAGATATTAAAAACATTCCCGGGAGGCCGGGGAAGAGGGGCGGGGGTAGAAATTAATCTACCCCCGCCAGAGAGGAGACCGATTACCGGCGCTGCTGGCGCCTGTGCTCAATCACCTCCCTCAAGTCTTGCTTCCTCTTCCTCGTGTCCCGCCGCTTTTGCAACTTACTCCGAGGTGGAGAAGGCGCTCGGCGGCGACACTGGATCGCTGGCCCTGTCTCTGAGCCTCGGCTCGAGGCGGGCCAGGGCCTCCGGCTGTCTGGGCCCAGAATCGGATCTGAGCGGTATGCAATTCTTATAAGCTGCTGAGCGCCCTCGCCTCTCTGAACTTTCCGGCGACCGTCTCAGCGGAGCCGCCGAAAAGCTCAGAAGGCGAGACTGGGGCATCGAGGAGAAAGCCCTTCTCTTTCTCCCGATGTCCGCCATGTTCAACCACAGATGTCTCTCCGTAGCCACCATGGCCGCCATCGATCGACTGATCGAGGCAGCCGTCTGCTTGGTGGCCGGAGAGCGAGATCCGTAGTGCGGCGCAGCTCAGCTACCGCATCAGGGGACAAACCCTGCCCCTGATCCAGATCCTTCAGCAGATCAGCCTGGTAGGCTTGCAACACCGCCATGGAGTGCAAAGCCGCACCAGCCTGACCTGCAGCAGCGTATGCCCTGCCGTTCAAACGAGATGTCATCTTAAGGGGTTTGGACGGCAGGACCGGAGCTTTAAGTGTCGGTGCACTGCCAGTGACGAGATAGTTCGCAAACGTCTCGTCAATAGGCGGCATCGACGCATACCCGTGCTGCCGCAATCCCTCCACATCAGCGAAATTTCCCCTCGGCGAGAATGTATTCTCGCTGAGTACGGGTTCTTCCATGCCTTCTCGATCTCAACATGTAGATCAGGAAGGAAAGGAAGGCTCACTGGAGTTACGGGGTTATGGTCAGAAAGAAATCGTTCCTCCAACCTACCGCGAACGACCTCTTTCCTCTCGCGCACCCACGGCAGCTGCAGTCTGCCCGCAGCGCGCTCCATAACCTCCAATAACTCAGCATACGCTGGGCAAGGAGGCTTGGAGAAAGAGGCTGTCTCACTCGCCTCTTCCTCCACTGCCATCTCCTGCTCTCGGGGGCTAGCTGCCAGAAGAACACTCGCTCCTGGATCCAATGATGTCAAAGATAAGACATCATCATCATCCAGGAGCTCATCCCCGCCAGCCGCCGCAGGAGGCTGAGAGACAATAACACCCCTCTCAAACTCCGCGGCGAGCTCCATCTGCGAGCCCCATGAATGCAGCCGCCACTCTGCCTCAGCACGAGCAGGGCCAGATCCACCGGGTACAGATGCTGACACCCCTTCCCTCGAGAAGAGGGCCAGGTGGGAACGGACAATTCACACAGACAGCGCCCTCAAGCACTGTCCGTGCGTGTTCTTCTCCCAAACAGTGAACGCAAAGGTTGTGTGTATCTTCCGGTGTCAAGAATCTCGGACACGGATCAGCACACTTCCTAAAACGTTTAGTCTTGTCCTCAGACATGATACCTTGTAAGAAGACGAGGTGGCACGATAGTGGCAGAAACACAAACAGTCCCGAAAAGACGAAAGATACTGACTGCTTCCCTAGGTGCTCCTTTATACTTCCGGGTCGCGCCATATGACGTCATAGGCTGTCGCCGGCCAATAGGATTGGAGTTTTTTGATAGTGGTTTCGAACATCGGGTCACGAGTGACGTTCCCCATATGCGTCTCGAACGCAGAGTTGAAGTTCCCTTTCGAAAGGGAATCTGTATGTTACACACACACACACACACACATTTCTCACCATTTGTATCGCTCCGCTTAAAGCTACACATGCTACACAAACTGTAGTTTTAAGAGTTTAAGGTGAGAATGTAGTTGTTTAGACCTGAAATATGTAACTCCTATTTAATTATAGCACCTATTTTACAATTTAAAAGAAAAAGTAATAAAAGAAACAAACAAAAATATAGTGAAGAAGAAGTAGACCACACAAGAAGGGATTGGGATGATTTTTTATGAGACTTTAGAGGAGCTTGAGCGAGACTCTTTCACATGTGGTGACTATCATTCGAAATGCTTCTAGTGTGAGTTGACACTGTGTAGAGGACGAAACGAAACCTTGACGGAGCCGTAACGCACCGCAGACGTATCCAGTGAAAACGAGGCTTTTAGAAGCGTCCCAGAAGTGGCTCGCCGTGCCACTTTGCTAAAGATAGGCGCCTCACCTATCTCGCCTCGCACAGCTCAAATAGAAAATAAAGTCAAAATAATCACCCTGTGTAAACTCCCGCTCATATTTCACATCACTAGGAAGCCAGAAACTGAAGACAAGAGATTTGAAGTTGAAAAACTTGAAATTTCTTTGTTCTTGTTGTCCATAACTGGACTTTTAAGTGTATTAACTTTGTCTGTAGGCTAAAGCAAAATAAAGTATGGCATAGCAATAAACGCAATTAAACCAGACAAAATATAACCATTTAGCCATTAAAAACACGAAAAAAATAAATGAAAAAAAACATTAGACAGGCGAATCCAGCTGCTTCCCTTCTCAAATGCTTCTGGTGTGAGTTGACACCACTCAGAGGACGGAACAAAACCTTGCCAGAGCTGTAACGCACCGCAGACGTATGCAGTGTAAACGAGCCTTTAACCTGCCCCGGACCAGGGTTGCGTTTCCCGAAAGCATCGTTGGTGCACCATGGTCGTAAGTCCAATTTAACTCTATTGGTAATGACGGAATTTGCAACCATAATTTGCTTTGGGAAACGCACCCCAGGTTAGTTTCCCAGCATAAGTTGCCAGAGTAACTGAGTTTGAACTAATTTAAGTTTGTTTTATGAAACAGAATTCACTGACAATAAGTCCAACTAACTAAAATAAGCCTGGCTTGTATTCTAATCTTGTTTTATGGAACAGCCCTCGGGATAAGCTGGTTTTATTCTTTTGTTTTTGAAAAAGCACCTCATTCTGAGTGGCAGAATTTAAGTTTATTTGAAGACATTTTAAGTTGAATTCTGATGTTAGAATGTTTCAAAACTTCCTGGTTGTGAATATTTATGGAAGCTTGTTTTTGCCACAGAATAAAAAATAAAACTGCAATTGCAACTGGTTACATGCAGTGCTGTCTATGCAAGTGTAAATTCTGGTGTGAACACAATCTTTTCCTCTTTCTCCAGGATAAAGTGGCATGTTCTGCTATAGTCTATGTTGAAACGGCATTCACACCTGATCACACACAGAATGACGCAGTGGAGCTCACCGAGTATGTCAATACCAATGCTGAATATCCCACTTTAAACAGAATTCACATTCACAGTGTTTAGTGTAGTAATCGAGCTTATGTCTTTTGCATGTTACAGTACATGGGCAAATGGGGAGATGATCTTCTAATTAACATGTCTGGCTATTACAGTAATTTCTGTTAGAAAAAGTCTTACTCTCTCTTCCTGTATGGATGTTGATATGCTGGAACAGAGGAAGAACCTCACCAAACTGTTGCCACAAAGTTGAAAGCAAAGTAAAGTGAGACACTGTTCATTTGTCATCGCATACTAGTTTTATGATTGCTGCTGTATTTTTTTCTTTCAGGTTGTTTTTTATTTTAGTCCCCCATACTACTAATGAGCATTTTTGATTTATGTATTGAAACAGCCTTGTATAGTATATTTTGTGCAACATGTCTAAAACTGCTATAATGGCCTGCTTACTGACAAAACAAAAAAAACTGTCATCACTGTCATGTAATTTTTATAGACAAATCCTGCTGTTAAAAAACTATTGGATGAAGGAAGGAAGAAATGAGTGTCAACAAGAATAATGACCATGGTTTGTTACTCTGAATGATGTTTTGCCAAAAAGGGAGATAATATTGTCATTGTTCCCATAATTGCAGTGTTTTTAGTATTAGTCTGTTATTTTTAATAATATTCCTTTAATATAATTTGGAATATAATTTAATATTAAATGTAAGCAGAAGCAGATGTTGAAAAATAATAAGCATTTTCTTCTACTGTTCTGATGCTCCTGCCATGTTAGCTTAGCTTGTCACTTGGTTTTGCCCAAAAAAATTGCAGTATGCAGCTACGTTTATGAATACTTTATGTTTGCCAACAAAAATGACATTATCAGGATGAGTATTTTGGGTGAATAATGCCCTCAATGGTCTTTTGAACTTGTGACAAGATATTATTCTGACAATCGCAATCCTGAATACCGGATGTATATTTATTTTATAAACTTATTATTTTTACAGTTAAAAAGAATTTGAAAGCACTGAATAAAAAATAGTTAGAGTGATATAATATATAGCTATAGCTTTATCAACACTTTTAAAAGCAAAGTGTTGGTATAAATAAACTGCCTATGAGCACGCTTTCAAATGAAATAAGGCATAAAAACAACAATAAAAAGTATTAAATTATAAAAGTGCCACAATTGTCCCACTATCACGTGCGGGGGTGGCATTTTGCTCCTATGAATGAGTCATAGAACTACAAAAAGAGTCACGATTTAATATTAACGGGATTGTTATTTATGTAATATTTTAATTCTAGGTGTTTATTTATGTAAATGCTGCATGATGTGATGTTTTAAAGGGAACCCCTGGTGTTAAGACTTGTATGGCTTAATATAACGCAAATGATGTCTCTTACTGAAATATGTAGTAGAAAACCCATGAAAGATTTACATTATTTAAAAAATCCATGACATATTTGGACCACCATTTTGTTTAGGTACACAGTGCGTCCTATGTCGATGACATCAGATGGTTGCTCTCGGTGAGCTACTGACACTACCCTGTTGCTATTTTTACCCCAACACAGCTCAGAATATAATATACGATGCCACATTGTGCAGCTTTTGGTTGTAATTTTCAGTAAAGCCACAAGAGAAGCGATGTAAGGCTTCACTAATTTACTAGCGATAAGAGGAGAAAAGAATGGGAAGTTGTGAAGAATGTGGACGAACAAAACTTCCCAAAGACCCGTGTCTTTGTTTTCTCCACTTAAAGGAACACTCCACTTTTTTTGGCTCATTTTCTGGCGGTACCACTTTTAGCATAGCTTAGCATAGTTCATTGAATCTGATTAGATCATTTTTGAGCGAGATGCTAACGGTCTAATCAGATTCAATGATCTATGCTAAGCTATGCTAAAAGTGGTACCGCCAGACCCGGAGATCGGCTGAAAGGATTCGAAAACGGTAAAACTCTAGTTTAACTCTAGGGGAGTTGGAAAATGAGCCTATTTTCAAAAAAAAGTGTAGTTTTCCTTTAAGCTCTGATGACTTTGAAACTTTTAGAAGACCACAGCTGAAAGAGCTTACAGTTGGCGATGGATATAAGTGCGTGCTTTAACCAAATGCCGCGCATGTCGTGGAGACTGACGAAGGTGAGCCCATAACACATCTCGATGAGACAGACTGCCTCAAAGCTTGTGTGTGCCGTGATGTACGAGATATCTGTGATCGCATGAACAGTAGCATCTTCTCAGCATGTTTAACTGCGTGTAATGCATTCAGGTGACACATCAGATGATTTTCACACGTCAATCATACAACAGTATTTCAAATAGCCACAGAGACATTGCATGTCTTCGATGTTTTCATCCTCACTAATTTTGTGCTCTGGCTCAAATTGAAAAGGCCGGTCTGGTTTTAAAAAGAACCTCGCAGATATTAAGACCTGTATGTGTAACTAGATTACCGTTGCACCAAAACATACAGATGCAGAAGAAAAGTATCAAAGGCATCAGGGCTAAAGTGGAGACACAGTTAGGAAGTTTTATTCCCTTATTGCTAGTAAAGCATCACTTGCCCTTTGACTGGAAATTACAACCAAAAGCTGCACAATGTGGCATCATATATTTTATTCCGAGTTGTACTGAAGTAAAAATAACAATATGACAGTGTCAGTAGCTCACCGAGAGCAACCATTCGACATCATTGACGTGGAACGCACTGTGCACCGAAACAAAATGGTGCCCCCATAGTCCAAATATGTATGGATTTTTTAAATAACGTAAATCTTTCATGGGTTTTCTACTTCATATTTCAGTAAGAGACATCATTTGTGTTATATTAAGCCATACAAGTTTTAACACCAAGTTCTCTTTAAGGAAGCAACTGTGTGTATTTGTGTGTGTGTGAAGGCGTCTGTGGTTTCATGTGCAAAATGATCTCACAAATGTGAGATTCGCAAGAGCTACTGATCTGCTTCACTCAGGCTTTTGACACAACAAACATGGCAAAGATGAGCTCATAAAACAGAGTATAATAAAAAACAGGGTCAAGTCAGAAGCATTTTCATGAGAACCTGGAGAAATAACTGTGGCTTGTTTTAGTTTTAGACATGAGGTCAACTACAACCTAGAACTATAAATAAATAAGTCATGCAGTATATAAACAAAGCAGTCTTTTTTTATTTATGACTCATTTGAGGATTTATTTAAAGAATATTTGACCCTACACCACCAATATAGTTCTGTTTGATTATTTGCTTAAATATTGCTTAAATTTGGGAAAATAAAATACAGAGATGTATCATGAAACAGGAAGTTGGAGCTTCTGAAACGTAAGAGCTAACAGGAGCTAAAAAAAGAAAAGAAAAAAACAATACCCACTCAAAGTCGTGCCATTAGTGAGTGAGAACCAGTCATGAGGGACCATTTATATCTTTTCTTCTTTATGATTGAATTTAATACTGGTAAGTTAAGACTTTTATTGATTTATTTTTTAATTTATGAGGAATTGGTGCGAGATCAGTGTGAAGTGATAGGACTGTGTCTGTTTACACGTGCAGAACGTTGAATTAATTTGTCAGTTGCAGAAATATTCAAACTGAAATGATCTTTGAATTCCTAAAGGATGAAATCAGGAGGGCAGCTGCTTCTTTTCTTAAAAATTGTATTTGTGTACACAAATGAAAGAAAAATAAATAAATTAATAAAAATAAAACTGAATGTGATGAGATTTGAGCAACATTGTCTTTCTATGTTCATTAAAAGTTGCTAACGTTTGAATGAAGGCCCTCACAACATTTTCAAAGTTTATATTAACATAACTTACATTGCATTAAACTACAAGTTTCAGACCAAAAATCCTTCAGAGATCATGTTGTTGATATTAAAATGCCAAATGCCGTAAGTCCAGTTCCTTCAAAGAAGAGAATTACTGTGAGATCTAATAAACACAATAAAGTGAACAGAAACCTGAAGGCTCTTCTCAGCTTTTTTCCTGATTATTATATATTCCAGTAAAGCCCATTTGTAAGTTTTTGACAAGCTCTCTTGTTTGCAGGCTGTATTCTTTCAAATGAGCGGCAGACAACAAGCATAACAGGTTACACAGGTGGTTCAGTGATGCTGCTCTGCTCCTGCGCTGATCCTCAGTCTACAGCCAAGACGTTCACCTGGGAGTTTGGACAACGATGGATTCCAGTATTTGAGGATGAGAAGTACAGCGGCAGACGTGTGCTGTTTAATGAAAGTTCTCCACAAAATCTGTCTCTTCTCATTTCTGATCTCAGACAGGAAGATGAAGGGTACTATAAGTGTGTGACTGAACAATATACATTAATTCATTTAACAGTGAAGGGTAAGTGATGCTTCTTCTAGAAATATGAATCGCTCTTGTTAGACATGATTGATAGCTCAGGAATAGACATTCAATTGTTCTTTACAAAATTATTATTTCAGAATGAAAAAAATAAACTAAGAAATTCAGAGAACCTGTGACAGACTTTAAATTGTACATTTATTGACCTTTGAGTTTCACTTGTGTTCTTACTACAGTGTGGGTCATTCATTGCTTTTTTCTTGTATAAATATTTTTTAGGCTGTGATTTGGTTCAGAACACAAAGACACTGAATGTGGTGACTGGATATGCAGGAGAGTCTGTGGTTCTGCCCTGCTCATGCACTGAACTACTGACTAAACCTGAACAGATACAATGGATGTATTTTGTAGAAAACACTTTTAAGGAAATTTACCCAAATGAAAAGATTGAGAAGCACAAGAACAGAGTCAAACTGTTAAATCAAACATCTCCAGGAAATCTCTCTCTACACATATCAGCACTGACCGCAGAGGACAAAGGAGACTATTATTGTTCTGTCTCGTCTCAAACAGTCTCCTACAGACTTCGTGTTGAAGGTAGTTTTGTTCTGTGCTGATGTTACTTTGATCATCATTACTACTGATTTTATGAAGAATCTACATATGTAGAGGAATGAGGTAAACTTGTAGGATGACATGCTGTTTTCATTGTTATATTATCATTGACAGTTACTCTCGGGACAGAGAAACCACACATCCATACGTCCATCAGTTTATCAACACTTCAACCTTCACACCAAACACAAGAACTTGAACCACCTCGACAACCACACCACACACCTCAATGTAAGTCATTTTCATTATACTACAATTACAATATTTTATCATTATCTTTCATCATTTTTAAAAGTTCCCTATGTAACTTTTTAAAAAATTACCAAAATTTAAATAAAGGGTCAATACTAGGGATGCACCGATACCATTTTTTTAAGGACCGAGTACGAGTACCGATAGTTTTTTTCTAGTACTCGCCGATATCGATACATTTATTAATTTCTCTCTCTCTCTCTTTTTGGTGATGTTGCAGTTTTCCAAGCACAACACAGTGAGGCTAATGAATGTAGGACAGCTTCTTCATAGAAAAAGAAATAATTTTTATGTGCTTGTCACAAACTTAACGAACAAAAATTTCAGTGTCCAATAACCTTCAAAGGGCATAATTACCAATATATATATATATAATTGTTGTTATATAAAAAGAAATTTACAAACAATACAACAAATACTATAGAGATACAAATTAAATAAACTTGTTTTTCAGATACAGTAGGTTTATTTACCATGTATACATTTATTTAACATTTTGTTGTTTTATTAATATTAATGACAAATATAGGCTACGGTCCCTTTAAGACGGAATCCATGGATACTGACACATATCCTGTTTTCACTTTTCATCCAAATGTTTACGTCCTTAAGCCATAACCGACTGTACTCCACACGATGGACATTTTGACAACTATGTGTGCATTTGACCATTCAGGCGCGAACTGGGATCGGCAAGCGCAAGAAAGAGAGAGAGAGAGAGAGAGCGCTTCTGGGCCTCATTTATAAAACTTTTATAAAACAGCCCCTGAAAGTGCGTACGCCACTTCCGACATAAGTTGTGATTTATAAAAACAAACTTGACGGGAAAATTTGCGCACCTCCACGCAAACTCTGACCCATGCGTACGAACATTTTGGAGACAGAGCAGTTTGGCGACACCGATGGTGAGCTGAGGGACTGACGGCAGATGAAGAAAAACCACTTTAAATCCTCATTATGAGTCATAATCATAAACACAGTGCATGTTCACAATAACAGTTTAAATATATAAGAGAATTATTTAAACTCGCATGGAAACTCACGTTTTCATTTTGATATACACATTTACATTAATATTACTTTCACTAATGGCAATAAGCACTGAAATTAAAGCCGTTTTTTACATACTCAACAAGGTTAGGTGTTTTATTGAACAGATAAATTGTAATATGTAGATCTCTAACAGAGTTCATTGTAAAGCATTATCTGTTGTAAAGGATCATATTAATTTGCACAGTCACGCAGAGACAAAATACAACAAAACAATGTTCTTACGCAAAATGCATGCAGTTTTGTTTCTAACCAGATGTTAAATAGTGTATTTAATTGTGCGTGCACCTTTTATTATATCAAATTGTGGAATATTTGTTCTGAATTTGAAAACAAAAATGCATTTGTCATGCATTTCTGTTTTCTCCAGTTGTTTTCATTCTGTTGGGGGTGATTCTCTCAGTACTATTACTGGCATTACCGGCATTTATCTACTGGAGATGCAGAGGTACGTGAACACATACAGATATACTCGTAAATGACCAGCTAATGGAGCTGTATACTCTAGAAACACTATAGAATAATAGGTACAAAACCAACAACTATTGAAAACCAACATTTAGATTAATTTCTCTGATGACATTAAAACATTCTGGCTAAAATGTTTTATGTTGTAGGAGGCAGAAATGTGAAAAAGGTGACCAGGGATGAAGAAGAACTAAATAGAGAACAAGACAATCGGGTCAGCACAAACTCACTATTGCACAATGGTTACATAACTTATTAAATACTGTGTCAGCAATCACCCCATCTTTTCCTCTTTCTCCAGGATGACGTGACGTATTCTGCTGTAGTATATGTTAAAACTGCAGCCACACCAGATCACACAGAGCATGACCTAGCTGAGCACACTGAGTACGCCCCAATCAAAGTTAAGCGCTAAACGTCAAGAAAGAATATAGTCAATTTAATGGTGAGCATTTTAAAGAGACTGAAACAACCATGTACATTTTATTATTGAGGGTTTTGTGTAACCTCAGTTTAAAAAGAAAACCTGTTCATTGTTTGGAGGACCTTTCAGAATGATTGTATTTTAAAGCAGGACTAGACATTTAAGGAGTTGCATGTTTCTAGTTTCAGAAAGCTGAGCAGAATCCTGAAAGAAATGAGTCACACCGTGTGCATGCACTTTCACCAAATGATGTCATTTGGTGAAAGTGCATGCACACGGTGTGACTCATTTCTCACAAACCATAGTGTCGGATTTAGCAGCTGATATATTTAACGTTTGATCTCATAGTGAACAATTCATCCATATGCTTCATATTTTATAGCTTTTTTTTGAGCTTATTTCTAAAATGTAAATTCAAAATTTCTTAACTTTGTCTTCTAATGAAAACAATAGACTTCTATCTGGTAAGAACTTCAGTAATTTTGTCCTCATAAACCCCTTTTCTTACAATTTTCAACTGCAAGCTCGCATCCAGATCCGCCTCCATCCGATCATCAACCAGAAACAGAGTTACTGTCCAAAGGGCGAAAGAAGTATATTATAATAAAAAATAATAATAATACACTATTTATTATAAATGGACAAATATTTACTAAAAAATACTAATTTTGTTCTTTAATCAAGTCACTTATCCTTTTTCACACCTCCCCACCACACATATACATAAAATAACTAACCCTTAATACTGTAATTTCATTTCAAATTTCTTATATATTATTATTTAATAATAAATGATTGAAGTTTATTAGATAATTCTAGGGGTTTTACAGAATATAATACAATTTTATGCAATCTGAAAAGTCCAAAATGACGAAAGATCCCTGCAAGGTAACAAGAGGCCAGCTGGAGATGCTTGCTGCGTCCCATTTCGAAGGCTGTTTTATTTAAGAAAAGTAACCGTGATAAAATTGACTGTTATTATTCTTGAGGTGTAAAATACTGTTATTTCTTGTTACATTTCTTAAATGAAACGTACGCAGCTAACAAATGCAACCTCCAGTGAATGCAGCCTTCGAAATGAGACACCCACTCCATACATGTAACAGCATCACTTATATTTCCACCTCCTAATTTGGATCAGGTGTTTATCATCTCTTCTGCCACCTACAAGACAACCGAGAGAAAAACGAAAACAAATAAATAAATAAAACGCCCACACACAATAACAATGAACTAAGAAATTGATGATCACTTTTTATTAAATCAATCCTTTGCATAAGTTAAAATGTGAGAACAATGTATTCATTCGTTCTTATGATTTGAAAATGAATAAGTAGGCTAAAAGGTAGCCACAACTGATCTAAAACAATGAAATTAAAACACCGGGACAAATTAGCCTAATAAAATGTCATGTTTCAAGGAATGATTAATAAAACATGCTTGTGAGTTGACATCTTATTTGTGCGGGGCTCATTTTCAATGTAGGCTCACATAAAGTCTGGGGTGTAAAATTAGAAATATATATTTTGTTTTGAAGCCAAAATACTTAATTTATGTAATTCGTAAAGAAGTTGTTTTGGCATTTGGCATGGTTTGGGTGGAAAATATAAATTAGCTAACACAACCTAAGAGAATTATTGTTTAATGGTGTAGCAAATTATCTTAAGGGAAATATGAATAATTAATTATAATTTGTTATAAATATAAATATTCGGATCAGTTAGAATAGAATTAACTTGATGTACACTACCAGTCAAAAGTTTGGACATGGTAAGATTTTTAATGTTTTAATGTCTGCTCGCCAAGGCTGCATTTATGTAATTAAAAATACAGTAAAAACAGTAATATTGTGAAATATTATTACAATTTAAAATAACTGTGTTCTATTTGAAAATATTTTAAAATGTAATTTATTCTTGTGTTGGCAAAGCTGAATTTTCAGCATCATTACTCCAGTCTTCAGTGTCACATGATCCTTCAGAAATCATTCTAATATGATGATTTGATGCTCAAGAAACATTTATTGTGTACAATTGTACAAAATATTTGTGTACAATATTTCTTTTTCAGGATTCTTTGTTGAATAGAAAGTTCAAAAGAACAGTGTTTATTTGAAATATAATCTTTTGTAACATTATAAATGTCTTTACTGTCACTTTTGATCAATTTAATGCATCCTTGCTGAAAAAAAATGATTAATTTCTTTAATTTCTTAAAAAAAAAAAAAAAAAAAATCTTACTCACCCCAAACTTTTGAACGGTAGTGTACAATGTTACAAAAGAATCCTGAAAAAGAAATATTGTACACAAATATTTTGTACAATTGTACTAGTGCTGGGCGGTTTGACCAAAAATCTCTATCATGGTTTTTTTTTTAAGATTCTGGCGGTTTCATGGTATGTCACGTTTTTTTGCACTGGACCTTTATTTTGGCATATTTTACTGTCAGGAGTACAGGGAATATATTATATAAACATTGTAAGGACAATTAAAAATTAATTGTAATCATATCAGTTCATAAAGTTAACAATTTAGTTTAAAATGTAATCAAGTAATTTAATTAAATTAATAATTATTAATAAGTAGGCTACATTTTTACTGTGCAATTTCTGTCATTTCATTGAAGACATTTGAGTTTGTGTTTTAATAAACGGTGTTTATTATTATTATTATCTCTATTAATTAAAGTATACTACTACTAACAATAATTAATAGTATTACTCCTATAACAGTAATAGCCATATATTATAAAACAAATGTACTGAAAAAGACATTAAACTTTAATAATTCGTTCTATCCAAATTTCTATACATGCACATGAGCTTTTATTTTGACGGAAACTGCAGTCGAGCTTTTATTTTGGCAGAAAACAAGTTTAATAACTCATCACATTACATTTTAGCTTTTGATTTTATTTAGTTTGACAGCAATGGCGCAAAACATTAAAGACTTTTTATGTTATTATGGGAAGTATTATATTTATTTATATTTATTATATATTTTCAGGCTGCTACAGTCTAGTTAATGAATAGGAAGCACTGAAATCTGTTTGTAGTGGACCGCCACAAATAAATCAATGTATAGGAAACACAAATTTACTCCAACAATATGAGGTCACATGAGATTGATGGTGAAGAACCCTTTTATAATCTAAAGAACTGTTTGGTGCTACAAAGAACCTTTTGTGCAATGGAAAGATTCCATAGAAGTTAAAGGTTCTTCATGGAACCATACACCCCAACAAAGAACCTTTTAAGAACCTTTATTTTTAAGAGTGTATACAATATAGTCCATGTAATATTTACCTCTGATTGTGTGCAATTCTTCCTGTATTATGAATCACCAGAATAAACAAGAACGATGCACATTCCCCAAACATCAGATGTGAAATATGTGGACATGTAATGTTCACATCACCTGAAATTGCCAATTACAGTTAATACTAGCCATGATGTTGTACAGTAGGTCAGTAGATCAATATGATTAAGTATATGTACATTCTCCGTAATTTAATGGAGCCTCCACCCAATTAGTCTTCACAAGCACCAGCTTTTCCATGCATATGAGCAGCGTGTCGCATCAAAAGCAAACAGAACCCGTTTTAAATCAATGATAGTGGGTGTTAGTCTTCCATGGGGACTATTAAAAAAGGTATTTATTTACTAATAAATACATAATAAATTGAGTAAAATAAAGCATGAAAAAATGCAAACATTGTCTAATACAATAAAATTCCACCAAACCTTTAATTTAATCCCCCCCAAAATAGACTTTAGTTGTAATTAATATTTTAAGGTTTGTCTAATTCTAATGCTCTTTAATGTGATATGTTGTTTGTATTGTATTCTTGCAGTTCTGCAATAAAATAAGGCGATCAGACTGAAGTATTGCATACATACAGTAGGCTTGCACGCTCCCCTTTAAATCACCAAATATGCGTTGGAATATTATGACACTGGTGGTGTAACGGTATATGTATTCGTACCGTACCGTTTCTGTCTCTCTTTGAACATCTGCTTTTCTCTCATTTTGGGGTCGGTAGAGAGCATGTGAAAACTCAAAATCGAAAACATGAAATCTCAATTCATTTTGTTATTGTAGACCCCTGAAGGTTTTGGATCCCAGTGAAGGTAAATCAAGAGAAAATGCTTTTTGTGGTCCTGCTTATTTTGATTTTATACTCATCAAACTAAATAGATTTATTAAATGATTTGGGAATAATTTGTGAGGGAAAATTAAGAAGAAAAAAAGTACAGGAAGAAAGAGTAGATAAAAGCAGAATCCAAGAGAAGGCTGTTTTCTCCAAATATCCAGGTGCAATTTTGCTCTGAGCATTTCAGATTTATCCACACACTGATCAACACTGGAGGTTTTTAAAGGATTAGTTCACTTTCAAATGAAAATTAGCCCAAGCTTCCACACGGCTCCGGGGGGTTAATAAAGGCCTTCTGAAGCAAAACGATGTGTTTGTGTAAAAAAAAAAAAATGTATATATAAGAAGTTATGAAGTAAAATATCTCGCTTTCACGTGAACCGCCTTCCGTATACAACGTACGCAGAAAGTGTAAAACTCTTGCAGTTCGCAAAGCTTACACTACATCATGCGCCTTCCCTATTCAACTTACGGGACGCCAGTTTACACTTTCTTCGTAACTTCAATATGGAAGGTGGCTCATGCAGAAGTGAGATATTTTACTGTATAACTGCGATTATGTTCATCAGAAAGAAGAAAGTCATATACACCTAGGATGTCTTGAGGGTGTGTAAACCTTGGGCTAATTTTCATTTGAAAGTGAACTCATCCTTTAACTCTCTCTCTCTCCACAGCACACAGTACAATGCATTATAACACCAGATGAAGCCTGTATTTATAATGCATCATAAGGTTATTCTTAATGCATTATAATACATGCATAATGCCTGATAAACAACATTATAAAATGTTGTATCGTCTGATAAATAATCATGAAAACGGTTACAATGATTATAATATTTACCTATTTGTGGTAATAACTATTGAGAGTGTGATGATTTATAACACACAATGAACATCATTTTATCTACTTAAAGGATTAGTTCACTTTCAAATGAAAATTAGCCCAAGCTTAACTCACCCTCAAGCCATCCTAGGTGTATATGACTTTCTTGCTCCTGATTAACATAACCGGAGAAATATTAATAAATATCCTGACGCATCCAGGCTTTATAATGGCAGCGAATAGGGTTCATGAGTATGAGCTGAAGAAAAAGCTTCCATCCACATCCATCCATCATAAATATGTGCTCCACACGGCTCGGGGGGTTAATAAAGGCCTTCTGAAGCGAAACGATGCGTCTGTGTAAAAAAATATCCATATTTAAACAAGTTATGAAGTCAAATGTCGAGCTTCTGCCAGAACGCCTTCCGTATTCAACGTACACAGAAAGTGCTGCACCCAATGTTTTGAAGTCCATGAGCCAGTGGAATGACAAAACAGAGACACTGGGCATATTTATTGGTAGAAATAGACAGGGTTTGATACTTCTCTTAATTTAGTGGTTAGGTGTTTCTTTCAGGTTTAGGAGATGTAAACAGGGCTGCCTGAGTTATGTACACTGTAAAAAATGAATGTGATTTTAACGGTAAAATATTGTAAAAACGCTACAGTTGTAAGTGGGTTAACAGTAAGTTCCCGTATTATATACAGGTAAAACTGTAAAGTTCTTACCAGATATTTTATGTAATTTTCACAGTAAAATGCTGTAAATTTTACAATTTATATAAGTAAAAAAGACAAAATCAATGTATAATTTACAGTCAAAAACTGTAAACTGATATTCCCACAATTCCCTGTGTGACACTCCACATTTGAAAGTATTTTGTTTAAATAATCATGTTTCTTAATAGTTTTTGTTATCAGTTATGTACATTAGGGTTTTATGTTACATCTTCTGTTGTTTAATGAATGTTTATTGCATTATGTAAGTGTTGTGGGTTACCATGATGGTGTTTTGCGTTTGCGTGAATTACCTTCTTTATATTAGTATATACTTCAGCTTGTAGAAAAGCTACAAAATTATTTTGTAAAAACTACAGAATTTCTTTTACAGTGTAAGTAGAGTGGCTTGTTCCTCTGTTTAGTCTCACTTCCCGTTCCAGCAAACACCACGGTTTCACTCATTTCTTTTGCTTAGCTAAGCATTTTGTGACTTTGCATATTCTCGTAACACAAATCAGAGAGAGTTTGTTACTTTGTTTCTATTTGAGTGTTTTCTATTAGGCTGATGCTATTTTCACTGTGATTAAGCTCACTGGAAACTATTTGCATTTTAAACAATACAGTATTTTTTTGTTGATTTTACATAATGGAGCACATTTTATTTTCTAAGTATTGCAAGTTCAAAGCAAATGTGTTATAACCCATTCATGCTGCCTCATGAATAGACTTAACTTTTGTTACTTTACTTAACGCAGACAAAAACCACTTATAAATATTAAGACCATATTTTAAAGCTTTTTAGATGTTTAAAATAAGACTTTGTTTTCATCACTTTACTTTAAGCAGTTAAAGACCACTCATAAGATGTAGTAAGTAAACAATGTCAAGAAAGTAAGATTTATGAAATTATGGGATATATAACCAATTATAGCTTAAGTAGATAAACTGATGTTCATTGTGTGTTATAAATCATCACACTCTTAATAGTTATAACCACAATTAGGTAAGTATTATAATATATTGTAACTGTTTTCATGATTATTTATCAGACGATACAACATATTATAATGGTGTTTATAAGGCATTATGCGTGTATTATAATGCGTTATAAATACAGTCTTCATAGAAAGTGTTACCGATTTTTCTTTTTATTCATTTCAGCCTATTTTATTTAAGAAACGCACAAGTGACACATTATGATTTATAAGCTGTTTTCCTCATGGGGACCGATATTTTCTCCCCACAATGTAAAAAACAATTCATGTTTTACTATCCATTGGACATTTGGTCTCCATATCAAAGGAATATCTGGAACACAAACAAATACTATAAATTTTGTACATTCTCTGCAGTTTCACTCTTGTATGTATTCCTGTGTGTTGGAATATTGCTTTTGGAAAGCTGAACATCAGTTCATTGGACATGTATCACTGGAATTTTTATTCTCAGTACATTATCATTTGATGTGGGTTTATATAGTCTTCCAAAATCTTAATTTCAGACAAAATTAAAGACCCCATGAGCACTTACTCTAAATGCTTCAATTCAGTGTTGTTCAGTCCAAAGTCTGTTTGAAATGATTACACAAGTGTCTTTTTTCTGTCTGTAAGATTATGGGAAGGATCATTTAGTCAACGTGACCATAATTACAGGTAAAATATCATTTATTTCCAGTTTCTGTGGTTTCCAATCGGAATAAATCCATATTCAGAAATAATTACTTTACACAGTCATTCTTTGTGTGATATGAATCGGTGTGTGTTCAGGATCTGATCTGAAGCTTTTACTGCAGGCCTGTTGAACAGCCTGAATGTCATTTTTGCAGTAACACTTTATTTTGACTTTCTGTTGACTATAAGTAACTTTGCAACTACATGCCAACTAACTCTCAGTAGAGTATTAGTAGACTTTCTGCTTAATATCTGCTGTTTATTTCGATGGTCCCCCAACAGACTATAAGTAACTTTGCAAGTCAACTTATTCTAACTCTATCAGTCAACTAATACGCTACTTACATATGTTAATATGTTAAAGGGACCATCAAAATAAAATCTAAATAAAGTGAAACCATTTTGGCTTCTGTATGTGTCAAAAAAAAAAACAAAAAAAAAAAAAAACTTTCAATATTAATTCACCACTATATACTTTATGGTGGTTTACACACCCTGGCGGCACACATGATGAAGCAAACAAATAATAATAAAAAAAAAGTCAGTCGGATCCAGATCACAAACTTTGTTGCATTAATATCCTGTTTTCACTGTAAAGATGCTTTGAAACAATCTGTATTGTAAAAAGTGCTATATAAAAGGTCACTTGACAGGAAAACATAGGATTTAATCTGAACACTAGGATAATTAAAGTTACAATCATTTTAGCTTTCAACATTATTAAAGCAGACAAAGTTATTTATTAAGTTACATGTTTAAAAATACAGACAGTAGAATGGAAAGACATACTTAATAGAAAAACTTAGCTGTAACAAATAATGCACTGCTGTGAAGGACAGGTTGTAAAAGTCTTTCTTGTAATACGAGGTTATGCACCGGTGTGCAGGAGTGGCAGAGTTAAAGACTTTCTTCAAGATCAATAGTTACCTTTCCTTATTAAACCCTAAGCAACACATTGTTAAACATGAGTGGAATACCAACACTAAAACCAGCTGACAGGAAACTGAAAGATAAGGCAAAAGGGTGGAGATAAATACATTAACATCTTCTCCTCAATGCATGTTTAAACAACAGCACCTGGATTATACATTAGGATACTTTAATATAAAGTTCACCACAATTCAGTTCAGTTTATAAGCTGTCAGATGAGACCCAACATGACATAGCTGCTGGTTAGAAAATACTAGTAGATAAATATATAATGTAAAGCACATGTGTCCTGTGAAGCAAAGGGTACAGATGTGTCATAACATCCTACTAAAAGGGATAGTTCACCCACAAATGACAATTCTGTCATCATTTACTTGCTTTAAATGCACATTGTCCATCGTGCACAGTTGTCCTGAAGCAACCAGGGTGGTGAACAAAGAGTAAAATGAGAACAGGAAATGGTTGTGCACATTCAAACAGTAGTATTACCTATAGTGTACTTTACTACTCTGCATATGAACAAAAACAGAAAACGTTCACAGAACCAGCCTTTAAAAACAATACAATCTTTCCAATCTTTATCAAGATAAATGCTTACCATACACCATAATAAACTCACTGCATCAATGCACTTCCACCAAAGGATATGTGCACATTTATTTACATTGCTAATGCTGACAACAGTAACTCAAGATGGAAATTTGAAGAATGATTCATTTAGTAAAAATCTTAAGGATTTTCCTTGGCACTTTGGCTGCTTGGCCAGGTGAAAAAAAAGCCCATTTCTATAATGTACTTAAAGTGCTCTATTTTCATGCACTAATTTTGTATTTAATATACTAAATATTCGTACTACAAGTGGTAACTAAATAATTTTTTTTTTAATACAGAGATAGTATATTAAAGACACATTTTAGTTCACATTTCATGGTGTCTCAAAATTGAGTTGAGTACACTTAGATGTTCTTAAGATTATCTTAAGTAGTACTAAAGAAGAATTTTTAGTATAAAAAATAGTACAAAATTAGTGTGCAAAAATAGAGCACTTTAAATATGAAAGCACTTTTTCACATTATGAAAAAAGCATTAATTGCACTAATTTTTAGTATATTAACTACAAAATTTGTGTTTGAAAATAGAGCACTTTAAATACATTATAGAAGTGTACTTTTTTCACCTGGGTGTTCTCTGTGTTCTGTAAAGCTGTGCAACAATGTGTGTTGTAAAAGATGATGTACAAATAAATTGAAATTAAATTGTAATATAATTTGCTTTGAATTAAAGCATCTGCCAAAAGTGTAAATGTAAAATTGATTGAACTCTCTGACAGAACCTGAGTGAGTAATAATTAACAGGTAAAAACTCAGTTCATATTATGATACTGTAAAACAAGCCAATGTCAACATTATGAGTGCATGAGTTTTTATACATGTCATTAAATTTATTTAAGTTGACAAGTTTTGTGCATTTATTCAGTTTTACATCTGTTGAAACAGGATGTTGTTGCATGTGGAGGAAAAATAACATTTAAAGGGACATTTTGTGGATTCAACACTCAAGTTGATCTCTATTAGCAACATTTGTGGCATGATATCAGTCACCACAGAAAGAATGTCAACTCGTTCTTTAGTTTAAAAAAAATGTAAGGCACTTACAATGGAAATAAATGGGCCAAGCAGTAATCATTAAAAAACACTGTTTCAATAGTTTAGCCACAAGGCTTAAACATTATATGTGTAAACATCACTTAATCATTTTTTTTCTGTGTAAATCTATATCAAATGTTTCCTCTTTTTTTTTTTTTTTGCCATAACATAAAGCTGATAAACCTGGTAAAAGCGTCTCGATCGCCCCCAGGTGGCTGGAAGCAGTATAGGTCATAAACCCCGCCCTCTCCACGAAATGTAATGGAACGTGAGACAAACTAAACAATCAATTTACACTTTAAACTTTTTTTCCCAAAGACGGTTTTTGCCATTTTAGCCAGTTTTTATCACAATGGTGTTAGTTCAAGTGTTCATTCTTTAAATAAGTTTGGTTTTAGTTAGTTATTTGATACCTAAACAAAATGGTGCCACCCATTGTCCAAATATGTATGGATTTTTTTAAATAACGTAAATCTTTAATGGGTTTTCTACTACATATTTCAGTAAGAGACATCATTTACGTTATATTAAGCCATACAAGTCTTAACACCAAGTTCTCTTTAAGGAAGGAACTGTGTGTATTTGTGTGTGTGTGAAGCGTCTGTGGTTTCATGTGCAAAATGATCTCACCAATGTAAGAATATATGAAGATGTGAGATTCGCAAGAGCTACTGATTTGCTTCACTCAGGCTTTTGACACAACAAACATGGCAAAGATGAGCTCATAAAACAGAGTATAATAAAAAACAGGGGCAAGTCAGAAGCATTTTCATGAGAACCTGGAGAAATAACTGTGGCTTGTTTTAGTTTTAGACATGAGGTCAACTACAACCTAGAACTATAAATAAATAAGTCATGCAGTATATAAACAAAGCAGTCTAAATTTTTAAAACTAATGTTTTTTTATTATTATTTATGACTCATTTGAGGATTTATTTAAAGAATATTTGACCCTACACCACCAATATAGTTCTGTTTGATTATTTGCTTAAATATGGGGGTAAAAATAGAGATTTATCATGAAACAGGAAGTTAGAGTTTCAGAAAAGGGCTAACAGGAAGTAAAAAAAAAAAAGAAAAGAAAAAGACAGAACCCACACAAAACAGAATCGTGCCATTAGTGAGTGAGAACCAGTCATGAGGGACCATTTCTATCTTTTCTTCTTTATGATTGAATTTAGTACTGGTAAGTTAAGACTTTTATTGATTTATTTTTTAATTTATGAGGAACTGGTGTGAGATCAGTGTGAAGTGGTTGTAGTTATTTATAACATCAGTTTAAAACATATCTAAAAACAATTTTTAAAAAATAAAGCAGCATAAAGCATCTTAAGAAAATTGTATTTTGTAGTTTTCCTAAGATAGGACTGTGTCTGTTCACACGAGCAGAACGTTGAATTAATTTGTCAGTTGCAGAAATATTCAAACTGAAATGATCTTTGAATTCCTAAAGGAGGAAATCAGGAGGGCAGCTGCTTCTTCTTCTTCTTTTTAAATAGTGAAATAATGCATACAGAAGCTAAACATTGTATTTGTGTAAAATGAAAGAAAAATAAATAAATAAAAATAAAACTGAATGTGATGAGATTTGAGCAACATTGTCTTTCTATGTTCATTAAAAGTTGCTAACGTTTGAATAAAGGCCCTCACAACATTTTCAAAGTTTACATTAACATAACTTACATTGCATTAAACTACAAGTTTCAGACCAAAAATCCTTCAGAGATGAAGTTGTTGATATTAAAATGCCAAATGCCGTAAGTCCAGTTCCTTCAAAGAAGAGAATTACTGTGAGATCTAATAAACACAATAAAGTGAACAGAAACCTGAAGGCTCTTCTCAGCTTTTTTCCTGATTATTATATATTCCAGTAAAGCCCATTTGTAAGTTTTTGACAAGCTCTCTTGTTTGCAGGCTGTATTCTTTCTGATGAGCTGCAGACAACACACATAACAGGTTACACAGGTGGTTCAGTGATGCTGCTCTGCTCCTGCGCTGATCCTCAGTCTACAGTCAAGACGTTCACCTGGCAGTTTAATGACGGTGGACAACGATGGATTCCAGTATTTAAGGATGAGAAGTACAGCGGCAGACGTGTGCTGTTTAATGAAAGCTCTCCACAAAATCTGTCTCTTCTCATTTCTGGCCTCAGAAAGGAAGATCAAGGGTTCTATATGTGTAAGACTGAACAATATAGATACATTCATTTAATAGTGAATGGTAAGTGATGCTTCTTCTAGAAATATGAATCGCTCTTGACTGGCTTTTTCAAGCCAACTTAAAGTTTGTCTTGACAAACTTTTTTCATCTAATTTTGTCTGTTTTATTTTTCTGGCTTCCTGTAGATATTGACCTCCCACAGCCCAAGGCTGCTGACATTGTCTTTTTGGTTGATGGCTCAATCAATCTTGGCAGGGGCAATTTCAAAGAGGTCATGGACTTCATTCTCAATTTAATTGACCTGTTCTTTAATGAGAGAGACAAACTTCAAATTGGTCTAGCACATTATGCTACTGATGTGACCGATGTATTCTACCTCAACACCTACAAAAATAAGGATGATATTATCAGTGCCATAACTCAAGCAGAGTACAAGGGAGGTCGAGAAATTAAAACAGGCAATGCCATTCGCCATGTTCAGAAAACCCATTTTATCAAAGAAAGAGGCAGTCGGAAGGATGAGGGAATTCCACAGATCCTAATGGTAGTCACTGGTGGACGGTCAAGGGATGACAGTAAAACAGCGGCATTAGGTCTCAAAGCCAGTGGTGTGCGCATCTATGCTGTTGGCGTGGGTGATATAGAGGATGAGCTCAATAAATTGGGCAGTGAAACTACTATGGTGGCCCGAGCCAGCACCTTCCAAGATCTCTTTGAGCTGAATGAGCAGATTTTGGAAACACTTGATGATGAGGTGAAAGGAATAGTACTGTACACTGGAGTAAAGGATCCTACAAAAGGTTTGTTTGTTGATGTTGTTTTATCAAGTGAAAGTTTATGTGTACAGTAGGGGTGTAACGGTACATGTATTCATCCCGAACCGTGCGGTACAGATATCATGGTTTGGTTCATGTAGTTAGATGACAAATACAGTCAGTCAATAGTCTCAGCCTCAGACAAATCTAAACAAACTGAAGCCCATTAGACTCAATGAAGCTGCCATTCTATGTACTATTACTGAGCCATTTAAACTCATTCAAACTCATTTAATCTATCTATCTATCTACTCATTCAAACTCAAACTCATTTAATCTATATCTATCTAAACTCATTCAAACTCATCTATCTATCAATCTAAACTCATTTGAACTCATAAACTCCTCTAAACTCATAAATCATCTCTCATTCAAACTCTTAAACTAATCTATCTATCATCTGACCTTATATATCTATCTATCTAAATCATGCTAGCAATGTTGTTAAATCATGCTAGCATCATGCTAAATGGTACTAGCAACATGTTAGCAATGTGCTAGAAACATGTTAGATCATGTTAGCAACATGCTAGCAATGTGTTAAATCATGCTAGGAAAATGCTAAATCATGTTAGCAACATGTTAACAATGTGTTAAATCATGTTAGCAACATGTTAAATCATGCTAGCAATGTATAAATCATGCTAGCAACATGCTAACAATGTGCTAAATCATGTCACATTGACAGTTACTCTCGGGACAGAGACACCACACATCCATACGTCCATCAGTTTATCAACACAAGAACTTCCACCACCTCGACAACCACACCACACACCTCAATGTAAGTCAAAAGCTTGGTTTGCTTTTCATTATACAACAATGATTACAATAATGTATTTTTCCCATGAACATGTCAAATACCCTGTATGTTTCTCCACAGATCTCTTCATTCTAGTGGCAGTGTTTCCCTTAGCACTGATACTGCCATTTCTGGCATTATCTTCTAGATATGCAAAGGTACATAAACTTATTCTTACAGTATATTGTAAATGACCCTAGCAAAATTCTGGTTTAAAAACCATTGGTTACTTGTTTTTTGACTCAGTTAAAATTTTTTTTAAAAAGTTTTATTAATTGTGTAAATAAATGTTAGAGAACATATAAACACAAACATCTTCAAATTATGATATATTGATAGTCTGTTACAGAAGTTGTTATAGAGATCGGAGGGCTGTTTCATAAAAGACGCTAAAGGTATTTTTACACAACAACGATGTACAGATGACAACGTTATCAAAACTATCACCATTTACACAAATCTGTGTAAATGACTAAAAAAGCTGTAATACACATGCCAGACAAGTAGTTGGCGATGTCACTTTGTAAAGAAAGACACCTGCGCATATGCACATGCCTATTGCCTTATTTTTACAGTTTACTGCACTTTGATATTCTTCTCGTTATTTCCATATAGCGGCTAATAAATAGCAAGTCTCACACATCCACAGAAATGCATTAATTCTGCATTGACAAATAAGGTGGATAGACTAAACACGTAATATGTATGTGCATGCCATCACTATTTTTACAGATCTGCAGTTTACACGGACATGACAATGGTGTCGTTTTTAAAAACTTGCACTCTGAAACCTGTTTTCAAAAGTTTGCATTTTCAAGCAACTAAAACGTTGTCATGTAAATTAGGGAGCTCATGTACTTGTACTCGTACTCGTAAAAATACCCCCGATGCCAAAGGCCGATACCTCACGTGACGTAACTGACAGAATTTTCCGTGCACAGAGACCCCGGCAGCAGCAGCAGCAGAAACAATGTCAGCTTCAGAGGTGTGGAAATACTTCAAAATTAATAATGACAACACACAGATTGCAAACTACATATTTTCAATCACAATTCGTTATCGATTAGTGAAGGCAGGATAGGCGGAATCGCGCTGAATGACAGACCAGAAGCACTCTCTCTCTTTCTTGTGTGCGATCCCAGTTCTCTCAGACAGCACGCGATCTGAACGGTCAAAATTACAGAGAAATTAATCAATGTATAGGCATCGGTATCGGCAAGTACTACAAGTACTCGTACTCAGTCCTTAAATAATCGGTGCATCCCTAATGTAAATGAATGCCCAAACTGCATAAAAAGTTTTCCGTTTTTAGTTGAAAACGTTGTCGTGTAAACAGCCCGTTGGGATTAAACACCAACTCCTGACTTGAATGAACTTAACAAATAAGTTGGGGCTAAAGCGGTTCATGCAGTCCCGCTAATTTGATCCAGGTTTACCTTGTCAAGATAATTGCACGTGCACGTTTTTCTTAAGCAGCCCTAGAGGTCATGGATCAAATCGATCCATCATATATTTTGTGCTGTTTTATGCGTTTGACACATGGTGTTTTATTCAGTGCATAACTTTTATTTCACAGGTTTATTCTCCATCTGTAAATGTTAGAAAGTCTTGCAAATATTTCCATTTTGCATGTGCACCAAACAGATGGAATGCAATAGAATAGGAGCACAATAATTCTGACTAAAATATACATTTTGCAAAAATATTTGTTGGATTTTTATTATACTATTATAATGGGGTAAATCAAATGTAGGCTAATATAGCCTACTGTAGGCCAATTATTCAGCTCAGATTCATCTTACCAATTAAAATTTAGTCTGCTTTTGGTATTATTCATTTAAGTTTTGTGATTTTAACTTTGCTATAAAAGCTTTTTTTTTTTTTAGATTGTAACATTCTAATGTTCTTCTAATAACCATAAAAGGTACTACAGCTGCCAAACAAAACCAGAGAGAAATATATTCATATATTTTAAAACAATCTAATTCAATCTTGGGCACAAAACATTCAGCCAGTAAGAAAATAAAATCTGTATGTTACACACACACACATTTTTCACCGTTTGTATCACTCCGCTTGAAGCGGCTGTCATGGCTACACATACTACACTTGTTGTACCATGAACTGTAGTTTTAAGTTTTTTAGGTGAGAATGTAGTTGTTTAGACCTGAAATATCTGACTCATATTTAGATGTTTTCAGAGATACAAACTCCAGGCTATCAGCGGCCATTCAGTGCTCGTGTACCCGCCGAGAACAGCTTCATCTCGGCCAGTTCTTCTGGGATTTGCCGCTGGCTCTTATAGTGGTTAAACATGAGATATAATTTTGGGTACATAAAATGTTTTATTAATCTATTACTTGTTCCAGAGCAAATTGAATTGGGCTATGTTAAATTTAATAATTTAATATTAATTATTAAACCGTCTGTGTCGTTGGCAACACATCAAACCAAGCTGTATTCATGTTATCGTAACTCTTCAACCAATTACACATTATCAAAATAATTCAAATTGCTCCTGACAGTAGACAAAATACACTTTTCAGCAATATACGGCTTATTACGGTAACTTTTTGTTTTCCGTCAGCAAATTACAGCAGCTTTCTGGGAGAGTGGGAAGAAAGGATTTGAACGGAGAGATACGGAGCGTGGCAGGTTAGAGAGTTTTGGATTGCATAAAATATTAAAAGAAACAAACAAAAACATAGTGAAGAAGAAGTACACAACACAAGAAGGGATTGGGATGATTTTTTGAGACTTTAGAGGAGAGCGAGACTCTTTCACATGTGGTGTGTTAATGTAGTTCCAGTGTGGACAAAAACCATGCATGACACTTCTGCAGGCTGCTTCTTATTTTATGAGATAAACAGTCACTCTGTTCATAGCTTTTGCTGGCTCTAGGACACTTTCTTGGTATTTCTCCTGCTCTGTCTAGCAAAAAAAAAAAAAAAAACCCTCATCACTAAACAAAAGCTTAAAATGAAGGCCTAATTATTTCAGGGGCCTTGTCACAAGTCCATTGTTTTTTCATTTCTGTGTTACTTTTGCTATATTTTCACACTTAAAACAATGATTTGGTAATCCTCTTATTCCACTGCCCTCTTTTGTGCTAAGAAATAAGTCTCCTGACAGTTCTCTCCCAAGTGGTTCAATTGTTGTCAGCATTAAGTCTTAATTGTCAAGAAATTACTTCTCTTTAAATGTTTTGGTTCAACATACTTACCTGTTGATCAAACATTGCCTTAAACTTACAGAAGAAAATTTTTATTTAGTTCTAATTAGTAACTTTCAGCAGGGTGTACTCATTTTTGCAACACAATATTTTATCACTTTGATAAGAAAATCTTATTTTTCTGAATAATTTTGACATGGATCTTTGGTAATTGATTAAGCAGACTTGCTGGAACATTATATCTCTAAAGAACCCTAACATGTCTTTAAGTAAAGAGAAATTACTGAATTTAAGTTTCAGAGGGGGTGTACTTATTTATGCTGTGTATATATATAATATGTATAGGCTGCAATGATAAATGATACAAGATAGACCTACAAATGTGTTCAATTATATTGTATAATATCAATTGTTTATGTTAATATTTATAACAATGTTAACAAATATTAGTTATACAATTAAATTCAACATGTTTGTAGGTCTACATTGTATTATTTATCATTGTAGCCTTGACTGTATATTTATTTTTGGACTGATAGTGGTTAATAAACTCAAATAATTGTATGTGAGAGAGTCAGCGGTAATATAATTGCGTTCCTATTGGTCAGTCTTAGAGGAGCTCAGCCTGACAGTTAGCCTGCTACGGACCAGGTTAGTTTCCCAGCATAAGTTGCCAGAGTAACTGAGTTTGAACTAATTTAAGTTTGCTTTATGAAACAGAATTCACTGACAATAAGTCCGACTAACTAAAATAAGCCTGGCTTGTATTCTAATCTTGTTTTATGGAACAGCCCTCGGGATAAGCTGGTTTTATTCTTTTGTTTTTGAAAAAGCATTTCATTCTGAGTGGCAGAATTTAAGTTTATTTGAAGACATTTTAAGTTGAATTCTGATGTTAGAATGTTCCAAAACTTCCTGGTTGTGAATATTTATGGAAGCTTGTTTCTGCCACAGAATAAAAAATAAAACTGCAATTGCAACTGGTTACATGCAGTGCTGTCTATGCAAGTGTAAATTCGGGTGTGAACACAATCTTTTCCTCTTTTTCCAGGATGAAGTGGCATGTTCTGCTATAGTCTATGTTGAAACGGCATTCACACGTGATCACACACAGAATGACGCAGTGGAGCTCACCGAGTATGTCAATACCAATGCTGAACAGACTTAAAAAAAAATTTTCAGGTTTTTTTATTTTAGTCCTCATTTTGAGGATATGCATGTACACTGAAAAACTACAAAAGCATTAAATAACATTATTCTTTAAGTATATTTGAATATACACTACCAGTTTTTGAACGGTACGATTTTTTTAATGTTTGAAATAAGTGTCTTCTGCTCACCAAGGTTTCATTTATTTGATCCAAAATACAGTAAAAACAGTAATATTGTGAAATATTTTTACAATTTAAAATAACTGTTTTGAATATATTTTAAAATGCAATTTATTTCTGCGTTGGCAAACCTGAATTTTCAGCATCATTACTCCAGTCTTCAGTGTCACATGATCCTTCAGAAATCATTCAAATATGCCGATTTGCTGTTCAAGAAACATTTATTATTATCAATGTTGAAACAATTCATTCAAGGGTCAAAGACGAATAGGGGGTTTCAAGCGTCAAAAAAATAAGTGTAATACAGCTTTAAATTTAGTTTTTTTCCCGTACATTAGAATGTGTCCTGTTCAATTTTATATTTTTCTGAGCAAAAAATAATGACTATAATACATTTTTTTTAAGCATGATTTAAAGAAAACACCCACTAAAATGTCATTCAGTGTAACAATATTTATATATCAAAAAATCATGTAAAGACTATTTAAGCATCACAGTGCAGCAATCAAATACTTATTAATTGTAATTTTTAAATCTTCATACTTTGCTACTATCCTTCAAACCACTAAGTTTTACACATTTGTCAACAAGAAGTTTTTGTAAGAAATTGAAAATCATTTAAAATATAAAATTTTATATGAGCACATATTATTTTATGTATTTTAATAAGCACAGGTCAAAATAAGTATATTGTTTAAATATTTCCGTTACATTGAATGACAGTGTTTTTCCAGAAAGGGAGATAATATTGTCATTGTTCCCATAATTGCAATGTTTTTAGTATTAGTCTGTATCATTAAATTTGTTTTAATAATATTCCTTTAATATAATTTGGAAAATAATAATTTAATATTAAATGTAAGCAGAAGCAGATGTTGAAAAATAATAAACATTTTATTCTACTGTTCTGATGCTCCTGCCATGTTGGTTTTGCCCAAAAAAAAGCCAACATAAACGACGTTATCAGGATGAGTATTTTGGGTGAATAATCCCCCAATGGTCTCTTTTGAACATACTGTAAGTGAAGGGGAAATATTGGTAAGATATTATTCTGACAGTCGCAATCCTGAATACCTCTCTCTTTTCCTTGCTAAAGGCCTGTTCACACCAAGTATGAACTATAATGATAATGATAAATATATAGTTAAAAAATATCATTCTAAAGAAAAAATTTTTAAAGAATAGCAGTGTCAACACCACAAATTGATAACGGCACAGAGAAACAATATTGTTGGAATCTGTTTCAGAGCGGTTTTTTTTCTTCCTGCTAATGAACGATAAAACCATTGACACCCAAGCAAAATCTATTACGCATTAAAGAGCTCCAGCATTTAAAGTGGCAAATGACAAACTGCAGCGCATGCTTAGAATGAACAGTGTTATCGTTCATTGGTGCGGAAGATATTGTTATAGTAGCATGGCCCCTTTAAGAATAGTGCGTTGGAGTGAGTGGTGGGTTGATACTTCAGATAATCACGTAATTATATAGTCACAGGTAAGATCTCAGTTTCCTAGGGATGTGCCGAACGAGGCTTCTGAAGCAATGAGGCTTTTACAACAAACTGTGTTGGTGCTTTGAAGCTTCTGACACAGTGCTCTACTTCGCCATCTGGTGGTCAATAAAAATTCCTACACCAACTGTGTCATTCAGATGTTTTGTTCATTGGGATTGTTCATTGTAAATTTTATTTGGATATTTAATAAGAATATATGTCATTATCAAGACGGAGCATGTGTGTGCAGCCATAGAGTTTCCAAATTTCATTGTATTTTGCACAATACAATGACTATAAAGACTTTGTTATTCATTTTTACTTGCATTACAACTTGTCTTTTCTTCTAAATAGAATATTTCATACACCAATAAATTAGGCCTGTGTGATTTTTGCACCATATTTTGTGTGTTCTTTAAAAAAAACAACACAAACATACACATTGTTAAAAAAAAAAATGTTTTTATTCAAAAATATTATTTGTTCCGCTGTGCTGGAGCTTAAGCGGCTCCTTTTTTTACTTATTACATCTCCAGCTTTAAAAAATATTCGTTCACATGGAACAGATGTGGCTGTGATGGCTAGATATTTACTGGCCAAAGCATGTAGATGGGGGTACACTTTATGGGCCTGCCAGTATTTGAGAGGGTCTTCACTTCTAGGGAGGTATGGATCATTGATGTATTTCTTGACCTCTATGGTGGCATCAGCATTATAACTATGATGCTGTTGTGTCTCACTGACCCAGCTATCCAGGAGCTCCCACAGGTCATCTGAGGATGGTGGATTTTGAGCTGCCTGTGATGATGATGCCTCTGCTTGTGAAGCATGCTCACTGGTTTGCCGGATCACTGAAGCACACTCACCAGTCAACAGACGTTCAGCTTCACAGGCATCATCCTGGTTGCCAAATCCAAGGGTCTTAAATCTGGGGTCTAGCAATATGGCCAGTGCAAGCACACGGATAGATTCAACGGTACTGTACCGCTTGTTGAGGTACTGCTGAAGAGCCATCCCTTGCGGGCGTTCACACCAGGCGCTATTGTTTTTACAACTTACCAGATTGTCCGACCTCCTCACTCACTTTCTTCCAAGCAAGATCCTTTTTATTCCTGTTTCTATAAAAGTATGAAGATGTATCGTACAGCGACGATGATTTTGTCCTCCATTGTTGTTTCGATTTCTGCCTCCACTCGCTACGTCGTAATCACGTCACTACTAGAGCAAGCTCCTGATTGGTTAACACGGCGCGAATTTTCGCCAAAGTTCAGATTTTTCAACTTGCGCGAATCACGCATTATGCGCGTCAAACGCTTGAAACGCTCAATTTGCGCCGCAGGATATCAATTCGCATCTTTGCTTTGACTTAACATGTAAATCACTCGCGCTTAACGCTTCATTCGCGTCTGGTGTGAATGCACCACGAGGATGAAGCAGATGCATTTTTCGCCAGTGCTGTTTTTTCTGCCACCTTGTGTTGAATCATCCTAATAATTGGGATGATCTTTGAAGCTGACACCGTCTTCTCCCCAGAGAGCTCTTGAGTGGCATACTTGAAGGATGCCAGTACTTCAAGGCTTTCCGAAATAATGTCAAAATCAGCACTTGAAAGTGGCATGATGTTGCTAGACAATCTAGCCAAAGCAGCACCAACAGGCTCTCTGAGATCTATGAGTCTTTGCAGCATACCATGTGTGCTGTTCCACCTGGTGTCCACTTCCTGGAGAAGCTTCAGGGGTGGCCTGCCCATCCTTTCTTGGGCAAGGATAAGCTTTTCAGTAGCCTTAGTGCTGCTCCTGAAAAAGACACCACTCTTCTGGCTCTGCTACGGATGTCTGCCAACATCTCATGTTCTTCATTTGCCCTCTTAACAATGAGGTTGATGGTATGAGCAAAGCAAGGGAGATGGCGTAGTCCCAGCTTCTGAATTCCTGACACCAGGTTGGCCGCATTGTGTGTCACCATGGGAGCAACTGAACCGGCGAGCCCCCAGTCAGATATCAGATCTGACAAAGCCTCTTTTACCCCTTTTCCACCAAGGCAGTTTGAGTGCTGGTCCGGAGCCAGAGCCTAGTTTCAAATCAGTTCTTTGTCTTTCGACACCCAAAGCACCAGCTCCAAACCAGGAAAAGTGGTTCGTAAGTAGCACCAAAACATTGCTGGGCTAGAAGTAAGAACCGCTTACGTCAGGGGCTGGGTTACCGTGACCAACAAGAAATTTGTGACCGCCATTTTTGAAATAGCAGCTAATCGAGCTAATAGCAG
Organism: Hypophthalmichthys nobilis; assembly: GCA_037950665.1. Classification (NCBI taxonomy): domain Eukaryota; kingdom Metazoa; phylum Chordata; class Actinopteri; order Cypriniformes; family Xenocyprididae; genus Hypophthalmichthys; species Hypophthalmichthys nobilis. The sequence goes on from CM075489.1 coordinate 26,062,130, forward strand.
CTCGATTGTAATCTCTGTCTATATACAAATTACGGTGAGCCGTGTTTGGATGCCGATGTAGGTTCGCAAAGCCACGAGCATCAATAATAGCGAAACGTCCGCCATTGTTGATGGAAGGCTTGTTCGAGATGCATTGGAGCAGCGTGGACCGATCGGCGGGTGACATTGGAGTGCCGCAGGTCCACGGGAACGTTTGTAGAGCATACGACTCCTTGTACTTTTGGATCATTCTCACGGCGCTCTGATGTCATACGCCGATCGCTCTGCGAGAAGCCAATGCATCTCGAACAAGCTTGGTGTTTGTGTTTGGCGCTGCCACGCTAGCTTTGCTGTGAAATATGAGACGTATACATTGACGCAAGACCTGGCTCTGTGCTAGCTCTCTAGCCCGTGGAAAGGCAAACCGGTTCTTAGAAGGCTCCTCAGTTGAACCAACTCCGAACTGGCACTAGCACTAGCTCTGAACTAGCACCCGGATCGTGCTGGTGGAAAGGGTGTATGTGATGTTGTCAGCTGTATGTGATTTTGGGAACTTTGATACTCCCAGCAGCACTGAGCCCAGTTGTGCTTCTATCAGTGTAGTGGCATGTGACACCCAGATAGGACTCCATAGTGAGGGAGGTCCACATATCAGCTGTGAGGCAGACAGATGGGATGTTCTGTAGATGTGCCATAGCCTTTTGCTTCTCCTTTTGGTATTTCTCTCTGACAATTGTCTCAACAGTTTTCCGGGTTGGCAGAACATAGGTGGGGTCCAACTTCTTCACAAATCCTCTAAATCCCTCATCTTCCATGATGGAGAAAGGCTGTAAGTCCTTCACAATCATGGTGACAAGGGCCTCATCAAGCTCCTTCTTCCTTCCTAATAATACACAGTACAATTAACATTCATATAGGCAGAGTAATTCAAAATAACAAAAGTAATTTAAAGTAAACCCTTCAAAGTAAACCCATGTAGTGTTTAACCAAATTTCATCTTTTAATAAATGTGCATTGGCAATACAAAGTCTGTACACCCCTTGAAGTTCAGATGGTTACAATATAGACACAATTCAAAAGTGTTTGTTTGGAGTTGGTCTTAAATCCAACATAGCCTATATGTATACCATAAATACAATATAACAACCCAACCAAGTAATGTATACTGAAGGCAAAGGACCCAAAATAAAGCTATTTAAGACAAAAAGTTGGATTTAAAAAGTAACAAATTATGTGTATAAAGGTCAGTGTGAAAGACATGAATATGATAAACAGGCTAAGCACAACCATAGATTTGCAGTGTAATTAAGTATAATCACAGTACAACTGCAGTACATTGAAGTTCAACAGCAGTACATTTTCTTTATGTAAAAACTGGAGTAATCTTTTGTAAGGGTTTATATTACACCACATGAGCAAATGGTCTTTTGTTGCATTTTAATTACTTTTTCACTTATTGTTTCATTATTAGTATTAATTTTACCTTCTCCAGTTGGTGCAGACTGATTCTCTGTTGTAGGAGTGTCATTGGCCAGTGCATTTGGATTTTTGGAGCGTAGATGTCGAAGCATTGAGGATGTGTTATTCGAATACGACAAAGTTTGGTCGCATATCATGCATGATACTTTTTTAGAAGCGTTCCCACACTTGAGAACGGGGTCTCTTGCGTGCATTCTCCATATCGAAATCAAACACTGTGAGCTGTTGACAACTGAGTACAGCGTTTACAAGCAACAAACAAGTTTGTGGTTGAGGAAGTACTTTTATTCTTTTTGGGAGCAGTGGTTGAGCCCACAAAGTGTTTTAATTTACATTCATACAGCAGACATTTACACTTAATTGTTTTTAATAATACTTTAATTAACAGCAATACACTACGTTAAAAAACTTCATACATATAGGCTTGACTGATAAATTATAATATTGCACTAAATGGATAGCGGGTATGGGACAGCGCAATCGACCCGCTTTGTATTTTAGCCCGGCGTGTCTGTGAGGTAACGAAGCTTCGTTTCCACAGGTCACGTGACAGCCTTATTTCAAGCAATGCTCCGGAGCACTGTTTCGAAGCACTAGTGTGTCGACACTGGGTGAATAAAATTCGTATTTGGATTAATGTGATTGTTTCATGTAATTTTAGATTAGTCGTGTGCGTCCAGTCATTGTTAGTGAGTATGTAAGTGTCGTGCGCATGAAAGGTAAATTTTCTTTTGCCTTATTTGTATACTCTAAAATGTTTGAGGGGAGAAAAGCGGGGAGGGAGAAGCAGAAGAAAAATGTTTATTTGTTGTTTTGCAGAAGTTGCTAGCTGCTGCTTTGCTGTGGCTTATATACCTGTTCCAGTTTTGGGACGTCGGAGTGTTGCTTGCGCACTGTTGCTTTGAATGCCTTCAGTTCGCTATTGTTTGTACATCGCTTGCCTTGGAGACGCAAGATCGCTGCCTCTTGTTCCGCTGCCACCTGGTGGTCGTTTGAGCCAGTACATTGTTAATTTGTGTTGTTCGTCTTTGTGTGTGCGCGCGTATTCGAGCTGGATTGTTTTGTTGTTGTTGTTGTTTGGTTTGTTTATTGTATTTATCTTATTTGTATTATTTGGTTTCGTTGTAAGTTGATTTGGTGTTTGAATTTTGTTATTGGGGTTGATTGGATATTATTTCTTTGTCTTACTTTACATTGATATTGCTCAGTTAAAGAACTGAGAATTTGTTTCATTTTGGGTGTTCTTTTTCTTTTCTTTTGATTTTGTTCGTTTTTCTATCTTGTGGTGTATTATGTTTTGTTGGTTTAAAGTAGTTAATGTATAATTTTGTTGTTTTTTGGTTGGATTGGATTGTTTAAATGTATTACTTTTTTTCTTTTCACTCTTGGTTCATGATTTGAGCTGTATGAAATGTTTGGTGTAAAGATATAACATCAAAGAAAGTATCCGCCTCTAGTTGTGTTTTTTTTTTTTGAATTGTTATTCATTATTATCGTTATTGTTCCTTTTTTTTTCTTTTTTTTTTTGAGTATAGGCGTGGCCGGTTCATTTGGTCTGACTAAACCAAAGCCATTGGGCTGGTTGTAGCGTTGAAGCACATTGTATAGTAATTGAAGACTTTTTGGGGCCCTTTAAGTAAGGTATTTTGGCTACCTCTGCTACCATTGCCACTGAATGCTAGCCTGGTTTAAGCCAAGTGGTTGACTTTTCTTACAAATGTTGAGCTCAATGTTTTAATAGTGTCTTTTTGATAAATAAACTTGTGATCTTGTGGCATTATGTTTCTGCTTGTCCTTTTCATTTAGTTGAAAGCCTGCTACCGGGAGGCTTGAAAATCTGGGGTCTTTATCAGGGGTATAATCTGATTAGATCTCGATCACATATCGTTATCTTTATAGTTATTGTTCTTGGTGTGAATGGGCTTTAAGAGTGCCACTACTGGGTCTGCATTTACTTTAATAGCTTTTTATTCATTCAAGAATGACGCAGTTGTTTATGAATGGGCCATTGAATCTTTGACTCAACCGATTCTTTCTGCAACAATTGCTGTGAGACATGGACGGTTCTGATGTGATCTTTGTTTGGAACTATATTTTTTTGCTGCTGAAATAGAAGAAAACTGTCAATACTGCTCCTAAAATGTGACTTAATTTTAACTATTTGTTTATTGATCTGCTGTATGATAGCCTATCATTCAATGTCACATTTTCAATCATGATTTCAATAACGTGGAAAACGGCACTCTGTGATGTTGCTTAACTGTATCATATGTTATAAATAACAAATTCCACATTTTGAATTTTTGTGTGTGCTGCTCTTATTTGTTTCGATTTCTCCTCGAGAGGCTGCGTGAGCCTCAACAGCGCAAACTTCCCAGCTAACAATGACCTGGCGGTCCACCAGCGTTTTTTGGGTGGCACGCCACCAGTGATTTGCCGCTGCTGGGCCTCCGTTGGTACACCAGAGGCAAGCCGATAGTCGGTCCAGTGTTTCTCAAGCATGCATGAGTCCTAAAAAAGTGAAGCCAAAGTGTCTCGATCGCCCCCAGGTGGCTGGAAACTGTATAGGTCATAAACCCCGCCCTCTCCACAAAATGTAAAGGAACGTGAGATGAACCAAATAATCAATTTACACTTTAAACTTTTTTTTTTTTTCCCCAAAGACGGTTTCTGCCATTTTAGCCAGTTTTTATCACAATGGTGTTAGTTCAAGTGTTCATTCTTTAAATAAGTTTGGTTTTAGTTAGTTATTTGATACCTAAACTAAATGGTGCCACTCATTGTCCAAATATGTATAGATTTTTTAAATAACGTAAATCTTTAATGGGTTTTCTACTTCATATTTCAGTAAGAGACATCATTTATGTTATATTAAGCCATACAAGTCTTAACACCAGGTTCCCTTTAAGGAAGGAACTGTGTGTATTTGTGTGTGTGAAGGCATCTGTGGTTTCATGTGCAAAATGACACTGCTCAAATGTGAGATTCGCAAGAGCTACTGATCTGCTTCACTCAGGCTTTTGACACAACAAACATGGCAAAGATGAGCTCATAAAACAGAGTATAATAAAAAAACAGGGGCAAGTCAGAAGCATTTTCATGAGAACCTGGAGAAATAACTGTGGCTTGTTTTAGTTTTAGACATGAGGTCAACTACAACCTAGAACTATAAGAAAGAATATTTAATGCTTAAATTTGAAATAGGAAGTTGGACTTTCTGAAAAGAGCTAACAGGAAACCAAAAAAAGAAAAGAAAAAGACAGAACCCACACAAAACAGAATCGTGCCATTAGTGAGTGAGAACCAGTCATGAGGGACCATTTATATCTTTTCTTCTTTATGATTGAATTTAGTACTGGTAAGTTAAGACTTTTATTGATTTATTTTTTAATTTATGAGGAACTGGTGTGAGATCAGTGTGAAGTGGTTGTAGTTATTTAAAACATCAGTTAAAAAATTAAAACGTATCTAAACACAACTTTTAAAAAATAAAGCAGCATAAAGCATCTTTTAAGAAAATTGTATTTTGTAGTTTTCCTAAGATAGGACTGTGTCTGTTCACACGAGCAGAACGTTGAATTAATTTGTCAGTTGCAGAAATATTCAAACTGAAATGATCTTTGAATTCCTAAAGGAGGAAATCAGGAGGGCAGCTGCTTCTTTTTAGTGCATACAGAAAATAAAAATTGTATTTGTGTACACAAATGAAAGAAAAATAAATAAAACAACATTGTCTTTATATGTTCATTAAAAGTTGCTAAGGTTTGAATAAAGGCCCTCACAACATTTTCAACATCATGTTATTTTACATTAACATAACTTACATTGCGTTAAACTAAATGTTGCTGATCAAAAATCCTTCAGAGATTAAGTTGTTGATATTAAAATGCCAAATGCCGTAAGTCCAGTTCCTTCAAAGAAGAGAATTACTGTGAGATCTAATAAACACAATAAAGTGAACAGAAACCTGAAGACTCTTCTCAGCTTTTTTCCTGATTATTATATATTCCAGTAAAGCCCATTTGTAAGTTTTTGACAAGCTCTCTTGTTTGCAGGCTGTATTCTTTCAGATGAGCGGCAGACAACACGCATAACAGGTTACACAGGTGGTTCAGTGATGCTGCTCTGCTCCTGCGCTGATCCTCAGTCTACAGCCAAGACGTTCACCTGGGAGTTTGGACAACGATGGATTCCAGTATTTGAGGATGAGAAGTACAGCGGCAGACGTGTGCTGTTTAATGAAAGCTCTCCACAAAATCTGTCTCTTCTTATTTCTGGCCTCAGAAAGGAAGATGAAGGGATGTATAAGTGTGTGACTGAACAATATTCTATAATCATTCATTTAACAGTGAAGGGTAAGTGATGCTTCTTCTAGAAATATGAATCATTCTTGTTAGACATGATTGATAGCTCAGGAATAGGCATTCAATTGTTATTTATTTATTTATTTATTTTTACAAAATTATTATTTGAAAATGGAAAAAAATAAACAAAGAAATTTGGAGAACCAGTGAGACTTTAAATTGTACATTCATCGACCTTTGAGTTTCACTTGTGTTCTTACTACAATGTGGGTCATTCATGGCTTTTTTCTTGTATAAATATTTTTTAGGCTGTGATTTGGTTCAGAGCACACAGACACTGAATGTGGTGACTGGATATGCAGGAGAGTCTGTGGTTCTGCCCTGCTCATGCACTGAACTACTGACTAAACCTGAACAGATACAATGGATGTATTTTGTGGAAAACACTTATAAGGAAATTTACCCAAATGAAAAGATTGAGAAGCACAAGAACAGAGTCAAACTGTTAAATCAAACATCTCCAGGAAATCTCTCTCTACACATATCAGCACTGACCGCAGAGGACAAAGGAGACTATTATTGTTCTGTCTCGTCTCAAAAGTCTTCTACAGACTTCGTGTTGAAGGTAGTTTTGTTCTGTGCTGATGTTACTTTGATCATCATTACTACTGATTTTATGAAGAATCTACATATGTAGAGGAATGAGGTAAACTTGTAGGATGACGTGCTGTTTTCATTGTTATATTATCATTGACAGTTACTCTCGGGACAGAGAAACCACACATCCATACATCCATCAGTTTATCAACACAAGAACTTGAACCACCTCGACAACCACACCACACACCTCAATGTAAGTCAAAGGCTTGGTTTGCTTTTCATTATACAACAATGATGATTACAATAATGTATTTTTCCCATGAACATGTCAAATACCCTGTATGTTTCTCCACAGATCTCTTCATTCTAGTGGCAGTGTTTCCCTTAGCACTGATACTGCCATTTCTGGCATTATCTTCTAGATATGCAAAGGTACATAAACTTATTCTTACAGTATATTGTAAATGACACCTAATGGGCCCAAGCAAAATTCTGGTTTAAAAACCATTGGTTACTTGTTTTTTGATTCAGTTAAAAATTTTAAAAAAGTTTTATTGTGTAAATAAATGTTAGAGAAAATATAAATAAGCATCTTTAAATTATGATATATTGATAGTCTATGTTACAGAAGTTGTTATAGAGATCAGAGGGCTGTTTCATAGAAGACGCTAAGGGTATTTTTACACAACAACGATGTACAGAAAAGTTTTTTCTTTGTACAGATGACGTTATCAAAACTATCCCCATTTACACTGATTGATTTAAATGACTAAAAATGCTTTATTACACATGCCAGACAAGTAGTTGGAGATGTCACTTTGTAAAGAAAGGCTATACGCATTCTTAAGGCCGGTTTCACACCTCACGCGTAAGCAGCGTATTTTTTTCGGCGCCCATGTTAACAGATGAGAGCATTCACACCGCACGCAGAGGCTGCAGGAGCAGAGCAGAAGCAACAGTGCCGCGATCATTTCGGTGCCGGGTCTATTTTTGCTGCGCTGCTAACGCTCAATTAAAGTGAAAGTACACCTTTGATGGACAAAATAAATATGGTTTCACAAAAAAAGTGATCAAAATGCACAGAATAAGCATATCTAGTGTGTTTTAACAAAAACTGGAATATGTCAGGAAAGAAAATTAATATGAAAAAATATTTATAGAAGATGTACTCATTTAAACTTGTTTTTAATTTACACGGAGATGACAATGGTGTCATTTTTAAAAACGTGCACTTTGAAATCCGTTTTCAAAAGTTTGCATTTTCAAGCAACCAAAACGTTGTTGTCATGTAAATGAATGGACAAAACGCATAAAAAGTTTTCCGTTTTTAGATGAAAACGTTGTCGTGTAAACAGCCCCTGAAAAGTGGGGATTAAACACCAACTCCCTGACTTGAATGAACTTAACAAATGAACTTAACAAATACGTTGGGGCTAAAGCGGTTTCATTAAAGGTCATTAAAGTTCATGCAATCCCACTAATTTGACCCAGGTTAAAGGAACACTCCACTTTTTTTTTTTGAAAATAGGCTCATTTTCCAACTCCCCTAGAGTTAAACAGTTGAGTTTTACAGTTTTCAAATCCATTCAGCCGATCTCCGGGTCTGGCGGTACCACTTTTAGCATAGCTTAGCACAGTTCATTGAATCTGATTAGACCGTTAGCATCTCGCTCAAAAATGATCAAAGAGTTTTGATATTTTTCCTATTTAAAACTTGACTCTTTGTAGTTACATTGTGTACTAAAACCGACGGAAAATGAAAAGTTGCGATTTTCTAGGCCGATATGGCTAGGAACTATACTCTCATTCCGGCATAATAATCAAGGAGCTTTGCTGCCGTACCATGGGTGCAGCAGGCGCAATGATATTACACAGCGTCTCTCACAAATGTCTCCATGGTTGCAAGGCATGCTCCCTGTGCAAACGGGGTCACAGGCGCTGCGTATTATCATTGCGATCATGGATCAAATCGATCCACCATAGCAAACATCATATATTTTGTGCTGTTTTATGCGTTTGACACATATATGGTGTTTTATTCGGTGCATAACTTAAATATTTCCATTTCGCATGTGCACAAAACGGATGGAATGCAATAGAATAGGAGCACAATAATTCTGACTAAAATATACGTTTTGCTCAAATATTTGTTGGATTTGTTGGATATTAACTGTAAAGGGACTATTATAATGGGGTAAATCAAATGTAGGCTAATATAGCCTACTGTAGGCCAATTATTCAGCTCAGATTCATCTTACCAATTAAAATTTAGTCTGCTTTTGTTATTTATTTTAATTTCGTGATTTTAACTTTTAACTTAAATTTTTCTAATGTTCTTCTAATAACCATAAAAGGTTCAGCAACTGCCAAACAAAACCAGAGAGAAATGTATTCATATATTTTAAAACAATCTAATTAAATCTTGGGCACAAAACATTCAGCCAGTAAGAAAATAAAATCTATCAGCGGCCGTTCAGTGCTCGTGTACCCGCCGAGAACAGCTTCATCTCGGCCAGTTCTCCTGGGATTTGCCGCTGGCTCTTATAGTGGTTAAAGATGAGATATAATTCATTTTGGGTACATAAAACTGGCAATCTTTGGTTTTATTAATCTATTAATTGTTCCAGAGCATATCGAATTGGGGTCTGTTAAATTTAATAATTTAATAATAATTATTAAACCGTCTGTGTCGTTGGCAACACATCAAACCAAGCTGTACTCATGTTATCGTAACTCTTCAACCAATTACACATTATCAAAATAATTCAAATTGCTCCTGACAGTAGACAAAATACACTTTTCAGCAATATACGGCTTATTACGGTAACTTTTTGTTTTCCGTCAGCAAATTACAGCAGCTTTCTGGGAGAGTGGGAAGAAAGGATTTGAACGGAGAGATATGGAGCGTGGCAGGTTAGAGAGTTTTGGATTGCATAAAATATTAAAAGAAACAAACAAAAACATAGTGAAGAAGTACACAACACAAGAAGGAATTGGGATGATTTTTTTATGAGACTTTAGAGTAGGTTGAGCGAGACTCTTTCACATGTGGTGTGAAATTTGTTTATATATATTATTATATATATTATTGAAATTACTGAATTTAAGTTTCAGAGGTTATGCTGTATATATACATATTTAGGCTGCAACGATAAATGATACAAGATAGACCTACAAATGTGTTCAATTATATTGTATAATATCAATTGTTTATGTTAATATTTATAACAACGTTAACAAATATTTGTTATACAATTAAATTCAACATGTTTGTAGGTCTACATTGTATTATTTATCATTGTAGCCTTTACTGTATATTTATTTTTGGACTGATAGTGGTTAATAAACTCAAATAATTGTATGTGAGAGAGTCAGCGGTAATATAATTGCGTTCCTATTGGTCAGTGTTAGAGGAGCTCAGCCTGACAGTTAGCCTGCTACGGACCAGGTTAGTTTCCCAGCATAAGTTGCCAGAGTAACTGAGTTTGAACTAATTTAAGTTTGTTTTATGAAACAGAATTCACTGACAATAAGTCCGACTAACTAAAATAAGCCTGGCTTGTATTCTAATCTTGTTTTATGGAACAGCCCTCGGGATAAGCTGGTTTTATTCTTTTGTTTTTGAAAAAGCACCTCATTCTGAGTGGCAGAATTTAAGTTTATTTGAAGACATTTTAAGTTGAATTCTGATGTTAGAATGTTTCAAAACTTCCTGGCTGAGAATATTTATGGAAGCTTGTTTTTGCCACAGAATAAACAAAAAAAATGCATTTGCAACTGGTTACATGCAGTGCTGTCTATGCAAGTGTAAATTCGGGTGTGAACACAATCTTTTCCTCTTTCTCCAGGATGAAGTGGCATGTTCTGCTATAGTCTATGTTGAAACGGCATTCACACCTGATCACACACAGAATGACGCAGTGGAGTTCACCGAGTTTGTCAATACCAATGCTGAACAGACTTAAAAATTTTTTTTTATAACATTTTAAATGAATTCACATTCACAGTGTTTAGTGTAGTAATCGAGCTTGTGTCTTTTGCATGTTACAGTACATGGGCAAATGGGGAGATGATCTTCTAATTAACATGTCTGGCTATTACAGTAATTTCTGTTAGAAAAAGTCTTACTCTCTCTTCCTGTATGGATGTTGATATGCTGGAACAGAGGAAGAACCTCACCAAACTGTTGCCACAAAGTTGAAAGCAAAGTAAAGTGAGACACTGTTCATTTGTCATCGCATACTAGTTTTATGATTGCCGCGGTATTTTTTTCTTTCAGGTTGTTTTTTATTTTAGTCCCCCATACTACTAATGAGCATTTTTGATTTATGTATTGAAACAGCCTTGTATAGTATATTTTGTGCAACATGTCTAAAACTGCTATAATGGACTGCTTACTGGCAAAACAAAAAAAAAACTATGTCATAATCACTGTCATGTAATTTTTATTGAGAAATCCTGCTGTTAAAATAACTACTGGATGAAGGAAGAAATGAGTGTCAACAAGAATAGAGGAACAAGGAAAATATCTGTTTCTGCCACTTTGTGTGCGTTTTCATCAAACCATGAAGTTGGTTTTGTTGTACATAAAAATTTGTTTTGCCAAGGAGCAGATGGATCTCAATTTATTATGGTCACATTATCAGATTCTTCTCCTATGCCAAAGACTTTTTTTTTCTTAAAAATGTTCAAATAGCAAAGAATAATCGATAGGCTCTTTTGGTGTGTACTATAAAAGGAATACAAATGAGTGTCCAATAATACTTTATGATTAGTTTGTTTAATGGGAATGAGTGACACAGACAAAACTAATCATAAGAGGAATTATAAAGTGGTGGTGCAACTTTGAGTTGGCATGTGCGTGATAAACATCGGTTAAATTGGGATTTGTTTTGTCAACTAGATGCTGGCAGTGTGCAAATCTACATCTGATGACAATAACATTTTCTTATTTTCTGAGTCAGTATCAAATATAGGAATAAATAAATACAGGAGAGAATATAAATACAAAATATAGGGCCCGACATTAAGCCTTATCTTCTGATTGTAAATATAATTTATTCTGCAGTATTCTCATCAGTATATTTAAATCCGCATATTAATGTTATTTACCACAAGTTAAATTTTTTCCTTTATAAAGGCCATTTTCCCTTAATGTTCTTAAATAAATGCTTCATCTTTTATTTCAAATTCTTAAATTTGTTTAATAAATTAAAATCAATAAATTAATATCAAATTAATTCATTTACACTGAAAAACTACAAAAGCATTAAATAACGTTATTCTTTAAGTATATTTGAATATACACTACCAGTCAAAAGTTTTTGAATGGTAAGATTTTTTAATGTTTTTGAAATAAGTGTCTTCTGCCCACCAAGGTTTCATTTATTTGATCCAAAATACAGTAAAAATAGTAATATTGTGAAATAATTTTACAATTTAAAGTAACTTTTCTATTTGAACATATTTTAAAAATTTTCAGCATCATTAGTCCAAGCTTTAGTGTCACGTGATCCTTTCTAATTTCTAATTCTAATATGCCGATTTGCTGCTCACGAAACATTTTTTATTATTATCAATGTTAAAACAATATTAAATATAATACAGCTTTAAATTTAGTTTTTTTCCAGTACATTAGAATGTTTAATTTTATATTTTTCTGAGCAAAAAATAATGACAATACATTTTTTTTTTTAGCATGATTTAAAGAAAACACCCACTAAAATGTCATTCAGTGTAACAATGTTTATATATCAAAAAAATTGTTAGGCATATTTAAACAATAATGATGTGATGACATATTAAAAGACTATTTAAGCATCACAGTGCAGCAATCAAATACTTATTAATTGTAATTTTTAAATCTTTATACTTTGCCACTATCCTTCAAACCACTAAGTTTTACACATTTGTCAACAAGAAGTTTTTGTAAGGAATTGAAAATCATTTAAAATATAATAAAATTTAATATGATCATATATTTTTATATATTTTAATAAGCACAGGTCAAAATAAGCATATTGTTTAAATATTTCCATACATTGAATGAACATGGTTTGTTACTCTGAATGATGTTTTGCCAGAAAGGGAGATAATATTGTCATTGTTCCCATAATTGCAGTGTTTTTAGTATTAGTCTGTATTATTAAATTAGTTTTAATAATATTCCTTTAATATAATTTGGAAAATAATAATTTAATATTAAATGTAAACAGAAGCAGATGTTGAAAAATAATAAGCATTTTATTCTACTGTTCTGATGCTTCTGCCATGTTAGCTTAGCTTGTCACTTGGTTTTGCCCAAAAAAATTGCAGCATGCAGCTACGTTTATGTATACTTTATGTTTGCCAACATAAACGACGTAATCAGGATGAGTATTTCGGGTGAATAATGCCCTCAATGGTCTCTTTTGAACTTGTGACTCACTGTAGTGAAGGGGAACTCTCTGTTCAGAAATATTGGTAAGATATTGTTGTGCTTTAGTCTTTCGTTTAACAGGAGGTGTGAAGAGAAGCACACAACAAAGCAAATCCGTTTCAGGAACTTAACTTATTAAACCACAACTTTACAATAGTGGGGGTTTATGCTCTTGCCCAACACTGATGGGTTTATATACAACCATCCGCAACGAAGCCTGCGAGCATACTGACGCTAAACGTAAAACAAACAGTGAACTAAACCCCGCGTGATGACGTAGCCACATCTGATTGGCTAATACAGAACTTATTATGAATACATTAAATAACTGTAACACAAACAACTTATTTTAATTAACTAACACTATACCTTTCTCTTTTCCTTGCTAAAGGCCTGTTCACACCAAGTATGATAACTATAATTATAATGATAAACATAGTTAAAAAAAATCATTCTAAATGGTGCATTTAAAGTGGCAAATGACAAAACTGCAGCGCATGCTTAGAATGAACAGTGTTATCGTTCATTGGTGTGGAAGATATTGTTATAGTTATCTTTATAGTTATAGTTCTTGGTGTGAATGGGCTTTAAGAGTGCCACTACTGGGTCTGCATTTACTTTAATAGCTTTTTACAGTGCCTTTCAACTCTCTCTGTTCGTGGGCATCTAAAATGAATCAATAACAAAAATGCACTAAAATATTAATTTTAAGTTCAACACATATTTGTCAGTGCTAAACATTCCTCATTTATCTGTAAAATAAATAAGATGCTAAAATTGTTATTTATACAGTGATACTGTCCTTCAGTATAATGGATGACACTGTGGTGTAACAGAGACTTTACTCTGAATGACGAAACGTCTACTTCAGCTTATATTGCTGGCCATCAAATGGCCTCCTGTATCAAACAGTGAGCTTGACCACTAAAGTTAATCACAATATCTGCTTATTTTCTTAAAAAATCAAACAATATAAGTGTTTTTGGGCATTTCACTGAATGACACTGAATGCAGTTTTGTAACTTATGCTACCATACCATGAAAAGGTGAAATTATCAAATATTTAAGAGAATTAAACTCACTTTTCTTGCAGCACCACATGGTGTTCAGGGTGTCATTTGATGATGTCACAGACTGTTGAATGATTATCAGTTTTTTTATTTAATTTCAGAATGGCTTCTTGATCCTGTTACACTGAATGACCTCTGACTAACTGAATATTCGGGACAAAAGTCCCCTGGTTATTTAAATACTTAAAAAAACACAATAAGATATAGTCCTTTTAATATGTGACAGACAACACTTACTTGAAAATGCCAAGAACAAAAATATATTTTTAAATTGGTATTTTATGTTTATTTAAAGATGTAATGGTAAAATCAAAGCTGAATGACAATTTTACACTTTGGAACATTATATTTTCTCAAAAGTTATTTGAAATGTGAAAGTAGACACACTGCTTGCATTTAACATGTTTTTTTTTTTTTTTATGTACATTAAATGGCTTCTGTAAATTTAATTTGATGCGGACACCTCATCTTTGACCCTCAAACAGCTGATTCATTCAAGAATGACGCAGTTGTTTATGAATGGGCCATTGAATCTTTGACTCAACCGATTCTTTCAAAATGTTGAATCATTCAGTAATGCAACAATTGCTGTGAGACATGGACGGTTCTGATGTGATCTTTGTTTGGAACTATATTTTTTGCTGCTGAAATAGAAGAAAAACTGTCAATATTGCTCCTAAAATGTGACTTAATTTTAACTACTTGTTTATTGATCTGCTGTATGATAGCCTATCATTCAATGTCACATTTTCAATCATGATTTCAATAACGTGGAAAACGGCACTCTGTGATGTTGCTTAACTGTATCTTATGTTATAAATAACAAATTCCACATTTTGAATTTTTGTGTGTGCTGCTCTTATTTGTTTCGATTTCTCCTCGAGAGGCTGCGTGAGCCTCAACAGCGCAAACTTCCCAGCTAACAATGACCTGGCGGTCCACCAGCGTTTTTTGGGTGGCACGCCACCAGTGATTTGCCGCTGCTGGGCCTCCGTTGGTACACCAGAGGCAAGCCGATAGTCGGTCCAGTGTTTCTCAAGCATGCATGAGTCCTAAAAAAGTGAAGCCAAAGTGTCTCGATCGCCCCCAGGTGGCTGGAAACTGTTTACACTTTAAACTTTTTTTTTTTCCCCCAAAGACGGTTTCTGCCATTTTAGCCAGTTTTTATCACAATGGTGTTAGTTCAAGTGTTCATTCTTTAAATAAGTTTGGTTTTAGTTAGTTATTTGATACCTAAACAAAATGGCGCCACCCATTGTCCAAATATGTATGGATTTTTTTAAATAACGTAAATCTTTCATGGGTTTTCTACTTCATATTTCAGTAAGAAACATCATTTACGTTATATTAAGCCATACAAGTCTTAACACCAGGTTCCCTTTAAGGAAGGAACTGTGTGTATTTGTGTGTGTGAAGGCATCTGTGGTTTCATGTGCAAAATGACACTGCACAAATGTGAGATTCGCAAGAGCTACTGATCTGCTTCACTCAGGCTTTTGACACAACAAACATGGCAAAGATGAGCTCATAAAACAGAGTATAATAAAAAACAGGGTCAAGTCAGAAGCATTTTCATGAGAACCTGGAGAAATAACTGTGGCTTGTTTTAGTTTTAGACATGAGGTCAACTACAACCTAGAACTGTAAAAAAAGAAGGGAGGGGGTGTAGATGTATCATGAAACAGGAAGTTGGACTTTCTGAAAAGAGCTAACAGGAAACAAAAAAAGATAAGAAAAAAGACAGAGCCCACACAAAACAGAGTTGTGCCATTAGTGAGTGAGAACCAGTCATGAGGGACCATTTATATCTTTTCTTCTTTATGATTGAATTTAGTACTGGTAAGTTAAGACTTTCATTTATTTATTTTTTAATTTATGAGGAACTGGTGTGAGATCAGTTGGTGGTTGTAGTTATTTAAAACATCAGTTAAAAAATTAAAACATATCTAAACACAACTTTAAAAAAATAAAGCAGCATAAAGCATCTTTTAAGAAATTTGTATTTTGTAGTTTTCCTAAGATAGGACTGTGTCTGTTCACACGAGCAGAACGTTGAATTAATTTGTCTATTGTCTTTCTATGTTCATTAAAAGTTGCTAAGGTTTGAATAAAGGCCCTCACAACATTTTCAAAAACATGTTAATTTACATTAACATAACTTACATTGCATTAAACTACATGTTGCTTATCAAAAATCCTTCAGAGATCATGTTGTTGATATTAAAATGCCAAATGCCGTAAGTCCAGTTCCTTCAAAGAAGAGAATTACTGTGAGATCTAATAAACACAATAAAGTGAACAGAAACCTGAAGGCTCTTCTCAGCTTTTTTCCTGATTATATATTCCAGTAAAGCCCATTTGTAAGTTTTTGACAAGCTCTCTTGTTTGCAGGCTGTATTCTTTCAAATGAGCGGCAGACAACACGCATAACAGGTTACACAGGTGGTTCAGTGATGCTGCTCTGCTCCTGCGCTGATCTTCAGTCTACAGCCAAGACGTTCACATGGCAGTTTAATGACGGTGGACAACGATGGGTTCCAGTATTTGAGGATAAGAAGTACAGCGGCAGACGTGTGCTGTTTAATGAAAGTTCTCCACAAAATCTGTCTCTTCTCATTTCTGATCTCAGAAAGGAAGATCAAGGGTTCTATATGTGTAAGACTGAACAATATACATACATTAATTTAATAGTGAAGGGTAAGTGATGCTTCTTCTAGAAATATGAATCACCCCAGCTAACAAAAATATGTTCTTAGAATGTTTTGCTAACATTCCCATTAAGTTATGAAAACGTTATTTCTGAATGTTATTTAAACATTGAAAACGTCCAGTTTTTTTAATGTATCAAGAATGTTTTTTCTTGGTTTATGTGATCTTTAGAGGAACATTCCATTCTATCATTTTGGAAATGTTATGAAAATGTTATTTTGTAATATTTTCTGAATCTTTAAAACACTATGAACGGATGGTCAGTCCATCACCGGGCTCACACACAGACACTTGAGTATTGCTAACTTCCCTCTGCTGCATGTCTTTGAACTGTGGTGGAAACTGGAGTACCTGAAGAAAACCCACACTGACACACAGAGAACCTGCTAACTCCTGGCTTAGCCGGGACTCAAAACAGGGACCTTCTAACTGTGAGGTGACAGTGCTACCCATTGAGCCACTGTACTGCCTAGTTTATATTTATGTTAAGTGATAAAAATAGATAAAATTTCATAAAGCCACATGTATTGATTTCAAAGTAACAGAATTTAAGTACCAAAAACTGTGTTAAGGCACGTTTCCAGAGTGTTTACATTTTTCTGGAGTATTAAGTAAGAGCATTAAATATTTGAATGGAAAAGTAACAGATATGACTTTACTTTAAGATTCACATTTTACTGTAGTAGTACACTAAACTGTGTTAAAGTCTCTGGGAAGTATACTGTCCAAAACATGGAATCATAAAGAGCAAAGCTTACGTTTTCTAAACCAAAAACACAACCCTACCAAGTTAAACAAGGGAAAAAAGAACACAAACTCAAACATACAACTAGACAGCACACAAGTCAAATCTAACAAGATGTGGAAAACAACACCATAGAAAAAGAAAACACAACAAAATTGTGTTCTGCATATTACATATACAACTTGCATTCATTATTTTTTCCTTATGCATGTGTCTTGTCACTTCATGTTCTCTTCAGTTCTATTTATCAAACAAGTAATAACATTTAAAAAAAATGTTAGATGAACTTCCAACTAACATTTCAAAAACATATAGCAAATATTAACATCATAAAGACGTTACGACAATGTTGTTCTAAGAACGTTTTCTCTCAATGTTATGAGAATGTTCTTTAAGTAAAAACAACATTGTATGGACGTTCCATGAACGTTGTTCCTACAACGTTTTCTCTATATTACGAGAACATTCATTAAGTACAGATTACATTGTAAGGACGTTTCATGAACATTGTACTCAGAACGTATTATGATAACATTATGAAAATATTCAGCAAATAATAATAACATTAAAAGGATGTTTTGAGAATGTTATCCTAGAACATTTTCTCTCAACATTATGAGAACATCAGTCAAGTTAAAATAACATGATAAAGACGTTTCAAGAACGTTGTTATGAGAACGTTTTCGCTCAACATTATGAGAACATCAGTCAAGTACAAATAACATCATAAGAACGTTCCAACAATGTTGTTCTAAGAATGTTTCCTCTCAACGTTATGAGAATGCATTTTAACTATGAAAACATAATAAGACTGTTCCTGAAACATTATTTTTGTAATGTTTTTTTCTAACATTTACATAACTTTTACATAATGTTAGTGAAAGTTTTGGAAACGTTCCCTGTTAGCTGGGACTCTTGTTAGACATGATTGATAGCTCAGGAATAGACATTTTAAATTATTATTTGGAAATGAAAAAAATAAACTAAGAAATTTAGAAAAAACAGTGACAGACTTTACATTGTACATTCATTGACCTTTGAGTTTCACTTGTGTTCTTACTACAATGTGGGTCATTCATTGCTTTTTTCTTGTATAAATATTTTTTAGGCTGTGATTTGGTTCAGAGCACACAGACACTGAATGTGGTGACTGGATATGCAGGAGAGTCTGTGGTTCTGCCCTGCTCATGCACTGAACTACTGGCTAAACCTGAACAGATACAATGGATGTATTTTGTAGAAAACACTTTTAAGGAAATTTACCCAAATGAAAAGATTGAGAGCCACAAGAACAGAGTCAAACTGTTAAATCAAACATCTCCAGGAAATCTCTCTCTACACATATCAGCACTGACCGCAGAGGACAAAGGAGACTATTATTGTTCTGTCTCGTCTCAAACAGTCTCCTACAGACTTCGTGTTGAAGGTAGTTTTGTTCTGTGCTGATGTTACTTTGATCATCATTACTACTGATTTTATGAAGAATCTAAATATGTAGAGGAATGAGGTAAACTTGTAGGATGACATGCTTGTTTGCATTGTTATATTATCATTGATAGTTACTCTCGGGACAGAGAAACCACACATCCATACATCCATCAGTTTATCAACACTTCAACCTTCACACCAAACACAAGAACTTGAACCAACTCGACAACCACACGACACACCTCAATGTAAGTCATTTTCATTATACTACAATTATGGTATTTCATCATTATCTTTTATCATTTTTAAAAGTTCCCTATGTAACTTTTTTTTTTTATAAAAATTACTAAAATTTAAATAATGGATCAATACATCATCAACCCTTACAAAAAGTGTCTCTGTCTTACCCTGATTCACTATGGTAAGCCTATTATAAGCCTTTATATTTTAGAACTGTCTGGATGGATTTCACTGATTTGATGAAGTACATGTTGTTCCTGGAACAACATTCCAATCAACCAGTCAGATTTGAGGGACAAGTTTCAGTCAAGTTTAGGCTACAACCAGGGTTAGGTGCTTCTACATCAGTGTCATTCACCTATCATTTCCCTCCATTTTGAACTTAAATATATCTTATAGGGTTAGATTTAGGGGTAGGGTTATCGTTTGGATTAAATTTTTTCGACAGGAATGTTCCTGGATCAACAAAATATGTTGACACAGGAATGCGTCTAACCCATAGAGTGTAAAAAAAATATGGACGTAGTGTCTGTGACATCACCCGTAATGGGCAAAGAGGTGGGACGTGGTTGGAACTGAGGTGCCTGGTTGCTGAAACCACACCTGCCTAGTTCGACGTGATCATGTTAGCAGGCAAAGGAGCTATCTATCTGTCTTAGATACTATATAAATATTAATAAAGATAACAAGTTATATCATTTGAAAGTTATAAAGATCAATCTACGGTGTCTTTTTTACAATATAGATGCTCCAGCACCAGTAATTGTAATTTGTGTCAGGTGTAAAAATAATACCTTTGTAATGAAATAGTGATCACGAGATGAATCCAGTCTGTGGCAGTTGGGTAAAATGTCCATGAGTGTCCATAGAAAAACAAAAAACAGTACTTTTTGTCCACAAAAGCATTAAATCCATGAAATATTAATATATTATCCATTGTTTGCATTACATTTCTTTTTAATGATCTGCTCTCCATCATCGTTCTTCAAGAAATTATGCAACCTGAGCAGCGTTTATGTTGTAAAACTGTATATGATCGTATATATCTCACAAACAAATGAGCCAGCATCCAAAGTATAATTTTTCAAAATGCAGCAGTTTTAGTTATATCCAAGCAATGCTGTCAGAGTTTTATATCCTCCCGCCGTTGTCACTGTAGTAAATCTGGTGAACAAAACTTTTAGCCAATGCCACGAGCCAACAACGTGTGTTCTGTTTATATTCAGCATGCAAGCACATCTACACAGATGCACATCTGTCTCGAGTCTCGACCATATTATTTTTTAATTGTATATATATTAATATTTTATAATTGTATAAAATAATCCTGAAAAAAGCACAAACACGGCAGAGATGCCAAATTCAGCAGCTGGAATTAGCTGAGGTAACATGACGGCTCGGACAGCAGCGGCAATTGTACCTGTCACTCAAGTGACCACGCCCTTAATTATGCAGAACTTTAAGGCTTAATATAATTTAAACAGATGAGTTATAAAAAAATTCACCCCCCTCAGAGTTGTCATGAAGGGCAAAATTAGCTGTACATACCAAAACCACAATTTGTACCAGGCTGTAAACATGTTTTTTTCTGCTGTAAAGTTGGCCGTTTTAACATGTGGGTCAATGAGATTCTGCTCTCTTTTGGAGCCTGTCCCTAGCGGCCAGTCGATGTATTGCAGTTTAAGTCACTTCCGTATTGGCTTCGAGAGAAACTGGGGGAGGTTGCCGCTTGGTCTAACCTGGCAAAAACAGGACATGCCATACAGACGTCACTCGCCTGTGTGTCTTTTCATATCCGTAAATAAAGAAAAGTTGCTCTGGCTACTTTGACACATATACGGTGTTAAAGTGGCATAGGTTAATTATCACAACCAGCGAGAAAGGTTGACATGGAGCACGCTAAATCTCTAACCTCGGAGGAATTAGAACAGAGGAGTCTGCTGGCAAAAAGAGAATGTGACAGAGCTCGTAATAGAATGAGAATCAACATGGGCTTGGCTTTTCGGAGAGCCAAAATACAACCACAGCAATGTTCTTATGCAAAATGCATGCATACAGTTTTGTTTCTAACTAGAAGTTAAATAGTGTACATTCAATTGTGCTTGCAGCTTTTATTATATCAAATTGTGGAATATTTGTACTGAATTTGAAACAAAAATGCATGTCTTGCATTTCTCAACAGATGTTTTCATTCTGTTGGGGGTGATTCTCTCAGTACTATTACTGGTATTACTGGCATTAATCTACTGGAGATGCAGAGGTACGTGAACACAATCACATGTTCTTTACAGATATACTCGTAAATGACCAGCTAATGGAGCTGTATACTCTAGAAACACTATAGAATAATAGGTACAAAACCAACGACTATTAAAAACCAACATTTAGATGAATTTCTCTGATTAAAACATTCTGGCTAAAATGTTTTATGTTGTAGGAGGCAGAAATGTGAAAAAGGTGACCAGGGATGAAGAACTAAATAGAGAACAAGACAATCTGGTCAGCACAAACTCACTATTGCACAATGGTTACATAACTTATTGAATACTGTGTCAGCAATCACCCCATCTTTTCCTCTTTCTCCAGGATGACGTGACGTATTCTGCTGTAGTCCATGTTAAAACTGCAGCCACACCAGATCACACAGAGCATGACCTAGCTGAGCACACTGAGTACGCCCCAATCAAAGTTAAGCGCTAAACGTCAAGAAAGAATATAGTCAATTTAATGGTGAGCATTTTAAAGAGATTGAAACAACCATGTACATTTTATTATTGAGGGTTTTGTGTAACCTCAGTTTAAAAAGAAAACCTGTTCATTGTTTGGTGGATCTTTCAGAATGATTGTATTTTAAAGCAGGACTAGACAAATTAAGGAGTTGCATGTTTCTAGTTTCAGAAAGCTGAGCACAAATAGAGGAACAAAGAAATGAGTCACATCATTTGATGAAAGCGCATGCACACGGTGTGACTCATTTCTCATAAACCAGCGTCGGATTTAGCAGTTGACATACTTAATGTTTAAATTTGCCATGAAATGAATATTGATCTCATAGTGAACAATTCATCCATATGTTTCATATTTTAAAACTACTTTCTAAATTGTAAATTCAGAATTTCTTAACTTTGTCTTAACTTCTTCTAATGAAATCAACAGACTTATCTCTGGTAAGAACTTCTTGAGTCATTTTGTCCTCATAAACCCCTCTTTCTTACAATCGACTGCAAGCTCGCATCCAGATCCACCTCCATCCGATCAACAACAAATGGATAGAACCATGTCCCCTCCATCCATTTTTTTAAACTTTTCTATTAATTCGTTTCGCTCTTTCATAAGATAAATAAGTGACTTGTTTACCAAGTCAGCCTCTTTGTTTGTTTTTGTTTTCATTTTGTAGTTGTATAATAAATTTATTATTAGTATTGTATTATTACTAATATGTTATTATTGACAGAAACAGAGTTACTGTCCAAAGGGTGAAAAAAGTATAATAAAAGTAATAATAATGCACTATTTATTATAAATGGAAAATTATTTAATAAAAATGACTAATTTTGTTCTTTAATCAAGTCTTTTTCACACCTCCCCACCACACATACATAAAATAACTAACCCTTAATACTGTAATTTCATTTCAAATTTCTTATATTTTATATTTTTATTTAATAATAACTGACTGAAGTTTATTACATAATTGTAGGGGTTTTACAGAATGTAATACATACAATTTTATGCAATCTGAAAAGTCCAAAATGACGAAAGATCCCTCTTGTGCAAGATAACAAGAGGCCATGCTTGCTGCGTCCCATTTCGAAGGCAGCATTTGTAGGCTGCATACGTCATCGAGGATGTTTTATTGTTCTTGAGGTGTAAAATACTGTCATTTCTTTCTCTCTTTGCAATCTAATTGTTACATTTCTTAAATGAGACGTACGCAGCTAACAAATGCGACCTCCAGTGAATGCAGCCTTCGAAATGAGACACCCACTCCATACATGTAACAGCATCACTTATATTTCCACCTCCTAATTTGGATCAGGTGTTTATCATCTCTTCTGCCACCTACAAGACAACCGAGAGAAAAACGAAAACAAATAAATAAATAAAACGCCCACACACAATAACAATGAACTAAGAAATTGTTGATCACTTTTTATTAAATCAATCCTTTGTATAAGTATAAATTAGCTAATTAGTCCAATGGATGAATAACGTTTTATTTGTTTTTAGATGTTTTATTTTTAGATATTTCTATTTCTATATAACCTGAAATAACTGAGCTGTATTATTTCAAACCGGATGTGTGTCACAAGACTCAGGGCGCATTCACACTTGTCATGTTTGGTTCGTTTAAAACGAACCCTGGTGCGATTGCTCTGTTAGTGCGGTTCATTTGAACATGTGTGAACGCTGCCATCCGAACCCTGGTGCGCGCAAACAAGCGGACCGAGACCGCTGAAAAGATGGGTCTCGGTCCGCTTCCAAATGAACTCTGGTGCGGTTCGAATTATATATGAACGCAACACGGACCAAAGACATGTAAACGAACCAAAAACAGGAAGATGAGACCCTAAAAAGGACAGAATTCTCACGAATATCGTTTTTTCTCGTCATAGTCGCGAGTTTGCCCATCACAGGCGTCACACGCGTATCTCCATGCAGCAGATCGTGTGTGTGTGTGACGGAGGGATTCCCGTCGCTGTTTTGGCTCCTTTACACATTTTATAAGCTCTTCATGAGTTCCCAGCTGGCCAAAATACCATCATATGCAGGCTACGCACACACAACGAGCGCATTTACCTCAGCACACAGCATTGTTTTGGATGTTCGGTAAGTTCCGTCTCAAAATAGGCAATACGTCATAAAATCTGACCAATCATGTTGTGAATGTATCCCTATGCCTTTAGGTTCGGTATCTTTTGGTTCGGTGATAAAATTGCCAATCTGAACGCTAATCGGACCAGGACTAAATGTTTTTTTTTCTTTTTTGGTCCGGACCAAATGAGCCAAACGAACCGAACTACAAGTGTGAACGCACCCTCAGTGCAAGTAGGCCTAGTCCATTGGGAGCAAAAAATCTGTCTTTAATCCATGTGCACTGTTCGTTCGGGGTGTACACTCATGCTGTTTGGGGTCTCCAGAGACCTCAGGCAACAAAATGTAATTTTGTAACAAAATAATATATTTTTTTTTATTATCATTTTCAGTTTATTACAGTTTTTTTTACGATTGCTTAAGCACAATTTTAAAAACATAGCTCATTTTGACAAAACACAACACAGATCCACACACACAAGTAGCAGAACACCTCAGTTATTTTGCAAAATGAAACACTTTATTCAAAACTTTACATTAATTTAACAAAACCCAACTTTGACACCGTATGGAACACACATGGTTCATACATTCTGATTCTGTTTGATTCATTTACACACTGCTGTGTTCAATCTTAAACACTTGTAACTTTTATTCTTTTCTAATGATATAGTCTGGGTTTGATTTTTTCAGAGATATTGTTAGAGTAAAGTACATGAATATATTGACAAAAAAACAAACAAACAACAACAACAAAAAAACACACAAGATCAGTACTGCACATTGATGAAAATATTTATTTATCACCACATTGTAAAACCATTCAATACATCCATGCCTTTCCAAAGGTTACATTTTGCACTGAAAATCAGAACATATTCTAAATACAACATGTATACAGGTGCTGGTCATATAATTAGAATATCATCAAAAGTTGATTTATTTCACTAATTCCATTCAAAAAGTGAAACTTGTATATTATATTCATTCATTACACACAGACTGATATATTTCAAATGTTTATTTCTTTTAATTTTGATGATTATAACTGACAACTAAGGAAAATCCCAAATTCAGTATCTCAGAAAATTAGAATATTACTTAAGACCAATACAAAGAAAGGATTTTTAGAAATCTTGGCCAACTGAAAAGTATGAGCATGTACATCACTCAATACTTAGTTGGGGCTCCTTTGCCTGAATTACTGCAGCAGTGCGGCGTGGCATGGAGTCGATCAGTCTGTGGCACTGCTCAGGTGTTATAAGAGCCCAGGTTGCTCTGATAGTGGCCTTCAGCTCTTCTGCATTGTTGGGTCTGGCATATCGCATCTTCCTCTTCACAATACCCCATAGATTTTCTATGGGGTTAAGGTCAGGCGAGTTTGCTGGCCAATTAAGAACAGGGATACCATGGTCCTTAAACCAGGTACTGGTAGCTTTGGCACTGTGTGCAGGTGCCAAGTCCTGTTGGAAAATGAAATCTGCATCTCCATAAAGTTGGTCAGCAGCAGGAAGCATGAAGTGCTCTAAAACTTCCTGGTATACGGCTGCGTTGACCTTGGACCTCAGAAAACACAGTGGACCAACACCAGCAGATGACATGGCACCCCAAACCATCACTGACTGTGGAAACTTTACACTGGACCTCAAGCAACGTGGATTGTGTGCCTCTTCTCTCTTCCTCCAGACTCTGGGACCCTGATTTCCAAAGGAAATGCAAAATTTACTTTCATCAGAGAACATAACTTTGGACCACTCAGCAGCAGTCCAGTCCTTTTGTCTTTAGCCCAGGCGAGACGCTTCTGACGCTGTCTGTTGTTCAAGAGTGGCTTGACACAAGGAATGCGACAGCCGAAACCCATGTCTTGCATACGTCTGTGCGTAGTGGTTCTTGAAGCACTGACTCCAGCTGCAGTCCACTCTTTGTGAATATTCCCACATTTTTGAATGGGTTTTGTTTCACAATCCTCTCCAGGGTGCAGTTATCCCTATTGCTTGTACACTTTTTCTACAACATCTTTTCCTTCCCTTCGCCTCTCTATTTATGTGCTTGGACACAGAGCTCTGTGAACAGCCAGCCTCTTTTGCAATGAACTTTTGTGTCTTGCCCTCCTTGTGCAAGGTGTCAATGGCCGTCTTTTGGACAGCTGTCAAGTCAGCAGTCTTCCCCATGATTGTGTAGCCTACAGAACTAGACTGAGAGACCATTTAAAGGCCTTTGCAGGTGTTTTGAGTTAATTAGCTGATTAGAGTATGGCACCAGGTGTCTTCAATATTGAACCTTTTCACAATATTCTAATTTTCTGAGATACTGAATTTGGGATTTTCCTTAGTTGTCAGTTATAATCATCAAAATTAAAAGAAATAAACATTTGAAATATATCAGTCTGTGTGTAATAAATGAATATAATATACAAGTTTCACTTTTGAATGGAATTAGTGAAATAAATCAACTTTTTGATGATATTCTAATTATATGACCAGCACCTGTACATGAACAAAAACATTTGTGGAGACAAAACAAAAGCATGATTTTAAATGAAAAAAATTTGAAAAACACCTAAGCATCATCTCTTGGCCTAGCTGGATCTGGCCACAGCACTTCATCCACATCTCAGGCGATGTCCTCTCTCACGCAAGACAGCGAGGGAAGAATCTTCTTGAATGGCGAATCCATCCTTGGACCCTGCATCAATTAGGTCAGGCCATCTCTTGAATGAGGCATATACTGACATAGGGCTGGAGATCGTAAATCTTCCATGCCAAAAATAAACCCCTCCTCAATTGATTTAAGGAAGGGACAGTATGGTGGGATGTATTGGAGTGAAAATTGTGGACGCTAATGAAACCAGTTTTGGACCAGAGCAGATCGGTGGAAATGTACATTGTCCCATATGACAATGTATCTCATCTGCTCTGCATTCGTTTGGTCTTCTGCTGTGACAATTTTGTGTAGTCTGTCTAAAATGTAAATATGTGGGCCTAAGTTGGCATGCTGGTGGAGGACCACATTCTGCGCGATTGCAACATACATTGTGATGTTACCACCACGTTAGCTCTGTGGCCAGTGATGTTTCTCCCTCTTACTGCAACATTGCCTTCCATTTTGTTGAAGACACATCAACTCACCTTTTGCCTTTTTATAGTACTTGCACCTGATAGTTGAGTTTACAGTTAAGCACCTAAGTGTCTGCAGACCTGACGGCCGTGTTTGATCAATTGGTTTATAGGGGTGGTAATTTGGAAAGCAGTGTCTTGAAATGGCAAAGAAGTGACGTTATGTTAGATTTCTGTGTCTAATATAGAGAAGTGTGTTTAGTGTTGTGCAAAACAATGTGTGTAGTATTTTGCAAAAAATGTGAGGCT
Source organism: Hypophthalmichthys nobilis (assembly GCA_037950665.1). Lineage (NCBI taxonomy): Eukaryota > Metazoa > Chordata > Actinopteri > Cypriniformes > Xenocyprididae > Hypophthalmichthys > Hypophthalmichthys nobilis. The sequence goes on from CM075489.1 coordinate 26,089,282, forward strand.
GAGAATGTGCTTATAGTTCTGCAAATCTGGGCTGAGGTTTTGCTCCCTGAGTGTAGAGTTTCAGTAACTGTGTTATTTTTAATTTTAGTAAGCAATCGTGAAAAACTGTAATGTTTTTACTCCACATTCATGCAGTTTTTGGAGGATTTATAATATTTTTTAAATTTATATAAATAAATTTAAAAAATGAAATCGGTTTTTATACAAAAACAACTTTTTATGTAAAATTCAAAAGACCCACATTTCTAACTTTCATTCATGGGCATGGATAATTTGACATGGTTTAGTGTAAGATTTTTGCCCATCTTTTGAAAAATGCAGTTTTAAAAGTAAAAAATTATCACTTTATCTAGTAGATGGCTGCAGAGCTCCATTTGCTATGTGACTAACTGAAAGACATTTTTTTTTTTTTTTTTGCAGTTGGATTCATATCTACATACAATGAAGTCACAATTACAATAAAAAAGTTTAGCATTTTTTGTACTGAAAAAAAAAGTTTTTCAATTATCGTTTCATTATTATTAGAGTGATGTTACAAGAAGAAAAGTTTGAGTCTAATTGCATCTTTGCAAATTTGGATCTAATTGCAGCAGCTTAACTTTATTTACAAGAACTTTAGAGACAAAACACTCAGAAACAAACTCTTTGACATTAACAGAACAGCCAAGCATATCACAACTATAATGGACAACTAAACTGAACCAAACACAGGGCTTAAATACACAGTTAACTAACCAATATAACAAGACACAGATGACACAACTAATTACACAATGAGTAACCTAGGACACTGACTATAAGCGGGAACAAAGGAAACTTATAGAAAACAGTGCGAAACAAACTCAATATTAAACAGATCAAACATAACCCTAACATTTTATAATATATATACCTCTAAACAAAAAATAATGAAAATTTAAAACAGCATCATATGACCCCTTTAATTATCCAGCTCACAGTAAAATGTTGAAATACATCAGTGAATTATTAAATGCAGTTTTAAACTTTTTATTTATTTTTTTAATATAATTTGGTCACAATATTGACAAAGTAAATAAATCCACGTGTTAGAAAACTAGGCTATATCACTGTTCCCATTCAGACCCACCTTACAATCCAACTTACCTGTTGTTTTATTTATTTTATGGCATATTGCACACTACATTTCCCATAATCCCTCATGGCTCACACCTGCACACACTTCACAATCATCCACACCTGCCATCATTCTCCCTCATCAGATCCACTCCATTTAAGCAGTCTAACCCCAGTTCACTCTGCCTGATCTCGCCGTTATGTTCTCGGACTCCTCCAAATTATCAGATTTTGTTCATAGTGCAAATTAACAATTGATTTATAATATTAATAATCTAAAATTTGAGGACCATGTTGAGTCGAGCTAATATATATTTAAATATTTGAGATTCTTACATCTATTGAGAAACATATCAACAATATAATCATTAAATGTTCTCTTAGCTTTATTCCTCATCTCCTAACCCACTACCTCCTCCTCGGCTCGGCTGATCAGATTATAGTTTTCACATTCTTACCTATTAATTAGAAGTAACAGACAATTGAACTGTAATAAACATGTTAATAAATGTAATAAACATAGTAAAACATATTTTGACTTGATCGCTAAGAAATTAAACCATTCATTAATCAAAACCTACCTATCAAAACCTTTATTTGAGAACATTAGCTATCAGTCATCCTGAGGGTCCTTTTTAATCTTGAATGCTTTTTTCTTTTCTTTAGTATTTGGCCATCCAATCATTTTCTTTCTTGTATATCTATCCTATTATGGGGAACTATACCCTCCATTTCACTTCCATTCTCCACCTGCACAGCCCTGGCATACATTACCTGAAAAGGACAGCATTTGTATGTTACTTTAAGTTTAAATATATTCATTTAGCATAAATCTTTATCCACAACTTGTAGTGCAGGAGAAAGTATACATTTTCATCAGTATGTGTGATCCCAAGGGCACTAGCCACGGGGTTAAACTGACTTGACAGGTTGAGGCTGTCTATATTCCACCATGGTTTTTAAAGGGAATGGGAGATAACACTCTGATTGGTTTATTGCACATTACGCCCAAAACACATCCATGACAAATTAAGAGACCAGGTACAACCCTTTCGGACCTGGCGTGGCGAACATTTTTTCCGTCGTTACACCAGCAAAAGTGGATTCGGACGCCCTAAGTGCACTTGCGCCATGCGCTTAGGTCGTTAAAATAGGGCCCATAATGTCACAAACTTCAATTTGGATTTGATCTTTTGACATGCGCACACTACACGAATATAGAGTTTCCCCGCTGTTGTCGGAATGCAATGCTCCATGTAAACACACCTATTACTTGCACCTTATTCTAACAGGTAGGCTGCAGGAACAACTGAGATCACAGTCAATACCGGTGGACTTTTCTACAGTTCATTAAAATGGAGATTAGACTAATTTAGACCTCTACAATTTGGGCTCCATGGTGTAGGGGTATGAGGACATGACCACCAGTTTCTTGTTGGAGGCAGGTCACCTTGCGGAAGAGATCAGTTTGAAGCAGTAGTCCTCTTTTCATCCTGCCCTACCCTTTTCCTGTGCACACTATATTTAGAAGTTGGGAGCTACAAAGTTGTTGAAACAATGGTGAAGTGTGGCGCTGGTGCAGAATTTCACACACAAGTGTTTAAACATTTAAGAGATTTTAAGCCATTTGAGCACACAAAGACGCAAAAGAGAACTCTATGTGTGCGTGCACATAAAACAGCTGCACTTTCAGAATACAGACGCACAGAGCCATGCAGATTCACGTGAACACCTCATTCCGTTCTCGTCCATGTCTATTTGTGCCTGAACGGACACATACATGCAAAAAAAACAACAAAAGTGAAAATGCACGTAAAAGATCACCTATCCTCGTAAACATAGTTGATCATGGCTTAGGTAAACTAAACTAAACAATTGAGAAAGAAAACCGGATGTGTAACAGTATCTTGGATCCGCGCATGACAGCAGCCCCTACTGCTTTCTGTCATTAATGTTAATCAAACAACAAAAGACAAAGAGAAAAATCACTTTTGTAGTTTTAACACAATTAATTATGTTTAATTTATACAGTGAAGACTATGCAGTAGTATTTTACATTGGATTATTCAATTTCTGTACCTGAATACTGTTCGACTTACCTGAAATATATAAAGCACTATTTATTTCATTTATATCTTTGTTCTATTATATTTATGTATGCTTGTAATTTGTTCATTATTTTCTATGTGTATTCACTCACCTACAAAATCACCCCAAAAGACAAAAGTACAAAACAATTATTATTTAACTTAATCTGGTTAATGCACATTCTTTAAAATTACTACCGTTATTGTTTAATGCATTAGTACATGTTGGAATTAACATTAGCCATGATGGGAAAAAAAAAAATGTTGTTTGCCATTATCTTGTTTAAACTAATGTATTTAGCTAATATTACACAATACAACATAGTAAAGAGTTACTCATTGCATTTGTCAGCTGACTAGATGACTAGATAACTAATGTGAACTGCTGTTTTCCTAATTATAGCTCACAAATTTCGATTTCGGCTCCAAAGATCCTAAAAACTATGTAATAGAGAAAAAATTATTTATTCACATTCCGTTTTGCAAGTTATTTTGGCATGTGTTCTGATCTGAAATATATAAGTGTGCTGCATCATACTTAAGCAGTTAACATAAAGAAATACAAATAATTCAATGGGGGAAAATTTCATCTACTTAACAGAATCAAAATGTGTGCTGTATATCCTAGAGTTGCTAGTTGGTCTCTAGCCTTCTCACTTCACTGATGCAAATTTAAGCACTTTCATTTCCTTTTTTTGATATTTTTAAATAGCAGGATTAAATAAATTATCACAATCCGCATCAAGTGCTTCCTGCCGATGTTTTGAATGCACTCGACAACTAACCAGAAAGGAGGAACCAAGTTGTCATTTCCTTAAACCAACGAATAGCCATTGAAATGGTCTATTACTTATCTTTGAATTGCTTATGTATACATTTACCTAACTAATAATAAATTGTTACATTTGATTTATTCTTATCTTCCCTAAAATACAGTAATTAGCAAAAAAACGAGCATAGAATGTCGCTGTAATTATTTATTATATTATTTTTATTGCGCTACATTTGTGCTGAACTCGGATCACTTGTGGGCTGCTTAAATAAAGTAATTAATGTATTAGTAAAGTAAAGTATAATATTTTGAGAGAGTGTGTGTGTGTGTGTGTGTGTGATTAGCCTGAGCTTTCATTCTTTAGGTCAAGTCAATGTAATCTGCACTTAAGTTGCTTAAAAATCCCCACCACTAACACACAGACCGGTTCTCAATACCAGGTACACTAATACCATTTATATAAAATATTCTTTATTGAACAATAATATTTAATGAACAATATCAGTCAAGTTGTACAATAGCAAACAGACAGGCAAACAGTTTATTCAAAAGTACAAAGGTTAAACAAAAATATAACGTAACTTTGCCCGCATAATAATGCCCTATAATTTACACTATCTACATTGAATTTACATATGTAGTCACCAAATACTGCTAGATGCAGATATTACTGCTTCAAACCAAGGAGCCAGAGGAGTTTCTTAAAGCATTGTGGGATCACAGATATCAGCCAACTAGATGTTGAGCAGAGTGATGGAAGTCTGGAAGTCTGTGACATACAGTGCAGGATCCTTTAAAGTAGGCCATGAAAGAACTTTCACATGAACTTTTGGGGTGGCCAAGAGAGGAATTCTGACCATTATATGCAGCTCTGACTAAAGTCGGCTATGACAGAATTTTTGTACTGTTCCTAGGCAAGTAATATCGGTAGATGCTTATATGATTGCCACAAGCCAAGGAATGCCACTTGTGTCAGGCCACCAGATGATATGCTGACTCAAGGAAATCTGTGTCTGTGGTGCTAAAGTTTCCATTTCATTTGCTCTATTTACATATTCCTCTTCATGTCTTATTCTGTGACCTGAAAAAAAAAAAAGGTTACAGTCTATATTATTTACAATTAGAAAATATTTCTAATTACATTTTTTTTTAATCTTTAAATAAAAACAAATATATCTTAAAAATCATTTGTAGCTGATCTCAGGCTCAATACCATAAACCGTTTATGGAAAACGATTTTCCTCAAATCTTTTGTTCCTACTAAAAGATGTTTCTTTTGATCGTTTGTTTCCTTTAGAATGTGTTAGAAATGTAGGAGAGACCTGCCCTTTTGTTTAAATCGCATTTATATTATGTTAAGAGTAGTTTGGTTAGATTGATTGTATTTATTTTTCTTTTTTTTTTTTCTGACAGGTTATTTACATTTGCTGTTTTATTAGATTGGTTTTGTTTGTTATTTTGGGCCTTGGGTCTCTGATGTAAAAAAAATACCACATTATTAATTTATTTAATATAAATATAATGAATAATTAACAGCAAATGTTGAGCAATTTTGTCTCTAAAATGTTTTCACTATAAATTTAATTTGGAGCGAGAGATACGGGGGAGTGGCTTTATTGCATCAGATACATGTCACTTTACTCACAGCTGATTGGTCGAGTTTGGGTTTGTGATCTCTAACTCAGAATAAAACCTGCTCCGGAGCAGGTTAGCCATGTAGCGTAAGTTACCATAGCAATGAAACCCCGCTAAAAACCAATCCACCTTCATAAGCCCGATAAAACAGAATCTTGAACTTACCTGGGTAGCAACTGAAACCGGCTTTATGCAACAGGCCACTGGTCTGTCTTGAGTATCCTGGTCACATGATTTGCTTCAAGTTTTCTGTGATTCAATTCAATTAGTCAGCCTGACCTAAATCCAAAATAGGAGGACATTCAGATTTTGTGGTAGGTAAATATATTACATTTTTCTTCAGCAAAAAAATAATAACAATAATAATAATAACGAGCTTGGAGCCTGAATGACTTACTTGGCCTGTGCAGTTTGGGCCCAATTCACAAGAACAAACAGAAGGGATGCCACCTGGAAGATGACCACAAACTCATGAGACAAGGAAGAGGCAGCTTTGATTACAGAGTGGATAATGAGGCAAAGTGGCAATTATAAAATGGGTTGACAACAAAGCCGTCACACTAGCCAGCTCTTGTGCAGCTGTGAGTCCAGTGAAAGAAGTGAGGCGGTTCTCTAAACGCAGGAACACACCAAGCCGACGAACTAGTGGCGACAAAAGCAGACTGCGGGGTTTACTCACATCGGCAGCGTCTGGGTCCAAAGTTGCCCTGACACACCAAACCGACCTTCGACAGCCGACGACCAAGTAGCACGTCCGTTCTGCGCCTGCGTAAAAAGAAATGCCTTTCCGTACCAGCAGGTGGCAGTAGCTGAACAGCCAATCAGAATGATCAGATGGACCGACGAGCTCCGATGCTGATTCAACATGTCAAATCAGCCGAAAAAAGCCATCGAGGACCAACTTCAGCCAACGGTGTGGAACACACTGTGAAAACTTAGTCGACCGACGAACAAAAACTTGACGGCTGACCGTCGACTTGGTGTGTTCCTGCCTTAAAGAACAGTAGAAACGAGTTGGGGTCACCTGTCCAAACGTTGTCACACAGTACAATGTCCACATAGGAGGAGTAGACCTGGCTGACATGATGGTGGACTTGTACCGTACCCCTGCAAAATACCATCAGTGGTATGTTGATGAAAATGTTGATGACAATGTTCGACTAAGAACTGTTGCTTAGTTCAAAATGCAAGAAAAATTTACATTTATTCTTACTTGTAACAGTCATGGAAAATTGGTAATTACTTGTTTAGATGAAATCTGTTGTTTACACTAATATTAATAAAAAATAAATAAATAAATAAAAAAGACTGTCTTTTTTTATACCCTAATAAGGCAACATATCCTGGGAGATACAACTCATAAACAACTATGGTGTTTTTTTTTTTCTTCTTTAAAACAAAATAACTGAAATTTCCAGACATGAAAACGTTTTTGCCCATGGGAAGTGTTGTAATTTATAACTTAGGTTTCAACCTTGGGTGCGTTTCCCAAAGCGAACTACGGTCGCAAGTTCCGTCGTTACCAATAGAGTTCAATGGGACTTACGACCATGGTTCACCAACAATGGTTTCGGGAAACACACCCCTGTATCTGAGTAGAATGATTGTAGACAGTGTTATTTGCGCATGCACCAGCAGGTGGCTCACGTGTGTCATGGCTGGCAACAGAACCAGGAACTAGAATCAAGCAATGCTTAATATAGTGTTATGTCAAAATACTAATTCATTTTATTTTAAATGAAAGCATTATAATCCTGATAGTATTCCCATTTTTTACAAAATGTAACTGTATTCTGATTACTTTGTTGTTGGACGTAGCTGTAACAAATAACAGTTACCAATTTTTTATATCCTGATTACGTAATGCCATTACATTGGTTATTCACCAACCCTGGCTGTAGCACACACAGACCTACCTTTGCTTTGCCAAACTGGCCCCATTTAGATCTGCTTCTGCAAACTACAAAGAGCATTGACAAAAAAAATTAACATTTTTATTAGTAGTAGGAAAAAAGTGTATCTGTACCTTGCAAATAAAAAAGTCCCATGCCTTTTCATACAGTGGTGTCTCTGGGTTTTAGAAAGCATCAACACACCAACAAGAATAAGAGCACTCCCAGAGAGACCCTGAAGGAAAGAGATTTTGTTTGATGGATAAGCTTGAAATCCCACAACATGTTTTCTTGGTAAAAATATCTGATGTTATTTAATTTTAAAAAATGCTACTTCAAAAGTGAGATGGCTTATATGATACCAATTTTTCACTAGAACTTCTAAAATTAGAAGTCTACAACTACAGTTTTGATGCACAATACATACTACAAAATCTTTCATATCCAGATTCCTGCAGGAGATCCCCGCACCCGGAGTCTATCAGATTGACTTCAAGTGTTTCTGTGTTAATCAGCAGGTTCTCCAGCTTAATGTCACTGTGGAAAACTCCTCGGCAACGGCACATGTGAGCAGCCATTGTTGCCTGCGTCATGATAAACTGCTGTGTCCTCATTGAGGATGCTATCGTGACTCTCCAAAAAATCCCACAGATTTTGGGAGGGTGAGGGACGCTCCAAGACCGTGATATATTGGTTAGGTTGGTCCTGCCAGTCCAGCAGCTCAATGATCTCTGGAACTTTGTGACCCGTATTAATAAGGGTTAACAGGCCAACCTCTAACAAAAGGGGTGTGGGATGACCAGGCTAGAAGAAAGATCATGAAGAAAGAAGGTACTGTTAGTGTGTTTACACGTTTTAATTTGAAAAAACAGTTTAGCGAGTGTCGCCTACTGACAATGTAGATGTATTTAATGTTCCATGGCTTTCTTGCAATTTTCACTACCGCCTGATCAATCCCCAAAAAATGTGGGTCCAAAAAATGATAAGTTTGTACTTACGTACAATGTACTTATTGTGTTCATATTGTATTGCAAAACACTTGCTGGTAAGGGTAAGGTGAGGGACAGGTTTGGTGGTATGGGTAGGTTTAAGGGTGGGTTAAGGTGTAAGTAATCATACTTTAGATCTAATATTGTCACATGGAATCGATATTGATGCCGTTGAAATTCTGCAGCAGAGTGACGACATCTCAGATCATTATTTAGTCTCGTGTATACTACATTTAGTCAAGGCAGCTAAACTGCCTCCCTGCCATAAATATGGTAGAACCATCACTTCTACCACTAAAGATCGCTTTCTAAATAATCTTCCTGATCAGTTTCATCGCCTTAGCATACCAGATAGCTTAGAAGACCTCGATGTTGAAACAGAAACTATTGCCTCTGTCTTTTCCAGCACATTAGACTCGGTTGCTCCTTTGCGCTTAAAAAGATTAAGGAAATTAATCCAACGCCGTGGTACGATGATGAGCACACCCGGGCCCTAAAGGTAGCAGCCAGAAAAATGGAGCGCAGCTGGAAGAAAACAAAACTAGAAGTTTTTCGCATCTCGTGGAGAGAGAGAATGATTGAGTACAGAAAGGCCTTAAAAACTGCTAGATCTGCCTATTTTTCAAAACTTTTAGAAGAAAATAAGCACAACCCTAGGTATTTATTTGATACAGTGGCTAAATTAACAAGAAATAAAGCTTCAACTTCTGATGTTTCCAAAGAGCACAGCAGTAATGACTTTATGAACTTCTTTACTTGTAAAATTGATAATATTAGAGAAAAATTATAACCATGCAAACCGTCTACTACAGTATTGCGTCAGACAGTGCATTGTAGTGTCCCTGAGGAAAAATTAAATTCATTTACTGCTTTAGGAAAGGAAGAATTGTCTAAACTTATTAAATCATCAAAATCAACAACATGTATGTTAGACCCTATACCGACTAAACTATTGAAAGAGATGCTTCCAGAGATCATAGATCCTCTTCTTAATATCATCAGTTCATCTTTATCACTAGGATACGTACCAAAAAGTTTTAAGCTGGCTATTATTAAACCTCTTATTAAAAACCACAACTTGATCCTAGAGAATTAGTCAATTACAGGCCGATCTCAAATCTCACTTTTCTGTCAAAAATACTAGAAAAGGCAGTATCATCACAACTATGTTCCTTTTAGACAGAAATAGTATCTGTGAGGATTTCCAGTCAGGATTTAGACCGTACCATAGTACTGAGACTGCTCTCGTTAGAGTTACTAATGATTTGCTCTTATCATCAGATCGTGGTTGTATCTCTCTATTAGTGTTACTGGATCTTAGTGCTGCATTTGACACTATCGATCACAACATTCTTTTAAATAGACTCGAAAATTATGTTGGCATTAGTGGAACTGCATTGTCATGGTTCAAATCATACTTATCTGACCGTTATCAGTTTGTAGTAGTAAACGAAGAGAGGTCATATCGATCACAGGTTCAATATGGAGTACCGCAAGGCTCAGTACTAGGACCGTTGCTTTTCACTTTGTACATGCTACCCTTGGGAGATATCATTAGGAAGCATGGCGTTAGTTTTCACTGTTACGCTGATGATACTCAGCTCTATATTTCTTCGCGCCTCTGACGAAACTTACCAACTCACAAAATTAACAGAGTGCATAGCTGATATAAAAATTGGATGACCAGTAATTTCCTACTTCTAAATTCAGAAAAACAGAGATTCTAATTTTTGGACCAAAAACCTCTTCACGTAATAACTTAGAATACTGTCTAACACTTGATGGCTGCTCTGTTAAGTCTTCACGTCCGTTAGGAACCTGGGTGTGCTCTTTGATACTAATCTTTCATTTGAAGGCCATGTTACTAGCATCTGTAAAACCGCATTCTTCCATCTTAAAAATATATCTAAACTACGACATATGCTCTCAATGAAAAATGCAGAACAGTTAGTTCATGCGTTCATGACCTCAAGGCTAGATTACTGTAACGCTCTACTGGGTGGTTGTTCCGCTCGCCTGATAAATAAACTACAGCTCGTACAAAATGCAGCAGCTAGAGTTCTTACTAGAACTAGGAAGTATGACCATATTAGCCCAGTTCTGTCAACACTGCATTGGCTTCCTGTTAAACATCGTATAGATTTTAAAATCTTGCTAATTACTTACAAAGCACTAAATGGTTTAGCTCCCAGTACCTGAGCGAGCTCTTAAAGCATTATAGTCCTTCACGCTCTATTGCGATCTCAGGATTCAGGCCAGCTGATAATACCTAGAATATCAAAATCAACCGCAGGTGGTAGATCCTTCTCCTATCTGGCACCTAAACTCTGGAACAATCTTCCAAGCATTGTTCGGGAGGCAGACACACTCTGTCAGTTTAAATCTAGACTAAAAACGCATCTCTTTAACCTGGCATACACATAACACATTATCAATTTATATTTCCAAATCCGTTAAAGGATTATTAGGCTGCATAAATTAGGTCAGCCGGAACCGGGAACACTTCCTATAACACCAGATGTACTCGTTACATCAGAAGAAGAATGGCATCTACGCTAATATTAGTCTTTCTGTTTATCCCGAGGTTTACCGTAGTCAACCAGATCCGGGCCGTATCCAGGTGAGACCGAGGACCGGTGCCTTGACGCCGACCACAACGTGAGCCCTGAAGTATCAGCAGAGATTGAGTCAACTAGATCATCCATTGTGAAGGCCTCATCGACACAACAGCCAGTGGCACAGCTCCTCAACAAACCGTCCATACCGGTGTGATGAATACGATCCTCAACTGGACTGAACTGGAATAAATACTTTGAATGTTGCGATCCTATCAGACATAAGATAGCAACCTGAATCGTAACAAAGCACTGTTCGCCAGAGGAGAACTGGCCCCGACTAAGCCTGGTTTCTCCCAAGGTTTTTTTCTCCATTTTAACACAGAAGTCTATTTGCCACCTGTTTGCCATCTGATGTCACCTGTTGGAGTTTGGGTTCCTTGCCGCTGTCGCCTTTGGCTTGCTTAGTTGGGGACACTTGACATTTGATATTCAACAGTGCTTTGATCTGCCGACATTGACACTATTCTTTAAGAGCTGCTGTGCAGCTAAAATTATATACCAGTTATCACTGTAAAGCTGCTTTGACACAATCTGCATTGTAAAAAGCGCTATATAAATAAAGGTGACTTGACTTGACTTGACTTAAGGGAAAGGTCAACGGTGTAATTATAAATGTAATTACAGAAATTAATTACAGATTTAATTACATGCAGGTATTTTTAAAAGTATAAGCACAATGTAAAAATATGTATGTACACAATAAGTGCATTGTATCATATGATTAATTTAAATGCAAGTACATAGTAGTTAAGGGCACCTAATATAAAGTGGGACCAAAATTTGTTACATTTTCAACATGTCAAGTGCACTAAATAGTGAAAATAATAAACATCGCATCCTCCCTCACCAAGCATTCTGCCGATTTCATACCAGCTCAGAATGTTCTCTGTTAAAAGATGAATCATTTTAGTTGGCATGAAATGTCAAGCATGGACAGCAGTGTGCGTAATGTTTTAGGTTATGGCTGTAAACTCACCCTCAGTTGTCACGTCCACTCTGTTGTTGTGATCTGGTACTGGACTGAGATGGACTGGAGCTGGAGGGGTTTGAACCTGTTGATCTGCAGGAGGAAGGACTTCAAGACCACTAGAAACTGGTTCCTGAAGACCATGATCCTCTAGAGCACAGGCGCTGTACCACAGGGAATTCTGATCTAAAAGCATAGTTCAATTGCATAATAAGGATTTTTAAACATTGCATACTCATATTATGGTGATTCTTCAGGTTTTTTTTGTTTTTTTTTTAACAATCCTTATTTAAATATTTATATGTCGTGGGGGAAAAATCTGCTCATTACCTTGATCAAACTTTCAGTCATGATATAACGTGTGATGGTGTGGATTTGTAACGTATGGTAATTAATTACATTTTTAAATGGCCATTTGATTTACCCTCAGGACTTCTTTCATATTTCGCAGCGGTCTCTTGGTCTGTGAGCATTTCTGCTCACAGAAATGAAGAGAGGGCAGCTTCTCAAAACTATCCATCCTCTTCCTCTTTCTCATCGGCATCTCATTTTCCTCAGCAACACTAACGGGCTGATGGTTTTTAGCTGCATTGGTGCTGGATGTTGAGGAAGTGCTCCGATAAGAGTCATGCACCTCAGCACCATGATAACAGAGCAGCAGACTGAGAAAACCGAGGATATTGTTCTCTTTCATCATCTCATATTTGAGATCCACCTATGGGAAGGGCATCCGTACCTGACCTCTGCAGAAACATCCAATTTGCAGCCTCTGCCAGACGTGACAGTCTTCTATTCAGCCTAGGTTAGCTGTGTTTGCATCCTGAGCCACAGATTTTTCTAAGTTGATATGTCACTCTAAATCATGACAGGCCTGCCCGGCCTTGTGTGGTGTGCTGATCGCCGCGAAAGACCTGCACCCTTTCTGCGTGGTCTGCTTGGGCCTCAAGCACGCAGAATAGGCTTTGGAGAACCTGGAGAATTGCAGCAATTGCCTTGCGCTGCCTAAAAAACACCTGCGTTGAAAGTTTTTGATGAAATCACTTTTTCTACACAGAATATTCAAGGTCTAAAAAGTAGAAATTCTGACTTTATGTGAGAACTTCAAGACTTAGATGTCATCATCTTACCTAGAGTAGAGATGCTGTCCCTCAGGATGCAGAGAGATAATTTTACCATCGGTCACACAGAATGATAATCTGGATTAAGTCTGAACTGTCCAGAGTATTAGAGTCTCTGTATGTCCAAAAGGGAACTTTTCATAACATAGAATGAGAAATCAGCCATTTCCAGGCCCAGGGAAATCTGCTGCTTATTGAGTGATTTAAACGCTAGAACCGGAGAAGAATTTGATTTCTTAGAATCACGCAGATTCGTCACTGGCAATAACAATTTATTCCCTTTTTACCCCGCCAGACAAAACTCTGATCAAACTGTGAATGCTCACGGAAGGCAGCTGCTGCAATGTGTACACTGCCAGCCAATGTCATGTTAAAACTGGAATTCGAAGAACCGAATTTTTCCCCCAGGGGCGTGGAGTAAGACAGGGCTGCAGTTTAAGCCCCACCCTCTTCAACATTTAAATCAACCAATTGGCCGATATATTAGAACATGCTCCTATTCAAGGTCTCACTCTACATGACACAGAAATAAAGTGTCTTCTCTACGCAGATGACATGGTTCTCCTGTTACCATCTGGAGAATTACTGTCAGTCCTGGGCCCTGAGAGTCAACCCCAAAAAACTAGAGTAATGATGTTCCAGAAATGCGGCAGGTCTCTTATTGATTATTATTATTTATGTTATTATTATTATTTGCTATAGATAGCCATGTGTATAATATTGCCTTTTTAATTTAGTTTTATTAATATATTATCATTATTATTATTTTCAGTACATAGGCTTTACTAAATGTTCAGATTTCCTAAATCATTTTCTGTTTTAATGCTTTGTCAATACAAAATGTATGTTTTTGTCATGCCAGTAAAGCTTTCTTAACTGAACTGACTGAATTGTGTTATTGCTTTAATTTTTATTTTTTAACTCTCAATGTGAAATGTATTATTGTGTTATTTCACCAATACGTTTAACTCTGAATTTTGTCAACCTTCTTTTAAAAACAAACCAAAAAACGCAGCAGCGTGTGATCGGGACTTTTATTTTGGTATCCGGTGTGTGACGTCATAAGTCTGCGACACGCTCCTGCATCTGTTGTGATTCTGCTGAAGAAAGGTTTGTGTTTTATGCGTTTAAAGCGATAGAAACCATTTAAAGCGACGCAGAATTAATTGTGTATTATTAAATATAACATTGCATTGCTTTATCTCACATGTTTTATCGTTGTGTGAGCAAAGTAACAATGAAAACAGAAAAGGTGCGTCTGATTACGCGCCCTTTATCGTGAATCAGTTTATCATAAACACGAATTCGGTCACTGGCGACTGTGGAGAGTAGTAATGAAACTTTACAAAACTCCGAGTCAGGTGAATCAAATACTTTAGAAAATAATTCAGTGATTCGAAGTGCTGTATTTTTCTTTTCTGCTGTATCTTGATTCCTACAAATCCTATCTAAACTGCCTAATATATTAAGTGTATGTATGATTTGCATTATTTTATTAATTTGTAGTGTTAGTTTTGAGTGTTTTCTTTAATCAGGTTATTTAATCAAGGTGATTTGATTTAACCAAGGCCATTAACTCCCATTCTGACTGACTCCCTTAAGTGTTTCCCATAGGATTTAGTGAAACTGTGGAGGGTGGACCTCTAGGAAGGGTCTGGGGGCATTGCAAGAAAATTTTGTACATTTTAAAGATAAATTCATTCATCTGGTGCACTTTGAGAGTTCAAAATTAAGAGTTTCAACCCATGTTCACTGTGCAAATTGAACAAAGAAGTCTGTGCATTGACTTTTACCTGAAATTTTAATGGGGACTCGTACCTCTTTTTAGTTGTGATATAGTGTCTCAGTCTACATTATCGTAATGATAATAATGTTGCAATATTATTCAGTAATAACCATATATTGTAAAACAAATGCACTGAAAAATAAATTAAACTTTCATTAGTTTTGTCCTAATTTCTATATGCAAGAGATAAACCTGTGAGCTTCCAGTTTGACGGAAAACAAGTTCACAAACGCGTCTCATTACAAATATAGTGAAATGTTGTAATCGTCAACTGTGCAGATGTGAAAATAATTGGACAGTTTTTTGATAAGGGCACAAAGCCTTACCATGCTTCAATTTTAGTTTTTTTGACAACTGTGGGACAAAACAACATTAAAAAACTTTTACGTTATTATGAAAACTTTAAATATATTTTCGGGGGTCTCCAGAGTCTAGTTAATGAATGGGAAGTGCTGAAATCTATTTGTGGCCGCCACAAATAAATCAATGTATGGAAAACACTGCCCTTACCAGTGCACTGACTACTGAACTAAGGAGCTGATTAAAACACACCCAGAGATTTAGTTTGGATTTAATTTTCTTTCTGTAAATTATTCTCATCTTAAACAGGACAAACACTCAGAAAACCTCCTGGGGAAGTGACTGAAAGTCAAGTGACACACTATTATAAAGATGGCGTTTATTAAAGAGGAGAGTGAAGACATGAAGATTGAAGAAACATTCACAGTGAAACAAGAAGATACTGAGGAACAAACAAAGATGGCGTTTATTAAAGAGGAGAGTGAAGACTTTAGGATTGAAGAAACATTCACAGTGAAACAAGAAGAGACTGAGGAACAAACAAAGATGGCGTTCATTAAAGAGGAGAGTGAAGACATGAAGATTGAAGAAACATTCACAGTGAAAAATGAAGATACTGAAGAACAAACAGGTTAGTTTCATTCTCAAAGCTGAACTCAGTCATTTCATCCTTATTAAAGTGTACAGCTCTACAGAAATGAATATTTTTGATGTCAATAATATTTTTCCTTTAATATTTTGTATTTTAAGGAAGAAATTAACTGAATATTCCCTAAATATTTAGTAAATATACTAAATATTTACCTCTAAATGATGCATGATTTATTATCTGCAAAAGGTATAACCACTAGATGGCTGTATAGCCTTACATAAAACAGTTGCTGCATTACTTGTTGTAGGTTATTCATATATGTAACAGTCCTACTCGACCCGCTCGAGTGAGATTTGAACTGAAGTCTGGCATGGGAGGCTGGCGCTAACAAGGATGCTAAAGACCGCAGGCTCTAGCGTTAGTAGCTAGCGTGCCTCTTGAGGTCAGGGGAGTCAAGTTTACATGCACAGCTCTTACTTGCTTACATCTGTTTTAAATATTCAGACATTATTAAAGACTATTTTTTGTAAAAGTTGACATTTTAATGCTGATTTAAATAGTTTTTGCATTATTATTGCAGTCAAATCTGTACACAGAAAGCATTTTTGTTACTCATACTAACGCCAAATAATAGCATGATCAGCCACACAAAGAAATCAGAATAAATATTGTCTTGCAAAATTTATTGCAAGACAATATTTATGCAACCAGGGCAATTTCAAAATATATTATTGAGTGTTTGCATACCATGAACAGAGTCGTGAGTCTGTGGTCAAGTCATGAATCTTCCTCATATTTGAAAAACTGCATCATAGTCAGCGATTGACAAATTCAGATTCAAGTAGCATATTGGCATGGTAAAAAGGGTTTATGTTGCCAAAGCATTGACAGCGCTTTGAAACAATGGTGTTGAGTATTATCAGGTTTATTGGCAACAATAGGCAGTGATTGACAGCGCTCTTATCCAATGGCCAAAAGCGCTCTGATCCAGAAGTCCCAAACCACATTCAACAACAAATAAAAACAAATACAGTAATTTTATGAACAAATGTGGGAAATTAGAAACATGTTGAAAAACAAAACTTTATTTCAAGCTGTGAAACAGCTGCAGCACCCATAGTTCGACATGTCGAGCGATTGTGGCATCTACATACATATCTATGATATTAACCCTTAACCTTGACCTTAACGTTTCTTTATAACAACAAGAAATTTATAAACGATTCTCATTATGTATTTGGAAAGATGGTTGGCGCATGTTGCGTTCCTCACTTAGAGTAGCATTTACTGTGAATTGAAATTGAAAATGATCACATTGTAGTGCTTTACTCTGAAACATGCAGCGCGTCAGTCTAAATATTTATATAGTTACTTTACAACGTATGTGATTTGATGATCGCACTAAGCCATATCACATTCTCACATCCATGCATTGTCAAAAGAATTTTAGCACTCTTCTGTCCTGTATGCGCTGTTGCACGCACACCGTCCTGCACGTGGATGGGGTGTGCGGCCAAAGTATACTTTGGGCTTAAGGGTGTCCCACAGATGGCGGCGGGAGCTCGTGCAGCTCTGACAGGAGCAATCCATGCGTGGAATGCATGTATTAGAAAACATAAAATTTTGCAGTTTAGTAATTTTTTAAGGTCATTTGCCAGTTTTAATCATCATACAGTAACTAGCCTGAATTTGTCTGTTTTAATGTCTCTGCTGTTGTAAATGTACAATACTGCCACTAGTTTGTGATCGACAAACATTGAACATTGGATTGTCAACCAGTGGAATTTTAAACATAGGAAATTAACTCTTTCCCCACTATTGACGAGTTATCTTTTATGAGAAAACGCTTCCCTGCCATTGACAAGATTTTACAGCTTTCTGTGTTGTCACTGTTATATGGTAGGGGGCACTATTACGCACATCCTGAACGAGTACAGTATCTCCAGATCAAAACACAGGCGAAGCAGCAGAAACGTGCAGTCTCATATGGAAGCAGATGCATATGTAAAATGATGCGATCGTCAACAATAAACAGCATATAAATCAAAATGCCTAATGTTACTGAGTGAAATGTCGACCTAGGAAGTGGTTAGGACTGTGAAGCTTTGGGGGTGTTGATGGACTCGATCTACTGCCCATCTATGTTTTGATCGTTGTTCTGAATCCAATCCGGACGTAGTCTTCGACATAAATGTGATTTTCTCAGCTTTTTGCTCAAAATGTTGCTTTTTTTTTTTTTATGAAACTTACCCATACAAGTGTTCATAAAAAAGGAATGCATGGGGCTAGAATAAAACAGGTTTTTTGTTTAAATGGTTAGTTCACCCAAAAATGAAAATAATATCATTTATTACTCACCCTCATGCCGTTCCACACCCGTGTGAGACCTTTGTTAATCTTCGGAATGCAAATTAAGATATTTTTGTTGAAATCCGATGGCTCAGCGAGGCCTCCGTAGCCAGCAATGACATTTCCTCTCTCAAGATCCATTAATGTACTAAAAACATATTTAAATCAGTTTATGTGAGTACAGTGGTTCAATATTAATAATATAAAGCAACAAGAATATTTTTGGTGCACCAAAAAAACAAAATAACGACTTGTCTAGTGATGGCCGATTTCAAAACACTGCTTCAAGAAGCTTCGGAGCGTTATGAATCAGCTTGTAGAATCAGCGGTTCAGAGCGCCAAAGTCACATGATTTCAGCAGTTTGGCCGTTTGACACGGGATCTGAATCATGATTCATAAACATAAATATGGTTTTTAGTACATTAATGGATCTTGAGAGAGGAAATGTCATTGCTGGCTATGCAGGCCTCACTGAGCTGTCGGATTTCAACAAAAATATCTCAATTTGTGTTCCAAAGATTAACAAAGGTCTTACGGGTGTGGAACGGCATGAGGTTGAGTAATAAATGACATTATTTTCATTTTTGGGTGAACTAACCCTTTAACCCTTCAATATGCATTGTAAATGCATGGTTGACCTTTTTTTCGCGATCAAATTGCTGTAATTAAAACTCGCCAAACTCGATTTTTGGCTGTACTGAATAAAGTGTGTAATTGCAATTATATCCACTGGGTGGGAATGCTGCAAAAATATATTGTTGCTGAGAAGCTGAAAGAAAACCGGAAGTGTATTGCCGTGATGTGTCTCTTCAAACACTGGCTGCAAGTGAACCTAAAAGTTGAGGTAAGTTGTTTTTTTTTTTTGTTTTTTTTAAATCAGATTTTATATTCTAGACCTCCTAATGGTATATTTAGTTAAATGGCAGAAATGTGGTGATAAAATGTATCTGTTTTACATCAGAAAAAGTGCTCAACCGCTCGGTCGAGTTGCCCAGTTAGGGTAAACTGAACTGCTCAGCAACGAGATCACCTTACATAATAAGATATAACATAGTAGTCCTAATGTTACTCATTTCTGAGCCTTTTTGGAATAACACTACATTAAATAGCTATAGCTACATCTGTCTAGATGGGTAACTAGCTATAAACATTAAATTTTCTGTTCAATAATCTGACAAATATAACATGTTTATGAGTCTGTTATTGAAAGTATGGATGGACATATTTGTCCATGTTTTTTTTTTTAGCACAGTAAATGAACCTCATCACTCACACTTTAACATTTTCTGTCTCCAATCTAATTTCATAGTTGTGTGTTACTGAATGTGTCATACTCAGTATGCCATTTTTCTTCTCAATTTATATGAAATTTCAATGTGCCTGTATGTTGGGAAAACAGTTTATCAACATGACAATTATTCATTTTCATGGATGTACATGAGGCACTGATTAATCAAGATACAGTTTGTCATTCTTGTGTATAGTAATGTTTATGTCCAATTTCTTTCAGACCTAATGGACTGTCGGACATTTTATGGATGTCCCAGAACTACATCTACAGCACTATTGCACTTTTACCTGCTGATCCCTGTGATTCTGAGGTTGAAGATCTCAGTGATCCAGACCATGAAAATTATGAAGATCATGTCCCCCCACCCAGCAAAGATTTGCCGTCCCCTCCAAAGAAACTGAGAAATGGGAACGGACTTGTTGAGGTCTCTTTAGACCTCTATCAAATTCTCCTCCTACAAAGAACAGAAAGACCACATGGGTCAAGAAGGACATTCCACCTTTCACTGTGCCTGAGCCGGTCTTCATGATTCCAGAGTCAGTCCAAACATCGTTTATGTATTGGAAGAGGCTCTTCACTGACCAGATGATTGAGCACATAACTGAGCATACCAACCAGTACTCAGTTCAGCAGACCGGGACATCCGTCAACACCACAGTTGCTGAAATGGAAGATTAGTCAGTTTTACTGTACATGGGAGTTTTTAAATTTCCCTCTATAGAAGATTACTGGGCCTGTGAGTCACGATTCCCACCAGTGGCTGATACCATGTCAGTGAAGCGTTTCAGTGTGCTACGAAGAAATGTCCACTTCAATGACAACTTCCAGATGGAGGGCTGCACTGACCGCTTCCATAAGATCCGCCCTCTTTTTGACATGTTCAGAGAACAATGCCTTCTCATTCCCCCCCACCAACAGGCAGAGTGTTGATGAAGTGATAGTGGCCTACAAGGGCACCAGAGCTGGAAAACTCAGGCAGTATATTCAAAACAAGCCAGATAAGTGGGGGTTTAAGATCTTCTGTCTGGGCAGCTCCTCTGGCATCATCCATGAATTCATACTGTACCAAGGGGCCACAACATTCTTCAACATTCAAGAGGAAGAGCATGCACATCTGGGCTTGGAAGACCTCCTCCTAGGCGCCAATTCTCAATACTCTGCAGCTCTATCACACACAAAGAGGAAACTGTGGTGTTCTACGACAACTTCTTTACCACCTTCAACTTGGTGAAGATGCTGCACACCAACCTGGGTCTGAGAAGTGTACCATCAGAGCAAATCACTCAGGTAATGTACTTTCAGTGATATGTTAATCATGTTAATTGTTAAATATACATCCACAACTACACCATGCATGCATGCACATACATTTTCTCTTCTGATGCAGATATACTGTACACATTCTTGTTGTTTTTTTATAGAAACTGTATTATCATTATAAGGATACATACCCAAACAAATTTTTATTTCCATATCTTTCAGGTGGTGCAACACTGATGAGCGACGAGGAGATGGTGAAGCGAGGCCGAGGTTTTGTCGATTTCTGTTCATCAGAGGGAGTCGTTGCAGTGAAGTGGTTCGACAACAAGTGTGTCACCTTGCTGAGCAACGTTTGTGGGGTGGAGCCGCTGTCTTCAGTGAAAAGATTCAAAAAGGAGGCACAACAGAAGGTTGATGTCCCCTGCCCATCCATTGTCCTGGCATACATGTCCTGCCCATCCATTGTCAAGCCATGGGGGGGCATCGATCTCTCCAGTATGCTTGTGCACCTCTATAAAATGCCAATGAAGGCACGGCGCTGGTACCTGCCTTTGTTTGGGTACATCATCGACGTGAGCATTGTGAATGCATGGCTTATCTACAAGCAGGACTGCAACCTTCTTGAAGAGAAACCGATGCCCTTGAAGAAGTTCCGCCTGTTCGTGGGAGCTACATTGAAGGGAGCCAACAAGGTACCAGCCCCCAAGTGCAAACACAAGTTCATCGCCCTAACTCAAGTTCTCCATCCCAGCCTGGAAGTCCGCTACGATTTGGCACTCAGCGAGGGAGGTGCAAATTGTGCAAAGGTGGAGTGTCACGTTGGCGATGTTCTAAATGTGGAGATGGGAAACAAAAAACAGTGCTTTGTTACATATCACCAGAGGCGATTGTGACCAGAGGTGATGTTTAATATTCTATTCTATTCTAATATTTATTTATTTATTTATTTATTTATTTATTTATTTTTTTACATTGGACGCATTTTAAAATTGATTAGATTACTCAGGATGTAGAATATAAGGATGAGAAGTTGTACCTTTGTTTAAAAAAAATGCCTTACCATATCATATCAATAATTTGTTATATTATATTACATTGATTATTTCTTTTGCCATTTGTTTTATACAGATTGTCACTAAATCTATTATGTTTATTATTTATTTGTATAATTGTTTTTGTATTTATTTAAAAAATTTGATTTCTATTACGTTAAATGTTGCACTTTTTCAATGCGTTTATTGTATGTGTGTAACAGATGTAGGCTAGTAAGAGATGTGCGTGTAAACCTCACTCCCCTGATCTCAAGAGATGCTCTAGCGACTGATGCTAGAGGTTGCAGCATTTAGCCTCCTTGTTAGAGCGTCCGATTCCCATGTGGACGGGCCCGGGTTCGCGTCCCACTTGGAGTGGGCAAGTGCGAACTGGAGGGGCTACAATGGTGCCGTGACCCGGATGGGAGTGAGGTTTAGGGGGGTGAGTGTAACAGACGTAGGCTAGTAAGAGCTGTGCGTGTAAACCTCACTCCCCTGATCTCAAGAGATGCTCTAGCGACTGATGCTAGAGGTTGCAGCGTTTAGCCTCCTTGTTAGAGCGTCCGACTCCCATGCAGATGGGTCCAGATTCCTGTCCCACTTGGAGCTGGCAGGTGCAAACCAGAGGGGCAACATGTGTTATAATAAGAACATGTTTTTTAATAAATTCATGGGTGCATGAAGTTCCATGGATGGAGCTTCAGCTTCAGTTGCACAAATGAAAACTCCATTAATGCCTAAAGCTTGTTAGTTCATGCCAAAAAATTACCCCAACTGGGCAAGTCAACCAGCAGGTATCCGCTTAGTAAATGGATCATCTGAAAAAATAAAAAGTTTCTAAATGTGGTGTCAGGAACACCATTTTAGCAATAAAATATTTTTTTTGCAAAAATTTTTTTTTCTTAGTGTGACTGTTAAAGGGTTAAGCTATCGAATGGCTTCAGAAGTCTTGGAAAATAGTGCATGAAAACTTTAGGGTGCTTTACAATGATTTTTTTTTATGCTTTTGGTGAGGCTTAACAATAACACGCAATAATACGCACAATATCGGACATCACTGAGAAGCTGCAGCTGTGGCGGGAAGGATTTTTGGGGGATAAATCTCCCCAGCACTGTCACTGCCTTCCGCCATGTCTTATCGTACAAAAAAATCAGTGTCAGACTGATGCTGCCTGGACAAGATTTACTGCAGGTTTTTAAAATCATGATAATCAAACATGGTTTTAATGATAATTAAATTTTAAACGATAATACTAACCTTCAGGACATTTTATCGTGGTTTATCATGTAACTGTTAACCGTCCAATCCATAGTTTTGATGTTTTACGTGTCTAAATGTTTTGATAACTGTTGCTTTGTGGCATTAAACTGGGAATTAAATGTGTCTTTTTTTGCCTTAGACCTGATGCTGTTGAAAGAGGAGAGTCGAGATCTGAATGAAATGGAAGAGAAAGATCAGTATAAGACACATCATGATTTCATAACTGAAGAAAAATCTTTTAGTTGCTCACAGACTGAAAAAACTACCTCACGAAAAAGGTATCAAAAGTCAGGGACTGTAGGTAATTTCACATGCCATCTGTGTGGACTAAGTTTCAAAAAGCATGGAAACCTTGAAGTCCACATGAGAGTTCACACCAGAAGGAAGCTTTACCCCTGCCAAGAGTGTGGAATAAATTTAAATCGAAAAGAACGCCTTAAAGTCCACATGAGAACTCACACTGGAGAGAAGCCTTTCACATGCCAAGAGTGTGGAATAAGTTTCACTCAAAAAGGACACATGAATGGTCACATGAGAATTCACACTGGAGAGAGGCCTTTTACCTGTCAACAGTGTGGAAAAAGTTTCACTCAAAAATCACACCTGAACAGTCACATAAGAATTCACACTGGAGAGAAGCCTTTCAAATGCCAACAGTGTGGACTAAGTTTCACTCAAAAAGGACACTTGGACAGGCACTTGAGAATTCACACTGGAGAGAAGCCTTAAAGTGCCCCTATTATGGATTTTTGAAAAATACCTTTTAATTCAGTGTGTAATGTGGCTGTATATGAATGTAAACAGACCGCAAAGCTGTAAAGTGCATCATAAATAAAGTTATTGTCTCTTAAAAGAAAGAGTTGACTCTGTACCGCTTAAACAAGTCCTCGAATCCCATTTCTGCGAATTTCACACATCACAAGTTTTACACGTTTTCAACACGTTTACAACACGTTTACATAATGCCTGCCTACGTTCTGCGTGGGCATCCCGCGAAAACTTGAACCCCCTCAAATGCTGTAGCTCATTCGTGTGGATAACATGTCGACAAGACGCTGTGCTCAGGAAATTTGGTTTATTTTCACTGCCAAAGCATGAGGCTGTTAAGAATCAGTGGTTAAAGATGGGACAGTACCTGCTTTATTTAGACCAACTTGCTCCTCAAAATCACAACTTGTAAGTGTGATTAACTATTTATGTATTTTATATAGATTGTTCAAAATACGTAGTTTTGTATTTTAGCTATATTGTGTATGTCTTCGGTTAACTCGCGTTATCACTGTCTTACTGAAATACTTCTGCTAATCGGTTGTTGGCCACTATTACTTAAAACTCTACCCATTAATATTAATGTTACATTAGTCATTCACGTTAGTGAACTGCAAAAATTAGAAATATACACATCGGTTTGATGATGGACATACACTTGTTAATGCTGATAGTGAGGAATTACATCTCATAATGTACCTCAAACTGAGTAGTGCATCACTGAGAAACTCATGTTCAAGTCGTTCTTGTGATGGAGGCTCGGGTTGAATAACTATTTCTTCTCATCATTGGACTCAAGCTCAGATTGATATGGTAAAATTTACGCCATCGTTACTGTCTTTACAGTGTGTACAATCGCTGAGCTTTAGCTGAATCTTTTCTTAGGGGTAAAACGAAGTTCGAAATACGTAAACTGTCACCATTCCATCACAAAGTGTTATATCGTAAGATAACATCTGACGCCGCCCACACTGCTGAGAGCGATGGTTAGATGAATATGTAAATATGGGCTGCACGGTTTCGACTTTTTAAAAACAAAGTATTTTTTCTTAATAAAGCAAATCTGATATGTGGTCATTGTCATGACTGGCTTAAAGCCGTGACAAATGAAAGAACAGTGAAATCTGACCTAAATTCCCGAGATCCTGGTTGTCACTGCAGAAACTGGGAATGGTTTAAGCTATAGGGACACTTTTGGGGGGACTAAATTAGCTCCTGTTTCAGAGTAGGGTTTAACCCAGCACAATAGGAACTATTGACGCATACATGTTATAAGTTTTGATATTTTACATGTCTTGATGTTTTGATATCTTTGGCTTGGTGACATTAAACTGGAATAAATTCTCTTTTTTCACCTTAGACCTGATCACGTTGAAAGAGGAGAGTCAAGATCTGAATGAAGTGGAAGAGAAAGATCAGAACAAGACACATCATAATTTCATGACTGAGGAAAAATCTTCACAGACTGAAAATACTGTCTCACAAAAAAGGTATCAAAAGTCAGAGACTGTAGGTAATTTCACCTGCCATCTGTGTGGACTAAGTTTCAAAAAGCATGAAAACCTTGAAGTCCACATGAGAGTTCACACTGGAGGAAAGTTTTACCCCTGCCAAGAGTGTGCAGCAATTTTCAATGATTCAGGAAGCTTTAAAGTCCACATGAGAATTCACACTGGAGAGAAGCCTTTCACCTGCTCTCAGTGTGGAAAGAATTTCAGGCAAAAAGGAAACCTACAAAAGCATATGAGAGTTCACACTGTAGAGAAGCCTTACACATGCCAACAGTGTGGATTGGGTTTCAGGCATAAAGGAAACTTTAAAAGCCACATGAGAACTCACACTGGAAAGCCGCCTTACATCTGCCAACAGTGTGGAACAACTTTCACTCAGAAAGGAAACCTTACAAAACACATGAACATTCACACAAGAAAGAATCCTTGCATATGCCCTCACTGTGGAAACAGTTTCAATCAAGATGGAAACCTTAAAGTCCACATGAGAATTCATTCTGGGGAAAAATAGAATAAAGAAAAGTAAAAATGTGTACATTTCTAAAGTTGTTCATATGTAAAACCAATTTAGAAACTGTACATATGTATGCCCTTGATGTACGTTAATGTTTATGCAAATGCAAGTATGCAAGACCGACGCTTTACTTACTGATACACTCATCACATGAGATGTAAATGATATGAAACATGTTTATGCATGATGAAGAGATTAGACTTTAGTTTGGGGATGCAGAAAGCTTTGTATAATGATTTATTCAAGTGTTTACACATCAAGTATAATAGGTGTTGAACACTGTAGTGTAAGTACTGACTGGTGAGGGTATAGACAGCTCTCTTCTCTGACACACAAGGAGTCTTTAACTGCTGTTCACCTGATGTGAGCTTCAATGCAGGGTAAAACCAGTTCATATTATCACTAGATCCCATGAGTGAAGGGATTTAATGTCACCCACTGGAATCACCTGACTGTAAGGCATTAATAGATGTTTATTCACTTCAAAACTAATAAATTACTCCTCTTTAAAACACTGCTTCATACATGTTTGTGTTTTTGAATGTTACATCAAATTACATACTGATGATTTACTAATGGTTTGTTCATCATTTGATCATTATTAATCATTGGCCCGGTTTCACAGACGGAACTTAGCCTAAGCCAGGATTAGACCTTAGTTCAATTAGGATATTTAAATAGCTTTTATAAACGTACACTAGATTAAAAATATTTTAAGATATGTCAGTACAAGTTACTTTCAGTTAAAACAGCTCAAACATGCATTTAAGTCTAGGACTAGCTTAAGCATTGTCTGTGAAAGCAGGGGATAGTTTGAGATAATATGCTAAAACAAGTTTGACAAAAAAATCAAATGATTAATAATAAATCAACAACCATCTTCCCTTTACTTTACCATGGTACTCCTACTAACAACCAAAAACAAAAAGGTAAAAAAAATATATATATATATGGTACCCATGGTTTACTTTGGTTTACCAAGCTTTATAATGGCAGTGAGCAAGACCAACAAGTATGACGCTGAAGAAACTGTCTCCATCCACATCCATCCATAATAAATGCATGCCACACTGCTCCAGGGGGTTAATAAAGGCCTTCTGAAGTGAAGCAATACATTTGTGTAGAAAATATCCATATTTAACAAGTTATAAGCCTGGTTTCAAAGACAGGTCTTAGACTAAGCTAGGATTAGGCCTTATTTCAATTAGGGTATTTAAGTAGAGAGTAAGACAAAACAATGGCTCTGACATATTTTAAGATATGTCAGTACAAGTAACTTTGGTTAAAACAGCTCAAACATGCATTTTAGTCTAGGACTAGCTTAATCATTGAGAGATAAAGTAAAGTATCTAGCTTCTGCCAGACCGCCTTCCGTATTCATGTTACGGAAAAAACAGAACTGGCGTTGAGTCAGTTGAGCTTTTTCCGTAAGTTAAATATGGAAAGCGTAGGATGTAGCAAAAGCTTTTTGATCTGCTAGAGTTTTATAATTTCTTCTTAAATTGAACACGGAAATATTGGATTTTGTGATCTAATCTGATTTCTTAATCCTTTTTTCTTTTAAATAACTGATTCCAAGATCCAATCCAATCTGAAATCAGATCAGATTACTTTTGCACAACTGGCCCAGGCATTCCAAATGGCTGAGGAGCGAGGACCTGTGAGTTTTTAACTTGTTTTCCTACTGAGTCAACATGAGCCAGCCGCCGAGGTAATTTAGGATGTGCACTCCCTTCTGAGGGGAGAGAGCTGCATCCATGCAAATCGCTGTCCCATACTGAAGTCTGGACCGCGCCCTTGAAGCAGGGAGGTCTGCGGGCGGATTGAAGTGAGTCCCCTTGTTTGATTATGTTCAGAACCCAGCTCGACACACCAGGGATGGCTTTCCAAGTCTGAGCCCAGGTGGCAAGGGGTTGAAGCGTTTCAGATCGCTGCACTGAGGCAGGGGCTGACATTCTTATTCTTCAGGGGTATGATTTTTATTCCGCCCGATATAGCAGCGGTAAGTTGCATTATCGAGTCAAGCCAGTGTGTGACAGTCACTGGTATAACATGAAGCTTAAAGAATTATGGGTAGAATCTCTGTAGAATCTATTCTGATTCATTAACATAGTTTCACTAATGATCCAACATGATAAACAGTAAACCCAGGATAGAGCGGTTGAGTGAATGTGGTCTGGACTGTGTGGATGAGGCTCACTGAGTCTCTGTAGATGCTGTAGAAGGACAGAGTTCCTGCACTGTGATCCACATACACTCCTATTCTACCACTGATGGACTTCACAGGGATTTCAGTTTGTATGTTATTGTGTCTGAATGAGTAACCGAAGAGAGAGCAGATCAAACTCCAGGACTGTTCATTAGATCCAAACACACACTCATCACCCTGTCCCATTCTGCTGATGCTCTTATATGACACTGATATAAATACACCATATTCACCACTCCACTCAATCTCCCAGTAACAGCGTCCACACACACTCTCCCTACACAACACCTGAGGATAATCAAATCTGTCTGGATGACCAGGATACGGCTGAAGCTCTGTGACAGTGTAAGTGATCACTCTGTTCCTCTCAGACAGACGGAGGCGTTTATTCACTGTGTTGAGATCCAGAGTGAACTGATGGGAATCTAATGGAGAGAAAACACATCAGGGGTGTATTACATAAACTTTCTATATTAAGTCTTAAGTTAAAGCTGCAGTCTGTAAGTTTTGCCTCTTTGTTGCTATATCTGTTCAAAACCTGCAATTGCAGTTATTTACGGAATTATCATCTTTACGTGGGTTGTGCGTCGGCACGACTCCTCAGTGTGGATTAATCTAATGCTTTGAGGAGAATGTGTGGCTGTCAGTCACCGCACTGGTGAATACTGTACAGGCACTTCGGAATCACAGATTGTAGTCTTGGAAGTATGAACAAAATAAGAAAAGTTTCACAGGAAAATCTGAACAAGTAAGTAACAAATCTGCCACTTTTTTTCCTGACCAAATGAGAAAAAAAGCATTACAATTAATCACACTATAAATGGTGATTAAATCTAAAGATTGCTTAGCTCCTATCTCATCAAACAGTGCAAATTATGATTGTTATACATTGTTCTCAAATTATTGTTAACAACATCAGCATTGTGTGACTTCGTGCATTTAGTGTGTATTAGCGTTACCTGTAGATTTCAATTTATGTACAGTCTAATCTCTAAATGTCCATTTGTCACACTATACAATCCACCATCAAAATGATGAGTTTAATTATTCTAGCTGCTGTAAGAAAAGGCTATTAATGATCCTTTCACCTGCAGCATCCTCACATGATATACCCTACTAGCTGGGACTCGTTCTTTATGTAAACAGATGTGATGTAATGACACAAAGACAAACTGTGGCAAGTTTGAATTTCCAGCGCAAACCTACCAGTACCACTTGAATTAGAACACATTATTACAAGCTTACTGTGGTGAATCGGGCTAAGGTAAGGAGATAGTTTTGAACACTGGCTGGTTATGTACTTAGCCTACCAAAAAAAGTTACACACTACAGAAGCAAATCTTTACTTGAGTTTGGTACTCAACTCTCAGGTCTGTTACCAAGCAACAAACGATAATAATGCACTTAAGAAATGTGGGGTTGTCCTAAAGATAAGACAAAGTGTGTGTGTGTGTGTGTGTATATACATACATACATACATTTGCGTATTCCTGCTGTAATCCTGATCTCTCCTCCATGATCCACACTACAAAACACACACAGTGTCACAGTTAATCAGGAAACACACACATTCTTGTTTATAATACTTTGTGGGGTCCTTCAGTCGGACCCCACATCCATTGAAATCTGGGCATTAATTGGGATACAGTTCAATGTGAACTGTTATTTGCTCAGCCACTCAAACTTCACAATGTGCATAATCCTGCAGGGCCGCGCTTTCATCTCACATCTCCTCTCCCTCACGTCTTTGATTCACAGCAAGCCCGGGTCATGCACCAGATTCCACCGCTGCCAGACCCCACTCTCCTCCTCCCCTCCACTCAGTCACACACTGCGGCTTTTCCTGGCACAGCACCCCATACAACAATGCCTGCCCCTCTCAATGAATGCCTTCCCCCTAGTGTTGAGGTTGCCTCTGTTAGTGGAGCAAGCTAAGCCGTCTCAGCCATTTCATCCCGCTATCTCTAACCCTCCTTGTTGTCCGTGGCTTGCGGCTCGTAGCACGAGGCTGCCTCCGCTGGTGTTGCAGGTCCAGATAACACTTCCCCTAATCAATTTTCCCCTACTAGTGGCCTACAGCTCCTTCAGCAGACCTCTGTTAGAGTGTAAGTTTCTGTGCATGTGTATTTGTCTGTACTGCGTGTGTGTGCGTTTGTATGGTAGAGAGAGTGGGAGAATGCGAATAAAACATTTTGTAGAAAAATCATGGAAATGGTTTGTAATTTATGTCCTATTTGTTATATTTATTTGTTTGGTTTATGCCTTTGTGGGTTTTGGTTCTTTTGTTGTTGTAGGCTGTCAGGACCTTTGAAATAACTGAAATTATTTTGGAAAGTGATATGGAACTATGATGCAGTCAAAACCTGCCTGAAACTACTTAAGCTGCACATTTACTAAAGCATTCAACAGCCCCTTAGTATAACTAGAGCTAAACCTCAGTAAATTCTCAATAAGAACTTTTGTAAATTTATAAAAGAAATAAAGTGTAACTGGTGTATAATAAGTGAAGATTGTAATAATGTTTTTGGAGTTGTTTAATTACAAATCTTTATCGCTCTACATACTTGAGTTTATCCAGTCTGTAGTTTGGATGGTTGAGTTTATCAGTGAGCAGCTTGACTCCTGAATCTCTTGGATGATTATAGCTCAGATCCAGCTCTCTCAGGTGTGAGGGGTTTGAACTCAGAGCTGAAGACACATAACCACAGCCTTCCTCTGTCACCATACAGCCAGACAATCTATAAAGACACAGCCACAATCCACAAGACATTAGTTTGGCAATCAAATATTACTATCACACACTGACCTGTGCAGTTTGTATTTGCAGGCAGCTGCTATTGTCTGTAGATTCAGTTACAAAAGTGTCTGTGGAAGTGTATCAGAGTAAAAGTATTCATTTACTTTTCTAAATGTAGTTAGCCTCTTGAGGCGCATCCCCCTTTTGAGCCCCAAACAGGTTGTCTTTCCTAAACTATATGGAGTATGAGCATAGTTCTGGTATCATTTAAAAGTAGATAAATTGAGCTTTAGAATTAATATAAGTAAAAAATAAGTTAGACAAGCTTGAGTTTAATGGAATGAAAATGATTTTGCATAATATAATATTGTATAACATCTTTTTATCATTTAAAAAATAATAAAGATACATGCGAAAGCTTGAAATACACTGGGCGCAAAGCCACAAGTCTTGATTTGTTTTAAGTTTGAGGATAATATAAGAAATAATGAGGTTCCTGCAAAAAATGAGGTTTAAATTTAGAATGTGTGTATATTTTAAAATGTATTATTATTTGCTAGTTCAAATGCATTAATTTACAAGGAATTCTAGTTTTTACAAAATATTCTTAGTTTCCCTTAAATATATTTAAATACTTTAGTTAAGTTTTTATTTTAGCAGAAAACCTCAGGGAGCTGATGACAATAAAACACCAGTGACACACCATAATGCTTAATTGTTGAGAAGATTTATAAACAATTCTCATTACAAAATTTGGAAAATATTTGGCACATTGTATTTTCAGATCCATGTTATGAGTGGCCTAAACTTGTACAAGTTTACTGCAGTGGATTTAAACTCAGCTCCTGTAGGGCCGCTGCCCTGCAGAGTTTAGTTCCAGCCTAATAAAACACATCTGATCCGGCTAATCAAAGTCATCAGGATTACTAGAAACTTCCAGGCAGGTGTTTTGGAGCTGGTTGAATCTAAACTCTGCAGGACAGTGACCCTCCAGGAGCTGAGTTTGAAACCCCTGATTTACTGTGAGCTAAGCTGCTCTGAAACACTGGAAACACAGGATCATGATTTTCTCATGTGTAAATAAATACTGTGGACTTTCTAGCACAGAACATCCCACATTGCCCGGTCCGAAACACACCACAGGTAACACACCAGCTCATTTGCTCATTGCTCAATTTGCTCATTCGCAGAGCAAATTTTAAGACCACTTAATAACTTAAAAAATAAAGAAATATAAATTATATTTAAAAATTTTAACAA
Organism: Hypophthalmichthys nobilis; assembly: GCA_037950665.1. Classification (NCBI taxonomy): domain Eukaryota; kingdom Metazoa; phylum Chordata; class Actinopteri; order Cypriniformes; family Xenocyprididae; genus Hypophthalmichthys; species Hypophthalmichthys nobilis. The sequence goes on from CM075489.1 coordinate 26,121,325, forward strand.
AGTATTTTTGTGCTCATCATTAACATTAATAAATGACTGACATACTTAGTCTACTCTAGTCTTTCCTGGTGTACATTGCAAACAGAATTTTGAAGAATTCTTACACAGCTTTCCAAACATGGACAAATTAATGTCAATAAAGCTGAACTATAACCTACCATAACATCAATTCAATTGACAAATTACTCTTCTTTGGACTCAGAAGACTTGGAATGTAGCACATAAGTTATGTGGACTGTCTTAATGGTTCCTTTCTAGTATTTGTGACCCTGGACCACAAAACCAGCCATAAGTAGCATGTGTATATTTGAAGCAATAGCCAACAATACATTGTATGGGTCAAAATTATCGATTTTTCTATTATGCCAAAAGTCATTAGGATATTAAGATCATGTTCCATGAAGATATTTTGTAAATTTCCTACTGTAAATATATCACAAATGTATTTTGGGAGTGTATATGCATTGCTAAGGACTTCATTTGGACAACTTTAAAGGCAATTTTCTCAATATTTTGACTGACAGACTGCTACAATGTCTTTTGTAACTGGTATTAAGCTGTTACTCTGTGTTAAATCATGTAGTAGGACAGTCATTAACAAAAAGCCACATTTGTGTGGCAGTGTCCTGGTTTTACACTGGATAAATTAATAAAGCGGAGTAGTGACCTGGCAAGTATCTTCATTCACCAACTTGCAACACAGACCGCCTTGCTAAAACACACGTGTGGGAGATGCGGAATGGATAAAATTAACTTGAATAAGCCCATTAATGGCATGTTTGAGTCATGCTCTTAACGAACTATGTTTTATTTCCTCTTTCCATATTGTGAATAATAAATGTGTCTCATTTTAATTTGCTTGTTACACAATGGAGCCTAACTTATTGTAATAATTATTTGACGTAGCCTACTTATACACTTAGAATTATTCCTTGGCATCCACACATACTAAACTGCTTTTTTATTATTATTATTATTATTGTTTGCCTGCTGGAGGTATGCTATTACGTTGTGCAGTGAGTGAGGTTAACATTTAAGCTAGCTGGTGAGAGTCTAAAGAGGTAAGTTGACAGCGAAAATAGGGCATACAAAGAAGAACAGAAAGACAACTATGCGTTCATCCTACCTAGTTTTGTGAATGCAAAGCCTGCAAAGCCGGTGTGTCTTATCTGCAACGAAATTGTCGCTGTTTTCAAAGAATATAACACCGTGTCTACACCAGACGCGAGCGGCGCGATGTGTCAAAAGATAATAGAACCCATTTTAATCAGTGATATTGTCTACACTGGATGTGGTGCGGTGTGACGCAAGTCACGTGACACAACACATTCCTGACAGTGAACGGATTCTGTTCTGTTTCTGATGTAGTCCAAGTGCTTTGCAACAGTCGGTTTGTTGTGTTAAGTGTAGACAGCTTTTAGCTGTTGCACCACGTAAATAATCTGGCTGCGGGCACGGGCCCGATATTATTGCTGGTGGGCCGCCTATTGCTGACCAAAAATGTAATTTATTAAGCAAAATTATTCGGTTGTTGCGCTCCTGTGTACATTCAAGCAGTTTGCACCAGTGTGAAAAGGAAAAGCACACACGCTAATCATTTTGAGAAATCAAGACACACACACACACAAAAAAAAATTAAACATGAGGCCTATAAATCTCAAAAGCGTGTATACTTTCTTCTCTGAGGTGAGTAGATTTCTCTGTTGGGAGACAGATTGTCACGTGAACGAATAATGTAAGCTATACCTAACACAATATGTTATTTTTTTCTTTGAGTTAAAATTATTTCATTTATAACTAATTCCATTTGAAACTAAACTTTTTTATTGAAGAAATATATAGAGTACAGAAAAAAGCCAGGAATGTAATGGATCTTAGATCCAATTCAAATTAAGTCAACATCCCTTTCCTCCAAGTCTCTTCTGCCTTCTCCCCCTAAATATCTTACAAAGGGTTCCCAAGTTTTAGCAAACTATCCTTAGACAGAGCCATATACGCTCCAAATGTAGAGTATTTGTGAGTTTGTCAAGCCACAGAAGAAAGGAGATGGCAGTTTATTTTTCTGGAACCAAACAATTAATCATTCTTTGCTTTATAATATCCCAGTTATTAATGGATTATATATATGGCCAAGAAAGCATGCAAAGAGTCCTCCCCTTATAATCACTAAACTTGCTTTAGTTAATCGTGACCTCAGAATTCTGTTATAATTTGTGAATTTCTTATTTACATTGTGTCTATACTTTTTTATAATTACAGGATTCACAAGCATGTAGAAGTCTAGTACTGCATAAAAACTGAGGCATTTAGAGCGGTGAGTGGATTCCGACTAACTTAAATGCCTCTGATTGGCCATTTCATTCAAGAAATCAACCGTTATTTCTTTGATTGGCTACATTGCTCAAGCTGCAAAACATGTTGGAAATAGAAACCTTTGACATTCTCCAGAGCGTAAACACAAATACACACTGGAGCATTGGTTAAATATTTTTCGCCAAATCAGATGGGGCCCCGGCCATTTACCTCACTTATTAGGCCTGATTATAGCATAGTTTATTTTTTTAATTAATTAAGTTATTTAATTATTTTAAACCATTTACCTCATTATCTCCAACTGACAGTTTGGACTCTTCAGTCCATCAGAAAGAAGCTTCACTCCAAAATCCTGCAGGTCATTGTTACTCAGGTCCAGCTCTCTCAGGAATGAGTTTGAGGATTGTAAAACTGAAGACAAACTCTCACAGGACTGAAAAGTGAGATTACAGAACTGTAGCCTGTGTAGAGAACAAAACAGTAACACTAATGCTTATTAGATAGCTTTTATAATCTGGAGCTTGAAAAAAACCTTTAACTGTTGAGCAAAGCTAAAACAATTTTCTTTTTATAAAACATCAAATCAGTATTTATATCATCATACACATTATATTTGTTTATTTTTCTGAACAGTCTAAGCTAACAGTTTACCCATGTAAAATGAAGGCCCAACAACAAAAGATTAACAGTGTATATAAATGAATGTAATGGAGACTCTTACAGTGCTTTTCTGGTGTTTTTGATCACTGACAGCAGTCTCATCAGTGCTTCATCAGATCTTCTGTATTTCTGCAGTTCAAACTTTTCTTGAGTCTCTTCTGACATAAGGAGCACAAACACCAGACTAGACCACTGAACAGAGGAGAGATTCTGTGCTGAAATATTTCCTGAGCTCAGATTTTTCTCGATTTCCTCCACAAAGTCATCTTTCAGTTCACTCAGACAGTAGAAGAGATTGATGGTTCTTTCCACTGATTTCTCCGTACCTATTGTCTGTTTGATATAGTCAGCAGTGTCTTTAACATTCTCTGTTTTGAGTTCCAGTCCTGGCAGTAGTTCCTTCAGGTCACTCTGATTGGACTCCAGAGACAGACCCAGGAAAAACCGGAGGAAAAGGTCCAGGTGCCCATTCTCACTTTGTAAAGCCTTCTTGACTGCAGCCTTATGAAGCTGAAACAGTGGCTTTTTGGACAGTTTCCATGTCAGTTTTTCTGTCCAGGATTCAAGAAATGGGTTTGTTTTCTTGTATTTGCTAATCAAAAACACATAAAGAGCAGCAAGGAATTCTTGTATGCTGAGATGTACGAAGCTGTAAAATTTTCTTGCCTTTTCTTCCTGAAACATTTGAGTGCATACCCCAGAGAACACAGACACTTCACTGACATCTAATCCACATTCTTCAAGATCTTCTTTGTAGAAAACCAGGTTTCCTTTCTCCAGCTGTTGAAAGGCCAGTTTCCCAAGCTTCAGAATAATCTCATCAAAAGACCTTGCACTGGTTTTAGGTTCAAGTTCATCACAGTATTTTTCTTCCATCTGTTGCTTCTGAGAAATTAAGAAGCTTGTGTACATCCCTGTGAGAGTTGTGGGAGTTTTGTCAATGCTCGCTCGGGCCAGTAGGGGCTGAAGAACACTAAGAGAGATGGAGCAGAAGACAGGGATATGGCACATTATGTGCAGGCTCCTGAATTTCCTGATGTGACGGATAATATTTTCAGAAACCTCAGGACTGCTGTTATTTTTGAAGTATTGCTCTTTCTGCTCATCATTGAATCCTCTCACCTCTGTCACTTGATCAATGTAGTTACGGGGTATCAGACCAGCTGCTGCTGGTCTGGATGTGATCCAGATGAGAGCAGAGGGAACCAGATGTTTCTTGATAAGGTTTATTATTATCTTACTCACTGGTGTTCTTTCATTTACATTTGTAAATCTGTCACCTTCTTTAAATCCCAAAGGAAAGCGACATTCATCCAGCCCATCAAAGATGAACATAACTTTACCATCACCTTCAGGAAGAGAGGGCAATTCTTCAGGACTACTAAAGAAGCATTTGTTAAGCAGTTCCATAAGATTGTACTCTTCTTTAATCAAATTCAATCTACGGAATGGAAGTGGAAATATGAAGATTATATCCTGATTTTCTTTTCCTTCAGCCCAGTCAAGGATGAATTTATTGACAGAGACAGTTTTTCCTACTCCTGCGATCCCCATTGTCAGCACTTTTCTGTTTTGTCGACCCGTGTCACACTGGACTTTAAACATGTCATTACACTCGATTGGCTTCTGTTTGGCAGTCAATCGGTTGTGGTTTGATTCGATCTGTATCACCTCATGGTCGTTCACTCTTCCTCCAGTCTCATTCTCCACCACATATAAATCAGTGTAAATATCGTTCAGGTATTTCTTATGACCCATCTGTGAGTTACCTATCAATATCCTATTATAGTCCTGTTTTAATTTGTTCTTCAGTCTGAGACTGGTCTCTGTGTAATCATGAAGAGTAGCTTGATTGTCGTCTGCAGTTGAGCATTTAAGAAAGAGAAAAAAGACAGTAAAAACTAAGTGATCAGTTTTATTATAAAATCATGCTTCTGCTATTTTTAAATTAAATCACAATCTTACTGCCATAGTGATTACATGCACATCGTACACTGATTATGCTGAAGTAGACATATATGGTGAGTGAAATGCCTTGACTAATTCTGACTCAAATGCACCTGGTTTCAATTTTAAAATTTCTGAACAACTTTCTTTTTCTAATTCCTTCCAGAGCATTTACTGGACTGTCACTATTGGATCAAATTAAAGGGACAGTTCACCTAAAAATGAAAATTCTGGTGAAGGTGTTCGCTGCAGAGCAAATGGTTGGAGCTAACGTTAGCTCCCCCTCGCTAGACATCTAGCGAGGAGGAGTGAATGTACAACTCCGCTCTAATCCTACACTAACCCTACCCACAACGATCTCTCTACCCCATTCAACTTCATTCTGTCATCATTTACTCACCCTCAATTAGGATGATATTTGTAAGAATGTCAGTAACCAAACAGATCTCGTCCCCCATTGACTACCATAGTAATACTATGGTAGTCACTGGTGGGCGAGATCTGTTTGGTTACTGACAATTTTCCAAATATCTTCCTTTGTGTTCCACAGAACAAAGAAATTCATACAGGTTTGGAACTACTTGAAGGTGAGTAAATGACAGAATTTCCATTTTGGGGTGAACTATCCCTTTAAGGCCATGCTGACCAAAATTATGAAAAGCTTTTTGATCAAACCACTGACATCTAACACACCACACAAGACATGAGACTGTAGTAGGGTTAGGTTGGGGTTATTGCAATGACCCTTTGTATGTAGAAGCTGCTTGCAGAAGTTTTAATTCAGGGTTTAAGACCCTTTAAGACCTATGTGACGAGCAGGGCGGGCGAGAGCCGTGAGGGAACGGCACGAGGCCGGTGACGCGAGTGATAACGAGCGTCAGCTGCGCGTTGCACCGGCCTGGACTTCTCTCGTCTTTCACTGTCGTCGCTCCCCTTTTATGCTTCCGGAGCTCCTCCGTGAGAGATTCGAGGCCGGTGCAACGCGCAGCTGACGCGATCGCCCGCCCTGCTCGTCACAACCCTAAACAATTTAACCATTTATAAAATCATGACTAGATCCTCATAATTTTAAATGTACTTGTATAAGATCTGCCACTGTTCTTCTTGACCCTGTAATTGTTGCTTGCTGTTATATTTTGCTTGTGTTCATGTACAGTTAATAATTGTTATTTACCCATTATCTCTTTTGAATGAACAGCAGCATATGTCTTTATATTGCCTTCACCCTGACCTGTGTGTGAGAGAGAGAGGATCATTCACTGGGAAACATAAATCACACGAACACATCAGCAGAGCTGGTCAAACTATCACATTGGTAATCTGTCAATCACTTTACAGTCACTGTGAATTAAATGTTACCTGAATTGTAATTGTTCTGTAGCTGCTCAGCCAGATTATTCTGGTTCATCTTCCTCAGGATTTTCACAGTGATCTTCACAGCTTCTTCTGGTCCAAAACATGCCACCATCTTATCCACAGTTTTCAACCTATCTGCATTCTCCATATCAGACGTTGATATACACTTATGATCATTCTTTAAATGCCACTGAAACTTCTTCAGTTCAGCTTCTAGTAGTTCATTCAGTGATTTCTCAAGCAGCTCTTCAACAAACGCCATCGCGCTTCACAGATTCACAGCTGCAGGACAAAAAGAAAAAGAAAAAGTATTTTCACTCTAAACATGTGGACCTAAACATTCAAATGTTATTAAGATTATAAAAAAATGAAGTTATGATCGAATCAGGACTCTCAAAGGCACCTCATCCAAAATCATCTGTTAAAGTCAGAGCTTAACTGGATCCGGAACCTCCAAAATCCAATCCGGCACCTAATTTGGGGGATCCCCCTTCTCACACACCACTGACATGCACCATGCTTACCTGTAGCTTAGATATGTTTCATGAAAAATCAAGTATAACTCTTGCCTTTGACACGTACGTTCACATGGGTGTGATCGCTCTAGGCTGGAACCTGGAGAGCGTACATGTGAGCGGATCAGTGCATCACGTTATCTACTGCTAAATTCAAATGTGCTTTCTTCCTGTGGCTGGCACTGAGCCAGAGACAGACACGCTCAATCAGAGCTTGCCATAAAGGGTAACATCAAATCTATTCAATATATTTTCAACCACCTAATGTTTATTTTAGTTTGAAACCGTTTCAGACATTTAACCCCTTAAACCCAAAGAGGGGTTGTCTGGTGTAACTTCTCAACAGAATTACAGCAAATTCATCAAAAAGCTAAAAGTGCTTTTTTTTCTGAACACTTGCCTCAGGATGCTCGAGCAACTTATGGTGATGATAGAACTGAGTGTCTTTGTCAGAAGTTTGTCATTGAACTGCCATTAGAGCTTTGAGGGAGTATTGAGAGAACGGCAGCAAGCTCATCCCAGTAGGATTAAAAGACCTTTTGGTTGCTGTTATCACTGTTCCAATTTCAAGTGCGTAGTCTGAAGGGGGTCGCACACCGAACGAGAAGCTCAGCGCCACACAGCGCCGGGCCACGTCTTTAAAATTTGATCGCATTGTTTTCCATCAGTGTAAGCCATTCGGCACCTGTCCGCAGCGCCCAGCTACGACTCAAGAAGTTCTGAGTCCTGAGTCAAAATCCTTATACACAGAGGGCCATTTACATTGTTTTACATTAAATTTATATTATATTTCTCTCAAATTTTCATTAATGTACATACTGACTTCACCCTGTGCTGCAAGATACATTAGTTTTACATTCTTAGTTTAACAGCTTGAATAAAGTCTAAAAATATTGGAAAAAATGTATAATAAATGTAGCCTTTTCTTTCATTTTGCTCTGTTGTGCCATTTTTCCATACACTAACCTCAGTGTTAAATACAGTGGGTACGGAAAGTATTCAGACCCCCTTAAATTTTATCTTTCCCAAAAAGACTCATGGCTGTATTAGATCAAAAGGGTGCTTCTACTAAATACTGAGCAAAAGGTCTGAATACTTAGGACAATGTGATATTTGAGTTTTTCTTTTTTAATAAATCTGCAAAAATGTCAACAATTCTGTGTTTTTCTGTCAATATGGGGTGCTGTGTGTACATTAATGAGGAAAACAAATGAACTTAAATGATTTTAGCAAATGGCTGCAATATAACAAAGAGTGAAAAATTTAAGGGGGTCTGAATACTTTCCGTACCCAACTGTATTAAAGCATAGGCATATTATCCTGTCGACTTAAAGAAAAACTCCACTTTTTTTTTTGAAAATAGACTCATTTTCCAACACTCCTAGAGTTAAACAGTTGAGTTTTACCATTTTCTAATCCATTCAGCCGATCTCCGGGTCTGGCGGTACCACTTTAGCATAGCTTAGCATAGTTCATTGAATCTGATTAGACCGTTAGCATCTTGCTCAAAAATGACCAAAGAGTTTTAATATGAATAGGAACTATACTCTCATTCCGGCGTAATAATCAAGGAACTTTTCTGCTGTACCATGGGTGCAGGAGGCGCAATGATATTACGCAGTGTCTCTCACAAATGTCTCCTTGGTTACAAGGCACGCCCCCTGTGCAAACGGGGTCACAGTCGCTTCGTAATATCATTGCGCCTGCTGCACCCATGGTCTATTTGAAACAACTACATTTTAGTTTACCAAACCTATATTATTATATGGCTATTATTATATTTACATTGCCATTCAAATGTTTGGGTTCTGTTCAGTTCGTCTTCTTTTTTTAAAGAAACTGAAACTTTCATTCATCAAGGATCCATTAAATACTATATCGTTTTTTTTTGGATGTTAGTAACTGTCTTATGATATAAGTAGGTATGCTCTCTGTCCTTTAAAGGGTAGAAAAATATGAGTTAAAATAATGTCATTATCCACATGAGCCAATGAAATCCTAAAACTATTCTTAACAATGTATTTTGTAACTTTTCCATCCACATACTGGATAAATTGTTTATCCATGAACTATACACATAATAAAGATGACTTTGTACTAGGCTTGCAGCAAGTACCTATAAACTTTCTTTATCTAAGAAAAAACTAGCATATCTAGCTACACATTTAATTCTAGCATTAACTTTTTCCAAAACTTTCCAGGCCATACTAACGACACTTAAATCATCCAGAACACATCTAAGATAGCTGACCGATGTTCGATTTACAAGTACACAACCATCAATTTTGACTCCCAAATCATCTACCTGTCGTAACTAATGTTTAACATGACACTTTTAACATGATACATGACACTTTTAAATCTATATCTATCAGTATTTTATGAAGTAGTATTTACTAACCATGAATAATGATGATATAGATGTTTTTTTATTCCTCCATTGAACTTGTGTCTTGAGCAGAAGTTATTTTGAAACTAAGTTCACTTCTGCATTTTCATAAAGGACTGTGGAGGGGAAGTTTACTACGGAACTCAAAAATCTATTATTTTGACACCTCTAACCAACAAGGAACTATGCTTCTAACCACAGGTCGAGAGTGCGGATGTTAGCTGGAACCCCTTTTCAGTTTATTTGAGAAAAGCAAGCATGGAACACAATATAAAGCATTTGTGAATTTGCTGTAAACAAGTCAGTTCCTTTTGAGCTTTACCCTTCCATTGGCGGCCTTTGTGAACTGCACATATTCTGGAATTTTTTCCCTCGTGAATCTACTGGTATCTCTTTCAACATGCCTGCAACCTTTGTTGCTAACTTCCTGATAAATGCCATGGAATCACTTTCAGATTTTTTTTTTCAGCAGCTGATGAACAATAAAAACGTTGACAGCCAATCAGAATCCATCCTGCTTTCACAGCTTGATCTTTTAAGTAACAGACAACAAATCTGCATTCTTAGAATAAACAGAACGATATCGTCTGCTGGTTTGGGTGCGAACATTCCTCTGTAAATGAAGAGGATTACACATTACAAACTTACAAATCCTGACACCATTTAAAATTCAATAAATTTAAACAAAAACCTTGAAGTTTGATTTTTAAAGTTCACCTTTTGCCTCAAATTACTCAGTCACCTCTTCCCCTGTCTCAGACCTTCTTCAGTCAAGGCATCAGTGGTTATTCCTGACAGAAAGGATGGTTTATAGGTCAAGGAATAGCTGGTACAAGAACAACAAAATCCATTATTATTATTATTTACTGAGTGAACATCACACACACCAGCAGCTCCAGAAAGACAGACATTTCTTGCTAGATAAAGGACCACCACCTTCAACTTAAAGGAACACTCCACTTTTTTGAAAATAGGCTAATTTTCCAACTCCCCTAGAGTTAAACAGTTGAGTTTTGCCGATCTCCGGGTCTGGCGGTACCACTTTTAGCATAGCTTAGCATAGTTCATTGAATCTGATGAGACTGTTAGCATCTCGCTCAAAAATGACCAAAGAGTTTCGCTGCGTAATATCATTGCGCCTGCTGCACCCATGGTACGGCAGCAAAGTTCCTTGATTATTATGCCAGAATGACAGTATAGTTCCTAGCATATCGGCATAGAAAATCGTAACTTTTCATTTTCCGTCGGTCTTAGTACACGATGTAACTACAGAAGAGTCAAGTTTTAAATAGGATAAATATCGAAACTCTTTGGTCATTTTTGAGCGAGATGCTATTGGTCTCATCAGATTCAATGAACTATGCTAAGCTATGCTAAAAGTGGTACCGTCAGACCCGGAGATCGGCTGAATGGATTCGAAAATGGTAAAACTCAACTGTTTAACTCTAGGGGAGTTGGAAAATGAGCCTATTTTCAAAAAAAGTGGAGTGTTCCTTTAACCTTGCAAAGACAGAACTGCTTGTGGTCTCGGCCAACCCAACATTTCATCACAACTTCTCCATTCATCTGGGTTCGTCAACCATAACTCCATCCAGGACAGCCAGGAATTTGGAGTTGTGATTGATGATCACTTGAACTGCGATTCTGCACTTGATATAACACACAAAAATCAAGTTTACATCCATTGCTTTCTGTTTAATGGCCATTTATTTATTTACTTATTTATTTATTTTACTTTACTGTAGCTTTACTTTAAAAGAATCTAAAATGAAGTGAATCCTATCCTTTTAATCATAATGCAAATAACATTCAAACAAAGAGCAAGTTGTATTCTGTCTCACTTTGAAGTCCTTTTAGGCCATCCAATAATCAGATCCTTGGTCCCGAACATACACATACACTTGTTCCAGTTCCTAGTTCCTTAAATACCTGTTATTTAAATACCCCTCTTTTGACCTTTCTAGAACATGTACAGGACATTTCGACATTTGCATCGTAAGCATATTATGTAATGCTTAATAGTTTGCTTAATTCCTGCTTTAAAAGAAGTCATACAAAACTCCATCTTCCTCAAAACACTCTCATTACACTTTTCTGAAAAGGCATTCAACCTCCATCAAGAAAATTTCCATCACACTAATATGCAATAATGACGAAAAATGGTGCACATTTCCCATTTTTACGGAGCTCTGCACATGACATGCAGAAAAAAAAAGTAAATCGTGCACACACTTTACTAAGTCGTTCCCTCAATTTACTAAATAGTGCACATGATTTAGTAAATCGAGGGAACAAATGAGTAAATTGTGCGCACGTTTTATAAATCGAGGGAACGACTTAGTAAAGCGTGTGCACGATTTAGCCTACTTTTTTTTTCTTCCTGCATGTCATGTGCGGAGCTCCGTACCTGGGGAATTTGGAGGCCAAGTCAACACCTCAAACTCGTTGTTGTGCTCCTCAAACCATTCCTGAACCATTTTTGCTTTGTGGCAGGGCGCATTATTCTACTGATAGAGGCCACAGCCACCAGGGAATACCGTTTCCATGAAAGGGTGTACATGGGCTGCAACAACGCTTAGGTAGGTGGTACGTGTCAAAGTAGCATCCACATGGATGGCAGGACCCAAGGTTTCCCAGCAGAACATTGCCCAAAGCATCACACTGCCTCTGCCGGCTTGCCTTCCTCCCATAGTGCATCCTGGTGCCATGTGTTTCCCAGTGATGTAAAAGAAAACGTGATTCATCAGACCAGGCCACCTTCTTCCATTGCTCTGTGGTCCGGTTCTGATGTTCACATGCCCACTTTTGGCGCTTTCGGCGGTGGACAGGGGTCAGCATGGGCACCCTGACTGATCTGCAGCTATGCAGCCCCTATACGCAACAAACTGTGATGTACTGTGTATTCTGACACCTTTCTATCAGAACCAGCATTAACTTCTTGAGCAATGAATGGATCGGACCACACGGGCCAGCCTTCGCTCCCCACGTGCATCAATGAGCCTTGGCCGCCCATGACCCTGTCACCAGTTCACTACTGTTCCTTCCTTGGACCACTTTTGATAGATACTGACCACTGCAGACCGGGAACACCCCACAAGAGCTGCAGTTTTGGAGATGCTCTGACCCAGTCGTCTAGCCATCACAATTTGGCCCTTGTCAAACTCGCTCAAATCCTTACACTTGCCCATTTTTCCTGCATTTAACACACCAACTTTAAGGACAAAATGTTCACTTAACAGTAACTGCAGGTTTCAAACAGAGATGGTGACAAAGAGGCAAAACGTACAGACTGCAGCTTTCAGGTAGGAAAAGACCTAAAACAAATCATAGGCAAAATTTGACATCTCCTGAATCAGCATATTCTGGTAAATTTAGATCACTTAAAAAATGAATGGGAGAAAGATTTGAATGAACACATTTCAGGGACAACTTGGCAGAAAATTATTAAACAGATTTATACATCATCTATTTGTCAATGTAATGTGGTTGTGCAATTCAAGGTATTACACTGGCTTCATTGGTATATATATATATATATACACACACACACACACACACACACATATAGAATCAACACAATAAGGATATGTTCTTCCATTTTAAAAAAACAAACATTAAAAAGCTGTTATTCTTCTTCAACTCGATCTCATAAAGTTCCGTTACAGTCAGTAATGCTGGCTGCACAGTGAATCTCTTATTTACATTATTACTTGTTATAATGAGAGAATTTGCAGGCGTGCAGAGCTCAGAATCCAGTGACTACTCAAAACAGTCTTTGTCTACTGTCTATTTTTTTGTGTAATATGAAGCTATATTAAGTCATGTACTGTTTTTAACATGTATTTTAAACTTGTAACCCACATTTGTAGCTATTTGAATATTAATACTGTATATCAGGTATAAATTGTTTCTACACCCAAACATTACAGTTTTACTTATTAGATAGAATCTCACACTCTCCCGTTGGTAGTTCTTAATATTTTCTTGTGAACGGGACTTTTATTTTGGTCTGACGGTATGACATCATAAAGCTGCGCCGCGCTCCTGCATCTGTTGTGATTCGGCTGAAGAAAGGTTTGCGTTTTTACACATTTAAAGTGTTTAAATCAATGTAAACTGTTCAATCAACTTAATAGTCTTTTACAAGTTATGTACAGTTAATTAACCATTCTTGAAAGTAACGTTGCAGTGCTTTATTTAACATTAGTGTTATTTATTCTTTCTTTATGTTAATTATCTTAAACAGGACAAACACAAAATTCGTTGAAGTGACTTAAATCCACGTGACACTATTATAAAGATGGTGTTTGTTAAAGAGGAGAGTGAAGACATGAAGATTGAAGAGACATACAGTGTGAAACAAGAAGAAACTGAGGAACAAACAAAAATGGGATTTATTAAAGAGGAGAGTGAAGACATGAAGATTGAAGAGACATACAGTGTGAAACAAGAAGAAACTGAGGAACAAACAAAAATGGGATTTATTAAAGAGGAGAGTGAAGACGTGAAGGTTGAAGAAACAGGTTGCTTTCATTCTCAAATCTGAACTCATTCATTTCATACTTCATACTAAAATGTCTAGTTCTACAGAAATTAATGTTTTTAAAGAATACAAAGAATTTCACATGACCAGACAAATACTAATGCTGCTTTCAAACTTGGAAGCAGGATCTTCTTAGGTTGGTGTTAGTTGTTACATCACACGGTAACTGTTCAAATTTAGGTTCATGGTTTAAGTATGATTGAGTATGTGCTATGTTGAAGGGAAAATGCATTACTGTCAAATAAATAAATAATCAAACTACAAGCAACAGCACAAATAAATAAATACAGCAAAGATACGAATGAAATAGTGTTTTTCAGGTAGGTCTAATTGAAGTAATCAAATGTAAAAAAAGTTGCATATTTGGCTGTATAATTTAAAGATAAATCCTCTTTAAAGTTATAAAAGCTAGTGAGTGATTTCCTTGTCTTTTGTTGTTTTGATTAACATTTAAAACACAGACACTAAGTTGCTGTCACTTTAAGACAATGCACGGATACTGATATTGAACTCATGCCTTGTCTTTCTCGATTGTATAAGTTCACTTAAGGCATAACAGACAAGACATAGACAAGGGCTAGTCCTAGACTAAAATGCATGTTTGAGCTGTTTCAACTGAAAGTTTCTTGCACTGACATATCTTTTAAATATATCAGTGCCATTGTTTTGTTTCAAGATTCACACCAGTAATGTTTTTTTTTTTTTTTTTTCTGTTATGTACTGTTCCCAGAAGTGCAATGTTGAATATTTTGCTAAATTTGAACCACTGAATTTGTGGAAGTGAATTTGTATAGTGAAATAAAATGGACTGAAAATTTCCTGTTGAATATTATAGGTCAGGTTTCCTCATTTAGTTTTCACCAAGGGGCAAATTCTGCCAACAATACAAAGCCAAGGGCCACTGACTAGTGGTCAACCGATATTGGTTTTTTGATGGCCGATGCCAATGGAGGGTATGCATTGACATCACTTTCCCGCCGGAACATGCTCCCTCAGCTGGACTAAGTGGCAAAAGAACCTGCTGCATGACTGGATTTAATCGGGGAAACTATGGGGGTAAATTTTGTAGCAAATTTTCAAATAAATAGATTAGGATCCACAAATAAATGTAAAGCGATTCACAAAAAATAATAGAATGAGATCCACAAATATATGTTAGGAGTTTCACAAAAATTTATTAAATTCACAAATAAATTAAAATAGATTTGCTAATAAAAAAAAACATTCACAAATATGTTTTTATGTCACAAGCACAACTCTGCCTGCATTCATTTGTGAATCACCACCTGTACATTTGTGAATTGCTTTCTGTATATTTGTGGATCTCTTCCTGCACATTTGTGAATCACCTCATGCATTTCTGGACTCTGAAACAGTTCTAGCATCAAGACTGCAGACAAATCCACAAATAGGTCGACTCCACCCACTAACTACTCAAGCCAATCAGATAACGGCCACATTGCGCTGACCAATCACTGATGGCAGTATAAAGAATATACTCCAAAAATCTAGTGTAGCGGACACCGTCCGAGTGATGGTCGAAATGATGTGCACGACACGTTCTATTGTTCATTACCTGTCAAAATAAGAATCACCCTTTTGTAAGCCGGATAATGAACTTAGTGCAGGCATCCTTGTTAACATCCAAATGCCAACTCAGTATTGGCTGAAGCTGATCACATGAGCAGCACGACGCATGCATGTGATGCTGACACAGGATCCGGCCAATAATGAGCCGGCATTCGGATGTAAACAAGAAAGCCTGCACTGAGTTCACTACGTATGACGACGGTTCAAAGTCTTTATGTTTTGTTTTTGTGCACAAAAGAATCCTTGTTGCTTCATAACATTAAGTTTGAACATTGTTTTTCTTTTGTTTTTTTCTGCTGTGCTCTCTGGATGTCTGTGCTTTGTGCCATTAAACTGGTGTTTATTATTTTCTTTCTTTTTTTGCCTCAGACCTGATGGCACTGAAAGAGGAGAGTGAAGTACTAAAAGAGGAGAGTGAAGTACTGCATGAAATGGAAGAGAAAGATCAATTTAACAATCTTCATGATTTCATTACTGGAGAAAAATCTTTTGGTCGCTCACAGACTGAAAACGTATCCTCACGAAAAATAGCTCAAAAGACTGGAACTAGAACTCATTTCACCTGCAAACTGTGTGGAAAGAGTTTCAGCACAAAAGGAAACCTTAAAATCCACATGAAAATTCACATTGGAGAGAAGCCTTACACCTGCTCTCAGTGTGGAAAGAGTTTCAAACAGAAAGGAAATTTTAAAGTCCACATAAGAATTCACTCTGGAGAGAACCTCTACACATGCCTTCAGTGTGGAAAGAGTTTCAAACAGAAAGGACACTTTGAAGACCACAAAAGAATTCACACTGGAGAGAAGCCTTTCACCTGTCAACAGTGTGGAAAAAGATTCAGCCAAAAGGAAACCTTAACAAGCACATGAATATTCACAATGGAGAGATGCCATTTATGTGTGGACAGAGTTTTGATCAACATGAAAACCTTAAAGTCCAGATTAGAATTCAGACTGGAGAGAAGCCTTTCATCTGCCAACAGTGTGGAAAAAGTTACACTCTAAAAGAAAGCCTTAAAAGGCACATAAGAATTCACACCAGAGAGAAGCCTTACACCTGCCAACAGTGTGGAAAGAGTTTCATTCAGAAAGGACACTTTGAAGACCACATGAGAATTCACACTGGAGAGAAGCCGTTCACCTGCCAACAGTGTGGAAAAAGTTTCAGACAAAAACAGAACCTTGACAGACACATGAACATTCACACAGGAGAGAACTCCTACAAATGCCTTCAGTGTGGAAAGGCTTTCAATCGTGAAGAACACTTTGAAAACCACAAAAAAATTCACACCGGAGAGAAGCCGTTTACCTGCCAACAGTGTGGAAGAAGTTTTGGAATAAAACAGAACCTTGAGAGGCACATGAACATTCACTCTGGAGAAAACTCCTACAAATGCCTTCAGTGTGGAAAGAGTTTCAATTGTAAAGGTCAGTTTGAAAACCATAAAAGAACTCACACTGGAGATACGCCATTTGACTGCCAACAGTGTGGAAAAGGTTTCAGACAAAAAAGGAACCTTTACAAGCACATGAGCATTCACACTGGAGAGAACACCTACACATGCCTTCAGTGCGGAAAGAGTTTCAATCATAAAGGACACTTTCAAGACCACATAAGAATTCACTCTGAAGAGAACCTCTACACATGCCTTCAGTGTGGAAACAGTTTCAAACGTAAAGCACACTTTAAAGACCACATGAGAATTCACACTGGAGAGAAGCCTTACACCTGCCAACAGTGTGGGAAAAGTTTCATACAGAAAGGAAACCTTGACAGGCACATGATCATTCACACTGGAGAGAAGCCTAAAGCATTTCAGATATAAAGAAACCTTGAAGTACCACATGAGGATTCATGTAGCAGAGACCTGTTTTCTATGTCTTCACTGTGGAATTTCAAAGACATGAATCACATTAGGAATCATGTAAGAACTCACCAGAGAGAAGCCATTCATCACTGTGGAAAGAAACAAAGCAAACCTTGAGGTTCAAATAAGTGTCCCAGATATACCCGATATACACTTCTTACGGAGCGTTTTCTTGTTTCTTTGATTGCCAACCACGTGTATGATTCTGCCTGTTCTTCTTTGATTGTTTGGACTATCCCTTTCTGTTTTGATAGCCTGATTGGACTGATATCTGTGTTTGGACCTATTGCCTGCCTGCCTGCCACTCTGCTTTTGGATTATCCTTTGTGTATGTTCACGGATTGGACTGATATCCTGTTATGGACCCATTGTCTGTCTAACATTATTTGTTTATTTCTGCTGCTACTCATTAAACTCTCTGCAAATGGATTCTACTGTAACCACCATATGTAAGGAATGGTATTATAAAAAATTAATAAAATGGGAAAATTGTTTAAAGTTTATAAATCAATTTAAGCAAAACAGAAAAAAATGGCTGACCACACACTGAATCCAAAAAAGACTGAAGTCTAGAAAAATACAAAATTTATTTTGTCAATTGCAAAGTGCAAGTGAGTTAAAAACAGAAGAGCATGAGCAGACGTTTCAACAAATTGCTATCCTCAGTGCTCAAAATGCAACACACAATCACCCTCTTTCTAGAAAGATAAGCAATTCAAAGCCATCAGCTGAATCCAATTATCACAATCATCAGTTAACACCAATAGCAATCAATTATCACAAGTGTCACTGCAAGAGAGTCTGAAAAGTAACAAACATAGCACAAACTATATGAAATATACATTTAAAGTAATAAAAATAACAATAATAATGTTGCATTATACAGACATCTCAGATCGAGGATGGGCCAGAGGCCACCATCCTTCTGGAGGATGAGGAAATGGCGGCTATAGAAGCCTGACCTCCTGCGTTCCATTGGAACTCTAACCACGGCAGAACTCTTTTCCAGCAGAGACTGAACTTCAGCTCTGTGGACATGAGCTGTCGCCTGAGATGGAAGTGTGAATTACACCCATGAAATGGGGTGGTCTGTGAGCGAATTGGAGCAAGTAGCCTCATTCTGTTATCCCCAAAATCCAGCTTGACACTGGGGATATCCTCCCATGCCCGGAGTTGAGTGGCAAATGGTTGAAGTACAACCCGAATTCCGGAAAAGTTTGGATGTTTTTAATATTTGAATAAAATGAAAACTAAAAGACTTTCAAATCACATGAGCCAATTTTTTATTCACAATAGAACATAGATAACATAACTGAGAAATTTTACAGTTTTATGCACAAAATGAGCTAATTTCAAATTTGATGCCTGCTACAGGTCTCAAAAAAGTTGGGAAGGGGGCATGTTTACCATGGTGTAGCATATCCTTTTCTTTTCAAAACAGTTTGAAGACGAATGGGCATCGAGGTTGAGTTTCTGGAGTTTTAGTGTTGGAATTTGATCCCATTCTTGCCTGACATACACTATATTGCCAAACATTTGAGATGCCTGCCCAAAACAAGCAAGGAATACAGTATAAAGCATTTGTGAATCTACTGGTATTGAACATGTCTGCAACCTTTGTTGCTAACTTTCTGACAATCATTTCCCTGTCAATGTGTGTTAATTTGTCTGGCCACAGATCTGGGTCATCAGTTAGGTAATCTGTTTTCTCATCTCCCTCATCACCAAACTCTCTACTCTGCCTCTTTTCTTCTGCTAGACTTCAGTTATTTTCACTGGTCTACTTCAATTATCATAGTCACTGCTACAAACCTGATCTTCTTGCCCAGCACTTTTTTCTAGTGTGAATCCATTAGAATGCCTTGACATAGAACCTGGAAGCGCTGAATGTGAACAGTGTAAGAGAATGACACAGAAGAATAGTCATTATTTTTGTTTTTGTGCAAAAAAAGTATTGTGTATCAGGCAGTGTATCCTGGCAATGTTTTTCAAAACAAAAGCTTCGAAGCTTCATGAATCAGTGTTTTGAAATTGGCCATCACTAGATATTGTTGAATAAAGTCGTTATTTTGTTTTTTGGTGCACAAAAAGCATTCTTGTCACTTTATAATAAAAAGGTAGGTATTTAAGGTAAGGTATTTGTTTACTGTTGTGATAAACATGGAAATCTACAAATAATATAGTTGAACTTCAGTCGCTGTAATAAAAACATGGTTCATTTTCATAAGGGACTGCCAATGTCAGGCTTCTGCATAAAATGCAACCTTTTTATTCTGACACTGTATGATTTATATTAACATTAGTTACAGAATAAGATATGATCAATATGAACTTTCAATGTTCAATACAAATAAATGTAATTGCACAAACTATGTAGGCTACAATTTCCATTTGTTTATCTTAAAATAACTCAAACTTATTATGTTTCTCTGTCCTCTGATAAGCATTGTTCTGGGCTGTGTTTCTAAAAAGAATCAATGGTTTCTTATGATACTTCTGGGGAGCGCAGCCCTGTTTGAATGCTCTCTGATTGATTGGTTCTGTCTTGCAGCATTTAGAGTGTATAGATGAGCAGGAAAATAGTTCTGTCCAACACAAGTATTTGCTAACATAGGTTATTCGTCCAATTCAGTGCATATTCAATTTTAAAAAAAGCCATGTTAAAACAAAAACGCACTAGTGTAAACAGGGTCTTAGTTAAATAGAGAGAATTTCAAATGTTAATACAATGTTGAAACGTTAAAAACTTTAATTGAAACAGTAACTAATGCAGTTGTTCAAGCAAAATGAAACTGACAAGATGAGTGTCAGGGAGGTGTTAAATTCAGTAATACTGACTGCAATTAGGAACCAGCCCACAACGAAAGAGCTACCAAAACCCAGTCAGAATAATGTAGGCACTATTAAAGAACACACCACTGCCATGAAACCAAGCCCTGGTGCCAGGATTTCTCCTCAGTGCCACATTGCACCTTATCTGCCCAGAGGGTATGTTAGCCATCCAGGTAACATGTTCCAGATCCCACTAAAGATCAGCAAGGAAACAGATTTACGTTGCCAACATTGAAGACAGTGGGAAGATTTCACCATACATTAAGTGTATATTCTCTGGGACAGTAAACCTTGTAAGGGTTGAATTTTAATATCCTTTAAGCAGTAGTAATGTTAGATAGTAAATATATTTTTTTGTTTTGGTTTGGTTTCTCACAGCCACAGTGCAGGTTACAATCTCCGAGGGTCAGGGTGCAAACTGTACGGGAATACTGTTACACCATCTGTGATGCCAAGGGTCTTGAAATAGCAGATACCTCTGAGACAAAAGGTAATTCAACATTATTATTGTTACTGCTGTAATAGTAACATGGCTGATACTGATTACAACTGTATAAAATATATATATATATATGATTTTATGCCAGTGGATCTTAGCAAAATACATTCAACAACATGCTGGGAGATACAATGAGTTTCTCTGGCCCTTCAAAATCGGTCTCAACAACATTTTCATCTACTAACTCAGGAGGAGGCCACATGCACCAAGGAGAAATTTCACGGACTTAATATAATTAAAGTCCCCCTATGGTGAAAATCTAGTTTTTAATGTTGTTCATATGTCAATCTCATGTTTTTAACATGCTAGTAAACCAAATACAGTCTCAAACCCGTGGTTTGAAATCGCTGGTGTTTCTGACATGATTACCTTGTAATCAATCACATCAATGTGCCGGCGGGCTTTAGCATATCATTAAATGACCGCACATGGGAGTCTCAAAAGAAGGTTATCCTGGTATATGTTTCTGTCCGGTAGATTTAGAAATATGGCTGGTGTATGATGCATATTACATTGTTATGATGAACTATATGCCTTTCTACGCTGACATTATTCTAAGCGTTTCTAAGGATACTGATTGTTAGAAGGCAGCTGACTGACTCACAAAGGGGAACATGGTATGTGTAACATTAGCAACACATTATTAGCAGTTTGATAATGTAGTCAAGCAAAACTCTAATTATATTAATTACCGTTATGTGTCCGACGTTGTAAAAGCAATACCATTGTGCAGCGTTTACCTCAGTAAGCCGTCCATACCGGTGTGATGAATACGATCCTCAACTGGACTGAACTGGAATAAATACTTTGAATGTTGCGATCCTATCAGACATATGATAGCAACCTGAATCGTAACAAAGCACTGTTCGCCAGAGGAGAACTGGCCCCCCGACTAAGCCTGGTTTCTCCCAAGGTTTTTTTCTCCATTTTAACACAGAAGTCTGTTTGCCACCTGTTTGCCATCTGATGTCACCTGTTGGAGTTTGGGTTCCTTGCCGCTGTCGCCTTTGGCTTGCTTAGTTGGGGACACTTGACATTTGATATTCAACAGTGCTTTGATCTGCCGACATTGACACTATTCTTTAAGAGCTGCTGTGCAGCCAAAATTATATACCAGTTATCAATGTAAAGCTGCTTTGACACAATCTGCATTGTAAAAAGCGCTATATAAATAAAGGTGACTTGACTTGACTTGACTGACAGAGTGGATCTTGTCTGAGCTTGTGCGAGTGAGTGGAGGCGGGACTAATTATCATATTCATAGATCTGTGTATATTAAATGAGGCAAGACTGTAGAGTTACATTAAAGCTATGTTAAGGCATTAATACAAATTTTAAATATGTAATCCTGGTGATCAAAGACGAGTTTTAAGGGATAAATATTGACTACAGGGGGACTTCAAGACAATATAATTCAACTGATCAGCCTGTAAAAGAATTGTAGTGTATAAAAAGAAAATAAAATGTTGCTGATTTAGAGAAATATCCTCTTTATTTATTTTTTTCACTTTTCACTTTTTTTTTTTTACATTCCAACAGTTCACAATTTTTGCACCATCACCACCATTTCAAGGGATCTCATGTGAGTGACAGGTTTCCCCACCCTTAATGCCAGAAAACACATCATCAGAGAGATGTTGCTGCAAGAGGGAGGGGAAGTTATTTTGATTCAAGATTACGATCACATGTATTTAACAAAATGATGTGCATAGATAAATCATTGATAATAAATACTGTGATATTCAATAATAATAAAAAAAAGATTTGGCAAATTTGATTTCATGGAGACTTAAAGTAATTGTAGACACAGTTTTCAGTTCTGCAGTACCAGTGTAATATTTAGGATACAGAATTACTGAACTTTTAAGGTTGTTGTCCTGATTCTCTCTAACTTAGTGTTTCTGAGACTGATTAAACACAATGTGTGTGGTGGAACACCCATGAAAACTAAAAACTTAGCAGCAATAAGGCACTTCAGGACCAGGAATGAGGAAGCTGCTTTACAGACACGCCTGTTTTACACACATCACTCAAACACAGAACCAATAAACGAGACTTACCTGAGTTCAGAGAAACTGAAACTGAAGTGCAGTTGAGCTGTTGTGTGTTTGTGTCTCTGTATTCAGGCTGTAAAATGGCAGAAGCCAGAATTTCCGTGGATCAGAATGAGTTAATGTGTTCAGTTTGTCTGGATCTCCTGAAGGATCCAGTGACCATCCACTGTGGACACAGTTACTGTAAGATCTGTATTACAGGCTTCTGGGATCAGGAGGATCAGAAGAGAGTCTACAGCTGTCCTCAGTGCAGACAGACCTTCAGTCCAAGACCTGCTTTAGCTAAAAACACCATTCTGGCTGAAATGGTGGAGAAACTGAAGAAGACTAAACTTCCTGCCAACTGTTACGCTGGAGCTGGAGATGTGCAGTGTGACGTCTGTACTGGAAGAAAACACAAAGCCGTCAAGTCCTGTCTGGTGTGTCTGAACTCTTACTGTCAGAATCACCTTGAACAACATGAGAGTTTGTTTAAAGGAAAGAGACACAATCTGACTGAAGCCACTGGACGACTGCAGGAGATGATCTGCCAGAAACACGACAAGATCCTTGAGGTTTTCTGCCGCACTGATCAGAAGTGTATATGTGTGCTGTGTACGATGGATGAACATAAAAACCATGACACTGTATCAGCTGCAGCACAGAGGACAGAGAAACAGGTATGAACTTAAAGAGATCTCATTATGATCATTTACAGGCTCTTAATTTTGTTTATGGGGTCTACTAGAATACATGTACATAATTTAATATCTGTTTACACCCTCTCTGTCTGAACACTGTTTTAGTTTCAATTTCTTCAGTTTCAATTTCTTCAGTTTCAACCTGCCTTCCAAAAATCGCAGTCTGCTCTGATTGGTCGGCTGGTCCGAGTTTATTGTGATTGGTCTACTGCTTAGCTTGTGTGTCGGAAATGTAACACGCTTTACCATAACTGGGCGATGGGAAGGTGGAGGGATGCTGGAAGAATTGTCACTGGGACGGCACAATGACTGCTGATTATATACGTTCGTAATGATGGTTGACAGGACTGAATGATTAGGCTTCTTAATAAACCAGAAGTTCACATTCATCATTTATGTAATCTAATGCTGTGTCCTAATTCAACTACTTACACTATGCCCTAAAAGTATGTACTGTTTTTGTGAAGAAAAAAAAACAAAAAACAGTACAGACTTCTGAATGTGTAGCAGAAGAGTAGGCAAGCTTTGGGACATATGTCATAATTACGTCTTTAACGGACATCTCTATCACTTAGTTACACACATCCTGTCACAGTTCAAACTGCCCTGTCAATCATCTTGTCACAGTTAACGTCCTTCACATTCAATTTAATTTAATTTTCTACCATTTCGGAGAGAAGCATAGTAGCTGGTTGATCTGCCAGTAGTGGGTCTTTTATGCGTAGACGCTCCTCATGTGTTCGCATAATGATGCATTTAAAAGTTAATGACAAACATATCATTACGAAAG
This sequence comes from Hypophthalmichthys nobilis, assembly GCA_037950665.1. Classification (NCBI taxonomy): domain Eukaryota; kingdom Metazoa; phylum Chordata; class Actinopteri; order Cypriniformes; family Xenocyprididae; genus Hypophthalmichthys; species Hypophthalmichthys nobilis. The sequence goes on from CM075489.1 coordinate 26,145,360, forward strand.
TTCATAATGGTGTTACAGATGAAAAATAACATGGATAACATTGAATAAATATTTTTTAGTCAGGTTATATACTGATTATTAATCACTCAAACTTATTTATCTAAACCTTTCTACTTAATTGTCAGACTTGCCCATCTACCATGTTTGTAGTTTAACACTTTTTGTTAAAGGGATAGTTCACCCAAAAATGAAAATTTGATGTTTATTTGCTTACCCCCAGGGCATCCAAGATGTAGGTGACTTTGTTTCTTCAGTAGAACATAAATGATGATTTTTAACTCCAACCGTTGCCGTCTGTCAGTCGTATAATGCATGTCAATGGCAACACAATCTATAAGAGTAAAAAAAAACACGCACAGACAAATCCAAATTAAACCCTGCGGCCCGTGACGACACATTGATGTCCTAAGACATCGGTTTGTGCGAGAAACCGAACAGTATTTATATAATTTTTTACCTCTAAAACACCACTATGTCCAACTGCCTTGCACATCCGGTTGGTGAGGTCTGTAAACGCTGATGACGGAAGTGATGTCTCGCGCTTATACTTCAATAAGTGCGAGAGATCACTTCCGTTGTCAGAGCGCGTTCAGACCTCACCAACCGGATGCACAAGGCAGTTGGACTAACCCTAACCCTAACTATATAGAGAGAATTAAATGAGGTTAAGGATATTGAACGTGTCATGGTTGAAGTATATTTAAGAGGAGAATCAATTGTAATTTATAATTTTTATAATCCATGTTTAGAATAAATTTGTAGAATAAATGTAAATAGTAGTAATACAGGGTGTTTTCTGCAGAGAAAATGGATGTATGAGAAAGCAGATTGGAATTCATTTAGCAAGTATTGTGAAACATATAAGGATACAGTGGTAGAAGATTCAGTAGAAACATTCTGCAGCTCAATTACTAATTTAATAATGGAAGCTGCAACAATATATATACCACAAAGAATTGCAGGGCAAAAAAAATACAAATATTCCATGGTGGAAGGAAGAGTGCAGTAAAGCAATAAAAGAAAGAAACAAGGCATTTAAACAACTTAGGAAAAATAAGAATATTTCGAACACAAGAAGAATAATTAAGAATGCCAAAAGAGAAGAATGGAGAGAATTTTGTTCTACTATAGGAAACGATACTCCTATGGATAAAATATGGAATATGTTAAGAAATATGAGTGGGAAAGGGAGAAAGACAACTCAAATACCAGTCTTAATTGAAGAGGATATATTGGCAGTAACAGATATAAATAAAGCAAACATTTTAGGTAAGGTTTTAGAAAAAGCGCATAAAATAGAATTGGGAGAAGAAGATAGGAATAGATGGTAAAATGTATAATTGGCTATCTCAGTTTTTATTTGAACGAACATTTATAGTACAAGTAGGAGCATGTCAGTCATCAGTTTTTAAAGCAGAAAATGATATTCCGCAAGGGAGTGTTATAAGCCCAATTCTTTTTAACATTATGATTAATGATATTTTTGACAATTTAGGATATGGTGTGGGTTTTGCTTTATATGCTGATGATGGGGCTATTTGGAAGAGAGGTCGAAATGTACCTCAAGTGATTTCAAGTATGCAAATAGCTATTAAAACGGTGGAAAAATGGAATATAGATCTGATGTGTGAAATATTTACATTATTATGGCGTATTTAAAGAAAAGGAGTGGTAGTTGGATTCTGCTGGGTGCCAGCACATGCAGGAATAGCTGGTAATGAATCTGCTGATCAATTAGTAATAGATTTTAATGTTCCTTTAAGTAAAGGTGAAGTTAAAACTATTATTAAGGAAAATATTATTAAAGAATGGCAAGAAACATGGAATACTGATAATAAGGGAAGGCATTTATATAATATTTAAAAAAAATGGCAAATTCTAAAAGAAATAAGTCACTAAAGTCAGCCAGTCACTAGAGGGGAACAAAGTCACCCCCAATGCCACCAGGGAGGCCGACCTGGTTTGATAACGGACAAACTTAGTCTTACCAACCCTGTCTGAATACAGAATCTCTATAAATGCATTCTTCAGAGAAGAGAGCAGGTAAAACTCAAACCCACGCGTAGAGACGGGCATCCTGGAGAGCAGAACTCAACTGAGTGCTATAAACCCTCGTATTGAGGGGAGTAAAATCTGCTCATCCTAGGATCTACTAAGCGCTTGATTATTTGCACTGAGGAGGCTGTGCACTAGAAACCCTGTTATACAGGGGAGCACAAACCAGCCTAGGGGTGATCCTAAGGAGGAGGCCTCATGGAAGCCTTCAACCAATGATCAGCTTAGGCAGCTAAGCACTATTACCAGACAACCCTAGCAGGGAAGTACAAAGCTCTACCTAACAGGTAGACCATAGTGTGAGCACATAAACATGGAGGCCAGAAGGGGCCTACATCATGATAGTAGCTCTATATGGAGTAAGACTCACATACGAAGAGCAATTCGTCACATTGGTAGGACATTCAATGGTGGCTAGAGAGGGGCACCTTGAACACCTGTCATGCTGGGAGCAGGACATATGAATTAGTAACAGCAATTAGGCTGTAAAGTGCCCACTTGACAGTCCACCTAACACAATACAATGAGCAGTGTACTCGGTAAAAGAACTCTTTTACTCTTTAAAGCAAGAGGAGTACAACGTACGCCATCACGCACTAAGGAAGGCCTTTGACAGGCCTATGACCTCAGCAGACACGTGGCGTCAGCTCGTGGCAGTGTTTGTAGCACCCGGGAGGACAAATAACCGAACCATAAGGAGGTTAAATTATCACCTGGGGTCCTGGCCAACCAGAAAGTACTCAGTAAAACACTTGTAACTCTCTCAGCGAGAGGAGTACCCTACAACATACACTAGTATGTTCACAAAGGTGGCCCAAAGGGCCTAAGAATCTTTAGACATACAGCGTTAGTCTGGTGGCCATTAAGTAGAACCAACCTAGATACTAGGTAGCTATATAGCTCAACTAGAGTAGAAACCCAGACTCAAGGAGGCTGATGTAGTCAAAACCAAACCTCAGTAAGGTTATACCACAAAAGTCACCTCTGAGAGGTCAGCCACTCAGAATAGTACTCGGTAAAAGCACCTTTTACTCTCAAAGTGAGAGGAGTACACAACTGAACTTCAACATGTTACATGAGAGGCCCCTAGGGCCTACCCTACTAGACACGTGGCATCAGCTAGTGGCGCTGTAACCATACCAACCATCAGGCCATGCATTCAGTGTTTAATTCCTAAGAAGGAAATGCATATTACGCCACCATACTCCATGAGAGGCCTGCTTAAGGCCTACTCAACAGAGGTGGGGCATGGCCGATGGTGGCATTACGCAGACTCAAGGAGGCTTATGCAGTTAAAACCAAACCTCAGTAAGGTTTTACCACAAAAACTCATCCCTGAGAGGTCAGCCACTCAAAAGAGTACTCGGTAAAAGCACCTTTTTACTCTCAAAGTGAGAGGAGTACATAACTGAACTCTAACATACTACACAGGAGGTCCATAGGGCCTACCTTAGTAAACACATGGCATCAGCTAGTGGCGACCATAACCATACCAACCATCAGGCCATGCATAAATTAGCAATTCATTTCTAAAAGAAAATGCACATTGCGCCATAAAACTCTACGAGAGGCCTGCTTAAGGCCTACTCAACAGAGGTGGGGCGTTGCCAATGGTGGCATTGGAATATAAGCATCCTGCCAACATGTTAGCTAAAAGGAGGCCTAAGGGGCCTTCAAGTTCAGCAACAAGTGGCGTTTAGCCCAATTGTAGATGTATAAACACAAACTGTACCAACATGTAGACTTAAAAGGAGGCCTATTAGGGCCTACCATTCCAGTGACACGTGGCGTCAGCTCGTGAATATAAGGGTACCAAGCTACAGGGAACCAGCTCTAACCCAGCAAAGCTGCGGGAAGCTAACTACAACCTAAGCTATGGCTATACATTCCAACAGGCAATGTACCCTATGCCAGTGACTAAAGGGAACCAAGAAATGCCTACATGGTTCAAGGGAGGCCTACCAAGGCCTACTACCCTGAACAGACACGTAGCAAAAGCCTGTGGCAGTATAAAATCTATGTGAGCAAACAAAGATACCTAACAACAGCACTTGAAAAACACAAGCTGCTAACTAGAAAGAGGCTAAAGACATAAGAGCCTACATTTCCAAGTTATATGCAATATAGCTGTATCAGGATACCCAAAGGGAGCTAACAGAAACCAGACTGAAAAGGTGGTTCTAACACTACCCTGAGTATGTAATCCAACAGGTGATGCACTCAGTGACACAATAAACCCTAACTGGGGGAATATAAAAATAGTCACCACTCTCTCTAAATAGAGGCCAAAATCAAGGCCTGCAATTATGAGAACAGGTGCTAACCTGTGGCAGCATAAAGTAAGCTCACATACAAATGTAGGGCAAAAGGCTAGAACTCAAAGCAAAACAAATACATGCTATCCTATTTTGTAGGATAAATGTTCTCTCCAAACAGATTCGCAAATCTGTACCTAGCCCTAGAGGACAGGGCTAAAAGCTAACGCCGTCAACTCAAACTTGAATGGAAATCAAGTAGCTCAGGGGAAAAACATTTTCATACCATGAAAAGTTCTAGAAAGTGGGGCCTAGCATACACAGCATAACTTATCTACGCAAAGATAAGGGCCTACCACCTGAGAAGACCAGCACCAGGGAGTCTAGAAACAGTCTACAACCTTAGCTGTTAACTCAGCAATTGCACCTACATTAATAAGGGGGCAATGGGCATACGGCCTAACAACTCCCTTGGGAGGAGGCCAGAACTAGGAACTATACAACCTAACAAGGGATAGTAATACAAAGGGTGGTTTATAACAATAAACACCTAAACCTAGTCCTAGCCTGGGCCGCTAAGCTGTGGGCCTACGGGGCCACACGCATAGCAACGCCTGGGCTTCACCTCTGAATCTCCATAGATAAGAGGAAATAAAGTGAAGCTCAACAAGCAAACAATGTCAGGCCAATGTCAATGTCCCTTTTCTTTAACAAGGAGGGATGGAATCTAGGGTTCTTTAAACCTAAAGGACCCTCTTACCCTATCAAGCCAGAAGGCAAGCCTTTAGAAAATATTATCAAAGGCCCAGCCGCCAGCCTGACTGTTAAAGAAGCGCCTGAGTATGTAGTTGAAACCAAAACCCAGGAGGTGGAGGAAGAAGGGGCGAGGGCAGATATAAAGTAGCCCTCGCAAAGAGAGGGAATCGATCACCGACGCTACTGGCGTATGTGATCGATCATCTCCTTTAAAACCAGTTTCTTCCTCCTCGAGTCCAGCCGTCTCTGTGCCTTGCTCTGAAAAAGGAGGAGGCGCCCGAGCGGCCATACTGGACCTCTGGCCCCTTCTCTGAGCCTCAGCTCGAGATGGACCATCCTCCTGACTAACTACATGCTCAGAAACACTATACAGGAAAAACAAGGTCTCATTTTAAAACATAAAATATAGACCCAGCTTACCTTCCTGTGGCTCAAAGACCAAAGATTCCTCATACTCCTTTTTCTCTACATGCAAAGGATAGAATCTAGGGTTCTTTTAAGCCTAAAAGATCCCCTCATAATCAAACTGGAAAGGTGGGCCGACAGAAATCAATTACTATGGGCCCAGCCATCAGTCTGACCATAAGAAGCATCTGAGCATGATATAAAATATATATACACATGCGTATATATATATATATATATATATATAATTAAACATACATATATATATATATATATATATATATAGGAGAGTGGAAGAAGAAGAGGAGAGGGTAGATGTAAATCGCCCTTATTCCACTGGGAGATCGATTACAAACGCAAGTGTTACAATCGATCACCCATCTCACTCTCGTTTCTTGCCCCTCCCGTCTGTCTGGGCTTCAGATAAAAATCTGAGCGGCTAGGGGTTTTTCCATGCCCTCCCGATCTCAAATGAGGAGATCAAGAAGGAATGGAAAGCTTATGGGAGCTGCAGCTTTTATGGACAGAAAGGAACCGCTCGTCGAGCCGTCCGCGTGCGGTCCCTTTCCTAACGCGCCTTCACGGCAGCCGCAGCCTGCCAGAAGCGCGTCCCAAAAACACCAGCAGCTCCGCATATACAGCAGCCAGAAGAGCGCTAGCTGCCGGATGCGATGACGTCAAACACGGACGCTGAGAGAGAATACAACTCTCTCAAACCACCCAAGAGCTCACCTGCAGGCGTCATGATTGCAGCCGCCGTTTTGCCTCAGCACAAACGGGGCCAGAATCACCAGGCACAGATGCTGACACCTCTTCCCTCAAGAAGAGTGCCAGACGAGACCGGAGCGTCCCAATAGGGAGACGCTCACAGTAAATAACAGAAATACACACAGACAGCGCCCTCAAGCACTGTCTATGCACGCTCCCCTCCCAGACAGAAAACACCCAGAAATGTGTATATAAAGTGTCAAAACCTGGGACACGGATGAACACACTCTCTTGAAATGTTTGTAAGCCATAATATAGATTCCCTTACCGGATTTGATACAATCGCGATCAGACAGAACAGTCCCGAAAGACGAGAAGATACTGACTGTTTCTCTAGGCGCTCCTTATATCCTTTCGGGTCGCGCCATATGACATCATAGGCTGTCGCCGGCCAATAGGATTGGAGTTTTTGATACTTGGCTTTCAGACATCATGTTTCAGCTCACGTGTGACGTTCCCCAAAGCGTCTTCGAACGCAGAGTTGAGTTCCCACAGAAGAACATCTTTTGTGTTATGTAAGAGAAAATCATACAAGTTTGGAAAGACATGAGGATGAGTAAACAATGAAAGAATTTACATTTCTGGGTGAACTATCCATATAAAACTAGACATTGATGAAATAATGCTGACACTTATGAATGAACCTATAACCTTCTCATTCAAGATCTTTAACCCCTCAATCTCAGCATGTCACTGATACTGGATTCATATCTGTTTACTTGATGATTTATGTGATGTTTCTCCTGTTATTGGTTTGTCCTTTAGCACCAGCTGAAGGAGATGCAGAGGTCGTTCCAGCAGAGGATCCAGCAGAGAGAGAAAGATCTTCAGCAACTGAGAGAGGCTGTGGAGTCTCATAAGGTGAGTCTGAAGAAGAAGAGAAGTTTGAGAAGTCTCAGTCAGGACTCACTGATGCCACTGTGTGATTGTGATGTGTGTCCTAACAGCGCTCTGCACAGACAGCAGTGGAGGACAGTGAGAAGATCTTCACTGAGCTCATCCGCTCCATTGAGAGAAGCCGCTCTGAGGTCACACAGTGGATCAGAGATCAGGAAAAGACTGCAGTGAGTCGAGCTGAAGGACGACTGGAGCGACTGGAGCAGGAGATCAATGATCTGAGGAAGAGAGACGCTGAGCTGGAGCAGCTTTCACACACACAGGATCACATCCATTTCCTGCAGGTAACAGAGATCTAGAAGAACAGGATCATAGTGGACTTGAGCAAGAGACTCGCAGACAAACATTTCATGAGAGCAGAATGAGCCGTTGACTGAAGTGTTGATCTGTGTGTTCGGTTATTATATAATCATCAGTCAGACTCTCATCTGATCTTCTTCTTTTGAAAGAGACGCACTTACAAATGCAGTTCAGCTCTGGAAATCTCTTAGGAAACATTTTTCCTGAAAGATATATTGAGCTTCCAGACGACAACAGTTCAAAACTTCACTAATATTTAAATATTTAGTCCTCAAAGAGGAAGTGAGGCTGTATTTTACCTCTGCTTTAGCGAATTTAAACCACACAAAACCTGATCTTGGGATCGTGTCCTAAGAGTCCTTGTGAATTTCAGAGCCACTAACTGCTCAAAAGTTATAAATAATGCTCAATCTACTCGTTGCTTTTCAACTGCTTTTCCTGATCAAATCTACTCAACCCTGTCATGTGATTCCATTGATGCACTTGATCTGTTACATTTATGTTGATTTCTGTTTCCTGTAGAGTTTCCAGTCTCTCTCAGCTCCTCCTGAATCTACAGACGTAAATGACAATCCCTTCAGTTCTCTCTCCTCTTTTGATGCCGTGAGAGAATCTGTCCGTCAGCTGAGAGACAAACTGGAGGATTTCTGCAAAGAGGAGCTGAAGAAGATCTCTGACAGAGGTAAGGTCCTGGAGATTCATCTGCTCTCAGAAATGATCCTCCATCATCTCATATCATGTACAAGATCATATTAGAAATGTCTTAGGAACGGATGCAGCGATCATTTTCTCTTGACATGATAATCACACTCTTCATGTCTGTTGATTTCCACAGTCACTTTCACCAACATTGTTCCCAGAACCAGGAATGACTTCCTACAATGTAAGTCACTAAAAAAACAAGCAGAAAAACTCACTGAGTGTGTTCATGTTCTTCCTGTACAAGGAGAAAGAAAACATGACAGAAGAGTTTTAATGTGAATTAATGTTTCTTAACGGGGCGTTCTGAGAACATCAGCGGTCACTGGAAGCAATATCTTCAAAAGGTATTGAAGTGTTCTTGGGAGGTGTTTGTTTAAGTGCATAAATGCCAAAGATTCACAAGATGAAACTTGTAATTTCTTGCAAAAGAAATTTTGGTAACACTTAAAGCCCTTCTGTATAATGCATGATAAAGGTATTTATAATGTACATAAGGTATTTTATGTTGTGATGGAACGGCTGCCTCTCCCTTATTATCAGCGTCACGCCGTCCTTTAAATTGCCGCCCTTCACCAGGTTCCCGACTGGAGTGGGTGTGAGAGAGAGGAGGGGGGCTGAAATAACCAGGTCTGGCGGCGTGTGATGATAAGAAGATAATGAAGATAATGAAGCCTCGTCACCGCGGCTGTTAAATGCTGAGCGTGCCTCTCAATATCTTTTCATAAATAATTATAACCAAAGTTAAAATGCTTTATAATATTTGCAGATTCTGAAATTGGTTGTTTGTCGTGTTTTAATGCATTATATTTTCTAAAAGTGAACAATGATATCCAGCTAATTGAGTAATCCACAAAGAACAGACCCCAGAATAGACTGTCTCATTTCCATCACCACGACTGTTTACTTAAGTGTTTCTGTCAGCTTACTGTAGCGCAGCTGCCAAACTTCCAGTGAAAACAACTTCTGCGTTTAGCATTCAGACACAATATAACACTATGTTCCCTTTCAGTCGGTCACGTTCGACGTACGTCAGTAGTGACCGACGAATTGGGATATCGCTAGAGAGCCCTATCAGCTTTGAGTGAACTAAAACAGGCCAATGGAGTTGGCGTGCGATATTTGCATAATGCGCACCGCCCCTGCCAGGTGGTATAAATAGGGGAGCAGATGCCATCGCACTCTGTCTTTAGCTTCGGAGCCAACCACTTGTGTTCCAGCTTTCAGACTTCAAGAGTGAATTCTACAAGCCTGTGTGTGAAGACAGCGTCTTGTGTTGGTGTTAAGGCACTTCAGCGAGGTCGCGAGCTTCCCGAGGAGCCTGAGCCTTGAAAGCTCTCAACTGCTGTTGTTACAGCAATAATTTCCAAACCCAGCTGTGTCTGTTGTGATTTGGGTCAGTTCCTCCGTTGTGTTCGGGGAGTGGTGTACCCAAACACATCATGACACTCCCTGTGTGCTTCAGCACAAGTGAGCTGAATCTTCCCCTTCTAAAAGAGCTTCACAGACGAACCCTGCGTCTTTTTCAAGATGTCATTTCATCTGTGCGTTACTGGATGCGGTCGTTCATTGGTCCCCGCTGACGGCCATAATCGCTGCATCACGTGCCTGGGCGTTCAGCATGCTGAAGCAGCTTTTGTGGATAGTTCATGTTCTCACTGTGGGAACATGACTATTGCAGTGTTGAGATAGAGACTCTCATTCCTTGGTTCTCAGGGAGCGGGGGTCCCCTCCCCTATGCCCCGTGCTGCAGTTTTCTCTGGCTTTGGCCAGGGTGACGGTGCGTCGGCATGTAGGCAGGGTGATCTGAGGATCACGGTCAGGGCTTCCCCGCCGAGCGCCGCTCCGCGGGCCCCTGTCCCCTCTACCCTCTACCTCACTGCAACCGGTGGTGCTGCCGATCGAGTGTTTCCTTCGGCGCACCCGCGGATGACCGCATGTCGATCGCGGAATCAGAAGGTGAGCAAGAGTCCTCAGGAGATGAAGTCTCGGCTGCGTTACCTCCCTCCGGGACAGTAGCGTTGCCCGAGGCCGATCCTGAGTTGACGGCTATGCTTTCCCGGGCTGCCGAGAAGGTCGGGCTCATCTGGAACCCTCCACCGTGTCCCGGGCCTTCTCGGCTTGATGATTGGTACCTACGCCTTTCTTCCCGGAGGTGCATGACGAGGTGACCAGGTCCTGGCGGACGCCCTATAGCGTTCGCGCGAGACCCGGCCCCTCGTCCGCCTTCACCACCCTGGATGGCGGAGAGGCTAGGGGATACACACGGATTCCCCCGGTCGAGCCATCCGTTGCGATGCAGTTGTGTCCAACGGCCGCCGGCTGGCGCGGTGAGCCGCGTCTCCCATCCCGGGCCTGTAAATTCTCATCAGGACTGACGGAGAAAGCTTACAGATCCTGTGGACAGGCTGCAGGCTGCCTTTTGCAAGTCTATCAAGCAAAAGCGTTAATGGAAGTGCCCCAGGGAGGTCTTGACCAGCAGCTGCTTGGGGAGCTGCGTGCCGTCATGGACCTCGCCCTCCGGGCGACTAAGGTGACGGCACGTTCTGTTGGTCAAGCGATGGCCACGCTTGTGGTCCAGCAGCGCCACTTATGGCTGACCCTGGCTGATATGAGGAATACAGACAAGTATCGGTTCCTGGACTCCCCTGTATCACAGGTCGGCCTTTTCGATGACGCGGTAGAGAGCTTCGCCCAGCAGCTCTCTGCCGCCCAGAAGCAGGCTGAGGCTATCAAACATGTCCTGCCCCGGCGGTCCACTGCTGCCTCCACCCCGCCGCCGGCCGTGTCCAGGCATGCTGTGGTCCACACAGATGCCTCTGCCACGGGGTGGGGGGCCACGTACAACGGGCATGCAGCGTCGGGTCTGTGGACGGGGCCTCAACTGCAGTGGCATATCAATTGCCTCGAGTTGCTTGCAGTACGTCTTGCACTGGGCCGCTTCCAGGAGCTGTTGACAGACAAGCACGTACTGGTCCGCTCGGACAGCACTGTGGCCGTTGCGTACATCAACCATCAGGGTGGTCTACGCTCCTGCCGTATGTCGCAACTCGCCCGCCGTCTCTTGTTATGGAGTCAGAAGCATCTGAGGTCGCTTCGTGCCATTCATGTCCCAGGCGTGCTCAACCGTGCAGCCGACGAGCTCTCATGGCAGCCTCTGCTTCCGGGCGAATGGAGACTCCATCCCCAGGTGGTCCAGCTGATCTGGCAGCACTTCGGTGAGGCACAGATAGATCTGTTCGCCTCCCCGGAGACTGCCCACTGCCAGTGGTTCTATTCCCTGACCGGCGGCACGCTCGGCACGGATGCCCTGGCACTCAGCTGGCCCCGGGGCCTACGCAAGTATGCGTTTCCCCCAGTGAGCCTTCTCGCACAGCTCCTGTGCAAAGTCAGGGAGGACGAGGAGCAGGTCTTGATAGTGGCTCCATACTGGCCCACTCGGACCTGGTTCTCGGACCTCACGCTCCTCGCGACAGCACCTCCCTGGCCCATTCCTCTGAGGAAGGACCTCCTGACTCAGAGACGGGGCACCCTCTGGCACCCGCGTCCCGACCTGTGGAAACTCCATGTGTGGTTCCTGGATGGGACGCGAAGGTTCTGAGTGATCTCCCGCAAGCGGTCGCAGACACTATCACTTCCGCTAGAGCTCCTTCTACAAGGAACCTCTATGCGTTGAAGTGGAACCTAGAGAGGACCGAGAGGACCCCCGATCATGTTCGGTCAGATCCGTGCTTTCCTTTCTGCAAGAGGGCCTGGAGCGAAGGCTGTCTCCCTCCACCCTCAAGGTGTATGTTGCCGCTATCGCCGCATAACACTATGCAGTTGATGGTAAATTGCTAGGGAAGCACAATCTGATCGTCAGGTTCCTGAGGGGGCAAGGAGTCGAATCCTTCCCAGCCTCCCTCTGTACTCTCTTGGGATCTGACCCTGGTTCTTACATCTCTCCGGGGTTGTCCCTTCGAGCCTTTGCAATCAGCTGAGTTAAAAGTACTATCCCTTAAGACCGTCCTCTTGGTTGCATTGGCCTCGCTCAAGAGGGTAGGGGACCTGCACGCATTTTCGGTTGACGAATCGTGCCTGGAATTTGGGCCCGGTGACTCTCACGTTATCCTGAGACCCCGACCTGGATATGTGCCTAAGGTTCCTACCACTCCCTTTCGAGATCAGGTAGTGCAAGCACTGCCTTCGGAGGAGGCAGACCCAGCCCTAGCTTTGCTCTGTCCCATCCGCGCTCTGCGCCTGTACGTGGACAGAACGCGAAGCTTCAGGACCTCAGATCAGCTCTTTGTCTGTTACGGAGGCCAGCAGAAGAAAAAGGCTGTCTCCAAGCAGAGGATGGCCCACTGGATAGTGGATGCCATCGCCCTGGCGTATGAATCCCGCTCGGGTTGAGAGCCCACTCCACCAGAGGAGTGGCCACTTCCTGGGCGCTGGCGCACGGCGCCTCGCTGACAGATATCTGTAGAGCTGCGGGCTGGGCGACACCTAACACGTTCGCTAGATTCTATAGCCTTCGTGTAGAACCGGTATCTTCCCGTGTACTCGCTTCCAGCAGCCGGTAGACGCGAAGAGCCCGTTCTAGTGTCGGCTTGCAATGCCACTCCCGCCCCCTGGGCTGGATACGTGCATCCTTTTACTCCAGTCGAGTTCCCTGCTTGGCGAACCCTGTCGAGTTCCTCCACCTCTCCCTTCGGCTCAGACATTGCGGAGTGTCTGATGCCAGGCCAAACCTCCGTCACTGATGTTGACGTTTGGCTGGGTGCCATATGTCGTGACCCCTCCACGTAAGTGGTCCCATGTGTGTATTTGTCCATGGTCAACTCCCCATGGTGAGCCCGTGTCTTTCCCTTAGCAGAGCCAGCTCTGCTGTCACCTGTCAGATGAGTCTCCCCCTACCCAGGTGGAGCCATCCCAGGGACTCCATATGCATACTGCCCACGGCCAGTCCATATGTGTACTCTCCACGTAAATTCCTCCCCTACGGGTGGGTAGTGGTCTCCGCAGCGTCCCCATGGGTTCGCTTCCCCAGTGTAGTCTAGTTTACTTAGTGGGTATTTCGAAACAGCAGTAGACTCTCTCGTCCCTTCAGGGAACGAGGGTTACGTACGTAACCGAGAAGTTTTTCAATATGTTTTTCATGTTTTCCATTGGAAAAAATATTATGAATGCTTCCTGTTAGCTGATTTGCTGCAGTTTGTGATAATCTACATAATTATGATTCCAATGCCAAATTTCTAAAGCATTTATTTAACATTCATAAATATATTTTTTATTCACTTGGCTTTTTTTGCTTCTTGGGAAACTAATGATAATATTTAAACTATCCAGTCAAATCTGTTATGTGGCATTCAGTGACATTCATTTTAAAAGATATTTAGGTGAATAATAATAGTAATCACACATGTGATTACTATATTAAAATATTATGAATAAATAATATATATAATATATCATGACAGATAAAAAGTTTGGGGTTGTTAAGTTTTTTTTATGTTTTTGAAATAAGTCTCTTCTGCTATTTGATCCAAAATACAGTAAAAACAGTAATATTGTGAAATATCACTATGATTTTGGACCTAGATAATATAATGATTATGCTTTGCACAGGATATCAGAGAAATTGATCATTCCTGATTCTGATGTGTTTTATCTCCATCAGATTCCCATCAGTTCACTCTGGATCTGAACACAGTGAATAAAAACCTCCATCTGTCTGAGAGGAACAGAGTGATTACTGACACTGACCCAGAGCTTCAGCCGTATCCTGATCATCCAGACAGATTTGATTATTGGTCTCAGGTGTTGTGTAGAGAGAGTGTGTGTGGACGCTGTTACTGGGAGATTGAGTGGAGTGGGTATGGTGTGTTAATATCAGTGTCATATAAGAGCATCAGCAGGAAGGGACGGGCTAAAGAGTGTGGGTTTGGATGTAATGATCAGTCCTGGAGTTTGTTCTGTTCTTCCTCCAGTTACTCATTCAAACACAATGACATAGTGACTAAACTCCCTGTAGAGCCCATCAGCAGTAGAATAGGAGTGTATGTGGATCACAGTGCAGGAACTCTTTCCTTCTACAGCGTCTCTCACACATTGAGCCTCATCCACACAGTCCAGACCACATTCACTCAACCGCTCTATCCTGGGTTTTATGTTTGTTATGGATCAGTGAAACTGTGTTGATGAATCAGATTAGACTGTAGAGAGATTCTACCCATAATGCTTTGAGCTCATGATGAATCAGTAACAGTGAGATGTTATAGATTCTCATTACATTAATACTACAGCTGAACTTCTGTCAGTGAAATAACATTTCAGAATAAATGTGTGTAATGAATCCTCAGATAGACAGTGAGATGTGTGTGTGTCATGATGAGTGACGGTGTGTATCTGTGCTTTTCTCAATGCCTTTTGTGTTGATGGAAATCAGTCATTCAGTTCTTATTATAGTGTCACATAAATCATTTTATTATTACTATTAAAATTGCTTTTCAATAATGTAATAATGAAATAATGTAATAATAAAATATTTCATTATTTCATTATTACATTATTATTATTACTATTGTTATTTTATCATCATTATTATTATTATTACTGTTATTATTATTGATTTTACTGTTGCCGTCACCACAAAATATTATCATCATCACCATCTTTAGTATTAGTATTACTATTGTTATTATTACTACTGTTATTACTGTTATTATTATTACTGATATTACTGTTGCCATCATCACAAAATATTATCATCACCATCTTTAGTATTAGTATCACTATTTTTATTATTATTATTATTGATATTACTATTGCCGTCAACACAAATTATTATCATCATCACCATCTTTGGTATTACTATTATTATTACTGTTATTATTATTGATATTACTGTTGCCGCCATCACAAAATATTATCATTATTTTTATACATGCTATTACTACTTATATACTTCTACTATTACCCGTTTGTCATTTCTGCTTATTTTTTCATTGCTGTTACTATCATTGCTGTTTTATTGTTGTTTTTGTTTTGTGTTCACTGTATGTTTTGCGCTCCTAATAAAAAAAATAAATAAAAATACTTTTCAATTGAAATCACACATCAAGATCACACACATGATTCATTAAAATGTGTTATTTAATAAAATAATTTGTTCTTTAGAACAAAGAGGTCTGATGAAGATGAACAGAGGATGTCAAACACTCTCATTAGCTTCTTCTGCATTGAGCAGCATGTCCAGAGATGAGTGACCCATGTGATATATACAATGACCTTTGACCTTCCTGAAAGATAAGCCAATCTCACTCAATTATGATCTCTGTCAGTACCTAAAAAAAACTTTAATTTCTGTGTTTGATCTGTTGTATTTGTCCTACTGTTTGTAATTGACTTATTTTTAATAACAAAAATTAAAATGTCTTATATCTTGAAATAAGATCCAAAATATCGCTGACCACAAAATGACACATCATATGAACTTTGCTTTATTAAGTCATACACTGTTTTAACATGTATTTTTAATTCTCTCCCGCCATTGACAGAAATTTCCATGTTTTCACTGTTATATGGTAGGGGCGCTATTACACATATTCTGATAAAGTACTAAATCTCCTGATCAAATCACAGGTGAAGAAGCAGAAACAAAGGCTACGTTCAAAACCGCATACTCACTGAGTAGGAACTTAATTTCAATAAGTACTTATTTAACAAGCGCTAAAAGAGTAGGCACTACATAGCCTGAAAGTGTGAAGTATGAATGGGATTTGGACATAATCCGCCATGTTGATGTTATCATTAGCGCAACAACTTAAAAGATATGAATGAGAAGTTTAATTCAACTATCTGTAAATATGTTGATATTGATGAAACTTGCTCAATTTGTGGTTTTGTTGAAGAAACAGCTGCCCATTTATTTTGTGATTGTAGTATAACCAATAATTTCTTTGGTTGATTTAAGTTCTTATCTTTAAGGATATACCTGCATCACATTAGTAGGGTTAAAAATATATCACACCAGTACATGCTAACCCTGACCAGCCCCTCACACTTTAAAGATTTAACTCTACACACAAAACTAAACATTAACACAAGAAATCAAAAGATGGTACAAAGTGTTACAAACTTCAGGAATAAATCAACTCATTCAAAAATGCCAACAAAAAGAAAATACAGTTCCTCCCAGCTAGAGGTCTGCATTCCCGCGTTACCCGATAAGATTTCTTGCTGCGCGGGATTAAATTTTGAATGAAAGGCGGATTGCGGTCGGTAACTATAGTATACTTTAGGCGGGAGTGGGCGGTCTGACAGTAACCTGGTCACTCCCGAGATGCTTTGACATCAGCGCATCTGTGCTTGAACTTGAAGTGAACAAAACTTTCTGCAGCGGTGGCGTTCACACAGTCCCCAATTCCCTGTCCTGAGAAACCTGGCAAGATATGTTCTTTGCATTAGAGGTCTGCGCGAGTGCACCTTCAGAGATCATTCAACCTTTGTGATCGGATTTTGGAGGAGAGACTTCGGTCGTCAGTCAGCATCATTCTGTTCTTGCGTGGATGTTAAAGAAGATTTCATTTTGCAGTATAGCTAGTAAGCCAAAAGTTTTCGTTAATGTAATTTTGGCTTAGCCTATAGTTTTGAGGGACATGTTGTAGGCTATTTAATTTAGCCTATTTTTCTCTGTGATATTTATCCTATTATTCTTTGTGACATTTTTTTCTCTGATGTTTTTTAGGGTGTTGACAACATCATAGACAATTAACAAATACAAATCTTGTATATGCAACATTTTATATTTGTTATCCCCAATCACTCTCTTTCTTTTAGGGGAAGTTTAAATGCAAGATTCTGGAAACGATCTTTAGCAGGACCCGTTGGGTCGGGAAGAAAATCACTATATGCGAATAGCGGGTGAACACAGAGTGAATTTTAGGCGGGAGCGGGTGCTTGCGGAATAGAACCATTGCGGGCGGGAGTGGAACACGCAGACCTCTACTCCCAGCTCACTCACACTCAGGCTAGCGCAATGCTGTGTCGATGACTCCAACACAAATAAAACACCACAAATGTACAAAAATATAACAAAACCGATGAGATGAGACCCAGGCAAAGTTGAAAGTTAAAACTATAACAAAACAAAACAGCAGTCACGTCAGTTACGTACATTAAGCTCCAATTTAAATCACTGGAAACCCCTGGACGTGCAGAGAGATTCACCTTGCTAAAAAATATGCATGGGTCGCTCTCCACGCAGGATTACTGCTACTTGAATGCCGATGACTGAAAGCTGCCTAACAGCTAGTGCACAGCGAACGGAAGGATACACCAACCACTATCCCTCATTCGTAATGCTGAACATCAACAAAGGGACAGTACCAAGAATGATCCATCCCACGCAGCCAAACACTTCCCTTTTTATATTCCCAACACGGCACTGATAGGTTCATGGGACATTATAGACGTGGACAAAATTGTTGGTACCCTTAATAAATATGATCAAATATGACTGTAAAAATAAATCTGCATTGTTTATCCTTACGATCTTTAATTCATAAAATTAGCAAAAATCGAACCTTTCATGACATTGTCCAGCCACAGAGTATAAACATGAGGAAACACAAAGGCCAAATTTCTTTAATCATTCATCACAATGAGTAAAACCAAAAAGAATATAGTTCTAAAGCATTGAAAATCCCCATTTCCACTATCAGGGCAAAAATTAAGAAGTTCTAATCAACTAAAGATGTTACAAATCTGCCTGATAGAGGACGTGTGTCTAAATCATCCTAATGCGCAGTGAGAAGGAAAGTTTGAGTGGCCAAAGACTCTCCAAGGATCACAGCTGGAGAATTGCAGAGATTAGTTGAGTCTCGAGTCTCAGAAAGTTTAAAAAAATGATCAAACAGCACCTACATCACCACAAGTTGTTCTGGAGGGTTTCAAGAAAAGTCGTCTGCTCTCATCCAGAAACAATCTCCAGCATATTCAGTTGTCAGACACGACTGGAACTTCAAACGGGACCGGCTTCTATGGTCAGATGAAACTAAAAAAAAGAGCTTTTTGGCAGCAAACCCACCAGATGGGTTTGGTGCACACAGGGATAAAAAGTACCCCATGCCCATGGTTAAATATACTGCTGGATCTTTAAATGTGTGGGCCTATTTTTCTGCTGGATGTCCTGGACATCTTGTTCAGATACATAGTATCATGGATTCTATCAAATACCAACAGATAAAAATCAAAACCTGTCTGCTTCTGCTAGAAATCCAATAATGGGCCGTGGTTGGATCTTCCATCAGGACAATGATCCAAAACAAACATCAAAACCAACACAAAAATGTGTCACTGAGCACAAAATGAAGCTTCTGCCATGACTATCCCAGTCCCCTGACCTGAACCCTGAAGAAAATGAGTGAAGTGAACTGAAGAGAAGAAACCCCAAAATGGAGCTGGGAATCTGAAGGATCTGGAGAGATTCTGGATGAAGGAATGATCTCTGATCTCTTGTCAGGTATTCTCCAAACTCCTCAGGCATTATAGGTGAAGACTCAGAGCTGTTATCTTGGCAAAAGGAGGTTGCAAAAAGTATTGAATAAAAGGGTGCCAATAATTGTGGCCAACGTGTTTTGCAGAAAAACATTTATTTCATAATGTGATTGTTTTTCCCCACTTTAAATTCTTTTCCTTCATTGAAAGGTTAGAACTATATAAATCTCATAAGCCGGATGAAGTAATTAAAATCATTTAATATGTAGGAGGATAAATATTGATTAATAACTTGATTATAAATCACTCATTACAAATCACTCAAAGGATATACATTGGAAGCTGCAGTGGATTCGGGAATCCACAAAATCAGTCATTTTAAATCACAAAAAAAAAAAAAAAAACACACACACACACAAAAAAAAAAATCACAAAATCCAGGTGGGATTGATGAATATGATATCATTAGTGCTTCAAAGCAAGCACTGTTGGGGAAAAAAAATCATGAAAATATGAGAAAAAGAAATTGCCACAATGTCTCTTTATTTATGTAAATTTGGTAACACTTTACTTGAAGGGGTGTGCATAAGACTGACATGACACCTTCACAATCATGACATGACACATGACACAAAAAGGAGGTTTTATTTATGTTCATGACAACTGTCATTAAGTGTCATTTACTCAAATTGACCGTTCGTAAAGACCCGCCCCTTTTAGTTACTGTTGCTACGTCCGACAAGCCATGGCGTGCTCACGCCACACATCATGTTCTCACAGAGTGAAAAAATACATCGCGGAGCAAAGAGGACACTGACAATGCGTCAACAGACAAGGTTACTTATGACATGAAACTACAAAGTCTCAAATTTAATGTAATTTTTTACAGAAATTTAAACAGTAAATACCGTTTTTAGGGCTCTTTAATGTGTTGTGACAGATTGCTGTAGCGCCTCATCAAGCAGCTCGTGAACCGATCATCTCTTCCAACTAGTTAAATTAAAGCACCAATTAAACATGAATGAACATCAGGAATGTTGTTTCAACCACGGAAGGACGTCAGTACACACCATGATAATCTACTAACTCCCCTGACTGCTTTGTCGGACAAAATGGCGGATTTGGAGATATGATTGGTTAGATCGCCTGTCTATCAAACTCCCTGCGAAGGGTCAATTGGCAACTTAAATTTGAAAGAAGAAGTGGTCTTAACTCCATCTCTGCACCATTAAATCGGTAATTTCCAGTGGCTCCACAATGACAGCTCTTTGCTGCATACCTTTTAGTGAGTTTACTTTGCACTTAAAATTAAACTTAGCCAAACTTTTGAATACACCAGATAGGAAGGAAAAGTTGATAGTGGCCCTGTCAGTTTGTCTGTCATCCATGATTTTCACAAACATTTAAAACTGAATGATTAACAGCATCGACTTTCCAGTAGATGCAGGTGCCCTATAGGCTCCCTTAATTTGTGAAAGCAGGAATTCCTTGTCGTTTTTAAGGTCACTGTTGGCCTCTTCCAGGTATTTAATGCAGCCCTCAAGGTGTTCAATCTTCTGTCGATCCATCTTGGTCTGTTCTTTTAGTTTGGCCAACTCCAACATTCCTGTTGGTGTCACTGCACATTAAATGAACAAATGTTTTTGTATATATACTCTCCCATCCCAAGAATGTCCCTTGCTCAGAGCCTAGCAATGTTGTCAATCATTAAGTACAACAGAAAGATCCTTCCACTTCATAAGACCTCAGTGTATCAGATAAAGTTGCGAGGATTATTTTGGTGTTGCATGTATCTGCTTTTTGAACCTTCCACTGCTTGACTTTTCAACGAAAACTAAATTTCTCCAATTGTGTTCTGCTTAAGAAGGCAAGTCACCGACACCTTAGATGGCCTGGGCGAGACATTTATCAGCAAATTTTCATTTTTAGGTGGGCTATTCCTTTAAAAGCATATGTCCTGCTGTGCTTAAAACAGAGTGCATCAATTTAAATGCATGTTGCAAAATAAAAGCCGAGCACTTGCATAAGAAACTGAGACAGAAATATATTATATCTATAAAACAGTGGCGTAGTCAGAATTTTATTTTTGGCTAGACCTGTGCAAAAGTAACCGGGCACTTTCACATAGGGTCCTATTGCCTATGTATTTCTTATAGCCAAAAGCAAACTAACGGACTCAATAACAGTAGCAGCTCCTGGCCATAAATTTAGGTAGGTCAGATTCTGTCTCTTAGTGCTAGTTTATGATAAACATTTTGTAAGCTTTATATCCTAATCGCTAAACACATCAGACACAATTTTGGCAGAATTCTAATGTCCTTACATTGTTCAGCCTGAGGGTGGCGCTCTAATGATGTTTGACAGACTTTAGTACACATGACAAACGCATAGAATGCCATCTTATAATTGCCTTAATGTATTATTTATTGCATATGAATGTTGTTTTAGAATATTACAAGTTCCAGCGAGGAAAACAAAGTCACGTATTTTCTCAGAACAAACACAACAGAACTACTGTATAAAGGCTATTCGCATGAGTACATTTAAATGAAAGGATTTATACTTTCATTAATCTGATACGCAACTCCACATAGGAAGAACAGATATGCCAACTAGTTACTAACCTAATGCAGACACATAGGCCCAGCTGAAGCGGACTGACATCGTCTTGGTCTGGAGCGAGGTTAAGGCCTAAGTAAGGTAACGTGCTTCCGGTTCTAGACTGTACACTCTAGTCTACGCTGACATGGCACTATTTTACACACAAAGCCTTCAGGAGCTACCAAAGATGAGAATACCTGATGTCCATTGGATATGCTCATTAACATCCAAAACGCCGGCCACTAAAATGGACAAGGGTTTCAAGTTATATGCTTCCTCATACCTAATGGACTATGAGGGTATGTAAGCTATGGAATGGAAATGCTGTACAATATGCCACTAGCTAGCTAACATAACCTATTTTAGTATTTTTATGGACGTATGGATCTGCATAATCACAATAACACGTTGTGAATTTTTTCACCAGTATCAAATAAAGACAGGCTGACTGGTGATGTCAGCATCAGGGCAGCCTATCACAGGTCTATGAGAAAAAACGAGAAGCTACACGGCCTGAGAGTAAACGTTAGGAATGGTGTGGGTGCAGTTTATATAGTGACTATAGTTTTTTAAGCCTTCACTAAACTATGGTTAGTGAAGCAAAATTATGGCCAATTTGTGGTTACAATGGTTTAACCACAATAACCATTTTTTTCCAATTTTTTTTTTTTTATTAAGATAATTGCTCTTTATCTCAAAGATAATTGCTTTTTATCTCACATATCTGACATTATATCATGCAATTGTAAGTTTAGATCACGCAATTCTGAGATAAAAAAATCACAATTACTTTTTTAACTGTAAATTCCTTTACAATATCAAGCCAAATCATGTGATCATACTGTAAACTCTTGATCAGTGAAAGTTTGAGCACAATTATTCTAATCTAATCCAGTTCACTTTAAATAAACCTCCTCCTGAACAGAATTTACAGATCTGATACTCTGAACAACTCTGAGAAAAGATAAAAACAACAAGGATTGAGTCGAATCATCATCAGTTCAACTCAGAAATATATTAGGTGTGAAAGAAGGAAAACTGTAAGCTGAACTCTGAAATGAGTCCAGATGAATCACATCATTACTGTAAATGTCAGAATTGTTGGAGTTTCTTTGTTCAGTGGTTCATGCTGCTTGTCCTGATCTAGAAAGTATCCTGACATGATAAAACCATGTTTTTCTACATGAACTGTGGTAATACCATGCTCTGAATTCATCATGAAGTGTTGTGGTGAATAATGTCAGTGTTTTCTTTCTCTATCTGTCATGTGATCGTCCCGCTGCTGCTCTCAGTGCTGCAATGAACACAAATAATTCAATATATTAATATACTTAAGAGCAAAGAGAGTCAATGATGAAGTGTAATGTTTCAGTAGATTGTCAAACACTTTCATGAGCTTCTACTATCTATCTATCAACGAGCAACCTTTGTGATCCATATGACTTTTCATCTTCCTGAAAGATGAGCCAATCCCTCTCGATT
Organism: Hypophthalmichthys nobilis; assembly: GCA_037950665.1. Lineage (NCBI taxonomy): Eukaryota > Metazoa > Chordata > Actinopteri > Cypriniformes > Xenocyprididae > Hypophthalmichthys > Hypophthalmichthys nobilis. The sequence goes on from CM075489.1 coordinate 26,168,057, forward strand.
ATGACCTCTGTCAGTATTTCTGTTAAATAAAAACCTACTGTAGCTACCTGAAAAACTTACTTTAATTTCTGTCTTTGACCTATTGTGTGTTATATGAGCTCTGTTATAGTAAGTCATACACTGTTTTCTTTAACATTTTTTTTAAACCCACATTTATAGCTATTTGAATATCTGTTGTAAATGGTTTCTACACCCAAACATTACAGTTTTTCCTATTAGACAGAATTTCACGCTTTCATTAGTAGTTATTAATATTTTCTTGTAAATGGGACTTTTATTTAGTTTCTGGTGGTGTGATGTCATAAGGCCACGCTCCTCCATCAGTTGTGATTCGGCTGAAGAAAGGTTTGAGTTTCTACATATTTAAAGTGTTTAAATCCAACTGTTTAGTCAATTTAATCGATTTTTTTTTTTTTTTTTACAAGTTATGTACAGTTAATCAACCATTCTTAACGTTGCGGTGCTTTATTTAACATTAATGAGTGTTATGTTTTGGGGAGTAAATCATGAGTAACTGAAAAGGAGCGTCTCATTTTGCTCAATAAGGTGAATCAGTTTATCATAAGGCTTGTTCGAGATGCATCGGCGCTACGCAGATCGATTGTTTGACATCAGTACCACGAGAGCGTTTGGAGAGAAAAACGACTCCTAATGCTTTTGAATCTCTCTCGCGGTACTTTGACAGGACAAATAGGTCTGCGCAGGGTCGATGAATCTCGAAAAAGTCTATCGTAAATGAACGAGAACAACAAACACAATGACAGCTTTTACAAACCAACTCCAAATGTTTTCATACAAGTGTAATATATTAAATGTGATTAAATTCATCATGTGCTGTTGTGGGAAAAATGGATTACTGTGGGTTTAATGTTTGCTATGTCTCCATCTCCCATTATTCGCATTACCTCAGTTTTGCACAAGTCAAAAACCACCTCAAGCGAGCATAAAAACTTTGCGAATTCAGGGATTTTTATTTGAAATTTGGCATTTCCATCACTTGTTTCTGATGCAATACTTCAAAATGCGCATAAAAACAGGGTGCTAAAAACATAGCTAATGTCTGCTCCCTGATAGCACACGTACATCTCGGAGACGTCTATTTGATGTCTGTGTTTACGTCTGGAAGACATATTTTTTAGGGTGTTTGCTCATCTGCATTACGTCTATAGGACGTTTCCTGTCTGATGTCAAATAGACATTTAGAAGATGTCTTTAAGATGTTTATGATTTAGAATGTATGTAAAACTGACATCTTAAAGATGTCTATCAGATGTTTGTAAACAGCAGATGCTTTCCAGATGAAGTGATCTTTAACAGACATCTTGCAGACGTACGTGTGCTATCTGGGCTAGGATACTCATCAAGACGGGCATGTTGACATAATTTTTGTCTGACTGTCCATTTGAGTGCAGGACTTGAAAGAGAACTCAATATTTGCATCTGAATGGCTTCAGATGAGCGTGGACATAAATCTTCTCACACCTGGGTGGTAACGACGTCAATGACTGGTTCAGTCGCATTGAAGAAAATTTATAAAGGGTGACTGTTCATGTTTTTTTTATTATCTTGTAACGTATTATTGGGGAGCCAGCATCCATCGACAGAAACATACATTCATGGAACTCTGTTTTATGCAGTATTTCTAACAAACCATATTATAGATCAGATTTGAGATGAACCGTGGTGCAAGTGCGTGCCAAACTGTGGGTGGAGAATGGTACTTTTCGATGGTACTTTTTTTTTTTTTACAGGGAACCAATACACCCCTAAAGACTGACTGAATTTAGTCTTTTAATACAGTAGTTAGTCCATGGAGCTACATTAAACACTTTTCACATTAATCATTTTAGAATGTCCCGCAAGCACAACCAATCAACCAGAAGTCCCTGGCTCAAATTTTTAATTTTGTTAATATTTTTTCTGTTGAAAGACAAACATAATTAGTGATGAAAGCCAAAATATTAAATGTCACAGTGTCAACCCACTATTTTGTAGAGGAGGGTCAAAATGACCATTTTCACCTGAAATTGGAGCCAATTTACAGGGGTGTAAAAATGACTTTGACAAGATGACTGTAGATGACTTTAACAATCTTTGTTTCATTATATGCCAACTGTGACAGTTCAAAAATGGTAAAAAGCCCTTCTTCTGTTTTTTGCTTCAAGTTTGCATGCCTGTAACTAGAGAAGTATTAAAGGGTTAGTACACCCAAAAATGAAAATTCTGTCATTAAGTACTCACCCTCATGTTGTCTCAAACCCGTAAGACCTTTGTTTGTCCTCAGAACACAAATGAACATATTTTTGGTGAAATCCGAGGGTATCTGATCCACACATAAGCAGCAATGACACTGCATCTTTTGAGGTCTAGAAGGGTATTAAAAGACATGGATAAAACGGTCAACGTGACTACAGTGGTTCAACCTTAATATTATAAAGCGATGAGAATACTTTTGTGCGCAAAAACAAAATAACTACTTTTTCAACAATATCTAGTGATGGGCGATTTCAGAACACTGATTCTTGAAGCTTCAATGCTTTATGAATCTTTTGTTTCGAATCAGTGGTTCTGTCATTAAATGTGGGTCACTTTGCATACAGTTTTTTTGTTTTGAAGAGGAATATCTGAAGAATAAATAATGTTAAAACTAGAAATGTATCTATTTTTTTTTTCTAACACCTGAAATCCATAGAACATACCTGAGTGCCATAAATATTCTCTTTCTAAAATTGTCATGCCTGCTACTCTAAAAGTATTCAAGATATCTTAATATCCTTTTAGATTCTCATTCTTAATAAACTTTTCTTTTGTAATCTTGATTTTTAAGGCCACTTCAATGTGACTCCATGTTCAAATTGTTGAATTTTACCCATTTTCAATGGTCACAAACCAAATGTAGGTAACTTTTTAAACAGACTAAAATATATAGGGCCTTGAAAATGAAGATTTCAAAAGGAAAGTTTATTAAGAATGAGAATCTAGAAGTATATTAAGATAAATTGAACACTTTTAGAGTAACAGGTATTAAACTTTGGAAAAAGAGTATTTATGGCACTCAGGTATGTTCTATGCAATTGAGATGATAGAAAAACACAAAATACATTTCTAGTTTCAACACTATTTGTTCTTCAGATATTCCTCTGTAAAATAAAAAAGTGTCAGCTGTATGCAAATTGACCCACATTGGTTTTTGACCACTAAAAATGTGTACAATTTACCAACTCACTTATGGAGCCGCATTAAGATCTCCATATCTCTGGGAATGAACCATCGAGGGACTTTAAAATGAAGAAAAGGAAAGTTTAAGAACCATAATCTAAAAATATTAAGATATCTTTAATATTTGAGTTACAGGCATGCAAACTTGAGGCAAACAACACAAGAAGTGCTTTTTCCCATTTTTGAGCTGTCACTGTTACCATATAATGAAACAAAGATTGCGAAAGTCAACAGATTTTACTAATAGACCTATCAATCTCTGTGTAAAAATAAAATAATGATGCTGCCATCTTTCTGAAGTCATTTTTACGCCCTGTAAATTGGTTCCAAATCTCAGGTGAAAATTGTCACCTTCTACACTCAGTAAATATACATCTGTGACATTTAGTATTTTGGCTTTCATCACTATTTATGTTTGTAAAAAAATATTAACAAAAATTTTAGCCAAGGACCTCTGGTTGATTTGACACGGAATGACCCTTCTGTCATTATTTTACTTTGATACACAATTAGATGGCAAAAGCAGATCATTTGTAACTTAAGCAGTTTCTATGCAGTGATGGTGCTTAAATCCTGATTGGAATTTATCACAAATACTGCTTCTCTAAAAAATGTTCAATAATTAAGCAATACAAATTTTTCTGATAACATTAAATGGTGTTATATATTTTGGTTATTTTTATATCATTGTTTTGTTTTTTTGTTTTTTTCTTCTGTACTCACTTGTTGCAGTTGGTTTTGATGCTTAACGTGTAAATGTTTGGATGTCTGTTGCTTTGTGCCATTAAACTGCTGATAATTTTTTCTTTCTTTTTTGCCTTAGACCTGATGGCACTGAAAGAGGAGAGTGAAGTACTGAATGAAATGGAAGGGAAGGAACAATTTAACAATCTTCATGATTTCATAACTGGAGAAAAATCTTTTAGTCGCTCACAGACAGAAAACACATCCTCACGAAAAATAGCTCAAAAGGCTGGAACTCATTTCACCTGCAAACTGTGTGGAAAGAGTTTCAGTAGGAAAGGAACCCTTAAAGTCCACATGAAAATTCACACTAGAGAGAAGCCTTACACCTGCTCTCAGTGTGGAAAGAGTTTTAAACAGAAAGGACATTTTGAAGTCCACATGAGACTTCTCTCTTGAGAGAAACCCTACACCTGCCCTCAGTGTGGAAAGAGTTTCAATAGAAAAGTAAACCTTAAAGTACACATGATAATTCACAGTAAAGAGAAGCCTTGCACATGCCCTCAGTGTGGAAAGAGTTTCAGTCAGAAAGGACATTTTAAAGACCACTTGAGAATTCACTCTGCCATCCATCACACATGCCATCACTGTGGAAAGAGTTTCAATCAAATACAAAAGTTTGAAGAACACATGAGAATTCACACTGGAGAGCAACCATACACATGCCCTCAGTGTGGAAAGAATTTCAATAGAAAAGGAAACCTTAAAGACCACTTGAGAATTCACTCTGGAGAGAACCCCTACACATGCCTTCAGTGTGGAAAGGGTTTCAATCATAAAGGACATTTTGAAATCCACATGAGAATTCACTCTGGAGAGAAGCCATTTTCTTGCCAACAGTGTGGAAAGAGTTTCAATCGTAAAGAACACTTTGAAAATCACAAAAGAATTCACACCGGAGAGAAGCCGTTTACCTGCCAACAGTGTGGAAACAGTTTTGGACAAAAAAGGGACCTTGACAGGCCCATGAACATTCACTCTGTGGAGAACCCCTACAAATGCCTTCAGTGTGGAAAGAGTTTCAGTCGTAAAGATCACTTTGAAAACCACAAAAGAATTCACACCGGAGAGAAGCCATTTACTTGCCAACAGTGTGGAAGAAGTTTTGGAATAAAAACCTTGACAGGCACATGAACATTCACACTGGAGAGAACCCCTACACATGCCTTCAGTGTGGAAAGGCTTTCAATCATGAAGAACACTTTCAAGGCCACATAGGAATTCACACTGGAGAGAAGCCGTTCACCTGCCAACAGTGTGGAAAAAGTTTCAGACAAAAACCGAACCTTGACAGACATATGAACATTCACTCTGCAGAGAACCTCTACACATTCCTTCAGTGTGGAAAGAGTTTCAAACAGAAAGGACACTTTGAAGACCACAAAAGAATTCACACTGGAGAGAAGCCTTTCACCTGTCAACAGTGTGGAAGAAGTTTCAGACAAAAAAAGGACCTTGCCAGGCACATGAACATGAACACTGGAGAAGCTGGAAAGAGTTTTAGTAATAAACTTTCAGTAAAAACAATTAAATTACATTTTAAGATTTATCCAAATAGAAATAAATTATTTTATATTGTCCATTTTCTTTATTTTATAAAACAATTTGTTGTTATTGTGAGTGTATACAAAAAAAAACTAGACTCTTTATAGTTTATAATGATGCCTTACATTCATCTTTATGGCCAAAAATGGAGTATTATAAGTTGTGTCTGTTTTCATGGGGAAAAAAATCCAGCAGAACGTTTGTCGGGCCTTAGAGAGTTAAGAACTGTGGAGAGGTCCCACGACAGGGCCGAGCAAGGGCAGAGAGGATTCTTCCTCCTAGCCACTCTGAAAAACTTAAAGACCTGGTTGTTTTTTCCATTCGAAAGAAGGTGGAGGAGCGCAAGGTCTCTAACATCCACCAGCTCCAGCTGTCATGGAGGAGTGGAAGAGGACTCCAGTGGCAACCTGTAAAGCTCTGGTGAACTCCATGCCCAAGAGGGTTAAGGCAGAGTTGGAAAATAATGGTGGCTACACAAAATATTGACACTTTGAGCCCAATCTGGACATTTTTACTTAGGGCTGTACTCACTTTTGTGGCCAGCGGTTTAGACATTAATGGCTGTGTGTTGAGTTATTTTGAGGGGACAGCAAATTTACACTGTTATACAAGCTGTACACTCACTACTACATTGTAGCAAAGTGTCATTTCTTCAGTGTTGTCACATGAAAAGATATAATAAAATATTTACAAAAATGTGAGGGGTGTGCTCACTTCTGTGAGATACTGTATATATATTACCTATACAGCACAGGTTTGAGCAGCCTTGCAGTGATGGACAGGATGACGATTCACGGTGTAAATATGATCAATTCTGCTGTGAGGCAACTCTAAAAAAAAACAGTGGCTATGTTCAAAACCGCATACTACACTAATATAGTACGCAAAAAGAAGTAGGTGAACGAATAGTATGTCTAAATCCTTAGTGTTCATAAAAGAGTAGGACGTGTTTATACTAATGTTGCTTTCGAATATGCCTACTGACCCACTATACAGTAGAAGAAAACAGTATGTTAAAGGAGTAGTATGTTTGAATCCTCAGTATTCATAAAAGAGTAGACGAGAAATCCCCGGATGGCCTACTGCTCCCGTCCAGATTCTGAAGCACTCATCTTTGGATATTTTTCTATCCCAGCCTTCCCAGGAGGCCACAGGAGAAGACACGTCATAATTAAACACGGAGAAGGAACATGACATTGGTGTTTTCTAGGGATGCACCAATACCGATACTAGTATGTGTGTATCGAAGTGGCAAAGTGGTGTTTGCAAGGAGGATCTTGGTCGCTTGACCAAGATGATTCAGCATCAGATGGGAGCCTACAGCTCACATGATCGGATGGACGAGCCCCACCAACTGTCGAACAGGAAGTGAGTGATTACAACTGTCTACCTGCGAGTGCACACACGGACTCCGATGGGAGCCTGCAGCAGATATTTTCTGACCAACTGAAGAGGCTCCTTCCGGGGGATCTGGAAAGGCCTACCATAATGTAAAATTATCTGGGCAATCTGGGGAGGATGAATGTTCTAACCTGTGACCAAAAATTCGTACTCGATCTGTTTAAGCAGTCTGCCCTGGATGTCAACCAGGATATGGACTTGGCCATCCTTCTCACATTGTCCAAATTTGGTCAGAGGGATAACAGATGATTCGACCTGCACAGGCTGGTGGACAATTATGGAGTGACAAAAGTTTCCTACCGTCACTTTTTCAGTGTACTTGATGAGTGAAACTGCAAACTTCCAGAGTAACCTGGACCACCAGTCGATGGACACAGACATCAGACTTCTGTAGGTTGTTCGGCAGGACAGCGTTAAGGCGAACTTTTTGCTTTATGCCATCATCCCGCATTGCCACACGCCAGCTGCTGCAAATCAGTGATGACCCGGTCAGCCGGGTCATCACGATCTGTGGCGAACACATCAACAGGAACACACCACAAGATGCTCCATGCAATGGCAAGAAGGTACGTGGAGCATTCAGATGACCTCGCTCACAAGACCCTCACAAGTTCCTATGCGAGGCTGGAGGGCGTATTCCTCGTCTATATCGAATTCAATACTGTGATGCAACACAGAAAATTTTTTGTGGAGCCAATGCTGGACCATCTGTTGGAGATGGTGCCAATGCTGGTCCCTTTCCGGGATGATGAAGATGGTCACAGACTATGCCATGTGTTCCAGCCAGTGGCCACATTCCTGAGCACCAGTCTTTATGATGTTCTGCATCAGTCCAAAGGATTGGGAGACTATGAAAACAGCTGGCGTGCCTTCTTAGCTGGAGCTTGCTGCAGCGGAGCTGTTTTTCGGTCATGCTATTTTTGCCTATCCTCGCGGCAGTTTGTGTCAGCCTTGGTCATGAGTTCCAGGAGCCTGAACATTCTGATGAGGATGAGGGGATTTCTGTGCTTGGGACCCATTGGTAGTGCCAGTGTGGGTGAATCTCCTCCTCCTGGATTAAATGACGAATGGATTAAAGACGAACTTCAGAAGGCTCGTGTTATGGGAATTTTCTCTCTCACTGATGCCATGCTCGCAGATCCACAGGTACTGGGGGACAAACTCGCAAGGCTCCTGCTCTGCGACCTCTACCAATGGAACGACCACTTGTCGGGGAGTCCCTCAAAGCCGGGCCTACCTGTCCTTTCAGACAGCTGATGGACTGCTGAATGGTGTCCAAGTTCAGCAGGGAAGTTGTGGGGGAAGGTGTTTGATTATCCCCATACCTTTGGGTGTGATCTAGATATGGTAACTGCCATGAGCTATGACTTCAAGGGGAAACAGCTTGGAGGATGGAGTCAAGAAGCATTTATAGGAAGTTAAACTCTGAATAGTGAGGGTTAGATTTGCTATAAATTATTTCTGAATTTCTGACAAAAAAAAAAATGCACTCGGAACCTTGTACTCTGAGGCCGATGCATATTAATGAATCCGTTACAAATAAAATGGAGTCTTCAAGCAGTGAACATGATTTAGTTGTCCTCTCTCATCTTAAAAAGAGAAAAAGAAAGAGGAAATATTGGGTCCATCCAATCCTGAGATCACGTAGAGAGGAAGGAGAGTTCCACCTCATCAAGGAGCTGCATGATTATCCCGAGTGTTTCAAATTTTACTTCAGGATGTCAGTGGCTCAGTTTGATGCTTTGCTAGCAATACTGGAGCAATCTATCTTTATATTCTGTCTCTTTGTATTCCACACTTTGCTTGTCATACAGTACTACTGCTTTGTGCTGTAGACAATGTGGATCAGCTTGTCAGATGGCATTCAGGATATTGGCGTCGCTCGTACAGTGGCTCTGAATTGTCAAAACATCTCTCAAAATGCGTGCCACAGATGCGAAAAACACAGAAAATCGAACCTGATCTGAATTTTTTTATGACAGACGAAAGTTTTGGAGGCAGCGTGTGAACGTGATTGACACAATGTGAGGTCGTATTTATTTTTTAATGTGCGAAAATTTCGGACTCAGATTTCTGATTTGGTGTGTGTACACCTTTAAATGCTCGTGCTCCCCGACCCCAAGCTCGAGACTCCATTAAACATTGCGTAAATAATATATAGTTTGATAGTGTGCTGCACAGCTAACAGGGCTAAAGCTACACACTGTTGGAGAGACTCAATAAGAATGAAGATGCGTTTATGAATTATACAGACTATACGCGTTTTCGGGTTAAAAATGAAAATAACGACATGGCTCTGGTCTCTGTGAATACAGTAAGAAACAATTGTAACTTTAACCACATTTAACAGTACATTAGCAATATGCTAACAAAACATTTAGAAAGACAATTTACAAATATCACTAAATATATCATGATATCATGGATCATGAACAGTTATTATCAATCCATCTGCCATTTTCGCTATTGTCCCTGCTTGGTTGCTTCACAATACCTGCAGAACTTCTGATGATTCAGCTGTGCAGGTCTAGACATTAATACTGCCTTGCCTTGAACATGGGCTGGTATATGCAAATTTGGGGGGCGTAAAAAATAATGATCCTGACTGTTACGTAACAGTGTTTTTCATGCACAAGATTTACATATGAAGGAGGATACAATGGTGTTTGAGGCTCACAGTATGTCATTTCCATGTACAGAACTCTTATTATTCAACTATGCCAAGGTAAATTCAATTTGCATCCTTTAAAACCCATGTTGTCACTCTGAAAAACATGGGATGTCAAAGCCTGTTCCTGGACCACCACTGTTCTGGAGAATAGTTTAACTTTCGATTTTAATCAAACACACTTGATCCAGCTCATGCAGGATATTGAACTGGAGCAGCTTTTGATAGCCCTTCTCTAGAGCAAAAGCAAATTGAATCAAAGCCAATATTCACCTGAGTGGAAGACCAAATCTCTCAACTGAGCACCGGAAGAATTAAAGGGTCCTCTCTCATCATTGTCATCGCTCCTCCTTTTATGCTTCTGAAGCTCCTCCATGAGATACGAGACCGGTGTGGCACTCAGGTGACACTCATTATCAATCACACCACCGTCCTGCTCGCCACACTCACATTCTCCGGCGTATGGTTCTTGTGCTAACTCCCAGCAATTTTGCAACACAGGGCACAGGTAGAGGCTATCAGTTCCTAATTACATATATTAATATTCTTTGCCGCCAAACCTTACCAGATGCAAAGTCTAGAGTAGGGATGGGCAAACTCGGTCCTGGAGGGCCACTGCCCTGCATAGTTTAGCTTCAACCCTCAACACCTGCCTGTAGTTTTCTAGTAATCCTGAAGGCATTGATTAGCTGGTTCAGGTGTGTTTAATTAGGGTTGGAGCTAAACTCTGCAGGGCAGTGGCCCTTCAGGACCGAGTCTGGTTTATTTTTCCTACTATGGTAGTCAATAGAGGGTGAGATCTGCTTGGTTACAAACATTCTTCCAAATATCTTCCTTTGTGTACAGTAGAACAAAGAAATTAATACAAGTTGGGAACAACTTGAGGGGGAGTAAATGATGACTGAATTTTCATTTTTAGGTGAACTATCCCTTTAAGAGTCCTAGCGTGCTGAAAGTCCCAATGCAAGTGTCCCAAAGTGTATATACAATACAAGTGATAGTCCAAATGCTTTTTGTCTGGAAAAAAAAGTCAGAATAAAACTCCACAGTCCAGGATTGGGGATCACCAATCTACTTCCTGATTCCTGTCATGTGATCAGTGACATGACAGGCAGACTCAGACTCATTTAAAGACATGCATACTTTAAAACAATTAAGAGGAATAAAATGGACTAAAAAACATGTAAACCAATTAAAACTCTATTATACATAAAATCAGTGTAATAAATAGGGTGGTAAAACGTCTTTTATGTGACAGTGTCTGGAACAAGAACAAATGTAGGGTGGGGCTTGATTTTGTCCATGGGGAACTGATTGGATGGTTGTGGTTTGCTATTGGTGGATCTCATGTGTGACAGGTTGCCCCGCCTCACGCCAGTAAACACATCATTAGAGAAGAGATGTCGCTGCAAGAGGGAAGTTATTTTGATTCAAGATTACAAAAAAATGATGTGCATGTATAAATTATTTATAATAAATACTGCGAATTTGATACTGACAAATTTGATTTCATGGAGACTTTAAGGAACAGTAATTCTGGACACAGTTTTCAGTCCTGCAGTATCAGTGCAGTATTTAGGATACAGAATTACTGAACTTTTAAGAATGTTGTCTCTCTAACTTATAGTGTGTTTCTGAGACTGATTAAACACAATGTGTGTGGGAACACCCATGAAAACTAAAAAATTAGCAGAAATGAGACTCTTCAGGGCTCTTCTCTTGCTTTACAGACAAACCTGTTTTACACACCTCACTCAAACACAGAACCAGGAATCACATGACTTCAGAGAAACTGAAACTTAAGTGTAGTTGAGCTGTTGTGTGTTTGTGTCTCTGTATTTATGCAGTAAAATGGCAGAAGCCAGAATTTCTCAGGATGAGTTCATGTGTTCAGTGTGTCTGGATCTCCTGAAGGATCCAGTGGCCATTCCCTGTGGACACAGTTACTGTAAGATCTGTATTACAGGCTGCTGGGATCAGGAGGATCAGATGAGAGTCTACAGCTGCCCTCAGTGCAGACAGACCTTCAGTTCAAGACCTGCTTTAGCTAAAAACACCATTCTGGCTGAAATGGTGGAGAAACTGAAGAAGATTAAACTTCCTGCTGACTGTTACGCTCAAGCTGGAGATGTGCAGTGTGACGTCTGTACTGGAAGAAAACACAAAGCCGTCAAGTCCTGTCTGGTGTGTCTGAACTCTTACTGTCAGAATCACCTTGAACAACATGAGAGTTTGTTTAAAGGAAAGAGACACAATCTGACTGATGCCACTGGACGACTGCAGGAGATGATCTGCCCGAAACACGACAAGATCCTTGAGGTTTTCTGCCGCACTGATCAGAAGTGTATATGTCTGCTGTGTACGATGGATGAACATAAAAACCACGACACTGTATCAGCTGCAGCACAGAGGACAGAGAAACAGGTATGAACTTAAAGAGTCCCATTATGATCATTTACAGGCTCAACATTTTGTTGATGAACATATCATTACAAAAGTTCACAATGCTGTTGCAGATGAAATATTATGTGGATAACACTGAATAAATATCAGGTTATATACTAATATATCGTCAGGTTATATACTAATTATTAATCACTCAAACCCCTTTATCTAAACCTCTCTACTTAACCATCAGACTCACCCATCCGCCATGTTTGTATTTTTACACTTTTTATTTGTGTTTGTAGTTCTAATCAAATCCTCATCCAACGCACAATAGTAGCCATTAGAGTGTACGCTGATCTTCACTTCAGATTCTAAACAGTAATACAGTAGTAGATCATCTGGGTATCTTTGGAATAATCATTCTACGACTTGGGACACAGTAATTCTAATTTTCTAATATTATTTAGGACAGATAGTATGCAAATTGAGATGCAGCATGAGTCTTCTGAAGCAATAGGAAAAATCAAATATGGTGGCATGTTTAGTCATGTGACATGCATGAGCCAATGAGGTTTGATGTTATTGATTCGTCACCATATTTGATTTGGGCTCTAGAAACAGAGACATTCTTCAGAATATCTTCTTTTGTGTTCTGCAAGAGAAAAACATACAAGTTTGAAAAGACATGAGGATGAGTAAACAATGAAAGAATTTACATTTCTGGGTGAACTATCCCTATAAAACTAGACATTGATGAAATAATGCTGATACTTATGAATAAACCTATAACCTTATCACACAAGATCTTTAACCCCTCAATCTCAGCACTTCACTGATACTGGATTCATATCTGTTTACTTGATGATTTATGTGATGTTTCTCCTGTTATTGGTTTGTCTTTTAGCACCGGCTGAAAGAGACGCAGAGGTCGTTCCAGCAGAGGATCCAGCAGAGAGAGAAAGATCTTCAGCAGCTGAGAGAGGCTGTGGAGTCTCATAAGGTGAGTCTGGAGAAGAAGAGAAGTTTGACAAGTCTCAGTCAGGACCCACTGAAGCCACTGTGTGATTGTGATGTGTGTCCTAACAGCGCTCTGCACAGACAGCAGTGGAGGACAGTGAGAGGATCTTCACTGAGCTCATCCGCTCCATTGAGAGAAGCCGCTCTGAGTTCACACAGCGGATCAGAGATCAGGAAAAGACTTCAGTGAGTCGAGCTGAAGGACGACTGGAGCGACTGGAGCAGGAGATCAATGATCTGAGGAGGAGAGACGCTGAGCTGGAGCAGCTTTCACACACACAGGATCACATCCATTTCCTGCAGGTAACAGAGATCTAGAAGAACAGGATCATAGTGGACTTGAGCAAGAGACTCACAGAGAAACATTTCATGAGAGCAGAATGAGCCGTTGACTGAAGTGTTGATCTGTGTGTTCGGTTATTATATAATCATCAGTCAGACTCTCATCTGATCTTCTTTTTGAAAGAGACGCACTTACAAATGCAGTTCAACTCTGGAAAAGTTCTGAAACATTTTTCTGAAGGATATATTGAGCTTCCAAACAGCAACAGTTGAAAACTTATTTTTTGCAACACTGTGAAATCCAAGAACATGATGGTACCAGTTTCACCCAGCTAGATTTCCCTTCATCTTTTTATTTTATTGTTTACTACAAATTCTGAGTAATGTTTACCAAAGTCAGATAATCTTTAAACCTGCTGAAACCTTTTATAATAATTTTCGGTAACACATTAATGAATTTGACAGTGAAGTCCTCAAACAGGAAGTGAGGCTGTATATTAGTGGTGTTTCAGTGTATTTAAACCACAAAACCTGACCTTGGGATCGTGTCCTAAGAGTCCTTGTGAATTTCAGAGCCACTAACTGCTCAAAAGTTATAAATAAAATTCTCTACTCGTTGCCTTTGAACTCAACCCTGTCATGTGACACCATTGATGCCCTTGATCTATTACATTTATGTTATTGCCAGATGTTTGATCATCAAGTGTTTACCTAGAAAGTTCTCATATAGTGTAAGTTTCAAACACTAGAACTTATAGCTCTAACATGATATAATGAACATGAGAAGAGTGAAGCTGATGCTGTGAAAGTGCTGGATTGAGGAGAGTTACTAAAGATCAACAAGAGCTGCTCAAATCTGACAGTAGTGCAGGTTATTGTCTGAAGTGTGGAGGTGATGAGCTTTGATTTCTGTTTTCTGTAGAGTTTCCAGTCTCTCTCAGCTCCTCCTGAATCTACAGACGTAAATGACGATCTCTTCAGTTCTCTCTCCTCTTTTGATGTCGTGAGAGAATCTGTCCGTCAGCTGAGAGACAAACTGGAGGATTTCTGCAAAGAGGAGCTGAAGAAGATCTCTGACAGAGGTAAAGTCCTGGAGATTCATCTGCTCTCAGACATGATCCTCCATCATCTCATATCATGTAGAAGATCATATTAGAAATGTCTTAGGAACGGATGCAGGGATCATTTTCTCTTGACATGATAATCACACTCTTCATGTCTGTTGATTTCCACAGTCACTTTCACCAACATTGTTCCCAGAACCAGGAACGACTTCCTACAATGTAAGTCACTAAGAAAACAAGCAGAAAAACTCACTGAGTGTGTTCATGTTCTTCCTGTAGAAGGAAAAAGAAAACATGACAGAAGAGTTCCCTTTCGAAAGGGAACTCGCTCTGCGTTTGAAACGCTATGGGGAACGTCACACGTGAGCTGATGTCTGAAAGCCAAGTATCAAAAAACTCCAATCCTATTGGCCGGCGACAGCCTATGACATCATCATAGCGCGACCCGGAAGTATATAAGGCGCCTAGAGAACCAGTCAGTATCTTTTTCGTCTTTCGGAACTGTTCTGTCTGATCGCGATTGTATCGACTCCGGTAAGGTTGTCTTTTTTATGCCTTACAAACGTCCAATAGAGTGTGTTCATCCGTGTCCCAGGGTTCTGACACTTGATGTGCACATTTCTGGTCGTTTTCTGTCTGGGGGAGGAGCGCGCATAGACAGTGCTTGAGGGCGCTGTCTGTGTGTCTGTCTATTGTTTACTGTGAGCGTCTCCCTATCGGGACGCTCCGTTCTCGTTTGGCACTCTTCTCGAGGGAAGAGGCGTCCGCATCTGTGCCCGATGATTCTGGCCCCGTTTGTGCTGAGGCAAAACAGCGGCGCAATCATAGGGCTCGCAGGTGAGCTTCGTTGGGAAATTTGAGAAAGTTGTATTCTCTCTCAGCTTCCCCGGGGCTGACGAGGATGAGTTGCTGAATAACAATGACGTCCGTGTTTAACATCATCGTGTTCGGCAGCACGCGCTCCTCTGGCTGCTGTGTATGCAGAGCTGCTGTGTTTCTGGGACGCGCTTTTTCGGCGGGCTGGGGCTGCCGTGAGAGCGCGTTAGGAAAGGGACCGCCGCAGACGGCTCGGCGAGCATTCCCTTTCTCTCCGTGAACGTTGCAGCTCCCATAACTTTCCATTTCTTCCTGATCTCTGCGTTTGAGATCAGGAGGGCATGGAAAAACCCCTAGCCATTCAGATTTGTATCTGAGCCCAGACAGACGGGAGGGGAAAGAAGCGAGAGTGAGTTGGGCGATCGATTGTAAACACAGTTGCGTTTGTAATCGATTTCCCCAGTTACATAAGGGCGATTTATATCTACCCTCTCCTCTTCTTCTTTCACCTCCTATATATATGTATATGTGTGTGTATGTGTGATATATATATGTGTATATATATATATATATATGTATGTATATGTGCATGTGTATATATGTATATTCATTAATATATCAGATGCTTCTTATGGTCAGACTGATGGCTGGGCCCATAGTAATTATTTCTGTCGGCCCGCTTTTTCGGTTTGGTAATGAGAGGATCTTTTAGGCTTAAAAGAACCTTAGATTCCATCCTTTCACGTAAAGTATTAGGAGTCTTTGGTCTTTGAGCTGCAGGAGGGTCTATATTTTATGTGTTCAAAATAAGACCTTGTTTTCCTGTATAGTTTTTCTGAGCGTGTAGTCAGGAAAAAGTAAGGGGTTTTCTTTGGGCAAACTGAAGTTGATAGGTTGGCTATTGTGCAGGCCACAAAATGGCTGCCTCTTAGCCACCTTTTGTTTAGAGTAGCTTCTCATCTGCTAGAGTAGTTTGAGTTAGCACTCGTCACTTCAGTTAAATATGTATGTTTAGGTCGGCCTTAATCGGCCGCCTGACATTGTTTGCTTGTGAGCTTCGCTTTCTTTCTCTTATACATGAGATTTGGAAGTGGAGCCCAGGCTTCACTAGGCTTGTGGCCCTGTAAGAAGGCCCGTAGCTTAGCGGCCAGGCTAGAGCTAGGTTAGGTGTGTTATATGTTAACCCCATGTATACTATCCCTCATCAGGTGGTATAGTTCCTAGTTCTGGCCTCCTCCCGAGGAGCTGTTAGGCCGTATGCCCATTGTCCCCTTGTTTATGTAGGTGCAATTGGTGAGGTTAACAGCTAGGTGGTAGACTGTTTTTAGACTCCCTGATGCTGTTTTCTCAGGTGGTAGGCCCTTATCTTTGCGTAGATAAGTTATGCAGTTGTATGCTAGGCCCCACTTTCTAGAACTTTTCATGCTATGGAAAATGTTTTTTCCTCTGAGCCACTTGATTCTTTTAATCAAGTTTGAGTTGACGGTGCTAGCTTTTAGCCTTTCGTCCTCTAGGGCTTAGTACAGATTTGAGAATCTGTGTGGAGAAAATGTTTTTCCCTATTGGAAACAGCATGTATGTCAAAGCATTACGTTTGCTTTGAGTTCTAGACTTTGCCCTACATTTGTATGTGAGCTTTCTTATGCTGCCACAGGTTAGCACCTGTTCTCGTAATAGCAGGCTCTTTGATGTTAGCCTCTATTGGAGAGATTGGTGACTATTATATTCCCAGTTGAGGTTTATTTGTGTCACTGAGTGCATCACCTGTTGGATTGCATACTCAGGGTAGTATAGGACCACTTTTTGAGAAAAGCTGGTTTCTATTAGCTCCCTTTGTGATCTGTTAACAGCGTTATTGCGTATAACTTCGATTGTAGGCTCTTATGGTTAATTAGCCTCCTTCTAGTTAGCAATTGTATTTCTAACAAGTGCTGTTAGTTGATCATAATTTGCTCACATAGTTTACACTGCCACAGGCTTTTGCTACGTGTCCGTTTGAGGTAGTAGGCCATATAACCCTCCCTTAGACCATGTTGGCTTTGTTTGGTTCCCTTTAGTCACATATGATTTAGGTACATTGCCTGTTGGAATGTGTAGCCTAGCTCAGGTTGCAGTTAGCTTCCCACAGCTATTGTTGGGTTAGAGCTGGTTCCCTGTAGCTTGGTTCCCTAATTTCACGAGCTGAAGCCACGTGTCATTGGAATGGTAGGCCCCAACAGGCCTCCTTTCTAGTTCACATGTTGGCACAGTTTGTGTTTTCATTCTGCAAATAGGCTGAACGCCACTTATTGCTGAGATTGTAGGCCCCACAAGGCCTCCTTTAGCTGACTTGTTGGCAGGATGCCTGCGACTCATACCATCGGTCCAATTCCACCATCGCCACGCCCACCTCTGTTGAGTAGGCCTTAAGCAGGCCTCTCGTGGAGTATGGTGGCGTAATATGCATTCCTTCTCTCAGTATTATGCGTGAAAGGTTTTCCACTGAATGCATGGCCGGTTGGTTGGTACGGTCCTGGACTGGCTGATGCCATGTGTTTACTAAGGTAGGCCCTGATAAGGCCTCCTTTTAGTTTACATGTTGGCACAGTTTGTGTTTTTATTCTGCAAACAGGCTGAACGCCGCTTGTTGCTGAAATGGTAGGCGCCTCAAGGCCTCCTTTTTAGCTGACTTGATGGCAGGATGCCTGGGAAGCCATACCACCATCGGCCACGACCCATCGCTGACGGATAGGCCCTAAACAGGCCTGTTCGCGATGTATGGCAGCGTTTTATGTATTCCCTCTTTGGAAAAATCTCTGAATACATGGCCCACTGGTTGGTATGGTTATGGTAGCCACTTGCTGATGCCACGTGTTTACTAAGGTAGGCCTACTTGGCCTCCGGTGTAGCATGTGGAGTTCAGTTATGTACTCCTCTCGCTGTGAGAGTAATAGGGTGCTTTTACCGAGTACTTTTGAGTGGCTGGCCTCAGGGTGAATGTTGTGGTGAAACCTTACTGAGGTTTGGTTTAAACTACATCTGCCTCCTTGAGTCTGATTCCTACTCTAGTTGAGCTGAATAGCCTCCTAGTGCCTAGGGTGGATCTATTGTGCTCCTAGAAATGGCCACTAGACTTACGCCGTATGTCTTAGAGGTTGCTAGGCCTTATGGGCCGCCTTTTTGAACATACTGGTGTATGTTTGTGTATATTTCTCTTTGAGAGTTATCTATATACACTTCCGGTTGGCCAGAGGCCCAGGTGATAAATCTAACCTCCTATAGTTCGGTTATTTATCGGTCTTGATGCCTAAAACACTGCCACGAGCTGATGCCACGTGTCTGTTAAGGTTATAGGCCCATCCAGGCCTTCCTTAATACGTGTTGGCGTATGTTGTACTCCTCTTGCTTTAAAGAGTAAAAAGGTGCTTTACTGAGTACACTGCTCGTTGGATTGTGTTAGGTGGATTGTCATGCGGGCACATTTGCAGCCTCTTCTGCTGCCATTGAAGTTGTCTGTCTGCCCCAGCAAGACAGGTGTTCAGAGTGGCCTCCAGGCCACTTTCTGAATTTACTTCTGTTTCACATATAGCTACTATCATGCTGTAGGCCCCTTTTCGGCCTCCATGATTATGTGCCCATTGCATGGTCTACCTGTTAGGTGAGCTTTGTACTTCCCTATTAGGGTTATGTTTGTAATAGTGCTTAGCTCCTAAGCTGATCATGGTGGTAGGCCTTAATCAGGCCTCCTCCTGAGATTCAGCCCTAGGCTGGTTTGTGCTCCCCTGTATAAACAGGCGTTTAGCGCACAGCCTCCTCAGTGCGTTAATTAAAGCGCTGAGTAGATCCTAGGATGAGCGGATTATACTCCCCTCAATACGAGGGTTCATAGCACTCAGCTGAGTTCTGCTCTCCAGGATGCCCGTCTCTCACGCGTGGGTCTGAGTTGCTCCTGCCTTTTGCAGTCACTCTTACCTGCTCTCTTCTATGAAGAATGCGTCATGGAGATTCTGTACTCAGACAGTGTTGGCCAAGACTAAGTTTGTCCTATAACAGACCAGGTCGGCCTCCCTGGTGGCATTGAGGGTGACTGTTCCCCTCTAGTGACTGGCCAGGGTTCCTTTCAGTTCTCTGGCCACATTCCCTTAAAGGGACCACTTTCTTTCGGAAAAGTTGGTTCCACATGCCTTTAGCGGCCTTGGTAGGCCTTCTGCGGAAGGCCTTCTTGAGGCTCAGCTTGGGCTGTTGGCCGTAGGGAATGCTGTCACTGACAGCCTTTGTGTGACCCGAGGGTGAGTTGCTATCTGGCGTTTCATTTGAAACTGCTTGACGCGTTTGTCTAGCCATCTTTGGCATGCACTCTCCTTAAGCATGGCGGCGTGGGTATATCGTTCCCCATAGCGTTTCAAACGCAGAGCGAGTTCCCTTTCGAAAGGGAACGTCTCAGGTTACGTATGTAACCATGGTTCCCTGAGAACAGGGAACGAGACTCTGCGTTGCCCTGCCATGCTTCGGGGCTGCCTGCTGAACAGTCCCTCAAGACGAAAAGATACTGACTGGTTCTCTAGGCGCTCCTTATATACTTCCGGGTCGCGCTATGATGATGTCATAGGCTGTCGCCGGCCAATAGGATTGGAGTTTTTTGATACTTGGCTTTCAGACATCAGCTCACGTGTGACGTTCCCCATAGCGTTTCAAACGCAGAGTCTCGTTCCCTGTTCTCAGGGAACCATGGTTACATACGTAACCTGAGACGTTTTGAGTTTTCATGTAAATTAGTGTTTTTTAATGGGGCGTTCAGAGAACATCAGGGGTCGCTGGAAGTAATGTCTTCAAAAGGTGTCGAGGAGTTCTTGGGAGGCGTTTGTTTAAGCACATAAATGCCAAAGATTTATGAGATGAAACTTGTAATTTCTTGCAATAATAAATTTTGGTAAGACTTTACTTAAAGCCCTTATGTATAATCCATTATAAAGGTATTTATAATGTATATAATACATTATATCTTTTCATAAATAATTACAACCAAAGTTAAAATGCATTATAATATTTGCAGATTCTGAAATTTGTTGTTTGTCATGTGTTTTAATGCATTATACTTTCTTAAAGTCAACAATGAAATCCAGTTAATTGAGTAATCCATGAACAAAGAACAGACCCCAGAATCAATGGTGTATCATTTCCATCGCCACGACTGTTTACTTCAGTGTTTCTGTCAGCTTTCTGTAGCGCAGCTGCTGAACTTCCAGTGAAAACAACTTCTGCGTTTATAATTCAGACACAATATAACGATAACTTTTCAATGTTTTTTCTTGTTTTCCATTGGAAAAAAATATTATGAATGCTTCCTGTTTGCTGATTGGCTGCAGTTTGTGATGATCTATGCAATTAAGGTTTCAATGCCAAATTTTGAAAGCATTTATTTGACACCCATAAATATAATTTTTATTCACTTGGATTTTTTTGATCCTTGAGAAACTAATGATAATTATATTTAAACTATCCAGTCAAATCTGTTATATGGCATTCAGTGACATTCATTTTAAATGATATATAGGTGAATAATAATAGTAATCACACAAAATGAAATATAATATATATATAAAAAAAGTTATTTTAATGTTTTTGAAATAAGTCTCTTCTGCATTTATTTGATCCAAAATACAGTAAAAACAGTTCATATTGTGAAATATCACTATGATTTTAAAGAACCATTTTCTTGGGTTGGGTAAAGGACCTAGATTATGGATAATGATAATTCTTTGCACAGGATATCAGACAGATTAATAATTCCTGATTGTGATGTGTTTATCTCCATCAGATTCCCATCAGCTCAATCTGGATCTGAACACAGTGAATAAATACCTGCTTCTGTCTGAAAGGAACAGAGTGATTACTGACACCGGCATTTTCAAAGTCCAGCCGTATCCTGATCATCCAGACAGATTTGATCAGTGGTCTCAGGTGTTGTGTAGAGAGAGTGTGTGTGGACGCTGTTACTGGGAGATTGAGAGAAGTGGTGTTGTGTATGTATCAGTGTCATACAAGAGCATCAGCAGAAAGGGACGGGGTAATGAGTGTGTGTTTGGACGTAATGATCAGTCCTGGAGTTTGATCTGCTATGCCTCCAGTTACTCATTCAGACACAATAACATACAGACTAAACTCCCTGTAAAGCCCATCAGCAGGAGAATAGGAGTGTATGTGGATCACAGTGCAGGAACTCTGTCCTTCTACAGCGTCTCTGGAGACACAATGATCCTCATCCACACAGTCCAGACCACATTCACTCAACCGCTCTATCCTGGGTTTAGTGTTTATACTGGATCAATGAAACTGTGTTGATGAATCAGAATAGACTGTAGAGAGATTCTACCCATAATGCTTTGAGCTCATGATAAATCAGTAACAGTGAGATGTTATAGAGTCTCTTATTTTCTATTCATTTCATTAATACTACAGCTGAACTTCTGTCAGTGAAATGTGTCATGATGAGTGACGGTGTGTATCTGTGCTTTTCTCAAACTATTTTTGTTGATGGAAATCACAGTCTTTCGGTTATTATTGCTGACACGTAAATCATTTTTATTATTACTATTAAAATTACCTTCAATTGAAATGATCACACACAGGATTCATTCAAATGTGTCATTCAATAAAATAATTTGTCATTTCAACCAAAGAGGTCTGATGAAGATGATGAAGTGTAATGTTTCAATAGAGGATGTCAAACACTCTCATTAGCTTCTTCTGCATCAAGCAGCACATTCATAGATGAGCAACCCATGTGAGCGAGACGATGATGACCTTTGACCTTCCTGAAAGATAAGCCAATCTCACTTGATTATGACCTCTGTCAGTGTTTCTACAAGTTAAAGAAACCTACTGTACCTAAAAAAAGTTAATTTCTGTCTTTGATCTGTTGTATTTGTCCTATTGTTTGTAATTGCTTCTTTCTTATTTTAAATAAATTAAATAACCAAAATGTTTACATTGTAATGTACAGTTATTGTTATCGTTATATTAATTAAAATGTCTTATATCTTGAAATAAGATTTTGGTCATATTGCCCACCACAAACTGACACATAATATAACATACTCTGCTTTATTAACGCTTTCCCGCCATAGACAGAAATGTCCAGCTTTCCATGTTTTCATTGTTATATGGTGGGGAGGGATGGGAGTGTTGAAATCAAATATCCAATGTAGGTACAGTGTCAACAAAGGAAAGGACAGGGTTTCACATTTTATAAAATGAGTTAACTAAAATGAGTCTGATAGAGTATTTAATTTTTTCCCAAAAAAAAAAGGCCCAAAAAAAAGGGCCGACCCACACGCACTCATGACCTCCCTGGAGCTCAAAGGAGTGGAGACTTCAGCCTAACGACTCTAAAGAAAGGAGGCCGGCTCATAACACACAGGTGAACTCATCACCTGGAGCTCAATGGAGCGGTGGCTTCGAATAGAAACTCTCAAAAGAGAGGAAGCCAGCTCACTCACCACAGGGTAATGTCAAGGCGGCCCAGAGGGGGCTGACACCCCAAAGTCATGATCTATCTGGAGCTCGGGGGAGCGGAGGCTTCAGCATATCGCCCTTTACTCTCTTAGCAAGAGGAAACCACTTCACTCGACCTAGGGAAGGTATTAAGGGAGCCATACACCATATCAAAGGCCATACACCTCAATCGTGATATTACCTGGAGCTCAACAGAGTGGTGGCTTCAGCAAAATGACTCTCTCCAATGAGAGGAAGCCAACTCACTCAACCAGAAGGATTATCAGGGCGGCCCCGAAGGCCTAAGCACCTGACATATCGGCTATCTGGAGCTCAGATGAGATACAGCCTAGAAAACCGACTCTCAAAACGAGAGGAGGCCATGCCATTCACTACAGGTGATATTTTGTTCTAAACGTTACCTCGCTATATAAAAACCTCACAAGAGAGGTGGCACATAGTAAGGGTATCACGATAACCTTCCTAAACATGGGAGCTCCAGGGCCCAGTTAGACGCCCCAATACATAAGTATATATGCATACATACATATATACACACACACACACACATATCGTAATCTAACACAAAGAATAATCACCCCCTTATTCATTTCTACAGGGAGCTGAGGTCACTGAATTTTAAATGCCTCTCATGAAAGGAGATGTAACCTAAAGCTCAACCTGAGACCTTAAAGAGCAGAGGCCTAAATGTAAAAGTGTGGGAAACAAACAAATGTGGGAAAAAACAGATTCTTCCACGCCCTGTTGATCTCAAAACGGAGATCAAAAGGGAAAGGAAAGCTCATATACGCGCGACTGGGGTTGCCATGGGAAACACATAAAAACTGAACGCAGCACAACACTCTCGTCAGCCGCTGAAGCATACGAAATAAACACATACAAACACTTCAGTCGAACATCTTCTGTGCGCACTGAGCACAAAAGATTGTCCCTCTTCCCACAGGAAGACAAAAAACCAGAGTGGAGCTTCCTCAACAGGAAAGCTCTACAGAAACATGTAAAGAACTCTCAAGTACTGAACATGCATGCTAACAAAGGACGCACAAGTCATGAGTGTCATCAAGCATCAAATAAGACACGGATGTACACACCGCTTGAAACATCTGCTTAAAAAAGCCATTCTTACCTAGAACAGCGTTTGAACAACGTTAGACAAAACACTCCCTGAAGACGAAAAGAGGTCGACTTGTTCTCTAGGTGCGCCTTATGTGCGTTCGGGGCAAACTAGTAGTGACGTCATAGGCTGTCGCCGGCCAATGCGATTGCCGTGATTTGATAGCGTTCAGACACCGGTTCCCGCGGAGGCGTTCCCCATTAGCCTTCTAGGACGCAATGTCTAGTTCCCTTTCGAAAGGGAACTCACTGAGTGTTCATGTTCTTCCTGTAGAAGGAGAAAGAAAACATGACAGAAGAGTTTTATAGTTGATCATGTAAATTAGCGTTTTTTCAACAGGGGCATTCGGAGAACATTGGGTGGCGCTGGAAGCAATATCTTCAAGAGTGGGGTGTTGAGGTGTTCTTGGGAAGTGTTTGTTAAGGGTGAAAGATTGAAACTTGTAATTGCAAAAGAAAATTTCCCGTCTCCTCAATCGTCATACGCCCCCTAATGCTGATTGGTTACACGTTTGTTGTTGGTTTCGGCCTGACTAACTTCCTTTAACACTCATAAATATAATTTCTATTCATGGCTCTTTTTTGTTGTTGTCATTCAATTACATGCTTTTTAAATGATATATAGGTGAATAATAATAATATACACCAATATATATATTGTGATATATAGTATAAATAAAAATATATAATAT
Organism: Hypophthalmichthys nobilis; assembly: GCA_037950665.1. Classification (NCBI taxonomy): domain Eukaryota; kingdom Metazoa; phylum Chordata; class Actinopteri; order Cypriniformes; family Xenocyprididae; genus Hypophthalmichthys; species Hypophthalmichthys nobilis. Next base: position 26,192,500 of record CM075489.1, read on the forward strand.
ACACCACAGATCAAAAGTTTGGGGGTCGGTAAGGTTTTTTTGTTGTTGTTTTTTGTTATTCTCTTCTGCTCACCAATACTACATTTATTTGATCAAAGATACAATAAAAACAATAATATTGCGAAATATCACTATGATATAAAAAAAACAATTTCTTTTCTAATATATTTTAAAATGTCAAAAAACGTGGAATGTGTGGATGTGTTTTTTATCTGAATTTTTTGATAAACAAAAAGATTGAAATTGAAATATTATTTCAATAATATAATTAGATATGAAAGTTTATTAAAAGTTTATTAACATTATAAATGTCTTTACTGTTGTTTTAAAATTTTTACTGCATATTTACAAAGTGGGACAGAAAGCATAACTATATCATACTTAATAACATCCAAAAAAGCTAAATTTGAAATGTAACTTTAACAAACATGTAAATCAGGACAGCACTAAACTGGGGATTGAACATATTGTTCAAAAACAGGAAATCTAAAAAACTAGTGAACAAGTATGAATATTTTTCTCTGAAAGCCAATTAAAAGCATTCATGCACTTTTTTCCTTTTTACACATTTCTTTCCCTCATGTAACTAAATGAGGAAAGAGACAAAGAAAATAATAAAAAATAAAGAATATAAATAAATAAAAAGTAGCCACCCCCACCCTAACCAAATACCGCAAAAAATACGCTTGCATGAGGTGGTTTTTCAGGGAATTCGAAAAAGGAATATTTCGCAAAACTACAATGGATAGGTTTTTTTTCCTGGATTTACAGGTCACCTGACATAATGTCACATCATCATTCTTTAAAGATAGCGGGGTATATTTGTATAGAAGACGAGACGGGGTGCTTTTCTTTTCTTATTTATGCGTCTCTTTCCTCGCGCCTCAGCTTTACCCCATAGATGCAACTGGAGGATACAAGAACAGAAAACGAGAACGGGGTAATCAAAGGAAATCTTATTTGTATATTGGAATATTCTTGATCCCTCGAGCATCACTTCAGAGCGTCATCAGCTGTGTTTGAGCCATTATTCAATAATCTTATGTTACTGAAGTTTGACATCTAGTACTAATAGTATTAATCTATTATCAATTAATAATTAACATACTAGAAAGTAATAGTATTAGATGTCTATGCACCTGTGCATCCTCGATCATAGCTCCTCAGGAAGCTTTATCACTCCTCGTTCCTCACCTCCTCGCCGTGCAATTATAGAATTAAAATGGCCTTCTAGATTTTCTTTGACTAGTTTCCAGGTCACAGGCTGGAGGATGGAGGAATGAAGAAATGAGGAAGCATCCATTGGAGTATTGAGAAGCACCCAGGGAAGCAGATATGAGGGAGAAAGGCTTCTTGAAACACTTGCTTGCATTGGACATAATTAAGAGGTAACTTTTAAATGTATTTGTGTATAAAAACATCAGATTGATATTTTTAATGCAAATTTATTTTAAAACATGTAGAAACAAAAACATTTACGTAAACGTATGTAAATATTAAACAAGTAGACATAACCATTAATTAAAACATCAAAACATTTGAACCAAAAATATTTAATATTTAAATTAATGTTTTTAACATATTTTTGGTTCAAATGTTTGAGGTCAGGTAGATTTGTACTTTTATTAAGCAAGGATACATTTAACAAAAAATTACATTTTTAATAATTTGGCAAAAGATTTAGAATTTTTCTTTTGATTTTTTCCTACTTTTTGAATGTTATATTCATCAAAGAATATAAAAAACAAAATGTATTTACAAAAAGTACAAAATTACGTAGAAAAATTAAGAAGCAGAAATGTTTTCAACATTGATATTAATAAGAAATATTTCGTAAGCATCAAATCATCCTATTATATTTATATATTTAATATTACATTTAAAAAAATATTATTAAAATAGAAAACTTTTTTCAAAATTGTAATGATATTTGAATTTTTTATCAAATTATTAGCTCAGCCTTGGTTAAACATGAGACATTTTTTAAAAAAAGCGTTAAAAATTTATACATTCCAAAATTTTGGCCACTAGTGTATATAGCATTAAGGTTTATGTTTTTGAACCCGTCTGTGGGGTGGTGAAGTTTAAGTATACAAACACAGCCTTAATGATTGTGTAATACACTTTTTTATAAAACAATATGTACTTATTCAACATGACTCATTACATTGTGTAAAATAATTTAAACAATAATTAACGTACTGAACAAAAATCGCTTGGGTAACACGAAAAACGTCTCGAAAAACCGTGCGTTCACACCGCCGGCGAGAGCGTCAAAGTGACAGGAAGTCATTGATTTTCAATGTCAGCCAGTGGCGAGCTCCGGCACGGCGCATCTTAGACTGTGTGGGCATCGAGTAGAGTTGAATTCAGGTCAACTTTATGGTAATGAGCTATGACGCGGTTCGGCGGCAACCAAACGGATGTAGAAGTCCTCCACTTGTGATGATTCCAGAGAACGCGGTCCTGTAAACTTTGGCTCCGACCACATTAGTTCCCAAGCAAAATGGAGGAGAGGTTGATCATTGCTGTGCCCAAGTTATTTACAACGTGTCCCTGTTTGCCAATTTATAGGCAACATTTTGGCGCTAGAATGCTTGTTTTTCAGCGGGAATGCAATTAATTTGCTCAAAACAACATCGATTTGAACAATTGCATTAAGGCTACATTTCAACCAGGACAGTTTATAATGTACCCAGGTGAGAAAAAAATACTATAGTAATTTATAGTAAATACTAAAGTGTTTTTGAACCATACTACAGTAAAGTACTTGAATTATTTTGTTGTGGTAGTTCTATAGTTGCTGTGGTAACATAACTATAGTAATATAAACAAATTACTTTACCCAATACTGTACTAAGTTTTTTACAACTATATGGTATATCATACGACAATACACTACAGTTTACTGTAGTAAAAACTAAAGTATACTACTGTATTTATTATAGTTTATCAGTTCACTATAGTTAATACCACAGTATGCTGTAGCATTCATTACCAAAGTGTTAATATAGTATACTACGGTTCAAAAACACTATAGTATTTACTATAAATTACTATAGTATTTTTTTCACCTGGGTAGGCTGCACACAAATTAATGTAAATGTTAATTAAGGATGAAGGCTAGTAAACGTCTCCTGTAAACTGCATGTTGAAATTAGACTAGCACTTAACCATTAACACAAAATCAACACCACACAAATGGCTTTTAATGGCTTTATATCGTTAGTAAACATGTATAATTGTTAAGTTAATTTCAATCTATCAATTTCTTACTTTCACATTTAAAAGATTTCATGAGGTTAACTTATACCCAGGCTTGGGAGGGTTACTTAAAAATGTATTCCATTACAGTTACAAATTACTCCATAAAAAAGTATTCAGTAACGTAATCCAAGTACCACAATATGAAAATAATGTAATTTGATTACTTTTGGATTACTTCAAGGTCATATATATATATACACACATATATAAAAAGAAAGAGAAATTTGGGGATAAACTTTACTCTAAATAAATTGCATTTTTAATTTATTTTTAATTATTTCTTTTCAATTTCTGCAAGTTTTTAAATGTTACACGTTCCATACTTTTGAATGGGTCTCAATAAAAAATAATAATAAAAAATAATATTTTTACAATAAAAAATATTTTACAAATCTGATAAATTATCTATTGCAATATTATTGTCATTGTTTAGAGCTTAAAAATATAAAAGTCACATTAGATCATTACCAAACTGAACAAGCTTGGATTAAACATTTCTGTTTATGTTTGTTCTGCTTTAATTTTAATGTTTAGCATTTTGGTTAATTTTAAAACCTATTAAAACTAAGCAATCATGTCACATTTCCACAACTTGGGAATACACAGCAGAACCAACAGAACCAGGAAATACTGTATAATCAAGCAGCGCTTAATATGTTATTATGGCAAAATAATGATTTATTCAGTTTTAAATGAAACCATTGTAATCCTGATAGTATCCCCCTTTTTCAAAATGTAACTGTAATCTGATTACTACGTTTTTGATGTAACTGTAACGAATTATAGTTACTGGATTTTTGTATCCTGAGTACATAAAGCTGTTACATGTATTCCATTACTCCCCAACCCTGCTTATACCCTACTTGTTTGCTTTGCGGCCCCTTTAAATAAAGTTTTAGCTTTCAATCTACGTGTCAATGAATCTTTCGACAGCGTTGTTGGCAGGGCGGCCAGAGCGAATTTTGACTCTCTCGCCGGTGTCGGTGTGAACACAGAAGCGTTGGCAAAAGCACGCAGCGCGATAATCATCCCGGCGTGTAGGAGGCTTTAGTCACCTTTCACTTATTTATGAAAAAATGCAGTAAAAATGATGACTGAAATTATCTTAATATTCTACCATTTTTATAGCTTTTTAAAGCATAATTTAAAGAAAAGTAAAAAGTGACTCACCTCAGAAAATAGGCTGACTTGTTGCTGAGTGGTCAGTGGTCTTAAACTTGGCACAAGTCCAATCAGAAGACGTCACCAAGGTACATGATGACAAGACGGTAACCTTTGGCCAATGATTTTCTTTCTTTCTTTTTCTTTCTTTCTTCAATTTTAAAATGTAATATGTAAAATGGCAATGCATTTCTGTATTTAAATTTAGATTTTCCATACCATATGTGCAACATTTGTGATCATTCAAATTCAATAATATAATTTACATTTGCTATTTCCTACACTAGTTTTAACATATAATTTAAACATATTATAACGCTTTATGAGTTGCGAAATTAAAAATGAAAATGTATTACAGAAATGGTTGTATAGGTGTAACATGTACAAGCAAAATTTGTAGCAAAATTATCATTTAAATGTTATTTATTGCATTTGCACTCACAGTTAAGACACTTGTGGTTGCATTTTCATTTAATGTCCCACAACGAATGTAGCAAAATCCATTTCGAGCCCCTGCCCCGCCCTGTCAATCATTGCATCAAGGCAGGGCCAGGTGTTGGAAACATGGCGGCAACAGAGGTATAAATAGCGAGGCATAAACTGGCAGATGAAGTAGAGCAAGAACAGAGAAATGTCAGTGTTCCAGAAGATTATGAGCATCCATCAGTGCTAGAAACAGTACGTTATTAGAAGCATAGATATTTATGCTTAAGGTGTCTTGTAGAGAATGCGCCTGGCGTGCTTTGTCTCAGACAAGCTGTCTGAGATTATTGCTTGCTCTATCAGTATGGTTGTCTGTTTTTCTCTTTTATCGTTCTGATTATTGTTTATGCATCATTTATATTAATAAAATGTTGTGTAGTCCATCTTGGCTGCAGCGTGCAAGCTCTCTTTAATAATGTGTGGGAACATGCACCGTCTGAGAAAGAAGACTCACAGGCAGCTTAAGGCACTTGTGTCCATAAAGATGATAACTGGAAAATGAAATAAGCCATATTATAGTTAATAATAATAATAATAAATATAGCTGCAAGTAGCAATTCAGGGCCAAGCACTGAATGCACAGCCAGCACATCAAGCATTGTAAGCATTCATTTGTGGTAGTTCAAGCAGAGAATCAACAGTATCGTCATCAGATCTGCAGCGTTTTACATCTACAAGTGTGCTGACAAATATATTGCCAATTTTTGCTTCGAAAATTTTGCCAGAGGTAGATTTAATTTAGTGTATTCACACACTACTTTAAAAGAAAATATCTCCCTTTGCTTTGAACTTTGAGCGTCCTAACTTTGAAGATGTTGTTTAAGCTCTAACAGCAATATTACACACCAACTAAAGTTAAAAAGTGAAATCATAATCAACCACCCCTTTAAAATGAAAGCAACCTAATATAGCTGGTGTTTGTGTCATTAAAGGGTTAGTTCACCCAAAAATGAAAATAATGTCATTTATTACTCACTCTCATGCCGTTCCACACCCGTAAGACCTTCATTCATCTTCAGAACAGAAATTAAGATATTTTTGTTGAAATCCGATGGCTCAGTGTGGCCTGCATAGGAGAACAATGACATTTCCTCTCTCAAGATCCATTAATGTACTAAAACATATTTAAATCAGTTCATGTGAGTACAGTGGTTCAATATTAATATCATAAAGCAACAAGAATATTTTCGATGCGCCAAAAAATAACGACTTGTATAGTGATGGCCGATTTCAAAACACTGCTTCAGGAAGCTTCGGGCGTAATGAATCGAGGTATAGAATCATGATTCAGATCACGTGTCAAACTGCCAAACTGCTGAAATCACGTGACTTTGGCGCTCCGAACCGCTGATTCGACACACTGATTCATAACGCTCCGAAGCTTCCTGAAGCAGTGTTTTGAAATCGGCCATCACTATATAAGTCGTTATTTTGTTTTTTTTGGCGCACCAAAAATATTCTCGTCGCTTTATAATATTAATATTGAACCACTGTACTCACATGAACTGATTTAAATATGTTTTTAGTACCTTTATGGATCTTGAGAGAGGAAATGTCATTGCTCCCTATGCAGGCCTCACGGAGCCATCGGATTTCAACAAAAATATCTTAATTTGCGTTCCGAAGATTAACGAAGGTCTTACGGGTGTGGAACGGCATGAGGGTGAGTAATAAATTACAGAATTTTCATTTTTGGGTGAACTAACCCTTTAATGTTAATCAAACAACAACAGGAGAAAAAACAGTAGGTTATTTAAAGTGTTAGATTTGTATTGTAGATAGGTATTATAGATAGATTTGTAGATAGGTATTTAAATTTCTTTCATGAAATACTCACCCTCATGTCGTTATACACCCGTAAGATCTTTGTTCATCTTCAGAACACAAATCAAGATATTTTTGATGAAATCAGAGAGGTACATGACTCATCCATAGACTGCAATTTAAAGGTGCAGTGTGTAAATTTTAGCGGCATCTCGCGGTGAGGTTGCGAATTGCAATATAGAGAAGCTACAGTGGCTAACACAGGACAAAGATGTCATCTGAGACAGCAGAGAGTAGTCAGTCAAGCAAACATGCTCTGTAGAGCAGTTTGTCTGTTTAGGGCTACTGTAGAAACATGCTGGCGTGAAATGTCGACTTAACATGTAAGGGTACCAGTAGATAGAAATGGCTCATTCTAAGGTAATAAACACATAATGATTCATTATGTAAGGTCTTTATACACCACTGAAAACAGTTATGCATATTATATTGCATATCTGTCAATAGATCCTCCTAAAACGTACACATTGCACCTTTAACTGACACTTTCAGGGTCCAGAAAGGTACTAAAGACATCATTAAAACAGTCGATGTGACTACAGTGGTTCAGCCTTAAATTTTATGAAGAGACGAGAATACTTTTTGTGCGCAAAAATAACTTTATTCATCTGTATTCATATACAGTATTCATATCTGTATCTTTGTTGTAATTACTATTGCCAATTTTGTTTGTCCTTTGTGTCATGTATGTATGACTATTGTGCATCTAACACAATACATAATCTGATAAATGTGGTGTCCTAATGATAAATAAAGCTCTTAAAAATTCAGTAAATTGCCACCATATAATCAGTCATTTTGATTGCAAAATTTGATTGATAAATACTCATGAAAATATAAGGAAAAGAAAATGCCACAATGTCTTTTTATTCCTATTTATTTATGTAGGATAAAGAGATACAGATCAAGGATCAGTAACAAGTTACACGTAAAAAGGTATTATTTAACATTCTTTACTTTAACAAAACACTTATGAGTCACATGTGAGGTTAATTTGTCCTGTCTGTCTCAGTGCTGAAACTCTTTATATAAAGTTACATTTATAGACAGCTCACACTTTTATACAGTAATCTATTGTAAATTTCAAACACACATTCCTCATTAATACAGGTTCATATGTAATTGATTCTACATGAGTTTAATCTTAAATCATACGCTGAAGGTTCAGAAATATTGAAAACACATTCTGCAAAGCCCCTTTTATTTTAAGGGAAACAGTAGGAAACCGCTGAAAGTGTTGTGGTTATTGTGGTTCTCATATAATCTTGCCTTAGCCCGAAGTCTCACATAGACAACATCTCCAGCCTTCAGGACCAACACAACTCCATTTGAGGCATTTGCCCGATCCGAAGTCTGAATATTATATGCTATAGCCACATGCTCTCCATTCTTATAAATGGATGCAGATGTTGTAGTTGGGCCATGACCATATACAGAGATTCTGAACATGTACGCTCCTTTCAGTGGGGCTGTGAAAATACCTGAATCAAATAACAAGAGATACAGAATCAGCTGTTTCCTGTATGATTGCTTAATTATCAATCACACTGTAATAGTTTTGAAAGATGGCAGATCATTTAATTCTCTTATACACATTACACAACTGCAGAGAGGTCTGAATGGAGCAGAAGGTTTTATGACTCCATTTCATTGATAATTACCTGTAGCTGGGTTGTAGGCGTTCCCTATGTTTGTGAAGACTTTCCTGTAGGCTAGTGTGGACTCAGATTTATAAGGACCAGTATATCCACTGCCAGATTGCCTCAGTGCAGCTGAAAAAGCTATTTCTCTGTCTGTTATTGAAAAACATAAGCAATATTGTGTTATATTACTGTATTACACTGAGAATGTAAACACTGAATTTAACATCACTGAAGCAGTTTCACCTTTATTTTCTTTTCTCAAATCACGCACTTGACTCAGAGTAAGATCTGAAATTTCTGTGAAGGAATAGATTCTGTTAAATGACATTTACACTACTAAATTATGCTGAAAATGTAAACACTGAATTTAACATCATTCAAGCACACTTTCACCTCTATTTTCCTTTCTCAACTCCTCCATTTGACTCTGAGTAAGATTTGAAATTTCTGTGAAGGAATAAAGATTCTGTTAAATGACATTTATACTGCTAATTGTAATAAATAACCTAAACAATTTACACAGTATACACTCAACTTTACACTAACATTTACACTATGCAATGTATTGCATTTTTCTTTGAGGATCATTGATAAAAGAGTGAATGTTTTGGTGAGATACCATCAGTTTTCTTGTTCAGCTCGTCCAGGATAAACGTCTGTTGTTCCTTCAGTTGCGTCTCTAAAGCTCTGATGTTTTCTTTCTGCTCTGTAACGGTGGCGGTCAGTTCTCTCAGTGCTGTGTAGATGTCAGGAAAGCCCATGTTGTAGTTTTGTTGGCTGTCAGTTGAAGCTTCAGCTCTCAAAGTGTCTGTTTGAGGTGGATTCTGTTGACTGTTCTCATTCTCATTGAGTCCTCCATCTACCTGCTGCTGGACGACAAACACAAAGGTTTCCAACAGCACCAGTATACATACTAAAGTCTTCATTCTTCACTGATGTTTGCTTCCAGCTCTTGCTCTGTCATCCTCACAGCCTCTCATGTTCTTTTATAGTGTCCTGATTTACTGTCTTTTGTACTTGATTTATATTGCTTCAGATAAAGAAAAGTAAAAAGTTAATTGTTAATCATAATCAAAGGGATGTTCCAGGCAAAGGGATGTTTATCTCTGTTTACAACATTTGTGGCACTATGTTGATCTTAACAGAAAATAACTTTGAAAGTTCATATATATACACACACACACAGTATCTCACAGAAGTGAGTACACCCTCACATTTTTGTAAATATTTTATAACTTTTCATGTAACAATGAAGAAATGACACTTTGCTACAATGTAAAGTAGTGAGTGTACAGCCTGTAAGTAAATAAGTAAATTTGCTGTCCCCTCAAAATAACTCAACACACAGCCATTAATGTCTAAACATGGCCACAAAAGTGAGTACACCCATAAATGAAAATGTCCAAATTGGGCCCAAAGTGTCAATATTTTGTGTGGCCACCATTATTTTCCAACTCTGCCTTAACCCTCTTGGGCATGGAGTTCACCAGAGCTTCACAGGTTGCCACTGGAGTCCTCTTCCACTCCTCCATGATGACATCACGGAGCTGGTGGATGTTAGAGACCTTGCGCTCCTCCACCTTCCATTCGAGGATCTGATGACTGTAGGCAAGACACACTTGTCTTTGTACTCCTCACCTGGTTGCCGCCACACACTCTTGACACCATCTGAACCAAATAAGTTTATCTTGGTCTCATCAGACCACAGGACATGGTTCCAGTAATCCATGTCCTTAGTCTGCTTGTCTTCAGCAAACTGTTTGCGGGCTTTCTTGTGCATCATCTTTAGAAGAGGCTTCCTTCTGGGACGACAGCCATGCAGACCAATTTGATGCAGTGTGCGGAGTATGGTCTGAGCACTGACAGGCTGACCCCCACCTTTTCAATCTCTGCAGTAATGCTGGCAGCACTCATACGTCTATTTCGAAACACAACCTCTGGATATGACGCTGAACACGTGCACTCAACTTCATTGGTCGACCATGGCGAGGCCTGTTCTGAGTGGAACCTGTCCTGTTAAACCGCTGTATGGTCTTGGCCACCGTGCTGCAGCTCAGTTTCAAGGTCTTGGCAATCTTCTTATAGCCTACGCCATCTTTATGTAGAGCAACAATTATTTTTTTCAGATCCTCAGAGAGTTCTTTGCCATGAGGTGCCATGTTGAACTTCCAGTGACCAGTATGAGAGGGTGAGAGCGATAACACCAAATTTGACAGACATGCTCCCCATTCACACCTGAGACCTTGTAACACTAACGAGTCACATTACACCGGGGAGAGAAAATGGCTAATTGGGCCCAATTTGGACATTTTTACTTAGGGGTGTACTAACTTTTGTGGCCAGCGGTTTAGACGTTGATGGCTGTGTGTTGAGTTATTTTGAGGGGACAGCAAATTTACACTGTTATATAAGCTGTACACTCACTACTTTACATTGTAGCAAAGTGTCATTTCTTCAGTGTTGTGAAAAGATGAAAAGATATAATTGATTAACTGAAAGATATAATATATCTGGGCAACGATTAAAATTTTTAATCGCATGATTTTTCCATGATTAATCGCATTATGCGAAAAATTCAATAATGAATTCAAAAGTTGTGTATTGCGCACTTTTATTTTAAAAGTACTGCTACATGAACAAAAGTGCAATAACATTTGGTTTGCAAACACAAATAAGGTGCTTTTTTACAGCAGTATTCCTTTTACATAGTCGAAGTTAAAATATTTGTTGTAAATCTCAACTTAAACATTAATGTAATCAAATTAAATATAAAACCAAAGCTATTCGCCACTGCCAGGGCATTAACGTTTTGTCTAGTTTGTTATAGGAAAACATTCTCAGAGGTAGAGAGCCTCGATCATAACAGTAAAACAGGCACCTTCCAAACAGCAAGTTTTTTTTTTAAACAGGTACCAGCAGAAACAATTTTCTTCTATGTTCAGTAGCAAGCATAGCTGTGGATACAAAACTTCGATTTTGTATTACTGTAGATCAGAATTTGTACGTGGCGTGCAATGAGTAAGATCTGCATTTGTGGATCCAGTGAAATGGCAGTAGATGGCAGTAGCCTGCTAAAACAGACAACGGCAGCGTAATCAAATGTTCTTCCCCATATTGGACGCTTTAAGTGACTTAAGATTTAGTGTTTTCTTTTATAATAGGCTCTATGGGAGGAAAAATTGTAGCCTACTACAGACAAGAGCCTAGAAGACGCGCAAAGTTTCACGTTCAGGGCATTTACTCCCTTAAAGAAAATGTCTTAACCTCGGTCAGTATTCACTACAGAAATTGAAAGTAAAAAGTGACGGAGCTGTCTGGCTCTGCATTAACGGAGCATATTCTCTCAGAAACGACAAGAAACGCATTTCAACATAATATGCTGAGAACGGTAGCCTACATAACCATCTTAATTTATTCCATTATTTCTCTTGTGGTTATTTACTGATTTTCCCTTTCACATTGATTCTAAGTGCCTGACAAATTGTTTCTTTGGTGATTGATATTATGCGGCAAATGTTGCTGATGGAGTTTAACTTATGTTGAATCCACAAAATTCCTATTAAATGTTACATATTAACAGATGTAAAACTGAATAAATGCACAAAACTGGCCAATTTAAATGTAATCACGTGTATAAAAACATGAAATGTAAATATTAACCTGATTTACAACTTTTCACAAGGAAGAATTCCCTGGATTATGGGTTTTATGGTACTATAATGTGAGCTGTGTTTTCCCCTTTGTTAATTATTACTCACTCATAGATTCTGTCAAAGAGGTCAATCAATTTTACATTTACACATTTGCCAGATGCTTTAATCCAAAGCAAATATAAAGAAAAGAAAATAGTCTTTTAAAACACAAGCAGCCAAAGGAAAAAGTGCCAAGGAAAATCCTTAAGATATTTACGAAATAAATCATTTTGCAATTTTCCATCTTGTTGTTGTTGTCAGCATGCTGTTTGTTTGTGCATATCTATTTCCTTTTGTATTTTACCCTTTGTTTGCCACTGCTGTGTATTTAGATTCTAGTCATATGGTGCAAAATCACTAAGTGGTTTACAGTCTTTTCTTTCTTTTTTAAATTTCAGTCTGGATTCAGGCCCCATCACAGCACAGAAACTGCGATCATTAAAATTATAAAGGACTTCTAGCTTCTGACCAAGGCTGTATCTCAATACTAGTTTTACTTGATCTTAGTGCTGCGTTCGACACTATAGATCGTAAAATACTCTTAGATGAATGACAAAATTATACTGGTATTCATAGCAGCAGGGATCTGTGTAAGACCCTCTGCTGCTGCTGCTGCTGCAAAAATGCTTTTCTTATTAAAGCTTTTATTGACACCAGACACCAGACCCTTATTTTAGATGCCTGTTGCTGACCATTTGGCCAATGTATTAAATATTAGGCATTGCTTACAACAATATTGTTTTTTATTTCTGTTTGTTTCTAAGAAATGCCTTATACTGTATGGGCAGAGATGTACAGTTATTATTAGTTATGTGTGTGCGCTTGTCCACAGAGAACTGTGGAACCTTATAAGGATATCAGCCGTCATGGTTGAGTTTAATGGAGTTCAAGGACATGAAAAGGCAGACAGCTTGCACCTGCAAGGCCTCGAAAAGAATATGGGAAACTTTGAGAAATGTAACGAATTTACAGGTATTTAATCAATTAGTTCAAATTATGGGTGTAATATATCTATATTTAAATCATAACACGTTATGATTAATTATAATATAGATTGACCCAAGAGGGAATTATGCACATATATTGTGAATTAATTACAACGGATTATAATTAATTACATATATGAATAGTTCTAGTTCAATAGTGGTTTAAGAAAGACTATCCTAGTTTGTCCAGCAAACCATCAGTTTTCTCATAGACTATTATAAAAGGAAGTTAGTCTCTGGCCACGAGAATAACTTCCTGTTATAGCATTAAAGCATAAAGCAGTTTTGCAGAATCAAACGTAGAAGTGACTTGGTTTGTCGAATGAGCAACAGAGACAATCAAGCATGAATATAATGCATTTAATATACAAAACTACAAATACATGGGCTATACGGCTAAATATGCACAAAGAATACACATATATACAAAAGCGAAAGTAAAGGCAGGAAAACAGAGGTGAGAGCCAGCAAGGAAACTCAGCTTACGCATGGAGCTTAAAGCGCTTGAAAGAATGGTTCTATACTTGGGTTTAGGTGCTGCGGTTGCTTGTCTTTCTGCAGGAGTTTCAATGCGTGCGGCTGGAGCGATTGATCCTTTTCGAGGCAGGGTTCTCGGCGGGATTTTCAAACAAGGTTTTAACTTAAGAGTAAGATAACCGGAAAATAAAGAAGAGAGAGTCCGTCTCCTAGGTGATAGAGGATGACGAAGGCTTGACAAAAGAAAAACTTTTCTTTGTCTCCATTTACGACCTCATTTGCATGGTTTATGAAGTGTCAGATCTGAGTACATTTTCTTGAAGTACCATTAAAAATAGAACAATGCATTTTACAGTGATGTGACATACATTGTCAATTAGGGCATAAAGAGAGCTTTACAATGAGACCAAACTTGTCAGATGTCAAAGACATAAAAGTGAGAGATACAGTTTATACTTGAATATACCGTTTAGAGTAAAACTAACACTGCTACAGTCATAACTAATCTTATATAATATGGATACATGCAAGTTCACTTGAATACAGCAACGGGTACACTTTGGCATAGTCATATTTTGAGGCTAAATGTAGATACAGTCTCCAAATGTGTGTTTGTGTCTCTGTATGTGTGTGTGTGATGTGTATTGGGTTTTCACAGTGTCTCGGGTATGCCACATGGCCCTTAGCGCCATGTGGGGTGAAGCATGGGTGACTCTTTGAAGTCCCCGGAGCTGGTGAGAAGGCCTCCTGCTTCTCTTCAATGGAGGCAACAAAGATGCCAATAGGGTCATTTCATCTAGACCTGCCGGAGCCATGGTCTATGAGTTATCCGAAGGAGGTCAAACGTTAAAAGCTTTCTTTAATTTATAGGCAATCAACTCATCAGTCTTTTATACTCCTGCTGTTTATTACAGATGTTGATACATCAGTACCCCCGACGCCTAGAAGCCCAGAGCTGAGTACACCTTTGACTCAAAGTGTGATTATTGTTTTTTATACTTTAATGAAGATTTATTTGCCTTTACATTTTTGTTTATTATAAATAGAAAAGTAACCAATTAAAAGAAATGTAATTGATTACAAATGCTGCCTACCGAGGCTTGAATTAATGGCCCTTTTTTTTAGAATAAGCTAGGATTAGGCCTTAGTTCAATTAGGGTATTTCAGTAGCTTTTATAAACGTACCCTAGAAAAAAACATTATTGGTGTACATCTTGAGACAAAACAATGACACTGGCATATTTTAAGATATGTCAGTATAAGTTGCTTTCAGTTGAAAAAGCTCAAACATGCATTTTAGTCTAGGACTAGCTTAAGCTTGTCTGTGAAACTGGGGGATAGTGTTTTAAGACTTTGAACAAGAACATACCACAGAGAAGTCTTCTGATGAAATTGTAAATAATTTAAAATGCTTATAATTTAGGCCAGACTTGACTTACTTTACCTAACCTGAGAATAATAAATAAAGGTTAAAGGTGTTAAGATCAAAGTACACCCCACAAACGAAATGAAACGCTGCTTCCGCAGAAGAAATCAACGCCTACTTCATCATTGCAACGTTAATGAGGAGGAGAGAAGAGCGATAAAATCGCATTTTAGCACAGGCTTTACAAACAGACTTTTACGATATGGACTTGACAGTAATGCAACAACATTTAAGTAAACTGTGTTAATTCTAATGCCTGATCTGACATGTAATGATTAATACAATCAGATATTCTTTGTCTATGTGCCAGTAAATCAAACCAGTGACTAAATGGTCAACTTCATGTTGTTCCTCTTAGAAGGAAAATAATCTGTTATTTAAAGGTGCAATGTGTAAATTTTAGCAGCATCTAGTGGTGAGGTTGCAAACTGCAACCAACCGAGCTCACCCCTCACTTTCGGAGAAGCTAGGGTTGCCATCTAGCCGACACAAAGATGTCGTCATCTGAGACAGCAGAGAGTACATTAACCAGTGAAGCAATGAGGCTTCTTCTTATTTCTAACAAAGAACAGTCTCTGCTTCTAATAAACCAGACGACTACTAACTACTACTACTACTACTACTTTGTGCATATTCAACGTAGTGACGATGCAAGCTGCCTCTAAAAACATGAACAATTTAGAAGAACAAAATAGTGACTAAACGCGCTCTGTAGAGCAGTTTGTCCTTTTAGGGCTGCTGTAGAAAAATGCCGGCGCAAAATGACGACTTGACATGGAGGGGGACCACGCGGTGTACGAGATAGAAATGGCTCATTCTAAGGTAATAAAAACATAATGGTTCATTGTATAAGGTCTTTATACACCACTGAAAACATAGTTGTGTATATTATTTTCCATTTCTGTCAATAGATTCTCCCAAATTTTACACATTGCACCTATAAACAGTGATTAAATTATATAGAAAGCGACCAAAGAACGATCCCTTTACAGTCGCTTGTCAATCAAACAGCGCAAGTTTATCAGTTCTGGACTCGTGCCAAAACTCCTGTTTTATTAAATGAATCTTAGTTACATAGAGTTTGCACTGTTATGGTGCGTTCACACCAGACGCGAATGAAGCATTAAGCGCGAGTGATTTACATGTTAAGTCAATGCAGAGACGCAAATTGACATCCTGCGGCGCGAATTGAGTGTTTGACGCGCATAACGCGTGATTCGCGCAAATCGTGCAAGTTGAAAAATCTAGCGATTTCTAGCGAGTGGAGGCAGAAATCCGAAACAACAATGGAGGACGAAATCATCGTCGCTGTACGATACATCTTCATACTTTTATAGAAACAGGAATAAAAAGGATCTTGCTTGGAAGAAAGTGAGTGAGGAGGTCGGACAATCTGGTAAGTTGTAAAAACGCTCTTTACTCAATTTGAGCTATATATATATATATTGAGACTACAAGCTAGCTAAAGCCAGCAAATTGAGCTTATTCGCTATATTTTACAACTACTTTCCCGCTGACAAGTTGTGTTTATTCAGAGGAAGTGTGCAGAAAGAAGTGGAGGAGTCTGAGGACACATATTTAAAGGAGAGGGAGAGCACCTCTCATGTGCGAAATCGCGTCTGTTGTGAAGTGAATTTCACGCGAATGAAGCGAGTAAACTCAATGTTCAAGCGTCCAACTACGAGCGTCTGGTGTGAACGCCCCATTAGTGTGCAGAAATTGAGTTGAGATCACTGCTTTCATGCGCTCGACAACATGTCAATGTTCATCACTGCTACCTTTCATGTCACAATCAAAATATAATGCCATAGATTTAAGCGTAATGCTATAATCAACACTTCTCATGATTAGTTAACCTTGAGAGTTGTAATAGTAAAAATGTGCTGAAAGTTTTTGAGAGAGTAATACTTGGCTATTTCATATTGCAAAGATGTCAGCCAATCACAGCAGTGGCCGTTTACACTGAAGTCTCACAGCAGACACGCCCCTCAAAACAGAGCGTTCAAATAAGAGGGCTAAAATCAGGGTAGGAAAAATGCCTTTTATTTCTAAATTCTGACCATTTTTGATGTAAAAAGCATACTAACATTATAATTGCACCCCAGGAAACATAAAACAATAAAAACAACACAGTTCTTGACCCCTTTAAAACAAGCAAAATGATCTGCCAATGGGGAAAGAAAAATATTCTTTTTATAGTGTCCTGATTTACTGTCTTTTGATTTATATTGCTTCAGATAATAAAATTAATTCAAGTTAATTGTTAATCATAATTAAAGGAATGTTTCAGGCTCAGTAGATGTTTAGCTCTATTCACAACATTTGTGGCACTATGTTGAACACATCAGAAAATAACACAGACTTATCTATTTTTAAATTTATATAGATGAGCAGGCATCCTTATGAGACATGGAGGGATAATCACAGAAACCTCCAGTCGTGGATTGTCAGATCTGTGCTCTACCACAGGTTAAAATCACACACTTTAATAGTATTTATAGCACCTAACTTAATAAAAGTCAAGTCACCTTTATTTATAATGACAATGAAAGTATGCCTGCATGAACAGTGTACAATTATGATTCAGGCACCATTACAGGTCAGAAGTCAGACTGGGATTGGAGTATTCAAAATATTTAATCCAGTTCCATCTGGTTGAAGATCGGATTCACCACGCCAGTATGGGTTTGTTAAGCACTGCATTGCACTGCGTTCACTACATCAACTGCATATGACAACAGTTCTAATTGTTAAATAAAGTCCTTATTTTTGTTTTGTTTTTGCGCACAAAAAGTATTCTCATCGCTTCATAACATTAAGGTTGAACCACTGTAGTCACGTTGACTATGTCTTTAATACCTTTCTAGACCTCATATGACGTTGCTGTGTATGTGTGGTTCAGAAACCCTCGGAATTCATCGAAAATATCTTAATTAGTGTTCCGAAGATGAACAAAGGTCTTACAGGTTTGGGACGACATGAGGGTGAGTACTTCATGACAGAAATTTCATTTTTGGGTGAACTAACCCTTTAATGCTTTGCAAGTAATTAGAAAGATTACTAATCTAGGGAGTTAATGCTCGTAGTTCTAGTAAGAACTCTGCTGCGTTTTGGACCAGCTGGAGTTTGTTTATTAAACAGTAGTTCACTGAACAAATTTTGTCTCTGTCTTTAAATGAATTCAGTTATAATTCTGTCTTGACAACTCTCTGGATATTGGTATGGTAATTGAGATTGGCATGGTAATGGATATGACTGTTAATGTATTTGGTCTTGGCAGAATAGATCTGCTACGCTGCTGCAGAGCAAGTACTGAGACTTGCTACTGCCAATACATTCACAGACATTGCTGTGAGGATGTAAGACATGCTGCTGCTGCTGCACATACATGAATTAACCCCCCAACAAAGCAGGAAACAGAAAAGGGCAGATCATTGCAGGTGTACAGGAAATGCCAGGAAGAGCTGTGGTGTAACAGCTGAAGAAGACTATTGCTATACATTGTAAAGCACTTTTCACCTTATAGTTAATGGGAAATTTAGACAATACAAGTGCTATACATGTGCTTTTGAGTGAGAAAAAAGCTGCTGCATCGACAGATATGCATAAATCTGCACAATGATGTCAGACAGGAAGGGATAGAACAAACGCCCCCCAAAATAGCATTTCAAAGCTTTAAAATTTGACCCAATTTGAATGTTATTTTTACATGTGATGTCTAAAACATTATTTGTTCATCCTTCATAGGCTGTCCCCATTCATAAAACGTAGGAAAGCAAACACTTACCAAAAAAAAAAAAAAAAAAATATATATATATATATATATATATATAGTAGATGGCTGCAGAGGAGTGCTTATTTAGGTCTTTATATTTTTAATATTTATTAATATATATTTAGACAATTTTATCTGCATCTCAACTCAAGCTCAGTACTTTACTGTCAGTCCCACAGCGCTGCCAAATCAGGAGCTGGTGCCACCGTAGAAGTTAATGGCACTGGTGCTACTGTTCTCAAATGTTAGTCTGCAGCCCTGCAGTGGTTCTTGAGGTCAAAAAGTAATAAAATTGTTAGAAGAATGTTATCTGTGGTATATTTTCACTGTAAAACAACAATAAATGCTGCAAATTTTGAAAAAAAGTAGTCTCAAATTCAGTCATTTTTTCAACGAAGTGTTTTCCTATGCCGCAATATCCTTTTGCATATACCAGAATCGTGCGAGTATAGCCTGAATTAAGGTTTTGTTTGTTTGATTGTTTTGAAAATGAAGTGTTCTCTGAGTTTGTGTCAGTTTCGTTTAGACCAACCATTTTAAGCCCAAAATCCTTGACCTCGACCTTTATGAAAGACAAGATCTACTTGATAGAAAAAGACAGCCCAGATTGTATTTAGTATTTTTTTCGTGGCCAATTTAGATTCTGATTTATTTATTTTTACAAGCAAATTGGCCGATTCTGATACCGGTTGCAGATATTTATTATTAATATTATTATAATAAACAAAAATACTTAGCCATTTCAAATTAGAGGGAACCACTGCTTTTTAATCACAATCCATACAAAGATGCTACACACATTGCATGAGCAGTTGTTTTTCATTTGAATTAGATTTAATTTCAAGATTTAAAGCAAAAACAGAATGGTCTGACTTTATCTTTGTGAAATTATCTGCTACACAAAAAAAAAAAAAGCACGAAATAAAAACAGCAGATGTAAATTCACTCTCTGACAGCAGGTGGCGCTTATGGAACAGCAGTGATACAGCGTTTCCTTGGTTACATCTGTAAACAAAAGCTGAACTGCACTAATAATTAGTTACTTTATTCGGAGGTAAGAGGAAAATAAAATGCCATTGTATCGAAATTTTTCTGAAGACAGTAATTCCTTTTAGAGATGCATTCATATAAGCCCTCACCCCCAATTCAATATTTATATTTTCTTCCTATATTTAGAGCATCATGAACAGTGAGCTGCTCTGCCTGCTACAGAATAGAGAATGAGGAGTTACGTCACAATGTTTTCACTCCGCGTTGCATTATGGGAAGGTGCTGCCATAATAGCAGGATACGCTATCCGTTGCTATGGTAACTTCGACAGCGAGCCCGAGATAAAGAGGAACAGAGAGAGAGAGCAGAATAATAAATAAATTTTGTGATACAGTGCAGTTTTTTGGGAAGAAATGGAGAAGGAGAAAGGCTGTTTTCCTCCCATAAAGAAAAAGACAGTGCCATTAAAAGACCAAACACTATACTAATAAAGCATAATATACAGAAAAATTGGTTTGTGCCAAATTTGATCTTTTAATATCACTTATAGGCTACATTAAGCGACGTTAAACGTTTTCTTTATAACAGTTTTCTGAGGAAAACGCTCGTGAATTTAAACACGTTGCGTTCACATTATGGCCTCAACTGCTTTTCTGTACACAGTATTACATAGTATACTTTATTAGTAGGTCCTATGATGTTTACTGAGTTTGGTCTGTTAATATCACAGTCTTTCTAAGTACATTAAGCCATATTAAGCGTTTTCTTATAACGGTTTTCTATGGGAGAAAAAGGCTTAACGTGTTATTAAACACAATGAGATCATTCAGGACTCATCAGATTATTTTGTTGGCCTACATAGTATACTTTATTAGTATGATGTTTAGTGAGTTTGGTCTGTTAATATCACTGTACATTAAGCCACGTTAAGCGTTTTAGAATGTCCATTGGCGGTGTATTTAGTCTCTCCCGATAGAGCCCCTTTCCTTTCGCTTCCTCATTATCCATTTCTTTCCAAGAAACTGCGGCGTATCGCAAAAATGCAAACAAATATCACGCTATTTCTCTCGGTCTCACTGTCAAAGTAACCATGGCAACGGATAGCGTATCCTGCTAATATGGCGACACCTTCCCGAAATGCAACTCGAGTGAAAACGCTGTGACGCAACATTCTCATTTTCTATTGTCTTCTCTTTGCGTCCATCTTCAGTGTCTCTGGCCTCTTGCTAACAGCCGTTTACAGACTGCAAGTTTACAGACAGGCTATTTACCTTTATCACTGTTCCAGTAGCTCCCGAAAATAACAAAAATGAATGCAAAAATACAGTACAAAGACTGGAGAAATGTAATGTATTTTTGTACTCATATTTCTGTTATTTTCGCGAGCTACTGGAACAGTGATAAAGATCGACCAGTCGGGTTCACGACCACTGGTTTAGACTTTGGTCAGTCAGTACCTGTTTGTTAAGACTGATTTTTAGACCAAAGTTTAGTTTGCACTTGTTAAAATGCTTTTTAGTTATAGATTAAAATTTGTTCTGGTGTTACTTGATGTTTTGTGCATGTGTATCAGCCTTAAATGAATATATTTCAATCTAATCCCATTTTATATTGTTTGCTTTTTCCACTTAATTGTTACAATGAATTTGATAAATAGTTTTTAAATAAAGTAAATGATAAAATGTTTTAAAATATGTATTTGTTATAAAATGTTTTTGCTATCAAATCTAGTAGGTAGTCAACCAAAATGCCTATTACAACCCAGTGACATGACGCTTGTTCGCAAAATCACCACCAGGTGGCGCAATGGGACGGTTTGCAACATTGCTCAGTGAGGCTCAGATTTGTACTTATAAATGAAGATAACTAAATAAATTACTGGTAATAACAATATTATTATAACATTTAATCTTGGTTAATTATTTATCATATATGTGATTAATGCTCCAGCTATTTGACTAACTGTTACAGTGATGGCAGACAAAACGTTTGAATCTACGTTTAACCATGACCATCTCTGGTATGTGACTGAAAGCCCCATAATGGCCTCATTGGAGTCATACCACCCGCTAATTTATGTTTATGAATGGAATGACATATCACAAGATGTCTGAAAAGCTGTGAGAAATAGGTGTCCATCATGGAAATTCTGAGATTAGTATCTGTAGACACTGTAAATTCCCTTACACTATATTTCATCTCATGACTCTCCCTATTATGTCAAGTAAAGCCTTCCAAAGTTACAGACTGACAGAGGAAATATCCTCATATGTGGAGACTTAAATGCCAGGAAAGGGAGAGAAATGAAGTAAATATTGTAGATAATGGAACATAGCAGTAACACCACATTTCATTCCTCATCAAGTATCACACCAAGAAACAGCTATGATAGTTCAGTCAACATGAATGGAAAGCAAAAGTTAAAACTCTGAAAAGGTTTAGGAATATACATCATTAATGGCAGAACTAGAGGAGATCCATTAGGTAGATTCACTTATTGCTCCAGATTAGGAACCATGAGTGGTTGATTATTCAATAACAGATATTGATCCAAATTTTATTCAGACCTAGTCATACTATTATTATTATTATTATTATTATTACTCCACTAGGTCTGAAATATATTGTTCGCTGCAAACATTATGATCTTAAATTTATTAATTTACTATTAATAAATGTGTAAAGTTGCATAAAATGGAAATACTCAATAAAGTAGTCTAACTACGTTACCTCAGATGGATGAATGGTTGGATTCCACAACTGGTAAAATAAAACATATATAAGACAATACAACATTTACTGTAGGAGCCATACAATTTACTGGTGACTTAATTTAAAAAACTGTTCTATTGCGCTTCTGATTTGGCAGTGAAATACGCCGATTTTGGGTGCGTTAGTATTTTCACCCCATAATGTCGGCTGCGCTACCGGAGCGCCATCTAGTGGCTGTTACCCAAAAAGTATCAAAGTGTTGCCTCTTGGGTTCTATACTGTTCTGTGCGCGGTCCTTTCAGGAGGCTTGTAACTGGTAAGTATGTTTAAAAGTTTATTAAATTATTTCATCGGCATATTAATGTTACAGTGGAAAATAAACGAGGGTTTTCGTTTATCTGACAAAATGCTAAAGCTGCTACTGCTAGCACGTGGCAACACCAAGAGATTTTGATAGCACTGCAGCAAACCTAATGAATCACGTGCAAATTTTTTATTATCTATGCTTCCACATCTGCAAACATCAGAGAATAACGTATGATAATGACTCCAATAATATAATTTATCATCCATTTTATACATTTCAATAACTACCCTGGTAGAATGATGTTGTAGATTGTTTTAACAAAAATACAATTTACATTCAGGTATACATTCAGATATAAATCCTCTTAAAAGCACAATGAATGTATTAGCTTATTGATGTATCAATGATGTTGGTCACACCCTACTAGAAAAATGAAATATTGCTATAGCAGAATGATAGCAACCATGTATCCAGGAATGAAAATGATTAATGCTACATTTATAATGTTAATCAATTTTTATTAGATGTTCTTAAAGAGATAGTTCACCCAAAAATGAAAATTTGATGTTTATCTGCTTTTCGAGGACTTTGTTGCCACAGCTTAGGGACAGGTCCAGGACTGGGACATGGCTCCCTTGTACTTCAGCCATCCTCAGAGTTTGTATCTGCAGAATAATAGCCCAATGGTTACGTCTTGTTAAGGCAGGGGTGTCCAAACTTGACCTGGAGGGCCACTGTCCTGCAGAGTTTAGCCCCAGCTTGCCTCAACACATCTATCTAATGCCTATGTAGACCTTGATTAGCTGGTTCAGGTGTGTTTAATTGAGGTTGGAGCTAAACTCAAGTATCAAGTATGGAGATCCCTGTGTTACGGGTAAGTAATTTATTGTTGAGCGTTTTTTTTTTTTTTTTTTTAATTATTTAATTGTTAATGTTTCTAGCAATTGGAAAAATTTGTAAATAAATCTGATTCTTTATTTTCATCTTGTAAGCATCCAAAGGAATGGAGAACTTATTTCTAGATATTCAGTAATGGTATTAAAATAACTCACTTTTTGTACTTGCCCTTGAAGAGTCAAGTAATCTCCTCGTGAGAAGATGTTTTCCTCTGCTGTGGCATGGTGTGAGGGAGGAACAGGGTGTCTTTGGCAGCCTTTTCCTCCTCTTCAGAAAGTGCAAATGGTGCTGCTCTAAATTTACTGGATGTCTCACCAAAATATAAATTTTGGTGGTCATATTTTTTACTAATTGTTACATTTAAAAAAAACCTGGTGTCTCATTGTTGGACGACAAGTATACGTTCTTTCCATCGGTGAGGGCACTTGTTGACCTCACCCTCAGTGATGAAATTTTAACCTTTGTGCCATCTCTCACAAAGGTGACACCTTTGCAAGTGGATTTGTTGGCTACACATTTGCAGCGGATTGGTGCTGGCAGAGAGTAGGGGCTAGGAGTTGCCATCTTGAGGGTAAGAGAAAAATACACAAAATACTTAAAAATACTTTATAATAAAGAAATCATTGATTATTTTCAAATATTTACAGGATAGTCCTGTCAGACATTGGCAATTAATAAATGTATTTATTCCTTTAAATTCATTAATAAGATTTCTTGTAAGAGCTTCTCTGTTGAAAAGTTCTGCAGATTCTGTTTGGCAAGCAGTAGTGAAGCTCAGGAGCAAGAGAACTCAGAGATAAAGACTCCAATGATAGATAGGTGCAGGAAATGAGAAAGAACCCATAATTGTCGAACAGTCGAACTTATGGTGTGAAAGGAGCCTGTCCTTTAACTGAGAATCTTGAACACTTTCATGTGGTCACAAGTTACACTTCTAACATCAAGCATGAAGTCTTGGAAGGCACTGTTCCAGTTGAGTTGTCACTGTGTCTTACAGACCTGATAGGCAAGACTTATTTCACTCTAGATGTGTTAAATCATGCCATCAGCATGATTTACTGACAAAACGGACAGACCGCAAGTGATTGGAAAGGGATTTTCCATCAAAGGGACCATCCACTGGAGTCACATGGATTACATATATTATGTCTTTACTAACTTTCTGGAACTTGAAAGAGGTAGTTGCGTAGGCTGTCAATGGAGAGACAGATATCTCTGAGATTTCATTAAAAATATCTTCATTTGTGTTCCGAAGGTGAACTAAAGTCTTACAGGTTTGAAACGACATAAGGGAGAGCCTTGACTAAGTCTTGAAGTACAAATGAAAGTAAAAACTTTGACCAGTGTATTTTCAGTGTAAAGGACAATTTATACATTGGAATGGATTTATACATTGCAAATAAAAGATCTGGAAAAGTTGTGTGAGTCCCTACATTCTCCTAAATTTTTGTTTTGTGTACGACTGGGGTTGAAAGTGTGTAAAATCTCCAGTTGACAAAGTTTAAGACTGGTATTGTCTTTTTAATTTAAATTTCAGTGCAGTTTATATTAGGGTGATTTTATATATATATATATATATATATATATATATTAGTTGGATGTACATTTTAGTATGTACATTAGTAAAACCCTGTCTTGAAGGTTATTTGTGTCTGCAACAACAGTACAGGAATGTGTCGGTGATTGGTGAAGCAAGAGAACCTGCAAATGACATCTGGGAATTCAGATATGCTGGCAACATGAGGCATTAGGTCAGGCAAATTGGCTTGTTATCTGTAGCTGCTGTGTCTGGTGGATCAGGGACATGTACTGGTTTTGTCCATCATCTCTAAAACTTCATTGTACATTTATATTATATATATATATAAATAAAATATAAAAGCATTCTCAGATTTATTCAGGAAGAAGGGTCATATTTATAGGCATAGGTCATATAATCTCCGGGATGTCTTGAGCATCCAATCATATTACTTAAGATTCAAACCTTACCATATATAACATTTATGGAAATATAATAACAAGAAATGTATGTGAGTAAATGTGTGTGCGTATCTCCAATTTCTGGTGCGAGAGTGTCAGTGTGTCCAAAGACTACTTCTTATTTTGTCTAGGTGTGTCCACGATGTGCACATAACATAGCGGAAAAAAATTGGCCAAGACAATATTTCACAAAGAAAGTCAAAAAGTGAAGCCCAAGAAATAAGTAGTTATTAACAATTTCTATAAATCATTTAGCACAGATCCAAGGTTGGTGCGGCAAAATGGCTGACTTGTACCACAAATGGTGGAATTGAAAAAAACTTGGACAATGTTATCATCTTTATGGCAGAAATGCTATGTGTATTTATCTTTCCCAGGAGCTCTGGCTAGGACTTGCTCAGCTTGTAATAAATGAACACGGGTGGATTCTGAGGAGCTGCCAACATGAGCACATGGACGGGACAAAGAAGTGGATTTCATGAGTCTCTTAAATCATTATCTGTAACAAGAGGTGACTTAATAAAGTTCATAAGTACCTGAACTTTTGGTAATTTGTTTGTTTTTAACCATCAGTACAAATAGGTAAATACATTAAATTAGTAAATCCTGGCCCATCACTGCTATTATTCACAGATCGACAGCTGAACTCGAGTCTTTCCAGAATCACATACTCATGTATGCAAGCAAGCGTTCATCTTTTACTCCACCTGAATTTGGGGCCAGAACCTTACTTGCATATGCATAACAGTAAGTTTGATTATTCACATGCTTGTTGCAAAGTGTAACTGACTATACGTGTATAAATGATAAAATGACCATTAATGTTCTGAAAGGCTGTAGCCACGGATTCATCACTGTGGGGTAACAAATCTACTGATAACCCGCAATCTAATGTCAATAAACATAACTGCATCTGTTAGCAATATATAAAAATATATTACATACTTATTTCAGGTACAAGTGAATGTACAAGAAGAATTCCAGATGATATAGCCTCTACACTGTCAAGACAAAGAAGACTTATGGACACATCCCTGATCTGCAGGTTTGGATCCTCTGGAAGAGATGGTTAAACCTCAAAAGAAGGGACCTTTTCGCTCTAAAGCTAAGAGGATTGCATATTATGATCTAAGACTTTTGACACAGGTGTTTTGCACATTGGGGGTCTGCTGATAGTCATAACTTGAGTACAGTGGGGGTTGAATGTGGTCTTTTCATTGCTCCATTTGACTGTTGTCTCTGGTTTAGTCTAATTGTATGGCCAAGGAAAGAATATAGAAGATTTTAGTTAAAACAGCTCCAGAATATTATTCAATGTCAAGGTGAATTATTGACAGTGAAAATCATTTCCAAGATGACAAGGCAAAATATGTGTTTATGTAATCAAAAACTACAGGCTTCACAGATATGAGCAATCAGCGTATGAATCTCAACAATGGTGACAACAAAATATTCACACAATCAGATCAACTCTGGACATCACAAAAGCTACTAAAAGACAGAACAAAAACCACAGCAAAATAAAAACAAATAGAATTAAAGGAAATAATAGGACAATTCAGCTGCAGAATTTATTCATGCTGTGATGCATGCTGGGAGTTTTGTACTGTTGTTACCATCATGCATTGTGGCATGACACTTTTGATTGTCACCATTGTTGAGATTCATGTGCTGATTTCTGATGTGTTTGTGTGTCATCTTAATATAGAAATTGAAATAATCTTCTGATCAAGTTTGCTCCATCATGATATATCAGTCATGGTTGATTTTGTTTTGTTTTGTTTTGTTGTGAGATTTCCATGACTGTCAATTTTATTTCATTACGAGATTTCAACGATAGTCAGTTTTGTTCCTATACATAATCTCAATGATGGTCAGTTTTATTCATTTACAAGATCTCAATGACAGTTGGTTTAATTCCTTGATTCCTTGACTTAATTCCTAAAAGATTTTAGTGATGGTTGGATTTGTGTGGTTACAAGATTTCAGTGACTGTTTTGTTTCGTTACGAGATTTTAATGACTGTCAGTTTTGTTTCATTACAAGGTTCAGTGATGGTTGGTTTTCATTTCTTTATAAGATCTCAATGATGGCAGGTTTTGTTCCTTTGTTTCTTTACGAGATTTCAAAGACATTCGGTTTAGTTTCTTTACAGGATCTCAATGACAGTCAGTTTTGTTCCTTTACGAGATCTCAATGGTTGACCGTTTTGTTTTGTTACGAGATTTCAATGATGGTCGGTTTCGTTCCTTTATGAGATCTCAGTTTTGGTCAGTTTTGTTTTCAAAATTTCAATGACCCTTGGGTTTCATTGTCAGTCTTTTTTTTTTTTTCAGTTACGAGATCTCAAAGTATGTTTTGTTCTTTTACGAGATTTTAATGGTCGGTTTTTCCGTTACTAGATTTCAACGCGGGTCGGTTTTATTTGGTTATAAGATTTTCAATGAAGGTCGGTTTTGTTCTGTTACCAGATTTATATGATGGTTAGTTTTATTCCGTTATGAGATTTCAATACAAGTCGAGTTCAAAACGATTCAAACTGTTAGTTTTGGTTAGATTACGAGATTTCAATGACAGTCTGTTTTATTTCATTGTCAGTTTTGTTCTTTTATGAGATTTTAATAACACTTAAGACTGGAGAGATGGCTGATTAAAAAATAATATTTAAAGTATATTAAAATAAAAAAATAAATAAAATTTGTAATATTTCACATTATTACTGTCTTTCTATAATGAGAAAAAAAAATAGTGCTTTCATGTAAGTTGTAAAAACTAATTAAAGTACTATAAATTTGTGATGTGAAACTAACTAACTAACTGCATATTATGTGACGAAATGTAGGGATTATTTTTGCCCCAGGGTTACACCCCTTACCACAAATTAACCATGGTTTTGCTACACATAATTACTATTTGTAGTAAAACTGTGGTTAAATACAAATGGTACAATCCCCCTGTGGAAAAACTACTTACTACACTTTTACTATAATAAAACCCTGTACATTTTCGAAGGGGATCAGTCTTTTGAAGCTAAATATTTGTGACACCTATTGAAAACTCAGTCTAAAATATTCATAGACAACTTGTTTGATATAATAAAAAAAGTTTGCTATATTTGTATCCAGAATTACAGTTTAAATGTAAAAATTACACCTGAATATAAAACTAATAAGATGTACTTTAAAATTACAAAGAATGTTAAATTGTTAGTATGGACATAATCCTTTAATATAATGTGCTACATATTTAATTAGATTATTTTTAAATTTTACATAAATTTGTATGTAATTTAAGAAAAAAGAAAAAATACTGTATAAATAATAGTAATTTTCCTGTATAAAAACTGAGAAATATTATTATAATTTGTCATTAATGATAAAATACTTAATAACAGTCAAGTTGTTAATTTACAGATGTTGTTTTTTATTTTTACATAGTTTTGATTATAATTTAAAATCTCAGAAAACTACTGTAAAAATTTGACATTTGCATTAAACATTGAGCTGACAATGAATTGTGGTCACCTGACGTTGCAACCGAAATGTAACCAAATATCAACATCATATGACGGTGTTTTCCCTCTGAGCTATTACAAACCAAGCATATCAAAAGTGAAAGTGAAAATGTGTGTTTAGTGTGTGCTGAGGATGAAATGAAGGAAAGCAGAACTGTCTATGTAATTCAAATAGCTCTTAATGATGTTTTAACTTAATGTTTGAAATGTAAAATTCAGGAGTGTATCTGTGAGGGTTCAGTTTAAGGGTTGGTTTGGGTGACAGAATTCGTGTAATCTCGGTCAAAAATCAATGGAAAGTCCCAGCAAGTATTAAAAAAAAGTCACGTGTGTTTTTGTAGTGGGCAGGTACTGTGGCAAAGTGAAGTGGTTTCTCTTTCTCTTCTGTTAACATCTGATTTGAGTGTTTAAAATGAATAAAGTGGCAGAGCTGATGTGATCCTGAAGAGAGACGAGGAGCTGCCGGTTAGTGCTGAAATCACAGTAAGACATGAACAAACCTGTCCTGAAATCACTCACGGAAGGCTCTCTGTGCTGTTATTTCTGCGTGTGTGTGTGTGTTCTGCCCTGTGATATTGTGTGTGAATGTGTGTTGACAGAGTGTGATGGACGTGCAGATTGCCATAGAGTCGGATCTCAGTGACTCTGAGGAGTCGACGGCGGATCTGTTAGAGTCTGAGTTCACGTGCCACTGCTGTTACGAGGTGCTGGTCGATCCCACGACGCTGACCTGTGGACACAGCTTCTGCCGGCACTGCCTTGCCAGATGGTGGGCGTCTCCGCTTCCCAGAGTCCGGACCGACTGCCCAGAATGCCGAGCGATATGGCAGGGCTTTCCTGAAGTCAACATCCTCCTCCGGTGAGAGATGTGGTGCTGGATCTGTTTCTGTTCACACACACTTCAGTTATTTACAGGAGTGAAAATGCATTATATACACTGAATTCAGTGCTTGCAACTATAACTTTAAAGTTTTAACAGTCTCTCTAATGACATAGTTAAGTTTGGTCACTGTCTAATGTTCATGTTCTCAATCAGATGTACAATGATACAATGTGTGTGTGTGTGTGTGTGTCAGGGATGCGGTGGAGAAGCTGTTTCCGGCTGACGTGAGCCGTCGGAAGCAGGCCGTCCTGAGCGATCCATGGCTCTGCCGTGTTCTCCAGGCATTCCAGCAGCACGGGAAGAGAACGGTGCGTCATGCAGCTCCACAACCTGTGAACCAGAACCTACCGCAGATCAACCTGAGAGAGATTCAGGATGGAATTGCAGTGGTGCTGTTCTGCTTGACTGTGAGTCTCATTCAAACACACACACACACACAGAGAATAATCATGCTGCTTAAAGGCCCTGATGTTCTCATGATGAATTTCTTTTTCATTTTTCACTTTGGGTTAGAAGAAGGTCAGAACACATGATACGCCATCCACGCTGCTGTGAGCGATGTTTCAATGAATATGTGCGGCTCTTTCCTCTCGATAACAAAATAAACACATGAGAAAAATGACAGAAAACAAGAAAGCATCCGATCATAGCAATGTTTAGATGTCTGACCAGCTCTGAGATTCAGACTCCAGTCACGTCTCGTTTATTTATACAGTAGATTGCTTTAAAGCAGCAGCTTTACAGTATTAAACATGAAAAACAGTGACAGTGTCGCTTCATTTTCTACTATAAAGCATCACTCTGGTGTGTTCATGTTTTGACATTATCCTAATTTCATAATGTCCTTTACCATAACAATGTCTTTGACCGTTACCTGACAAAAAAATGTCTGCGTCCAGTGTGCGATACCTCCAAGGTGTCCTAGACGCGACGCAACATGCTGGGTCCGATGTGCGACCCCCTTTACACCCCAAAATAAAATGTATAACTATCTTTATATAAATACAATAGAAGTCTATGCAATGTTACTATGTAGATAACTAAGTAAACGTGTGTGTGTAGATGATGGTGTTGGTGTACCGAGCCTTCACTGCCAACCCCAGTTATGAGATGCTGCTCAGTAAACCACTCAACAGGTGGAGCGTTAATGATGTCACGTTGTGGGTGCAGCATCTTGGTGTCTGGACCAATCAGTATAAAGAAACATTCGGCCGAGGGCAGATTGACGGCAGGTAACGCGCACACATTAAAAATACAATATGGCATTTCTTTATTCATTAGACAACAGAACAGATTTGAGAAAATATTACACAATATACTTTACCTTTTTATTTAAGAAAATATTTACCTACATTCCAGTGTTTAAACGAGACCGTGTCATGTTAATCCATGAACGTGTTTTGTATAATATTATTTTGTAAATACAGTGGTAAATTATGTTTTATTGCTCAAACAAAATTGAGGTTAAACCACGGTCAGAGTTCTCTCTTTCACCAATGGCCGGACACTGATTCTACATGCTGAATTGGCAATAATTAAAAAAAAAAAAAACGGCGTCAGACTCAAAATGGCCAACCGTCAGCTTGGTGTGTCCAGGGCTTTAATCGTAAATATTTTAGAAATGATATTTGAGCAATTTGTGTAATAAATTAGTTT
Organism: Hypophthalmichthys nobilis; assembly: GCA_037950665.1. Taxonomy (NCBI): domain Eukaryota; kingdom Metazoa; phylum Chordata; class Actinopteri; order Cypriniformes; family Xenocyprididae; genus Hypophthalmichthys; species Hypophthalmichthys nobilis. Next base: position 26,224,173 of record CM075489.1, read on the forward strand.
TATACAAAGATACAACACTGTTCAAAATTTGGGATCAAAAGGATTTTTTTTAAATACTTTTAAATTCATCAAGGGTGCATTAAAGGAACACTCCACTTTTTTTGAAAATAGGCTCATTTTCCAACTCCCCTAGAGTGAAACAGTTGAGTTTTACTGTTTTCGAATCCTTTCAGCCGATCTCCGGGTCTGGCGGTACCACTTTTAGCATAGCTTAGCATAATTCATTGAATCGGATTAGACCATTAGCATCTTGCTCAAAAATGAACAACTTGACTCTTGTGTACGAATACCGAAAATGAAAAGTTGCGATTTTCTAGGCCGATATGGCTAGGAACTATACTCTCATTCCGGCGTAATAATCAAGGAACTTTGCTGCCATACCATTGGTGCAGCAGGCGCAATGATATTACGCAGCGCCTCTCACAAATGTCTCCATGGTTGAAATTAAAGCGTGCCGCTCAATAATATATCATTGCGCCTGCAGCACCCATGGCACAGTTCCTTGATTATTACACCGGAATGAGAGTATAGTTCCTAGCATATCGGTCTAGATATATAGATTGCAACTTTTCATTTTTTGTCGGTCTTAGTACACGACGTAACTACAGAAGAGTCAAGTTTTAAATAGGAAAAATATCAAAACTCTCTTGTCATTTTTGAGCGAGATGCTAACGGTCTAATCAGATTCAATAAACTATGCTAAGCTATGCTAAAAGTGGTACCGCCAGACCCAGAGATCGGCTGAATGGATTCGAACACGGTCAAACTCAACTGTTTAACTCCAGGGGAGTTGGAAAATGAGCCTATTTTCAAAAAAAGTGGAGTGTTCCTTTAAATTGAACAAAAATGCATCACAATTTTTCAACACGAATTATTCATCATAAATGTTTCTTGAGCAGAAAATCAGCATATTAGAATGATTTCTGAAGGATCATGTGACACTGAAGACTGGAGTAATAATGCTGAAAATTCAGCACTGCATCACAGGAATAATGTACACTATGTATTCACTTTCATTGTGTAATGTTTGTGTGTGTCAGATTACTCTCTGCTCTCAGCGATGAAGATCTGTCTGCGGCTCCGTTCATGATTGAGAATCAGTCACACAGACAGATCATTCTGGAGGAGCTGCACAGACTCAAAGAGACCGGAGTCACACGACCACAGACGCTCTGGGAGTACAAGGTGTGTGTGTCTGTTTCATTCATTAGGCATGTTGTAACCCCTCACCCAGGTCCTACTTGCCCCGCTCTGCACGGGCCTTGAACCTGGGTCTCCGGCGTGGGAGTCGGACGCTCTAACAGGGAGGCTAAAGGCTACAACCTCTAGCGTCAGTTGCTAGAGCATCTCTTGAGATCAGAGGACTGAGGTTTTACTTGCACAGCGACTAATAGCTGGCCTCTGTTACAAACATCATCTCTTTGTCTGTCTATAGGAGGTGAATCCAGGGATGACTCTGTTTCTGCTGGTCAGTCTGAGTAACTTACCGCGTCTGACACTGCTCTACCTCTACCTGTTTGATTATGATGTCACCTTTCTGCCCTTCATTCAAACCGCCTGTCCGTCCGATAAGCCACAGGTGCGTCACTGTCTGTCCATGTGTGTTATGCCGGATTCAGATTACACTATATTTTTGTCGGTTACAATAGTCACTGTGTCAAGATCATACAATTTTGACTCCTAAAATCTTGTGTCGTGGACAAGAAAAGTATTGTTGCCATAGCTCCACAAACATTTCCTCCATTGTAAAATTCCAACTAAAAGGATTGATACCATTGTCTCTCTTTCGTTTCGGCATGTTTGAAAGCATGGCTGCATTCCACTCCAATTTTAGACACGCACTCGCAAACTTCCCTAAGCACTTTCCCTGCTGCCATTTTGAAGTGCGTTCCACTTCATGAAGTGGACGAGGGAAGTTTATATGGACAGACCCTTGTCCCCTCGATTTTGATCAAGGGAGCGAGTCTACTCTGATGTACACTTCAAGCAGCTCTATATCCCACAATTCAACTTGATTGTGACATCACAGCAGATCGCACTTAACTGAAGCGTATGGTTTCTTGATTATTTTGGGAATCAATCGCATAATAGTGTATAATATATTAATTATGTTGAGATTTAATCGCATACTAATTGTAGATACATAATATTCACAGTCAGAGTTTATACTATCGCAGCCACGGCATCAGTTGTCGTCCACTGACACACTACACAAACTGAAACGATCGAGTTTTGCATCCCGATGCTCATTGTCATTTACGAATCCCCACAACAAAATCGGGCTAAAATTGTGTAGTCTGGACCGGGCATAAGTGATACTCTAACAGACTCTAGTCGTGACACTTTTTCTGTGCTGCAGCAGGATTGGCCAGGCTGGCAGCAGTGGGCGGAGTTTCTGCTGATGTACTTCCTGTTGCCCTATCAGCTGCTGACTGCATTCTCCTGGCACTGGCTGGGCATACATTACTGGACAGCAGGTGTCATCATCGTTCATGCCACGTTACTGACGGTTCTGGACATCTGTATTTGTTGGACGCTGTGGAGGAAGGGACAGATGAGGTACATACAGACTTAGCTGTGAATGAATACGGAACAAGGGGTTTCTGTTATATAATATTACACAAAGAGTGACATTTTTCTCCAAATGTCAGCATGATTGCAAATGTGATATTGATTTTAGACAGTTCGATAACAAGAAGTTAACTTTTGGCGCTCTAGCAGTTGATAAACAGAACTGGATGCGTCTTGCAGAAGAACTTTCTAGCTGGAGTTACTTCTCTCTGTTTATGTCTATCACGAGTCACGCAGGTACTGTGCTACTCCGCAGCGGAAGGAACCGAACCAGTCTAAAATAGTCTGAATATAAACACTTATTATAGGTAGTGATTCAGAATAAGACAAAAACACGGTTTGGAAAATGGATTCACGGTGTACTCGCTCATTATATAATTTTTGTAAATTTTGAACAAAAAAGTTACAGACAGCAGGTTTAATATTAAGTGATATTTTAGACACAATATTGCTTGTTTTTGCTCTAATTCGCAAGCGAAAATGGTTCCAAACAGCAACACACAACAGTGTTTTGTTCCTGAATTAATCATTCTTTTTGAGTGAATCGGTTGAATGAATGATTCAATGACTCACTCATTAAAGCAGTCAAATGCTTAGTTCCTGAATTAATCAGACATTTGAATGAATTGATTGAATCTCAGTGATTAACAGTGACATGCTGCCACCTACTGGCGGTTTTAATTTCACATTTCAACTATCATTTCATTGTTTAAATAGTTTTAAATAACAGTATTCGTCGTTTTATTTAAGACATCAAAAACATTATGTATTTGTAACTGCAGGATAAATGCATTCGTGTCCCTCTGAGCTGCATTAAACAGTCTGTAAATATATCTAAACAACACGTCACATGCAGTTTGTGTGTTACCTCTGCATTGCAAAGATGAATTTTGTTGAGACAGATTTCATTTCATTGGTAACAGCCTTATTGATGAAATTTAAGAATTCGATGCAAAAGAAAACGATGCACACATTTAATTAGATTTGGTTTTATAAAGGCAAAAATGCCCATAAAAGTCAAATTAAACTTATTGAAAAAATTAACGTGTCACTGCTGTGAACTGACCGACACACAGTAAATGAAGAATATCAAAAACTTTAGGTGTCAGCTGTCCACATTAGTCCTTAAGGTACCAGCACAGTAACACACTCAGCAAAATATTGTTATAGATAAAATCCCAGAAAATATCAAGATAACCTTTTGTCAGTATCACACACCCCTGCAGAACTGAACTTGAACTGAGGGTACGTTTACACAACAACAATGTACTAAAATGGGGAAAAAATTCTTTGTACAAAATGACATTTTCAAAACTATCCCTGTTTACATGGATCTGAACAAATAACTAAAAACGCTGTATTGCACATGCCAGAGAAGTAGTTGGTGATGATAGACTACGCGCCTGCGCATACACATTTACAGAGCACTTCTGTAAATGATGCCTCGTGCATACCTATCCCTCTTATTTTTATAGTTTACTGCACTTTGATATTCTTCTCGTTATTTCCCTATAGCGGCTAATAAATTGGAAGTCTCACACATTCACAGAAAACACATTATTTCTGCATTGAAAATCAGTTGGATAGACTAAACACGTAATACGCATGTGCATGACATTGCCTTTTTCACATATTCACGTTTTTGCAGTTTACACAGATTATAACGGTATCAGACATATTCTGATAAATAATATCAGGACGAATCTTTAATTCTTTAACTATAAAGTCTGATATTAGAGTCGTATTATTGTGTTTTGTTGTGATTTCAGGACGCTCCCTAAGATGCTTTGGATTCAGGTGATAGCAGTGGTGGTAAACTCATCTCTGTATGTGCTCCTGTGGCCGCTGCTCCCTCTGTTCATCATTAACATTGAGATCTACACTCATCTGTACATCAGCCTCTTCTTCACTGCAGCACGGGTGAAACAAACACTCCTGCAGACAGAGAGACCGCAGAGGCCCTGACACACACACACACACACACACACACACACACTCACTCACTCATGCATATCCAAATCAACAGAGTATTGACTTGATCAGCTCATTCCCTGGAGATCAAACCCATGACGCTGGCACTTGTAGAGCCATGATTTACTGTTAAAATCACCTTTCTGCCTTCATGTTGTATTCAGTTCTATAGTATTGTCAGTAATTCAGACAGTTCGGTACAGTTCAATCCAGTAACACATCTGTATTTTTATTATTCGATTTCATTAATTTAAGAATGTGTAATGGGAGGACAATAATATATACAAATATTTTTTATTAATAAAAAGAGAAAGTTGGTTGTTGTGTGGCTCTTTTTTAAATATCAGATGAATAAATATGTTTGTTTCATTGAGGGCTTGGTTAATCAGGCCAACGAAAGACTACTAACTACAACTTTTAATTTCCTTTTCATTATAAAAAAAGTGTTATAGTGCCAAAGTCTTCAAATGCATAAAACTGATGGTAGGTCAGGTGGAAACCATATATAGACACTGCTTAACAGACATTAAGTGTTACCAACTGCTTTCAATATAAAAAAAAGTAGCAGCTAAATATCACTAAATGACATCATAATGGCAAATTCATTTATCTATATAAATATGAATATAGATCAGTGGGCAAAATAAGAATCTAGATTAGGGACAAATCTAGCAACTTCTTGGATAAACCTTAACTTTTTTTTAAAAAAGTCTCAAAAGGGGCGGGGAAGTCACTAAATCTAGTTACAAAATCTTTAAATTGGCAACACTGGGAATCATTGATTTTATTTGGGTCTCTTAAAATTTCCAAGCATTTTAGATGTTATATAAGGTAACGAGGGCTCGTTTACTGAAATCACATGACTGATTCACTGATTCAAAAGAAATGATTAATAAAGGTTTCAAATTAAGCGAGCTTAAAGCACTCAAAAGCCTAGGGTTTGCTTTTCAAATGTTAAATGAGTGTCTAAGAAAACTCAAATATTTAAAATCAGACACAATTAGTATTTTTTCACCATTAACTAATATATCTGGTTGGATTTTATCCTTTTTTCTAATCTTAAAATACATGCAGGCAATTTTCTGAACATTTAAAAGGGTTAGTTCACCCAAAAATGAAAATTCTGTCATTAATTACTCACCCTCATGCCGTTCCACACCCCGTAAGACCTTCGTTGATCTTCGAAACACAAATTAAGATATTTTTGTTGAAATCCGATGGCTCTGTGAGGCCTCCATAGCCAGCAATGACATTTCCTCTCTCAAGATCCATAAAGGTACTAAAAACATATTTAAATCAGTTCATGTGAGTACAGTGGTTCAATATTAATATTATAAAGCAACGAGAATATTTTCGGTGCGCCAAAAAATAACGACTTGTATAGTGATGGCCGATTTCAAAACACTGCTTCAGGAAGCTTTGGAGCGTTATGAATCAGCGTGTCGAATCAGCGGTTCGGAGCGCCAAAGTCACGTGATTTCAGCAGTTTGGCGGTTTGACACGTGATCTGAATCATGTTTCGATACGCCGATTCATTATGCTCCGAAGCTTTGGCGCACCAAAAATATTCTCGTCGCTTTATAATATTAATATTGAATCACTGTACTCACATGAACTGATTTAAATATGTTTTTAGTATATTAATGGATCTTGACAGAGGAAATGTCATTGCTAGCTATGCAGGCCTCACTGAGCCTTCGGATTTCAACAAAAATATCTGAATTTGTGTTCCGAAGATTAACGAAAGTCTTACGGGTGTGGAACGGCATGAGGGTGAGTAATAAATGACATTATTTTCATTTTTGGGTGAACTAACCCTGTAATGTTGGACAACACTGGTTAAACCAGTCCGAGATTTTAGTCATGACAACAGATCATTTTTGTGATACTTGTTCATTTGTTTTATCATGTACATAAATCACAGTGTCATCTGCGTACATTTGAATATATACGTCAGGACAAGCATCTGGGAGATAATACAAATACAAAATAAAAAGTAGGGGCCCTAATATAGACCCCTGAGGTACCCCTGTGGAACAGTATCTCATAGAAGATATATGTGTTTTAATCCGGGTGCACTGATTCCTTGATGTAAGGTAAGACTCAATCCATGATGTTAGAATTTTAGCCTATGTTGTGTGGATGTTACCATTATGACGTTTAGGAGATGTTGGATTTTGGTCACTTCACAACACAACCTAAAAACAACAAAATATCAACAGCTAATGTCAGTATTGGACGTCAAATTAAGGATGGCATTAAATGTTGAGCTGACAATGAATTGTGGTCACCTGACGTTGCAACTGAAATGTAACCAAGTATCAGCGTCATATGACGTTGTGTTCCTGCTGGGCTATTGCAAAACAAGCACATTAAAAGTGAAAGTGAAAATGTGTGTTTAGTGTGTGCTGAGGATGAAATGAAGGAAACCAGAACTTGTCCATGTAATTCATTAATAAAGCTCTTAATAATGTTCTAACTTAATGTTTGAAATGTAAAATGCAGAAGTGTTTCTGTGAGGGTTCAGTTTAAGGGCTGGTTTGGGTGAAAGAATGTGTAATCTCAAAAATCAACGGAAAGTCCCAGCAAGTATAAATAAAGTCACGTGTGTTTTTGTAGTGGGCAGGTACTGTGCCAAAGTGAAACGGTTTCTCTTTGTCTTCTGTTCACAGCTGATTTGAGTTTTTAAAATGAATAAAGTGGCAGAGTTGACGTGATCCTGAAGAGAGACGAGGAGCTGCCGGCTAGCGCTGAAACCACAGTAAGACATGAACCTGACTAAACCTGTGCTGAAATCACTCACGGGAGGCTCTCTGTGCTGTTATTTCTGTGTGTGTGTGTGTGACAGAGTGTGAAGGACATGCAGAACGCCACAGAGTCGGCGGCGGATCTGTTAGCGCCTGTGTTCACGTGTCACTGCTGCTATGAAGTGTTTATCGATCCCACAACGCTGACCTGCGGACACACTTTCTGCCGCCACTGCCTTGCCAGATGGTGGATGTCTGCGTTTCCTTTCATCCGGACTGACTGCCCAGAATGCCGAGCGATATGGCAGGACTTTCCCAAAATCAACATTGTCCTCCGGTGAGAGATGTGTGAGATGTTTCTGTTCACACTGAATTCAGTGCTTGCAACTGTAATTTTAAAGTTTTAACAGTCACTCTAATGACATAGTTAAGTTTGGTCATAGACACTGTCCAATGTTCATGTACTCAATCAGACATACAATGATACAATGTGTGTGTGTGTGTGTCAGGGATGCGGTGGAGAAGCTGTTTCCGGCTGACGTGAGTCGACAGAAGCAGGCCGTCCTGAGAAATCCATTGCTCAGATTTGTTCTTCATGTGTTCCAGTGGCACGGGAACAGAACGGTGCCTCATGCAGCTCCGCAACCACTGAACCAGAACCTACTGCAGATCAACCTGAGAGAGATTCAAGATCGAGCCGTGACGGTGCTGATCTGCTTGACTGTGAGTTTCATACAAACACAGAGTAATCGTGCCGCTTAAAGGCCCTGATGTACTCATGATGAAGTTTTTTCATTCTTCACTTTGGGTAAGAAGGTGGTCAAAACACATGATACGCCATCCACGCTGCTGTGAGCGATGTTTAGATGTCTGACCAGCTCTGAGATTCAGACTCCAGTCACGTCACGTTTATTTATACAGTAGATTGCTTTAAAGCAGCAGCTTTACAGTATTAAACATGAAAAACAGTGACAGTGTCGCTTCAGTTTCTACTTTAAAGCGTTTCTCTCTGGTGCATTCATGTTTTTAATGTCGTCTGACCTCAACCGACTGAACAGAAGAAATGAACCAGAGATTATTTAAAGGGGTAGCACACCCGATGAGAAGCGCAGCACTGCGTCTTTAAAATTCGAACACATTGTTTTCTATGAGTGTACACACACTGGTGGCACCATTCAACATCTGTCTATGGCACCCAGCTAAGACACAGGATACTGTTCAAAATCCTGTTTCATATTAAATTACATTACATGTCTCAAATAATTTTTAATGTACATTTTAACCACCTACAGGGGGCACCATGAGACAACACACTTCAGTTGATTTCAATAACGTAAAGTTTTGTAAAGAAAAGACGTTGGGAAATAGCCTGAATTATATGCCACAAACCACTGATTCTTCAAAGATATATCTATATGGAAATATGCTGTGTGGGTGAAGTTTTACTGGAGTTATTGAATTTTCAGGTAATAAGATCAGTTAATTCAGTTAACATACAACCTGAGGAAAAAATGTTCAGTGCCTCATAGACACACCCACCTATAACATCATCACCACACTGACCAATGGGAGTTCAGGGGTGTTTATCAACCAGAGCAAACTTTTCCAGAAAGTTCACTTTGTCAAGCTGTTAGGTTAGTGTTAGTTTATAAAATGTACAACTATCATTATACAAAAACAATAGAAGATAGCTAAGTAAGTGTGTGTGTGTGTGTGTGTGTGTGTGTGTAGATGATGGTGTTGGTGTACCGAGCCTTCATTGCCGACCCCAGTTATGAGATGCTGCTCAGTAAACCACTCAACAGGTGGAGCGTTAATGATGTCACGCTGTGGGTGGAGCATCTGGGTGTCTGGACCAATCAGTATAAAGAAACATTCCGAAGGGAGCAGATTGATGGCAGGTAACACACATGCATTAAAAACGCAATAGGGTCAGTTCACCCAAAAATGAAAATTCTGTCATTAATTTCTCACCCTCATGTCGTTCCACACCTGTAAGACCTTCGTTCATCTTCGGAAAACAAATTAAGATCTTTTTGATGAAATCCGAGAGCTTTCGGTCCCTTTGCAGAGATCAAAAACAACTTACACATTCAAGATCCAGCATGATAGGAAAGACATCATTAAAGTAATCCATGTGACTCCAGTGCTTTAACACCAATTCTATGAAGTAACACGAGTGCTTTATTTGCACAAAAACACATACTTTAGCTCTTTAAGACAATATTTACCTACAATCCAGTGCTGAATTGAGACTGGAAGTAGTTCCATGAATGCGCTTTGGATCATATTATTTTGCAAATATAGTGGTAAATTATGTTTTTGCTCAAGCGAAGCACTCGCTTTGCTTCATAAAATTGTAAAATTGGCACATGTAAACACCATATCGGATTAGATAACCTCATGTAAACAGTCCACGAATCTTTCAATCAGAATGATTTTAATTGGAATGACACAGAAGTGTACATGTAAACGTGACAGTTGGTCAATTTTAAGTGTCGGCCCATGGCTCTAGTCAGACTGTTGTTTTTGGCCAATTCAGCATGTAGAATCAGCGTCAGGCCGTCGGTGAAAGAGAACTCTGACCGTGGTTTAACCTCAACTGCAGCAGTAATATGCTACAAATTCACGCTGTTGCTTTAAATTGGAATGACTTTGTGACATGCGCACATTAGCTTATGTCCTGTTTGCTGCCTTTTATTCCTGTCAACATGGAGTTCCATTATTTCTTAAGCGTGCCATTTTTATGTTAAGGGTTGCTCTTAAGCAAGCAACAGCGTGAATTTGTACTCCCAGAACTCACTTTCATTGTGTAACGTTAACATGTGTGTGTCAGATCACTCTCTGCTCTCAGCAATGGAGATCTGTCTGCGGCTCCGTTCATGATTGAGAATCAGTCACACAGACGGATCATTTTGGAGGAGCTGCACAGACTCAAAAAGACCGGAGTCACACGACCACAGACGTTCTGGGAGTACAAGGTGTGTATGTGTGTGTTTCATTCATTAGGCACAGTAAGATTAAGGTTAAGCATCATCTCTTTGTCTGTCTATAGGAGGTGAATCCAGGCATGACTCTGTTTCTGCTGGTCAGTCTGAGGAACTTCCCGCGTCTGACGCTGCTCTACCTCTTCCTGTTTGATTACGATGACGCCTTTCTTCCCTTCATTCAAACCGTCTGCCCGTCTGATAAGCCACTGGTGCGTCACTAGACACGTTTACACATACACTTTTGTGTCATTCCGATTAAAATCATTCTGTTTGAAAGATTCGGTGGACTGATTACATGAGACGTTATCTAATCCGATATGGTGTTTACATGTGCCGGCGCTTTAAATCGGAATGACTTTGTGACATGCGCACATTAGCTTATGTCCTGTTTTATTCCTGTCAACATGGAGTTCCATTATTTCTTATGCACGCTATTTTTATGTAAAGTGTTGCTCTTAATCAAGCAACAGCGTGAATTTGTAGCATATTATTGCTGGAAAGTATGAGGAAAAGACGGGACCAGGAAGCTGACCTTTTTGGTGGCTGTGCATCTCAATACTATCCCTCCCTCCGAAGAAAAGCAGAAGCGTGTGGATGAAGGTCCGTAGTAATGACACTTAGTTCCTTCAGTGTATTTAATAAATGTGTTGTTTCAGTTTTACTCCAGTTTGATTTTGCCGCCGCCATTGTGCATTCTGACATCCCGTCATCTTGACGTGAAAGGTTTATCCCTCTCAAACTGATTACAATTTCATTCTGTTTGGGCGTTTTTATTCCGATTGGACTTTTAAACCAATTATAATGCTCCATGTAAACGACTCTTTGTTTGTGCTGCAGCAGGATTGGCAGCAGTGGGCGGAGTTTCTGCTGATATACTTCCTGTTGCCCTATCAACTGCTGTCTGTGTTCTCCTGGCACTCACTGGGCGTTGATTACTGGACGGCAGGCGTCGTCACCTTTCACACCGCATTACTGACGAAGCTGGACATCTGTTTCTACTGGACGCTGTGTAGGGGAGAGATGAGGTACACACAGACTCTGATGTGAATGAATACAGATCTAGGGGTGTCTGATATAGAACATCTACAATAATATCGTAATTGTTGTTTTAACAATGTGTCCGAATACCCACAAAATTTAAATATGTTTTATATATACCGATCAGGCATAACATCATGACCACTGACAGGTGAAATGAATAACCCTGATTATCTCTTCATCACAGCACCTGTTAGTGCAGTGGTCTCAAACTCAATTCCTGGAGGGCCACAGCTCTGTATAGTTTTGCTCCGACCCTAATCAAATATACCTGATCCACCTAATCAAGGTCTTCAGGATTACTAGAAACTTACAAGCAGGTGTGAGTTGGAGCTGGTTGGAGCTAAACTGTGCAGAGCTGTGGCCCTCCAGGAATTGAGTTTGAGACCACTGTGTTAGTGGGTGGTTCAGACTTCTACGTTACCAACACAAGCCTCGAATCAAGGCTTCATCTGGCACGCCCATTTATGCTTGACACAAGCTCCGAAGCCTTGGTTCAAACGTCACATCACTAGTGGGGTGTTCCGGGTCTGCAGTGGTCAACCGGTGACAGGGTCATGGACAGCCAAGGCCAACAGATGAACTACTGTAGCTCAGATTGCTCAAGAAGTTAATGCTGGTTCTGATAGAAAGGTGTCAGAATACACAGTGCATCACAGTTTGTTGCGTATGGGGCTGCATAGCCGCAGACCAGTCAGGGTGCCCATGCTGACCCCTGTCCAATGCCGAAAGAGCCAACAGTGAAGCATCAGAACTGGACCACGGAGAAATGGAAGAAGGTGGTCTGGTCTGATGAATCACGTTTTCTTTTACATCCTGTGGATGACCGGGTGTATGTGCGTCACTTACCTGGGGAACACATGGCACCAGGATGCACTTTGGGAAGAAGGCAAGCCAGCGGAGGCAGTGTGATGCTTTGGGCAATGTTCTGCTGGGAAACCTTGGGTTCTGCCATCCATATGGATGTTACTTTGACACGTACCACCTACCTAAGCATTGCTGCAAACCATGTACACCCTTTCATGGAAATGGTTTTCCTTGTTGGCTGTGGCCTCTTTCAGCAGGATAATGCGCCCTGCCACAAATGGTTCAGGAATGGTTTGAGGAGCACAACAACGAGTTTGAGGTGTTGATTTGGCCTCCAAATTTCCCAGATCTCAATCCAAGTGAGCATTTGTGGGATGTGCTGAACAAACAAGTCCGATCCATGGAGGCTCCACCTCACAACTTACCGGACTTAAAGGATCTGCTGCTAACATCTTGGTGCCAGAAACCATAGCACACCTTCAGGGATGTAGTGGAGTCCATGCTTCGACGGGTCAGGGCTGTTTTGGCAGCAAAAGGGGGAACAATGCAATATTAGGAAGGTGATCATAATGCTATGCCTGATCGGTGTATATTGTTTAATATTTAATCAATATTACACAAAGACTGCCTTTTTTCTCCAAATATCAGCATGATTACAAATGTTATATTATTCAGTGACTTATATTTTAGATGCAATATTGCTTGTTTTTGCTCTATTTTGCAAGCGAAAATAGTTCCAAACAGCAACACACAGCAATGTTTCGATCCTGAATAAATCATACCTTTTGAGCGAATCGGATGAATGAATGATTCAATGACTCACTCATTAAAGCAGTCAAAAGGTTTGTTCGAGATGCATCGGCACTGTGCAGATCGAAAGGCATATGACATCAAAGTAACACGAGAGCAATTCAAAAGCATAAGGAGTCGTATGCTATCCAATCTCTCTCACGGTACTTTGATGTTATACGCCGATCGTTCTGCGTACACTGATGCATTTCGAACAAGCCTAAATGCTTAATTCCTGAATGAATCAGCTGTTTGAATGAATCGGTTGAATCTCAGTGATTAACAGTGACATGCTGCCATCTACTAGTGGTTTTAATTTTACATTTCAACTATCACTTCGTTTTTTAAATAGTTTCAAAATAACAGTATTCATCATTTTGTTTAAAACATCAAAACATTTATGCATTTGTAACTGCAGGTTGAATGCATTCATGTCCCTCTGAGCTGCATTAAACAGTCTGCATAAATATATCTAAACAACACTTCACATGAAGCTTATGTGTTCTCTCTGCATTGCAAAGATAGATTTTGTTGAGACGGATTTCATTTGATTGGTAACAGCCTTATTATCTTATTATACCAACTGACTTTGTTGATTAAATGTAAGAATTTGATGAAAAAAAATGATATACACATATTTAATTCGATTTTTTTAAGGTAAAATACCCATCAAAGGTAGAAGTAAATTTAAACTTGTTGAAAAAATTAATTTACGTTAATGCTGTGAACTGCCTGACACAGAATATGAAGAATATCAAAAACTTTGAGTCAGCTGTTAACATCAGTCCTTAAAGTACCAGCACAATAACACACTCTGCAAAATATAGTTCTAGATAAAACCCTAGAAAATATAGAGATGTAATTTTTCAGTATCGTAAACTCCTGCACTGAATTTGGAACTGAATCATGCTGAATTGTCTTGCAATGAGCTTCATGGCTTCATCTCTGTTATTTTCCGGCGTTTTATGGTCACCTATTTCCTGCGAGAACATTCACACACATTCAGGGACATGATAAGAGATATTCTGATTAATAACATCAGAACGAACCTTTAATTCTTTAGCTTTAAAGTCTGACATTAGAACGGTTTTATTGTGTTTTGTGATTTCAGGACGCTCCTTAAGACGCTTTGGCTTCAGGTGACCGAAGTGGTGGTAAACTCATCTCTGTATGTGCTGCTGTGGCCGCTGCTCCCTCTGTTCATCATAAACATTGAGATCTACAGCCGGCTGTACTTCAGCTACTTCATCACTGCAGTGCTAGTGAAAAAAACACTGCAGACAGTGAGATTACTGAGGCCGTGACACACACTCGTTCATTTCCAAATCCAAAAGTGTCTACATTTGATCAGATCATTCCCTGGAGATCAAACCCATGACACTGGCACTTCTAGAGCCATGATCTACTGTTACAATCACCTTTCTGCCTTCATGTTATATTTAGTTCTATAGTATTGTAAATCAGTGGTTCCTGGAGGCCTCCCTACACTGCAAATTTTGTATCTCTCTTTTGTCTGACACACCCATTTAAGGTCTTGGAGTCTCTACTAATGAGCTGATGATCTGAATCAGGTGTGTTTAATTAAGGAGACATGAAAAACGTTGGCTGCGTCCGAAAACTGGAAAATGCTGCCTTTGGAGGATACATTTTAAGGTAGAAAGGCATCAAGGCACGTCTGAATTCAAATGTTAGCTTCACTTCATCTGATCGATTTTTTAAGGCAGCACAGATGTATCCTTCCCTTCCTTTGATATCCCACAATCCTGTGCGCTCCATTCAGTGACAGTTGAGCTAGGAAAATAAGGATGGCATCCAAAATTTGTTGTTGCTGGTCAGTTTGTGTGTAAACATTTTCCACTTTTGATGTCATTTCTAGCGAGAAATTACTACTGTAGCAATTAAATATTTGTTTAGTTTTCACCAAAGCTCGGGCTATTTTGCTGTAGATCATTAAACTGTTACGCTGCCTCAGAAGTCTGTCTGAAATCAGTTTCGTGAGGGGCCTTCATGCACAAATGCTGCCTTACAAGTCATTGCCTGATTAAGGCATCAAGGTAACAAGTCAGCTGCCTAGGTTTTCCCATGCAGTGTTGGGGGGCCTCCAAGAATATGGTTGGGAATCCCTATTATAAGTAATTATAAGTAATTCAGTGCAATAATGTAAATATTATAAGTAATTCAGTGCAATTCAATCCAGTAACATATCTCTATTTTTATTATTTTATTTAATTAATTTAATAATCTGACAGGGAATGATAGAAGAAAATAATATATAAAAATGTTTTAAATATTTTTATAGTAATAAAAAGAGAGAGTTGGTTGTTGTACTGCTCTTTTTTAAATATCAGATAAAGATTTTTGTTTAATGGAGGGCTTGGTTCATCAGGCCAAAGAAAGACTAATAACTACAACTATTAATTTTCTTTTCATTAAAAAAATGTCGTTAAAAATGTCTTAATGCATAATTCAGGTGAAAACCATATATAGACACTGCTTAACAGATTAAATTGATTTATTTGAGTGTTTGAAATATAAGATAACGAAGACTCATTTACTGAAATCAGATGAATTAATCACGGATTCAAAATAAATAATTTGCGAAGGTTCCAATTTAAACCTTCTCACAGACTCGAAAAACACTGAAAGCAGTTTGTTTCATCTTTTACGGAAATAGTAAAAAAAAAAGTACATCATACTAAATCTAAATCAAGGTGTTATGGAGTCACAGACCTCATGCAGAGCACCTCGTACACAGGCGGGGATCGTACTGCGGACCCCTTCGCCACCTTGGTCAACTCAGTACGATCCTCACTCCCACAACAAGCCACAAGCACTTAACCCACAGTCCCGGCTGATGTTCTCCATGCCATTCGCCACGCACTCCAACATCCAGCTGCCTCTGTCAGTCCCATGGCCGGACCAGCGACATTCACCGGTGCGGCGGAGGATTGCAGCGGGTTTCTTCTACAATGCTCCCTCTACCTAGAAGCATTTTTTAACTCCTTCTTCGCCCATTTCAGAGAAGTATCAGACAGAGCACCGCAGAGCTTTCCATACATGATCAACTATTCAACCTATGCCAAAATCATGAGTCTGTGAGTATGTATGCCCTCCATTTCCGCACCCTGGCAGCCTCTAGTGGTTGGAATAGCGGCTCTGATAACCGCCTTTCGCTAGGGCTTGAATAACAATGTCAAACAACTCATGGTTGTGTACGATGATACTATGGCCTTGGAGAACTTGATCCAGAAAACCATCCGTGTTGCCCAGCGCTCAACTCACCTGCTGCCAATCCTCTGCCCGCCACACTATCTGTCGCCCTTCCAGCACCTGACGCCAATGCTCTCTGTACCAACCTGATCCAGATAATCCCGATCCTGAGCCAATCCTCCCTCCAGCCATGATCGTCAGCCCCATTCAGTGGTCCATCAACCAACGTATCTCCAAAGTTAACCACCTTGAACCAGCTCCACCGGGAGGTCCTGAGGGGCTCCTCTACGTGCCACTGGTCCACCATCAGCCCCTCATGGACTTAGCTCACACATCTCCGGGCTCTGGACACCCAGGCAGTTCATGTACCCTCTTGCTCCTGCGGCAACACTACTGGTGGCCCTCCATGTCTCAGGATGTCTCCGCTACATCAGAGGTTGCTCAGTCTGCGTCATTGCCGACACTCCTAGTTTACCTTCAGGAAGTCTCCTGGTACCACTGCCTATACCTCGAAGACCATGGACACATCTGGGCATAGACTTCATGACCGACCTACCCTGTTCAAACGACTTCACCTGTGTGCTAGTAGTTATGGATAGTCTCCAAGGCCTGTAAACTCATACCCCTCAAGGGTCTTCCCACTGCATTCAAAGCCGCCGAAGCATTGATCCATAATGTCTTCCGTTATTTTGGCATTCCCGAAGACATTGGCTCCGACCGGGGGTCCTCAGTTCATATCCAGAGTGCGGCAAGCCTTCTTCAAGCTCCTAGGAGTGTCCATCAGCCTGTCTTCTGGTTACCATCCACAGACCAACGGCCAGACTGAGCGGAAGATCCAGGAAGGCGGAAGATCCAGGAAGTCGGGAGATATCTGAGAGTCTACTGCCACCGGAACCAGGACAGCTGGAGCCAGTTCCTCCCCTGGGCAGACCACCACAGGGCTCACCCCGTTCCAATGTGTCCTGGGCTACCAACCTCCTCTCTACCCCTGGTTGGGTGAGCCCTCTGTGATTCCAGCTGTCAACCACTGGTTCCAGCAGAGCAAGAGAGTGTGGGACTCAGCTCATGTCCATCTGCGGTACCTCCTCCTCCTGACATCGCTGAAGAGGAAGCCATCTACCGGGTGCGGTCGATCCTCGACTCCCGACGACAAGGTCCCCAGCTTGAGTACCTTGTTGACTGGGAGGACTACGGCCCAGAGGAACACTACTGGGTAAACCGTCACAACATCCTCGATCCCTCTCTCCTCACTCAGTTCCACACTGAACACCCGGACGGCCCTGCTCCCCGGGATCGAGGTAGACCCCGTCGTCGTCGCCCCATCCGGTCGTCAGGAGCCGCCCGTGGAGGAGGGGGTACTGTCATGGAGTCACAGCCAGCACCATCATCACCAGATCTTCATGCTCCACCCACTCGTTCACAATCCCCTGAGTTCTGATCATCTGCACCTCATCACCAGACACCCTTAAAAGACGCTCACTCCCTGCACTCTGTGTCTGGTCTCGTCAGACTTACATGGACTACTTACCAGTTACTCACCTACATTTTCCTCCCATCGTCTTCAGTCTTCTGTCCTTCACCGAATATCCATACCTGCAAGAGAGACTCTGTTTATCATCAGCTAAGTTACTTTTTCAAAGTGCTTGTTCATCTACTTACCTGCAATCGACTGTCCCTGTGTTCGTGCGTCTGTGTCCTGACGCAAGGGAATGAATTAGTAAATTGTGTGCGTGTCATGTGAGGGCAAAATTTTTAAATCAAGACGCTTCTTGTTTGTTATTACATTTATGAATCTCATTTGGATTCACAGTTAAATGGAAAGAAACATATACAATGAATTATGCTGTGTTTGTGTGTGTAGTTTAGAGATGCTCCTTCGCTGTGCCCCCCCACCCCCCACACCCCCCCAGCCAAGGCAAGGCAGTAGGGTTATATGACTGGTAGTTCGACTCTCTTGGAGCCTAACCGTGCGTTCAAACCGCCGCCAGCGGGAGGGTCAAAGTAAATGACAAGTTGTGGCAACCAGTCAGAATCCTCTCGAGCGAGGACCTCTGCATTCCGATTGGTTGCCGCCGAACCGCGTCATAGCTCATTACCATAAAGCTGACCTGACTTCAACTCTCCTCGGCGCTCTCACCGTCCAAGACGCTCCGTGCTGCTCTCACCGGAGCTGGCTGCCAGCTCACATTGAAAATGAATGACTTCCTGTCACTTTGACGCTCTCGCCGACGGCGATGTGAACACATGGTAACTCACAAGCATACTACCCTACCGCCTAGAAAATAACTCTCTAAATCAAGAGGAGGCCTATTAAAGTCCCACACACAGGATATCTGCAAGAAGGCTCAAAGAGAGCCTATAACCCACGAATACTATCCTGGTGGAGCTCTAGAGAGCGGAGGCCTCAAGAAACAACTCTCTGAAATGAGAGGAGGCCTGACAACGCTCATATTAGCCAAGGAGGCTCACAGAGAGGAGATCTGACAATACCCAAAAAAATCAGGATATCCTGCAGGGAGGCTCACAGAGAGCCTACAACTTGCACACAATATCCAAACAGAGCTCCGGGGAAGCATAGACCTCATGTGCTTCCTAAAGTAATGGCTAAGGAGGTTAAAAAAGCCTAACAACCTCACATCATCAGTAGGTGGAGATCCACAGGCAAAGGCCTCAAATATTGGCCTAGCCATGTACAAAACACACCCCGTTAAAACAAAGTAGTCACCAGGGAGGCTCACAGAGATCCTGCTACTCAATAAAGTACCTGGCATCAGACAGCACATTCACAACTAGCCATTAACGTCGAACCATCAGTTAGGCATATGCAACAGTAAAAACAAACTGCCAAAAACAACATAGGTCCATCTGATGTAAAAACTTGTGAGAGCACCTCCTGATATAGCCAAGTTCTACAGCGGATCAGCCTGGTAGGCTTGCGACACAGCCATAGTGTGCAGCGCCACACCAGCCTGACCTGCTGCCGCATATGCCCTGCCATTAAGACTCACTCATTGTTTTAATAATACACTAGATTTAATTATTGCATTGAACCAATCCTACTGATACAGAAATTCTACAACAAAGTGATGTCACTGACCACTACCTTGCATACTGCTGATATTTGCCATATTGCACCGCGTTATCGACTAGGTAGAACAATTATTCCAACAACTATAGATAGATTAACTAATAACCTGCCTGATCTGTCTCAGCTGCTCAGTATTCACAAACACACAACTGAACTTGAGAAAATGACGAGCAGTATGGGCACCATTTTCTCTAGTACACAAACACATTCCTGGAGCATCTTCGTTAACTCATAGAAAATAAAGTAAATCCATGGTTCTTATTTAGTACAGTGGCTAGATTAACAATCTGACATCACCTGAACAAAATATTCCCCGTGCTTGGCATATTTCACAACTATTCAGTGTTTTCAACCATATAAAGTTTATTTTAGCTTTCAGACATTTGAATCAAAAGGATACATATAGCGTTTGTAAAATACACACAGATGTTTATGGAAGTGGCAATAATAATTCTTTCCATTATAACTAGATAACGCATTATATTCATATCAGATGCACATTGTGTAAACAAATGTAAAGTTCACTCTATTCTTCTCCCAGTTCACTGGACACTTGTATTTTGAGAGAAGTGGATGAATTCATGTGCTGTAAATCTAACAGATCTGAATCTCTGAACTGCGGCGTAAACAAACATGGCAATACCCATTGCACATAAATCTTAATTACCGCGATCATTATAAAGGTGTTCAAACAATAAAACACATTCACTTATTTCACAATCGGAATATCAGATATTTAGTGTGCTCAACAGCATCTGTGATTGGCTGTTGATCACTGCAGCCTTTTATGCTACGATTTAAATGTAATACCTTTTATTTCTAAATTATGACAATTTTAGATGTAAAACCTATACTAACATTGTAAGTGGACCACAGGAAACATTATAAAACAATAAAACAACGCAGTTCATGAACCCTTTAATAGAAAACATGGAATTAGTTTCCACTGCTGTGCCGATATTTCATCAACGACCAAATTAAATCCCTAAATTATCCAAATTGACAGTGTTAAAGTTATAAAATTAAAACGTGATTAAAATGCAGTGGTTACCTCTAATTTGGAATAGCTAGATATATTCAAGGCCAGTTTGCTTGTAATAAATAATAAAATAATAAAATCTGCAACCAGTATTGGAATCAGCCAATTTTCTTGTTAAAAAAAATAAATATATATATATATATATATATATATATATTTTTTTTTTTTTTTTTTTTTTTACAAGAAAATTGGCTGATTCCAATACCGGTTGCAGATTTTATTATTATTATATTGTTTATTTGCTCTATAACAAGCAAACTGGCCTTGAATATATCTAGCTATTCCAAATTAGAGGTAACCACTGCATTTTAATCACGATCCAAACAAAGAGGCTACACACGTTGCATAAGCAGTTGTTTTTAATTTGAATTAGATTTAACCCTCTACAGCACAGTGTTGCCCTCAGGCAGTGGAAAGTTCTTAAGCCCTATGTTTAGTAAATATTTCTTAAAATGATTACAACCAATTAGAAATGTCGAGAAAGTATCAAATCTTTTGTCAGGTTTTATGAAGTTTTTTTTTATTTTGCATGTTCTGAAATTCAGTTTTTCTCAGGGCAACGTTGTGCGATAAGGGGTTCTTTTTGAGGATGTTTTGAACAATATTTCACATTGGCCACAATGTGTTATAAGAAAGGAAGATGCAGGGTTCCTGTGTGCGCAGGAACACCCAAAGTGATGTGCAAAAATTGTAACATACACCTCTATTTCACAGCAGAGATGAACTGCTTTTTGAAGTTTCGTACGGTGTGAAATCTTATTACATGAAGTACATTATATGGCATGACACACTACATGATACAGATCTATGCATGTATCAAGTTCAATATATCGAATGTCTTTCAAGTGTTTTTCCCTTTTTATTTAATGATTTCTTGACATTTTTTTTTTTTTTTTTTTTTAATGGTGAGTTAGATGATAATTTTCTCTATGATTCTGTACCATTGTTGCACAACATTGCCAACGGAAAAATATTTTGGGGTGGGGGGAGAATGCGGAGTCAAAAAAAATTATCAATAAAATGTTCCCAAATGAACCAAAAAATGATGTTGAATATTTTTTTTTTTTCATGTGACATCAACATGTGTGCAGTAGAACGTTAATTTCAAGATTTAAAGCATAAACAGAATGGTCTGACTTTATCTTTGTGAAATTATATGCTACACACACAAAAATGCATTAAACAAAAACAGCAGACAGGCTGAATGAGACTCAAATACACTCTCTGACAGCAGGTGGCGCTTAAGGAAGAGCAGCTACAGCGTTTCCTTGGTTACCGCTGTAAACAAAGCAAGTGCTTATAAATAGGCCTACTACTTTATTCAGTAAAGTATCGAAACTTTTCTGAAGACAGTACGTTCCCTTCAAAGATACATTCATATAACCCCTCACCCGTAACTCAATATTTATATTTTCTTCTTATATTTTGAGCAGCGTGAACAGTGAGCTGCTCTGCCTTCTACAGAATTTTCTCCTCTTTGCGTCTGTCTTCAGCGTCTCTCTGGCCTCTGTTAACGGCCATTTCCAGGCATGATGTGGGCTATTTACCTTCATCACTGTCCCAATAGCTCTTGAAAATAACAGAAAAATAAATACAAAAAGACAGTACAAAGAATGGAGATACGTAATGTATTTTTGTACTCTGTATATTTCTGTTATTTTCGGGAGCTACTGGGACAATGATTAAAATCTTTTTTTTTTTTTTTGGCAACCATTGCTGTACACACCATGTCACACAGCAGCTTTTAGGCATTGTTGTTTTTTGTTAAAAGTCAATGGAGAAGTTTGGATTGGCAAGGGTGGAGCCTATCCCTGATGGATGGACAGGGCCACCTGGTGGTGGTGGGGAGGATGAAGGGGAACTTCAGGGTCATCAACTGCGAATGTGCGAACTTACGCTAAAGCTCTCCTTTCCACTCCAAACGTATTTAATGAGACCATTTCCAGGAAACAGAATTCCATGATGGAGATGAACTTTCAATTACAGACTGTCACAGGCAAGGATGGTTGTGGAGTGTGCCTTTGGCATTCTGTCATCCAGGTGGAGGGTACTCCATACAAGGATGAATGTAAAGCCAGAAAATATGGACTCTATAGTCACTGCAGCATGCATCCTTCACAATTACCTTATAAATCCATCAGAAAATCAGAGGCGGCTGGATGAGGCAGAAGAAAGAGTGGAAGTGCTACCATCTATTAGAAACATAGGGATGCAGAGCAGCTTATGATGTGCATGAAAAGCTTTACACAAATTTTCATTGTTCCTGAGGGTAGAGTGTCCTGGCAAATCAATATGGTCCCGAGTTTATTACTAAAGCAGACATTCTAAAAGATAATTTAATACACTGTTTAAAATTCTGTGCATTGTAAATGTCTCTTTAATATCTGACAGTACACTTTTTAAAATCACATTTGAAATAAAATCATGCACATCATAGATGTCTATAGTGTATGTGTAAATATATTTGTATTTAATTGTTTTACCACGACAATGAGACAAATGTCTATTATGTCGACTATTCAGTTGTAATTATAACAAGCAGTTTCTGTTCTATGATGGGCCTGAATCCAGACTTTTCCTGAATCCAGATTTTTTTCATAGATAAAAGGAGACATAAATGGAAGATTTGAAATGGGTCTGTAATTTGCTAATTCATTTTGATCTAATTGTAGTTTCTTATTGAAAGACTTAACTGCTAGCTTGAAATGGTCTTGGGATATGACTTAGAGATAAAGACAAGATAATAGAGCCACGTTTCCACCGCAGGAACTTTCCCCATGAACTAGGGACTTTGGCTTGGTACTCCATGTGTTTTGACCATAGGGACCAGGGTCTAAAAGTTCTGGTAAAAATTTTCCCCCTCAGAAAATCCCTGCTTGCAAGGTAGTACTTTTTCAAAGTTCAGGAACTTTCAGTGGTGAGATTTGGGTGCTCTAAACTTCTCATGTGTAAATCATATCTAACATGAATAAAGTATTAAATCCCTCACACTGCATGTCTTGGCTGATTAGATGTGTACTTTTAAGTTTGCTTTTTTCTGATCCACTACAATTCCATTCCTCTTAAAGACTGTCACTAATTTAACACAAATTATTCATGTTAATGAAGTTAAATACACATTACATTTGAGATGACTGTATTTGTTTAATTACAATGATTTAACTATCAATTGCTGCAACTGCTCAAAATAGTTAACTGTTGAATTACTCTTGATGCAAAGTTTTTATGGAAACTGATGAACAATAGTCCATATTTCTGTCATGACAACTGAGTGTTTGGTATGGTAATGGGTATGACAATGTTGATATGTTTGGTCTTGGCAGAATAGATCTGCTACGCTGCTGCTGCTTTTATTGCTGCTACTGCCAATGCATACACAACACGCTGTTGTACAATATAACATACATGAATTACCCGTAGCAGATCTATACAGGTGGAGCTAGGGAAGGTGAAGGGTTTCTAAAAGCGTGCAGCACTTCTAAGGCAAATACTACACAAGTATTTGAAGTTTGAGCATGCAAGCTCATTGGTTCCTGCTGTATCAGTAGCCAATCAGCTGCGCCCTATAGCTAACGATGTGATTACGAGCAGATTCAGTTAAAGGACCCATTAGCCTGCGCCATCTAGAGTTTCATGACAGAACTATGCAGTTATACCATGAAAATTTCAGGATAACAAGTTCAGTTGACACCAGTTACCATAGAACATGACCCAGTTGGACTACATTATATACATATCTAATATTTCGTTATCCGACACAATTTCTATGGTTCCATGAATCTGTTTTACAGACCAAATTTTCAGATTTGACATTGCTGTATGCAAGATGGCTTGTAATAGCATTTGTGGTTTTAAAAGTTACTGCCAACTCATGACTAGAGATTGATTTCACATTGTGGCATGCATATATATAGTGAGATGAGTGTATCCTACTCCACATAGCAATAACATGGAGCAGTGGGAGACCCCGGTTTCACAGACAAGGCTTAAGCTAGTCCCAGACTAAAATGCATATTTGAGCTTTTTTACTGGAAAGCAACTTGCACTGACATTAAAAATGTCAGTGATATTGTTTTGTCACAAGATGCACACCAGTAATGTTTTTTTTCTGCTAGGGCACATTTATAAAAGCTACTTAAATGCCTTACAACAGGAAGGACTGCCCTCAGAATAAAGATAATTCACTCTATAAAATATCTGCCAGGAGATCCATCAAATGGATTCAGGGGGGGCATTGACCTGTCTGATCAGCTGATACGGTACTACACAACACAGCACAAAACAATGAAGTGGTTCAGAAAGATCTTTCTACACTTATTGGAAATTGTTTCCACCAACACTTTCATTATCCACAAAGAGCTGTGTGGTAACATGGCCAAAAGTGTTATATGGCCTTATTTTTATTGACTTAATTTCTTTCAAAAGACACGTAAATCTTCTCAAAAATACAAACATGTACATGGAGGTTCACATATTATTGTAGCCTTATGTTGAATACTGTAATGATGGGTCAACAGAGTGGGGATCCATTTGCAGCTTTATTGAGATAGTCACCAAAGTAACAGAGCAAAGGCAGTATCATAAACAGGAACAGGCAATGGTCGAGGCAGGCGGCAGGCAAACAGAGTCGAGTCACAGGCAGAGATCAGGGCAGGCGGCAAGCAAACACAGTCCAGTAAACAGGCAAAGATCGGGGCAGGCAGCAGAGAATCACAGGGTATAAACAGTCCAACGGCAACAGAGAAACAGTCCACAAGAAAACGCTCAGAAATGATCACCGGGGCAAATCAAGACTTCACAATGTGAGTGTGTGTGAGTGTGGCTTAAATAGGGTGAGTGTGATGAGGTGCAGGTGTGTGCATAATAAGTCCCAGGAATGGGGGCCTATGGGAATTGTAGTCCGAATGGGAAACAGTCAATAGTCAGGTGACGGCTCCCTCCGGTGGTGCGGAGGAGGAGGCGTGGAAGCCACATTCGTGACAAATACAGTGTTATCAGACTTTAACCATTAATATGTTTAAGCAACTGAAAATGTGTTCCACTTCAGTTGGACTACATTGTCAATTATGATCTATATTGTGTTAGGGAAATGAGATTCGCCACTGCCTTTTCACAGTTAAGTCTCAACTTTTGACGGACATGTTTTTGTGGTTAGGAAGGAGGCCACTCCCACAGCATATATCTCTAACTGCTGAAGCTTGACTTATTTTTCAGCCTTGATTTCCAACGTTCTTACAACCCTTTCATTCAACTGTAATTGAATTAATCTCTGAGCCTTGAAATCACTCAAAGAACTGGGTGAAGAAAAGGGTGAGACAGACTCAAAAGTTGGGCAAGATGCCTTACTTTTAGGATCAGAGGGCTTTAAATTACTGAGGCACCTTCTTGGCTTTTAAATTACTTGTCACAAGAAAGGATCAGCATTCCTCTGCAGAAGTTTCAAAACCAAGCAACAGTAAGGATCAAGAAATATTTACTTTAACTCAGCTATATGAAAGAGGTCATCCTTACAATACTTCTCCAAAACTGCAAGAGATGGAATGTCCAAAAAAGTCTTTAATTCAAGTTGGGGCATCTCATAATTTCAAGAATCAACATTAGTCTTTTGTATACATCACAATATCTGACAGATGAAAAATAAAATAACCAAGTTCAATGATGTGAAGTTAATGGAAATACCAGACAAGCCTCAACTTGGTCACAGCCCACTCTACTGAACAAACTTCTTATAAAGAAAGAGGTATTAGGATTGATGATGGGTTGTGACAGTCAAGTAGTGGGTGCAAGCCATTCCCTAAAGAGTCGATGTCTGTCTATGCAAAGGAGGATTTATACTGGAAGAGGGCCAAATCTCAAACTCAACTTCACAAGAGATTACCCAACTCTCTCCCACAAACATCAGCCCACTGGGTTTACAACTTAAAAACAAAACTCCATTTTTTGTCTGATAGTCAAACTACATAGTCCTCTAACAAAAGTTTTTCCTCAGTTCCTCAGTTTTCCTCAAAAATCCTTTTCTTCTTAGTATGAAAACATTTTCTCTTTTTCAAATATTCTTAGACATACACTTCTTTTCACAACCAAAAAACAAAACAAGTGTTCATTCCATTCAAACTGTCCTTTTTCTCTTATATAAGGCACAATTCAGCTCATTAATGTGTTTTCTTTTCATACTAAACCAGCAGAGGGGGATAGAAGACTCAAAGTATACAATACATACCGCCACATATGCAGGAAATAACTACCCTTTTGTAGACATTTACCCCTGAGGGGTATTGCACAAAAGCAAGATAAGGGATTACGCTGGGATTTTCCAGTTTTCCTGGCTGAATTTTGCACTGATTCAGTTGCATAAAATGACTAAATTAAGCTAAATTAAGTTACTATGGAGATTTATTCTTTGCAACAACCAGGCTAAGATAAATACTAGTGATTTATGTTAGTTCCGCTGTCAATTCTACTAGAAATTGATGTGTTTTACAGTCACTCCATGGTCTTCTGTAAATATGTTGCATCATTTTAATTATCCTGTGTTAAAATACTAGATATAGTGTCATTCATCTAATTATGCCTACTGTTATTCTACTGTTATTATGAAGACTGCTGTTCATATTGCTGTCAAAGTTTTGATGAATACATATATTATTGCAGCTGGTTTTGATTTAGCCTATCCTTTAATAAAGGATAATGTATGTCATTCTTTCATGTGTACATGCATTTTATTTAGCATTGGTAGCACACACTGTGTGGTTATCTTCCCAAATTCTAGTTCTACTTCACTGGATCAATAACTATGTAGTGTACTGGACATTCATGAGAAAGGTGGAAGACCACAATGTTTTTTGAATTTTTTTTTTTTTTTGCTGTCATCACTTGTCAGCTTGGAGCTTTGGAGAGAAAATAATGATGATTAATACATTGTGTTACAGTCATGGTTCAGTGTGAATATGAGCCTTTTTAAAATGCTAAAATCAATACAGACAATAAAATATGTCAGCAGACACTATTCACCTAATTTGTAAAAAATTTTTTCACCAATTAAGTCATTTACCAACCTGGAAAATATTCTTGTACTTAATCTTGACTTGCTGCCAGGTCTTTTTTTGGCCAGAATATATCTCAAATATTTCAGATGAAAAGGGATCAAGTTAAAGGGATAGTTCACCCAAAAATGAAAATTTGATGTTTATCTGCTTATTCCCAGGGCATCCAAGATGAAGGTGACTTTGTTTCTTCAGTAGAACACAAATGATGATTTTTAACTTCAACCGTTGTAGTCTGTCAGTCGTATAATGCATGTCAATAGGAACACAATCTATAAGAGTAAAAAAAAACATGCACAGACAAATCCAAATTAAACCCTGCAGCTCATGACACACAATGTCCTAAGACACGAAACGATCGGTTTGTGCGAGAAACCGAACAGCATTTATATAATTTTTTACCTCTAATACACCACTATGTCCAACTGCCTTAAGCATGCACGTTATCCGGTGTGTACGCGCTCTGGCATAGTTTACGCAAGCACCGGAAGTGATCTCTTGCGCATATACGTCACTCATTGTTTACACAGTGCACAAACATTATAGGTACGACAGCTAATCAAAATGGTACTTACTTGCGCTTATCCGGATTGTTAAAACCAATTTAAAACTAAAAGATTACGTTCTTTCCCGCAGACTCATTCAGGAGTGGTGACTTTCCATGTATTCCCAACTTCTGAGCCTGCTCGCCTGAAGTTAGATGTAATATAGATGTAAAGGCATTATGCAAAACCATCTCGGATGTAAAATCATTGGGTGAAAAGGTCTCAGACATAAAGACATTTGGCGAAACCATCTCAGGCATAAAGGCATTAAGCAAAAATGACTCAGATGTAAAGTCATTGGCTGAAAAGGCCTTGGATGTAAACACATTTGGCAAAACTGTCTCAGGCATAATGGTATCAAGCGAAACTGCCTCAGACGTAAAAGTATCGAGCGAAACCATAAAAGATGTAAAGGCATGGGGGAAATGTTCTCAGATGTAAAGACATCAGGCGAAACATTCTCAGACGCAAAGGCATCAGGAGATAATTCTCTTTGTAAGGGTGGCCGACTGCCAACTAGTCTACATCTTTTGACTTTATCTCTCGTGGTGGAATTCTGCCAATTTATGGTCAACCCTTTCTCACAGGCAAAATGAAACATTGTATCAAACACAATCAACACTCCCCAGAGGCAAGAAGCCTTCACATGACACCCTCAATAATGATCTTATTCATTTCACATCCTCCTGTTGTCTGGTGGAAAACTACCAGCAAATATGCTTAGTGGCCAAGCTAACTTCTCAGATACATCTGACCCTTACAGTCACGTAGGCCAAGAGGCCTCAAAACACTTCTGGCTTTTATAGTAAGCAAACTAATTCTACAATTGTTTTCTATTAGATAAAATACTCTGTCACTACTCAAGAGATTGTGATTTCAGACACAGCCAAAGTGTCTGTGGATAAAAGTAGGAAGTGAGGAAAACTGATGAGATGTTGTTCTGATCCACTTCACAGATGATGAGTGGTTGGAGAATTTTAGAATAACAAGTCATATCTGATTTTTGTTTAACGACAATTGCAGCTCGTTCTGAGTCATACGTCATTACGCCATTTCTGCACAGTACTTTCCAGCTTTGGTTTTCAATAGATAGACTAACTAGCCTCCAATGAGACTCCAATAAAATTATTAGGTAATTATTCCCTCATGAATAAATCTCTCAACAAGTAAAACTGGCTATATTATGATAGGCTACTCAACATTCTAATATTATTTGTACATTTATTTTTTTAAATCATTATTATTATTATTATTATTGTTCCTGGATCATATTAGGGTACTCTTGTAAGAAAGTAGCGGTGGCTGGGACAAACTAAACATCACCTCCGATTAAAAAGATGGCATCTAATCCTGTTGACCCCAGTATGCCATCTATAGTCTGATTGAAGTCACCTCAGAGTATATAATATAACATACATTTGGGTGCATTGTTGTATGAAGTCACCAGAGTACAGAATATTTGATCTTTATGTGAAGAGAATATCGTTTTTTCCCAGCGTAATATGGTGAAAGCTTAATTTCAACATCTTCCTCTGAATAAGTGTCCTAGAATTAGTGTAAATGACATTCACTTAATTATTTTATTATGTGTTGTGTTGATGGTAGGTATTATAGAATGATGTGAACAAGGCAATATTGTTGTTATTTAAATAGTAATAGTAATAAAAGTAAAATTTGTGACAGACTTAGCCATTTTTTTGTAGCCTTGAGTTTGTTCTATTTTTATTTTTATTTATTTTTTATTTTTTTGGGTCTGAGCGTGCGCACTTGAGTAAAACACTTCTTGTTGAAAGAATAAAATAATTAAAAGTTTAATTCAGAGAGCTGACATTGTCAATGAAACAACATTCATGACGTTTTTTTTTTGTGCTTTCCCGTCAAGTCTGCAAAAAATGAAAGAAAGAAAGAAATTAACTGAAGAAGCATGATATATAACATAGTCCATTTTCAAAATGTTCAATGATTAGCAGTGAAGAAAGCCTTTTGATGGGACATGATTTTGTATGTAAAATGTGGCCTACATTATTTTAAATCTAATAAGAGTGCAAACATATTTGTCTAAAATCAGTTTCAGTGATAGAATCATGAATATTTTATTCTGGTGTCACCATTGTCCTGTGCATTGGGTAACCAGCACCAAGTCCAAGCCTATTCATTTCCACCCTCAATATAGTACCAAATTTGGCATTTTAATTATTTGCCTTCTGGGAGTCAGAACATTAAGTTAAGAAAAAAAAAAAAGGTACAAAGTAAAAGTACCTTGTTATTGGATTTGTAATGTGTTATTATAGCATGTTAATTGCATGTTAATATAGCATTTAATGCTTGTTCCATGACACTTACTGAATTTATTTGATTATCTTAGGTTCTAATTAAGGTTAAAATCATGTTCTAGTATATGATGATTTTTTTTTTTCTTACAAACATTAAAACATAATTGCAATATAAAAATTGTACTTGTTTAGGGTCTCAAATAATCCAAAGGAGATCTGCACACTGTTATTCTCCCTTTTATTTAACAAAGTTTAAAAGTGTGTTGTGTTTTTTTTTTAAACTAAGTTTAAAAGTGGCAACGTTTCAGTCAGAGACCTTCGTCAGGCACATGTGCCACGTTTACATGTACACTTTTTTTTTTTTTTTCATTCAGATTAAAATCATTCTGATTGAAAGATTTGGTGGACTGTTTACATGAGATGTTATATAATCCAATATGGTGTTGACACGTGCTGGCGCTTTCATTCGGAAGGCTAACGTGCGCGTGTCACAAAGCCATATGTCCTGTTTGTCGCCTTTTTATTCCTTTCAATCTGGAGTTCCATTATTTCTTATGTGTGTTATTTTTATGTAAAGTGTTGCTCTTTAATTAAGCAACAACGTGAATTTGTAGCATATTACTGCTGGAAAGTATGAGGAAAAGACAGGAACAGGAAGCTGACCTTTTTGGTGGCTGTGCATCTCAATACTACCCCTCCCTCCTCCGAAAAGCAGAAGCGTGTGGATGAAGGTCCGTAGTAATGATAAACTGACTTCCTTCAGTGTATTTAATAAATGTGTTGTTTCAGTTTTATCCCAGTTTAATTTTGCTGCTGCCATTTTGAATTCTGACAACCCCTGGCCTCACTCAAAAAATTGTTCACTTTATTTAAACAATTTATTTTTATTTGATTGCTTCTTGTTAAATTGATTTGAAAGGTTACTCTTTGACTTAACTTGATGTTTTCATTTTGAAATAACATTTAAATCAAGTAACCCAATCAAACAGGACTTTCACTTCCCATCATGCTTTGCAAAGGGGCTGAATTGGGAGAGTAAATGTTGAAATAAAGTGTTTTTGTATGCATTTTTTTAACCAAGAAGAGAAAATGGAGAGACTTGTTAATGTTCAAGGTTTTATTGTGTTGGTATTTAAAAGTTTCTGTTATATTAGTGGTTTTAGGGGTTACCATTGTGGTGAAGTGTGGAGCTTGTGCTTGGGCTGAGGACTTGCTAACAATAATTCAAGTTGCTCTGATAATAATGCAACCATTGTGGTAGAATTCTGGATGAAGCCAATATCACTTCTGAAATACCAACATCAAACATCATGTGTGTACAGTTAATTTTAGTTTGTCACAGGATTAAACAAAAAGCATCACTTCAAGGTCAATTTAAATTAAAACCATTTAAGTTAAACTAATTCCCTTCATTAAAGTTAAATGAACACCATTGATTCTAGTTAGTTGTACATGGTTGATTCTATTTGGTTTTACTTGCTTCAATCACATGGAACCACTGTCCATGATTGAATCATGTTCAGCCAAAGAGCTATATTTTTTGAGCGCTCATGACATAGACGCAAAGTAATCGTATTAACGCTTTTACATGGCAGAATTTTTATTTTGTTTGGTTTATAGAAAAGAAAGGTTTATCCCATCCCTCTCAAACCAATTACAATTTCATTCAGTTTGGGCGTTTACATAGAGCATTTTCAACCGGATTCGACTTTTAAACCGATTACAATTCTAGTGTCTAATGAAGCAATATTCATGTGTTCAATTTTTATGACAAAGTCATTGTGTGTCCTGACTTTCATTTGTGGTAGTTCAAGCAGACAATCAACAATGTCAGCAGCAGATCTGCAGTGTTTTACATTTTTACAAACATTTTGCCAGAGGTAGATTTCAGTGTCAGATTTCCATAGGTTTTAACTTCTATTGCAGTTGATTTGAAGTGTGATTTGACATTTTGCACAAAGTATTCTTGTACTGGATAGAGACGTTACCTACCAATATGATGTTTTAACAGACATATTTAAGTGTTTGTTATTTGTATGCCAATTATTTCAGTCTTCAGTGACGGAGGTTGTTGAGGGAACAAAGATTGCAGTGCCTTGAGAATGAGATGGATGTAATCTCAGTGTCTCTTGTTGTACTAAGACATGGTTAAAGCTGCGCACTCTAAGTGGAACCACAAATGGCACAGATCACACTGGACCCATTTGTCAATGGCCTCATCCCCTGAGCCAGGTGGGATCACTCTACAGCAGAGAGCACAGCCTATAGGCATTACTTGGGAGGCATTAACACAGCAGTGCACCGTGATGTGCTCCCTGGTTGTCTGCTGCTGCTGGTAGATGTTTTTTCTCCCAGTCTGTCACAGGACCTTCTCCCTGGACCGAGGCTTGTCTCCAAAGCCAGTCTCATCACAGTTGTAGATAAGCAGTAGCTTGTCCTCCAAACTGTGCTTCACATAGAGGGCCTCCATACAGGTTGAAGAAAACTTCAATGGGCCACCATGGACTCTGGCTCTGTCCTGGGAATCTGCCATCTGTGAGGTCAATTCAGGACGGTGGGCCTTGAACCTGGACCACCAGACATCACTTGGCCCCTTCTCAGATGTACAGTGGTGCTTTCGGATCATCCACTCTCTTTGATGATCCCAATAGCAAGTGCTTTGACTAGGGATCTTGTTATTGGGAAGCCATGGTCTACCATCCAAAAAAATAAAAGAAATAAGGGCCTCTTCCTCTGCAGGTGTCAGGGCCGAATTAAGATAAGGGTTGTGGGAAGGCAGTTGGGTTCTCTGTCCCAATCATGACTCTAGGGGTGAAGGAGGGAGAAATGAAGATGACTATTAGTTAACGGTTTTTAACATATTAATTAACAATGAGCAGCTAGGAATCGATTTTGTGCATAAAGGCTTTCCAGCATATAATATGTACCTCTTGTTGGAGACATGTGGCGTATGCCTTTCAGATCACCGTCTTCCATGACTTTGGCCATATTTCTTGTGATGTCACTGACTACCACAGGCACTTTAGATCGGTCGATACGCCAAGTGTCAAACACGTTGGTGAGTGCAGATGGCTGCACACCTTTCGTAGCTTGAAATCTGTGTTGATCCACTGTGCGGTAAAACTCAGCATACTGGTGGGGCTTACATCCGAGCTCCATAAGGCTGTGAAGCTGAGGGCTGC
Source organism: Hypophthalmichthys nobilis (assembly GCA_037950665.1). Lineage (NCBI taxonomy): Eukaryota > Metazoa > Chordata > Actinopteri > Cypriniformes > Xenocyprididae > Hypophthalmichthys > Hypophthalmichthys nobilis. Next base: position 26,257,466 of record CM075489.1, read on the forward strand.
AATATCTGTAGCTAAGAGCTTGTGGACATGAGTTTAAACAATGTTATATATCTCAGGGAAGCACGTCTACTAGGCATGGTGTAACGGGCTCAATTTAGTCTATAAGCCTGTGCAATTCAACGTCCTCTACAACCGAGACTGGTTGATCATCCAAGGCAATGAATTCCATCGAGCAGAAGTTAAAAACAGACTGTACAAATGTGAAAGTCAGTCTCAAGACTTGCTTGAGAATTGCTGTTAGGGAATTATGATGCAATCCATGATGATGCAATTAAACTAACAACTTAATACATTTAACATTATTAGTTCATATAATAATTACCACAGTGACCCAAAGCCATGTATTTCAACTTTGTCATGATTCCTGTCAGTTCTTGGACTACACTTCCCATAATCCTCCCTGCCTGTCACATGCACACTCCACACCAATCATCATTTGCCACATATACCTGTAGCCTATTATCTGGACTATTTAAGACTCACTCACACACCACCTCATTGCGAAGTCTTGTTAACCTGTGTTGCATTACTGAGCGTTATTATCTTGTCTGTCTGCCTGTTACCGATCCTGTCTGTTACCCGTTTACGATTCCCTGCTGCCTGCCTTTGGACTGTTTATTGTATCCTGACCTGTGAGTGATATCTGCCTGTATCCTGACCACGATTCTGCCTGTCCCTTGCTGTTCCTGTTTGACCCTGCCTGTACGACCACGCTCACTTTTAATAAAGCTTTGCATATGGATCCCTGCCTGAGTCCAGCTTCGTTACAAACTTCCAGCCAATACGGGTGCACTAATATGCATTAATACAAGCTTAATTACTGCATTATTACTGCGTTAATCGTCATGTTCCTCAAGTAAAGTCATAACATAATTATATACAGGTGCATCTCAAATTAGAATGTCGTGGAAAAGTTAATTTATTTCAGTAATTCAACGCACACAGACTGAAGTACTTTAAGTCTTTGGTTCTTTTAATTGTGATGATTTTGGCTCACATTTAACAAAAACTCACCAATTTAGAATACTTTAAGACCAATAAAAAAAAAACATTTTAGTGAATTGTTGGTCTTTTGGAAAGTATGTTCATTTACTGTATATGCACTCAATACTTGGTTGGGCCTCCTTTTGCTTCAATTACTGCCTCAATTCGGCATGGCATGGAGGCGATCAGTCTGTCGCACTGCTGAGATAGCCCAGGTTTCTTTGATGGCGGCCATCAGCTCATCTGCATTTTTTGGTCTCTTGTTTCTCATTTTTCTCTTGACAAAACCCCATAGATTCTCTATGGTGTTCAGGTCTGGTGAGTTTGCTGGCCAGTCAAGCACAGTAACACCATGGTCATTGAACCAGCTTTTGGTGCTTTTGGTAGTGTGGGCAGGTGCCAGATCCTGCTGGAAAATGAAATCAGCAGAAGGAAGCATGAAGTGCTCTCAAATTTCTTGGTAAATGGGTGCAGTGACTTTGGTTTTCAAAAAACACAGTGGACCAACACCAGCAGATGACATTGCACCCCAAATCATCACAGACTGTGGAAACTTCACACTGGACTTCAAGCAACTTGGGCTATGAGCTTCTCCACCCTTCCTCCAGATTCTAGGACCTTGATTTCCAAATGAAATACAAAACTTGCTCTCATCTGAAAAGAGGACTTTGGAGCACTGGGCAACAGTCCAGTTCTTCTCCTTAGCCCAGGTAAGACGCCTCTGATGTTGTCTGTGGTTCAGGAGTGGCTTAACAAGAGGAATACACAACTGTAGCCAAATCCCTTGACACGTCTGTGTCTTGATTTACAACACGCAAATTTATCCACTTCTCCCAAAATACATGAAAGTGAGTCAGTGAACTAGGAGAAGAATAGAGTAAACTTTAAAGTTTCTTACACAATGTGTATCTGATATGAATAAAATGTGTCGTCTAATTATTATGGAAATGGTTATTGCTGCTTCTATAGATATCATTGTGTATTTATATGTCTGAAACCTAAAATAAACATTGTGGCCATGGATGAGATTGGAACACCTGAATTTAATGATTTGTAGGGTGTCCCAATACTTTTGGCAATATAGTGTATGTTAGTGCTACACATTAATAGTATAGTAAGAACATTTATGCAAAAAAATGATGGAAAGCTGGCAGCCTGCATGTTTCTTACTTTGACTACCTTCTTCCATATGGATCAATTTTCTGTTCTGGGCAAACTACTGAGCAGACACCAATCAGAGGCCGCATTTTTATGATGTCATCATGTAGACTTCTTACACAGTATTTTAAAACTGCAAAAATACAAAACACTGAAGTATTTTGATACAAAATATGAAGCCATTTTCATCAACCCTATCAAATACAAATTACAAAATACTATTTTATATTTGAAATACATGTATCATAATTACTGTCCATCCCTGTCAACAAGACAGCTATTTTGCAATACTGTAATTCTGTGTAAATGGAGCTTGTGTGCTCTGGAAATGTCAGTGTGATTGTTTTGTTTTCATCAGCATGGGTTTGAAAATCACATTCACTGATTCAGACTCATGCCATCGAGAATTCACTATGAATATTCATAAAGCTGGAATGCTTGCTTTGCAACGATAGGCCTACGACTTGTGGAGAGAATGAACATGTCATCCAGAAGCGAGCAGAGAAAAGGGTACACCTCTCAGAAAACGTACAAATAAAGATCATTTTAGATGTTTAATTACTATTTGGAGCATTGGGATCACTAGACGGGGGCTTAATCAACTAATTTGACCTCAAATTTGACCAAAATTGACAATTTTCACTTGTTTTGCCTGTTATCTCATGTGCATTCTGACTCATTTTGCCAGCTCTTATTTACACCTGATATCAATCTTGTAAACCCAATTGCTGTGTATCATTGCCAAAGATCATTGAACTTCACATACTTTCTTGATCGTGAGTTTTGTGCTTGCTGTTCAGGTTATCACTGTAACCCTTACAAATCACAAGTTTATTGCACATATTATAAACAAGCTTTGAATTTGGTTATATACAGTAAAAATGAAGTTACTTGTTATACTTTTTTTTTTTATTAAAATGTATTATCTACATAATATGCAAAGATTGAAATCTCAGTTTTCCAGTGTATTAAATCAGTTGCTTGGACTTTTTCCACTGCTGACCAGCAGATGAATATTTGATTCAATAAAGCATGACAATCAATTTGATGTTTAAAAACAACAAAAAATATGCAGTATTTAACTGATCAGTAGCTAACCACATTACAAAAAACTGTTAAAATTAATAAAACGTCATAAAAAGCAACTTGGTTTCCACTACTGGATACCACTGCACAGTTCAGGAAGCTTCTTGTTGTATAGTTTTCCAAAATAAACACAGTTTCACACCATGGATCTTTCTGCTCTGCTTTTGGCTTCACATCAATGACTTTAAATGTCTCATATGGAGGAATCAGCACCTCTTTTTGAAGAGGATAGCTTGAATATTGTGTCACATTAGCACCTGAACAAGTTTTGATTTCAAAACAAGATTTAGTTCCAAACTTCTGTGCTATTGTACGATCAAGTGAGGATGAAGCAAATAGGCCAAAACGAACTTCTTTGCCCTTTACATTCTTATTAAATTCAACGTCAGTGCCACGGTAAGTATTATAGCATTTCTTTTGTTTTTTCTTCAGAATTTGTATCGCTTCTGTTAACCAAAAGTGAAGTGAATAGTAAGCATATGTCTCATCTTTATATTGGTGTTTGCCAGTACGAACAGCCTTGTTGAATTCCTCAGATAGATGTTTATCTGTGTATGCATAAATGGCAACTGAATGATTCTCTGTCAAATTATCTCCTGGTGGTTTGTGTTTCTGTTCAGCTTCTTTCCAAGCTTTTTCAAATGTTGAGTTTATCAAAATTTCCTTCTTCAGAAATTCTGTCTGCACACGATGATCCATTTTATTTATACACAAGTTAAATTCGTCATCAACAGAATTCTCTGCCATATCCAGTGGAAGTGTCTGTCCATCAGCGGCAGCAGGTCTGTTATCCTGTAGCGACAGGAATTATAATGATCAATTATCAGTCTTCATGTCTGTAATATTCATACTAAAACACAATCTTACAGTACCTGTCCTACTGCAGCTGAAATGAGGAGAAGAGCTTCAATGATCAGCAGCATCTTGATTCATTCGAATCTCTCAGATGATCCAGCAGATCTAGTAAAACATAGATGCTGAAAGGCAAGTAACACAACCAGTGTTCACTGATATACTCTGTAAAAAATCTGCCAGTTTCAACTTAAAATCTTAGGTACAGTTAATGTGTTAAATTTTGAGTATAATCACGTTAGCTGTACAAGTCATTCCAACACATACAAGTCTTAAATTATAAAGTAATGTAAATATATAAGTTGCCATGACATACAGCTCATATTTTTATTTCACTCCAAACTTACCTCAGAATATTAATGTCACTTTTTGTCTGTTTTATTTCTCAGGAGATCAACAGCAGATCAGCCGTACAACTCTTCAAACTATAAATGGGGAGGCTTTTTATATACGACAACTCATGTATGTGCATATAATCTGTGTGGGTTTTATGATAAATGATCTTTCATTACATAAGACAGTACAATTGTTCTCATTAAAAAAAGTGAAAGTGAAAAGAAATGCCCACAATTAACCCCCTTTCTTGGATACTATGGTCTTTTTGTTATGACACTCCTGAATAAAAATCTCCATATCATCTGTGAAGCAATGCTGCCTGTTTTTGGCACCTGCTGTTAAACAAGCAGAATCACTGAAGGAAAGAGAAAAACAAGAACAGAAAAAAAAAGAGAAAAACAGAAACTAACACTGACTGCCAACCACAGCCTTAAGGCAGGAACACACCAAGCCGGTGCCGACGAACTAGTGGTGACGAAAGCAGACTGCAGGGTTGGCTCACATCAGCAGCGTCTGTGTCCAAAGTTGGTCTGACACACAAAACCGACGGCCAAGTAGCATGTCTGTTCTGCGCCTGCGTAAGATGAAATGCATTTCCGTACCAGCAGGTGGCAGTAGCTGAACAGCCAATCAGAATCGGCCGAATCGTCGTGTTGAATCGGCCTAAAACAAGCCAACGAGGACCAACTTCAGCCGACGGTGTGGAACACACTGAGAAACTTAGTCGGCCAACAAAAACTGCCCGACGACCGACCGTCAGCTTGGTGTGTTCCTGCCTTAAATCAACTGAAGATCTCAGCAGAGGACAATTAAAAAACTCCACAAACAGCATTACCAGCTTTGCTTATTACTAGCCACACTGAGCTTATTCAGGTCAGACGTCTACAGAAGTTCTCATTGAGAGGTTTATATGTTAATTTTGTGATCAGCGTTTCAGTTGAGCTCTTGACCCTTGAGTTTTGTTAAGTTACTACTTTTTCAACAGTTGCAGGTGTTTTCAGAAAACATTTTTGCACTGATAAAGCTGATCTATATGTCTGCATTATTAAAGCGGTTTAAACAACTGTTTTTGCTTTTTTGCTAAAAAAAAAATATATATATATATATATATATATATATATATCAGTTATCTAATGATATTTATCAAAAAGGATGACACTGCACACATTTCCAGTTTCAAGACCTTTGACTGATGCAATAAAAATACAGATAGCCCTCTATAGGATATAAGTAAGCAGAAACCATATACAGGCCTAACTTAAAATGAAAGTATGGTGAATAATCTTTAACTGATATTCATCAAAAAAAAAAAAAAAAAAATGTGTAGCACTTTACACACATTCCACTTTCAGGACCTTTGACTGATGCAGTAAAACACTGATAGTTCTCTATATTGCAGGGGTCCTGCAGAGTTTAGATCCAACCCACTGCAGCACAGTTACCTCTCGTTAGTAAAGTCAGTAATCCTGAAGCTTTGATTAATGGGTTGATTAGGACTAAATCTAAACTTGACAGGACATGGAGTACATGTAGGTCCCAGCATGCTTTGGAAGGGACTGATTCTGAAGAGTGTTGCCTATGCTTAGGCTGTGGGCACTCAGTGTTCGATCAGTACTGACACCAGACTTTTATTATTGGTCCATTATATACGTTGTGTATAATAACGAACAAAACTGCTTGTTTGAATTTAAGAAAATTACATCTCACTAAATTAACTAGATGAAAAATGTTCGTCAAGACAAACTTTAAGTTGAAAGTTTGAAAAGTTTAAAGCAGTTTTGAAGTTGTGGTTGTGCTATGTCAATTTGCAGAGGATGAAGAGAAAATCGACAAGCATCTCTAATTTTTAAAGGGGTCCTTGATTATGATATCACTTTTTATTTTATGAACGACCTCTTTAAAGGGGACCTATTATGCCCCTTTTCACAAGATGTAATATGTCTGAAGTTTCAGCTCAGAATACCCCACAGATCATTTATTATAGCTTGTAAAATTTGCCCCTATTTGGGTGTGAGCAAAAACACACCGTTTTTTGTCCTTTTAAATGCAAGTAAGCTGCTGCTCCCCCTTTCCAGAAGAGGGCGGAGCTTTAACAGCTCGTACTTCAGTTGCTCAATAACAACAAAGCTGGAGAATCTCACGCAGCCAAAATGAGGATTGTCAGTAACGGTGTTCAGCCTTACATTGTTCAAACCGGAGTCAACACTGATGGAGAGACTCAGGAAGAAGTTACAACTTTTAGAATGAAACTGGACGTTTCTGAATGGTTAGTGGATAAATTTATGTAGTTGCTGTGGAGTTGATTCAACTCATCGACTAGCATGTGCCGTCATGTTAATCTTTTGTGCAAATCCAGTGTTGAATTGACCCTCGTTTGTGAAGCAGTCCGGCGTAAAATGACGGGATGAAAACAACACTCTACTACAACAACTCTTCCTCTTCTCTAAAGCAGCCCAACATGGCCTCACCCCATTTGTTGCTTGTTCCCGGGGCAGGGGCATTATACACTAACTAAAATAAAATTAAAAGTGATACCATAATCAAGGACCCCTTTTAAAATTAGAGATGCTTGTCGATTTTCTCTTCATCCTCTGCAAATTGACATAGCACAGAGTGACTAGTCATAGCTAGTAAGCTAACTTTGCAGCGCTAATGTCAATTTTAGCTAATGTTAATTCAACACTGTAAAAACTTTACTGAGTAACATTTCGTTAACCAGAAAAGTTAACTGAGAACATACTCTCATGTATTTACTATAAGTCACTATTTTATGGCATACATTGTTGTCATCTCTCCAAAAAGTGCAAGTGCTGTCCTGTGATCGAATCAGTCCTGCTTCTTGAACTGTGCAGTCAGCGACGGGAGGGGGAAGGGTAGTTAAACAGCTACTCTGGTGGGGCCAATCAATCTACAGTCTTTTTTTAGTGACTGCAGCGGGTACTGCATTTTATTTTCTTTCACTTCATGAACCATTGTGAATTTACATTATCCATTTAAATGAATAGTACCCACTGCAAAATCATACTAGGAGTGGCGAGTTTATACGGCTACCACTGGCCACCCCTTAGGGGCGCCCCTGATCTGATTCCCTTGAACCTTATGTGATCTTGTCATGTAGTTCTGTCATGATCACCTGTGAGTGCCCATAATTGCCACCAGAGGGCACTCCCCCTCAGATGCCACACCATCAAGGACTTCATCTCCCATAGTTCATTGCCTGGTCTAATCATCCTTGATTGTTTACAGCTGTCTCACTAGCTCATTACCTCACCCTACATGAGCCTGGTTCACTCACTCATTCCCTGCAACACTGCATTACCCTTTCAATAAAACTGCATTTGGAATCTCAACCTTCGAGTCTCGGAGCAGCTCAATATGTCTCATGTTTTGATTGGTTCATTTCTTGCAGTACATGTCGGTTAGAAATTTTGTCTGTCTTGAGATAATAAATACTCACAAATCTATATTTTTATAACCATTAAAGCTCTTTTCATATAGTTGCAATGTTATATTGTGTCATGTTTATCAAAATAAAAAAACAAAACGTAGACCCCACTTCATTGGTATTTAAATAGTATAGGCTTACTGAACTTTATTCTTGTACAAACAGACGCTTTATTAAGCAGTGCATATAGTATTGAATGAAAAGTGTTTCTGAAGCATCTGTGTATTAGTCAAATATCACATTTATTTCACTTAAACTGTGAGGCTTCAATGGCCTCCAAACGGTTGAAGGTCAAAATGATAGTTTCAGTGCAGCTTCAAAGGGCTTTAAACGATACCAGACGAGGAATAAGGGTCTCATCTAGCGAAACGATCGGTCATTTTCGAAAAAAATTTGAAATGTATATGCTTTATATTAACAAACGATCACCCTTCAAGTGGTTCTGCCAAAAGCGCACTTTCGTATTCTTCAAAAAGCTTACGCTGAATGTCCTACACCTTCGTTCCGTAAGTTGAATAGGGAAGGTGTAGGACATTTGGAGGCCATTGAAATCCATTAAGGAGAATAGTCCTGGAATGTTTTCATCAAAAACCTTCTTTTCGGCTGAAGACAGAAATACATAAACATCTTGGATGACATGGGGGTGAGTAAATTATCATGAAATTTTAATGGGAAAGTGAACTAATCCTTTAATCGTTGTTGTAAGCTAATGCACGCTGCGGAATTGTAAAGCACACACATACAGTATAGCTCGTAGACTCGAACATCACGTGCAGATCGCGCGATTTCTCAATAAAATAGCTTAGGAACTGAAAAGCTCTAGCACAGTGGTTCTCAACCTTTTTTGGGCTAGCGCCCCCTATCCATTATCCAGATTTATAATGGGACTATTTTAGACTGGTTCGAGTCGGCACTGCTGCAGAGTACAGTACAGCACAGTACGAAGATGCCTGCAATTTTCTTTTTCACAAACACACTTTGCAGACATTCTTTAAAACTTAAAAGTACTTACTCTGCTCAGTTTTACAGTAACTTAACCCTTGTGCACTGTTTGATTTCTGGCGACTGCCTGTATGGTCCAGGTCAAATTAACCCTAATTGGATTCAATACAATTCCCCAAAAATCACACTATGAAAAAAACAACAACAAAAAAAAAAACATACAATCAGGTACAAATAATTAACTTGATATCAATACTTTTCACACATTACAAATAATATCTGAATTTATGATTTATAAAAATGTTTTTAACCTCTATTTTTAAGACTGCCCCTCCCCCCACATGTGGGACATTTACCATTATACATTTATAACAATAATATCTCAGTCTAAACCTAAAGTAATCTTGACAAACTATATCATGTGGTGATGTGGTGCCAAACTATAACGTGCTCCAATTCTTTTCGAATGTTTTTTATATGTTTTTTATGTGTTTTAGGGATTGAATTAAAATCAACTATTAACATTACTGCCCTAACTACTTCTGAGTAGGATGTCTACTTCATAAATATTTTGAAAATTATGGAAAAATATGGTTCAGATCACTCAAACCATATATGAAAATTGAAGAGTCCTTATATGGTCATCGATGGAGTCTGGATGCCATCTAGTGAAAAAGTTTGGTACAGCGCACAATTTTTTACTGAAAGTTGTTTTTTTGAGATATCAACCTAAAGTATGGCACAGAACTTATTTAGCTTTGATTTTCTTGAAGTTTTAGAGTTGAACATGTTTTCTTAAATATATATTTTACATTTTCATAAACTTCTATAACTTTTTTTTAAATTTTACAACTTTTTTTACTTCTACAATAATCTGTGAATGTGTTCCTTTAAAAAGTGTTCTCTTTAAAAATATACCAAAGTTAAGTCTGTGCTCTGAAGTATTCAAGATTTTTATTTTCACAAACTTTGAAAATACAAAGTTGTTAAACTCAGCAAGACACTGGCACTTCAGTACTAGAGTTGAGGAGTTCTGACATACAACACAGAAGTGTTTTGTATTTTTGGTCTGTAGTTGATTTTGAGCACCATGGCTTGTCGGACATACAAAGCAACAGTAACTAAAGGGGGCGGGTCGGTCGGCCCATCTCAGGACCGGGCCAGATGCTTAACATTTATTATTATTATTATAATAACCATAGTGAAATCATGCAAGCAATAACAAACCCGTCCTATGCGCTGTCTGCCTGTAAAAAATATTTATTTATATATTTAAAAAAGAAAACTGACTGGCCCACAGTGAAAAAAAAATGGTCCGGCCCCTCTGGCATTCGCCAGAATTGCCAGATGGCCAATCCGCCTATGCCTAAAACTTAAAATCTTTTCTTACAGTACTTCCTCCCCTGTTTAGTGTTCTGCTGTTTAGTTACTGTATATTTGTATGTGTATATGAGTATCTATGTACTATATGATGCATACTTATGTTTGATGCTGTGTATGTGCTGTCTCCTTGTACAGCAACCTTGAGCTTGGGAAAGGCGCTTTATAAATAAAAATTATTATTATTATCACCTGCTTATCCATCAACTGTTACTCTGGCTCTCCTTTCTTTTGGGGCTTAGCCTTCCTGAATAACATCCACAAATGGATTCAACCACTTCTTCCTGTGTGAGTCAGTTACAGTATACTTCTGAACTGAATCTAGTGGAAGGAGACAGCAGGTTTATGTCTCAGAGAATATGTTTCAGGGCTAGTTTACTTTAGATAAACATCTCTGAGCTTCAGATGTTTCAGCACATCTGTCAAAGCACAGATTGTGTCAATTAATTATAAATCATTATTATTCAACCTTTCTTTTTCAATTATTTCACAGATTTACTGCATTCAAAAGTGAGCAAATTTTATGCATTCATGAACACTATTTTTGCAATGGGAGTTTCTGCCTCAGAGTTAAGAGCACATGATAAGAAATACTGTTTGAAGCTCACTAATAAACACTAAAATGACCATGTGACAGCAATATCAGAATGTGCAGCTTTCTGTGATTCACTTACAAAGACACACTTGATTGCCTGTGATGAGGTTTAAATAAAATCATAAAAATTACTTAAGCACAGCATTAAAATCTAAGAAATGACCAATGACACATAACACAATACACATACATGAACATAACTGAAAGAAAGATGAAATACTCACCTTATAATATCTGTATTATAGAATATAAGATCTGTTTCCTCTGAACTGTTCTGTTGAACAGCAGCTCTGAAATTCCCTTGACTTCTACCAGGACGAGATGTGAGAATGAGAAGAATGACAGTCAGACATGTCAACACACGTAACCACTCTGATCTGGTTTGTTATTCAGAAAGGTTCATTCTCAGGAAACCGTGCTAAACGTTTTCTAGTAGCAGTTTTACAAGTTTGTGAATATGTGTTTTGGACAATAAATGTGATCAGGTGGGTCAGTGTATGTTTCCATTGTTTGCATTTAAATTTGAAATTAAATAAGCATAAACAAGATTCCCTTATTTCTATTTTCAAAAAAAAAAAAGAAAAAAAAAAGTTAATAGCTAAAAAAATTACACTAGATTTTTTGTTGTTGTTGTTAGGTAGAAAATGAGAAGGTGCTCACTGCAGAGCAAAGCGGTGGAGCTTACGTTAGCTCCCCCTCGCTGGACGTCTAACGAGGAGGAGCTGGCCATTATAGGCTCTGCAGTGAGTACCACTTGTAGAAAACGGATAATCAGCTTGAGGACATAAAACACCCCTTTCCTCTTATTAGTCATGTAGATATGAATCTGTGATGTCATCAGATCTTCCTCAGTTCTGTGCGACAGAATAATAGAAGACATCTGGGCTGTGTCCCAGTTCATTTTTCTATGCCCTTCCCTTGCTAACTTCCCTCACTCTCATTGGCTCGGATGTACGTCATTGCTTAAGTTGCACGAGTCCCCACTACTGGCAGAACCTTTCCAATGGGCTGAACTGGAACGTCCTAAGCCCTTGATCACTTGGAATCCGCTATGGAGCTGATTTATTATTTTTATTACTTACAAAATAGTGGCTTGGGCAACCACGGCGGGTCAGGTGGCTTGGGCAGCCATGGCGGGACAGAGTTCGAAGATGACCATGGCGGGTCAGTGTCCATTAATGGCCATAGCGGTTTATAGTCCATGAGCAGCCATTGCAAGTAACAGTCCATTAATGGCCATAGTGGGTTACAGTCCATGGGTGGCCAAGGCAGTTCAGAGGCCGTAGATGGCCGTGGTTGTGCAGGGTCCCCACCCACAAGCTCCCCACCCTCAGGTATACGCGTTCCTCCACGACACCCACAGTAAAGGGAGATCCCCTCAGTTGCAAAGCCAGCTCTATATATTGTTCTAATGTCCCTTTAGGGTCATGTAGTGGCATGACGGAACTGAGCGGGTCAGACAGTCCACCGCGAAAGAATATCATGAAGCATTCCTCATTAAAACACGTTAATGGTGCCACTTCAATAAAGTCCACAACGTAATCTTCTATAGTTCTTTCTCCTTGACGGAGACACATTAATTGAGCAGATGGGTTCATTTTGGATGAGACAGAAACACTCACAAAAGCTGCTGGATCTTGGTGTGGTGAAGTCTTCTGTAACGAAACGGGACTCAGGCAGGGATCCAAATGCAAAGCTTTATTAAAAGTGAGTGTGGTCATACAGGCAGGGTCAAACGGGAACAAACAGGAACAGCAAGGGACAGGCAGAACTGTAGTCAGGATATAGGCAATGGTCAGGGCGGGCGGGTGGGCGGGCAGGCAAATAACACTTAGAATTGCTACACAGGTAAACAAGACTTTGCAATGAGGTGGTGTGTGAGTGTGTCTTAAATAGTCCAGGTGTATGTGGCAACGGGTGATTGGTGTGGAGTGTGCATGTGACTGGCAGGGAGGATTATGGGAATTGTAGTCCGGGAACTGACAGGTACAGACGGTGATCGTGACAAATCACTTCAGCTTTTGAAAGTGTATTTTTTATGAATTTGTTAAAAATACTGTTAAAATGACGTACTGTGTTTTTATTAAGTCTGGGAATTGTAGTAACTTTTTAATAAGAGTAAAAACATGAATATGTAATATTGTGCAAAAGTTTCTGACAAATGCTCCTCTCTAGATTTCTTTTTTTTTTTTAACTAACTATAAAGTTTATGGTCACCGAATGGCTTTCCTGAGGTAAATGTAACATTTTGTGACATATTTGTTTGCAAGCTGTTATATTGCGGTCTTTCTGCGGTTGAAACTCTGATTAAGTGATTACATTAGAGCTGGATTCATTTCAGTAAATTGTACTGTATCTTTCAACATACCTTTTAATATTCATTCATGTTTATTTTGTACTGTAATAGCAGAGAGGAAGAGATAATAGGTTCACGTGCCGCTTGACCGCTACAGCGATCTGTCACTCCACATTAAAGAGCACCAAACCACATGTATTGTTTGAATTCCGTAGTAAAATTGACAGAATTTAAAAGTTAAGACTTTGTTTTATATCAAAAGTAACCTATGTCTTAACTGTCGGCGCGTTGTCTGTGTTCTCTATGCTCTGCGATGCAACTTTCACTGCGTGAGAAAATGGACGTGTGGCGAACAGTTTGAATGAGAGTTGGTGACCCTGCATGACAGCATTTTTTGTAGTAGACATCCTACCTGCAGTAATGTTAATAGTTGATTTGAATTAAATCCCTAAAACAATTCGAAAAGAATCGGAGCGTGTTATAGTTTGGCACCACATCACAAATGAAGAATATATTGCTATTTATCTATTGCTCTGTCATTTCTTTTGAAAATCAATCACCAAGGTTAAAAACATTTTTATAAATCATAAATTCAGATATTATTTGTAATTTGTGAAAAGTATTGATATCAAGTTAATTATTTGTACCTGATTGTATGTTTTTTTGTTTGTTTGTTTTTTTTTTTCATAGTGTGATTTTTGGGGAATTGTATTGAATCCAATTAGGGTTAATTTGACCTGGACCATACAGGCAGTCGCCAGAAATCAAACAGTGCACAAGGGTTAAGTTACTGTAAAACTGAGCAGAGCAAGTACTTTTAAGTTTTAAAGAATGTCTGCAAAGTGTGTTTGTGAAAAAGAATTCTGTAGGTTTAAATCTATATTGAATTTCTTCCTTAAAAAATAACATGTAGTAATAGGGGGAGATGGGCCTTGGTGTAAAAAAGGGATGGGAACCACTGCCTTAGTCCTTTTTAATTATATATATATATATATATATATATATATATATATATATATATATATATTTATAGATAGTAAATATCATCTCAGTGAGATTCAAATAACGATTACTAACAGATTATTTGGGTGCATGTAAACATAGCTAGTTTGTTAGAGAAAATAAAAAGGTACCTCCACCACTTTGATTCTTTACATGCCAAAAATATGGGTGTGTTGCTTCAGTTTGTAAGGGTGAACAGAGATGTGCAAGGTGTGGTTGCAGTCATTAATATGGAACGTGTAAGCATGGAATGAAGCCAAATCTTTGCAGTTGAATAGTACTGGATATGTGAAAAAAAAAAAAGTAAAACGGACAATGCCAGTACAAAGAGAATGAGACAATGCTCCACTACAGGTGTAAATACAGGAGAAAATTTTTTTTGTTTTTGCTTTATGTTAAATGTGGAAAATAAATAAATAAATAAATAAAAAATCCAAATCTAATGAAACTTTTCTTCATGTAATAAATATGGATTTGTTTTTACATTGTGCCACATCATCATATTAAAATTTAAATTACTCAAACACTAGATAAGGGTGAAGGTGTGTTTAGATGACTGTAATTTTCTAATTTCATTCTTATGTCTCAACTTGAAAACAAGTTCCACTTGTTTTGCTGAAATAGTCTCATAAACATGTAAAAGTCAAAGAAATTTCAGAGCTGCTGTTCATCACGACAGATCTACAAATATTATTTGAGGTGAGTGTTTCATCTTTCTTCAGTTGTTTTCATGTATGTGAGTCATCTTATGATTCGTCATTGGTAACTTTGTGCTTCTGTACGAACCCTTATTTAAATTCAGCAGGAAATGGAACATAACATAAAAAGGGCACGTGAAAGCAAAAATACAATGCGTAAACGGGAGCAAAACTATCCAGAACACTAAGAAAATGTGTATCATAACAAGGAGAAAAAAAAAGACATTTTTAAAATAATTAAACAAAAGATAATAAACCCAAACAAACAATACCTGAAAACTCCAAAGTGTAAAGGCAACCAATATTAAAAAAAAATACTACAATTAAGAAGGAACACAAGGGGGAAAAAGCTCGTTTGCTGGCGAGTATCTCCTCTCTCCTGCCATGCTCCACTTCAGCAACGCAGGTGCACAGGAGCAAACCTAAACAACCAGACTCAAGGTATTTTTTGCACGACAACGGTGTACTAAAAACGTCTCAGGTTACGCATGTAACCATGGTTCCCTGAGAACAGGGAATGAGACTCTGCGTTTGCTAACGCTATGGGGAACGTCCACGTGACTCGGTGTCTGAAAGCCAAATATCAACACACTCCAATCCTATTGGCCGGTGACAGCCTATGACGTTATAGGGTGCAACCCGGAAGTATATAAGGAGCGCCTGGAGAAACAGTCAGTATCTTATCGTCTTGAGGGACTGTTCAGCAGGCAGCCCGAAGCATGGCATGGAAACGCAGAGTCTCGTTCCCTGTTCTTAGGGAACCATGGTTACATACGTAATCTGAGACGTTCCCTTTCGAAAGGGAACTCGCTCTGCGTTTGCTAACGCTATGGGGAACGATATAACCATGCCAAGAAATGGCTGAGAAATACAGAAGTGGCTCCAAAGGAATGCCAAAGCAACTCGCCCTCAGGTCACACAAGGCTGTCAGTGACAGCATTCCCTACGGCTGACAGCCCAAGCTGAGCCTCAAAGAGGCCTTCCGTATACAGGAACACTACCCTGAGTATTCAATCCAACAGGTGATGTACTCAGTGACACACAATAAACCCTAACTGGGGAGTAGAATAGTCACCACGCTCTCAAATAGAGGCCAATCTCACAAGCCTACTATTATGAGAACAGGTGCTAACCTGTGGCAGCACTAGAGTAAAGCTCACATAAACAAATGTAGGGCAAAAAAGGCTAGAACTCAAAGTAAACACAATGCTTTGAAAATACATGCCATCCTAAAGAGGATAAATGCTCTCACCAAACAGATCCAGTAAATCTGTGCTGAACCCTAGAGGACGGAGGCTAAAAAGCTAGCACCGTCAACTCAAACTTGAATGTTAGTTCAAGTGGCTCAGGGGAAAGACAAATTCATAGCATGAATGAAGTTCTAGATAGTGGGGCCTAGCATACACTGCATAAACGTATCTACGCAAAGATAAGGGCCTACCACCTGAGAAAAACAGTACCAGGGAGGCTAATAACAGTCTACAACCTTAGCTGTTAAACTCAACCAATTGCACCTACATAAACAAGGGGAAATGGGCATATGGCCTAACAACTACCTCAGGAGGAGGCCAGAACTAGGAACTATACAACCTGAAAAGTGATAGTCATACATAGGGTAGTTAACAAACACACCTATCCTAGCTCTAGCCTGGCCGCTAAGCTGCAGGCCTACAGGGCCACACGCCTAGAAAAGCCTGGGCTTCACGTCCAAATCTCATGGATAAGAGAAAGAAAGCAAAGCTCACAAGCAAACAATGTCAGGCGGCCAATTAAGGCCGACCTAAACATAGATACTAACTGAAGTGACGAGCGCTAACTCAAACTATTCTAGCAAACAGCAGATGAGAAGCTACTCTAACAACAGGTGGCAAAGAGGCGGCCATTTTGTGGCCTGCACAGTAAATCGTTCTAGCCAAACTAAAAACTTCAGTTTGCCCAAAAACCCCTCAGGAAAACTATACAGGAACACAAGGTCAACCTACTTAGAAATATAAATATAGACCCAGTCTCACTTTCTTGCGGCTCGAAGACCAAGGACTCCACCTTTCATTTTCTTTAACAAGGAAGGATGGAATCCAGGGTTCTTCAAGCTTAAAAGAGCCTCTTACACTATCAAGCCAGAAGGCGGCCCTCTAGAAAAATATTATGAAAGGCCCAGCCGTCAGCCTGACTGTTAAAGAAGCGCCTGAGTATGAAACCACTAACTATATGCTCAGAAAAACTATACAGGAAAAAACAAGGTCCTATTTTAAACATAAAATATAGACCCAGCTTACCTTCCTGCGGCTCAAAGACCGAAGATTCCTCAAATTCCTTTCTCTCTACATGAAAGGATAGAATCTAGGGTTCTTTTAAGCCTAAAAGATCCTCTCATCATCAAACCGGAAAAAGCGGGCAGATAGAAAAATAATCACTATGGGCCCAGCCATCAGTCTGACCATAAGAAGCATCTGAGCATGATATATTTTATTTTAAAATATATATATACACACACACACACACATGCATATACATATATATATAGAGGAGAGGGTAGATGTAAATCGTTTCCCTTCTGCAGCTTGGGGATCGATTACAAACGCAGCAGTTTGTAAATTTAATGTCATGACCCCTTTGGCTTCAGTTACAAAAATGCAGTTTTTTGAGCTGCTTTTTTTTTTTGATTAAATGTGACATTAACACTAATACGTATGAGATATATCAACAGTTAATATCATAAAGCCACTATATGATATTGTGAATGCACAGAGCATAAAAAGCATTATTTATTCATTTACTGTATCAAAAACCATCCTATTTTCTCACCCTAGAAAATACATATTGACACAAGAAAGAAGACTGAAGCATCTGACTACTGGACCATTCTGGATCATTCTGCAGATACCCTCCAAAAAACTAAAGGACTAAATTGGACTACATATAAAATATCTCATCATTAAAAGCTGATCTGTAGCTGCAGATCTGCCACAGTTACCAGACCGATCACAATGGCAAGCAGGGAGTTTGTTTACCCACAGGATTGTACAAGTAAGAAGGGCAGGAAAAACACAGAATGAGGACCCTGAGAGACAATCCTCATATACTTTATGCTGACTATGGTCAGAAAGATGGGAAACGAATCAAAACTAACTTAATTTTCTACACCAACTAGCTTAGTGCATGGAAATCAACCATCTGTGATAAATACAAGCATGTTGTCACTAAGCAAACTGACAACGTTGAAAATGTAATTATATATCAAGATCAAATGCTGAACAAAAAAAACCCCATCCTCACTATATCCTGCTACACTTCAGGCATCATCCTTGTACAAAGCTACAAGGCAAGTTTGGACGCATTTGAAATGATCTTTCCTCAGCTGAAAACCAGAGTAGAGAGTGAGCTAGTCGAGACCCATGTGAACAGCACAGACTCTGTGTAGAGCCCAGAGAATTCTCCACCTTCAACATCTGACCATCAGCTGCCAGACAGTTTGGCCTTGCAGGAACAGCAAGGCCAAACTGAAAAAAGAGCTGAAGAAAGAGACCAGCCACAAACCGCAGCCGAAGAGACCAGCTCCTCCATCACTAAGCTCACAAATGATTTCAGTGAACTGAAATCAGTGTAAAGAATAAACTTTATTCTTATCTTATTCTCATTTCATCATATTAGGAGTGCACTGCATAATCTGGATTTACTAAAGTTTACAGAGGTGATGTCAATCTCATTTCATTTTTGAATAAATGTTGCAATGCCACCTCCACAACAAAGCTTTCTATTACTGTATATTCTAATTCTGGCTTTTAGATAGGATTCTTATAGTAAATACACACCATATGTGGTTTCTCTTCTTGACCTTATATATATTTAATATTAAACTCCTCCACTGTAATAACTAATACCACTATTTATCTTTGGGTGGTATTTGTGTACTGCTTATTTGAACCTTGACCTTTTCACTTACACTGTTTCCAAATTATTGTGCAAGTGACAAATCAGTAAGATTTTATAATAAACATTCTGATTTTAGTTTTTCCAAAAAAAAGTGTTTGTTTTACTGTCTTCTTTGTTTTACTGAATACCCACTCCGCCATGCTGAGGGAATAACTGCCTGAATGGCTATGAAAAGTAAAAATAAGTTTCAACAGACTTGGATGCCAGAGACCAATCACTCACTCAGGTCAAACACGGGGCTGTCAGTGACATTATTCCCTAAGGTCACAACCTAGGCCCATGCCCTAACCCAATGAGCAAAGACATGTCCAAAAGACGTTCACGTATGATGTCTTGTGAATGACCAATATAGACGTTCATGGGACCTCCGTACAAGGTTAAAAACTAGTTTAAATGTGCTCATTGTGAACGTATTTTCAACGTCTCATTTAGACATCATTTATATGGTTTCTGAAAAAAATAAAATAAATAAATAACACTTTCAGGATGCATTAAATCAACACTCAAATTCATTTAAATGTAATTTCCATTTGTAATTGCAAAGTAACTCACAGACAAGTGTGTGTTTGTCCAAAAATCATGAAAATAAAATAACTCAAAATACAGAGGATAACAACTAAAACTGTCACTTTGGAAGGTGACATTTTTGTTAAAATTGGGTTATTCAGATATTCTTATTCTGTGCCAACTTATTTACATTATGTGATGTTTTTTTAAGTTGTGTACATTTAGAAAATAAAAAGATTCAATCGTCGAACTTTAACTTGGTTCTATAAGGTTCTATTTGTGAGCCAATCAGCACTTCAGATTCATACAAGAGGACAAATGAGCCAAGACTGTTACAAACTCAAACTGTCAAAATTCTGATTTAACCCTTTGAGCAGAACGGTCCCACATATGGGATTTTTATTTCTGTGCCCACATATGGGGTTTAGAATGTTCAGCGACATCACATAACTGCCAGATTCAAACTGTGCTTTTGCGCTTTGGCTGCGAGACAGACGCATCAGCTCTTGTCATATATCACAACTCAAACATTTTGGCAGATGATATATCTTCAAAAAGGTAGTATAGTTTATTTGAACTCATGTGGTGAGAGCAGCGGGAATGTAGTTCACTGCAATTCATGTGGGGTGTTTGTCTGCAAAGTATGTTGTTGTTATAAACTTATTTATATATAAATAAATAGTATTTGTTCTCATTGAATTCTTTTGTCACTAAAGTTTGCAGAAGCCATTTTAATCAGAGGGATATCTCAATTTTGCATGCACAGAATCCGATATTGCACTGATGCGAGATGACATTGGCCAACGCCTGCTAAAAGAATCAGGTCCATTTTTTGCTTTAAATTTGGTTAACAGATAATGTGTGCAGTGGGTGATACCACTGGGACTGCATGAGCAGACCAAATGTGGAGGCAGTCTTCATTTGTCCAGGGCCTTGTCCGTGGAATATAGAACAAAAGACATAAGGACTACATTCATTATGCATTGAGGCATGAGCATGTTTGAGTGCTGTACTGACTTGTAATAAAATACATTTACATGTGCACCAATGATGTGATTATTTATAATAATCAGAGTAAGGTCTTAATCGCGGTAAGATGTTTACAAGACACAAGCAAACCTCTTCACTTTCGTTTACATGCAATTTTCATTATTCTGATTATTCGCTTAGAAGTGGTTATTTTTACTACCATTATACAAAAGATGAAAGAAGATGCACTCATTTCTATAGACATTGAATATTATTTGGCACAATGTTGAACACTGCAATGCCACTGTAACTGGGTTTGCGTAAACTGCACCGCTTTCTTTGCGCTGTCTGACAGATCGGAGACTGCGGTGTGAGAGAGTCGTGAAACATTATGAGGGTGCATGTAAATGCATTATTATTTGTTAAACTGGAGCTCCTCTCATCACTACATACATCTGCTTCAGTCATGTGATTTTTTTTTTTTTTTTTACAAACCATCAGGGGGCAAAGTAATGGCGGTCAATACAAAAACACATGAACAAAGATACCAAGAAAAAGAAATGTTGATCACTGGATTTAAACCATATCAGGTCTCAACATTTTTATAGATCTCAAGTTAACACAGGCCACATCCACAACCACACTTAAATACGGACTCTGTGTGTACAGAACAGAACTCTTAAAACTGCAGTGATTGACACCATGGTAACCATAACAAAGTTCTGGCATCTAAAGCGGTTGGTATCCACTGTTTTTTAACCGAAGTAATATTACAGATCCCAAAGAGCCATTATGTTCAATGATTTTAACTAATCCACCGTCGACAGAGCCATCGTGTCTTCTTTATATTTGGAAGGCTGCTTCGCAGAGCACAATCTTGAAAAGTGGCACTTCTTGTAAGCAATGCTTATTAAGCATCTTTGGGCTTGTTGTGTGGGTTCGGCTTATAAAGCATATCATGGAACTAATAAAGAAAGCAGGTGCAGGTCACAATATTTTGGTATTAGGGCTGGGCGGTATATCGAGTTTGTACGATATATCGATATATTTTTTGTATACGATACGGAATGAGGCAATACCGTTCATATCGAGATACAGTAGTTTTATACGAGCGCATCTGAAACATAGCAGTGGTGGTCGCAGAGTGCTGCTGCAGGGAAAATGCATGATAGGCTACAATTTGTCCTAAACATGAGACACGCTTAATATTAAGGGCTTTAAAAACAGCCTAACTCATAAGACATTTACATTTATTCATTTGGCAGACGCTTTTATCCAAAGCGACTTACAAGTGAGGAATACAGTAGGCGAGTCATCATGACGAGGCAAATAGGGACAAGAAGTGCTCACAATACAAGTTTTAGGCAGTGCTCAGAGTATCATAAGCTACAATAGAGAGAGATTAAAGGAAGTGAAGGAAGCAAAGAAAGGTAGGATAGAAAGGTATAGAATTATTTTTTTTTTTTTTAAGATGAGGATAAGTGCTCACGAAAGAGATGAGTTTTCAGCTGTCTTTTGAATATTGCCAGGGATTCTGCATTGCGGATGAAGGCAGGAAGATCATTCCACCAGCGAGGGACAGTGAACGAGAATGTCCTGGAGAGTGATTTCGTACCTCTCTGTGATGGTACCACGAGCCTTCGCTCCTTTAGTGAGCGTAGGCTTCTGGTCGGAGTGTAGACTCGTAAGAGTGAGTGGAAGTAGGGGTGCTGAGCCTGTGGTAGATCTGTAAGCAAGCGTCAACGCCTTGAATTTGATGCGAGCAGCAAGTGGTAGCCAGTGCAGAGAGATGAAGAGAGGCGTGGCGTGGGCTCTTTTGGGCTCGTTAAAGGCGAGACGTGCTGCAGCGTTCTGAATCATTTGAAGAGGCTTGATTG
The DNA here is from genome assembly GCA_037950665.1 of Hypophthalmichthys nobilis. NCBI lineage: Eukaryota > Metazoa > Chordata > Actinopteri > Cypriniformes > Xenocyprididae > Hypophthalmichthys > Hypophthalmichthys nobilis. The sequence goes on from CM075489.1 coordinate 26,279,526, forward strand.
TGCATGATGGCAGTCCAGCCAGAAGAGCATTGCAGTAATCAAGCCTAGAAATGACCAGGGCCTGGACAAGGAGTTGTGTTGCATGTTCTGTTAGAAGGGCCTGATTTTCCTGATGTTGTATAGTGCAAATCTGCATGACCGAGCTGTCTTTGCAATGTGGTCTTTGAAGGTCAGTTGGTCATCAAGGATTACTCCAAGATTTCTGGCCGAATTTGATGGGGTAATTGAGGATGTACCTAGCTGGATGCTGAAATCATGATTTAGAGTCGAATTGGCAGGGAAGACGAGAAGCTCAGTCTTAGCCAGGTTGAGCTGCAGATGATGTTCTTTCATCCATGCCGAGATGTCCGCCAGACAGCTTGAGATTTGTGTAGGTTCTGTGGGATCATCTGGTTGGAATGAAAGGAAGAGTTGTGTGTCATCAGCATAGCAATGGTAGGAGAAACCATGTGCCTGTATGATGGGACCAAGTGATGTAGTGTAAATGGAGAAGAGGAGGGGTCCAAGAACTGAACCCTGAGGAACCCCCGTGGTCAGTTGATGAGCTTGGATACCTCCCTCTCCAGGCAACCCTGAAAGACCTTCCTGTGAGATAGGATTCAAACCAGTGAAGCGGAGTACCTGTGATGCCCAGTGATGAGAGGGTGGACAGGAGGATCTGATGATTCACCGTGTCAAAGGCAGCAGATAGATCGAGCAGAATGAGAACTGATGATTTGGAATCAGCCTTTGCAATCCGCAAGGATTCAGTGACCGCCAGTAGTGCAGTCTCAGTTGAGTGGCCACTCTTGAAACCAGATTGATTGGCATCCAATTGATTGCTCTGTGAGAGGAAAGATGACACCTGGTTGAAAACAACTCGTTCAAGTGTTTTTGCTATGAATGGTAGGAGAGAAACAGGTCTGTAGCTGTCTACAAGTGACGTGTTTAATGTGGGTTTTTTAAGCAGTGGGGTTACCCGAGCCTGCTTGAATGTGTTAGGGAAAGTGCCAGTGTGGAGAGATGTGTTGATAATGTGTGTAAGTGCTGGTGCAATTGTAGGAGCGATTAAGATAAAGATTAAGATAAAGTTAACACATATAGTTTACAGCGGCTTGCCCCGTCAGATGCTCTGAGTCTGACAGATACGTGTGCTCAGGGCCGCCCCCTGGCATAGGCAGTTGCCTAAGGTGCGAAATGACTGGGGGGCTCGGCTTGATTTTTTTTTTTTCTTCGGAAGACCGCCCTCTTGCGGCCGTCGTGTGCTCCTACACCCATATATTAAGCAAATACTGACAATTAACAATTTTAGTACTGATCGATCATCGAACTGATTAATGTTAGAATAAAATTTACATCAAGATTTGACAACGTCATGATGGACTAATTTAAATACTTTCTGCATTGTGACGCAATTATAATACATCATCATAGCGCATTAATTATGCATGGCGCGCAGTTAAAATAGTTTTGCCATTTATGTGCTCTGAAATTATCATTTCTAAAAAATGAGTGAAAAAAGAAAATTATCAGAGGCACAAGGCAGGAAGTGGCGCAAAGAAGAGGAGCAGAAAAAAAGCAATATAGAGGTAAAAATCACAAGTTAATCACTGTATTAGCCTGTGATGTTTGCTATTTTGAAATAGTCTTTTTAGATCATCTTAACTGGCAACACTGACACTGTGGAACGTTTTTGCTTGAGTTAACTGCTTATTTAATTTTACTTTACTTTCTTTAAAATAAATGTAAGCTTCTGTAATGTTGTTTTAATTTCAGTTATATTACTGCTTGCTTTTAATTCACCAAAAAGTGCACTAAATGTCTTTTTCACGTGGTGAATGATGTCACGCAGGTGGTGGAGTAATAACTTCTTTAAATGAATCCGTTTCAAATCTAGTTAATGCTATATTTTTTTGCTATAAATTACAGACATGGCATCTGAGGACTAACTCTCATTTTTCTCAGTTATTTTGCTTTATTTCCAGATTAATCATAGGCTCATTCTTACATACAAGAGCACGTACACACATGTGCACTCTTCAAAAACAGTGCTTAAAATCTCTTGACAAACTAAAATATGTAAATTACATTTGTATATATTCGAAATAAAAGATATACTTGTTATACTTAATGTCAAAAACAAGAAGCTATGTGACGTATGCAACAGCTCTCGAGAGCTGTTGTTCCAACCACACAAGTTTGCGATGCAGTTTGCGAAAGTTAATTTGAACAATGGTTTCGGGATGAAATAAGATGAAGATGAAACAATGGTTTCAAGTATGTTAGTAATGACGGAATTTGCAATGTTAGTTGACTAACAATGCTTTTGGGCAACGCAGCCCTGGCCGACACAGCTGTCTTGAGTTTTTGTACAGTGATATCTGCAACAGCCGGACTGATTCCTCATCTTCTAACACCATGAGTGACTGAAAGGCACCAGCAACCTGGAGTTATTCTTGAATCCATTTATTTTAGCTCCTTACCTGTCTTTTTGGCAAGTGGGGCATAAATGACATATCCAAAGTAAAAAGGTTGCTGCTTATAAGTCATTCTGAATAGACACATAACCAACATACAGTATATTTAGAAAGCCAACACTTAAGAGTTTACAGTTCAAGGCTCAGAATTACTAAGATTGTTATTAATATAGAGACATATAAGCTCAAACATAAAACAAAATAAAAAATATATATTAAGAATATAATTTAAATGTATAAAAATATTATATGAATGAAGTTTAACAACAACTAAAGTGAAGCCACAAGTGTGGTTATGCTTCATTTCAAATCTGAGAATGATATCTCTAAAACTATGCATTTTACAAAAGCATATTGTAAGACCATGTCATGTGAGTTTTTAGAGAAGGCTGATTAGATGCTAATCATTATGTTACTTCCCTGTAAAAACATACTTGCAGCCTTCTAACTGCTCAATTCATATGCCCTATTGTTTTTCACTCAATGGCTCTTTCACATGTCTGTCATGAATGAGACTTAATCTTTATTATTCTTTCAGTTATTCTTTTGTTTGTATTCAGCCATTATAGCCTTTATTCTGTCATTATGGATTGCCCATCAACACCACATTCACCCCACTTTTACAAGATGTAAAATAAGTCTCTGATGTCCCCAGAGTGTGTATGTTAAGTTTTAGCTTAAAATATCCTACAGATCATTTTTTATAACATGTTAAATTTGTCACTTTTTGAGGATGAGCAAAACACTCCGTTTGTGTGTGTCTCTTTAAATGCAAATAAGCTGCTGCTCTCAAAAGGGGGCGGGGTTTCAGGAGCTCGTGTTAGCACTTAGCAGTGCCTCACATTACCTCACACAGACTCACTGAAAATGTCAAAAACCGTTCAGCCTTTTATGTTCAAAACGGAGTGGACAAAGATTCTCAAGATGAAGTGACAACATTTTGAATGCAACAGGACGCTTCTGAACGGTTAGTTGATGAATTTATGTAGCTGATGTGGGTTAACTATCTTAAAGTCATTAATTAGCATATTCTGTCATGATAATCTATAAATCGCTCATGTGGGGACTGTTTTAAAATCCTACAGAGCCAGAGAATATATGCTGCATGAAGAAAGAACAGGTATAATTTAGTTTAATTACGGATATAACTTATGTTGGGTTAGTGATGTCACCAACCCGGGAAGAAGCTCGTTGTAGTCCCAACCAGCCGTTGGTTGTAGTCCTTAAACAGAGAATTCTTTAAAAGACAATATCACCGTTTGCATTGAACTTTGAGCGTCTAACTTGGCAGATACTGTTTATGCTCAAACAGCAACATTACACACTAACTAAGGTTAAAAAAGTGAAATCGCAATGAACCACCCCTTTAATCCGCCTATTATCTTAAGTCTTTCTAGCAAACAAACAAACAAACAAAAAAGCATATTCTTGGGACCTTATGTGAAATAGAATATAGCTTCTGCTGTGACAGGTGTTTTAGAGCTACAATTAGCATATAAAAGATTAATATTACACTTTAACTCAAAACTCACTTTAAACAACCAGCGAGTGTTTGTATTTACTTCGATCGCGATCTATTGTGGATTTTAGTCATATAATGATGTTGACATATAATATATTTAACATTTTATATGCAGCTAATTGCTACACCTGCTTAGCATGTATACTGTAAACATTCTTTATTCATAAGAAAATACATCAAATCACATGAAAATCACACACAAACCATATACCATCGTAATCGTGCATTTATTAGCTTCTTGTTTTATGTGTATAAATGTTTGTTTGGCTATGTTTATCACGGAGATCAGAATGAGGAAGTGTACAGAACAGTGTGACCAGAAGGGGCAGGGAAATGGTCACGTTGACTGGCGTAAGCTGGTCGACAGCTGTACAGCGAATGAGAGGGCTCTGAGAAGAAACAGAGCGCGCTCTGAACGCTCTTTGTTCTTCGGATTGCATAATTCGGTGAGAAATGAATAGAAAAGGTATTCTCTATGACAAAATATTTTGCAAACATGAGATAATAAATAAATATTTCTCCAAATATGCCCACTTTTGAACTAAGAGTCCTAACAGACGCTGTCTAGTGCATCTATGTGAACACACATAAACCAGAGCAGATGTGACTAGCTTTCTATTCTTGTTGATATTCTATTCAAAATATCATACATTACAGATTGATTATTTTGTACTCCTGACATAAATTAAGAAATTAATGCAACCTAGTTTTATCATAAACAGTGGTCAAATATCGAACCTCGAGTCTTTAATCTATTTTAATTCTAATGATACTCAGTTTGTCCAGATGAAGAAAGTGTGTGATGTTTTAAAGTGCAGTTAAAGTTGATCAACAATAATCTGGGGCCATTGACGATCCTTGACCATTAAAGGGTTTTCAGTGCTGAAAAATGAAGATGAGCCAACCCTGAAAATGAAAATAGACTTAAGAGAAGATGTGGAGGAGCAAGAGGACTGAATCCCTTAACTTTTACAAGGCTCCCAACATTGACTGGGCCAGACCATCCCATCCCAAGCTAAAGTACAAGATACTGTACCTTGACGGACAGTAAGCTGTACATATGATGGCCACATTACATTATTTAATTACATGTAAAAGAGCATTGATTGGCGGCTCACTGATTTCTAGCTTGTTACCCTAAAGATTCTTAAGATCATAAAAATATACATTTTGAGCATCTACTTAATAAATTTCATATTTATTAGTGATTGTCATAATAATACGGTTATATACACAATGACACCTGGATGGTTCCTATGATTCTTATATTTGAAATGCCTTGTCACCTCTCTTTCCCTGTGATAACAGGTTTTTCTGATTTTTATACCTTAAAGGCACAATATGTAATTTTCACCACTAGAGGTCGTTTAGGCCACGTTCACACAGCAGCAGAATATGGTTGTCAGTCCTGTATTTAGTGAAGTTCCTAAACGTAATTTAGGGAGGAGCGGCCCATCTAATCTTCCAATCAACAGCCAGAGTATATAAGCAGCTGCTCACCTCTCTTCAGTCTCAGCTGTTCCAGCATCCCTCCACCTCCCCAAACTCCACCTTCATCTCAGGTACCTTGCCCTATGTAATCATATCCTATATTTATTCACTGTGGGGTTGATTTCAAATATCAACAGTGTTCAACAACTTATTTGAGAAATCGTATATAGCACCTTTAAAAATGTGGACAAATAAAGTTAATTTTAGTCTAAAAATATCTGAAAATAGGTATAAAATGTCTAAAAATGACAATTATTCTAGAATCAGTAGATTTTTTTTTCATGAAATTTTTTTAATAGCTATTGTTTGAGTCACTCTTACCATTTTAAAGCCATAAACTAATAAAAGACAATAAACATGATAAAGCAGACATAAGCCATAAGAAAAAAAAAAAAAGCTTTTGTTTGAAGGTTGAAGCTAAACTGCTAGGTCTCTCTACACTCATTTTCATATATCCAGACTGCAGCGCCTCTGTTTTTCCATCCCCAAATTTAACGCCTATTAAAATGATCATTTTAGTTTATACTACTTAAGACTTTTTAATGGTCTTAAATTTGATCAAACTACATTTTTAAGGACCAACAGAAACCCTGTTATTTGTTTGTGAAGTTATGGAATTCCCTCATTAATTTTATTATTTTAACGTGTGTTTTCTATATTTTAACGTGTACTTTGGTGTGACGTGCGGTATACAGCCAATCACACGGAACAAGGAGAACGTCAGTTTGATTCACTTCTGGCGAGAGAGCCGCGCAAGTCGTGTCTCTTCCGAAGATTAAGAGATCGTTATGAAAAATATGAAATTAAATGCATTTACAAAGCAGGAATAAACACTGATGCAGTGAAAATTTGAGAAGGCAGCTGAAAGAAAATATCTGACTATATCAATGCATGTGAATCAAACAAATAGACCAAATAATTCATATAGTTTCCCAAAGAGCTCAAAAGAATACATGTAAGCTTAATCTGTTTAAAAGCTTTATATATTATGCATGTATTATATTTATTTTAATTTAAAAGCAATTTAATATTGTCAATTAATATAATAGGCCTAATTATATGAATGTGTCTTATGAATTATTCATAATTTTAATTTACTTAATATAAATATAATTAATAATTAGCAGCAAATGTTGAGCAATTTTGTCTCTAAAATGTTTTCACTATAAACTGCTTTAATTTGGAGTGACAGATACAGGGGGAGTGGCTTTATTGCATCAGATACATGTCACTTTACTCACAGCTGATTGGTCGAGTTTGGGTTTGTGATCTCTAACTCAGAATAAAATCTGCTCCGGAGCAGGTTAGCCGTGTAACGTAAGTTACCATAGCAATGAAACCCACTAAAAACCAATCCACCTTCATGAGCCTGAAAAACCGTTTGCTCAAACTAATCTTGAACTTAACTGGGTAGAAACTGAAACCGGCTTTGTGCAACAGGCCACAGGAACCTGATGCAGCAACAGTGAGTATAGCAGATCAGTGTAATCATATGAAGACTTAGCTGAAACATAATAAGAGTGTCTCTTTGGCAGATGCAGACTGAGGGCTGGGAGGAACACACAATGGCTGGAGGCAGAAGACTGGATCTTTGGCAGCAGGTGAGTAGCAGGTAAGGAGGTGTGAAGAGACCAATCAAAGGAGTGGTGGTTTATATAGGGTGCGTTGATGAGGAGGTGCAGGTGAATGAGTGGACGGAGCATGCTGATCTGGTGACGATGGGCTGATGGGTGTCTGAGATGGTTGCAACTCCATGACAGTGAGTTTGCAATTAGTTATTATGCCCCTGTACTGTGTATTTTCATCTATTTATTCTTATTTTACATGATATCCTATTTTATCTTATCTTATGTAGTATTTTAATTATTTCTATGTAAAGGACACTGAATTGTCTATGAAATGTGCCAGATAAATCAACAAAACACTGACCTAATCAGTCTGAGATTCCCATCTATGTGCCATAAACTGTTTGGCACTGGAACACTATTCTGTCATCGCTTTGCAGCCTGTATTGACTGCCTGCGGATCCCTCTGGATCCACCCTTTCCATGCATGCCTGCACATGATATTCTGATATGTTTTGAGGAAGAAAAAAAGTCATGGAAAGAATAAAAAACAGGGTACCCTATAAAACAGGAACGTGCATGGGAGGTGTGGCTATGCTTGAGCAACTGCCCCCAGTCACACTCACCATCTAGAAAATCTGTGCTTACATTGCGTTTCCTTACACATTAGCTGCATCCAAAATCACATACTCTGAGTAGGTACTTATTGAGTAATTAAAGTAATTACTTCACAACAACAACAAAAAATCTATACAGTATTAATATGTGTGGTATGAATGTAATCTGGATGCGCTAGATTTGCCATGTTGTCATTATCCATAACCTTTATTATACTTAACCCAATTATACTTTAAACTTTTTGTATTCACTCTGTCTGTTTAATTCAACCACCCATTTTTGGTGCCCATTACTGGGTTACCATTACAACAGTTTTTCTATATAGTAGGGAAGTATGCAATTTCGAATGCTGCCTGTGTCTGCACTGGACTCCAGTGACGCGACACAACAAAATAGAGCCCATTATAACCAGTAATTACTGTCTACACTGGCTGCGTCACGTGAAGCAAGTTTGTTACCATATGTACTGAGTAAGGGTTGCATCACACAATGAAAAGCTTACTTTGGAGCCCTCACCTTGACATCATAAAAAAGAGATACATAAATTAAAAGAACAACATTCATTTTACTTTGCTGTAAACTCCTCCATGACAGAGTTTGTTTTTGTTTAGTAGTTTTAACTTCTTCTTTTTCTTAATCCGGTCACAAATTCTAATTTTCATATTTTAATAATTTGTACTGAGGAAGCACATAAAAGGATCATGTGAGGGGAGGAATGGAGAATCACAAGACAAAAAAACAGAAAACTAAGGAACCATGACATGACAAATTACAACAAATTATAACAGCTGTGTAGAAGTGTATCGTTCACACTTCCAGTGACTTCATCACTGCATGTCTCCAGTAGCTGGTGGTGAGGTCACTACTGCCGTTCCCACTACTGGCTGCTTAGTAATATTTATGAATAACATTCATGAACGTATGTATCAATGCATTGTATAGAATGGGAAAATCCACGTATGGCCATTTTACACACATATCGAAAAATGAAATAGTATATCAAATCATTCTGTTATATCTTTCATAACATAGTTGAGAATCATCTTTATAAAATGTTTGGTTAAAAAAAAACCTGAAACCTAAAAATTGATTGGTGAATGGAAAAAAATATATATATTTTTGTCTATACATGTCTATTCATGCCTTGTTTAAAAAAAAAAAAAAAACTACAGAGAACATTTCAAAACATAAGAATAAAATATCTTTTTCAAATTTTTTTCCCATTTGTTTATTATGCTTCAAGAAATGTAATGACAATAAAAAAAACTAAAAAAACCTAAATTCACTTTTTTCTCTTGGGCTCAGGTGGATATTTACGGAGCCCCGGACATGACATACAGGAAAAAAATAGTAGGCTAAATCGTGCGCACGATTTATATTTCGTTCCCTCGATTTACTAAAACGTGCGCACGATTTACTATTTTGTTCTCTCAATTTATAAATCATGCGCATGATTTATAAATTGAGGGAACGAAATAGGAAATCGTGCGCACGATTTAATTTTTTTCTTGCATGTCATGTGCGGGGCTCCGTAGATATTAACCATTCTAATCTGGCTTATCTTTTCTTTAATACGTAAGATGAACTCACCATTTTTCCATGCTGCGGTTTTCTTAAAAGGGCTCAAAATGAGCTCAGCTGCAACATGAGAAACTATGTGTGGATCAGATATCCTCAGATTTCATCAAAAATATCTTAATTTATGTTCTGAATATGAACAAAGGTCTTACGGGTGTGGAATGACATGAGGGTGAGTAATGACAGAAATTTCTTTTTTTGGGTGAACAAGTTCATTGACAAGTTTGATTATTCATTGAAACGAACGTCCCATGTTAATGTGGGTGTAGTTTGTGAACATGACACGAGCATGATAAACTTCCTTAAAACTGCTCCGGAAACGCAAGAACGAACACCGCGAAACCAAAGTGCTTTCTATGTACAACTGGTGAACCATACATTTTTAAATATATGAGCCGTTAAATATCACATGTGATGAATCTGTCGCCATCTGCTGGAGATCCAGGTCAACATACTTGTGTAAATACAGTCATTAAAGCATGTTCTTTTTAAAATACATTTTTGGAAAAAGTAAAGATTTTGAAAGCTTTTTACTGCTTGGAGATCCCAAAATAATTTAACATGACTTTATTGTAATTACAGTAAATATATTTTAAGAAATTATATGATTATCATATTTTATGTCAGAAACTCTCCTGAAGGTCATTTGTGAGGAATCGATTATATTTCACATGCAGCTGATGATTTATACAGCATTCAGACATTTCAAATATTCATCATCAATTAAAATCTCAAGTTCATTTGTCATTGTGTTTTATTAATTGTGCACAAACAATAGAGAAAAATCACATGAATAATGACAATGTTCTTAATTAATGTTTGTGAAAGGTACTTTTCAACTGAAAGGTAATTTTAACAGTAATAATATTAATATGACACTACAATAAAAAAAAAGCTGATTCCCATCAGTACAAGTAGAGGTCAAGAGACGCAAGGATACACATCGTCATTCATGATGACACACACACACTCTGATCTCACTGTCTATATGAGGATTCATTACACACATTTATTCTGACATGTTATTTCACTGACAGAAGTTAAGCTGTAGTATTAATGTAAAGAAGAGAAAATAAGAGACTCTATATCTACATCTCTATATCTACATCTCACTGTTACTGATTCATCATGAGCTCAAAGCATTATGGGTAGAATCTCTCTACATTCTATTCTGATTCATCAACACAGTTTCACTGATCCAGGACCAACATAAAACCCAGGATAGAGCGGTTGAGTGAATGTGGTCTGGACTGTGTGGATGAGGATCATTGTGTCTCCAGAGACGCTGTAGAAGGACAGAGTTCCTGCACTGTGATCCACATACACTCCTATTCTCCTGCTGATGGACTCTACAGGGAGTTTAGTCTGTATGTTATTGTGTCTGAATGAGTAACTGGATAAAGAGCAGAACAAACTCCAGGACTGATCATTATATCCAAACACACACTCATAACCCGATCCCTTCCTGCTGATGCTCTTATATGACACTGATATATACACACATGATCCACTCCACTCAATCTCCCAGTAACAGCGTCCACACACACTCTCTCTACACAACACCTGAGACCAATAATCAAATCTGTCTGGATGATCAGGATACGGCTGGACTGTGTTAGTGTAAGTAATCACTCTGTTCTTCTCAGACGGACAGAGATATTTATTCACTGTGTTCAGATCCAGAGTGAACTGATGGGAATCTGATGGAGATAAAAACAAAAGTTTGGGGTCAGTATGAGTCATTTTTAAAAGAAACTGATACTTTAATTCAGCAAGTATCTACGTATTAAGTTGATTCAACAATGAGTGTAACTAGATAAAAAAAAAAGCTTGTAGACAAACTTTAAGTTGGCTTAAAAACACCTAGCCAGAAAGTTTGAAGTAGTTTTAAAATCTTTAATTTTGAAGGTTTTCAGTTTGAAATAGTTTAAGTTTTAGTTTTAAAAGCCAGATAGATAGATAGGGTACTTGGAGTGGTTGCTAAGGTTTTGCTATGCGGTTGCTAGGGTACTTAAGAGTGGTTGCTAAGGTGTTGCTATGCAGTTGCTAGAGCATTCTGGGTGGTTGCTAGGGTGTTGCTATGCAGTTTCTAAGGTACTCGGTGTAGTTGCTAGGATATTCTGGATGGTTGCTAAGGTGCTGCTGTGCGGTTGCTAGGATACTCCGAGTGGTTGCTAGGGTGTTGCTATGCAGTTTCTAAGGTACTCGGTGTAGTTGCTAGGGTGTTGCTATTCGGTTTCTAGGATACTCAGAGTGGTTCCTAAGGTGTTGCTAGGGCATTCTGTGTGGTTGCTATGCGGTTGCTAAGGTTCTTAGGGTGGTTGCTAGGGTGTTGGTGTGTTTTTGCTAGTACATCCCATCACATTGCTAGCATGTTTTAAAGGGGTCATATCATGAAAATCAGACTTACTATGTTTAAGTGCTATAATCGGGTCCCAGTGAATCTACCAAACCAGAAAACGTGAAAAAAGATAACTCAGTAACTGTTACCTGAGCGAGCTCTTAACACATTACAGTCCTTCACATCTATTGCGATCTCAGAATTCTGGACAGTTGATAATACCTAGAATATCAAAATCAACTGCAGGCGGTAGATCCTTCTCCTATTTAGCACCTAAACTCTGGAACAATCTTCCTAGCATTGTTCTTCCTAACATCTCTTTAATCTGTCATACACATAACACATTATCTACTTCTATAATTCAAATCATGTAAATTGTTAGGCTGCATAGATTAGGTCAGATTAGATTAGGTGAAAACTGTAAGTCTGATCAGTTTGAAAAGATATAGCAACTGGAGTCAGAACAGTCTGAAGGTCTAGTCTGAGTTTGGTGGATGTAGCTTGAAAGCTCTAGGAGGAGAAGCATTTAGAAATTTTTGTCTCAGAAGAAGAAGAATAAAAAAGCTTAAGTAGTAGATCAGTGAGTTTTTAAGTTTTTCAAGCCAACTTAATAATTTGATTTACAAAGTTTTTAAGCATCTATTGTTGGTGATTTTCAGTGCTGTAGACTTCGGCGATCTTGAGCTTTCTTTACATTTCTATCTGTTTCCCCAAAGATTAAAGAGACTTGTTAAAAAATCATGTTTAGAATAAATATATAGTGGAATTTTTACAGCTGAGTTTTCAGTTTGTTTTTTCCTGAAACTTAAAAAGCTTTTTTACTACTGTGATTTTACCTCGAAATCTTGGATGTTTTTAATTGGCTTTCAGTAAAAAATAATCATATTTATCCCTTAGTATTAGAAGATATCCTGTTTTTGACGAATACGTGGAATCCCCAGTTAAAAATAACTCGCATTTCTATTTTTCATGTTATATTTTAATCTTTCCATTCATCAAAAATCCCGGCTTAAAAACACCTCCACACATTTCTAATTTTTATTTTACATTTTAAAATATATTGAAATAGAAAATAGTTCTTTAAAATCATAGAGATATTTCACATTATTACTGTATTTTTGATCAATTAAATGCAGTTAATGTTCGATATATCAGCAGCATCTCAGTACAGTTTAACAGATATCCTGTGCAAATCATCATTTACATGATCAGTTTCTGTCATGTTTTCTTTCTCCTTCTACAGGAAGAACATGAACACACTCAGTGAGTTTTTCTGCTTGTTTTCTTAGTGACTTACATTGTAGGAAGTCGTTCCTGGTTCTGGGAACAATGTTGGTGAAAGTGACTGTGGAAATCAACAGACATGAAGAGTGTGATTATCATGTCAAGAGAAAATGATCCCTGCATCCGTTCCTAAGACATTTCTAATATGATCTTCTACATGATATGAGATGATGGAGGATCATTTCTGAGAGCAGATGAATCTCCAGGACTTTACCTCTGTCAGAGATCTTCTTCAGCTCCTCTTTGCAGAAATCCTCCAGTTTTTCTCTCAGCTGACGGACAGATTCTCTCACACCATCAAAAGAGGAGAGAGAACTGAAGAGATCGTCATTTACGTCTGTAGATTCAGGAGGAGCTGAGAGAGACTGGAAACTCTACAGGAAACAGAAATCAAAGCTCATCACCTCCACACTTCAGACAATAACCTGCACTACTGTCAGATTTGAGCAGCTCTTGTTGATCTTTAGTAACTCTCCTCAATCCAGCACTTTCACAGCATCAGATTCATTCTTCTCATATTCATTATATCATGTTAGAGCTGTAAGTTCTAGCATTTGACACTTACACTATATGTGAACTTTCTAGGAAAACACTTGGATGATCAAACATCTGGAAATAAATGTAACAGATCAAGAGCATCAATGGTGTCACATGACAGGGTTGAGTAGATTTGATCAGGAAAATCAGTTCAAAGGCAATCAGTAGATTGAACATTATTTATAACTTTCAGCAGTTAGTGGCTCTGAAATTCACAAGGACTCTTAGGACATGATCCCAAGGTCAGGTTTTGTGGTTTAAATACGCTGGAGCATCGCTAATACACAGCCTCACTTCCTGTTTGAGGACTTCACTGTCAAATTCATTAATGTGTTACTGAAAATTATTATAAAAGGTAGGATACTATCAAGTTAATAGATTTCACATTGTTGTGAAATTGTTTAAATATTGGTAAAGTTTTGATCTGTTGATGTCTGGAATCTCAATATAACTTTTAGAAAAATGTTTTCCAAGAGATTTCCAGAGCTGAACATTTGTAAGTGCGTCTCTTTCAAAAGAAGAAGATCAGATGAGAGTCTGACTGATGATTATATAATAACCGAACACACAGATCAACACTTCAGTCAACGGCTCATTCTGCTCTCATGAAATGTTTCTCTGTGAGTCTCTTGCTCAAGTCCACTATGATCCTGTTCTTCTAGATCTCTGTTACCTGCAGGAAATGGATGTGATCCTGTGTGTGTGAAAGCTGCTCCAGCTCAGTGTCTCTCCTCCTCAGATCATTGATCTCCTGCTCCAGTCGCTCCAGTCATCCTTCAGCTCGACTCACTGCAGTCTTTTCCTGATCTCTGATCCGCTGTGTGAACTCAGAGCGGCTTCTCTCAATGGAGCGGATGAGCTCAGTGAAGATCCTCTCACTGTCCTCCACTGCTGTCTGTGCAGAGCGCTGTTAGGACACACATCACAATCACACAGTGGCTTCAGTGAGTCCTGACTGAGACTTGTCAAACTTCTCTTCTTCTCCAGACTCACCTTATGAGACTCCACAGCCTCTCTCAGCTGCTGAAGATCTTTCTCTCTCTGCTGGATCCTCTGCTGGAACAACCTCTGTGTCTCCTTCAGCTGGTACTAAAGGACAAACCAATAACAGGAGAAACATCACATAAATCATCAAGCAAACAGATATGAATCTAGTATCAGTGAAGTGCTGAGATTGAGGGTTAAAGATCTTGTATGGTAAGTTTATAGTTTCAATCATAAGTGTCAGCATTATTTCATCAATGTCTAGTTTTATAGGGATAGTTCACCCTGAAATGTAAATTCTTTTATTGTTTACTCATCCTCATGTCTTTCCAAACTTGTATGATTTTCTCTTGGAGAACACAAATGAAGATATTCGTTTATCAAAGATATTCCTGTTTCTAGACCTGTTTCGAAATCAAATATGGTGACACATCAATAACATCACATCTCACTGACTCGTGCATGTCACGTGACTAAACATGCCACCATATTATTTATGGCTTCTGAAGGCTTAGGCTGCATTCATTCCTTAAAATACCTTCTTTTATGTTCCTCAGATACAAGTCATACCAGTTTGGAATAACATGAGTAAATGATGAATGTTCATTTTTGGGGTGAACTACTGGTTTAAAGGGGTCCTGTTATGCTTGTAAATGAGCACAATGGGACTCCTTTAAGTTCATACCTGTTTCTCTGTCCTCTGTGCTGCAGCTGATACAGTGTCGTGGTTTTTATGTTCATCCATACACAGCACACATATACAGTTCTGATCAGTGCGGCAAAAAACCTCAAGGATCTTGTCGTGTTTTGGGCAGATCATCTCCTGCAGTCGTCCAGTGGCATCAGTCAGATTGTGTCTCTTTCCTTTAAACAAACTCTCATGTTGTTCAAGGTGATTCTGACAGTAAGAGTTCAGACACACCAGACAGGACTTGACGGCTTTGTGTTTTCTTCCAGTACAGACGTCACACTGCACATCTCCAGCTCCAGTGTAACAGTCAGCAGGAAGTTTAATCTTCTTCAGTTTCTCCACAATTTCACCCAGAATGGTGTTTTTAGCTAAAGCAGGTCTTGGACTGAAGGTCTGTCTGCACTGAGGGCAGCTGTAGACCCTCTTCTGATCCTCCTGATCCCAGCAACCTGTAATACAGATCTTACAGTAACTGTGTCCACAGGGAATGGCCACTGGATCCTTCAGGAGATCCAGGCACACTGGACACCTGAACTCATTCTGATCCACTAAAATTCTGGCTTCTGCCATTTTACAGCTCAACTGCACTTCATTTTGTCTGTCCCTGAACTCATATGATTCCAGTTTCCTGCTTCTTTTTGAGTGACATTAGCAAACCGGTTTCTCTCCAAGCCTAAAGGTCACAGATAATAAAACATCCACTAGATGTCAGCCTCAAACAGATGCTCAGAATAGCCTCAAACAGAAGCAGACAACACAATTAAAAACCACAGCAATACTGCATCCTAATTGCTGCACTGGTACTGCAGGACTGAAAACTGTGTCCAGATTTACAGTTCCTTCATTCTCCATGAAAGTTTTAGTTTAGGAAAATCAAGTCAAGTCACCTTTTTACAATACAGATTGTTTCAAAACAGCCTTAGATTGATGACAGAAAAATTATGCAACAAGGTTATTTTCAGCTGTACAGCAGCTCTAGAAGAAAATAATGTCACTGTCCAGCACTAGTAAGTTCATTGTTAATTCATTCCCATTGTAAAATGCATTAGTTCATTTATCTATACTGAAAACAAGACAAAAATACTAAGAATTTTTTTTTTTTTTTTTTTTGCAGTGTGAATGCACACAGATTCACGAGCTGAAAACTTAAATTTAACAGGAAGATTTTCCATGCGTTTAAAAAACTAAAAGGGTTAATTCTGCTCTGATCATTGTAGCAGCCGCTATTTTGTGCTTAGACGGAGAGGACTAAAGTGTTTCTCTAATATTATTTCTTGGGATTCAAAGACTGAGAAGAGCCACAGAGTGGAGTAACTGAGTCAGTAACCATTTTGACAGTTTACTATAAAACATCTTTGGTTACGACTGTAACAATAGTTCCCTGAGAAGGGAATGAGACGCTGCGTCAGTGACACTTTGGGAAAGCCTCTGCGTGATTGCCTCTGAAGCACGTGTCAACTAATCCAATGACGATATGGAACGTCACGGGCCGGTAACGTCATGACCAAGAAAGCGTAAAAGCACATCTGGAATGACAGGCGTTAGTTTCAATTATCTGAAGCAAGTCGATCACAGGGATGAAGGAAGTATGGCAACGTGACACAGCATCTCGTTCCCTTCTCAGGGAGTGACCTAGTTCTGTCTTGAAACTCTTGACAATGCAGGCTGATGGGTCTAACTCATTTGGTGGCAATCTCATCATTATCTACACAGCACAGCTGATTGGTTGCTATTGCAATGAGCTTGCTGCTCAAATATGCAAAATATTTGGCATTGTTTGCTGTTAGCAATCTGCAGCACATGAATCCTCCTCCTCCCCAGCTCCACCTGTAACTGAGCTGTAAACAACTCCACCTGCTTACAGGGGTTAATTCATATATGTTACATGTGCAGTAGTGTTACATGTCTCACATGCTCACTGCAATGTCTGTGAATGTATTGGCAGTAGTAAGTCTCTGTACTTGCTCTGCAGCAGCGTAGCAGATCTATTCCGCCAACACCAAATACATTAACATTGTCATATCCATTACCATGCCAATTTCAATTACCGTACCAATATCCCGAGAGTTGTCATGACAGAACTCCTAAATATTTAATATTATTAGCTTCCCACTTAAAATTATATTTATTACATATCTTCCACTGTGGTGAATAATTAAAAGAGAGGGTCTGAGTTTTGTCTAAATTTAATCTGTATCCTGAGTACCTCCTAAAATGTTCAAGCTATGAAATAAGTTTAGGTAAACTGGAGTCTGGGTCGGAGATTGTCATAAGAATATCATCCGCATACATATGTATTTTGTGTTCATTTTCTTTAAATTGGAATCCTGGTATTTCTACATCTTCTCTGATTGCTTGAGCAAGTGGCTCTATGAATAGTGGGAAAAGATCCAGATTATGTTGGTCCATTCACTGTAACAAAAAAGGATGGGAAAAAAGCATTTACCTTCTGGATGACAATGGAAAAGTATATCCCAGGGCTGCCTCCAGCACTGGTGCCTCCCAGACTTCTTATATGAATCCATTTTTAACTTCAGTGATAATTAAATGAAAATTGAACATTGCTTCTCTTTTGGTCCATTTAGTGTTAAAATACATCTGGGCAGGGAAAGTAGGAGGAAGGCTCCATTACAAAATAGGTCCCTATGAATTGTTTATGTGGGATCTTGAGCACCTCAGGCCAGAGGAAAAGCTGCGGTCAATGACTTCATGTTTGATTTTGTTCACAATTTCATAATAGTTATGAAATTTGTTTTTGAACTTTGTCATTCTGCCATATACATTAAAGTGTGGAACTGTGGGACTTGTTCACATTAAATGTGCTGCAGGTTATCAATGCATACCTCACTTGCCTGACAAACAGTTATGCAGGAAATGCATTTGTCATGGATTCTTTTGAAATGCCAAATATATGGAATGGCAACGGCAGTTCAATGAAGAGGATAAAAGACCATGCTAATCCTGAGATGATGTGTTATTTTAATTACCTACACCTGAATAATATAGGTATATTCCACAGGCATATGATTGTCTGGTGGGGTCTGTAAATGAGGGCCACCACTGGACACTGCTGGTTTGTTTCATTACATGACTTCTGTCTTTCTCAGTAAAACTTTTTTTTTTTTTTTAAACAATTTAATAACTCAAACCTTTTGGCAGATATACAGGTGCTGGTCATATAATTAGAATATCATCAAAAAGTTGATTTATTTCACTAATTCCATTCAAAAAGTGAAACTTGTATATTATATTCATTCATTACACACAGACTGATATATTTCAAATGTTTATTTCTTTTAATTTTGATGATTATAATTGACAACTAAGGGAAATCCCAAATTCAGTATCTCAGAAAATTAGAATATTGTGAAAAGGTTCAATATTGAAGACACCTGGTGCCACACTCTAATCAGCTAATTAACTCAAAACACCTGCAAAGGCCTTTAAATGGTCTCTCAGTCTAGTTCTGTAGGCTACACAATCATGGGGAAGACTGCTGACTTGACAGTTGTCCAAAAGACGACCATTGACATCTTGCACAAGGAGGGCAAGACACAAAAGGTCATTGCAGAAGAGGCTGGCTGTTCACAGAGCTCTGTGTCCAAGCACATTAATAGAGAGGCGAATGGAAGGAAAAGATGTGGTAGAAAAAAGTGTACAAGCAATAGGGATAACCGCACACTGGAGAGGATTGTGAAACAAAACCCATTCAAAAATGTGGGGGAGATTCACAAAGAGTGGACTGCAGCTGGAGTCAGTGCTTCAAGAACCACTACACACAGACGTATGCAAGACATGGGTTTCAGCTGTCGCATTCCTTGTGTCAAGCCACTCTTGAACAACAGACAGCGTCAGAAGCTTCTCGCCTGGGCTAAAGACAAAAAGGACTGGACTGCTGCTGAGTGGTCCAAAGTTATGTTCTCTGATGAAAGTAAATTTTGCATTTCCTTTGGAAATCAGGGTCCCAGAGTCTGGAGGAAGAGAGGAGAGGCACACAATCCACGTTGCTTGAGGTCCAGTGTAAAGTTTCCACAGTCAGTGATGGTTTGGGGTGCCATGTCATCTGCTGGTGTTGGTCCACTGTGTTTTCTGAGGTCCAAGGTCAACGCAGCCGTATACCAGGAAGTTTTAGAGCACTTCATGCTTCCTGCTGCTGACCAACTTTATGGAGATGCAGATTTCATTTTCCAACAGGACTTGGCACCTGCACACAGTGCCAAAGCTACCAGTACCTGGTTTAAGGACCATGGTGTCCCTGTTCTTAATTGGCCAGCAAACTCGCTGACCTTAACCCCATAGAAAATCTATGGGGTATTGTGAAGAGGAAGATGCGATATGCCAGACCCAACAATGCAGAAGAGCTGAAGGCCACTATCAGAGCAACCTGGGCTCTTATAACACCTGAGCAGTGCCACAGACTGATCGACTCCATGCCACGCCGCATTGCTGCAGTAATTCAGGCAAAAGGAGCCCCAACTAAGTATTGAGTGCTGTACATGCTCATACTTTTCATGTTCATGGCCTGACAAACGTTTTTTTTTTTTTAATCTCTCTTTTTTTTATATTGTACTTGTGGGTTTGCATGTATCGTATTGTGATGTGATTTATGAGACCTTATTTGAAGTTATGATTTTGATGTGATGCTCATTTTACCTTGATGTTGTCAAGATGAAGCTTAAGGACACTCATATTGGCCAACCAACTACATAAGCTCTAAGAAATTTACTTTGTTCGAGTTTGAGAGGCTTTCATTGTCACCTCTGAATGCCATGCCTTGTTCCATAAGTACAATGTAATGTCAATCAGTCAGCAGATAATCTACTAATGGCTACGTATCACATAAGCTTTTTCCGTAAGTTGAATAGGGAAGGAGTAGAACATAAATCAGAGGAATCAGAGAGCGCTCGGATTTCATCAAAAATATCTTAATTTGTGTTCTGAAGATGAACGAAGGTGAGTAATTAATGACAGAATTTAAATTTTTGGCTGAACTAGCCCTTTAAGATTGAGCACCACAGTGTATCAAACAGAATCAGATTGTATGAACCATGTGTGTGCCATAAGGTGCCAACATCAGGTTTTGTTAAACTATTGTAAAGTTTTGAATGGAGTGCTTCATTTTGCCAAAGATCTGAGGTGTTCTGCTACTTTTGTGTGTGGATGTGTGAATTGTGTGTTGTGTTTTGACAAAATATGCCTTGTTTTTAAAATCTTGCTTAACCAATCATAAAAAAAACCTGTAATACAGCTGTGAGAGAAGGGAAAATCTGGATTTGGTAGTATAGACAAAACATCTTCTGTCACCTGATGTGGTTGTTCAGTTTCAGGTATTTCCACACGTGGAATGTGGTGGTGGTGCAATCCTTGTCATCACCATAAAAAGTGTTATCTATCATTTTACATTGACCTTGACTATCTACATATTTAGCATGGTTTACATAGTGCAATGCAATAGTCAATGTCAATGTGTCTACTGTCTTGTTCTTTACTATATGAAGAAGCCAAACATGTCAGTGTCTGTCATGAACAGAAATGAACTGCTGGCATATTTGTTTCACATCAGTATTGTCCAGTTTGTCCTGGTGGGCATGGCACACAGCAGTACTGTTAAGGCTCACTTGTGCCAAAGAGTATAGAAGCCAAGAGGAGAAACTCTGGCATTTTCACCCCATTTTTGGGGTGAAAATGGCAACTGGACAACAGAATCCATCACATCTTACACCATGTCCTAACCAGACGCGATGCGATAAGATTCCAGCGACAAACAATTTGTCTGTCCACACAAGACGCGACACAACTATGACACGTGATAAAGTTTATCTTGATTTAATTTTGTGTTACAAACATAAAACTTTGTTAAAATAATTTTATTTAATAATGTTTAATCATAAAGGAAAATGTAATAAGTTTATAAATTAAGAGTTGTTTATTGTTTTGGGGGTTCGGACATCTCGGTGTCGCTATATTATTAGAATGTTTTGTTCGATAGAAGAAGAACTAAAGAGCCAATCAGCAGTAGGATTCAATTAACTGTTAGAGGAGAAGGTGAACAGCAAGTCAGGCAAAGAGCATGGCGTCTTCAGTAAAAAAAAAGCGAAACTAGAAGTTGACGACATTGACACCATTTTCGGTTACATTCATAGTGTGACTGAATGCAAGGTGTCTTTAGTTAAACGAGTTAAGTTGTTCAATGCAGTTTTACAGGTTAATCGTGTTGATTTTAAAAGCATGGCGATTTTTGTGCCTGAAAAGCATACAGCATTTACTCAGGCAGAGAAGAATAGGAGTCCAGCAAAGTTGAAAAAGTTTACAAGATGGATAAGTAAGTCAAGAGTATAGATTTTGATGTTTTGAGTGGGTTTTATATTTAATAATATGTACAGTAGTCAACATCTAAACCTTTCATTAAAGTTGTCCTAAAACGTTCTTCTTAGGACAACTTAGTTCTTAGGATAACTTTGATCCATTTCAAATGTTGATTACTGTATAATAATGAAAGCATTTGTTTGTAGGTTGGCTGGGCGGCTGCCATTTTCTTTCAAAGAACCACTAGACAACGCAACTCGAACCGCTGGTGAAGTGAAGGCAATGGCATTGAAACAGCAAGTGAGTTTTTATGTTTCGTTATGAATTAATGTAGTGTAGAATTGTGTAGTTTTGGGATATTTTTGTTTTTCAAAATAAGGTTTACTATGGTGACTGGGAGGGGATGTTCGGTTTACTTAGTTTTGTCGTGGGCATGACATAGTGGGAACGTGTTAATATGTCAAGGCCAGGACATATATTAATTTGTAACTTGTGGGAACGTGCTTAATAAGTCGAAAGATAAAGATGCGGAAAATGAAGATCAAAATAGAGGAAATACATTTTGAGTAAAAAGATCTAATAAATAATTATAGATATAGATGATCCTAATTCTTGCGAGGACTTCAGATGACGCAAACACTGGATCAACATGCACCATTTCAAATGTTGCTATATATCGTAATTACTTACATGAGCTGAGGTCATTGTTTCTGCCTTAAAATAATACATTGCTTAAATTAATATATTCTTAGCTAACTGTTTGATTTCTGAAATTACATAATTCATACGCACCCAAAATTGGCTAATCTCACAGCCAGATCAGAAGCGCAATAGAACATTTCTCAAATTAAGTCATCAGTAAATCTTATTGACACCTACAGTAAATGTTGTTTGTTTTGTCTTATATATATGTTCCCTTTCAAAGGCTACACTCTAAGCTGCGCTTAATAGAGCGCTGTGGGGGGAACGTCTTTAGTCGTGACCAGCTGTGAATATATGTGTAAAACAACGTCAATGAAATTGACCTATATTGACCTCCGAATCGGACACACACCCGTACTGTTTTGTTTGTTTGGGGGAAGAGCACGCTGCCCTTGTGTTGGAAGGCGGCGAGTGCGAGCATTGTGAACTGTTCACAGTTAGGATGCTTCGTGCTCGTCTCTCTTTCTTCCGGGGGTCAGCACCCGCAGTACGATCGTGGGGCTCGCAAATGGATCTCGCTGACGAATGGGAGACGGGTCCTGCCCTTTCGCCCGATTTGTCACCTGATCCGTGCGTCTCCTCGCGCGATCCTGAAGCGCACTCCGGTGCTTCTTCAGCTCACGCGGGGGACGACGATTCTCTTCTCGAGTTCGCTGCCTCTGAGCGTTCCTCACGTGATGATAAAGCCGTTGAGGAATTACTCGAGGTAGTAACTCGAGCTGTGGCTAGATTACAGCTAGACTGGCCACAGGAAAAACAGACCCCCAAACCATCTAAGCTTGTGGATAGATTTTTGTCCGGTGGCAGAGGGGAGGGGCCACAACGCCAGTCTCTCCCCTTCTTTGAGGACCTCCATGACGAATTATCAAAGTCATGGAGAAAACCATATACTTCTCGTGTTTTTGTGCCCTCGACGTCGATTTATTCGACTATCGTGGGTGCTGAAGCACGGGGGTACGATGATGCCATAGGTTGAAGAGACGCTTGCGAGCTATCTCTCGCCTGTGACTGCATCATCGTTAAAAAAAACCTACCCTCCCCACAAAGCCCTGTAGAACCACCTCAGTGCTTGTGGGAAAAGCTTTCCAAGCTGCAGGTCAGGCTGGTGCTGCGCTGCACACTATGGCAGTGTTACAGGCGTACCAAGCTGACCTGTTGAAGGATCTGAGTGCGGGCACTACCATCGATGAGGAAGCGTTCACAGAGCTTCGTCGAGCCACAGATCTGTCTCTCCGTGCCACCAAGCAGACGGCACGCGCCATCGGCCGTTCTATGGCTGCTATGGTCAGCACAGAGAGGCACCTGTGGCTGAACCTCACGGGCATCAAGGATAAGCACCGTGTGTTCCTTCCTGATGCCCCAGTATCACCTTCTGGCCTGTTCGGTGACTCGGTCAACACAGTCGTGAGCAGGTTTCAGGAGGTGAAGAAATCAGAGGAAGCTTTTGTGAAGTTCCTTCCTCGCCGCACTCAGGGGGAGGGGCTGTCAGCCACCCAGCCCCAACCCGGTCCTTCAAAAAGGGCAGTTTCAAAAGCAGAGTGTGGCGAGTCGAGCTCCCCCTTGTAAAGACTGGGGACCGTCGCGCCGCCCTGCGCAACCTCCTAGGCAAGACCTCAGGACTATTTTGCAGAAAAAGAAGAAGTCCTGACGGTCTTGCGCCCAGCCCTGTGGGGATGGCCCCCCTTGGGACGGGGCGTGTATTACATCTAAAACCCGCTCCTTCTCGACATCTCCACATAAACCCTCCTTCCCCGCCACCTCTGGTACTTCGGGGGGCAGCGGTTTCCAGCAAAATGTTAAGTGTTTTGTTAGCTCCTGTAACACATCAGGACGCGGAACACCTAACATCCCCTCAAAAGGAAGTGTCAAAATTAGTGCCCATTTCAGAAAGCCTGGCAGCGTGGAAACTACTGCCAGGGATTTCCGCGTGGGTTCTAAAGACAGTAGAATTCGGATACAGAATCCAATTTTTCCGTCGTCCTCCGCGTTTCAACGGCGTGGTCTCCACTACCGTGAAGCCGGGGCAAGCAACGTTACTGTCACAAGAGCTGCAAACTCTTCTGGAGAAAGGGGCCATAGAACGTGTTCCCCCTCTACAGAGAGTGTCAGGTTATTACAGCCGATACTTCCTAGTTCCCAAAAAGGATGGGGGGCTGCGTCCAATCTTGGATCTTCGAGGCTTGAACCGTTCAGTCAAAGCTCTCCAGTTCAAGATGTTAACCGCAAAGATGATTGTGTCGCAAATCCAACAGCGCGATTGGTTCGTCACGATCGATCTCAAGGACGCATATTTTCACATCGAAATATTGCCACAGCACAGGAGGTTCCTGAGGTTCGCTTTCGGGGGCGAAGCTTACCAATATCGGGTTCTTCCATTCGGCCTAGCCCTATCACCCCGCACGTACACAGAATGCATGGATGCAGCACTGGCTCCGTTGCGACTCCAGGGCATTCGCATTTTGAATTACATAGACGACTGGCTAATGCTGACGCAGTCGCGAGAGATGGCATTAAAACACAGAGATGTTGTTTTAGCTCATCTGGTTTCTCTAGGGTTGAGACTCAACGAGAAGAAAAGCGTTCTCTGTCCCACCCAGAGAACGACATATTTAGGGGTCGTTTGGGATTCGACCACGATGCGGGCACAATTGTCTCCCGCTCGAGTCGAGACCATTCTACACACCCTGAAAAATGTCAGGCTAGGCCAAGATCGTACTGTTCTTCAATTTCAGAGAATGTTAGATCTCATGGCATCAGCGTCCTCGGTAATCCCTATGGGCCTGCTGCATATGAGACCGTTTCAGTTGTGGCTCAAAGCCAGGGGGTTTCATCCAAGGGCCAAACCCCTAAGGCAAATAAGGGTTACGCGCCGTGGGCTTCGTACCCTATCTATGTGGCTCAGACCCCGGTTCCTCACCTTGGGTCCCACTCTAGGGGCGCCATTCATTCACAGATTGCTAACAACAGACGCCTCCCTGACGGGCTGGGGAGCGGTCTTAAGTGGCCGTCCAGCCCAAGGGGAATGGGAGGGCCATCAGCTCATCTGGCACATCAACTGCCTAGAACTGATGGCTGTATTTCTGGCCCTGAAATACTTTCTCCAGCAGTTGAGAGGCTGTCATGTCCTAGTGCGGATGGACAACACAACAGCAGTCTCTTATATAAATCACCAGGGAGGTCTGCGTTCGCGCCATCTGAACAGGATAGCGCGACAGATTTTCCTCTGGGCCCAGGACAAATTCCTGTCACTGAGGGCAGTGTATATTCCTGGGAGCCAGAATGTGGGAGCGGATTTACTGTCCAGACAGAAACTACCGAGTGGGGAATGGAAACTTCACCCCGACGTAGTGAAACAGATATGGCTGAGATTCGGAGAAGCGGAGGTGGACCTCTTCGCCTCTCAACAGACAGCGCAATGTCCCCTTTACTTCTCTCTGAGTCACCCAGCCCCCCTAGGTCTGGATGCGATGATGCATACATGGCCTTCGATGCGCCTGTATGCATTTCCTCCAGTTGCTCTGCTCCCGGGAGTTCTAGCCAGAGTTCGTCAACAAGGGACTTGCCTCTTATTGATAGCGCCGCGTTGGCCGAACAGAATGTGGTTCTCGGAGATAATATCTCTCCTCGACGGCTCGCCTTGGGCGATACCGGAGAGGAGGGACCTTCTGTCTCAGGTGCAGGGGACAATTTTTCATCCCCGGCCGGAGATGTGGAACCTTCATGTTTGGTCCCTAAGGGGAACCAACTGAGGGACACAGGGCTTTCACTTGATGTTATTGAGACCATTTTGAGTGCTAGAGCTCCCTCCACTAGATCAAGTTATGCCAACAAATGGGGTGTCTTTGAAAGGTGGTGTACTGCACACAATGCAGATCCAGTAAACTGCCAAATTGCTACAGTTCTGGATTTTCTGCAGGAGAAATTATCAACAGGCACATGCCCCGCCACTCTCAGGGTTTATGTGGCCGCTCTTTCGGCTTGCCACGCTCTGGTTGACGGGGTGCCTTTGGGCAAGCATGTCCTGCTCTCTCGCTTCGTTCGAGGAGCCAGGCGGCTCAGGCCTCCTTCTAGAACCAGGATTCCTTCATGGGACCTAGCAATAGTCCTGGAGGGCCTGGTTGAGACCCCCTTTGAACCGTTTGAACCCCTTTGAGTCAGTTTCAGATAAGCTGTTAACTCTAAAAATGGTTTTTCCCATGGCTATAACTTCTCTAAAAAGAATTGGGGATCTGCAGGCTCTGTCCATTGTGCCATCCTGCTTAGACTTTGCCCCAGGAATGGTTAAAGCTATTTTGAATCCTCATCCTGACTATCTGCCGAAGGTACCTTTCTCGACCTTGCATCCAGTCACTCTTGAAGCCTTCTGCCCTCCGCCGTTCACAACGCCGGAGCAGGAGAGACTTCATAGACTGTGTCCAGTCCGTGCTCTTCAGACCTACGTCCACCGCACTAGCCAGTGGCGTAAGTCAGAGCAATTGTTTGTTTGTCATGGCGGCCATAACAGGGGTGCGGCTGCAACGAAACAGACCATGTCACATTGGGTGAGAGATGCTATTGCCCTTGCCTATGAGGCGCGTGGTCACACTTCGCCCACGGGTATCAGGGCTCATTCCACCAGGGGAGTTGCCTCTTCTAGAGCTTTGGCAGGGGGCGCTCCCTTGCAACATGTTTGTGATGCGGCAGGCTGGTCCTCACCGCACACATTCATAAGGTTTTATAGTTTGGATGTTCATGTTACTCCGGGCTCTCACGTCCTTGAGTCAGCATCGCAAACTAGTGTCTGAGACTCTCTGCGCTTGGTGACACACTTCACAGCCAGGGGGTCCGGTCACACAGTGCGGCGTGGGTATTCTCGTTCCCACAGCGCTCTATTAAGCGCAGCTTAGAGTGTAGCCTTTGAAAGGGAACGGCCCGGGTTACTTCACTGTAACCCTGTTCCCTGAAAAGGCGGGAACGAGAAGCTGCGCTTCATTGCCGCACTGGGATGTCCCAGGACTGCTCTTCAGACAAAATACCTGCTGATGCACCTGTGGCACATCTAATTATAGCCTCGCTTACGACGCATTCCAATGACATCACGCAAGGCTATAAATATAGGTCAATTTCATTGACGTTGTTTTACACATATATTCACAGCTGGTCACGACTAAAGACGTTCCCCCCACAGCGCTCTATTAAGCGCAGCTTCTCGTTCCCGCCTTTTCAGGGAACAGGGTTACAGTGAAGTAACCCGGGCCGTTTTATGTTATCAGTTGTGGAATCCAACCATACACATTTGAGGTAACGTAGTTAGCCTTTTTATGTAACTTTACACCTTTACAATACGTACCCAACCAAAATACCTATTACCGCCGTGTGTAACGGCGCCGCGAGGCCGCAGTGTTAAATGCAACCCAGTGACACTTGTCGCACAATCACCACCAGGTAGCGCAAAGGGATGGAACAAAGATGGGTACTGAGATGTGCGTGTCCTGCAGTTCTAAAACACTTTTATTATTTACACCATATTTTTTTGCTTACATTTATAGGTTAGGCTATAAAATTACCATGGATTTCCTTTTTACACCAAGCAATAAATATTATCCAACAGACTGAATTTACATTTGTATATACATACATAAAAAACCTTTATAGGGTTTGTTATCCAGAAAGTTTTTTTTAAAAAGGATCCCTGTAAAATTTAGGCTAATTATTGGGTTGAAAATGTTGTTCATGACATTGAATGTCTGGTGACAAGAACATGAGTGGGTCTGTACTCTATTTTGTTTTGCTTGGGAAAAGCTGGCATAGTAAAATGGAGTAAATCTGATCAAGCAATGCATCTGATTCGAATGGTTCTATCATTGAATAATGAAATATTTAACAATTAATAAACTTACATGACAAAAGTACTACAACATGTAAATGATTTAGG
Source organism: Hypophthalmichthys nobilis (assembly GCA_037950665.1). Lineage (NCBI taxonomy): Eukaryota > Metazoa > Chordata > Actinopteri > Cypriniformes > Xenocyprididae > Hypophthalmichthys > Hypophthalmichthys nobilis. Next base: position 26,307,515 of record CM075489.1, read on the forward strand.
TTAATTTCTTCATTATCTATACACTTTAACATATTAGGCTGATCTCTGAATTGTTCTTTTGCGACTTCTCTTGTTTTTAGTCAGCCTCAGATTCTCAGATATGGTGGTTGGGAGAGTTTAGTAGCTTCACGGTGGGGGTGCAGGACAAAAGGTGTAAATCGCACATCAGCGAGGGAGACAAAGAAACCTGATGATCCAGCGAGTTGGCACGAGAGATTAAAATAAAAACTTATGTTTTTACCTTGTTGCTTGTACTATTTTTATTTTGCACAGTTTTAATTGTACACAGCAACTTATTTGGCAATGCAAATGTAAAATGTTGCAACAATAAGATTTTGTTTTCCTCATTTTACATAAAATCGCACAGGGAATAATCACCTATAATAAATAAATAGGCTACTGTCTCGAGTCTTTAACCAAATTAGTAGGCTATTTTATTTTTTTAGTCATTTAGTCAACCAGAATGTTTCAAGTCTTTTTAAAGCTATAATAATCATATTCACCCAACACTGATTTGTCTGATTTGTTGAAATAAATAAAAAGTTTTGAAATTTGTTGTTTTTCTTTCGTTGCTTTAACATTTATCTGTTGGTTATCATTGTCATTCACAAAACCAAAGCTTGACCAATCTGCTGTTTCTTAAGCATCAAGAACAGTAAAACAAAGACTGTCACCATTCGGTTAAGAGCAAATATTTACAATGTTGTTATCATTATCAATTAAAAATAAACAATAAAAATGACAGAAAATGAATAACAAAGATTGTTTTCGGATCAGTAAATGTAAATTTCATACAAAATGTGTTTGAAAATGCTTGAAAAGGCTATCCCGCGGCAGGTCTCGAACTCGGATCTCTGAAAGCACACTTTGTGTCGTAAAGCTATCCACTGGACTATTTTCACTGCTGTTAAATCATGCATGCAAAGCCTACTCATTCATGCAGCCGATTAGGGAAATATGCCATCACAAATGTGTTTTATGTGTAGCCTATATAATTCACATTTCTGTTTTTTAATTCTATTACAAGAAGAAAATAACATAATAGGCCTTTTAAGAAATATTTTTAGAGAGAAATAAGGGGTATTAGTTCTGCATTACTTTTTTATGGACTGAACTTTAAACACAATTTTGACATTTTTGACAGGCCTACTGTTTGAATTCATTATAAACAGCAAATGCCTACATTTACACGTGGTGTGCATGTGATTTTTAAAAATCTTATTGATAGTATTTTTTAATCTCCACATGGCGTAGTTGACTGCTACTCGTGAAAACGAGCTGTGATACGTCCACTCCATAACATGTGAAAGGCTATGGTTATAGCACCACTTAGCAGTCAAGAGCAGAAATTAATTTCCCGCCGCAAACCGCGACGGTACCTGCGGCAACAAAAAACACATTCTGGCCGAGTACCATCTGTACTTTTAGCCTTAAGTTGTTTTGTGAATACGGCCCCAGGACAGCCAGCATGAACCACTGAACAAAGACACTGTTAGCAGATCTTGCCATTGACGTAGTATTTTTCTTCCTACTACGGTAGTCAATGGAGGGCGAGATCTGCTTGCGAGATCTACATTCTTCCAAATATCTCCCTTTGTGTTCAGCAGAACAAAGATATTTATACAGGTTTGGAACAAAGAGTGAGTAAATGATGACTGAACTATCCCTTCAATCTGGACTGATTTCAGAGCTCAGCTTACAGTTTTCCTTCTTTCATACCTAATATGTTTCTGAGTTATCTGGATTGAACTGATGATGATGATTCGACTCAATTCTTGTTGTTTTATCTTTTCTCAGAGTTGTTCAGAGCATCAGATCTGTAAATCCTGTTCAGGAGGAGGTTTATTTAAGAGTTTACAGTATTATCAGATGATCTGGGTTCATATTTTTTACTTTATTAATAAACTGACATTTTATTTATCAATTTATTAAATTATTTTTTTAACAGTATTTGAAGTGAAAAGTGTATTTTTAAAAAATGTTTTAAATGAATAAGAAGTGTGTTTTGAATCAAGTTGTTTTTCAAATAAAGGTTTCAGAGTCAGTGATATCAGATTGTGTGTATTTTTATTGTACTTGCCCTGTAACTACATGAAACAAGAGTATATTTCCCCATTATGTAAAACTTGCAATGGTTTTAATTCAACTTGAAGCCCAAACTGAAACAGCTGCACTTTTACTATAAAAAAGAATTATTGTATAAATGCACTGATATGTACCCCATCATTAAAAAAAAGCCTTTATGTATTGGTTCACTATTATTACAAAAAGCTACAGTTTGTTCTCGCTAAACTACTCCCAACTGCTAGATTGTTACCTAGCATATAATGAATATGTACCTCTTAAAATACGTGTTCTAAAATACTTACAGTATAAATAATTTGTTAATTTTCACAATTGTTAACCCTTTATTTCCCAAACTTTACATATTGTTCTCTTATACCTACACATACTTACTCTAATAGTTACTATAATTACTGAAATTAGGCTGTAAATTCATTTTACTTACGCAGTACTTTACAGGCTGTAATCTAAAGTGTTACATTTATTCTGACATGTTATTTCACTGATAGAAGTTCAGCTGTAGTATTAATGTAATGAAGAGAAAATAAGAGACTCTATAACATCTCACTGTTACTGATTCATCATGAGCTCAAAGCATTATGGGTAGAATCTCTCTACAGTCTATTCTGTTTCATCAACACAGTTTCACTGATCCAAAATCAACATAAAACCCAGGATAGAGCGGTTGAGTGAATGTGGTCTGGACTGTGTGGATGAGGATCATTGTGTCTCCAGAGACGCTGTAGAAGGACAGAGTTCCTGCACTGTGATCCACATACACTCCTATTCTCCTGCTGATGGACTTTACAGGGAGTTTAATATCTCTGTTATTGTGTCTGAATGAGGAACTGGAGGAAGAACACAGCAAACCCCAGGACTGATCATTACGTCCAAACACACACTCATTACCCCGTCCCTTCCTGCTGATGCTCTTATATGACACTGATACATACACACATGATCCACTCCACTCAATCTCCCAGTAACAGCGTCGATCACACACACTCTCTCTACACAACACCTGAAGATTATTTCCATCAAATCTGTCGGGATGATCAGGATACGGCTGGACTGTGTTAGTGTAAGTAATCACTCTGTTCTTCTCAGACGGACGGAGATATTTATTCACTGTGTTCAGATCCAGGTTGAGCTGATGGGAATCTGATGGAGAGAAAACACATCAGAATCAGGAATTATCAATCTGTCTGATATCCTGTGCAAATCATCATCATTATCCAACATTTTATAAATGCCTTTCCTGAGTATAAATGTTGGTTATTATATACTTATACTAGCGAGCCCATGGAGGTGAACTTTCTTGGGTCTATGTTGCCACGGATTTGTAAAGCAGCTGGCACCGAGACGATCTACATTAACCACTGCTTGTGAAGCACGACTGTACAAAAACTCTCTGATGCCGGGCTAGAGGCGAGGGAAATCATATCAGTGACGGGGCATAAATGTGAATCGTCTCTGCAATCTTACTGGCGCCCAAACTACAACGACAGAAGATGCTGGAGCAACATCCTTGCCTCCGGCACTGCGCAAATAAAGCGCGCCTCTTCAGAATAGTAAACTCCTCTTTCAGCAAAGAGGAGCGCAAACATATTTGATCCATTCTTCAGCAACTGCACAATTAATGGCGATAACAAACACTTAAATCTTTAATCATGTTATATATAGATCAATATAAATAGACAATATAATTATATATATATATATAGGCAAATATTGATTTATGAAAATAAACACCCAAGTCTTAAAGCATGTTTTCCATTGTGTCTTTGTTTCTGTGTTCTGTTTCTGAGGAACTACATTGTTTGGTGGAAGAATAATATTTTTATTAATAAAATTTCAGTTTATTTGCTTTGTTTTATTTTATAAAGCATTGCTACGTATATGGAATAACGGTTTTATAAAAGCAATAAGCCCCGTGAAACTCCGCTTCGCGTCGTGCCTAACAACGCCCCTTAGCTGTTATAAATTCACTGTAAACCACTTATTGCTTTATTTTAAAATATATTCAAATAGAAAAGAGTTCTTTAAAATCATAGGGATATTTCACAATATTACTGTATTTTTGATCAAATAAATGCAGTTAATGTTCGATATATCATCAGTGTCTCAGTACAGTTTAACAGATATCCTGTGCATATCATCATTTACATGATCAGTTTCTGTCATGTTTTATTTCTCCTTCTACAGGAAGAACATGAACACACTCAGTGAGTTTTTCTGCTTGTTTTCTTAGTGACTTACATTGTAGGAAGTCGTTCCTGGTTCTGGGAACAATGTTGGTGAAAGAGACTGTGGAAATCAACAGACATGAAGAGTGTGAATATCATGTCAAGAGAAAATGATCCCTGCATCCGTTCCTAAGACATTTCTAATATGATCTTCTACATGATATGAGATGATGGAGGATCATTTCTGAGAGCAGATGAATCTCCAGGACTTTACCTCTGTCAGAGATCTTCTTCAGCTCCTCTTTGCAGAAATCCTCCAGTTTTTCTCTCAGCTGACGGACAGATTCTCTCACACCATCAAAAGAGGAGAGAGAACTGAAGAGATCGTCATTTACGTCTGTAGATTCAGGAGGAGCTGAGAGAGACTGGAAACTCTACAGAAAACAGAAATCAAAGCTCATCACCTCCACACTTCAGACAATAACCTGCACTACTGTCAGATTTGAGCAGCTCTTGTTGATCTTTAGTAACTCTCCTCAATCCAGCACTTTCACAGCATCAGATTCATTCTTCTCATATTCATTATATCATGTTAGAGCTCTAAGTTCTTACAATATATGTGAACTTTCTAGGAATACACTTGATGATCAAACATCTGGCAATAACATAAATGTAACAGATCAAGAGCATCAATGGAGTCACATGACAGGGTTGAGTAGATTTGATCAGGAAAAGCAGTTCAAAATCAATGAGTAGATTCAACATTATTTATAACTTTTGAGCTGTTAGTGGCTCTGAAATTCACAAGGACTCTTAGGACACGATCCCAAGGTCAGGTTTTGTGGTTTAAATACACTGAAACATCACTAATACACAGCCTCACTTCCTGTTTGAGGACTTCACTGTCAAATTCATTAATGTGTTACTGAAAATTATTATAAAAGGTAGGATACTATCAAGTTTATAGATTTCACATTGTTGTAAAATTGTTTAAATATTGGTAAAGTTTTGATCTGTTGATGTCTGGAATCTCAATATAACTTTTAGAAAAATGTTTTCCAAGAGATTTCCTAGAGCTGAACATTTTTAAGTGCGTTTTTTTCAAAAGAAGAAGATCAGATGAGAGTCTGACTGATGATTATATAATAACCGAACACACAGATCAACACTTCAGTCAACGGCTCATTCTGCTCTCATGAAATGTTTCTCTGTGAGTCTCTTGCTCAAGTCCACTATGATCCTGTTCTTCTAGATCTCTGTTACCTGCAGGAAATGGATGTGATCCTGTGTGTGTGAAAGCTGCTCCAGCTCAGCGTTTCTCCTCCTCAGATCATTGATCTCCTGCTCCAGTCGCTCCAGTCGTCCTTCAGCTCGACTCACTGCAGTCTTTTCCTGATCTCTGATCCGCTGTGTGAACTCAGAGCGGCTTCTCTCAATGGAGTGGATGAGCTCAGTGAAGATCCTCTCACTGTCCTCCACTGCTGTCTGTGCAGAGCGCTGTTAGGACACACATCACAATCACACAGTGGCTTCAGTGAGTCCTGACTGAGACTTGTCAAACTTCTCTTCTTCTCCAGACTCACCTTATGAGACTCCACAGCCTCTCTCAGCTGCTGAAGATCTTTCTTTCTCTGCTGGATCCTCTGCTGGAACGATCTCTGCATCTTCTTCAGCCGGTGCTAAAGGACAAACCAATAACAGGAGAAACATCACATAAACATCAAGTGAACAGATATGAAACTAGTATCATTGAAGTGCTGAGATTGAGGGTTAAAGATCTTTCATGATAAGGTTATAGATTCATTCATAAGTGTCAGCATTATTTCATCAATGTCTAGTTTTATAGGGATAGTTCACCCAGAAATGTAAATTTTTTCATTGTTTACTCATCTTCTTGTCTTTCCAAACTTGCAAGATATTTTTCTGTTTCTAAACCTGTTTTGAAATCAAATATGGTGACACATCAATAACATCATACCTCACTGACTCATGCATGTCACGTGATTAAATATGCCAACATATTATTTATGGCTTCTAAATACTTAGGCTGCGTTCCAGTTCGTTTTTTTATGCCCTTCTCTTGCTAACTTCCCTCAGTCTCGTTTACTCGGATGTACATCATTGCTTACATTGCACGAGTCCCCACTACTGGCAGAACCTTTGCAATGGGCTGAATTGGAACGTCCTAAGCCCTTTGATCACTTGGAATCCGCTATGCAGTTGATTTATTTATTTATTTATTTTTCCCTTACGAAATTGTTTAATGTAGCATGCTTGTCTAAAACTAGAGTGGAACGCAGCCTTCGATTATTCCCCTTGGAGTTGTATGGATTTCTTTTATGCTACCTTAATGTCCTTTTTAAAGATTGAAACTTTTGGACCCGATTGACTTTCAATACACTGACAGATGTATATATGGACAGAGACATTCCTTAAAATACCTTCTTTAGTGTTCCTCAGAAAAAAAAATCATACCAGTTTGGAATAACATGAGTAAATGATGATTGTTAATTTTTTGGGTGAACTACTGGTTTAAAGGGGTCCTGTTATGCTTGTAAATGATCATAATGGGACTCTTTAAGTTCATACCTGATTCTCTGTCCTCTGTGCTGCAGCTGATACAGTGTCGTGGTTTTTATGTTCATCCATACACAGCACACATATACAATTCTGATCAGTGCGGCAGAAAACCTCAAGGATCTTGTCGTGTTTCAGGCAGATCATCTCCTGCAGTCGTCCAGTGGCATCAGTCACTTTATGTGGCTTACATGAGTGAAACTCCTCATGACGGTCAAAATGAGTTTGACAGTAAGACTCCAGACACACCAGACAGGACTTGACGGCTTTGTGTTTTCTTCCAGTACAGACGTCACACTGCACATCTCCAGCTCCAGTGTAACAGTCAGCAGGAAGTTTAGTCTTCTTCAGTTTCTCCACCATTTCAGCCAGAATGGTGTTTTTAGCTAAAGCAGGTCTTGAACTGAAGGTCTGTCTGCACTGAGGGCAGCTGTAGACCCTCTTCTGATCCTCCTGATCCCAGCAACCTGTAATACAGATCTTACAGTAACTGTGTCCACAGGGAATGGCCACTGGATCCTTCAGGAGATCCAGGCACACTGGACACCTGAACTCATTCTGATCGACTGAAATTCTGGCTTCTGCCATTTTACAGCTCAACTACACTTCACCTTGTCTGTCCCTGAACTCATATGATTCCAGTTTCCTGCTTCTTTTTGAGTGACATTAGCAAACCGGTTTCTCTGCAAATCTAAAGGTTACAGATAATAAAACATCCACTAGATGTCAGCCTCAAACAGAAGCAGACAACACAATTAAAAACCACAGCAATACTGCATCCTAATTACTGCACTGGTACTGCAGGACTGAAAACTGTGTCCAGATTTACAGTTCCTTCATTCTCCATGAAAGTTTTAGTTTAGGAAAATCAAGTCAAGTCACCTTTTTACAATACAGATTGTTTCAAAACAGCCTTAGATTGATGACAGAAAAAGTATGCAACAAGGTTATTTTCAGCTGTACAGCAGCTCTAAAAGAAAATAATGTCACTGTCCAGCACTAGTAAGTTCATTGTTTATTCATTTCCATTGTAAAATGCATTAGTTATTAATTTAGTTCATTTATCTATACTGAAAACAAGACTTTTTTTTTCCTTTTTTTTTTTTTTTTTTTTTGCAGTGTGAATGCACACAGATTCACGAGCTGAAAACTTAAATTTAACAGGAAGATTTTCCATGTGTTCAAAAGGGTTAATTCTGCTCTGATCATCGTAGCAGCTGCTATTTTGTGCTTAGACGGAGAGGACTAAAGTGTTTCTCTAGTATTATTTCTTGGGATTCAAAGGCTGAGAAGAGCCACAGAGTCAGTAACCATTTTGACAGTTGACTATAAAACATCTTTGGTTACGACTGTAACAATAGTTCCCTGAGAAGGGAATGAGACGCTGCGTCAGTGACACTTTGGGAAAGCCTCCGCATGATTGTGTCTGAAGCACGTGTCAACTAATCCAATGACGATATGGAATGTCACGAGCCGGTAACGTCATGACCAAGAAAGCGTAAAAGCACATCTGGAATGACAGGCGTTAGTTTCAATTATCTGAAGCAAGTCTATCACAGGGATGAAGGAAGTATGGCAAGGTGACACAGCATCTCGTTCCCTTCTCAGGGAATGACCTAGTTCTGTCTTGCTGCTCAAATATTCAAATATTTGGCATTGTTTGCTGTTAGCAACCCTCCTCCTCCCCAGCTCCACCTGTAACTGAGCTGTAAACAACTCCACCTGCTTACAGGGGTTAATTCATGTATGTTACATGTGCAGCAGTGTTACATGTCTCACATGCTCACTGCAATGTCTGTGAATGTATTGGCAGTAGTAAGTCTCTGTACTTGCTCTGCAGCAGCGTAGCAGATCTATTCCGCCAAGACCAAATACATTAACATTGTCATATCCATTACCATGCCAATCTCAATTACCATACCAATATCCTGAGAATTGTCATGACAGAACTCCTAAATATTTAATATTATTAGCTTCCCACTTAAAATTATATTTATTACATATGTTCCACATTGGTGAATAATTAAAAGAGAGGGTCTGAGTTTTGTCTAAACTTAATCTGTATCTCTCACAGATACAGACAGTCTGTGTGTGAGTGTCTCCAGTCCCCAGCGTCTTCAGCCATCTTTGTCACCCAGGATCTTCTCATCTGCAATTACACAAGGACAGTATCATTACTTCTCTTCAATCCATCTCACCTTACAAACCTTCACTACTCACCTGCACGTCTGTTTACTCTGCTGTGTGTCTCAATAAACATCCTTATTGGTATCTTCTGTCTCCGACCCTTCTGTATTGTAACAGTATCCTGAGTACCTCCTAAAATGTTCAAGCTATGAAATAAGTTTAGGTAAACTGGAGTCTGGGTCGAGATTGTCATAAGAATATCATCCGCATACATATGTATTTTGTGTTCATTTTCTTTAAATTGGAATCCTGGTATTTCTACATCTTCTCTAATTGCTTGAGCAAGTGGCTCTATGAATAGTGGAAAAAGATCCAGATTATGTTAGTCCATTCACTGTAACAAAAAAGGATGGGAAAAAAGCATTTACCTTCTGGATGACAATGGAAAAGTATATCCCAGGGCTGCCTCCAGCACTGGTGCCTCCCAGACTTCTTATATGAATCCATTTTTAACTTCAATGATAATTAAATGAAAATTGAACATTGCTTCTCTTTTGGTCCATTTAGTGTTAAAATACATCTGGGCAGGGAAAGTAGGAGGAAGGCTCCATTACAAAATAGGTCCCTATGAATTGTTTATGTGGGATCTTGAGCACCTCAGGCCAGAGGAAAAGCTGCGGTCAATGACTTCATGATTGATTTTGTTCACAATTTCATAATAGTTATGAAATTTGTTTTTGAACTTTGTCATTCTGCCATATACATTAAAGTGTGGAACTGTGGGACTTGTTCACATTAAATGTGCTGCAGGTTATCAATGCATACCTCACTTGCCTGACAAACAGTTATGCAGGAAATGCATTTGTCATGGATTCTTTTGAAATGCCAAATATATGGAATGGCAACGGCAGTTCAATGAAGAGGATAAAAGACCATGCTAATCCTGAGATGATGTGTTATTTTAATTACCTACACCTGAATAATATAGGTATATTCCACAGGCATATGATTGTCTGGTGGGGTCTGTAAATGAGGGCCACCACTGGACACTGCTGGTTTGTTTCATTACATGACTTCTGTCTTTCTCAGTAAAACTTTTTTTTTTTAAACAATTTTTGCATGCACAGAATCTGATATTGCACTGATGCGAGATGACATTGGCCAACGCCTGCTAAAAGAATCAGGTCCATTTTATGCTTTAAATTTGGTTAATAGATAATGTGTGCAGTGGGTGATACCACTGGGACTGCATGAGCAGACCAAATGTGGAGGCAGTCTTCATTTGTCCAGGGCCTTGTCCGTGGAATATAGGACAAAAGACATAAGGACTACTTTCCTGTAATAAAATAGCAACAATGTTACCTCTAGAATGTGATTTGCAGTTGCTGGATGTAAGGATGGCCAAAAAATGTAAAATTGCCCAGTCCTGGATCTTCTCCTCAAATGTGGATCCACGGGCATAGACATTTCTCTGTGGACGGAAGAGGCTGGTTTTTAATGGTTTTGGAACTTCCGAAATGGCCACTGAACAGTAGTAGTACATGGTTCCAGATAACATAAAAACAAAACATTTCAATGACTTAAAATAAATAGGAAAATGACAGCAACAAATATGTACACACCTGTGATGTAGGGTGGATGGCTCTTAAAAGAGCCTTTGGGTGACCTGTTGTGAATTATTAAATGCCGTTTCAAACATTTTATTTTCAAGCAATTTGGTCACACTTATTTGATCTCAATATTGACAAAGTAAATAAATCCACATGTGAGAAAACTGTCATCACTGTTCCACCTAAAAATGCACCTTTTCTGTTATTTTATTTATTTTATGGCATAATGCACACCTCGTGTAATAAAATACTGGCTAGTACTGTAGAATAAACTGTAAGCATTTACACTGCCGTCACTGTAAACAGTAGTCAAAGATCTGGAACATTAAGCACTTATATGATAAATAACTAGCCAAGATTAAATGTTAGAGGTGCTTGAGGTCCGAGGACTGGTGGAGAGACTCAATGGCACAATTCAGAAATAATAAACAGTCCAAATTTTGAAACTGAGTCCATTTTATATGTAAATACCAATAGAGCCTTATTCGTTTTGTTTCCTTTTATTACAGACCTTCAAGCAAGTTGGTGGAAACCAGGCAAGCACATGGGCTGATTGTTTGGAGGACACAATGTTTGGTCTACGTACCAAAAAGCAGATTACAACAAAATTTTCACCTTATCTGCTATTTGGTCGTGAGGCTGAGTGCCCATGTGAGGTACCAGACAAATATGAGGTTAGCACAATATCACAGTTAAAGATTTTTCTGTTATTTCTTGCTCAACATGTCTATGCACAATTTTCCTCATTATTTTAGATCAATGAAAGTGTGGAGGACATGGTTGCAGAGGAGTGCATTTCTGAATGCATTAAACGGCAGGACCGGTTGAACCAAATTGTTCAAGACAATATGTCACAGGTGCAAAGAAAAATAAGAAAGAGGAAACTTGAAGAAGGAAAGGCCGTTGTCATGCAGGTTGGGGACAGAGTGCTGAGGCAAAACAAAAGAAGTCTGCAGAGAAAGGGTGGGAGACACAAATATAGGGAAATAACACAAATATTGCCTAATACTGGTCATGTCACGTGTATATGCCTTGTTATCCATAAATATGTCAAATAAGAGGTTCCGGTTCAACAGAAAACCAAGTGGTGTGTTTTTCCTCCGCATAATTTAATACAAAATACTGGTTATCTATCACATAAATGGCTGTGCCAACATGTGTTTAGCATAACTACTTTTACAGTAGTAACTAGGTTCACAGTAAATGTGCAAAATAATAAAAAACTTGTAACAGATTTTAGGAACTTGATTCACAGAGCAAAACAATTTTCACAAATCAAGTAGCTGAAGTAATATACAATTGACTTCAGCTACTTGATTTGTGAAAATTATTGTTTTGCTCTGGGAATCAAGTTCCTAAAATCTGTTACAAGTTTTTTACCAACTGAACAAGGAATAAGGAATATGATGCAGAATCACAACTGAAACTTTGTCACCTCAGATACTTAGACATACATTTACATGAATTGTAAATGAATTACATGAAATGTAAAACAAGTATATAACAAAAACACTTAACGGCTGTTGGCTCGTTTACTTGGAGCTTATCTCAATGATACACTAGCAAATCAGTGGCTGTAATCATTAAATCAAACAGGACGCAATGATAATCTACTGTTGTGATTAAACAAAAAACGTAACTTTGATGCTGAAACGCTTTCTGTGCTCCGAGGAGCACTAATATTTTTAATGGCGCTTTAACACAAAACAGGAAACTCATGAATATTCATGTGCGCACCAGTCTCTATCAATTATGAACGGCCGGTGTTGTGTAATATTCAGTTCCTGTGGAAAAACTGTTCCAATGGACGGAGCATACGTGCATATTTATGAATATTTGCTCCGCTGTGGGCGCGGCTTTATTGAAATTTTATTGCTTAAAATTTCAAAGGGGGTGCTAAGAAAAAAAAATTAAGTACATCAATAACATCAATACCCTACATTTATTGCATTTTACTTTTCCATTTTCCATTAATCTACATTTACAAGTTAGTTACTATGCACAGTAGCCTATCAGTTTTGCTTAACACCTTTATTATTACCTTATCACCTCTTTAAATCAACTGTTTATTGAAAATAAAAAAATAGATTACAGTCCCATATTTTGGTGTATGTACGTCTACGTATACTGCAGTGAGCTAAATGAAGGAACGAGATTGTGATTTTAAAACACAAACAACATGGAAAAAACAAAGCAGACGGGTTTGCAGAAAAAATCCTGACAGACGAGTCGATCTCCTTCTCAAATACAGAAATGGCAGCTAACCTCATAAGGAAAAACCTGTCAGTGATCCTTATCCAGGAATCAGGTAAATGCTTCTAAATAGATTAGTTACAAAATGCAAAAAGGCTAATTTTTCATGAATACAGGATGATGAGAGAAAGAGTAAGGTGTAGAGAGTGTTATCAAGGCTGGATCTGTCAGACCAGAGAGTTTTTCCCTTTGTCCAGCAAAAAGATGACATTACTTGTGATGTGGACAAAGTCCTCAGGCCGGACCAGTACAAAGACATGCTGCTGAATCTCTCATTGACCTTGATTTTGCACAACTTACAGCATTTGAGTGTACTGTAACATGGCATTTTAACCCATAGACAGTTGTTCCTTTTGTAAGTGTTCTTTAGTCTGTTGATTTTTATTCATGACATTTCATAGACTTCCATTGACTTTTATATCACATAAATTATATTTTCTATCACCTAACCCTAAACCTACCCAACATGTGCAAAACACTAGATTTAAATAAAAACATGTTTTGTCCCATTTATAAGGCTTTTTCACTAGTGAGGACCAGTACAATGTTCTCACTATTTGGTTGTCATAATATTTCACTATATACTTGAGAACATTTGTTCCTCACAAACAATTACAGTCAAACCTACACACACAGGGAGAGAAAGAAAAAGAAAAGAAATTCATTGGCCAAAGGTTACGTCTTGTCATCATGTGTCTTGGTGACGTCTTCTGATTTCTGAAGGATCATGTGACACTGAAGACTGGAGTAATGATCCTGAAAATTCAGCTTTGCCAACAAAAGAATAAATTACATTTTAAAATATTTTCAAATAGAACACAGTTATTTTAAATTGCAATAATATTTCACAATATTACTGTTTTTACTGTATTTTTAATTAATTAAATGCAGCCTTGGTGAGCAGACGAAACTTCTTTTAAAAACATTAAAAATCTTGCCGTGTCCAAACTTTCGACTAGTAGTGTATATATTATATATATATGAGATGCACCGATGTATCGGCCAACAATCGGTATCGGCCGATAAAAGCTCTTATCACTACTATTGGCCATAAGCCGATTGTTTAAAAATGCCGATGGTCAGGGCCAATTATATCCTGTCAATCAAAAGGGCGTGGAAAAAAAGTGTTCAGACTGCAACTCATACTGTGTGTGAAGAAAATCACTCTGTTGAATTTTAATGCATTAACAGTGACGTTAAAGCAGGCTCTTTCTGACCCTATGAATCACCCGTATTTCAAGCCAGGGTTGCCAGGTCTGCGTTTTTTCCCCTACATCAAATATTATTTGTATCGCCTCCCATCCAATAATCGCAAAAAGCTTTGTTCTTTGTTACTTCTGATAAAAATAGAACTTTCAGTTTTCAAATTCTGTTCATTTTATCATAAAATTCAAACAATAAATGGCGTTTTGATGCTCTTAAATGTGACGTGTCAGATCGCTGAAATGCCTCAGTTCAGGCGGCAGCGCAGAGCGCGAGTCTTTTCTTCCTCTTCAATACAAGTTACATCTCGAAAAACATGCATGAACATCAAAGGTATGTTGAAAGATACAGTAGGCCTACAACTTACCAGAATGTGTCACGTCTCATGTAATCACTTTATTTGTGATTACAATCACATTGTGATTTATTCGACCGCGGAAAGACGTCAATAAAACAGCTTGTGAACAATGTCACGTCGTTTACCTCAGGAACGTTTTCCAATGTTCACAGTTCCTTAGTTATTTATATATAAAAAAACACTAGAGAGGAGCTTATTTACTGTTAATATGTTTGTGTAAATTTGCTATGAAGACAACAAGTGCTTATAAAAACTACCTTATGTGATACTAAGTTTTATACAAACATCTCAGTTTTTATTTGAGTGTAATTATTATATCTGAAAATAAACAGCAGCTGAATATATATAAACACAATTATATAAAGCTATAAACACAATAAACATTACATTACTTTGGGTATTCAATGTGTTGGAGCCTCTAACCATTTGGATTTTATTATATTAATACCAGGCCTGACGCGGAACGTCAGCAAATGAAACACCATTTTCATAAACACACTGTCTCTATTAAACATTTTAACTCGACTCAGGAAATGTACATTACCCTCATGAAACAACATACACATGAAATCGACATATTTTTTATGTTTTATGTCCCTGGTGACCGATTTCACCCACCTGTTTAAATAAAGAGAGACACATGCTGTGTTCGAAATCGCCCCCTATACCCTCATTCACTATTCCCTACATTACTCCACTAATATAGTCCACTTGAAGGAGTGAATGAAACGAGTGAGTGAATTCAGACACTGAGTGCGCCGGAAGGGCTGCTGATTTCACATAGTTTGTGCTTGCTGTTTAATCATTTGAAATGTAGCAAACTGGCAGCTTCAGTAGTAGTGAATATTTACGCTGAACTCTGCCATGGAAACTAGCATGTACAAACCTTAATTAAACAATTTAATGATCAATTAAAAGGACGGAAAAATGAACGGATGATTTGATTCAGCTGCGGGCGCCATCTCCTGGCGACGCGGGAATTCATTCAGCGCGCGATTCTCACAGTGCATTATTGAGCGTGCATCGGTTTTACACTCGTTATTGCAGTGCATTGTGGGATTGAATGAGTGAACTCAACATCGTCCACTATGGTTTCGACACCACTACAAATGGCTGTCCCCTCAAATAGTGGCCTATTTAAGGGTATAGGGCGATTTCGGACACAGGGACAGTTGTGCTGCTTTCAGTCATGAGGTCGCTCTCGTAATGGCCTCTTCTCCGGGATTCACCATTAACCACACAGTCTCTAATCAGCACAGTGTCTCCCCTACTGTCCACTCAGGGTACTACACATCACCATTAGGCATAATAACCCAAACTCCATCAGGTGACAGAATTGAGAAAAAACCTAGGAGAAACCAGGCTTAGGGGCAGTTCTCCTCTGATCAACGAACAAATACAGTGCGATTATGATTCAGGCCGCATCACAAGTCAGAAACAGTGCTTCCCACAGGTTTGAAATATACTTCCTGTGGTAGCCGGGTGGAAAATCCCACTATTACCAAAAATGGTCTACTACATGTGACAAACAACAAATAATTTTTGGTTATTGAAATTTATTTTGATTACACAATATATTTCGCAGATTGAACTCTACATTGTCTTACTCTTCCCATGTGGAAGGTAAAGAAAAATAAAACACTCATGTGCAAATCTGCCACTGTTTATGTTGCTTGTAATCTGAAAATAATGCATTGATATTACGGCATGTAAATGGTAGAGTTCTCTTGTCATACAGTGTGTCCGACTGTGAATGTGACGCTTGAAACTGCTGCTTGATCAGCTGCACTTCTGTGCCACACTGATAGACACTGCTGTTTCTTTAAATGTTTGACCTGCTGCTGCACTCTCACTACTCATGCCAGCAGCATCACTGACCGAATGACAACAAGCTTGAATCTTAGTTTTGTAGTTTGGCATAAATTCAGGCATAAAAGCCAAAGTATGGTGAACTCTGATGATGTCATAAAATATTACTCCTCGATGTGACGATAAATGTGTGTGTGGTGATGAATCACATATAGCTTTGATCATAACCCAGCAAATTAGACTGTAATAAGAATTATTGACTTTCAAATACTTAACACAACTTTTCCAGCACTTAAAGCTCAAAAGTCTGAATGTTATCCAATTTTGTTATTTTAAATGTGATGACCAAAAATATTTTTGGTTTGTCCTTCAAAGATCCGAATTTGTAAAACTAAATGTTTCACAATGTAGGAAAATGAACACTTGGTGTAACGATGTAGGAAAACAAACACTTTTATTTTTAAATTAAAAAGACAAAATTGCCACTATAAGATGGTGAAAGAGGAGCACTTACTTGCTCATTTCCACTCCCTTACATAGTTTTTCTTACATTTTCTTTTGAATTTATTTTTAGAAATTAACAAATCACTATTATAACATTAAAATGTTGTTTTTGTTTTTGTTTTTGTTTTTCAATTGTTGTCACTTTTTGTACTGAAGAGTGAAGTATGTTTCTAGGAAAGGTCACAAAGCCTCATTAAACACAAACTTTGCTTCAGATTGTAAATGAAATTACACAGACAGGCAGCGAGTAAAGAGCACTTCATTTATAATCACTGAAGCTGTTAGTTCAGTGCAAACTCCCTGAAAAGGCAACAACTTGTTTTAAGCAATAAATCTGACTAAACTTCACAATTAATCTTTCACTTACATTGTGTCCACTTTGTTTTAATGAGAGGATTTGTGCACTTGTAAAAGTTCGTAAACGTGCACTAAACAACCTCATTCAGCACTTTGAGCGTTACCGAGCAGATTCTCACTACCGGTAACTCCTCTGATTGGTCATTATTTTAAACAGAAATGCCTGTGATTGGCTACAATACTCAACGCTGCAAAATCACGTTGTAACTCAGTGACACGAATATAACAACCAGATCACTTTTATTTACAGTTAAATTCTGTTACAAATTATATGTTACCCGTAGTAATATAACTGTTAATCCTGCAATAAAAATATTTCTTTGTAATGACATGACCAAGAAGCCGCATGTCAGCTGGCATACCCAATTGACGCCCCTGTCTCTGCATTTAATTTCATTGTTGACTGCTATTGTAATTTGAGTAGCTCACTTAATTTGTATTTGTAGCAAAAACATATTTTGTATAATTATATGTCACTTTTCTTATCCTGAGTAATCTAGACAAGGCTTTGTAGACGTGAATTTTCCAACATACTATTCAAGTTACATTTACTTACAAATATTTACTGCTGGATTTTGCTGATGAAATAAACCCTTTTCACATGGTGACAATGTATTTTTCATAATGCAAATGTAAGTCTAGCAACTTTTCTTCTATTTCATATTTTAGGGTAATTTTACAACAGGTGGTCTACACTGGACGCATCAAAGTGAACTTTCCAAATCCATTAGATCTGTTGTTGGAAGCTTTGCAACAGCATGGATTATATTCTATAGACTGTTTACAGTCTCGTCACTCTGCTATCTTTTAAAACTTATTCAAACTTTCTGGCTACAAACTTTCTAAAGCCAACTTTAAAGTTTGTCTTGACAAACTTTTTTTTTATCTCTCTCTTTTTATATATATTGTACTTGTGGGTTTGCATGTATCGTATTGTGATGTGATTTATGAGACCTTATTTGAAGTTATTGTATTGATTGAAAATTCTTATTAAGTTTTGTTAATCGTAGTTTACTATCAGTTAACAATAGAATTCTCAGTTCCATTTGTAACCCTTAGTACCTGACCACTTGCCATGCATATCTATAATGCACCACAAAACACATCTGTTCGATGTGTGATTCATCAGTAGTCTCATCAAGTAAAATTGAAAATATCAATGCTTTCCTCACTTCCTTCAGTATAACACATTTCACATAAATAGCCATTGCTCTAATTTGGTCATTTTGTATTCGGTTTGAGAGGAGAGACACCTGAGGTTTTTGATGTGATGCTCATTTTACCTTGATGTTGTCAAGATGAAGCTTAAGGACACTCATATTGGCCAACCAACTACATAAGCTCTAAGAAATTTACTTTCGAGTTTGAGAGGCTTTCACTGTCACCTCTGAATGCCATGCCTTGTTCCATAAGTACAATGTAATGTCAATCAGTCAGCAGATAATCTACTAATGGCTACGCGCCAGATAAGCTTTTTCCGTAAGTTGAATAGGGAAGGCGAAGGACATAAATCAGAGAGCGCTCGGATTTCATCAAAAATATCTTAATTTGTGTTCTGAAGATGAACGAAGGTCTTTTGGGTGTGGAACAAAATGAAGGTGAGTAATTAATGACAGAATTTTAATTTTTGGGTGAACTAACCCTTTAAGATTGAGCACCACAGTGTATCAAACAGAATCAGATTGTATGAACCATGTGTGTGCCATAAGGTGCCAACATCAGGTTTTGTTAAACTATTGTAAAGTTTTGAATGAAGTGCTTCATTTTGCAAAAGATCTGAGGTGTTCTGCTACTTTTGTGTGTGGATGTGTAACGAGGCGGGACACGACGTGAGATCCATGTGCAAGCTTTATTGAACAATGTTCGTGGTCAAACAGGCGTAGGTCAAACAGTGGCAAACAGGTACAGCAAGGGACAGGCAGAGACGTGGTCAGGATACAGGCAGTAGATCAGGGCAGGCAGATATCGTTCACAGGTCAGATAACAATAAACAGTCCAAAGGCAGGCAGCAGGAATCGTAACACGGGGAACAGACAGGATCAGGAACAGGCAGACAGACAGGGTAAATAACGCTCAGAATTGCAACAACAGTTAACAAGACTTCACCCTGAGGTGGTGTGTGAGTGTGTCTTAAATAGTCCAGATGATAGGCTACAGGTGTATGTGGCAACGGGTGATTGGTGTGGAATGTGCATGTGACTGGCAGGGAGGATTATGGGTACTGTAGTCCGGGAACTGACAGGTACTGACGGTGGTCGTGACAGGATGTGTGAATTGTGTGTTGTGTTTTGACAAAATAAGCCCTGTTTTTAAAATCTTGCTTAAGCAATCATAAAAAAACCTGTAATACAGCTGTGAGAGAAGGGAAAATCTGGATTTGGTAGTATAGACAAAACATCTTCTGTCACCTGATGTGGTTGTTCAGTTTCAGGTATTTCCACACGTGGAATGTCTGTGGAATGTGGTGCAATCCTTGTCATCACCATAAAAAGTGTTATCTATCATTTTAGATTGACCTTCTACATAGATTGACTTTAGATTGACATTTTAGATTGACTATCTACATATTTAGCATGGTTTACATAGTGCAATGCAATAGTCAATGTCAATGTGTCTACTGTCTTGTTCTTTACTATATGAAGAAGCCAAACATGTCAGCGTCTGTCATGAACAGAAATGAACTGCTGGCATATTTGTTTCACATCAGTATTGTCCAGTTTGTCCTGGTGGGCATGGCACACAGCAGTACTGTTAAGGCTCACTTGTGCCAAAGAGTATAGAAGCCAAGAGGAGAAACTCTGGCATTTTCACCCCATTTTTGGGGTGAAAATGCCAACTGGAACAACAGAATCCATCACATCTTACACCATGTCCTAACCAGACTCAATGTGATAAGATTCCAGCGACAAACAATTTGTCTGTCCACACAAGACGCGACACAACTATGACACGTGATAAAGTTTATCTTGATTTAATTTTGTGTTACGAACATAAAACTTTGTTAAAATAATTTTATTTAATGTTTCATCGTAATTTTTGTAGAAAAATATTGGTTTTGAAAATAAAGTAAAATGTAATAAGTTTATAAATTAAGAGTTGTTTATTGTTTTGGGGGTTTGGACATCTAGGTGTCACTATATTATTAGAATGTTTTGTTCGATAGAAGAAGAACTAAAGAGCCAATCAGCAGTAGGATTCAATTAACTGTTAGAGGAGAAGGTGAACAGCAAGTCAGGCAAAGAGCATGGCGTCTTCAGTAAAAAAAAAAAAAGCGAAACTAGAAGTTGACGACATTGACACCATTTTCGGTTACATTCATAGTGTGACTGAATGCAAGGTGTCTTTAGTTAAACGAGTTAAGTTGTTCAATGCAGTTTTACAGGTTAATCGTGTTGATTTTAAAAGCATGGCGATTTTTGTGCCTGAAAAGCATACAGCATTTACTCAGGCAGAGAAGAATAGATGTTTTTCAAATAAAGGTTTCAGAGTCAGTGATATCAGATTGTGTGTATTTTTTATTGTACTTGCCCTGTAACTACATGAAACAAGAGTATATTTCCCCATTATGTAAAACTTGCAATGGTTTTAGTTCAACTTGCCCTGAACAGAAGCCCAAACTAAAACAGCTGCACTTTTACTATAAAAAAGAATTATTGTATAAATGCACTGATATGTACCCCATCATTAAAAAAAAGCCTTTATGTATTGGTTCACTATTATTACAAAAGCTACAGTTTGTTCTCGCTAAACTACTCCCAACTGCTAGATTGTTACCTAGCATATAATGAATATGTACCTCTTAAAATACGTGTTCTAAAATACTTACAGTATAAATAATTTGTTAATTTTCACAGTTGTCACCCCTTTATTTCCCAAACTTTACATGTGTATACCTACACATACATACTCTATAGGTACACTATAATTACTGAAATTAGACTGTAAATTCATTTTACTTACGCAGTACTTTACAGGCTGTAATCTAAAGTGTTACATTTATTCTGACATGTTATTTCACTGACAGAAGTTCAGCTGTAGTATTAATGTAATGAAGAGAAAATAAGAGACTCTATAACATCTCACTGTTACTGATTCATCATGAGCTCAAAGCATTATGGGTAGAATCTCTCTACAGTCTATTCTGATTCATCAACACAGTTTCACTGATCCAAAATCAACATAAAACCCAGGATA
The DNA here is from genome assembly GCA_037950665.1 of Hypophthalmichthys nobilis. NCBI lineage: Eukaryota > Metazoa > Chordata > Actinopteri > Cypriniformes > Xenocyprididae > Hypophthalmichthys > Hypophthalmichthys nobilis. Next base: position 26,328,757 of record CM075489.1, read on the forward strand.
GAGCGGTTGAGTGAATGTGGTCTGGACTGTGTGGATGAGGATCATTGTGTCTCCAGAGACGCTGTAGAAGGACAGAGTTCCTGCACTGTGATCCACATACACTCCTATTCTCCTGCTGATGGACTTTACTGGGAGTTTAATATCTCTGTTATTGTGTCTGAATGAGGAACTGGAGGAAGAACAGAGCAAACCCCAGGACTGATCATTACGTCCAAACACACACTCATTACCCCGTCCCTTCCTGCTGATGCTCTTATATGACACTGATACATACACACATGATCCACTCCACTCAATCTCCCAGTAACAGCGTCGATCACACACACTCTCTCTACACAACACCTGAAGATTATTTCCATCAAATCTGTCGGGATGATCAGGATACGGCTGGACTGTGTTAGTGTAAGTAATCACTCTGTTCCTCTCAGACTGACGGAGATATTTATTCACTGTGTTCAGATCCAGGTTGAGCTGATGGGAATCTGATGGAGAGAAAACACATCAGAATCAGGAATTATCAATCTGTCTGATATCCTGTGCAAATCATCATTATCATTATCCAACATTTTATAAATGCCTTTCCTGAGTATTAATGTTGGTTATTATTCTGCATATTATAATTTAAACGTCTTTTATTACTTTTAAAAGAAACTGATACTTTAATTCAGCAAGAATCTACATTAAGTTGTTACATTAAGTTGATTCAATGAGTGTAACTAGATTAAAAAAAAACACCTAGCCGGAAAGTCTGAAGTAGTTTTAAAAGCTTGAAGTTTGAAGGTTTTCAGTTTGAAATAATTTAAGCTTTAGATTTAAAAGCCAGACAGATAGATAGGGTACTTGGAGTGGTTGCTAAGGTTTTGCTATGTGGTTGCTAGGGTGTTGCTATGCAGTTTCTAGGATTTTCTGGATGGTTGTTAAGGTGCTGCTGTGCAGTTGCTAGAGTACTCTGAGTGGTTGCTATAGCATTCTGTGTGGTTGCTAGGGTGTTGCTATGCAGTTTCTAAGGTACTCGGTGTAGTTGCTAGGGTGTTGCTATGCAGTTGCTAGGATATTCTGGATGGTTGCTAAGGTGCTGCTGTGCGGTTGCTAGGGTACTCGGGTGAATGCTAGGTTGTTGCTATGCAGTTGCTAGGGCATTCTAGGTGGTTGCTAAGGTTCTTAAGGTGGTTGCTAGGGTGTTGTGTGTGTTTGCTAGTACATACCATCACATTGCTAGCATGTTTAAAGGGGTCATATCATGAAAATCAGACTTCCCATGTTTAAAGGGATAAAAATGAAAATTCTGTCATTTACTCACCCTCAGGTTGTTCCAAATCTGTAAAAATGTCTTTGTTCTGTTGAACACAAAGGAAGATATTTTGAAGAAAGTTTGTAACCAGGCCACTTTGGGGCACCATTGACTTCCATAGTAGGAAAAAACTACTATGGAAGTCAATGGTGCCCAAAACTGTTCAGTTTAACACATTCTTCAAAATATCTTCCTTTGTGATCAACAGAACAAAGAAAATTATATAGATTTGGAACAACTTGAGGGTGAGTAAATGATGATAGAATTTTCATTTTTGGGTGAACTATCCCTTTAAGTGCTATAATCGGGTCCCGGAGCATCTACCAAACCAGAAAACGTGAAAATGGATAACTCAGTAACTGTTACCTGAGCGAGCTCTTAACACATTATAGTCCTTCACGTCTATTGCGATCTCAGAATTCTGGACAGTTGACAATACCTAGAATATCAAAATCAACCGCAGGCAGTAGATCCTTTTCCTTTTTAGCACCTAAACTTTGGAACAGTCTTCCTATCGCTGTTCGGGAAACAGACGCACTCTATTAGTTTAAATCAAGTCTAAAAACACATCTCTTTAAACTTGCATACACATAACACATTATCTACTCCTATAATTCAGATCATGTAAATTGTTAGGCTGCATAAATTAGGTCAGCCGGGAACACTTCCCATAACACCTGATGTACTCGCTACATCATAAGAAGAATGGCATCTACGCTAATATTAGTATCTCTGTGTTTATCCCGAGGTTTACCGTAGTCTGCCAGATCCAGGCCGTATCCAGATGAGATGAAGGACCTGTACACACTGCTAGCATAGCAGTTTAAATTAGCACATAGCTAACATATCTATGAGAGAGAAATTGAACAGCTGGAAAAGTCAAGAAATTAAGCTGGTACTGTTAGACTATGTGGGCTGTTCGCTGTTTTCAATCCTGGTGAGCCGAAAAAGTAATTTGGCAATTGATTTTAAAACAACAGCCAGAAGTATGTGACACTGTCTTTCAACGAATGCACAAAAAACCACAAAGATGCCGGTGAAAGAAACAAAGAATGTCTACAGGGATTTATGCTTGCGCAGCCGGTTAATCCGCCATGTCACTGTCGCTTCACCTCCCGCCCAATCCACCTGCCTTTTATCTCCATCCAAAGCAAACAAACTATTTTAATATAACGATAACAAACACTCATCTTTAATCATGTTATATATAGATCAATATAAATAGACAATATAATTATATATATATATATATATATATATAAAGGCAAATATTGATCTATGAAAATAAACACCCAAGTCTTAAAAATATCTGATCAATTCATAAAAAAAATAGGCAAATGCTGATCTATGAAAATAAACACCCAAGTCTTAAAGCATGTTTTCCATTGTGTCTTTGTTTCTGTGTTCTGTTTCTGAGGAACTACATTGTTTGTTGTTAAACATTTCAGTTTATTTGCTTTGTTTTATTTTATGAAGCATTGCTACGTATATGGAATAACCGTTTTATAAAAGCAATAAGCCCCGTGAAACTCCGCTTCGCGTCGTGCCTAACAACGCCCCTTAGCTGTTATAAATTCACTGTAAACCATGGCTTCTTGGGGCTTATTGCTTTATTTTAAAATATATTCAAATAGAAAAGAGTTCTTTAAAATCATAGGGATATTTCACAATATTACTGTATTTTTGATCAAATAAATGCAGTTAATGTTCGATATATCATCAGTGTCTCAGTACAGTTTACCAGATATCCTGTGCATATCATCATTTACATTATCAGTTTCTGTCATGTTTTCTTTCTCCTTCTACAGGAAGAACATGAACACACTCAGTGAGTTTTTCTGCTTGTTTTCTTAGTGACTTACATTGTAGGAAGTCGTTCCTGGTTCTGGGAACAATGTTGGTGAAAGTGACTGTGGAAATCAACAGACATGAAGAGTGTGAATATCATGTCAAGAGAAAATGATCCCTGCATCTGTTCCTAAGACATTTCTAATATGATCTTCTACATGATATGAGATGATGGAGGATCATTTCTCCAGGAATTTACCTCTGTCAGAGATCTTCTTCAGCTCCTCTTTGCAGAAATCCTCCAGTTTGTCTCTCAGCTGACGGACAGATTCTCTCACACCATCAAAAGAGGAGAGAGAACTGAAGAGATCGTCATTTACGTCTGTAGATTCAGGAGGAGCTGAGAGAGACTGGAAACTCTACAGAAAACAGAAATCAAAGCTCATCACCTCCACACTTCAGACAATAACCTGCACTACTGTCAGATTTGAGCAGCTCTTGTTGATCTTTAGTAACTCTCCTCAATCCAGCACTTTCACAGCATCAGATTCATTCTTCTCATGTTCATTATATTATGTTAGAGCTCTAAGTTCTTACAATATATGTGAACTTTCTAGGAATACACTTGATGATCAAACATCTGGCAATAACATAAATGTAACAGATCAAGTGCATCAATGGAGTCACATGACAGGATTGAGTAGATTTGATCAGGAAAAGCAGTTCAAATGCAACAAGTACATTGACCATTATTTATAACTTTTGAGCTGTTAGTGGCTCTGAAATTCACAAGGACTCTTAGGACACGATCCCAAGGTCAGGTTTTGTGGTTTAAATACACTGAAACATCACTAATACACAGCCTCACTTCCTGTTTGAGGACTTCACTGTCAAATTCATTAATGTGTTACTGAAAATTATTATAAAAGGTAGGATACTATCAAGTTTATAGATTTCACATTGTTGTAAAATTGTTTAAATATTGGTAAAGTTTTGATCTGTTGATGTCTGGAATCTCAATATAACTTTTAGAAAAATGTTTTCCAAGAGATTTCCAGAGCTGAACTGCATTTGTAAGTGCGTCTCTTTCAAAAGAAGAAGATCAGATGAGAGTCTGACTGATGATTATATAATAACCGAACACACAGATCAACACTTCAGTCAACGGCTCATTCTGCTCTCATGAAATGTTTCTCTGTGAGTCTCTTGCTCAAGTCCACTATGATCCTGTTCTTCTAGATCTCTGTTACCTGCAGGAAATGGATGTGATCCTGTGTGTGTGAAAGCTGCTCCAGCTCAGCGTCTCTCCTCCTCAGATCATTGATCTCCTGCTCCAGTCGCTCCAGTCGTCCTTCAGCTCGACTCACTGCAGTCTTTTCCTGATCTCTGATCCGCTGTGTGAACTCAGAGCGGCTTCTCTCAATGGAGTGGATGAGCTCAGTGAAGATCCTCTCACTGTCCTCCACTGCTGTCTGTGCAGAGCGCTGTTAGGACACACATCACAATCACACAGTGGCTTCAGTGAGTCCTGACTGAGACTTGTCAAACTTCTCTTCTTCTCCAGACTCACCTTATGAGACTCCACAGCCTCTCTCAGCTGCTGAAGATCTTTCTTTCTCTGCTGGATCCTCTGCTGGAACGACCTCTGCATCTTCTTCAGCCGGTGCTAAAGGACAAACCAATAACAGGAGAAACATCACATAAACATCAAGTGAACAGATATGAAACTAGTATCAGTGAAGTGCTGAGATTGAGGGTTAAAGATCTTTCATGATAAGGTTATAGATTCAATCACAAGTGTCAGCATTATTTCATCAATGTCTAGTTTTATAGGGATAGTTCACCCAGAAATGTAAATTCTTTCATTGTTTACTCATCCTCGTGTCTTTCCAAACTTGCAAGATATTTTTCTGTTTCTAAACCTGTTTTGAAATCAAATATGGTGACACATCAATAACATCATACCTCACTGACTCATGCATGTCACGTGACTAAATATGCCAACATATTATTTATGGCTTCTAAATATTTAGGCTGCGTTCCAGTTCATTTTTTTATGCCCTTCTCTTGCTAACTTCCCTCAGTCTCGTTTACTCAGATGTACATCATTGCTTACATTGCACGAGTCCCCACTACTGGCAGAACCTTTGCAATGGGCTGAATTGGAACGTCCTAAGCGCTTTGATCACTTGGAATCCGCTATGCAGTTGATTTATTTATTTATTTATTTTTCCCTTACGAAATTGTTTAATGTAGCATGCTTGTCTAAAACTAGAGTGGAACGCAGCCTTCGATTAACCCCCTTGGAGTTGTATGGATTTCTTTTATGCTACCTTAATGTCCTTTTTAAAGATTGAAACTTTTGGACCCGATTGACTTTCAATACACTGACAGATGTATATATGGACAGAGACATTCCTTAAAATACCTTCTTTAGTGTTCCTCAGAAAAAAATTCATACCAGTTTGGAATAACATGAGTAAATGATGATTGTTAATTTTTTGGGTGAACTACTGGTTTAAAGGGGTCCTGTTATGCTTGTAAATTATCATAATGGGACTCTTTAAGTTCATACCTGATTCTCCGTCCTCTGTGCTGCAGCTGATACAGTGTCGTGGTTTTTATGTTCATCCATGCACAGCACACATATACAATTCTGATCAGTGCGGCAGAAAACCTCAAGGATCTTGTCGTGTTTCAGGCAGATCATCTCCTGCAGTCGCCCAGTGGCATCAGTTACTTTATGTGGCTTACGTGAGTGAAACTCCTCATGACGGTCAAAATGAGTTTGACAGTAAGACTCCAGACACACCAGACAGGACTTGATGGCTTTGTGTTTTCTTCCAGTACAGACGTCACACTGCATATCTCCAGCTCCAGTGTAACAGTCAGCAGGAAGTTTAATTTTCTTCAGTTTCTCCACAATTTCAGCCAGAATGGTGTTTTTAGCTAAAGCAGGTCTTGGTCTGAAGGTCTGTCTGCACTGAGGGCAGCTGTAGACTCTCATCTGATCCTCCTGATCCCAGCAGCCTGTAATACAGATCTTACAGTAACTGTGTCCACAGGGAATGGCCACTGGATCCTTCAGGAGATCCAGGCACACTGGACACATGAACTCATTCTGATCCACTGAAATTCTGGCTTCTGCCATTTTACAGCTCAACTACACTTCACCTTGTCTGTCCCTGAACTCATATGATTCCAGTTTCCTGCTTCTTTTTGAGTGACATTAGCAAACCGGTTTCTCTGCAAGCCTAAAGGTCACAGATAATAAAACATCCACTAGATGTCAGCCTCAAACAGACACTCAGAACAGCCTCAAACAGAAGCAGACAACACAATTAAAAACCACAGCAATACTGCATCCTAATTGCTGCACTGGTACTGCAGGACTGAAAACTGTGTCCAGATTTACAGTTCCTTCATTCTCAAGTCAAGTCACCTTTTTACAATACAGATTGTTTCAAAACAGCCTTAGATTGATGACAGAAAAATTATGCAAAAAGGTTATTTTCAGCTGTACAGCAGCTCTAAAAGAAAATAATGTCACTGTCCAGCACTAGTAAGTTCATTGTTAATTCATTTCCATTGTAAAATACATTAGTTATTAATTTAGTTCATTTCTCTGTACTGAAAACAAGACAAAAATACTAAGAATTTTTTTTTTTTTTTTTTTTTTTGCAGTGTGAATGCACACAGATTCACAAGCTGAAAACTTAAATTTAACAGGAAGATTTTCCATGTGTTTAAAAACTAAAAGGGTTAATTCTGCTCTGATCATCGTAGCAGCCGCTATTTTGTGCTTAGACGGAGAGGACTAAAGTGTTTCTCTAATATTATTTCTTGGGATTCAAAGACTGAGAAGAGCCACAGAGTGGAGTAACTGAGTCAGTAACCATTTTGACAGTTTACTATAAAACATCTTTGGTTACGACTGTAACAATAGTTCCCTGAGAAGGTAATGAGACACTGCGTCAGTGACACTTTGGGAAAGCCTCTGCGTGATTGCCTCTGAAGCACGTGTCAACTAATCCAGTGATGATATGGAACGTCACGGGCCGGTAACGTCATGACCAAGAAAGCGTAAAAGCACATCTGGAATGACAGGCGTTAGTTTCAATTATCCGAAGCAAGTCTATCACAGGGATGAAGGAAGTATGGCAAGGTGACACAGCATCTCGTTCCCTTCTCAGGGAATGACCTAGTTCTGTCTTGAAACTCTTGACGATGCAGGCTGATGGGTCTAATTCATTTGGTAGCGATCTCGTCATTATCTACACAGCACAGCTGATTGGTTGCTGTTGCATCAGCTGCCAATGAGCTTGCTGCTCAAATATGCAAAATATTTGGCATTGTTTGCTGTTAGCAATCTGCAGCACGTGAACCCTCCCTAGCTCCCTAGCTCCACCTGTAACTGAGCTGTAAACAACTCCACCTGCTTACAGGGGTTAATTCATGTATGTTACATGTGCAGTAGTGTTACATGTCTCACATGCTCACTGCAATGTCTGTGAATGTATTGGCAGTAGTAAGTCTCTGTACTTGCTCTGCAGCAGCGTAGCAGATCTATTCCGCCAACACCAAATACATTAACATTGTCATATCCATTACCATGCCAATTTCAATTACCGTACCAATATCCCGAGAGTTGTCATGACAGAACTCCTAAATATTTAATATTATTAGCTTCCCACTTAAAATTATATTTATTACATATCTTCCACTGTGGTGAATAATTAAAAGAGAGGGTCTGAGTTTTGTCTAAATTTAATCTGTATCCTGAGTACCTCCTAAAATGTTCAAGCTATGAAATAAGTTTAGGTAAACTGGAGTCTGGGTCGGAGATTGTCATAAGAATATCATCCGCATACATATGTATTTTGTGTTCATTTTCTTTAAATTGGAATCCTGGTATTTCTACATCTTCTCTAATTGCTTGAGCAAGTGGCTCTATGAATAGTGGGAAAAGATCCAGATTATGTTGGTCCATTCACTGTAACAAAAAGGACGGAAAAAGCATTTACCTTCTGGATGACAATGGAAAAGTATATCCCAGGGCTTCCTCCAGCACTGGTGCCTCCCAGACTTCTTATATGAATCCATTTTTAACTTCAGTGATAATTAAATGAAAATTGAACATTGCTTCTCTTTTGGTCCATTTAGTGTTAAAATACATCTGGGCAGGGAAAGTAGGAGGAAGGCTCCATTACAAAAATAGGTCCCTATGAATTGTTTATGTGGGATCTTGAGCACCTCAGGCCAGAGGAAAAGCTGCGGTCAATGACTTCATGTTTGATTTTGTTCACAATTTCATAATAGTTATGAAATTTGTTTTTGAACTTTGTTATTCTGCCATATACATTAAAGTGTGGAACTGTCGTACTTGTTCACATTAAATGTGCTGCAGGTTATCAATGCATACCTCACTTGCCTGACAAACAGTTATGCAGGAAATGCATTTGTCATGGATTCTTTTGAAATGCCAAATATATGGAATGGCAACAGCAGTTCAATGAAGAGGATAAAAGACCATGCTAATCCTGAGATGATGTGTTATTTTAATTACCTACACCTGAATAATATAGGTATATTCCACAGGCATATGATTGTCTGGTGGGGTCTGTAAATGAGGGCCACCACTGGACACTGCTGGTTTGTTTCATTACATGACTTCTGTCTTTCTCAGTAAAACTTTTTTTTTTTTTTTTTTTTTTAAACAATTTAATAACTCAAACCTTTTGGCAGATATACAGGTGCTGGTCATATAATTAGAATATCATCAAAAAGTTGATTTATTTCACTAATTCCATTCAAAAAGTGAAACTTGTATATTATATTCATTCATTACACACAGACTGATATATTTCAAATGTTTATTTCTTTTAATTTTGATGATTATAATTGACAACTAAGGGAAATCCCAAATTCAGTATCTCAGAAAATTAGAATATTGTGAAAAGGTTCAATATTGAAGACACCTGGTGCCACACTCTAATCAGCTAATTAACTCAAAACACCTGCAAAGGCCTTTAAATGGTCTCTCAGTCTAGTTCTGTAGGCTACACAATCATGGGGAAGACTGCTGACTTGACAGTTGTCCAAAAGACGACCATTGACATCTTGCACAAGGAGGGCAAGACACAAAAGGTCATTGCAAAAGAGGCTGGCTGTTCACAGAGCTCTGTGTCCAAGCACATTAATAGAGAGGCGAATGGAAGGAAAAGATGTGGTAGAAAAAAGTGTACAAGCAATAGGGATAACCGCACACTGGAGAGGATTGTGAAACAAAACCCATTCAAAAAATGTGGGGAGATTCACAAAGAGTGGACTGCAGCTGGAGTCAGTGCTTCAAGAACCACTACACACAGGCGTATGCAAGACATGGTTTTCAGCTGTCGCATTCTTTGTGTCAAGCCACTCTTGAACAACAGACAGCGTCAGAAGCGTCTCGCCTGGGCTAAAGACAAAAAGGACTGGACTGCTGCTGAGTGGTCCAAAGTTATGTTCTCTGATGAAAGTAAATTTTGCATTTCCTTTGGAAATCAGGGTCCCAGAGTCTGGAGGAAGAGAGGAGAGGCACACAATCCACGTTGCTTGAGGTCCAGTGTAAAGTTTCCACAGTCAGTGATGGTTTGGGGTGCCATGTCATCTGCTGGTGTTGGTCCACTGTGTTTTCTGAGGTCCAAGGTCAACGCAGCCGTATACCAGGAAGTTTTAGAGCACTTCATGCTTCCTGCTGCTGACCAACTTTATGGAGATGCAGATTTCATTTTCCAACAGGACTTGGCACCTGCACACAGTGCCAAAGCTACCAGTACCTGGTTTAAGGACCATGGTATCCCTGTTCTTAATTGGCCAGCAAACTCGCCTGACCTTAACCCCATAGAAAATCTATGGGGTATTGTGAAGAGGAAGATGCGATATGCCAGACCCAACAATGCAGAAGAGCTGAAGGCCACTATCAGAGCAACCTGGGCTCTTATAACACCTGAGCAGTGCCACAGACTGATCGACTCCATGCCATGCCGCATTGCTGCAGTAATTCAGGCAAAAGGAGCCCCAACTAAGTATTGAGTGCTGTACATGCTCATACTTTTCATGTTCATGGCCTGACAAACTTTTTTTTTTTTTTAATCTCTCTTTTTTTTATATTGTACTTGTGGGTTTGCATGTATCGTATTGTGATGTGATTTATGAGACCTTATTTGAAGTTATGATTTTGATGTGATGCTCATTTTACCTTGATGTTGTGAAGATGAAGCTTAAGGACACTCATATTGGCCAACCAACTACATAAGCTCTAAGAAATTTACTTTGTTCGAGTTTGAGAGGCTTTCATTGTCACCTCTGAATGCCATGCCTTGTTCCATAAGTACAATGTAATGTCAATCAGTCAGCAGATAATCTACTAATGGCTACGTGTCAGATAAGCTTTTTCCGTAAGTTGAATAGGGAAGGAGTAGGACATAAATCAGAGGAATCAGAGAGCGTTCGGATTTCATCAAAAATATCTTAATTTGTGTTCTGAAGATGAACGAAGGTGAGTAATTAATGACAGAATTTAAATTTTTGGCTGAACTAACCCTTTAAGATTGAGCACCACAGTGTATCAAACAGAATCAGATTGTATGAACCATGTGTGTGCCATAAGGTGCCAACATCAGGTTTTGTTAAACTATTGTAAAGTTTTGAATGGAGTGCTTCATTTTGCAAAAGATCTGAGGTGTTCTGCTACTTTTGTGTGTGGATGTGTGAATTGTGTGTTGTGTTTTGACAAAATATGCCTTATTTTAAAATCTTGCTTAAGCAATCATAAAAAAACCTGTAATACAGCTGTGAGAGAAGGGAAAATCTGGATTTGGTAGTATAGACAAAACATCTTCTGTCACCTGATGTGGTTGTTCAGTTTCAGGTATTTCCACACGTGGAATGTCTGTGGAATGTGGTGCAATCCTTGTCATCACCATAAAAAGTGTTATCTATCATTTTAGATTGACCTTCTACATAGATTGACTTTAGATTGACATTTTAGATTGACTATCTACATATTTAGCATGGTTTACATAGTGCAATGCAATAGTCAATGTCAATGTGTCTACTGTCTTGTTCTTTACTATATGAAGAAGCCAAACATGTCAGCGTCTGTCATGAACAGAAATGAACTGCTGGCATATTTGTTTCACATCAGTATTGTCCAGTTTGTCCTGGTGGGCATGGCACACAGCAGTACTGTTAAGGCTCACTTGTGCCAAAGAGTATAGAAGCCAAGAGGAGAAACTCTGGCATTTTCACCCCATTTTTGGGGTGAAAATGCCAACTGGACAACAGAATCCATCACATCTTACACCATGTCCTAACCAGACGCAATGTGATAAGATTCTAGCGACAAACAATTTGTCTGTCCACACAAGACGCGACACAACTATGACACGTGATAAAGTTTATCTTGATTTAATTTTGTGTTACGAACATAAAACTTTGTTAAAATAATTTTATTTAATGTTTCATCGTAATTTTTTGTAGAAAAATATTGGTTTTGAAAATAAAGTAAAATGTAATAAGTTTATAAATTAAGAGTTGTTTATTGTTTTGGGGGTTTGGACATCTAGGTGTCACTATATTATTAGAATGTTTTGTTCGATAGAAGAAGAACTAAAGAGCCAATCAGCAGTAGGATTCAATTAACTGTTAGAGGAGAAGGTGAACAGCAAGTCAGGCAAAGAGCATGGCGTCTTCAGTAAAAAAAAGCGAAACTAGAAGTTGACGACATTGACACCATTTTCGGTTACATTCATAGTGTGACTGAATGCAAGGTGTCTTTAGTTAAACGAGTTAAGTTGTTCAATGCAGTTTTACAGGTTAATCGTGTTGATTTTTAAAAGCATGGCGATTTTTGTGCCTGAAAAGCATACAGCATTTACTCAGGCAGAGAAGAATAGGAGTCCAGCAAAGTTGAAAAAGTTTACAAGATGGATAAGTAAGTCAAGAGTATAGATTTTGATGTTTTGAGTGGGTTTTATATTTAATAATATGTACAGTAGTCAACATCTAAACCTTTCATTAAAGTTGTCCTAAAACGTTCTTCTTAGGACAACTTAGTTCTTAGGATAACTTTGATCCATTTCAAATGTTGATTACTGTATAATAATGAAAGCATTTGTTTGTAGGTTGGCTGGGCGGCTGCCATTTTCTTTCAAAGAACCACTAGACAACGCAACTCGAACCGCTGGTGAAGTGAAGGCAATGGCATTGAAACAGCAAGTGAGTTTTTATGTTTCGTTATGAATTAATGTAGTGTAGAATTGTGTAGTTTTGGGATATTTTTGTTTTTCAAAATAAGGTTTACTATGGTGACTGGGAGGGGATGTTCGGTTTACTTAGTTTTGTCGTGGGCATGACATAGTGGGAACGTGTTAATATGTCAAGGCCAGGACATATATTAATTTGTAACTTGTGGGAACGTGCTTAATAAGTCGAAAGATAAAGATGCGGAAAATGAAGATCAAAATAAAGGAAATACATTTTGAGTAAAAAGATCTAATAAATAATTATAGATATAGATGATCCTAATTCTTGCGAGGACTTCAGATGACGCAAACACTGGATCAACATGCACCATTTCAAATGTTGCTATATATCGTAATTACTTACATGAGCTGAGGTCATTGTTTCTGCCTTAAAATAATACATTGCTTAAATTGATATATTGTTAGCTAACTGTTTGATTTCTGAAATTACATAATTTATATGCACCCAAAATTGGCTAATCTCACAGCCAGATCAGAAGCGCAATAGAAAATTTCTCAAATTAAGTCGTCAGTAAATCTTATTGACACCTACAGTGTCTTATATATATGTTCCCTGAAAAGGCTACACTCTTAAGCTGCGCTTAATAGAGCGCTGTGGGGGGAACGTCTTTAGTCGTGACCAGCTGTGAATATATGTGTAAAACAACGTCAGTGAAATTGACCTATATTTATAGCCTTGCGTGACGTCATTGGAATGTGCATTGTGAACTGTTCACAGTTAGGATGCTTCGTGCTCGTCTCTCTTTCTTCCAGGGGTCAGCACCCGCAGTACGATCGTGGGGCTCGCAAATGGATCTCGCTGACGAACGGGAGACGGGTCCTGCCCTTTCGCCCGATTTGTCACCTGATCCGTGCGTCTCCTTGCACGATCCTGAAGTGCACTCCGGTGCTTCTTCAGCTCACGCGGGGGACGACGATTCTCTTCTCGAGTTCGCTGCCTCTGAGCGTTCCTCACGTGATGATAAAGTCGTTGAGGAATTACTCGAGGTAGTAACTCGAGATGTGGCTAGATTACAGCTAGACTGGCCACAGGAAAAAGAGACCCCCAAACCATCTAAGCTTGAGGATAGGTTTTTGTCCGGTGGCAGAGGGGAGGGGCCACAACGCCAGTCTCTCCCCTTCTTTGAGGACCTCCATGACGAATTATCAAAGTCATGGAGAAAACCATATACTTCTCGTGTTTTTGTGTCCTCGACGTCGATTTATTCGACTATCGTGGGTGCTGAAGCACGGGGGTATACGATGATGCCACAGGTTGAAGAGACGCTTGCGAGCTATCTCTCGCCTGTGTCTGCATCATCGTTAAAAAAACCTACCCTCCCCACAAAGCCCTGTAGAACCACCTCAGCGCTTGTGGGAAAAGCTTTCCAAGCTGCAGGTCAGGCTGGTGCTGCGCTGCACACTATGGCAATGTTACAGGCATACCAAGCTGACCTGTTGAAGGATCTGAGTGCGGGCACTACCATCGATGAGGAAGCGTTCGGCCATCGGCCGTTCTATGGCTACTGTGGTCAGCACGGAGAGGCACCTGTGGCTGAACCTCACGGGCATCAAGGATAAGCACCGTGTGTTCCTTCCTGATGCCCCAGTATCACCTTCTGGCCTGTTTGGTGAGGTTTCAGGTTTCAGGAGGTGAAGAAATCAGAGGAAGCTTTTGTGAAGTCCCTTATTCGCCGCACTCAGGGGGAGGGTCCGTCAGCCACCCAGCCCCAACCCGGTCCTTCAAAAAGGGAGGCTCAAAAGCAGAGTGTGGCGAGTCGAGCTTCCCCTCGTAAAGACTGGGGACCGTCTCGCCGCCCTGCGCAACCTCCCAGGCAAGACCTCAGGACTATTTTGCAGAAAAAGAAGAAGTCCTGACGGTCTTGCGCCCAGCCCTGTGGGGATGGCCCCCCTCGGGACGGGGCGCGTATTACATCTAAAACCCGCTCCTTCTCGACATCTCCACATAAACCCTCCTTCCCCGCCACCTCTGGTCCTTCGGGGGGCAGCGGTTTCCAGCGAAATGTTAAGTGTTCTGTTAGCTCCTGTAACACATCAGGACACGGAACACCCAACATCCCCTCAAAAGGAAGTGTCAAAATTAGTGCCCATTTCAGAAAGCCTGGCAGCGTGGAAACTACTGCCAGGGATTTCCGCGTGGGTTCTAAAGACAGTAGAATTCGGATACAGAATCCAATTTTTCCGTCGTCCTCCGCGTTTCAACGGCGTGGTCTCCACTATCGTGAAGCCGGGGGAAGCGACGTTACTGTCACAAGAGCTGCAAACTCTTCTGGAGAAAGGGGCCATAGAACGTGTTCCCCCTCTACAGAGAGAGTCAGGTTATTACAGCCGATACTTCCTAGTTCCCAAAAAGGACGGGGGACTGCGTCCAATCTTGGATCTTCGAGGCTTGAACCGTTCAGTCAAAGCTCTCAAGTTCAAGATGTTAACCGTAAAGATGATCGTGTCGCAAATCCAACAGCGCGATTGGTTCGTCACGATCGATCTCAAGGACGCATATTTTCACATCGAAATATTGCCACAGCACAGGAGGTTCCTGAGGTTCGCTTTCGGGGGCGAAGCTTACCAATATCGGGTTCTTCCATTCGGCCTAGCCCTATCACCCCGCACGTACACAGAATGCATGGATGCAGCACTGGCTCCGTTGCGACTCCAGAACATTCGCATTTTGAATTACATAGGCGACTGGCTAATGCTGGCGCAGTCGCGAGAGATGGCATTAAAACACAGAGATGTTGTTTTAGCTCATCTGGTTTCTCTAGGGTTGAGACTCAACGAGAAGAAAAGCGTTCTCTGTCCCACCCAGAGAATAACATATTTAGGGGTCGTTTGGGATTCGACCACGATGCGGGCACAATTGTCTCCCGCTCGAGTCGAGACCATTCTACACACCCTGAAAAATGTCAGGCTAGGCCAAGATCGTACTGTTCTTCAATTTCAGAGAATGTTAGATCTCATGGCATCAGCATCCTCGGTAATCCCTATGGGCCTGCTGCATATGAGACCGTTTCAGTTGTGGCTCAAAGCCAGGGGGTTTCATCCAAGGGCCAAACCCCTAAGGCAAATAAGGGTTACGCGCCGTGGGCTTCGTACCCCATCTATGTGGCTCAGACCCCGGTTCCTCACCTTGGGTCCCACTCTAGGGGCGGCATGTCGTCACAGATTGCTAACGACAGACGCCTCCCTGACGGGCTGGGGAGCGGTCTTAAGTGGCCGTCCAGCCCAAGGGGAATGGGAGGTCCATCAGCTCGTCTGGCACATCAACTGCCTAGAACTGATGGCTGTATTTCTGGCCCTGAAATACTTTCTCCAGCAGTTGAGAGGCTGTCATGTCCTAGTGCGGATGGACAACACAACAGCAGTCTCTTATATAAATCACCAGGGAGGTCTGCGTTCGCGCCATCTGAACAGGATAGCGTGACAGATTTTCCTCTGGGCCCAGGACAAATTCCTGTCACTGAGGGCAGTGTATATTCCTGGGAGCCAGAATGTGGGAGCGGATTTACTGTCCAGACAGAAACTACCGAGTGGGGAATGGAAACTTCACCTCGACGTAGTGAAACAGATATGGCTGAGATTCGGAGAAGCGGAGGTGGACCTCTTCGCCTCTCAACAGACAGCGCAATGTCCCCTTTACTTCTCTCTGAGTCACCCAGCCCCCCTAGGTCTGGATGCGATGGCGCATACATGGCCTTCGATGCGCCTGTATGCATTTCCTCCAGTTGCTCTGCTCCCGGGAGTTCTAGCCAGAGTTCGTCAACAAGGGACTTGCCTCTTATTGATAGCGCCGCGTTGGCCGAACAGAATATGGTTCTCGGAGATAATATCTTTCCTCGACGGCTCGCCTTGGGCGATACCGGAGAGGAGGGACCTTCTGTCTCAGGCGCAGGGGACAATTTTTCATCCCCGGCCAGAGATGTGGAACCTTCATGTTTGGCCCCTGAGGGGAACCAACTGAGGGACACAGGGCTTTCACTTGATGTTATTGAGACCATTTTGAGTGCTAGAGCTCCCTTCACTAGATCAAGTTATGCCAACAAATGGGGTGTCTTTGAAAGGTGGTGTACTGCACACAATGCAGATCCAGTAAACTGCCAAATTGCTACAGTTCTAGATTTTCTGCAGGAGAAATTATCAACAGGCACATGCCCCGCCACTCTCAGGGTTTATGTGGCCGCTCTTTCGGCTTGCCACGCTCTGGTTGACGGGGTGCCTTTGGGCAAGCATGTCCTGCTCTCTCGCTTCGTTCGAGGAGCCAGGCGGCTTAGGCCTCCTTCTAGAACCAGGATTCCTTCATGGAACCTAGCAATAGTCCTGAAGGGCCTGGTTGAGATGCTATTGCCCTTGCCTATGAGGCGCGTGGTCACACTTCGCCCACGGGTATCAGGGCTCATTCCACCAGGGTAGTTGCCTCTTCTAGAGCTTTGGCAGGGGGCGCTCCCTTGCAACATGTTTGTGATGCGGCAGGCTGGTCCTCACCGCACACATTCATAAGGTTTTATATTTTTGAATGTTCATGTTACTCCGGGCTCTCACGTCCTTGAGTCAGCATCACAAACTAGTGTCTGAGACTCTCTGCGCTTGGTGACACACTTCACAGCCAGGGGGTTCGGTCACATAGTGCGGCGTGGGTATTCTCGTTCCCACAGCGCTCTATTAAGCGCAGCTTAGAGTGTAGCCTTTGAAAGGGAACGGCCCGGGTTACTTCATTGTAACCCTGTTCCCTGAAAAGGCGGGAACGAGAAGCTGCGCTTCATTGCCGCACTGGGATGTCCCAGGACTGCTCTTCAGAGGAAATACCTGCTGATGCACCTGTGGCACATCTAATTATAGCCTCGCTTACGACGCATTCCAATGACGTCACGCAAAGCTATAAATATAGGTCAATTTCATTGACGTTGTTTTACACATATATTCACAGCTGGTCACGACTAAAGACGTTCCCCCCACAGCGCTCTATTAAGCACAGCTTCTCGTTCCCGCCTTTTCAGGGAACAGGGTTACAGTGAAGTAACTCGGGCCGTTTTATGTTATCAGTTGTGGAATCCAACCATACACATTTGAGGTAACGTAGTTAGCCTTTTTATGTAACTTTACACCTTTACAATACGTACCCAACCAAAATTCCTATTACCGCCGTGTGTAACGGCGCCGCGAGGCCGCAGTGTTAAATGCAACCCAGTGACACTTGTCGCACAATCACCACCAGGTGGCGCAAAGGGATGGAACAAAGACGGGTACTGAGATGTGCATGTCCTGCAGTTCTAAAACACTTTTCTTATTTACACCATATTTTTTGCTTATATTTATAGGCTAGGCTATTACCATGGATTTCCATTTTACACCAAGCAATAAATATTATCCAACAGACTGAATTTACATTTGTATATACATACATAAAAAAGGGTTCATAGGGTTTGTTATCCAGAAAGTTTTTTTACACAGGATCCCTGTAAAATTTAGGTTAATTATTGGGTTGAAAATGTTGTTCATGACATTGAATGTCTGGTGACAAGAACATGAGTGGGTCTGTACTCTATTTTGTTTTGCTTGGGAAAAGCTGGCATAGTAAAATGGAGTAAATCTGATCAAGCAATGCATCTGATTCTGTTCGAATGGTTCTATCATTGAATAATGAAATATTTAACAATTAATAAACTTATATGACAAAAGTACTACAACATGTAAATGATTTAGGTTAATTTCTTCATTATCTATACACTTTAACATATTAGGCTGATCTCTGAATTGTTCTTTTGCGACTTCTCTTGTTTTTAGTCAGCCTCAGATTCTCAGATATGGTGGTTGGGAGAGTTTAGTAGCTTCACGGTGGGGGTGCAGGACAAAAGGTGTAAATCGCACGTCAGCGAGGGAGACAAAGAAACCTGATGATCCAGCGAGTTGGCACAAGAGATTAAAAAAAAAAACTTATGTTTTTACCTTGTTGCTTGTACTATTTTTATTTTGCACAGTTTCAATTGTACACAGCAACTTATTTGGCAATACAAATGTAAAATGTCGCAACAATAAGATTTTGTTTTCCTCATTTTACATAAAATCGCACAGGGAATAATCACCTATAATAAATAAATAGGCTACTGTCTCGAGTCTTTAACCAAATTAGTAGGCTATTTTATTTTTTTAGTCATTTAGTCAACCAGAATGTTTCAAGTCTTTTTAAAGCTATAATAATCATATTCACCCAACACTGATTTGTCTGATTTGTTGAAATAAATAAAAAGTTTTGAAATTTGTTGTTTTTCTTTCGTTGCTTTAACATTTATCTGTTGGTTATCATTGTCATTCACAAAACCAAAGCTTGACCAATCTGCTGTTTCTTAAGCATCAAGAACAGTAAAACAAAGACTGTCACCATTCGGTTAAGAGCAAATATTTACAATGCTGTTATCATTATCAATTAAAAATAAACAATAAAAATGACAGAAAATGAATAACAAAGATCGTTTTCAGATCAGTAAATGTAAATTTCATACAAAATGTGTTTGAAAATGCTTGAAAAGGCTATCCCGTGGCAGGTCTCGAACTCGGATCTCTGAAAGCACACTTTGTGTCGTAAAGCTATCCACTGGACTATTTTCACTGCTGTTAAATCATGCATGCAAAGCCTACTCATTCATGCAGCCGATTAGGGAAATATGCCATCACAAATGTGTTTTATGTGTAGCCTATATAATTCACATTTCTGTTTTTTAATTTTATTACAAGAAGAAAATAACATAATAGGCCTTTTAAGAAATATTTTTAGAGAGAAATAAGGGGTATTAGTTCTGCATTACTTTTTTATGGACTGAACTTTAAACACAATTTTGACATTTTTGACAGTCCTACTGTTTGAATTTACACGTGGTGTGCATGTGATTTTTAAAAATCTTATTGATAGTATTTTTTTTAATCTCCACATGGCGTAGTTGACTGCTACTCGTGAAAACGAGCTGTGATACGTCCACTCCATAACATGTGAAAGGCTATGGTTATAGCACCACTTAGCAGTCAAGAGCAGAAATTAATTTCCCGCCGCAAACCGCGACGGTACCTGCAGCAACAAAAAACACATTCTGGCCGAGTACCATCTGTACTTTTAGCCTTAAGTTGTTTTGTGAATACGGCCCCAGGACAGCCAGCATGAACCACTGAACAAAGACACTGTTAGCAGATCTTGCCATTGACGTAGTATTTTTCTTCCTACTACGGTAGTCAATGGAGGGCGAGATCTGCTTGCGAGATCTACATTCTTCCAAATATCTCCCTTTGTGTTCAGCAGAACAAAGATATTTAAACAGATTTGGAACAAAGAGTGAGTAAATGATGACTGAACTATCCCTTCAATCTGGACTGATTTCAGAGCTCAGCTTACAGTTTTCCTTCTTTCATACCTAATATGTTTCTGAGTTATCTGGATTGAACTGATGATGATGATTCGACTCAATCCTTGTTGTTTTATCTTTTCTCAGAGTTGTTCAGAGCATCAGATCTGTAAATCCTGTTCAGGAGGAGGTTTATTTAAGAGTTTACAGTATTATCAGATGATCTGGGTTCATATTTTTACTTTATTAATAAACTGACATTTTATTTATTAAATTAATTTTTAATAGTATTTGAAGTGAAAAGTGTATTTTTAAAAATGTTTTAAATGAATAAGAAGTGTGTTTTGAAGAAGTGTTTTGAATCAAGTTGTTTTTCAAATAAAGGTTTCAGAGTCAGTGATATCAGATTGTGTGTATTTTTATTGTACTTGCCCTGTAACTACATGAAACAAGAGTATATTTCTCCATTATGTTAAACTTGCAATGGTTTTAATTCAACTTGAAGCCCAAACTGAAACAGCTGCACTTTTGCTATAAAAAGAATTATTGTATAAATGCACTGATATGTACCCCATCATTAAAAAAAAGCCTTTATGTATTGGTTCACTCTTATTACAAAAAGCTACAGTTTGTTCTCGCTAAACTACTCCCAACTGCTAGATTGTTACCTAGCATATAATGAATATGTACCTCTTAAAATACATATTCTAAAATACTTACAGTATAAATAATTTGTTAATTTTCACAATTGTTAACCCTTTATTTCCCAAACTTTACATATTGTTCTCTTATACCTACACATACTTACTCTAATAGTTACTATAATTACTGAAATTAGACTGTGAATTCATTTTACTTATGCAGTACTTTACAGACTGTAATCTAAAGTGTTACATTTATTCTGACATGTTATTTCACTGATAGAAGTTCAGCTGTAGTATTAATGTAATGAAGAGAAAATAAGAGACTCTATAACATCTCACTGTTACTGATTCATCATGAGCTCAAAGCATTATGGGTAGAATCTCTCTACAGTCTATTCTGATTCATCAACACAGTTTCACTGATCCAAAATCAACATAAAACCCAGGATAGAGCGGTTGAGTGAATGTGGTCTGGACTGTGTGGATGAGGATCATTGTGTCTCCAGAGACGCTGTAGAAGGACAGAGTTCCTGCACTGTGATCCACATACACTCCTATTCTCCTGCTGATGGACTTTACTGGGAGTTTAATATCTCTGTTATTGTGTCTGAATGAGGAACTGGAGGAAGAACACAGCAAACCCCAGGACTGATCATTACGTCCAAACACACACTCATTACCCCGTCCCTTCCTGCTGATGCTCTTATATGACACTGATACATACACACATGATCCACTCCACTCAATCTCCCAGTAACAGCGTCGATCACACACACTCTCTCTACACAACACCTGAAGATTATTTCCATCAAATCTGTCGGGATGATCAGGATACGGCTGGACTGTGTTAGTGTAAGTAATCACTCTGTTCTTCTCAGACGGACGGAGATATTTATTCACTGTGTTCAGATCCAGGTTGAGCTGATGGGAATCTGATGGAGAGAAAACACATCAGAATCAGGAATTATCAATCTGTCTGATATCCTGTGCAAATCATCATCATCATTATCCAACATTTTATAAATGCCTTTCCTGAGTATAAATGTTGGTTATTATTCTGCTTATTATAATTTAAACGTCTTTTATTATATACTTATACTAGCGAGCCCATGGAGGTGAACTTTCTTGGGTCTATGTTGCCACGGATTTGTAAAGCAGCTGGCACCGAGACGATCTACACCAACCACTGCTTGTGAAGCACGACTGTACAAAAACTCTCTGATGCCGGGCTAGAGGCGAGGGAAATCATATCAGTGACGGGGCATAAATGTGAATCGTCTCTGCAATCTTACTGGCGCCCAAACTACAACGACAGAAGATGCTGGAGCAACATCTTTGCCTCCGGCACCGCGCAAATAAAGCGCGCCTCTTCAGAATAGTAAACTCCTCTTTCAGCAAAGAGGAGCGCAAACATATTTGATCCATTCTTCAGCAACTGCACAATTAATGGCGATAACAAACACTCAATTCTTTAATCATGTTATATATAGATCAGACAAAGTAATTTTATATATATATAGGCAAATGCTGATCTATAAAAATAAACACCCAAGTCTTAAAGCATGTTTTCCATTGTGTCTTTGTTTCTGTGTTCTGTTTCTGAGGAACTACATTGTTTGGCGGAAGAATAATATTTTTATTAATAAAATTTCAGTTTATTTGCTTTGTTTTATTTGATGAAACATTGCTACGTATATGGAATAACCGTTTTATAAAAGCAATAAGCCCGTGAAACTCCGCTTAGCGTCGTGCCTAACAACGCCCCTTAGCTGTTATAAATTCACTGTAAACCACGGCTTCTTGGGGCTTATTGCTTTATTTTAAAATATATTCAAATAGAAAAGAGTTCTTTAAAATCATAGGGATATTTCACAATATTATTGTATTTTTGATCAAATAAATGCAGTTAATGTTCGATATATCATCAGTGTCTCAGTACAGTTTACCAGATATCCTGTGCAAATCATCATTTACATGATCGTTTTCTTTCTCCTTCTACAGGAAGAACATGAACACACTCAGTGAGTTTTTCTGCTTGTTTTCTTAGTGACTTACATTGTAGGAAGTCGTTCTTGGTTCTGGGAACAATGTTGGTGAAAGTGACTGTGGAAATCAACAGACATGAAGAGTGTGATTATCATGTCAAGAGAAAATGATCCCTGCATCCGTTCCTAAGACATTTCTAATATGATCTTCTACATGATATGAGATGATGGAGGATCATTTCTGAGAGCAGATGAATCTCCAGGACTTTACCTCTGTCAGAGATCTTCTTCAGCTCCTCTTTGCAGAAATCCTCCAGTTTGTCTCTCAGCTGACGGACAGATTCTCTCACACCATCAAAAGAGGAGAGAGAACTGAAGAGATCGTCATTTACGTCTGTAGATTCAGGAGGAGCTGAGAGAGACTGGAAACTCTACAGAAAACAGAAATCAAAGCTCATCACCTCCACACTTCAGACAATAACCTGCACTACTGTCAGATTTGAGCAGCTCTTGTTGATCTTTAGTAACTCTCCTCAATCCAGCACTTTCACAGCATCAGCTTCATTCTTCTCATATTCATTATATCATGTTAGAGCTACAAATTATTGTGCCACTTACAATATATTTGAACTTTCTAGGGAAACACTTGATCAAACATCTGGCAATAACATAAATGTAACAGATCAAGAGCATCAATAGAGTCACATGACAGGGTTGAGTAGATTTGATCAGGAAAATCAGTTCAAATGCAACGAGTAGATTGACCTTTACTTACTTTTGAGCAGTTAGTGGCTCTGAAATTCACAAGGACTCTTAGGACACGATCCCAAGGTCAGGTTTTGTGGTTTAAATACACTGAAACATCACTAATACACAGCCTCACTTCCTGTTTGAGGACTTCACTGTCAAATTCATTAATGTGTTACTGAAAATTATTATAAAAGGTAGGATACTATCAAGTTTATAGATTTCACATTGTTGTAAAATTGTTTAAATATTGGTAAAGTTTTGATCTGTTGATGTCTGGAATCTCAATATAACTTTTAGAAAAATGTTTTCCAAGAGATTTCCAGAGCTGAACATTTTTAAGTGCGTCTCTTTCAAAAGAAGAAGATCAGATGAGAGTCTGACTGATGATTATATAATAACCGAACACACAGATCAACACTTCCAGTCAACGGCTCATTCTGCTCTCATGAAATGTTTCTCTGTGAGTCTCTTGCTCAAGTCCACTATGATCCTGTTCTTCTAGATCTCTGTTACCTGCAGGAAATGGATGTGATCCTGTGTGTGTGAAAGCTGCTCCAGCTCAGCGTCTCTCCTCCTCAGATCATTGATCTCCTGCTCCAGTCGCTCCAGTCGTCCTTCAGCTCGACTCACTGCAGTCTTTTCCTGATCTCTGATCCGCTGTGTGACCTCAGAGCGGCTTCTCTCAATGGAGCGGATGAGCTCAGTGAAGATCCTCTCACTGTCCTCCACTGCTGTCTGTGCAGAGCGCTGTTAGGACACACATCACAATCACACAGTGGCTTCAGTGAGTCCTGACTGAGACTTGTCAAACTTCTCTTCTTCTCCAGACTCACCTTATGAGACTCCACAGCCTCTCTCAGCTGCTGAAGATCTTTCTCTCTCTGCTGGATCCTCTTCTGGAACGACCTCTGCATCTTCTTCAGCTGGTGCTAAAGGACAAACCAATAACAGGAGAAACATCACATAAATCATCAGGTAAACAAGATATGAAACTAGTATCAGTGAAGTGCTGAGATTGAGGGTTAAAGATCTTTCATGATAAGGTTATAGATTCATTCATAAGTGTCAGCATTATTTCATCAATGTCTAGTTTTATAGGGATAGTTCAGCCAGAAATGTAAATTCTTTCATTGTTTACTCATCCTCATGTCTTTCCAAACTTGCAAGATATTTTTCTGTTTCTAAACCTGTTTTGAAATCAAATATGGTGACACATCAATAACATCATACCTCACTGACTCGTGCATGTCACGTGACTAAATATGCCAACATATTATTTATGGCTTCTAAATACTTAGGCTGCGTTCCAGTTCATTTTTTTATGCCCTTCTCTTGCTAACTTCCCTCAGTCTCATTCACTCAGATGTACATCATTGCTTACATTGTACGAGTCCCCACTACTGGCAGATCCTTTGCAATGGGCTGAATTGGAACGTCCTAAGCCCTTTGATCACTTGGAATCCGCTATGCAGTTGATTTATTTATTTATTTTTCCCTTACGAAATTGTTTAATGTAGCATGCTTGTCTAAAACTAGAGTGGAACGCAGCCTTCGATTAACCCCCTTGGAGTTGTATGGATTTCTTTTATGCTACCTTAATGTCCTTTTAAAGATTGAAACTTTTGGACCCGATTGACTTTCAATACACTGACAGATGTATATATGGACAGAGACATTCCTTAAAATACCTTCTTTAGTGTTCCTCAGAAAAAAATCATACCAGTTTGGAATAACATGAGTAAATGATGATTGTTAATTTTTTGGGTGAACTACTGGTTTAAAGGGGTCCTGTTATGCTTGTAAATGATCATAATGGGACTCTTTAAGTTCATACCTGATTCTCTGTCCTCTGTGCTGCAGCTGATACAGTGTCGTGGTTTTTATGTTCATCCATACACAGCACACATATACAATTCTGATCAGTGCGGCAGAAAACCTCAAGGATCTTGTCGTGTTTCAGGCAGATCATCTCCTGCAGTCGTCCAGTGGCATCAGTCACTTTATGTGGCTTACGTGAGTGAAACTCCTCATGACGGTCAAAATGAGTTTGACAGTAAGACTCCAGACACACCAGACAGGACTTGACGGCTTTGTGTTGTGTTCCAGTACAGACGTCACACTGCACATCTCCAGCTCCAGTGTAACAGTCAGCAGGAAGTTTAATCTTCTTCAGTTTCTCCACCATTTCAGCCAGAATGGTGTTTTTAGCTAAAGCAGGTCTTGGTCTGAAGGTCTGTCTGCACTGAGGGCAGCTGTAGACTCTCATCTGATCCTCCTGATCCCAGCAGCCTGTAATACAGATCTTACAGTAACTGTGTCCACAGGGAATGGCCACTGGATCCTTCAGGAGATCCAGGCACACTGGACACCTGAACTCATTCTGATCCACTGAAATTCTGGCTTCTGCCATTTTACAGCTCAACTGCACTTCACCTTGTCTGTCCCTGAACTCATATGATTCCAGTTTCCTGCTTCTTTTTGAGTGACATTAGCAAACCGGTTTCTCTGCAAATCTAAAGGTTACAGATAATAAAACATCCACTAGATGTCAGCCTCAAACAGAAGCAGACAACACAATTAAAAACCACAGCAATACTGCATCCTAATTACTGCACTGGTACTGCAGGACTGAAAACTGTGTCCAGATTTACAGTTCCTTCATTCTCCATGAAAGTTTTAGTTTAGGAAAATCAAGTCAAGTCACCTTTTTACAATACAGATTGTTTCAAAACAGCCTTAGATTGATGACAGAAAAAGTATGCAACAAGGTTATTTTCAGCTGTACAGCAGCTCTAAAAGAAAATAATGTCACTGTCCAGCACTAGTAAGTTCATTGTTTATTCATTTCCATTGTAAAATGCATTAGTTATTAATTTAGTTCATTTATCTATACTGAAAACAAGACTTTTTTTTTCCTTTTTTTTTTTTTTTTTTTTGCAGTGTGAATGCACACAGATTCACGAGCTGAAAACTTAAATTTAACAGGAAGATTTTCCATGTGTTCAAAAGGGTTAATTCTGCTCTGATCATCGTAGCAGCTGCTATTTTGTGCTTAGACGGAGAGGACTAAAGTGTTTCTCTAATATTATTTCTTGGGATTCAAAGGCTGAGAAGAGCCACAGAGTCAGTAACCATTTTGACAGTTGACTATAAAACATCTTTGGTTACGACTGTAACAATAGTTCCCTGAGAAGGGAACGAGACGCTGCGTCAATGACACTTTGGGAAAGCCTCCGCATGATTGTGTCTGAAGCACATGTCAACTAATCCAATGACGATATGGAATGTCACGAGCCGGTAACGTCATGACCAAGAAAGCGTAAAAGCACATCTGGAATGACAGGCGTTAGTTTCAATTATCCGAAGCAAGTCTATCACAGGGATGAAGGAAGTATGGCAAGGTGACACAGCATCTCGTTCCCTTCTCAGGGAATGACCTAGTTCTGTCTTGAAACTCTTGACGATGCAGGCTGATGGGTCTAACTCATTTGGTAGCGATCTCGTCATTATCTACACAGCACAGCTGATTGGTTGCTATTGCATCAGCTGCCAATGAGCTTGCTGCTCAAATATGCAAAATATTTGGCATTGTTTGCTGTTAGCAATCTGCAGCACGTGAACCCACCTCCTCCCTAGCTCCACCTGTAACTGAGCTGTAAACAACGGGTTAATTCATGTATGTAACGTGCAGCAGTGTTACATGTCTCACATGCTCACTGCAATGTCTGTGAATGTATTGGCAGTAATAAGTCTCTGTACTTGCTCTGCAGCAGCGTAGCAGATCTATTCCGCCAAGACCAAATACATTAACATTGTCATATCCATTACCATGCCAATCTCAATTACCGTACCAATATCCCAAGAGTTGTCATGACAGAACTCCTAAATATTTAATATTATTAGCTTCCCACTTAAAATTATATTTATTACGTATGTTCCACTGTGGTGAATAATTAAAAGAGAGGGTCTGAGTTTTGTCTAAATTTAATCTGTATCCTGAGTACCTCCTAAAATGTTCAAGCTATGAAATAAGTTTAGGTAAACTGGAGTCTGGGTCGGAGATCGTCATAAGAATATCATCCGCATACATATGTATTTTGTGTTCATTTTCTTTAAATTGGAATCCTGGTATTTCTACATCTTCTCTAATTGCTTGAGCAAGTGGCTCTATGAATAGTGGGAAAAGATCCAGATTATGTTGGTCCATTCACTGTAACAAAAAGGACGGAAAAAAGCATTTACCTTCTGGATGACAATGGAAAAGTATATCCCAGGGCTTCCTCCAGCACTGGTGCCTCCCAGACTTCTTATATGAATCCATTTTTAACTTCAGTGATAATTAAATGAAAATTGAACATTGCTTCTCTTTTGGTCCATTTAGTGTTAAAAATACATCTGGGCAGGGAAAGTAGGAGGAAGGCTCCATTACAAAATAGGTCCCTATGAATTGTTTATGTGGGATCTTGAGCACCTCAGGCCAGAGGAAAAGCTGCGGTCAATGACTTCATGATTGATTTTGTTCACAATTTCATAATAGTTATGAAATTTGTTTTTGAACTTTGTCATTCTGCCATATACATTAAAGTGTGGAACTGTGGGACTTGTTCACATTAAATGTGCTGCAGGTTATCAATGCATACCTCACTTGCCTGACAAACAGTTATGCAGGAAATGCATTTGTCATGGATTCTTTTGAAATGCCGAATATATGGAATGGCAACGGCAGTTCAATGAAGAGGATAAAAGACCATGCTAATCCTGAGATGATGTGTTATTTTAATTACCTACACCTGAATAATATAGGTATATTCCACAGGCATATGATTGTCTGGTGGGGTCTGTAAATGAGGGCCACCACTGGACACTGCTGGTTTGTTTCATTACATGACTTCTGTCTTTCTCAGTAAAACTTTTTTTTTTGCATGCACAGAATCCGATAATGCACTGATGCGAGATGACATTGGCCAACGCCTGCTAAAAGAATCAGGTCCATTTTATGCTTTAAATTTGGTTAATAGATAATGTGTGCAGTGGGTGATACCACTGGGACTGCATGAGCAGACCAAATGTGGAGGCAGTCTTCATTTGTCCAGGGCCTTGTCCGTGGAATATAGAACAAAAGACATAAGGACTACTTTCCTGTAATAAAATAGCAACAATGTTACCTCTAGAATGTGATTTGCAGTTGCTGGATGTAAGGATGGCCCAAAAATGTAAAATTGCCCAGTCCTGGATCTTCTCCTCAAATGTAGATCCACGGGCATAGACATTTCTCTGTGGACGGAAGAGGCTGGTTTTTAATGGTTTTGGAACTTCCGAAATGGCCACTGAACAGTAGTAGTACATGGTTCCAGATAACATAAAAACAAAACATTTCAATGACTTAAAATAAATAGGAAAATGACAGCAACAAATATGTACACACCTGTGATGTAGGGTGGATGGCTCTTAAAAGAGCCTTTGGGTGACCTGTTGTGAATTATTAAATGCCGTTTCAAATGTTTCATTTTCAAACAATTTGGTCACACTTATTTGATCTCAATATTGACAAAGTAAATAAATCCACATGTGAGAAAACTGTCATCACTGTTCCACCTAAAAATGCACCTTTTCTGTTATTTTATTTATTTTATGGCATAATGCACACCTCGTGTAATAATATACTGGCTAGTACTGTAGAATAAACTGTAAGCATTTACACTGCCGTCGCTGTAAACAGTAGTCAAAGATCTGGAACATTAAGCACTTATATGATAAATAATTAGCCAAGATTAAATGTTAGAGGTGCTTGAGGTCCGAGGACTGGTGGAGAGACTCAGTGGCACAATTCAGAAATAATAAACAGTCCAAATTTTGAAACTGAGTCCATTTTATATATAAATACCAATAGAGCCTTATTCGTTTTGTTTCCTTTTATTACAGATCTTAAAGCAAGTTGGTGGAAACCAGACAAGCACATGGGCTGATTGTTTGGAGGACACAATGTTTGGTCTACGTACCAAAAAGCAGATTACAACAAAATTTTCACCTTATCTGCTATTTGGTCGTGAGGCTGAGTGCCCATGTGAGGTACCAGACAAATATGAGGTTAGCACAATATCACAGTTAAAGATTTTTCTGTTATTTCTTGCTCAACATGTCTATGCACAATTTTCCTCATTATTTTAGATCAATGAAAGTGTGGAGGACATGGTTGCAGAGGAGTGCATTTCTGAATGCATTAAACGGCAGGACCGGTTGAACCAAATTGTTCAAGACAATATGTCACAGGTGCAAAGAAAAATAAGAAAGAGGAAACTTGAAGAAGGAAAGGCCGTTGTCATGCAGGTTGGGGACAGAGTGCTGAGGCAAAACAAAAGAAGTCTGCAGAGAAAGGGTGGGAGACACAAATATAGGGAAATAACACAAATATTGCCTAATACTGGTCATGTCACGTGTATATGCCTTGTTATCCATAAATATGTCAAATAAGAGGTTCCGGTTCAACAGAAAACCAAGTGGTGTGTTTTTCCTCCGCATAATTTAATACAAAATACTGGTTATCTATCACACAAGTGGCTGTGCCAACATGTGTTTAGCATAACTACTTTTACAGTAGTAACTAAGTTCACAGTAAATGTGCAAAATAATATACCGTATATTACTTCAGCTACTTTATTTGTGAAAATTGTTTTGCTCTGTGAATCAGTTTTTTACCGTCTGAACAAGGAATAAGGAATATGATGCAGAATCACAACTGACATAGACATACGTTTACTTGAATTGTAAATGAATTACATGAAATGTAAAACAAGTATATAACAAAAACACTTAACGGCTGTTGGCTCGTTTACTTGGAGCTTATCTCAATGATACACTAGCAAATCAATGGCTGTAATCATTAAATCAAACAGGACGCAATGATAATCTACTGTTGTGATTAAAAAAAAAAACGTAACTTTGATGCTGAAACGCTTTCTGTGCTCCGAGGAGCACTAATATTTTTAATGGCGCTTTAACACAAAACAGGAAACTCATGAATATTCATGTGCGCACCAGTCTCTATCAATTATGAACGGCCGGTGTTGTGTAATATTCAGTTCCTGTGGAAAAACTGTTCCAATGGACGGAGCATACGTGCATATTCATGAATATTCGCTCCGCTGTGGGCGCGGCTTTATTGAAATTTTATTGCTTAAAATTTCAAAGGGGGTGCTAAGAAAAAAAAAAATAAGTACATCAATAACATCAATACCCTACATTTATTGCATTTTACTTTTCCATTTTCCATTAAACTACATTTACAAGTTAGTTACTATGCACAGTAGCCTATCAGTTTTGCTTAACACCTTTATTATTACCTTATCACCTCTTTAAATCAACTGTTTATTGAAAATTGTAGATTATAGTCCCATATTTTGGTGTATGTACGTCTACGTATACTGCAGTGAGCTAAATGAAGGAACGAGATTGTGATTTTAAAACACAAACAACATGGAAAAAACAAAGCAGACGGGTTTGCAGAAAAAATCCTGACAGACCAGTCGATCTCCTTCTCGAATACAGAAATGGCAGCTAACCTCATAAGGAAAAACCTGTCAGTGATCCTTATCCAGGAATCAGGGACACTGTCACATAAGACACGTGTTTTATCCGCTCAATATATACAACATGATGGTTTTATGTATATTTGAGTTTTAACTGGGTTACATGTTGTCTTAGCCATTTTATTCCTCTCACTTATTTTAATGTGTGCATGTTTTTAAATGAGTCTGGGTCTGCCTGTCATGTGACTGATCAGGAATCAGGAAGTAAGCCAGTATAAAGGAGGCAGCATGGCAAACAAACTGGGTCAGGAAGACAGACGTAGATACATGAGTTGCGAATCTGAAAAGCGTTTGCGAGCAAAATAATACCAAGGACGCTGGCACAAAGTGGGAAGCTGAAGGAAGGCGGAGGGCATGAGCTGGTTAGTGAATGGGTCAGGATGGCAGGATCTTGGTATGAGGATGTTGATGATATGGATAGTGAGGAGTGGATGGCTGCTGGGGGTGAAAAAGAGAGGGGTAGAGGAAGAAGGCAGGGAGAAGGGGGGTAATGAGAGGACTAATCTAAGTCAAAAAAGGGGGTTGGAGGAGAATAGTGTTGAGGAAAACGAGCGAATGGTGCGGAGGAAGATGGACGATGGAGAATTCAAAGTTATCCTTATGTTTAGGAAAGAAGATACGCTTAAGTCCAATTGCACTTACCCAAGAATTAAAAAAGAAGCTAGGTGAAATAGAAATGGCAAGAATACTTCGAGATGGAAACATTATGTTAATATGTAAAACAGAGGAACAAAGGAGAAAAGCATTGCTCATTGGAAACATATGTAAAAAGAAGGTAGCGGATAGAAAAGTAATAAATGGAAGGAAGGGAACTCAAGGAGTAATATGGAGCATTCCAACTGAAGAAGACCTGGATAACATCAAAAAGAACATCCAAGGAGGAAATGTAAAGAGTTTAAGGAGATTAAATAAAACAATAAATGGAGAAAGAACTGCAAGCTTGTCGGTTTTAATTGAGTTTCAAGATGATAAACTTCCGGACAGGGTCAAAGTAGGATACATGAGTTTTCCAGTCAGGGAATATGTTCCTCCACCTCTTAGGTGTTACAAATGCCAAAGGTATGGGCACATTGCTGCAGCGTGTAAAGGTAAACAAAGATGCCCTAAATGTGGTGGAGAACATAGATATGAAGAATGTGGAGAAAATGTGAAGGCTAAATGTTGCAACTGTGGTGGGGATCATAATGTAGCATTTGGAGGATGTAATGTAAGAAAAAGAGCAGTGGAAGTCCAGAAAGTCAAAGTTAAAAATAACATAAGCTATGCAGAGGCAGTGAAAAGAATTCAAGGAGAGGGGGAAACAAAGGAGAGGACAGGTAATGAAGGAAATGTCTTGGGAGGACAAAGAAATTTGAGAGACATTTCCGTGAGTATGGAGAATTTAATTCTATTTATAGCATATGTCATTAATTGTACGGATCAAGTGAGACATAAAACAGAGAAAATTAAAGTAATTGTGAGAGGTGCTGAGAAATTTTTGTCAGTCAAACGCATGTCTTGGGAACAAATCAATAGAAGACTTGAATCAGAAGGAAAATCGACAAGGTTAATGCTTACTATTCAGTGGAATGCAAGAAGTTTAGTAGCTGATGGACAGGAATTCAAAGGATTTATTAATGAGTTAGAAGCAAAACCAGATATAATTTGCATACAGGAAACTTGGTTAAAACCATCATTAGATTTTATAATTATAGGTTACGATAGTATTCGGAGAGACAGAGACAATGGTAATGGGGGGGTTGTGCAATATTTATTAAACAAAATATTCAGTATAGGGTAACAGCTAGAGGGAAAGAACTGGAATTTATTATAATGGAGGTATGGACAGAGGAGGGTAATATTAAAATAGCAAATTACTATAATCCATGCCAGAGATTAACCTTGGGGAATTTGGAGGAATTATTAGTTCACTTAGAGGGTAAGGTTCTTTGTTGTGGAGATTTTAATGGTCATAATACATTGTGGGATAATTATAATGATATTAATGGAGAGGTTATAGAAGAATTTATGGATATGAAAAATTTAGTTTGTATTAACAATGGAAATGGTACCAGAATAAATGTTATAAATGGGAAGGAGACAGCGGTGGATATTTCCCTTGTGTCTGAGTCAATAGCAGGGATATGTTGGTGGGAACTTAAGAAAGAAAGCACGATGGGGAGTGACCATTATCCTATTTTTGTTGAAGTAGGGGCAAGAGTAGAAATTAATGAGATAAATAGATCAGGAGGGTGGGTTTTTAACAAAGCAGATTGGGGTAAATTTAGAGAAGTATGTGAGGGGATAATGAGTGAAATTAATATTAATCAAGAGACAGAGAAGTTAAATCAGTGTATTAGTGGAGCTATAATTGAAGCTGCAGTCCAGTCAATTCCAAGGCGCACAGGAAGTAAGAAAAAGGATTGTTCCATGGTGGACAGAAGAATGTGGAAGAGTAGTCAAAGAGAGAAACAAAGCATTTAAAAGACTTAAAAGAACACTTAATTTTGGGGACTTAATTAGGTACAGAAAGGCGCAAGCATGTGTTAGAAGAACAGTGAAAACAGCAAAAAAAGAATATTGGAGGATGTTCTGTAATACAGTGGGTAGAGAAACGGATATTGATAAGGTCTGGGGTATGGTAAGGAAAATGAACGGGATTAGAAGAGAGTATAGGTATCCAACATTAACAATTAATGGGAGTACGGCAATTACAGAGATAGAAAAGGCTGAAATGATTGTGGAAACATTTGTCAAAATTCATAGTTCAGACAATATCAGTGAAGGAGGGAGAAGAGGGCGAGAGGAAACAATATTAAGACACAGGGATTTTAGTATAGATTTAGATTATGGAAATGTTGATGATGCATTGAATTTACCTTTTACTATAAGTGAATTAAATAGTGCTTTAAGGAACACTAGAGTATCTGCACCAGGTAAAGATCAGGTATGCTATATAATGATGTCTAAATTAAGTGATTCATCTAAAAAAATACTTCTGGAATTATATAACAGGGTGTGGGAGAGTGGGAAATTACCTAGCAAATGGAAAGAGGCTATAATAGTACCAATACGTAAAGCTGGGAAGGAAGGAAACAGTCCAAATGATTATAGACCAGTTGCTTTGACTTATATTTGTAAGGTTATGGAGAAAATGATTAATAAAAGATTAACATATTACTTGGAAACAAAAGGATGCATTTTAAATTATCAAAGTGGATTTAGGAAAGGAAGAAGTACAATGGATTCTACAGTATGCTTAGAGTATGAAATAAGGAGAGCGCAGATTAATAGAGAAAGTGTAGTGGCTATATTTTTAGACACTGAGAAAGCTTATGATATGATGTGGAGAGAAGGTCTGATAATTAAGTTAAGAAAGGCAGGAGTTAATGGAAAAATGTTAAGATGGATTAAAGATTTTCTATTTGGCAGAACTATTCCAGTCAAAGTTGGGCAAAACTTTTCCAGGACCATGATTGTAGAGAACGGTACACCACAAGGAAGCATAATTAGTCCCTTATTATTTACCATTATGATTAATGATGTATTCTCAAGTATTGAGAAAGGAATAGAATTCTCCCTTTTTGCAGATGATGGGGCAATTTGGAAACGTGGAAGAAATGTGGATTTTATTGTTAGGAAAATGCAAGCTGCTATAACAGAAGTGGAAAAATGGTCATATCAGTGGGGGTTTAGATTTTCTGTTGAAAAAACAAAAACAGTGATTTTTTCAAAACGGAGAGTTAACAGTGGGATAAAATTAAAATGATATGGCCAAGACATAGAAAGAGTTTCTTGTTTTAAGTTTTTAGGGGTATGGTTTGATGAGAAACTTACATTTAAAATGCATATTGAGAAAATTATTGATAAATGCAAGAAAGTACAGAATGTTATGAGATGTTTGGTGGGTAAGGACTGGGGGGCTGAAAGGTTGGCATTGAAAAGTATATATACCGGATTAATGCGATCAGTGCTTGATTATGGTTGTATAGTTTTTCAATCTGCTGCTACAAGCAAGTTGAAGGAATTGGACAAAATTCAATATAAGGCATTAAGGTTATTAACAGGGGCTATAAGATCCACTCCTACTGCTGCACTGCAGATTGAAACAGGGGAAATGCCCTTAGAACTTAGGAGAGTGCAACTGTCACTGAATTATCTGGTCAGTATAAAAGGACATATTATAGATCATCCAGCAAAAGACGTGGTAAAACCATGTTGGGAAAAAGAAAAGTTTGAAATCAAGAGTTTTGGGTGGGTGATACCTGAAGTGGCGGAAGAAATGGAAATAAATGAGATGGCCATTAGCCCAACTGTTCCATGGTCAGTAATTCCCCAGTGGTTATT
Source organism: Hypophthalmichthys nobilis (assembly GCA_037950665.1). NCBI lineage: Eukaryota > Metazoa > Chordata > Actinopteri > Cypriniformes > Xenocyprididae > Hypophthalmichthys > Hypophthalmichthys nobilis. The sequence continues at coordinate 26,363,760 of CM075489.1, forward strand.
ACCACAGCCCATTGTGGACATGTCACTGCTAGAGAAGAGGGACAAGGCCCAGGGGGATGGTTATAATGCTCGAATGGTGCAGTCATATATTCAAACTCATTATTTTAGTTATGTCTTGATTTATTCAGATGCATCTAAAAATGTAGAAAACAGAGTAGGCGTGGCATTCACAGTTATAGATTTTAATGTCAAAGTTAACAAGAGAATCTCAGATAATCTATCAGTATACACTGGAGAAATGATTGCAATTTTATTGGCACTACAGTGTGTTGAAGAAAATAGACCATTGAGGACACTTATATGTTCTGACTCAAGTTCATCATTAATGACACTAGAAAGTGGTCATTCTGAGAGTAGATCTGACATACTGATCGAGATCCTTCAAACATTATACAGGATTCAGATGATGGGTTTAGAAGTATCTTTCTGTTGGGTACCTGCTCACATAGGAGTAAAGGGGAATGAATTGGCAGATGAATGTGCTAAGGAAGCCACAGGAAAATCAGATATAGACATGAAAGTAAATTATAGTAAGGCTGAGATGAAGTTTTTAATTAAACAACATGTGAAAAATAGATGGCAGAAACAATGGGAAGAAGAAAGAACAGGAAGATGGCTTTATAACATCCAAAGAATTGTTGGTAAAGGTAGAATAACAAGGAGAAATAGAAAGGAAGAATCAATTATATCTAGACTTAGATTTGGACATACAGCACTTAACAGTACTCTAAATAAAATAGGGAAACATCAGACAGGAGCATGTGAGCATTGTAATCAAGAAGAAACAGTGGAACATGTTATAATGAACTGTCCAAAATATAATAGTGAAAGGAGAGTATTGATTTTTAATTTGAAAAGAATTAAGATGAAGTTTAATTTGACAAATTTATTGCAAAGGAACTCACATGAGGAGTGTATTGATTTTTTAATACTATATTTGAAAATGTCTGATTTAGATAAAAAATTATAGGTGTTTAGAAGGTGTTAGGTAAAGGTCCTTGCGTTCTATGTCCACACTCCTAACCAGCAGGTGGCGGTAATGCACCTTGAAGTTGTTTGCCAACCGCCATAAAAATCAAGAAGAAAAAGAAGAACAACAAACTGGGTCATTAAGCAAAAGACCACAAGCTGGATTGCGGAATTGTTTTATGGACTTACCTTTCCAGCAAACCACGTCACTTTTCATTGGATTAACACTTCTGTGGACATTGTATATACACCGGTGGACACTTTCACACTGGGGCTTGCATCACGCTAGGGTTCTTATGGACTGTTTTAGTGTATGGTGCTAATGGACTCCACGCTTTTAAACAGCCTAAGTTTTTCTAGTTTTATTATGTTGTTTTAAGTTCCTTGTGATTACTGTAAATACACTTTATTTCTGTCGTCTGTCTCATCTTTTTAAACACTCTTAACCTCTCACACAGTTTAATCTGACCCCATTTTCATTAATGTAAACTCGACCAATAGGGACGATCGTTACAAATGCTTCTAAATAGATTAGTTACAAAATGCAAAAAGGCTAATTTTTCATGAATACAGGATGATGAGAGAAAGAGTAAGGTGTAGAGAGTGTTATCAAGGCTGGATCTGTCAGACCAGAGAGTTTTTCCCTTTGTCCAGCAAAAAGATGACATTACTTGTGATGTGGACAAAGTCCTCAGGCCGGACCAGCACAAAGACATGATGCTGAATCTCTCATTGACCTTGATTTTGCACAACTTACAGCATTTGAGTGTACTGTAACATGGCATTTTAACCCATAGACAGTTGTTCCTTTTGTAAGTGTTCTTTAGTCTGTGGATTTTTATTCATGACATTTCATAGACTTCCATTGACTTTTATATCACATAAATTATATTTTCTGTCACCTAACCCTAAACCTACCCAACATGTGCAAAACACTAGATTTAAATAAAAACATGTTTTGTCCCATTTATAAGGCTTTTACACTAGTGAGGACCAGTACAATGTTCTCACTATTTGGTTGTCATAATATTTCACTATATACTTGAGAACATTTGTTCCTCACAAACAATTACAGTCAAACCTACACACACAGGGAGAGAAAGAAAAAGAAAAGAAATTCATTGGCCAAAGGTTACGTCTTGTCATCATGTGCCTTGGTGACGTCTTCTGATTTCTGAAGGATCATGTGACACTGAAGACTGGAGTAATGATCCTGAAAATTCAGCTTTGCCAACAAAAGAATAAATTACATTTTAAAATATTTTCAAATAGAACACAGTTATTTTAAATTGTAATAATATTTCACAATATTACTGTTTTTACTGTATTTTTAATTAAATAAATGCAGCCTTGGTGAGCAGATTAAACTTCTTTTAAAAACATTAAAAATCTTACCGTGTCCAAACTTTTGACTGGTAGTGTGTGTGTGTGTGTGTATATATATATATATAATATGAGATGCATTGATGTATCAGCAGCTGAATATATGTATACACTTTAATCACTTTTAATGATATAAACACAATTATAAAGCTATAAACACAATAAACATTACATTACTTTGGGTATTCAATGTGTTGGAGCCTCTAACCATTTGGATTTTATTATATTAATACCAGGCCTGACGCGGAACGTCAGCAAATGAAACGCCATTTTCATGAACACACTGTCTCTATTAAACATTTTAACTCGACTCAGGAAATGTACATTACCCTCATGAAACAACATACACATGAAATCGACATATTTTTTATGTTTTATGTCCCTGGTGACCGATTTCACCCACCTGTTTAAATAAAGAGAGACACATGCTGTGTTCGAAATCACCCCCTATACCCTCATTCACTATTCCCTACATTACTCCACTAATATAGTCCACTTGAAGGAGTGAATGAAACGAGTGAGTGAATTCAGACACTGAGTGCGCCGGAAGGGCTGCCGATTTCACATAGTTTGTGCTTGCTGTTTAATCATTTGAAATGTACTGTGAATATTTACGCTGAACTCTGCCATGGAAACTAGCATGTACAAACCTTAATTAAACGATTGAATGATCAATTAAAAAGGAAATTACACCTGTATGATATTATACTGGACCAGTGCGGTTTGGAAAATGAATGGATGATTGATTCAGCTGCGGGCGCCATCTCCTGGTGAGACGCGGGAATTCATTCAGCGCGTGACTCTCACAGTGCATTATGGGTATTCTCTAGCCATTGAGCATGCGTCGGTTTTACACTCGTTATTGCAGTGCATTGTGGGATTGAACGAGTGCACTCAACATCGTCCACAATGGTTTCGGACACCACTACAAATGGCTGTCCCCTCAAATAGTGCCCTATTTAAGGGTATAGGGGGCGATTTCAGTCATGAGCTCGCTCTTGTAATGGCCTCTTCTCCAGGACTCACCATTAACCACACAGTCTCTAATCAGCACAGCGTCTCCCCCTACTGTCCACTCAGGGTACTACACATCACCATTAGGCATAATAACAGCAATTGAAACTATATTATAAACAACAAAATAATCAAATACATGGGACAAAAACAAAATATTCCTGTGACTACACATACACATTTCTATCTAACTTTCTTTTTCTAAACAAACATTTAATTGTAATATCTTATTTAAACAAATAATCCATTAGAACTCGGTACTAAATTAATACAGTAATTAAAATTGTACATTTATAAAATACTTGTATAGAGAAATAATGCGTACATACATTTTTTTAATATAAAAAAATAATAATAATTGCATTTTTTTATATTACACTTGTCAACATTACCTGTAAAGTCAACCTGTATTCATGAAAAATTAACCTTTTTGCATTTTGTAACTAATCTATCTTAGAAGCATTTACCTGATTCCTGGATAAGGATCACTGACAGGTTTTTCCTTATGAGGTTAGCTGCCATTTCTGTATTCGTGAAGGAGATCGACTGGTCTGTCAGGCTTTTTCTGCAAACCCGTCTGCTTTGTTTTTTCCATGTTGTTTGTGTTTTAAAATCACAACCTTTATTTATATAGTGCTTCTTATGATACAGATTGTTTCAAAGCAGCTTTACAGTCATAACAGGAAAATAATGCAGACAAAGTTTGTTTCAGCTGTACAGCAGCTCTAGAGGAAAATGGTGTCATTGTTTAGCTTGAGTCAGTTCAGTGTTGATTCATTTCTGTTGTAAAAATCATTAGTTATTAATTTAGTTGATTTATCTGTACACCAGCTCTGGAGAAAACAGTGATGTACGCTACGCTACTATTAGTCTTTCTGTTTATCCCGAGGTTTACCGTAGTCAACCAGATCCGGGCCGTATCCAGGTGAGACCGAGGACCGGCGCCTTGACACGACCACAACGCAGCCCTGAAGTATCAGCAGAGATTGAGTCAACTAGATCATCCATTGTGAAGCCCTCATCGACACAACAGCCAGTGGCACAGCTCCTCAAAAAAACCTTCTATACCGGTGTGATGAATACGATCCTCAACTGGACTGAACTGGAATAAATACTTTGAATGTTGCGATCCTAACGGACATAAGAAAAATGAATCGTACAAAAGCACTGTTCGCCAGAGGAGAACTGGCCCCCCGACTAAGCCTGGTTTCTCCCAAGGTTTTTTTCTCCATTTTAACACAGAAGTCTATTTGCCACCTGTTTGCCATCTGATGTCACCTGTTGGAGTTTGGGTTCCTTGCCGCTGTCGCCTTTGGCTTGCTTAGTTGGGGACACTTGACATTTGATATTCAACAGTGCTTTGATCTGCCGACATGGACACTATTCTTTAAGAGCTGCTGTGCAGCCAAAATTATATACCAGTTATCAATGTAAAGCTGCTTTGACACAATCTGCATTGTAAAAAGCGCTATATAAATAAAGGTGACTTGACTTGATAAGCTCTAAGAAATTTACTTTGTTCGAGTTTGAGAGGCTTTCATTGTCACCTCTGAATGCCATGCCTTGTTCCATAAGTACAATGTAATGTCAATCAGTCAGCAGATAATCTACTAATGGCTACGCGCCAGATAAGCTTTTTCCGTAAGTTGAATAGGGAAGGCGAAGGACATAAATCAGAGGAATCAGAAATCGGATTTCATCAAAAATATCTTAATTTGTGTTCTGAAGATGAACGAAGGTCTTTTGGGTGTGGAACAAAATGAAGGTGAGTAATTAATGACAGAATTTTAATTTTTGGGTGAACTAACCCTTTAAGATTGAGCACCACAGTGTATCAAACAGAATCAGATTGTATGAACCATGTGTGTGCCATAAGGTGCCAACATCAGGTTTTGTTAAACTATTGTAAAGTTTTGAATGAAGTGCTTCATTTTGCAAAAGATCTGAGGTGTTCTGCTACTTTTGTGTGTGGATGTGTAACGAGGCGGGACACGACGTGAGATCCATGTGCAAGCTTTATTGAACAATGTTCGTGGTCAAACAGGCGTAGGTCAAACAGTGGCAAACAGGTACAGCAAGGGACAGGCAGAGACGTGGTCAGGATACAGGCAGTAGATCAGGGCAGGCAGATATCGTTCACAGGTCAGATAACAATAAACAGTCCAAAGGCAGGCAGCAGGAATCGTAACACGGGGAACAGACAGGATCAGGAACAGGCAGACAGACAGGGTAAATAACGCTCAGAATTGCAACAACAGTTAACAAGACTTCACCCTGAGGTGGTGTGTGAGTGTGTCTTAAATAGTCCAGATGATAGGCTACAGGTGTATGTGGCAATGGGTGATTGGTGTGGAATGTGCATGTGACTGGCAGGGAAGATTATGGGTACTGTAGTCCGGGAACTGACAGGTACTGACGGTGGTCATGACAGGATGTGTGAATTGCGTGTTGTGTTTTGACAAAATAAGCCCTGTTTTTAAAATCTTGCTTAAGCAATCATAAAAAAACCTGTAATACAGCTGTGAGAGAAGGGAAAATCTGGATTTGGTAGTATAGACAAAACATTGTCTGTCACCTGATGTGGTTGTTCAGTTTCAGGTATTTCCACACGTGGAATGTGGTGGTGGTGCAATCCTTGTCATCACCATAAAAAGTGTTATCTATCATTTTACATTGACCTTGACTATCTACATATTTAGCATGGTTTACATGCAATGCATGTGCAATGCAATAGTCAATGTCAATGTGTCTATTGTCTTGTTCTTTACTATATGAAGAAGCCAAACATGTCAGCGTCTGTCATGAACAGAAATGAACTGCTGGCATATTTGTTTCACATCAGTATTGTCCAGTTTGTCCTGGTGGGCATGGCACACAGCAGTACTGTTAAGGCTCACTTGTGCCAAAGAGTATAGAAGCCAAGAGGAGAAACTCTTGATGGATGGATTCTGGACAACAGAATCCATCACATCTTACACCATGTCCTAACCAGACGCGATGCGATAAGATTCCAGCGACAAACAATTTGTCTGTCCACACAAGACGCGACACAACTATGACACGTGATAAAGTTTATCTTGATTTAATTTTGTGTTACGAACATAAAACTTTGTTAAAATAATTTTATTTAATGTTTCATCGTAATTTTTTGTAGAAAAATATTGGTTTTGAAAATAAAGTAAAATGTAATAAGTTTATAAATTAAGAGTTGTTTATTGTTTTGGGGGTTTGGACATCTAGGTGTCACTATATTATTAGAATGTTTTGTTCGATAGAAGAAGAACTAAAGAGCCAGTCAGCAGTAGGATTCAATTAAATGTTAGAGGAGAAGGTGAACAGCAAGTCAGGCAAAGAGCATGGCGTCTTCAGTAAAAAAAAAAAAAGCGAAACTAGAAGTTGACGACATTGACACCATTTTCGGTTACATTCATAGTGTGACTGAATGCAAGGTGTCTTTAGTTAAGCGAGTTAAGTTGTTCAATGCAGTTTTACAGGTTAATCGTGATGATTTTAAAAGCATGGCGATTTTTGTGCCTGAAAAGCATACAGCATTTACTCAGGCAGAGAAGAATAGGAGATGTTTTTCAAATAAAGGTTTCAGAGTCAGTGATATCAGATTGTGTGTATTTTTTATTGTACTTGCCCTGTAACTACATGAAACAAGAGTATATTTCCCCATTATGTAAAACTTGCAATGGTTTTAATTCAACTTGAAGCCCAAACTAAAACAGCTGCACTTTTACTATAAAAAAGAATTATTGTATAAATGCACTGATATGTACCCCATCATTAAAAAAAAGCCTTTATGTATTGGTTCACTATTATTACAAAATGCTACAGTTTGTTCTCGCTAAACTACTCCCAACTGCTAGATTGTTACCTAGCATATAATGAATATGTACCTCTTAAAATACATATTCTAAAATACTTACAGTATAAATAATTTGTTAATTTTCACAATTGTTAACCCTTTATTTCCCAAACTTTACATGTGTATACCTACACATACATACTCTATAGGTACACTATAATTACTGAAATTAGACTGTAAATTCATTTTACTTACGCAGTACTTTACAGGCTGTAATCTAAAGTGTTACATTTATTCTGACATGTTATTTCACTGACAGAAGTTCAGCTGTAGTATTAATGTAATGAAGAGAAAATAAGAGACTCTATAACATCTCACTGTTACTGATTCATCATGAGCTCAAAGCATTATGGGTAGAATCTCTCTACAGTCTATTTTGATTCATCAACACAGTTTCACTGATCCAAAATCAACATAAAACCCAGGATAGAGCGGTTGAGTGAATGTGGTCTGGACTGTGTGGATGAGGATCATTGTGTCTCCAGAGACGCTGTAGAAGGACAGAGTTCCTGCACTGTGATCCACATACACTCCTATTCTCCTGCTGATGGACTTTACTGGGAGTTTAATATCTCTGTTATTGTGTCTGAATGAGGAACTGGAGGAAGAACAGAGCAAACCCCAGGACTGATCATTACGTCCAAACACACACTCATTACCCCGTCCCTTCCTGCTGATGCTCTTATATGACACTGATACATACACACATGATCCACTCCACTCAATCTCCCAGTAACAGCGTCGATCACACACACTCTCTCTACACAACACCTGAAGATTATTTCCATCAAATCTGTCGGGATGATCAGGATACGGCTGGACTGTGTTAGTGTAAGTAATCACTCTGTTCTTCTCAGACGGACGGAGATATTTATTCACTGTGTTCAGATCCAGATTGAGCTGATGGGAATCTGATGGAGAGAAAACACATCAGAATCAGGAATTATCAATCTGTCTGATATCCTGTGCAAATCATCATCATTATCCAACATTTTCTAAATGCCTTTCCTGAGTATTAATGTTGGTTATTATTCTGCATATTATAATTTAAACGTCTTTTATTACACTTTTATTTACACTATTCAAAAGTTTGGGGTCAGTATGATTCTTTTTTAAAAGAAACTGATACTTTAATTCAGCAAGAATCTACATTAAGTTGTTACATTAAGTTAAGTTGATTCAATGAGTGTAACTAGATTAAAAAAAAAAAGTTTGCAGATAAACTTTAAATTGGCTTAAAAACACCTAGCCGGAAAGTCTGAAGTAGTTTTAAAAGCTTGAAGTTTGAAGGTTTTCAGTTTGAAATAATTTAAGCTTTAGATTTAAAAGCCAGATAGATAGATAGGGTACTTGGAGTGGTTGCTAAGGTTTTGCTATGTGGTTGCTAGGGTGTTGCTATGCAGTTTCTAGGATTTTCTGGATGGTTGTTAAGGTGCTGCTGTGCAGTTGCTAGGGTACTCTGAGTGGTTGCTATAGCATTCTGTGTGGTTGCTAGGGTGTTGCTATGCAGTTTCTAAGGTACTCGGTGTAGTTGCTAGGGTGTTGCTATGCAGTTGCTAGGATATTCTGGATGGTTGCTAAGGTGCTGCTGTGCGGTTGCTAGGGTACTCGGGTGAATGCTAGGTTGTTGCTATGCAGTTGCTAGGGCATTCTAGGTGGTTGCTAGGGTGTTGTGTGTGTTTGCTAGTACATACCATCACATTGCTAGCATGTTTAAAGGGGTCATAGCATGAAAATCAGACTTCCCATGTTTAAAGGGATAAAAATGAAAATTCTGACATTTACTCACCCTCAGGTTGTTCCAAATCTGTAAAAATGTCTTTGTTCTGTTGAACACAAAGGAAGATATTTTGAAGAAAGTTTGTAACCAGGCCACTTTGGGGCACCATTGACTTCCATAGTAGGAAAAAAAAACTACTATGGAAGTCAATGGTGCCCCAAAACTGTTCAGTTTAACACATTCTTCAAAATATCTTCCTTTGTGTTCAACAGAACAAAGAAAATTATATAGATTTGGAACAACTTGAGGGTGAGTAAATGATGATAGAATTTTCATTTTTGGGTGAACTATCCCTTTAAGTGCTATAATCGGGTCCCGGAGCATCTACCAAACCAGAAAACGTGAAAATGGATAACTCAGTAACTGTTACCTGAGCGAGCTCTTAACACATTATAGTCCTTCATGTCTATTGCGATCTCAGAATTCTGGACAGTTGACAATACCTAGAATATCAAAATCAACCGCAAGCAGTAGATTCTTTTTCTTTTTAGCACCTAAACTTTGGAACAGTCTTCCTATCGCTGTTCGGGAAACAGACGCACTCTATTAGTTTAAATCAAGTCTAAAAACACATCTCTTTAAACTTGCATACACATAACACATTATCTACTCCTATAATTCAGATCATGTAAATTGTTAGGCTGCATAAATTAGGTCAGCCGGGAACACTTCCCATAACACCTGATGTACTCGCTACATCATAAGAAGAATGCCATCTACGCTAATATTAGTATCTCTGTGTTTATCCCGAGGTTTACCGTAGTCTGCCAGATCCAGGCCGTATCCAGATGAGATGAAGGACCTGTGCCTAGACACTTGCGCTCTAGTAGCATTTAGAAATTTTAGTCTCAGAAGAAGAAGAATAAAAAGCTTAAGTTGTAAATCATTAAGTTTTTAACTTTTTCAAGCCAACTTGATAGTTTGATTTGCAAAGTTTTTAAGCATTGTAGTTTTTATAGCCCTGATGTGTCAATTAAACTATCCCCTGCGAAGGCCTCCTTCCCTTTCCCTTCCCTATGTATAGATAAAATGTTATCAAAATGATTCCAGTTTGCATGGATCCAGGGAAGAGACTGATAATTCTGTATTACGCGGGCCAGACAAGTAATTTGGCGATGTCACTTTGTAAAGAAAGACTAAGCATCTGCACACATTCACATTTAAACGCTCATACCTGTAGACTAAACACGTAAATGAACGACAAGTACGCATTAAGTCTTCTGTCCTCAGTTAAAAGGGTGTCATTTAAACGGCCCCACAAGTTAATAATTAATTATTTTTACAACGGAAGTGATTCAATCAAAAACTTACTTAGCTCGATAATATCTTTTTCCTAGAGCTGCTGTAAAGCCAAAACAATCTGTCCATTCATTTTCCTACTATCACTGTGAAGCTGCTTTGAAACAATCTGTATTGTAAAAGGTGGTATATAAATAAAGATGATAAAGATGAAGAAGCCTTTCTCTGCAAGTATGTGAAAAAACGAGCTGTTCAGATTTCACTCCCTTAATGACGTAGGAAGCGGATCTCATATTACCGCCCCTTAATCTGCATGTTTACACCCAAGGTGCCACCGTTTTGTTTTCGCAAGTGACAACGGTGTACCAGTAACACTGGTCCTGGAGTGTTTCTTACTGTATTCAAGGAGACCAGAGCCATGTCACCATTTTCATTTTAACCCAAAAATGCTTGCAGTCTGTGTAATTCATAAACACATCTTTCAACAACACATTTTTATTGAGTCTCTCCAACAGTGTGTAGCTTTAGCCATGTTAGCCATGCAGCACACTATCAAACTCATTCAGAATCGAATTTTAACAAACATCCACAAAATACATGCCATATCTACATGATCTGATATGCTCCATCAAGAACAGTTTGTAATGATCCATTTTGAGAGTTATATTTGCTGTGTGAACTTCTGTATTGTTTATGCCTCACTGTATTGGAATCACGAACTTGGGGATGGGGAGCATGAGCTCAATTGCATTTAAAGGTATACACACTGCTAGCATAGCAATTTAAATTAGCACATAGCTAGCATATCCATGAGAGAGAAATTGAACAGCTGGAAAAGTCAAGAAATTAAGCTGGTACTGTTAGACTATGTGGGCTGTTCGCTGTTTTCAATCCTGGTGAGCCGAAAAAGTAATTTGGTAATTAATTTTAAAACAACAGCCAGAAGTATGTGACACTGTCTTTCAACGAATGCACAAAAAACCACAAAGATGCCGGTGAAAGAAACAAAGAATGTCTACAGGGATTTATTCTTGTGCAGCCGGTTAATCTGCCGTGTCACTGTCGCTTCACCTCCCGCCCAATCCACCTGCCTTTTATCTCCATCCAAAGCAAACAAACTATTTTAATATAACGATAACAAACACTGATCTTTAATCATGTTATATATAGATCAACATAAATAGACAATATAATTATATATATAAGGCAAATATTGATTTATGAAAATAAACACCCAAGTCTTAAAGCATGTTTTCCATTGTGTCTTTATTTCTGTGTTCTGTTTCTGAGGAACTACATTGTTTGGTGGAAGAATAATATTTTTATTAATAAAATTTCAGTTTATTTGCTTTGTTTTATTTTATGAAGCATTGCTACGTATATTGAATAACCGTTTTATAAAAGCAATAAGCCCCGTGAAACTCCGCTTCGCGTCGTGCCTAACAACGCCCCTTAGCTGTTATAAATTCACTGTAAACCATGGCTTCTTGGGGCTTATTGCTTTATTTTAAAATATATTCAAATAGAAAAGAGTTCTTTAAAATCATAGGGATATTTCACAATATTACTGTATTTTTGATCAAATAAATGCAGTTAATGTTCGATATATCATCAGTGTCTCAGTACAGTTTACCAGATATCCTGTGCAAATCATCATTTACATGATCGTTTTCTTTCTCCTTCTACAGGAAGAACATGAACACACTCAGTGAGTTTTTCTGCTTGTTTTCTTAGTGACTTACATTGTAGGAAGTCGTTCCTGGTTCTGGGAACAATGTTGGTGAAAGTGACTGTGGAAATCAACAGACATGAAGAGTGTGATTATCATGTCAAGAGAAAATGATCCCTGCATCCGTTCCTAAGACATTTCTAACATGATCTTCTACATGATATGAGATGATGGAGGATCATTTCTGAGAGCAGATGAATCTCCAGGACTTTACCTCTGTCAGAGATCTTCTTCAGCTCCTCTTTGCAGAAATCCTCCAGTTTGTCTCTCAGCTGACGGACAGATTCTCTCACACCATCAAAAGAGGAGAGAGAACTGAAGAGATCGTCATTTACGTCTGTAGATTCAGGAGGAGCTGAGAGAGACTGGAAACTCTACGGAAAACAGAAATCAAAGCTCATCACCTCCACACTTCAGACAATAACCTGCACTACTGTCAGATTTGAGCAGCTCTTGTTGATCTTTAGTAACTCTCCTCAATCCAGCACTTTCACAGCATCAGCTTCATTCTTCTCATGTTCATTATATCATGTTAGAGCTCTAAGTTCTTACAATATATGTGAACTTTCTAGGAATACACTTGATGATCAAACATCTGGCAATAACATAAATGTAACAGATCAAGAGCATCAATGGAGTCACATGACAGGGTTGAGTAGATTTGATCAGGAAAAGCAGTTCAAAATCAATGAGTAGATTGAACATTATTTATAACTTTTGAGCTGTTAGTGGCTCTGAAATTCACAAGGACTCTTAGGACATGATCCCAAGGTCAGGTTTTGTGGTTTAAATACACTGAAACATCACTAATACACAGCCTCACTTCCTGTTTGAGGACTTCACTGTCAAATTCATTAATGTGTTACTGAAAATTATTATAAAAGGTAGGATACTATCAAGTTTATAGATTTCACATTGTTGTAAAATTGTTTAAATATTGGTAAAGTTTTGATCTGTTGATGTCTGGAATCTCAATATAACTTTTAGAAAAATGTTTTCCAAGAGATTTCCAGAGCTGAACATTTGTAAGTGCGTCTCTTTCAAAAGAAGATGATCAGATGAGAGTCTGACTGATGATTATATAATAACCGAACACACAGATCAACACTTCAGTCAACGGCTCATTCTGCTCTCATGAAATGTTTCTCTGTGAGTCTCTTGCTCAAGTCCACTATGATCCTGTTCTTCTAGATCTCTGTTACCTGCAGGAAATGGATGTGATCCTGTGTGTGTGAAAGCTGCTCCAGCTCAGCGTCTCTCCTCCTCAGATCATTGATCTCCTGCTCCAGTCGCTCCAGTCGTCCTTCAGCTCGACTCACTGCAGTCTTTTCCTGATCTCTGATCCGCTGTGTGAACTCAGAGCGGCTTCTCTCAATGGAGCGGATGAGCTCAGTGAAGATCCTCTCACTGTCCTCCACTGCTGTCTGTGCAGCGCGCTGTTAGGACACACATCACAATCACACAGTGGCTTCAGTGAGTCCTGACTGAGACTTCTCAAACTTCTCTTCTTCTTCAGACTCACCTTATGAGACTCCACAGCCTCTCTCAGCTGCTGAAGATCTTTCTTTCTCTGCTGGATCCTCTTCTGGAACGACCTCTGCATCTTCTTCAGCTGGTGCTAAAGGACAAACCAATAACAGGAGAAACATCACATAAATCATCAGGTAAACAAGATATTAAACTAGTATCAGTGAAGTGCTGAGATTGAGGGTTAAAGATCTTTCATGATAAGGTTATAGATTCATTCATAAGTGTCAGCATTATTTCATCAATGTCTAGTTTTATAGGGATAGTTCAGCCAGAAATGTAAATTCTTTCATTGTTTACTCATCCTCATGTCTTTCCAAACTTGCAAGATATTTTTCTGTTTCTAAACCTGTTTTGAAATCAGATATGGTGACACATCAATAACATCATACCTCACTGACTCATGCATGTCACGTGACTAAACATGCCAACATATTGTTTATGGCTTCTAAAAACTTAGGCTGCGTTCCAGTTCGTTTTTTTATGCCCTTCCCTTGCTAAATTCCCTCAGTCTCATTCACTCAGATGTACATCATTGCTTACATTGCACGAGTCCCCACTACTGGCAGAACCTTTGCAATGGGCTGAATTGGAACGTCCTAAGCCCTTTGATCACTTGGAATCTGCTATGCAGTTGATTTATTTATTTATTTATTTTTCCCTTACGAAATTGTTTAATGTAGCATGCTTGTCTAAAACTAGAGTGGAACGCAGCCTTCAATTATTCCCCTTGGAGTTGTATGGATTTCTTTTATGCTACCTTAATGTCCTTTTTAAAGATTGAAACTTTTGGACCCGATTGACTTTCAATACACTGACAGATGTATATATGGACAGAGACATTCCTTAAAATACCTTCTTTAGTGTTCCTCAGAAAAAAATCATACCAGTTTGGAATAACATGAGTAAATGATGATTGTTAATTTTTGGGTGAACTACTGGTTTAAAGGGGTCCTGTTATGCTTGTAAATGATCATAATGGGACTCTTTAAGTTCATACCTGTTTCTCTGTCCTCTGTGCTGCAGCTGATACAGTGTCGTGGTTTTTATGTTCATCCATACACAGCACACATATACAATTCTGATCAGTGCGGCAGAAAACCTCAAGGATCTTGTCGTGTTTCAGGCAGATCATCTCCTGCAGTCGTACAGTGGCATCAGTCACTTTATGTGGCTTACGTGAGTGAAACTCCTCATGACGGTCAAAATGAGTTTGACAGTAAGACTCCAGACACACCAGACAGGACTTGACGGCTTTGTGTTGTGTTCCAGTACAGACGTCACACTGCATATCTCCAGCTCCAGTGTAACAGTCAGCAGGAAGTTTAATCTTCTTCAGTTTCTCCACCATTTCAGCCAGAATGGTGTTTTTAGCTAAAGCAGGTCTTGGTCTGAAGGTCTGTCTGCACTGAGGGCAGCTGTAGACTCTCATCTGATCCTCCTGATCCCAGCAGCCTGTAATACAGATCTTACAGTAACTGTGTCCACAGGGAATGGCCACTGGATCCTTCAGGAGATCCAGGCACACTGGACACATGAACTCATTCTGATCCACTGAAATTCTGGCTTCTGCCATTTTACAGCTCAACTGCACTTCACTTTGTCTGTCCCTGAACTCATATGATTCCAGTTTCCTGCTTCTTTTTGAGTGACATTAGCAAACCGGTTTCTCTGCAAGTCTAAAAGTCACAGATAATAAAACATTCACTAGATGTCAGCCTCAAACAGACACACAACAGAATTAAAAACCACAGCAATACAGCATCCTAATTACTGCACTGGTACTGCAGGACTGAAAACTGTGTCCGGATTTACAGTTCCTTCATTATCCATGAAAGTTTTAATTTAGGCAAATCAAGTCAAGACACCGTTATACAGGTGCTAGTCATATAATTAGAATATCATCAAAAAGTGAAACTTGTATATTATATTCATTCATTACACACAGACTGATATATTTCAAATGTTTATTTCTTTTAATTTTGATGATTATAACTGACAACTAAGGAAAATCCCAAATTCAGTATCTCAGAAAATTAGAATATTACTTAAGACCAATACAAAGAAAGGATTTTTAGAACTCTTGGCCAACTGAAAAGTATGAACATGAAAAGTATGAGCATGTACAGCACTCAATACTTAGTTGGGGCTCCTTTTGCCTGAATTACTGCAGCAATGCGGCGTGGCATGGAGTCGATCAGTCTGTGGCACTGCTCAGGTGTTATAAGAGCCCAGGTTGCTCTGATAGTGGCCTGCAGCTCTTCTGCATTGTTGGGTCTGGCATATCGCATCTTCCTCTTCACAATACCCCATAGATTTTCTATGGGGTTAAGGTCAGGTGAGTTTGCTGGCCAATTAAGAACAGGGATACCATGGTCCTTAAACCAGGTACTGGTAGCTTTGGCACTGTGTGCAGGTGCCAAGTCCTGTTGGAAAATGAAATCTGCATCTCCATAAAGTTGGTCAGCAGCAGGAAGCATGAAGTGCTCTAAAACTTCCTGGTATACGGCTGCGTTGACCTTGGACCTCAGAAAACACAGTGGACCAACACCAGCAGATGACATGGCACCCCAAACCATCACTGACTGTGGAAACTTTACACTGGACCTCAAGCAACGTGGATTGTGTGCCTCTCCTCTCTTCCTCCAGACTCTGGGACCCTGATTTCCAAAGGAAATGCAAAATTTACTTTCATCAGAGAACATAACTTTGGACCACTCAGCAGCAGTCCAGTCCTTTTGTCTTTAGCCCAGGCGAGACGCTTCTGACGCTGTCTGTTGTTCAAGAGTGGCTTGACACAAGGAATGCGACAGCTGAAACCCATGTCTTGCATACGTCTGTGCGTAGTGGTTCTTGAAGCACTGACTCCAGCTGCAGTCCACTCTTTGTGAATCTCCCCCACATTTTTGAATGGGTTTTGTTTCACAATCCTCTCCAGTGTGCGGTTATCCCTATTGCTTGTACACTTTTTTCTACCACATCTTTTCCTTCCATTCGCCTCTCTATTAATGTGCTTGGACACAGAGCTCTGTGAACAGCCAGCCTCTTTGCAATGACCTTTTGTGTCTTGCCCTCCTTGTGCAAGATGTCAATGGTCGTCTTTTGGACAACTGTCAAGTCAGCAGTCTTCCCCATGATTGTGTAGCCTACAGAACTAGACTGAGAGACCATTTAAAGGCCTTTGCAGGTGTTTTGAGTTAATTAGCTGATTAGAGTGTGGCACCAGGTGTCTTCAATATTGAACCTTTTCACAATATTCTAATTTTCTGAGATACTGAATTTGGGATTTTCCTTAGTTGTCAGTTATAATCATCAAAATGAAAAGAAATAAACATTTGAAATATATCAGTCTGTGTGTAATGAATGAATATAATATACAAGTTTCACTTTTGAATGGAATTAGTGAAATAAATCAACTTTATAACTATAACAATAAAATCAACTATATATATATATATATATATATATATATATATATATATATATATATATATATATATATATATAGCACTTCTTTTACAATACAGATTGTTTCAAAACAGCCTTAGATTGATGACAGAAAAATTATGCAAAAAGGTTATTTTCAGCTGTACAGCAGCTCTAGAAGAAAATAATGTCACTGTCCAGCACTAGTAAGTTCATTGTTAAAAGCATTAGTTATTAATATAGTTCATTTATCTATACTGGAAACAAGACAAAAATACTAAGAAAACCTTTTTTTTTTGCAGTGTGAATGCACACAGATTCATTTTCCATGTGTTTAAAAACTAAAAGGGTTAATTCTGCTCTGATCATCGTAGCAGCCGCTATTTTGTGCTTAGACGGAGAGGACTAAAGTGTTTTTCTAATATTATTTTTTGGGATTCAAAGACTGAGAAGAGCCACAGAGTGGAGTAACTGAGTCAGTAACCATTTTGACAGTTGACTATAAAACATCTTTGGTTACGACTGTAACAATAGTTTTCTGAGAAGGGAACGAGACACTGCGTCAATGACAGTTTGGGAAAGCCTCCGCATGGTTGCGTCTGAAGCACGTGTCAACTAATCTAATGACGAGACGGAACGTCACGGGCCGGTAACGTCATGACCAAGAAAGCGTAAAAGCACATCTGGAATGATAGGCGTTAGTTTCAATTGGACGAAGAAAGTATGGCAAGGTGACACAGCATCTCGTTCCCTTCTCAGGGAATGACCTAGTTCTGTCTTGAAACTCTGACGATGCAGGCTGATGGGTCTAATTCATTTGGTAGCGATCTCATCATTATCTACACAGCACAGCTGATTGGTTGCTGTTGCATCAGCTGCCAATGAGCTTGCTGCTCAAATATTCAAATATTTGGCATTGTTTGCTGTTAGCAATCTGCAGCGCGTGAACCCTCCTCCTCCCCAGCTCCACCTGTGTAGATCTGCTACAGGGGGTAATTCATGTATGTTACATGTGCAGCAGCATGTCTCACATGCTCACTGCAATGTCTGTGAATGTATTGGCAGTAATAAGTCTCTGTACTTGCTCTGCAGCAGCGTAGCAGATCTATTCCGCCAAGACCAAATACATTAACATTGTCATATCCATTACCATGCCAATCTCAATTACCATACCAATATCCTGAGAGTTGTCATGACAGAACTCCTAAATATTTAATATTATTAGCTTCCCACTTAAAATTATATTTATTATATATGTTCCACATTGGTGAATAATTAAAAGAGAGGGTCTGAGTTTTTGTCTAAATTTAATCTGTATCCTGAGTACCTCCTAAAATGTTCAAGCCATGAAATAAGTTTAGGTAAACTGGAGTCTGGATCGGAGATTGTCATAAGAATATAATCCGCATACATATGTATTTTGTGTTCATTTTCTTTAAATTGGAATCCTGGTATTTCTAAATCTTCTCTAATTGCTTGAGCAAGTGACTCTATGAATAGTGCAAAAAGTGCGGGACTTAAGGGGCATCCCTGGCGATATCCCAGTTCCAAATGTAATTAAACTAGAAACATTACCATTTATTTTAACCTGGGCCTGTCTGTGAATGATATAGTGGTTTAAAGGGGTGGTTCACTGGCTTTTTTCTAGGCTTGATTGTGTTTATGGGGCGCAGTTTAACGCTTCGTTTTTTTTAAAAAACGCCCTATTTGTCTCCACTGTCATTTGAACGGCCGGTGAACTTTCTGGTTCTATGATACTACTCCCTCCGAAACACGCAATGAGCTCAGATTGGTTAGCTGGCAGTGTATTGTGATTCGCTGAAGCACATGCCCCTAAGCCATGCCCCTTACCATTAGATGCATGTGGTTCGGTGGAAATGTAAATAATGGCATCTATATTGAGCCCGAATCAGACCCAGATAGCAGTAACGATGAAGAGGGTCAAGCAGAACCTCTGTAAGCACGGCTTTTAAAGTACGTTTCTGAATGGTAAGTATTTCCTTTTGTATTTGTGTCAAAGTGTTTAGATATGCTGTCACTTATAAATGTTACTGCTGTTTATGTTAGCTTTCAATATACAGTTTTATCCTGATTAAAGCTTTACTGTAGCCGAATTGCTGACAAACAACTGTTTGTCTATTAACTGTAACACCTCCCCTTTTAAAAGATATTACTCTGAAGGGGTTCAACAGAAATTCAGTCGGTACTGAAAAATAAAACCACTTCACCAAACAAATATCCTTTTTTTCTTCATTCCCACCAGTGCATATAATTGCTACAAAAATAACCAATAAGCAAAAAAGCAGTCTTTGTCCCTGTGCAGTCAATAAATGAAACTTATCGTCAATGATCAACTTTAGATGAGCTGGAATGATGACGGTGATGATGAGTATAAATCCACAACGTAATTTGAGAGCGATGCAATTATATAATCCAGTGAGTGAGAGGTGAAGACAGTCAATGGCGTTTGGTACCTCACTGAGTTGAGTAGGCCACGTGCCGTAGCCTCGCCGCGTAATCTCTTGTATCTATATGCGTGTGTCTCTTACCATTGGAGAAAGCGTAACGGCTAAATCACGTGCGGCACCTCTCAGCCTATCGTGTAATGGCAGTGACGTCAGTCGCAACATTCCCTAGTCTGCCTTCTCTTAAAAAAAATACATTTTATCAAGCTAAAATCTCTATATAGTTCCCAACGAAAGTATTGTTTAGTGTAAAACATGTTAAAGACTAGCTATTTTCCCACAAAAGCTGTTTAATCAGCATAGTGAATCCATTGACATCCATTCAAAAATTGGCCTCTGGTCTCCTTCCCTGTGTACCGCCAGAGGCGGAGTGTTAGCATTAGCCGTTACGCTTTTTTGGCTAAATGTTGCAGGCTTGCCTTCCAGTGGCTTTGGTTTCCCTCTACCAAATGACCTGACTTTCTTGTACATGACTAAGCTTATATCTGGTAGCTACTGTGCACTAGCGCCCTCAAGCAGCTCCTAGTGGAATTACACTTGAACCAGATACCTCTTTTTATGCAATAGACAAAAAAAAAAATTCCATAAAAAAAAAACTAGACCGTTACAGAACATATTAGTTTGTTGGTGTTTGTTGGCTTTTGTTGGAGAAGTATGCAATAGAATTTAGCTAACTGGCTAGCGAAGCCAAATCGCGTTGGTCTTTGTTTACGTCCTTGATGCAACCAAAAAATAGATATTTAAAAGACAGGTACAAACAATAAAACATGCTTACAGGTTGGGGCCCATAAACAGCAGCTTATGCTTTTTAAGCTTTAAAAGACAATATCTCCATTTGCATTGAACTTTCAAGCGCTGTAACTTTGCAGATACTGTTTATGCTCAAGTAGCAACATTACACACTAAGTAAAGTGAAATCGCAATAAACCACACCTTTAAGAAACCATCTGTTTATTTTTACTATAAAAATATTGGTTTATGACTGGTAGATGAACCATGTTTCTTTTCTCTCTTTTCTTTTGCAGAACTTTGAGCAAACTTGTTGAAAAAGGCCAAACACATGGTCTGATTATTTGGAAGCAGGAATGTTTGGTCTACAAACCAAACAACAGTTAACCACAAACTTCTCCCCTTATTTTTTACTTTTTGGTCATGAGGCTAGGTATCCATGTGAGGTACCACACACACATGCGGTTAGTGCATTTATGAGGTAAACATAAATGCACTAAAAACTACAAGGAAAGCCCAGTGTCATGTAGGTTGGGGACAGAATAATCAGGTAAAACATCAGTAGTCAACAGAGAAAGGGGGAAAACTAGATCCAGATTATGTTGGTCCATTCACTGAAAAGGATGGGAAAAAAGCATTTACCTTCTGGATGACAATGGAAAAGTATATCCCAGGGCTTCCTCCAGCACTGGTGCCTCCCAGACTTCTTGTATGAATCCATTTTTAACTTCAGTGATAATTAAATGAAAATTGAACATTGCTTCTCTTTTGGTCCATTTAGTGTTAAAATACATCTGGGCAGGGAAAGTAGGAGGAAGGCTCCATTACAAAATAGGTCCCTATGAATTGTTTATGTGGGATCTTGAGCACCTCAGGCCAGAGGAAAAGCTGCGGTCAATGACTTCATGTTTGATTTTGTTCACAATTTCATAATAGTTATGAAATTTGTTTTTGAATTTTGTCATTCTGCCATATACATTAAAGTGTGGAACTGTGGGACTTGTTCACATTAAATGTGCTGCAGGTTATCAATGCATACCTCACTTGCCTGACAAACAGTTATGCAGGAAATGCATTTGTCATGGATTCTTTTGAAATGCCAAATATATGGAATGGCAACGGCAGTTCAATGAAGAGGATAAAAGACCATGCTAATCCTGAGATGATGTGTTATTTTAATTACCTACACCTGAATAATATAGGTATATTCCACAGGCATATGATTGTCTGGTGGGGTCTGTAAATGAGGGCCACCACTGGACACTGCTGGTTTGTTTCATTACATGACTTCTGTCTTTCTTTCTCTGTAATTTTTTTTTTTTTTTTTTTTTTTAAACAATAACTCAAACCTTTTGGCAGATATATCATCAAAAAGGGAGTATAGTTTATTTGAACTCAGGTGGTGAGAGCAGCAAGAATGTAATTCACTGCAATTCATGTGGGGTGTTTGTCTGCAAAGTATGTTGTTGTTATAAACTTATTTATATATAAATAAATAGTATTTGTTCTCATTGAATTCTTGTGTCACTAAACTGTTCAGTTTGGTGAAGGCATTTTATCAGAGGGAGACCTTAATTTTGCATGCACAGAATCCGATATTGCACTGATGCGAGATGACATTGGCCAACGCCTGCTAAAAGAATCAGGTCCATTTTATGCTTTAAATTTGGTTAATAGATAATGTGTGCAGTGGGTGGTACCACTGGGACTGCATGGGCAGACCAAATGTGGAGGCAAAACAACTCCACTTACACCACTGTGAAGGTACATTATGTAGTGCATAAAACATTATTTCTTTAAATCAGTCTTTTACTACGTTTACATGTAATGTAAACAATCATGTGATTATTTGTAATATTCAAAGTAAAGTCTTAACATGACACAACCAAACCTCTTCCCTCTCGTTTACATTATTCTGATTATTCGCTTAGAAGTGTAGTTATTTTTACTACCATTATACAAAAGATGAAAGAAGATGCAAAACATTTCTATAGACATTGAATATTATTTTAATTGACAACCGAATTTAGCTGCAGTGTGTACATGGCCATAGACTCAACCAAATCCAACATTTTTAAATTTTATATTAAATCAACTATCTATCACTGATAAAGTGCAAATATACAGAAAGCACAGTTTCAAATGTTGTGCAAATGTTTTCCGAGACCTGGTGTGGATCAAATCCAATGATTTCCTTTTTATTTAACAAAAACTAAGCCAAAATGGAAAAGCCACTGGTGACTAAGTAAGGATTTAGTTGCTTATAGATCCACTTTTAGCAGCAATAACTTTTCTGTGTGACTTTATCAGTCTCTCACATCATTCTGGAGGAATTTTGGCACATTCTTCTTTACAATGTTGCTTTAATTTATTGAATATTTTTATATGCCTATGCTAGGTTCAAACAAAGTTAAGGACTCCAAAAAGGCTGGCTACAAGTAATACAAGATAAATTATGGGAAATAAGGCAAAGTTGTATATAAGGCAGATGTAAATAAATCATTATTTTATTTTATTTAGTTTTTTAGACAGTATTTCAATATGCATCGGAATAGACTTGCAAATGAGGACAGGGTTGACATCAAGTGGCAGCCTGGAAATCAGTTGTGGGGACTTTGTGATAATAACATTTACTGTATTTTTGCTGTGTAAGACACAGTACATGTTTTCTTATGCCATCCGTACAGAAGGCCAAGATGACTTTGATGGAATTTCCATACATACCACAGATGTTTAACATTGGCTCATCAAAACATTTAGCGACCTTTTGTGTTGTTCAAGAGAGCATGGGAGGCCATAAAGCGACCTTTCCTCAGACCAAGTTAGAGTCTGGGATCGAGAAGAGTCAGGGAATGGCCACTGGATCCTTCAGGAGATCCAGACACACTGAACACATGAACTCATCCTGAGAAATTCTGGCTTCTGCCATTTTACTGCATGAATACAAAGACACAAACACACAACAGCTCAACTTTTCAGTTTCCCTGAAGTCATGTGATTCCTGTTTCCTGGTTCAAAACAGGTGTGTCTGTAAAGCAGCGTTACAAGGTGTGATGGTAATAATGTATGAAGGTATTTATGGAGCCAAACAACTGAGTGCCTGTGACAGTGAAATTTGTAGTTAAAGAGATTATCCACACATGTATCAGTACATTTGAGGTCACAGAG
The DNA here is from genome assembly GCA_037950665.1 of Hypophthalmichthys nobilis. Classification (NCBI taxonomy): domain Eukaryota; kingdom Metazoa; phylum Chordata; class Actinopteri; order Cypriniformes; family Xenocyprididae; genus Hypophthalmichthys; species Hypophthalmichthys nobilis. Next base: position 26,387,060 of record CM075489.1, read on the forward strand.
AAAAAGTTAAGATTTGCAAACTTGTAGATTTTTTTGTTTCCTCTCCCACAAACAACACAACAGTTAAACCTTCTCAATTTCTTCACTGCAGGTGCACAAATCCTATTATACAAAGGACAAATTAAGAAACTCATACACTCACATTTTTGCTACAGTTGCTGCAGTGAAAATCGTGGACACCTTTTGCACATCCGCAAATCAGTATGTGAATTCATCCAATGAGACTTGCACACTTGTAGAATATTTTCACACAATTACATTTTTTTTTTTTTACTTGGATATTGTTCTAGCACAAACAAAATTCCATAACTACAACTGCTTGAATCTGCTGCAAATGCAATATAGGCAATTTATAGCATGTTTGTCATCCAACGAAATAGGTGCTTTATATTTACCTAGTCTAAGAATAAGTTCTCAATCCCATGTGCCCTGCAGTATCCCACTAAATCACATCTGCTGACCTGCAACAGAAGCTTAACCACTTGCAAACATGCGCTTCCAGACCCCTTATTTTACTTGGTTAGTTTTGCTTAATTCCTGGATACATATGGGATCAAGATTTTAAAAAATTATGTGGAAAATTGTGGTTTAGGCCTCAGAGATATATCATGTAGCCTGTCTATACAGTTATAGTTGAGATGTTCCAGTAATCAGTCTTTACTTAATATTTAAAACAAACAACAAAATTTTGGCTAACTGAGCATACTTGTGAAGAAAAGAATTTGAGAATTTCCTACAAACATACGTTCTTTGTTTTAAACAAAGAGCTTAACTAGTTTGCTAGAATACCAATATAAGATCGTTCAATAGTATTTACCCAACACACGTTCAAGGCAAATCAAAGAACTATAAGCATGTTAGCTATATTTACCTCATTTTTATCGTAATATGAGTCCATTTCTCAGTGTTTCACGTGCGGTGCTAGCCAAGAAACAAACACCAAAAGTGCAGGAAGTTTTTGCCACCTGGGTTGCCGCTCCTCGAACTGTTCATTTTTTTTTTTTTTTTTTTTAACAAAGGCGAACGAATTTATCTATCATGTTCTTCCCCGTTTTTAAGCCCCCAGACTTTTCTAACCCTAGATTGGCTGCAATTTCTCACCACAAATTATTTGCCATCTGGGAGTCTTTGTAGTTTGATGAAGATGTGTCGCACATATGGACATATCTTCGGACTTCTTCGGCCAGTCGCTCCTCAACTCGGTCCATCTTTGCTTAAACTGTTATGTAACAAGCGGAAATCCGTATGAAGAAATGCGGTGCTATCACAGGTTTGTTTTTTGACCTGAAAGGGAGGGGTTGTAGCAGACCAATCACATTGCTTGTGGTCCGCGTAGAATTAACGAATTGTTACATTTCTGGAGAGGTGCACTGTCAGGCTGCCGTCGGCACAAAGAAAAGGCAACAGAGTAGTCATTCAGGTGAGTCAAAAACTCACCAGAATTCATCACTGACTATTGCGAAACTGTAGTTGGTTTTGTCCATAACGTGACGGAGCTGAAAACTTTGTGTAAAGAACAAGTGGATCAAGAGGACTATCACGGTGTAGCTGCGTTTTCACCGGAGAAACGAGTTAACTTCATTCAAGAGCAAAATACCCATTTCTAATGTGGTTTTTTTTTTTTTAACAGGCCGTGGAAGGGAAGGGTATGATATTTTGTGCGGGCGAAGCACTTGAAGTCCACGTAGTGGAAGATGTCAAGTTCCCTTGAGGTTGGGAAGACATACAGGCTTTCAAACCTTTCGACACGAGACTTCAGCGCAACGTCTACATCACCTCAACCAGGAGCACTCGGCTGCAAGAAGTGGCAGCTTTGGATGGTTTGAGCGCCGTCATCTCAAGCCCAGATGAAGAACAGCGGGTTGATGCACTGTCAGGAACCGTAAAGAAGGTAGAAGTGAAGATCTCGCGTCGATATGGACACTGCAAAGCTTGGCAACAGACCTTTCAGAACAAAAGTCAGAATCATCGATGTAAGAAGTGCAACATGATGCAAAGAGCGCAACGGGTTCTGTGTATTCTCTTGCATTGAAGAACAAATTCTGTGCTGAATTGGAACATCTAATGCATTTTTTAAAAGATGGAGGGGATGTGGAGGAATATTTTCTAGACTCTGAGTTGTAGGACGATGCTGTCATTTCCATGATGAATGTTACCAAATCCACGAGTCTGTTGAAGTAAATTCAGGAAGAAATCTTCATGAAAAATGTAAAAAAGGTAAGTCTTGCTTATTTTGATTGTGTATAGTTTTAACGTTTTGGTGCAAGTAATACTTTGAGTGTTACGTTTTACTGTTTCATCCTTACTGTAATGTTTTAATAATTGTGTTTGGTTTGTTTTGGAAATATGTACATCTTTGTGAGTTGTACAACTTTGTTTATTTTTGTTTAGTAAACAAAATCAAAATTCATGTTTTGTGCATAATTTTACCTAAGTGTATTTATTAGATAAACTTTAACCAGTTTTTAGAAAAGAAATTGTAATGAATGAGGCTGGTAGTCATTCATCCAGCCACCAGAGGGAGCCCTCTCCTGAATACTAACATGGACTGTTGCTCGTTGGTTACTTTCTCAATCCTGTATAGAAATGCATTTCCACTGCTGCTTTGTGAGGTATTGCCAGTTTATCACTGCCTTACCAAGTGTTTCTCATTGACTGTTTCATTGCCTTCATGTTATTGACCATTGTGCTTGCTTTATTGGATTTTTGTAGTGATGGTGAAATGAAGCTTTGCGAAGCACCGAGGCTTTCCCCTCAACTGTATCATTAAAAAGGCTCATTACTCGAAGCTTTTCAAAACAGTGCACACTAACGACATCTTGTGGTCAAAAGATGGAAAAGGCTGCCTTTGCGCCCCAGAAGACCCAGCTATTTTTGGACTGTTTCATGTAATAAATCTGTTTCTGCTATGAAAAGCGTACAAAACAATGAAAATAATTTGTCTATATATAAAAAAATTGTCTTTCACGTGTCATTTTGCTTACAAAACTTGAGTCTGTGAATAAATTTCTGGGGAAAAAATAGGCAAGCATATATTATCAAAATAAACGAAGCTTATCATGGTCAGTTGAAGTACTTCTGAACTGGGAATATACAAACTGAACATGCACAAAACTATACATGTAAATATTTATTCATATTATAATTTATTCTTATAAAAAAAGCAAATGACACTTGACACCTGCGCGAAGTTTCGCGTTATTTGAATCAGAATCCGAAGCAGTCACGTGGTTATGGCAAAACTAATCAAGCTCCGATACAGTGCTTCACTGTGAGATGTTTCGTTTTTTGTTACAAGCTTCGGTGTTGAACATCACAATACTAGATTTTTGCCTTTTGGATTATCGTTTTTGCTGTGGTTGCCTGATTGGACTGATTACTTGTCACTGTTTATCCTGCCTTATTGACTATCTCTGACACAATAGAGTCTGAGTAGGGACCAGTTAAAGATGGATAACTCTAATAATGTCTGGGTGTTGCTTGGTGAGGTCTGAGAGGACCAATCTGTGATGCTTTTTCTTATTTCGTGTAATTGTGTCTTGTTTGTCAGTGGTTATACGTGCAGAATTACAAAAGTAGTTTTGTACTGTTTGTGTGATTGTTTGAAGGTAAGTGGGCCTTCAGACTTTGGATTCCTTTGCCTCAGTGTTTTGTATGTCAGACCGAATTGCCTCATTTTCTATAGCAGCCGGTATTTTTTAAGAATCATCCCTGACAAGAGAAGGTTCTTAGATTTGAAATGATATTTTCCTTTGTTGAATTCTTTAATTAGGAAAGACATCAACAAACGCACTCCGTCCGAGTAGTGCGCTCTCATGTGTTGTTTTCTGTTTTATGCGGCTTATCTGCTTTCTTAATTTACTGTTCTCTTTTTGGAACTTGTTGAGTTTGGTCTTTAGTGTTTTCATGTCTCTAGAACATCTCTGCCTTATTTTGAACTGTGGTGTCTCATTGAAATCATTTGATAAACTTTACTATCTGGAGGTGTTTCCAACTGTCTTCGCTCTCTTAATTATCTCTGGCTATGCTTCCATTTTTTTCTGTTTTTCCTTTGTTCTCTTTTACACAAATCCTTGTTTATTTTTCCTTCCTCAGTTCTTTGTTTCCACCTTTGTCTCTTCTGTCTTAGAAAGTCCTCTTTGAATTCTGGCTGTGCACTGATTTTCTCTCTTTTTCTGATACTCTCTGTTCCTTCGTCTATGATCCTCCAATGAGATGTTGTCTAGCCATGCTGGACTAAAACACACAAGAATATCTTTATCATATTATGCAATGTTCACATATTTAGTATTTTATTAGACACCATTTTATATTTAATACAATTAAAAAGGACTTGAAAACCACAAAAATGATGACTTCATGTTGAATATCAACTCCGTCATTGGCCTGTCACTCACCACCGTCAGAAAATCTTATGGTGGTGACATCTGGTGGTGTTGACACAAAACTAAACAAATGGAGTTCATATAGTATCCATTTTGTTTTCTCTGTTGATACTAGATGCTAACAGAACCTGCTTCAGGAGAATAAAATTATCTAAAAATTTCAAATAATTTCCTCAGAAATTGGAAGAGGGTGTTGACATATCATGGTTGTGACACAGAAAATACTAACATTAGTAGTGATGGGACACAGAGGCTTCGAAGCTTGAATAAAAAAAATAAAAAAAAACCTCTCACAGTGAAGCCCTGTACCGGAGCTTGATTCTTTTTGCCATAACCATGTGATCAGTGACGTCCAAAGCTTTGTTTTCGCACACATGCACGTGACTACTTCTATTCTGATCCGCGAACCCATTTGCGCAGGTTTCGAGTGTCATTCGCTTTTTGATAAGAATAAATCATAATGCGAATAAATATATACATGTGTACTTTTTGGGCCTAGGCTATTCAATTTAATAATGATCCTCCACAAGCACATCAAATTCACAAGCTTCAGAACATAACACAATAACCTCTTCATTTATTTTGATCATATATGCCTACATGAGCCTTGCCTATGAATTCAGGTTTATGACTAAGGCAAAAGTTGCGTTTGCTGGGATAATCAATTAATCAGTCTCTTTTTAATATCAAACCTCACTTCTTCTCTTGCAACATAGTCTCTTGACACATATAACTTAAATTTTACCCAAATATTTCTATTAGACTAATCAAATTCTCAAAATTTTTTGGAGAGACCTGAATCACGTCTGCTTCACCGAGACAGTGCGAGCCGCGTGCGAAATCCAAATGCGCTCTACAACATTCCCAATCCTCATTGGTCTGTTCTTCTTGTACAGTTTAATTGCGGTTGACAAGCCAATTTATGGTGTATTACCGCCACCAAGTGTACTAGAATGTGAAGCGTCAAAGGGGAATTTCATAAATAAATTATGCCATATGTAATTTAAATTCTACTTTCCAATTCTGTTATTTTGAGATAACAACTAAGTATTTCTCTCTGTATTCTTTATTGTCTTGACGAACAACTTAATAGATTTGATAGATTAATCAACTCCTCTCTTTCCCTGGTAAATACTCCACAATGTAGAAGTACATACTCAATAGTCTCTGCTTCACTACATACATAATCCAGTTTGATGTTTCCATATTGTGAACAATTAATGGTTTAAACCAGAATGTCCCATTCGGAGTTGTGTAATAACTTCTTTCTCACACACGATTTAACTACAGAAGAGTCAAGTTTTAAATAGGAAAAATATCGAAACTCTTTGGTCATTTCTGAGCGAGATGCTAACGGTCTAATCAGATTCAATGAACTATGCTAAGCTATGCTAAAAGTGGTACCGCCAGACCCGGAGATCGGCTGAATGGATTCGAAAACGGTAAAACTCAACTGTTTAACTCTAGGGGAGTTGGAAAATGAGCCTATTTTCAAAAAAAAAAAGTGGAGTGTTTCTGTAAAACATCTCTGTCAGAAGGTGCAGTTTGCCTCATAGACATTTCCAGGCACAGGCTTCAACCACCACGAGAAATCGTTGTTCTCAAGCCATTTTGCAGTAAACTTGCATTTACTCTTTTAACCTAGGCTGGCCAGCTGAGCTAGCTGTAGTTCAACCTGCTTTCTGCTACCTCAGTTCTCTCTGATGACGCAGACACGCATTAACTACCGCGGGGAAAAGAAAAAAAAACAACAACTTTGTGTCCAATGATTTTAAACAGACATGGGGTCTGTCAGACTGGAGAAATTTTAGCGGTAATGTGACCAAAAATATTTAAGACCCATCAAATCTGAATTTAAGACTTTTTAAAAGTATTGCTACTTAAAAAATAATTTACTTGAGCACAAGTAGAAGTACTGTAAAACAATATAATTTAAGTAAAAGTAAATAAGTAGTTTGTAATGTAGTAACTTGAGTAGTTTTTCAGCAAAGTATTATTTTTCTATTTTTACTCATGTAATTTGTTTCATTCATACTGGAAGGCAGGGCGACATCCTCACGCCGAGCGCCCACAAGTGAGACTCATAGAAGTATTCAACTTAAGACGCTTCAGGAAATGCCTTCTATGGACGTCAGATACCGCTACACCTGAATAACATGCAGATAGAGACGATTTGACTGATGAAACATGAAGATAATAAACACACGATTGCGATGATATATCTGTATTCTTCAAGCCATCTCGGTATTTTCATAAGAATGATGCACAATATATCTATAATGTAACGCTAATCGACATAGCCTGTTATCACAGTTTAGAATTTTGTAAAATTCTGTGTTAAGATGTAGATAAAATGTCCAGATATTGGATATATCTCTTATTTAAAATCACATTTGTAAGTGGCTCAAACCGGATGCGAAAAAATCTGGTCTCGTGCAGATCTTTGTGTTTACATGTGTACAAATTCCAATCTGTGTCAGATGTGAGCAAAAAAATCTGATTTTTTTTATGCCAGTGTAAACGTAGTCTTAGTCAAAGTATTTTGTACTTATGGTGAAAAATAAATGTAGAACACCTTTGGGATGAATTAGAGCGGAGACTGTGAGCCAGGCCTTCTCGCCAACATCAGTGCCTGACTTCACAAATGCGCTTCTAGAAGAATGGTCAAAAATTCCCATAAACACACTCCTAAACCTTGTGGAAAGCCTTCACAGATGAGTTGAAGCTGTTATAGCTGCAAAAGGTGGGCCAACTCCATATTAAACCCTACGGATTAAGAATGGGATGTCATTAAAATTCATGTGCACGTAAAGGCAGACGTCCCAAAAATTTTGGCAATATAGTGTATATGTGATGTGATCTGCGAAAACCCATCACATGGTGAAATTTTACCTGTCACTGAAAGTTGGATTTTAGCCTTTTCCAAATCTGTTTTACTTCTTTCATAGCTTGTCTGTAACAAAAGTTATGGTTATCTGAAGTCGGCTGATCGCTCTCATTTTCAGGAAAGGAATTTTGAGAAATTTTTTCGCATAGACATGAAAATGCACTATCCAAACATAAATGGTTGTAATTCAAGAATGCTTTGGAATATAGACCTAAGGTTGGTCTTGTTTTAAAGAAGACACTTGTCAGATTATTGTAGAAGTGAAATAAATTATGAAAGTGAAAGAAAAAAAAAGTTATAGAAGTTTAAGTTTATGAAAATGTAAAAATATAATTGTTTATATTTTATTATAATATATTACAAAACATGTTTTACTCTTAAACTGCAAGAAAATCAAAGCTGTCAACATTCCAAATTTTAGATTGATATATTTCAAAAATTAGCTTTCAGTAAGATTTTGTTTGGGCGCAGTACCAAACTTTCTCACTAGATGACATCCAAGCTCCATTACTGAACATTTAAGGGCGCCTCCATTTATATGTGTGATCTGAACCATATATTTCCATATTTTCATACATTTTATGAAGTAGACATCCTATTCAGAAGTAGTATGGGCAGTTTGGCAGTATTTGATTTGAATTCAGCCTCTAATAACATAATTAGAACATGTATGTTCATTATAGCTCTGTTGTTCTCATGCTCCGCCTTCTCACGATAACGTTGTATTAGAAAAAAAATCTTTGTGTGCCATAGTTTATACAGGACTGGCAGGAAATTTGCATTAATTCACCTTCATTTTACTTGTTATGTGGTTTATTTTGATAGGTGAACTGTGTGTTTCGTGTTTATTGTCACGCCCTGCTCACAAATCCGTGTTTGTTATAATAGTTAAAGCTCTTTTCATGTAGTCACGATGTTATATTGTGTCATGTTTATCAAAATAAAACTGATAAAAAAAGTAGACCCCACTATATGTCGAACACAACTATACACATTAAAATAGATAAGAGGAATAAAATGGACTAAAAAACTTAAACCAATTAAAACTCTATTATACATAAAATCATTGTAATAGATAGAGCGGTAAAACCTGTGTTTTATGTACTTTCCTCATTTGATAATTGTTTTCTCTACATCTTTTCCCTAAATCTCCTAACCAGTATACATTAGCTCACAATCATTTACTTAACTCTTTGGTGGTCTTCTTGCCTCATGTTTTATTGTCTGTCTGTCGCTTTCTCTGAAATCCATTTTTGCCAGCTCTTTCCTCAGGGCTTACTTCCCTTTCTTTATCCATTTATCAGTCCTTCCAATTGTCTCCATTATATCGGACAGACTTGAATTAGATGTCTCTCTTTTTTTTAGTCTTTCTTTGTACGGCCTTGGTGTCTCTTTTCTTGACTCCCTCATGGCTTGATGACTCCATTTCCCTTTCATGTGTTTTATATGCATCTGCTAACTTCTCCCTGTAACTTGATGTGCTTATCTCTCTTCATTACCCTACATTACAGCTTGGGATATCTGAATGATTTTAATTGGCTACTTCAAAAAGTTGTAAAAGGTCAAAGTTTTAGGCCAATGCATATAGCAGGGAATAGACTGGACATGTGATTGTTACTTATGTGTGACTAGCTTGACATTAAAAAGAGTTATTAAGCACAATAATCCACAGAAAACCCATCGTGGTACTCACGCCATCTGTCAAAAAATGTCACAATTTGGGTAAAATAATGCTCCATTGCCATTCAGTGTAACACTTATATTTATGTAAAAATTGAAACAACATACTCTGACCTGTACATATTAAAATATATTAAAGAATAAGTGAGCATACTAAATTTTATTGCATTTTAAGTGAGTAAAACATTCTTGCTGACAAATGGGCAAAACCTAGGATAGATTTTACATTTAAAATGTAAAATTACAAGTAAGTAGCATTTTGGGTAAAAGTAATTAGTCTTTAATATGGCATAAATAGACTTTTTGTTGTAAATATCCCTGATGTCTTCTGTAAATCATGGTAAATGAATGATATTTAATTTTTGCTCAGAAAAAACAAACAAATGAACCCTCTATGGTATGCATTATGATCTATAACTATAAATTAAACAGGACCAATTCTGATGTACTGAAAAACAACAACAATACAAAGCTGTATATTATATAACCTTTTTCGTCTTTGACCCTTAAATCAATATCGTATCGTATCGTATATCATATTTTTTCCCCCTTCAATATCGTACAGCCCTACTCTTTCTTCTACTCTTCCTGTTATGTCAGACATCTGTTTCTCTGATGTGCCATAAGGTGGTTCATGGGGAGGCGATCTTTCCGTTTTCTTTTCATGTTTGTCATTATATCTCCCTTTGACCTGTCTCCTTAATTTCAATGTTTTTTTTTATCAGTGATTCAGTTTCTCTGCACATAACCACATCAAATGTTCCCTTAGCTTGCCTTATGTATTTAAGCTTTTTTTCCTTTTTCCCTATTTTCTGGAGGCTCTCCTATAGTATCTCTGAGTAATTGATGTCTAGACCTTGGCATCTCTGCAGGAATTGATGCTATTATAATCTAAATTATTATCACTATATGTTTCACACCTTTTTTTCCACACACGCACACGCTCTCTCTCTATCTCGCTCTCACTCACTTCCTGCAGCCCCTCTTTTATCTCACTCATAAGATCTCTCTCTGTCAGAGGCAGCCGTCCTTTATCTCACTCACTTTTCACAATGCAGGCGCTCAATCACACACACTTACACAATCACACACCCGGGTTTTCACTCAAATTTACAAAACACCAATGTTTTTTGAAGCGTAATCAATGCAAATGAAGCATTAAGTGGACGTAAACATTTGGGTGAAAACAGGATATGTGTCCGTATCCATGGATTCTTTTTTAATGGGACCGTAGCCTATATTTGTCATTAATGTTAATAAAACAACATTGAAAAATACATTGAAAATAACCCTACTGTATCTGAAAAACAAGTTTATTTAATTTGTATCTCTATAGTTTATTTTTATATAACAACAATTATATATATTGGTAATTATGCCCTTTGAAGGTTTTTGGACACTGTGAAACTTTTGTTCCTTAAGTTTGTGACAAGCACATAAAAATTATTACTTTTTTCATTAGAGTAATAATAAAGAAGCTGTCCTACATTCATTAGTCTCACTGTGTTGTTGGAAAACTGCAACAACTCAAAAAAAAAAAAAAGAGAGAGAGAAATGAATAAATGTATACGCATCGGTATCGGCGAGTACTAGAAAAAAAAGTATCGGTACTCGTACTCGGTCCTTAAAAAATGGTATCGGTGCATCCCTAATATTACTTCTTGCTTGCTTTTTTGTGCTTAGCTGGCACTTTAATAATATATAGGGTGAATTCAGGGTGATTGGGACACTTTTTGCCATTGAGATAAATTGGAAAAAGTGTCCCAATCATCCTGAATTCACCCTATATATATTACAGAGGGTGGAGCGGGAGACTGGGCAGCTTATTTTTGTTCAGCCTCTTTATAAGTTTCAGAGTGTGCTGTTTGTAAATGTTTAAAGAGGTTGCTTGTGCTGTTGCTGTGTGAAACTTTCTTGTCACAAATACAGCACCATGCTACACTTTTTTTATGCCATAGTGCCATTCTGTTTAATGCGCAAGTGTGCGTGTACATTGGGCACGTCACTCACTCTCTCACAGTCATCACGTGACATGGGTCAGCTAAATATGTCAGGGGTGTTTTCTGTTTTAGCACACACATTAAACAGAAGTACTGAGAACATTTAGTGATGCAGAAATTAATATAATTTTAATGTCGATATTCTTTTAGAGGTATTGATACCAAGTAAGTAGCTTGTGAGTGTGTGTGTGTATGTATATGTGTGTATATATATATATATTGATACTGCAGCATGTTTGTGCCTATCCCTGGTGGAAAGAGTACTAAAAATTGTACTCAAGTAAATTATTTCTTAAGTAGCAAGACTTTTACTTGAGTACAAAGTAGAAGTACTGAAAAATTATATGACTCAAGTAAGAGTAAATAAGTAGTTTGTAACTTAGTAACTTGAGTAGTTTTTCAGCCAAATACTTCAGTGTTATTTTTCTATTTTTACCCAAAATGAGGTGATGTTAGCAATATGGAGCCCTAAACATTCTCATGTTATTTGTTTCATTCATACTGGAAGCCAGAGGGCGCCCTCGCGCCAAACATCCATTCCAGGAAATCCCTTATATTGCTACAGCTGAATAACATGCAGATAGAGATGCTTTGACTGTTGAAACATGAAGACAATAAACACACGATTGTGATGATATATCCGTTTGTCTGTGTTCTTAAAGCCATTTCGGGTATTTTCATAAGAATGATGCACAGTATATTTATAATGCAATGCTAATCAACATAGCTTGTTATCACAGTTTAGAATGTTGTAAAATAATATATTATAGGTCTCATTCTGTGTTAAGATGTAGGTCGGATGTCCAGATATCGGATGTGTATCTGATTTAAAACTCGGATCTCATGCAGTTTTTTGTGTTTACATGTATGCAACAAATTCCGATCTGTGTCAGATGTGAGCAAAAAATCTGATTCTTTGTGCCGGTGTAAATGCAGCTTTAGTCAAAAGTATTTTGTACTTTTGGTGAAAAATAAATGTAGCCAAGTTGAATACTTTATTTTTATTCTACTCAAGTAAAAGTACTACAATTTAATTATACTCAAGAAAGTAGAAAAAAAGTATTTGTAATTAGTTAGACTGTTACGATTTTTTAGGCTTGAAATCAAACTTTTAAAGTGCATGTAAACATTATTCCTATAGATGATTTCGGATAGAATTATTTGTCTAGTTGAGCTGGACGATGATGATGAAGAGCCTCGAAGACAAACCTGTATTGCCTGTAATGGCACAGGCTTCTTATCCACACAAGATGCCAAGCTACACTGGTTTAAAAAGCAAGTTAGTATTTACCAAAGTAATTATTTTACAAAAATTAAAAGAGGAAGGAAACAGACTTTTTTTTTCTTCAACCTGTCAGTTTTTGTGTGGTTTTCTGGGCAGAAATCATTTGGTTAATTTCAGCATGACTTACTGAAACTCAAGCCAAGACATTTCAAATGAAAATACAGCTCTTTCTTCTCACGAAGGGGTTAGGCAAGAAATGGAGATGAAAACTTTTATCAAACTGTTTCATTAGTGCTGCTTGCCAAAGGCAATGCATTACTATTGTAATCCGCCATACTTATTCAAATGTTTATTATTATTAGTGCATGCTACAGGCAAAACATCACTAATGAAATCCACCATACTTGTTCTCGTCATGATACCAAAACACAGGCAAGTTATATACCAAATTAAAGCTCTCAGTTTGCTGTTGCTGGTGTAAACATGTTAACAACCCCTGGAGTTTTGGAGAAAAATGTCAAAATATTAGGCTCATTTATTATGCTCAGATAAGCCTTGAAAACAGCTCTGACCTTTGACTATCTGTTAAAAACACACAAAGTACTGCTCAAAACACTTAGTATCGCCTCCTCTTCTCATTGTATGTGCTTGTGATGTGATTATTTGCAAGTAATGTTAGTAATATTGCATCCAAAATATTATACACACACACAATAATTACACACTTTCTGTGTGGTTGTCAGAGCAGATGCAGAGCAAAGCAAAAAAAAAAAAAAAAAAGAGAGAAAACTATGCATCACAAGTGTATTGTGATTGTCAAAACATCTGGTAACTAAACAGAATTTCATTAAGTTTAGAGACAACATGGTACAATGAGTGGTAGCTTCCTGTTTTATTAGCGCTTGACTCAAATTTAACGATTTCAATTCATAATAACATAATAATAATAAACTTTATTTTATAGTGCCTTTAAAAAATTATTCTCAAAGCGCTTTACACAGAAGAGTACAAAGTTAAAAGGTAGTCAGTACAATAATAACAAGAAAAACAATATCTAATCTGAAAAATCACATATGAGCCCGTCTAAAAAAGTAAGTTTTGAGAGAAGCTTTAAAAGCACTAAAAGATTTAGCATGTTTAATATCACAGGAAGAAGAGTTCCAGAGTTTTGGAGCAAAGGAAGAGAAAGCCTTGTCACCCATGGAGCGCATGCGAGTAGTGGGAACAGCCTGGAGGCCTAACTCAGAAGAACGGAGATCACACCTGGGAGTGTAAACTGTTAAAAGTTCAGATAGATAATGTGGAGCCAAGCTATGTAATGCCTTATATGTAAGCATAAGAATTTTAAAATCTATACCAAACCTGACGGGAAGCCAATGTAGGGACTCCAAAATAGGAGTGATATGCTCTCTAGTTCTTGTCCTTGTTAGGATTCTGGCAGCTGAGTTTTGAACATATTGTAATTCATAACCTTCTGATTTGATTCTGATCTTGATTAATTTGGATAAATATAAGGTATAGTAGCTACATGTTCATTTTTCTCAAGGAAAAAAAAAATGGTAACACTTTACAATAAGGTTCATTAGTTAACATGAACTAATAATGAACTGCACTTGCACAGCATTTATTCTTTGTTAATGTTAATTTAAACATTTTTAGTAATACGTTATTAAAATCTTGTTAATATTAGTTAATGCTCTGTGAGCTGACATGAACAAATGTATTTACATTAAAAAGATTAGTAAATACAGTAACAAATGTATTGCTCATGGTTAGTTCATGTTAGTTAATACATTAACCAAAACCAAAAAAATCTCTCAACTAATGCTGTAAACACACAAGGAGCCTGTCAGCTGGTATTATTATTAAAGGTTAAAATTAATAATTAGGTAACATTATAATATTTTTAATAATAGAGTTAACATAATTATGTAATATAGTACATATATTTAGCAAATTCTCCTGTCTAGTTCATTTTTTCTTGCTAACTAAGGTAAATGTAACGTGGCATATTGTTTACAAGCTGTTTTTTTTTTCTTCTCCACAGTTGAAACTGATTGAGCAATTACATCAGACATGATACATTTCAGTAAGTTGTACTGTATCTTTTAACACGCCTTCTAAAGTTCTTTTTGTGTTTATTTACTATTAACTGTCGGTGTCAGTGACCTCTTTGCTCTGCTATGTTTTATCACTGCGTATGGATGTGTGTGTGAGAACAGTGTCAATTGCATGAGTCTCATGCTGAATGTGTGAGAGTTGGCAGCCCTGTTGGCAGTTTTTTGTGCAATATCAGCTTGACTTGCTCAACTGCAACCTCAACCTCAAGCCAAGACATGAGAAATGAAAGTAAAGCCCTTACTTCTCACGAAAAGATTAGCCAGGAGAATAAAACTTTCATCAAACTGTTTCATTAGTGGTGCTTGCCAAAGGCAAAGCATCTCTATTGTAATCTGACATACTTATTATTATTATTATTATTAGTGGTGCTTGTAATAGTCAAAACATCACTATTGTAATCCACCATACTTCTTTTTTCAAGCTCTTATTGGTAAGAATTATTTTATTAATTATTAGGCTTGAATGAAAATATTCTCACAGTGAGACTTGGTAACCACAGGTAAAACCATACATGGCTACTCACTACCACTGTCAAATGATATTATGTTATGATACGTTATATAGGCCTATAAAAAAACACCTCTAAATATAGGCCTATAAAAAAACTACACCGTCACAAAGACATGAATTATAAATTTCCTAATCAGTCTTGTTGGGGATGTTGAAGCTGTTTCATCCGATTTACAACTAGTTTAATCATCAAGTGATTTGTAGTTTGTAACCGTGAGGTGTGTCGAATTGAAACACATCTCAATGATGTCGCAACGCTGTTTAATAATGGTGACCGGGAATAAACGCTTTCGTTCCGTTATCCACTGGGCCGTTCTGCGTAGTTCAAAGTAAACTAGTGAAATGCCTGAAAACAGCGCTATTTGTTCTGTATTTGTTGTTACTGACCGAGATGATTCAGTGACAGAGGTCCGAACGAATCCAAATCGTTTTAGATCGTTATGCAAGCGCGTTTGGCCAATTCACAGAAAAGAAAGAATCGAGCCAAAAGAATGATTAATTCACGAATGATAGGTATCGCTGGTTCAGTCGACAGTAATATGGGACACACATAATAACTGCTGAAATATTTGCACGGAAAACGTTTCTCAGGTCAGTCGGAGGAGCGTGCGTGGTACGAACAGTGCATATATAGCTGTACATCTGCAGGTACCACTGCGGCCACGTATCTAACCACATTTAGCCGCACCGCCAGGAAAAGAGGAGGGAGGTTGGGGTGCCCTCAGGCCAGATGAAGATGATTGGCGGGCCGGATTTTGCCCGCGGGCCGCCAATTGACGAGCCCTGGTCTATGCCATATCTTGGCACCAGAATGGCACTTGGAGACATGGAGGTGGGCTTGTTTTACTTGGGCTAGTGTACTGAGGGCAATAGCAGGGCCATGGAGTCCCTGTCATATCTCAGCAGCAGAATGACTTGTAGATTGTAGTTCTAGGAGGTATAAATTAAATAGTAGTTATTGATTAACTAATAGTGAACTACCACATTCAACTGAGTGCTATTACATACTAATTTGTCAGTTTCTTGTTAGTTAATAAAAGTTAATATAATGTTAATACTGTGTTATTATTAATGAGTGTTACCCAAAATAGTTTCAGTCTGATTTAATTTAGGTACCTAATTTCATAACTCTTGACTTGAGATCATCCACACATTAGACACGGGTTCACAGATATGGCAAGCAGATTTGACATTTAATGCTCCATAATCGGATTATATCGGATAATCGGATAATAACTCACAATTCGAAATTTAATGTGAATTTGATCTGCATTTAAAATTTGACTAGGAAGAAAGATGATTCGAGATACCTGTAAAAAAATTTTGACTAGTCAAAACTGAATTTAAGTTATCTGTAATGACGTCACATATCTTTAATTGCCTCATCACACATACTCAGAGATAACTGGAGATAACTAATTCAGTTAGGACTAGTCAAAATTATTTTTCATACAGTGGGTACGGAAAGTATTCAGACCCCCTTAAATTTTTCACTCTTTGTTATATTGCAGCCATTTGCTAAAATCATTTAAGTTCATTTTTTTCCTCATTAATGTACACACAGCACCCCATATTGACAGAAAAACACAGAATTGTTGACATTTTTGCAGATTTATTAAAAAAGAAAAACTGAAATATCACATGGTCCTAAGTATTCAGACCCTTTGCTGTGACACTCATATATTTAACTCAGGTGCTGTCCATTTCTTCTGATCATCCTTGAGATGGTTCTACACCTTCATTTGAGTCCAGCTGTGTTTGATTATACTGATTGGACTTGATTAGGAAAGCCACACACCTGTCTATGTAAGACCTTACAGCTCACAGTGCATGTCAGAGCAAATGAGAATCATGAGGTCAAAGGAACTGCCTGAAGAGCTCAGAGTTACAAAAAAATTTCTGCTGCACTTAAGGTTCCTAAGAGCACAGTGGCCTCCATAATCCTTAAATGGAAGACGTTTGGGACGACCAGAACCCTTCCTAGAGCTGGCCGTCCGGCCAAACTGAGCTATCGGGGGAGAAGAGCCTTGGTGAGAGAGGTAAAGAGGAACCCAAAGATCACTGTAGCTGAGCTCCAGAGATGCAGTCGGGAGATGGGAGAAAGATGTAGAAAGTCAACCATCACTGCAGCTCTCCACCAGTCGGGGCTTTATGGCAGAGTGGCCCGACGGAAGCCTCTCCTCAGTGCAAGACACATGAAAGCCCACATGGAGTTTGCTAAAGATGGTGAGAAATAAGATTCTCTGGTCTGATGAGACCAAGATAGAACTTTGTGGCCTTAATTCTTACCTGTCCAATACAGTCCCAGTAGTGAAGCATGGTGGTGGCAGCATCATGCTGTGGGGGTGTTTTTCAGCTGCAGGGACAGGACGACTGGTTGCAATCGAGGGAAAGATGAATGCGGCCAAGTACAGGGATATCCTGGACGAAACCTTCTCCAGAGTGCTCCGGACCTCAGACTGGGCTGAAGGTTTACCTTCCAACAAGACAATGACCCTAAGCACACAGCTAAAATAACGAAGGAGTGGCTTCACAACAACTCCGTGACTGTTCTTGAATGGCCCAGCCAGAGCCCTGACTTAAACCCAATTGAGCATCTCTGGAGAGACCTAAAAATGGCTGTCCACCAACGTTTACCATCCAACCTGACAGAACTGGAGAGGATCTGCAAGGAGGAATGGCAGAGGATCCCCCAAATCCAGGTGTGAAAAACTTGTTGCATCTTTCCCAAAAAGACTCATGGCTGTATAAGATCAAAAGGGTGCTTCTACTAAATACTGAGCAAAGGGTCTGAATACTTAGGACCATGTGATATTTCAGTTTTTCTTTTTTAATAAATCTGCAAAAATGTCAACAATTCTGTGTTTTTCTGTCAATATGGGGTGCTGTGTGTACATTAATGAGGAAAAAAAATGAACTTAAATGATTTTAGCAAATGGCTGCAATATAACAGAGTGAAAAATTTAAGGGGGTCTGAATACTTTCCGTACCCACTGTATATCTAAATTGTTTGTTCATAATGGAATCTACTGTGAATGATGTGCAATAAAGACAGGTTGATGCCATATTTTACTTTTTAACGTGACCAAAAACAAGGCAGTGAGGGATAGATGTACAGTCTGTTGCACCTAGAGTGGAAATTAAAAAGTAAGAATTATTTATATTTGTGCTGTCAATTGATTAAAAAAAAAAAAATTAACTAATTAATTGCACCTAACATTAAAGTTATTAATATATTTATTGTAATACTTTCACATTGAATCTCCAAAATAATATAGAAACAACATAAAGACAGTATATCTTTTTAGTAAGCACTATGACTGTATCACTGATACCAGTATTGATACTGATGTCTCTATTAAATGGATTTCATTCTTAATTTAAGCCATTAATTATTTTAGCCATTCAACATTACAGTATAATTGAAACCTATCAATTTTAACATTTAAAAAGCGTTAAAAAAATATATATAACACTTAATTTTATGTGAACCTAAAACAATCTTCAAATAAACCCATTGTAATAAATCATATTTAGCTGTGCCTTCAATAAATCTGTCACAGTTCTGTTCAGTTAAGTTTCATTTTCATGGACTTTTACTCAGTCACATGTTTCCCTTTGTTCAGTTTTCCAGCCACTCTTTAGTTGTCATGCGCCGTGTTCTAAATTGCCCCCTATACCCTCATTCACTATTCCCTACATTACTCCACTAAAATAGTCTACTTGAAGGAGTGAATGAAACGAGTGAGTGAATTTGGACACTGAGTGCGCCAGAAGGGCTGCCGATTTCACAGTTTGTGCTTGCTGTTTAATAATCATTTGAAATGTAGCAAACTGGCAGCTCCAGTAATAATGAATTTTTATGATAAACTCTGCCACGAAAACTAGCATGTACAAACCTTAATTAAACAATTTAATGATCAATTAAAAAGGAAATTACACCTGTATGATATTATACTGGACCAGCGCAGTTTGGAAAATGAATGGATGATTGATTCAGCTGCGGGCGCCATCTCCTGGCGAGACGCGGGAATTCATTCAGCTCGCGACTCTCACGGTCACAGTGCATTATGGGTATTCTCTAGCCGTTGAGTGTGCATCGGTTGTACAGTCGTTATTGCAGTGCATTGTGGGATTGAACGAGTGCACTCAACATCGTCCACAATGGTTTCGGACACCACTATAAATGGCTGTCCCCTCAAATAGTGCCCTATTTAAGGGTATAGGGGGCAATTTCAAACACAGCCCTGGTTAAAGATATGATTCGTTTTCAGTTCAGCTGTGTGTCATTAATTACCCTTGTTTGCCTTGCTATTTAAGTTGCTATATTTGCAGTTCTCATTTGTCTGGTCATGTTAATGCTTGTGTTGTGTTTGCTCATGTGGATTATTAAAGCCTTTTTGAACCTGATCTTCATCCTCCTGTTCTTCCTAAAACCCTTGTATAGTATATATATGTATATACTATATACTATATGTATAGTATAATGCAATGTAGGTCGCTTTGGATAAAAGCGTCTGCCAAATGCATAAATGTAAATGTAAATGTAAACCCAGTGTGACAGATGACCGGACCCCGATGTAACTATATGAGGGGCATCTAAAACCTATGAGGGGCAACAAACTGCTGGATGGAGGGACAGTTTTTTATGTTCCAGAGTGGCAGAGACCTGAAGCGATATGTGGAGGAGTATCTCAACATCTGCCACCTTGTCACCTGCGAAGACATCTGACTTATGGATGGATTTTGGTGTTGTCTGGACGAAGATCTCCGCTTTGTCATGTCCTGTGGCGATCCCTGCTAGACGCTGAAGGCTTACGTCGAATTTGCACTGTGGACGAATGGATCCACGTTCACAGTGGGCAAAGCGCAGGATAACAGCAGTCTCGTCCAGCCATACCTCACAGACATCGTGCAACCAGACCCAGAGCACAGCCCACCATCACCCTGTACCACAGAGGCAACAATGCCAGAGCCCCCCGCAGATGAAGACCTTCCAGCTGCCTCAAGATCGGAGCCTGTGACAACAACGCACACTAACGCCCTGGAGCCGAAGCCCCAAAGTGAGTCTGACCAGGGCTACAGCCGTCCCTGAGGGAATCTTGGTGGCGATTGATACTGGTGAGGACTGGCTGATAGACTGGGACACTGAAGTACTGCCTCCTGTCCTATCCTACCCTGAATCATTTGTCTGTTCTTCGTCGTCGCTGTTTCAAAACAGCACTGAGACGGTTTCATTGACCTGTTGGGAATTGGAAATAACCATTACTGATCACGTCAAGCTCACCTCTGTCACCATCACCTCAAAGCTCAGCCAGTCCTCCAGCCCCGTCTCTGCTGGATGCCTGCAGCCCTTCGTTTTCCCCAGGAATGCCTTTCTGCGATGTGAAGCCTCATGTTGTGCAACCACCAGCCTCGCCCGAGTGAGAGGATCCTGTGGCTCCACCTCCGACGTCTGATCCCTTCACTCCACCTTGGCCCTTCGACCTGTCGGCGCCGCCTTTGTTCCTCCCACCCTTGGCACCACCAGAGAC
The DNA here is from genome assembly GCA_037950665.1 of Hypophthalmichthys nobilis. Lineage (NCBI taxonomy): Eukaryota > Metazoa > Chordata > Actinopteri > Cypriniformes > Xenocyprididae > Hypophthalmichthys > Hypophthalmichthys nobilis. Next base: position 26,407,402 of record CM075489.1, read on the forward strand.
CCTCGACCTTGCAGCTCCACCGGGTTCCCTCGGTCCCACCGGCTCCCCCTTGGTCAGTCATCAATCTACTTTCGCTACGAACTTGCAAGCCTTCCCGCTTTGCTCCGTCTCTCCAGCCCTACGGCTTCAGTAGGTTCCTCCTTCCCTCCAGCTCCACCTCTGTCCTCCATCACACCAACTCCGTCTTAGTTCTCGGGTGCTCTGGCTCCACCTTGATCGCTTGACCATCAGCTCTTCGTCTGCGCCCTGGGCTCCACCTCCGTCGTCGGCTTCTCCGTTGGTCGTCCTCTGATGTCATCAGCCAAAACTCCATCATGGCTCCTCCCTCCATTGACTCCGCCATGGGCTTAACTTTTCGGTTAAGTATCATTTTCATGGACTTTTAGTTTGTTTTTCTCAGTCACGTTTCCCTTTGTTCAATTTTTCCGCCACTCTTTTGTTGTCATGGTTAAAGATATGATTCGTTTTCAGTTCAGCTGTGTGTCATTAATTACCTTTGTTTCCTTGCTATTTAAGTTGCTATGTTTGCAATTCTCATTTGTCTGGTCATGTTAATGCTTGTGTTGTTTGCTCGTGTGGATTATTAAAGCCTTTTTGAACCTGATCTTCATCCTCCTGTTCTTCCTACAACCCAGCATGACAATATCAGGGTTCAACACTAAGGTTTTTTTCCAGGTGGGACGGTTCAGATTTTTAACTGTCGTGTTAAAATGTACAAAAAAAAGTTATTGTTTTTATTGTTTTAGACCCATGTAACCTTCTAAGCAGTGCTTTAAGCGGTTGGTCTAACAAGTAAATGTATAGAAATTTAATAATTTCCTGAATAATCTATGTATCTGTGCAGTTAAACACTGTATTCACTGCATAAATTATAAATTGAATATAGATTAATCCTTATTAAACCTACAAAAGCGATTCAGTCAAAGGCAGTGAGTGATTTTTAGGGGTTCAAGCATGTAGTGCTGAAACCGTATTGTAATTTTAAGGATTTGTATTATTATTCTCCTGCCGTAAAATGAATCGTGCAGACCAAACCGTAAGGCCTAGAGACTTGAAACTTGGCCAGATGATAGGTCTCAATTTGGGGAGAAGTTGACAGAGTATGACCCCAATCAGCCATTAGGAGGCGCTACAGCGACCAAAAGTTTAAAATCGCTCATAACTCATAGACTGTTTGTCATAGACTCAAGTGTCTTACATCATTGTAATCCTCGGCTCAAGTCGAACAAACGTATATTATGAACCGATTTTATTTCTGCCTGAGAAAATGTTCCACCATTTTGAATTTTGTCCAAAACCTACTTTTGCGAACTAGTCCTAGGTTTTTCGCCCGATCGGAACCAAACCAGTGCAGAAATGCCCCAAAACCGTATTTTCGTATTCTTTAAAAAGCTTATGCTGTACTTCCTACACCTTCCCTATTCAACTTACGGAAAAGATGGAACTGCCGCTGCGTTCGTTCCGTAAGTTGAATAGGTAAGGCGTAGGACATACAGCGTAAGCTTTTTTAAGAATACGAAAGTGCGGTTTTGGCGGAAACACTTGGAAGGCGATCATTTGTTTATATAAAGCATATGCATTTACATTTTTTTTTTTTTCGAAAATGACAGATCGTTTCACTAGATAAGACCCTTATTCCTCGTCTGGTATCGTTTAAAGCCCTTTGAAGCTGCACTGAAACTATCATTTTGACCTTCAACCGTTTGGAGGCCATTGAAGTCCATTATAAGGAGAATAATCCTGGAATGTTTTCATCAAAAACCTTAATTTCTTTTCGACTGAAGAAAAAAAGACATGAACATCTTGGATGACATGGGGGTGAGTAAATTATCAGGAAAATTTTATTTGAAAGTGAACTAATCCTTTAAATTGTTCATTTTAGGTATCCGTTTCTCAAATAATATCACATTTTTATTGCAATGAGACCTGGAAATGGTGTTTTAAAGGGGAAACCTGGAATAAGCGTATTCTTACCTTTCATTTACTTCAAATATGTATATCTACAACATGGAAAATGTACTTCAAACCAAAAACAGAGACTTTTAAAATGAAAGTGAGCCAATGACTGGTCCTCTGCTGCCCTCTGCAGGTCAAAATAGTCATTTTGTCATACTACTCACTAATATTGTTCTATAATTAATATCTAGACATTATAAAATCACTATTATAACATTTACAAATCACATTTTGTCAAGATGAATCATTTAATATATATATCGACATATTAGTATTGACAATTGTGCCACATTATGGGGAACGTGAAACCAGAAGGAAACTTGCAGTAAACATTGTTATCCATCATATATTTAAAATACTGTATCTACAACAAAATGTGTGTGTGTGTGTGTGTAAGCATGATTAGTGTGTATCAAGTATTACTGTTTAAGCCTTTCCTTTCTCTGTATTCTTTTTTTTTGTGCATATTTTATGGTGTTAGCCCTACATTTCAGGTTGACAAACTCTAACTGCTTAAATGACATAATGGTCTTAAAATGCTTGAACCCCGGTAAATGCTTTGGTTTAATTCTGTTTGTATTTTGTTCTTTGATTAACATTAATGTAAAAAACAAAACAAAACAAAAAAAATCAGGAATTTGACAGTTTTATTTTTGTCCATTCAAGCGTGAAAGAGAACTCAATGCGGCTTAATTATGAACTCAATTAATATGAGAATATTATTTTTAATTACTCATAGACTATCAAGTAAAATGTGCATTTTATTCTCTCCATAAAATCACATGTACAATGTCAACAAAATATTTAAGCCACAACCATTATTTTGGGCTGTAACACTGAAGAAAGACATCCAATGTGCATCTAGTAACATTCTTTGAAGCATTTATTTGTCATTGGAATTTGCACACTGTCAAATATTACATCATTATGGCAGAGATAATTGGCTTTTACTCCAACTGTACATAACATATGTACATAACAATGCACTCCACTCACTCACTCATCAAATTTTAATGTATAAAACTTTAAAGAGCTCTTTTTAATCCTTAAAAGATCCCACTGCTAAACAACTGAATACAATTACTAACAATAACCATGTGTGTTTGAAGCACCTGCATAAATGTTTTGCAAGAGTTGGCTACTGTAACGAGGCGGGACACGACGTGAGATCCATGTGCAAGCTTTATTGAACAATGTTCGTGGTACAGCAAGGTACAGCAAGGGACAGGCAGAGACGTGGTCAGGATACAGGCAGTAGATCAGGGCAGGCAGATATCGTTCACAGGTCAGATAACAATAAACAGTCCAAAGGCAGGCAGCAGGAATCGTAACACGGGGAACAGACAGGATCAGTAACAGGCAGACAGACAGAGTAAATAACGCTCAGAATTGCTACACGGGTAAACAAGACTTCGCAGTGAGGTGGTGTGTGAGTGTGTCTTAAATAGTCCAGATGATAGGTTACAGGTGTATGTGGCAACGGGTGATTGGTGTGGAATGTGCGTGTGACTGGCGGAGGATTATGGGTACTGTAGTCCGGGAACTGACAGGTACTGACGGTGGTCATGACAGCTACTCTTTTCCATCTGTGCATTTAGGTGCAGCCTATCTTTCGAAAGATGAATACAGCTCCTCTGCCAACTTAAAGCTGAAAACTGAACCAGAGCAACTTGAGTGTTGAACAGTGAATCACAGTGAAGTGTCTTCAGATACATGGTTGTGGAACCAGAGCATAGAAATTTCCATCCCTTTTATCTCCGTCCCTAGCAATATGGCACATAAAGCCATTTCGCGTTCTGAAAAGCTTCCCTACAAGGCCAAAACTCTTCTCACTATTGGGCGACAAAGAGCACATTAGAACACCATCACAGATGTGACGTTATTTTAATCTCAATAAAACATTTGTCATTTCTGAGATGGATAGTCTGCAAACTTTAACTTTTCAGGTTTACTTTTTTTGCAATATGAGTATTATGTACTGTATTTGTATAGACACCAACCTACACACATAGTATATAACTCCTGGAAACCTCTTTGATTCGTCATACGAGACCATGGTCCTCTGATCCCCCTCCATCCATTTCCAACCACGTCCTCCACACGGATCAACCAGAACCTGCAGATTATTCATACAGTAATTTATGAAGAAACTGTAGAGGTGACATCTTGACTATAGTATGTTAACTGTCCTGCATGAATTTGTTATCTGTAGTGTTTTAAATATAAAAATAAATGTGCTGCACTGAGCTACCTCATAGATACTGGCCTGATGACTTCTCGAGTCATATTCGTAATTGCAGCGATGATCCTTTACAAATCCACTGTGCCACCCACCATCAGATGCGATGGCTTTGCACACCGCAAGTTGGGTTTTAGAAAGAATAGCATCTGTAACCACAAGGATTTATGGGTTAATCAAGCCCAATGATTTGAGAGGAGCTTTTTCTAGCTCGAAGATACAATGCTGTTGTATCTAATTGTGTTTATGTAAATTAAAAGAGTTTGCATACTGCTGGGTACTTCTCCGGTCTGAATCCACTGGAGGTCCTGACTCCTGCAACCCTGGTTTGGGTCTCCTTTCCATGGGCTCTCACAGGTGCAGGTCCTGCCGTGATTCGAGGGGGAGCATTTGGCGTTCACACCACAGGGTTTAACCAGGCATGCATTACAACATGTGCCGAAGGTGCCAGTGCAGATCTCATTATCCTTGCAAACGCTGCTTTGTGTGCAGTCATTAAAGTTGGGTGGTATGAAGGATGGACAGGGCGACTGTGAGCACTTGTACTCAGCTGGCTGAGGGTGTGTGGCAGAGCTCCAGCCAGGTGAGCACAAGAGCTTGCAGACAGTGGCTCCACCTTCAGATTTGCACTCGATTGGCCCGTTTATCTGCTCATCGTAACACACAGGTAGGGCACTCCACTTCCCTCCAGAGCACTCCACAATCTCGGGGAAGGACTTGTATAATCCACCACATTTCATTTTAACCTGCAGCCCGGCTGTGCTGTAGTAGCGCTCCTTGCACTGGTTGTTCTGAAGATCCCCCAGCATTTAGAGGGCCACATCCATTTTTATTGAAGAGTCTCCATTGCTTTGAGACATAGTCCTGAAAAAACTTCTCAAGAAAATCAATGTTCTCTGATTTTCCAGTGATCAGTAGATACTTCGACCAAGCTAAAACAGCTTCTTTTTCAAGGGCAAACATGTAGCGCACAAAATAATCAATCTGGTCACTGTAGTATTTTGTGCACTCTATTGGCTCACCAGACTGTCTTTGTGAGTCCTGGACCAGCGAATTGCGAAAAATATCGAGAATGTTGTGTTTGTCTCCAGTGCCCATCATCATGTGGTGAAAGTCTGTGAGATAAAATTGAAAAGAGTTTCCTCCTGTGAACTGAGCTCCAACTTCAGAAACATATTGACGTTCGGTTATTGTACTGGTTTTAAGTTGCGTATGCAGTGTGCTGATGTTTCCAAACTTCTCAGTCACATTGCTGTATTTCACAAAGACTTGAGTCCACTTGATGTCATGTCGGACAGACTCAACTATTTCTTTAGTAAAGTCCTTCAACTCCTTGACACTAAAATAAATTGCTGCCAGATCAGGGACTGGTTTAAAGATCATGCCATTGATTTTATTTTCAAGATCTGCATAGTTAATACATTCTGGACCGCGGAACATCTTATGGCACTCGCAGAATACTTGTGTGGTGTCCTCGATGGGGTTACATTCTCCATGGTTACAGTTCACGTCTGAGCCGAAACAGCTGTATTGAAGCAGACAAAGGATAGTGGGGAAAATCTTTACAGTAGCCATGACACCTTAACCTGTTCAAAAAGAAAGCATTTAAAGCACTGAATATGTGGCCTGGTGTCACTTAATTCTCAATCTGCTTATAATGCAACACACTGTAAAGCTGCACTGCAGAACATTTATTTTATTGAGCCAGTACATAAAAAAAAAAAAATCTGTTCTTAACTGCAAAACAGACAGAAATCATTAAATTATCAACTTGTATTACACATTATGTAGTTAGATAATATGTGCAGTTAGTGTAATGTCAGTTCCCAGAGGAGGAACAACGCAAAACAGCCTAGATTCACTATGAAAATACCAGACAATAAAACTTGTCTACACCAAATAGCCAACAACTCTGATGTGTGTGCTGAATTTCATGAAACCTGAAGCATAGGAACAAAAACACTAGAATACTTAAGAATAGAGTATTAATGTTTGATACATCACCATGGCAACACCATTTAAGATTTCAAGAATCCTTTTTCCAATTTTACATCAGCCTTGACATTATTCTGACCAAGTTTGAAATGATTTGGGTAAAAATAAGAGGACTAATTCAAAGTCTGTTGTAAGTGATGCACTTCCTGCTGCCAGTGGCACTATGACCATGACTCAGAATAGCCCCATCTATGTAATCAGCCCCCATGACCAAACATACAGCTTATATTTTCTCTCAATGCACTCAGAAGATACACTTTCTGTTTCACTTTTTCTACTTTAATTTTTAAATATGAATCAAAAAACAAAGGAAAAGAAAAAAAAAACTCACTGCTCTTGACTGAATAACTTTTGTAACTTTAATAAGCATTAGCTAATTTTTTATATGTGATTATTCAATTTCTGTACCTGAAAACTACATATGTTAGATTATGTTAGTTAGACCAACCTGAAAAGCATTCTTCATTATTTATTCATATTTATTATATTGTATTTATTTGTAATTTGTTCTTATTTTGTTACTGGTTACTTGTCTTTAATAATATTTGAAATTTATATTAGTCAGGCAAGTAGTTTTTGCTGTGGTATTAAAATTGAGAATTGAAATTTCACTGGTATTTGAAATTTGGTGTCATAGTCTTAATTATTAAGGTTGTATGAGTAAATCACAATGAAAACGATTTTATTTATTTATTTATTTTTGTGGTGGGGCCAGTGAAAATTGTCAGGGAAAGTAAAAATGTGAACCACTGGCTCGACCGGGCCAGTAGAAATAAATCCTTAGCATTGAGCCCTTCAAATACTTTAATGTCTATAAAATAAAATACACTCAAATGTTGTCACAGGATCAGATGTAAAAACAACGACTACCGGATTGCTGCAACATACATGGTGCTGAAAAGCTTTGAGTAATCAATCATTTTAAGAAAAAGAACAATGATCTTGAGATACAAAGAAACAATAAAACACGAGAATAACTCACCAGAAAACCAGTATAGAGGTACAACACACAAAGACTAGAACCAACTCTGGATTATGTATACTAAAGCTAATGAATCACATGACAAAAAGAAGATGACAAGGTAAAAAAAAAAAAAAAACGGCAAAGTTTCATAAGAGAGTTTGTGGAAACATGAAATGGACACAGTGACCCCTAGTGGTCATCTGGAAATCATGGCAATTTGAAGCTTTGAAATTTGCTCCACCTGGCCTTTCATAATTTTGAACAAGCCATAGTTGTAACAAGCTAATTGAGGTCTAAGACCTTGGTAAAAGTTATCTCAGAGCCAACCGCACAAAAAACAAACAAAAAAAAAAACACGACCACAAATCTTGCTTAACATTTTTCAAAATAATGTTCCTTCTTTAACTTCATGGATTTTGGAGTTAATCTTCTACTCACTAAACAAATTTTGACCAGCGCTGTCCAAACTTTTGCGTGCCACTGTAGAGATATCAACCAAACAACCAGATTTCCCTTTGGGTTTGTTTAGAAAGACACACGACCCAGACCTTGACCTAACACTACACAGTTGCCTAAGGATTAAGCTGTTAATGGTTTTCCATCATTAGAAGAGTACTATAAGACATTTATTCTGCTGGTTTTATGATGAATACAGTGCAAAATGGAAAGAGCTTCAACGGGTTCAATATGAGATACCCCTTCAATCTATAATGGGAGCAGGAACTTTTCAACAGACATTATCACGATCCCGTCCTGTGGGAGGACTTTTGTTATTTCTTGTGCCATGTTTTGTAGTTCTTTGTGGTTTTTCATGTTGATTAGTCTCCCCAAGTGTGTCTTGTTAGTTCCCTTGGTTACCCTTGTGTGTTCCCATGACAATTTACCATGCCCCCTTGTTACCTTGTTAGCCTGTGTATATATTGTGTATACTTCATCTTTGCAGCTGATACCGACTGAAAAACACTAGTTTATTAATAAATAATTAAAATGTCTCCTTGCTATTTTTTTCAGACACAATCATCATTACTTTTGTTGGTGCTTTGCGGCAAGCTTTATGCGTGCAGCCCAGTATATATTTAAGTAATTAAATTAATATAAACGTGATTAGTCGACTAATGGTTTAAATGAACGCCGACTAGAAAAATCGGCAGCCCTAAAATTTGTTATGCTCAAAAATATCCTGCAGCCATGAGGATTCAATACAGACACAAAACTCTCAGGCTAGAGATGTGCATGTGCAGAGGGACTACAATGACGGGATATGTTTTAAGGAACATCCATTCTTTGCCAATCATCCAGGTGCATGACGTCTGCACTTCTATGAAGATTAATTTGAAATGGTTAATCCTCTTGGTTCTAACAGGGGAAAAAAAACAAACTCTGTGCCGTCTACTATACTGTTGGTAATGTAGATTTAAAATACAGGCCTCAGCTAAAGCATATTCACATGATAATTATTCAGTCTAAACAGTCTACAACAATACATAATCATAAAACTTGCGATACCTCTTCAACTACTGTCTCTTTGTAAGAGTCCAATGTACACTGTGAAACTATCAAAGTCACAGTCTCTGCGTTATGCAAAGTAAATGAAGTATTAATGTTAAGGTCATGCTGGTACAGTATATGTACTTGAGTTAAAACTGAGTAGGCTAGGCTAATAAATTGAAATTGAGTATGGTTCCCATACTCCAGCTCCAGTATCGTGTTAATTAAGGATGTGAGAATATATCGTAATATTTAAAACAAATAGTACATGATAATGAGACACGTAAATAATCCAGCGCCAGCACCTGCTTGACATCCCAAAGTACAATATGTGGCGGTATTGCACCTATGCTGCCATCTGTCGCAGCGCAAAATCATGTTGTCCGATAAGACAGAGGAGAGTCTCTACCAACAGTGAGTACAAAAGGGGGCAAAACCACCAACCTGTTCACCTCCGCATCCTTCATCTTGCCACTATACAGAGAGTAAGTTGCAATTATTTTGCTAGAAATATACTTTAACCTGTCAACTGCTGACGCTTTCTGTGTTTTGTTACATCCCTTGAGGTTTTTAGTAAAAAAAATGTGCTCATTCTGATAAACTTTTAGAGAGGAATATTTTTGTTTTTATCTAAAATAGGGCGATGTCATTATGGAGCGCTAAATTCTCTCATGTAATTTGTTTCATTCATATTCAACACCAGAGGGCGCCCTCGCACAGAAAGTCCACAAGTGGGACCCATAGAAGTATTAAACCTTTTTCCAGGAAATCCCTAATATGGACAGACATTGCTTTAGCTGAATAAAATGCAGATAGAGAAGCTTTGACTGATTAAACATGAAAAGAATTAACACACCATTGTGACAGATGGTTTATCTGTGTTCTTCAAGCCATCTTTGTTTTTCCTTAAGGATAATAAGCTATTTATGTATTATGCATTGCTAATTGACATAGCCTATATCACTGTATAAAATACTATAAATAATAACTGATGTATGCAATGGTGTGATTCATTGGCTAAAAAAAGCAAGCAAAACACAAACAAATTAAAGGAGCTCTATGTAGGAATGACACCCAGTGGTCGAAATAGGTACTGCAGTCCAAATTCAAAATATTGTTTGCCCCGCCCCCTCCTTCAAAGATGCGGTGGCCAGCTTGAAGACACACATCAAGAGGAAGCGAGGAGAATTACACACTGTAAGCTGATGAGTTGATTTATCTGTGTTTTAATATGCTGTCGTTCATAGAGATTTTAAGATAGATGCAGAGGCTTTTTAGGTCAGGTAGAATCTGCGATTATCTGACCCAGTTTGTTTGCTGGTTTCTATGGCTGCAATATGCGGTGTTTTCCGCCAACTGGCAACCTGTGATGTCGAAATACTATTGGATAAACTGGCAGCACATGATTTCTCACAGACCAAAACAAAGACAGACATTCCGACACGGAACGCGCATTTCGAAGTAGAATATCTGGCTGTAGCATTGTTTTTCTGAGAAACAAGAAGGTGAACTTAGCATGTTTCTTAAATATCTGCAAACATATTGGGGTATTTTTATGCTTTATTAAAGTAAAAATCTTACATATAGCCCCTTGATTAGTTGCATTGTTTTTTCTACTTTCTAAAGATATTGTGATATAGTGTTACGGTGAATTCTTTTGGCCATGATAACCGTGGTGTGAAAAATCTGATATCGTGACAGCCCTAGCACCGACTTTAAAAAACACGTTTTCGTTTAACACGAAATACTATTCTCCTCTTCTTCTTTTTTCACTGTACGGAAAACGAGAAATAATAGGATAAATTAAGACCGTTATACCATTATCAGCATATTACGTTGAAATTCTTCTCTTGTCTTATGCTCCGTTAATGCAGCGTCAGATGCCTACAGCTTTTACTTTCACTTTCTGTAGTGAATACTGACCGAGGTTAAAGTCGGCATGAAATCTAAATTGACAATTCTTATTTTTTTGTGGAATATTGTAGTATTTATTATCAATAATTTATCCGTGCACTTCGTTATTTTTTTTTAAAATTCATGTGCCCTCGTAATCTCTAATCAAAAATATTAAACCCTCCCTAAACCTCATGATTGACTTTTTTATTTATGATCTTGTCAATGACAGCAGCCCATATTCCAGTCTCTCTTTTTTTTTTTTTTTTTTTTTGCTTTAGCTATTGCTGTAGCTATTTATTTTCATAAATTATTTTATAAATTCCTATTTCCATTTGTCACATTTTGTGTTGTGGTTGTCGTTTGCATTCAGAAGTGCTCAATCACGACCACATGACAATGTAGATGGAGACACTTTCTTCAGCTCATACTCGTTGGTCTCGCTCACTGCCATTATAAAGCTTGGATGCGTCAGGATATTTATTATTATATCTCTGATTGTGTTCATCAGAAAGAAGAAAGTCATACACATCTAGGATGGCTTGAGGGTGAGTAACTAATCCTTTAACGGGTCTTTTCTGCTTGGCCTTTTTATTTGTCTGATACTGCTGACCCAATGAGCGTTTTGCTGTCCAATGGTCATGCCTTAATTTCGCAGTTTCTAGTATCTCATTAGTATTGCATCCTTCTCATGAGCATTTAACAATTTTGACTTTTTGCAAGTTAAATCTCCTTTTGTCTCATTTTACCTATAAATGAAAATTTGTTTAATAATTATGCACACCAAAATATAAGGTTTTTTGTTTAGTAGATCCTGGATATTCTTGTATAAATCACATTTTGAAACGCAATAATTAAAAAATAAAGGCACTATAAGTTCAGCTCTGTTTCACAGTCTTTTGGTACAGCAACAAGTGATAATTAGTAGGGGCACTGCAAAAAAAAAAAAAGCTTTTCGTAGTATTTTTGTGTTGTTTCTAGTCCAAATATCAAAAAATTCTTAAATCAAGATGCATTTACTAGAGAAGTAAAATGGCAAGATATTATTTCTTGTTTTCTGGAAAAAAAATAAATAAATCAAAATTACATTCTATAATCATAAATAGGCATTATACTTCAAGTAAACATTCTTTGTAAAATTTAGTTAAACAATAAGTTATGAGAGAATGTTTTTAAAATGTGGCTAAAATGTTGTAACACATTGCCAAACAAACATTCTTTTTTCAATGAAATTATACCCCCAAAAGGGCCACGTATCCTGGAGATACAAACATTAAATTAAAAAATATAATTCATGTTTTTTAAAAAAAATCATGAAATTGTATTATTTGTGCCCTAATAAGATGGAAATAGCAATAAATTAATTTTCTCATGTTCCTTTATGGTCTTGCCTTTTTAGGATTAAAGGGTTAGTTCACCCAAAAATGAAAATTCTGTCATTTATTACTCAACCTCAAGTCGTTCCACACCCGTAAGACCTTCATTCATCTTCAGAACACAAATTAAGATATTTTGGATAAAATCCGATGGCTCAGTGAGGCCTGCATTGCCAGCAAGATAATTAACACTTTCAATGCCCAAAAAGGTACTAAAGTTATATTTAAAACAGTTCATGTAACTACAGTGGTTCAACCTTAATGTTACGAGAATACTTTTTGTGCAGCAAAAAAAAAAAAAAAAAAAAGACTTTATTCAACAATATCTAGTGATGGGCGATTTCAAAATCACGCCCCCCAGTGGCGAACCATTGAAATTTCTAAACACTTACAACATAATGAAGCTTCGTTTACTGAAATCACGTAACTTTGGCACTCCGAATCCCCAATTCGTAAAGCTTCATGAAGCAGTGTTTTGAAATCGCCCATCACTAGATGTTGTTGAATAAAGTCGTTATTTTTGGTGCACAAAAAGTATTCTCGTCACTTTGTAACATTAAGGTTGAACCACTGTAGTCACATGAACTGTTTTACATATGTTTTTAGTAGCTTTCTGGGTCTTAAAAGTGTTAATTATCTTGCTGTCAATGGAGGCCTCACTGAGCCATCGGATTTTATCAAAAATATCTTAATTTGTGTTCTGAAGATGAACGAAAGTCTTATGGGTGTGGAACGACATGAGGGTGAGTAATTAATGACAGAATTTTCATTTCTGGGTGAACTAACCCTTTAAGATGTAATTTATACAAGGATATGGATGGGCAAAGCTCTGCAATTCTGCTTTTTTTTTTCTTTTCTCCCTGCTTTGTTTTTAAACTGCTTGCTAATCAACTGAAGAATCAAAATTACAATCGCTCAGTTAATATGATAAGGAGTGTGGTTGGTGAAGTGATTTTTTTGATTATTATGCTTTATGCTTTTAAAAAAGATAAAATTCCTTTGATAACTCAATTGTAGTGGCTTTTCCCATGTTACATCTTTGGTGCCTAATGTGAGTACAGTTAGAGCTATACTATAAGGTTTAGACTGTTGATGGTGTCCAGCACACTCAAATCAATGCAGGATAGGTCATTTCACAAAACATAAATGACTAAAAAAAACAACAACAAACAAAAAGACAGGTCAGACAAAAACATAAACCTCAAAACAAACAAACAAAGAAGCATCAACGTCATATGTTAATCAAATTTTATTTTGATAGTAAACCATGTTTTTCAAATCATTTTCCACTTCTTCTTATCCTTCAGAATCTCGTTCATGGGCATCTGGTGAATGTATCTTCCCCAACGCTATTCAAAATACAAGGGAAATATTAGTCCATACAGGCAAAAGAGCATAGCAAAATCACCAGTGTTAAATGTTCAGCTCTGGGCATATGAGTCTCACCCACTGGTATTAAAAACTTACTGATAACCAACCTATCTGCATTGGTTGCTTTGGTAACAATGTAGGCATACCCATGCATGCGACGGCTTTCAAAACGAATGCAGGAAAAATGGAGGTGCATCATCTCGCTCTCCAAATAACTGCCCTGTCAAGTCACGGTGCAGAACTCCTGGGATATATTGTGATGCTCTGTGCTGTAGTCACGGCCAGCTTCTTTGTGCAGTGAAGGGTGCAGTGTTTCCGGTTTTGTGTCGAATTAACAGTGACGCAAAAGGAAATTTGACATCCAGTTTGAACAGCCAGACTGAGATGCATCTGTTAAAAATCTGATTGGAATCACATTTTAAACCACCTCTAACTTATGGTTCAAATCAGATTCGGGTATCAAGTTATTATTTATTTATTTTGCTATCCAGAATTTCAAAAACCCTTCTGATTAAATCTGGATATGCAAAAATCTGTTTTTGCTGGCAGCCTGAACATATCCATAGACTTCACTTGAAACCTGATTTGATATTGAGATGGTGTAAAGTGGCAAATTCACTAGGTTTATCTAGATTTCAGAAGGAATGAGATGGTCCTCACTGCAGAACATGAGATCCAGGGGCGAGGTTGGATCCAGATCCAATTCCTCCCACTTTACATATCCCTAAACCTACCCGTCTCCACCCCTGGATCTCTCGTGTTCTGCAGTCAGGAGCTACTGAGATATTGGGGCTCATTTATCAATCTAATGTAGAAACGAACGTAGATCCAAGTGTGATTCATGAAAATACTACTATAAAATACTAATATAAGAAAATAAATTATAATTTAATGTTATGATAAGCTATATAACATACTGTCAATGGAATATTTTACCATATGCAACATTGTTAAGTGACGAATATGTGGCTTCTAGGGATGACCATCATTAATCGGATAACCGGCAGTAAGAATTTTGACTGATTAATACAGTTTATAGTAATTAAGAAGTTTCAGTCAACAGGAAATGTTATGAATCTGCCTGGAAGAGGATGTGTGTCTATATTGTCTTAATGCATGGCGAGGAGGATAGATTGAGTGGCCAAAGACTCTCCAAGGCTCACAGCTGGAGTCTTGGGGTCAGAAAGCTTAAAAAAAAAAAAAGTTTTGTTTAAATCTCTGTATACCATATATACAGTATATGATCAACTATATAAACTAACAACTTTCACTTGCACTAATAATACATTTATATACTTCATATTCTTCAATCTCTTTTGAACGCTTGAATCGTGCTGACTCTTTCGCAAGAAGTGAATCGCAGTTTCACGTGTTTCAAGGCATGCGATTGGCTGTTCGCTACTGATGTCACTTTCATGTGCGCACGCTCCATGAACTCATGATCAAAGCCAGATTGAATTGGTTTGGTTTTGTTTGAAACTAATCCTGTAACCCTGAGTTTGTTCAGCTACCATCATGGTACAGGCCGCCCCAGGATTGTTAATGTAACACCAGTGATTTTGCTGTAAGTAAACATCAACGTTTCTAAAGTTCTGTCAAAAATAAATTAAACATCTAACCGTGTTGCTTCCCAGTTGTCACAGAGGCTATCCACAGGTGAATGTAGAAGCCAGGTGGTCTTCATTACATCAGTACCATCGTCATTCTGGAAGATCTGGCCAGCGAAAGCACTGCACGAGCCTAAACAAATATCAATGTTTCAAACATTTTAATTATGCACTGCAAAGAATATGTTCTTACTGAGAATTTCTGTCCTGTTTTCCAGTCGAATTGCCTAGGCCTCCTTTAAACAAGATACATAACATATTTACACTATTCAAAGTATATATTTTATTTTTGCCTTAGTGCACTGGAAGCAGCTCTCCTGGCTAAACCCACCTTCTACCTTCCAGGCCATGCAGAAGGCAATAGTAGTGGTCTGTTTGGTCTGGTCTGTGTTGATGTAGCCCACAAGTTCAGCAGGTTCTTCTGTATTGCTGGACTCTTTTGAAGTAACAGCGGTTGTGTACATCCCAGTAATCTGACTGCTCATTCTCCATCAGCTCCATCACAGAACCGAAGTTCGTTTTTCCACGCCCAGACACTGCTGATCTTCCGGCTTTCTAGATAAATAATTATAATTCCAATCTGTAATTTGGTTTTATCTTAAGTTGACAGGTTCAAATTACGGCGCTGATTGTATCAAATAGAACAAATTGGAACAAACAACTGAATATAAAACTTTTTTTAAAAATCACAAATTAGTTAAAGCTAAATACTGCAAACTTTGATATAATGCATAAATTCATGCTCAACTCATGCAGATAATCTTGAGTTAATGTATAACTATGAAGAATTAAACCTTTCATAAATGATTACTACATCAGCAACCAATCAAGAGTCTATCTGGTTAACCCCTTTACATACAAAGATCATCAATAGCTCCAAATTATTGTTGTTCAACATTTACTACACGCTAAAACATCACACTCTTTCTTGATCTTGACAAACTGTCTATCATTATAAAGATTAAGGACTTGATAGTTTCGATATTTGACCAGCTTTGATATTTGACCATGTTTATGATAAAACTGGGTTTATGTCAGGAGTGCAAAATAATCAATCTGTAATTTTTTTAAATATTTTGATTAGAATAAAAACACGTACATATTCATTCACATCTGCTCCGGTTTATTTGTGTTCACACAGATGCACTAGACTGCGTCCGTTAGGGCTTAGTCCGAAAGTGCACATATTTAGACGTTTGCAAAATATTTCATCATACAGAATATAATTTCTATTTATTTCCCACTAAATTATGCAACCTGAAGAGCTGAAAGAGTGTTCAGAGTGTACTCTGTCAATCCTGTTCCTGGTTTGCATCAATTATGACTCAGAGTGCTTATTTGGCCTAGAGCTGTCAATCATAATACGTGGCCATAATTCCTGTCCTTCTGGATGACACTTCCTCGTCCTGTGCTCCATGAAAAACAAACCCAAAGAAACCTTTCTACACATGAAACAAGAAGTTAATAAACACACGGTTACGATAGTATACGGTTGTGATTTTCATGTGACTGGTGCGATTTTCATATCAATAATGGATTTTTACATTATAAATGGTAAGCAGGTGTAGCAATTAGCTACATAAAAAAGGCTATGCATAAAACTTTTCAACAACATTATGACTAAAATCCACATCGGAAGTTATTACAAACACTCACTGGTTGTTTAAAGTGCGTTTTGAGTAAAAGTGTAATATTGATCTTTTAAATTGTCATGTAGCTTGATGTTTATTGTAGCTCTAATGCACCTAATTTGTTAAAAGAATTCACATAAGGTCCCAAAATATGTTTTTGTTTTGTTTTGTTTTCTAAAAAGACTTCAGATAATAGGTTGATTAATGTATAGTGGGATCAAGGTGGTGTAGATGGGCAAGCCATGTAATGCCAGAATAAAGGCTAATAGCGGATGAATACAAACAAAAGAATAATGATAAAAGAATAATGAAGATTAAGTCTCATACCGGCAGAGGTGTGAAAAGTTTGTCGAGTGAGAACATAAAAGTTCTCCTCACCAGACATTAGACATTAGACTGCAAATAGGTGTTTACAGAAATGGCCAAAATGGTTGGTGTGCAGTAAGGGATTAATATATTAAGTCATATGTGAATTGCTATTAATTACATGTGCCATCATGCATTAATTCTTTTCAACATCTAGTATTAACTAATAGTGTAAATTAATGTTAATTACCACACTCTTAAAAGAAATGTGTACAAAAATTACACAAATGCGTAGAAGGAACGAATTTTGTTAATATTAAATGTGTTTGAAAAATGAAGCTGTTTATACACAGTTATGTGTACAAATATAATATAGTTGCTTTAATTAATCATTAGCTAATGATGTGCAAAGATATCATGTTATGACTTTACACATTGAGGCACATCTGTATCTGTGCATTAGTTAACCATGTATTAATGCATATTGGTGCACAAAGATTGTAAAGTTTTACCCAAAAAATATCTCACCTCCATGTTTCAGGTTCCAAAGTTTACTTGAACGGGCGAGAGAGAGTGTGAAAAAGAACACATAGTTACTTCATAAATTAGATGTTTAAAGTAGATAATGAAACAGAATACAACTGAAATTCTCATTTAAAAATCAACTATTTAAAAGCAGAGACTTGCAGGAAATGCATGTTACGTATCAGTGATATAAAATGCAAAGCAATTATGAAAAAATATTTTTAAAAAGTTTTTATTTATTTATTTTTGGTATATTAAAACATTTTAAAATACATTACCTGAGTAAAGTGATGAGAGACCAGAGCACTCTGAGAGTGAAATGGAGAGCAAGTGTTTGTTTCAAGTATTTAAGGGAATGAAATACACATGGAATGTGGGGTAGATTATTGTGTAGATTAGGTACATTGTGACAAGTCTAACTGGTCTGCTAAGAAAGGTAGGTAATCAAACAAATAAAAATGTAAGGTCTTTCTCCAGAAAGTTTTATAGAGAAAAATGCACAACACTCTTTGTTAGGTGAGTAATAATTACGATAAGATAAAATACAATTTTATTAAAGTTAACAATGTTTATAATAAAAATAAATAAAAGAGAGAGAGAGAGTCTAATAAAGGATGGCAGTCCAAACAGGCAATCAAATGTTTGCCTTCAGTTTAGAACATCTGAATATCCCAGTCAACTTTAATTTTATTGCAGCATTACACAACTGATAGGGAAAGCCAAGATGGTTTAGTCTACATCTTGGCAAATTTTAAGCAAAGAAAACTGTTAGACATCCATATCTTTATCAGATATACATTTCAAAAGGTAAGAAACATCCACATATTGGCCTGGTTTTGAATTAATATAAATGTTCAGCATAGAAGTGGTAGTTAAAGCCATGTGATCTCAATAGCAGACCAAATGTGAAAATATACATGCCAAAAAGTAAAGGGCCAAGAACTGAGCCCTGGGGACACCAGTATGAACAGGCCCAATCTCTGTCCACCCATAGATACAAACTGACTGCTATCAGTAAATTAGGACCTAAACCAGTCTAGGTTAATCTCCAAGACACATAAGAAAGATTCCAGACGGTTAAGTAATGTGATCAAATGTGTCAAAAACACAAAAGCATAAGAACAGAGAGAGAGCGAGACAGTGGCTATTAACAAGTCACTGGTGACCTTTATTACATTAAAACTGAGTTAACAAGTCTGTGTGGGGAAAAAACAAAAACTTGAAATGCCTTGAATATTTCCTGGAGGTAACGTGAACACATCCGCAAACCTGAAATTCCAAGTCTACTTCCTCATTTCATCATATTTAAGTCATTAATACAATTGTATTTTGCACTACCATCCCTGTGATACTACAATGTGAGAGCCAGCAGTGTTGAGGCAATCAGATATTCTGAAGATTTGCACAAAAGTGATTCTGTTTATTAAGTATGTCATTACTAATGCTTAATCATCATTTAATTAATCACCTAATTATCTCATTAACTGCAGCACACGCTTGTAACGGCCAAAACTATGTATTTACATGCATCACATTATTGTGCGGTGTGTGCACACTACGAGCTGATGATGTAAAAGGACTACCTGACTGTGTCATGAGAACCACAGTAGATAATAAGTTTGCTCTACTTTCTTGTTATAATTTTGCTTTTATTTTACTTGTAACACTAAGAAAGAGTTAATCTTCATGTATGAGAGGAGTGCGTGCCTGTGTATCTGCCAGTAAACATGTGGAATACAGACTTTTCACCTTCAACTTCTTTCCTTCCATAGATTTAACTAGAGTTATTCCAGTGATGAACACTGTAGCTGATCAGACATGTTGTTGAGTGCATGAAAGCAGTGATCTCGTCATTGCAACTCAATTTCTGCACACTAACGAATGCTTTCATCGTCACAAACAGTGCAAATACGATATAATTAAGAGATTTGTTGAATAAAACAGGAGTTTTGGCATGTGTCCATAACTCAGTCACCGATAAACTCATGCTGTTTGATTGACAGCTCCAGCCATTGTAAAGGGAGCGTTCTTTGATCGCTTTCTATATGTAATTAATCTTGTTATTTAAACAGTGATTAATTTTCATCCTACTAAGAGAAACAATGTGAAGTTGACCGTTTAGTCACTTGTTTGATTTACTGACACACAGACAATTAGGATTAACACAGTTACTTACATGCTGTTGCATTACTGTCGAGAACATATTGTAAAAGTCTGTTTTCAAAGCCTGCACTAAATGCGATTGATTTACCAAAGAATCCACAGTGAAGTGTACCGAATGCAAATAAATAATACTCAACTGAGACATTCACATTGTTGAAAAGAAATAACCATATTCCTAACATTAGGTAATGTTATTTTTAGTCCTGTATAACTCTTCTCTCCTCCTCATCTCACTAAAG
The DNA here is from genome assembly GCA_037950665.1 of Hypophthalmichthys nobilis. Classification (NCBI taxonomy): domain Eukaryota; kingdom Metazoa; phylum Chordata; class Actinopteri; order Cypriniformes; family Xenocyprididae; genus Hypophthalmichthys; species Hypophthalmichthys nobilis. The sequence continues at coordinate 26,427,155 of CM075489.1, forward strand.
CCACACTCACACTAGACTTTGAACATGTGAAATTTCATCGGATGCAACAACGGTCATGATATGATTATGGTCTACAGCATCTTTTTATAAACATGAATTCAACATATAATATATAGTAATACATTCAAATTCAAAAATATCATTCTTTTAAGTCAGACAAGAGGTCATGCTGTGACGAATTGATCTTCTACTGGTCGCGACGCTCACAGGTCAGAGTTCACTAAACTTGAACTTTGGAACGCAGCGCAATGCAAAGCTTTTCGCATGAGCTTGCGTTTCCAGTCTGACCCATTCGCATGCGTGTGAATGGAAGTCAATGGAATGAAAAGTGCAGTGTGACTGCACCATAACACGCCAGTGGGCGGGGCTATCGTTGCAATGATGAAGTAGGTGTTGATTTCTTCTGCAGAGGCGGGGTTTCGCCTCTCTATGACAGGCACGTTCAGGATCAGTCGTTCGATGTGCCTAGTGTCAATAAAAGCTTTTATTGGACTAAATTTTCAGTTCTGAAACTTACAGGATATTCTTATAGTACGATGACCTCTTATATATCAAAATGCTCAAGGAAAAGTTGATTTTTCAATTCATGACCCCTTTAATTGTAATTGTATTTTGTAAAATTGCGTTGTTCATATCTGCCGGTTCAGGCACAAAACGTTGTGTTTTCGTGGCCTCTGCTGTCACTGTGGAAAAAAAAAACATTCATCTGCTTTGTGTGGTGTTGAACATGAAAAGTAATGCATAGTCTCTGTTCACATAATATATAAATAAATACATAATCTAGCCTAAATGCTTGTCTTGTAAGTTTGTGATTAAAAATGAAAATGTGAATGAAAGCTATTAATTTTCTTATCATTAATAATAGATAATGATAATAGATTGACAGATTTTTTTACACCTTTATCGCAAAGTATTATCGTTGCTTCATAATATTAACATTGAACCACTGTAGTCACAATGACTATTTTAGTCGATGTCTTTAATACCTTTCTGGACCTCAAAAAGTGCAATGACATTGCTGCCTATGTGTGGATCAGATACCCACGGATTTCATCAAAATATCTTAATTTGTGTTCCGAAGATCAACAAAGGTCTTACAGGTTTGGGACAACATACATATGAATATACATGCATTTTGCACTACCAACCCTGTGATACTATAGTATGAGAGCCAGCTGTGAGGCTGATATCCTGAAGATTTTAAAACTTTTTAATCATTATTAGTAGATTATAAATGGATATCATGTCACAATATCATGTCCAGGATAGGTCAAACTGTAGGCCCACGAATGAATGGACCTTTTTGTAACCCTGTATAACTTAACAAATTAATTATTAAAAGGAAATAATTTAAGTTCAAATAATAAAATAACCAGAAATTAGTAAAAGAGTAAGAAAAATTATAAAATCAAAGTGAATTGCATGTCAGTGTGATGATTGACATTTCAGTAATTGTCCAATTATGTGAGGTGTATGTTGAAGTCCCGCCCCACCACGCTAGTTGCTGTATGGGGAAGCCATGTTAGTTTTCTCTGCGTGACTGGTGAAACGAGCAGCAGTGTAACTTTGAGTAAAAGTCAAAATCGTCAGAGAAGATTAAACCAGAAAAGTTTATATGGCATATTTTCTTTGGATTTGGTCAGGTTTTTGTCCTACGCTGGAACTGCGTTCATTTCAGCGTGACTGTTTAAGATGGCGAGCCTCCAGCGAGATGAACGTTGACTGAGTTCAAACCAACACCTGTGGAATTGGGTAGGAAAGTTTTAATTGCCTGCTACTTTTTTCCTAAACGGAACTGAGCTTTGTTTTTGAGTAACTGCTCAAGTTTTTGCTTTGGAAATGTAGAATTGTTTTTTCTGCGATTCTAAAGAACTTTGGATTCCCGAATCGGATCTTTGAATCGGATCTTTTCGAACTGATCCTTTCAATGAGTCTTTTTGAACTGATTTATTGAACTGTTTTCTTCTGAACTGTTATTTTGCCTTGTGTTCAATTCCAAGGATTTATTTTTGAATGTGATTGAGTGAACTGTTCAATTTCACAACTGTGAACTTTGTAAATGTTTATTTGAAAATTGAAATTGGTGTAGTATTCTAGGAAATTCATATAGCCTAGAGGGTGCATCCAACAGAATAATTGAACGAACAAACAGAAAGAGTCAGATGAAATTGTTCACGTATTTTCAGTTGAATTTAATTGAAAAGTCTTAACATACTGTGTTGCTACTGAACAAAAATTGTGACAAATTGTTGATTTAACATTTTATTTCATTTTTTCATTTCAAAAATGAGCAATTTCTTTAATAGTTCATCTTAATACAAAGATTTGCTTTATTATTTAACAAGTGTTGTCTTTATTACATCTCCATAGTCGAACCTACTGGCCTATGGTAATTTTAGTAACAAGTGCAATATTATTTGACATGTGTGCTACATTTTCATCTGGGACCTTCTGCATGATCTCTATCACTGCCTTAGCATGTTGTATGAACACTGTCACAGTGATGCTCTGTGACTAGAGACTCCTTACGAAAAGGACTCTTATTTTGACACTGGACTATGCATACATACGCTTCTTTGTAACACCGTAACACACATTATAAATGTGAACACCAGTTAACACAGAAATGTTTGTGTCACTGATAATGTGTATTGTTTAATGTTGTTCCTGTCCACATCATGTAATTTGTTCCTCAGTTTAATGTTTAATGATTCATACATTTCTCTCTGTTGATTTATGGGTTGTATTAATAAGTAAAACAAGACCAGCTAATCACGTTAAATGTTTAATGTTTCCATAGAACCACTTCTATATTATAAACAGTTATACTTACGTACTGGAACATTTCCCCATCCCAGATAGACAAAACCCGGTCACAGTAAATTGCCACCATTTTGAAGATCACATTCCCGCCAAAAGAAGGCACAGTTCATTGTTCTCATGTATAAGGGGAGATTGGTGATCTGTTTAATTCTTGATTGAACATAGTTAAACATTAATAATTTATTAAGTATGTATTGTTCGAAAGAAAAGTATCCGTTGGATGGGCACTTCGAATCTCAACCAAAGTAGTCCCAGATAAGCAAGAACTTTAGGGCCAAATGTGGCAGATAGCTGGTATATCTGGCCTAGATATGACATGGATGAACACATATGGGCCAAACTTTCATTTTAGATTTTAGTCAATTAATGTGTTAATAAAATATTCTATTTTCACTTGTAGGAAGTGGCTCAATTGTAGTGACTATACGGGAAAACAACCCAAATAAAGGTACACAAGTATAATCCAATTAGAAAAGGCAAAGAGGTGAGTGTTTCCGTACAAAAATAATCTTTATTGAAGCTAAAATAATTGGCCAACAAGCATTTAAAACAAAAATCAGCACATTCAAATTGGTCGACTAAACAAAGAAAAGGAACGCCAAAGAAGGTAATAATCGTGCAGGGGCTGAGGCTTCCTATATGAGAGCGGGCTAGTATGACTGCAACAGGTATACAAAAGGACACCGCCAAATCAGAATCGCACCCACAAAGTTCACTGCAAATAATGGCAAAGCAATAATGACAACCCTTGGTGTAGTAAAGACCATGGTGCAGCAAAGAACCAATCAGCTTCAGGAAGCACTCAGCTCTTTTAAAAGAAGAAACTGAAAGATCCCATTAGGTAGAACATAAATCAATCAATTAAACATCAATGTTAATAAGCAGAAAAATGTAGATATAGAAAACACATTCAAAGTCAGTTTACTAAATAAACACAAATTAGAATATACTCAAAATAAAAACAGAAAATAAATATTGCAAAAACATACACATTAAGGAAAGAAACAAGGACTTATACTGTCACAAAAGTGTAGAAATTACACCAACTCAAAGCTAATTACAGGTCATAAGGTTGCAAAATGACCAAAACCACTACTACCGCATTTCAACCATGACAATAGGCTTATATACTGTAGCGAAGCGATAGCTTATTAACCACATATTTACTGATTGTGACATCTTGACACATCAAAACTTCACTACACACTATTTCTGGTGTGGTTGCTCAGACTGACCGGGTTAAACAAAGGCGATGGCAAGAGGGTGGTTGAAGTAGTGTTAAAAGGGAAAGAATGAAACAATTATTACACTACTATACAGGAGATTTGCAGCTGTAGAGAGAGATGAGGAGCCGCCAGACTGATGGGAAACATGCTAACCTCCTCACACAACAACAGGCTAGTGCTAATGCTAACAGACACGTTAAAATTAAAACATATAACAGCTATTATAGAGGTTTTCATCTCAAGCTCGGTCAAAAGAAGACAAAAACTTAAAGAAATGTGTGAGTTTTGTGACGTTGAATTCGGTGAGTTTTTGAGTCACGTTGTGTCCAAATGGCTGTCCCTGAACCCTGCGATCACTCACCTCATGCTGAACTGGACTGCTCTTAAGTCCTACTTAATTAGTCTTGGAGATGACCGTCCAAGGCACATGAGGATTTTGCTGAACCTGAACATGGATGCAGAAGAGCTGCAAGAGGAAGAAGTTATAGAGTTTTATCTTCTGTTATTCAATAAAATTCTCTCCCTCTTTGAAGAAAGAAGATGCCACAACATCTGTTGATTTGAATCCCATCATTAAAGGGTTAGTTTACCCAAAAATGAAAATGTCATTTATTACTCACCCTCATGTCGTTCCACACCCGTAAGGTTTTATAACATATTTAAAACAGTTCATGCGAGTTCAGTAGTTCTACTTATTTATCATGAATTGTTTTAAATATGGTTTTAGTTCCTTTATGGATCTTGAGAGAGGAAATGTCATTGCTTTGAATGCAGGCCTCACTGAGCCATCGGATTTAATCAAAATATCTTAATTTGTGTTCTGAAGATGAACGAAGGCCTTATGGGTGTGGAACGGCATGAGGGTGAGTAATAAATGAAAATTCTGTCATTTTTGGGTAAACTAACCCTTTAAGTCTTTTATGGACAAGTATATGATAATAATATAATGCTTCTCATTTTGTGATGGAAATTAAAAAAACTTTTTTCCCTTTTCTGTTTTTGATTTGATAGCAGAAAAAAAACCTTAAAAGGTCCTGAATTCTGTCCTAATCAAAAGAAACAGACAGTAAATCATACCAAAATACTTGAACTAGAATTAGGTCTAATGTGAATTAGTAAAAACCTGGCCATTTCTTAGGAATCTCTGTAATATGCGGTTCATTCACAAGCTGAAAATCAAGATTTCTGCATTTCAATCATCAATATTTTCTGCTTTTTTCCACACTTTCTGCACTCTGCCATTCAGGTGGATCAGGCCGCTTACGCTTGCTCTGCACTCTATTGGTTATAATGAGAGGACTTGTACAACAAGCATATAGTGATGCTCATTCAGTGAGCTTGCGCTCAAATGAAACTCTGTTTTGACCATTATAGTGTTTATACTGCTCTGATTGGTCATTGTGTTCAGGTGTTCAACTTTGGCTACAATGATCAATGCTGCAAAATCACACTGTTGTTGCGGAGAGGGAAATAAGAGATATCGCTTAAGACCACTATTTACGGTCTTGTAGTCCTTAGCGAAATGCTTCATGGGTAATGTAGTTCAGATCAAGCGTGCTCGTGTGATGAAAATATTCTCTCGCTGTGCTGTGCAAAAGGAAGATTCTCCGTTGTTTTCTGTTACCTCATTCAAGTCAATCCACCCAGGAGTTATTGTGAACTGTAACCCTGAAAACTTTACCCTGCAAGAATCAGTAAAATTGCATATATTAGTAAACTTCGCTCCACTCATCTTTGCCTGAACGCGAACTAACGAGCTGTTACACCCCGCTGTGAATGGCAAGCGGAGAAAGTAACACTGGGAGCTCAGTCCGGGATTTGTTCGTCGCAAGTGGTGAATCATATGGACATTTTAAGCTACTAAACTGAACCAGATGTTGTCAGAGGAAGCGAAAATGACGGAAGCTCAGAGAGCGCGAATGGTGAGTAACATTAAACACTCACATGTAAATACGAGCGGCCTGTGGAATCCGACGATATTAATGGAGAATGAAGAAAATTAATTCCCTTTAAGGGACCACTTTTCCATGGAAATGTTGGTCCCCAAGCTCTGAGCGGCTTTGGAAGGCTTTCTGCGGAAGGCCTCTTTTAGGCTCAGCTTGGGCTGGTGGTCGTAGGGAATGCTGTCACTGACAGCCTTGCTTGACCCGAGGGTGAGTTGCTTATGGCATTTCTTTCGAACTGCTGGACGTTTGTCTAGCCATCTTGGCATGCACTCTCCTTGAGCATGGCGGCGTGGGTATATCGTTCCCAAAGCGGTAAAGGCAGAGTTGAGTTCCCTTTCGAAAGGGAACGTCTCAGGTTACGTATGTAACCATGGTTCCCTGAGAACAGGGAACGAGACTCTGCGTTGCCATGCCATGCCTCGGGCTGCCTGCTGAACAGTCCCTCAAGACGATAAGATACTGACTGTTTCTCTAGGCGCTCCTTATATACTCCGGTCGCGCCATATTACGCCATAGGCTGTCGCCGCCAATAGAGATTGGAGTTGTTGGATAGTTGGCTTTCAGACACCGGGTCACGCAGACGTTCCCCAAAGCGTAAACGCAGAGTCTCGTTCCCTGTTCTCAGGGAACCATGGTTACATACGTAACCTGAGACGTTTTATAGTGATAGTTCACCCAGGAATGTAAATTCTTTCATTGTTTACTCATCCTTGTGTCTTTCCAAACTTGTTTGTTTTTCTCTTGCATAACAAAAAGATATTCTGATGAATGTCTCTGTTTCTAGAGCCCAAATCAAATATGGTGACATGTCAATAACATCAAATCTCACTGGCTCATGCATGTCACATGACTAAATGTATTCTAGTAGACCCCATGAACAAAATGATGAACCTTTAAATGATCATAATGAGATCTCTTTAAGTTCATACCTGTTTCTCTGTCCTCTGTGCTGCAGCTGATACAGTGTCGTGGTTTTTATGTTCCTCCATCGTACACAGCAGACATATACACTTCTGATCAGTGCGGCAGAAAACCTCAAGGATCTTGTCGTGTTTCGGGCAGATCATCTCCTGCAGTCGTCCAGTGGCTTCAGTCAGATTGTGTCTCTTTCCTTTAAATAAACTCTCACGTTGTTCAAGGTGATTCTGACAGTAAGAGTTCAGACACACCAGACAGGACTTGACGGCTTTGTGTTTTCTTCCAGTACAGACGTCACACTGCACATCTCCAGCTCCAGCGTAACAGTCAGCAGGAAGTTTAATCTTCTTCAGTTTCTCCACCATTCCAGCCAGAATGGTGTTTTTAGCTAAAGCAGGTCTTGGTCTGAAGGTCTGTCTGCACTGAGGGCAGCTGTAGACTCTCTTCTGATCCTCCTGATCCCAGCAGCCTGTAATACAGATCTTACAGTAACTGTGTCCACAGGGAATGGCCACTGGATCCTTCAGGAGATCCAGACACACTGGACACATGAACTCATCCTGAGAAAATCTGGCTTCTGCCATTTTACAGCATGAACACAGAGACACAAACACACAACAGCTCAACTACACTTCAGTTTCAGTTTCTCTGAACTCAGGTGATTCTTGTTTCCTGGTTTTGTGTTTGAGTGACGTGTGTAAAACAGGTGTGTCTGTAAAGCAGCTTCCTCATTCCTGGTCCTGAAGAGCCTCATTCCTGCTAAGTTTTTAGTTTTCATGGGTGTTCCCACACACATTGTGTTTAATCGGTCTCAGACACACACTCAAAACATATAAGTTACAGAGAAGCAAGACAACACCCTTAAAAGTTTAGTATATCTGTATCATAAATACTGCACTGGTGCTGCAGGACTGAAAACTGTGTCCAGAATTGGAGAATTTGTTTTTCATGCTGTTTCTCGGCTTGATTGCCCTCCAGCTTAACTGCCTTAGAATTTACCATTAGATGTGATATATGGTGTTTCTATTGTTTTTGTTGTTGTTCGTTAGTTTTTTTGTTTGTTTTTGTGGTAATACCAAAGAATCACTTTCTATCTCACAAGAATTTACTATAAAATATACAATCTGTGGTATTTGATTTTGTGTGTGTGTGTGTGTGTGTTTGGTATTTACAAATTGACCCCTAGTTGGTTGTATCTGTGGGAACAGGATAGTATATCAGTTCCAGTAATGTAATCTGTAAGAGATCGGTGACAAAAGATAAAATTAAAATAATAAGTAACAACAGTTCCTCCCCTCCTGTCCCAGCTCACAATAACCACAAAGTTTTTGACTCGTAGGGCTTTTCTTTATTTTCTTCATAAAGCAATTATCAGAAGCATCTCTTCCGAAGGGGGTTCAGGCCAAAACAACAAACAAAATGGGAACTAATTATATTAAGAAAAGATTAACTTACCGAACAAAGAAAATAACAAAAATAAAAAAAATACAACAACCCGCCCTAGCTCCCCAACTAAACATGAACAGGAGAAAACAAGACTGCACAAATAAAAGGTGGCAGTTCCCCAACCTACAGCTTCGGAAATAACGAATAATTGTTTAAAGAAACGAAATTCATGGTCAAAGAAAACGTAGAATAAAATAAAGAAAGATATGATTGAAATTCTCATTGAGTCACTGCTTGGTAAGGGATCTCCATAACAAAATTAGGAGAAAGCAATTCTTACACGATCTGTCAACAACAGCATCGGTCACACACCACCGTCCTTGTTTCCAGCATTTAAGTGCTCCCGCTCTTCCACCTTATTCGCTGCAGCTGATCCCAATCAAGTGGCACTGCCAGGGGGAGAGAGAGAAAACCGTGCACAACACACAATATAATGTACATCACAGTACACGGGTACACAAAAAAGTAACTATACGTCCAGGGACGTAACAAGTGCAATCCACCAAGTGAATACATAACTGCTTATTTCTGTGTGATACAGCACAGATTCTGGTGAAGAGAGGCAGGAAGCAGACCAGACGAAGGTCTTCAACATGGGGGACAAAATATCCTGTTCTGCCACCTTTCCAGCTGAAGAGAATTCCAGGACCACAGCGTGCAATGGACAGGTTATGTTCTATCGTTAAAAATACAAACAGCTATGGTGCAATGAGATCTTTGGCAGGAAGGAAATTCCACTGAGTGCCTCTGACAGTTTCTGAGTTCTGTGCATACATTGCTCTGGTTCTGTACTTAGATCTTCACCTTCACAAGACCTATGTTAATTACTGGGCTAAGAAATCTATCTGCAGCTTTCTGTACCCACAATCAATAGCTATGTTTCCGTCCAAAGTTGCAATTTAACTTGAGCGCAAAATTGGAATGTTGCATAAAACATTTGTGAATAAAGCAGCGTTTCCATCCAGTGAGTCGAAGGAACAAAATCATCACTTCCTGATAAACTCTGTATATAATAATTATTATATACAATAAATTACTTATGCGTCTCAGAGTGCGCAGACAAAACGCAATAAACATGTAATGTTGGTTTCTGATGCCTGCTGTTGGGAACACTGTTGTGTAATACAGTTCTGGGAGATAATTATACTAAACCACTTTGACAACAGGTTTTGCTCAGGCACAGAATTACCAAAACAGCATTTCAGATAATCTGCAATTATTTTGTTTCCATTGTAGTTAATACTCTTCTTATCGGATAAAAAATGTATCTGACTCAAACAAGCGCATATATTTTTTTATTTGCTTTTTTAGAATTTATGCACATCTTGGCATTTCAATCCATTAGTTTTTAATGAGATACCCCAAAATGCGCATAACAATAGGTGGATGAAAACATAGCTAGTGATGTCCAAATGCAGATTTCAGTCCATCTCATGGAATCTCCATCTGTGCAACCTAGAAGAAGATCTACAAATTTCAAATTTGCCATTTCAAAATCAAGCCACTGTATACAAGATGTACTTCCAAACAAGTCGACAAATGTCAGTGAATGAGAGGATGGTGGCTTTCAGAACACATGTAGGCATCAAGCAGTACATGAAGGACAAGCCTACTAAGTGGGGCTACAAACTCTTTGTCCTTGCTGACTCAACTTGTGGGTAAACTTGGAAAATATTTATGTACGAAGGTAAAGCTTCATTGTTCAAAGGCAAAGGCCTTAGTTATGATTATGTGATGCATTTGCTAGACACTCCATTATTAGGCAAAGGCTATCAGGTTTACGTTGATAATTTCTACAGTAGCCCAACCCTTTTTTGGATTTACTGTACAAAAAAAACATTGGGGATGTGGAATTATACATCCTAACCCTCAAGGATTTACAAGACCAAAGAAAACAACCTCAGGCAAAAGAGGAACCATCCGATGGCTCAAACAGCAACAGAGCCATCCACCTCTGGAAATGTTCAGGATGAGAAATGCTATCCAAAATTTTTTGGAGCAGATGGGACAGCTGCAAGAAAAAGTGTGCCTTGTGCAGCCTGGCTGGAAAAAGGTCAAAACGCCTGTGTACTGCACAAATTGTCAGGTGCCTTTGTGCTCTGCGCCAGCTCAGAACTGCTTAAGGAGGCGGCACATTGAGGGACACACACTTGGACACACAACTCTGGACTAGTTCAGAAATGAGCACTGTTATTGAGAATTTGTGCCTCCTGTAAACTGCACAAACTGATGCTAACATGGATCTGATGGACATGGAGGCATATTGATGGATACAAACTTAGGTTAGTTACTTATTAGTGTACCAATAGTTCTTGTTTTGAATGATGAGTAAGTTTCATTAGTGTTTTAATAGCTTTTCATAATGTTATTTTGTTAATGTTACTTCATGTTGCAGTATTGCACAATTTGCATACTTTTGCAAATATTTGTATTTCTCATATTTATATTATTTGTTTTCAATTTTTACAATTGGTCTGTTTTAATAGACCAAATACAATCTACAAGTTTTGTAAGTTATTAGTGTCTCCCAAAAGTAGTTTTTTTTTTTTCATTCACAAAACACACACAAAAAAAAATGTTAATTGGTCTCATTCCTTTCTGCTATTTTTTATATTGTATCTCAGATTAAAAAATTAAACCTGAATAAAAATGTGTTTGAACAGCCACAAAAGACCGCCTACTGACCTGATGCGTAAGGGAAGTGTGCGCTAGCCAGACAGGATTTGAACTTTGTCGGCTGAAGATGGAAAACATACCATGTTCACGGAGTCTGTGGTTCATGGAGTCTGTGGTTCATGGAGTCTGTGGTGTGTTCATCTTCTGATGACCCTATAATAATTATTTCTGGTGACTAAAGAAATAATGCATTTTAGATGGCAGACTGTACATATATTTACAGCATTTTTTGCTGATCAAAACGGATAAAAAAGTTATCAAAATAGCACGTATTATTCCAGGAGTGTCTGAAATCCCTCATGACAATCTGATACACATATACATACATTCAATCCCTACTGGAAAAACCAGCATATGTTGTGTTTTGGTGCTGGTATGCTGGTTAACATTGGCAACTGTGCTGGTCAACAGTAACAGATGTTGAGGATGGTAGCCTGTTCACCAGGGTGGAATGCAGGGCAACTACACTGAATTTTGGTATGATGAAAATCATGAAAATACAAGCTTTCATTAATACACTAAGTTCATTTAATAATAACAATTATTTAACAAAAAACAACACATCTGGCTCAACAAGCAAATTACAATAAAACGCATTAACAACAATTTCTTAATTAAGCGCTCAAATTACCATTATTTTTTTCCATGATGAACCGTCCAGCCTTTTCCCCAAACAGACCGAAAAGAAATGTACAGATAAACAGTGATGCTTCTGTCGCACCAGAAAAAGAAAAGAAAAAGACCTCGTTTCAGGTTGAAGCTAGGCAGAGCTGTGCTGGGATGTACTGTAGATGAAGTCACCACTTAAAGAATGATAAAGATGTCATTTGTTCCACTATTATATACAGTATATTGGCTCTATGGCTGTTTAACATGTCCCTTACTCTGACATTAATAAGGGAAATTCTTCTAGTTTTAAGATGTGGGAAGATATCAGATGTGAAATGCCTTAGTTTGGCATATCTCAGAAGTATCACGGAAAGCAAACTGCAACAAGCAACGCTATTGCTTAGCAAGTTAAACCTAGCAGGTGCAAAGCTAACGGTAAAGCAAGCTAAACCAAGTAGGTTCAGGTGAAATCCTTTAGCGACTGTACTGATCTGTAGCAGGTTATTGTATTGTTTTATGTAGTTCATTTGATTTGTTATTAGACACAATCAAAGCAGGCATGGTCTGTTTGTAATTGGCCATGATGTAATTTTCTGATCGCAAATGTGGTTTTACTAAAAATGCCTAAATGCGTGTAATGTAAGCTAACCCTCACCCTATGTTGTACAATAGCGTAGCTGACCATCTCAATGTGAGCAAATTGCTTTTGCCATGTAAAACGTGATGTGGTGTATTTAATAACTCGATGCTGAGAACTGATTGCATTTCTTGTAGAAAATCTAGAGAAAGAGTAAACCAACAGTTGGAGGCAATTCAGTCTGGTTTTGGTTTTGGCTGTAGGGCTGAAAATTAACCAGCTGATAATTATGAATATCCAGTTAACACTGAGGAGGACTTCATGGGCTGTGAATTATCTTTCCCTGAGGAGTTAGATTTTTTACAGACTGATAACAGTAGCTCTGTTGAAGAAGAGGAAGCACATCTGGAAAATAGATTGGCAACCTGGGTACTGGAAGAAAATATAACAGTGCATTGAATAATTTATTGAAAATTCTTAAGTACCATCATTCATCATTGCTAGCTGATGCAAGAACACTACTTAGGACTTCACGGTCAGAGTCAGTGGTTGTCCAGGAAAAGGCTGGTGGGACATACCATTACTTTGGAATCCTGAAGTCAATCAAGACCACTTTGGAGGCAAATAAGTGCAGCTTGGCTAGCGGCGTATGCCTGGAACTTTAAGTGAATGTGGATGGGTCGCCAGTTTTTAAAAGTTCATCCACCCAGTTCTGGCCCATTCTTGGAATCATCAATACATGGTTTCAATCATTATCTTGAACAGTACAAGCAAGGAGAGGGACTGATGCAAAGATGTTAGTTAGGAGGAGCTCCAAAACAGCATTTATTCATCTGAAACACATGGGACACTTGATAAGAGAAACATCCGTTGCGCTAACTTCTTCCGTTAAACACTGTGCACAAACCATGAGTTAGTTAGCTCCACGTGCGTCAGACAAGAGTCGCATAAAAGTGACCAATACACAAAAATACATTTGTATACTCGACTCAGAACACATTTCGTTTTATATTTCATGAACTTTGACCAAATAAATAACTTTAAACATACCAACAATGGCTGAAAGAAAAGAGGGGGAAAAAAGTGCGTCCTGTCTCATCAGCGTCCACTCGCGGTCTGAAACTGACGCAACTCACGCACTCCCAAAAAGAATAGTGCGCAACACAGACAAGCATCCCATTCGAACAAACACTGGAATCAATGGTTCCCACTCACAACATTACATGACCCATGCAGGAATCCAACACTCGGTGAAATTAAATGACTTAAAATAACTAGAAAAATAGTTTTGGGAAGTTCACTACACAAAAATAAAATATGATAAAATAAAATAAACTCACTCTTCCCAACAGGCTACACTTATACATTGGAAAACACTGCAGTTCATCATGGCAACTTCCTGGAGTTGATGATACTCTTGAGCAAGTATGATGTGTGCCTTCAACAGCACTTGAACACTTGTATTGAACAAAACAAGAAGAACCATGACACTGGCTCTCTGGTGACTTTCCTTTAATCATCTTTCTAATTATTTTTATAATTTGGGTGATGATTATCATGCGTACTGTGATAAAGGCCTATTGTACCAGTTTACTTTGATGTCAAAATGTGTACAGGTTGGCAGGTCTGCGTTTTGCAATGATTATGATTTTTGCTATATTCATGCATCGCTAATTCTAGTACTGCTACTACTACTACTATTGCTACTACAGCCAGGAAATTAATAGTTGCATTGTTATTAAAATCTGCACACTGAATATTTCACTTTGGACAGGCCTTCATAATTTCAATGTTGTTGAGTGAAGGAAGTTCAGTGTCTTCTGCATAACTGCAGATGAAATTAACTAATTTAATAACTGATGATCTTCACAATAGTACTGAATCAACACTGAACTGACTTCAGTTGAACAATGACACTATTTTCTTTTAGAGCTGCTGTACAGCTGAAATGAACTCCGCTTCATTGAATCATTTTCCTGTTATCACTGTAAAGCTGCTTTGAAACAGTCTATATTGTATAAAGCGCCATATAAATCAATCTGACTTGACTAAACGCCAGCGTCAGTATCTGCGAGTACAACAGATTAATAATTTAATAAACTAATAAAATAAGACAGAAAATTGTGAAAAAACTAGACAAACTAAAATTATTGTAATAAATCATTTATAATAGATTTTAATCTAGTAAACTAAAAAATAAAAACACACATACATTAAATTTAGTTTTCTTATCTTGCCAAGCATTTGTGTTTGCTTAAGAGCATGAAAGCACAGTGTGATTTTGCTGCATTGATCATTGTAGCCAATGTTGAACACCTGAACACAATGACCAATCAGAGCAGTATAAATACTATAATGGTCAAGTCAAGTCAAGTCAAGTCACCTTTATTTATATAGCAGATTGTGTCAAAGCAGCTTTACATTGATAACTGGTATATAATTTTGGCTGCACAGCAGCTCTTAAAGAATAGTGTCAATGCAGGCAGATCAAAGCACTGTTGAATATCAAATGTCAAGTGTCCCCAACTAAGCAAGCCAAAGGCGACAGCAGCAAGGAACCCAAACTCCAACAGGTGACATCAGATGGCAAACAGGTGGCAAATAGACTGCTGTGTTAAAAATGGAGAAAAAACCTTGGGAGAAACCAGGCTTAGTCGGGGGCCAGTTCTCCTCTGGCAAACAGTGCTTTGGTACGATTAATTTTTTTATGTCCGTTAGGATCGCAACATTCAAAGTATTTATTTCAGTTCAGTCCAGTTGAGGATTGTATTCATCACACCGGTATGGACGGTTTGTTGAGGAGCTGTGGCACTGGCTGTCGTGTCGATGAGGCCTTCACAATGGATGATCTAGTTGGCTCAATCTCTGCTGATACTTCAGGGCTGCGTTGTGGTCGTGTCAAGGCGCCGGTCCTCGGTCTCACCTGGATACGGCCCGGATCTGGTTGACTACGGTAAACCTCGGGATAAACAGAAAGACTAATATTAGCGTAGATGCCATTCTTCTTCTGATGTAACGAGTACATCTGGTGTTATAGGAAGTGTTCCCGGTTCCGGCTGACCTAATTTATGCAGCCTAATAATCCTTTAACGGATTTGAAAATATAAATTGATAATGTGTTATGTGTATGCCAGGTTAAAGAGATGCGTTTTAGTCTAGATTTAAACTGACAGAGTGTGTCTGCTTCCCAAACAATGCTAGGAAGATTGTTCCAGAGTTTAGGTGCCAGATAGGAGAAGGATCTACCACCTGCGGTTGATTTTGATATTCTAGGTATTATCAGCTGGCCTGAATTCTGAGATCGCAATAGACGTGAAGGACTATAATGCATTAAGAGCTCGCTCAGGTACTGGGGAGCTAAACCATTTAGTGCTTTGTAAGTAATTAGCAAGATTTTAAAATCTATACGATGTTTAACAGGAAGCCAATGCAGTGTTGACAGAACTGGGCTAATATGGTCATACTTCCTAGTTCTAGTAAGAACTCTAGCTGCTGCATTTTGTACGAGCTGTAGTTTATTTATCAGGCGAGCGGAACAACCACCCAGTAGAGCGTTACAGTAATCTAGCCTTGAGGTCATGAACGCATGAACTAACTGTTCTGCATTTTTCATTGAGAGCATATGTCGTAGTTTTGATATATTTCTAAGATGGAAGAATGCGGTTTTACAGATGCTAGTAACATGGGCTTCAAATGAAAGATTGGTATCAAAGAGCACACCCAGGTTCCTAACTGAGACGAAGACTTAACAGAGCAGCCATCAAGTGTTAGACAGTATTCTAGGTTATTACATGAAGAAGTTTTTGGTCCAAAATTAGAATCTCTGTTTTTTCTGAATTTAGAAGTAGGAAATTACTGGTCATCCAATTTTTATATCAGCTATGCATTCTGTTAATTTTGTGAATTGGAAAGTTTCGTCAGGGCGCGAAGAAATATAGAGCTGAGTATCATCAGCGTAACAGTGAAAACTAACGCCATGCTTCCTAATGATATCTCCCAAGGGTAGCATATACAGAGTGAAAAGCAACGGTCCTAGTACTGAGCCTTGCGGTACTCCATATTGAACTTGTGATCGATATGACCTCTCTTCGCTTACTACTACAAACTGATAACGGTCAGATAAGTATGATTTGAACCATGACAATGCAGTTCCACTAATGCCAACATAATTTTCGAGTCTATTTAAAAGAATATTGTGATCGATAGTGTCAAATGCAGCACTAAGATCCAGTAACACTAATAGAGAGATACAACCACGATCTGATGATAAGAGCAAATCATTAGTAACTCTAATGAGAGCAGTCTCAGTACTATGGTACGGTCTAAATCCTGACTGGAAATCCTCACAGATACTATTTCTGTCTAAAAAGGAACATAGTTGTGATGATACTGCCTTTTCTAGTATTTTTGACAGAAAAGTGAGATTTGAGATCGGCCTGTAATTGACTAATTCTCTAGGATCAAGTTGTGGTTTTTAATAAGAGGTTTAATAATAATAATAAAACTTTTTGGCACGTATCCTAGTGATAAAGATGAATTGACGATATTAAGAAGAGGATCTATGACCTCCGGAAGCATCTCTTTCAATAGTTTAGTCGGTATAGGATCTAACATACATGTTGTTGATTTAGATGATTTAATAAGTTTAGACAATTCTTCCTTTCCTAAAGCAGTAAATGAATTAAATTTTTCCTCAGGGACACTACAATGCACTGTAGTAGACGGTTGCATGGTTATAATTTTTCTCTAATATTATCAATCTTACAAGTAAAGAAGTTCATAAAGTCATTACTGCTGTGCTCTTTGGAAACATCAGAAGTTGAAGCTTTATTTCTTGTTAATTTAGCCACTGTATCAAATAAATACCTAGGGTTGTGCTTATTTTCTTCTAAAAGTTTTGAAAAATAGGCAGATCTAGTATTTTTAAGGCCTTTCTGTACTCAATCATTCTGTCTCTCCACGAAATGCGAAAAACTTCTAGTTTTGTTTTCTTCCAGCTGCGCTCCATTTTTCTGGCTGCTACCTTTAGGGCTTGAGTGTGCTTATCGTACCATGGCGTTGGATTAATTTCCTTAATCTTTTTAAACGCAAAGGAGCAACTGAGTCTAATGTGCTGGAAAAGACAGAGACAATAGTTTCTGTTTCAACATCGAGGTCTTCTAAGCTGTCTGGTATGCTAAGGCGATGAAACTGATCAGGAAGATTATTTAGAAAGCGATCTTTAGTGGTAGAAGTGATGGTTCTACCATATTTATGGCAGGGAGGCAGTTTAGCTGCCTTGACTAAATGTAGTATACACGAGACTAGATAATGATCTGAGATGTCGTCACTCTGCTGCAGAATTTCAACGGCATCAATATCGATTCCATGTGACAATATTAGATCTAAAGTATGATTACGACAATGAGTGGGTCCTGACACGTGTTGTCTAACACCAATAGAGTTTAGAATGTCTGTAAATGCCAATCCCAATGAGTCTTTTTTATTATCTACATGGATATTAAAATCACCAACAACAAGGACTTCATCTGCAGCTAGTACTAACTCTGAAAGAAAATCAGCAAATTCTTTGATAAAGTCTGTATGGTGCCCTGGTGGCCTGTATACAGTAGCCAGCACAAATGTCAACTTACATAATGTTACGTAAAGCACCATCACTTCGAAGGAATTATATTTGGAAGACTTTTGAGTAATACTGTTAATATTACTATAAATTACAGCAACACCTCCCCTTTGCCTTTCTGACGAGGATTGTGTCGATAATCATAACCTTGAGGGCTAGACTCATTTAAAGTAATGTAATCATCTGGTTTTAGCCAAGTTTCTGTCAAACACAGCACATCTAGATTATTGTCTGTGATAATATCATTTACAATAAGTGCTTTTGAAGAAAGGGATCTAATATTTAACAACCCAAGCTTTATCATTTGTTTATCATTTTTATCTCTATTTTTATTTGTTGAACATCAATTAAATTTTTACCATTAAATGGGTTTGGAAGTTTTTGTTTTTACTAATTCGGGTACAGACACAGTCTCTATGTGATAATATCTAGGTGTAAGAGTGTGTTTGTGTTTGGAATTATCTGACTTCTGTAACATGAGGCAGCTATCAGACGGTCGGTTTAGCCAGTCTGTCTGCTTCCTGACCTGGACCCCAGTTTGTCATGTTTTAGTTCTAAGACTATGTGCCATATTACTAGAGAGAAGAGCAGCACCATCCCGGGAGGGATGAATACCATCTCTTTTCAACAGGTCAGGTCTGCCCCAAAAACTTTTCCAATTGTCTATGAAACCTATATTATTCTGCGGACACCACTTAGACAGCCAGCCATTGAGTGATGATAATCTGCTAACTATCTCATCACTCCGACGAACAGGAAGAGGGCCAGAGCAAATTACTTCTTCTGACATTGTACTTGCGAGTTCACACACCTCTTTAATGTTAATTTTAGTGATCTCCGACTGCCGAAGTCGAACATCATTAGTGCCGACGTGAATAATAATTTTAGAGTATTTACGATTAGCATTAGCCAGCACTTTTAAATTTGCTTTGATGTCAGGTGCTCTGGCTCCGGCAAACATGTGACTATGGTGGCTGGTGTCTCTATTTTCACGCTCTGTGTAATAGAATCACCAATAACTAGGGCACTTTCAACAGGATTCTCAGTGGGTGCGTCACTGAGTGGGAGAACCTGTTTGATGTTCTTATTGGAACGGAAGAGTGGTGTTTTCCGCGGCTAGGCCGCCTCACCGTTACCCAACTGCCCTGCTGCGCGGGCTCTACAGCCGGAACCGAACAATGTACAGAGTTCACTAAGCTAGTCGCATCCAAAACAGTATCTGAAGCCCTTGCATTCTTACTATCCTCGATTAAAGTTTGGATGCGTGTCTCTAATTCTGAGATTCTCTCTGTCAGCCTGACTATTTCCCTACATTTATGACATGTAAACCCCTCATCGCTGACAGAGAGAGCTATACTGAACATGTTGCATATGGAACACGACCACGATACAAGGAAAGGATGACATGACTCACCGTGTTTGTAGACTGATCCGAGTTACCACAGCTGTTTGATGAACGCGTTGAAAAAGGAGCGCGCGAGAGACTGACGACAAGTTAACAAGCTAGCGAGATGCAAACGCGTTGTAACAGCGATTTAGATTCAAAGATTACAAGCTAGCGACATCAGATTAATGTGGTAGGCAATATTATATAAGACAATGATAATATAAGCAACAATGAACAAAAGTAAGAGATTCAAAACAAAGCTATACGGAGTTACAGACGCAAACCACTCTGAGCAGCGAGGCAGAGAGGATCAGACTGGAGCAAAACAGAGTTTCATTTGAGCGCAAGCTCACTGAATGAAGCATCACTATATGCTTGTTGTACAAGTCCTCTCATTATAACCAATAGAGTGCAGAACCAACGTAAACGGCCTGATCCACCTCAATGGCAGAGTGCCGAAAGTGTGGGAAAAAAGCAGAAAATATTGATGATTGAAATGCAGAAAACTTATCCTGATTTTCAGCTTGTGGATGAACCGCATATTACAGAGATTCCTAAGAAATGGTCAGCTTTTTTTACTAATTCACATTAGACCTAATTCTAGTTCAAGTATTTTGGTATGATTTACTGTCTGTTTCTTTTGATTAGGACAGAATTCAGGACCTTTTGCGGATTTTTTTTTTTTTTTTATCTGCTATCAAATCAAAAACAGAAAGGGGGAAAAAAGTTTTTTCACAAAATGAGAAGCAAACACATTAATGCAGGTCAATTTACACTGATTATTATATATTATCATATACTTGTCCATAAAAGACTTAAAGGGTTAGTTCACCCAAAAATGAAAATAATGTCATTTATTACTCACCCTCAATGTTGTTCCACGCCCATAAGACCTTCGTTCATCTTCGGAACACAAATTAAGATATTTTTGATGAAATCCGATGGCTCAGTGAGGCCTGCATTCAAAGCAATGACATTTCCTCTCTCAAGATCCATAAAGTTACTAAAACCATATTTAAAACAGTTCATGCGAGTTCAGTAGTTCAGTGGTTGTGTTAGACCTTCTCATTGTCCATCATTTTAATGGACAGGATCGTAATCTGTCATAATCTATTATTAATAATAAGACATTTAATAGCTTTTGTTTTCATTTAAAAAAATAATAATAATAATCACAAACTTACAACACAAGAATTTAGGCTAGATTATGCATTTATTTATATATTGTGTTAACAGATGAACAGAGACTATGCATCACTTTTCATGTTCAACACCCCACAAAGCAGATGTTTGTTTTTTACCACACTGACAGCAGAAGCCACTAAAACACGACCTTTTGTGCCTGAACAATGCAATATTACAAAAAACAATTACAATGAACAAAACATTAACTGAACTAAACTTTCTGTATCTGACTGAAAATCCTTCCTCCTTGTTCACATTGTCTTAAACTGAGTGCTTGCCTGTGCATAATGAAACGCATCAAGGGAGACTGATGCAGAGCCAATTTTCATTCGATTTTGCATCATTAGATTTTGCGTTGTCGCAATATTCTTTTTTTTTTTTTGAGGCTGAACCTGGGCACACTGAACCTCCACCATTGTCTTGTCAGTCATCTCTCCTAAAGCCACAGTCACAGATTTTGAGCACTCAAGATTCCTATGAACAATGCAATGTTTGCGACATGATGTCACACTCTGCACCGTCTTTTTTTAGAAACATGAATTCAACATATATGCATTCTTTTAATTCAACCAAGAGATCACGCCATGACATATCAATCTTCAACTAGTCACGTGTTCACACAATATGAATTCGCAGGTCAGAGTTCACGAAACTTGAACTTTGGTATGCAGTAAAAATGCCAAACTTCTTCACATTAGCTTGCGTTTCCAGTCTCCAGCATTTGCGTGTGTATGAATGGAAATCACTGGAGCGAAAAATGTAGTGTGTCCACCCCTTTACTCTGGTATTTATTTCTATTAAAAAGCAAAATGACAGTGGGGGTGGGGCTGTGATGGGCAAGTGATGTAATACAATGTAACCCCATTTACAATGACTACCACAGCAAGCCTACCTCAAAGTTACCTCAAAATATTAACACTGCTCAGTGTACATATTGTGCCGATCTACAAAGTGTTAAACACTGAACATGTGTAACGCTTTGATCCAGATAACTCTCGTTAAATCTATGGAAGGAAAGAGCTTGAAGGTGAAAAGTCTGTATTCCACACATTTACTAACAGATAGACAGGCACGCACTCCACTCATACATGAGGGATTAACTCTTTCTTAGCTTCACAAATAAATTAAAAGCAAAATTATAACAAGAAGGTAGAGCAAACTTATCATCTACTGTGGTTCTCATGACACAGTCAAGTAGGCTTTAACTACCACTTCTATGCCAAACATTTATAGTTATTCAAAACCAGGACAGTATGTGGATGTTTCTTACCTTTTGAAATGTATATCTGATAAAGATATGGATGTCTAACAGTTTTCTTTGCTTAAAATTTGCCAAGATGTAGACTAAACCATCTTGGCTCTCCCCATCAGTTGTGTAATGCTGCGCAACAAAATTAAAGTTGGCTGGGTTATTCAGATGACTTGTGTCTAAACTGGAGGCAAACATTTGATTGCCCGTTTGGACTGCCATCCTTTATTGGACTTTCTTTATATATATATATATATAAATAATAATATATATATATATATTTAACTCCAACATACACTATATTGCCAAAAGTATTGGGACACCCCTCCAAATCATTGAATTCAGGTGTTCCAATCACTTCCATGGCCACAGGTGTATCAAACACCTAAGCATGCAGACTGCTTCTACAAACATTTGTAGAAAGAATGGGTTGCTCTCAGGAGCTCAGTGAATTCAAGCGTGGTACTGTGATAGGTTGCCACCTGTGCAATAAGTCCATTCGTGAAATTTCCTCACTACTAAATATTCCACGGTCAATTCCACAGTCAATAGCTACAGACCTCCAAACTTCGCGTGGCCTTCAGATTAGCTCAAGAACAGTGTGTAGAGAGCTTCATGGAATGGGTTTCCATGGCCGAGCAGCTGCATCCAAGCCTTACATCACCAAGTGCAACACAAAGTGTCGGATGCAGTGGTGTAAAGCACACCGCCACTGGACTCTAGAGCAGTGGAGACGTGTTCTCTGGAGTGACGAATCACACTTCTCTGTCTGGCAATTCGATGGACGAGTCTGGGTTTGGCGGTTGCCTGGAGAACGGTACTTGCCTGACTGCATTGTGCCGAGTGTAAAGTTTGGTGGAGGGGATTATGGTGTGGGGTTGTTTTTCAGGGGTTGGGCTTGGACCCTTAGTTCCAGTCAAAGGAACTCTTAATGCTTCAGCATACCAAGACAATTTCATGCTCCCAACTTTGTGGGAACAGTTTGAGGATGGCCCCTTCCTGTTCCAACATGACAAGGTCCATAAAGACATGGATGAGTGAGTTTGGTGTGGAGGAACTTGACTGGCCTGCACAGAGTCCTGACCTCAACCCGATAGAACACCTTTGGGATGAATTAGAGTGGAGACTTGTGAGCTAGGCCTTCTTCCCAACATCACTGCCTGACCTCACAAATGTGCTTCTAGAAGAATGGTCAAAAATTCCCATAAACACACTCCTAAACCTTGTGGAAAGCCTTCCCAGAAGAGTTGAAGCTGTTATAGCTGCAAAGGGTGGGCCAACTCCATATTAAACCCTACAGATTAAGAGTGGGATGTCATTAAAGTTCATGTGCACGTAAAGGCAGGTGTCCCAAAATAATTAAGATAAGATAAAAAACAACTTTATTGGAGTTAACAATATATATATATATATATATAGTTAACTCCAATAAAATTGTATTATCTTATGTTAATTATTACTCACCTAACAAAGAGTTTTGTGCATTTTTCTCTATAACACTTCCACTTCCACTTTTTATTTGTTTGATTACCTACCTTTCTTAGCAAACCAGTTAGACTTGTCACAATGTACATAATCTACCCCACATTCCATGTGCATTTCATTCCCTTGATCACTTGCGAAACAAACACTTGCTCTCCATTTCACTCTCAGAGTGCTCTGGTCTCTCATCACTTTATTCAGGTAATGTATTTTAAAATGTTTTAATATACCCCCCTAATTTTTTAATTTTTTTTAATTATATTTTTTGATAATCATTTTGCATTTATATTACTGATACGGAACATGCATTCTCTGCTTTTAAATATCTGTTTGTTTGTTTTTTTGTTTTGTTTTTAAATGAGAATTTCAGTTGTATTCTTTTAATAATCTACCCTAAACATCTAATTTATGAAGTAACTGTTCTTTTTTCACTCTTTCCTTCTCTCTCTCAAGTAAACTTTGGAACCTGAAACATGGAGGTGAGAAATACTTGTTTGGGTAAAACTTTACAATCTTTGTGCAATAACATGCATTAATTCATGCTTAATTAATGCACAGATACAGATGTGCCTCAATGTGTAAAGTCATAACATGATCTCTTTGCAAATCATTAGCTAATGATTAATTAAAGCAACTGTATCATATTTTCACTGTAGTACACAGTATTATTAAAGGTTAAAATTAATCTATTTGTAAGCTACTTGTACTTAAAGACATTTTTATAATAATGCTATGACATAATTTTGTTTGTAATGTTTAGTTTAATGACAATTATGTTTCTATTCATTTTTTAGGCTATATAAACATTTAAATGGCGACTCTCATAAAACGGATTTATTCAAACATACATTCAATATTGAAGTACAAATATACAATGAATATGCAATATCCTATAGTGCTTATATTTAGCAAAATGCTCCTCTCTAAGTTAATTTTTGTAGTTGACTGAGTTTTTGAACACTGAATGGCTTTTCTGAGGTAAATGGAATGGTAAATGTGACATTTTTTTACAATCTGTTTTATTGACGTCTTTCCGCGGTTGAAACACTCATTGAGCAATTACATGAGACATGATACGGATTTCGTTAAGTTGTACTGTATCTTTCAACATACCTTCAGAGGTTCGTTCATGTTTATTTTATGTTGTAACTAGTAAAGTGAAAGAGATGATCGTTCGTGCGCTCTGCTTAAACTGATGGCATTGTCACGTGCCACAGAACACCAGGAAAGATTGCAACAGAAACGTGACGTTTCATGCTACACCTGCTTACCATTTATAATGTAAAACATCCATTATTGATATGAAAATCACACCAATCACATGAACATCACACACAAACCATATACTATCGTAATTGTGTGTTTATTAACTACTCGTTTCGTGTGTAGAAAGGTTTCTTTGGGTTTGTTTTTTTAATGGAGCACAGGACGAGGACGTGTACAGGACAGCGTCATTCAGAAGGGCAGGACTTATGGCCACATTATGATTGACAGCTCTAGGCCAAATAAGTACTCTGAGTCATAACTGATGCAAACCAGGAAATGCAAACTCTTTCAACTCTTCAGGTTGCATAATTTAGTGGGAAATGAATAGAAATGATATTTTGTATGATGAAATATTTTGCAAACGTGAGAATATTTCTCCAAATATGTGCACTTTCAAACTAAGAGCCCTAACGGACGCATCTATGTGAACACAAATAAACCAGAGCAGACGTGAATGAATATCTTTGTGTTTTTATTCTATTCAAAATATAAAAAAATTACAGATTGATTATTTTGCACTCCTGACATAAATTAAGCAATTAATGTCACTGCAACACAGTTTTATCATAAACAGTGGTCAAATATCAAAGCTGGAGTCCTTAATCTTTCTAACGATGCTCAGTTTGTCCAGATCAAGAAAGTGTGTGATGTTTAAATTGCAGTGAATGTTGAACAACAAAAATCAATGATCTTTGTATGTAAAGGGGTTAACCAGATAGACTCTTGATTGGTTGCTGATGTGGTAATCATTTATGAATGGTTTAACTCTTCATAGTTATACATTAACTCAAGATTATCTGCATGAGTTGAGCATGAATTTATGCCTATTAGTGCACTAAGATTGTAAAGTGTTACCACTGTTTGCAGTATCTAGCGAATTTGAATGTGAATTTTTAAAAAAGGTTTTATATTCAGTTGTTTGTTCCAATTTGTTCTCTTTGATACAATCAGCGCCATAATTTGAACCTGCAAACTTAAGATAAAACCAAATTACAGATTGGAACTATTATTTATCTAGAAAGCCGGAGGTTCAGTAGTGTCTGGAAAGTGGAAAAACGAACTCAATTCTGTGATGGAGCTGACGGAGAATGAGAACGGTCAGATTACTGGGATGTACACAACCGCTGTTACTTCAAAAGAGTCCAGCCACACAGAAGAAACTGCTGAACTTGTGGGCTACATCAACACAGACCAGACCAAACAGACCACTACTATTGCCTTCTGCATGGCCTGGAAGATAGAAGGTGAGAGAGTTTTTCCAGTGTAGTAAGACAAAAACAAAATATATACTCTGAATAGTGTAAATATATTATGAAGTTTTACTTATCAAATAAATGTATTTTGTTTAAAGGATGCTTAGGCAATTTTACTGGAAAACAACAGAAATTCTCAGTAAGAAAATATTCTTTGTAGTGCATAATTAAAATGTTTGAAACGTTGATTCTTGCTTAGGCTCGTGCAGTGCTTTCTCTGGCCAGATCTTCAAGGATGACAAGGGTACTGATGTAATGAAGACCACCTGGCTTATACATTCACCTGTGGAAAGCCTTGGGCAAAACTGGGAAGCAACATGGTAAGATGTTTATTTACTTTTGACAGAACTTTAGAAACGTTGATGTTTACTTACAGCAAAATCACTGGTGTTACATTAACAATCCTGGGTACCATGATGGTAGCTGAACAAACTCAGGGTTACAGGCTTAGTTTCAGACAAAACCAAACCAATTCAGTCTGGCTTTGTTGGTACCATAACGCTGATCGTCAACTTTCTCTGTCAACTCAGGCTTTGATTATGAGTTCATGGAGCGTGTGCACCTGAAAGTATGACATCAGTAGCGAACAGCCAATCACATGCCTTGAAACGTGAAACTGCGATTCACTTTTTGCGAAAGAGTCAGCACGATTCAAGCTTTCAAAAGAGATTGAAGAATATGAAGTATATAAATGCATTATCAGTGCAAGTGAAAGTTGTTAAGTTAGTTTATATATTTTAACATATACTGTATATATATTGGTATACAGAAATTTAAACAAAGAAAAAAAAAGGTTTTCTGACCCCAAGACTCAGCTTTTTTCTGCATTCTCCAGCTGTGATCCTTGGAGAGTCTTTGGCCACTCAATCTATCCTCCTCGCCGTGCATTAAGACAATATAGACACACATCCTCTTCCAGGCAGATTCATAACATTTCCTGTTGACTGAAACTTCATAATTACTATAAACTGATAGTATTAATCAGTCAAAATTCTCACTGCTGGTTAACCAGTTAGTTATGGTAATCCCTAGAAGCCACATATTCATCGTTACCAAAGCAACCAATGGAGATAGGTTGGTTATCAGTAAGTTTTTAATACCAGTGGGTGAGACTCATATGCCCAGAGCTGAACATTTAACACTGGTGATTTTGCTATGCTCTTTTGCCTGTATGGACTAATATTTCCCTTGTATTTTGAATAGCGTTGGGGAAAACACATTCGAAAGATGCCCATGAACGAGATTCTGAAGGATAGGAAGAAGTGGAAAATGATTTGAAAAACATGGTTTCTTATCAAAATAAAATTTGATTAACGTATGTTGTTGATGCATCTTTGTTTGTTTGTTCTGAGGTTTGTGTTTTTGTCTGACCTGTCTTTTTGTTTGTTTTTGTTACAGTCATTTATGTTTTGTGAAATGACCTATCCTGCATTGATTTGAGTGTGCTGGACACCATCAACAGTCTAAACCTTATAGTATAGCTCTAACTGTACTCACATTAGGCACCAAAGATGTAGCGTGCGAAGAGCCACTACAATTGAGTTATCAAAGGATTTTTAACTTTTTTAAAAGCATGAAGCATAATAATCAAAGGATCACTTCACCAACCACACTCCTTATCATATTAACTGAGCGATTGTAATTTTGATTCTACAGTTGATTAGCAAGCAAGCAGTTAAAAACAAAGCAGTAAAAAAAAAAAAAAAAAAACAGAATTCCAGATCTTGCCCACCCATATCCTGGATATCATTGTATGAATTACATTTTAACCCTAAAAAGGCAAGACCATAAAGAGACATCAGAAAATTAATTTATTGCTATTTCCATCTTATTAGGACTCAGATAATACAATTTGATGATTTTTTTTTAAAACACATTCATTTTATTTTTGAATTTAATGTTTGTTTCCCCAGGATGCGTCGCCCCTTTGGGGGTATTAATTCATTGAAAAAAGAATGTTTGTTTGGCAATGTGTGTTACATTTTAGCCACATTTACAAAACATTCTCTCATAACTTATTGTTTAACTAAATTTTACAAAGAATGTTTACTTTAAGCATAATGCCTATTTATGAATATACAATGTAATTTTGATAATACTTTTCTTCCAGAAAACAAGAAATAATATTTTGTCATTTTACTTCTCTAGTAAAAGCATCTTGATTTAAGATTTTTTTTTTTTTTTTTTTTTTTTTAGATATTTGGACTGGAAACAAAAAACTGGAGACAAAAATATTAAGTAAAGAAAAGAATTTTTGCAGTGCTCCTTCTAATTATCACTTGTTGCTGTACCAAAAGACTGTGAAACAGAGCTGAACTTACTTATAGTGCCTTTATTTTTTATTATTGTGTTTTAAGATGTAATTTACACAAGGATATCCAGGATCTACTAAACAAAAAATTAACTAAATACAGTGCATGCATAATCATTATGCAAGTTGGTATTCTGATCATATTTTGTTTTCAGGCAGATTTTACCAATTCCAAACAACATCAATCTTAATAGCTACTATTAATTTAGTATATAATCATTTATAAGTGATATATAATTGTTAAGATAAGGCTGGAAGTGAAAAATGCCTTGTAGTCAGGTGTGCATAATTATTAAGCAGTTTTTTATTATATAAAATATATCTATTAAGTAAAATGAAGTAAAAAAAAAAATTTAACTCGCACAAAAGTCAAAACTTATTAAATGCTCATGAGAAGGATGCAATACTAATAAAATACTATAAATTGCAAAATTAAGTCATGACCAATGGACAGCGAAAAACTCGGCAGGGTCAGACAAAAAAAGGGAATTAAGGTGAAAAATTAGTTGAGAAACCATCAGGAACCTTTTAGTCTCTAGCGCCACCATTTTTCAGAACGGCAACCTACCTGGAGTCTCCAGAAGTGCAAGGTGTCAGGATCTCAGAGACTTTGCTAAGGTAAAGAATCCTGAAATATGACCCCCACTTAATAAGAATCACATACTGAAGTCTTGTGAAATACATACTTTTTATGCCACAGAGTCAAACTCAGTGATAAACATCATCAAGGTGGAAGTTGATTGGTGTTTTGCTGTACAGGTAAAATGTAACAAAGAGTTAAAGGGTTAGTTCACCCAAAAATTAAATTTCTGTCATTAATTACTCACCCTCATGTTGTTCCACACCCGTAAGACCTTCCTTCAGCTACATTTTGTGCCACAGCAACTCAGTGAGATGGTGTAATGTGGAAACAAGCTATTGGAAGATTTGTGCAACATGTTAAAAGATACAGCCTACAAAAAGAGAGTGGTCAGTATTTCAAGACCATTAGAGGTTGGAACACAGTGTCAAATGCACTCCAGCTGTGTGCGGTCTTAAGCACAGCACAACGAACAAAACACCAAAGCAACATTGTGTTTTCCAGATTATTTTATATAATTGCTGTTAGATTTTTGTGTGTGCGCAGCATAACATAGCATTACATTTACTTTCAGATTGATTGGCTGAGCCTCATGGGAGCAACACACCTGGAGAGTCCGTCAGAAGACTACTGAGTAAACTGGGAACAAATGCTCTGTGGGCCAAATACAGTTTGAAAGGCCGAAAAGGAAAGAAGAATTTCCAGGAACTTTAAATATATAATGTGATCATCCATGAGTTGTTTCTTATTCCAAACATTTTATCTAGTAAGTCATTGAAGTCATTTAATCATTGTAGACTAACTCTATTTTGTTGGTAGGCCAAAGACTGCATATGATGAGGAAATCAGCAGTGTATTGAACACATGCTTAAATCATAATTTATTAATAATTAACAGTTACATGTTTGAGTTTTGTGTATCTTAATTGGATTTTAAGATGCCTGTCATCAAACACAGCAAGGCAGCAAGAAAACAAGCCCAGAATATGAACAAATTATGCAATGTGCAAAAAGGCAAGAAAATGTTTAAAGGAACACTCCACTTTTTTTGAAAATAGGCTCATTTTCCAACTCTCTTAGAGTTAAACATTTGAGTTTTACCGTTTTCGAATCCATTCAGCCGATCTCCGGGTCTGGCGGTAGCACTTTTAGCATAGTTTATTGAATCTGATGAGACCAATAGCATCTCACTCAAAAAAATTAGTTTCAAAGAGTTTCAATATTTTTCCTATTTAAAACTTGACTCTTCTGTTGTTACATTGTGTACTAAGACTGACGGAAAATGAAAAGTTGCGATTTTCTAGGGCGATATGGCTAGGAACTATACTCTCATTCCGGCGTAATAATCAAGGAACTTTGCTGCCGTACCATGGGTGCAGCAGGCGCAATGATATTACGCAGATTGATTATTTTGTGCGCTACATGTTTGCCCTTGAAAAAGAAGCTGTTTTAGCTTGGTGAAATATCTACTGCTCACTGGAAAATCTGAGAACATTGATGTTGTTGAGAAGTTTTTCAGGACTATGTCTCACAGCAGTGGAGACTCTTCAGTAAAAATGGATGTGGCCCTCTAAATGCTGGGGATCTTCAGAACAACCACTGCGAGAAGCCCTACCAAAGCACAGCCAGGCTGCAGGTTAAAATGAAATGTGGTGATAATTTTAATTAAAAAGATAAAAGATAATTTTGTGTCTGGTCCAGATGCTACACCACCCTTGAAAAAGAGTGGAAGGTGCTGTGAGTGGATGTAGTCATGCTTCTGGCAGAAAACCATTTTTGTCGGAGTCATCTGAGAAGGAACTAGCAAACACGTTAAAGCTTCTTTTGCAGAGATGTACAAAAATAGCTTTTGTATATGCAAAAACTAATGAAATTAAATGGTTTTCTGAAAACAAAAACAAAGCAGGTTATTACTGGTTCCAAAACATTTTAAAAAAGCAACACAGAGCTGTGCATGAAACATCATTATCATCAACAACACCACCACAATCTACTAGTGTGTATGATTTTATAGGTATTCATTTACATTTTGAAAAATTTCTATTAAAAAAGGATTTGAACAATATCCTGAGTAGTCATACCCTGCACCTTGTGTCAAAATGATTGATGATGACCTTTGACATTTCTGACCTGGTGACCTCTACGGGGCCACCCACGACGTTCCTCCCCACGGGCCACCCACAACGTTTTCCCCTCCCCATGGTTGATCAGAGTATCACCCCAATGACCTTTGACATTGTTGGTGATCCTCCGAGGACCGATATGACCTTTGTCAGCATATTTTGAATAGTGATGTTGCCCTGTGAACCTCTGGATGTCTTCTGTGCGATCAAATTGCAGACGGATGATTTTAAAGGGTTAAGGGTCACATGTGCACCGCACATGTGTGACAGATCACATCTATATAAATAGAGACTGTGGTATTCTGTGAAAACAGAGAAGAGCTGTGAAACATGGCTGGTTTATACTCATCTAAAACCCCGAGAGAGAATGGGATGAAGAGATGATGAAAAGTCTGACTCTGGCTCCGAGAAAAGAGCACTGGCATGTCTATTTGACAAAGTTTCTCCATGAGAATAAGGAGTATGTGAGAGACGAATTTTTGTTGAATAGTAACTGTGTATTCGGTTACATATTCCATAAACCGTCACGAATCGTGACTCTCTACAGTGCCGACAGTGTCGGTGAATTTATACCGGAAGAGACCCTGTCTCATATTTCCTGATAAGGACTGGACTTTATTCTACACCTGTGTCTGGAAAGATCTGAATGACCGTAGAGAAGAATCTTTGTACATCTCAGAGTGGGACGGTGGTCGGTGATCACTCTAAAAAGAAGCCTGATGAGTGCGTTTACATATTCTGCTGCAAAGACGAGGCGAAGCTCAGCGATCGCTCAGGATTCATCCTACAAAATGAGCATCACACTATGTACGAAATGCAATTTTTGTTCAAGTGGTGCGATTGGGATCTGCTGAGTTGTCTTTTTCAATCATAAACAAAATGTTCAAATGGTGTGACATGCGTAATGGATACAATAAAGTTAAAGTACAGCTATTCCACCCTGAGAGATGCGCACGCAGCAGTACATTCTCTTTGCCATCCCCGCCCATTCACTACGCCCATAAAGAGCGGTAAGCCAGTCCCACCCCACACAACATCTTTATAAGCCATGTCTCAAGACGATGCTCACGGCTGCAGCTACGCTGTCTCTTTCGACCCTGGGGTTGACCCACCTGATGACAACGCTACTGATACTATTATGACGGACGAACCTGGGGATCTGATACCAATAATAGATGGTTAGATAAATTCTGCAAAGAACTTGGATATTGCAACCTGAGTTTCCTAACTGGTCTGTCTGACACTGCCTCTACCTTAACCGAAAAGGGAATCAATGCCCCAGACGGATGCTTCAACGACCTCGGATTCAAAATCATAAAAGCTCCGATTGCCATACTTCTGCAACATCTCATCGACGAAAAGCTAAAGGAGGACTGTGAAGGCTGTGCGATAAATCATCCGAGCCAACTGCAACATTCATGCCTGTTTGAACCACGCACATACTTTTTGACACCCACTTTGACGAGCTGACCCGCAAACTGTTTAAACCTGATCTACGAACCATCATAGCCTATGCCCTACACCAGTCTGGCTTAAAGTCACATCCTCAGCGAATTCAAGGAACAGCCGGAGCTATTCTGCACGAATTAAAAGACGAACCATTCATAGCTGCAAAGCTACAAGAAATCACAGACAAACTTCTGGACAAATCCTGTGAGAAAGTTGTGCACGACACCGTCGATCTCTGGCAAGGTTTCTCAATTGTGAATGGAGAGTGAGCAAGACCCCACCACCATGGGTGCTGTATTTAGCCAAAAGAGCATCACAGAATTTCTGTTTAAAGGTCATTACAAAAGACAGATGATTGCATTGTTGAAAAGATCATCGAAGACGCGTCAAACGTCGGATGCTGATGATTGTGCAGATGAACCCCGCGAAACAAATCTCAAGAAAAACGTGTATTATAAGAGGAATGGCAGATTCGTGGGATGAGATGATAAACATTTGTGCTGAAGGGACCGAACCATATAAGCGTGATGATAAGGAAAGTTCTGGATGCGGCAATGGCTTTCGTATTGCCGACATCATATGTATTTGTACATTTGTAACAGATGTTTGTGTCTCACTGAATTCAAACAATGTCGATGATATTACCATCGGCGACATTGTTGAAACGCAATGGTCAGCTATATCCTAGACCGTGATATTAAGGGGTGTCGAGAATTTCTTTTCTGGCTAGAGTACCACTAAAATCATTTATTTACTTAGAGCATTTGGTCATCATCTACATTTTCTGACTAGACTACGTCTTATGGCATTATAACGTTTTACTTACTGTGTAACCCCATTTCATTGTATTTCTTTTATTCTTATTTAGATCATGTAGCCATTATGTAATCACATTTCAATTTATTCTTTTATCACCTAGGGCATGCGATCATTATGTACCCTGTTTTAAATATTTTTCTTTTACCATCTGTAACGTCATTATTTTGATTTTAATAAAAGATTGGATCTTCCCGTTTGTATGCCTTATTCTTTTGTGCAGGTTGAAATGACATCATGTCGCAGCTTATGAAAAAAGCTTTTTACACACCGTCCAACCCGGTTCTTTAGGCGGAAAAAAGCGATTAAAAGATGCAGTGTTAAAGGATAGCTGAGTGCGTCTATGCGATAAAGAGGTTTCAGATTGGTTGGCCAGGGAGGATGCTTACACATTACACAGAGCCGCTCCTATAAAATACAGGACGCAATAGAGTCGTTGTGTATGCGGAGTGGATACCCAGTTCCAAGCGGATCTCGTTGACATGTCGGCCTATTCCAAGGACAATGATAATAATACATATCTGCTAACGTGCATCGACGTATTTAGCAAGTATGCATGGGCTCGCGTGTTAAAGAATAAGAGCGGGTCGAAGTAACTAAAGCGTTTCGTCTATACTCCAAGATGGCCGCGTGCCTCAGAAATTGCAGACGGACCAGGGAAGGAGTTTTTCAACAAACATTTTCAAGATGCATGACATTATTCAAGAAAAAGCATGACATTAATCATTTTGCAACGGCTACTGATTTGAAAGCCAGCGTTGTGGAATGATTTAATAGAATGCTAAAAAGTTGAATGTGGCGATTTTTAACAGCTACAAATTCCGGCGTTACATAGACATTTTACAAGATATTTTGCAGGGCTACAACACCAGTTATCACCGTAGTATTAGGATGAGACCGGTAGACGTCAACAAAGAAAATGAGGCTCTGGTGTTTCAAAATCTGTATGGAGATATAAAGAAGAATGAAAAAGCTGTATTTAAATATAAAGTCGGAGACGCGTGCTCGAATTTCTAAAGTGAGAGGACCATTCACCAAAGGATATGAACAGAACTACATAGAGGAATTTTTCACTATAACCTCATGTATTCTGCGCCAGCCACCCATCTACAGACTGTCTGATTATGACGGGAGGTCATCGACTGAGTTTTTATGAAAAAGAGTTACAAAAAATAATCCTGAGCAAAAACAAAACTTTTAAGGTGGTAAAGATTTTAGGGCAGAAAAAGCGGAGATCCACGCTTGTTTTAGTGAAATGGTTAGGATGGCGTGAAATTTAATAGTTATATAAACAAAAAACTCTTGTGGACTTGCAATCGCCTTAAAACACTTGAACGCATACAGGATAAGATAATTTGAGTAAACGGGTACCATGGGTGACGATGGATTCTACGTTACGCTGCCGCAACGCTTCTTTGTCGGTTTATCCGAAAATCGTATCTCTAATTACAGAACAAGGTTAGCGAGTCCTATCAACTTGAAAGGTAAATGGGAGGTCGCACTTGTTGAAATTGAATATCCTAGAAGTTAGTACTCCTTTAATGATGAAGATGTAATTTTCGCCTAAACACCTCCCCGCACCAGTCCCGAAACATACACAACCTAGACCTGACGTCACACCATTTAAAGAATTATCAGGGTTTTCTGTATCGAGGAAGGTACAAATAGACGGCGGGTACTACGCGAACGTTCGTGACGCGTGGCCCGTCGCGATAACTAATGTTCTCGTATCGACGGCTGTATTGACTCACGATCCTTTAAAAACAAAGTGTATCTGGTTGCGAGACCTAACGTCTCAGTAACCTTCTCTGGGAAACTTCGCCACTATTTTAGGAATGAATCCGGATGATGCTATCGGCCGTTCGGCCTACCATAAAGATGCTGATTTTACGAGGAGTTAAACTACATACGCTCCTCATCAAGCTGATATCAACGCGGTTTCTATACTATGTATGTTTACATCGACATTATCCAATATCAATCGGTCGGTGATTCATATGTCCCCCTTTTGAGATGCGTAAATATAACCAGTGAAAACAATGACACCGTCAGTATTAGATACGACAAACCGCATTACGCAACGGTCAACAAGGAGCTTGTCACAGATATTACCATCGAACTGAAGGACGACCAAAACCGCGAAATACCATTTTCTTACGGCAAAGTTGTGGTAAAACTACACTTTAAACCATCTAAACATTCCATTTTTAAAAATGACGTATTACAACCCCCGCGGGATGGACGCTACGGAATATGTTAACTATTACCAAAATCAGGCTGGTGGTGGTCTACCAGGATATTCAGGGGTGGTGTTATGTACGGGCGGGGTTAGGGGTTGTTTAGAGGGCTGTTTAGGATGGCCATACCGCTGTTGAAAAGAGGATTCAGTATCGCTAAACCCCACCTAAAATCGGCTGCTAAAAATGTAGTATTCGACGTCGTCTCAAACGCGTTGTCAAGAACGATAACGATAACGCTAAATCTCAAGACGGTTCGGGTTTGATGGTCATGGCTCGTAAGAGAATGTCCAAATGCACAAAGTGCGGACACAAGAAACATTCACTCGCACGCAGAAAGCGTAAGAAGACTGTAAGCGAAATGTATCGGTTAAGAGAGCCGTAAAAACCATATTCTAACATGGCATTACTCCACCGCATGTCTGGAGAGTGCATCAAGTCCGAGTTGGACTTATTTACACTTCCTCTGACGCAGAAGGTGATTGAGAAAACGGTTATTTAGAAGTACCTCCTTTATCGGCTATATCGGACTCTTCACCTTTGGAGTTTTTATAGCAGGGAATGGCGGCGA
Organism: Hypophthalmichthys nobilis; assembly: GCA_037950665.1. Taxonomy (NCBI): domain Eukaryota; kingdom Metazoa; phylum Chordata; class Actinopteri; order Cypriniformes; family Xenocyprididae; genus Hypophthalmichthys; species Hypophthalmichthys nobilis. The sequence goes on from CM075489.1 coordinate 26,462,907, forward strand.
TTATGTCAACCTAAATAACACGCTGCTGTATCTACGCGTCTTAAAATCACAAGACCTAATGGTGCCGATTTACCAGACGCACGCCAAGGTCGGCCTGATAAATTACCTACTATATTTTCACAAGTCGATGTGAGCCTGGGTGATTGTTTGATATCTCAGAGTTCGAGCATGTATCCTTATCAATGTATCATTGAGAGTCTGATCAACTACAGTAAAGACGCTGGAATCGCTTTTCTCCGCAGGCTTGTTTTACAAAGACACAGCCGGTCATATGGACGCGACTGACCCGGCGGACATAACCAGGGCCTGACAAAGAGGGCCGCCTACACAGCGAACAGCAGTGGTGGAACTGCTGGCGACTATTCACAGCGATATTTTCTTTCAAGAAAAATTTATGTTGAATTGTGTTGACATTAAACTGTATTATCGGATTATCAGAGCCAAAGACGAATTCTGTCTGATGAGAGACGGCGATGTGGCCTACAAATTAAATATTATGTCTGCAAGCCTATTTGTCAAGAAAGTCTCTGTATCTCCCCGTGAGACTGGGTCATGCCCAGGCTTTGCTCTCAACTACCGCAAAGTACCCTATAGATCGAGTTTGTCTAAAAATTTCTCCATACCAGCGGGGTCCCGTGTTTCAAATCAAGAAAATTTGTTTTTACGAACACTGCCAAAATCTATCGTCCTGGCTATGGTCGATAACGATGCATTCACAGGAGCCTACAATAAAAACCCTTTCGCGTTCAAACATTACAATTTGGAGTTCCTAGCAGTCTCGTCGACGGGCAGCAATTTCCGCCAAGCCGCTACAACCGAATTTTGAATCGGGGCTGCGGTACGAGAATTTTATCAGCTGGCTATGGCATCTGGAAGACATCTTAAAACCAAGCGCTCTCTATCAACAGGGATGACTTTCTGAATGGATACACCCTTTATGCCTTCAACCTCACGCCTGACGAAGTGCGGTCAGCACATATCGCTCATCAAGTCTGGCAACATTAGACTCAAGGCCCGCTTCAGACAACCGTTACCGCATACTATTAATTTATTAGTTCACGCTGTATTCGACAGTATCATTGAGGTCTCTAACCGCAGACAGGTCCTGGTCGATTACTATTGAAATGAACACCGTACAGCTCACGGTATCATGGACAAAATTTCATGCGTTCATGAAAATTTCAAAATTTTCAACGTTCATTTTCTTGGGGTGCTCCCAGCGATCAACTACCTGAAGCGCCGTTAAGGAACTCACCATCCGCTGCAATAATTAACACTCACCCCGCACTGCTGCCGGGTGAACATTGGTTGGCTGTTTATTTACATAGCGGTGGTACCGGGTATTTTTCAACGGTTTTGGAAATCCCCGACAGTGACTGCTTTCCAGGAGCCATCAAAAACTTTCTGCTAACCAACGTGTCTGAAGTAGTATATTCATCCATACGAGTCCAGGATTTCACATCGGATGCTTGTGGGCAACACTGCGTGTTTTTCTGTATCATTTGATCAACGGGTTAGCTATAACGATGTGATGAAGTTGTATAGCGATGATTATATTAAAAATGATAAAATGGTACCGTACTTTGTGAAAAGATTAAAACTGAATGAGTGTAATGAAAAATTCTCATGTATTCAGTGTGTGTAAACGTGTAATACTCATTTGAACCATGTTTGAGTTTTCAATCTGCATTGATTATAAATAAAGACTTAAAACTGAAATCTCTTTATTGTGTTTTTATTTCAAATTTTAAGCAGACAGAACATATATACAACATTTCATGATTCGAATATTAACAAACAAGACATTTCAAAATTCTAACCATTGACTTCAATCGACAGACGGCGATTTGAACATGGGATCTTCTGAAGCACCCGACCTACGCACTTTTTCTTTTTGGTTTTAGAAACCGTTTCACGCTCTGCTGTAACAATATCAGAAGGACTTCCATATTCAGGTAGCAGTACCATGTCTCTTTAAAGAATTAATTGTCTGTCTAACAATATGATTCGGCACAGTAGAAAACGGAATGTTTAATTCGCAAGCGTGTATATAAACTCCGACCATCCTGGAGGTCTTCTGTCATCCCAGACCTTTTGTGGTGCTGTGACATTTTTATCAAATCAACCATGTGCGATCCAGGTATGGCTTTTCCCTTAAAACAGTTTCCCGACTCGTTCCATGCGCTGAGTCCTTTAGCTTTAGACATTTTGTCTAATATGTACCTGCGTTTTCACACTTCTTGCGGTACATTCTTCAGAACTTCACTCTGGCGTCTTCCGTACCTCCGTCGTCTTCAACAGCAGCGTGGGGTTGATCGTCTTTATGGTCGGGTTCAGAATTGGGTAGCGACAACGTTAAAGCGTTACTCTCGATCGCCTTGTTTAACGATCGTCAAAAACCTGCTCAGGATGTTCGTGTAGAGTTTGGCTTTTCGTACTGATTCAAATCAGACCTGAGTAAGATTTTTCTTATGGATGTATCCAGATCGTTCTCTACAACCTGTTGAATATTTTTGCGAACATTCTCATTTTTCAGCTTTTCCAGCTGATTTTGTGGTACTAAATACATTTTCTCAGCATACTCCATCCTCAACCCCGTCTAGATGATATTAAGCTGGAAATAAATCCTCCAGTCTGATTGAAGACTCGCTTCTTGGCAGATAGACCAATTTTTTTATTGGCGACAAATGTAATTTCCTTTTTCTCCTTCTAAGTTTTTGGTACTGTTGCCAGTTTATAGGAATCGTACCATAGAGAATGTTAAGGGCCACTTTGCACAATGTCTTTTATCCCTCACAATGTTTTCGGTGTGGGCCAGGATGCATTGCATGGTGTCACGTGCTGTCACATAGTTGTCAACCAGACCAATAAGACTCTCCAGCCGAATAGCTTGGGAATTTTTAGCATTGAGCGTTATACCCTTTGCCTTCATGCATACTTTACCTCTGGCGGTGCGATACCCATAAGATTTTGGTCTGCTAGAGCAAAATTCCGTAATAAAATCACCGGCGTCTACCTCATTCGTCAGCTCTCCCAAATGATCCCCAGAGGTGGGTCACAGTCACCCTCCCTAGATATGAAAATAATGCTGTCCATGTCTGAGTATAACAAACAGTCACTGAGTTTGTCCATGAGTTCGCATACAACTCCAAGCGTCGTGAGCCATTGTAAACGCTCCAACAAACACGTTAATGTCACGAAGTTTCCCGAACTTCATCTTTTGTGGAGCGATGCTGGACAAGAGCAACATCGTCCGAGGCGAATGTGAAATATGACAGTCTGTCGGTTTCGCCAAAAACAATTCTGGTGAAATGTTAGGGTCTTTCACAAGAGTAGTTTGAGGTAAATTCTCTCTCATAGAGAACCTCCCCAAAGGCTGTTCAACAATAACTTGTTGATAGACCTCTGAGTGGGGTTGTGGCAGATCTTTTCGTGGTCGAGACGAATACCCTCTTGGTGACAACGTTTGATATAAGCTCGTAAAATCTACGTAACTTATTTTCTCACCATCGACCGTTTTGTGATAGAGTTTATAAGCATTAGTACGACCCCCAAACAACGCATCTCTCGGTTTCAGTCTCTCAGGGGTTGAATAGGTACTCATAAATTCCATCACAGAAGGATCGGTCCGCTTCATCTTTTCCATTCACATTCCCAAAGAACCTCAATTTGCAAACCGTCGCATTCCGCAGAATATCAACCTTATCATCAAATTGCCTCCTGAGAAGCCCATAGGACACTCCTGACATGGGATGCGTCCGATGGGGTTCAAAGCGGCATTCGTGACCATGATGTAAACATCCGTTGTACTCCAGCCCGTGCCTTACCCTGACTTTTCATAGAAACCGTCTAAAAGAAACGACCGATCGACACTTTGCCGTAGTTTACAGCGTGATGAATATCTCGTCTCGAGTCTTTTTACATACTCGAGCCATTCGATTGATGCATTCGAGTAGGTCTTACTCTGTCTGACGTATGCGTTATTGTGAGTCAGAGCCAACGTATCTCTCTCGAGATAATGTGTTTTGAAGACGCCCATACAGCACAATGTTAAAGTAGTAAAGCTGAATGGATCAAGTTCGCACATTCTATAAACGCCTCTCTGTATTTTATGCATGCTTCACGTAACAAGACAACATCGTTCACGCCGTATTCACACAACTCTTTCTATAAGTTAAACAGTTTACCCGAAAGCGTTGCTGTACCACGCATCAAATTTTACACGGTCTTTATCAGACATGTTTTCGTAGTTGTAGAACTTTTTATCGGGTAATGTCCTATATAATTCTCATTTTCCAACCTATTGAAAAGATGGGGAAAATATCCTTTTCCGTAGTCGTTAAGTTTAGTGCCGAGGCATCTTAGACAGGGCCATTGGAATGAATGAGTAGCTGTCGATGTATCGCTGTGCAAAAGCTTCGTTGTACATGAAGATTAATTTACAACCTTGCATTATGACATCTAGCACAATCCCGCATTGCAGAAATACTCCAGAATTAGAAACTAATCAAATCTGGATGCGCAATGAGCTATGAAGCAGTATCCTTTGTATCACGGCTGTCTGAAGTGCGTGATTAACCGCACTATACAGTCAGGACCTTCTGCCACAAATTTTTCTCCTTCAAAAGTGATCGCATCAAACAAAATTGGCTCGTGTTTTGCATTTTGATAACGCGTTTCAAAATCATAGAAAATGTAATTTTTGCTAGGTTCCTTAGGTGCTATGGGTTGTATGAAGCAACGGTTGTAACCGCTGATCATGCAGATCTTTGCCGCAATGGGACGCAATGGTTGGGACTACATTTGTGTTGAGCTCTTGTACCTTGACCTATGACGTTGTATCGTTTGTTATTCAGTCTGCAATATTTTATAGCGTCACATGGTGCTTTTTCCAATACAGGGTGTGTTTTTATGGGCGTTGTAGCAGTAACTTGACTTACAAAATGACAAACAATCGGGGCAATGCATGGTTCTTTTAGGATGATTGTAACAATCAGCGTTGAAACATACGTTGCAGATGTGTTTACACTGATGATCTCTAGGGTTGAGTAGCCTTTGAAGCGAAATTCGCATACATAGGATGTGCCGATGAATGCCGTCAAATTCAGAATCCTATAGTAATGATCATCGTACAAATAGAGACATACCGTTTTAGGGTGAGGTTCATTGTGATTTTTGTACGTTTCTAACACACCTCCTGTAAAAAACAACGATTTTAATGTCTAAAAGACTTTCAAACGAACTCAAATCACCAAAACCAATTTTGTCATGAATTGAGAAGCCTGCGTCATTGTGGATGGATGTGGCCAGTCTTTCTAACTCATTCTTGGGCGATTGCGGATTGAGAAAATGCGCAAGGCAGATAGAGAAACCTAATTTATTTGATGTATTTGTTGGGCAAAATAACGACATCTTTTTGCGTTTGATGACCTGATCAAGCGCTAAATCTGTAAGTTCTGACGCCCACCTCCTCGTCTGTTCATGGCAACATCAACTTCGACCGCAACTGCATCGTCCGTCAATATCTGTTCATTGCTTTGTAAAACTCTCTCAATTTGATCGGTAAATAGATTAATGTCGTAATTATTCCGATTATCCCGTAAGGGTCATATTGATTACGCTAGCATCACCGCCAATGTCTCTAGCAAAGGACACTATTTCGCTAAAAGCATCGTGTAAAAAATGTGATGCGATGCTAAATCTGTAACGTTAATCTCTCTCAGATTCAGCAGTCTTACGCAATTGTATGCGCTATTGAAATGGGGTCTCTGTAATATACGGTAACCATTTACTTCCCGCCTTCACGAATCAAAGTATCAATGTCTGGGCGTGTTAGTTGTGACGTACCTGTAGGGGATCAGGGTGTGCTGCATTACTTGTTGATGGTCGCACTGGAACTGCAGGCTGAGCTGTGACAGTAGATGCATTACCTGTTGATCCGTGACTATTATTTAAAGCTCCGCCCGTCTTGTGCATGTTGCATGTGTTTAATCATTTCTGTAATCGTTCGGACAAATTAATATCAGGAATTTGATCAATAGAAGATTGCAAATGTTCCAAATTAGAAGTTTGTTGTAATGGTACATCATTAAAAGTTGTTTCTACGAAATCTGGATACATATTTATCAATTGTTGTAATATAATCACACAAGAGATGCGGATTTGCATTTTGTATTTCAAGCATACTCTGTAACAAGTCTGAGAGAGTTTGGTCTGGTTGACAGTTGGGTGCTTCAGCTGTGGAAAAAGATTTCTTTGCATCCATTTTAAATCTTTATTTTTAGACCAAAAGCGAAAACATAATATGCAATATGACAAAATTAAGAAAAACAAAAACAAATAAAGGTACTACAATCAGAAAAAAATAATGACATGTCTGTTCTGAAAAAGGTACAACAATCACATGTAACTAATACCATAGAATTGAATACATAATCCATTATCCATTATACATTTCTAACTTGGATGTGCACAGGTAACCATGGCGCCGAGACTAACGGTTAATTGTCTATCTCTCAACTGATCATTTAATTCTCTAAGGATACGCTCATGATTCTCTTCGATACATGTTTACAATCTATGGAAAGATTCCTCTATTGACTGATTCAGCTGATATAAACGCTCTAATATTTCAGGAACCTATCGTTAAACGGCTTCAATCTGTTATGAACTTCAAAAAACTCTGCCGCTATTCTGTCACAACTTATTTGAAAGTTGTAATCCAATTTGTTATGAATCGCTAAAAATTCAGAGGTGATTCTGTTTTGATTCTCTTTGAAGTAGACGTCAATCTAATATTAATGTCATCTAATCTGCTATTAAGTTCATCAAATCGCCTATTAATGGCGGCTGTTCTGTTACGTTTCTCTATGGCCTGGTCATCTAATATTTTAATGATTTCATGACACAGAGTCCGAATATTATACTGCTCATCATTTCTGCTCTCCGACCCCGCACTTCTTCTTTTACAGCTTCTTCTTCTTCTTTCGTCGCTATGTAAAAAGGATCACGGTGTCTGTCTGGCTCTCACTGTAGCCTCGTCGTATCCATCACTGGTCCATGACGATCGATCCCATTCGTTGACCTGTGATTCCACGCTCCTGACTTGTCTATCTGTATAGAATATTTTTAAAAAAGCGTTAAAACTGATTTTCCACATTAATGGCTGCCATGCTGTGGAATACGGTGATAACTATAACTGTAAATCTGAAAAATAAGATAATAGGAACTCTTTAGGGTAAGACTATGTTTTTCCGCTTCCTCTGAGGTTAAACAACGCATACGTCAGAATCTGATATGAGGTCGATTATTTGTTCAGCACAGCTGATGCCTCTATCTGTATAAAATAAATAATAAACAAAAAGCTACTTTCTACATCAAAGGTAATGCTGTGAATATCGTAAACGTTTCTATAAAAATAATAAAAGAAGGATAATCTTACCATTAATTAGCTTAACCTGAGGAGTTTGGTGTGGGGTAGAGTCATCTATGTTTGTTCAATGGCGCTCACCTCAGACTCTTCGTCTGAATCTGACATGAGGTATACCGGTTCAGTAGTACTGATTATTTGTTTCCCGGAGATCTCACTGACGTGTAAGTAGGCCGGGCATCTCTTATCCTATCAGCATCGCTGGTGCTAGGCCCGTGTTCTTCAAATCCTGCGTCAGATCAATAAACCCGGTTGTGTCACTAGAAGAGCTATTTCTATAAAAGATAAATATGGTTAATATTTGACATTAACATTATATAATATTATTACATAAAAATTACGGCGTCTGAGGCGTGTACATCATCCGGGGTTCCGTCACTGTAAAAATAACAAATTGGTAAATTTCATTTTGTATAAATAAATAAAATAAATAAAATATACACTTACAGAGCTTTATGGCGGTGAATGCGTTCTGTTCAACATTTGTTCCTATTAAATATATAAAAAACCTGTTATGAATTCACCCAATTATTAATTAGATTCATATTCAAACAAACATTTCAATTAACATTAAACTAGCAATTTATCTAAATTAAACATTGTTAAAAAAAAAAAAAAAAAGCAGCAGTTTGGCGGCATCTTGTGGTTCAGTGTAGAAACACCACTACAGAACCAAAGCATACTTTAAACAGAAACCAATGTAATTAAATGTCAAGTATTATGTTTAACTTTTACAAAAATGAAAAGGTAGAAAATAGTATGTGAAATATATAACATTTAAAACAGATTAAACCGGAATTTATCTTAATTAATCATTAAAAACAAAATAAATGAAACAGTTTTTGGTGGCATCTTGTGGACAATGTGTAGAGATGCAGCATCATTGCATCAAAGCAAAAGCATTCATACATTATAACTTTTTAACAGACGCTTTATATAAATTAATAAAATCATGTAGACAATATATCAGCAGTATGTGAAAGCCATTTAAACACAACACTAAGAAAATACTTTTTCCCACATGTCGACTGTGAAAATGATTCAAAAGCAGATTTAAACACAACTGTAAAATCAGAGGATCATTAACCCCAGCTTAGCGTGTATGAAAAACTACATGTACATTATATCAGGAAGTCTGCAAAGCGTAATCGGAATGAAAAAACTACATTTTGTCTCATACAATTATACGTCAGCATGGTCTAAACACGCCGTGTTATGACGTAGCGTTATCTTGGGTTACCAATAACAACAGAATGGGTGATTCGTGACAAAATCTTAACATGATCAAACAATCTTAACATTAACATGATCAAACAATAGAATAACTATAGACAGATAGGTAATTCGTGAGAAACGTAACGATGCAATCTTAACAAGCTAGTTCATACATATCAACGCATAAAAACAGAAAAGTCAAACAGACAACAAAAGATGAATAAAGCTTTTGTCAATTATGAAAACTGATTCAAACAACGTAGCTATCAAAAATAAGGATGTTGAGAAAATAACGAACATATGTCATTAAACAATAACGTTAAGAAAATGTGGATCATCATTTAAACAGGCTATCACTAGCTGGTACATAGGTATGGTCTAGAAAAATTGAATAATAAATCGGTAGAAACTTTTTTTTCATCATACATTTCAATTAAATATATCTATCCTTACTAAAACACGTACATTTCAAAAACCACAGCTTAAATATTAAAAAGAAACTCACCGCTTGTTGTCATCTTTTGGAGACTGGAGAAAAGCAGTGGAAGATTTTGTTTAACACTCAGAATAGTATAACTAAGATATGACACAGGGCGACTTATATACAGGCAGTCCCACAGCAGGGGACGGAGCCTTGTTTTATTTTTTCACATTGGGGAAAGAGCATGTGTTAAAGAAATTAAGTCACCAGATAATGGCTTACATATCATGTTTAGAATATTGTATAGTGATTTTGTTTTAAAATTACGTTTGATCTACATTTATAGAACCCTATACCATTATATTACTATATGGAATTGTATAACAAGATATGTAGGTTAGAATATAGATATTAGAAAATTGTGTGTGTGTTTGTGTGTGTGTGTGTGTATATATATATATATATATATATATATATATATATATATATATATATATATATATATACACATATACACACAGTGGGTACAGAAAGCATTCAGACCCCCTTAAATTTTTCACTCTTTGTTATATTGCAGCCATTTAAGTTCATTTTTTTCCCTCATTAATGTAAACACAACACCCCATATTGACAGAAAAACACAGAATTGTTGACATTTTTGCAGATTTATTAAAAAAGAAAAACTGAAATATCACATGGTCCTAAGTATTCAGACCCTTTGCTCAGTATTTAGTAGAAGCACCCTTTTGATCTAATACAGCCATGAGTCTTTTTGGGAAAGATGCAACAAGTTTTTCACACCTGGATTTGGGGATCCTCTGCCATTCCTCCTTGCAGATCCTCTCCAGTTCTGTCAGGTTGGATGGTAAACGTTGGTGGACAGCCATTTTTAGGTCTCTCCAGAGATGCTCAATTGGGTTTAAGTCAGGGCTCTGGCTGGGCCATTCAAGAACAGTCACGGAGTTGTTGTGAAGCCACTCCTTCGTTATTTTAGCTGTGTGTTTAGGGTCATTGTCTTGTTGGAAGGTAAACCTTCGGCCCAGTCTGAGGTCCTGAGCACTCTGGAGAAGGTTTCGTCCAGGATATCCCTGTACTTGGCCGCATTCATCTTTCCCTCGATTGCAACCAGTCGTCCTGTCCCTGCAGCTGAAAAACACCCCCACAGCATGATGCTGCCACCACCATGCTTCACTGTTGGGACTGTATTGGACAGGTGATGAGCAGTGCCTGGTTTTCTCCACACATACCGCTTAGAATTAAGGCCAAAAAGTTCTATCTTGGTCTCATCAGACCAGAGAATCTTATTTCTCACCATCTTAGCAAACTCCATGCGGGCTTTCATGTGTCTTGCACTGAGGAGAGGCTTCCGTCGGGCCACTCTGCCATAAAGCCCCGACTGGTGGAGGGCTGCAGTGATGGTTGACTTTCTACAACTTTCTCCCATCTCCCATCTCCCATCTCCGACTGCATCTCTGGAGCTCAGCCACAGTGATCTTTGGGTTCTTCTTTACCTCTCTCACCAAGGCTCTTCTCCCCGATAACTCAGTTTGGCCGGACGGCCAGCTCTAGGAAGGGTTCTGGTCGTCCCAAACGTCTTCCATTTAAGGATTATGGAGGCCGCTGTGCTCTTAAGAACCTTAAGTGCAGCAGAAATTTTTGAAACCTTGGCCAGATCTGTGCCTTGCCACAATTCTGTCTCTGAGCTCTTCAGGCAGTTCCTTTGACCTCATGATTCTCATTTGTTCTGACATGCACTGTGAGCTGTAAGGTCTTATATAGACAGGTGTGTGGCTTTCCTAATCAAGTCCAATCAGTATAATCAAACACAGCTGGACTCAAATGAAGGTGTAGAACCATCTCAAGGATGATCAGAAGAAAAGGACAGCACCTGTTAAATATATGAGTTAAATATAGTATAATAGTTAATATATATAATAGTTGAATATATGATTAAAATATATGATATAATAGTTAAATATATGAGTGTCACAGCAAAGGGTCTGAATACTTAGGACCATGTGATATTTCAGTTTTTCTTTTTAATAAATCTGCAAAAATGTCAACAATTCTGTGTTTTTCTGTCAATATGGGGTGCTGTGTGTACATTAATGAGGAAAAAATGAACTTAAATGATTTTAGCAAATGGCTGCAATATAACAAAGAGTGAAAAATTTAAGGGGTCTGAATACTTTCCGTACTCCACTGTATACACACACACACACACACACACATTTGAATTATTGGGTTAGAAACTGTTTTTAAAAATATCTCGAACGAAACATAATATCAAAGTCTAAGAGAGCTTTAAACAGAAAATATACTGTTTGTTTTATCATACAGAACTCATTTTTCTTTTTAGTTAAATAATGTTCGTGTTCCATTTTAAAATCTAAAGAGATTACAATTTTCATCAATGACCAAGAGATGGTGCCAGAGCTCTATATATTATATCTGAAAGACCAGGTGTTTTTTTTAAAAAATTTTTAAGCCTCTGGGTGAAAAGGCCGTATGAGACAGATTACAACTGCCCAAATGTCAGAGTGCAACCGAAAGACAACAGAAGATGCTTTTGGAAAGGATTTTCCCTATGTGAAGGTGACAATCTCCGAGACAGCGTGACTGCACTGACACAAATGAGTTTGTATAATGTGACAGGCGTAAACATTCCACAGTATTGTGTTTTTCAGTGGATTTGATGTCTCACACTGCTAATGGTTATTCAGTTTCACTAAAAATTGTGTGTTAGGGCAACATATTATGTTATTGGATTTATTCATCTATTTAGCTTATAATTTTAAATAGAATAAATCGCCATCTGATTTATCTGCCACGACTTGCAAAGTTCCGTAGCGATCTTTGGACAGAGCGAGTAAAATGGTTATGTCACATGTGTTTGCATAGCTCAAACGTTGTTTTTACGAACCCCCTCCAAAAAGGCCTCGGATACCCTTAGAATAAATAAAGTATTTAAAAATATATGTTGAGGCGACATGTGTTTGCAAAAACAAAATCCAGAATGCATCCAGGCTTTCCTGGGAAATCACCCTGTAAACAGTTCTCTGACCCATCACCCGCTGCTTTGTGAAAACTGCATTCTCTGAGGTTTCACACATCACGGCTGCTTAGCTTTTATTTCTAAACTATACAAATAGCATTCTGCTAATCATTCATGTTAAGGACATCAAAAAAGTAAGGGTTGCTTTCCCTGTTCTTTGAAAAATGTGAGTTGTTTTATAAATAAACATTTAACAGAGTTTTAGAAGCGTGTTTAATATTGCTTTAGAAGCACACTTAATTTTATTAATTTATTTATAAACTTTTAAAAGAAGCGAATGTTTTTCAATGAACTTTTTGAAATATACTAAATATACTAAACACCATTTATAGCAATCAACTGTTTGAATTACTATGATGTTGGAGTTTAGGGATAAGTGATAGTCATTGGGGTGATACTACGGTCAACCATGGGGAAGGGAAAACTTCGTGGGTTGCCCGTGGGGAGGGGAACGTCGTGGGTGGCCCGTAGAGGTCACCAGGTCAGAAATGTCAAAGGTCATCATCAATCATTTTGACACAAGGTGCAGGGTATGACTACTATCCTGCTCTAAGCAATTGTATTATCCAAGCACAAACTACATAAAAATGTATGTCCCAATTTACCTGAAAACTATGGAAGCCCGTTTCCTCCACTAAATAAAAAAATAAAAAGAGTAATTGTGACTTTTATCTCAAAATTCTGACTTTTTCTCGCAATTGCGAGATATAAAGTCAGAATTCTGAGATGTAAACTTCGCAATTGCGTGATATAAAGTCAGAATTGCAAGATATAAACTGATATAGTCACAATTCTGACTTTTTCTCACAATTGCGAGTTATAAAGTCAGAAATCTGACTTCTTACTTTGCTTGCGTTTCCTTTCATTGCAGCTGACCATCAGGATTGCTGCTTCATTATTATTCTACATAAAATGGAAGACATCATGAAGGATTATTTTCAGCGTGGATTTACCAATAAAGAAATTGATTTTACTGGAGGAGACACATAACATAAAGATTAGTCTCCGGACATTAGAGAGAACATTATGCAGGAATCAGTTGTGGCGGAGATGCAATACAACTGAAGCTGAAGTGGCACATTTTATACACCAACAGCTTCAGACATCAGGGCGGCAGCACGGCTATCGTTGGATGCACCGGAATTGTTACAGACAGAGAAACTGTCCGTCAGTTGATGCGACTGTTAGATGGACAAGGAGTTGATCTACGGGCGCATGGTCGTCTCGGCGGCAGCGTGTATAACAGTCGCGGGCCAAATTATGTTTGGCATATGGACGGGTTCAATAAATTAAAACCTTACGGAATATGCATAAGCGGATGCATAGATAGCTTTTCAAGAAAAATGATCTGGCTTGAAATGTACAAAACAAATAATAACCCACAAGTAATTGCAGGTTATTTTATACAAGCTGTTGCTGATAATAGGGGATGCCCACAAAGAATTTGCATCGACCATGGAACTGAAAATTATGGAAGCCTGTTTCCGCCACTAAATAAAAAAATCAAAACAGTAATTGCGACTTTTTATCTCAGAATTCTGACTTTTCATTTCATAATTGCGAGTTTATATCTCACAATTTTGACTTTTCCTCACAATTGTGTGATATAAAGTCACAATTCAAAGTCACAATTCTGCGATATAAACTCACAATTGCGTGATAGCCTATATAGTCATAATTCTGAGATATAAACTAATGCTCAGACTTGCTGATAGCATCTTTAATTAGTATAACTAATGCAAAGTATACAATGATACACTCTTAAGGTATTTACCTTACTTGTGGAGAACAAAAACTAAACTAAACCAAAAACCTCTTTGAGTGATGAAGTGGAGTGCCATCGTTCAGCCTCAACTTGGTCAAATAAGCTCGGGCTTCAGTCATAAAACCTAACGTGTCTTCCCAGTTGCGGAAACCTAGTGGAGCCTTAAAGCCTCCCATGCGTGGGTTTTTGCTGTTCATAATGTCGAACAATCTGTCAATCACCTTTAACACAAATATTCCTCATTACAGCTGGTTATGATTTACAGTTCAAAGACCTATAGAAGGTAGACCTGTTAGGATAGAGCAGATGTTAGCAGTTGGCTGCTTGTTCAGGAGAATGACAGGATATAGCAACCCTGCGTTGGGGAAAACAGGCTTTAGGTCAGGAGGCATGACTGGCTGGCATCTCTGTGTTATTGTGGTAGCCTGGAAGAATCAGCTGCTGTTAGGTAAGGGAAAAGGTTGATTGAGCAAAGACGATCCTGATGCCACAGGCACTGGCAGAGAGAAAAGACTGTTGAAAGGATTAAGTGCTTGAACCACCAGCTGAGGGATGGATGACACAGATGATTTAGGACAAGAGCAGAAATGTCCACTTTCAGAAAACAATTATCAATCAATTATCATACTTTTTGCACATTTAATTTCCAACTAAAAAAATAATTACCAGAAGAAATTCGATCGTAGGAGAACAGTCTTCAAACTGCGGACATCCAGCTTCCATGAGGGCGCGAAGAGCCATCGCCACCGACCGCCACTGACACCTTCATCTTCTGCCCCTCAAAGTTGATGTGTTTTCTGGGGATTTTGTTGGCAGCGTGAAGACCCTCATGTTCCTGAACATCATTCAACTCTGATATATATTTCCATTTAACTGTTCCTGGGGACTGACGATGGAGCTGTAAGCTTGCAACATGTTCCTAGCCAATTTTAACATATGGCAAGGGTCCATGATCACAAACACATTTTCCCCTGAAGAAGGGTGGACAAAATATGTCTTGAGAGGCTGATTCAGCTTTAGCTGGCATCCGAGCATCGTACACATGTTAATGTTCGATATATGTCCATCCATTGTGACACACACAACTTTGATGCCACGTTCATGAAGTGCCTCCAAGGCGTGTAGAAGCAAAATCCTTTGTGTATCTGGTCTAAGTGAGCTTATGAAGTAAAAGGCAATGGGCATTTTCCAGTGACCTTGTAATCCAACTACCATGAACACTAGTCAAGTCAAGTCACCTTTATTTATATAGCGCTTTTACAATGCAGATTGTGTCAAAGCAGCTTTACATTGATAACTGGTATATAATTTTGGCTGCACAGCAGCTCTTAAAGAATAGTGTCAATGTCGGCAGATCAAAGCACTGTTGAATATCAAATGTCAAGTGTCCCCAACTAAGCAAGCCAAAGGCGACAGCGGCAAGGAACCCAAACTCCAACAGGTGACATCAGATGGCAAACAGGTGGCAAATAGACTTCTGTGTTAAAATGGAGAAAAAAACCTTGGGAGAAACCAGGCTTAGTCGGGGGGCCAGTTCTCCTCTGGCGAACAGTGCTTTGTTACGATTCAGGTTGCTATCATATGTCTGATAGGATCGCAACATTCAAAGTATTTATTCCAGTTCAGTCCAGTTGAGGATCGTATTCATCACACCGGTATGGACGGTGTGTTGAGGAGCTGTGCCACTGGCTGTCGTGTCGATGAGGCCTTCACAATGGATGATCTAGTTGGCTCAATCTCTGCTGATACTTCAGGGCTGCGTTGTGGTCGTGTCAAGGCGCCGGTCCTCGGTCTCACCTGGATACGCCCGGATCTGGTTGACTACGGTAAACCTCGGGATAAACAGAAAGACTAATATTAGCGTAGATGCCATTCTTCTTCTGATGTAACGAGTACATCTGGTGTTATAGGAAGTGTTCCGGCTCCGGCTGACCTAATTTATTACGTTGAAATTCTTCTCTTGTCTTATGCTCCGTTAATGCAGCGTCAGATGCCTACAGCTTTTACTTTCACTTTCTGTAGTGAATACTGACCGAGGTTAAAGTCGGCATGAAATCTAAATTGACAATTCTTATTTTTTGTGGAATATTATAGTATTTATTATCAATAATTTATCCGTGCACTTCATTATTTTTTTAAAATTCATGTGCCCTCGTAATCTCTAATCAAAAATATTAAACCCTCCCTCCCTCCCCTCCCTCAAAACGACTCATCGTCTCTTCCTGTCACATGCTACGGCGCGAGGGCGGAGCTATCTGGAACTGCCAGCAGAGGTTGAGCGTCACGCTTAATTTACGTGTGAATGTGAGGCTCAACTTCCATAGGAATTAACCAAAACGCTTGCTCTTCCCCACTCGCTCCTGCCAACGGTCATCCTCAATAAATAAAGTTTTTACAGTAAAGTGAGGGTGCTAGCAGTGAGTCCAGTGGAGAGAAATCTCCCACAACTGACTGCAAACGGGCATTCAGATCTCCCTCCATTTTGTTAGCAATGCCCAACTTCCAACGATCCAATCAATTCCTGAAGGATTGATTGATCCCCAGAAAACAAGAAAAAATATGTAATTTTACTTATCTAGTAAAAGCATCTGGATTTAAGAAATTTTAGATGTTTAGACTGGAAACAAGACAAAATACTAAATAAGTGTAAGGTTCTATCTGTGAGCCAGTCAGCACTTTGAATGCACACACAAGGACCAATCAGGATCAACTTTCTTTGTCATGTCGCCAGACTGTTCCATGACAGCAGAAAAGAGAGCAGAAAATGCAAAGTTAGTGAAAACTAAACAATTCCACGCAATGCTGAAACCTCATGATTGACTTTTTATTTATGATCTTGTCAATGACAGCAGCCCAAATTCCAGTCTCTTTTTTGTTTTGTTTTGCTTTAGCTATTGCTGTAGCTATTTATTTTCATAAATTATTTTATAAATTCCTATTTCCATTTGTCACATTTTGTGTTGTGGTTGTCGTTTGCATTCAGAAGTGCTCAATCACGACCACATGACAATGTAGATGGAGACACTTTCTTCAGCTCATACTCGTTGGTCTCGCTCACTGCCATTATAAAGCTTGGATGCGTCAGGATATTTATTAATATATCTCTGATTGTGTTCATCAGAAAGAAGAAAGTCATACACATCTAGGATGGCTTGAGGGTGAGTAACTAATCCTTCAACGTGTCTTTTCTTCTTGGCCTTTTTATTTGTCTGATACTGCTGACCCAATGAGCGTTTTGCTGTCCAATGGTCATGCCTTAATTTCGCAATTTCTAGTATCTCATTAGTATTGCATCCTTCTCATGAGCATTTAACAATTTTGACTTTTTTGCAAGTTAAATCTCCTTTTTGTCTCATTTTACCTATAAATGAAAATTTGTTTAATAATTATGCACACCAAAATATAAGGTTTTTTGTTTAGTAGATCCTGGATATTCTTGTATAAATCACATTTTAAAACGCAATAATTAAAAAATAAAGGCACTATAAGTTCAGCTCTGTTTCACAGTCTTTTGGTACAGCAACAAGTGATAATTAGTAGGGGCACTGCAAAAAAAAAAAAAGCTTTTCGTAGTATTTTTGTGTTGTTTCCAGTCCAAATATCAAAAAATTCTTAAATCAAGATGCATTTACTAGAGAAGTAAAATGGCAAGATATTATTTCTTGTTTTCTGGAAAAAAAAAAAAAAAAAAATCAAAATTACATTCTATAATCATAAATAGGCATTATACTTAAAGTAAACATTCTTTGTAAAATTTAGTTAAACAATAAGTTATGAGAGAATGTTTTTAAAATGTGGCTAAAATGTTGCCAAACAAACATTCTTTTTCAATGAAATTATACCCCCAAAAGGGCCACGTATCCTGGAGATACAAACATTAAATTCAAAAATAAAATTCATCTTTTTAAAAAATCATGAAATTGTATTATTTGTGCCCTAATAAGATGGAATTAGCAATAAATTAATTTTCTCATGTTCCTTTATGGTCTTGCCTTTTTAGGATTAAAGGGTGAGTTCACCCAAAAATGAAAATTCTGTAATTTATTACTCAACCTCAAGTCGTTCCACACCCGTAAGACCTTCATTCATCTTCAGAACACAAATTAAGATATTTTGGATAAAATCCAATGGCTCAGTGAGGCCTGCATTGCCAGCAAGATAATTAACACTTTCAATGCCCAAAAGGTACTAAAGTTATATTTAAAACAGTTCATGTAACTACAGTGGTTCAACCTTAATGTTATGAAGCGGCGAGAATTTTTTTTTTTTTGCTGCACAAAAGTAAAGACTTTATTCAACAATATCTAGTGATGGGCAATTTCAAAATCACGCCCCAGTGGCGAACCATTGAAATTTCTAAACACTTACAACATAATGAAGCTTCGTTTACTGAAATCACATAACTTTGGCACTCGAATCCCCGATTCGTAAAGCTTCATGAAGCAGTGTTTTGAAATCGCCCAACACTAGATATTGTTGAATAAAGTCGTTATTTTTGGTGCACAAACAGTATTCTCGTCACTTTGTAACATTAAGGTTGAACCACTGTAGTCACATGAACTGTTTTAATTATGTTTTTAGTAGCTTTCTGGGTCTTAAAAGTGTTAATTATCTTGCTGTCAATGGAGGCCTCACTGAGCCATCGGATTTTATCAAAAATATCTTAATTTGTGTTCTGAAGATGAATGAAAGTCTTACGGGTGTGAAACAACATGAGGGTGAGCAATAAATGACAGAATTTTCATTTCTGGGTGAACTAACCCTTTAAGATGTAATTTATACAAGGATATGGGTGGGCAAAGCTCTGCAATTCTGCTTTTTCTTTTTCTTTTTCTCTCCTGCTTTATGTTTTTAACTACTTGCTTGCTAATCAACTGAAGAATCAAAATTAAAATCGCTCAGTTAATATGATAAGGAGTGTGGTTGGTGAAGTGATTTTTGATTATTATGCGTTATGCTTTTAAAAAGATAAAATTCCTTTGATAACTCAATTGTAGTGGCTTTTCCCATGTTACATCTTTGGTGCCTAATGTGAGTACAGTTAGAGCTATACTATAAGGTTTAGACTGTTGATGGTGTCCGGCACACTCAAATCAATGCAGGATAGGTCATTTCACAAAACATAACTGACTAAAAAAAACAACAACAAACAAAAAGACAGGTCAGACAAAAACACAAACCTCAGAACAAACAAACAAAGATGCATCAACAACATACGTTAATCAAATTTTATTTTGATAAGAAACCATGTTTTTCAAATCATTTTCCACTTCTTCCTATCCTTCAGAATCTCGTTCATGGGCATCTGGTGAATGTATCTTCCCCAACGCTATTCAAAATACAAGGGAAATATTAGTCCATACAGGCAAAAGAGCATAGCAAAATCACCAGTGTTAAATGTTCAGCTCTGGGCATATGAGTCTCACCCACTGGTATTAAAAACTTACTGATAACCAACCTATCTGCATTGGTTGCTTTGGTAACAATGTAGGCATACCCATGCATGCGACGGCTTTCAAAACGAATGCAGGAAAAATGGAGGTGCATCATCTCGCTCTCCAAATAACTGCCCTGTCAAGTCACGGTGCAGAACTCCTGGGATATATTGTGATGCTCTGTGCTGTAGTCACGGCCAGCTTCTTTGTGCAGCGAAGGGTGCAGTTTTTCCGGTTTTGATGTTAACGTTTTGTGTCGAATTAAGAGTGATGCAAAAGAAAATTTGACATCCAATTTGAACAGCCAGACTGAGATGCATCTGTTAAAAATCTGACTGGAATCACATTTTAAACCACCTCTAACTTATGGTTCAAATCAGATTCGGGTATCAAGTTTTTATTTATTTATTTTGCTATCCAGAATTTCAAAAACCCTTCTGGATAAAATCTGGATATGCAAAAAAATCTGTTTTTTGCTGGCAGTCTGAACATATCCATAGACTTCACTTGAAACCTCCTGATTTGATATTGAGATGGTGTAAAGTGGCAAATTCACTAGGTTTATCTAGATTTCAGAAGGAATGAGATGGTCCTCACTGCAGAACATGAGATCCAGGGGGGCGAGGTTGGATCCAGATCCAATTCCTCCCACTTTACATATCCCTAAACCTACCCGTCTCCACCCCCTGGATCTCTCGTGTTCTGCAGTCAGGAGCTACTGAGATATTGGGGCTCATTTATCAATCTAATGTAGAAACGAACATAGATCCAAGTGTGATTCATGAAAATACTAATATAAAATACTAATATAAGAAAATAAATTATAATTTAATGTTATGAAAAGCTATATAACATAATGTCAATGGAATATTTTACCATATGCAACATTGTTAAGTGACGAATATGTGGCTTCTAGGGATGACCATCATTAATCGGTTAACCGGCAGTAAGAATTTTGACTGATTAATACAGTTTATAGTAATTAAGAAGTTTCAGTCAACAGGAAATGTTATGAATCTGCCTGGAAGAGGATGTGTGTCCATATTGTCTTAATGCATGGCGAGGAGGATAGATTGAGAGGCCAAAGGACTCTCCAAGGATCACAGCTGGAGAATGCAGAAAAAAGCTAAGCCTTGGGGTCAGATAGCTTAAAAAAAAAAAAAAAGGTTTTGTTTAAATCTCTGTATACCATATATACAGTATATGATCAACTATATAAACTAACAACTTTCACTTGTACTAATAATACATTTATATACTTCAATCTCTTTTGAACGTTTGAATCGTGCTGACTCTTTCGCAAGAAGTGAATTGCAGTTTCACGTGTTTCAAGGCATGTGATTGGCTGTTCGCTACTGATGTCACTTTCATGTGCACACGCTCCATGAACTCATGATCAAAGCCAGATTGAATTGGTTTGGTTTTGTTTGAAACTAATCCTGTAACCCTGAGTTTGTTCAACTACCATCATGGTACCCAGGGGTGTTAATGTAACACCAGTGATTATGCTGTAAGTAAACATCAACATTTCTAAAGTTCTGTCAAAAATAAATTAAACATCTAACCGTGTTGCTTCCCAGTTGTTACAGGGGCTATCCACAGGTGAATGTAGAAGCCAGGTGGTCTTCATTACATCAGTACCATCATTATCCTTGAAGATCTGGCCAGAGAAAGCACTGCAAGAGCCTAAGCAAGAATCAACGTTTCAAACATTTTAATTATGCACTGCAAAGAATATTTTCTTACTGAGAATTTCTATCCTGTTTTCTAGTAAAATTGCCTAAGAACAAGATAAATAGCATATTTACACTATTCAGAGTATATATTTTATTTTTGCCTTAGTGCACTAAAGCAGCTCTCCTGGCTAAACCCACCTTTTATCTTCCAGGCCATGCAGAAGGCAATAGTAGTGGTCTGTTTGGTCTGGTTTGTGTTGATGTAGCCCACAAGTTCAGCAGGTTCTTCTTTGAGGCTGGACTCTTTTGAAGTAACAGCGGTTGTGTACATCCCAGTAATCTGACCATTCTCATTCTCCATCAGCTCCATCACAGAACCGAGTGCGTTTTTCCACTTTCCAGACACTGCTGATCTTCCGGCTTTCTAGATAAATAATTATAGTTCCAATCTGTAATTTGGTTTTATTTTAAAGGATTAGTCCACTTTCAAATAAACTTTTCCTGATAATTTACTCACCCCCATGTCATCCAAGAACTTTATATAAACAAATGTTAGCCTTCCAAGTGCTTCCGCCAAAACCGCATTTCCGTATTCTCCAAAAAGCTTACGCTGTATGTCCTACACCTTCCCTATTCTACTTACAGAAAAAATGTAACTGGCGCTGCGTTCATTCTGTAAATTGAATAGGGAAGGCGTAGGACATACAGCGTAAACTTTTTAGAGAAATGCGGTTTTGGCAGAAGCACTTAGAAGGCGATCATTTGTTCATATAAAGCATATACATTAACATTTTTTTCGAAAATGACCAATCGTTTCGCTAGATAAGACCCTTATTCCTCGTCTGGTATCGTTTAAAGCCCTTTGAAGCTGCACTGAAACTGTAATTTTGACCTTCAACCGTTTGGAGGCCATTGAAGTCCATTATAAGGAGAATAATCCTGGAATGTTTTCATCAAAAACCTTAATTTCTTTTCGACTGAAGAAAGAAAGACATGAACATCTTGGATGATATGGGGGTGAGTAAATTATCAGGAAAAGTTTATTTGAAAGTGGACTAATCCTTTAAGTTTACAGGTTCAAATTACGGCGCTGATTGTATCAAATAGAACAAATTGGAACAACTGAATATAAAACCTTTTTAAAAAAATTCACATATTAGTCAAAGCTAAATACTGCAAACATTGGTAACACTTTACATACTAATAGGCATAAATTCATGAGCAAATCATGCAGATAATCTTGAGTTAATGTATAACTATGAAGAATTAAACCATTCATAATTGATTACCACATCAGCAACCAATCAAGAGTCTATCTGGTTAACCCTTTACATACACAGATCATCGATTATTGTTGTTCAACATTCACTGCACATTAAAATATCACACACTTTCTTGATCTGGACAAACTGTCTATCATTAGAAAGATTAAGGACTCCAGCTTTGATATTTGACCACTGTTTATGATAAAACTGGGTTAATTTATGTCAGGAGTGCAAAGTAATCAATCTGTAAATTTTTTTAAATATTTTGAATAGAATAAAAAAAACGTACATATTCATTCATGTCTGCTCCGGTTTATTTGTGTTCACATAGATGCACTAGACGGCGTCCGAAAGTGCACATATTTGTAGAAATATTGATTTATTCTCACGTTTTCATCATATAGAATATAATTTCTATTCATTTCCCACTAAATTATGCAACCTGAAGAGTGTTCAGAGTGTACTCTGTCAATCCTGTTCCTGGTTTGCATCAGTTATGACTCAGAGTGCTTATTTGGCCTAGAGCTGTCAATCATAATACGTGGCCATAATTCCTGTCCTTCTGGATGACACTTCCTCGTCCTGTGCTCCATGAAAAACAAACCCAAAGAAACCTTTCTACACATGAAACAAGAAGTTAATAAACACACGGTTACGATAGTATACGGTTGTGATTTTCATGTGACTGGTGCGATTTTCATATCAATAATGGATTTTTACATTATAAATGGTAAGCAGGTGTAGCAATTAGCTACATAAAAAAGGCTATGCATAAAACTTTTCAACAACATTATGACTAAAATCCACATCGGAAGTTATTACAAACACTCACTGGTTGTTTAAAGTGTGTTTTGAGTAAAAGTGTAATATAGATCTTTTAAATTGTGTCATGTAGCTTGATACTTATTGAATTCACATAAGGTCCCAAAATATGCTTTTTTTTTTGTTTGTTTTGTTTTCTAAAAAGACTTCAGATAATAGGTTGATTAATGTATAGTGGGATCAAGGTGGTGTAGATGGACAAGCCGTGTAATGCCAGAATAAAGGCTAATAGTGGATGAATACAAACAAAAGAATAATGATAAAAGAACAATGAAGATTAAGTAGAGGTGTGAAAAGTTTGTTGAGCGAGAACATAAAAGTTCTCCTCACCAGACATTAGACTGCAAATAGGTGTTTACAGGAATGGCCAAAATGGTTGGTGCGCAGTAAGGGGTTAATATATTAAGTCATATGTGAATTAGGGTTGCACCGATCCAATATTCAGATCGGGTATCGGCTCCGATACTGCCATTTTTGCCGGATCGGGTATCGGCCAGATAGGACCGATCCAAATCCGATACTGTGCGTGTCCCTGATAGCACACGTACATCTCGGAGACATCTATTTGATGTCTGTGTTTACGTTTGGAAGACGTATTTTTTAGGGTGTTTGCTCATCTGCATTACGTCTATAGGACGTTTCCTGTCTGATGTCAAATAGATGTTTAGAAGATGTCTTTAAGATGTTTATGATTTAGAATGTATGTAAAACTGACATCTTAATGATGTCTATCAGATGTTTGTAAACAGCAGATGCTTTCCAGATGAAGTGATCTTTAATAGACATCTTGCAGACGTACGTGTGCTATCTGGGGTACTATTCTGTGTTATTGTTAAGCTCCACAAAAGGCACAAAAACATTAAAAAGCACCATGAAGTTTCTGTGCACTATATTCCAAGTGTTCTGAAGCCATTCCATAGTTGAATTTGAGGTACAGATAAATATTTAAGTTGTTAAATTAAAGTTCACGTAAATGCCTCCCTCCGCTGCGGCTGTCAGTCATTCTCAGTTCAGCATTCAGACTGTGTCGCGTCCCAGATAGCACACGTACGTCTGCAAGATGTCTGTTAAAGATCACTTCATCTGGAAAGCATCTGCTGTTTACAAACATCTGATAGACATCTTTAAGATGTCAATTTTACATACATTCTAAATCATAAACATCTTAAAGACATCTTCTAAATGTCTATTTGACATCAAACAGGAAACGTCCTATAGACGTAATGCAGATGAGCAAACACCCTAAAAAATACGTCTTCCAGACGTAAACACAGACATTAAATAGACGTCTCCGAGATGTACGTGTGCTATCAGGGGTTCGGTTACGACAGTCAACACACTGAAACTCTCCAAGATGAATCAATGTTTCTATTATTATACTTAATCAAGATACCGGTAATACAATACGCATCAATATATCTTCACTTTGTGCTTTGAACTTTTTAATGCGGAGCGCTGCCGCTGCGCGATGTGACTCCATGGTGCTTCAAGCGCATCATTCTGCACACGGGATGCGCATAAGCGCTTTGTGCCGCTCTGTATGGGAGCCGTTCATATTATAATACTTTTGCACAATGAAAGATTGTTAATAGCATTTTTTTTGTTCTGTCCTATCTATCATATGTTGCTGCATCATTTTAATTTTTATATTTTAATTATAAGACATTTAATAGCTTCTGATTTCGTCCACATTTTCATGTTTATTCACAAACTTATAGGATAAACAAATAGGCCTAGGCTATGCATTTATTTATATTATGAAAAGAAAGTATTATGAAAAAAAGTTAAAGTCTGCGTCACTTTTCATCTTTCATCTCAACACTTTTTGAGGATCCTGAGTGAACACGATCATCTCTTCCTCTTTACTACTTTACAGAAGGAAATAAACATGAATGAATATCAAAAAAATATGTTGAAAGTTGCAGTAGCTTACCGAAATCTGTATCACATCAGTTCAATCAGTGTTGTAAACAATGTCACTATACCTCAGAAAAGCCATAAACTTATAGTCAGCAGCAAGAAAAATAAATCAATCTATTTAAAACAAAATGGATTAGAAACTTAATTATGTAAGCATAAGCATTATAATATAATATATAATAAAATGGACAAACTGGGTGTGTGTAATCAAACTCATCGTTTTCATTTTATTCTGGAGACTGAACTCGCGCTCTGCTCTGCTGCCACACTGGAGCACAGTCACCACCAACTGGACAGGGGTGGGAATTACAGTTACAAGTTACATAATCTGTCAAAATGACGGACAGGCTGCAGATTTTTTCCGTCACTGCTAAAAAAAATTCCATCACTGACGGAAAATTTTCGGTTAACGCGACCTTTGAGATTATATATTATATACACGCCACAATACCGCCGGTGACACTCCACGACCGCGGTGGCGAGGTTGTCATTCCGACCATCACAGCAACTAAGTGAGGCATACAGTTTATTAGGTAATTTAGCACTTTTCTTATTACTTGAATATCGGATCGGATCGGTATCGGACGATACTGAATCCCAGGTATCGGAAGCGAAAAAGGCAGATCGGTGCATCCCTAATGTGAATTGCTATTAATTACATGTGCCATCATGCATAATCATCTAGTATTAACTAATAGTGTAAATTAATGTTAATTACAACACTCTTAAAAGAAATGTGTACAAAAATTACACAAATTTGTATAACTCTAGTTTACGAATTTTGTTTCAATATTAAATGTGTTGGAAAAATTAAGCTGTTTATAAATACAGTGAAAAGATGATATAGTTGCTTTAATTAATCATTAGCTAATGATTTGCAAAGATATGTTATGACTTTACACATTGAGGCACATCTGTATCTTTGCATTAGTTAAGCTTGAATTAATGCATATTAGTGCACAAAGATTGTAAAGTTTTACCCAAACAAGTATTTCTCACCTCCATGTTTCAGGTTCCAAAGTTTACTTGAAAGCAGGCGAGAGAGAGAATGAAAAAAAGAACACAGTTACTTCATAAATTAGATGTTTAGGGTAGATAATGAAACAGAATACAACTGAAATTCTCATTTATAAAATCAACTTAAACAAAATAAAAACCAGATATTTAAAAGCAGAGACTTGCAGAGAATGCATGTTCTGTATCAGTGATATAAAATGCAAAACAATTATGAAAAAAACATTTTTTTTTTGGTATATTAAAACATTTTAAAATACATTACCTGAGTAAAGTGATGAAAGACCAGAGCACTCGGAGTGAAATGGAGATTAAGTTTTTGTTTTGCAAGTAATCAAGGGAATGAAATGCACATGGAATGTGGGGTAGATTATTGTGTAGATTATGTACATTAGGACAAGTCTAACTGGTCTGCTAAGAAAGGTAGGTAATCAAACAAATAAAAATGTAAGGTCTTTCCCCAAAAAGTTTTATAGAGAAAAATGCACAACACTCTTTGTTAGGTGAGTAACAAATAGATTAAGATAAAATACAATTTTATTGGAGTTAACAATATTTATTTAAAAAAAAGGAAAAAAGAGAGAGAGAGAGAGAGTGTCCAATAAAGGACGGCAGACCAAACAGGCAATGTTTGCCTCCAGTTTAGACACAAGCCATCATCCCAGCCAACTTTAATTTTGTTGTGCAAGCATTACACAACTGATGGGGAGAGCCAGGATGTTTAGTACATCTTGCAAATTTTAAGCAAAAACTGTTAGGCATCCATATCTTTTTCAGATATACATTTCAAAACGTAAGAAACATCCACATATTGGCCTAGTTTTGAATAAATATAAATGTTCAGCATAGAAGTGGTAGTTAAAGCCAAGTGATCTCAATAGCAGACCAAATGGGAAAATATGCCAAAAAGTAAAGGGCCAAGAACTGAGCCCTGGGGGACACCAGTATGAACAGGCCCAACTTCTGTACATCCATAGATACAAATTGACTGCTATCAGTAAATTAGGACCTAAACCAATCTCCAAGACATATAAGAAAGATTCAAGATGGTTAAGTAATTAAATTTGATCAAATGTGTCACAAAAGCTACATTTCAAAAGTATAAGAACAGAGAGAGAGTGAGTCAGTGGCTATTAACAAGTCACTGGTGACCTTTATTACATTAAAACACAAACATTCCAGTGTCCTTAGTAATGTTGAGTGCTCAAAATCTACTGTTACCGTGCTTTGGGAGAGATGACTGACAAGACGATAGTGGATGCACGTTGCGTTAGCGATGCACCTTGCGCTTCTCCGGCTACGCGTCACTTTACGTTCTGAGATAACACTGACATCTAGCGGTTGGGTTTTATAGTCTGTGGTTTGAACCGAACACAAAGCCATGGATCTTGGATCTAAATAAATAAATAAATATCGATACAGTGTTTTTGAGAATCGATACAGTATCGCCGAACATAATATCGCGATATTCATGTGTATCGATATTTTCTTACACCCCTATGAGACAACGCAAAAATATAATGGAGCAAAATCGAATGAAAATTGCCTTTGCATCAGTCTTCCTTGATGTGTTTCATTACGCACAGGCAAGCACTCAGTTTAAGACGATGTGAACGAGGAGGAAGGATTTCAGAAGCAGACACAGAAAGCAGATTGAGTTAGTTGAGTTCACTTTTTACATGTTTTGTTCATACTTTAAAGGAGTCATGAACTGCACTGTTTTATAATGTTTCATTTATTCATTTATAATGATTACATTTAGATCTATAGCATTATATTTAGATCATGGCATGAAAGGTTGCAGTGATGAAACACTAGCCGATCACAGACATGTTGAGCACATGAAAGCAGTGATCTCGTCAATCCAACTCAATTTCTGCACACTAACGAATGCTTTCATCGTCCAGAACAGTGCAAACACGATATAATTAAGAGATTTGTTGAATAAAACGTGAATTCTGGCACATATCCAGAA
Organism: Hypophthalmichthys nobilis; assembly: GCA_037950665.1. Lineage (NCBI taxonomy): Eukaryota > Metazoa > Chordata > Actinopteri > Cypriniformes > Xenocyprididae > Hypophthalmichthys > Hypophthalmichthys nobilis. The sequence continues at coordinate 26,490,899 of CM075489.1, forward strand.
CTCAGTCACTGATAAACTCACGCTGTTTGACTGACAGCCCGAGCCATTGTAAAGGGAGCGTTCTTTGATCGCTTTCTATATATCATTTAATCACCCTTTAAAAAACAGATTATTTTCATCCTACTAAGAGAAACAATGTGAAGTTGACAGTTTAGTCACTGGTTTGATTTACTGACACATAGACAAAGAACATCTGACTGTACATGAATCATTAATATCAAATCAGGCATTAGAATTAACACAGTTACTTACATGTTGTTGCATTACTGTCAAGTCCATATCATAAAAGTTTGTTTGCAAAGCCTGCGCCGAAACACGATTGATTTACCAAAGAATCCACAGTGAAATGTACCAAATGCAAATAAATAAGACTCAACTGAGACATTCACATTGTTGGGAATAAATAACCATATTCCTAGCATTAGGTAATGTTATTTTTAGTCCTGTATAACTCTTCTCTCCCAACTAACAATTTTTGGTTCCCAGAAACGTTCCCAGAACATACATCCTAACGTTCTCTGTTGGTTAGCCAGGAAAGTTTTCTTTACGTAAATAGAACGTTCCCTGTTGGTTTGCAGAAAGTTCCCTAACCTTCCCAAAACGTTCCCCTAACCTCTTTTTACTCCGATATAATTTTTTTGTACGTCAGTTCAACCAGCACTCCGCGTCCCATATGGTATAAGCGGCACGGAAAACGGAAGAATGGACGTCAATACTACAGACCATGTCTTGTTTTGAACTGTTATTTAATCAATAGAAATATATTATAAATAATCCGAGCACATAAACCTTATGGAGGATTAAATAAGGATTAAATATTTATGCATTAATATGTAAGATTTCGTAAATTGTATCACTGACACTGTACAACAAGCAGATTTTACGTTTCTTAAGCGACAAACAATGACTTAAACACAATATGGGGTTTTTAAAATATTAATTTTATTCACAGACATTAAAAAATTAATAACAATTGTGTGACTTTAACTGGGATAACATTACATTAATTTCTTACTGCTGAATTAGCGGGACGTGCTCTCTTTTGGTCGGTAAACAAAAACTTCTCGGTTAACATAATGTCTTCAATTACGTGTCAAATGTCTCTGAAATCACACTATTTACACTCGCACATATATTAATTATAAATAATTATTCAATAAAGAGATCGATAAACAAATGTTTCAGTCAGTAAAATGAAATGACCGTTAATTTTTAAATTACGCGAGCGCGCGGCTCTCTGGAAGACAGAAGCGTGCTGGAGAAGCGTGTGATGAGGCGCGCAGTAAAGAAAGATAACACTTTAATCATCTCTGTAGCCTATTGGTCTATCATCTGCAATAGTTTGGTTATAATCAAATCTAAAAATAAAAATAACCTGCAGGGAAAGTTCTCTTTAGGTTATAAAAATAAAACCCAAAAATAACCTGCAGGGAACGTTCTAGGAATGTTCTCTTTAGGTTGCAAAAAAGAACCAATAGAGAACGTTCCCAGAACGTTCTTATTTGGTTCCCCCCCAAAAAAAATAACCAAATGGGAACGTTAGGAGAACGTTAGTGTTTGCTGGGCTCCTCCTCATCTCACTAAAGCCGCACGCACACTAGACTTTGAACATGTGAAATTTAATTGGATGCAACAATGGTCATGATATAATCATGGTCTATAGCATCTTTTTAATAAACATGAATTCAACATATAATACAGTAAAACATTCAAATTCAAAAATATTCTTTTAATTCAGAAAAGAGGTCATGCCGTGATGAATTGATCTTCTACTGGTCGCACGTTCACAGGTCAGAGTTCACTAAACTTGAACTTTGGAACGCAGCGCAATGCAAAGCTTTTCGCATGAGCTTGCGTTTCCAGTCTGACCCATTAGCATGCGTATGAATGGAAGTCAATGGGATGAAAAGTGCAGTGTGACTGCACCATAACACGCCAGTGGGCGGGGCTATCATTGCAATGATGAAGTAGGTGTTGATTTCTTCTGCAGAGGCGGGGTTTCGCCTCTCTATGACAGGCACATTCCAGGATCAGTCGTTCGATGTGCCTAGTGTCAATAAAAGCTTTTATTGGACTAAATTTTCTTATAGTACGATGACCTCTTATATATCAAATGCTCAAGAAAAAGTTGATTTCTCAATTCATGACCCCTTTAATTGTATTTTGTAACATTGCTATGTTCATATTTGCCAGTTCAGGCACAAAGGTCGTGTTTTCGTGGCCTCTGCTGTCACTGTGGAAAAAAACAAACATTCATCTGCTTCTTGTGGTGTTGAACAAGAAAATTAATGCATAGTCTCTGTTCATATAATATATACATAATCTAGCCTAAATGCTTGTCTTGTAAGTTTGTGATTAAAAATGAAAATATGACTGAAAGCTATTAATTTTCTTATCATTTATAATAGATAATGATAAAGATGCAAAAAATCTGTCATAAAGTATTATTGTGGGGAAGCGCCTCCCAACCTCTATTTTAAATCACGGATCTGATGGCGGACAAATATGGACAATGATTCTGGTAAGAGGATCAGGCACAGAAGAAGTATATCCTCTTCAAACTTATATTTAATAGCACTTGTCAGGCAGTCAGTGATATCCATTTACAATATAATTGTGTGGAGTTATGGGAAGTTATGTTGTGGTCTGTAAAACAATAAATGAATATAATATGAATACAATATCTGTACAAATATCTCACAAAGTATCAATAACTGATTAAAACAGTCATTACAAATGAATACTCAACTGTCAGATAATATATGAACCTTATATAATAAGATAAACTGCTAAACACGGCATGACGCAGCATATAATAACAAAGCACGTGTTAACTCAACGTGATCATACTAACGCGACTGACAAGATTAGGGTCTATCCATGATCGCGCTGCGATCGTCATTTGCATATCTCAAACATTCGCCAAACATCTGACATTTATAAGAACAACTACAGAGTGTTGACTAAACAATATTCACATGATTACTCACATTTTTTTTCATGAACGCACAACACTGAATAATATCGGAAAGAGCACGGCTGGAGCTGGCTCTTGCGTCAGTCTGATGGAAGTAGCAACTCTGATATCAGTCCGTTAGAAACCGCTGTATATTTTCCGTTCCGGGGTGGGCTTTCTGACAATTATCGTTGCTTCATAATATTAACATTGAACCATTGACTATTTTAATCGATGTCTTTATTGCCTTTCTGGACCTCAAAAGGTGCAATGACATTGCTGCCTATGTGTGGATCAGATACCCTAGGATTTGATCAAAAATATTGTGTTCCGAAGATATACAAAGGTCTTACAGGTTTGGGACAACAAACATATGAATATACATGCATTTTGCACTACCAACCCTGTGATACTATAGTATGAGAGCCAGCTGTGAGGCTGATATTCTGAAGATTTTAAAAACTTTTTAATCATTATTAGTAGATTAAAAATGGAGTCTGGTGTTACAGCAAATATCATATCCAGGATAGGTCAAACTGTAGGCCCACGAATGAATGGACCTTTTCATGTGGGACCTTTTGCATGATCTCTATCACTGCCTTAGTATGTTGTATGAACATTGTCACAGTGATGCTCTGTGACTAGAGACTCCTTATTGACACTGGACTATGACATACATGCATACATACACTTCTCATTGTAACACACATTATAAATGTGACACAGATATGTTTGTGTCACTGATCATGTGTATTGTTTAATGTTGTTCCTGTCCCCAACATGTAATTTGTTCCTCAGTTTAATGAATACATTTCTCTCTGTTGATTTATGTATTGTATTAAGACGAAAAACAAGACCAGCTAATCACGTTAAATGTTTAATGTTTCCATAGAACCACTTCTATATTATAAACAGTTATACTTACGTACTGGAACATTTCCCCCATCCCAGACAGACAAAACCCGGTCACAGTAAATTGCCACCATTTTGAAGATCTCATTCCCGCCAAAAGAAGGCACAGTTCATTGTTCTCATTTATGAGGGGGAGATTGGTGATCTGTTTAATTCTTGATTGAACATTGTTAAACATTAATAATTTATTAAGTATGTATTGTTCCAAAGAAAAGTATCCGTTGGATGGGCACTTCGGAATCTCAACCAAAGTAGTCCCACATAGCAAGAACTTTTAGGCAAAATGTGGCTGGTATATCTGGCCTAGATATGACATAGCTAAACACATATGGGCCAAACTTTCATTTTAGATTTTAGTCAATTAATGTGTTAATAAAATATTCTATTTTCACTTGTAGCAAGTGGCTCAATTGTAGTGACTATGCCACCCCAGGTTAACAGGGAAAACAACCCAAATAAAGGCACACGAGTACAATCCAATTAGAAATGGCATGAGGTGAGTGTTTCCGTACAAAGATAATCTTTATTGAAGCTATAGTTGGCCAACAAGCAATTAAAACCAAAAATCAGCACAATCAAATGTCATTAGTCGACTAAACAAAGACAAGGAACACCAAACAATTATTACTCTACTATAGAGGAGATTTGCAGCTGTAGGGAAGGATGAAGAGCTGCCAGACTGATGGGAAACATGCTAACCTCCTCACACAACAACAGGCTAGTGCTAACGCTAACAGACGCTAAAATTTAAACATATAGTAACAGCTATTATAGAGGTTTTCATCTCAAGCTCTGCCAAAAGAAGACAAAAACTTAAAGAAATGTGTGAGTTTTGTGATGTTGAGTTTTTGCATCATGTTGTGACCAGATAGTTGTCCCTGAACCCTGCGATCACTCGCCTCATGCAGAACTGGACTGCTCTTAAGTCCTACTTAATTAGTCTTGGAGATGACCGTCCAAGGCACCTTAAGGGATTTTGCTGAATCTGAACATGGATGCAGAAGAGCTGCAAGAGGAAGATGATGTTATAGAGGTTTAGATTCTGTTAAGCAATAATATTCTTTCCCTCTTTGAAGAAAAAAGATGCTACAGCATCTGTTTATTTGAATGCCATCATGAAGTCTTTTATGGACAAGTTCATTCAGAGGAGAGATGGTGAATGAAAACACAGAGATATGATCATCAACCGTGATATTAATTTTAATTATCAACAATCAACTTACACAAAACGAACACTAACTTCATGCGAGAACTGTCATTCTGATGATCTGACAACATGAACACAACTTCAGAGGAAAAAAAACTTTTTTTATTGTTTTTTTTTAATGAGGTTTATAGGCCTCGTAAGAGGGGCCGCATAGGCCATAATCGTTGAAAAACAAACATTAGTCATGTCAGATTTATTTATATGGCGCTTTATGCAATATAGACTGTTTCAAAGCAGCTTTACAGTGATAACAAGAAAATGATTCAATGACGCGGAGTTCATTTCAGCTGTACAGCAGCTCTAAAAGAAAATAGTAGTAGGGATGGGCAGATCGATATAAAGTATCGATATATCGATACCGACGTTGAGTATTGAAAGTATCGATACTCAAAATATCGATACTAAGGTGTGTTTTTTTACCAGTGATTTTATTTATTTAACAATAAATTTAATGCATTCAATATGCATTGAATTGGACAAATGATCTATGTTAGCGAATAATTTGTAGTAGAAGTATTTTCCTGTTCATCTGAACACGTAAATGCTGCAAGTCAGAACCAATCAATCACAGAGAGCGTTCGTGCACTGCCGACACTACATTCAAACAGGGCAGAACAATGCTTAACAGAAGACAGAAAAATATAATAGGCTATTATTATTATTATTAGTTATTTCACATCATTTTTGCAATTACATTTATTTAAATTGAACGTTAAAAGTTCATATTGATGTTCTGTCAGAATACAAATGTTTCATTTTATGGGTGCAACGGCCTGTTATTGGCAGCTTATGAAAATGAACCATTACTACAGTGACCATAGTTCAGCTAGGCATATAGTAGGCTTATTTATAGATTTTCCATGGTTTACCAAGTAAAAATTAACGACGTGTAAACAAAAATATAATCTAATAAACTGCAATTAAGGCATATTCAATGTTAAAATGCCTTTCAAATATAATGTTGAGTGGGTATCATAACCCATTTTACTCTTAGTAATTCAATAATTGAATAAATGTTAAAATCTATAAGTTCATATTAAAGGTATCGTATCGGTATCGATATCTGCGATATTGGCCTTGAAAGTATCGCTATCTTATCAAACAAAATAAGTGGTATCGCCCATCCCTAGAAAATAGTGTCATTGTTCAACTGAAGTCAGTTCTGTTGTAAAGATCATGAATTATTAAATTAGTTAATGTCATCTGCAGTTATGCAGAAAACAGTGATGTCATCATTATTGAAATGAACACAATGTTAGTGAAATTCATTCATACACAATACTGAAAAAGCCTCTTATAAACACTAGTGAAAAAATTTAGATATTGATCAAAGATTACATTTACATGTGCACTAATAATGTATTTTAAGGGGATTTTATGGTACTACATATTTACCTCTAAATTATACACTATTTATCTGTAATACTATGAAGTAACCACTAGATGGCTGTAAAAGCATTATATAAATAGGGATGTGTATTCCTTAGTTGCTGCTAACATTGTTTTGAAATGTAATTACTTATATTAGGTTTTGCAGTTGGATATGTACTGTTTGTTCTGCTTGCATTTTGTGTGTTTATCAATGGAGTTCAGAAAGCAGCACTTTCTACACAAGGAGGACAAACTCCTCTCCAGCTATGGCAGAGTGGTGTAACTGCAACAGCTGGTGTTTTTTGAGGTACCACATGACAATGAATGTGAAAAACGTGGCTCTCAAATCCATCTGCAGACCTCAAACAGTGTGGCGATTCCACCAAATCATGTTATCATCATTGAAACAACTCACCATGTACTTCAGAAGTGGTTTGACCCACTATCTGAGGATGGTAACAATGGTATTGACTTGCTTCACGTAATTTCCTTCAAGAGTGAACCTCCATAAAATGACTAATTTATATCTCATGTTTACATTTCAAATAATTTCTAAGTATGCAGTAACTTTATTGTTGTAAAAACACTTTCATGCCCTTGAATCATCAGTTGCAATAGTTTACATGAACAGATAATGAACAACATTGCGATATTTATTTTTATTCATCGTTTATGCATGTTTTTTTTACATCAATTAAAAATGCATTGTAAAATAACAAACTAATTCTAAGTCAAAGGTGACCAAAATTAGCTCATTCTATGGACAAAAACATTAGTCATTTTAGGGTGAGATATTCCTTTAGATGTAACTTAAATTTGAGTAGGGTGTCTATTTCATGCCAAAACCATGCGTGTTTGCAAAGGCAAAGTCCATGGAGCTTTTGAATGCTTCATACTTTTTATGCAAGGGTAACTTAAGACAATTAATGCATATGTCTGCCGTAAGAAAACCTTGGAACTACTGCTGACTGAGAATCTTTCTTGTGCAGGAATTCAATTGCAGGTTGTGTGGAGAAGCCAATTGGTGGTATGCAACTTGTGCCAGTTGCAAAAGCCAATATTTTCTCCAAATTTGGCTGGCTCTTCCTCATCTATAAGGCTCGTCCCTATCCATTCAATCTAAAAGTAAAGTGCCCTTTCGGTCATATTGCAATGCCCCTGGAACACGATTTGGACCGATGGGGGAAAATAGTTAATTTTCCATCTATTCTTCTTTATTCCTTCTGCACTTATAAATAATCCTTATTTAAAATGGTTTACGGTTATAAATGGTTTAGTTCTAAAATGGCTACAACAAAATAAAAACACAAGGGCACATATTTGATAGGTCTTATAATATATTTTATTAGCATTTATTTGAATGTTTCTGTTCATTGTGCATGCAGTAAATATTTGTCTCATTTCAAACAGCTCCATTGTGGTGATATTTGACACGGTTCTCTTTAGTTGAAGCTCAGCAGTGTTTTCTGTTGCAGCCAGATTTTTATTTTATTTATTTTTTACGTTTGGCCTCCAGTAGCTCTGTAGTGAGCTTTCACACTTATATCCACATGAAGAAAATTAGCCGGTACAAAGAAATCTGACACCTCCTTCAACTTGCCATTCTTTTTTCCTTGGAAAACTAGTCACGCTGTCCCACACATCTTTTGTCTGATATAGTCATGTTTTGTGACGTCATGGCCATGCTTATCACAGAGATGTTACTGAATGGTTTAGAGCAACACAAGCAGTAGTACTTTTTGTTTGTATGGTCTGCCACCACCTTTTTTCTTCTTTAGCATCATGACCGTCACATCAGAATGATCAGATGAATTAGATTCTCTGCTGTCATGTTCATCAGATGAAGAGGATTCTTTGGTGCCACTGGTAGCCAAGGAACTAGAACGTGTCACACGCTTTCTTTTACGTGGTTGAGATCTTGATGTTTTTGACTGAACCTTTCATCTCTTACGTTGTTTGAGATTTTTTGCTAAACTCTCTTCCTTCACTGAACTGTCACTGTCTGATTCTTCCTCTGATTCCAGCATATACTCGTCCTCGCTGAACTCTGAACTTGACAGAAATTCTTCTGTTGCATATCCAAGCATTTTCCTGTTAAGCTGTGAATAAAACCTATGAGTTCAAACAACATACTGAAATTATGAAGACCTGTCCAAAGTGAAATATTCAGTGTGCAAATTTTAATAACAATGCAACTATTAATTTTCAGGCTGTAGTAGCAATAGTAGTAGTAGTGGCAGTACTAGCATTAGCAATGCATGAATATAGCAACAATCATAATCATTGCTTGTACTGTTCAAGATGATGATTGAAACCATGTATTGATGTCTCCAAGAATGGGCCAGAACTGGGTGGATGAACTTTTAAAAACTGGCAACCCATCCACATTCACTTAAAGTTCCAGGCATATACCGCTAGCCAAGCTGCACTTACTTGCCTCCAAAGTGGTCTTGATTGAGTTCAGTATTCCAAAGTAATGGTATGTCCCACCAGCCTTTTCCTGGACAACCACTGACTCTGACCGTGAAGTCCTAAGTAGTGTTCTTGCATCAGTTAGCAATGATGGATGATGGTACTTTAGAATTTTCAATAAATTATTCAATACACTGTTATGTTTTCTTCCAACGCCCAGGTTGCCAATCTATTTTCCAGATGAGCTTCCTCTTCTTCAACAGAGCTATTGTTACCAGACTGTAAAGAATCTAACTCGGAAAGATGATTCACAGCCCATAAAGTCCTCCTCAGTGTTAACTGGATATTCATAATTGTCAGCTGGTAAATTTTCAGCCCTACAACCAAAACCAGACTGAATTGACTCCAATTGTTGGTTAACTCTTTCTCTAGATTTTTGATGAGAAATGGTAATCAGTTCTCAGCATTGAGTTATTAAATACATCACATCACATTTTACATGGCAAAAGCAATAGCTTGCTCACATCGAGATGGTCAGCTACGCTATCCTACAACATAGGGTGAGGGTTAGCTTACATTACCCGCACTTAGGCATTTTTAGTGAACTATATTTGCGATCAGAAAATTACATTAAAAAAAGACCATGCCTGCTTTGATTGTGTCTAATAACAAATCAAATGAACTACATGGGTACGGAAAGTATTCAGACCCCTTAAAGTTTTCACTCTTTGTTATATTGCAGCCATTTGCTAAAATCATTTAAGTTCATTTTTTTCCCTCATTAATGTACACACAGCACCCCATATTGACAGAAAAACACAGAATTGTTGACATTTTTGCAGATTTATTAAAAAAGAAAAACTGAAATATCACATGGTCCTAAGTATTCAGACCCTTTGCTGTGACACTCATATATTTAACTCAGGTGCTGTCCATTTCTTCTGATCATCCTTGAGATGGTTCTACACCTTCATTTGAGTCCAGCTGTGTTTGATTATACTGATTGGACTTGATTAGGAAAGCCACACACCTGTCTATATAAGACCTTACAGCTCACAGTGCATATCAGAGCAAATGAGAATCATGAGGTCAAAGGAACTGCCTGAAGAGCTCAGAGACAGAATTGTGGCAAGGCACAGATCTGGCCAAGGTTACCAAAAATTTCTGCTGCACTTAAGGTTCCTAAGAGCACAGTGGCCTCCATAATCCTTAAATGGAAGGCGTTTGGGGACTGACCAGAACCCTTCCTAGAGCTGGCCGTCCGGCCAAACTGAGCTGTCGGGGAGAAGAGCCTTGGTGAGAGAGGTAAAGAAGAACCCAAAGATCACTGTGGCTGAGCTCCAGAGATGCAGTCGGAGATGGGAGAAAGTTGTAGAAAGTCAACCATCACTGCAGCCCTCCACTAGTCGGGGCTTTATGGCAGAGTGGCCCGACGGAAGCCTCTCCTCAGTGCAAGACACATGAAAAAACACCTGAAGGACTCCAAGATGGTGAGAAATAAGATTCTCTGGTCTGATGAGACCAAGATAGAACTTTTGGCCTTAATTCTAAGCGGTATGTGTGGAGAAAACCAGGCACTGCTCATCACCTGTCCAATACAGTCCCAACAGTGAAGCATGGTGGTGGCAGCATCATGCTGTGGGGGTGTTTTTCAGCTGCAGGGACAGGACGACTGGTTGCAATCGAGGGAAAGATGAATGCGGCCAAGTACAGGGATATCCTGGGCGAAACCTTCTCCAGAGTGCTCAGGACCTCAGACTGGGCCGAAGGTTTACCTTCCAACAAGACAATGACCCTAAGCACACAGCTAAAATAACGAAGGAGTGGCTTCACAACAACTCCGTGACTGTTCTTGAATGGCCCAGCCAGAGCCCTGACTTAAACCCAATTGAGCATCTCTGGAGAGACCTAAAAATGGCTGTCCACCAACGTTTACCATCAACCTGACAGAACTGGAGAGGATCTGCAAGGAGGAATGGCAGAGGATCCCCAAATCCAGGTGTTAAAAACTTGTTGCATCTTTCCAAAAAAGACTCCTGGCTGTATTGGATCAAAAGGGTGCTTCTACTAAATACTGAGCAAAGGGTCTGAATACTTAGGACCATGTTATATTTTAGTTTTTCTTTTTAATAAATCTGCAAAAATGTCAACAATTCTGTGTTTTTCTGTCAATATGGGGTGCTGTGTGTACATTAATGAGGAAAAAATGAACTTAAATGATTTTAGCAAATGGCTGCAATATAACAGAGTGAAAAATTTAAGGGGTCTGAATACTTTCCGTACCGACTGTACATAAAACAATATAATAACCTATAACTGATCAGTAAAATCACTAGAGGATTTCACCTGAACCTACTAGGTTTAGCTTGTTCTGCCGTTAGCTTTCCACCTACTAGGTTTAACTTGCTAAGCAATAGAGTTGCTCGTCTGCAGCTTGCTTTCCATGACACTTCTGAGATATGCCAAACTTAAACATAACTAAGGCAATTCACATCTGATGTCTTCCCACATCTTAAAACTAGAAGAATTTTCCTTTTAAAGTTCAAACGCTATTCTCTTGTCAGTTAAACAAGTTAAGCTGCTGCTTCTTCCAACAAGTTGAGCTTGACTTGACTTGTAGGCTACTGTGTGTCCTAGTGGCCCAGCGTTCGTGTGCCCTAGTGGAGACCCGCAAGTCCAAAGGTCTCGGGTGGAGCCGGAGGTGGGAGGAGCCAAGACAGAGCCAACATGTCAAGATGAAACGAAGAGTTCCGAGGCCGGAGGCGGAGCTGCAGGATCCTCTACCACTGACGGTGCTGGTGGAGACACTACCTGTGGCTCGGCGTCAGAGTGGGGCTCCCACGGAGATGGCGCAGGGCTGTGGACATCCGGCAGCAGCTGGGCTGGAGGACTGGCTGAGCTCTGGGGTGATGGAGGTGAGAGGAGACTAGACATAATTATGGTAAGTAGGGTGACTTCCACACACATCAGAGAAATCGTTAAATCAGTCCATGTTAGTAGATGAAGGAGATGGTTCAAATTCAAAGCGGTCCAATGGTGTTGTTAACAAACAGTGCTGATGGTACCGGGTGGGATAGGGTGGGAAGTGGCGAGTCCTTGTTGAAGTCAATCAGCCAGTCCTCCAAGTCCGTCGTTATGAATCCCTCGTCTGCAGATGTCAGCCCTGGCCTCTTCTCCTCGGGCTCTGGCTGGCGCGTCACGTGGTAGGTCTCCATCTGTGGGGGCATGCACGAGTGCTCCGTGGTCAAAGGTGGCGGCTCTGGGTCTGGCGGGGTCCTGGATCGGGACGGATGCTCTCCAGACACCGGATGATGGCTTCTCTCCAGTTTAATCCAGTGGTGTGTGGGAGGTCATTGGCATGATGGAAGTTCACCCCGTTCCAGAACATCGATTTCAGGGTCTTGTCGTCAAAGGATCAGGTGAGGGCAAGGTGAAAATAACTTTTTGAAAAAGATAAAAAATCATGGTTCTCCTGAACCACAACCGCAAACTTTGCGGGGTAATCCATTTTAGGTCCGGTTATCTGTAACATTCTCACAGGAAGGCAGACGAAGGCAGGAGGAACAATTCCAAACATTTAATAATATAACTTCAACACAGACAGGCAGGCAGGCATTGCAAACACATAGCATTACTGTGACCTAACAAAGAATGCATGACAGAGTACAACTTAAGTAGTGACACAGACGATTAACTCAAACAGCTGATGATGATGATTAGTGTCCATGGTGACAGATCGGGGCGGGAACATAGGACAAAGGAACACATGTTATCAATGACAACAAACTAAAAGTCCATTCAAACTGAAACTAAACGGAACTGAATGTGACAGTTATGGAGCTGACCTTCCGAATAATGATAATGGAAAATTCATGTAGAAAAATATTCTTTTACATCGCACTATTTGTGCACTTCTATTGTTACAGCTTTCTCTTAAGATGAATTGTTGTATTCCTCATTTGTAAGTCACTTTTTGGATAAAAGCGTCTGCTAAATGAATAAATGTAAATGCAATCACCTAGTCCCTGTTTCCACCTGGTATTAAAGGATTAGTTCACTTTAAAATTAAATGCGTTAAACTTGAAGCTGTCGAAAAAATAAAGCCAGCAGACAGCAATAAATATTATCTGCAGAATGTTTTACTTCCCTTTTACCTGCCATGATCCGTCATTAACGCTGCATGAAGCAATTGCATAAACCGTGTTACAACTAGGGTTAGAAGAGGCAAAGGTTGTGATCATTAAATGTGTTGGTGATGGTGGCAAGAGACAAAACGCTACACAAAACTGCCAACATAGTTTATTTTACAATTAAAGAAAAAAGGTGTGAGATAATAATAATAGTAGAAATAATAAAAAGGTATCAAAATAGCAAAAGGAAAAATATATACAATATTTACATAAGCAACAGAAGAAAACTAAAATAATTAACCGGGAAGGACACAAGTGGTACCAAAAAAAAAAAGAAGAAAAGATGTCTAACCTAACTAATGAAAAGAAAAATAAAGGAAAGCAAGTTTTCAGTGTGTTTCACGCCCTAACTTACCTGTTCTATCTAATCAAAAACAAAACATACAAAAGCACTCACTTCTAAACTGGTGTGCCTAATACATCAAAGTCACTTGGTGTTGCAACATGTATGTCACGTGACATACTACCTGTCCAGTTTTCCCCTGGGGTGATGAGAAGATCGTCAATACAATATCAAAGATAACAAATGATAAGGAAACAAAAATGACAAACAAACTCAACTGTACAAAGTAGGAATGTGTCTAAACATAACAAAATTAACAAAAGGGCAGATTAAACAGTCACAAAGGAACAGGAAAGCAAAGCTCCTGCCTTTAAACGCTGGCGCCAGAAAGGATTTTTAGCGGGAAACCATGACATCGCTCAAGTTAATAAAGACAGACAGACTGTGTAGGTGTGCCTAAGAAATTGACAGAAAGAGGGAGAGAGAGACAGAGAAAACACAGAGGCACACAACTACCGCAGCGTTGGCAAGTCTGCGGTTTTCCCACGGAATTGGGCTACTTTTACACTGTTGCTGCGAGTTGTTTTTCATGTCCGCGGGCATTATTCGACCCCAAATAATGTGATATTTATCCCCTGGAATGCAAATTTTACCATGGGACACAAAGATATACTTTTACTTAAGTATATCTTTAGTTGGTCCTTTAAGGTTGAAAATATCCAAAGAAATTTTAAAATGAACAAAGACGTTTGCTTTGCTGTTTCAACCCCCTCTCTCTTGCTACAAGGGCCATTTGGAAGGCACAAAGGTGCTGATAGTGATCAAGCCCTATAGGCCAAGATGTGTGTACATCGGGGGTCTAAGTCACACCTTTAGTACAGTGGGGGAAGTTTTAATCTTCTGATTGGTCATTTTGAATGTCTTAGTCACATAGTCAAGGAAGAGATAAAAGAAGATTGTAACTGTTGCTCTGACTCTTTTTCTTGGCTCTCTCTTTGATTCTCTCGCTCTTTTTTTCGCTGGGGTTTCTTTGCTCTGGCTCTTTCTTTCTTCTCTTTTCTAAAGTCTCTCTGTCTTTCCCTTTCTATCTCTCAGGTAACATTCAACATATATGTTGTGTATGATGAATTGTATATCTTATCATCATCTCATACATCTATTTTGTAAAAAGCTTACACTGTATGTCCTACGCCTTCCTTATTCAACTTACGGAAAAAATCGTTCTGTAAGTAGAATAGGGAAGGCGTAGGACATACAGCGCAAGCTTTTTGAAGAATACGGAAGTGCGGTTTTGGCGGAAGCACGTGCAAGGCGATCATTTGTTTATATAAAAGCATATACATTTACATTTTTTTTTAGAAAATGACCGATCGTTTCGCTAGATAAGACCCTTATTTCTCGTCTGGTATCGTTTAAAGCCCTTTGAAGCTGCACTGAAACTGTAATTTTGACCTTCAACCGTCTGGAGGCCATTGAAGTCCATTATAAGGAGAATAATCCTGGAATGTTTTCATCAAAAACCTTAATTTCTTTTCGACTGAAGAAAGAAAGACATGAACATCTTGGATGACATGGGGGTGAGTAAATGATTTTTTTTTTTAAAGTGAACTAATCCTTTAATTTACAGAGGCATGTTCACACGAGGGCTGGGCGATATGACAATATTATCATATATCAACAATGTCTTTCAAGTATGTCAATTATGACAGTCAGTTACCATGATCATCAACAATGTCTGGAAAAAAATATCAAATATATTTCACATAGCCCCATAGTTACCATATACATATTCACACACACTAGCATGAATACATTTTTTTTTATATATAGATCAGTAGTTAGTAGGGTTAGGAATAGAAAATAGATTCCAATTCTTGATACCATTCTTTAAGCGCAAAAAGACAAAGAGAAGACTTCTTCATGTGCGTTGTTTTCGGTGCTGCGCACACATCCAAAATTACACAGGGAGCTGACTCTTATGTAGTGGACGGACAAATACACACACATTTATGTCAAATACCCCTGTAAACACAGTCGGTTTTGTCTTAAGGGAACGTAAATGGTTGAGAAAGAAAGTAGCTATAGGCTTATTGGATACGTGCACTGACAGCAGCCTATACCCGCTGCCACCATAAATGATAATCAAAGAACAAAGAAAAAGAAAATCACTCACTGAACTTGACAGAATAACTTTTATTTGCCTTTTTTAAATTTGCTTGTTGTTTGGCGCTGACATCAACATGTGTCTGTGTGTGCGACTGTGTTTCGAGATGTGTTCCATATCAAACATCATTTATCCATACTTTCATAATTTTGGCAAATATTTTTTTCTTGATTAAACATCCTTATTTGATGTTTTTATTCAGAAGTTAACATTGCTATTCATTTTTATGCAATTTAAATTGTTCTGCAGATGAACAAATTAAACTATCCTATAAATGCAGAATTGCATATCTCCCATTTTAAAAATAATATTATTGAGTAGTCCTTATTTTATTTTCATCTGCAGTCTAATAAAAGTTAATCAGAATGTTTTTTAAAAATGGTAACAGTAACTGCACCTGTTTCTGAATTAATTTAAATAGTATACATAATGAATAGGCCTAAACAAAAATATAGCTTATACTTTGCTGTAGATTAAAAAATAAATAAAAAAATAAAATAAAATACTCAAATATCATTTTTAATTATTTCTGTTTCTAAATAAATAAAGCAGTAATTTGTATTTCATTATACGTTACCTACAGAGTGTAACGAGACCTTGGAACTCTAACCAGTTTAAAAACAGTGCTACACGTTATAATTAAGGAAATTAAACTTATCATGAAATGTGTTTACTCAGGCGATAACACCAAAAAGAAACATCAGACTTTATGAAAAAAATAGGCAAGACACAGTGTGAAAATTATTAGCAACACTAGCTTTGCTGTTATGTTAATGTTTTATGATAGTTTGAGCTCAAACTAACCAAAGTAAAACCTTTAAAGTTTCAATCTTTAAATTAAACTAACTGAATTCGTATGAATGGTGATTGTTTTGACAATGGTGTCATCTGTTCGCAGAAAATTTAAAGGAAAAACTTCTCTGTTTTAAGCATATCGTTGTCGTGTAAACATACCCTTATAGGGTCATGAAACCCTAAATAAAGTTTTCTGAGATTTTAACAATGTTATGTGTGTTGAAAATCATAGAAGTCAATATTACCATCCATTAGTTTTGATTGTAGGAGAAAAAAAAAGTCAATTTTATACGTTTTTGCACTATTTTCAACTTCTGGGTTTAAATTCATCTTTGTGTCAACGTCACAGGATGTGATGTTTTCTCGTACTATAGTACAGTGGTGACTCATCAGTGTCTCATAATTATTTGTGAGAGTGTGTCCTTATCCTATGAGAAGACGTGTTGCTTAATTCATGACAGCACGTGTTGATTTCCTCTGACAGGCGCTTCAAACAGTGAGTTCACATAAAATAAGCGAGAGATACATTAATGGATCAAAAACGAGTTTGTTTTTGCTTTGTAAGAGTTTCTGCGTTGCACAAGTTCTCTTCAATACGTCTTCGACACACGTCCACACTGTGAGTGTAACCAGTCTTTATGGCTCTTTAACCGATCAAACGGCTTATGAAAACGCCACAAAATAAGTCTGTAGATCTGTAGATGCAGAGAACAAAATGTGAATGGCTGTGCATTTATTTGTGCATTAAATTATAGCAAATACCATGTGTATATTGTGATGCATGTAATGGTAATTTACAGCGTGCATTTGTGGGAAGCTTTGATGCTTATAATGAGAGCAAAATAAAACTGTCTGAATCAGATTCAGAAGCCATTGCTATGTTGTCAGTCTCTTCTCATCCCCCTCCACTTCGCAGCTTAACCATTCCCACGTCTGTAGCATGTTTCAAAACTGTGGTGAGAACTGACTGCTGCTGAAACGGGGTTTCATAACCCTTTAAATGCTCGAGCTCTGAAAGCAGGATGGATTCTGATTGGCTGTCAATGTTTTTATAGTTCATCAGCTGAAAAAATCATTCTGAATGTGATTCCAACCATACCGTTTCTCTTTGCTGTTATCTTTATAGATGTGATGTGGACTATGCTATTCTTTTATATTTAGAACTATTTTCAGAACTATATCTTCATTGTTATAGTTATTGTATAGTCATAGTTATTGATGTGAACAGGCCTTATTAGTATATTGAAACATATTGCCTTGTCCAGACCCAGGGCCTTCTCATGGATTCACACTGGTGTCTTGCTGAAAAGTCTAGAAAACAGAACATTTGCAGTTCACAAAGGTCACCAATGGAAGGGAAAAGCTCAGAAGGGACTGACTTGGTTACAGCAAAAGCACAAATGCTTTATATTGTATTCCTTGCATGCTTTTCTCAAATGAACTGAAAAGAGGTTCCAGCAAACATTTGCAAACTGCATCACAAACTTGTGTGGTTGGAACGACAGCTCTCGACCTGTGGTTAGAAGCATAGTTCCTTTTTAATTTGAGGTGTCAACGTCATTGATTTTTGAGTTCCGTAGTAAACTTCCTCTCTACAGTCCTTTAAGTAAATGCAGAATTGAAATGAGTTTCAGAATAACTTCTGCTCAAGACAAAAGTTCAGTGGAGGAAGAAGAAACATCTACATCATTATTATTCATGGTTAGTAAATACTACTTCATAAAATATTGATAGATAGATATAGTTTTAAAAGTGGCATGTATCATGTTAAAAGTGTCATGTTAACAAACATTGGTTACAAAAGGTAGATGATTTGGTATTCAAAGTTCATGGTTGTGTACTTGTAAATAAAACCTCAGTCAATTATCTTGATTGTATTCTGGAATAATAATTTAATTGGTGTAAGTTTAGCCTGGAAAGTGTTGGAAAAAAGTCAATGCTAGAATTATTATATCTAGATGTGCTAGTTTTTTTAGATGAAGAAAGTTTACAAGTACTTGCTACAGGCCTATTATAAAGTCATCTTTAGTGTGTGTGTAGTTCATGGATGGCAAAGTCACCAAATAAATTGAGAATGGTTTTAGGATTTCATTGTTTGACTTGTGTGGATAATAGACACTTTTAACTCATATTTTTCTTGAGTTAATGTAAGACATGGACATTATACAAGACATAGTATAATGGATCTTAATCTAAATCTAGGTGTAAGACTTTGTATGGTCAAAGGTCATTTGAAAATACAGGTGCAAAGGAGTGGAATAAGTTGCTATTGGACAATAAGGTTTTAACAGATCGTGTTGGTTTTAGTATAAGAGTGAAGAGATTGTTTTTAGAAAGATGTAAATAGAATCTAAATAGAATGGAATTTTTTTCTTGTGTGTGTATGTTTGTGAAGCTATTTCTTTGTTCGTATGAATTGGTTGTATGTGGAGATAAATAGCAACAAAACCATCGTCTTGAGAATATCCAGATTTCCATAAAAGGATTTTTTTTGCGAAAAAAGGTTTAGCACATTAAAATGTTTACCGATATAGATAGTCAGCAAATTTCCTTTGGCATAGATGTGGCCCAGATAAACAGCTGAGGTGTGGCCCAGATTAGATTGTGTTCCACATCTTGGCCAGATCTAAACCAAAAGAGGGCCATAATTCAACTAGTAGTGAGCCAAATAATAAAAAGACATAGCCCATATGTAAACCTTATGTTATTCTTGTATGGCTGAGTTCTGCAAAGGGCTGATGGCCCTTATGTGGCCCACACATGGCTGAACACACCAAAAGCCATAATTTAACCACAGCTTTTTTTTTCTTTTCTTTTTTTTTTCAATTTATAATATCCATCAAACAGTCTTAAACACAAAAATTGATTGAGTCATTTTTTTTTATTATTATTTTGATTAAATATATCATGTTAAACACAAAAGGAGTGTGCTGATGCTCATAGTAATGTTGGAAGTGTCAAATGGGATTAAGAAATGCAGAATAAGGTATTAATATGTGCTTTGTAACTACTGATAAACAGCCAATAAGCAACTAGTTAAAAGTGAGGATTGTTCCCCATACAAGTGTTAGCCAAATGTTTGTTTCTACCACAAAAGACATATAATAGCATGAAGAAAACATTAACTAAATTGGTTTCCTTGTTATTTAAAATGAAGACTATTCTAGTAACAGGCTATTTTTAAAGTAGTTGACTCCGAAAAGCTCTAATAATTTAAAAATGTTATGTGAGAATAAGCCTCAGTTTAGCAAATGCAGACCACTTAAAAGTACACAAATAACATGTTTTAGTACACAGCTCCATATGTCTCTGGAAAAAAAAATCAACAGCAATTTGATGTTTTGAGGAGTTTGATATTTTTGAACTATGCATATACGCATTCTTTTACAGAGCTCTTGCTCCGCGCATGCCTATCCACCTTATTTTTTACAGTTTACTGCACTTTATTCTTCTTGTTATTTCCCTATAGAGGCTAATAAATCAAAAGTCAGAAAACACCTTATTTCCACGTTGAAAAATAAGGTGGATTATGTATTGTTACAAAATATTTCTAACCGAAAAAAGATTAATACAAACCATGTTTTAAATGTACGTCTGTATCCTGTGCAGTCTGAACCGCTCCAAGAGGGCCCACTAACAAGAACACCAGTCTCTAATACAAGTTTACCTTCACAGTTCTCACTAGCTGGTCTCAGTTACAAATCCATCAACATCAATCTATTAACTCTACAGTTTGGTTAATTTGTCGGACATAACAGCAGATTGAGTATTATGATTGGTCAGATCGCCTGTTAATCCAACTCCTAGCAAAGGGTGAATTGTTGATAGCACTTCCACATGTTGGGAAAAAAACTTTTTTTTTAATACATTACACTTGAGATGGGAGAAACAAAGCTTTTCAAAGCTTCAAAACAACAAAACCGACTGTCTTTGAAATCTCGGTAAGGGACAAAGCCGACTGTCATTGAAATCTCATAACAAAACCAAACCGGTAATCATTGAGATCTCGTAAAGAAAAAAAAAACAGCCATCATTGAGACCTCGTAACAGAATAAAACTGACCGTCAATGAAAGGAAAAAAACTGACCATCAGTGAGATCTCGTAACCGAAACAAAACCGGCCGTCACTGAAATCTCTTAACCAAATAAAACTGTCATTGAAATCTCCTAAAGAAACAAAACTGTCACTGAGATCTCTTAACCGAACAAAACCGACCATCACTGAAATATCATAACAGAGTAAAACCAACCATCATTGAAATATTGTAACAAAAAAAATTAGTTTTTGAAATCTCATAAAAGATCAAAGGAACAAAACCGTCTGTCTTTGAAATTTCATAACAGAACAAAACTCACTGACACTGAAAACCGACTGTCACTGAGATCTCATAACCAAAAAAAACAAAAAAACAACATTGAAATCTCTTAATGGAAAAAAACGGCCATTATAAAGGAACAAAACCAACTATCATTAAAATCTTATAAAATAACAAAACATACCGTATTGAGATCTCATAACTGAACAAATGAAAATTTGACTGACTGACATTGGAAGCTTATAAAGGAACAAAACCAAAACCAATTTTTGAAATCTCGCAAAGGTACAAAACAATAGGTTACTTTCGGAACCCCGGTTCTCTGAAACATCGAGTGGAGAGATCCACCTATGGGAAGGGCATCCGTACCTGACCTCTGCAGAAGCATCCAATTGTACCAAGTCTGGCTAGACAGACAGAAGCGCGTAGCCAATGCCAGGTAAGGCCCCACCCCCTTACCTGAGAGCATATATGGCCATACGCGCAGCTATTCTTCAGTAAGTATATTCGCTTCTCGTGCGGCAAGCGGGGCAAAGCTGGTAGATCTCTCCACTCGATGTTTCAGAGAACCAGGGTTACGAAAGTAACCTATTGTTCTCTTTCATCATCTCGTGTTTGAAATCCACTTATGGGAGAGACATGGACAGCTCCCCGATTGCCCAATACACTCACAGTGAGGTTCTGTAAGCCAGAGAAGGACGGTCACCCCAAGGGGGCGGTGCCTGACACGTCCCATAATCATGCACCTGGCAACCCTGATGCACACACATGTAAATAAACCCAGCAATACAAATATAAACACCCAGGCAGGAATGTAAATGCGTGCTTGGTGACATGAATGTGCGTGGCCTGCCGGCCTACACACCCCTTGTTCTTTTACAACAATGTGTAAATAGGAAGGGAGAAAAGAGGGTAACAAGGAGGGCTATGAAGACCCCACCCCTAAAACAGAATGTGCTACCGAGGTTTTGGTAACATCCAGTCGGTAGTAACGCACATATGTATGCGGAGAGGCCCAGCTGGCAGCAGAGCAGATGTCCTGCAGTGACACACCTCTAAACAAAGCCCAAGAGGCGGCTAAGCCCCTCGTGGAATGAGCTCTGATGTTACCTGTGGGCTGCACTCCCTTAGATTCATATGCCAAAGCAATAGCATTCACAAGCCAATGTGAGAGGCGTTGCTTAGATACGGGACTCCCTTTGCGAGGGGGCGCCCATGAAATAAAGAGCTGGTTGCTCTTCCGGAAAGCACTGGTCCTGGTAATATGTCTGTAATGCACATACGGGACACAGAGCATTCAGCCTCTGATCCTCCATGGAGGAAAAAGGTGGAGGATGAAAAGCGGACAGCTCCAACACCTCCGATGTGAACGCAGGGAAGCACTTAGGCATAAAAGCCGGGTTAGGCTTAAGAAAAACTTTATCTCCACGAAGAGAAAATTTAGTGCATGAGGAATGAACAGAGAGTGAATGTAGCTCACTGACACGTTTAGCTGAAGCCAAGGGCCAAGAGCAAAGCCATCTTGAAGGACATTAACTTCAGGGAAATACTTCCCAGGGGCTCAAAAGGGTATTGAGACAGAGCCTTCAGCACCATGGAGAGATCCCATTCAGGAACAGTTTTCCTGATGACTGGCAAGGAATGATGGGCACCCTTCATAAATCTGCGGATTAGAGGATGCTGCCCGACCGTTGAGCCCTCAAAGCCCATATGACAGGCAGATATAGCCGCCAAGTAGACCTTAATAGTGGAAAAAGACCTGCCTTTATCCATAAGGTCTTGTAAGAAACACAAAATATCAGAAACTGAGCACTGATATGATGTGAGACCATGCCCATCACACCACCCTTCAAACACTTGCCACTTACAACCCTATAAAGATCATGTAGAAACGGTCCTGGCATTCTGTATAGTAGCAATCACAGGCGGGGGAAGCCCTAGCGCATTTAAGTTTGTCCTCTCACGGGCCAGGCCCAGAGAGCCACCCTGTTCTGATGTGGGTGATAAATCTCCCCGTTCGCTTGAGATAATAGATCTGTGCGGAGGGGGAGGCACCACGGCTGGGCATATAACAAAGGAATTATCTCTGCCAGCCACGGTGCTTTGGGCCACCTGGGTGCTATCAGAATGAGAGACAGGCCCTTCTCTCTCACCCTGGCCAGTGTGGGAATTATCAAGCACAGGGGAGGAAAAGCATACAGCAGCACTTTGGGCCATGGGTGGGTCAGTGCGTCTACCCCGAGGGGCGCGTCTACGTCCATTAGTGAGAAGAACATAGCACAATGGCTGTTTTCGCGCGAGGTGAATAGATCTATGATTGCCTGTCCGAATCTCATCCATATCAAGCCCACTATCTGAGGATGGAGGCGCCAATCTCCGTAAAGTGTGTTCCCCCTCGATAGAAGCTCTGCGCCTCTGTTCAGAATGCCTGGAACATGAGTCACGCGTAACGACAGGAAAAAACGCCTGCTCCACACAAAAACTAGAGCGTGAAGTTTCGATGAGCGCACACCGCCCTGGCGATTGATGTATGCTACCACTGTGGTATTGTCGCAGCGTATGAGCACATGATGTCCCTGCAGGCGGGGCCAAAATTAATTTAGAGCTTTCCATACGGTCATAAGCTCTAAATAATTTATGTGTGCTGAACGAAGTCTGCTCGGCCACAAACCGTTCACCGTTCTGCCCTCCTGGGTAGCTCCCCAGCTTATTAAGAACGCATCTGTCGTCACGACTTTCCGCAACATGACTGTCCCCAAAGGGGGTTCCCTGTGCGTAAAAGTCCACGCTCCTCCAGTGGTGCAGAGCTGCCATGCAGGCGCGCGTCAATGTTACAGAGCGGTAAAGGTCGCGTAACGGGCTGAAATGCAGTGAAAAAACCCATTTCATGAACGTTCTCATTCTCAAAAGACCCAGAGGCAAAACCTAGATAGATGAGGCCAATAGACCCTGCAGTCTGAGACATGTGCAATAATGCACTTTCGCTCCCTCTCGAAACTGTGACAGACAATTCATTAGAGAGAGAATGCGTTCGCATGGAGACTGAGTTCAGCTCCAAACCCAGAAAAATCACACTCTGACTGGGTGTAAAATTGCTCTTGTTTACATTCACCCTGAATCCGAGAGATGTGATGTGCGCAAGCACACGGCGGGTGTCCTGCTGCACTTTCTCTTTCGATTCGGCTATTATGAGCCAATCGTCTATGCATGTCAAAATCCGCAGACCTGACAATTTCAGGGGAGCTAAACCCGCTTCCGCACACAGACAGAAAGTCCTTGGACTTAAAGCGAGCCCAAAGGGGAGAACTGTGAATTCGTAACATGTGCCTTGATAGGTGAAACGAAGAAGCTTCCTATGTGGTGGATAAATGCTTATGTGGAAAAAAGCATCTTTCAGATCGACCGCTGTGAAGCAATCGTTCTGTTTTATAGCGTGGGCCAAAGTGCCGTGGGTTAACATTCTGAAATTTTATTTCCTCAAATGTTTGTTTAACACTCAAAGATCCAGAATGGGACGGAGAGAATCGTCCTTCTTTGGGACCAGGAAATAACGAGAATAAAATCCCAGATTTATCAGGTTGTGGAGCACCACTTGAATCGCTCCCTTGTCTAGAAGGGAAGAGATTTCCTCTTTCAGAATGTGAGCGGCGCTCTCCTCCGTGTGTGAAGAGAGAACGCCGTTGAAATGTGGGGGTTTCATTACAAACTGCAGTCTGTAGCCCTGTGTTATTATACGCGTCACCCACTCGGGAGCCGAAACAGTCTGCCAAGCTGATTTGTAACTCGCGAGTGTCCCTACCAGAGCCGGTGAGGCGCTGATGGCTTTGTGTGTGCCCGGCTGGCTCATTTGTAAAACAATGGCGCCATGTAGTGGACGAACTAGGAGCGACATGCAGGGGTTCAGAGAGATTTCATCTTTCTGCAAAAAGAGGTTCTCTCTTATTAACAAATTCATATGATTCGTTAGACATTTCGAGGTTTTTATTTTTTGTGTGTTGGGGAACACTGGGGCCGAAGCTTTTATTGAACTTGTGAGATGTAAGTGTAGGGGCTGTGTGATGACACTGCTTGTGCACACTTTCTCAAGGTTTTCCTTTTTTGAACAGAAAAATCCCCCGACGTGTGTTGGACGGGGGGGCACTCACTGGGAAACACTGGGAACTGTGAAACCACTTTGAACACAGGGTGGGCACTCATTAGTAAGGAGGGGCTTACCTTGCCAACAAAGATCCTCCGTTTCTTTAATGGGGGAATATGAAAGGCAGGCTGTCCACCCGCGAACACGGACTCAAAGCCCCCCGTGGCCGTACATCAGGCCGGCCGCTTGCATTTGTGATCAGAGGTAGTGGAGTTATGAGGTGTCTTAGCCGCGGCAAAGGATGTTTTCCCCCACGGTTTTGCAGGCAGGGGATTACCGTACTGCACTGGTGGTTTCCCACGAGGTTTGGCTCTGACTGGACCCTGGAAATTACGACCCGCTGTAGACGGGTTAGGTGGCCGTGGAGGGGGAACCTGGCGTGGTGCTGATTTCCAGGTCAGGCACAACTTAAAAGCCTCATCCTCTTTCTTTTTGTCGTCACAACGCTGCTGCATAAGGGCCACGGCAGGGCCGAAGAGTGCCTGACCTTCCTCCACTGGTGCTCCCGCAACGCGTCACTTCTCACTATCAGGGAGCCCTGATAGATTCAGCCACAGAGCCATTGCCATTGAACGCCCGCTGGCTTGGACGGCCTGGCGGGCATTGCGGAGAACGAGATCGCTGACGGTGACGATCTCCTTCCAGAGCGAGGGTGGGGCAGACCCTTTCTCCAATTGCTGACCCATGTCCTTGAGAAGCGAGGAAACGTTCAAGGCCTTGTAGGAAGCCTGATGGATGGACGCAGAGAAGCGGTCCATTTTGCTGGGAAGAACAGGTTTGGGAGGGGTGAGCAGCCCACCTTGAGAAGTGTTGAGGTGTCTGGCGATGGAGGGCTCGATGGCGGGGGGGTCACCCATGCCGAGGGCCATCATGTCTTTCACCTCGAGACCCGCGAGACTGTGTTTGAAGTCAAGCGGGTCCCCCAACTGTACTTCAAGTGCTTGGCACAAGAGCTGCAGGCGCGTGAGCCTGAGGAGCTACAGAAGGCGGGATGGCCTCCTCATCATCAGAGCCTGCGTTGTCCTCGTCACCAGAGCCGGGCGGCTCGTTAAGATGTCCTCAAGAAAAGAGGATTCGGCTTGGTCAGCCCAATTCAAAGTTGGCGCCGTCGTTTCTCCCGTCAGGGTCTGACTGCTCGAAATCCACACTTTGAGTAGCGGCCACCTTAAGTCTGCGGCGACGGAGCTTCTTGGGAAGTGCCATGCAGTGACTACAATTTTCAGGGAATTCCAGAGCTTCCTGTGCATGTTTGAGGCCCATGCAGACTACGCAGTATGGGTGAGAATCCCTGGCGGCGATAAGTGCGGCGTGCGCGAAAGGCAGTCGCCGGAGGAAGCAGCAGATTTAGAGAGAGTCATAGAAATGTGTACGTAAAAACAGTTGGCAACCGTGACAGAGGAAACGAGCGAGGAGAAAGGCGGCCAGCCTAAAAAGAACTGCAGTGTGGGTGGCTTGTAGAATGACACAGCTGTAATAGAGTGCGAGACAATCACGTCCGGCGGAGGCTGATCAAAGTGATATGTCCTCCTGAAGACAAATGCAAACGTTCGCAAATAATCCAACGAGCTGTGAGAATATTAAACCAGAGGTTGCGAGAAGCAAATGACAACTGAAGAATAGCTGCGCGTATGGCCATATATTCTCTCAGGTAAGGGGGTGGGGCCTTACCTGGCATTGGCTACGCACTTCTGTTTGTCTAGCCAGACTTGGTGCAATTGGATGCTTCTGCAGAGGTCAGGTACGGATGCCCTTCCCATAGGTGGATCTCGAACACGAGATAATGAAAGAGAACCGACTGTCACTGAAATCTTGTAACTGAACAAAAGTGACCATCATTGAAATGGCGTAATTAAATAAAACCAACCGTTTGATTTGTTTCAAATTCAACTGTCACTGAAATCTCATAACAGAACCAACCAGCAGACCGATCTTGTTGCACAGCATATAAAATGCTGTTTTGGTCATTATGTAATGCCTGAGCAAAGTCTGTTGTTAAAGTGGTTCGGTATAATTCACTCCCAGAAGCGCCTCACACAACTGCGTTGACAAACACCAGACATCTGAATGCAAGATAACAATTACAGCATTTATTGCGGTTCGTCTGCGCATTCAGAGGGGAAAGTATTTTTTTTTTTATACCAAAATTAATATGTACAGTGGCTTCTACTGCAGCAACTTCTATTTTTCTTAGTGTTATTTAGCATCATTTTATCAAGAAGTGATTTTGTTCTCTTCGAATCACTGGATGGAAACAATGCTTTATTCACCAGTTAATTTTGCAACTTTGGATAGAAACATAGCTACTGAGATCTAGTAAAGTAACAAAATCAACCATTATTCAACTCTCATAACAAAACAGAACTGACCATCTTTGAAATATCGTTACGAAAACATCTTGTAAAAAAAAAAAAAAAAAAAATCGTAAAAATCATTGTCAAGATCTCATAATGGAACAAAACTGACTGTCATTAAAATCTTGCAACGAAACAAAACCAACCGTCATTGAAATCTCATAAAGGAACAAAATTGACTGTCTTTGAGATCTCGCAAAGGAACAAAACCGACCATATTTGAAATCTCGTAATGAAACAAAACTGACAGTCATTGAGATCTCATAAAGGAATGAAACTAACTGCTACTGAGATCTCCTAAATCAGGGGTTGATCGTGAATGGTAAGTTTTTTATTCTTAAGTGCTTTATTCTAATTGTGATATACAGGTGCATCTCAATAAATTAGAATATCATGAAAAAGTTATTTTTTTTCTGTAATTTAATTCAAAAAGTAAAACTTAAATATATTCTAGATTTATTAGACATAAAGTAAAATATTTCCAGACTTTTTTGTTTTCATTTTGATGATTACAGCTTGCTGCTCATCAAAATAATAATAAAAAAATCAGTATCTCAAATTATTAGAATATTTAATTTCAAGTTCTATTAAATTACCATTCTCAGGGTATAAATACTGAGTTTAGGTCAGTAATCCCAACAGCAGTCATGGGGAAGTCTGCTGATTTGACAGTTGTCCAGAAGACGATCATCAAGACCCTCTACAATGAGAGTAAGCCACAGAGGGTCATTGCTGAAAGAGCTGGCTGTTCGCAGAGTGCTGTGCCAAAGCATATTCATGGAAAGGACTGGAAGGAAAAAGTGTGGTAGGAAAAGGTGTACAAGTGAAAGGAATGACCGCAGGCTTGAGAAGATTGTCAGGCGAAGCCGATTTAAGAACTTAGGAGAGCTTCAAAAGGAGTGGACTGAAGCTGGAGTCAGTGCATCAAGAGCCACCGCACACAGACGTCTTCAGGAAATGGGCTACAACTGTCACATTCCACGTACCAAGCCACTTCTGAACCAAAGACAACATCAGAAGCGTCTTACATGGGCTAAGGAGAAAAAGAACTGGACTGTTGCTCAGTGGTCCAAAGTCCTCTTTTCAGATGAAAGTAAATTTTGCATTTCATTTGGAAATCAAGGTCCCAGAGTCTGGAGGAAGAGTGGAGAGGCACAGAAACATGTTGCTTGAAGTCCAGTGTGAAGTTTCCACAGTCAGTGATGATTTGGGCTGCCATGTCATCTGCTGGTGTTGGTCCACTGTGTTTTCTGAAGTCCACAGTCAGTGCAGCTATCTACCAGGAAATTTTAGAGCACTTCATGCTTCCTTCTGCTGACAAGCTTTATGAAGATTCTGATTTCATTTTCCAGCAGGACTTGGCACCTGCCCACACTGCCAAAGGCACCAAAAGCTGGTTCAATGACCATGGTGTTACTGTGCTTGATTGGCCAGCAAACTTGCCTGACCTGAACCCCATAGAGAATCTCTGGGGTATTGTCAAGAGGAAGATGAGAGACCCCAGACCCAACAATGCAGATGACCTGAAGGCCACTATCAAAGCAACCTGGGCTTCCATTACACCTGAGCAGTGCCACAGGCTGATTGCCTCCATGTCACGCCGCATTGATGCAGTAATTCATGCAAAAGGAGGCCCAACCAAGTACTGAGTGCATAGAAATGAACATACTTGAAGCCTGACATTTCTGTTTAAAATATCCTTTTTTTTTTATTAATGGTCTTATGAAGTATTCTAATTTTTTGAGATTGGTGGGTTTTTGTTAAATGTGAGCCAAAATCATCACAATTAAAAGAACCAAAGACTTAAAGTACTTCAGTCTGTGTGCACTGAATTTATTTAATACACGAGATCTACAATTTGAGTTGAATTACTGAAATAAATGAACTTTTCCACGACATTCTAATTTATTGACATGCACCTGTAGACTAGTGTCTGAATATTAAACTGCAAAAAGACTGTCTGAATATGAATCCTGCATGTTCTGTGTGTCTCTGTGTGAAATTAATGGCGCAGACGTGTGGTTTCGCTAAACTACTACATATAACTTTGGCTACATTAGTAAACATCACTTATTGGCTTTTCCAAAAATATTTCTTTACTGAGATGAGTGAAATCGACTGAAATAAAAAGTGTAAATTGTATTAAACTGCTCATTAACATAAAGACTCTATAATACAATAAATATGATGCATACAATGTCAGTTAGTTAGTTAGTTAGTTAGTTAGATACTTTATTTATCCCAGTGGGAAATTTACAATTTCCAGCAGTATACACAACTGATACAGCATACAGAAATACTAGAATATAGAAAATAATAAATATAAATTAAAAAATAAAATCCTGTGCAAATCAAATTGTATGCTACCTCATGTACAATGTATAATCCAGTTCAGTTCAGATCAGTGACAAATGTCCGCCTTGAGTAGAGTTAAAGAGCCGCATGGCATGAGGAAGAAACGACCTCCTCAGTCTGTCTGTGGAGCAAGTATTTGTAAGTTTTTACCAGCTCCACACAGTCGCCGTTGATTATCACAGGCTCTGGTTGAAGCTTGGGCCTTCTGAAGTCCACCACCATCTCCCTGGTCTTGGTGGTGTTAAGGTGCAGGTGGTTTAGACCGCACCACATAACAAAATCCTGGATCAGTCTCCTGTACTCCTCCTCCTGTCCACTCCTGATACAGCCCACGATAGCAGTATCGTCTGCGAACTTCTGCACGTGGCAGGACTCAGAGTTATATCGGAAGTCTGACGTGTACAGTGTGAAGAGGACCGGAGAGAGCACAGTCCCTTGTGGCGCTCCCGTGCTGCTAACCACCGTATCAGACCTGCAGTCCCCTAGTCGCACGTACTGAGGTCTGCCAGTCAGGTAGTCCGTAATCCACGCCACCAGCTGTAAACCTACTCCCATCTCTGTCAGTTTATCTCTGAGGAGCAGCGGTTGAATGGTGTTGAAGGCACTGGAGAAATCCAAGAAAGTAATTCTCACAGCCCCGCTGCCCCTGTCCAGATGGGTGGGGGATCAGTGTAACATGTAGACAATAGCGTCTTCCACTCCCACCTTCTCCTGATATGCAAACTGCAGAGGGTTGAGGGCGTGGCGGACCTGTGACCTCATGTGGTGTAACAGTACCCGCTCCATAGTCTTTATTACATGTGACGTCAGGGCGACTGGCCTGAAGTCATTCAGTCCTCCAGGGTGTGGTTTCTTTGGGACTGGGATGATACAAGATGTTTTCCATAGCTGAGGGACCCTCTCCTGTTCCAGGCTCATGTTGAAAATGCGCTGTAGAGGATCTCCCAGCTCCAATGCGCAGGCCTTCAGCAGTCTTGGAGATACTCCATCTGGACCCGCTGCTTTACTGGGACAAAGCCTCCTTAGCTCTCTGCACACCTGAGCTGCTGTGATCATGGGAAGGTGATTATTCTCCTCTATGCTAAGGTTGGTGCCTGGGGGGACAGAAAGAGCAGAAAGGGGGGGTTTGGGTGCAGCATTATGAGGTGTCCCCACTGTGCGACCCCTGCAATACATCCCAGTCTGTAGTTTCGAAGCAGTCTCTCAGAGCTTGCTCTGCCTCTGGAGACCATTTTCTAAAAGAGCGTATAGTTGTGGGTAACCTCCTCACTCTTGGTTTGTAGTGAGGCTGAAGCAGAATAAGATTGTGGTCTGCTTTCCCCAGTGCAGGCAGTGGGGTGGCACTGTAAGCATCCTTTACGTTTGCATACAGTAGGTCAATAATCCTTTTCCCCCTGGTGTTATAGTCCACATACTTTATGAAAGCAGGTAATATTGTGATCAGAGTCACGTGATTAACACAAGCGCTTCGGGGTGCTGTGTTTGTAATTTAGCAACAGCGGAATGGATGACGTCACACGCTACCTCCGCGTCAGCTCGCGGGGGGATGTAAACAATGACCACAATTGCAAGTCCAAACTCTCTGGGCAAGTAATAGGGATGCAAACTTACAGCCAGAAGTTCAGTGTCCCTGTAGCAGCTGGAGATTTTAATGCTCACATGCCCAGGATTACACCATCTCATGTTCACGTATAAGGCGAGTTCTCCTCCTTTCCTTTGGCATTCATATGGCTTTGAAAACGCACAGGCGATTTATTGAATCACTTAATTATGTAGATGAAAATATAGCACAAATCTGCCATAAACATAGCATTATAATGAGCACTTTATAGAAACCTATGGTAAATTCTGTCCTTGCCTATGTTTCAGCACACTGTCATGAAAGCGCATTACAGCGCTCTCTCTCACTCTCACTAACTGGCATTTGTATCCCTTTGTGCCGATACAAGTTGTAATGTTATGTCTATGTTATATGTCTAAGTTCTCTAATAGATATCATAGGATGTGTCATAGAACGGGCTTCAGTTTATTTGCATAAAGTCACTCTTCACCTCAGGCAGCTATTTCTTTTAGATGCTTCTTTATTAATAACATTGCTGCATCATAATCTAACAGTGTTCTAATCACGTGTTCATGTTTTCACAAGACTTTCACAAGTTTTCATGTCATTTTTTTTTTTAAATTTATTTTACATTCTCTTTATTGCTTTTTTGGAGAAGGACAAAATTGAGTTCAAATCACACGTATACATTACAAAGATGTCTTCTTGTTTTACATCATATTATATAACAATTATATAACAAAAATATTATATATTATATAACAATTATATAACAAAAATGCCCATCCCTACTTACAATTTCTTATATTTATATGTATTTATTTGTATATTACATTGACAAAAAATTGTATTTTTTTTGTGTGTGTGTTATCTGTATGCACCAGGGTCTGAGAGTAACGTAATTTCAATTCTCTGTATGTGTTGAACATGTGGCAGAATTGACAATAAAGCTGACTTTGACTTTGAACAGGGTTTATTTCCAGTTATAACTGTGTACTCAAATTGTTCCTTTGACTCTCATTTATATGGTTAACTATATTCTAAATAAACTACTTTGTCCTCAGATTCTTTAGTTCTCTCTTACATGGGATGGGCCAGAGGTGGGTAGAGTATCCAAAAACTGCTCAATTAAAAGTACAAGTAATAATAGAAATATTTACTCAAAGTAAAAGTAAAAATAATAAACTTAATAGTTACTTGAGTAAGAGTAATAAAGTATCCAATGAAAAAACTACTCAAGTAGCTAGTTATAAATAAATATATATATAGGCTGTACAACAAAACAATAGCATGTTATTATTTACATAGATATTTAAATTACTATTATTATCATAATTAGATATATTTGCAACAAACACAGAAGAGTCGAGCATTATTTCTGGCATCTGTAGCTCAAATATCATTGCATGTCCTTTGCTTGGTATAATAACGTACATCTACATTTGAAAGAATAAAGAGAACTCTTTACATTGCGCTCATGCTCATAACCGCTTAACATAAACAATTATCAAATAAACATTGATGGATCTTTTTCGTCTGTTCTCCAAAATGTAATCAAATGTATATTTCTTCAGGCGCGTGCAAACTGGTTAACTGTGTCTATGCGAAGGCGTTAATTTTCAAGACGAACAGGTCGCCGGTGCTACCACTGCGCAATAGGTATCTACAAATTACCACAGGACGGCAGGTGTTCATTTCATACTCTCTGAACAATGGTAGCTTATTTAATGTATAAATTAAGATATATGTCCAAAAAACTGGTAAAGAAATGCTACATACTTTGTAGTGGTGTTATCGTAGCGTGATAATCTGTTTGGTTCTAAAAATTGGCTGTATGAATTTAAATCAAATTAAATTAATACCTGTGGAATTGTTCACAGACAATATACGCAGTTCAACTCATAAACATCTTCATCACTGGCAAACAATAGGATGCATTTGCAGATTTGCTTTTAATTGACTGTAGGTCCACTGCCGCGAACCAATTTATACAGTTTTGCCAACTTGTTTGATTAAGACTTTGAACAGAATCTACTCAAAAGAGTGTTTAATTCGTGAATAGGGCATCATTCATATAAAAAAGAGAGTGTGCTTGGAATAAACTACGCATTTCTTAACATGTACAGTATTGCATTAAAATAAAGTAACGAGAGGAACAACGCCCAGTGTAGCGACGTAAAAGTACAGATTTTTCATTAGAAATGTACTCAAGTTAAAGTAAAAGTACACGCATATAAATCTACTCTTAAAAGTACAAATTTTCCAAAAAAATACTCAAGTAAATGTAACGAAGTAAATGTACTTCGTTACTACCCACCTCTGCTAAGGGCTCATTATGCGGGTCATTGTCTCCTCAGGTGTGAATCACAGCATTATTCAGGATTATTCATCCATCCATGCATGCGGTCTTTCTAAACAGAAAGTGTCTTACAAAATTTAAATCAATATATTGTTTTATGTAAATGTGTAGGCAGGATGATTTTCACATCATTTTGAAGCAAAAATTCTAGCCTTAAAAATTCAGTACCCAAAAGTCTTGTGGACACATATTTAGTATTTCTTTTGTGGCCTTATTTCAGTGACTTATTTTTTATTTTTATTTTTTAATAGCCACACATACACATTATTCTCTCAAAAGGACAAACATGTATATACATGTTGCTCACATATTATGGTAGCCTAGTTCATGCTAAATACAGTGTAATACTTTTGGCATTAATATGTTTATAAGCAACTGAAAAAAGCACAAATGTCAGGGCATGTCACTTCTCCAGGGCCCCAAAAATCCTCAGACCCCAGAGGGTTAATTTCTTCTTATATCTTCAGTTGATTTCATCTAAGGATGTGGCTGTTCTCTTCTTTTTTCCTTCAGTGATTCTGCTTGTTAACAGGCTTATTAATGCTAAGATGATTTTATAAATAATATATAAATATTTTAATAAGGTCCAGTTGTGGTTTATTTCTTTGCTCTTGGCTGACATGTGGCATTGCTTTGGCCTGCTTGTTGCTCTGATCTAGCAAACAGGAGCGGTCTGCCCAAGTGGCCCAGATCATCATATCATGTGTGACAGATGGATCTGGGCCGGCACAAAGCTGCTATCTGGGTATAGGACTCCTTTATCTGATGAGTTTGGATGAGGGGCCTCTTAGAGTCCTGATCCGATCACAGCTTAATTTCATAATCCAAATAACATTTGAGTGCTTTGGTCCACATGTTAAGACTGAAACTACTTCAGATCTTTTTCATTTTTTTCCTGCAGCTGTGAATATGTGAAGGATGATGGCATCTGTTGAAGAGATGCTTGAGAAGTCACTGAATGAACTGGCCGAAGCTGAACTGAAGAAGTTTCGGTGGCACTTAAAGAATAATCATAAGTGTATATCAAAGTCTGATATGGAAAATGCAGATATCTTAGACACAGTCGATAAGATGGTAGCACGTTTTAGACCAGAAGAAGCTGTGAAGATCACGGCGGAGATCCTGAGGAAGATGAACCAGAATAATCTGGCTAAGCAGCTGGAGAACAATTACAAGCAAGGTAACACTTAATTCATTGTGACTGTAATGTGATTGACTGTTTACCAATGTGATGGTTTGACTTCAACGTTGCTCTGCTGATGTGTTTGTGATTTATGTTTCCCAGTGAGTGATCCTCCCTCTCTCTCTCTCTCTCTCTCTCTCTCTTACATGCAGATCAGGCTGAAATCAATATAAAGACATCTGCAGCTGTTGGAGCTCATTCAAAAGAGATATTGGGTAAATAACAATCACTGCCTGTACATGGAAATTAAAAATAACAGCAAGCAACAATTGCACGGCCAAGAAGAACAGCAGCAGATCTTATACAAGTTCATGTAATAGAACAGTGTCTAGTCATGATTTTAATAATGGTTAAATGGTTTACAGGGGTCTTAAACCCTGAATTAAAACTTCTGCTAGCAACTTCTAAATTGCAATAACCCCAACCTAAACCTAATACAGTCTCATTTGTTGTTTGGTGAGCTAGATGCCAATGGTTTAATGATGCTTTTAATAATTTGGTCAGCATGGCCTTAATTTGATCTGAGTCCAATAGTGACAATCCAATAAATGTGATGGAAGAAATTAGAAAAAGAAAGTTATTCTGAAATTTCAAAATGGAAACCAATTGCATTTGAGTCAGCATTTGTCAAGGCATTTCCATCACCAAATATGTTGTCAACTTCAGCATAATCAGTGTAAGACGTGCATGTACACACTATTGCAATAATAGTGTAATTAATTTTAATATAGTAAAAGCATGAATTCATGAAAAACACAATCACTTACTCTTTGCTGTCTTTTTTCCTCTTTCCTAAAGGCTCAACTGCAGACAACAGTAAAGCTACTCGTCATGATTACACAGAGACCAGCCGCAGACTGAAGAACAAATTAAAACAGGACTACAGCCGGATATTGGTTGGTAATTCACAGACGGGTCATCGGGAATACCTGAACGATATTTACACTGATTTATATGTGGTGGAGAATGAGACTGGAGGAAGAGTGAACGACCACGAGGTGAGACAGATCGAATCAAATCACAACCGATTGACTGCCAAGGAGAAGCCAATCAAGTGTAATGACATGTTTAAAGTCCAGTCCACGGGTCGACAAAACAGAAGAGTACTGACAATGGGGATTGCAGGAGTGGGAAAAACTGTCTCTGTCAATAAATTCATCTTTGACTGGGCTGAAGGAACAGAAAATCAGAATATAGTCTTCATATTTCCACTTCCATTCCGTAGATTGAATTTCATTAAAGAAGAGTACAGTCTCATAGGACTGCTTAACAAATACTTCTTTAGTAGTTCTGAAGAATTGCCCTCTCTTCCTGAAGGTGATGATAAAGTTATGTTCATCTTTGATGGGCTGGATGAATGTCGCTTTCCTTTGAGCTTTAAAGAAGAAAACAAATTTACAAATGAAAATGAAAAAACAGCAGTGAGTAAGATAATAACAAACCTTATCAAGACACATCTGGTTCCCTCTGCTCTCATCTGGATCACATCCAGACCAGCAGCAGCCAGTCTGATACCCCGTGACTACATTGATCAAGTGACAGAAGTGCGAGGATTTAACAATGAGCAGAAAGAGCAATACTTCAAAAATAACAGCAGTCCTGAAGTTTTTGAAAACATTATCCATCACATTAGGAAATTCAGGAGCCTGTACATCATGTGCCATATTCCTGTCTTCTGCTGGATCTGTCTTAATGTTCTGGCTCGAGAGAGCAATGACAAAACTCCCACAACTCTCACAGGGATGTACACAAGCTTCCTAATTTTTCAGCAGCAACAGATGGAAAAAAAATACTGTGTTGACCCTGAACTTAAAGCCAATGCAAGGTCTTTTGATGAGATTATTCTGAAACTTGGAAAACTGGCCTTTCAACAGCTGGAGAAAAGAAACCTGATTTTCTACAAAGAAGATCTTGAGGAATGTGGACTAAAAGTCAGTGAGGGGTCGGTGTACTCTGGGTTATGCACTCAAATATTTCAGAAAGAAAAGGCAAGAAATGTTTACAGCTTCGTACATCTCAGCATACAGGAATTCCTTGCTGCTCTTTATGTGTTTTTGATGGGCAAGGACAAGAAAACAAACCCATTTCTTGAATCCTGGACAGAAAAATTGACATGGATTCTCTCCAAAAAGCCTCTGTTTAAACTTAATAAGGCTGCAATCAAGAAGGCTTTACAAAGCGAGAACGGACACCTGGACCTTTTCCTCCGGTTCCTCCTGGGTCTCTCACTGGAGTCCAATCAAAGTGACCTGAAGGAACTACTGCCAGGACTGAAACTCAAAACAGAAAATGTTAAAGACACTGTTGACTATATAAAACAAACAATAGAAACAGAGAAATCAGTGGAAAGAACCATCAATCTATTCTACTGTCTGAATGAACTGAAAGATGACTTTGTGGAGGAAATTCAGGAGAATCTGAGCTCAGGAAATCTTTCAGCACAGAATCTCTCCTCTTCTCAGTGGTCTGGTCTGGTGTTTGTGCTCCTCATGTCAGAAGAGACTCAAGAAAAGTTTGAACTGCAGAAATACAGAGGCTCTGATGAAGCACTGATGAGACTGCTGCCAGTGATAAAAAACACCAGGAGAGCACTGTAAGAGTCTCCTTTACATTAATTTATATACACTGTTAGTCTTTTGTAATTGGGCCTTCATTTTACATGGGTGACATTTTGGCCTAGATTAAATGTAATGCGAGTGATTACACTATATTGCCAAAAGTTTTGGGACGCCTGCCTTTACGTGCACATGAACTTTAATGACATCCCATTCTTAATCCTTAGGGTTTAATATGGAGTTGGCCCACCCTTTGCAGCTTTAACAGCTTCAACTCTTCTGGGCAGGCTTTCTACAAGGTTTAGGAGTGTGTTTATGGGAATTTTTGACCATTCTTCTAGAAACGCATTTGTGAGGTCAGGCACTGATTTTGGACGAGAAGGCCTGGCTTGCAGTCTCTGCTCTAATTCATCAGGTTGAGGTCAGGACTCTGTGCAGGCCAGTCAAGTTCCTCCACATCAAACTTACTTATCCATGTCTTTATGGACCTTGCTTTGTGCACTGGTGCGTAGTCATGTACGCACCAGTGCACAAAACAGGAACAGGAAGGAGCCATTCCCAAACTGTTCCCACAAAGTTGGGAGCATGAAATTGTTCAAAAATGTCTTGGTATGCTGAAGCAGTAAAAGTTCCTTACACTGGAACTAAGGGGCCAAGCCCAAACCCTGAAAACTTTACACAGGCAAGTACCGTTCTCCTGGCAACCGCCAAACCCAGACTCGTCCATCGGATTTCCAGACAGAGAAACGTGATTCGTCACTCCAGAGAACACATCTCCACTGCTCTAGAGTCCAGTGGCGGCGTGCTTTACACGACTGCATCCAATGGTTTGCATTGCACTTGGTGACGTAAGGCTTGGATGCAGCTGCTCGGCCATGGAAACCCATTCCTAAGAGCGACTCATTCTTTCACAAATGTTTGTAGAAGCAGTCTGCATGCCTAGGTGCTTGATTTTATACACCTGTGGCCATGTGAGTGATTGGAACACCTGAATTCAATGATTTGAAGGGGTGTCCCAATACTTTTGGCAATATAGTGTATATAAATACTGGTTTGATGTTTTATGAAGAGAAAATTGTTTTAGCTTTGCTTACATCACTACAGTCAAAGGTTATTCTAAACTCCAGATTATAAATGCCACTTAATAAACATTACTGTTGCTGTTTGTTTTGTTTTAAACACAGGCTAAAGTGCTGTAATCTCACTGCGCAGTCCTGTGAAATTTTGTCTTCAGTTTTACAATCCACAAATTCTATCCTGAGAGAGCTGGATCTAGGTAACAATGACCTGCAGGATTGTGGAGTGAAGCTTCTTTCTATAGGATTGAAGAGTCCAAACTGTCAGCTGGAGATACTGAGGTTTGAGTTCAAATACTTCTTTTTTTTTTTTTTTTGCAATAAATTAATTATTAAATATCACACTGCTAAGATTTATTCTGTATGCAATCACATTGATTTTATTCAGATTTCCCACATGTAATCTCACTGCTCAGTGTTGTGAGAGTTTATCTTCAGCTCTACAATCCTCAAACTCTGTCCTGAGAGAGCTGGACCTGAGTAATAATCACCTGCAGGATTCTGGAGTGAAGCTTCTTTCTGATGGACTGAAGAGTCCAAACTGTCAGCTGGAGATAATAAGGTAAATGGTTTTAAAATAATTAACTATGCTATAATCAAGGGCGGACTTAACCAACAAGCGAGGTAAGTGGCTGCTTAGGGCCCAAGGGAATCTGATTTGTGCTCTGGAGAGTGTAAAAGGTTTTCTCTTTCCAATATGTTTTTGCAGTGTTGAGCAATTTAGCCAATCACAGACATATCTATTGATTTCTTGAATGCAAGAATCACGATTATGCATGTGAAATGTGCAATTAATTAGGTTTTTTTTAATCGATTGACAGCACTAGTCTGATGACGTAACTACATTTAGAAAGGCAAATGGAATACTTTTGTTACTTTTGTGACAATCTACAGAAAATAACACCTGCAAATACAAACTGCACATGTCAGCATTTGTTTGCCAAACTAATGTCATGTGGACTGTTGCTGTATGTCTTTGCAGATTGTCTGGCTGTATGGTGACAGAGGAAGGCTGTGGTTATGTGTCTTCAGCTCTGAGTTCAAACCCCTCACATCTGAGAGAGCTGGATCTGAGCTATAATCACCTAGGAGATTCAGGAGTCAAGCTGCTCATGTATAAACTCAACCATCAAAACTACAGACTGGATAAACTCAAGTATGTAGAGCAGGAGGAGTTTTGATTAAAGGTGCAATATGTAATATTTTTGCAGTAAAATATCCAAAAACCACTAGGCCAGTGTTATATATTTTGTTCACTTGAGTACATACAATATCCCAAATGTTTGCAACTATTTGTAAATCGTGATAAAATTGCAATTTTAACCAAGGTTCTGGGATGTGTGAGGAGTCGCCTGTCAATTGCGTCGTACCCGCATTAACCCTCGGTTTCTGGTTTTATTTTGTAGAAACCATGCCCTGCGTCTCAATCAGCTCCCTAGCTCCCTAGGTCGTGAATCAGTTTATAGTGAAAATGAATGTGGCCGACTCCCTGATCAGTGCCCTGACTACTGAACTAGGGAGCTGACTGAGACATACCCATAGAAACACTTTAATATATTATACGTTTTAATAGACAAGGGAACAACTGTTTTGATATATTTATAGACAGAAAACTAATTGTTGTTATATAGCTCAACACGTTTAGTCTTATTGTTTAAATCGAATTTTCTCGATTTTTTTTTGCGAGTACCATGCTTTACCATGCCTCAGAGAAAAACACTATTTTGTCAAGTAGCTAACATAACAATCAGATGCAGCTTTAATTTTTAGTAACAGTAATACAGAATTTTCTCCATCATACAGTACGTTTTAAAATTAATTACATACCATTTATGAACACGAGCCATCTAGCTTACTGCAATGTGCAACAAGTGTGTCACAGCAGCCGGCGAGCGAACGCACAGAGTAACGTTATAACATCATTTTCAACACACTCAAATGTGTCTAATATGATAAACAGAACGGTGTTATCTCATACTCATGACCAGAAAAGCGGAAGCAGAAGTGGCGCCGGCGACTGTGGCATAATAAAAGTTCTGCTGCTCCTGAGGCGTGTTGCGCAATCGCTCCAGCAGCCTCGTTCAGCTCCCGCAACACTCGGTCCTGCTCTGCTTTATATTAGAGTAACGTTAATAATCGCATCCATGAACATGATTTCTTCCCGAGTCCTATCTCAATTCTTTTCCACCGGCCGTTGAGGTAAAGACCACATGTCCCAAGATTCCGCGCTCAAACTTGGCATCATCAAGCTACACCTTTGTTTTGAATAGGCCTCTAGCGACCACTAGCGGACAGAATTCTTACATACTGTACCTTTAAACAACTTCAAAAACAGCATTACAATCTTCATTTATTACAAACCAGTTACACTTCATTTATTTCATACATTTACAAAAGTTCTTATTGGGAAGTTACATAGGTTTAGCTTTAGTTTCACTACAGGGTTGTTGAATGCTTCATTCTGATTGGCTGACGAACAATCTGTGTGCAAGGTGTGCATTAATTTCTAATAAACACACAGCTAAAATAGTTTCAGGCAGGTCATTACAGTTCTGTATCATCAAAGGTTCTGACAGCCTACAACAGCAAAAAAAAAACAAAAAAAAAACATTGGAGGTATTTTGACTGAGAAAAATTACGTTTATGTGTGGTTAGTGAAAAAAAAAATGTCACTGGCCATAAAACGCCTCAGTTATGACTGTAACTTTGGTTCCCTGAAAAGGGGGGGACGCAGTATCTCGTTCCCTTTTGCAGGAACGTTTATACCCACGCTGTTATACTGACCAATGCCTGTCTTGTGTGAAATCAGGTGAGCACAACTAAGACAGAAGCACCTGGGACTTAGGGGTGAAGCCCAAATCTAGGTTGTAAAACCTGACAAATGTGAACTTAGAAAATGGACAAAATTCATCCTCAAAATCAACATTATTGAAAAACTGATTTTTTCAGTACAAAAAAAATGCTAAACTTTGACAAAAAGAAATTTTTATTGATACGATTGTTATTTCATAATATTTAGATATGATTCCAACTGAAAAAAAACTTGTGAAAAGATATTTCAGTTAGTCAAATAGCACATAGCAAATAGTGGAGCTGTCCAAAAACTGCACAAATGTGGAGTAAAAACATTAATAAACATAGTAAAATTACATTTGTTTTTTTAAAAAAAAACTATTATTTTGTTACAAAAATACATTTAGTTTTTTTTTACACTAACATAACAAAATATCATTCCAATTTTTTTATTTTTTATTTGTAGACCTAGAAAGTGTTGACAGCTATACAAAGTCTCATGCCATTTGGACAAAGAGAATTTTTTTTTTTAGCAAATGTCATTTGGGGTCAAAAAGATCCTGAATACCCTATAAGAGTTAATCCATTTTACAACACAAACTGGAGGTAAGCAACAGTTTGCTAAATTGCAGCTTGTTTGTTAGCTACAGAACTTAAAGATCTCCCTCTTTTCGTTTTCTTTCTTGCTGCATTAAAGATGAAATGGTTTAATTTCTGTTTTTAGTGAGGGGAAAAAAAACACTGAACATCTCTCATTTCCCCCTGTACACTGCATGACAAACGACGCATGACAAAGCTGAAAATCGTCCCGACTCAAAAAAAGTCGCACAAGTACGAATTTGGCTCAAAATCAGATGAAAATCGCATAGTTTATGCCCTCCTTTAGTTGAGAGACCTGAGTCTATGAGTTGGACCCCCTCAGATGCCAAACCCACACTTCCATAACTCTGCTTTCCATAACTCCCGGGAGTAGTACGATCATGTACAGATGCAGCCTCGCCCATGTCTGCACCTCCATATAAGCCTCAGGCCTGAATTTGATGCCCAGGGATGTAGGGCCTGAGCCATATCACCAGGTAGTTAAGTGCCAAGAGAGATGATGACCCCTCCACAGACCTTGAGCTGAGCGACCATCCATGATCACTCCCCAGCCCACCAGTGAAGCCTTAACCCCCCCATACTATCATGTGGGCAAGGACAACATCTTGATACCGAGCCGTCATATGCTCCACATTGAGCCAAAAATAACCAAACATCGATGTAAAAAAAATAAGGGGTGACAAGACTAGGTCGAAAGGAAGAACCAGATACTGGTGCGCTTTGCCCCCCGGAACTTCCTGAGTTGAGGAAGGATGGAAAATGGAAGCATGCGTCCTAAAGATCTATCATGACAAACCAGCCCTCGGATCTGATTTTACCACAATTCACCTTAGCGTGCAGATCTAGAATTGGACGCAACCCCCCATCCTTCCTAGCTTTCACCTCCTATTCCATAACCAGAACATGCTCGGAGCCTACCACTGTAGACAGACTGAATATAGTATTTTCACACAGCATCTAAATTCTCTGGCTGAAGAAATGGAAACGGACATATTTTGATATAAAGGTACATCAAGTTCAAATGAGCAACTAATTCTGAAAACACCATCGCTTCTGCAGTACTTGGCAGGCATCCAATATCTAACCACAAACGTGTCAACATAACCTGTCACATTGGAACACTTGAAGAATCAATTGAATATAGCAAGCATACATACTCTTAAAGATAAAAGAAGAATAACCATAAAGAGTAAATACGATGAGGATTAATATATGGAGTAGGAGTACATGAATATATGAAATCAAAAGTAATATTGATAAATCATAAGCTAAATCATAAATCATAACAAAAATCATAATGATTAACATGAAATATGAATAAAATGCATGAATATGAATATTGACCATTTTGGATGCACCACTCGGTCTAGATAAAAGGCTGAATATAGTATTGTTATACAGGCATCTAACTCTTCAAAGCTATACAAATATTCCATTTCATTTCTCAAAATTAAATGTAGCCAAAGAAACAACCAGACAAGTTTACACAGTCTGAATGACAGGCTGAATATTCATATTTGTGATGTGTTACAAAAAAAGTTCACAGAGACAGAGACGTCAGAAAGCGCCCCATCTGTGTTTTCTTTATTTTACAAAATCACAAAGTTTTGTTATTGTGAGTGTACAGAAAGTGCAACTTTTTTTTATTTTTAAATTGACACGATATGTACTACAGCTTACATGCAATCAAGTCAAGCCAAATATAAGAATACTAATATATAATGTTAACTGACAGTATAAATTTTTTAACATATTAATAGCCTACTATCATTTGCTGCATGATTAAAAAACATGCTAGACATATTTTGAGTTTTTCACATAAGCCTATATAAATTGCATTTAATTACATTCAGAAATGCACAAACATTATAAACACTATAAATATCTATTTTAGTTCCCCTCACTATAAATATCTATTTTAGTTCCCCTCACCCCAAAGCAAATCCTTTAATTAATTTTAACAGTACTCAGAACAGAACAAAAATGAAGAAATAGAAGTAGCTAAGCAGGCCAAAACAAATTCATTTAAAGAGTGGTGTTGGGCTCACGTAGCTTATCTCTCTCATTCAGCACGAATCAAAATGTTTCCATACTGAACAGCACAAATTTGTAGGCCTACTACTATTTAAATTCAGCAGTGTAGCTTTTTTTTTTTTTTTGGTTGACTGTATATTTTATTTTGATACTGAACAGGCTGCAATGTCAAGTTTGCAATGCTCGATTATGTAGTGTATGCGACATATAAGAGGCGTGTGATCGTTGACAATAGATGTGACTGGGCCGGGCTGACAGCTCATTAGCGTGTGAGTCGCCTGTCAATTGCATCATACCCGTGTTAACACTCGGTTTCCGGTTTTATTCTGTAGAAACCATGGAAACACCAAAGACGCTTTAATATTTACATGTTTTAATAGGCAAGGGAACAACTGTTTTGATATATTTATAGACAGAAAACTAATTATTGTTATATAGCTCAACACGTTTAGTCTTATTGTTTAAATCTAATTTTCTTGATTTGTTTGCGAGTACCATGCTTTACCATGCCTCAGAGAAAAACACTATTTTGTCAAGTAGCTAACATAGCATAATCAGATGCAGCTTTATTTTTAGTAACAGTAATACAGAATTTTCTCCATCATACAATACGTTTTAAAAATGAATTGCATGTCATTTATCAACACAAGCCATCCAGTATTTAATATGATATTCTAATATCGATCTAGCTTACTGCAGTGTGCAACAAGTGTCTCACAGCAGCCGCCGAGCGAACGCACAGAGTAATGTTATATCATTTTCAACACACTCAAATGTATCTAATATAATAAATAGAGCTGCGTTACCTCATACTCATGACCGGAAAAGCAGAAGCGGCACCAGTGACTGTGTCATAATAAAAGTTCCGCTGCTCGCGACGTGTGTTGCGGAATCGCTCCAGCAGCCTCGTTCAGCTCCCACAACACTCGGTCCTGCTCTGCTTCATACTACAGTAACGTTAATAATCTCATCCATGAACACGATTTCTTCCCGAGTCCTATCCCTATTCTTTTGCACCGTCCGTTGAGGTGGAGACCACATGTCCCAAGATTCCGCTCTCAAACCTGGCGTCATCAAGCTACGCTTTTGTTTTGAATAGGCCTCTAGCGGACAAAATTATTACATACTGCACCTTTAACTGACTACGCCACCCTGGGGGCTAGTCTTCTGGGGAATTGCCCTTTACAAAAATCACCATGGCACATAGATTCGGTTATGGCGATGAGTCAGGATATGAAACAGAGATAAATAACAAAATATAAAAAAATAGATTAAAAAAATAA
The DNA here is from genome assembly GCA_037950665.1 of Hypophthalmichthys nobilis. Lineage (NCBI taxonomy): Eukaryota > Metazoa > Chordata > Actinopteri > Cypriniformes > Xenocyprididae > Hypophthalmichthys > Hypophthalmichthys nobilis. The sequence goes on from CM075489.1 coordinate 26,535,793, forward strand.
CAACTTTAATAATAACCAATAAATAAAACAATCAAATAACATGCAAATATAAAAAGCATTACAATATACATACACAATTCTGCCTTCACTCAAGGGCTGGGAGCCTAACTCTCCTAATCTCTGAAAAAAAAAAAAACCCACAGAAAACACATGTCCAATTGCACACCAAAGTGTTGAACATTCACACAGAAAAGTACCGCCACCAAGCAGACAGAAAGGGCTCATCCCTCACACTCTCACTGGTCACCCCAATTCCTGGAGAGAAAGCAAATCTACAATTTAGTCACACCAACTTACAAAACAAAACTCCTTGTAAAATTTAAAAATCAACATCTTGGTCACATAGAAAAATGTAAAGATCAAAGAAAAAGCAAAACAGAAGGAACAATTGCACATAACAACAGATAAGATTTTAATTCAGTCGATTAAACTTTAAAACGTCGAACCCCAGAACACGGTGGTGACTGTTGAATGGTCATCTGAACCATTTGAGACCTCGAGCTGAGGCAATGCACAGCAATAAGTTAAGTTTACCCTGCAAACAGGCCAATTAGGGCTGCCAGTGCAGGGCTCCTGAGAATTTGCTCATTGGTAAAACGTTGGCCCCTTAGTGCTGGCCCTACACAGGCAGCCCTCAGTCTCTAGAAAACTTTAGCACTGTAGTGGCCTGATTCACTGATCTCACCCAGTGTCTGATCTCTGAGAGCAATCTCTTCTTAAAAAACATTCAAAACATTAAAGCAGGACAAAATTTCATGCATTGGTGTTCTAAGGCTACTGTAATGTGAAATTATTAAATGTAAATAATGTCCTCAGATATCAGACTCTGGGTGAGATCGGTGAATCAGTCTACTACATGATGACTGAATCATTAAATCAGTTCTACTTCTCGCAACATTTGCTATAGGAAACATGCTTCAGAAACACACAGTTACAGCAGCCAGAGAAACATTAAAGTTAAGAAGTCAAGAGTCCAACTAAAGCAAGCACTTACCTCCATAACGGTGACTTCAAAGTTTATTATTTTCAATAAAACAGTGCTAAGGCTTCCTGGAGGCTAAATGAGGGCTGCCTGTGTAGGGCTACTGCTAAGGAGCCAAAGTTTTGGCCAATGAGCAAATTCTCAAGGGACCTGCACTGGCAGCCCTAAGTGGCCCCGTAAAAGGTTTGTTTGCAGAGTAAATATCCGTGGCAAGCCAGATGACAAAACCCCACAAGGATAGTAAAACCTGAGATCACCTACATTGTAGGGACCAGCCAGCAGTCCCCATGGGGAAAATGGATTAATAAACATACTAAATGATGTTTTTTGAAAATGTAAAAATGCATACAGTTTTCTGTGATGGGTAGGTTTATGGGTAGGGATAGTGTAGGGGGAGAGAATATACAGTTTGTACAGTATAAAAACCATTATGTCTATGGAGAGTCCCTACAAGGATAGTGAACCAGACGTGTGTGTGTGTGTCAATGTGTGTGTTTACTATTAACAGTGACACTGTTTTGTAGTGTGGATCATAGAGGAGAGATCAGGCTTACATCAGGAGTACGCAAATGTATGTATACCATACACTCATACAAAGAGATACATACACACACACTCTTACACACACATATACTCTCTCTCTCTCTCACACACACACACAAACTCACATTCTTGAATATGTGGTTTACAGGGACACTGCTGATATACTGAACATGTAGAGTTCAGCTACATTAAAAGATGAGATTGATAATTCCTGATTCTGATGTGTTTTATCTCCATCAGATTCCCATCAGCTCAATCTGGATCTGAACACAGTAAATAAACGCCTACATCTGTCTGAGAGGAACAAAGAGATTACTAACATTGACACAGAGCAGACGTATCCTGATCATCCAGACAGATTTGATTATTATAAACAGGTGTTGTGTAGGGAGAGTGTGTGTGGACGCTGTTACTGGGAGATTGAGCAGAGTGGTGAATGTGTGTTTATATCAGTGTCAAATAAGAGCATCAGCAGGAAGGGATCAGGTAATAAGTGTGTGTTTGGACGTAATGATCAGTCCTGGAGTTTGATCTGCTCTTCCTCCAGTTACTCATTCTATCACAAAAACATAAAGACTGAACTCCCTGTAAAGTCCATCAGCAGGAGAATAGGAGTGTATGTGGATCACAGTGCAGGAACTCTGTCCTTCTACAGCGTCTCTGGAGACACAATGATCCTCATCCACACAGTCCAGACCACATTCACTCAACCGCTCTATCCTGGGTTTCATGTTTTTAAAGGATCAGTGAAATTGGTGTGAGTTGATGAATCTGAATAGACTTTAGAGTGATTCTACCCCTAATGACTGTTACACGCTGGCTTGACTAGATAATCCAAGATAAGAGGCTTGACACAGAAAGAAGATTAACACTTATATATATATGTTATAGAGTCTCTCACTTTTCTCTTCATTACACTAATACTACAGCTGAACTTCCGGTCGGGTGCTAGAGCCGTATTGGTTGAGTAAACGGTGAGCTTTCTTGAAGTTTATATCATATACCTGTTAAATAAAAATAAAAATCCAAGAACGTTTAAGGATGAGTGGTGGAAACAAGGCAAAGAGCAAGGATACTAACAGAGAAGTGAGGAAATATAAGAAAGAAGAAGATGGAGACACAATGAGACTTACTTTTAACATGTCTGGATGATACAAGCAAATGCAAGACTTTCAAAAGGAGCTCAAAACTGAATTGAAGACATTCAAAGACGATCTCAAATGGCAAATGGAAAGTGAATTTGAGTTAGAAAAGACATTGAGTTAGAAGCAAAAACAAAATAAGTAACAGAATGTCAAATTTGAGGCAATTAGGAGCAAACACAAAACTTAGGGGCAGACATGGGTTAGCAAGTTTGACTAGTAACCCAAAGGTTGCTGGTTCAATTTCAGTACTGGCAGAAAATGACTGAGGTGCTCTTGCGGCACCTAATCGCTCCCTAGATGCCACAGTATCATGGCTGCCCACTGCTCTGGTTGTGTCATGGTTTACAGTGTGGATGTGTGTTCACTACTCATGACTCCTAATGTGCGTGCACTAACTTGGATGGGTTAAATGCATAGGACAAATTCTGAGTATTGGTTACCATACTTGGCCTTCACATGTCACTTTCACTTTAAGATTCAAGGGAATGAACCAATCTCACAGCTTGTTGATCAATTCCTGTGTAAATGAAGGATCTAAGGATCTCAATATAAATGTGTGTGTTACTTCAACCATACATCTGTGTTGTGCTTATTTTCTTTGGTTTTATGTTATAATCATTAATGACCAGTAGTCATGAATGTAGTTGTCATTTGATTTTCACGTCAGTAGTAAAGTCTGCCCGTCAGAGACTCTACTTTCTACGGAGGCTCAAGAAGTTTGGCCTCCCCCCCAAAATTCTCACAAATTTCTACAGATGAACATTGAGAGCATCCTGACAGGGTGCTTGGTTGTCTGGTATGGAAGCTGCTCCATAAGCGATCACAAGGCTCCCCAAAGAGTCGTGAAAACAGCTGAAATCATTATAGGCACCAAACTACCCACCTTACAGGACATCTTTCACACGCGATGTCTGAGGAAGGCTCGCAAAATCATTGCTGACTCCAGTCACCCTGCACACAACCTGTTCAACAAACTGCCATCAGGCAGGTGGTATAGGAGCATTCAATCAAGAACCAACAGATTGAAGAACAGCTTCTACCTGCAGGCTATCAGAACTTTTAACTCTTTGTAATGCACTCTACACTCCTTACATGTATGTATACAACATATAGATCTCATGATAACTATTATTTTCCTTCACAAAGAACATATGCACTTTAAAAATACAGAACAAACATACAAACATATTTTTTTGCATATATTTATATTCACAGATTATTTAATTAAGGTATTTTTTTGGTAACACTTTACATTAAGGTTCCCTTTGTAAAGGGTTTATAAAGGTGTTTGTTAATGAGTAATAAGTCATTTACAAATGCATTATAAATCATTAATAATGCAGTTATAACTGCATGAATAAAAAGAGCGACTTTAATGCAATACCTGCCAAATAGTGAGCCGTTTTTAACTCACATGTTATAAATGCTTAATAAATGTATTTAACACTTATTTAACTCAAAACCAGATTCCTGGTTTATTTCATGATGCAGCAAAAATTGACTATCATAATTAGACTGAAGGGTGTTGTATTTGTGCTTTTCTTATTAATATCTCATGACTGCCACTTTTCTTACTATGTTGCTTACCAGAAGTTTCTGTTTTACCCATGATACTCTCCAAAAAGGTCATAATGCCTATCCACAGCAGTGTATAAAAACTGATTTCTTGTTTTTTAAAGATGAAATTCCAACTTTATTTTGAAAATAAAACAAAAGATAATAACCATAACTTGATTAGATATTAATAATGAAAAAATTAATTCCAGTATTAGTTACCTGTGAACCTTAATGTAGGGTGGACACTTGTGAACCATTTATTCATGAGTTATAAACATTAATAACCTGTGAAAGTGAACCTTAATGTAAAGTGGAAACCTGTTAATCATTTATTAATGAGTTATAAACATTAATAACCTGTGAAAGTGAACCTTAATGTAAAGTGGAAACCTGTGAACCATTTATTAATGAGTTATAAACATTAATAACCTGTGAAAGTGAACCTTAATGTAAAGTGGAACACTGTAAACCATTTATTAATAAGTTTCAAAAATTAATAACCTGTGAAAGTGAATCTTAATGTAAAGTGAACACACGTGAATCATGTATTTATTAAAGCACACACAGAAAATCTTTTTTTTTTTTTTTTTTCCTGGTGACATATTTTATTGTTGAAATATTAATAAGCAATTCATAATTATTCTTGATATCATGATAAAGGATACTTTGGCAATATAATGTATGTTAAAAGCACATTTTAGTTCATATTCATGGTGTCATAAAATGGCACAGTTGAGTACATTTACATGTTCATAAAATTACATTTAAAAGTACTAAAGAAGAATTTTTAGTATATTAAGCACAAAATTAGTGCACAAAAATAGAGCACTTCAAGTATATTATGGAAGTGTACTTTTTTCAACTGGGGCAGGTGAGCAGAGGCCTCATCAGAACAACACTCTAAAATGAGAGGAGAGCAAACCACGCTCATCCTAGAAGACAGCTTAAAATGGTGGCCCAAGAGAGCTGATACACATGAGAGGAGGCCTCTGCAGAATGACTCTTTATAAAGAGAGGAGGCCCAACAATACTACACTGAGAAAGTCTCACAAAAGACTCCAAAGGGCCAACGTACTGATAGCACCATAAAGCAGAGCTATGGAGAGCGGAGGCCTCAGCAGAACAACTCTCTAATATAAGAGGAGGTCTAGCAACGCTCACCCTAAAAACAGTTAATAGAGGAGGCTCCTCAAAAGCCTACAACTTTAATACTACCGTCTGTATGAGGCTCTGGAAGTGGAGGCCTCAGTAGAATGACTCTTTGAATGAGAGTAGACCTAGCTATGTGGAATAGTCTCAATAAATAGCCTTAAAAGAGTCGTTACAGAATACAGATTTAGTACTTCAGATTTTTTAAAGTCGACATTTATGTGATGAAAGTCAAGTCCACATCATCTATTGATGACTTCATGATTAACAAATAAGCCTGAACCTCCTTGAGCTGAGGGTTGCCTTGTGCACCGCTATGGCATATGACACAATGCTCCTACATAACAGCTTATTTTTATCAGTTCTTATGTCTTTGGATCATTATATTTCTTAACTTTCTGCGATTAACATACCTGTACCTAGCTGTTTAAAACATGCATTCACGCGATCGATTTTGAGCATCCAGATGGTATAATCAAACACATCTTGTGGAGCGCTCTCTGAGTATGCTTTTTTTTTTTGACATTTTAACTGAAATGGAGCATAAAAGTGCATTTTTTCTCATTCATTAGTAGACCAGCCTCACTGAGACATTTGATCACAGCATCCAAAACAACGTCATGTTCTTGCTGTGTACGTTCATAACAGATGATGTCATCTAAGTAATTCTGTACATTGGAAACACCTTTGCGTATTATTGACAGAATTTTTTTTAAATGTGGCCAGAGCCAATGCGAGACTGTCATGTCACGGCTATCTGGATAGAGATCCTGATGGTAAGCATTTTCCAGATCAGTGGTAGAAAAAACTGTTGCACCTGATAAGGCAGCTAAAGTCTGAAGCAGTCTTAAAGGAACACTCCACTTTTTTTTGAAAATAGGCTTATTTTCCAACTCCCCTAGAGTTAAACAGTTGAGTTTTACCGTTTTCGAATCTATTCAGCCAATCTCCGGGTCTGGCGGTACCACTTTTAGCATAGCTTAGCATAGTTCATTGAATTTGATGAGACCAATAGCATCTCGCTCAAAAATGACCAAAGAGTTTTTATATTTTTCCTATTTAAAACTTGACTCTTCTGTAGTTACATTGTGTACTTAGACCGACGGAAAATGAAAAGTTGCGATTTTCTAGGCTGATATGGCTAGGAACTATACTCTCATTCCAGTGTAATAATCAAGGAACTTTGCTGCCGTACCATGGGTGCAGCAGGAGCAATGATATTCCGTTGGTCTTAGTACTATATATATACCTATATAACAATATACCACATTTTTGCTCCAATGTGCCGCACATATTTAAACCTCATTAAACAAACCCTCTAATAAGAATAGAGGATATATCTAAGCCCATATATACCAAAAATGGGTCCCACCTTCTATGAAATAGGACATCTTTATTATAAGAAGCACAGGTTAAGTAGTCTAATGATACATATTCCAATGTAACCCTGTGCCATAGTGACCTAGAAGGGGCTTTATCAACTAACCAGTTTAAAAGAATACATTTTCTTGCACAGAATGTTAGGAATTTGCAAAGTGTCTTTTTATGTTTATCTACGATAATGTCATCGTATATTCCAAGCAACATGTGTTTTAGACCGTAGCCAATATTAATAGATAAAATAACATTAAGTTCTTGTTCAACCATAACCCAAAACTTCTGAATCTCCCTACAGAACCAGAAACAGTGAATAAGATCTCCTTCCTCTGTTTTACATTTCGAGCACACTGGCGAGGAGTCTTCTTTAAACTTATGCCTCCTCGAAGGGGAAATGTGAGCTCTGTGTAAAATTTTCAACTGCATTGCTTTTACTCTGTTACATATGCTTAAGGTCCCAGCATTGTTCCATGCTTCCTCCCATTGATCGTCTGTGATTTGTATATCAAGTGTCCTTTCCCACGTCTTCTTCAAGGAGTCCGTATTTGAAAAGCCACAATCCTTGAGAACCTTGTAAAAAGAACTTGTAGAACTGTTCATTTGTGAAAAAAGATGTGTCTCCACGGCCGAAATGTCCTGGTTTTTGAGCAAAGTAGTGTCCTTTTTCACAAAGTCTCTCAATTGTAAATAACGAAAAAAATCCTGTCGTGGAATACTATACTTAATGACTAATTGGTCAAATGACATTAAAGTGTCCCCCTCAAATAGATCATGTAAAGTGGTGAGACCTTTATGTGCCCAAACTCAAAAATTTGGGTCTACAGTCCCCGGCAAGAAGTCATAGTTATCACAAATGGGAGTAAAAGTTGAGGTGAGTTGGGGCCGGCCCTCCAAACGCCTGATAATTTGCCATGCCTTGATAGCACTAATTGTGATGGGGTTACTACAAGCAACTTTAAGGATTTAAACTTTTTAAGAAAAAGCAAATTTACTAAAGGAAGTTTACTGAGTGAACTTTCAATATCAAACCACACTGTTCTGGACCCTCTATGTACCCAGTCAGAAATGTAACACAAGTGAACACTTAATTGATATTTCCAAATATCTGGAAGGCCAGACCTCCCACTGAAGATGGAAGCATTAAAGTTGAAATTTTTATACGTGCTCTTTTTTTTAGCCCATATAAAGGAACTAAACCAACCACTCAATTTCCTAATGGTTTTATGTGTAAAATGTACTGGAATCATTTGAATGGTGTAAAGTAATCTTGGAAGAATATTCGTCTTCAGGAGGGAGATCCGTCCCAACCAAGAAACAGGGAGGACATTCCACCTTTCTAAGTCCAACTGAATACATTCAAAAAGTGGAAGAAAGTTTGCTTTATACATCTGTTCGAAGGAGGGGGTAACATTAATGCCCAAATATATTAAACCCTCAGGGGCCCATCTAAATGGGAAGGATGGTAATTCTTGGGGTATTTGTTTTGAGCCACCTATAGGCATTGACTTATAATAATTAATTCTATATCCTGAAAATGTGCCGAATTTGTCAATTGTGTCTAAAAGAGCTGGGGTAGAGGTATTAGGATTCACTTCAACTTCAACTTTATTCATTTATATAGCACATTTGACTGCAATTTCAATTGCCCAAAGTGCTTCACAATATCACAAAAACATAAAGCAATATATATCAAACCAATTAATACAAAGGAATTTAAAACAGATAAAATATAAAATAAAATACATAAAGGCAAGACAAATGAAAGATCAAATGAAATAAAATATATAAAAGCATCAAGAAGCTATCTCTAAACATGGTCTATTCTCAACGAACGCTAAGTTAAAAAGGTAAGTTTTTAACTAAGACTTAAAACCTTCTAAAGTTGAAGCCTGCCGAATCTGCAAAGTTCAAATTTCATTATTTGTTCTTATAGCCTCTGCCAATGTTTCAATTATCAAAGCAAATAAAAGAGGTGAGAGAGGGCAGCCTTGTCTCATCCCTCTCCCAACTTTAAATGTAGAGGAGCGACATCCATTAGTGAACACGGCACTAAGAGGTTCATTATACAATAACTTGACCCACTTAATAAAGTGCTCACCAAGACCAAATTTATATAACGTATGAAATAAGTAGGGCCATTCGATGCGATCGAATGCCTTCTCCGCATCTAGAGAAATTACAAGACCATCTACTGACTGCTGTTTAGCAAACTGTATCACATTCAACAGGCGACGCATGTTATTGACAGAGTTACGTCCTACAATAATGCCTGTTTGGTCATCCTTTATTAGAGCAGGGAGAAGGCATTCTAACCGTTTTGCTAATATTTTAGAAAGAATCTTCAGATCTACATTTAGCAGTGAAATAGGTCGATATGACGAACAGTCCTCCGCTTGCTTACCTTTTTTCAAAATCAAGGATATATTTGCCTCTCTCAGGGACTGTGGCAAATGGCCTTTTAAAAATTAGTCATTGAGCATATTTAGCAAGGGGTCAACTAATAAATCTCTAAATCCTTTGTAAAATTTACTACTAAACCCGTCTGGGCCAGGTGCTTTCCCAGATTGCAAACTCTTTATGGCTTCTAGAACTTCCTTTTTAGATATGGGAGCGTTAAGGAAGGAGGTCTGATCCTCTGATAAAGTGGGTAGGTTGAGGGTGGAGAAGAAAAGCTCTGTGGACTGTGTTGTATCCCCTTCTAATTCTGACTTATATAAATTTTCAAACCATTCTTTAAATGTATTATTAATAGATAAACTGTCTAGAAAGCATTTACCGCTACTATCAACAATGGACAGGATAGACTGAGAGTCAGATTTTTTCTTTGTTAGGTATGCTAAATATTTCCCCACTTTATCCCCATGCTCAAATATTTTCTGTTTAGCAAAACGAATTTTCACTTCCGCTTGTTTTGTTAAAAGGGGCTGGTTTTTTAATGTATAATCTCTCAGCATCCTTAAGCTTCGATTCTAAGATCGCTTTTTGTTTGGCTTGTCTGCGCCTTTTACTTAGTGTGTATGCTATAATAAGGCCTCTAGAAAAAGCTTTGGCTGTTTCCCATAATAAAGATGGATCTTCAGTTGAGGCAGAGTTAATGGAAAGAGTGAAAGAGTTAAACTCCTCTGTAAAATATGATATAAAATTATGGTCAGCCAAAATGAATGGGTGAAATCTCCAGCTATTAGATTTAGCATTTTGGTTCCCAAAAGAGTATTCGGCAAAAACTGCTGCATGATCAGATATAGATATATTCCCTATATGGCAAGACATTATATGCTGTAACATATTTTTTGGAGAAAAGAAATAATCTATCCTAGTATAGCAGCTGTGAACCCTATAGAAAAAAGTATACTCCTGATCTGCAGAATGGCAGGCCCTCCAAATATCTACATAGTCAAAGTCTTCACAGAGAGCCTTAACAGTTTTAGCCTGAGTTGATAATAATGGTTAAAGTCTCCCCCAATAAACAACGTCTTAACTCCCCACTCTGCTAATTTGGCAAACGCTGTAGTCAAAAAATCGCCCGGATGGCCAGGAGGCCAATAAATGTCCATAAAGGCAATTTCTTCCCCATATAATAACCCCCTCACAATTAAATAGCGCCCTCTTGTGTCCTTGATAACTTCTACTAATTGGAATGGCATACCTCTCTTGATTAAGATAAGTACGCCTCTGCTCCTCGAAGTAAAAGATGAGAAAAAGACCTGGCTACACCCCCCCTGTGATAGCATAACATGTTCCTGATCATTCAAGTGGGTCTCCTGAAGTAAAGCAATATGTACCCCCTCCTTTTTTAAATAAGTTAAAACCTTTCTTCTTTTAATAGGCGTATGAATACCATTAACATTCCACGTACAAATTTTAAGCTTTAACATGCTAAATATATGTCAAACATAATGTAGTCCAAATGTACAATTTGAATGATGTAGATGACAAGTGGTAAGCAAAAAAAAAAAAAAAGAGAAAAGAATTAACGGATACAAAGAACTTAAACAGGAATTGTTGAACATTAACGAAATTACACACTTTACCTCCCGTTGCATAATGGGGGCCCCAGTGACAAAGAGGTCCCCTAACGACAAAAGGAAATGAGGAAATATCCAACCAGAACATCAAGCGGCAGTGCGCCATTAATAACCGCACAACTTAAACAATACAATAAACACAATAAGCACACGTCTCAATGTCTCAATGAAATTTTCAGTATTTAAACTCGCACCAGTGTGTAATTATCTGGAAAGCCTATGGTGCATATTGGGCAATCAAGTATTACCAACGGGATCCGCATCCAGCGAGTATATGAACGCCTCGACAGCGGCCGGCTCATGAAACACCTTCACCGAGCCACGGAAGTTTACCTTGAGGAGGGCAGGGTAAATTTGCCTGTATTCCACGGCTATGTATATTAGACGTTTCTTAACTTCGTCGAACATCCTGCGCTTGCGAAGAACAGACGCAGAAAAGTCCTGAAAAAACATCACTGTGCTGTCTCCAAATTTCAAAGGGGAGCCGTTGATCCCTAACTCCCGCGCGGCATTAAACACTCGCTTCTTGTCTTGGAACTTGTGAAACCTCACTAAGATGGATCGCGGTCGCTGCGTAGGGGAAGATTTGGGAGCGAGTGATCGGTGCGCTCTCTCTAGCTTTATACGACCCGCTTTCGAAGCTTTTCGAGTCTTGGGAAGCCATGATTTGAAAAACCGCGTCGGGTTGTCACCTTCCACGCCCTCAGGTAACCCAACAATGCGGATATTCTTCCTCCCGCCTCTGTTTTCAAGGTCTTCAGCCCATTCGTCCATGTCATGAACGAGTTTCCCAAGGGATTGTAGCTTAGCCTCGATCGGGGTTACCACGTCTTCCATAGTAGATATCCTCGTTTCCGCTTCAGTGATCCGCTTATTATGCTCGTCTAGTTCAGAACGATGCAGTTAACAACTGCGATATCGGATCCATTTTTTCATCGATGATCTTAGAGATATTGGCTGTAATCTCTGCAACCACGTCAGACAGCGGAGACGCAGGTGAGCTCGTGTTAGCATTAGCAATGTCGGCTCGCTCATCGGCCTCATCAGGGCTGTTGGCAATAGGCGTTTTCTTACGTGGCATGCTTTCTGATTGCCTCAAAAAGTAGTTATTTATGCTCATAATGGCAAACACAAGACATGAGCGTACTAAATTTATAATATGCAGGTTGTAGTAGTAGAATCTCAGCAAAGAGACACTGCCGCTTAACTACACACAGCCTCCCTTCAAGCCGCCATCTTGAAAAAACAATTTTCTTCATTTTTGTGCAATTCAATTTGTACAGTACACAGGTGTTTTGGCCTTTTTTCCCAGCCAGGCTGCACAAGGCACACTTTCTTCTTGGAGCTGTTCCATGCTCTCCAAAAAAATCTAGATAGCACTTCTTATCCTGCACATTTCCAGAGGTGGATGGCTCTGTTGCTCCATAAATGGATGATTCTGGAGTCACAGCATTTGCCAACTCAGAAACAAGTGCCTCTCTGAATGCCTTTTGGGTGAGAGGGGTCTTGCCCTGTTCTTTTGCCAGCAGTTGGTGGAGAATAAAACTATCCACCATGGCAATATCCAGGAAATGGTATAAAAAAAAAAAAAAAAAAAGGTCTTGTACCATTTTGTTGTCTTATGCAAGACACTGTAGTACCTGATAGGGGCATCAGAAAGGTCCCCACCTCCCATGTGTTTGTTGTAGTCTTCGACAGCCTCAGGAATTGGAATTTAAGCCATCGGATGGTTCCTCTTTTTGCCTGAGGTAATTTTCTTTGGTCTTGTAAATCCTTGATGATTAGGATGTATAATTCCACATGCCAATGTTTTTTGCCTACCTTCTGTGTTGTCTTCATGACACAATGTTATGTTTCTTTCTCATGATTTAAAGTTTACTCAACTTCTGTTATATCATGCAACTGCATTATCTGCGACTTCTGGACTGGACAAATGTCCATCGTCCATTTAATTGTTACCTCGTATTGATTATCTGTTGTATCATTGTACCTTATAAAGTGTCCTTGAGCCTGGAAAAGGCGCAATATAAATTAAACATATTATGATTATTATAAATCCAAAAAAGGGTTGGGCTAGTGTAGAAATTATCAGTGTAAACCTGATAGCCTTTGCCTAGTAATTGAGTGTCTAGCAAATGCATCACATAATCATAACTAAGGCCTTGGCCTTTGACCAATGAAGCTTTACCTTCGTACACAAAGAGGTTCCATGTTTACCCACAAGGACAAAGAGTTTGTAGCCCCACTTAGCAGGCTTGTCCATGTACTGCTTGATGCCTGCATGTGTTCTGAAAGCCACCATCCTCTCATCCACTGACATTTGTCAACTTGGTTGGAAGTACATCTTGCACACAGTGGCTTGATTTTGAAACAGCAAATTTGAAATTTGCAGATCTTCTTCTAGATTGCACAGATGGAGATTCTATGAGATGGCCTGAAATCTGCATTGAAAATCCTGCTCAATCCTGCTTGGATTGAAATGCCAAGATGTGCATAAATTCTAAAAAAGCAAATAAAAAACGTATGCACTTGTTTGAGCCGGATACATTTTTTTATCCATTAAGAAGACATGGGTATAAACTACGATGGAAACAAAACGGATAAATTCCCTGATGCTCTTAAAAAAATCATGTGACTTTATGCGATGGGATGGCATAACTTTTGCACAGTATCTGAAATGCTGTTTTGGTAATTCTGTGCCTGAGCAAAATCTGTTGTCAAAGTGGTTTAGTATAATTATCTCCCAGAACTGTATTACACATTGGTGTTCCCAACAGCAGGCATCAGAAAGCAACATTACGTGATTTTGTCTGCGCACTCTGAGACGCAAGTAATTTATTATATATGAATATTATTATATACAGAGTTTATCAGGAAGTGATTATTTTGTTCTTTCGACTCACTGGATGGAAACGCTGCTTTATTCACAAATGTTTTTTGTGACATTCTAATTTTGAGCTCAAGTTAAATTCCAACTTTGGATGGAAACATAGCTATTGATTGTGGGTACGGAAAGCTGCAGATAGATTTCTTAGCCCAGTAATTAACATAGGTCTTGTGAAGGTGAAGACCTAAGTACAGAACCAGAGCAATGTATGCACAGAACTCAGAAACTGTCAGAGGCACTCAGTGGAATTTCCTTCCTGCCAAAGATCTCATTGCACCATAGCTGTTTGTATTTTTAACGATAGAACATAACCTGTCCATTGCACGCTGTGGTCCTGGAATTCTCTTCAGCTGGAAAGGTGGCAGAACAGGATATTTTGTCCCCCATGTTGAAGACCTTCGTCTGGTCTGCTTCCTGCCTCTCTTCAGCAGAATCTGTGCTGTATCACACAGAAATAAGCTGTTATGTATTCATTTGGTGGATTGCACTTGTTACGTCCCTGGACGTATAGTTAATTTTTCTGTGATGCACATTATATTGTGTGTTGTACACGGTTTTCTCTCTCTCTCTTTGGCAGTGCCGCTTGATTGGGATCAGCTGCAGCGAATAAGGTGGAAGAGCGGGAGCACTTAAATGCTGGAAACAAGGACGGTGGTGTGTGACCGATGCTGTTGTTGACAGATTGTGTAAGAATTGCTTTCTCCTAAATGTGTCATGGAGATCCCTTACCAAGCAGTGACTCAATGAGAATTTCAATCATATCTTTCTTTATTTTATTCTACGTTTTCTGTGATCATGAATTTCGTTTCTTTAAATAATTATTCATTATTTCCGAAGCTGTAGGTTGGGGAACTGCCACCTTTTATTTGTGCAGTCTTGTTTTCTCCTGTTCATGTTTAGTTGGGGAGCTAGGGCAGGTTGTTGTATTTTATTTGTTATTTTCTTTGTTCGGTAACTTAATCTTTTCTAAATATAATTAGTTCCCATTTTGTCTGTTGTTTTGGCCTGAACCCCCTTGCGAAGATATGCTTCTGATAATTGCTTTATGAAGAAAAGCCTTACGAGTCAAAAACTTTGTGGTTATTGTGAGCTGGGACAGGAGGGGAGGAACTGTCGTTACTTTTCAGTTTTATCTTTTGTCACCGATCTCTTACAGATTACATTACTGGAACTGATATGCTATCCTGTTCCCACAGATACAACCAACTAGGGGTCAATTTGTAAATACCACACACACACACACACACACACACACATACACAAAATCAAATACCTCAGATTGTATATTTTATAGTAAATTCTTGTGAGATAGGTGTTCAGATCCTTTGGTATTACCACAAAAACAAACAAATAAACAAACAAACGAACAACAAAAACAAACAATAGAAACACCATATATCACATCTAATGGTAAATTCTAAGGCAGTTAAGCTGGAGGGCAATCAAGCCAAGAAACAGCATGAGAAACAAATTCTCCAATTCT
The DNA here is from genome assembly GCA_037950665.1 of Hypophthalmichthys nobilis. NCBI lineage: Eukaryota > Metazoa > Chordata > Actinopteri > Cypriniformes > Xenocyprididae > Hypophthalmichthys > Hypophthalmichthys nobilis. The sequence continues at coordinate 26,550,941 of CM075489.1, forward strand.
GGACACAGTTTTCAGTCCTGCAGCACCAGTGCAGTATTTATGATACAGATTTACTGAACTTTTAAGGGTGTTGTCTTGCTTCTCTCTAACTTATATGTTTTGAACATGTGTCTGAGACCGGTTGAACACAATGTGTGTGGGAACACCCATGAAAACTAAAAACTTAGCAGGAATGAGGCTCTTCTGGACCAGGAATGAGGAAGTTGCTTTACAGACAAACCTGTTTTACACACGTCACTTAAACACAAAACCAGGAATCACCTGAGTTCAGAGAAAGAGAAACTGAAGTGTAGTTGAGCTGTTGTGTGTTTGTGTCTCTGTGTTCATGCTGTAAAATGGCAGAAGCCAGATTTTCTCAGGATGAGTTCATGTGTCCAGTGTGTCTGGATCTCCTGAAGGATCCAGTGACCATCCACTGTGGACACAGTTACTGTAAGATCTGTATTACAGGCTGCTGGGATCAGGAGGATCAGATGAGAGTCTACAGCTGCCCTCAGTGCAGACAGACCTTCAGTCCAAGACCTGCTTTAGCTAAAAACACCATTTTGGCAGAAATGGTGGAGAAACTGAAGAAGACTAAACTTCCTGCTGACTGTTACGCTGGAGCTGGAGATGTGCAGTGTGACGTCTGTACTGGAAGAAAACACAAAGCCGTCAAGTCCTGTCTGGTGTGTCTGAACTCTTACTGTCAGAATCACCTTGAACAACATGAGAGTTGGTTTAAAGGAAAGAGACACAATCTGACTGAAGCCACTGGACGACTGCAGGAGATGATCTGCCCGAAACACGATAAGATCCTTGAGGTTTTCTGCCGCACTGATCAGAAGTGTATATGTGTGCTGTGTATGATAGATGAACATAAAAACCACGACACTGTATCAGCTGCAGCACAGAGGACAGAGAAACAGGTATGAACTTAAAGAGTCCCATTATGATCATTTACAGGTTCATAATTTTGTTTATGGGGTCTACTAGAATACATTTAGTCATGTGACATGCATGAGCCAGTGAGGTTTGATGTTATTGACGTGTCGCCATATTTGATTTGGGCTCTAGAAACAGAGACATTCATCAGAATATCTTCTTTTGTATTCTGCAAGAGAAAATCATACAAGTTTGACATGAGGATGAGTAAACAATGAAAGAACTTACATTTCTGGGTGAACTATCCCTATAAAACTAGAATAATGCTGACTGAACATATAACCTTATCATGAAAGATCTTTAACCCCTCAATCTCAGCACTTCACTGATACTGGATTCATATCTGTTTACTTGATGATTTATGTGATGTTTCTCCTGTTATTGGTTTGTCCTTTAGCACCAGCTGAAGGAGACGCAGAGGTCGTTCCAGCAGAGGATCCAGCAGAGAGAGAAAGATCTTCAGCAGCTGAGAGAGGCTGTGGAGTCTCATAAGGTGAGTCTGGAGAAGAAGAGAAGTTTGAGAAGTCTCAGTCAGGACTCACTGAAGCCACTGTGTGATTGTGATGTGTGTCCTAACAGCGCTCTGCACAGACAGCAGTGGAGGACAGTGAGAGGATCTTCACTGAGCTCATCCGCTCCATTGAGAGAAGCCGCTCTGAGTTCACACAGTGGATCAGAGATCAGGAAAAGACTGCAGTGAGTCGAGCTGAAGGACGACTGGAGCGACTGGAGCAGGAGATCAATGATCTGAGGAGGAGAGACGCTGAGCTGGAGCAGCTTTCACACACACAGGATCACATCCATTTCCTGCAGGTAACAGAGATCTAGAAGAACAGGATCATAGTGGACTTGAGCAAGACACTCACAGAGAAACATTTCATGAGAGCAGAATGAGCCGTTGACTGAAGTGTTGATCTGTGTGTTCGGTTATTATATAATCATCAGTCAGACTCTCATCTGATCTTCTTCTTTTGAAAGAGACGCACTTACAAATGCAGTTCAGCTCTGGAAATCTCCTAAGAAAACGCTTTCTTCTGAATGTCCCTGAATGTCAACCATGAACTGTTACATTTATGTTATTGCCAGATGTATGATCATCCAAGTGTTTCCTAGAAAGTTCACATATAGTGTAAGTGTCAAACGCTAGAACTTGTAGCTCTAACATGATATAATGAATATGAGAAGAATGAAGCTGATGCTGTGAAAGTGCTGGATTGAGGAGAGTTACTAAAGATCAACAAGAGCTGCTCAAATCTGACAGTAGTGCAGGTTATTGTCTGAAGTGTGGAGGTGATGAGCTTTGATTTCTGTTTTCTGTAGAGTTTCCAGTCTCTCTCAGCTCCTCCTGAATCTACAGACGTAAATGACGATCTCTTCAGTTCTCTCTCCTCTTTTGATGGTGTGAGAGAATCTGTCCTTCAGCTGAGAGACAAACTGGAGGATTTCTGCAAAGAGGAGCTGAAGAAGATCTCTGACAGAGGTAAAGTCCTGGAGATTCATCTGCTCTCAGAAATGATCCTCCATCATCTCATATCATGTAGAAGATCATATTAGAAATGTCTTAGGAACGGATGCAGGGATTGTTTTGTCTTGACATGATAATCACACTCTTCATGTCTGTTGATTTCCACAGTCACTTTAACCAACATTGTTCCCAGAACCAGGAACGACTTCCTACAATGTAAGTCACTAAGAAAACAAGCAGAGAAACACACTGAGTTCATGTTCTTCCTGTAGAAGGAGAAAGAAAACATGACAGAAGAGTTTTATAGCTGACCGTGTAAATTAGCATTTCTCAACGGAGCGTTCAGAGAATATTGGTGGGTGCTGGAAGCAATATCTTCAAAAGGGGGTGTTGAGGAGTTCTTGAGAAATGTTTGTTTAAAGCACATATGCCAAAAGTTTACAAGATGAAACCTGTAATTACTTACAAAGGAAAATGGTCAGCAACATTATAACAACATTCTACACAGCACCAACATTCCATATGAATTTATCCTGTTGTCAGAATGTGATGCACTAGATTTAGGATGTGGCCTATTGCCTTCCTGCCTTCTTAAGGCCCAGGTATACTTCACTTTCCGCGCCCGGATGCGTCTCGCGCACAGTCATGTCTGCACATCTTTCAAAGTATACTCAACCGCAGATGCGCGCGGATGACCGAGTTCGACACATGCGCAGTACAATTTTTTTCTATACTCTACCAGGCATCGTGTCATCAACAGGACATTCGCTGGGCAGGATCGGAGGAGAAAAATAGTGCATCCACCATTGCAACAGTTCAGAAGATACACCAAGATAACAAGAATCAAAAACAATGAAGAAGGATATGCTTCTGAGTTTACTCGTCTTTGTTTTTGAATCGCTCTTTCCACTCTCTTCTTCGACGACTGCACACTGTGCTCAGTACTTTGTGTATTGCCTTCTAGTGGACTCTTCTATCCTGCTTGTTGGAAGTCCAGTTTGTTAGCGTGAGTCAAAAGAGCCAGCCCCCATGTCTCTGCAGTGTTCTGATGCAGAGATAAAAGTCTTGCTAAATGGTTGCTAAGGTACTGTTTGGTTGCTAGGGAGTGGCTTGGCAACTGCCAGTGATGATACTCCAAAACCTGCTTGTCAGTATGAATGGTAGAAACCAACCCCCATGCCTCTGTGACATTCAGATGTGAAGATATCTCTCTTTGGGTTTGGGTTGCTATGGTGCTCAACAGTGGTTGCTAAGGCGTGGCTATGAAGTGTTGAAGGTGATTTGTGATTGGCCGTTTGCTGCCCTGAGTCAAACGAGCTCATTTTCATGTTTCTATGACAATTCTATCCAAAGATATCCCTTTGATCTTTTTCAATGGAAGTCTATGAAACTTGTTGCTAGGGTGCTCTAAATGGTTGCTAGAGTGTGGCTTGATAGCTTCATATTGTTCCTGAGAGACTGATTGGTTGCCTGAGTAAAATGAGCCCCGCCCCCTTGTCTCTATGACACTGTGATCCAGAGTTATGTTCAATACAAAATCCCTATGGAATTTACCATAGTAGGAAAAACACATGCAGTCACTTCCTGTTTCATGGGCACGGCTTCTCCATAGTATGTCCATGGGGCAACTTTGGGCAGCTCTTGCGCCCCAGGGGTACAACTTACACCCCACTGTGAGGTATGTTCTTACAGAGCCTGCCAGCCTCTTCAAACGTGGTAACTCACATCTTTTTATGAAATCCTCGTTAGGAGTTATGACTCGTCAAAGTTTGTCGCAATGCAAAGTCTATGGGACTTTTTCGCCCAATTTTTCACCCGCCGGACGAACATCGTGTCACAGCACACCATTCCTCAATAATCCACACGATTTGACGCCTCATTCATGGGTCGATGACAAACGCTGCGGCACCGAAGTTTTGTCCAGAAGAAGAAGAAGAAGTATGGAGAAGAACAATAGTGATGCTTTACCAGAGGAAGCAGCACTAATAATGTACACCAAAATATATATTATAAAAAAATATATAATATAAGCCACAGATCAAAAATGTTTTTAAAAGAAGTTTCTTCTGCATTTATTTGATCCATTTTCTATTTGAATATAATTTCAAATGTCTAACTAACCCTAAACCAAACCTGAACACTAACTCTACAGTAAATGTAGTTCATTAATATTACTCTGTTCTTATGAGTAACTACAATGTAACTACATCATTAAAATAAAGTGTAACCAAAATATGATTATTTTGCACTGAAAGACAATTAAAACATTCATCCAAACTTTAGAGGTAAAATCACAGTAGCTTTTCAAGAGTTTCAGAAAAGGAAGAACAAACTGAAAACTCTTTCACTGATTTATCCTAAACAGGGTTTTGTAACGAGTCTCTTTAACCTACAGCACTGAAAATCACCAACAATAATCCTACAATGCTTAAAACTGTGTAAATCAAATTATTACACTTGTTGTTGAATCAATTTAATGGATTCTTGCTGAATTAAAGTATCAGTTTCTTTTAAAATAAGAATCACACTGACCTCAAACATTTGAATGGTGTAAATATAATAACAGGCCTTTAAATTATAATAAACACAGAAAAAAATCAATATTAATATTCAGGGAAGACAATTAAGGGACTTTCTAGATAATGGATAATAATAATTTGCACAGGATATCAGACAGATGATTCATAATTCCTGATCCTGATGTGTTTTATCTCCATCAGATTCCCATCAGCTCAATCTGGATCTGAACACAGTGAATAAACGCCTCCGTCTGTCTGAGAGGAACACAGTGATTACTGGCACTGACACAGTCCAGCCATATCCTGATCATCCTGACAGATTTGATCATGTGTATCAGGTGTTGTGTAGAGAGAGTGTGTGTGGACGCTGTTACTGGGAGATTGAGTGGAGTGGTAGATGTGTGTTTATATCAGTGTCATATAAGAGCATCAGCAGGAAGGGACGGGGTAAAGAGTGTGTGTTTGGAGGTAATGTTCAGTCCTGGAGTTTGAACTGCTCTCCATCCAGTTACTCATTTAGACACAATAACATAGAGAATGAACTCCCTGTAAAGTCCATCAGCAGGAGAATAGGAGTGTATGATGATGATTTAGAGTACTGTTTATTTACTGTGGATCACGGGAGAATAGGAGTGTATGTGGATCACAGTGCAGGAACTCTACAGCGTCTCTGGAGACACAATGATCCTCATCCACACAGTCCAGACCACATTCACTCAACCGCTCTATCCTGGGTTTTATGTTGGTTATAAATCATCAGTGAAACTGTGTTGATGAATCAGAATAGACTGTAGAGAGATTCTACCCATAATGCTTTGAGCTCATGATGAATCAGTAACAGTGAGATGTTATAGAGTCTCTTATTTTCTCTTCATTACATTAATACTACAGCTGAACTTCTGTCAGTGAAATAACATGTCAGAATAAATGTGTGTAATGAATCGGTGTGTATCTGTGTTTCTCTCAATCTCTACTTGTGTTGATGGAAATCAGTCATTCAGTTCTTATTGTAGTGTCACATAAATCATTTTTATTATTACTATCAAAATGACCTTTCATTTAAATGTACCATTCAATAATCAAATGTTTTTTGTTGTAAAATTGATAAATGACAATTGGTAATAAATTATCAATTTACTAATAAGTCATTATTTTGTTTTTTTGGCGCACCAAGAATGTTCTCGTCGCTTTATAATATTAATATTGAACCACTGTACTCACATGAACTGATTTAAATATGTTTTTAGTACATTAATGGATCTTGAGAGAGGAAATGTCATTGCTGGCTATGCAGGCCTCACTGAGCCTTCGGATTTCAACAAAAATATCTTAATTTGCGTTCTGAAGATTAACGAAGGTCTTACGGGTGTGGAACGGCATGAGGGTGAGTAATAAATGACATTATTTTCATTTTTGACAATATTACATTTCATATTTGCCGTTTTTGCCTTTTATAGTGATAGGACAGTATGTAGACAGGAAGCAAAGTGGAAGAGACAGAGGGGGATGGGATCAGGAAACGGACATGAGCCGGTACTTAAACTCGGGTCTCTGAATGCACTAGGGCACTATATTTCATCATGCAGCCCACTGGACTATTGGCATCCCTGGTGGAAAAAAAAAGTATGCTAAGTATACTTGCAGCCAGACTAATTATCAGTATACTTCAAGTGTGTTAATGATTAGTTAACTTGAAGTGTGCTATTTTGAAACAACTAATTTTGTACTAAGTATATTTTAGTTGTAATTAAATTGTATTAAAGCATAACTTTAAGTATATTTAGTGTACTTTTGCATGCTAAATTTGAACAACTTAAAGTACACTTTAAGTATATGCCTGTGTAGGGACTAATTTCATGCTTGATTAATGATATTAAAGTGTACTTTATTTGTGTTACAGTACAGATATCACGGAGACGAGATGGAGAATGAGATGGTTTATTTAAACACACAGCAGAGGTAACAGTGGAACAGGTGAGTGAATAATGGTAAAGTTGATGGTTGTTTGAAGTGGATGATGAAACAGTCTTTGTAATATTTACAGATCGTCGCTGGAGAATGGAGACGCTGGAGAATGGAGACGCTGGAGAATGGAGACACTCACACACGAGGTAACAGGGAGACACTGGAAGCAGGTAAGTAGCAGGTAAGGAGTCCTTGAGAGAAGCATACATGTGACTTGACTCAAACGAGATCGGACAAAGTGTGAGGGAGTGTGAGTGTCTTATATGCTGCAGTGATGAGTGAACTGATGAGGTGCAGGTGTCGGTGATTAGTATTCCGGGGATTGAGTGCGCTGTGATAGGGTGGAACCTGGCGTGTCTGTGACAGTACCCCCTCCACGGCCCGCTCCTGAGGGCGCGGACCCGGCGTCGTGGTGGTCGTCCTGCGTCCACGGGAGCCGGTCTGTCAGGATGGTCATTATGGAAAGTGTGAAAAAGGTTGGGATCGAGGATGTCGTCTCGGGAATCCATGAACGTTCTTCGGGACCGTAGCCTTCCCAATCTACTAGATATTCTAGTCGACCACCACGGCGCCGGGAGTCCAGGATCTCTCGCACCTCGTATGCAGCTCCATCATCCACAAGGAGAGGAAGGGGGGGTTCGGCTGCTGCCACGCCAGGTTCTGTGGAGAGAGGAACAGAGGGGTGGTGAGGTTTGAGAAGAGACACGTGAAAGGTTGGGTGAATTCTGTATTGTGGAGGTAGTTGGAGCTGGTAAGTGACTGGATTGATCTGCCTGGTGATGGTGAATGGGCCAATGAATCTGGGGCTCAGCTTCCGGCAGGGCAGACGCAGGCGGATGTCACGGGTGGACAGCCAGACCTTCTGTCCGGGTTGGTAAGTGGGGGCGTCGGAGCGATGAAGGTCCGCTGTCATCCTGCGTCTGCGCAGGGCTCGCTGCAGTTGGTGATGAGCTGAGTCCCAGACCCTCTCGCTCTCCCGGAACCAGTAATCCACAGCAGGAACATCGGAAGGTTCCCCAGTCCAGGGAAACAGTGGGGGTTGGTATCCGAGCACGCACTGGAATGGTGTGAGACCGGTGGTTGGTTGGCGGAGGGAGTTCTGTGCGTACTCGGCCCAACCCAAATACTGGCTCCAGGAGTCCTGGTGGCCGTGACAGAAGGTACGGAGGAAGCGGCCGATCTCCTGGATCTTCCGTTCCGTCTGCCCGTTCGACTGAGGGTGGTATCCTGATGTTAAACTGATGGTCACACCTAGGAGCTTGAAGAAACCATTCCAGACTCGGGATATGAACTGAGGTCCCCTGTCAGATACGATGTCCTCTGGGATGCCGAAGTAGCGGAAGACGAAGTTGAAGAGTAATTCGGCTGTCTCCATCGCAGTGGGGAGTCCGTTCAGGGGAATTAAACGACAGGATTTTGAAAAGCGATCGACTATTACCAGGATGCAGGTCTTATTGTTGGATGCTGGGAGGTCTGTTATGAAGTCGACTCCTAGGTGTGACCAGGGTCGATTGGAAAGGGCAGAGGCATGAGCTTGCCGGATGGAAGATGGCGTGGGCTCTTGGAGATGGCGCATTCCTCACAGCCCTGTACGTACCTTCTGACGTCGGCTGCCATGTTGGGCCACCAGAAGCGTTCTTTAAGCAACGAGAGGGTTTCATTGACCCCCGGGTGGCCAGTGCCGAGTGAAGAGTGAGCTGTGTGGATAAGTGGAGTGCGCCGTGCTCTGGGAGTGTATTGCAAGCCTGGTGGGCAACCCGGCGGAATGTTGGTGGAGGCATTGGAGGAGGGCATGGTCTCTTCTGACCAGGTTATGGGACTTACGAAGAGGTTGCTAGGGAGAACTGGCTCTGGATCTTCTAGGCTGTCCTCGGGTGCATGTAGACGAGAGAGGGCATCGGCTTTGATGTTCTTGATGCCGGGACGGTAAGAGATGGTGAAGTCGAATCGTGTGAAAAACAGAGCCCAACGTGCTTGGCGGGGGTTCAACCTCTTTGCAGACCGCAGGTATTCCAGGTTTTTATGATCGGTTAGGACCAGGAAAGGATGTTTGGCTCCCTCCAGCCAATGCCTCCACTCCTCGAGGGCCAGCTTTACGGCCAGGAGCTCCCTGTTACCGATGTCGTAATTCTTTTCCGCCGGGTTGAGCTTGCGGGAGAAGAAGGCACATGGGTGAAGTCTACTCGGTGTCCCCTGCTGCTGCGACAACACCGCTCCGACTCCGGTGGTGGATGCGTCTACCTCTACCACGAAGGGAAGGTCAGGAGTGGAGCGGTGATGAAGGCTTGTTTGAGGGTTTGGAAGGCGTTGGTGGCTTCAGGAGTCCAGGACAGAGACTTGGGCTTGTTTTTGAGCAGGTTGGTGAGAGGATGAGCAATAGAACTGTAGTTCTGGATGAAGCGGCGATAAAAGTTGGAGAAACCGAGGAAGCGTTGTAACTCTTTGATGGAGGTGGGTTGTGGCCAGGATTGGATAGCTTCCACCTTCCTCTCGTCCATCCGGATGCCACTACTGTCAATGATGTAGCCCAGGAAGTGAACGGATGGTTGGTGGAATGAACATTTTTCAGCTTTTAGGAAGAGATGGAATTGTTGGAGACGGTTGAGGACCTCCGCAACGTGGTGGCGATGTTCGGCCAAGCTCCGGGAGTAGATGAGGATGTCATCGATATACACCAAGACGAACTTGTGAAGGAACTCCCGGAGCACCTCATGGATGAAATCCTGGAATACGGAGGGGGCGTTGACCAGGCCATAGGGCATCACTAAGTATTCGTAGTGGCCGGTGGGCGTGACGAAGGCGGTCTTCCACTCGTCCCCCTCGCGTATCCGGATGAGGTTGTACGCGCTGCGGAGGTCCAGCTTGGTGAAGATAGTGGCACCTCGGAGATGTTCTAGGGCAGATGGGACGAGAGGAAGGGGATACTGAACTTAACTGTGATGTTATTGAGGCGCGATAGTCTATGCAGGGCCGCAAGCCTCCGTCCTTCTTAGCCACAAAGAAGAAGCTTGAAGCAGCAGGGGAAGTAGACGCCCGGATGTAACCCTGGGCGAGAGCTTCTTTGATGTAATCCTCCATGGCCTTCTCCTCCGGGATGGATAGGGGGTAAATGCGTCCCCTTGGCACTGGCTCACCCGGAAGCAGATCGATGGCACAGTCCCATGGCCGATGTGGAGGCAGCTTGGAAGCCTTTTGTGGGCAGAAAACGTCTCTGAAGGGGGCGTAACAATCAGGAATCTCCACCGAGCGTTTCTCGACGGGACTCTCGATGGTCGTGGCACAGAGTGATAGATGGTCAGGTTCTGGAGATGAAGGTCTTGGGAGGTTTGGGAAACAGGTTTCGCCCCACTTCAGGACTTCGCCAGATTTCCAGGAGACGATGGGGTTGTGCTGCTCCAGCCACGGTCGCCCTAGTATCACGTCAGAGGTGGATTCCTCCAGAACCAGCAGATGAATATCCTCCTCATGCAGAAGGCCGACGCGTAGTTGTAATGGACCAGCAGTATGATGGACATGTTTTCTGCTGAGAGGTTTCCCGGTCACGGAGCGGATCTGGTAGGTGGTCGGCGTGGCCGTGGTCTTGAGGGCGAGCTGACGGCAGAGGGCGCCGGAGATGAAATTGCCGGCTGACCCAGAATCAAGGAGGGCGACAACTGGAATTGAGACATTGGCAGCAGTAAGGTTTACTACAGTGGTGAGTGGTTGCATTTTCTTAATTGAAGGGATTATTGCACTCACCACGGGACGAGGAGGTCGAATGGGGCATGTGGAGAGTACATGCCCAGGAGCGCCGCAGTATAGACAAAGGTTCTGGGTCAGCCGCCTCTGCCGTTCAGTGGATGTGAGCCGGGAACCTTCGATTGCCATGGGTTCGTTGGCTGGTTCTGGAGGGCTGACGGACTCTGGTCGGCAGGGTGAGGTGTTGAAGAACGACTGACCCTGGTGCTCTTCGAGACACGACTGCATACGAGTGGCGAAACGAATGGAGAGTTGAATGAAACGTTCCAAGCCGATGGAATCCTCGTATGCAGCGAGATGCAACCGCACGCGAGGGTCCAAACCTTGTCGGTAGGTTGTTATGAGCGCTTGTTCGTTCCAACCACTCGAAGCTGCAAGCGTTCTGAATCGTAAGGCATATTCATTAATAGACATAGCTCCTTGTTTTAATTTATATAGTTTCTCACCAGCTGAAGAATCTGTAGAGGGTCTGCCGAACACTTCCCGGAAGTGGTTGACGAAACCAGAATACGACTTGACAATTGGGTTACCTTGTGACCATAATGAATCGGCCCACTGTAGCGCTTTTCCTTGCAGCTGAGAGATGATGAAGGCGACTTTCGCCGTGTCAGTGGGAAACATGTGCGGTTGCATCTCCAGGGTCAGCGAACATTGCAGGAGGAAACCGCTGCAATCCTCCGCCGAACCAGAGAAGGGCGCCGGTTGGGCCATGGGACTGGCGTGCGCTGGTGGTGAAGGAGTCGGTGGTGTGTTTACGGCTGTGATGGCAGGTGAGGATGGCGGTGGATGAGAGGTGAGTGCTCGTCGAAGGGCATCGACGAGCTCCTGAAATGGATCCGGGTGACTCATGCTGGTGTATAATCCGTCTGGTCCGATCTTCTGTTACAGTACAGATATCACGGAGACGAGATGGAGAATGAGATGGTTTATTTAAACACACAGCAGAGGTAACAGTGGAACAGGTGAGTGAATAATGGTTGATGGTTGTTTGAAGTGGATGATGGAACAGTCTTTGTAATATTTACAGATCGTCGCTGGAGAATAGAGACGCTGGAGAATGGAGACACTGGAGAATGGAGACACTCACACACGAGGTAACAGGGAGACACTGGAAGCAGGTAAGTAGCAGGTAAGGAGTCCTTGAGAGAAGCATACATGTGACTTGACTCAAACGAGATCGGACAAAGTGTGAGGGAGTGTGAGTGTCTTATATGCTGCAGTGATGAGTGAACTGATGAGGTGCAGGTGTCGGTGATTAGTATTCCGGGGATTGAGTGCGCTGTGATAGGGTGGAACCTGGCGTGTCTGTGACAATTTGTGTATTAAGTGTATTATACTTGAGTAAAAAAAGTACTAAATTGCACACTTTGTCTTTAATAACAAATTGTTATTACTTAACTATACAACATACTTTAAACATTACATTGCCTTACACAAGACAGTATTTTAAATGTGTTACCTGCATACTAAAGGCTGAATTTCTTGGAGGACATTTTTACCCAATGCTAAATGCACTTGTTTTTAAGGCCATTACAATAAATAACATATAACTTCAATAACAGACAGAGACACATGGTATTAACAACTCAAACAGTGTTTATTGAAATCTCACATGGTTTTATCATTATAAAACATAGCTAAACGTTCCGTGTTTTTAAATTAAAAGAAACAAAGAAGATGGCCGCCTGCACTTGTGTGTGGAAACTCTGCAAGAACAGCATCTGTTAAAAAAAATACAAGAGGTCAGGGCCATGTTCTTAAAACTTTTCTTTCCACTGCATCAGTCTGTCTACATCCTGCATTAAACTAGTACTACTTCATAAAAAGTACATCAGGATTAGAAATGAGGAGTTTTATCAGCAAGTCATGTCACTATTGTTTCCAGTATATAGTCAAACATACAATATGCAACAGAAGCGAGTACACCCATGCGAGATCACAATAAAAATCAAATAATCCAATTGTCACGGTCACCGTCATGTTCTGTTTGTTTTGGTTTTCATTCTGTCACATGTGCTCCTTTGTTCTGTTTTCCCGCCACAATCAGTAACCATAGACACTGCACTAATCATCACAGCTGTCTGTCTTTTGAGTTAATTACGTATATAAGTTCCTGTCTTCCGTAGTTCATTGTCAGATTTCCTAATTACTTGTGTTGTGTTCCGTTCCTGCCTGGATTCTGTATTCTCCTGTTGGATTATCAAGTAAAGACTTATTTGTGTATTATCTTCTTCGTCGTGTGATATATATACAACCAACACGTTACAGAAGACCCGACCTAGAAAAGATAGGTGTTCTGGTGTCTCTGGAGATTGATACCAGTTATCTAAAAAGATACAGAAAATAAAACAAACAAAAACTTGCTTTGAAAAAGTAAAATCTGAATGTTTATTGTACTGAAATTCTACTGATATGTCACATGCATAATAATTTGGAACACAGTGTAGATGGATGTTTTTGGATATATCAAAATACTGTTTGACATGATAACCACCAGTCTCCAGAAGTACTTAATGTTGTTGCACAATTCATACCGTTTCATATATTTGTAATAGTCACATCAATACTGTTAGTTTATAATTATACATATGTGGCCGTCCAATCCTGCTGCTATAAAATTACCATTTTAGCAACAATTTTCCAGACAAAAATGTAACTGAAAATTACAATTTTAAAATTACAGACCTGTTATGGCCTGCACTTTGGCAACATCCAGCTGTCTTTTTTGGAAGCCCCCTTTCCCAGATTTCCCTGTCAGGGTGGACTCTGCAAGGAGTGGGCAAAAATGGTCTTTCAGGATCTGTTCAGCTGCTGGAAGGCCCTCTTCAGAACAGTTACCACACTTCCAGCTAAGAGGTGCTGTATAGAGAGGGAGGAAGAGAGAGAGTCAACTGACAAATTAGTACATAGCTGGGACATCTACGTCTGAGGAATAAATATTATTACAATGTGAAAATAATGTGCTTAAATCAAGCTTTGTTTTGAAAAACTGCCAGTAGTCTATGTGTTCCACTATCCTGTGGTGTGGAGGTTAGGTGTGGGCAGTATACCAGTAGACACATGACAATGGCATCTACGCTAATATTAGTCTCTCTGTTTATCCCGAGGTTTACTGTAGTCAGCCGGATCTGGGCCGTATCCAGATCGGATGAAGGATCACGACCACAACGCAGCCCTGAAGTGTCAGCAGACCGGTATTGTTTTAAAAAAACTTGCACTTTGAAACCTATTTCAAAGTCTGCGTTCTCAGGCCACAAAAATGCGTGTAAATTGTTGTGTAAATGAACAGCCAGGACCAGGAAAGTTTTCTGTTTTCAGTTGAAAACGGTGTCGTGTAAGCGGCCCCTAAGTTATTAACTAATGATTTTTACAACGGAAATGGATCAAAAACTTACGTTTTTTTCTAGAGCTGCTGTACGGCCAACACAATCTTTGTTGCAATAATTTATTATTATGGTAACACTTTAGTATAGGGAACATGTATTCACTATTAACAATGACTTTTCCCTCAATAAACTCCTAATTTACTGCTTATTAATAGTTAGTAAGGTAGTTGTTAAGTTTAGGTATTGGGTAGGATTAAGAATGTAGAATAAGGTCATGCAGAATAAGGCATTAATATGTGCTTATTAATTACTAATTAACAGCTAATATTCTAGTAATATGCATGCTAATAAGCAACTAGTTAAAAGACCCTAAAATGAAGTGTTACCATTATTATCACTGTAAAGCTGCTTTGAAACAATCTTTTAAAAAGCGTTATATAAATGAAGGTGACTTGACTTGTCTTAAAGGATCTTCTCTGTGCACGATGAAAAACATTCTCAGAGCCCACTGCTGCCGGAGGGGGATCCAGATTAATGCAGGCCAGCATCGCTTTTAATGTTCCTTCCAGTGATGCAACAACTGAAAACGACCCACCTGACTTCTCAGACACCGTCTCACTGCCAGACTGATGTGATTGATCTGCAGGCAAATCTTCCTCAGCACCTGACATTACTGGAATAGCTTCAAAAAGGGAGTCAGATGCAGCCACTGACATCACATTCAACTCCTGTCCCGTATGCATGATTGGTGACGGAGCGGCATTATAGAGCATTCTGGGCACGGGTCAGACAATGCCTCCTTAAGTGTGGTGATGCCCATCTATGATATCCATCATGTTAGATCCATGACGAATTAAATACTCACCTCAATTTCAAACAGATGATAAATCCATCACTCGTTAGTGAAATCCGTACAGTGATGAATGCACACCTGCTTTCAAGCCAAGGCAGCCAGGGCTTCCGAGTGCATGTCTTCAATGAGGCATTCAAACTCATGGGCAACCAGAAGGTTAAAGCCTGTCCAAAACGTTATGCTTATAAAATATCACTCTCGATTGTCGTGCACAGCGAACGCATCCAGGCTAATGAAAAATCCATAAACTGAGGCATTGACAATGACTAAACTCTTCAGCAACAAGCTTCACAATACATTGCCACTTTGATTCAATCAGGTGAGAATGAGGTCGATTGGATGTGTTAAGGGGGGTTATTATAGCTGAAGACACCACAACTTTCAGCATGGCCTCCGACGGTCTGTAGAGAAAAGAAATAGAACTTCTCTTACGAACACTTTTACAAATCTAACTCTGCGCATACAAATCTTTTAGGAGTGATTTTACCTTCATAGGACTGAAATTGTTGTTTATTTCTTTGATCATTTATTTGATTGTTTTTTATTGGTATTGATCAAATTAACCTTTGACTGTTATTTGAGGGGTGTTGTTTAAACCCTTTTATGTTTAAAAGAAAGAAAAATTCAGACTCTGTGAACATTTTTGGTTTTGTTGTATGTAACAGGTGGTTTACTTATGCTATCCTGGGTTTATTTTAACAGACCTTCTCCTGTCTGGCGCCCGAACGATTTAATTTAAAAAAGTTATTTAGTTATTGATTTAGATTGTTTTTTGGGGCCCACTACCATTACAAGTTGTGCTCCACTTAATAGCATTATGGCAAGTTGTCAAAAACAACCAGAAAGAATCATATTTGTTTTTCTCGTTCATCACTTAAAAATGTATGTCAAGTATGTTGATTTTTCCTGCAAATTTACTGATGAATCGGAGATGATAATCCGCAAACTTTGATTAAATGTGTGAAAATGTTCATCCTTCTTGAAAAGACTAAATATTTCATGATACTCAAAGTGAAAACATTCATGAGGTATTAATGTAAGCATGACATATAACTTATGATAGTAAAGTGTTTGCTCTTGTGACGTATATCTGACTGAAACGGCTTCTGGAACAAGAACAAATGTAGGACGGGGCTTGATTTTGTCCATGGGGAATTTATTGGATGATTGTGGTCTGCTATTGGTGGATCTCATGTGAGTGACAGGTTGCCCCTTGACCATGAATGAAGAAGCTGCTTTACAGACACACCTCACTCAAACACAGAACCAGGAAACAGGAAACAGGAAACACATGACTTCAGAGAAACTGAAGTGTAGTTGAGCTGTTGTGTGTTTGTGTCTCTGTATTCATGCTGTAAAATGGCAGAAGCCAGATTTTCTCAGGATGAGTTTATGTGTCCAGTGTGTCTGGATCTCCTGAAGGATCCAGTGACCATCCACTGTGGACACAGTTACTGTAAGATCTGTATTACAGGCTGCTGGGATCAGGAGGATCAGATGAGAGTCTACAGCTGCCCTCAGTGCAGACAGACCTTCAGACCAAGACCTGCTTTAGCTAAAAACACCATTCTGGCTGAAATGGTGGAGAAACTGAAGAAGATTACACTTCCTGATGACTGTTACGCTGGAGCTGGAGATGTGCAGTGTGACGTCTGTACTGGAAGAAAACACAAAGCCGTCAAGTCCTGTCTGGTGTGTCTGAACTCTTACTGTCAGAATCACCTTGAACAACATGAGAGTTTGTTTAAAGGAAAGAGACACAATCTGACTGATGCCACTGGACGACTGCAGGAGATGATCTGCCCGAAACACGACAAGATCCTTGAGGTTTTCTGCCGCACTGATCAGGAGTGTATATGTCTGCTGTGTATGGATGAACATAAAAACCATGACACTGTATCAGCTGCAGCACAGAGGACAGAGAAACAGGTATGAACTTAAAGAGGTCCCATTATGTTCATTTACAGATTCATAATTTTGTTTATGGGGTCTACTAGAATACATTTAGTCATATGATATTCATGAGCCAGTGAGGTTTGATGTTATTGACGTGTCGCCATATTTGATTTGGGCTCTAGAAACAGAGACATTCTTCAGAATATCTTTTTTGTTATGCAAGAGAAAAACAAACAAGTTTGGAAAGACATGAGGATGAGTAAACAATGAAAGAATTTACATTTCTGGCTGAACTATCCCTAGAAAACTAGACATTGATGAAATAATGCTGACACTTATGAATGAACCTATAACTTTATCATGTAAGATCTTTAACCCTCAATCTCAGCACTTCACTGATACTGGATTCATATCTGTTTACTCGATGATTTATGTGATGTTTCTCCTGTTATTGGTTTGTCCTTTAGCACCGGCTGAAGGAGACGCAGAAGTTGTTCCAGCAGAGGATCCAGCAGAGAGAGAAAGATCTTCAGCAGCTGAGAGAGGCTGTGGAGTCTCATAAGGTGAGTCTGGAGAAGAAGAGAAGTTTGAGAAGTCTCAGTCAGGACTCACTGAAGCCACTGTGTGATTGTGATGTGTGTCCTAACAGCGCTCTGCACAGACAGCAGTGGAGGACAGTGAGAGGATCTTCACTGAGCTCATCCGCTCCATTGAGAGAAGCCGCTCTGAGTTCACACAGTGGATCAGAGATCAGGAAAAGACTGCAGTGAGTCGAGCTGAAGGACGACTGGAGCGACTGGAGCAGGAGATCAATGATCTGAGGAGGAGAGACGCTGAGCTGGAGCAGCTTTCACACACACAGGATCACATCCATGTCCTGCAGGTAACAGAGATCTAGAAGAACAGGATCATAGTGGACTTGAGCAAGAGACTCACAGAGAAACATTTCATTTATTTAATTTCATTTAATTTCAACATTTCGTTTCCCATCATCTCTTTACTTATCTTTTTGCAATCTTTGACTTATATTATTCATATACTTATATTACACATTTTGATTAATGTTTACCAAAATCAGATCATCTTCAAACCTGCTGAAACCTTTTATAATAATTTTCAGTAACACATTAATGAATTTGACAGTGAAGTCCTCAAACAGAAAGTGAGGCTGTATTTTAGCGATGCTTCAGCGTATTTAAACCACAAAACCTGACCTTGGGATCGTGTCCTAAGAGTCCTTGTGAATTTCCGAGCCACTCAAAAGTAAGTAAAGGTCAATCTACTCGTTGCATTTGAACTGATTTTCTTGATCAAATCTACTCAACCCTGTCATGTGACTCCATTGATGCTCTTGATCTATTACATTTATGTTATTGCCAGATGTTTGATCAAGTGTTTCCCTAGAAAGTTCAAATATATTGTAAGTGGCACAATAATTTGTAGCTCTAACATGATATAATGAACATGAGAAGAATGAAGCTGATGCTGTGAAAGTGCTGGATTGAGGAGAGTTACTAAAGATCAACAAGAGCTGCTCAAATCTGACAGTAGTGCAGGTTATTGTCTGAAGTGTGGAGGAGATGAGCTTTGATTTCTGTTTTCTGTAGAGTTTCCAGTCTCTCTCAGCTCCTCCTGAATTTACAGACGTAAACGACGATCTCTTCAGTTCTCTCTCCTCTTTTCATGGCGTGAAAGAATCTGTCCGTCAGCTGAGAGACAAACTGGAGGATTTTTGCAAAGAGGAGCTGAAGAAGATCTCTGACAGAGGTAAAGTCCTGGAGATTCATCTGCTCTCAGAAATGATCTTCCAACATCTCATATCATGTAGAAGATCATATTAGAAATGTCTTAGGAACGGATGCAGGGATCATTTTCTCTTGACATGATAATCACACTCTTCATGTCTGTTGATTTCCACAGTCTCTTTCACCAACATTGTTCCCAGAACCAGGAACGACTTCCTACAATGTAAGTCACTAAGAAAACAAGCAGAGAAACTCACTCAGTGTGTTCATGTTCTTCTTGTAGAAGGAGAAAGAAAACATGACAGAAGAGTTTTATTGTTGATCATGTAAAATAGCATTTCTCAACGGAGCGTTCAGAGAATATTGGTGGGTGCTGGAAGCAATATCTTCAAAAGGGGGTGTTGAGGAGTTCTTGAGAAATGTTTGTTTAAGGCACATATATGCCAAAAGTTTACAAGATGAAACCTGTAATTACTTACAAAAGAAAATGGTCAGCAACATTATAACAACATGATACACAACGCCAACATTCCATATGCATTTATCCTGTTGTCAGAATGTGATGCACTAGATTTAGGATGTGGCCTATTGCCTTCCTGCCTTCTTAAGGCCCAGGTATACTTCACTTTCCGCGCCCGGATGCGTCTCGCGCACAGTCATGTCTGCGCATCTTTCAAAGTATACTCAACCGTAGATGCGCGCGGATGACCGAGTTCGACACATGCGCAGTACAATTTTTTTCTATACTCTACCAGGCATCGTGTCATCAACAGGACATTCGCTGGGCAGGATCGGAGGAGAAAAATAGTGCATCCACCATTGCAACAGTTCAGAAGATACACCAAGAGAACAAGAATTTACTCGTCTTTGTTTTTGAATCGCTCTTTCCACTCTCTTCGACGACTGCACACTGTGCTCAGTACTTTGTGTATTGCCCTCTAGTAGACTCTTCTGTCCTGCTTGCGCGTGCGCTGTTGCATGCTGCACGCGGACGGGGTGTGCGGACATCCACGGTATTAGATGATTAGCATGTTGCAAGCATGATGTTAACAATTACCATGTTATTAGCATCATGCTAACATGATTACCATGTTTCTAACATGTTTTAACAAGATGTTAACATGATTAGCATGTTGCTAGCATGACCTTAGCACAATTAACATGTTGCTAACATGTCTTTAGCAAGATGTTAACACAGTTGGCATAACACGATTACCATGTTGCTGTCATGTTTTTAACAAATGTTAACATGATTAACATGTTGCTAGCATTAAGCTAACATGATTAACATGCTCTTCGTTTGATGTTAGCATTATTATCATGTTGATAACATGATGCTAACACAATTAGCATGCTGCTAGCATGATGGTAACACGATTAACATGATGCTACCATGTTTTTAACAAGATGTTAACATGATTGCTAGCATGATTACCATGTTGCTAACATGTTTTTAGCTTGATGTTAGCATTATTATCATGTTGATAACATGATGCTAACACAATTAGCATGCTGCTAGCATGATGGTAACACAATTAACATGATGCTAACATTTTGACTTGTTTGTCATGTTTTAACCCTAAGCTAATTGCTATTAGCACGTAGCTATTCACTAGCATGTGTAGCATGTGTTGGAAGTCCAGTTTGTTAGCATGAGTCAAAAGAGCCAACCCCCATGTCTCTGTGATGTTCTGATGAGGAGATATAAGTCTTGCTAAATGGTTGCTAAGGTACTGTTTGGTTGCTAGGGAGTGGCTTGGCAACTGCCAGTGATGATACTCCAAAAGCTGCTTGTCAGTATGAATGGTAGAAACCAACCCCCATGCCTCTGTGACATTCAGATTTGAAGATATCTCTTTGGGTTTGGGTTGCTATGGTGGTCAACAATGGTTGCTATGGCATGGCTAGGAAGTAGTGACAGTGTTTGTGATTGGCTGTTTGCGGCCACAAATCAAACAAGCTCATTTACATGTTTCTATGACAATTCTATCCAAAGATATCCCTTTGATCTTTTTCAATGGAAGTCTATGAAACTTGTTGCTAGGGTGCTCTAAATGGTTGCTAGGGTGTGGCTTGATAGCTTCATATTGTTCCTGAGAGACTGATTGGTTGCCTGAGTAAAATGAGCCCCGCCCCCTTGTCTCTATGACACTGTGATCCAGAGTTATGTTCAATACAAAATCCCTATGGAATTTACCATAGTAGGAAAAACACATGCAGTCACTTCCTGTTTCATGGGCACGGCTTCTCCATAGTATGTCTATAGGGCAACTTTGGGCAGCTCTTGCGCCCCAGGGGTACAACTTACACCCCACTGTGAGGTATGTTCTTACAGAGCCTGCCAGCCTCTTCAAACGTGGTAACTCACATCTTTTTATGAAATCATCGTTAGGAGTTATGACTCGTCAAAGTTTGTCGCAATGCAAAGTCTATGGGACTTTTTCGCCCAATTTTTCACCCGCCGGACGAACATCGTGTCACAGCACACCATTCCTCAATAATCCACACGATTTGGCGCCTCATTCATGGAGTCGATGACAAACGCTGCGGCACTGAAGTTTTGTCCAGAAGAAGAAGAAGTATGGAGAAGAACAATAGTGATGCTTTACCAGAGGAAGCAGCACTAATAAAGTACACCAAAATATATATTATAAATAAAAATATATAATATAAGCCACAGATCAAATATGTTTTTAAAAGAAGTTTCTTCTGCATTTAATTGATCCGTTTTCTATTTGAATATAATTTCAAATGTCTAACTAACCCTAAACCAAACCTGAACACTAACTCTACAGTAAATGTAGTTCATTAATATTACTCTGTTCTTATGAGTAACTACAATGTAACTACATCATTAAAATAAAGTGTAACTAAAATATGATTATTTTTCACTGAAAGACAATTAAAAACATTCATCCAAACTTTAGAGGTAAAATCACAGTAGCTTTTCAAGAGTTTCGGAAGAGGAAGAGAATTTAAAAAGAGAATCATACTGACCTCAAACATTTGAATGGTGTAATATAATAACAGGCCTTTAAATTATAATAAACACAGAATAATAAGCAACATTAATATTCAGGGAAGACAATTAAGGGACTTTCTAGATAATGGATAATAATAATTTGCACAGGATATCAGACAGATGATTCATAATTCCTGATTCTGATGTGTTTTATCTCCATCAGATTCCCATCAGCTCAATCTGGATCTGAACACAGTGAATAAAAACCTCCGTCTGTCTGAGAGGAACAGAGTGATTACTTACACTGGCGTTCTCAAAGTCCAGCCGTATCCTGATCATCCAGACAGATTTGATTGTTGGGATCAGGTGTTGTGTAGAGAGAGTGTGTGTGGACGCTGTTACTGGGAGATTGAGTGGAGTGGATGTGTGCGTATATCAGTGTCATATAAGAGCATCAGCAGGAAGGGACGGGGTAATGAGTGTTTGTTTGGAGGTAATGATCAGTCCTGGAGTTTGATCTGTTCTTCCTCCAGTTACTCATTCAGTCACAATAACATAGAGACTGAACTCTCTGTAAAGCCCATCATCAGTAGAATAGGAGTGTATGTGGATCACAGTGCAGGAACTCTGTCCTTCTACAGCGTCTCTGGAGACACAATGATCCTCATCCACACAGTCCAGACCACATTCACTCAACCGCTCTATCCTGGGTTTCATGTTTGGTATGGATCATCACTGAAACCCATAATGCTTTGAGCTCATAATGAATCAGTAACAGTGAGATGTTATAGAGTCTCTTATTTTCTCTTCATTACATTAATACTACAGCTGAACTGTACAGCTGATTGTGATTTATGAGGACACAAATTTGTATAATGACATGGGTATTACACTGGTGTTATGACGTAGCTTGTTTTATGAGGACATTTCATGAATCCTCATATTTAAAATATTCATGATGAGTGACGGTGTGTATCTGTGCTTCTCTCAATCTCTATTTTTGTTGATGGAAATCAGTCATTCAGTTCTTATTGTAGTGTCACATAAATCATTTTTATTATTACTATCAAAATGACCTTTCATTTAAATGTATCATTCAATAATAAAATGTTATTTGTTGTAAAACTGATAAATGACAATTGATAATAAATTATCAATTTACTAATAAGTCGTTATTTTGTTTTTTTGGCACACCAAGAATGTTCTCGTCGCTTTATAATATTAATATTGAACCACTGTACTCACATGAACTGATTTAAATATGTTTTTAGTACATTAATGGATCTTGAGAGAGGAAATGTCATTGCTGGCTATGCAGGGTTTCAACAAAGATTTCAACAAAAATATCTTAATTTGCGTTCTGAAGATTAACGAAGGTCTTACGGGTGTGGAACGGCATGAGGGTGAGTAATTAATGACATTATTTTCATTTTTGACATCATTACATTTCATATTTGCCGTTTTTGCCTTTTATAGTGATAGGACAGTATGTAGACTGGAAGCAAAGTGGAAGAGACAGAGGGGGATGGGATCAGGAAACGGACATGAGCCGGTACTTAAACTCGGGTCTCTGAATGCACTAGGGCACTATATTTCATCATGCAGCCCACTGGGCTATTGGCATGTGTTAATGATTAGTTAACTTGAAGTGTGCTATTTTGAAACAACTAATTTTGTACTAAGTATATTTTAGTTGTAATTAAATTGTATTAAAGCATAACTTTAAGTATATTTAGTGTACTTTTGCGTGCTAAATTGGAACAACTTCTTTAAGTATCTGCCTGTGTAGGGACTAATTTCACAATAAAAATCAAATGATCCAATTGTCATGGTCACCGTCATGTTCTGTTTGTTTTAGTTCCCTTTCATGGGAACATCGACGCTGCATAGAACGCTTTGGGATCACCTCTGCGTGATTACGTCTTGAAGCACTTGTGGAATCGAGCCAATAGTGTGACGGGACGTCAGAGCGGGTGATGTCACGGACCAGGAAACTATAAAGCACTTCTGAGAACAAAGAACGCCAGCTTCTATGTCTTCAGCAGCGCTCTGTGTTATCGTGTGTCTTATTTGGTGTTGTCTGTTCGCTACATATACAGCTCAAAAATATCTCTTCGTCCGAGGACAAGAGTATTTTCTCACACCCAAGCACATATATTCAAAAAGAAAATATATAAGACACTATGGCGACAAGCAAACAGCAGTTTGTCAAGTGTGTTCATCCCTGCCCTCGCTTCATCACGGGTGGGGATACACACGAGATGTGCGTGTTTTGCTTGGGAGTGGAGCATGCCCAGGCAGCTCTCGAGGGAGCTGTCTGCGTGCATTGCGAAAAGCTCACGTTGCGTACACTTCGTTCTCGCCGGGCGCTCTTCGATAAGAAAGATGAGGAGGGCGCCGCGGCCAGTGTTCCCCAGGGATCGGGTCCCGCTGCTGCCGAGGCAGCGTGGCGGCTTCATTCCTGGGGTTCACAAATGGATCTGACAGAGGGGTTAGAGACGGGCCCGGCCTTATCTCTGCCCTCACCTGTCAGACCCAGTGTCTCTCCTCTGGTGGCGGAAGCACGCTCTGCGGTTTCTTCCCCACGGAGAGAGGCACCGGCGCTTCATCTATCCAGCTCCGAGGAGGTGGATATGGTGAGCGTCAAGGCTGGAGATGAGGACTCGCCATCCTCATCTCCAGTGTATGAGGAGCTGTTAGAGGTTGTGACTAGGGCAGTGGCAAAGTTAAATATCGAGTGGCCACCAGAAAGAGCTGAAGCACGCACAAAAAGTAAACTAGATGAGCGCTTCCTGCCCGCTCGGTCACAGCCTCAGTGTCGGGGATTGCCGTTCTTTCCCGACCTCCACACCGAGGTGTGGAGGTCGTGGCAGAGACCGGCACAATACAGAGTTTATAGCCCCCAGACTTCGGTCTATTCCAACATTATGGGGCTCAAACAGTATGGTTATGGGTTGATGCCTAGGGTAGAAGAGACGCTTGCAAGCTATCTCTTGCCCGAGTCTGCATCATCCCTTAAATCACCGACGCTGCCCACCAGACCATTAAGAACAACATCATCTCTGGTGGGCAAAGCTTATTCAGCAGCAAGTCAGGCAGCAGCGTGTTTACACACCATGTCTATCCTTCAAGCTTATCAGGCTGACCTGCTGGGGGAAATTGATGAGAGTGGGGAAGCAACCTTGTTCCCTGCCGGTTCGCCGCTTCAGGGCACCGGGTCGAATGCACAAAAAACACCAGAGGCTAGTCTCGAGAGACTGGTTCCTTTAGTAGAATTTCTGGCAGAATGGAAACTTCTCCCCAATATTTCTCGATGGGTGCTGCTCACTATGTCACCTTAGTCATGTGGAAGAAGCCTTGGTTCCTGTCCCAGGGTCCTGTGTTGGGGGCTCCTTGTTGTCACGTAATGCTAACGACGGATGGTTCCCTCACAGGCTGGGGGGGGCAATCATGAGTGGTCACTCGGCTCAGGGTCTTTGGGAGGACCATATACTTTCCTGGCACATAAATCGGCTTGAAATGATGGCGGTATTTCGAGTGCTCAAATACTTCCTCCCAGACCTGAGGGGCCACCACTTGTTAGTTCACACAGACAACATGTCGGTGGTCTCCTATATCAACCATCAGGGGGGTCTGAGGTCTCGCCAGTTGTGCAAGTTAGCCCTTCAGATCCTCCTGTGGTCCCAGAGGAAGCTCCTCTCCCTGAGGGCAGCTTACATCCCGGGGCATCAAAATGTGGGGGCAGACATCCTGTCGAGGCAGGGGCCGAGGCCCAAGGAGTGGAGACTCCACCCCGAGGTGGTGGAGCTCATTTGGAAGAATTTCGGTCGCACGGAAGTTGACCTGTTTGCCTCGAAAGAGACGTCTCATTGCCCATTATGGTATTCTCTGAATCATCCAGCCCCACTGGGGTTGGATGCCATGGTACAGACGTGGCCGAGGCTGCGTCTGTATGCATTTCCCCCGATTGCTCTGCTCCCGGGAGTTCTGGAGAGGGTTCGTCGGGACAGGGTCCGTCTTATATTGGTAGCCCCGTTCTGACCAACACAGTGTAGATGGATGTTTTTGGATATATCAAAATACTGGCTGACATGATAACCACCAGTCTCCAGAAGTACTTAATGTTGTTGCACAATTCATACCGTTTCATATATTTGTAATAGTCACATCAATATTGTTAGTTTATAATTATACATATGTGGCCGTCCAATCCTGCTGTTATAAAATTACCATTTTAGCAACAATTTTCCAGACAAAAATGTAACTGAAAATTACAATTTTGAAATTACAGACCTGTTATGGCCTGCACTTTGGCAACATCCAGCTGTCTTTTTTGGAAGTCCCCTTTCCCAGATTTCCCTGTCAGGGTGGACTCTGCAAGGAGTGGGCAAAAATGGTCTTTCAGGATCTGTTCAGCTGCTGGAAGGCCCTCTTCAGAACAGTTACCACACTTCCAGCTAAGAGGTGCTGTATAGAGAGGGAGGAAGAGAGAGAGTCAACTGACAAATTAGTACATAGCTGGGACATCTACGTCTGAGGAATAAATATTATTACAATGTGAAAATAATGTGCTTAAATCAAGCTTTGTTTTGAAAAACTGCCAGTAGTCTATGTGTTCCACTATCCTGTGGTGTGGAGGTTAGGTGTGGGCAATATACCAGTAGACACAAGCCAGTAGAACTTTTTGACAGTCGATTACAATTTTGGACTATAGTCTCTGTTGCGGTTACACGTTAGTGCTGAATTGTAATTACAGTTTATCATGCATTTTTAAACCTTGCCAGTTCAAACTTTCAATTAATTATAAGCCATTCAAATGCAATTAAATGGGAAAAGGACTCTGTAGGGAATTCGGTACTTGCTCGCTGTTCTGACAGATAGATCACTTTAATATTGATCCATTTTACCATAAAGTCACATGGTGGAAATTCAGCATTCTAAACACCCATGAATTTAACTATGGGTGTTAAGTGATGGATACATTCGCCCTTAATTGTAACATACCATTTCAATTTCATTGACCAAATTATTAGAACCGGATGCTGATGAGGGGTCCCGCCAGGTGAGGGAATCAGTGACTGGACACACTGAACGCACTCCTTCATTACCTTAATCATTTCTGGGAGCTCTACGTGAAAATAAGGGGGAAAAAGGCAAATTAGTATTGTTCGACTAGTAAGAACTCTGTATCTGTGGCATGGCAGATGGATAAAATGTAAAAGCTGGCCAGAATTAAAGGGATAATGGTACTAAAGTTCAAGGGTTAATTCACCCCAAGATGAAAATTCATTAATTACTCACTCTCATGTCTTTCCAAACTCATAAGACTTTTATTCATCTTCAGAATACAAACGAACACCAGATCACTTTTTATGAACAGATTTTATTGAGGCTTTTACTCGCATGTTAACATTGAACAGCGAACATTAGGGATGGGCATTTCAAGAAAAATTAATATTTGGTGATAGCTGGTGATAACTTTAACAGTACATTAGCAACATGCTAACGGAACATTTAGAAAGACAATTTACAAATATCACTAAATATATCATGATATCATGAATAATGAACAGTTATTATGGATCCATCTGCTATTTTCGCTATTGTCCTTGCTTGCTTCACAATACCTGCAGAAAGTCTGATGATTTGGCTGTGCAGCTCCAGACGTTAATACTGGCTTCTCTAATGCCTTGAACATGGGCTGGAATATGCAGATATTGGGGGCGTACATATTAATGATCCCGACTGTTGCGTCACAGTCTGTGTTATATTGAGATTCGCCTGTTTTTCAGTTTTACATTTATTTATATCTAAGCTTTAGGCAACAGCCGAATCATCAGACGTTCTGAAGCATGCAAGCAATGACAATAGCGAAAATGGCAGATGGATCAATAATAACTGTTCATGATCCATGATATCATGATATATTTAGTGATATTTGTAAATTGTCTTTCTAAATGTTTCGTTAGCATGTTGCTAACATACTGTTAAATGTGGTTAAAGTTACCATTGTTTCTTACTGTATTCACGGAGACCAGAGCCATGTCGTTAATTTCATTTTTAAACACTTGCAGTCTGTATAATTCATAAACATATCTTCTTTCTTATGGAGTCTCTCTAACAGTGTGTAGCTTTAGCCCTGTTAGCCACGCAGCATTATCAAACTCATTCAGAATCGAATGTTAGAAAACATCCACAAAATACATGCCATACTTACGTGATCTGATATGCTGCATCACGAACAGGTTGTAAAGATCCATTTTGAGAGTTATATTTGCTGTCTGAACTTATTGTATTGTTTATGCAATGTTTAACGGGAGTCGCGAGCTTGGGGGCGGGGAGCACGAGCATTTAAAGGTGTACACACACCAAATCAGAGCATTTCTCCCACCCCAAAATAGGCAGTTAGAACATGGTATAATAAAAAATCTATGGGGTATTTTGAGCTGAAACTTCACAGACACATTCTACCTTAGACTTATATTACATCTTGTAAAATGTCTGTTCTAGGGCATCTTTAAATCAACTTAGCAGTAATGAGGCTCTTCAGGATAGGAAATGAGGAAGCTGCTTTACAGATACGCCTGTTTTACACACGTCACTCAAACACAGAACCAGGAAACAAGAATAACCTGAGTTCAGTCAAACTGAAACTGAAGTGTAGTTGAGCTGTTGTGTGTCTCTGTATTCATGCTGTAAAATGGCAGAAGCCAGAATTTCAGTGGATCAGGATGAGTTTAGGTGTCCAGTGTGTCTGGATCTCCTGAAGGATCCAGTGACCATCCACTGTGGACACAGTTACTGTAAGAGCTGTATTACATGCTGCTGGGATCAGGAGGATCAGATGAGAGTCTACAGCTGCCCTCAGTGCAGACAGACCTTCAGACCAAGACCTGCTTTAGGTAAAAACACCATTCTGGCTGAAATGGTGGAGAAACTGAAGAAGACTAAAGATCCTTCTGACTGTTACGCTGGAGCTGGAGATGTGCAGTGTGACGTCTGTACTGGAAGAAAACACAAAGCCGTCAAGTCCTGTCTGGTGTGTCTGAACTCTTACTGTCAGAATCACCTTGAACAACATGAGAGTTTGTTTAAAGGAAAGAGACACAATCTGACTGATGCCACTGGACGACTGCAGGAGATGATCTGCCAGAAACACGACAAGATCCTTGAGGTTTTCTGCCACACTGATCAGGAGTGTATATGTGTGCTGTGCATGGATGAACATAAAAACCACGACACTGTATCAGCTGCAGCACAGAGGACAGAGAAACAGGTATGAACTTAAAGAGGTCCCATTATGCTCATTTACATGTTAATAATTTTGTTTATGGGGTCTACTAGAATACATATCATTTAAAGTTAAAAAAAAAAACCTCATTATTTTTCTTATAATTTACATTGTTGCAGCGCCTGTTTTCACCTTCTCTGTCTGAACAGTTTCAGTTTCTTTAAAACACGTTTTCCAAAAAGTCCCAGTCTGTTGTGGTTTGTCTGCTGCTTAGCATGTGTCAGAGCCATTGAGAGAGAGAGTTGCATCAACGGAAGTCCAAAACACTTGATCATCACATGATTCACGTAGACTTCAGATAGTTCCAAGAAAAGCTTTGGAGGGAATTCAAATAGATAGTTAGAGAGACAGAACTGTTATTTTTGGTCATCTGTATTCAATAAATGCATTGATTTATGATACTTATATAATACACCAACATGTGAATGTAGTATGTTCATGTAGTTACAGCAATGTTAAAAGATAAAATCTGCTAATATTTGAGGATTAGTGTGGTCAATCAGCGTTGCCTGCCTTGTTAACATATTTCTAGATAATATTACCTTGGTTAAAGACCGTGTTACTGTTGTTTTGAAGTATGTTTATGTTTTTAAACTTGTATGTTAGTTAAGAGCAATGACGTCATGTTCACTGTTGTTTCACAAGAACAGGACACCAGCAGGTGATTGTCTTAGAAAATCCATTGGAAACAAGTGAAATGTAAAACTGAATTAAGTGACATTTAATTAAACTTAATGTTTACAATTCTTATGCACCCCATGCACTTATTACTATACAAATTAATACATAATATATTAAAATTTAAAACAATGTTGTGGCAAAATAAAAAGACTCTCACTGCATAAGAGACAAACACGTCCAATTGTCTTTCGAAAGTTTTATTTCTTGTAAGAAAGGTCAGACAGTCATACAGAAACACAAGCTGCTGCAGAGTGTGACAAAGAAGGGAGGGTTTCTTCCCCTAGCCTTAAAGGTTACAAGCAGCTGTAACTTTCCACACATAGTCAGCTATTCAAAAACACATTTACTTACATCCTGTATGTTCCCACCATATCTTCTTTTCCACTACTGACAAAGCAGTTCTACGTAAAGCAGTTTCACTTAAAGCAAACATCACACAATGTCTCATAAACACAATGTTTCATAAGCTTACGAGTAAATGCATACAAATTTGAAGAATAATAATTTTTATTCCCACAGTTCCTCCTTTTTATCATTAACTGATAACTAACCACACAACTAGATTTATTTCAATGCAGAAAACCCCTAATCATTAATGAACATAACCCTAAACTTGTCAATAAAAGCATTTCATAGTAAAACAGCATACGTATTAAAACATACAAATTCACATATCTTGTTCAGATTAGGAAAAATATCTCAATTTAATACATTTCATTGTCATGTTCACTCAATGTCTCGTTGTCGAACCTCTGTGGTGATTTGGAATTCCTTGAGCTGATTCTACCTGTACACAAAGATTAGACAGGATAGAAGACATTTCTTTACAATAGTTCAACATGTCATGTTCACACAATTTGGTAGATGGCACTCGTTGTTAAGTCCCTTCCATTCCCAATAATAGGGGTCTTCCAAACTAATTTAAAGGATTAGTTCACTTTCAAATAAAATTTTCCTGATAATTTACTCACCCCCATGTCATCCAAGATGTTCATGTCTTTCTTTCTTCAGTCGAAAAGAAATTAAGGTTTTTGATGAAAACATTCCAAGATTATTCTCCTTATAATGGACTTCAATGGCCTCCAAACGGTTGAAGGTCAAAATTATAGTTTCAGTGCAGCTTCAAAGGGCTTTAAACGATACCAGATGAGGAATAAGGGTCTTATCTAGCGAAACGATCGGTCATTTTCGAAAAAAATGTAAATATATATGCTTTATATAAACAAATGATCCCCTTCCAAGTGTTTCTGCCAAAACCGTACTTTCTTATTCTTCAAAAAGCTTATGCTGTATGTCCTACACCTTCCCTATTCAACTTACGGAACGAACGCAGCACCAGTTCCATTTTTTCCGTAAGTAGAATAGGGAAGGCGTAGGACATATAGCATTTATTTTTCCATAAAGTGAAACATTTTTTCAGAACATTCAATCTTATGCTTATGTCTTTTTCCTTCCTTTTGCTATTTTGAAAAGCACAGGTGTTCATAAATAGTTCTATAAATTCTAGCAGTTTCATTTTCGTAACATTAATTTTTTTCTGCTATGTAGTTTTTTTCGTTATAGCTACTTATCACGTATTCCTCTCAAATAGTTAGTCTGCAGATGCAAAACATATTATCAATATGGTTTCTACTGTTTTGCAGAACCACAGTGTTATTTTGCCCATTTCTCAACTACTAGGTTGCACCGACAGCCTTATAGCTGCTTTCTTCTACAACCATTATTATATAAATTGTAGTTCTCTAGACATCTAATGTCATGCATCCATTTAATGGATGAAAAACAAAACTTTTTGTAAGTCACATTCACTCCTCCTTCCCAATATGACAATTCTTTCTGCATTGATCTTCTTTCCCTTCTGTCTGCTTCCTCCAGATTTCCCCATATTGGCTGTCTCTGGCTCTGTGGATTTCCCTTTCGGCATGCGCCTAAATAATCTGTTGGACGTCTCTAACAGATCTGACTTTTTCCTAAAATCGGCCATGGGAGCTTTTGGACTGACCTTCAGTCCTCACTCAGTTACCCTCACAGTTTCAATTTCCCCTCAGAAACTTCTTAACCATGTCCACATGATTTCAATTTTCCCTCAGAAATGTCTTAATTAAGTTGCATTCGCCCACACATTTTCCATTTTTTGAAGTCTTATCTGTGTTGCGTTTGCCCACGTGATTTCAGTTTCCACTTTTTGAAACATCTTAATCACGTACCACAGAGCCAGTCCAACCACTACGGTTTATCCCCCTTTTTATTCCAATTTCAATCTTAATCTTAAAATTCTAATTCTCTATAAAATTTTGATTTGTCTCTTACCAGAGAGACCTGATGCCACCTGGGTTTGTTTACTGATTCCCGTGGTGTCCCCTTCTGGACCCTGGCGGTCGGCCCCTCATCCCTCAATTTATTTGGGGTAGGGCTGAGACTACTAAGTCCAGGATGATCAGTCACCGTCCGCTTTAGGGTCCAAAAGGCACATCCAAGGAAACCCACAATCTGACACCAAATTGTTGTGGCAAAATAAAAAGACTCTCACTGCATAAGAGACAAACACGTCCAATTGTCTTTCGAAAGTTTTATTTCTTGTAAGAAAGGTCAGACAGTCATACAGAAACACAAGCTGCTGCAGAGTGTGACAAAGAAGGGAGGGTTTCTTCCCCTAGCCTTAAAGGTTACAAGCAGCTGTAACTTTCCACACATAGTCAGATGTTCAAAAACACATTTACTTACATCCTGTATGTTCCCACCATATCTTGTTCTTTTCCACTACTGACAAAGCAGTTCTACGTAAAGCAGTTTCACTTAAAGCAAACATCACACAATGTCTCATAAACACAATGTTTCATAAGCTTACGAGTAAATGCATACAAATTTGAAGAAAAATATTTTTTTTTTCCCCACAATTCCTCCTTTTTTATCATTAGTTGATAACTAACCACACAACTAGATTTATTTCAATGCAGAAAACACCTAATCATTAATGAACATAACCCTAAACTTGTCAATAAAAGCATTTCATAGTAAAACAACATACATATTAAAACAAAATTAATACATTAAATACATCTAAATTAATACAAATTCACATATCTTGTTCAGATTAGGAAATATATCTCAATTAATACATTTCATTGTCATGTTCACTCATTGTCGAACCTCTGTGGTGATTTGGAATTCCTTGAGCTGATTCTACCTGTACACAAAGGTTAGACAGGATAGAAGACATTTCTTTACAATAGTTCAACATGTCATGTTCACACAATTTGGTTGATGGCACTCGTTGTTAAGCCCATTCCATTCCCAATAATAGGGGTCTTCCAAACTAATTTAAAGGATTAGTTCACTTTCAAATAAAATTTTCCTGATAATTTACTCACCCCCATGTCATCCAAGATGTTCATGTCTTTCTTTCTTCAGTCGAAAAGAAATTAAGGTTTTTGATGAAAACATTCCAAGATTATTCTCCTTATAATGGACTTCAATGGCCTCCAAACGGTTGAAGGTCAAAATTATAGTTTCAGTGCAGCTTCAAAGGGCTTTAAACGATACCAGACGAGGAATAAGGGTCTTATCTAGCGAAACGATTGGTCATTTTCGAAAAAAATGTAAATATATATGCTTTATATAAACAAATGATCGCCTTCCAAGTGCTTCCGCCAAAACCGTACTTTCTTATTCTTCAAAAAGCTTACGCTGTATGTCCTACACCTTCCCTATTCAACTTACGGAACGAACGCAGCACCAGTTCCATTTTTTCCGTAAGTAGAATAGGGAAGGCGTAGGACATATAGTGTTTATTTTTCCATGAAGTGAAATTTTTTTTCAGAACATTCAATCTTATGCTTATGTCTTTTTCCTTCCTTTTGCTATTTTGAAAAGCACAGGTGTTCATAAATAGTTCTATAAATTCTAGCAGTAATTTTATTTTCGTAACATTAATTTTTTTCTGCTATGTAGTTTTTTCATTATAGCTACTTATCATGTATTCCTCTCAAATAGTTAGTCTGCAGATGCAAAACATATTATCAATATGGTTTCTACTGTTTTGCAGAACCACAGTGTTATTTTGCCCATTTCTCAACTACTAGGTTGCACCGACAGCCTTATAGCTGCTTTCTTCTACAACCATTATTATATAAATTGTAGTTCTCTAGACATCTAATGTCATGCATCCATTTAATGGATGAAAAACAAAACTTTTTGTAAGTCACATTCACTCCTCCTTCCCAATATGACAATTCTTTCTGCATTGATCTTCTTTCCCTTCTGTCTGCTTCCTCCAGATTTCCCCATATTGGCTGTCTCTGGCTCTGTGGATTTCCCTTTCGGCATGCGCCTAAATAATCTGTTGGACGTCTCTAACAGATCTGACTTTTTTCTGACTTTTTTCAAGGAGACAAAAACAGGAGAAATTATATTATATACAGTTGAAGTATATAATACAGTTTTGGTATTTAGTATGATTCCCCATTTAGCCTAGTATGATTTGATTTTTAAAATGGCTTGCCTTTTTAAAATTGTTTTTAAGTGTTGTTTTTTTTTTTTTATCAGCTGAGCTAAAAAACTCCACCCATATGTTTTTGCTTTCTCAAATATGCATTCTAAAATTATATCAATAGGATTCTCTTCCTATAACAATGAATTTTATTCTTTATTGCACATTTAATAAGGAATAAAAAGGATATTCTCATTTTACCACTTAAACCAACAACTATCACACGACCCAATGTAATTTTTAACCCCAGTTTAGAAGCCTTTACCTCTATCTATTATCTGATAACATTGATTATCAACATGCTTTAATACACAAGTTCATTTGATTCAGATGTACTGATAATATACAAGCTTATTCTTTAAATGCCTTACCTTTTAAAAGTGCATCACAAACAGTCTGTTCTTAGCCCAGGTAAGACGCTTCTGATGTTGTCTTTGGTTCAGAAGTGGCTTGGTACGTGGAATGTGACAGTTGTAGCCCATTTCCTGAAGACGTCTGTGTGCGGTGGCTCTTGATGCACTGACTCCAGCTTCACTCCACTCCTTTTGAAGCTCTCCTAAGTTCTTAAATCGGCTTCGCCTGACAGTCTTCTCAAGCCTGCGGTCATTCCTTTCACTTGTACACCTTTTCCTACCACACTTTTTCCTTCCAGTCAACTTTCAATGAATATGCTTTGGCACAGCACTCTGCGAACAGCCAGCTCTTTCAGCAATGACCCTCTGTGGCTTACCCTCATTGTAGAGGGTCTTGATGATCGTCTTCTGGACAACTGTCAAGTCAGCAGACTTCCCCATGACTGCTGTTGGGATTACTGACCTAAACCCAGTATTTATACCCTGAGAATGGTAATTTAATAGAACTTGATATTAAATATTCTAATGATTTGAGATACTGATTTTTTGATTTTGATGAGCAGCAAACTGTAATCATCAAAATGAAAACAAAAAAGTCTGGAAATATTTTACTTTATGTCTAATAAATCTAGAATATATTTAAGTTTTACTTTTTGAATTAAATTACAGGAAAGAAAATAACTTTTTCATGATATTCTAATTTATTGAGTTGCACCTGTATAGGTCATAATAAGGTGCTTGAAAAACGACCTATAGGGTCTGAATTAAACGGTCCGTTGACTGAATTACTGAATGACTTCACTATGGTGAAATCACTGCTTATATAGCCAGACACCCCGCCCATTCTGGTGGGCTTCCTCGCCATAGGCTCACGCAGCTCCACCTCCCCGTCATTGGTTCATTTTATTCTCCTATACGAACCAATGGCCGTGCAGTTACACTGCGTTATTGAAAAATGCTTCAGTAATCGGAGAAAAAGGAGTTTTCCCCCATATGCGTCTAGCGACGCAGTACGAGTGTAGTATCGAAAGGGAACTAGGCATTGATGAAATAATGCTGACACTTATGAATGAACCTATATCATGTAATATATACCTTATCATGTAATATTTTTAACCCCTCAATCTCAGCACTTCACTGATACTGGATTAATTTATGTTTACTTGATTTATGTGATGTTTCTTCTGTTATTGGTTTGTCCTTTAGCACCAGCTGAAGGAGACGCAGAGGTGGTTCCAGCAGAGGATCCAGCAGAGAGAGGAAGATCTTCAGCAGCTGAGAGAGGCTGTGGAGTCTCATAAGGTGAGTCTGGAGAAGAAGAGAAGTTTGAGAAGTCTCAGTCAGGACTCATTGAAGCCACTGTGTGATTGTGATGTGTGTCCTAACAGCGCTCTGCACAGAGAGCAGTGAAGGACAGTGAGAGGACCTTCACTGAGCTCATCCGCTCCATTGAGAGAAGCCGCTCTGAGGTCACACAGCGGATCAGAGATCAGGAAAAGACTGCAGTGAGTCGAGCTGAAGGACGACTGGAGCGACTGGAGCAGGAGATCAATGATCTGAGGAGGAGAGACGCTGAGCTGGAGCAGCTTTCACACACACAGGATCACATCCATTTCCTGCAGGTAACAGAGATCTAGAAGAACAGGATCATAGTGGACTTGAGCTGGAGACTCACAGAGAAACATTTCATGAGAGCAGAATGAGCCGTTGACTGAAGTGTTGATCTGTGTGTTCGGTTATTATATAATCATCAGTCAGACTCTCATCCAATCATCTTCTTTTGAAAGAGATGCAGTTACAAATGCATTTCAGCTCTGGAAATCTCTTATGAAACATTTTTCTGAAAGATACATTGAGCTTCCAGACTGCAACAGTTTAAAACTTCACTAATATTTAAAGGGTTTTTTTTTTTTTTTTTTTTTTTTACAACATTGTGAAATCCATTAACCTGATGGTTAGACTTCAGGAACAGGAAGTAAGGTTGTATATTAGCAATGCTACAAAACCTGACCACCTGTCCACATATAGTGTCAGTGGCACAATAATTTATAGCTCTTACATGATATAATGAACATGAGAAGAATGAATCTGATGCTGTGAAAGTGCTGGATTGAGGAGAGTTACTAAAGATCAACAAGAGCTGCTCAAATCTGACAGTAGTGCAGGTTATTGTCTGAAGTGTGGAGGTGATGAGCTTTGATTTCTGTTTTCTGTAGAGTTTCCAGTCTCTCTCAGTTCCTCCTAAATCTACAAATGTAAATGACAATCCCTTCAGTTCTCTCTCCTCTTTTGATGTTGTGAGAGAATCTGTTCGTCAGCTGAGAGACAAACTAGAGGATTTCTGCAAAGAGGAGCTCAAGAAGATCAGAGGTAAAGTCCTGGAGATTCATCTGCTCTCAGAAATGATCCTCCATCATCTCATATCATGTAGAAGATCATATTAGAAATGTCTTAGGAACGGATGCAGGGATCATTTTCTCTTGACATGATAATCACACTCTTCATGTCTGTTGATTTCCACAGTCACTTTCACCAACATTGTTCCCAGGACCAGGAACAACTTCCTACAATGTAAGTCACTAAGAAAACAAGCAGAGAAACTCTTGAGTGTGTTCATGTTCTGCATGTAGAAGAAGAACAAATACATGACAGAAGAGTTTTATAGTTATCATATATCATGTAAATTAGCGTTTCTCAAAGAGGCGTTAAGAGAACATTGGTGGGTGCTGGAAGCAATGTCTTCAAAAGGGGGTGTAGAGATGTTCTTGAGAAGGTGTTTGTTTAAGGCACATATATGCCAAAGGTTTACAGGATGAAACATGTAATTACTTGCAAAAGAAAATGGTCTGCAACATTATAACAACATTCTACACAACGCAAACATTACATATGCATTTGTCCTTTTATCAGGATGTGATGCACTAAATTCAGGATGTGGCATTTTGCCTTCCTACCTTCTTATGCTGCTTGCTGGAGGGGAAGGATTGAAACTCACTACAATATTTGAAATATAATGATATTTATACTATCCAGGCAAATCTGTTAGCATTCAATTACATGCTTTTTAAATGATACAGTGGGTACGGAAAGTATTCAGACCCCCTTAAATTTTTCACTCTTTGTTATATTGCAGCCATTTGCTAAAATCATTTAAGTTCATTTTTTTTTCCTCATTAATGTACACACAGCACCCCATATTGACAGAAAAACACAGAATTGTTGACATTTTTGCAGATTTATTAAAAAAGAAAAACTGAAATATCACATGGTCCTAAGTATTCAGACCCTTTGCTGTGACACTCATATATTTAACTCAGGTGCTGTCCATTTCTTCTGATCATCCTTGAGATGGTTCTACACCTTCATTTGAGTCCAGCTGTGTTTGATTATACTGATTGGACTTGATTAGGAAAGCCACACACCTGTCTATATAAGACCTTACAGCTCACAGTGCATGTCAGAGCAAATGAGAACCATGAGGTCAAAGGAACTGCCTGAAGAGCTCAGAGACAGAATTGTGACAAGGCACAGATCTGGCCATGGTTACAAAAAAACTTCTGCTGCACTTAAGGTTCCTAAGAGCACAGTGGCCTCAATAATCCTTAAATGGAAGACGTTTGGGATGACCAGAGCCCTTCCTAGAGCTGGCCGTCTGGCCAAACTGAGCTATCGGGGGAGAAGAGCCTTGGTGAGAGAGGTAAAGAAGAACCCAAAGATCACTGTGGCTGAGCTCCAGAGATGCAGTCAGGAGATGGGAGAAAGTTGTAGAAAGTCAACCATCACTGCAGCCCTCCACCAGTCGGGGCTTTATGGCAGAGTGGCCCGACGGAAGCCTCTCCTCAGTGCAAGTCACATGAAAAAACACCTGAAGGACTCCAAGATGGTGAGAAATAAGATTCTCTGGTCTGATGAGACCAAGATAGAACTTTTTGGCCTTAATTCTAAGCGGTATGTGTGGAGAAAACCAGGCACTGCTCATCACCTGTCCAATACAGTCCCAACAGTGAAGCATGGTGGTGGCAACATCATGCTGTGGGGGTGTTTTTCAGCTGCAGGGACAGGACGACTGGTTGCAATTGAGGGAAAGATGAATGCGGCCAAGTACAGGGATATCCTGGACGAAAACCTTCTCCAGAGTGCTCAGGACCTCAGACTGGGCCGAAGGTTTACCTTCCAACAAGACAATGACCCTAAGCACACAGCTAAAATAACGAAGGAATAACTGTTCTTGAATGGCCCAGCCAGAGCCCTGACTTAAACCCAATTGAGCGTCTCTGGAGAGACCTAAAAATGGCTGTCCACCAACGTTTACCATCCAACCTGGCAGAACTGGAGGATCTGCAAGGAGGAATGGCAGAGGATCCCCAAATCTAGGTGTGAAAAACTTGTTGCATCTTTCCCAAAAAGACTCATGGCTGTATTAGATCAAAAGGGTGCTTCTACTAAATACTGAGCAAAGGGTCTGAATACTTAGGACCATGTGATATTTCAGTTTTTCTTTTTTAATAAATCTGCAAAAATGTCAACAATTCTGTGTTTTTCTGTCAATATGGGAAAAAGGAAAAAATTGAAATGAGTTATTTTAGAACTAATTAACAAATATGGGCAACACTTTATTTTAAGGTGACATAGTTACACATTACTAAATGTACTTATTACTTAGTAATAACAATAAATTATTCGTAATTACAAATAAATAACCCTAAACCAAACCCAAACAATAACTACATCATTTTAAAATAAAGTGTAATGAAAATATGATAATTTTTTTTTTTACTGAAAGCAAATTAAAAACATTCATCCAAACTTTTAGAGGTAAAATCACAGTAGTAAAAACGCTTTTCAAGACTTTCAGAAAAGGAAGAACAAACTGAAAACGTTCACTTTGGATTTATCCTAAACAGGATTTTGTAACAAGTCTCTTTAACCTTTGAGGAAACAGATAGAAATTTGAAAGAAAACTCAAGATCGCCAAAGTTTACAGCACTGAAAATCACCAACAATAGACCTACAATGCTTAAAAACTTGTACATCAAATTATTGTTGAATCATTTTAATAGATCCTTGCTTAATTGAATTATCAGTTTCTTTTAAAAAGAATCATACTGACCCCAAACATTTGAATGGTGTAAATATAATAATTGCCTTATAATAATATACAAAATTAATAATCAACATTAATATTCAAGGAAGACAATTAAGGGGCTTTCTGGTGTTAGTCTGTGTGACTTTTTATAGTACACCTATTAACCCTAGGATTATTCAGGTAGGGTAAGTTTAGTCAAATCTAGCCTAAACCATAAAGTACTCACCCGCCTGCTGGTTGAAGTTCTTCAGGAATGATGTAGAAGACTGCCTTGTGGTTGTTCTTTATTGAGGCTCAGTTTGTAGTTATAAGTCTCACAGAAGGCAATCATAACAATAAAATATCTCTTTTATTGGTTACAATACAAAGCAGTTAATGCAAAATAAAACTTAAATCAGCTTAAGCTAAAAAGCTCTATAACCTAGCTTTATCCAGCAATATTGGAGATGCTGTTAAGCGCCCCTTGTTAGGGTATCGGGTGTCCTTCTATGCTTAATGCAGGCAGCATCTAAGGAGGCCTTTTACTTCTCAGACTTTTATACTACTTTTTGGGAATTCCAACTTCATATTACTGTACTCATCAATTGATCAATGCCTTGTATGATCCAATCTTCCTGCTGTAGGCGTATCAGTCTCTGTATCTCTTGCTTACTAAGCTGGATGTCCTTCCTCTGTCGCCTACGCTGTCATCTTCTAGCACTCTTCCTCTTCTTCACCAAAGTCTTCATCTGGCTCACCTCCTCTTGAGGTTGCAACATGCTCTCTTCATCCTTCTTGTTAACCTTTCTGGTTGGTTACAATCATCAAATTCAAAAAACTATCTTTCACAACCATTGCTTAGTCATCTTATCTTATAACAAACAAAGAAAGTATTGCAGTTACTTAATTTCATAATCATTCAAGCATTTATAGCCTTAACTTAAAAGCAAGCAAATAACAGGTAAATATCAATATCAATTTCCAAAACACTAGATAATGGATAATGATGCTTTGCACAGGATATCAGACAGATTCATAATTCCTGATTCTGATGTGTTTTATCTTCATCAGATTCCCATCGGTTCACTCTGGATCTGAACACAGCATATAAACGCCTCCGTCTGTCTGAGAGGAACAGAGTGATTACTTACACTAACACAGTCCAGCCGTATCGTGATTATCCAGACAGATTTGATTGTTATAAACAGGTGTTGTGTAGAGAGAGTGTGTGTGGACGCTGTTACTGGGAGATTGAGTGGAGTGGATGTGTGCGTATATCAGTGTCATATAAGAGCATCGGCAGGGAGGGATGGGGTAATGAGTGTTTGTTTGGATGTAATGATCAGTCCTGGGGTTTGATCTGCTCTTCCTCCAGTTACTCATTCATACACAATAACATAGAGACTAAACTCCCTGTAAATCCCATCAGCAGGAGAATAGGAGTGTATGTGGATCACAGTGCAGGAACTCTGTCCTTCTACAGCGTCTCTGGAGACACAATGATCCTCATCCACACAGTCCAGACCACATTCACTCAACTGCTCTATCCTGGGTTTTATGTTTATCCTTTATCATCAGTGAAACTGTGCTGATGAATCAGAATAGACTGTAGAGAGATTCTACCCATAATGCTTTGAGCTCATGATGAATCAGTAACAGTGAGATGTTATAGAGTCTCTTATTTTCTCTTCATTACATTAATACTACAGCTGAACTTCTGACAGTGAAATAACATGTCAGAATAAATGTGTGTAATGAATCCTCATATAGACAGTGAGATCA
This sequence comes from Hypophthalmichthys nobilis, assembly GCA_037950665.1. Taxonomy (NCBI): domain Eukaryota; kingdom Metazoa; phylum Chordata; class Actinopteri; order Cypriniformes; family Xenocyprididae; genus Hypophthalmichthys; species Hypophthalmichthys nobilis. The sequence continues at coordinate 26,591,995 of CM075489.1, forward strand.
GAGTGTGTGTGTGTGTGTGTGTCTTTCAGTTCTTATTGTAGTGTCATAAATAATTTTTATTACTACTAAAATTATCTTCACTTGAAATTATCACACACAGGATTCATTAGTATGTATCATTCAATAAAAAAAAATGTAATTTGTTATAAAATTTATAAATGTATTAATAAATGTGAAATATATAAATCTAGATCATCTCATTATACTTAACTCATTATAACTCACTAACTCTTGATCAGTAAAAGTGAGCACAATTATTATAATCTAATCCAGCTTACTTGAAATAATCCTTGTTGTTTTATTTTATTTTTTTAAAGTTGTCAGATCATTCACTTCTGTAAATTAATTCCTATTCAGGAGACAGATTAAGTTAAATCATCATCAGTTCAATCCAGATGACTCAGAAATATATTAGGTGTGAAAGAAGGAAAACTGTAAGCTGAACTCTGAAATCAGTCCAGATGAATCACATCATTACTGTAAATGTCAGAATTGTTGGAGTTTCTTTGTTCAGTGGTTCATGCTGGTTGTCCTGACCTAGAAAGTATCCTGACGTGATAAAACCATGTTTTTCTACATGAACTGTGGTAATACCATGCTCTGAATTCATCATGTAGTGTTGTGGTGAATAATGTCAGTGTTTTCTTTCTATATCTGTCATGTGATCGTCCCGCTGCTGCTCTCAGTGCTGTAATGAACACAAATAATTCAATATATTAATATACTTCACTTTCATCAGAGCAAAGAGAGTCAATGATGAAGTGTTTCAATAGAGGACGTCAAACACTGTGATCTATACGATGACATTTGACTGTCCTAAAAGATGAGCCAATCCCATTCGATTATGACCTCTGTCAGTATTTCTTACTACATGTTAAAGAAACCTACTGTACCTGAGAACTTAATTTCTGTGTTTGATCTGTTGTATTTGTCCTATTATTTGTTCTTATTTTTAATAACCAAAATATCTATATTGTGATATATTGTTACTGTTGTCATTATTTGAATTAAAATGTTTTATATCTTTAAATAAGATTTTGGTCATATCACCCACCCCAAAATGATACATAATATAAACTCTGCTTTATTAAGTCACACACTGCTTTTAACTTGTATTTTTAACTTGTAAACCATATTTGTAGCTGTTTGCATATTAATACTGTAATATCTTGTATAAATGGTTTCTACATCCAAACATTACAGTTTTTCCTATTAGACAAAAAAATCACACTCTTTCATTTGAATTATTCTAAGTTATATATACATATATAGATAGCAAGTCAACGGGACTTTTATTTTGATCTGGTGGTGTGACGTCATAAGGCTGCGCTGCGCTCCTGCATCTGTTGTGATTCGGCTGAAGAAAGGTTTGTGTTTTTACGGATGTAAAGTGTTTAAGTGTTTATTTTTTACAAGCTATTAACAATAAATCAAACATTCTTGACCTCGTTTCGCTCGTTGAATCAGTGTATCGTAAACACTGACTTATTGGAAAGAAGTGATGCAAGGTTGCCAACTTTTAAGTTCAGGTTGGAGTGAGATTAATGTTGCCTCTCCATCACTCTCTGTTAGCTCGATTTCAATATTGATTCAGTATCAATTCATATGTGTATAGCCTACTAAAAATCTTTTGTTATATGCAGTTTGACTTTTTTACAGTTTTCTTGGGTGCATTCATTAATATTCACTTGTGTGTGCTTATACGAGTATCATTAAAAATATTATAATGTAAGGTTAACTTTTTTTAAATTTCACAAATTTAAAAAATCTAGTGTTTGATAATTTCTAAATATTTATTCAAATGCAAAACCTAAAAATAAGTAAGCAGTTATGACCTGCAAAACTCTTTTGAGCAACTAGACTAGTACATAAGTGTATATTTATTAAAGAGCCATGCAAATTGATAAACCATGGCATTAAAAATGAAAATTATTGTAAATGTCGTCGATGTAATAATCAATGCACACTATGCTGTAATGTTTACCAAACCCTGCTGCAAATACCTGTATAGTGAAGCTGTTGTATAGTGAAGCCCTTTAAGAAAGGATTTCTTAAAGGGTTAGTTTACCCAAAAATGAAAATTCTGTCACTAATTACTCACCCTAATGTCGTTTCCACACCTTAAGACCTTCGTTCATCTTCAGAACACAAATTAAGATATTTTTGATGAAATCCGATGGATCAGTGAGGCCTGCATTGAGAGCAAGTTAATTTAGACTTTCAAACGCCCAGAAAGGTGCTAAAAACATATTTAAAACGGTTCATGTGACTACGGTGGTTCAACCTTAATGTTATGAAGCGACGAGAATACTTTTGTGCGCCAAAATAACGACTTTATTCAAAAATATCTAGTGATGGGCGAAAACATTCAAAACACTTCAAAACACTGCTTCATGAAGCTTTGAAGCTTTACGAATCTATTGTTTTGATTCAGTGGTTCAGAACGCCAAAGTCACGTGATTTCAGCAGTTTGACACGCGATCTGATCCACTGATTCACATCAATTGAAAGCAACAAAATTATCACATTCAGTGTCCAGAGAAGTAGTAAAAACATTGTTAAAATAGTCAACATGACTAAAGTGGTTCAACCTTAATGAAGTGAGTGATGAGAAAACAAAAACAAAAATAACAACCTTATTCAACAAATTAGTCTCTCCCCTGTCATTCTGCTACGCTATTTTCACTGCAGCGCTTCCGGGTTCTATGTCCAAATGCCGGCTCAGTATTGGCCGAGGCCTGTTCACATGAGCAGCATGAGGCATGCGTGTGATGCTGACGTAGCAGCTGGCCAATAATAAGCCGGCATTTGGATGTAAACATGGAAGCCTTCACTGTGCTTACACAGACTGACAGGGAAGTGGAAAAATTGTTTAATGGTCATTATTTCATCAAAAATATCTTAATTTGTGTTCTGAAGATCAACGAAGGTCTAAGGGTTTGGATCGATATGAGGGTGAATAATATATGACTAACCCTTTAAGACCATTAACTCTCACTCTGACTGACTTACCAGTGTTCTGAACTACTGAATTAGAGCTGATTGAGACACACCCAGAGATTTAGTTTGGATTTATTTTTCTTTCTGTTAATTATTCTCATCTTAAACACAGAAAAGCTCCTGGTGAAGCGACTGAAATCCATGCGACACACTATTATAAAGATGGCGTTTATTAAAGAGGAGAGTGAAGACATGAAGATCGAAGAAACATTCAGAGTGAAACAAGAAGAAACTGAGGAACAAACAGGTTGGTTTCATTCTCAAAGCTGAACTCAGTCATTTGATCCTCATTAAAATGTCCAGCTCTACAGAAATGATTTATATTTTTGAAGAGTGTCCTAATTAAAGTGGTTTTATTTGACTTAGAGCAGGTCAGACATGTTGAGATCACATGACCAGACAAATACTAGTGCTACCTTCAATCTAAGATCCTTTTTGTGTGCAAAAACAAAACAAAATTAACGACTTTATTTAACAATTTGAACTGCTGTCTTATTTAGTTGACGCAGTAAATGCAGTGCAGGCTTCTGTGTTCTACATCAGAATGCTGGCTCATTATTGGCCGGCTCATGTGTTATATGATATGACAATTTTTATTTCATGATAATGATATCAGCAGATAGTATTTTAGGCTGCCGTCACTTTAAGAGTAGGGACAAACCAAAACGACACCAAAGAACTAGCACTGATAAAAGCCGACTGTGCTGTCCCATCGCCTTACATGCTCCGGGGCAAAAAAACTGCATGTGAACAGACCGAGAGAACTACAGCCGATTGTCAGCCAGCACCTGCATGTAAAATATTTTATATATAAATATACAATTTTTTTAAATATATACATGTATGTGTGTGTATTTATATATACATAGTAATTATACATAGAACACACATATATTACATAGACACAGACTATTTTGGACACGATTAATCATTGTGCAGCCCTAGCTAAAATGGTGGCTCGATGACTATAATAATACCTAACACTATAATTACCATCGATGACGGACTGGAGCCCCCTAGCATGGCCCCGCCCCAACACTATAATAACCGTTGATGATGCGCTGGAGCCACAAGCATGGCCCCGCCCCTAACACTATAATAACTGTCTGACGCACTGGAGCCCCCTAGCATGGCCCCACCCCTAACACTATAATAACCGTTGATGATGCGCTGGAGCCACGAGCATGGCCCCGCCCCTAACACTATAATAACTGTCTGACGCACTGGAGCCCCCTAGCATGGCCCTGCCCCTAACACTATAATAACCGTTGATGATGCGCTGGAGCCATGAGCATGGCCCGCTCCTAACACTATAATAACTGTCTGACGCACTGGAGCCCCTAGCATGGCCCCGCCCTAACACTATAATAACTGTCTGACGCACTGGAGCCCCCTAGCATGGCCCCGCCCCTAACACTATAATAACCGTCGATGGTGCACTGGAGCTCCCTAGCATGGCCCCGCCCTTACACTATAATTACCGTCGATGACGCACTGGAGCCACCAAGCATGGCCCTGCCCCAACACTATAATAACCGTTGATGATGCGCTGGAGCCACGAGCATGGCCCCGCCCCAACACTATAATAACTGTCGATGAGACAGTGGAGACACTGAGCACGGCCCGCCCTAACACTATAATAACCGTCGATAGTGCACTGGAGCCCCTAGCATGGCCCCGCCCCAACACTATAATTAACGTCGCTGGCGCACTGGAGCCCCTAGCATGGCCCCACCTAACACTATAATTACCGTCGATGACGCACTGGAGCCACCAAGCATGGCCCCGCCCCAAAACTATAATAACCGTTGATGATGCGCTGGAGCCACGAGCATGGCCCCGCCCCAACACTATAATAACTGTCGATGAGACAGTGGAGACACTGAGCATGGCCCCGCCCCTAACACTATAATAACCGTCGATAGTGCACTGGAGCCCCCTAGCATGGCCCCGCCCCAACACTATAATTAACGTCGCTGACGCACTGGAGCCCCTAGCATGGCCCCACCCCTAACACTATAATTACCGTCGATGACGCACTGGAGCCACCAAGCATGGCCCCGCCCCAACACTATAATAACCGTTGATGATGCGCTGGAGCCATGAGCATGGCCCCGCCCCAACACTATAATAACTGTCGATGACACAGTGGAGCCCCCTAGCATGGCCCCGCCCCAACACTATAATTAACGTCGCTGACGCACTGGAGCCCCCTAGCATGGCCCCACCCCTAACACTATAATTACCGTCGATGACGCACTGGAGCCACCAAGCATGGCCCCGCCCCAAAACTATAATAACCGTTGATGATGCGCTGGAGCCACGAGCATGGCCCCGCCCCTAACGCTATAATAACTGTCTGACGCACAGGAGCCACCGAGCATGGCCCCGCCCCTAACCTTATAATAACTGTCGATGACACAGTGAAGACACCAAGCATGGTCCCGCCCCTAACACTATAATAACTGTCTGACGCCCTGGAGCCACCGAGCATGACCCCGCCCCTAACACTATAATAACTGTCTGACGCACTGGAGCCACCGAGCATGGCCCCGCCCTTTACACTATAATAACTGTCGATGTTGTACTGGAGCTGTTGAAGGCTCAAAGAAAATTTAAATGGTCTTCAAACTGTCGGCATGCTTTTGAAAATGCAAAACTTCTATTGAGCACTACTCCTGTGTTAGTTGAGCCTTGGTGGGATTGTTCCAGATCCAAGTCGATGCAAGTCGGGTAGGTGCAGGAGCTGTACTACTGCAAAAAGACAACAATGGGGTTGATAGGCCAGTTAGTTTATTTTCTAAGAAGTTTAATTCATATCAATTGAATTATTCCACAATTGAAAAAGAAACATTGGCTTTGGTGTGGGCATTGTAGCACTTTGATGTGTATGTGGGTGGTGGTTCAATGCCCGTGGTTTTTTCAGTTCACATATTTGGGATAATGTCATGGCAGATGCTTAGTTCGTTTTATTAATTAACCAGAGTAACAGTAATTAAATGTTATTTGCCCTTGATTGTAGTTTTATTCATTTAGTGTTTTCAAGATGCCTGAGGACACTGAAAAATGGAGTTGGGTAGGAGATGAAAAGAAATCTGATGATCTGAGGAAGAAGGACCCAAAAGCAGTAGAATGCTGAATTTCAGTTTATTGAAATAATAATTAAAGACAGTTCAAGCAATAAGGCTTCAGGCCAGATTGGGACAGAAGAGGTCAGGCAGGCCAGGGTCAGAGTCCAGAGCAAACAAATCCAAATCATGAGACGGGAATCGGTGTCAGATAAGCAGGGTAGTCAGGCGAGGGGCAAACAAAACCGACAGGGACATCCAACTTACGATCAGAAACATGCAGGTTTTCAAAGCAGAAAGCAGTCCAGTGTGGCAAGCAGTCCCAATAACAGTCCAAAAGTTCAGCAGCACGAGAGATGTCCGAGACCAGTAATTTCTGGAGAGGAACAGAAAATAAATCTTTATTTTTTAAAATAAAGCTTTATTTCTAAGCTTTACTAAAGTTTGTATAGAGCGCGCAAGGTTTATGCGCATACTCCAAGCCTTATTCTTTGTTTTAGTGTATCTCTATTGCAGAATTACAGCGCCACCTACTGATGTATACTACATCGTTTTGAGTCGTTTCAGTGGTTTCGTGTGTACGCAGATTTCTTGAGACGAGGAAAAAAAAAAGATCGGATAGGGTAAGCTCTGGCTTCGTGTGGACGTAGCCTAAGAAACACAAACAGCAAAACATAAAAAAAACAGAAGAAGAATCAACCCTGAGTCCTGACAAAAGAGGTTAAAGGGTTAGTTCACCCAAAAATGAAAATAATGTAATTTATTACTCACCCTTATGCCGTTCCACACCCGAAAGACCATTAATCTTCGGAACACAAATTAAGTTTTTTTTTTGTTGAAATCCGATGGCTCAGTGAGGCCTGCATAGCCAGTAATGACATTTCCTCTCTTAAGATCCATTAATGTATTGAAAACATTTAAATCAGTTCATGTGAGTACAGTGTTTCAATATTAATATTATAAAGCGACGAGAATATTTTTGGTGCGCCAAAAAAACTAATGACTTACATAGTGATGGCCGATTTCAAAACACTGCTTCAGGAAGTTTCGGAGCGTTATGAATCTTCTGTGTCGAAACATGATTCGGATCGCATGTCAAACCACCAAACTGCTGAAATCACGTGACTTTGGCGCTCCGAACTGCTGATTTGAACTGAAGATTCATAACGCTCCGAAGCTTCCTGAAGCAGTGTTTTGAAATCAGCCATCACTATATAAGTCGTTATTTTATTTTATTTTTTGGCGCACAAAAAATATTCTTGTCGCTTTATAATATTAATATTGAACCACTGTACTCACATGAACTGATTTACTGAACTGAGTACATTAATGGATCTTGAGAGAGGAAATGTCATTGCTGGCTATGCAGGCCTCACTGAGCCATCGGATTTCAACAAAAATATCTTCATTTGCATTCTGAAGATTAACAAAGGTCTTATGGGTGTGGAACGGCATGAGGGTGAGTAATAAATGACATTATTTTCATTTTTGGGTGAACTAATCCTTTAAGAGTATTTGTGTTTTTATTAGGTAATTTGTTGCAATGGTCAGTAAGGGCTTAAATCCTGATGGAAATTCTTGACAAATACTGTTTTTCTGCAAAATTTAACATGGTTAGGAAAACACTTTTTCTGATATTTAAACATATGTTGGTTATTTTTATTTTTATATGTTTTGTTTTTCTCTTGTTTTGTTCTGCTGTGTTCTCTCTCTAGCATCTGTAAGTGTTTTGGTTTCATGTTTGGTAGATTGGGGAGTTGTAACTCCACTTGTAAGTGACGTTTGGACTGTTGTGTTGGGTCATTCCAAAGTTATAACAAAGACATTCTGTTTAATAAATGGGTCAAATTGGGTTTTTTAAATTAAGGGTTTTAAAACATGTCATAAAGCAAGTAAAGTGAGCAATATAGAAAAGCCTTCTCAGAGTACATCAGATAACCTCTCTCAGTAGTTTAGTGGGTATAAGATGGTTTTGATGCTTTGCATGTAAAAATGTTTGGATGTCTGTTGCTTTGTGCCATTGAACTGAAGTTAACTTTTTTTCCCTCTTTCTTCACTTTAGACCTGATGGCACTGAAAGAGGAGAGTGAAGTACTGAATGAAATGGAAGAGAAAGATCAATATAAAAATCATCATGATTTCAATACTGAAGAAAAACCTTGTAGTCGCTCACACTCTGAAAACACTTCCTCACAAAAAATAGCTCAAAAGACAGGGACTAGAAGTCATTTTGTCTACAAAAAGTGTGGAAACGGATTCAATCAAAACAGAAGCTTTCACACGCACATGAAAATTCACACTGAGAAGCCTTACACATGCCCTCAGTGTGGAAAGAGTTTTTATCATAAAGGACACTTTGAAGACCACATGGTAGTTCACACTGGAGAGAAGCCTTTCACCTGCCAACAGTGTGGAAAACGTTTCACCCGAAAAGGAAGTCTTAATTACCACATGAAAATTCACACTGGAGAGAGCCCTTTCACCTGCCAACAGTGTGGAAATAGTTTCACCCGAAAAGGAATTCTTAATTACCACATGAGAATTCACACTGGAGAGAAACCTTACACCTGCCAACAGTGTGGAAAAAGTTTCACCCAAAAAGGAACTCTTAATTACCACATGATAATTCACACTGCAGAGAAGCCTTTCACCTGCCAACAGTGTGGAAAAAGTTTCACCCGAAAAGAAAGTCTTAATTACCACATGAAAATTCACATTGCAGAGAAGCCTTCCACCTGCCAACAGTGTGGAAAAAGTTTCAACCGAAAAGAAAGTCTTAATTACCACATGAGAATTCACACTGGAGAGAGCCTTTTTACCTGCCAACAGTGTGGAAAGAGTTTCATTAGAGAAGGAAACTTTAAAGTCCACATGAGAATTCACACTGGAGAGAAGCCTTTCACCTGCCAACAGTGTGGAAAATGTTTCAACCAAAAAGGAAGCCTTAATAGGCACATGGAAATTCACACTGGAGAGAAGCCATTTATATATGGTCAAGGTGGAAAGAGTTTCAAATATAAATAAAAACTTGAATACCACATGAGGATTCATGTATGAATGTTTGGATGACATTACAATCAATTAATAAGTTCGTCCTGTAAATTAATTCTAAGAAGAGTATATTTTTCATGGCCACAGAAAAATAATTATTTCTTAGCATTTACAGCGCTTAGAGCGTGTAACAAGATCAAGATCATTTAAGTGACAGTTCTTTGCAGGCAGGGAGTCAGAACCAAATATGTATTGTGCACAAATTTTATTAACTAAATCACAAACACAACTAATCTATCAAACACAGACACACAATCACACATACAAAGGTAAAATGGAAAGTGACAAAATGAAGCTGAAAATGAGAACAGGAAATCAAGGTATGGAAAAGAGTCATTGAACCAGGAAAAGAACCATTAGTTTATAATTTCAAAACACCTCATTGAATGTACGGTACTTGCATGGCCGTTGCGGTGGAAGCCGTTTGTGAAGTTCCTGAAGAAGGCTTGTGATGGTTCCATGAGTTTCAATCGATTTCTTCTGCGTCGAATGAAGGAGTTATGATGAACTCGCATGCTAAGTTCAAATCTCTTCTGGTTGAGAGAGAAAGAGTTCTCTCTCTCCATGAGTAAGCACATGGGTGGTTGTAGATCGAGGCCTGTCGTTGCGGCCGCACCAACTGGAGAGACATAGCAGGTTTGGTCCAGGCCTGCCTGTGTCCATGGGCCCCAATTGTATGTGTTGAACTCCATCATACCTCCAGTCTAAAGTGAACACTACACACCACCATGTTGTTCAAAGCAGATGCAGATTTGAAGTCCTGTCTCTTCACCTGCACAAAACGCACCCAGGCATGGAAGATAGCACCTTCCTTTTTCTTGTTACCTGTGGACTCGATGTCCTGACAGGCTGGAGTTCGTGTAACCTCCACAAACACAATAATTTACCATGACGATTATAAATTGAAATACAAAAACTACTAAAAAAACACTCACGACCACTCCTACTGAATACCAACCTACTCTGCGCAGAGTTCGGCAAACAACTCCCTCTTGTGACATAAAATGATGCGATGTTGTGAAAAGTGTTTTTTACAAACAGTCAAAAAAAAAAAAAAATCAAATTTGTACCCTTGTGTCCTTCAAATCCTGCATTAACTTTTCATGTGGTATTTTCGTACAAGGCTATATATTCAGTTCGGAAATTTTTTAACCTGCAATATGCTCTTTAACAGCTGAAAAGCAGCATGACCCTCTCATAAGTTAGTGTCAGAAAGTCTGTTGATCAGAGAGATGGACTGTTATTTACTAAGTTACAAAGTTACACAAAGTTGCAGCACAAATTTCGAGACCGCGCGGATGGTGCACGTGCAACAGTGCATACGCAAGCAGAACAGAAGAGTCCACTACGTGGCAATACGCACAGTACTGAGCACAATGTGCAGTTGTCGAAGAAGAGTGTGTAAAGAGCGATTCAAAAACAGGACGAGTAAACTCAGATGCATGCCTTCTCCATCGTTTTTGATACCTCTTCTCTTGGTGTATCTTCTGAACTGCTGCAATGGTGGATGTACTATTTTTCTTCTCCGATCCTGCCCAGCGAATGTCCCGTTGATGACACAATGTCTGGTACAGAGTATAGAAAAAATTTGTCGAACTCGGTCATCCGTAACAACGTGAAAAAATCAAACAGAACTTAATACTTTTATAATGAAATAGCGATCGCTAAATGAATCCAATCTGTGGCACTTGGGTAAAATGTCCATGAGTGTCCATTGAAAAACAAACAACAGTACTTTTTGTCCACAAAAGCGTTAAATCCATGAAATATTGATATATTATCCATTGTTTGCATCACATTTCTTCTGAATGATCTGCTCTCCATCACCTGGCTCACACCTGCTCAAACTCCACAATCAACACACCTGTCTGTGATTACCCTCATCAGCACATTTCTATTTAAGCTCACAAGTCAGTTCACCATTTGTCTGGTCTTGCCATTGCTACCAAGAACTACTAACTTGACTACCTACCTTTGAGAAACTTACCTGTGCAATCCTTTTTTTCAGTCTTAAGACATCTGTCTTCTCCAGCGATCCAGTCATCTCTCATCTCCAACTGAAATAGATAAGCACTGTCATTCACCGCTCTCATTAAATCAACCTATCCATTATCTGTTACTCACCTGTTCATGTCATTTGTTATCTGCATACCTGCAGTAAACCACTTGTTTTGGATATTACCTGTTGTTCCTTTTTTCTGTTCCATGACAATAAAAATATTTACATCCCTTACAGGGTTTGACATGTAATGTTTATAATTTTCTAAAACTTTTAGTTTTGAGAATGTTACTAGAGATGCACCGACTGATTGGCCAGGAATGGGAATCGGCTGATAACGGAAGTTGTGTAACAGTATATTGGATCCATGCATAGACTCTTAAGTTTGTGTCATGTTAATAAAAGAACAAAAGACAATCACTCTCTCCTCATGACTGAATAACTTTTGTAACTAATTGTAAGCATTAATCTATATTTATTTATTTATTTTTTTACAATGAAGACTATCCAGTGTTATTTTGCATTTGATTTATTTCTGTAGTATTTCTTACCTGAATTCTTACCTATCAACAATAGTTTTTTGAAAGAAAATCATAATTGGTAAGAATCTGCATCGGCAGGTCACACAAAAAAATGCAGTGAGATAATTACACTTGGTAAGATTTCTTGAAATAAGTAGTAAAATAAGTATTCCAAGCAGTGCATTTAGTCATATTAACTTAAAACTAGATTGCTATTTCTTTTTTAACCATTTTCTTCTTTTTTAATTTTCACTTGATGAGAAGTCAATGCAAAACCTTTTCTTTGTATTGTCCCTCTCTGGCATTGGTCCATAACTCTTTTGTGGGGACTTTATGTTTTGCATCTGTTAAATAAAATGTTACATTGAGCAAACAAATAAAAATGAAAACTTTTACTTTGTCACAGATAAACAATGTCAGACAATAATAAATAAACAGATGCTAAAATGTAAAAGTACAATAAATATTATATTTTCATCACTTACATGTTTTAAATGTGTCATCATGTATTAATTCATTAATAACATATAGTATTAACAAAAAGTGTAAATTAATTTGTTGAGGTTTTGGTCATCTGCCTTTTTTCCTTGACAAGGTCCCTGTAGCGGGACCAAGAAGTCGGTCTAGCCCCGGCCAATCTCTTCCCAAGAGCAGGGGAACTGGTAGCTCTTTTACTACACCCACCTCCAGGCGCCAATTACCAGGCTCCGCAGCGACAATGACAGAGGCTGAGGGCACATACCGGGTATCTCCATGCACACAGGTGACTGGGATGAGTGCCTTCACTGAGATTCCATTACGTAGGAGAGTCGGTTGTACCAGACTGACTGAACTTCCTGTATCCAAGCGGGCCTGTACACGACGTCCATCCACCCCGACCTACTGGTAGGTCCCACTTGGGGTCGCTGACCGATGTAAGATGCACCCAGTGAACCAAACATGGCCCGCTGGGGGATTAGGGTCTGTTTGCATTGGTTCATCCTTGAAGCCCCCTCCCGCCGATGGGTTCTCCTTCAGACGGGTGCCCTCCAGCGGACGCTTCTCTGGCCAGCCCCTCCGGACCGCTCTCTCTCCACCGCCTCCTCCAGTTCCACAGCCTCCACCAGCTCAACTAATGAGGACGGATCCTTCATGGCCACGGCACGACAAACGGGACGATGTAATGACCTTAATAGTTTTTCCACAGTAAGTTTCTCCACCACTTTTTCCCGGGTTGGTCTTCCACCAAGAAGCCACAACTGGGCAAGCTGAGTCAGCCGTGAGGCCTGAATCCGTATTGGAAGCCAAGGATTGTACGTCCAATCGTGAATTTTTTGAGCTGCGCACACTGGAGATAGGCCCACTCTGGCTAAAATCTCAGCCTTGAGGGTGTCATAGTCGTTTGCAGCATCAGCCGGAAGAGAGTAGTAGGCCTGCTGCGCTTCCCCTGTAAGAAAGGGCGCAAGCATTGTAGCCCACCCTACCTGAGACCAGCCTTCCCTAGCAGCCACCACCTCAAAAGTATGAAGATAAGCCTCTACATCATCCTGCTCAGTGAGCTTTGTCAGTACCTGTTGGGCCAGACGTCTTACTTCCGGTGTATGTGCACGTTCTGCCGCCTCCCCCTGAAGACGCACAATTTCCTGTTCTGTTTGGGCGAGTCCAGTGGCCAACTGTTCAGATATCTGTTGCTGGCAGAGTGAGACCTCAGCAAGCTGGAGAATAAGTTCATCCATATTGTCAACAATGGGAGAGAGCAGTATCTGTAAAACACACAAACGGACTGGGTAAGTGAATGCAATGCGTTTGTCCTCATTCCGTAATCCAAAGCCGCATTCTCCACCAGTGTGGCGGGACCGTGAATGAGGCGCAAACAACAAGTGCTTCAGTTCCCTAGAGGTGCTTTTATTGTACAGTGAACAGTGACAAAAGAATCTCCAGTGTGCATGTATGGTGAGTGAAAAGTCCCCTTCCTCCGTGCTCTTGTGTGAAAAGGTGGCTTGGGTGTTTGCGCCGCAAGTGTGGACGTCAGGAGGGTGGCTTAGTAAGTATTATTATTATTAGTAGTAGTAGTAGTAGTATAGTTATTTGTGTATATAAATATATTCATATAATAATAGTACACATATATTTGTACATTGTAATATTTAATATATTTGCACAAATGTGGCCATTTGATGCATCCTCTGGTTTTCTCTCTGGTGTGTTCTGGCTGCTTGCAGTAGTTCCCAGGTAGATTCCCGTATTTAAAAAAGTGATCTTTTTGTTAACGAGAGACTGACATGCTTGCACGTTCTTAGCGTGTTGTTTAGTAAGTGGCTACAATCTTATAAGGCGAGTGACGATGTGTAGTACGGCCCGGTGAACCTCCTTTGGTGTGTATGATCGTAATTTATTTTCGTTTTTTTTTTTTTTAAGTAATTCTGTGTCTCATGTTCAGCAGGTGTGACTATGTCCAAGGGTTCCTGTAATTTATTTTGGGGCGGGATCTAAACCCACTGATGTGACTGCACCACTGCTTTGCCTGGGTCTCATTTGAATTCATTTTGTTATTTGTATAACTTGCTTTTTATTGTTTTGTCTAAATTGTTATTGAGTTGATTTTGCATTTTAAATTTATGAAAGCATAGCATTACAAATGTGGTATATTTATTTGAATGTGAATGTTAGAGTTTGTATTTCAGCTGTTGTTTGTATTTTTTGTTTGCTTGTTTCAATCTTTGAATGGGAGTTGTTGGCCATGGTTATAATTTGATTTGTGTATTGCACAGAGTGCTGTGCTTAAAGGGTTAGTTCACCCAAAAATGAAAATAATGTCATTAATTACTCAACCTCATGTCGTTCTACACCCATAAGAGTTTCATTCATCTTCAGAACACAAATTAAGATATTGTTGATGAAATCCGATGGCTCAGTGAGGCCTCTATTGAGAGCAAAGTCATTGAAACTCTCAAGGTCCATAAAGGTACTAAAAACATATTTGAAACAGTTCATGTGATTTCAGTGGTTGTAAATGTTATAAAGTGATAAGAATACTTTTTGTGTGCAAACTCCCCCCCAAAAAACAACTTTTCAACAATATCTATATGGGCCGATTTCAAAACACACCTGTTTTACACACGTCACTAAAACACAGAACCAGGAAACAGGAAACACATGAGTTCAGAGAAACTGAAACTGAAGTGTAGTTGAGCTGTTGTGTGTTTGTATCTCTGTATTCATACAACAAAATGGCAGAAGCCAGAATTTCAGTGGATCAGGATGAGTTTAGGTGTCCAGTGTGTCTGGATCTCCTGAAGGATCCAGTGACCATCCACTGTGGACACAGTTACTGTAAGATCTGTATTACAGGCTTCTGGGATCAGGAGGATCAGATGAGAGTCTACAGCTGCCCTCAGTGCAGACAGACCTTCAGACCAAGACCTGCTTTAGCTAAAAACACCATTCTGGCTGAAATGGTGGAGAAACTGAAGAAGATTAAACTTCCTGCTGACTGTTACGCTGGAGCTGGAGATGTGCAGTGTGATGTCTGTACTGGAACACAACACAAAGCCGTCAAGTCCTGTCTGGTGTGTCTGAACTCTTACTGTCAGAATCACCTTGAACAACATGAGAGTTTCTTTAAAGGAAAAGACACAATCTGACTGAAGCCACTGGACGACTGCAGGAGATGATCTGCCCGAAACACGACAAGATCCTTGAGGTTTTCTGCCGCACTGATCAGAAGTGTATATGTGTGCTGTGTATGATGGATGAACATAAAAACCACGACACTGTATCAACTGCAGCACAGAGGACAGAGGAACAGGTATGAACTTAAAGGGGGGTGTTGGAACAACGGTGTTTGAGGGTGTTGGAGCACCAAAATTGTACATACAGGGGTGGAAATCAACCCGCAGAATTTGTACCTACTTAAATGAGGCCCAGTTCCACAGGAAAACCACAGACTTGGCAATACTTCACTGAATCTCCTTTGTGATTCTTGTGTTGAAAGCGAGATAAAACAGAATAAATGATATTATATACAGTAGAAGAATATAAAGGTAATACAGTTTTAGTATTTAGTATGATTCCCCATTTAGCCTAGTATCATTTGTTTTTTAAAACATTTGTTTTAATGGTGAGAACACAACAAAAGATTGAGATTGTATACTGCTGAGGAATAGAGTTAAAAGTACATTAGGGCATTAAGTACATAAATTAGGGTCGCTCCCTAATAGTTGACTAACTGTTAGTTGATGAGAAGAGGGTTAGTCGACCAAAATTTTATTAGTCTCAGGAAAACAGGAAGTGTCAAAGTCACGCAGTCTGTGACGGACAGATCATTAAACCTCAAAAGCTTACAATAACTTAAGTAATTACTAGGGAGTTATCATGCTTTTCACTTTAAAATACTGATCCAAATAATGAATTCCTTCTGAAGGATTTGGTAATACTTGATTCATTAATAGTGGGTTAACATGACCTTCACATAAGAATTAATTATACATTATGCATTATTCATGATAATTATGAACCTGTATATAGTAGTGTTCAGTAGTCCTCAGGTAAGTATGAAAAAATAGTAGTTATTGATAAGCTAAACTACGACATTCAACTGATCACTATTACTTACTAATTCATTAATCAGTTTCTTGTTAGTTAATAGTAGTTACTAGAACGTTAATAATGCATTACACATTTGTTCCTGTGTTCATTCATAACAGAACTGTATTCTAAAGTGTTACCTATCAAGTTAGTCTGCATTAGGAAGGCTGAAAAAGGGGTTTAGATTCGGGGTGGTAAAAACAGTGTCATGTCGCGCGGCATTACGGAAGAGTTGTGTACACCGGACGCGTCAAAAGATAATAGAACCCATTATAATCAGTGATATTGTCTACACTGGATGCGGCGGTGAAGACAGCTTCCAGAATCTACACGAGATCAATGCTGGATTTGCACAAAGGCTATTACTGAAAGATGAAGCTGTTCCCACTTTAAAAGCAGAAGCTGCTGTTTATGGGCCCCAACCTGTAAGTATGTTGTATTGTTTGTACGTATCTTTTAAATGTATAGTTCTGTTGCTCTTTTTTGGTTGCATCAAGGACATAAACAAAGACCAACGCGGTTTGGCTTCGCTAGCGAGTTAGCTAAATTCTATTTCAAACTTCTCCAACAAACGGCTACAAACACCAACTAACTTCTATGCTCATAGACAAACAGTTGTTCATGCTATAAATTAAACGATACCTTTATAGAAATGCTACTACTATTCGGCTACAGTAAAGCTTTAATCAGGATAAAACCGTATATTGAAAGCTAACATAAACAGCAGTAACATTTACAAGTGACAGCATATCTAAACACTTTGACACAAATACAAAAGGAAATACTTACCATTCAGAAACTTCCTTTAAAAGCCGTGCTTGCAGAGGTTCTGCTTGACCCTCTTCATTGCTGCTATCTGGGTTTGATTCAGGCTCAAATTGATACAGCAATATTGACACCATTATTTACATTTCCACTGAAAGCACATGCAACTATTGCCCGTAATGGTAAGGGGCGTGGCGTTTCCGTACGACGTGCGCTAATCACAACACACTGGGCCAGCTAACCAATCTAAGCCCATTGCATATTTCGGAGGGAGTGGTATCACGTAACCAGGAAATCAACCGGCCATTCAAATAACAATGGACAACGTTTCAGGGAGTTCAGAAACAGTGACACTGATATAGAGAATAAAGCTGCAGTCACACTAGACTTTGAACTTGAGCGGAAATTCATCGGATGCTGCAATGGTCGTGATATGACGTCACGGTCTACAGTGTCTTTTTTTATAACCATGAATTCAACATATAACATATAGTAATACATTCAAAATGTAAAAATATACAACCTAACGACTTTACTGCAAAAATATCTTTCTTTTAATTCAGCCAAGAGGTCATGCCGTGACGAACCGATCTTCTACTGGTCGCACATCTTCACGTGATGCGAATTCGCAGATCAGAGTTCACCAAACTTGAACTTTGTAACGCAGCGAAATACGAAACTTTTCTCACTAGCTTGCGTTTCCGGTCTGACGCATTCGCATGCGTTTCAATGGAAGTCAGTGGAACAAAAAGTGCAGTGTGACTGCACCTTAACTCTTGCTGGAGGGACTTTGTACCTTTGCAAACTCATCTCATGCTCAAACAGCAACATTATACACTAAACCAGGGGTGGGGAACGTTGATCCACTGTCCTGCAGAGTTTAGCTCCAACCCTAATTAAACACACCTGAAGCTAACCAAGGTCTTCAGGATTATTAACGTTACAGGCAGGTGAGTGTTTTTTTCAGAGTTGGAGTTAAACTCTGCAGGACAATGGCCCTCCAGGATCAACGTTCCCCACCCTTGCGCTAAACAAAAATGAACCTGAAAAAAAACACTAGTACTAGTAATAGACCAGTACTTCACCCAAAAAATGAACAATCATCAATTATTCCAAACTGGTATGACTTTCTTTTTTTTCTGAGGAACACAAAGGTATTCCCTAGAAGGTATTTTAGGGAATGTCTCTGTCCATATATTGAAAGTCAATCAGTTCCAAAAGATTCAATCTTCAAAAAGGACATTAAGGTAGCATAAAAGAAACCCATACAACTCTAAGTGTGATAATCCTAGAATAATCTTGGAATGTGATAAATGTACTCATAAAAGAGTAGGCAAAAAGTACCTGGATGACCTGCTACTTCCGACGAGATTCTGAAATGTACATATGATAGACACTTTACTATCCCATGAGGCCACGGGAGAGGATTTGTGAATGGCAGTGAAGTGACGCAACTGACGCTCTTAAATCACATAACAATAACAACATGGGGAATGTAGTACGTCCAAAGTACATTCATACTATGTAGAATGTAACTAGAATGTTTTTATAGAATTTATAGCATTTTTGTAGTAGTTTACTTATTCAAAATAAGTACCTACTCAAGAGTATGCGATTATGGACACACCCTCAGTCTTCTAAAGCGATTAGAAAAATCAAATATGGTGGCATGTTTAGTCATGTGACATACGTGAGCTAGTGAGGTTTGATGATATTGACGTGTCACCATATTTGATTTCGGCTGTAGAAACAGAGACATTCTTTAGAATATCATCTTTTGTGTTCCGCAAGAGAAAATCATACAAGTTTGGAAAGACATGAGGATGAGTAAACAATGAAAGAATTTACATTTCTGGGTGAACTATCCCTATAAAACTAGGCTTTGATTAAATAATTCTGGCACTTATTACTGAACCTGTAACCTTATCAATCTCAGCACTTCACTGATACTGGATTCATATCTGTTTACTTGATGATTTATGTGATGTTTCTCCTGTTATTGGTTTGTCCTTTAGCACCAGCTGAAGGAGACGCAGAGGTCGTTCCAGCAGAGGATCCAGCAGAGAGAGAAAGATCTTCAGCAGCTGAGAGAGGCTGTGGAGTCTCATAAGGTGAGTCTGGAGAAGAAGAGAAGTTTGAGGAGTCTCAGTCAGGACTCACTGAAGCCACTGTGTGATTGTGATGTGTGTCCTAACACCGCTCTGTGCAGACAGCAGTGGAGGACAGTGAGAGGATCTTCACTGAGCTCATCCGCTCCATTAAGAGAAGCTGCTCTGAGGCCACACAGCAGATCAGAGATCAGGAAAAGACTGCAGTGAGTCGAGCTGAAGGAGGACTGGAGCGACTGGAGCAGGAGATCAATGATATGAGGAGGAGAGACGCTGAGCTGGAGCAGCTTTCACACACACAGGATCACATCCATTTCCTGCAGGTAACAGAGATCTAGAAGAACAGGATCATAGTGGACTTGAGCAAGAGACTCAGAGATACATTTCATTAGAGCAGAATGAGCCGTTGACTGAAGTGTTGATCTGTGTGTCCTCAAACAGGAAGTGAGGCTGTACATTAGCAATGCTTCAGTGTATTTAAACCACAAAACCTGACCTAGGGATCGTGTCCTAAGAGTCCTTTGGCTGAAGTGTGGAGGTAATGAGCTTTGATTTCTGTTTTCTTTAGAGTTTCCTGCCTCTGTCAACTCCTCCTGAATCTACAGGCGTAAATGACGATCCCTTCAGTTCTCTCTCCTCTTTTGATGGTGTGAGAGAATCTGTCCGTCAGCTGAGAGAAAAACTGGAGGATTTCTGCAAAGAGGAGCTGAAGAAGATCTCTGACAGAGGTAAAGTCCTGGAGATTCATCTGCTCTCAGAAATGATCCTCCATCATCTCATATCATGTAGAAGATCATATTAGAAATGTCTTAGGAACGGATGCAGGAATCATTTTCTCGTCATGATAATTATACTCTTCATGTCTGTTGATTTCCACAGTCACTTTCACCAACATTGTTCCCAGAACCAGGAACTACTTCCTACAATGTAAGTCACTAAGAAAATAAGCAGAGAAACTCAGTGTGTTCATGTTCTGCATGTAGAAGGAGAAAGAAAACATGACAGAAGAGTTTTATAGTTGATCATGTAAATTAACATTTTTCAATGGGGGGTGTACCGCCCCTCAAGGGTATAGACAGAATCATTGTTTATAATGGGTTCTATTATGTGCTTTTGACACAACATGCAGCACCGTTCACGTTGACAGAGTGTGACCTGCCAGTTTACACCAATGTGACTAGAATAGACGGTGTATTAAACAACTATTTATTTCAGGGTTTCTGTCAGCTTTCTGTAGTGCAGCTGCTGAACGTCCAGTGAAAACAACTTCTGCATTTAGCATTTAGACACAATATAACACAATACGTTTTTTTCTTGTTCTTCTTTTCCTTTGGAAAAAATTAATATGAATGCTTCTTGTTTGCTAATTGGCTGCAATTCAATCTATGTAATTAAGGTTTCAGTGCCAAATTTCTAAACCGTTTATTTAACACTCATAAATATAATTTCTATTTACATGGCTTTTTATACTTATGAAACTAATGATAATGATATTTAAACTATCCAAATATCCAAATTTGTTATGACATTTATTGACATGTTTTTAAATGATATATAGGTGAATAATAGTAATAATAATAGGGTAACACTTTTCAGTAAGGTTCATTTGTTAACATTAGTTAATGTATTAAATAACATGAACTAACCATGGGCAATACATTTGTTACTGTATTTGTTAATCTTTGTTAATGTTAGTTAATATAAATACAGCTGTTCATTGTTTGTTCATGTTACTTCACAGTACATTAATGTTAACAAATACAACTCTTGATTTTAATAATGTATTAGTAAATGCTGAAATTAACATTAAAAAAGATTAATCAATGCTGTAGAAGTGCAGTTCATTATTAGTTCATGTTAACTAAAGAACCTTATTGTAAAGTGTTACCAATAATAATAACATAAATAGGGCTGTCAATAGATTAATTTTTTTTTTAATCGCGATTAATCGCACAAAAAGGGTGCACTTATCGTGAAATTAAACAGACAATTTATTGTTTAACATGTTTGTCATTTCACAAATTTTCTAAATCCAGCAAAGAGAACCATCAGAACAGTTTCAATCTCAGATCAATTTTAAATTCAGAAGTTTTCATGACATTTAATATTGCAAACTTGCCTAGACACCAAATTCAGAATCAAAAGTCACTTTAATATGAACTTTAAACATTTATCATCAAATTCAAAAACAAATGACTTGAACATGCATTTGGATGGAAAACACACTGAGATTTTCCAGATCTCAGCTGATTCTCCTAGACAGAAATGAACTGTCACGGCTGGGTACTGCTCAGAGACTAGGTTTAGGAAGATCCATGTGCAGCTTTATTTGAAAGAACAAAATCTACAAAACAATCCAAAAGGCAAGGCAAAAGAGGAATCCAAATGACAGGCAAAGTTCCAAAACCACAAGAGATACAAAATAACAAAGTTGTAAAAACAGATCTTGACAATACAGAACCTCCATGACAAATGCAGAAACAAACAACTTAAATAGGCAGACAAACGATACAAATGAGAACCAGCTGAGGGCAATCAACCCAGAGGAGAACTGGGCAGAAGGACTCTGGGAAATAGAGTTCATGGCAGAGACACAGTGGAAGGGGAAGAAGTAGTGCCACGGTGGAGCTGAAGACCACCACAGCTGTGTATATGAGCTAAAAGACCCAAGGTGGAGCAGATGACCACCACAGCCAAGCAGACGAGTCTGTAGAATCCCAAGGTGGAGCCGAAGACCACCACAGTCATGTAGACAGGCTTGTAGACCTCCACAGTGGATCTGTGGGAACTAGAGGCCAACTCTGTTGATCAAACAGAAGTGAAACAAGGCACAAAAAGGTTAGTATAAGCCACAGAGGCTACCACAGAACAGGCAGACAGTTCAAGGATGACCTCTCTGGTTGCGTTGTAGTAATCAGGTAGTTCATGAACTGGAGTTGAGTCTTGGGCAGGACTGGACTCTGAAGCAGATTCGTAAACTCAGAAACAAGCTCATTAGCTTGTGCGGGTTCTGCAGTAAACTCTAGAGTTAGAGCGGGCTCAAAAACAAAATCTTGAACTGGAGCAGGCTCAGAAACAGACTCTTGGTTTGGAACGAGCTCTGGAGCGAATTCTTGAACTGGAGCGGGCGACTTCGTCAACTTCATAACCACCTCCAACACCCCCACGCTCGACGTTACCGCTGAGATGCCAGCTGCTCAAACAGACGTCATCGGTGTGTCTTCTAGACTAGAAGCCAGTCTCAAATACCTTGGAATTGCCATCCTGCCTTCAAACGCAATGTCCATGATGACCGGAAACACAGATGGGTCATCCATGACGGCTGAAGGCTCTGGCATAATTCCCACAATGGCTGGAGAATCTGGCAAAACATCCATGATGACTGGAGTTTCTGACATGGCGACCATGTTGGCTGGAGGTACATGTGTGTTAGCCATGTTGACTGTAGAATCAGAAGTCATGATAACTTGAGCCAACTGGTGATGATATATCAGGTACTCTATGAAACCCCAATAGCCCAGAGTTTTAAGTTCCCACGTTTCACACGATGGTAAGGGATAATCCAAGCAGTTGTTAAAAATTTCAGTGAGTTCTGATTCATGATATTTAAGGCCCACAGCTACAGTCCAAAAAATCTGGGAAAACCCAGAGATCCCAAGTCCCTCCTGATGCAAAGCAGCCAATGCCTGACACCTTGCTTTTAATTCCTTCTTAGTGGAACAATGAACAATACGAAAACTCCTATTGTCTAAGTCCAAAAAATTACCAAAACTCACTAGTTGCTGGATCTGTGGTGATGGAGGTTTTCTGTCATGTCTGGGTACTGCTCAGAGATTAGGTTTAGGAAGATCCATGTGCAGCTTTATTTGAAAGAACAAAATCCACAAAACATAATCCAAAGGGCAAGGCAAAAGAGGAATCCAAATGACAGGCAAAGTTCCAAAACCACAAGAGAAACAAAATAACAGAAAGTCATAAGAACAGAACTTGACAATATAGAACCTCCATGACAAATACAGAAACAAACATAACTTAAATAGGCAGACAAATTATACAAATGAGAACCAGCTGAGGGCAATCAACCCAGATGAGAACTGGGCAAAAGGACTCTGGGAAATAGAGTTCTTGGCAGAGACACAGTGGAAGGGGAAGAAGGATGTAGGTGTTTTTTTATCCATCTAGCCAGTCGTTTCCCCCTCATTTGTTTAAAGATTTCTCAGTTCTTATCTGTGTGCATGTCTTTCCCTCAAATATCTTGCTTTCTCTCTGTTTAACCCACAATCCAGAAAATCCCTCACCAGTTTCCCTCTTTTTTCTTTTCCTCTCAATATTCCATTTTTGTCCCAAAGTGGTGCATTTTTGAGGTAGGAGTTAAAGCGTTTATAGTTGGCGCAGTATGTATACTGTTCAAGTGTACAAAATCCATCATTTCACAAAATCCAGCAAAGAGAACCATCAGAACAGTTTCAGTCTCAATTCATTTTCAATTTCCTGCTTGCCAAACACACACAGAAGCTTATTTTTCTAATCAGCATTTAACCAGCTGCTAAGGCATACAAGGCTGTTAACATTTTCAGGTGCCAGAGCAGCCCTCTTATTGTGCACTATGTGTCCTGCAAGTGAGAATAGTCTCTCACATGGCACAGTTGAAGCAGGAGTTGCTAGATATTTACGTGCAATGGTCGCCAGCTTGTCATGACTTCTGCTGTGTGCAGACCATCATTGTAGAGGGCATTGTTCAAGGGTTATGCTGGATTAAGCAAGAGGGCTGGATTCTAGTGATGTTTCATCATCTGACTCCATATCAGAGCCTTTTTCTTATTTGGTCTCTCTCATACACATGCTGCATTTGACATGAGCTATTTTAAATATATACAGGACTTGTTTTGATAGCAATCATAAAAATCAATAAATACTGGCTAAAAATATCGTATCACCAAATAAACTGAAGTACCAACCTGCATGGTTCCAGTAGTTTCTCCAGCCTGGCAAGTTTATCAAACTCTGCAGATGTTAGAAAGGATAGCTTGTGGTTTTGATGAGCCAGTGTTGCCATCATGGGGTCTCCTCTTTACAGATCCTCTCTAAATCCTTAAGGTTTCTTGGCTGTCGCTTGGCAACTCGAAGTTTCAGCTCCCTCCACAGATTTTCTATAGGATTATGGTCTGGAGACTGGCTAGGCCACTCCATGACCTTAATGTGCTTCTTCTTGAGCCACTCCTTTGTTGCCTTGGCGGAATGTTTTGGGTCATTGTCATGCTGGAAGACCCATCCACGATCCATCTTCAGTGTTCTGGCTGAAGGAAGGAGGTTCTCGTCCCAAGATTTTACAGTACATGGCCCCGTTCATCGGCCCCTCAATGCGGTGAAGTCGTCCTGTGCCCTTAGCAGAGAAACAGCCCCAAAGCATAATGTTTCCACCTCCATGCTTGACTGTAGGGATGGTGTTCTTGGGGTCATAGTCAGCATTTCTCTCCCTTCAAACACGGCTGATGCCAAGAGCTCAATTTTGGTCTCATCTGACCACAGCACTTTCTCCCAAGCCTTCCCTGAATCATTTAGATGTTCATTGGCAAACTTCAGACGGGCCTGTACATGTGCCTTTTTGAGCAGGGGGACCTTGCGGGCACTGCAGGATTTCAATCCTTTGTGGCGTAGTGTGTTACCAATGGTTTTCTTGGTGAATGTGGTCCCAACTGCCTTGAGATCATTTACAAGCTCCTCCCGTGTAGTTCTGGGCTGATCCCTCACCATTCTCATCATCATCTTTACCCCATGAGGCGAGATCTTGCATGGAGCTCCAGTCCGTGGGCGATTGATGGTTATTTTGTATTTCTTCCATCGCACCAACAGTTGTCTCCTTCTCAACAAGCTTCTTGCTGATGGGATCAAATACTTATTTCACTTGATTTAATGCTAATCAATTTATAACCTTTATATAATGTGTTTTTTCTAGATTTTTTGGTTGATATTCTGTCTCTATCCATTAAAATAAACATACCATAAAAATTATAGACTCCTCATTTCTTTGTAAGTGGGCAAACTTACAAAATCAGCAGAGGATCAAATAATTATTTTCCCCACTGTAATTGTTGATCTTGACGGTAGCTCGAATGATGGGTCGGAAGTGGCAATCCTGATCACTTCTTTCAGGCCCTGGTCAGCAACAATGTTGACTGGGCGGCAGTCTTTGGCAATCCACTTTGCTATGGAAGTAGAAAGCCTGGCTGACGATTGTCTACTCACACGCCGTATACACTGATCCAGTGTTGGTTGTTGCTCATGACTCATCAATTTGCTAGTAGAACCTGTGATGTGTTTTGCTTTTAAATGATATCTTACTCTCGATGAGCTTCGATGGTAGGCCAGTTCTTCGTTACAGTGTATGCACACAACTTTGCATTTATCCAGAGTGCCATCTAATTTCCTTTTAAATGTGAAATTTCCACCTACTAGAGTTACTAGTGCTTGTGCCATTTTAGATGCTAAGATTGATAAACTCACGAGTCACGACCCCCAATATCATTAACTGTGTGACGCAAATTACGTTATGATGCACCTTTGTGTGATTCAGTGATTTATTTGCGTTAAATTATTTGTTAAGGATTTTGTATTAATCGCATGCGTTAACGCGTTAACGTTGACAGCCCTAATTATAAATGAAAATATCTAACATAAACTACTGATCAAAAGTTTGGGGTCAGTAAGGTTTTTTTTTTAAATGATTTTGAAATAAGTCTCTTCTGCTATTTGATCCCAAAATACAGTACAAACTTATAGTTGGAAGATTATAGTTCAAACATGGAGGTTTAATGATACAATCCAATAGACAGGCGAACAGGCAGCAACACACACACTGAACATTGACGAGACCGAACAGAGACTGAATGTGAAGGAACAACTTAAGTAGTGAACATAATGAGGATTATTATTAACACACAGCTGACACATATGAACCAATAATGACAGTAACCAAGGAGACAGATGAGTGGCGGTAAACTGAACAAAGCACTGTGACAAATGAAAACAAACTGAAGGTCCATGAAACTGAAACTAAACAGAATAGAATGTGACAAAAGAATTTTTTAAATAAAATAAGAATAGAAATATGAAATAAAAAATAGAAATGTGAGTTGTTTTAAATTATATATAATAGAAATGTTTATTATCATTTTAAATGTCTTTACTGTCTTTTTAAAAAAAAATATTGCACATTTACATTTATAACTATGTCTTACTTATATCCAAAAACAAAATGTAACTCAGGACAGCACTAAACTGGGGATTCAATATGTTCTTAAAAAACAGGATATCTTCTAAAACTAATGAATAAATATGATTATTTTTAACTGAAAGCCAATTAAAAACATTCAAGATTTAGAGGTAAAATCACAGTAGTAAAAAAGCTTTTTTAAAAGAGTTTCGGGAAAGTAAGAAACTGAAAACTCTTCTGGAAAACTTCCACTATGGATTTATCCTAAACAGGATTTTGTATGAAGTCTCTTTAACCTTTGGGGAAACAGATAGAAATTTAAAGAAAGCTCAAGATCGCCAAAGTCTACAGCACTGAAAATCACCAACAATACAATAGACATACAATGCTTAAAAACTTTATAAATCAAATTATTACAATTATTGTTGAATCATTTTAATGGGCCCTTGCTGAATTAAAGTATCAGTTTCTTTTAAAAAGAATCATACTGACCTCAAACATTTGAATGGTGTAAATTATAATAAACACAGGAAAAAATTTAATTATACTGGCCCAAAAAAAGGTTGACACTGATGTAAATGATGATTTTCACAGGATATCTGGTAAACTGTACTGAGACACTGATGATATATTGAACATGAAGAGTTCAGAAACATTAAAAGATCAGATTCATAATTCCTGATTCTGATGTGTTTTATCTCCATCAGATTCCCATCAGCTCAACCTGGATCTGAACACAGTGAATAAACGCCTCTGTCTGTCTGAGGGGAACAGAGTGATTAATTACACTAACACAGTCCAGCCGTATCCTGATCATCCAGACAGATTTGATGTGCATTTTCAGGTGTTGTGTAGAGAGAGTGTGTGTGGACGCTGTTACTGGGAGACTGAGTGGAGTGGGAATATTGGTGTGTTTATATCAGTGTCATATAAGAGCATCAGCAGGAAGGGACGGGGTAAAGAGTGTGTGTTTGGAGGTAATGATCAGTCCTGGAGATTGAACTGCTCTTCCTCCAGATACTCAGTCTGGCACAATGACATAGTGACTAAATTCCCTGTAGAGTCCATCAGCAGTAGAATAGGAGTGTATGTGGATCACAGTGCAGGAACTCTGTCCTTCTACAGCGTCTCTGGAGACACAATGATCCTCATCCACACAGTCCAGACCACATTCACTCAACCGCTCTATCCTGGGTTTTGGGTTGGTTATACTAGATCATCAGTGAAACTGTGTTGATGAATCAGAAAAGACTGTAGAGAGATTCTACCCATAATGCTTTGAGCAAATCTAATCATTTTCCTTGAATAGTTTTGTGCATTTGTTTGATTATCGACCGGAGTGATTCGTAATTGGGATTCCACTACCACAACCCAGTTTCTTTATTATGCCCTGTTTGGAGGTTTTTTGATTTCCCCTGGACGCGGGGCGTAATAGTAATGAATCCTCATATAGACAGTGAGATCAGTGTGTGTGTGTGTGTGTGTGTGTGTGTGTGTGTAATGATGAGTGACGGTGTGTATCTGTGCTTCTCTCAAGCTCTATTTGTGCAGATAGAATTCAGTTCTTATTGTAGTGTCACATATATCATTTTTATTGTCAGAATTATCTTCAGTTGAAATGATCACACACAGGATTCATTAAAATGTATCATTCAATAAAATATGTAATTTGTTGTAAAATGTATAGATTATTATTAATAAATGTAAAATATATAAAACCAGATCATGTGATCATACTGTGAACTCTTGATCAGTGAAAGTATGAGCTCAATTATTATAATCTAATCCAGTTTACTTTAAATAAACCTCCTCCTGAACAGAATTTACAGATCTGATGCTCTGAACAACTCTGAGAAAAGATAAAACAACAAGGATTGAGTCAATCATCATCAGTTCAATCCAGATAACTCAGAAATATATTAGGTATGAAAGAAGGAAAACTGTAAGCTGAACTCTGAAATCAGTCCAGATGAATCACATCATTACTGTAAATGTCAGAATTGTTGGAGTTTCTTTGTTCAGTGGTTCATGCTGCTTGTCCTGATCTAGAAAGTATCCTGACGTGATAAAACTATGTTTTTCTACATGAACTGTGGTAATACCATGGTATGAATTCATCATGTAGTGTTTTGTGAGAGTGTTGTGGTGAATAATGTCAGTGTTTTCTTTCTATATATTTTCTATATTCTTTCTTAATTTAATTTCTCTTTGTTGTATTTGTCATATTGTCTGTAATTTGCTTCTTTGTTCTCATTTTTACTAACAGAAATTAAATAACCAAAATATCTATATTGTGATATATTGTTACTGTTATTGTTATTTGAATTAAAATGTATTATATCTTGAAATCTTGAAACATTTTATTATATATATATATATATATAAAATGTCAATGGAACTTTTATTTTGGTTTGGTGGTGTGATGTCATAAGGCTGCGCCGCGCTCCCGCATCTGTTGTAATTCGGCTGAAGAAAGGTTTGTGTTTTTACGTATTTAAAGTGTTTAAAACAGTGCAAACTGTTGAGTCAATTTAATTGTTTTTACAAGCTATGTAGAATAAGTCAAACATTTTTGAAAGCAACGTTGTAATACTTTATTTAACATTAATGAGCGTTATTTTTTGGGAGTAAATCCCATCCACTCTTGAGTATCTGTAAATGTGCGTCTCATTTCACTCCTAACGTGAATCAGTTTATCGTAAACACGAATTCAGGTACTGGAAATAAGTTTTTAAAACTCCGAGTCAATTGAGTCAATTGCTTTGTAAAATGATTCAGTGATTCGAATCACCGCACGCTGACGTCACCTGCTGGTCAAAACAGTGTAAATGAACAAGAACAACAATTAATGTATGATGACAACTTTTACAAACCAACTGCAAATGTTTTAATTGAAAGTGTACGCTATTAAATGTGATGAATAATTGAATACCAAAAGTAAATCATAAATATGAAATTTCTGTGTTATATATTTTTTTAATCAGGTGATTTGTCCATTAACTCTGACTGACTCTCACCAGTGCACTGAACTAGAGCTGATTGAGAGACAGACAGAGATTTAGTTTGGATTTATTTTTCTTTCTGTTAATTATTCTCATCTTAAACACAGAAAAACTCTTGGTGAAGCGACTGAGATCCATATGACACACTATTATAAAGATGGTGTTTATTAAAGAGGAGAGTGAAGACATCAAGATTGAAGAAACATTCAGTGTAAAACAAGAAGAAACTGAGGAAAAAACAGGTTGGTTTCATTTTCAAAGTCATTTGATCCTCATTAAAATGTCCGGCTCTACAGAAGTTAATACTATTTTTGAAGAATGTCCTTATTAAAGTGTTTTTATTTGACATGGAGTGGGTCAGACATGTTGATCACATGACCGGACAAATACTAATGCTGCCTTCAACCTGAGAAGATCCTGCTTCCATGTTTGGTGTTCGTTATTATGACATGTCTCACATTAAATTAGGGAAAATCATTCAGACAACATTGTTTTCTGTAAAATTAAACCCAAAATCAATTTCTAAATTAAAAACAATGAAAACCATTAATTTCTTTCATGTAATTACGCAACAGTATCTAACAAAAACATGGAGGATACAGTTACTAAAATTCAAATGGCCAAAAAGACTTATAAACAAAATATCATAATACATATCAACATGCCTGAACATAAAGTTCCACTGAATAAATACATGAATAATTCAGTAGTTTTTCACGTCACATCAATGTTTTGTTGATGTTAGTGTTTGTGAGCGACACAAACAGTTGAAATCAAAGACACAAATTGAGCTCTAAATAAACATCTGTTGTGTCTTTCACATCTTCTGTCAAGTTCAGTGGTAAATGAAGCATCAGAAGTTGATCAGGACGAGTGTTTCTTCTCCTGAACTTCATGAAGCAGAAACACGTGTGAGATGGAAGAATCACATTAAATTGAAATTGTAAAGGTTATCAGTTTTTGATAAAATTTGCTGTAAATGTTCAAAAAGGACTGACACACACTGAAATTATTTCAAGTTTTATATTAAGCCAAACCCCCTGATGGAAGAAGAAAGCTGTTGTGTTAACAACTGTGACAATAAGTGCGTATCAGGATAAACTAAACGCTTGATTTACAAAAGCATGAGAAGGATGTGAAGTTCACGAGTGTAAACGCTTTAAAATACGTTTGAGAGTTTTACACGCCGGTCTGTTATTGTAGGGACACACCCCTAAACATGATGCTGAACAAAACAAATCGTGATTGGTTGATGTACATGTCAATCAGACGGCCTCTGGTCGGTCCTCTGCCAATGAAAGCTGTCGTCAAGTCCAGACCTTCTGCCGTCAGTCTGAAGCTTTGGCTATGCAAAATTTTAATGAACAGCCTTAAATAAGCAGATCCAATGTGCATATAAAAGGATGTAAAAACATTACAGACATTTTAGGAGTGGGGATTTTTGTCATCTGGGGGGAAGTTTTTAGAGTGTCATAAAGATAATGAAACATATATACAGTATCTCACAGAAGTGAATACACCCCTCACATTTTTGTTAATATTTTATTATATCTTTTCATGTGACAACACTGAAGAAATGACACTTTGCTACAATGTAAAGTAGTTAGTGTGAAGCTTGTATAACAGTGTAAATTTGCTGTCCCCTCAAAATAACTCAACGCACAGCCATTAATGTCTAAACCGCTGGCCACAAAAGTGAGTACAGCCCTAAGTGAAAATGTCCAAATTCGGCCCAAAGTGTCAATATTTTGTGTGGCCACCATTATTTTCCAGCACTGCCTTGACCCTCTTGGGCATGGAGTTCACCAGAGCTTCACAGGTTGCCACTGGAGTTCTCTTCCGCTCCTTCATGACGACATCACGGAGCTGGTGGATGTTAGAGACCTTGTGCTCCTTCACCTTCCATTTGAGGATGCCCCACAGATGCTCAGTAGGGTTTAGGTCTGGAGACATGCTTGGCCAGTCCATACCTTTACCCTCAGCTTCTTTAGCAAGGCAGTGGTCATCTTGGAAGTGTGTTTGGGGTCGTTATCAAGTTAGAATATTGCCCTGCGGCCCAGTCTCCAAAGAGGGTTGCCACCACACACGCTTGACACCATCTGAACCAAATAAGTTCATCTTGGTCTCATTAGAACACAGGACATGGTTCCAGTAATCCTCAGTAGAGTTTGACATGAAATGTTTCTTAATTCTTATTGAAAGCAATCCATTACGCCCAAATCGCTGGTACGTTAAAGCGCTTTACGTGGCTTAATCCTATTAAACAACAACCAGGGAGAAACTATTTTCTCGCACATTTTCTTGTTATCAACAGCATCTACTGATAAGACAACGCTGAGAGTGGAAGCGCGTTGCCTTCATGCCTGACCTGCTTGTCTAAAACAGCAATTTTACAAAAGAAAACTTGCAAATTGACATTTCTTCTACTTTAATCTGTCCATTTTTAATTTTTGTTTATAAAGATGCAAAACGTAATAAACAAAAATCTGAAAAGAAGTCAGTATTTATTTTTTACACATGAAATTTGTGTAAATTTAAATTATTCAACATAGAATTTAAAAATACAACCACTGTTCGTTTTTTGTTTTTCTCAACGTGGTTAAAAAACGAAAAAGAAATGGATGCGAAAGTACACTGACCTTTTATATTATTGTTTTGTTTTTCTCTTTTGTTCTTTCGTTAGCATCTGTGAGTGTTTTGGCTTCATGTCTGGTTGTCTATAATTAGCCTGTGGCCTGTTGCACAAAGCCGGTTTCAGTTTCTACCCAGGTAAGTTCAAGATTAATTTGAGCAAACTCTGGTTTTTCGGGCTCATGAAGGTGGATTGGTTTTTAGCGGGTTTCATTGCTATGGTAACTTATGCTACACGGCTAACCTGCTCCGGAGCAGATTTTATTCTGAGTTAAAAATCGCAAACCCAAGCTGGACCAATCAGCTTTGAGTTAAGGCCCCGATATATTTCAAATGAAATCAAAGAACAAACTGATGTGACGTCATTTCGAACAAAATCAGGCCAAAATGAAGTTCGTTTTGTGTTCTTTTTGGAAGTTCGAAACGGCTTGCCAAAGCGAACTTTCAGGAAAAGTTAGCTTCAGCTGCAAAACACCTTCATGCCACCATTGGTCCGTGACGATAACGTAATAGGAGGTGTGCACCGAGGCTCCGCCTTCATTTGCGTGAAAGACTTCTCTGACTCATTTGATCTGTAGAGTTCGTTGAGGTAAGATCTCTGCGGGTGAAAACATGAACACACTGGATAGCCGCTTTATAGTACAAAATGAAGTTGTGCTTCTGATGAAATGAGGCACTGACACTGCTTTTCATGTTTGATACTGTAAAGCTGCTTGCTTTTAAGCAATCTATTAAATAAACATCTATTCTATATGCTATATAAATAAATGTGATGTTACTAGAGTGCTAATTTGCAGAGCTCGTGCTAACATACCCATGTTACGATCAGACGCTTTTCTTATGCTTTCTATAAAAATGCTTGCTGTTTTCTCATTTTTGTTATGTTTATTTTGTTACTGAGAAGAAAGTGTACAGCACGTATTTACATATTCATCTAACCGTTGCTCTCAGCAGTGTGGGCGGCATCAGATGTTCGATTACAGTATATCGCTGGTCACGCATTTCGAACTTTGTTTTATCCCTAAACAAAGAACGAAAAAGAACTTCGTTTGAAGTATATCGGGGCCTTAAAGTGACATGTATCTGATGCAATAAAGCCACTCCCCCTGTATCTCTCGCTCCAAATTAAATCAGTTTATAGTGAAATCATTTTAAAGAAAAAATTGCTCAACATTTGCTGTTAATTAATCATTATATTTATATTAAATTAAAATTATGAATAATTAATGACGTTCATATAATCAGGCCTATTATATTAATTGACAATATTAAACTTTGCTTTTAAAATTAAAATAAATATAATACATGCATAATATATAAAGCTTTTAAACAGATTAAGCTTACATGTATTCTTTTGAGCTCTTTGGGAAACTATATGAATTATTTGGTCTATTTGTTTGATTCACATGCATTGATATAGTCAGATATTTTCTTTCAGCTGCCTTCTCAAATTTTCACTGCATCAGTGTTTATTCCTGCTTTGTAAATGCGTTTAATTTCATATTTTTCATAACGATCTCTTAATCTTCAGAAGAGACATGAATTGCGCGGCTCTCTCGCGAGTAGTGAATCAAACTGACGTTCTCCTTGTTCCGTGTGATTGACTGTTCACACTTTCAGGTGCACGCGCTTTGCAAACTCTGGATTAAACCTGAGTTGACAGAGAAAGTTTATACCGAGCGTTGTGCAACAGTTGAACCTGATCTAAACCAGGTTGGATTTATCTGGGTTTGTCAACTCCAAACCTACTCTGAAACTCAGAGTTTGTTCAACTAGCTTCATGCAACAGGCCACAGATCTCCTGGGTCAAATTGTTTTTTTTTTTTGTTTGTTTTTTTTTTATTAAAGGTTTAACTGCTAGTTTGACAGTTTTGAGCAAGTAAAGTGAGCAATATTGAGAAGGCTTCTCAGATTTCATAAGATAACATCTCTTTCAGTAGTTTAGTGGGTATAAGATGGTTTTGATGGTTAAGTTGGTTTTGATGCTTTACATGTATAAATGTTTAATGTCTGTTTCTTTGTGCCATTGAATTGGGGTTAACTTTTTTTTTTCACTTTCTTCGTCTTAGACCTGATGGCACTGAAAGAGGAGAGTGAAGTACTGAATAAAATGGAAGAGAAAGATCAATATAACAATCATCATGATTTCTTTCCTGGAGAAATACCATGTAGTTGCTCACAGACTAAAAACACTTCCTCTCAAAAAACAGGGACTAGAAGACATTTTGCCAGCAAACAGTGTGGAAACACATTAAATCAAAACAGAAGCTTTAACAGGCACAAGAAATTTCACACTGAGAAGCCTTACACGTGCCAACAGTGTGGAAAGAGTTTTAATCATAGAGGACACTTTGAAGACCACATGGTAGTTCACACTGGAGAGAAGCCTTTCACCTGCCAACAGTGTGGAAAACGTTTCAACCAAAAGGGAAGTCTTTATAACCACATGAGAATTCACACCGGAGAGAAGCCTTTCACCTGCCAACAGTGTGGAAAAAGTTTCACCCAAAAAGGAAGTCTTAATTACCACATGATTATTCACACTCAAGAGAAGCCTTTCACCTGCCAACAGTGTGGAAAAAGTTTCACCCGAAAAGGAAGTCTTAATTACCACATAAGAATTCACACTGGAGAGAAGCCCTTCACTTGCCAACAGTGTGGAAACAGTTTCAGTCAAAAAGTAAACCTTAATAACCACATGACAATTCATACTGGAGAGAAGCCTTTCACCTGCCATCAGTGTGGAAAACATTTCAGCCAAAAACGAAGCCTTAACAGGCACATAAGAATTCACTCAAGAGAGAAGCCGTTTATATGTGGTTAAAGTAGAAAGAGTTTCAAATATAAAGAAACCCTTGAATACCACATGAGGATTCATGTATGAACCGTTTTAAATCTCATTAGTTAGTGTCAGGAAGCCTGTTGATCAGAGTGTTGGACTGTTCTTTACAAAGTAAAGTTTACAAAGTTACATAATTTGATGTAATAAGTAAATAGTATGTGGTGTTATGAATTTGCAGTATGTAAAAAGAATTGTTTACATAATCTTACCGTCGCCAGAATATGATTTAGTGTACATAATTTACTTGACAACTGGAAATAAATTGATTACAAACTGGTATTATACATATTTATATGTATTCTGTTCATCTTTTTTCTTTTACTCCCAAGACAAAATGTGGTTCAAGAAGCATGAAGAATCATTTTCACACATGAATTGGCCCCTCTGAGTCCTGACCTTAACCTCATTTAAAGTCTTTGGGATGTGCTGGAGTAGACTTTACAGAGTGCTCGACTCTTGCATTGTCAATACAAGATATTGACCAAAAATGGATGCACCTCTCGATGGAAATAAATGTTATGTTGCAAAGGTTGTAGAAGCAATGACATGATGAATGCACAGTGTAATCAAAGTCAATTAATTAAAATTCAATTAAATAGTCAATTAAATATTAGAGTGTGCGACATATATACATATACAGGGCTGGAAATGGAAAAGAGCTGAGATTCACTGGACGGGCAGCATATGTGGTGCATGCAGAATTTAACAGTTTTGTCATTTTTTTAACAGGTTTACAGTAGTCCATTCTAAAAATCAATAATTTGAGTAATAATGTATCTACAATATATAATTGTCATGATCTCCATTTACCAGTCCAGTCACCTCAACACACTACATTTCCCAGAATCCCTTCTGGCTCACACCTGCTCACACTCCACAATCACCACATCTGTCTCCTATTACCCTCATCAGCAACTTTCTATTTAAGCTCACCAGTCAGTTCACCATTTGTTTGGTCTTGTCGTTCCTACCAAGAACTACTAAACTGATTACCTACCTTTGTGAAACTTACCTGTGCGATCCTTTCTTCAGTCTTCAGTCTTCAGTCATCCTTTTTCTCCAGTGATCCAGTCATCTCATCTCTAAGTTAAACAGATAAGAACTGTCATTCACTGCTCTCATCAAATGGTATCTATTCTCTGTTACTCACCTGCTCATGTCGTTATCTGCATTGAACCACTTGTTTTGGATATTACCTGTTGTTGCCTTCTTTTGTTCCATGACAGAAAACCAGATCAAATTAAAAGATGGACTCAGGAATATGATACAGGAATATGTGCAGGAATTCCTGGAGTACTGTTATCTAATGACGTGGCATGATCATATCCTTATCCGCTGCTTTAAAGATGGATGAGATGACGATGTCTGCCCTTTGGTGTCAGGGATTAATAGATGTCAGACACTTGGACCTGTGGCGGTGTGGTTCCGCATATATTGTTGAACCAGTGGTTTCATCATCTCAAGACTCCATAGACACCATCACAAGTTTCCTTGTCTCTGTCTGTCTTGATTCCATAAAGACAGTTCTTGTCAAAGAACCACTAGTTTCTCTAGTTTCATACTTCAGAGCCATCACTGGGGAATGTATTCTAACATTCCCAGTCCAGGAAAGCCACATCCCCAGCCTTTCACCTGGCACTGAAGGTTGTATCCAACAGTGTGGGCCTAATACCAAAATTAGGGAAGGGAAGCACTCCACTCATCGGTTCCTCCGTCCAGAGTCCGTTCCATTGAGTATAATCTGAGTCTCTTCCAGTGAGAGAAACTCCCCAGTCTGTTCCAGTGAGAGAAATTGAGTCTGAATCTCAAGAGCCTGCTCATGCTCCAGAGTCCATTCACGAGTCCTCTCCAGAGTTCAGTCCAGAGTCAGCTCCAGAATCAGCTCGTTTCCCTGAACACAGCCATGAGTCCACTCACTTCTCTGAACTCAATTACCAGCCTGCTCACTACCCTGAACTCTGCTGGGAGCTCACTCAATTCCCCAAACTCTCTCAGGAGTGTAACCCTGTGTCGGTCTCATTCCAGAGCTAAGCCTAGAGCTCACTCACTTCCCAGAGCACAACCCGGCATCTGCCTGAAATTCCCTTGTCTTGGCCACAAAGGCTAGCCAAACCTCCTTCCTCCCTGATCCTACATTGCGGTCAGGATGACCGTTACTAGCCTCCTCACCACGGCCAGAGTGGCCGATGGAACCTCCTGTCTCCTGTGTCTCGGGCACGGCAGCCGATAGGCAATCTCTTGTGCTACGGACTCATGGCCATGGCCCCCTGAGCTACCTTCACCAGGATGGCTTCCTGAACTACCAGCACCTCCCTGGTTACCTAGGTTGCTGGTGCTGTCTTCCAATCTGTAAGGAAATAGACATTAACAAACACTATGTTCACAGTTTTTCGTCCAGTGAGACGAAAACGGCATGTCCGGAGTCTCCATGCCAGAGAGACAAAAGAGGATTGACCAAGTTTAGAACATTTGTCTGGCCCAGAGAGGCAGAAGAGACAGAGATATCTGCAACAAGGTTTCAGAGAAACAACAGTTTATCTTACCATAAGATAAAGTAACTCTTCCATAGCCACACCAAACTTAATTATTTGTATTTTATGCATCTTGTGCACTTTATTCCTTTATCATTCATGGTATTCATTTAGTTGTTGTGTTTTCTTGTTTATCTTTTTAATAAAATTTATTTTATTACACTTGATGTGTATCATCAGGTGTTGTGTAAAGAGAGAGTGTGTGTGGACGCTGTTACTGGGAGATTGAGTGGAGTGGGAATAATGTGGATATATCAGTGTCATATAAGAGCATCAGCAGGAAGGTACGGGGTAAAGAGTGTGTGTTTGGACGTAATGATCAGTCCTGGAGTTTGATCTGCTCTTTCTCCAGTTACTCATTCATACACAATAACATAGATACTAAACTCCCAGTAAATCCCATCAGCAGGAGAATAGGAGTGTATGTGGATCACAGTGCAGGAACTCTGTCCTTCTACAGCGTCTCTGGAGACACAATGATCCTCATCCACACAGTCCAGACCACATTCACTCAACCGCTCTATCCTGGGTTTCATGTTTGGTATGGATCATCACTGAAACTGTGTTGATGAATCAGAATAGACTGTAGAGAGATTCTACCCATAATGCTTTGAGCTCATGATGAATCAGTAACAGTGAGATGTTATAGAGTCTCTTATTTTCTCTTCATTACATTAATACTACAGCTGAACTTCTGTCATTGAAATAACATGTCAGAATAAATGTGTGTAATGAATCATCAGATAGATCAGTGTGTGTGTGTGAGTGTTCGTGAGTCATGATGAGTGACGGTGTGTATCTGTGCTTTTCTCAAACTATTTGTTTTGATGGAAATCACAGTCATTCAGTTCTTATTGTCACAAATTATTATTATTACTATCAGAATTACCTTCAATTGAAATGATCACAAACAGGATTCATTAAAATGTGTCATTCAATAAAAAATGTAATTTGTTGTAAAATGTATATATTTTAATAAATGTAAAATATATCAACTTAAATCATCTGATCATACTGTAAACTCTTGGTCGGTGAAAGTATGAGCACGATTACTCTAATCCAGTTTACTTTAAATAAACCTCCTCCAGAACAGGATTTACAGATCTGATGCTCTGAACAACTCTGAGAAAAGATAAAAACAACAAGGATCGAGTCAATCATCATCAGTTAAATTCAGATTTTGGGCGGGTCAAGTAGTAAAAAAATAACATTCTGATTAATTGCAGGTGGGTCACGGGTGGATATGATAAATCATTAAGGTGTAAATATTAACTACATTCTCTCAAATATGAACGTGTTTATAACATAATTTTCCCGCCAGGCAGACAGGCACTAATTTGCACTCATCACGATATGGTAAGCGAGCTGCGCGGGGTCTGCTTTTTAAGCAGACATGGAGGCAAAACAGGTCCGAGAGAAAATTAAAAAAGGAGAATTACAAACAAAACAGAAGGAAGAAAAGAAAAGTGTCGTGTGGGAGCGTTTTAGCGAAGTGGTTAACGAGAATGAATCCAGTGCTGGGTATGTTATATGCAATGGCTGTAAAGCGCTGTATGTTTATGACAGCCACAATATGTATTTGTCATATTGTCTTTAATTCGCTTCTTTGTTCTTATTTTTAATAACAAAAATGAAATAACCAAAATATCTATATTGTGATATATTGTTACAGTTATTGTTATTTGAATTAAAATGTATTATACCTTGAAATAAAATTTTGGTCATATCGCCCACCACAAAATGACACATAATATGAACTCTGCTTTATTAAGTCATACACTGTTTTAAACATGTATTTTTAACTTGTAAACCACATTTGTAGCTATTTGCATATTAATACTGTAATATCTGGTATAAATTATTTCAAACATGACAGTTTTGCTTACTGGACACAATATTACACTCTTTCATTGATAGTTCCTAATATTTCCTGTATATATATATATATATATATAGATAGATAGATAGATAGATAGATAGCAAGTCAACGGGACTTTTATTTTGATCTGGTGGTGTGATGTCATAAGGCTGCGCCGCGCTCCCGCATCTGTTGGGATTCGGCTGAAGAAAGGTTTGTTTTTTCACGTATTTAAAGTGTTAAAATCAGTGCAAACTGTTGAGTCAATTTAATTGTTTTTACAAGCTATGAACAAGTTTTTTAAAAGCAACGTTGTAATACTTTATTTAACATTAATGAGCGTTATTTTTTTGGGGAGTAAATCAGATCCACTCATGAGTAACAGAAAAGGAGCGTCTCATTTCGCGACTCAGTTTATTTGTAAACACGAATTCAGGTAATGAGGTCCGTTTCAGAAAGGAGGTTAAGTGAAATGAGGGAAACTCTGGGTTTTCTGTTTCAGAATGGGAGGTATGACAAACCCAAGAAAGCAGGCTAAGTCAAGCCCGTTTCTGAAAGAAAGGTAACTTATATTCAGAGTCAGTTGCCATGGCAACTTACTATGTGAACCTAACCTGGTCAGGAGCAGGTTTTCTTCTGTAAACCCTAATTTCTTTCGGTCTCCTCCCCCTTTTTAAAGTGCAAGCAATGTTTAAATACGTCCAAGATGCATTTTCTTGAAAAAAAAAAAAAAGAAAAAAGATGTAAGATATTTAATTTAGTCTTGTTTCCTGGCGGGGATCTAATTAAGTGCATTTTTTCTTATCTGCCAGTGTGGTAATAAAAATAATTTTAATGCAAACGGAAAACAAGATTATTTGGAGTGTCTATTACTAAGCAGGCTACAAATTTACATTAACTCCGCCCACCAATGTCACACAAGGTTAAAAATGACGCATGTGATATAATGGCTTCAGTGGTGTGGTCAGTAGCGTGTCAGGCGTAAAAACCTGACTAGTGTGAGTCCGCCTTCTCTTGTTTTTCCATCACATATCGCATCAGAAAGGCATTTATTTTTAATAAAAATGAAAATGTTCTAAAAGTGGAAGTAATGTGCCTAACGAGTGTTTATTAATGATAAAAGTATTTATAATTTTAATAAATATTATCATTTACACTCTGATATTATTGCATCCTGTTAATGTACAACAATACTGAGGTGCAAATAGGATGTATCTGCCAGTATAAAGTATAAAAGAGCATCTAATTACTATTTACACTTATTGCAAAGAACTGCTACTTCTAGTCTACATGGTAAATAATTTGCAAAATAAAAAATTGCACTTAAATTATATATATATATTTTTTTTTTGAAAATAAATAGTAATTCAATAACTTATGCCAGTTTTCACCTCTGATATTATAACAGTGATAAGAATTAAACTTGTATTGACTCGGAAGTATGCGGACATCTTTTTGTTGGGTGCTGTTGCCATGGTGAATCATAATATCAGAGCTCCATTGATCATGGCTTTTCATATAGTGCGTCCCAATTTGCGCACTTATGCACTATTCTATGTACAAATAGTGCGAGTAGTGCGTTCACACTGAAAATTCCAAAAAGAAAAAGTACACTTTAAATACCCAGATGATGCACTAAATTAACGGAAAAAATGAAGTGTGGAATGTTGGACACTTCATGCACTTAACTGTCGCAGCTTTAATCACGTAGCGGAGGGCGAGGGGGGATCAGACTCTGTTGTTAAGTGACAAAATAACCTTATACAATTCACGCACTACATGGATAAGTACATAGTGTAGAGTGCGTCATTTGGGACGCAACTATAGTCGTGGCGCACACGCTTAAAGGCCCAGGTATACTTCACTTTCCGCGCCGGGATGCGTCTCGCGCGCAGTCGCGTCTGCGCATCTTTCAAAGTATACTAAACCACGGATGCGCGCAGATGACCGAGTTCGACACATGCGCAGTACAATTTTTTCAATACTTTTACCAGACATCATGTCATCAACGGGACATTCGCTGGGCAGGATCCGGAGAAGAAAAATAATAAACCAAGAGAACAGGAATCAAAAACGATGGAGAAGGATATGCTTCTGAGTTTACTAGTCTTGTTTTTGAATCGCTCTTTGCGCACTCTTCTTTGACGACTGCACATTGTGCTCAGTACTGTGCGTATTGCCCCCTAGTGGACTCTTCTGTCCTGCTTGTGCATGTGCTGTTGCACGCGCACCGTTCCCGCAGTCTTGAAATTTGGACTGAACGCGGACAGGTTGCCCTCCGGATGATGAAAATTACGTCACTTCGGTGTACAAACTTCAGGCTTAACTCTGGCCCTGCGTTCCATTCAAAAGGGCTCATCCCTATCCCCTAATCCCTTCAAAGGGTTTACCCTCCGGAGTGAGAGCTTCGAAGGGATGATGGGTGTAGGGGTCAAAAAAATATTTTTTTGGAATGCACTTCTGCGTCGTCATAATGAGACAATCAAGGAGGCGCCTTCTTCTTTTTTTTACCCCTGGTGTACTCTTTTGCATTAATATGCATTCATTTATTTTTATAAGCTACTGCCGGTCTTTTACGTTACATATAATGTATATTGTGACTATGTATTTGAAACATTTGAATGGACTGATAAAGGAACCTGTAAAGTATTCAAGTTTTAACTCACAGTTGGTTGAACCTCCTTATTAAACGGACCCCTGGAAAGAGTTAATTGAGTTGCTTTGTAAAATGATTCAGTGATTCAAATCACCGCACGCTGACATCACCTGCTGCTAAAAACAGTGTAAATGAACGAGAACAACAATTAATATATGATAACTTTTACAAACCAACTGCAAATGTTTTAATTTAAAGTGTACTTTATTAAATGTGATGAATAATTGAATACAAAATATAAATTATAAATATGAAATTTCTGTATTATTTTTTATTTATTTTTTTTTTAATCAGGTGATTTGTCCATTAACTCTGACTCTCTCACCAGTGCACTGAACTACTGAACTAGAGCTGATTGAGACGCACCCAGAGAGTTTGGATTTGTTAATTATTCTCATCTTGAACAGGACAAACACAGAGAAAAACTCCTGATGAAGCGACTGAGATCCACATGATACTATTATAAAGATGGCGTTTATTAAAGAGGAGAGTGAAGACATGAAGATGGAGTTTATTAAAGAGGAGAGCGATGACATAAATATTGAAGAAACAATCATGAAACAAGAAGATACTGAGGAACAAACAGGTTGGTTTCATTTTCAAAACTCAGTCATTTGATCCTCATTAAAATGTCCGGCTCTACAGAAATTAAAGATATTTTTGAAGAATGTCCTTATTAAAGTGTTTTTATTTGACATGGAGTGGGTCAGACATGTTGATCACATGACCGGACAAACACTAATGCTGCCTTCAACCTGAGAAGATCCTGCTTCCATGTTTGGTGTTCGTTATTATGACATGTCTCACATTAAATTAGGGAAAATCATTCAGACAACATTGTTTTCTGTAAAATTAAACCCAAAATCAATTTCTGAATTAAAAACAATGGAAACCATTCATTTCTTTTATTTAATTATGCAACAGTGTCTAACAAAAACATGGAGGCTACAGTTACTAAAATTCAGATGGTCAAAAAAGACTTCATTTATAAACAAAATATTATCATAATACATATTAACATGCCTGAACATAAAGTTCCACTGAATAAATACATGAATAATTCAGTGGTTTTTCACGTCACATTAATGTTTTGTTGATGTTAGTGTTTGTGAGCGATCAAAGACTCAAATTGAGCTCTAAATAAACATCTGTTGTGTCTTTCACATCTTCTGTCAAGTTCAGTGGTAAATGAAGCATCAGAAGTTGATCGAGGATGAGTGTTTCTTCTCCTGAACTTCATGAAGCAGAAACACGTGTGAGATGGAAGAATCACATTAAATTGAAATTGTAACAGTTATCCGTTTTTGATAAAATTTGCTGTAAATGTTCAAAAAGGACTGACACACACTGAAATTATTTCAAGTTTTATATTAAGCCAAACCCCCTGATGGAAGAAGAAAGCTGTTGTGTTAACAACTGTGACAATAAGTCCGTATCAGGATAAACTATATGCTTAATTTACAAAAGCATGAGAAGGATGTGAAGTTCACGAGCGTAAATGCTTTAAATATGTTTAAGAGTTTACACGCCGGTCTGTTATTGTAGAGACATCGACTTTACAGTTTCACTCCCCTAAACATGATGCTGAATAAAACAAACTATTATTGGTTGATTTACATGCATGTCAATCAGACGACCTCTGGTCGGTCCTCTGCCAATGAAAGCTGTTATGGAGTTCTGACGTTCTGCCATCAGTCTGAAGCTTTGGCTATGCAAGATTTTAATGGACAGAATTAAATAACCAAATCC
Organism: Hypophthalmichthys nobilis; assembly: GCA_037950665.1. NCBI lineage: Eukaryota > Metazoa > Chordata > Actinopteri > Cypriniformes > Xenocyprididae > Hypophthalmichthys > Hypophthalmichthys nobilis. Next base: position 26,635,555 of record CM075489.1, read on the forward strand.
AATGTGCATGTAAAAGCATGTAAGAACATTACAGACATTTTAGGAATGGGCATTTTTGTCATTTGGGGGAAGTTTTTAGGGTGTCATAAAGATAAAGATAAAGTGTTCTTTTATTATAAGGGCTGTACAGCTATTATGTTGGTTATTGAATTGAATTGAGAAGGGCGTGGCTTGTTTGGTGATCGTGTGAGATTGGATCAGGTTCAATGCCTGAACGGCAGAGTGAAAGCATAGGTCCTGCAGTCTTCCCTGTAAAGCAGCAAAAATAATGCAAATAGAGAATACGAATCTGACGTCACGCCGCATTGAGTTCTGGGCAACTTCTTTGTTTATCCGCCATATTGACAGGATCGCGCAGCCTTTCAGTAATTTGTTTTCTGTCATGATTGTCAAAAAAAAATGTCACCATTGTATGTCATTAAGGCTGCATCGATAATGGCGATAGTAACTCAGATCATCGTTCTGAGACAAAACTGGACAGTGAAAAATGTTTTTTCGCCTTTTCTACGTGTAAAAACACCAAGGGAAGCAGGTCGAGGAGATGACGAGAAGACGCCGGATGGCAAATCTTTTAGTAATGGCACTGATTGAAACTACTGCTTATCACTCAATAAAAGAATCACATTGCTAAGTATTTTTGAAAGTTTTGATTTTGTTTGATTTAAAAAGTAATCTTTTTATCTTTTGCGAGTCTGACTCTCACTCCGCTCGTGAATTAGCAGAACTTGAATGAGCACAGTCTAAAATGCTTAACAAGAAAAACGCTTCATGTGACTTAATGCATTGAGACAAACACAAATTCTATACATATCTATTAAAGCATACTGTGTGGAAATAAGCATATGAGCCCAAAATATGAACGCAACACGTTTACATGTTAAGCGGTTTCGTCTTATGCAAAGAAAACACTTAATGCACTGAGACCAAATTCTGTTTACTAATAAAGCACATATGTGTAGAAAAAGGAATGAGACCAAAATATGAACTTTCAGCATCACTTAAAGTGCATAAGCCATTTTAAGCGTTTTCTTCATAACGGTTTTATAAAGATAAGAAATTGCTTAATGTGTAATTAAACGCGCTGCGTTCATATTCTGGGCTCATCTGTACATCTTTTAATATCACTGTTTTAGTACACTAAGCCAGCGTTTTTAAAATGTCCCCTTGCGTGGAGCCACTACCAAACTGTTCACAAGCTCCTAGGGTTTTGATTTTGGTTGTCATTTGTTGAAATAAATATAAAAATACAGTGTGTTCGTGTCTGTCTGTCCGCTGAATTTGACCCATAATCTCTGATTCTCCTCCTCTGATCGTGGAAAAGGGGAATATTTACAATGACAACAGTTGTAAGCCTACTCAATATGCTCGTTTAAGCATCATTTAAACGTTTCCAACAAACAAATAAATGAATCGACTTCTCTCAGTGTGTTGAACACATAGATTTATTTGGATATTCATATGATGGTTGAAGCAGCAGCAAGCATCCAGCATGCGACACAGTAAACAGATCAACACTGTAAACGAAATTCTACAAAACTTAAGTGAAAAAAATAAAATAAATAAAATGATCATGCGATGCGATAAAATAGCTTCTATTCCCAGCAAACGATACCATGAATGTGAAAAATGTGAATGTTCCACTTAATGGCAGAAACAAAACAAAAGGTAAGCAAGTATCCGTATTAATTTCAGTGCAAGTAATGGGGGGCGATCCTGTCAAAATGGCGGCGCCGCCCCGGCATGCAACGAGGCATGACGTCGGTTCGCATTCTCTATTAAGATCTTTTCTGTAGCGACTTCACTTTGTGAACTGCAGGGAGAATATTTGTGATCTCGATTGGCAGCGGATGATGCTTAATCGTCTCAGACTTCTCGTTAAAGTTTCCTTCATGACGATTCTGGAATGTGCGTCACTGAAGACCGTGAGTTTCATTTTGAGTGTTCATTATATTATTATTATGCCATTTCTTCACTGTTTAACTTGATATACCGCTGCTAGATTATATTTTATGTAATATGAGTATGTGTTTACCCGATTATGTGAGGTATAGCGTTTTTATGATGGGGAGAATGATCGCCCGTTCATTGCACTTTTATCCAGTTTTCTGTTACTGATTAAGTTTATTTGCTTATTATAGAACCACATTTCGACTCATACACAGCAATGGGATAAATCAATAAAACACATCATAGACTTAGCAATCTTCATCGCCGACGATTCATCGTGCATCAGGGGACCTGAGACTGCAGCTTAACGACCAGCTTCACATCACTATCCTGACATCTGAACGCCTTAAAGAACTGTGGAGACCAATACAGACTGTTGCACTCATTGATTTCACTACATATTTGTGAGACCAGCCTCCATCTGTATCCTTGAAATCCAAATCTGTTAAAATAATTCAGTTTGTTTATTATTTACTTTATATGTATATTTATTTGCTATTTTGTGATTTTGATGGTGAATATGTACACAGTGTATTTGATTATTGATATTTAACATCTTAGAGAGTAAATTAGTACAATTTAGTACAACTGCCTCCTCTTCATTTCTCTCGTGGCCATTGGACATCAGATGTGGTAATCGACTCTCTGATACGGTTGGCACCGTAGTAGTAATTGGTGCAATACAGTTCCTTTCAAACAATATATATATATATACATATACATACACTGAACAAAATTATAACGTAACACTTGTTTTTGCCCCCATTTTTCATGAGCTGAACTCAAAGATTTAAGACTTTTTCTATGTACACAAAAGGCCTGTTTCTCTCAAATGTTGTTCACAAATCTGTCTAAATCTGTGTTAGTGAGCACTTCTCCTTTGCCGAGATAACCCATCCACCTCACAGGTGTGGCATATCAAGATGCTGATTAGACAGCATGATTATTGCACAGGTGTGCCTTAGGCTGGCCACAATAAAAGGTAGCAAACATTAAAAAATATGTATTACTTTGTGATTTAATAATTCATGCATGAAAGGGTTGAGCTGTCAAATGGCTTTGGCACAATATTAAATTTGGATCATTCCTCTCTGACTGATACTCAATCTGGCAAAAATTACAGTATCAAAGCCGATACCAATACTGAAAATCGGATCGCTGCATCCCTAGCCAAAGTTTAGCTCCAACCTGCTCCAACACACATACCTGTAGTTTTCAAATAAGCATGAAGGACTTTAATTAGGGTTGAAGCTAAACTGAGTTTGACACTACTGTTGTATCAGTGTTCTGTTTAGCCAAAGTAAGCAGAGATGCCTCGTACTTGTGACAATACTCCATTTTAAATGTTTATCACTTAATATTACCCTTTTTTGTTGAACTGTTATATAAAATCAATGTCACATTTGCAATCGTGTGGATATTTGGGGAAAAAACGCATTCTTGCTCGTGTAATATAATAACATTAAAAACAAGAACTCACAGGGTTTTTGTATCAAAGAGAGTTTGAGTCTTAAATTGATCTCTATGCACAGCCTGTTTATAGGCTATTTGTTCTTTATGCTCTTAAGTGCTAAATCCCCACTTTTACAAACCCTGCGTCTCAATCAGCTCCTTAGGTTGTGAATGTGGCTGATTTCCTGATCAGTGCCCTGACTACTGAACTAGGGAGCTGATTGAGATGCACCCAAAGATACATTGTCGAGAATGGCAATTATGTAGCGCAGTTTGTTAAGACAGCATACTCTGCATGCAACGTACTTGCACGCTGCTTGTATGGATGCAGTTTTGAGTAAAAGAGTAAAAGGATCTCGGGTATTTACAACATTTTGCCTGTTACAAATTCCGTGCTTGGTTTTAATGTTATTTCAAAGTGGGGTAGAATTAAAGGAATGGCAAAACTCAGCATTTTGTTTGCATTCTCCCTCTTGTCACCTCACGTACCCTCAGGGGTACAAGTACCCCAGTTTGAGAACCACTGCTATAGTGCATACATGTTCGGTACCATCGGTATACTTACGGTACTGTAGAAAAACAAGTGCCATCAGGATTTTAAAATGTTGATACCGACTTAGTACCGAAGTATCGGTTCTCATGACATCCCTAGTTTCGAAGACATTTGTCATTATTTTACTTTGATACACAATCAGATGGCAAAAGCAGGTCATTTGTAACTTTAACAAGCAGTTTCTATGCAATGATTGGGCTTAAATCCTGATTGAAATTCTGCACTAATACTGTTGAAAATTGAACATGGTTCAGAAGACACTATTTTTCTGATATTTTTCTGATAAACATATGTTGGTTATTGTTTTGTATCATTTTTTTCTTTTGTTTTCTCGTTAGCATCTGTGAGTGTTTTGGTTTCATGTTTGGTTGTCTATAATTAACCAAGATCTCCTGGGTCAAATTGTTTTTTTTTTTTTTTTTTTTTTGTTTTTTTTTTATTAAAGGTTTAACTGCTAGTTTGACAGTTTTGAGACATGTCATAAAGCAAGTGAAGTGAGCAATATTGAGAAGTCTTCTCAGATTGCATCAGATAACATCTCTTTCAGTAGTTTAGTGGGTATAAGTTGGTTTTGATGCTTAAATGTTTGGATGTCTGTTTCTTTGTGCCATTGAACTGGGGTTAACTTTTTTTTTCTCTTTCTTCGCCTTAGACCTGATGGCACTGAAAGAGGAGAGTGAAGTACTGAATAAAATAGAAGAGAAATATCAAAATAACAATCATTATGATTTCATTACTGGAGAAATACCTTGTAGTTGCTCACAGACTGAAAACACTTCCTCACAAAAAATGTCTCAAAAGACAGGGACTAGAAGTCATTTTGTCAGCAAACAGTGTGGAAACAGATTAAATCAAAACATAGGCTTTAACAGACACATGAAAATTCACACTGAGAAGCCTTACACGTGCCAACAGTGTGGAAAAAGTTTCAACCAAAAAGGAAGTCTTTATTACCACATGAGAATTCACACTGGAGAGAAGCCTTTCACCTGCCAACAGTGTGGAAAACGTTTCACCCAAAAAGGAAGTCTTAATAACCACATGATTATTCACACCGGAGAGAAGCCTTTCACATGCCAACAGTGTGGAAAAAGTTTCACCAGAAAAGGAACTCTTGATTTCCACATGAGAATTCACACTGGAGAGAAGCCTTTCACCTGCCAACAGTGTGGAAAAAGTTTCAGTCAAAAAGTAAAGCTTAATAGCCACATGTCAATTCATACTGGAGAGAAACCTTACACCTGCCAACGGTGTGGAAACAGTTTCAGTTCAAAAGTAAACCTTAATGTCCACATGACAATTCATACTGGAGAGAAGCCTTTCACTTGCCAACAGTGTGGAAACAGTTTCAGTCAAAAAGTAAACCTTGATAACCACATGACAATTCATACTGGAGAGAAGCCTTTCACCTGCCATCAGTGTGGAAAACATTTCAGCCAAAAACGAAGCCTTAACAGGCACATAAGAATTCACTCAAGAGAGAAGCCGTTTATATGTGGTTAAGGTGGAAAGAGTTTCAGATATAAAGAAACCCTTGAATACCACATGAGGATTCATGTATGAACCGTTTTAAATCTCATTAGTTAGTGTCAGGAAGCCTGTTGATCAGAGTGTTGGACTGTTCTTTACTAAGTTTACAAAGTTGCATACTTTGATGTCATAAGTAAATAGTATGTGGTGTTAAGGATTTGTATGTAAAAAGAATGGTTTACATAATCTTACCATCGCCAGAATATGATTTAGTGTACATAATTAACTTGACAACTGGAAATAAATTGATCACAAACTGGCATTATACATATTTTTATGTATTCTGTTAATCATTTTTCTTTTACTACCAAGACAAAATGTGGTTCAAGAAGCATGAAAATCATTTTCACACATGAATTGGCCCCTCTGAGTCCTGACCTTATCCTCATTGAAAGTCTTTGGGATGTGCTGGAGTAGACTTTACAGAGTGCTCGACTCTTGCATTGTCAGTACAAGATCTTGATAAAAAAAAAAACAACTGATGCACCTCTTGATGGAAATAAATGTTGTGATGTTGCATAAGGTTGCTGAAGCAATGACATGATGAATGCATGATACAATCAAAGTTGAAGGCACTGCAATTTAATGTTAGAGTGTGCGACATATATACATATACGGGGCTGGAAATGGCTGAGATACACTGGGGGGACTCTAGTTAAAATGATGTTTTCTATTATTATTTTAGTCAGGACCACTTATGAGAATAATAAATTTATTGACAATTCTTGGATTTGACGAAAGGCTTAGGCTCTAATGGGCTCAGCTGCCATACTAGACCATTTGATTGAGGCATAAATCCCCCTAGCCTGACAATAACCAAATGTTTCTTAGCTACATACACATTGCAAAAAGCGATACAACAATTGCAAATAAAGATAGTGAACAATAGTAGTCCATTCAAAATGGTTTCTAATCAGAAATCCAATATTATGCAGATGCTATGAGGTGAAGGGGCGGAGGTGGGTGGAGATGTGCATTGAGAGATGCTTGATTGAGGAATGCTTCATTTTTTGTGTGGCTTTCCATCCAGAAGGTTGTGGAGTGGAGACTTCTGATAGTGGAATACACTCATGTATGCTGTGGGACTGTGATCTTTAAGGCACAGAAGTTTGACAGACTGAGGAGCAAGCGTTTGAATGGGCTTAAATGTTTTAGTTGATTAGAGCAGGTGGAGTAGGGGATCAGCTGATATTGTTGGCGATCACCGGTCTGCCTGAACTATGCTTGAATTCCATTTGATCACTCAAGCCTTAAACATATATCATGTTTCCTCCAAACAATGTTTTCTTTAGTAACAAGACAGGCACATGAAAAGTCGGTGAGAAACATTTTATGAATTTTGTGTGGCACAAACACGTTCATTCAGAAGAATCTCTGCTTGGAGATAATTACCTGTTTAATTTTGGCCAAATTAAAGATATGTCATGTAGGAATCTGCATATGTGGTGCATGCAGAATTTAACAGTTTTGTCATTTTTTTTAACAGGTTTACATTTGTCTTCAGGTTAAAGAAAACTGTATAATGTTTTGGATGGTACCTCGGTTTAGTGTTTTGAAAATAAACAACTATTAAACATTTAAAGGTGAATCTATAGTAGTCAACATTTGAAGTGGATCAAAAAATTGTCCTAAGAACTAAGCTGCCCTAAGAAGAAGGTTTTCAAACAACTTTGATGAAAGGTTTTGATCCACTTCAAATGTTGACTACTGTAGTTTAAAGGGAAGTGGAAGCTAATGTGCATTCTAAAAATCAAAATAATTTGGTTAATAATGTATCTAGAATATAAAATTGTCACAATCTCCATTTACCAGTCACCTCAGCACACTACGTTTCCCAGAATCCCTCCTGGCTCACACCTGCTCACACTCCACAATCACCACATCTGTCTCCTATTACCCTCATCAGCAACTTTCTATTTAAGCTCACCAGTCAGTTCACCATTTGTTTGGTCTTGTCGTTCCTACCAAGAACTACTAAACTGACTACCTGCCTTTGTGAAACTTACCTGTGCAATCCTTTCTTCAGTCATCCTTTTTCCAGGACCAGACCAAATCAAAAGATGGACTCAGTGGGAAAATGGCAGGAAGATACAGGAATATGTGCAGGAATTCCTGGAGTACTGTTATCTAATGACGTGGGATGATCATATCCTTATCCGCTGCTTTAAAGATGGATGAGATGACAATGTCTGCCATTTGGTGTCAGGGATTGATAGATGTCAGACACTTGAGCAATTTTTGGACCTCCTTCTGTGGCGGTGTGGTTCCACATATATTGTTGAACCATTGGTTTCATCATCTCAAGACTCCATAGACACCATCACAAGTTTCCTTGTCTCTGTCTGTCTTGATTCCATAAAGACAGTTCTTGTCAAAGAACCACTAGTTTCTCTAGTTCTCTAGTATTCTAACATTTCCCAGTCCAGGAAAGCCACATGCCCAGCCTTTCACCTGGCTCTGAAGGTTGTATCCAACAGTGTGAGCCTAATATCAAAATTAGTGGATCCTCCTCATATATCAGGGAGGTTTCAAGGAAGCACTCCACTCATCGGTTCCTCCATCCAGAGTCCGTTCCATTGAGTAAAATCTGAGTCCATTCCAGCAAGAGAAATTCTTGAGTCTCTTCCAGTGAAAGAAATTCCTAAATTCCTGTAAGAGAATTCACAGGAAGAGACTTAGCAATTTCTCACTGGAAGAGAAATTCCCCAGTCCAATCCGGTGAGAGAAATTACCCAGTCCGTTCCAATGCATGCCCAGGTGGGACAGAAGAGGTGATTCTTTTTGTTTATGTAGCTGCCATTATGTGCGTTTGGGCTACACACACCTTGGCTCCAGCCCCTGACCAGAGTCCAGTGATGGCTCCAGCCGCTAAGCTCAGTAACGAGTCCACTCCAGCCCCAGAGTTCAGTATTAAACCCGTTTTCGGCCCCCGAGTCTGAATTGGAGCTCGCTCCAAAGCCCACTCCTTCCTGCGAGTTAATTACAGAAATCAGTCCAGTCTATGAGTCCGTCCGAGATTTAACTCCAGACCACGAGTTTACTCCCATGAATCACAAACCCATGAGTCAGCTCAGGAGCCTGCTCATGCTCCAGAGTCCATTCACGAATCCTCTCCAGAGTTCAGTCCAGAGTCAACTCCAGAATCAGCTCGTTTCCCCGAGCACAGCCAGGAGCACGCTCATTTCCCTGAACACAGCCATGAGTCCACTCACTTCTCTGAACTCAATTACAAGCCTGCTCACTACCCTGAACTCTGCTGGGAGCTCACTCAATTCCCCAAACTCTCTCAGGAGCGTAACCCTGTGTCGCTCTCATTCCAGAGCTAAGCCCAGAACTCACTCACTTCCCAGAGCACAACCCGGCATCTGCCTGAAATTCCCTTGTCTCGGCCACAAAGGCTAGCCAAACCTCCTTTCCTCCCTGATCCTACATTGCGGTCAGGATGACCGTTACAAGCCTCCTCACCACGGCCGGAGTGGCCGATGGAACATCCTGTCTCATGTGTCTCGGGCACAGCAGCCGATAGTATAGGGGATACATGCTCCTATCTCTTGTGCTATGGACTCATGTTCCCTGAGCTACCTACACCGCCATGGTCCCTGAGCTACCTTCACCAGCATGGCTTCCTGAACTACTGGCACCTTCCTGGCTACCTAGGTTGCTGGTGCTGTCTTCCAATCTACGATCTAGTCAATCAGAAACAAAGGTACTTTACAATATTTGTGACTTTTTTTTTTTCTTTTTTCTTTTCCGTGGTTTCTTTTTTTGGGGGGGAGGTATTGTTAAATAATGTAATGTGAAATGAGAAGACATTTGTAATGTATGCATGTGATTTGAATTCAATTTTGTCCTTCTCTTCAAAAAAGCAATAAAGAGAATGTAAAAAAAACAAAAAAAAAAAAATCACAACTTTACTGTATAGCGTCTTTACACCTTGAACAGTTCAACAGTTTACTCTACAGTTGTTCAACAAATGTGATTTTAACAAGAAACCATGATTTTACTTTTTAATACTCACATTTGAGAACACCAGCGTCACTTTTCTCCTCCGTGTTTGATTATGATGTATCTTCTCCCGTGGCCTCCTGGGAAGGCTGGGATAGAAAAGTATCCCAGTGAGTGCTTCAGAATCTGGGTGGGAGCAGTAGGCCATCCGGGAACTTCTCACCTACTCTTTTATGAATACTGAGGTTTCGAACGTACTACTCCTTTCACGTACTGTTTTCTCCTACTATATAGTAGGTAAATAGGCATATTTTAACACACATTAAGTATACGCACATCTAAATCTCGTGATAATCAGTGCGTCACCCAGGTAATTCTCACCTACTCTTTTATGAATACTAAGGATTCGTACATACTATTCGTTCGCCTACCGCATTTAGTAGGGAAGTATGTGGTTCCGAACACAAAATATCTATATTGTGATATATTGTTACTGTTATCATAATTTGAATTAAAATGTCTTATATCTAAATGACACATAATACGAACTGCTTTATTAAGTCATACATTGTTTTTAATGTGTATTTTTTAACTTGTAAACCACATTTAAAATTGTAGCTATTTGCATATTAATACTGTAATATCTGGTATAAATGGTTTCTACTTCGAAACTACAGTTTTGCCTATTAGACAAAATATCACACTCTTTCTTTGGTATCATTGGTAGTTACTAATATTTTCTTGGGAATATATATTAACGCATTAAAATAATTTAACGCTTTTAACGCGAAAAAATTACGCAAGCATGTGAAATTGCGTCATAATTTTCGTCACGCAGTTAGATGATCTTAAAAGTCCATGCTGATTATATCAGAGATGGCAGAGAGAATTATTCATTCCAGTGTCTGTTTCGAACTCTCTGTCATATTCTGTCATTGTATCTGAAGAGCGCGAGTCCTCCCGCATCGCGCTGTTCCTGTCTGAACTGAACGTCGAAAAATCCCACCGCTGTATGGCCAGATAATATGAAAACTATGGTTCTCGGCAAACCAGCTTCTTGCTATTAAAGTTTTGATGGATGAGGGTTGCAATCAAAGTAAAGATGATTGCGGTGATGTACAGAAGCACGCGTGAGTCTGTTATATAATATTTGGATTTGTCCTGTGTATGTTGCTGTGTACTTAAGTATATATGCAGGTGGTTGGTTTAGGTTTTTTTTGGCATCTCTATGTGGTCCTGTTCAGTATCTTGTCTAAAATGTAAATAAGCTCACATACTATACACTGTGAAATCAGGTTTTTTTGTTTTTGTTTTTTTTTTTTTTTTTATTTGTGGGTGCTTTGGTGTAGCCTACATATATGTATGAATTATATGAAATCATATCATTTGGTTGTTTGGTGTCCTTTTTTGGAAAGACATCTAAATTCACCTTGAAAAAAGCTGAAAAATAGAGTTTTGTGAAAATCGCACTTCAATCTGATGGTTTACTTTGCTGGATGTAGGCAATGATGGCAAAATGGATGTGTTAAACAAGATAAAAGGTGTATGCTTAATTTCATTCAATTTTATTGAGAGTAGTCTACATTTACCTATTGAGACGTGCCTTCACGCACCTGTAAGAGCTTTGTGATGTTTGAGTCAACGGAGGCGCGACATGCAAAAAGTGTGTTTGCAAAATATGCTCTATTTTTGTAAGTCCGCTAGGTGCCGCTAGTGTCACAGAAACGACATACTTCACTTTTAAACGTATCAGTTTAGGACAGATCTAAATCAGACACGACAAATAAGAAACACAATGGCGGCAATTTAAATGTATACCAGAAGTACTTTTTAAATTAATAGTTAAAAATAAGTATAATATAATTTGTGTTAGCAGCCTATTATAAATTTTCAGTGATCAAGACCTGGCAGCAACAGCTCATTTTTCCTCTTGGGCGAGCGATCCGCTCACAGCTTATCCTGCCCATGAAATCCGCCATAGGCCAGCAAACCAATGAGAACGCGGGACAACGAGGTTACATTACAAAAGCACAAAGGCGCAAAAGCTGCTGTAGATCAGCTTATCCGGAAGTCTCCATAACTGGCAGATTTAAAGAAAATTACCGTTGTTTGGCAAATAAATAAATTATGGACAGTTACATACGCATTATCAACATTTTATCATGTAGGCTTTATGGTACACCTCAAACAAGGGATTTATAGTGTTAATATTAATTGCAGAGTCCACGAATAGCTTGGGTATGCAGAGCATTCACAGCTTATATGGACTGCATGCCACTTATTTTATATATATATATATACACACACATCTTAATCAGCTCCCTAGTTCAGTAGTCAGGGCACTGACAATCATTCATTTACACGATATACTGATTCACGACCTAGGAAGCTAGTAAGCCGATTCAGACGCGGGGTTGCGAGAGAGAGAGAGAGAGAGAGAGCATGAAAACTGAACTTTTATTATGGTCTGGTGGTGTGATGTCATAAGGCTGCGCCACACTCTTGCATCTGTTGTGATTTGGCTGAAGAAAGGTTCGTGTTTTTACGCATTTAAAGTGTTTAAATCAGTGCAAACTGTTGAATCAATTTAATTGTTTTTACAAGCTATGTAGAATAAGCGTTCTTGAAAAGCAACGTTAAAATGCTTTATTTAACATTAATAAACGTTGTTTTTGGGAGTAAATGGCATCCATTCATGAGTAACAGAAAATGTGCGTCTCATTTCGGTCTCTAACGTGAATCAGTTTATCGTAAACACGAATATAGGTACTGGAAATAAGTGATGAGAGAAACTGAGTTTTTTTTGGAATATTTGGAGTCATTTGAATCAATTGCTTTGTAAAATGATTCAGTGATTCGAAGCGCTCAAATCACCGCACGCTGATGTCACCTGCTGCTCAAAACAGTGTAAATAAACGAGAACACAATGTGTGACAACTTTTACAAACCAACTGCTAATGTTTTCATTAAAGTGTAATCTGTTAAATTTTATATTCGAATAATTGAATGCATATAAATCATAAATACAAAACTTAATGTATTACGTGTGTGTGTTAACTCTCACTCTGACTGACTCCCTCACCAGTGCACTGAACTAGAGCTGATTGAGACACAGCCAAAGACTTAGTTTGGATTTATTTTTCTTTTTGTTAATTATTCTCATCTTTAACAGAACTCCTGGTGAAGCGACTGAAATCCATGTGACACACTATTATGAAGATGGCGTTTATTAAAGAGGAGCGTGAAGACATAAAAATTGAAGGAACAAGCAATGTGAAACAAGAAGAAACTGAGGAACAAACAGGTTGGTTTCATTCTCAAAGCTGAACTAAGTCCAGCTCTACAGAAATGAATGATATTAATTAAAGTGTTTTTATTTGACATGGAGTGGGTCAGACATGTTGAGATCACATGATCAGACAAATACTAGTGCTGCCTTCAACCTGAGAAGATCCTGGTTGTTTGGTGTTCGTAATTATGACATATAAATGGAAAAATAATTCAGACAACATTGTTTTCTGTAAAATTAAGCCTAAAATCAATGTCTGAATTAAAAACAATGAAGACCATTAATCTTTCACTTAATTATGCAACAGTATCTAAGGCCCTGTTTCCACCTGGTATTAAGATGCATTTTAGTCGATCAGCAAAGAGCAGCAGATTTAAGCAGCTTTCGTTTCTGCCCTGACAGCCACAAGTCTGGCTGAACGCTGTGAGTGTGTTAGAAATCAAGAATTGGTACTTGGTACGTTTTTTGCCTTGAAACCCAGTGGGGGTCTTCAGCTGACAAAGTTTAAATCCTGCCTGGCTAGCGCGTTTACCTTACGCGCAAGGTCAGTTGGTGGAGAGTAGGTGGTCTTTTGTGACATCACATACATTAAGACCCACACAAACAAAGACAAAAATTGAGCTCTAAATATACATCTGCTGTGTCTTTCACATCTTCTGTCAAGCTCAGTTGTAAACTAAGCATCAGAAGTTGATCGAGGACGAGTGTTTCTTCTCCTGAACTTCAAGAAGTGTGGGATAGAAAAATCACATTAAATTGAAATTGTAATGGTTATGTTTTTGTTAAATGTTCAAAATGTACTGATACACACTTAATTTATTTCATCAAGTTTTATATTAGACCAACAAATATAATTAGCAGCACTATGCAGATTTTGTGCGCATAAACATTAATCCGCCAGGAAACAAAGCTTACTCATGTAGGTTTAATGTTCGCTATGTCAGAATTTATTTGGCAAATGCATTTCCATCTCCCATTATTCAAGTGCCCGAGTACTTTATAGTTTAAAATCACTTAAATCTATAGCACTTTTTTTTTTTTTTAAATAAAGTTTTGCATTGCACCAAACAGCTTGTTCTTGTTTTGTTCTGCTGTGTTCTCTCGCTAGCATCTGTGAGTGTTTTGGTTTCATGTTTGGTCAATTGGGGAGTTGTAACTTACCTTGCAAGTCACATTTGGACCATAGTGTTAGGTCATTTCAAAGTTATAACAAACATATCAAACATATTCTGCTTAATCATTAATTTTTTTTGCGTCTTAACTCTTAGGAGATATATTAAATGGGAGATTGAGATCAGTCTATACTTAAGATTTTTAACTTTAAGTTTTTTTTAAATTAAAGGTTTAACTGCTAGTTTGACAGTTTTGAGACATGTCCTAAAGCAAGTAAAGTGAGCAATATTGAGAAGGCTTCTCAGATTACATTTATTTCGGTAGTTTAGTGTTATAAGATGGTTTTGATGCTTTACATGTTTAAATGTTTGGATGTCTGTTGCTTTGTGCCATTGAACTGAGGTTAACTTTTTTTTCTCTTTCTTCACTTTAGACTTAAAAGCACTGAAAGAGGAGAGTGAAGTACTGAATGAAATGGAAGAGAAAGACCAATATAACAATCATCATGATTTCTTTCCTGGAGAAAAATCATGTAGTTGCTCACAGACTGAAAACACTTCATCGCAAAAAATGGCTCAAAAGACAGGGACTAGAAGTCATTTCAGCTGCAAACAGTGTGGAAACGGATTCAGTCAAAACACAAGCTTTAACAGGCAAACAGAAATTCACACTGAGAAGCCTTACACATGCCCTCAATGCGGAAAGATTTTTTATCATAAAGGACACTTTGAAGACCACATGGTAGTTCATACTGGAAAGAAGCCTTTCACCTGCCAACAGTGTGGAAAGCGTTTCACCCGAACAAAAAGTCTTAAGTACCACATGAGGATTCACACTGGAGAGAGCCCTTTCACCTGCCAACAGTGTGGGAAAAGTTTCACCCAAAAAGGACACCTTCATCACCACATGAGAATTCACACTGGAGAGAAGCCTTTCACCTGCCAACAGTGTGGAAAAAGGTTCACCCGAAAAGAAAATGTTAAATACCACATGAGAATTCACACTGGAGAGAGCCTTTTCACCTGCCCACAGTGTGGAAAAAGTTTTACCCAAAAAGGAAGTCTTAATAACCACATGAGAATTCACACTGAAAAGATCCTTTTCACGTGCCAAAAGTGTGGAAATGGTTTCTATAGAGAAGAAACCCTTAAAGTCCACATGAGAATTCATACTGGAGAAAAGCCTTTCACCTGCCAACAGTGTGGAAAGAGTTTCAACCAAAAAGGAAGCCTTAACAGGCACATGAGAATTCACACTGGAGAGATCCTTTTCACCTGCCAACAGTGTGGAAAGAGTTTCAAACAAAAAGGAAGCCTTAACATGCACATGAGAATTCACACTGGAGAGATCCTTTTCACCTGCCAAAAGTGTGGAAATGGTTTTTATAGAGAAGAAACCCTTAAAGTCCATATGAGAATTCATACTGGAGAGAAGCCTTTCACCTGCCAACAGTGTGGAAAGAGTTTCAACCAAAATGGAAGCTTTAACAGGCACATGAGAATTCACACAGGATAGAAGCTGTTTTTATGTGATCAAGGTGGAAAGAGTTTCAAATGAGGATGAGGGTTCATGTATGAATGGTTTTATATGTCTGATGTTTATATGATGTAAACCAAAGAATGGTTTACATCATCTTACCGTCACCAGAATGTGATTTAGTGTACATAATTCACTTGACAACTGGAAATAAATTGATTACAAACTGGTATTATACATATTGATATGTATTCTGTTAATCTTTTTACTTTTACTACCAAGACAAAATGTGGTTTAGGGAGCATGAAGAATCATTTTCACACATGAATTGGCACCTCTGAGTCCTGACCTTGACCTCATTGAAAGTCTTTGAGATGTGCTGGAGTAGACTTTACAGAGCACTATATTGACAATTCTTGGATTTGGCAAAAGGCTTAGGCTCAAATGGGCTCAGCTGCCATACTAGACAGTTTGACCGTTTGCTTGAGGCATTTGTGTGGCTTTCCATCCAGAAGGAGTGGAGACTTCAGATGGTGGAATGCATTCTTGTTCTTGTACCATTTCTGAGTTGGAATAGATCCTCGTGGTTGAATCTGAATATTCCATTTATATAGTGCGGGCAGGATTTTCCAGTCCAGTCATTAATAGATGAAGATTTTGTAGCTAATCTGAAGCTTCATCTTGAAGGGGGTTGGGCTTCTATGGATATTTCATCGATGTCAAGGTGGTTGGGTTGAGTTTCCTCGGACATCTCCACAGAGAGTATGGCATGTTCTTCCGTATCAGAGCAGGTCATTATCATGCAAAGAAATGTGAGGAATAAGATTTATTAGTTGCTTGTATGCTGTGGGACTGTGATCTCTAACGCACAGATGTCTGTGTGACAGACTTTGGATCATGCATTTGAATGGGCTTAAATATTTTAGTTGATTAGAGCAGGTGGAGTAGGGGATAAGCTGATATTGTTAACGATCAGCGGTCTGCCTGAACTATGCTTGAATTCCATTTGATCACTCAAATTTGCCCTTTTTTTTTTCTCAGATGTATTTAAATATGAAATCTTCCATATTATCTAAAATAACATTAAACATATTTCATGTTTCCTCCAAACAATGTTTTCTGCAGTAACAAAAGAGGCACATGAAAAGTAAATGAACAAATTTTGTGTGGCACAAACACGTTCATTCAACAGAATCTATGCTTGGAGATAATTACCCTTTTAAATTTTGGCCAAATTAAAGATACATTGTGTAGGAATCTCCATATGTGGTGCATGCAGAATTTAACAGGTTTTTACAGGTTTACATTTGCTCTCAGGTTAAAGAAAACTGTATAATGTTTTGGATGGTACCTCGGTTTAGTGCTTTGAAAATCAACAATTATTAAACATTTAAAGGTAAATCTAGTTTAAAGAGAAAAGGAAGAAATTATAAAAATCACAATAATTTGGATAATGTGTCTAGAATATATAATTGTCTCAATCTCCATTCACCAGTCCAGTCACCTAAGCACACTACATATCCCAGAATCCCTCCTGCCTCACACCTGCTCACACTCTACAATCACCACACCTGTCTGCGATTAGCCTCATCAGCACCTTTCTATTTAAGCTCTCCAATTAGTTTGTCGTTTCTATCCAGAACTACTTAACTGACTACCTATCTTTGTAAAACTTATCTGTGTGATCCAGTCATCCTTCTTCTCTAGCAATCCAGCCATCTCTCATCTCCAACTGAAACAGATAAGAACTGTCATTCACTGTTCTCATCAAATCAACATATCCATTCTCTGTTACTCACCTGCTCACGTTGTTATCTTCATCCCTGCAATAAACCACTTGTTTTGGATATTACCTGTTGTTGTTTTCTTCTGTTTCATGACAGAAAACCAGACCAAATCAAAAGATAGACTCAGTGGGAGCTTTTCTTAAGCCTGGGTCTTTCCTATGCACCATATTTCAAGATGGCAGAAAGATAGAGAAATATGTGCAGAAATTTCTGGAGTACTGTTATCTAATGATGTGGGATGATCATATCCTTATCCGCTGCTTTAAAGATGGTTGAGATGACGATGTCTGCCATCTGGTGTCAGGGATCAGTGGATGTGAGACACTTGACCAATTTTTGGACCTCCTTTTGTGGGGGTGGTTCCGCATATATTGTTGAACCATTGGTTTCATCATCTCAAGACTACAGAGATACCATCACAAGTTTCCTTGTCTCTGTCTGTCTGATTCCACCATAAAATCAATTCTTGTCAAAGAACCACTAGTTTCTCCAACCATTATTGCCATCTTGCCAGAACCCTCAGCGGGTCTAATATCAAATTAGAGGATCCTCCCATCATATCCATCAGGGTGGTTCAAGGAAGCACTCCACTCATTGGTTCCTCCGTCCAGAGTCCGTTCCATCGAGTAAAATCTGAGTCCATTCCAGTGACTCTGTTCGAGTGAGAGAAATTCCTGAGTCTGTTCCAGTGAGAGAAATTCCAGAGTCTCTCACAGGAAGAGACTCAGTAATTTCTCTCACTGGAAGAGAAATTCCCCAGTCCGTTCCAGTGCGTGAAATTCCAGAGCCTGCCCAGGTGGTCCTTGCCATTTATGTAGCTGCTGTTATGTGTGTTTGGGCTACACACACCTTGGCTCCAGCTCCTGACCAGTGTCCAGTGATGACTCCAGCCCCTGAGCTCAGTAATAAGTCCGCTCCAGCCCTAGAGGTCAGTAACAAGTCCATTCCAAAGCCCACTCCTTCCTGTGAGTTCACTACAGAAATCAATCCAGTCTATGAGTCCGTCTGAGATTTCACTCCTGGCCACGAGTCCACTCTAACCCATGAGTCAGCTCAAGAGCCTGCTCACACTCCAGAGCCTATTTAGGAGTCTGGAGTTTATTCACAATTCCTCTCCAGAATTCAGTCCAGAATCCGCTTGTTTCCCGAGCACAGCCAGGAGTCCACTCACTTCTCCAAACTCAGTTATGAGCCTGCTCACTGCCCTGATCTCACTCAATTCCTCAAACTCTTTCAGGAGCAAAACCCTGTGCCCGCTCGCTTCCCAGAGCACAATTCAGTGTCCGTCTCAAGTTCCCTTGTCTCAGCCAAGAAGGCTAGCCAAACCTCCTTTCCTCCCTGCTCCTACATTGTGGTCAGGATGACCGTTACTAGCCTCCTCACCAAGGCCAGAGTGGCCGATAGTATCTCCTATGCTCCTATCTCCTGTGCTACGGACTCATGGTCCCCTGAGCTACCTTCACCAGCATGGCTCCCTGAACTACCAGTACCTCCCTGGGTACCTAGGTTGCTGGTGATGTTCTTTTTTTTTTTATTGGTTTTGGAAGATTGATAATAGGCATACAATATTACAATAACAATAAAAGGTTACAGGTTTCTGTAGGCATGTATTAACTTAAAACAAACAAAAGAAGTACAAAATACAAACTAAGCCACACATACCCACAAAAAAGGCTTTCAGATCTGGTCGTATCTCCCTGTTCGCCTGCCTATCACCCGCCACAGCTCCAGGACACCCATTCTGTTTTGTGCAGGGTTGCACCTTCTGGGAGGGGGGTACTGTCATAATCTCCATTCACCAATCCATTCACCTCAGCATATTATAGCTTTGTCCCAATTCAGGAGCTGCGTCTTCCAGAGGTCGCATTTGAAGGCTGCATACATCATCGAGTCTCGAGTCATCGAGTATCATTTAAGAAAAGTAACTATAATAAAATTTACTCATTCCTTATAAGGTGTAAAATACTGTATTTTTTTTTTTTATTACTTTGCAATCTAACGGTTACTTTTCTTAAATGAGACTGACTCGATGAAGTAAGCATGCCTTCAAATGTGATTACCCTCATCAGCACCTTTCTATTTAACCCCACCAGTCAGTTCACCATTTGTCTGGTCTCGTCATTCCTAACAAGAACTACTAACCTGACCTGACCTGACCAAGAACTACTACCTACCTTTGTGAAACTTACCCGTGCAATCTTTTTTTTTCAGTCATCTGTCTTCTCCAGCAGGTGATTACGTCATCTACGCGTTCTCGCTCTCTTCTCTCCAACAGTGAAGTGACACACACCCTCCTCTCAGTCGCTTGTCTCATTTGCTCCGGTTAAATAGTGCTTGTATTATGCATAATTTTACAAATTGCCACCGGTTTCGCGCTCACACCAAAAGCGCACGCACCACTGATCTATATAAGTGGTGCGCACATACTGTAAGCCGCCTGAGTCTCAAGCAGCTTGTGAGTCGCAAGTAATAAAATGACTGGCTTACTGATAAAACTGATGTCAAATAAAAATATAGTGGGTCTCACTCTTTTATGCCATTTTGCATATTACTTGTTCAGAATGTCAGAGACAAAGATAAAAATGAAGAAAACCAATCAATAATCAAGAGAAGTGTTATACTATATAGCAAAAATAGGGCTTGGGGGATCTTTAAAACACATTGTATTGAAAGCTGACTTTGTTATTTTTAGAAGTTGTGTGTACGATGATACCAACATTTTACATTTCTTCTACTATATGTGTGTAGGGTGAACATTTAAACTTGGGTATGTCAAATTCAGTCCAGGCACCATCCCCTGGATGAGCGTATCTCAACGGCAAGCCGTAGATGGCTTCTTGTAGCTGAAGGAGAAAGATTCTGAGGTTGTATGGCGTCCAGCGCCGCCCTATAGTGCGGGGGATCTCATCCAGCGAATTCCCACCCACAGGATTTCATAAGGCTTCAGTAGATTCGAGGAAGGAGGGTACACCCCAAAGCGTCAGCTTTGATGATGCAGTGTTGAGAGAGAGACTTGAAAGGGAACCATAGTAACTACAAAATAAACCATGGTTTTACTTCAGTATCTATATATTAACTACGGGTTTAGTTATTTCTTACTCTTAAAAACTAGGGCTGACAATAGAATAATCATAATTAATTTCAAATTTGGCAAACGTGTTAATTTTTTTGTCAGCTATTACAACAAATAACATTTAAAATATATTGAATTAGAAAAACAGTTATTTTAATCTGTAGCAAAGTTTCACAGTATTACTTTTTACTTTAAATCAAATAAATGCAGCCGGGGTAAGCAGAAGAGACTTTCATTATTTATTGTGACCCGGGACCTCAGTTTGTCTACTGTAGTGACAGTTTATCTTTATCTGGTCATCACAGCTTCTGTATTATTTGTCGTACAACCAAAATGTCATATAACTATTTATCGTTAAATATTTTTTAGCCTGTTGAATTCTCAGCACTTGACATGATTGATCTATTGATGCAAATATGGCAAATAAATTTTGCAATTGCAAATTGTCAGTTTCAAATTTATACTAAAAGTCTTAATTACTAAATTAATATGAAAAAAAATCCAGGGGTAATAATAATAACAACAATAATCAATTAAATAAAAAGCAAGAAAAAAATTGTAAAAATTGGTCCACATTATCTGAAAAGACCTTTTTCAGATAAGACCACCTCGAACAACGACTGAATGAACTAGCAAGCATACTAAACATTTTTTGTTTAACTTCCCTGAAAGTATTACAAGACTTCTTGCAGCATGTCATCAATAAGACTGTAAATGTATGACCATTTTATTTAATCTCTTTATTACTTTTGGTTTATGAGTGTTTCAACACACTGTACCAACATCCAAATTTAGGGGCCATGTTAAAATATTTGTATATAAGCCAGACATATAAATCCACAAAAATATTTAAAAACACATACACATTTCCATGTATCTGCTTTGAACATGCACATCTACTTGTCTTCTAACAGTAGAATGTAGGACTACTTGTCTGTTTAATAACCGAATACAAAAATTATAAATCATTGTGTAAACAGATAAGTGTAGTTTACAATGTTTAAAATACACACACATTTCCATATTATTTGTACATTCAAATTTCTCCCGACACAAGTGTGTTAAATGGATAGTTCACCTAAAAATGAACTATCCCTTTAGACTAGTCTGTTTAATAAATAATAATAATAAAAACCTTAACAATTGTGTGGTTTACAATGTTTACAATATGTAATATTCACACACATTCATCCAGCTTATATATGGACATTTGATTTTCTTCTGACACAAGTGGGTTAAGCTACTAGTCTGTTCAAAGGAACAGACACTAAACTAAGTTTTCAGAGGGAACACTGAGATGATTCAAAGACAGGAATTCTATCACAATTCCACAGTTGTCACATCCACAGCACCAGACCTGTCAGCTCTGCTCACTAGATCATTATCACCTGAATTCTAATTACCTGCACCTGCTCATTAGGACTCATATATATACAGCCACATCACACAGGCACCTTTGTCTGGTCTCGTCTATGCCAATGGAAAGACTTACCTGACTACTCACCTTAGAAACTTACCTGTCTTTAGTCCGTCTTCACATCCAGCCCATACTTCATCTGCAGCGCACACCAGTCAGAACCTGCAACAAACAAAGAACTGTAAATGCTCAAGCTAAGTGCAAACCTGCTACTCTAAATTCCATACAGACTGCCTTCCATATTCAAATTACAGAAAAAACAGAACTGGTGTTGTGTAAGTTGAATAGAGAAGGCGTAGGACGTACAGCGTAAGCTTTTTAAAGAAGGCGGTCTGGCAGAAGCTACATATATTACTTCATAACTTGTTAAATATGAATATTTGTTTTACACAAACGCTTCGCTTCAGAAGGCCTTTATTAACCCTTCGGAGCGCGTGGAATATGTTTATGATGAATGGATGTGGATGGAGACACTTTCTTCAGCTCATACTCGTTTGGTACTGCCATTATAAAGCTCGGATGCGTCAGGATATTTATTAATATATCTCCGATTGTCTTTGTCAGAAAGAAGAAAGTCATATACACCTAGGATGGCTTGAGGGTGAGTAAAGCTTGGGCTAATTTTCATTTGAAAGTGAACCAATCCTTTAACTGTTCATGAGGTAGATTGCCTGGGGGAAGAAACGTTTTTGAGTCTGGCTGTCCAGGTGCTCAGTGCTCTGTAGTGCCGGCGGATGGCAACAGCTCAAACAGAAAGTGAATTCGGATGTGAGGGATCCAGAGTGATTTTCTGAGCCCTTTTCCTCACTCTGGATGTATTCAGTTCTTGCAGGGTGGGCAGGGGAGTACCAATAATCCTCTCAGAAGACCGAACCGTCCTCTGTAGTCTACTGAGATCTGATTTTGTGGCTGATCCAAACCAGACAGTTATGGAAGTGCAGAGGACAGACTCAATAACTGCAGAGTAAAGCTGTTTCAGGATCGCTTGTGGCAGGTTGAACTTTTTCATCTGGCGAAGGAAGTACAACCTCTGCTGGGCCTTTTTAGCAATGGAGTCAATGTGATTGTCCCACTTCTGGTTCTGAGAGATGGTGGTGGCCAGGAGCCTGAGGGGGAGTGCAGGGGGGTTTCTCCTAAAGTCCACTATCATCTCCACTGTTTTGAGCGTGTTATGCTCTAAGTTGTTGTGGCTGCACCAGACAGCCAGATCTTTAACCTCCTGTCCGTAACCATAAGTATAACCATGCACGTCACTACCATGGTAAAATATAACTATCACTGTACTGTTTAGTGGTCGCATGATCACATCAGCCGCGCTGTCATTTCAGCAGAGCTGATAAAGGGTCCGTGTGTACTGTAATTCTGGACACAGTTTTTACCAGTGTAGTATTTAGGATACAGAATTATTGAACTTTTAAGGATATTGTCTTGCTTCTCTGTAACTTATTCTTTGAGTGCGTGTCTGAGACTGATTAAACACAATGTGTGTGGGAACATACATAAAAACTAAAAACTTAGCAGCAATGAGGCTCTTCAGAACCAGGAATGAGGAAGCTGCTTTACAGACACACCTGTTTTACACACATCACTCAAACACAGAACCAACAAACAGGAAACAGGAAACACATGACTTCAGAGAAATTGAAACTGAAGTGTAGTTGAGCCGTTGTGTGTTTGTGTCTCTGTATTCATGCTGTAAAATGGCAGAAGCCAGAATTTCAGTGGATCAGGATGAGTTCATGTGTTCATTGTGTCTGGATCTCCTGAAGGATCCAGTGGCCATTCCCTGTGGACACAGTTACTGTAAGATCTGTATTACAGACTTCTGGGATCAGGAGGATCAGATGAGAGTCTACAGCTGCCCTCAGTGCAGACAGACCTTCAGACCAAGACCTGCTTTAGGTAAAAACACAACCGTCTGTACTGGAAGAAAACACAAAGCCGTAAAGTCCCGTCTGATGTGTCTGAACTCTTACTATCAGAATCACCTTGAACAACATGAGAGTTTGTTTAAAGGAAAGAGACACAATCTGACCGATGCCACTGGACAACTGCAGGAGATGATCTGCCCAAAACACGACAAGATCCTTAAGGTTTTCTGCCGCACTGATCAGGAGTGTATATGTGTGCTGTGTACGTTGTATGAACATAAAAACCACGACACTGTATCAGCTGCAGCACAGAGGACAGAGAAACAGGTATGAACTTAAAAAGTCCCATTATGTTCATTTACAGGTTTATAATTTTGTTTATGGAGTCTACTAGATTTACATTTACATATTTAATGTCCGTTTTCACACTCTCTGTCTGAACACTGTTTTAGTTTCAGTTTCTTTAAAACCCACCAGATCAGTCTGCTCTGATTGGTCAGCTGGTCTGTTGTGATTGGTCTGCTGCTTAGCATGTGTTGTAAATGTAACGCGCCTGACCATAAATAGTGATAGGGAGGTGGAGAGATGTTGGAAAAATTGTCGCTGGGACGGCACAATGACTCCTGCTTATATACGCTCGTAATGATGATTGACAGGACTGAATGATTAGGCTCCTCCCGAACCTACGTTTGTAACTTCATTTATAACATCTGACCTGCATCAAACTGCATGGTTCAGAAATCAGTCATTGTAAAAATGGTCAGAACACAACAAAAGATTGAGGTAGTATACTGCTTAGGAACAGTGTTAAAAGCACATTTTAAACATCAAATTAATCTGCATTAGGAAGGCAGAAAAAAGGGTTTTGTTTCAGGATTGTAAAAACAGTGGGTCTCATTCACTAAGCATGTGCATCCACGAATCTATGCGTGAAATCTGCGTACAAACGTTTTCACAAACAAATCATGATTCGTCAATAAATTTAGTTATAAATTTCATTCTAAATTAAGAAAAATGTATAAACATCTGAAACCACTGCCAGCATAATAGGACCCCTTTAAACTAGTAGTTCAAACCAAAAAATGAACAGGCTCCTCCCACCTGCGGTTCCACCGGAGACCCTCCGACTGATGGCTCCTCCGGTCTCCCTCGTCCGGCCGGCTCCCTCTTGGTCAGTCGTCCCTCCTCTTCCGCCACAGACTTACGGGACGTCCGTTACACTCTGTCCCTTCACCCCTTCAGCTACAGAGGGCTCCTCCTTCCCTTCGGGATCACCTCTGTCCTCAGTCGCACCGGGATCTCCAGCTCCACCTCCGCCAGTCGTCGCCAAGACGTTGCCGCGTTCTCCCAGGCCAGCAACGTCACGGGAGCTCTACGTCTGCGCCCCGGAATCCACCTGCTGAGTCTCCGTCGGTCATCCCCAGATGCCGTCAGTCCGCCCTACATCATCTGGACTCCGCCCATCGTCAACTTGGCCGTGGACTGTCAGCTCTGGGGAGCTCTGGGTCTGTGCCATCAGCTTTCCACCACCTACGCCGCCAGGGGATCGTCGTCCTCCCTTCATCACGCCGTCACCGTCACTCCATCCACCTCCAGAACCCCCTCCGGCCCTCCCTCAGATGTTCCTTTACGGCGCGAGGACGCGCTTCGCCAGAGGGGGGAGCTAATGTTACATTCACCGTCTCGTCCTGTTTGTTTTGACTGTCATGTGCTCCTTTGTTTTCAGTTCCTGCCACACATCATTCACCATGGACACTGATTACACTCACAGCTGTTAGTCATTTGTATTGTGTATTTAAGTTCCTTCCTGTTATCAGTTCGTTGTCCGGTATTGTTAATGTTACGTGTGTTTGCTGCTACCTGCTTCTTCCTTCAGATTAAACTATTTAATATTACTCGTATCTTAGTTCCTCGTCTTCCTTGTGTGTGCTACTGTAACAGATTTAAGGTGTGCCCCTAAATTTTCTGCTTCTGCTCCTAAAATTTTCAGTAAGGGGCTACAGTGCTCCTAGTAAAAGAAATTAGCCTGGAGCCCTGGTCATCATTTACTCATGTTATTCCAAACTGTTATGACTTTTTTCTGAAGAACACAAAATAAGTTATTTTAAGCAATGGCTCATTTGTCCTTTATTGAGAGTCAATAGGGCCCAAAAGTTTCGATCTTCAAAAAGGACAATAAGGTTGCATTAAAGAAATTCATACAACTCTAAGAGAAGTGATCTTGGAGTAATCTTGGAATACTTAAGCAGTATGCTACAAAAGTCAGAATTCACAATACACATAAAAGAGTAGGCAAAAAATACCCTGATGACCAACTGCTTCCGGCGAGTGTGCATTCGATGGACACTTTACTATCCCATGAGGCCACGGGAGATGATTTGCGAATGGCTGTGAAACGACGCAACTGACACATGATAATGACAACATGGTCAAATAATTACATACTCAAAATAAGTACCTACTCGAGAGTATGCCATTTTGGAAACACCCTCAGTCTTCTGAAGTGATAAGAAAAATAAAATATGGTGGCATGTTTAGTCATGTGACATGCATGAGCCAGTGAGGTTTGATGTTATTGACGTGTCACCATATTTGATTTGGACTCTAGAAACAGACATTTTTCAGAATATCTTCTTTTGTGTTCTGCAAGAGAAAATTACACAAGTTTGGAAAGACATGAGGATGAGTAAACAATGAAAGAATTTACATTTCTGGGTGAACTATCCCTATAAAACTAGACAATGATGAAATAATTCTGACACTTATGAATGAATCTATAATCTTATCGTGAAAGATCTTTAATCCCTCAATCTCAGCACTTCACTGATACTGGATTAATTTCTGTTTACTTGATGATTTATGTGATGTTTCTCCTGTTATTGGTTTGTCCTTTAGCACCAGCTGAAGAAGATGCAGAGGTCGTTCCAGCAGAGGATCCAGCAGAGAGAGAAAGATCTTCAGCAGCTGAGAGAGGCTGTGGAGTCTCATAAGGTGAGTCTGGAGAAGAAGAGAAGTTTGACAAGTCTCAGTCAGGACTCACTGAAGCCACTGTGTGATTGTGATGTGTGTCCTAACAGCGCTCTGCACAGAGAGCAGTGAAGGACAGTGAGAGGATCTTCACTGAGCTCATCCGCTCCATTGAGAGAAGCCACTCTGAGTTCACACAGCGGATCAGAAATCAGGAAAAGACTGCAGTGAGTCGAGCTGAAGGACGACTGGAGCGACTGAAGCAGGAGATCAATGATCTGAGGAGGAGAGACGCTGAGCTGGAGCAGCTTTCACACACACAGGATCACATCCATTTCCTGCAGGTAACAGAGATCTAGAAGAACAGGATCATAGTGGACTTGAGCAAGAGACTCACAGAGAAACATTTTATGAGAGCAGAATGAGCCGTTGACTGAAGTGTTGATCTGTGTGTTTGGTTACTATTATAATCATCAGTCAGACTCTCATCTGATCATCTTCTTTTGAAAGAGACGCACTTACAAATGAAGTTCAGCTCTACCAAAATCAGATAATCTTCAAACCTGCTGAAATTTATAATAATTTTCATGTATTAATAAATTAAATGTATTGTATATTAGCGATGCTTCAGCATATTTAAACCACACAAAACCTGAGCTTGGGATCGTGTCCCTAAGAGTCCTTGTGAATTTCAGAGCCACTAACAGCTCAAGTTATAAATAATGTTAAATCTATTTATTGATTTTGAACTGCTTTTCCTGATCAAATCTACTCAACTCTGTCATGTGACTTCATTGATGATAATCCTGATCTGTTACATTTGTTATTGCCAGATGTTTGATCATCGAGTGTTTTCCTAGAAAGTTCACATATATAAGAGTCAAATGCTAGAACTTATAGTTCTAACATGATATAATGAATATGAGATGAAGCTGATGCTGTGAAAGTGCTGGATTGAGGAGAGTTACTAAAGATCAACAAGAGCTGCTCAAATCTGACAGTAGTGCAGGTTATTGTCTGAAGTGTGGAGGTGATGAGCTTTGATTTCTGTTTTCTGTAGAGTTTCCAGTCTCTCTCAGCTCCTCCTGAATCTACAGACGTAAATGACGATCTCTTCAGTTCTCTCTCCTCTTTTCATGTTGTGAGAGAATCTGTCCGTCAGCTGAGAGACAAACTGGAGAATTTCTGCAGAGAGGAGCTGAAGATCTTTGACAGAGGTAAAGTCCTGGAGATCCCTAGTGAAAAAATAGTATACTTAAGCACAATTTATTTGTATGTACTTTAGTCTAAGTAAATGTACTTGTGGCATGCTATAAATTGGTATACTTAAAGTCTGCTAAATTGGAACAACTAATTTTGTACTAAATGTATTTTAGTTGACCAAAAGCAGTACTGAAGTTCAACTAAAGTTGTATTAAATATACTTGTGTTACAGTACAGAAGGATCGGAGACAGGAAATACCGATAAGGATGTTTATTGAGACACACAGCAGAGTAAACAGACGTGCAGGTGAGTAGTGGTTTGTAAGGTGAAATGGATTGATGAGAAGTGATGATACTGTCCTTGTGTGCTTGCAGATGAGAAGATCCTGGGTGACGCTGAAGACTGGAGACGCTGGAGACTGGAGACACTCACACACAGACTGGGAACACACGAGGAGACTTGGAGACGTTGGAGACAGGTAAGTATGTCGAGATGAGTCCTTGAGGTAAGCATGTAGGTTAGACTAGATGCGAACGAGACCGGACCGTGAATGAGAGTATGTGAGTGTCTTTTATGGTGATGGTGATTGGTGAGCTGATGAGGTGTGATCAGTACTCTGTGTAATCGTGTGATCGTGTGATCAGTACTCTGGGGATGGAGTGCGCTGTGATTGGGCAGTGTTGGAACCTGGCGTGTCTGTGACAGTACCCCCCCCTCCATGGCCCGCTCCTGAGGGCCGAGGACCCCGACGTTGTGGTGGTCGTCCTCTTCCACGAGGGGCAGGTCTGTTAGGATGGTTGGTGTGGAAGGTTTGAAGAAGGTTGGGGTCTAAGATGTCGTCCCTGGGGACCCATGAGCGCTCCTCAGGCCCGTAGCCCTCCCAGTCCACGAGGTACTCCAAGAGACCACCACGGCGCCGGGAGTCCAAGATCTCACACACTTCATAGGCGGCACCGTCGTCCAGGATGAGTGGAAGGGGGGGTTCGGCGGCTGCCACACCAGGTCCTGTGGGAAGAGAAACAGAAGGGTGGTGAGGCTTGAGGAGAGACACATGGAATGTGGTGTGAATACGGTACTGTGGAGGCAGCTGGAGCTGGTAGGTGACGGGGTTGATCTGCTTGGTGATGGTAAATGGGCCAATGAACCTGGGGCTCAGCTTA
This sequence comes from Hypophthalmichthys nobilis, assembly GCA_037950665.1. Lineage (NCBI taxonomy): Eukaryota > Metazoa > Chordata > Actinopteri > Cypriniformes > Xenocyprididae > Hypophthalmichthys > Hypophthalmichthys nobilis. Next base: position 26,664,339 of record CM075489.1, read on the forward strand.
AGGCAGGGCAGACGCAGGCGGATCTCCCGGGTTGACAGCCAGACCTTCTGTCCAGGTTGGTAGATGGGAGCGTTGGAGCGACGAAGGTCTGCTGTCATCCTGCGTCTGCGCAGGGCTCGCTGCAGTTGATGGTGTGCTGAGTCCCAGACCCTCTCGCTCTCTCGGAACCAGTAATCGACAGATGGAACGTCGGAGGGTTCCCCTGACCAGGGGAACAGCGGGGGTTGGTAGCCAAGTACGCACTGGAATGGATTGAGACCAGTGGAAGGCTGGCGTAAGGAGTTTTGGGCGTACTCGGCCCAACCCAGGTATTGGTTCCAAGAGTCCTGGTGGCCGTGACAGAAGGTACGGAGGAAGCGACCGATCTCCTGGATCTTCCTCTTCGTCTGCCCGTTCGACTGGGGGTGGTATCCCGACGTGAGGCTGACGGTCACACCTAGGAGCGAGAAGAAGACTCCATACCCGTGAGATGAATTGGGGTCCTCTATCCAAAACGATATCCTCTGGGATGCCGAAATACCGGAATACATGGTTGAAGAGGAGCTCAGCAGTTTCCATGGCAGTAGGTAGGCCTCTTAGAGGAATCAGGCAGCACTACTTAGAGAACCGGTCAACCACTACTAAGATGCAGGTATAGTCATTGGAGGCTGGGAGGTCAGTGATGAAATCTACTCCTAGGTGTGACCAGGGTCGGTTAGGAACGGGCAGAGGTAAGAGCTTGCCGGATGGTAGATGGCGTGGGCTCTTCGAGATGGCGCATTCCTTACAGCCCTGCACGTACCTTCTGACGTCGGCAGCCATGTTGGGCCACCAGAAGCGCTCCTTCAGCAGCGAGAGGGTTTCATTGACCCCCGGGTGGCCAGTGCCAAGTGAAGTGTGTGCAGTGTGAATGAGGGGAGTGCGCCGTGCTCTGGAGGTGTACTGCAAGCCTGGTGGGCAACCCGGCGGAGTGTTGGTGGAGGCATTGGAGGAGGGCACGGTCTCTTCAGACCAGGAGATGGGACTGATGATAACGTCTTCTGGTAGGATGGGTTCTGGGTCTTTGGATCTTTCCTCAGGAGCATGTAGACGGGAGAGTGCATCAGCTTTAATGTTCTTGGGTCCAGAACGGTAGGAGATTGAGAAATTAAAACGTGTGAAGAATAGGGCCCAGCGTGCTTGTCTAGGATTGAGTCTTTTGGCGGATCGTAGGTATTCAAGGTTTTTATGGTCAGTTAGGAGAAGGAAGGGATGTTTAGCTCCCTCCAACCAATGCCTCCACTCTTCCAGGGCAAGCTTGACAGCGAGGAGCTCTCTGTTACCAATGTCATAATTCATCTCCGCCGGGTTGAGCTTGCGGGAGAAGAAGGCACATGGATGGAGTCTACTTGGGGTCCCCTGCTGCTGGGACAACACCGCTCCTACTCCAGTGGTGGAGGCGTCCACTTCCACCACGAAGGGCAGCTCGGGATCGGGATGGACGAGGAGAGGAGCGGTGGTGAAGGCTTCCTTGAGGGCGTTGAATGCGTTGGTGGTTTCAGGGGTCCAAGACAGAGACTTGGGCTTATTGCGTAGAAGGTTGGTGAGTGGGCTGGATAGGGAACTGTAACTCTGGATGAATCAACGGTAGAAATTGGAGAAGCCGAGAAAGCGTTGAAGCTCCTTGATGGTTGTGGGAGTGGGCCAGTTCTTGATGGCTTCCACCTTCCTCTCGTCCATCCGGATGCCACTGCTGTTGATGTTGTAGCCTAGGAATTGTACGGAGTGCTGATGGAAGCAGCACTTCTCGGCTTTTAGGAAGAGGTGGAATTTCCGTAGGCGTCCCAGGACCTCCGCAACGTGATGGCGATGTTCGGCCAGGCTCCGGGAGTAGATGAGGATATCATCGATGTAAACCAAAATGAACTTGTGGAAGAACTCCGGGAGCACCTCATGAATGAAGTCCTGGAATACGGAGGGGGCGTTGACCAGGCCATACGGCATAACAAGATATTCATAGTGGCCGGTAGATGTCTCGAAGGCGGTCTTCCACTCGTCCCCCTCGCGTATCCGGATGAGGTTAAACGCGCTGCGGAGGTCCAGCTTTGTGAAGACAGTGGCACCACGGAGATGTTCCAGGGCTGAAGGGACGAGAGGAAGGGTGTAACGGAACTTCACGGTGATGTTGTTTAATGCTCGGTAGTCAATACATGGCCGCAAGCCTCCGTCCTTCTTTGCCACGAAGAAAAAGCTGGAAGCAGCAGGGGAAGTAGACGGCTGGATGTATCCTTGGGCTAGGGCCTCCTTGATGTATTCCTCCATGGCCTTCTCTTCCGGGATGGACAGGGGGTAGATCCTTCCCCTGGGCACTGGCTCACCCGGAAGCAGATCGATGGCACAGTCCCATGGCACAGTCCCATGGCCGGTGTGGATGCAGCTTGGAAGCGCGTTGAGGGCAGAAGACGTCACTGAAGGGGGCGTAACACTCTGGGATCTACACCGAGCGTTGATCAACTGGGCTTTTGATGGTGGTGGCGCAGACAGAGAGATGTTCGGAGCGTGGCGAAGAAGGAACTGGGAGCTCAGGGAAACAATTTGGGAAACAGGTTTCGCCCCACTTCAGGACTTCGCCGGTCTTCCATGAGATGACAGGGTTGTGCTGCTCCAACCAGGGGCGCCCTAGTATCACGTCAGCGGTGGATCCTTCCAGAACCAGCAGATGGAGATGTTCGGCATGTAACAGGCCAACTTGCACTTGGATGGGACCGGTACAAAGGCATACATGTCTTCGGCTCAGGGGTTTGCCTGTTACTGATCGTATCTGGTAGGTGGACGGCGTGGCCGTGGTCTTGATGTTAAGCTGATGGCAGAGGGCGCCGGAGATGAAATTGCCTGCTGACCCAGAATCAAGGAGTGCGACGACTGGAAGAGAGACATCAGCAGCAGTAAGGTTTACAACAGTGGTGAGGGGTTTTATCTGCTTAACAGAGGGAATGACAGCACTCACCATGGGTCGCGGAGGACGGATGGGGCATGTGGAGATTACATGCCCAGGAGAACCACAATTGAGGCACAGATTCTGGGTCAGCCGCCTCTGCCGTTCAGTGGGGGTGAGCCTGGAGCCTTCCAGAGACATGGGTTCGTTGGCTGGTTCTGGAGGGCTGACGGATTCTGGTCGGCAGGGAGCGATGTTATATAGCGGCTGGCCCTGGTGCTCTTCGAGACACGACTGCATACGAGTGGTGAAGCGGATGGAGAGTTGGATGAAGCGTTCTAGGCCGATGGTATCCTCGTATGCAGCGAGATGCAACCGCACTCGAGGGTCCAATCCCTGACGGTACGTGGTAATCAAAGCCTGTTCGTTCCAACCACTAGAAGCAGCAAGCGTTCTGAATTGCAAAGCATAATCATTGACTGACAGATCCTTGTTTTAAATTATAGAGTTTCTCACCGATAGAAGAGTCTGTAACTGGCTTCCCGAAAACTTCCCGGAAGTGGGCAACGAAACCGGAGTATGATTGAGTGATGGGGTGGTTTTGTGACCAGATCGAATCGGCCCATTGAAGTGCTTTGCCTTGTAGCTGTGAAATTATGAACGCTACTTTGGAGGTTTCGTGGGAAAATGGTGTGGTTGCATCTCCAGGACCAGCGAGCACTGCAGGAGAAATCCACTGCAGTCCTCCGCCGAACCAGAGTAGGGCGCCGGTTTCGCCATGGGACTGGCGTGCACAGGAGGTGAAGGAGTGGGCGCCGTGTTGACGGAGGTGATCGCTGGCGGTGAGGATGCAGGATTGGAGGTGAGAGCTCGGCGCAAGGCGTCCACGAGCTCTTGGATGGGGTCCTGGTGACTCATGCTGGTGTCTCGCGGTGATGGTCCGGTCTTCTGTTACAGTACAGAAGGGTCGGAGACAGGAAATACCGACAAGGATGTTTATTGAGACACACAGCAGAGTAAACAGACATGCAGGTGAGTAGTGAAGGTTTGTAAGGTGAAATGGATTGATGAGAAGTGATGATACTGTCCTTGTGTGCTTGCAGATGAGAAGATCCTGGGTGACGCTGAAGACTGGAGACGCTGGAGACTGGAGACACACACACAGACTGGGAACACACGAGGAGACTTGGAGACGTTGGTGACAGGTAAGTATGTCGAGATGAGTCCTTGAGGTAAGCATGTAGGTTAGACTAGATGCGAACGAGACCGGGCCGTGAATGAGAGTGTGTGAGTGTCTTTTATGGTGATGGTGATTGGTGATCATTCTCGGAATTAAAATACATAGTGAGACTTGTGTCTTTTGCTACAATGACTTTCTAGACTCTAAAGTTTCCTTCTGACAAAATCTGCAACACAGATTCCCAATAGTGTGCTCTCCAGCAAGTTCGGTTGTTTAGCAAAAGTACAGCAAAACCGATTGTTGGTGAGTGTGATGGCATTGGCTTTATTGCGTGTTCAAAACATATCAATCATTGTGATTCAACCAATAGTAGGACGTTGGGGCAGGCCAATAGGGGTCAAGGTTTAGCTTCAGCAGTTACAGTGTTTTCAAGTCATGTCAGAAAGAATGTATTTATGAGATAAAATGCACATGAACATCAGCACAACTCATAATTATGAGTTTAGGTAACTCTGGATTTCCGAGTTAGGTGCGTGACGGTGAGAAAACATGTCAGAGGCAATGGATGCAGAGTCTGCCCTAGTGAAAAAACCTACCAAAATGTGTTTAAAATAGGCCTACATTCATTTCACACTAACTAAAACCCCATTAATATACAGTAGTCAACATTTGAAGTGGATCAAAAAAGTTCATCAAAGTTGTCCTTAGAAGAAGGTTTTAGGACAACTTTGATGAAGGGCTTTGATCTGCTTCAAATGTTGACTATTTACAGACATACTGACAAAAATATTTTAATTAAACTTTATTTGCAGTTCTTACTTACACAATGCATATTTCTAAATATTAAGCCTAAAATGTGTTTAATATCACTATTAGTAAGGATATGATCACTGTATAATTTGAATGCAAAATATATATACTTGTACTAAAGTATACTTGCAACAGTTCCACTTTAGCACAATCAAATATACTTAAGTATATCTTTAGTTGGACCTCAACACAAAAATTTGTTCCAGTTTATCAGACTTTAAGTATACCAATTTAGTATACTAAAAGTACAATTGCAGGGTATATATATTAAGTACATGCAAATATAAATGCAACTGTAGTATACTTAGCATAAAATAAATGTATTACAAATAGATTCTAGTATATTTATTTTTCACTTGGGATTCATCTGCTCTCAGAAATGATCCTCCATCATCTCATATCATGTAGAAGATCATATTAGAAATGTCTTAGGAACGGATGCATTTTCTCTTGACATGATAATCACACTCTTCTTGTCTTCATTTCCACAGTCACTTTCACCAACAATGTTCCCAGAACCAGGAACGACTTCCTACAATGTAAGTCACTAAGAAAACAAGCAGATGGGCGCATATACACTAAAGATTTAGGAGATGAAACTTACTTACAAAAGAAAATGGTTTGCAACATTCTAACAACATTCTACACAGTGTGAACATTTTTACAACTATTTACTTCAGTGTTTCTGTCAGCTTTATGTAGCGCAGCTGCCGAACTTCCAGTGAAAAATGTCTGCATTTAGCATTCAGACACAATATAACACCATATGTCTTTCGATATGTTTTTTTTTCTTTCTTGTTTTCCATTGGAAAAATGAATATGAATGCTTCTTGTTTGCTGATTGGCTGCAGTTTGTGATAATCTATGCAATTAAGGTTTCAGTGCCAAATTTCTGAAGCGTTTACATAAGTCATAAATATAATTTCTATTCACATGGCTTTTTTATACTTGGGAAACTAATAATAATGATGTTTAAAGTATCCATTCAAATCTGATCCAGTCAAAACATTGTGACATTTAATGACAAGCTTTTTAAATGACATAAACCACCAAACAAGAGAAAACGTATCTCAAACCCCGTTGCACACCGTTTCCAGAAAACATGTCGTTCAACCAGGGAAATGTGTGTAAAGTTTATTCTGTGATATTTTTAAGTTTCTCATTAACTACACACCATTCTGTGACACACTTTCTATTTGAAAATATTTTAAAATGTAAAATAGAAATGTGGATTGTGTGGAGGTGTTTTCTATCTAGAATTTTTGATGAACAGAAAGAATGAAATAGAAATATGTTATTTTAATTGATTTAAAATAGAAATGTTTATTAACATTTTAAATACCTTCACTGTCGTTTTTAAATTTTTAATGCACATTTACAAAGTGGGACAGAGCATAACTATATCATACTAAAATCCAAATAACAAGACTTTAACAAAAAAACTGAGGATTCGATATATTCAAAAACAGGATATCTTCTAAAACTAATGAATAAATATGATTATTTTTCACTGAAAGCCAATTAACAACATTCATTCAAGATTTAGATGTATAATCACAGTAGAAAAAAAGAGTTTCAGAAAAGTAAGAAACTGAAAACTGTTTCTTACTTAGTGGAAAATACCATAGTGGAAAAATTCCACTATGGATTTATCCTAAACAGGATTTTGTATGAAGTCTCTTTAACCTTTGGGGAAAGCTCAAGACCAAAGTCTACAGCACTGAAAATCACCAACAATAGACCTACAATGCTTAAAAACTTCATAAATCAAATTATTACACTTATTGTTGATTCAATTTAATGGATTCTTGCTGAAATTAAAGTATCAGTTTCTTTTAAAAGAGAATCACACTGACCTCAAACATTTGAATGGTGTAAATATAATAGGCCTTTAAATTATAATAAACACAGAATAATAATCAACATTAAAGGGTTAGTTCACCCCAAAATAAAAATTCTTTCATTTATTACTCACCCTCATGTCGTTCCACACCTGTAAGACCTTCGTTTATCTTCAGAACACAAATTAAGATACTTTTGATGACAGCCTGCCTTTGTTACTAGCATCCAAATTTTCTGAAGAGAATCGATCACTTGTTATGATGAACCGATTTAATTTATTGATCAGCGCACATAAACAGAAGCTCAACCAAACCTCAATGCACAAGAACAAACCTCTTCCAGAAGCTCAAACGTGCTGCATAACATATGAGGTACATTCTTGCATGTTATGCTGCAAGTTTGGGTTTTTGTTCTTGTGCGTCATTTAGGTTTGGTTGAGCTTCACTCATGTGCGCTCATCAATGTTTATATGCAAGTAAAAACCTACATTAAATTGGTTCATCAAGTGATCTATCCTGTTAATAAAATTTGGACTAAACCGCTCGATTCATATGGATTAGTTTTCCGATCTCTATGAAGTTTTTGAAGTGTCAAAGTTTCAGTAACAAAGGCAGTGAATGGAAGGAAATCTGACAGCATTCTGTCATCAAAAAGATCTTCATTTGTGTTCTGAAGATGAACAAAAGTCTTACTGGTGTGGAACGACATAAAGAGTGAGTAATTAATGACTGAATTTTCATTTTGGGAGAACAAAACCTTTAATATTCAGGGAAGACTGATTAGACCGGCCCAAAAAACACTGATGTAAATGATGATTTTCACAGGATATCTGGTAAACTGTACTGAGACACTGATGATATATTGAACATGAAGAGTTCAGAAACATTAAAAGATCAGATTCATAATTCCTGATTCTGATGTGTTTTATCTCCATCAGATTCCCATCAGCTCAATCTGGATCTGAAAACAGTGAATAACCGCCTCCGTCTGTCTGAGAGGAACAGAGTGATTACTAACACTTACCCAGAGCTTCAGCCGTATCCTGATCATCCAGACAGATTTGATTGGGATCAGGTGTTGTGTAGAGAGAGTGTGTGTGGACGCTGTTACTGGGAGATTGAGAGGAGTGGCTATAATGTGTTTATATCAGTGTCATATAAGAGCATCAGCAGGAAGGGACGGGGTAAAGAGTGTGTGTTTGGAGGTAATGATCAGTCCTGGAGTTTGTTTTGCTCTTCCTCCAATTCCTCATTCAAACACAATGACAGAGAGACTAGAATCCCTGTAAAGCCCATCAGCAGAAGAATAGGAGTGTATGTGGATCACAGTGCAGGAACTCTGTCCTTCTACAGCGTCTTTGGAGACACAATGATCCTCATCCACACAGTCCAGACCACATTCACTAAACCGCTCTATCCTGGGTTTAGGGTTGGTAATCTGTTTAGTTTTGGATCATCAGTGAAACTGTTTTGATGAATCAGAATAGACTGTAGAGAGATTCTACCCATAATGCTTTGAGCTCATGATAAATCAGTAACAGTGAGATGTTATAGAGCAGAGGTGCCCAAACTTTTTACAACGAAGGGCCAAAAATCAAACTTGATCGAGGTCCGTGGGCCGAAAGTAAAAGTTGCATTATATCAAACTTTTATATTAAATTTAAAGTGGTAAACTTTGGTTCCCCTGATTTATGATTTCATAATTTTAAAACATTAAGCAATTTGCATAGAAAAAAAAAAAAAAGAATCTTGAACATAAAAAAAAAAAAAAAAAAACTGAATCATAACTAAACAAAATAACGTAATTTCCTAGAGGTTCTGACAAAATGTTAATTGCTGCAGAGTATTTAAAATGCCTAATTAATTTGAATTATTTAAAAAAAACACTTTGAAAGTATGATTCAATGACTCGCTCATAAAGACTTCACTTGTTTTATTACTGGATGAATCAGCAATTTTGAATGAATCTCTTGAATGAATGATTCAATGACAAATGCATTTTTAACATTCATTTGTCTGGTGGCGTAACAATGTCATAGATTCAAACATTATTTGAAGAGACAAGTTACTTTTAAAAGGTGATTTGCTCTATTTTGATTGCTACTGTAGGCATCAGTGTTCATATGCGAACTACAAAGCACTTCTGTGATCATTTTAATATTTGTAAGACAGAAATAACTATACTTTTTGGTTGAAAAGACTCTGAAGTTGTTTCAGACAATTGCTCTCTCTGGGGCAGCGGAACAGGCAGGAATGAATGTTCTGGGTTCTTTTGTCAAAGGTTTAATAGACACAGGAGAATTGTTGTCTTAATCGAGATCGCAGTCTTTTAACGATTAATCATGCAGCTCTACAGCACAGTGTATATTCTCCAAATGCTCTCGCATATGCATAATAGGCTATCGCAACTGCATTTGGACGAAAACAAAAATGAACTTGGTTAAAAACTGATGCACATATTTATGAATAATGCAGAAATTAAAACTTGGCAGAACGATTTTTCATAATTTAACTTGTGCATTTGTTTCCTCAATCTCACATGCTCTGTGTTTGTTGGTGCAGCGCACGTGTAATCTGAGATGACTGCTGTAATAATAATAAGGCATTCACATAAACGATTATTATATTCTGTATTTTCCATATTTTTTCCAGTTTTTGTTTTCACTCCTAAGCAGTCCTCCTTCAGACAGCCTACTTCTCATTGTAGATTTTGTTTTTGTTTTCTCGTTCAGTCAGATGGGGCATGTACAACGTGCAAACAGCCCCATAGTTGCGCTAGAGCACTCATAAATGGTGCACATCTACTTCAATTGAAGTTTTTTTTCTTCCCTTCATGACATGGCGGGCCAAATCAAAGTACATCACGGGCCAACTTTGTTGATGGAAATCAGTCATTCAGTTCTTATTGTAGTGTCACATAAATCATTTTTATTATTACTATTAAAATTGCCTTCACTTGAAATGATCACACACAGGATTCATTAAAATGTTTCATTCAATAAAATTTTTTTGTAAAATTGATGAATGTCAATTTATTAATAAATGTGAAATATATAAACCCAGATCATCTAATTATACTGAAAACTCTTGATCAGTGAAAGTATGAGCACAATTATTCTGATCTAATTCAGTTTATTTTAAATAATCTGATGCTCTCAACAACTCTGAGAAAAGATAAAACAACAAGGATTGAGTCAAATCATCATCAGTTAAATCCAGATAACTCATAAATATATTAGATATGAAAGAAGGAAAACTGTAAGCTGAACTCTGAAATGAGTCCAGATGAATCACATCATTACTGTAAATGTCAGAATTGTTGGAGTTTCTTTGTTCAGTGGTTCATGCTGGTTGTCCTGATCTAGAAAGTATCCTGACATGATAAAACCATGTTTTTCTACATGAACTGTGGTAATACCATGCTCTGAATTCATCATGTAGTGTTTTGTGAGAGTGTTGTGGTGAATAATATCAGTGTTTTCTTTCTATATCTGTCATGTGATCGTCCCGCTGCTGCTCTCAGTGCTGTAATGAACACAAATAATTCAATATACAGTATATAGTGCAGGCAGGATTTTCTCAAGAGGCCAGTCATTAATAGATTTTGCAGCTAATCTGGAGCTTCATCTTGAAGGGGGTTGGGCTTCTATGGATATTTCATCGATGTCAAGGTGGTTGGGTTGAGTTTCCTCGGACATATCCACAGAGAGTATGGCATGTTCTTCCGTATCAGAGCAGGTTATTATATCATGCAAAGAAAGGTGAAGAATAAGACTTTTATTAGTTGCTTGTATGCTGTGGGACTGTGATCTCTAAGGCACAGATGTCAGACTGAGGATCATGCGGTTTTTTTTGTTTTTTTTTTTACTTTCTATGACTTATCAGATGTATTCAAATAAAAAATCTTCTATAATCTAAAATAACATTAAACATATTTTCTCAAAACAATGTTTTCTTCATTGAACAACATTTATGAATTTTGTGTGGCACAAACACGTTCATTCAACAGAATCTATGCTTGGAGATAATTACCTGTTAAATTTTGGCCAAATTGAACACTTAGCATTTGTGGAAATTTTAAATAGTTTGCAGTCCTTGGAGGCACAGAATTTTAAAGTCATTTTTTGTTGGGTACCAGGTCATTGTAGTATTACAGGCAAAGGACAAGCTGATGGCGGTTAAGGAAGCTTCGGTAACACTTTACAATAAGGTTCATTAGTTAAACATTAGTTAATATATTAACTAACATGAACCAACCATGAGCAATACATTTGTTACTGTATTTACTAATCTTCGTTAACATCAGTTAATGAAAATACAGTTGTTCATTGTTTGTTCACGTTAGTTCACAGTGCATTAAGTAATGTTAACAAATTTTAATAATTAGTAAATGTTGAAATTAACATTAACAAAGTTTAATAAATGCTGTATAAGTGCAGTTTATTATTAGTTCATGTTAACTAATGTAGTTAACTAATGTTAACTAATGAACCTTATTGTAAAGTTATTACGAAGCTTCTTCTTCAAAGCCTGTACTGTCACAATCTACATTCACCAATCCAGTCACCTCAGCACACTATAAGTTTGTGTTTACATGCATACATCATAGTGTCGGTATCATGTAAGAAAAGTAATAAAATTGACTGTAATTTCTCGTGAGGTGTAAAATACTGTAATTTCTTTATTCATTTGCAATCTAACAATTACTTTTCTCAAATGAGACCGACTCAATAACGTATGCAGCCTTGGAGGACGCAGACCCCAAATTGGGACACAGCTACTGATTTCCAGAATCCCTCCTGGCTCACACCTGCTCACACTCCACAATCACCACATCTGTCTGTTATTACCCTCATCAGCACCTTTCTATTTACGCTCAAGGCAGTTCATTCCTACCAAGAACTACTAAACCGACTACCTACCTTTGTGAAACTTCTCTCCAGCGATCCAGTCATCAAAGTTTTGTCTTTATCTTTTAGCATGGGATAATACGCCACTATTCTTCTAGTCGTTGCAGTGACTTCATGCTTGAGAGGGTACCAGACCTCCTCTCCTTGCTGGCTTGCTCTCAAAATGGAAATCATGCTGGTGATGTGTTCCTCGCCAACCAGCGTCTCAGCTCTTTGGACATGACACATTCCTGCTCTTTGCAGGGTCTTCTTTGGGCTTTTCTCTCCCGATGGAGTGGATTCCTGATTGGAGGCATTCCTCAAAATGCAGACACAGTTCTTGTTTCACTATGGCCAGCTTTGTCTGGTAAGGTGGGATTCTCATTCTAAAAAATGGAAAAGAAAAAAAAAAATATTTACAAGACTTAAACAACAGAGCCAATTAGAAACCACATGTCTAGGTATTATTTGAGAAAGTAGGTAACCTCTGGGATAATAAGAGCCCACACTCGTTTCCCCCTGAGAGAGTGTTCCAGCCCAGGAAAAAGATCTCTCAAATCATCATGACTAAAGACAACCCAATTATTAATAAACCTTTACCTATAATCAATTTCAGCTAATAAATTTACTAGCATTTAACTTTGACAGGTCAAGTTTTGCGTCTTGTTACTTTGTCTCTTGTCCATGTAAAACAGTTAAAAAAAATTTGAGATCACTGTCAGCATGTACACTAAGCTGACACTATATATTACCATATGTTTTTTTCTTCTTCTTGGAAAACATCTGAAAAATGAGGCTACACTTTGTCCACACTTTACATGTCAATAATACTTCCACAACAATAGGGAGCGCCAAATATGTGTAAAACGTGTGTGCCCCCCAGGACTGATAAACGCAGTGGAGTCGTCAAACAACTCATTAAGCAGCCAAGAAATACACTGTGTCAGAGTGTAACTGTATTGAAAGTGGCACTGGATGTTGTCAAAGAGCTGGACATACCCACCAGCTAGGCTCCTCATTTCTTATTTATGTACTGACACACTTGCCTGTTACTTTCTTTGAAGCAGCAAGTATTGCCCAGCGATTGCCCTCCGACTTCAACTTATGTCTTTGAAAACTATAGGTTCTATTTTTATGGTATGGCATAAAGAGTTTATTTTTAAATGTAATTGTTGGTACATTTTTTCCAGTATTTACCATGCTTTCAATATAAAAAATAAAATATGAAAAGCATTTTCTTCATAAAAGACACAATATGGTCCTCAAAAAGCCTTTTTCCAAGGGGTCATCTTATAAACAGGGTTGTCTTTTGTTCAGAACAATACAGTAACGTGTGGCTTTATAACACCGAAACATGACCTACATATCAAAGTCGATACTTAAACATCATCCAGTTTATCCATTATTGTAACTTTCTTGTAGTTCCTTTAACTGCTCCTTTAAAAAACATCACATAATAATGTTTGTTCACAACCTTTGCGAAGAGGAACTCATTGCTAATCGCTATGGAAAGGTACATTACAAGATAGCCCCAGGTCGAGTGAGAGCAGGGGAGGATGATCGGTCTACAGGACAGACCATTGTTACGACCACTCATGATGGACAATTGACCATAGAACAGCTTATTATCCTGGGTCTGTATGTTGGAGGATATGTAAAAATGAGAGGGTTCTGAAGATACATCAGGACATTAGATGACTGCAGTTTTATCACAAAGTGTATGAGGTGCTGGTAACAGCCTTGTCAGGAGATGTGGGGAAGAAGGACAGAGGACAGATTTCACCAAGAACCCTTTCAAATACCTGTCAAAACTTCTGGCCGATGTAAGATCAGGGGAGTTGAAAGCAACAAAGGAGGAGGCGGAGGAGCACCTTTGTCAGGTCCACAGTGACCCCGGAAGGGAGGACAGCCTGGAGGAGACAGAGAAACTTATAAATCCAACAGAGCCAGCTACTCCCTTCAGAGTGGAGGAACCGAGCTGGCAGGAGCTGAACACCTTTCTCAGGAAGGCCAGAGTAAAATCAGCCCCAGGGCCGAATAACATTCCGTATAAGGTGTATAAGCATTGTTAAAGGCTCAGGAGATGACTTTGGAAGCTACTGAGATTGGCATGGAAGAAGGACTTCCTTGTTGACAGTTGGCTGGTCACTGAGGGATCCTTCATCCCTAAGGAAAAGAGCTCTACAGGGATCAAGCAGTTCCATAACATCTCACTTCTCAATGTCAAAGGCAAGCTTTTTCTAGGGATTCTGGCAGAGGCTGACCACCTTTATGGTGGACAATGGGTACATGGACACGTCTGTGCAAAAGTGGGGAATTTCAGGGGTAGCGGGCTATCTTGAGCACACCAGCATAATCACCAAGATCATCAAAGATGTAAAGAAGAACCGTGGTGACCTGGCAGTTCTGTGGCTGGATTTAACAAATGCGTATGGGACGATACCCCAAATGTTGGTGGATTTGACGTTTAAAAACCTTCCATGTCCTAGAGCATTTCCAGAAACTCTTGCAGCGCTACTATGACAGCTTCAACATGTGCTTAACCTGTGGAGACTTTACCACCGAATGGCAAAGGCTAGAGTTGGGCATTGTCACTGGCTGCACAATCTCAGTGATTATGTATTTGGCAGCATTGAACCTTCTTGTTAAGTCAGCAGAGGTTCAATCGAGGTGCAGTGTTGGCAGTTGTATCTAGCTGGTAGTTAAAATAGCATTTATGGACAACCTCACCATTACAGCAAAGTCAGTACCTGAAGGGAGATTAATCTTGGATGATCTGGTTGAGCTGACTGATTGGGCAAATATGGAGTTCAAACCTGAAAAGTCCAGAAGCCTGGTATTGAGGAAGGGCCGCACCCAGGACCGGTTCTGCTTCAGGATCAAAGATACCATCATCCCAATGGTCCAAGAGAGACCGGTGAAAAGCTTGGTGAATTGGTACAGGGCAGACCTCAGTGATAAGCAGAGTGTGAGGGAGATGATTATCCAAGCAGACATCTGGATGACATCCTCGCGCCGTTCTCACGGCTCTCGCCCCGCTCTGCTCGTCACAACAAGTTACTCTCTAGGCTGCTTTGGCCTCTGCTCGTTTATGAGGTACCTGTCTCTACCGCTTCTGCTGCATTGGCTTGTACAGCACAGGCAGCAAGCTGCAGCTACCAGTAACATAACTGGTCGAGGAGTATAAAGCGACAAAGTCATGCCAGGCCATGATGCTGCGAGACAGCAAGGACGAAAGAGTATGCCAGGCAGGTATTGTGGTCAGAACAGGTCGTTCACGGTCAGCCAGCAGAGCACTGATGGAAGGCTGAGGATCGACTGCATCATGCTAACATCGTTGAGACAGTAGCTCAGGGCAGGCTTGGAATGGGTTGCTCCACCAGAACGAGCTGGATATGCGATCCGGACATCATACCCCCTACGGAGCTGCACGTAGGAGAAAAGAGAGAATTAGAGGAGGGTTGCCGGGAAAATTTGTCAATGGAATGACGCGGTGTTTGCGGCTTATATAGTACGCACGTAATGATGATGATTAACAGGACTAAATGTTTAGGCTCCTCCCGAACCTACTTTTAGAACTTCATAAATTGTTATCTCTTGAATATGTTTTTAATTTCTTTATTTTATATGCAAAAATTTTCATTAACAAGCAAAAGTGGCTTAAATCTCCTTTATGTTTTTCTCTTTTTCTTGTTGAATTTAACTTTCGGTTCATTCCTCAAGCTTATTAAAAAAAATGATGTATTATGATGAGTTACTCAAAGATATTTAACCTTTTCATTGTGCTTTTTTCTGTATATATAATATCTTACTATGTTGTATGCAAACCAAAGTATTTACCCTGATCTTGAATGTAATTTGAAGTTCTGCAATAAATAAAAAAAGATATGAGCGACAGGTGTACTAACACCTCATAGCACCAGTAACTCAACAACCCTACCTAGTACAGTTTTCCTCAGCGTCGGGCAGCTGCTTGAAGATCTCACCTTTGGAGAAGACTGTTGATTTTATACTCTAAAAATGTAAGTATCGCTACTTAAAAATGAAGATTACCCTAGAATGAATTGCATTGCTAGCCCACCCCAACACTTAAACACAATAATAATGATAAATGCTGACCAATACATAATTATATTTATATAATTTTTTTTTTTTTTACTGAAAATGTTTTAGTGAAACAAGCACAATGCGTTTTTTTTTGTCACATGACATAGCTGTCCTATTGTGTGTAATTTGCTTCTTTGTTCTTATTTTTAATAACAAAATTAATTAAAATATCTATATTGTGATATATTATTACTGTATTATATATATTATACTGTGATATATTATTACGTTATCTGAATTAAAATGTCTTATATCTAAATGACACAATACTTTAATGTGTATTTTTCCATTTGTAGCTATTTGCATATTAATTCTATAATATCTGGTATAAATGGTTTCTACATCCAAACATTACAGTTTTGCCTATTAAACAAAATATAACATTGTTTCATTGGTATCATTGGTAGTTCCTAATATTTTATTGGGAATAGATAGATAGCTAGATAGATAGATAGTCAACGGGACTTTTATTTTGGTCTAGTGGTGTGACGTTATAAGGCTGCACCGCGCTCCTGCATCTGTTGTAATTCGGCAGAAGAAAGGTTTGTGTTTTTACGGATTTAAAGTGTTTAAATCAGTGCAAACTGTTGAGTCAATTTAATTGTTTTTTCAAGCTATGTAGAGTAAACATTCTTGAAACGTTGCAATGCTTTATTTAACATTAATAAGCGTTATTTTTGGGAGTAAATCGCATCCATTCATGAGTAACGGAAAATGTGCATCTCATTTCGCTGTCTAACGTGAATCAGTTTATCGTAAACACGAATTCATTTACTGGAAAGAAGTGATGAGAGAAACTTTTTGAATCTGCGAGTCAGCTGAATCATTGCTTTGTAAAATGATTCAGTGATTCGAATCGCCGTACGCTGACGTCATATGACAAGAATAACAAACCAACTGCAAATGTTTTCATGAAAGTGTACTCTATTAAATGCGATACGAATAATTTAATACAAAATATAAATCAGAATTACAAGACACATCCAGAGATTTAGTTTGGATTTATTTTTCTTTCTGTTAATTATTCTCATTTTAAACACAGAAAAACCCCTGGTGAAGCGACTTGAGATCCACGTGACACACTATTATAAAGATGGTGTTTATTAAAGAGGAGAGTGAAGACATGAAGATTGAAGAAACTTTCACAGTGAAACAAGAAGAAACTGAGGAACAAAAAGGTTGGTTTCATTCTCAAAGCTGAACTCAGTCCAGCTCTACAGAAATGAGGGATATTTTTGAAGAATGTCCTCTATTAAAGTGTTTTTATTTGACATGGAGCAGGTCAGACATGTTGAGATCACATGACCAGACAAATACTAATGCTGCCTTCAAACTGAGAAGATCCTGGTTGTTTGGTGTTTGTTATTACGACAAAAATAGCAAAAAATAATTCAGATGACATTGTTTAATGTAAAATTAAACCCAAAAAAAAAAAAAAAAATTAATTTCTTTCATTTAATTATGCAACAATATCTTAGGCCCTGTTTCCACCTAGTATTAAGATGAGTTTTGGTCAATCGGATCACAAGCAGATGAGGGAGACACATACTGGTTTACACCTGGTGATTTAAGTCTCTTTTTTTCCACCTTCAACCACTTCTGTCCTGATTTCTTCAAGGGGAGGGTCTATGGGCGGGTAAATGTAAGGTTTTTTTTTTTCTCAGATCTTTGATCTAATGAACAAAATAAGCAATTTACATATGAATGGGCCTGGAGATAATGGAAAAACATACAGAGAACAGCAGCTTTCGTTTTTGCCCTGACAGCCACAAGTCTGGCCGAACTGTGTGAGTGTGTGTTAGAAATCAAGAATGGTGCAAAAACATGGAGACTTCATTTATATCGCTTCCAAATGGTTTGAAATATACTTGCGGTGGTAGCCGGGTGGAAAATCTTTCTATTACCCTTGGCACAAAAATGGTCTACTACATGTGACAAACAACAAATAATGTGATTTTTAACAATATTTTTTATTTTAAATGCATAGGCTTTGCTTGCATTTAATTACATACTAATATTATGCATTTGTAAATTATGCAAAATTAATATGGGAGAGTTCTCCTTGCTATGTCATATAGTGTTTTTCTGATACTAGTAAAAATTTATACATTGAGTATATGTCTTTTCTTACTCTGGGGAGCATCCCAGCCAGAGGGTAACAACAGTTTACTATGGAAATCAAATTATTTGTGTAAATTGCGCTATTCATCGATTGAGAATCACTTTGAAGCAGTCTGAAGCCGCCATGTGACTCTGCAACGTGCAACAGGCTTTTTTTTAATGAAATCAAAATATGGAAGATCGCTATGGAAATACAAACCAGAAGACAAAAGACAACAAGCGCAGTACTGAAAAGGGGCGGGGCTACATAAGGTCTATAAACAGAATATTATCATAATACACTTTAACATACCTGAACATAAATATTCATTGAATAAGATCGTGAATAATTTTTTACGTCACATTAAGACCCAAGCCATTCAAATCAAAGACACAAATTGAGCTCTAAATAAACACTTGTTTTGACTTTCACATCTTCTATCAGGTTCAGTTGTAAATTAAGCATCAGAAGTTCATGAAGCAGAAACACATGTGGGATAGAAGAATCACATTAAATTGAAATTGTAACGGTTATCAGTTTTTGTTAAAATTTATTATTATTATTTGTAACTGTTTGCTGATTTTTAAAGTGTTAGATAAACAGATAGTCCTATAAATCTACACAATATACATGGCTAATCAGTTGTTATAATTGTCATGTTTGAATTTAGCACATCAAAATACATAATAAATACACAACTTCTAAAAAAAATTGTAGATGGTGAGGTTGTCGATGTACCACTCCTCGCCCGATCGCATTTCAGGGGGGTCCCACGGTAAAAATCGTGTTCTGGGGGGTAAAATTCGCTTTTTTGGCAAGGCTCCCCTGGTAAATTTCGCATTTCCAGGGACTAAACATCACGTTATTTTGGGTCGATTCAACCTGCGGACATGAAAAACAACCCACGGCAAAAGTGTAAAAGTAGCCCAATTCCGCGAGAAAACCGCGGACTTGGCAACACTGGTTGGGGGGCCAGAACATGAACAGTGCATGATTATTATTCAGGCAGAGTTAGAGATCATAAGTCTAGTTGGGTTCGCAACAGTCAAAATATTTAATCCAGATCCATCTGGTTGAAGATCGGATTCATCACGCCAGTATGGAAACGGTTTTGTTGAGGATCTGTGACACTAGCTATGTTTCCATCCACCTATTTTTATGCGCATTTTGGGATATCGCATTAAAAACGCCAAGATGCGCATAAATTCTAAAAATGCGCATAAAAAAACGTATGCGCTCAAATGAGTAGGATCAATTTTTTATGCGACACGAAAACATGCGCATAACCTACGATGGAAACACTTTTACCGAATAAATTTCTTAGTGATATTTAGCGCCAGTTTATCAGGAAGTGATGTTTTTGTTCTTTTTGACTCGCTGAGTGCTTTATTCGAAATGTTATATGCGATATTCAGAATTCGCGCACAAGTTAAATACTTTGGATGGAAACATAGCTACTGGCTGTCATGTCAGTGAGACCTTCACAGGGGATAGTTTTCGTTCCTTTTCCCACTCTCTATACTCCCACTTTTCCACAGCTTTACACAGCCATTCCGTGAGAGCCAATTCATTCAGGAACAAAGCAAGTGACCGTCTTTATTGATTCATTAAACTTTGAGTTGCTCGGAGACTCTGTTCTGCTGTGGTTTAATTTTTTTATTCAATATAACTGCATCATAGGATATAAATATAAAACCAATAATTAATCGGGGCAAAAATGCCGATGTATCCTGATTTTTGGGGGCATATAACTGCATACGTCAATTCAGCTTGCACATCATTAAAACAATAATAACAATATCATCATAGACAATGCTACATGCTACAGTGCATAAATGTTTAGTACCATCGGTACTTGCGTTACTGTAGAAAAACAAGTACTATCAGGATTTTAAAATGTTGATACCGACTTGGTACCGAAGTATCGGTTCTCATGACATAAGTTATAACAAACATATTCTGCCTAATAAATAATTACATAGAATAACTGTGTGATGAGTTTTTGGTATGATGGTTGAGCGGGAAGGTTGCCCTAGTTTATTTTCTTTTTGCTCTTTTTTTTTTTTTTGCTTCTTAATCCTTAGAAGATGTAGTAAATGGAAGATCAGTCTACAATTAATCAGATCTCCTGGGTCAAATTGTTTTTTTTGTTGTTGTTGTTGTTTTTTTTAAATTAAGGGTTTTACCACCAGTTTGACAGTTTTGAGACATGTCATAAAGCAAGTAAAGTGAGCAATTTTTAGAAGGTTTCCCAGATTACATCAGACAACATTTCTTTTGGTAGTTTAGTGTTATAAGATTGTTTTGATGCTTTACATGTTTAAATGTTTGGATGTATGTTTCTTTGTGCCATTGAACTGGAGTTAACATTTTTTCTCTTGCTTTCTTCACCTTAGACCTGATGGCACTGAAAGAGGAGAGTGAAGTACTGAATGAAATGGAAGAGAAAGATCAACATAAAAATCATCATGATTTCATTACTGGAGAAAAACCTTATAGTTGCTCACAGACTGAAAACACTTCCTCACAAAAAATAGCTCAAAAGACAGGGACTATGAGTCATTTTGTCTGTAAAGAGTATGGAAACAGATTCAATCAAAACACAAGCTTTAACAGGCACATGGAAATTCACACTGAGAAGCCTTACACATGCCCTCAGTGTGGAAAGAGTTTTTATCATAAAGGACACTTTAAAGACCACTTGGTAGTTCACACTAGAGAGAAGCCTTTCACCTGCCAACAGTGTGGAAAAAGTTTCACCCGAAAAGAAAGTCTTAATTACCACATGAGAATTCACACTAAAGAGAGCCTTTTCACCTGCCAAAAGTGTGGAAAAAGTTTCACCCGAAAGGCAAGCTTTAACAGGCACATGGAAATTCACATTGAGAAGTCTTACACGTGCCCTCAATGCGGAAAGATGTTTTATCATAAAGGACACTTTGAAGACCACTTGGTAGTTCACACTGGAGAGAAGCCTTTCACCTGCCAACAGTGTGGAAAAGGTTTCGGCCGAAAAGGAACTCTTAATTACCACATGAGAATTCACACTGGAGAGAGGCTTTTCACCTGCCAACAGTGTGGAAAAAGTTTCACCCAAAAAGGAAGTCTTAATTATCACATGGTAGTTCACACTGGAGAAAAGTCTTTCACATGCCAACAGTGTGGAAAAAGTTTCACCCGAAAAGAAAGTCTTAAGTACCACATGAGAATGCACACTAGAGAGAGCCTTTTCACCTGCCAACAGTGTGGAAAGAGTTTTACCCGAAAAGGAAGGCTTGATTACCACATGAGAATTCACACTGGAGAGAAGCCTTTCACCTGCCAACAGTGTGGAAAAAGTTTCAACCAAAAAGGAAGCTTTAACAGGCACATAAGAATTCACACAAAAGAGAAGCCCTTTACCTGCCAACAGTGTGGAAAAAGTTTCAACCAAAAAGGAAGCTTTAACAGGCACTTAAGAATTCACACAAGAGAGAAGCTGTTTATATGTGGTCAAGGTGGAAAGAGTTTCAGATGTAAAGAAACCCTTGAGTAATACATGAGGATTCATGTATGAACGGTTTTATATGTCTTCAGTGTGGAATGAGTTTTACAGACAGGAAACACCTTGGGAATCATGTAATAACTGTAACAGATGTTTGTTAAAACGTACAGTATCTGTATTTAGCATGATTTTCAATGCTTGTGGCCTTAAAGACAAAGGGAATGTATTGAGTGTGGAATCTGTCTAAAATTGATGCCAGACATCAAATCCTTAAGTACGGTGGCCCAGTAGTTCACAACACAACTAAATTGAACAAGCAAACATAAGTTCACAACACAACAGAAAAAAGCCACAACACAACGAAATTGAGCCACAACACAACGGAAATACTCCCGACCACAAGGGGGCTCTATGAGCTCAATAAAGTTAGTTTTCCTTGCATCTGTTCTGCAGAGTCGGCAGTTTTACAAAGATATAAAATACCACATTAGGTTTAACAGTATGTAACCAATGTATATTGACATGAAATAGTAATTCATAATGACCTATGTGCATTATAGCTGAATATTTATAAATGGGAATGATTTGACATGCTACCACAGCGCATGAACAGAACGTCTGCCAATTCGACCAAGTGCTTAAAACATATAATTTGTATTCATTAAAGTTACTTTCAACATTTAAAATGACATGTTCAACTAAACTTACTGAGCTTGGAGAGCCCCCTAGAGGTTGGGAGCATTTCCGTTGTGTTGTGGCTTGTTTCCGCTGTGTTGTGGCTTTATTTTGAACTTGTGTTTGCTTTTTAAATTTAGTTGTGTTGTGCACTACTGGGCCACTGTACTTAACAGCTGAAAAGCAGCATGACCCCCTCTCATTAGTTAGTGTCAGGAAGCCTGTTGATCAGAGTGATGGACTGTTATTTACTAAGTTAACAAAGTTACCTACTTTGATGTCATATGCAAATATAGTAGTCAACATTTGAAGTGGATCAAAAGCTTTCATCAACGTTATCCTAAAACCTTCTTCTTAAAGGATTAGTTCACTTTCAAATAAAATTTTCCTGATAATTTACTCACCCCCATGTCATCCAAGCTGTTCATGTCTTTCTTTCTTCAGTTGAAAAGAAATTTAAGGTTTTTGATGAAAACATTCCAGGATTATTCTCCTTATAATGGACTTCAATGGCCTCCAAACGGTTGATGGTCAAAATTATAGTTTCAGTGCAGCTTCAAAGGGCTTTAAACGATACCAGACGAGGAATAAGGGTCTTGTCTAGTGAAACGATCGGTCATTTTCGAAAAAAATGTAAATCGCCTTCCATGTGCTTCCGCCAAAACTGCACTTTCGTATTCTTAAAAAAGCTTACGCTGAATGTCCTACACCTTCCCTATTCAACTTACGGAATGAACGCAGCGCCAGTTCCATTTTTTAAAGAGAAATTTCGAAATAAGGTCCAGGCTGACCGTAATGGTAGATACATCATTGTATCTAGACTACTGTTTAACACTCCTGTGGTACTGGCTAATGTCTATGCACCTGACTTAGATGAAGGTAATTTTTTTTTTTTTTCATAAGTTCCTCTGTCTTATCAAATTTACATTATTTGATTATTGGGGGAGATTTTAATCTTTGCCTAAATCCTCAACTTGACAGAGTTTCTCAGAGAGGAACAACCCTCTCTAAGTCAGCAAAAATAATAAACTCTCTTCTTAATGATTATGCGGTCACAGATGTTTGCCGATTTTTGAATCCATCTACGTGCTGCCATTCTTTTTTTCCCCACGTCCATCAGTCTTTTTCTCGCATTTATTATTTTTTAATTGACAATAAGCTATTACCAATGGTTCAGCTTTGTACTTATAATGCAATTATTTCATATCATTCTCCTCTAACTTTAGGCCTGAGTTTTGAGTGCAGATGCACGCAGCGTCCACTCTGGAGGCTGAACGTTTGCCTGCTTACTATTGAGGATTTTGTCCAGACAATTTCTTCCAAAATAGACTTTTTTATCAGTGTGAATGCTACCCCAGATATTACACATAACACCCTTTGGGAAACATTCAAAGCCTATATTAGAGGTTAAATTATATCTTATATACTTAAAGAACATCTTCTTTTAAAACTGATTTTGACACTCTTTCTACTGTTACCACTGAGGAGATGCTTATGCTGATTAAATCAAGGCATATTTATTATGAGTATGTAGAGAAGGCAAACAGGCTTTTAGCCCACCAGCTTAGACAATCCTCTGCTTCCCATATCATTCCAGCTATTAAAGTGCACAGTACCCTACTGTCAGATCATTATGAAATGAATAATTTATTTTTGGAATTTTATCGGTCATTGTACTCTTCTGAACAAGCCTTTGAATGTGTGGACCTTTAATAATTTTTTCAAAGATCTCTCATTACCTCACATCAGTACTGATGCTGTGCAGTTTCTGGACAGTCCCATTTCTTTAAATGAGATTCAGGATGCCATTTCAGCCATGCAAAGTGGCAAGAGCCCTGGGCCAAATGGCCTTTCAGCGGAATTTTTTAAGAAATTTTCTAGACAATTGGCTCCCCTTTTGTTAAATATGTACAATGAATCATTTGATCTAGCCTGTCTTCCCCAAACTCTACAAGAATCCTCAATTTCCTTAATTCTGAAAAAGGACAAAGAGTATAATTTCTACCAACCAAACTGGCTTCATTAAAAACAGGCTCTCGTTCTTTAATGTCAGACGGTTATTCAACATTCTCTATCATCCCGTGTCTTCATCTGTACCTGTAGTTTTAATCTCAGCTGATGCGGAAAAAGCATTTGACAGGGTGGAGTGGGATTACTTATTTCACACTCTTCAGATGTTTGGTTGTGGATCAAGTTATTATACAAAGTCCCACTTGCCTCTGTTCGTACTAACAATATTTCCTCTGCATATTTTCAGATTAATCGAGGCACAAGACAAGGTTGACCTCTCTCGCCTCTTTTGTTTGCAGTTGCGATAGAGCCTTTGGCCGTTGCTTTGTGTCAAATCTCAAAAATTGCTGGTATAATCAGAGGAGGACGCAGACGACTTGCTCTTATATATTTTCGACCCATCTGAATCCTTACCTCACTGTCACAGACACGCCAGGTTCCAGCACCATCCAATCACAGCGCACCCCTTCTCCTGAGTATTGATCATCCGCACCTGCACCTCATCTAGCCACTCATCACTGCCACCATAAAACACACTCACACACTCACAGTCACTGTCCGGTCTCGTTTGCATCAAGGATACCCTATATGCTTACCTCAAGGACTCTAACCGAATTACTTACCTGTCTCCTCGTCTCCATCGTGTGTGTGTGTGAGTGTCTTCTGTCATCCACGTCTGCCTCAACTCATCATCTCCACGGATCTTCACTCCTGCAATCACCACAAGGACAGTATCACTATTCATCTTCATTATTCCATCATACAACACTCTATTCAACTCACCTGCACTGCTGTTATCTCTGCTGTGTGTGAAATAAAGCCGTGTTACCTGTTACCTCTGTCTCTGCCCGTCAGTATTGTAACAGAAGACCGGACCAAAAACTGCGTCTTCACACACAGCATGAGCCATCCGGATCCCATCCAAGAGCTCGTCGATGCTCTTGGCGAGCTCTCTCCACCACACCATCATCACAGCACCCGCCATTACTTCCGCAAACACCGCTACCACTCCTTCACCTCCTTTGCACGCCAGTCCCATGGCTAAACCAGCGCCCTACTCTGGATTGGCGGAGGACTGCAGCGGATTCCTTCTGCAGTGCTCGCTGGTCCTGGAGATGCAACCGCACAACTTCCCCACGAAACCTCCAAAGTGGCGTTTATAATCTCCCAACTGCAAGGCAAAGCGCTCCAATGGGCCGACTCGATCTGGTCCCAGAACCATCCCATCACTCAGTCATACTCGGTTTTGTGGCCCATTTCCGGGAGGTTTTGGAAAACCCATCTCAGACTCTTCAGTTGGTGAGAAACTCTATAATTTAAAACAAGGATCAATGTCTGTCAATGAATATGCCTTGCAGTTTGGACACTCGCTGCCTCCAGCGGTTGGAATGAACAAGCCCTCATCACCACTTATCGTCAAGGGTTGGATCCTCGCGTGCGATTGCA
Source organism: Hypophthalmichthys nobilis (assembly GCA_037950665.1). Taxonomy (NCBI): domain Eukaryota; kingdom Metazoa; phylum Chordata; class Actinopteri; order Cypriniformes; family Xenocyprididae; genus Hypophthalmichthys; species Hypophthalmichthys nobilis. Next base: position 26,689,775 of record CM075489.1, read on the forward strand.
TCTCGCTGCATACGAGGACTCCATCGGCTTAGAACGCTTCATCCAACTCTCCATCCGTTTCGCCACTCGTATGCAGTCGTGTTTGGAAGAACACCAGGGCCAGTCGCTGTTTGCCATCTCAGCGCGCCGACCAGAATCCGTCAGCCCCCCAGAACCAGCCAACGAGCCCATGACTCTGGAGGGTACAAGGCTTTCGCCAGCTGAGCGGCAGAGGCGGCTGACCCAGAATTTGTGCTTATATTGTGGTTCTCCTGGGCATGTCATCTCCTCATGCCCAATCCGTCCTCCGACCCTTGGTGAGTGCCATCATTCCATCTATTAAAAATATGAAACCCCTCACCACTGTTGTAAATCTTACTGCTGCTGATATTACTCTTCCAGTTGTTGCCCTCCTCGATTCTGGGTCAGCCGGCAACTTCATCTCCGGCGCCTCTGCCGCCAGCTCCACATCAAGGTTACGACCACGCCGACCACCTACCAAATTAGATCTGTAACTGGAGAACTTCGGGCCGTAAACACGTCCGTCACTGTACAGAAGCCGTCCAGATTCAAGTTGGTCTCCTGCACGTCGAACACCTCCATCTGCTGGTTCTGGAGGGATCCACCGCTGGCGTGATCTTAGGGCGCCCTTGGTTGGAGCAGCACAACCCGACCCTTTCGTGGAAGACCGTGAAGTCCTGAAGTGGGGCGAAAAATGTTTCAATGACTGTTTCCCTGGACTTCCTCTTCCTCGACCTCCATGCTCCGAACCTCTTCCAGTCTGTGCCACGACCATCGAGAGTCCAGTCGAGCAGAGATCCATTGACATTCCTGAATGTTACGCCCCTTCAGCGACGTATTCTGCCCTAAACGTGCCTCCAAGCTGCCTCCACACCGCCATGGGACTGTGCCATCGATCTGCTTCCGGGTGAACCAGTGCCTAGGGGAAGGATATACCCTCTATCCATCCCGGAGGAGAAGGCCATGGAGGAGTACATCAAGGAGGCATTAGCTCAAGGATACATCCGACCATCCACTTCCCCTGCTGCTTCAAGCTTTTTCTTCGTGGCCAAGAAGGACGGAGGCTTGAGGCCCTGCATCGACTACCGTGCACTCAATACCATCACAGTCAAGTTCCGTTATCCCCTTCCTCTCGTCCCTTCAGCCCTAGAACATCTCCGTGGTGCCACTGTCTTCACCAAACTGGACCTCCGCAGCGCGTACAACCTCATCCGGATACGCGAGGGGGACGAGTGGAAGACCGCCTTCGTGACACCTACCGGCCACTACGAATATTTGGTTATGCCGTATGGCCTGGTCAACGCCCCCTCCGTATTCCAGGATTTCATTCACGAGGTGCTCGGGAGTTTCTCCATCGCTTTGTCCTGGTCTACATTGACGATATATTGATCTACTCCCGGAGCTTGGCCGAACATCGCCACCACGTTGCGGAGGTCCTCAAACAGCTCCGTAAGTTCCATCTCTTCCTCAAGGCAGAAAAATGTTCATTTCATCAATCATCCGTTCACTTCCTCGGCTACATCATTGACAGCAGTGGCATCCGGATGGACGAGGGAAGGTGGGCGCCATCAGAAACTGGCCAACTCCTCTTCAGTCAAAGATTTACAACGCTTCCTTGGATTCTCAAACTTCTACCGTCGGTTCATACACAACTACAGCTCTCTTGCCAGCCCACTTACCAACCTGCTCAGGAACAAGCCCAAGTCTCTGTCCTGGACACCTGAGGCCACGGAGGCCTTCCAACGCCTCAAGGAAGCCTTCACCACCGCTCCTCTCCTCGTCCACCCCAACCCAGAGCTGCCCTTCGTCGCCGAGGTGGGCGCCTCCACCACAGGAGTAGGAGCGGTGTTATCCCAGCAGCAGGGGAACCCGAGCAAACTCCATCCATGTGCCTTCTTCTCCCGCAAGCTCAACCCGGCGGAGAGGAACTACGACATCGGAAACAGAGAGCTCCTGGCAGTTAAACTCGCCCTGGAAGAGTGGAGGCATTGGCTGGAGGGAGCTAAACACCCCTTCATCGTCCTTACAGACCACAAGAACCTCGAATACCTGAAATCCGCCAAAAGACTCAACCCCAGACAAGCCCGTTGGGCTTTGTTCTTCACCCGGTTTAATTTCTCCATCTCCTATCGCCCTGGTCCCAAGAATATAAAAGCTGACGCTCTCTCCCGTCTCCACGCTCCAGAGGACTCCCGAAGATCCCGAACCCATCCTTCCAACCGACCTCTTCATCAATCCCATCTCCTGGTCAGAGGAAACCTTGCCCTCCTCCAATGCCTCCACCAACACTCCGTCGGGTTGTCCCCCAGGCTTGCGCTACACCAAAAGGACACAACGCACTCCACTCATCCACTCAGCCCACACGTCACTTGGCACTGGTCACCCGGGGGCCAATGAAACCCTCTCGCTGCTGAGGGAACGCTTCTGGTGGCCCAACATGGCAGCCGATGTCAGAAGGTACGTGCAGGGCTGTAAGGAATGCGCCATCTCAAAGAGCCCACGCCATCTACCATCTGGCAAGCTTTTACCTCTGCCCGTTCCTAACCGACCCTGGTCACACCTAGGAGTCGATTTTATCACGGATCTGCCAGCCTCCGGTGACAATACCTGCATCCTCGTAGTAGTGGACAGATTCTCTAAATCCTGCCGCCTAATACCTCTGAGAGGCCTGCCCACCGCTATGGAGACCGGAAAACCTCTTCAACCATGTGTTCAGGTATTTTGGCATTCCTGAAGATATTGTCTCTGACAGGGGACCCCAGTTCATATCCAAGGTCTGGAGAGCCTTCTTCTCGCTCCTAGGTGTGACCGTAAGCCTCACCTCGGGATACCACCCCAGTCGAACGGGCAGACGGAGAGGAAGATCCAGGAGATCGGCCGGATCCTCCGTACCTTCTGTCATGGCCACCAGGACTCTTGGAACCAGTACCTGGGTTGGGCCGAGTACGCCCAAAACTCCCTTCGTCAGCCCACCACCGGCCTTACACCCTTTCAGTGCGTACTCGGCTACCAACCTCCACTGTTCCCCTGGTCCGGGGAACCATCGGACGTTCCATCTGTGGATTACTGGTTCCGAGAGAGCGAGAGGGTCTGGGACTCAGCACATCACCAACTGCAGCGAGCCCTGCGCAGACGCAGGATGACAGCAGACCTTCGCCGCTCTGACGCTCCTCCTTCCAGCCCGGTCAGAAGGTCTGGCTGTCAACCAGGGACATCCGCCTGCGTCTGCCCTGCCGGAAGCTGAGTCCCAGGTTCATTGGTCCATTCACCATCTCTAAGCAGATCAACCCTGTCACCTACCAGCTTAAGTTGCCACCTCAATACCGCATTCACCCTACCTTCCATGTTTCCCTACTGAAACCTCACCACCCTTCTGTTCCTCTCTCCACAGGACCTGGCGTGGCAGCCTCCGAACCCCCCCTTCCACTCATCCTGGACGACGGCGCTGCATATGAGGTTCGCGAGATCTTGGACTCCCGGCGCCGTGGTGGTCATCTTGAGTACCTGGTCGACTGGGAAGGCTACGGCCCCGAAGAGCGCTCATGGGTTCCCAAGGATGACATCTTAGATCCCAGCCTTCTTCAAACCTTCCACTCCAGCCATCCGGACAGACCAGCTCCCCGTGGAAGAGGCCGACCACCACGACGTCGGGGTCCTCGGCCCTCAGGAGCGGGCCGTGGAGGGGGGGGTACTGTCACAGACACGCCAGGTTCCAGCACCATCCAATCACAGCACACCCTTCTCCTGAGTATTGATCATCCGCACCTGCACCTCATCTAGCCACTCATCACTGCCACCATAAAACACACTCACACACTCACAGTCACTGTCCGGTCTCGTTTGCATCAAGGATACCCTATATGCTTACCTCAAGGACTCTAACCGAATTACTTACCTGTCTCCAACGTCTCCTAGTCTCCATCGTGTGTGTGTGAGTGTCTTCTGTCATCCACGTCTGCCTCAACTCATCATCTCCACGGATCTTCACTCCTGCAATCACCACAAGGACAGTATCACTATTCATCTTCATTATTCCATCATACAACACTCTATTCAACTCACCTGCACTGCTGTTATCTCTGCTGTGTGTGAAATAAAGCCGTGTTACCTGTTACAATACTGACGGGCAGAGACAGAGGTAACACTCACGTCCTCAAAATGTTTTTATGTTCGGAAGGCTCTCTGGCTATAAATTGAATTTACAGAAAAGTGAAATGTTTCCCATCAACAATGCTGCCTGGGAGTTCTTTTTTTCTTCTCTCCCATTTAAGGTTTTCCACTCATTTACATACATTGGTATATGTCTATCTAATACTTTTTCTGAACTTTTTACTGAAAACTTCACCCATTTATTGGAGCGAGTTGAACAGGACTTAAAGCGCTGGGCCTCACTTCCTTTATCAGTCGCAGGTCGAATAAATTCTATCAAAATGAATGTGCTGCCTAAGTTTACCTATCTGTTCCAGTGTATCCAAGTGTTTATTCCCAACTCATTTTTTTCATAGGCTGGATAGCGCATTTACAGTGGGGCAAAAAAGTATTTAGTCAGCCACCAATTGTGCAAGTTCTCCCACTTAAAAAGATGAGAGAGGCCTGTAATTTTCATCATAGGTACATTTCAACTATGAGAGACAAAATGAGAAAAAAAAAATCCCGAAAATCACATTGTCTGATTTTCAAAGAATTTATTTGCAAATTATGGTGGAAAATAAGTATTTCGTCAATAACAAAAGTTCATCTCAATACTTTGTTATATACCCTTTGTTGGCAATGACAGAGGTCAAACGGTCAAAGTCTCCACAAGGTTTTTACACACTGTTGCTGGTAGTTTGGCCCATTCCTCCATGCAGATCTCCTCTAGAGCAGTGATGTTTTGGGGCTGTCGCTGGGCAACACGGATTTTCAACTCCCTCCAAAGATTTTCTATGGCGTTGAGATCTGGAGACTGGCTAGGCCACTCCAGGACCTTGAAATGCTTCTTACGAAGCCACTCCTTCGTTGCCCGGGCGGTGTGTTTGGGATCATTGTCATGCTGAAAGACCTAGCCACGTTTCATCTTCAATGCCCTTGCTGATGGAAGGAGGTTTTCACTCAAAATCTCACGATACATGGCCTAAATAAACCATGGATTCTTTCCTTTACACGGATCAGTCATCCTGGTCCCTTTGCAGAAAAACAGCCCCATGCTTCACAGTAGGTATAGTGTTCTTTGGATGCAACTCAGCATTCTTTCTCCTCCAAACACGACAAGTTGAGTTTTTACCAAAAAGTTCTATTTTGGTGTTCTGTAACGGTGGATATATGGTTCTCTGTTCTTTTCTTTCTGCTCTGTAACGATGGTGGTCAGTTCTCTGATGTTTTCTTTCTGCTCTGTAACGGTGGCGGTCAGTTCTCTGATGTTTTCTTTCTGTTCTGTAATGGTGGCGGTCAGTTCTCTGTTCTTTTCTTTCTGTTCTGTAATGGTGGCGGTCAGTTCTCTGTTCTTTTCTTTCTGCTCTGTAATGGTGGCGGTCAGTTCTCTGTTCTTTTCTTTCTGCTCTGTAATGGTGGCGGTCAGTTCTCTCAGTGCTGCATGGATGTCAGGGAAGCACAGATGGCAGTATTGTTGGCTGTCAGTTGAAACTTCAGCTCTCAAAGTGTCTGTTTGAGGTGGATTCTGTCTTCCGTCCTCGGAGCTGATCTGTTGACTGATCTAATCTATCTGCTGCTGTACGACAAACATTCTTCACTGATATTTGTTTCCAGCTCTTGCTCTGTCATCCCCACAGCCTCTCATGTTCCTTTTATAGTGTCCTGATTTACTGTCTTTTGTACTTGATTTATATTGCTTCAGATAAAAAAAAAAAGTAGTTCAAGTTAATTGTTAATCATAAGTAGTGGAATGTTCCAGGCTCAGTAGTAGTTAAGTTCTATTCAGAAAGTTTCAGGCAAACAACAACCACAGAAATAAATTTGACTCTTTTTTTTTTTCTTTTTAAAAAAATGTATATAGATTGTCACACCACTTTCTGTTATCCATGTGCATATCTTACAAAAGTTAAGAGGTTTATGTTATGACAAAAAAGGAAGAAAAAAAAACACTGGATGTAAATTTTCACAGACAAAATTAATAAGTGACGTTAACACATATAATGTTTAGACCTTGTAACAATACTATTGAAACAGTGTGTATTTTAATATTTAATTTTAAAATACACACTGTATTTTTTATAAAATTGGCCTCATTTGCCAATTTACTTCCATTGTAAGTGCCTGACTTTTTTTTAAGTAAAGAACATGTTGACATTTATTTCTGTGGTGACTGATATCATACCACAAATGTTGCTGATTGGAGTTATCTTTAAATGTAATTATTAACCTGATTTACAACTTTTCACATGGACAAATGACATAGATTTTGGGAAAGTAAATATATTCACTTACAATAATAATGTTTACATTGACTTGTTTTACAGTATCATAATGTGAGTTTTGTTTTCATCTTTGTTAATTATTACTTAGTCCCTTGTGAATAAGAAGTGCACTTTAGTATACTTTTATAAAGTGTACTTATTATGCAAATAATAAGAGGCTGGATCCAAACTGGAGCTGATGTACTCTGTAGTTACCTCAGGATAGGCATCCCAAGATAAAACAGAAAAGCAAATGGAAAATAATTAGCGTAGCTGCTATTCATAACATTAAGCAAAGATAGTTATGTGCATTTAATCTGAAATAACTGGAGTACAAGGATATGAGATGCATTATGTGAATGCTTGGCTAAAGAGATGCGTCTATAATCTAGATTTAAACTTGGAGAGCGAGTCTGGAAGGCTATTCCAGAGTTTAGGATCCAAATGTGAAAACGCTCTCCCTCCTTTAATGGACTTAGATATCCTAGGTACAACCAGAAGCCCTGAGTTTTGTGATCTTAAAGAGCATGATGGATTTTAGGGCGACAGATTGGTTAAATACACAGGAGCTAAACCATTTTGGGCCTTATAGGTCAGTAGTAATACTTTATAATTGATACGGAACCCAAAAATGAAAATTCTGTCATTAATTACTCACCCTCATGTCGTTCCACACCCATAAGACCTTCGTTCATCTTTGGAACACAAATAAAGATATTTTTGATAACATCCGATGACTCAGTGTGGTCTGCATTGAAAGCTAATTCAATGCAAAATTCAATGAAAGCTAATAGTTAATTTACACTTTCAAATGCCCAGAAAGGTACTAAAGTTATATTTAAAACAGTTAATGTGACTACAGTGGCTCAACATTAATGTTATGAAGTGACGAGAATACTTTTTGTGCACCAAAAAAACAAAATAACAGCTTTATTCAACAATATCTAGTGATGGGCGATTTCAAAACACTGCTTCATGAAGTTTTACAAATCTTTTGTTTCAGATCAGTGGTTCGGAGTGCCAAAGTCACGTGATTTCAGTAAAAGAAGCTTTATGTCATGTCATAAGTGTTTCGAAATTTCAATGGTTCACATGACTTTGGCAGTTTGATACGCACTCCGAACCACTGATTACCACTGATTTAATTTAGCCTATTTTTCTCTTTGATATTTTTTTACAGTCTTGACAGTATCATAAGAAAAATAACAAATAAAAATCTTGTATAGCCAACATTTTATATTTGTTATCCTCAGTCACTCACTTTGTTTTCTGAAAAAAAAAATGGCACCTTGCACTTGAAGATAGCACATTGTGTGAGAATTTTATAATAAAAAAAAAACATAATATATGAAAACGGGATATTTTAGCTTCAGGTTCTAAAGGGTTAAAGGGAGTTTAATTGTGAGATTCTGGAAACAATCTAAATTTAGCAGGACCTGTCGGGTCGGGAAGAAAATCATTATAAGCGGATAGTGGGTGGGGCTATTTATTTAGAATAATGAAACAAAAATACCCCCATATAAGACCACCTACATTGAGACGGTGCCGCTGACAGTACTATCTGCAGTGGAAAAGCACACAGAGAAAAGTGAAGTGAGTAGAGTCGAGGTGAGTTGTTGCGGTACTATGGAAAAGTGGCTTAATACAACAGTCCTGCAATAAATTCCTGCTACTACACATTGACTTTTAGAGAGGTGTTGATTCACTAGAGGCTGTAAATTTTACTGCTGTTGAACTGTACTGCAATAAAGATGGGTGTTGCTGTTATGTAGCCGACCCTCAGTGAAATAGGGTGGACAAAAACAATAGGAAAGCCTTTTAGCATAACACTATAATTCAACAGCAACACTATGTACATTTAGCGAAAATGATTATACAGTTAAATCAACATATCTCTAAAATAATCAAAACATTATCACCTTCATGAAGGAGGACTCATTCCAGGACTGTTTGTTTAGACTGCATTAGTTTTTACTAAGTGTATCTAATTTCAACATTGTAGTGTAAGTATGAAGTGGTCACTCATGACATGACAGCAAGTTGTGAAACAATAAGTACAATTATGATTACATATTTACTTATACATACCTCTGCAATGATACTTGACAAGGTCAAGGTTGTTTTGTCAACATTTTGCCTTTTCAAGGATTCAGGAATGCTCTTAATGTTCCTGAAAGTTTTCAGAATTTGCAGGTACTGGTGTGTAACCTGCTCCGGGGTTGCTGTTTGATAACTGTATAACATTATGGAGTCCATACACATTGTTAGTGTCATAATTGTTAGTGTTTTGTTTGCTACTAGTTGTACTTCTGAACTGCTGCGTTAACGTGGACCTTTATAATCCGTTAGTAATCGGCCTCAATTAGATTGAAAACCTTCATGTAAACAGCTCTAACGATCCGACTGTCTCTAAGTTAAAGCAGAATGTGGTAAACTCCAATAAAAGCAGAGTTTATTATTTGACCATAAGTACTCAAAGATAACTTCACTTTGACTAAAAGCTATAAGCAGACCAAAGCGACTTGGTTTAAACATGCTTTGTGCCTATTTATCATTTCTATAAATGAACCAGTGTAAGACACCGGTACTTCACTCATTTTGTATGTGAATGCAATATTCATATACTTATAATCAAGTACAGACATCACATGTCAAATGGCAAGATTCCACTTTCATGTAGAAGGTTTGTATGATGTATGAAATGAACCTTAAATAATTTCTGATCTTTAAGTAAAAGACAAAATGTTTGTAACACTGCTGCTGCACGGTGTTGTATGCCCTCCAGTAATCAATGAGAATTTTACTCCTAGTTCTTATGATGTGTAGCAGATGCCTTCTAGAATGGTGTTTGACCAACTTCAATACTGCTCTTTGACGTGTGGCCCTCACCTCCAGCATTCCAAAGACTCATGAATGTTTTCTTCTCCAGGTTCTCCCAAATCGTCCATGGTTGTACAATAAATAGTCAAAGCAAAATGATACAGTCATGTTATTATTCATTACCTGAAGAACATGACATAAAAAGATATTTTTATCTTGCTTGTCAATATCATCTGGCATGCAGTGTCGTACCTTTTTTTGGTGGTGGAATTTGCTTTCATCAATGAAAACAGAATCATGTCTACCACCAATTCTCATCTTTTTTTCTCCTCTTAAGTCGTTGAATGGGAGAGATGCAGCAGTGGTGAAAAGTATCATACTTCTGTAATTGATGCACTACTTCCACAAACCCCTTCCTCAATCATGTCCAGATGTCTTTTCCTGAGACCTTAAGCAAAACTGACAATTCAGAATGAATGGTGTTAAACCATACATAAGATAGCCACAACTTCACTCAAAAAAAAAAAAAAAAATTAAACAAATAAAATGAAGTTACATTATACAATGTATCCAGAATAAAAAATATTTCTTGAATTTGCCATGTGTCAGAGGTTTATGAGACACACTAAGCTAAAAACTAAAATAGGTTGTTTGCACATGACCTCATTGCTGTGGTGCGAAATGCGGCTGGAGGGCAGGAAGTGATTTCTCCATGTAGAATCATGAAACAAGTTTGTGTTGCCTGACTTTGATGGCACGTATCTTCATCACAGTTTGCAGTTCAGACTGCAATATTAATAATATTGCATGTTTTGTCTCTTAGAAATGCAAAGTTAACAGTAGCTTGAGTTGGAATGCAGATGTAAATGTGTTAATGAAAACTGTAACTGTTAAGTTGACTGTTCGGAGACTAATCGTAGTCCATATAACATGCATGGGGTCAAAACAACAGGGTAATCAATCCAGATAATAATAAAAGGTCCAAGGCACAGGCAAACAGGGTAATCCAGGGAGACAGAAGAACAAGACCATGACAATGAAACCAGAGATAGCGTTCCAAAATGCAGTGTAATAACATACAGCAAGACTTCGCAAAGAATGACTGAATACACAGGGCTTACATAGAAACATAAATGAGATAATCATACAAAGGTGGAAGCAATCAGCACACGATGAGTCCAGGCAATAAGTCATGGGAAATGCAGTTCATAATGTGATAAAGACAGGAGGAGTGCCCTCTGGTGGCTTTCAAAGGCACACCGGCTGGCAGGCATGACCACAACATCTGTAAAATTCAAATTGTAACCTCATTTTTATAGAGTAAAACTTAAATATTCTAACTGTTTGAGTTAGGAATCTACTTTTATTTAAATCATCCATAGTATCATACATTTAGATAGTAAAGGGACTCCAAGATTCTTTATGTGTATATCAAGTTTTAAAGGTTCACAGTATAGCAGTTTTTAATTTCTAAATTATTTAACAACAGAAAGTGCATAGTCCATTCCATGACTGAATGACTGTTTGTTTTATATTTAATACTGTAAAGCTGTTTGCTTTAAAGCAGTCTATTGTATAAAGTGCTATTTAAAGTACTGAACTGCAAAGCTGGTGCAAACATATCCACATCGCTATGATCAGATGCTTTCTTTCTGCTGCCACCGCTGTCAATTTAGTTGTGTGTTTATTTTGTTACTGAGAGTAAAACCTGCAGTACATATCACATATTCTATCGAACGCCTCTCTCATGGTGCGTTCACACCAGATGTGAATGAAGCGTTAAGCGCGAGTGATTTACATGTTAAGTCAATGCAAAGACGCGAATAGAGCGTTTCGGGCGAGTTGAAAAATCTGAACTTTGCGCCGCGTTAACCAATCAGGAGCTTGCTCTAGTAGTGACGATTTAGCGTGAGGAGGCAGAAATCCGAAACAACATGGAGGTCAAAATCATCCTCGCTGTACGATACATCTTTGTACTTTTTTAGAAACAGGAATAAAAAGGATTTTGCTTGGAAGAAAGTGAGTGAGGAGGTCGGACAATCTGGTAAGTTGTAAAAAACGCTCTTTACTCAATTTGAGCTACTTATTGAGACTACAAGCTAGCTAAAGCCGGCAAATTGAGCTTATTCGCTGTATTTTACAACTACTTTCCCGCTGACAAGTTGATGTGTTTATTCAGAGGAAGTGTGCAGAAAGGAGACGAGCCGAACTTGCCCGAATAAATTGTGCTATTCGCGCGTAGTTGGACGCTTGAACATTTTGAGTTTACTCGCTTCATTCGCACGTGAAATTCACTTCACAACAGACGCAAATTCGCATTATGAGAGGTGCTTCTGCACACTTCCTCTGAATAAGCACATCAACTCGTCAGCGGAAAGTAGTTGTAAAATACGGTGAATAAGCTCAATTTGCCGGCTTTAGCTAGCTTGTAGTCTCAATATGTGTGTGTATATATATATATATATATATATCTCAAATTGAGTAAAGAGCATTTTTACAACTTACCAGATTGTCCAACCTCCTCACTCACTTTCTTCCAAGCAAGATCCTTTTTATTCCTGTTTCTATAAAGGTATGAAGATGTATCATACAGCGAAGATGATTTTGTCCTCCATTGTTGTTTCGGATTTCTGCCACTTTTCGCTACGTCGTAATCACGTCACTACTAGAGCAAGCTCCTGATTGGTTAACGCGGCGCGAATGCTATAGCTTAATAACAAAAATACTTTCTGCCACATTACCATTGTGCAGTTAGTGTTACTACTGATTTGTATATTTATTTTGTAGTTTGAAAAGCCTTTTAACTGTATCGTTCATGGCACAATGTTTCAGTGCTGTTGATAATGTCAGCGCTGTTTCATATGGCTTTAAACTAGTTTAAAACACAGAGACAGCGAGTGAAAGCATCCGCAGCACTGCACTGTCATTTGAGCCGAGCTGATAAATGGTCCGTGTGTACTATAATTCTGGACACAGGTTTCCGTCCTGTAGTACCAGTATAGAATTTAGGATACAGAATTACTGAACTTTTAAGGGTGTTGTCTTGCTTCTCTCTAACTTATATTTTTTTGAGTTTGTATCTGAGACTGATTAAACACAATGTGTGGGAACACACATGAAAACTAAAAACTTAGCAGCAATGAGGCTCTTCAGGACCAGGAATGAGGAAACTGCTTTACAGACACACCTGTTTTACACACATCACTCAAACACAGAACCAACAAACAGGAAACAGGAAACACATGACTTCAGAGAAACTGAAACTGAAGTGTAGTTGAGCTGTTGTGTGTTTGTGTCTCTGTGTTCATGCAGTAAAATGGCTGAAGCCAGAATTTCTCAGGATGAGTTCATGTGTTCATTGTGTCTGGATCTCCTGAAGGATCCAGTGGCCATTCCCTGTGGACACAGTTACTGTAAGATCTGTATTACAGGCTGCTGGGATCAGGAGGATCAGATGAGAGTCTACAGCTGCCCTCAGTGCAGACAGACCTTCAGTCCAAGACCTGCTTTAGGTAAAAACACCATTCTGGCTGAAATGGTGGAGAAACTGAAGAAGACTAAACTTCCTGCTGACTGTTACGCTGGAGTTGGAGATGTGCAGTGTGACGTCTGTACTGGAAGAAAACACAAAGCCGTCAAGTCCTGTCTGGTGTGTCTGAACTCTTACTGTCAGAATCACCTTGAACAACATGAGAGTTTCTTTAAAGGAAAGAGACACAATCTGACTAATGCCACTGGACGACTGCAGGAGATGATCTGCCCGAAACACGACAAGATCCTTGAGGTTTTCTGCCGCACAGATCAGAATTGTATATGTGTGCTGTGTATGATAGATGAACATAAAAACCACGACACTGTATCAGCTGCAGCACAGAGGACAGAGAAACAGGTATGAACTTAAAGAGTCCCATTATGCACAATTATAGGTTTATAATTTTGTTTATGGGGTCTACTAGAATACATTAACATATTTAATGTCAGTTTACATCCTCTCTGTATGAACATTGTTTTAATTTCAGTTTCTTTAAAACCCATCTTCTAAAAATCAGTCTGCTCTGATTGGTCAGCCGGTCACAGTCTGTTGTGATTGGTCTACTGTTTAGCGTGTGTGTTAGGAATGCAATGCACCTTACCTTAACTGGCGATGGGGAGGTGGAGGGATGCTGGAAAAATTGTTGCTGGGACGGCACAATGACTGCTGCTTATATACGCTCATAATGATGATTGACAGGACTGAATGATTAGGCTCCTCCCAAACCTACATTTGTAACTTCATTTATAACATTTGACCTGCATCAAACTGCATGGTTCAGAAAGCAGTCGTTATAAAAATGGTGAGAAAAAAATAAAAGATTGAGGCTGTATACTGCTGAGGAATAGTGTTAAAAGTACATTTTAACCATCAAGTTAATCTGCATTAGGAAGGCCGAAAAAAGGCTTTAGATTCAGGGTGGTAAAAACAGTGGGTCTCATTCACTAAGTATGCGTATGCATGAATTTATGCGTGAAATCTGTGTACAAACGTTTTCACGAACAAATCTTGATTCTTCATTACATTTTCCTATAAAATGTATTATAAATTACGAAAAATGTAGGAACATCTGAAACCACTGACCAGCATAATAGGACCCCTTTAAACTAGTAATTCAAACCAAAAAATGAGCAGCCATCAGGGCTCCAGACTGCGACCAAATGACCTTTTTTTCTGCTGGTGTGACTAAATTTGGTTAGAGGTCGCACTGGTGCCACCACCACTTTGCCCAACTGATAAGAGCTGGTATTTCTGTTGCATATGAAAAATAGCATCAAAACATCAACGGTACTCGTTTGAGCTGCGCAGCGTGGACCGTTTATCAGCCCAGACAAATGCAGCGAGAGCTCAGAACAGGAGTTTACAGGCTGATCTCGATCACGTGACACCATTTCTACACAGTGTTTGAATTCACCACAGTATTAATAACATCACTATGGATTTAATGCAGTAACGCTAACTGTAACTATGGTATTGTGGCAGAAATAGTCAAATGTTTTTACATTATTCATTTCAGGGTTCATACAACCTTTTGAGAGTAAAATTCACGGATTTGTGTGAAGACTTTCAAGAGCTTCACACAACGTTTTCCAGCACTTCAAAGCTCTAAATGTGAATAATTGCATTGCAGATCGATTGGTGTGCCCCTAATAAAAAAGTTAACCTGGAGCCCTGGTCATTATTTACTCATGTTATTCCAAACTGTTATGAATTTCTTTTTTCTGAGGAACACAAAAGAAGGTATTTTAGGGAATGTCTCATCTGTCCGTATATTGAAAGTCAAAAGGGTCCAAAAGTTTCAATCTTCAAAAAGGACATTAAGGTTGCATAAAAAAATCCATACAACTTCAAAAGGGGGTAATCTTTTAGTAATTTTGTAAAGTCCGAATTCATAGTACTCATTAAAAGTAGTCAAAACGCACCTGGGGTGCGTTTCCCAAAGCGAACTATGGTCGCAAGTTCCATCGTTACCAATAGAGTTCAGTGGGACTTAACGACCATAGTTGGCTAACGATGCTTTCAGGAAACGCACCCCTGGATGACCTACTACTTCCAATGAGATTCTGAAGTGTGACATAACATACTTCCCTATATAGTAGCTCAAAAACAGTTTGTGATAAGAGAAGTATGTCCTAATTCACTGTACTCATAAAAGAGTGGGCAAAAAGTACCCAGCTGACCAACTACTTTAGAGATTCTGAAGTGTGATTCCCATGAGGCCACGGGAGAGGATTTGTGAGTGGCAGCAAAGCAACGCAACTGACACTGATAATGACAACATGGTGAATGTAGTACGTCCAGATTACATTCATACTATATAGAACATACTTTTTCAGCAGTCACTAATTAATTACATATTCAGTATCTACTCAAGAGAATATTCGATTATGGATGCACCCTAAGTCTTCTGAAGTGATAAGAAAAATAAAATATGGTGGCATGTTTAATCATGTGACATGCATGAGCCAGTGAGGTTTGATGTTATTTACGTGCCATATTTGGTTTGGGCTCTAGAAACATTCTTCAGAATATCTTCTTTTGTGTTCTGTGTAGGAATTGAGAACAAACCAGACAAATGAATCTTTCAGATGATTGTTTTAAACATAACTCCATACAAGTCTTATCTCAACACTGAAGATCCCAAATCAACACACAGGACCCAAACTCAGAGAAACTCATTTTCGGCTCCATTCAGTCTATCAACACCCCCTGCTAAGTACTTTATGGCCTTGCAAGCTTGTAAAAGTTGAGCTTAGCTGAGGAAAGAGGTGTCAAACTTAAGCAATTTGTAAAAGACCAAAAGGTTGAAAAGACAACGCAACTTGAGCCACAAGAAGATAACGCCAGATAATCTCCAGATCAAAAAAGACAGAGAGACAATGCAGGCCTGTTTCTTCTGAGAGACCTCTGAGTGACACTGACTTGAAAATCTACAGAAAAAACCCCACAGAGACTGCTTCTGCAAATAAACTGCATCAAATTGTTCCAAACAATTCTAAACGGACTTGTTATCAAACATCGTTCAACTGCATAATTCTATATCATGTCTACACATTATACATGTAACCAGTTATGCTTAGATCACTCACAATTCATCTAATTGTCATAACTATTGAATGGTTGATTGAAAGTGTGCCTTGTTTGGTATGAATGGAAATCTCTACTCATAATTTAAAGTTTGGCTTAAATGATATATGTTTCAAATGTATCGTATTATTTTTAGAGAAATCATGTCTAAACTGTACTCTCTGTATTCTCTGCTGAGAGCAGGAATTTAAGAGACCATGAGATAACACTTAGTTTATGATCAGAGGAGGAGAAAAGCAACCTCGGAAACACATACCTAAGTGGTCAGAACTTCTCAAAGAGGTGGGACAAACACCTCAGTTTAAATAATCAGATCAGAATGACAACGGGCAGTTGGAACAAGATGAACAGACAAAGAAAAAGACAATGACGAGCAGACGATGAAGAGCAGCCAAGCAGTTTAATTTAAGCCATCCAACTTACTCTCGTCTCACTCACTTCTTTTCCATTGAGAGTCTCGTGTTCTAAGTTAAGTTTTGCTGCAAGTTTAATCAACAACTCTACAGTCTTTTGCCATCTCAACTTTAAACTTCAGCCATGAGGGAGACTCCATTCATTTGCCAGCACACCAGAACGTGATTGGCTTCCCACAACATCAATCCAGACCCGAAAAGACCTTCAACAAATCAACAAACCTGAGAAATCCCTTTTCTCCAAGCCAAGGATGCCAACAAGGGAATC
The DNA here is from genome assembly GCA_037950665.1 of Hypophthalmichthys nobilis. NCBI lineage: Eukaryota > Metazoa > Chordata > Actinopteri > Cypriniformes > Xenocyprididae > Hypophthalmichthys > Hypophthalmichthys nobilis. The sequence continues at coordinate 26,706,287 of CM075489.1, forward strand.
CGCATTTAAAGACACAAACGACAAACGCAAGTACCTCCAGATTCTAACTGAACTGGTGCAGTGATATAAAGTCTACTAATCCGGTAGAAGCGGTAGAAGGGTTAAATTAATGATTGATGGTTTGTTCAGGTCAGGTCTTATGAAGTGCATATTTTGCTAGAAACTTAATTGGGATTTCATCATCACTCTCTCAAAACTCATTCTTTGCTTACTTCCTTTCTTTCTGTGACTCGTGTGAATGTGTGTTTGTGTTAGATATTAGTTTGTGTTAGAATAATCAATAAAATCTCCTGTAGATTTTTAAAGAGAAGTGTCTTGTGTTATGTGCTTAAGAATTTAATGCCTTAAACTGCCGATCTATGTTACCTTGCTAATAAATAGTTTTTTCAGAATAGTTGGATGTTCATATCCGCTACAGAGCCTAAAGTTATGGCCCATGCAAATGAACGCTGGACGATTCAGTTGCTCGGTCGTAAACCAAGTGACTCTTTTAAAATTCCCTATAAATTAATTAATAATTTCATTTGAGCTGATTCACTTACATCTGCAAGTGAAAGTCATACAAGTTTGGGAAGACATGAGGATGAGAAACAATGAAAGAATTTACCTAGTTTTAAAGGGATAGTTCTTATGACTGAACCTATAACCTTATCATGAAAGATCTTTAACCCCTCAATCTCAGCACTTCACTGATACTGGATTCATATCTGTTTACTTGATGATTTATGTGATGTTTCTCCTGTTATTGGTTTGTCCTTTAGCGCCAGCTGAAGGAGACGCAGAGGTCATTCCAGCAGAGGATCCAGCAGAGAGAGAAAGATCTTCAGCAGCTGAGAGAGGCTGTGGAGTCTCATAAGGTGAGTCTGGAGAAGAAGAGAAGTTTGAGAAGTCTCAGTCAGGACTCACTGAAGCCACTGTGTGATTGTGATGTGTGTCCTAACAGCGCTCTGCACAGACAGCAGTGGAGGACAGTGAGAGGATCTTCACTGAGCTCATCCGCTCCATTGAGAGAAGCCGCTCTGAGGCCACACAGCGGATCAGAGATCAGGAAAAGACTGCAGTGAGTCGAGCTGAAGGACAACTGGAGCGACTGGAGCAGGAGATCAATGATCTGAGGAGGAGAGACGCTGAGCTGGAGCAGCTTTCACACACACAGGATCACATCCATTTCCTGCAGGTAACAGAGATCTAGAAGAACAGGATCATAGTGGACTTGAGCAAGAGACTCACAGAGAAACATTTCATGAGAGCAGAATGAGCCATTGACTGAAGTGTTGATCTGTGTGTTCGGTTATTATATAATCATCAGTCAGACTCTCATCTGATCTTCTTCTTTTGAAAGAGACACACTTACAAATGCAGTTCAGCTCTGGAAATCTCTAAAGAAACTTTTTCCTGAAAGATATATTGAGCTTCCTGACATCAACAGCTCAAAACTTCACTAATATTTAAACTTTTTTTTTTTTTTTTTTTACAACAATGTGAAATCCATTAGCCTGATGGTACCAGTTTCACCCAGCTAGATTTCTCATCCTCCTTTTACTTATCTTTTTTTTTTTACTACAAATTTTAAGTAATGTTTATCAAAATCAGATAATCGTCAAACCTGCTGAAACCTTTTTTAATAATTTTCATTAATACATTGAATTTGATAGTGAAGTCCTCAAACAGGAAGTGAGGCTGTATATTAGTGATGTTTCAGTGTATTTAAACCACAAAACCTGACCTTGGGATCGTGTCCTAAGAGTCCTTGTGAATTTCAGAGCCACTAACTGCTCAAAAGTTATAAATAATGGTCAATCTACTCGTTGCCTTTGAACTGCTGTTACATTTATGTTATTTGATCATCCAAGTGTTTTCCTTGAAAGTTCACATATAGTGTTATGTGGCACAATAATTTGTAGCTCTAACATGATATAATGAGAAGAATGAAGCTGATGCTGTGAAAGTGCTGGATTGAGGAGAGTTACTAAAGATCAACAAGAGCTGCTCAAATCTGACAGTAGTGCAGGTTATTGTCTGAAGTATGGAGGTGATGAGCTTTGATTTCTGTTTTCTGTAGAGTTTCCAGTCTCTCTCAGCTCCTCCTGAATCTACAGATGTAAATGACGATCCCTTCAGTTCTCTCTCCTCTTTTGATGTCGTGAGAGAATCTGTCCGTCAGCTGAGAGACAAACTGGAGGATTTCTGCAAAGAGGAGCTGAAGAAGATCTCTGACAGAGGTAAAGTCCTGGAGATTCATCTGCTCTCAGAAATGATCCTCCATCATCTCATATCATGTAGAAGATCATATTAGAAATGTCTTAGGAACGGATGCAGGGATCATTTTCTCTTGACATGATAATCACACTCTTCATGTCTGTTGATTTCCACAGTCACTTTCACCAACATTGTTCCCAGAACCAGGAACGACTTCCTACAATGTAAGTCACTAAGAAAACAAGCAGAGAAACTCAAAGTGTGTTCATGTTCTTCCTGTAGATTGGGGGGTCTTTGCCGAGATAATCCATCCACCTCACAGGTGTGGCATATCAAGATGCTGATTAGACAGCATGATTATTGCACAGGTGTGCTTTAGGCTGGACACAATAAAAGGCCACTCTAAAATGTGCAGTTTTATCACACAGCACAATGCCACAGATGTCGCAAGTTTTGAGGGAGCGTGCAGTTGGCATGCTGACTGCAGGAATGTCCACCAGAGCTGTTGCCCGTGAACTGAATGTTCATTTCTCTACCATAAGCCGTCTCCAAAGGCGTTTCAGAGAATTTGGTAGTACATCCAACCGACCTCACAACCGCAGACCACGTGTAACCACTCCAGCCCAGGACCTCCACATCCAGCATCTTCACCTCCAAGATCATCTGAGACTAGCCACCCGGACAGCTGCTGCAACAATCGGTTTGCATAACCAAAGAATTTCTGTATGAACTGTCAGAAACCGTCTCAGGGAAGCTCATCTGCATGCTCATCATCCTCATCAGGGCCTCGACCTGACTGCAGTTCGTTGTCGTAACCGACTTGAGTGGGCAAATGCTCACATTCGATGGTGTCTGGTACTTTGGAGAGGTGTTCTCTTCAAGGATGAATCCCGGTTTTCACTGTACAGGACAGATGGCAGACAGCGTGTATGGCGTCGTGTGGGTGAGTGGTTTGCTGATGTCAATGTTGTGTATTGAGTGGTCCATGGTGGCGGTGGGGTTATGGTATGGGCAGGCGTAAGTTATGGACAACGAACACAGGTGCATTTTATTGATGGCATTTTGAATGCACAGAGATACCGTGACGAGATCCTGAGGCCCATTGTTGTGCCGTTTATCCACAACCATCACCTCATGTTGCAGCATGATAATGCACGGCCCCATGTTGCAAGGATCTGTAAACAAATCCTGGAAGCTGAAAACATCCCAGTTCTTGCATGGCCAGCATACTCACCAGACACGTCACCCACTGAGCATGTCTGGGATGCTCTGGATCGGCGTATACGACAACGTGTTCCAGTTCCTGCCAATATCCAGCAACTTTGCACAGCCATTGAAGAGGAGTGGACCAACATTCCACAGGCCACAATCAACAACCTGATCAACTCTATGTGAAGGAGATGTGTTGCACTGCGTGAGGCAAATGGTGGTCACACCAGATACTGACTGGTTTTCGAAATATGAAATTAAAATAGAAAAGTGAGTTATTTTAAATTATTTGAAATAGAAATGTTTATTAACATTTTAAATGTCTTCACTGTCTTTTTACATTTTTATTGCACATTTTGCATATTTACAAAGTGGGACAGAGCATAATTATATCATACTAACATCCAAATAACAAGACTTTAACAAAAAAACTGAGGATTCAATATATTCAATATCTTCTGAAATTAATGAATAAATAAGATTTTTACTGAATGCCAATAAAAATCAATCATCTAAGATTTAGAGGTAAAATCACAGTAGTAAAAAAAAAGAGTAAGAAAAAGAAGAAACTGAAAACTCTTTTGTAAAAATTTCACTATGGATTTATCCTAAACTAGAGTCTGTGTAATCTTTGGGGAAACAGATATAAATTTAAAGAAAGTTCAACATTACCAAAGTCTACAGCACTGAAAATCACCAACAATACACCTACAATGTTTAAAAACTTTATAAATCAAATTATTACACTTATTGTTGAATCAATTCAATGGATTTCTTTTAAAAAAAGAATCACACTGACCCCAAACATTTGAATGGTGTAAATATAATAATAAGCCTTTAAATTATAATAAACAGAGAATAATAACCAACATTAATATTCAGGGAAGACTGATTAGACCAGCCCAAAAAGGGTTGAGATCCACTGATGTAAATGATGATTTTCACAGGATATCTGGTAAACTGTACTGACACACTGATGATATATTGAACATGAAGAGTTCAGAAACATTAAAAGATCAGATTCATAATTCCTGATTCTGATGTGTTTTATCTTCATCAGATTCCCTTCAGCTCAATCTGGATCTGAACACAGTGAATAAAAACCTCCGTCTGTCTGAGAGGAACAGAGTGATTACTTTCACTAACACAGTCCAGCCGTATCCTGATCATCCAGACAGATTTGATTGGTATCTTCAGGTGTTGTGTAGAGAGAGTGTGTGTGGACGCTGTTACTGGGAGATTGAAAGGAGTGGGAATATTAGTGTGTTTATATCAGTGTCATATAAGAGCATCAGCAGGAAGGGACGGGGTAAAGAGTGTTTGTTTGGATCTAATGATCAGTCCTGGAGTTTGTCTTGCTCTTCCTCCAGTTACTCATTCAGACACAATGACATACAGACTAAACTCCCTGTAGAGTCCATCAGCAGTAGAATAGGAGTGTATGTGGATCACAGTGCAGGAACTCTGTCCTTCTACAGCGTCTCTGGAGACACAATGATCCTCATCCACACAGTCCAGACCACATTCACTCAACCGCTCTATCCTGGGTTTGCTTTTGGTTCTGGATCATCAGTGAAACTGTGTTGATGAATCAGAATAGACTGTAGAGAGATTAATAAAGGCATTCTGAAGCGAAGTGATGCATTTGTGTAAAAAAAATATCCATATTTAAACAAGTTATGAAGTCCAATATCGACCTTCCGTATTCAACGTGCGCTGAAAGTGTAAAACTCTTGCAGTTCAAAAGTCTTACGCTACGTCATGCACCTTCCCTATTCAACTTACGGAAAAGGTGTAACTGACGTGACGCCAGTTTACACTTTCTTTGTAATGTGAATTTTTTTTTGTAAAATTGATAAATGTCAATTTATTATTAAATGTAAAATATATAAACCCAGATCATGTGATCATACTGTAAACTCTTGATCAGTGAAAGTATGAGCACAATTATTATAATCTAATCCAGTTTACTTTAGATAAACCTCCTCCTGAACAGAATTTACAGATCTGATGCTCTGAATAACTCTGAGAAAAGATAAAAACAATGATTGAGTCAAATCATCATCAGTTCAATCCAGATAACTCAGAAATATATTAGGTATGAAAGAAGGAAAACTGTAAGCTGAACTCTGAAATCAGTCCAGATGAATCACATCATTACTGTAAATGTCAGAATTGTTGGAGTTTCTTTGTTCAGTGGTTCATGCTGCTTGTCCTGATCTAGAAAGTATCCTGACATGATAAAACCATGTTTTTCTACATGAACTGTGGTAATAACATGATCTGAATTCATCATGTAGTGTTTTGTGAACAATGTCAGTGTTTTCTTTCTATATCTGTCATGTGATCGTCCCGCTGCTGCTCTCAGTGCTGTAATGAACACAAATAATTCAATATATTAATATACTTCACTTTCATCAGAGTAAAGAGAGTCAATGATGAAGTGTTTCAATAGAGGACGTCAAACACTCTCATTAGATGAGCGACCCATGTGATCTATACCATGACCTTTGACCTTCCTGAAAGATGAGCCATTCTTACACAATTTTGTCAGTATTTTTACATGTTAAAGAAACCTGCTGTACCTGAAAAACTTCTGATCTGTTGTATTTGTCTTATTGTGTGTAATTTGCTTCTTTGTTCTTATTTTTAACAACAAAAATTAAATAAACAAAAAATAAAAATAATAAATAAAAAAAAATAGCCAAAATATCTTTATTGTGAGATATTGTTACTGTTATCATTATTTGAATTAAAATGTCTTATATCGTAAAGTAAGATTTTGGTCATTTTGCCCACCCCAAAATGACACATAAAATTAAGTCTGCTTTATTAAGTCATAAAGTGTTTTTAACGTGTATTTTTAACTTGTAAACCACATTTGTAACTGTTTGCATATTAATACTGTAATATTTGGTATAAATGGTTTTTACATCCAAACATTAAAGTTTTGCCTATTAGACAAAATATCTCACTCTTTCAGTATCATTGGTAGTTCTTAGAATTTTCTTGGAATATATATATATATAGATAGCGTGTCAACGGGACTTTTATTTTGGTCTGGTTGTGTGACGTCATAAGGCTGCGCCGCGCTCCCGCATCTGCTGTGATTCGGCTGAAGAAAGGTTTGTGTTTTTACGCATTTAAAGTGTTTAAATTAATGCAAACTGTTGAGTCAAGTTAATTATTTTTACAAGCTATGAACAATAAATCAAATACTCTTGAAAGCAACGTTGCAATGCTTTATTTAATATTAATATTTTTGGGAGTAAATCGCATCCACTCATGAATAACAGAAAATGTGCGTCTCATTTCGCTCTCTATAACGTGAATCAGTTTATCGTAAATACGAATTCAGATACTGGAAAGAAGTGATGAGAGACATTTTTGAAACTACGAGTCAGTTGAATCAATTGTTTTGTAAAAATGATTCAGTGAATCGAAGCGCTCGAATCACCGCACGCTGACGTCACCGGCTGTTAAAACAACTGCTAATGTTTTCATGAAAGTTTAATCTATTAAATGTGACGTTCGAATAATTTAATACAAAATACAAATCATAAATATGAACTTGTATTATGTATTAATTGTATTTTTTTTTTTTTTTATCAGGTGATTTAAGTCCATTAACTCTCACTCTGACTGACTCTCTCACCAGTGTTCTGAACTAGAGCCGATTGAGACACACCCAGAGATTTAGTTTGGATTTATTTTTCTTTCTGTTATTCTCATCTTAAACAGAAAAACTCCTGGTGAAGCAACTGAGATCCACGTGACACTATTATAAAGATGGAGTTTATTATTAAAGAGGAGATTCAAGACATGAAAATTGAAGAAACAATCAGAGTGAAACAAGAAGAAACCGAGGAACAAACAGGTTGGTTTCATTCTCAAAGCTGAACTCAGTCCAGCTCTACAGAGATTATATTTATGAAGAATATCCTAATAAATTAAAGGGCTTTTATTTGACATAAAGCAGGTCAGACGTGTTGATCACACGACCTGACAAATACTAATGCTGCCTTCAACCTGAGAAGATCTCGTTTTGGTGTTCATTATTATGACGTGTCACACATTAAATCAGGAAAAATAATTCAGACAACATTGTTTTCTGTAAAATTAAACCCAAAATCTGTAAAATTGCGCTCTAAATAAACATCTGTTGTGTCTTTCACATCTTCTGTCAGGTTCAGTTGTAAATGAAGCATCAGAAGTGTTTCTTCTCCTGAACTTCATGAAGCAGAAACACGTTTGGGAAAATATTGATGGATTCCCATGTTTACTTAATATTTCTTTATAAAGAGCCGTCATTTCAATTCATTTTCCTCTAAATTATGAGATCCAATAAGTGCTGTCTGACTCTGCCTCTGTTCAGGGTCAAATGACTAGGACTCCTAGACCGATGATTCGCTACTGATCTGTCACTCATGTTACTGGTCATAACTCCCACCCTTCTATGATGAAAATCCGGTAGCTCTGTAAAAGAGTGTGTATGTGTGCAAATGCGTAGTCTTTCTTTACTTTTTTACATTCACTTTTTAAGTGACATCGCCAACTACTGGCCTGGCATGCATATTACAGCATTTTTAGTAGTTTTTGCAAAATCCTAGTGAACGGGGATTGTTTTAACTACGTTGTCATCTGTAAAATGAATGCTGCGAAGAATCCTGGAGTAACATATGAGGACAACCCCAGCACTGCAGCACAACGACACACAAACCATGATTTAAAGTTAAGGAAACAAATCAATGGAGAGAAATATGGGTCTTCCTCAGATGTAATGTTTGTTTTGTACCTCAGCGTCTGGGGGAATAACATCTGCTTTGCGGTCGGGAAAGCTGCTTACATGTACACAGGAAGGGAAACCGTAAACACAGCTTTTATAGGCAACTGGCTCTGATAATGATAACATACTTACTGCTTGTTCCATTTCTGCAAATCAGTTTTTGTGAAGGAATGACTCCCTCTACTGGTTGCTCTGGTCATCGTCAACACCTGCTGGTGATCCGACTATCAGCAGATGGAGATTTTGCATCGATACTCTACTGCTATTCCTGCAGTTTCTGGATTTCCAATGTTGAATATTCCGCCAAATTTGAACCACTGAATTTATGGAAGTGAATTTTGTATAGCGAAATAAAATGGACTGAAAATTGCCTGTTGAATATTATAGGTGGTATTTTTTAAACAGAATTAATATTTTGTAAATGAAGTCTGTCACACTATCGGCCTGAGCACCAATAGTACTTGATAGCGCCACCTACAAAATTTCAATTAAGCACCCTTCGCGGTACGTTTCACGTACAAGTATAAAATTCGGTACACACATGTAACAGCCCAATACCTACAAAAAAGTCCCAGGTGCAAAATCTGAAAACCTAACAGGAAGTGAGATATTTTGAGTTTTCTCTGCAAAATGTTTGTAGTTTTTGCCATTTCCAGACGTTGTACTTTAACAAACTCCTCCTAGAGCTTTAATCAGATCAACATCATATTTGGGCAGTCTAATCTAAAGGCCTTTGTGACGATCTAGAGTTTTCGCTGAAGGGCGTGTCCGTGGCGGTCTGACAAAGTTCGATGTTTCGCCATGAAACAGGAAGTTGTTGTAACTCAGGCATACAATGTCAGATCTGCCCCAAACTTCACGGTTTACTAGAGTCCTGGCCTGTAGACATCTACATGATAATATTCAGTTACAGTCATAGCACCACCTGCTGGCAACAGGAAATAGCTTGCTTTGCACTGTAATTTATTCCCTGAAACACATTTGTATATCCCACAAAGTACCAAACATGCTAGAAACACGTTAAATCATGCACCACTTGGATAAGTGCTCTGGGCTGAAGACATCTACATGCTAAAATTAAGTTATAGTCATATCGCCACCAGCTGGTAGCAGGAAGTGGGGCAAATACAAATGACTGATATTATTCTCCTATATTTATGTATTTAAAAGCATATTGCCCACCGTACTCTGTTTTCCTAAAGCCACCGGGTGGCAGTGGCACGGGTGCGAGGGCCCTTTCATCGCTGCTTGCAGCTTTAATTTAGTAATTAAATTATGTGTGAAATGTGTTCAGTTGAAATATTCACAGCTTACATACAAAACCATGTAGAATTTCAGCCCCCAAAATGCAAGCACTGATGCTCAACATGCATTTGTGTTTCAGAGACATTTAACATTATTTCACTTCAGTACACAATCAGATGGTAAAAGCAGGTCATTTGTAACTTCAAGCAGTTTCTGTGCAATGATGGGGCTTCATTCCTGATCGAAATTCTTCACAAATACTATTTCTCTGCATTTAACATGGTTCAGAAGACAGGTTTTTTTTGTATTTTAAACATTAAATGGTGTTTGATATGTTGGTTATTTTTATATAATTGTTTTGTTTTTCTTTGTTCTGCTGTCTTGTCTTGCTAGCATTTGTGAGTGTTTTGGTTTCATGTTTGTAACTGCACCTGTAAGCGATGTTTGGACCATTGTGTTGGGTCATTTAAAGTTATAATAAACATATTCTGCTTCCTTTCTGACAAAATATTGCTGGTTTTCTTTTAATAAATAATTACATGGAATAACTGTGTGATGAGTTTGAGAGGGGAGGTTGCCCTTGTTTCTTTCTTTATTTTTGTTTATTTATTTGCGTCTTAAAGGGATAGTTCACCCAAAAATGAAAATTCTATCATCATTTACTCACCCTCAAGTTGTTCCAAACCTGTAAACATTTCTTTGTTCTGTTGAACACAAAGGAAGATATTTTGAAAAAAGTTTGTAACCAGGCCACTGTGGGGCACCATTGACTTCCATAGTAGGTAAAAAACTACTATGGAAGTCAATGGTGCCCAAAAACTGTTCAGTTTAACACATTCTTCAAAATATCTTCCTTTGTGATCAACAGAACAAAGAAAATTATACAGATTTGGAACAACTTGAGGGTGAGTAAATGATAGAATTTTCATTTTTGGGTGAACTATTCCTTTATCCCTTAGATGTAGTAAATGGGACATTGAGATCAGTCTATAATTAACCTGGGGTGCGTTTCCTAAAGCGAACTATGGTCGCAAGTTCCGTCATTACCAATAGAGTTCAGTGGGACTTACGACCATAGTTGGCGAACGATGCTTTCGGGAAACGCACCCCAGATCTCCTGGGTCAAATTGGTTTTTTTAATTAAGGGTTTAATTGTCAGTTTGACAGTTTTTGAGACATGTCCTAAAGTGAAGAGTGAGTAATATTGAGAAGGTTTCTCAAACTACTTTTTAGTAGTTTAGTGTTATAAGATGGATTTGTTGGTTAAGTTGGTTTTGATGCTTTACATGTATAAATGTTTTGATCTGTTGCTTTGTGCCATTGAAGTGGTGTTAACTTTTTTGATGTTTTTTTTTTCTTCACCTTAGACCTGGTACTGAAAGAAGAAGTACTGAATGAAATGGAAGAGAAAGATCAACATAATCATCATGATGTCTTTGCTGGAGAAAAATTATGTAGTTGCTCACAAAACATGGCTCAAAAGACAGGGACTAGAAGTCATTTCAGCTGCAAACAGTGTGGAAACAGGTTCAATCTAAAAGGAAGCTTTAACAGGCACTTGAAAATTCACACTGAGAAGCTTTACACATGCACTCAGTGTGGAAAGAGTTTCAATCAGAAAGAACACTTTATAGACCACTTGAGAATTCACTCTGGAGAGAAACCCTATACATGCCTTCAGTGTGGAAAGAGTTTTGATCAACATGTAAACCTTAAAGTCCACATGAAAGTTCACACTGGAGAGAAGCCTTACACCTGCCAACAGTGTGGAAAACGATTCACCCAAAAAGGAAGTCTTAATTACCACATGAGAATTCACACTGGACAGATGCCTTACACCTGCCAACAGTGTGGAAAGAGCTTCAATCAGAAAGGACACTTTAAAGACCACATAAGAATTCACACTGGAGAGAAGCCTTTCACCTGCCTACAATGTGGAAAAAGTTTCAACCAAATAGGAATCCTTAACAGGCACATGAGAATTCACAATAGAAAGAATCCTTACACATGCCCTCAGTGTGGAAGGAGTTTCACTGAACATGGAAGCCTTTTAGTCCACATGACAATTCACACTGGAGAGAAGCCTTACACCTGCCAACAGTGTGGAATAAGTTTCACTATTAAAGGAAGCCTTAACAGGCACATGAGAATTCACAATAGATTGAAGCCTTACACATGCTCTCAGTGTGGAAAGAGTTTCCCTGCACATAGAAGCCTTGTAGTCCACATGAGAATTCACACTGGAGAGAAGCCTTACACCTGCCAACAGTGTGGAATACGTTTCAATATTAAAGGAAACCTTAACAGGCACATGAGAAATCACAATAGAGAGAAGCCTTACACATGCCCTCAGTGTGGAAAGAGTTTCCCTGAACATGGACGCCTTGTAGTCCACATGAGAATTCACACTGGAGAGAAGCCTTACACCTGCCAACAGTGTGGAATAAGTTTCACTATTAAAGGAAGCCTTAAGAGGCACATGAGAATTCACAATACAACAAAGCCTTACACATGCCGTCAGTGTGGAAAGAGTTTCCCTGAACATGGAAGCCTTGTAGTCCACATAAGAATTCACACTGGAGAGAAGCCTTACACCTGCCAACAGTGTGGAAAAAGTTTCACTCTTAAAGGAAACCTTAACAGGCACGTGAGAAATCACAATGGAGAGAAGCCTTACATGTGCCCTCAGTGTGGAAAGAGTTTCATTGAACGTGGAAAACTTGAAGTCCACATGGGAGTTCACACTGGAGAGAAGCCTTATACATACTCTCTATATGGAAAGACTATTAGTCAAGAAAGGAATCATAAAGTCCACATGAAAGTTCACACCGAAGAGAAACCCTACACCTGCCAACAGTGTGGAAAAAGTTTCACCCAAAAGGGAAATCTTGACAGGCACATGAAAATTCACACTGGAGAAAAGCCTTACATGTGCCTTCAGTGTGGAAAGAGTTTCATTCAGAAAGGACAATTTAAAGTCCACTTGAGAATTCACTCTGGAGAGAAACCCTATACATGCTCTCAGTGTGGAAAGAGTTTCAACCAGAAAGGACACTATAAAGACCACATGAGAATTCACACTGGAGAGAAGCCTTACACCTGCCAACAGTGTGGAAGAAGTTTCAACCAAAAAGGAATCCTCAACAGGCACAGGAGAACTCACGATAGAGAGATACCTTGCACATGCCCTCAGTGTGGAAAGAGTTTTACTAAATATGGAAACCTTGTACTCCACATGGGAGTTCACACTGGAGAGAAGCCATTTATATGTGGTCAAGGTGCAAAGAATTTCCGATATAAAGAAACACTTGAGTACCACACAAGGATTCAATTATAAGAGAACGGTTTTATATGTCTTCAGTGTGGAATGAGTTACACAGACACCCTTTCATGGGCCATCACAGTGGAAAGACTTGCAGAAATAAAGCAAACCTTGAGGTTTCCATAAGCATCCCCGATATTGTTTTTGGTTCTTTGCTTAGGGGTTAAAAAAAGTTCAAAATCCCAAAGAAGCAAACTTGGCAAACATCCCAAGTGGCTTTTAGATGAATATGTAAATATGTGTTGCACATTTTCCTTTCAACAAAAAAATAAACTCGAGAAAACCAATGTGGTTTTTTGCACCAGCTAGAGGTCTTCACGGGTCCACTTGAATCCAAAAAACCTGAGGTCTGACCTGAGACCCAAGCAGGTGTGTGTCCAAAACTTTGATGAGTGCCTTGGACACAGGTCAGGTTCGGTACTATTAGTGGCCACAAGTCTGGGGTAATTTAATATAAATGTGCTTTTTCCAAATGGACCCGAGAAGACCCAAATAATAAACTTTAATCGTCTCATGGTCAGGTAGATAACATTACGACAAAAGTTATAGGACCTAATGAGGTTACTGTGATGAGTGACATTTCAGAGATGCAGCGCATATGTGTTCATGTTAAGTGATTTTTTGAGAAACACACTAGAAAAGAAATAAACGTTTGTAATCTGGCATGCAAAAAATCCATCTTATAGCTATGAGATCCATCAGGAAAAGTAGCTTCATTACACTGCGTGTTTAGGCAGGGCTTTTTTCTGTGTGTGTGCAGAAGCCCTTCACTGGAGATGAGGTAAATAGCGTTGCAGACAACGCTAGCGAATCCACGATTTATCAGTGAACTGCGATTCAGTGAACTGCGAACAGGTGCGCATGCCAGAAGGGAGCGCGAGATTCAGTGAACTGCGATTCAGTGAACTGCAAACAGGTGCGCGTGCCAGAAGGGAGCGCGAGATTCAGTGAACTGCAAACAGGTGCGCGTGCCAGAAGGGAGCGCGAGATTCAGTGAACTGTGAACAGGTGCGCGTGCCAGAAGGGAGCGCGAGATTCAGTGAATTGCGAACAGGTGTGCGTGCCAGAAGGGAGCGCGAGTGCATGGAAATATTAACGCGAAGGGCCTTGCATCACCAGTGCAGACCACCATCAGAAGCTGAAAGCACGCCTGGCCTTGGCGATTTACCTGACTGAATTTGGTTAGTGATGGTTTCAATAATTTTAATATTTTCTGGTATATCTTAGTTAAGTTACCCAGGAGCTCTGTTGACAGACTTAGCTAACGTTAGCTACAGCTTGATGAATTGAGTCATTGAACACAGCAGGAGAAAACGCAACGTTAGCCAGCTAGCTAAAGCTCCGGTGGAAAATTATTAGCTAATGCTACCGTTTTTGAGGAGGTAGATTTTGAGGTGAGGGGACTGACAAGGCAGAAGGTAAAGTGGTCCACCGTTCTATCAATAAGCAGACTTGCCAACCTGTATGCAATTTGCGTAGCGGATACGCATTTTGAATTCAAAGTATGCTGGTACGATTTGTCACTCTACGCAAAAACCTGGTGACGCCTCTGTGCACGTGCAGTCCTCAAATCAAGCAACAGCAAAAGAAAGAGTTCGACCAATCATAGCGCTAGGTTCTTCCCCCAAATAGCAAGTGGGGATGATTGACAGATGCGTAAAGCCTATCATTAAAAAGAGACTGAAAATCGACACCAATAAAGATTCCCGTTCGATCCCCCTTCATAATACTCCAGCTCTCCAGCTCTCCCCAGGTTGGCAAAAAAAGCATCTCAAAATGCATCACATTGATGCTTTAAAATATGGAATATTTAATTTTTTCTTAAATAAATATTACCCCCTACAGGGGTAATATCCTTCTCACCTTTTTCACCCCTGACCCGTTTTCATGCCTGATTTATGCATGTCGGGTTCAGGTAAGATGTGATTTGGGTTGGGTACAAACACTGTTTGGAAGTTAGTCGGGCCGACACCAACAACAAACGTTGAACCAATCAGCATTAAGTGGCGTATGACGTGCTGCTGTGCTGTTGGCTACTAACAACGAACACTTTGTATTTACTCTTGTGTACTGTACGTTCGTTGTCGTTTGTTCATCATCTGCGCTTTATTTTTCGTGAAGTTTTTTTTTGCGCGTCAGACATCCACTCTTGCACTGCGTGTGTAACAGTGAACAGATAGTGAGAGTTTTGCAGTTAAACCACTGCACACTGACGACTGCTAGAGAATGCTGTGTTTAGCATCATTGATAGTGTATTCGCCTTGCATGCCAGCAGCGATCGGGCCGGGGTTCAAGACAGACTCGGAGCAGGGTGGTTAGGATTGGAGTTTGAGTTTTGGAGGCGGAACAATGAAAAGAGGGGTGGATTTGTTTGGGTTGATTTCAAATATCAACAATGTCCAACAGCGTTGTTCAAAATCTACTTACTGCACCTTTAAACATAAAAGAAACAAGTGCAAGTTTTTGCAAATGTCAACAGCCCTCCATCTAGTCCTTGACCTCACGTCTGAAAAGCCCTCTACAGCCTGTATTTCTTTATAATTTTTATTATAAAGAAATACTCATACACTCATACACATTCTCCTGGAGATCAAGGACTACTGCAAATGCTCCAGCTCGCTATCAAGGTCCATATAGCAACCAGAGATTCTTTGATCCACCTGCGATGCCTGCCATTATCTACAACAATGGTCCAG
Organism: Hypophthalmichthys nobilis; assembly: GCA_037950665.1. Lineage (NCBI taxonomy): Eukaryota > Metazoa > Chordata > Actinopteri > Cypriniformes > Xenocyprididae > Hypophthalmichthys > Hypophthalmichthys nobilis. The sequence continues at coordinate 26,721,744 of CM075489.1, forward strand.
CCTGGACACAAGGCATGTAAAGCCACGATGAGGCCTGTGGCTCAACACCATGCAAAGCAGATGCTCCACAATAGGTTTGTTGAAGTGTTAAAAGACTCAATTCAGTGGTTAGTGTATAAGGATTTAGTCCTTGTCTTGCAGAGAGTCACATATTTAAGTTTATCCCAATTAAAAAGCAAGTTTTCTGTTTTTGTGGTCATTTTGTGTGGGAAAATGACCTTGCTCCTGGGAAAGAAGATTGTGGGAAGTTTTAAAGTAGCTACATAAAAAACGAGATATGGCACAGTTTACGATTCAGACAATGAGCCTCTCTCAAAAGTAACAATCGCTTTGAATCTTAATGTGTCTCTTAATTTGGGGCTTGTAATACAGCAATCCATCTTCCACAATGTTTTGATGCTCATCTGACAGTTCTCTTCCTGTGTCTGCCTCTTTTGATTGTGTCCAGATGTAAAAGCCATTCTCAATGTAGTGCTTCACTTCTGTGTGCATCTCAAATTTTGCCATATCTTGGTTTTTATAGTGCTATTTTCCAGTTCTGGTTCTCACATTTGGCAGCTCCACCCCAAATGCCTGCACAACATGCTCCAGAACCAGGAAACTTCCCACAATCTTCTTTCCCAGGGGGATGGTCATTTTCCACACAACCAGGCTCCATGGCCTTTAGCCTCCTGACAAGCTTGTTAAGGTTCTCTTTGTACACCAAGGTCAACCAGGTCAAAATCAGCTAGGATATACCGGGCAATTTTGTTCAAATGAAACCTCACTCTTGCTTTTTAATTTGGATAAACTTAAATATGTGTCAAGATTAGGACTAAATCCTTGTACACTGACCACTGATCCTTGCACTTCTAGCTTATACTATTCTGAACATTGTTTAAATCTTTGTTTTTAGCTCATGGTTATTGCCTCTTTAAAGGGGATAGTTCACCCACAAATGAAAATTATCCCATGATTTACTCACCCTCAAGCCATCCTAGGTGTATATGAGCTAATGCACAGCACTTCAAAGGTCCAAAAGATCCTACAGGTGCACGTTTGAAAAGTCTCCCAGAACTGGATCCAGAAGTGACTTGTTCAGGAGATCTGGCCGAAAGTCTAAAAAACAAAACAAAAACAAATATTCGTTTAACGTTTCATTTAGTGACAGACAATAGAGGACAATTAAGACAAAATAGCCCAAACAACACTTACCCAGCAGCCCATTCAAGAAGTCTTTTAGAAAAGTGCTTTCCATCTCTGGGGTGCCCTCTGTATAAAGTAATAATAATAGTAAATAAATAAAATTTAAACTGAAACAACATTAAGAGACTTATAATAAAAAGCATTAATAAAAATTAAAATGACCCAAATGACAGCTGAATTCCTTCTCCTGTTTAGTTGTTAGTGGCTCTTCTTGGATGCTTTGCTCATCAAACATGGAGACCATGGGGACAGTGGGGTCTGTGGCCCTTAATGCTTTTAATTTCTCCATGGTCACCAACCACTCAATGTCCCGTGTCAGCTTCTTGACCCTCTCAGATTAAAACAGTGCAAAGTTCCAGTTACCAAATGATGTAGAATTATGTAAATCACTGACAATGTCTCTGTTGTTGCTGTATATCACATCAATTGTATCTTATTAATTAGATTTGAAACATTTTTTATGATTACTTACTTTTAATTCTTTGTGACCCTTCTTAAAGTGGATCTCATTGCGAGAGAACTTCTGGAAGCAAACAGGGCATTTCCTTCCTCTCAGTTTTACCCTTCCTCTGGCCCAGTTTAGGAGAATCCTCCACTCTTCTTTGTTCAGCATCTTGTGAGACAAACGCAAGTGCTGTCCCAAGTTGATTAGCCTGGTGGGACACAGTGGGCAGTCCAGCATTTTCTGCAAACAAGTGAAAGCATTATTAGTGTTTTTGTTGTTTGTTTTTTGTAAATTTCAGGCACACAAAAGTCTCAAATCAACTGAACTTTACTTAGGATACAACAGGCTAAAGGCACACTGGGGTAAAAGGCGCATTTGACTTAATTCTTTTCTAAACCAATAGCACAAAAAAAAATAAAGTTTCTTAAAATATTGTAGATTTATGTAGAGTGGTGGAAATTCACCAATTCACCAAGTTTAAAGTCAGGCCACTCAATAGTAAAATCATCAAATCAAATTAGTCTGAAAATTTGGCCTCGTCGCAAGATGGCCACCGGCACGCCTGAGCCCTCGTAATTGTCTCCACACCTGTGCCTTTGGGCCTTTTAGTGGATTATGAAGGGATGTCCTGGAGCCCAGAGAAGGCTCCAGCCCCTGAGTCTGCTCCAGTGTTTGTCTCAGCCCATGACCCGAGTCCAGAGGTGACTCTCTTCTTCGTCCAGAGGCGACTCTCCTTCGTCCCAAGCCCAGAGGTCATCATAGTGCCAGTCTTGATGCTAACATTTGTGTGTGTTTGGGCCACCCACACAACGGCTCCAGCCCCTGACCAGCGTTCCTGTGATGGCTTCAGCCCCTGACAACCTAAATATGTTGATATTATAGTATAATATCATACTTTGCTTTACAGCTTTCACTGAGTGTTTCAGAAAAAAAGCAAGAGGATGAACAGTATATGCTTTGAAGGTAAAGAAAAACTACAGTTACATACCAGATCTGCAGGCAGCAATTGTGAGTGAAAAACTAAAGGCTGACAAGAGGATTCCTTTCTAACCTCTTCACACAATCTCTCATCTATGTAGGCCTCCATTCTAACTGTAGCTTGCATGCATTCCGGTGTCATGAGAAACCCAGACATCGGGTCTCCTTCAGGATTTTTAATGGGTAGTATTTTTAGTGCCTGACTACAATTTTTGGACGGACGGCCAGCTCTAGGAAGGGTTCTGGTCGTCCCAAACGTCTTCCATTTAAGAATTATTGAGGCCACTGTGCTCTTAGGAACCTTAAGTGCAGCAGAATTTTTTTTGTAACCTTGGCCAGATCTGTGCCTTGCCACAATTCTGTCTCTGAGCTCTTCAGGCAGTTCCTTTGACCTCATGGTTCTCATTTGCTCTGACATGCACTGTGAGCTGTAAGATCTTATATAGACAGGTGTGTGGCTTTCCTAATCAAGTCCAATCAGTATAATCAAACACAGCTGGACTCAAATGAAGGTGTAGAACCATCTCAAGGATGATCAGAAGAAATGGACAGCACCTGAGTTAAATATATGAGTGTCACAGCAAAGGGTCTGAATACTTAGGACCATGTCATATTTCAGTTTTTCTTTTTTAATAAATCTGCAAAAATGTCAACAATTCTGTGTTTTTCTGTAAATATGGGGTGCTGTGTGTACATTAATGAAGAAAAAAAAAATGAACTTAAATGATTTTAGCAAATGGCTGCAATATAACAAAGAGTGAAAAAGGGGGTCTGAATACTTTCCGTACCCACTGTATGTGTCCTAAATAAAGAGACCATCAAGAAGTTCAGTTCTCTTTGAGTTTTTTCCATTGTATCTATGATACAACAATGTCAGCGCTGTTTCATCTGGCTTTAAAATAGTTTAAATCACAGAAACATTTGTGTTCTTCACTGAATTTAACCGGTTCTCACTGGATTTCACAGCGCTGTTTAGTTGTCATGTGATCAAGACGGAGCAGCGAGTAAACGCATCCATGAGCCGAGCTGATAAATGGTCACTGTACGCCACTTCTATTTGTTTTTGTTTTGTGTATAAACATTATATTGAACATTTATCACACTTTTGTTATAATTTTATCAATTTTTTTTTTCGCTGTATTATTGTTTATTGCCTAGCTCTATGTGCATTGTTAAATCATTTATAATACATTCTGCAATATTCAATAAAAACAAGATCTGGCAATTTGCATTTCATGGTGACTTTAAGGAACTGTAATTCTGGACACAGTTTTCAGTCTGCAGTATTTAGGAAACAGAATTACTGAAATTTTAAGGGTGTTGTCTTGCTTCTCCTAACTTACATTCTTTGAGTGTGTGTCTGAGACTGATTAAACACAATGGGAACGCATGTTGGAACACGCATGAAAACTAAAAACTGGAATGAAGAAACTGCTTTATAGACACACCTGTTTTACACATGTCACTCAAACACAGAACCAGGAAACAAGAAACTGAAGTGTAGTTGAGCTGTTGTGTGTTTGTGTCTCTGTGTTCATGCTGTAAAATGGCAGAAGCCAGAATTTCTCAGGATGAGTTCATGTGTCCAGTGTGTCTGGATCTCCTGAAGGATCCAGTAGCCATTCCCTGTGGACACAGTTACTGTAAGATCTGTATTACAGGCTGCTGGGATCAGGAGGATGAGAAGAGAGTCTACAGCTGCCCTCAGTGCAGACAGACCTTCAGTCCAAGACCTGCTTTAGGTAAGAACACCATTCTGGCTGAAATGGTGGAGAAACTGAAGAAGATTAAACTTCCTGCTGACTGTTACGCTGAAGCTGGAGATGTGCAGTGTGACGTCTGTACTGGAAGAAAACACAAAGCCGTCAAGTCCTGTCTGGTGTGTCTGGACTCTTACTGTCAGAATCACCTTGAACAACATGAGAGTTTCTTTAAAGGAAAGAGACACAATCTGACTGAAGCCACTGGACGACTGCAGGAGATGATCTGCCCGAAACACGACAAGATCCTTGAGGTTTTCTGCCGCACTGATCAGGAGTGTATATGTGTGCTGTGTACGGATGAACATAAAAACCACGACACTGTATCAGCTGCAGCACAGAGGACAGAGAAACAGGTATGAACTTAAAGAGGTCCCATTTTGCTCATTTACATAATTTTGTTTATGGGGTCTACTAGAATACATTTACATCCTTTATTGTTCAAAAACTGTCATTATTTATCTTATAATTTACATTGCTGCAGCACCTGTTTTCACCCTCTCTGTCTGAACACTATTTTAGTTTCAGTTTCTTTAAGACCTGATTTTCCAAAAATCGGCATTCTGCTCTGATTATTCAGCCAGACCCAGTCTGTTGTGATTGGTCTACCGCTTAGTCTGTGTGTCGGAAATGTAACACACTTTACCATAAACGGCAAGTATCAGCTGTGGAGGCTTCCTGAGACGCTACAAACACTACTGTAACTACTCTATGGCATCAGTTTTGCTTTATCAGTTCAAACCTGAGTCTGATAATGACAGTCAAGAAGAACAAGCTGATCAACCTGAACCACCTTCGCAAGCATGACTTTCACAGTAGTGATTCTTTATTTTATACCTCTCTTACATTTCAGATGTTATGTTAGAATTGTCATTTTAAAAGTTTGCCTGCCCGTCCAGTCTTAATAGTTAATGTAAATGAACTTGCTGTCCTCAAGGGAGCCTCGAACCCTGAGGCTCAGGCTGAGCTCCGAGCTTAATCCCCCAATAACGGTACTAGGTAGAGGGAGAATGAGAGGCGGTGAGATGCCGGAAGAATTGTGGCTGGGACAGCACAACGACTGCTGCTTGTGTACGCTCATAATGATGATTGACATGACTGAATGATTAGGTTCCTTCCAAACCTGTTTGTAACTTTATTTATAACATGCATCGAACTGCATGGTTCAAAAAGCAGACGTTATAAAAATGGTAAGAACACAACAAAAGCCTGAGGATGTGTATGGCTGAGGAATAGTGTAAAAAAAAGTACATTTTAACAATCAAGTTAGTTTGCATTAGGAAGGCCGAAACAGTGTCTCTTGAAAATGGCAAAAACACGCTATTAACACAACTAAACCAGGCCTCGCCCCCTTTAATTTGTGTATATCTTGGGCGGGAATTATTTAAATGAGGAATATTGTGACGTGTTTGTTTCCGGAAGAAAACTCAAGACTACAATGGAGGCGTTCAAAAACAGTGGACACGGATATTCAGGAAGGTCAAAAACAGTGTGCAGTGATGTAGACAATAACTCCCTTTGGAGTGACTTTGTGCTTTTTAACTTTCCAGAGATTTTTCAATGTCAAACACTAAAGAAAGATGGGGAAAGCATAATAGGACCCCTTTAAATATAATATTTTAAAATATTATTCTAAACTGGTATGACTTGCTTTTTTTCTGAGGAACACAAAAGGAGGTATTTTAAGGAATATCTCATATGTCCGTATATTGAAAGTAGCATAAAAGATCCATACAACTCCAAGGGTGGTAATCTGACCCTGCGTCAATGTGCATACTATCCACCTTATCCGCCCTAAATAGTATTGAATATTACTAATGTTACATACTATTTAGCATGCACATTGAGATGAAAGCTGAGTCCTCTGAAACTAAAAGAAAAATCAAAAAATGGTGTTTAGTCACGTGACATGGATGAGCCAGTGAGGTTTGCTGTTATTCACATGTCACCATATTTGATTTGGGCTCTAGAAACAGACATTCTTCATAATATCTTCTTTTGTGGTATGCAATAGAAAATCAGACAAGTTTGGAAACACATGAGGATGAGTAAACAATGAAAGAATCACTATAAAACTAGACATTGATGAAATAATGCTGACACTTATGACACTATAACCCTATCATACAAGATCTTTAACTCCTCAATCTCAGCACTTCACTGATACTGGATTCATATCTGTTTACTTGATGATTTATGTGATGTTTCTCCTGTTATTGGTTTGTCCTTTAGCTCCAGCTGAAGGAGATGCAGTGGTCATTCCAGCAGAGGATCCAGCAGAGAGAGGAAGATCTTCAGCAGCTGAGAGAGGCTGTGGAGTCTCATAAGGTGAGTCTGGAGAAGAAGAGAAGTTTGAGAAGTCTCAGTCAGGACTCACTGAAGCCACTGTGTGATTGTGATGTGTGTCCTAACAGCGCTCTGCACAGACAGCAGTGGAGGACAGTGAGAGGATCTTCACTGAGCTCATCCGCTCCATTGAGAGAAGCCGCTCTGAGGTCACACAGCGGATCAGAGATCAGGAAAAGACTGCAGTGAGTCGAGCTGAAGAACAACTTGAGCAACTGGAGCAGGAGATCAATGATCTGAGGAGGAGAGACGCTGAGCTGGAGCAGCTTTCACACACACAGGATCACATCCATTTCCTGCAGGTAACAGAGATCTAGAAGAACAGGATCATAGTGGACTTGAGCAAGAGACTCACAGACAAACATTTCATGAGAGCAGAATGAGCCGTTGACTGAAGTGTTGATCTGTGTGTTCGGTTATTATATAATCATCAGTCAGACTCTCATCTGATCTTCTTCTTTTGAAAGAGACGCACTTACAAATGCAGTTCAGCTCTGGAAATCTAGTAGGAAACATTTTTCTGAAAGATATATTGAGCTTCCAGACAACAACAGTTTAAAGCTTCACTAATATTTAAACTTTTATTTATTTTTACAACAATGTGAAATCCATTAACCTGATGGTACCAGCTTCACCCAGCTAGATTTCCCATCATCTCTTTACTCAGAATTTGTAGTAAAAAAAAAAGTAATGTTTACCAAAATCATATAATCTTCAAACCTGCTGAAACCTTTTATAATAATTTTCATTAACACATTATTGAATTTGACAGTGAACTCCTCAAACAGGAAGTGAGGTTGTATATTATCGATGCTTCAGCGTATTTAGACCACAAAACTTGACCTTGGGATCGTGTCCTAAGAGTCCTTGTGAATTTCAGAGCTACTAACTGCTCAAAAGTTATAAAGGTCAATCTACTCGTTGCATTTGAACTGCTTTTCCTGATCAAATCTACTCAACCCTGCCATGTGACGCCATTTTTTTATTTTTTATTTAACAGGGACCATGCACAACACAAATGTTGTGCCAGAGTTAGCTAAACAGCTAATTTGCATCTGTAGTCTCTGGGCAGGATGTTGTTACATAAAATTACAACACTACATTACAATCTAGAAGATCAATTACAATATCACAGATTACAATATCAAATCAGATTTAAAAAAAAAAAATCAAATTAATGATCACTTGATTGATTTTTCTTAAGCCATATTTTAAGTGCAGTTTTAAAAGTACTAAATGTTGTACATTCTCTAACATGAACAGGCACCGAATTCCATCTTTCTGCTGCTCTAAATGAGAAAACTGATTGTCCAAAGGCAGTTTTCTTAAATTTAACTGAACAGTCACCTCTAACAGATGCTCTGGTTCCCTTTCGAAAGGGAACTCGCACTGCATCCTAGAACGCTTATGGGGAACGCCCTCGCATGAGGCATCTGAAACAATAGTCGAATCAGGCCAGTCCTATTGGCCGGCAACAGCCTATGACGTAATACTAGTGCGACCAGACAGTATATAAGGGGCACCTAGAGAACATGTCGTCCTCTTTTCATCTTCACTGACTGTTTTGTCTGTTGCGATTGTTTCAAGGTAAGATCTTTTTTGATCATGTCTGAGAAGCATTTCAAGCGTTGTGCCGATCCGTGTCCGAGATATCTGACACCGGATGACACACACGACTTGTGTGTTTACTGCCTGGGTGAGGAGCACGCGTGTTCAGTTCTCGAGGGATCTGTTTGCATTCATTGTGAGCGTCTGCCTATGCGTACGCTCCACTCTCGCCTGTGACGCTCCACGCTCATGCATGCTTTACACCTATACTGCTCGGATCGAATGCATTATTCTCCTTCCTATTGGTAATTGGAATTCGCTCCCCTAGAGCTCTAGCATTGGCAACCCAGGACTGCGGCTGTGTTTATTGGGAGTAGCAGGCCCTTCTTGAGGCCTCCTCGCCATTCTGGTAGCGTTATGTTGTGCTCCCCTTTATTTAAGGGTAGATAGACGATATGCTGAGCACACGGCTCGTTTTTACTGTGCGAACGAGTATTCCAAGCTTGCAATATATATTCTAACGTCTAAGTAGTAGTTGGCTCCTCTGAGCCTCGTGTATGCTATCTAGATGGTGTTAGGTTTCACTTTCTGTTTACCTCCATCTTTGAGCTGTTCAGATTCTCCAGGCTACTTCTGGGAATCCTCACAGTTTTTGGTGCTGTTTTACAGCTCTTTATTGTTCAAGTTTGGCTTTGCTCATCCCGGTCGAGCTTAGTTCTCCCCTTACGTTTTTGGGTCATTAGGACTTGCTCCCGAAGACCAGTCGGAAGGTAGAAGGACTCTTTTGAGACCGCCCTGAAGGATCCATATTAGGCTGTTGATACTCCCTTACTGTTTGAGTTCGGTCTATATGTTAGGAGTATTTTCTGTCTCTTACTATATTCCAGTCTCTGTTCCTCCCCTGGCTTAGGTAGAGTACCCAGCCTCCAGAGTGCTTAAGTCAAGTCAAGTCAAGTCACCTTTATTTATATAGCGCTTTTTACAATGCAGATTGTGTCAAAGCAGCTTAACATTGATAACTGGTATATAATTTTAGCTGCACAGCAGCTCTTAAAGAATAGTGTCAATGTCGGCAGATCAAAGCACTGTTGAATATCAAATGTCAAGTGTCCCCAACTAAGCAAGCCAAAGGCGACAGCGGCAAGGAACCCAAACTCCAACAGGTGACATCAGATGGCAAACAGGTGGCAAATAGACTTCTGTGTTAAAATGGAGAAAAAAAAAAAAAAAAAAAAAAAAAAAAAAAAGTCTCACTCTGTAGTTCCTAGGTTGAGTAGGTTGCTCCCCTCTTTCAGGGTTTAAAGCAATTTGCTGAGCTTTACTCCCAGGGATGCCCATCTCTGATCCTGTGAGTTCGGTAGTGCCCTTTTTTTGCAGTCCCTCTCACAGGGTTTTCCTCTCTGAGGAAGTTTGTAGAGATTCTGTTCTTTCAGACAGGTTGTTGGCCTGACTAGCCCTTGGTTGGGCCGGTTCGGCCTCCCTGGTGGCCCTTGGGGTTGACTTTCCCCCCGGTCTTTCTCTTCCTTGTTAGCACGTAGAGCGATACTATTAAAGTGGAAAGATCCCTTCCCACCCACACATACTCAATAGATTATTGATATGATGTCTTGTCTCTCCCTTGAAAAAATTAGGTATTCATTAAGGGGGTCAAAAAAACAATTTTTCAAGTTGTGGCACCCTTTTTATTGACTATGTTGATAAGTCTGTTTAAATAATTCCCTGTTAATGTCTTTTTTTTTTCTTCCGAGTTTATGTGCATGTATTTCTCTTTATATATGGCTGGAAGTTGATGCATGTTGAAGTATATATGTATGCTTGGTTCTTCTACTTACAATTCCTATCTGAATTAATGGACAGTATGGACGCTACGCTAGTTATTCGATGGCGAGGGTTGGGGGATTGTTACATGTGATTTATAATGTAAATATCAATAAAAAAAACTTTGAAAGACTTTTTCCCCCTGGTAAGTGACTGGCCAGAGTCCTCTCGGTCCTCTGGCCATTCTCCCTCAAAGGAACCCCTTCTTTTGAAGCTGTTGGTTCCAAGCCTTTGAGCGGCCTTGGCAGGCCTTCACTCTGTGGAAGCCTCTTTGAGGCTTTTTTAGCTTGGACAGTGGCCGTAGGGAGTTATGTCACTGACAGCCTGTGACCAGGGGTTGAGTGTTTTAGCCCTCTTCTCAGCCATTTTGACATGCACTCCCTTCAGCATGGTGGCATGGGTATTTCATTCCCCATAAGCATTCTAGGACGCAGTGCGAGTTCCCTTTCGAAAGGGAACTTCTCGGGTTACGACTATAACCCTGGTTCCCTGAGAACAGGGAACGAGACACTGTGTCTCGTTGCCATGCATCCGGGCTGCCTTCTACAGTCACTTTAGATGAATAGCGGATGACATGTTCTCTAGGCCCCCCTTATATACTGTCTGGTCGCATTAGTATTACATCATAGGCTGTCGCCGGCCAATAGGATTGGCGTGATTCGACTATTGTTTCAGACACCTGTCACACGAAGGCGTTCACCATAAGTGTTCTAGGACGCAGTGTTTCGCTCCCTGTTCTCAGGGAACCAGGGTTACAGTTGTAACCTGAGATGTTTTCCTAGAATTGTCCTTATAGAAAGTCACACATTCTTTAAGAGGTGGTGGCGCAAGATCATGAATTAATTTCTACATCAAACACTTATCAGCAAAAAATAAAAAACTGTCAAATGTCAATAATGTATAATTTTTGATAATAATGCAATGATGATAACTCCTTGGTTTTTTGTCTAAAACTTTCACAGCTTGTTTATACAGAGTATGCAATGGTTTTAAAGTTGTTACACTTGTTTGAGACCAGCTTGTAGCACAGTAAGATAAGTGAGGAAGAATCATTGTGCATAAATAATTTAGCAGCAGCCAAAGGTAACTGATGCCCAATATTCCTATAAATCATTAAGCTTGCTCTAACACCTCTAGAAACCTTTTTTATATGTTTCTTAAAATTTAAATTTTGTCAAACTCCTTTAAAAGATTTTTTAATTGACCATAAAACATACTACTTGATGAAGGAGGCCTATATATACCAACTACAGTAAATGCCATGCATGGGGATAAAACAATTGTTACAGCAATGCATTCTATATCTACTAAAGTTAATTAACATTAACAGTCCATTAACAGAAAACATTATATCCCGAAACCAAGTATGCAGTGTTCGGTGATGATTCTGTCAACCACGTTTCCGACAAGCAAAGCAAATCAAGGTTCAAGTTCGTAAGTAACTGTTCCAATTGTTCAGTTTTTGAAGCAACACTTCTGATATTTAAATGTCCCATAAGTAATCCTTTGGGCTTTGAGTGTGGATCCCATAAAACTTTTGCATGATTTGTTGTTTTAAACAATTGAAAATTGCCTTCCTTAATCACATTATGAGCACGCAGTTTGAAGGTACCTTGTCGTCTACAAACTCCAACGGGCTGAAGATCATCACGGTTAAAAGTAGGTCCAGGGTTTTGATGGATATCACTCGCCAGCAGGAGAGTGACGGCTAAATAGCCGATTGTTCTCTGGAAGAGTTAAGATGGCTTCCTTCTCTCGATAGATTGCAGTTGCTTAGTTGGAAAAGCCATTTTTCCGTCATTTAATATCACGGAGAAAGAGGTAAGCTGGCTGCATGCATCAAAAGTAGTAGCAACAGCTTGCCTGTTTTGCCGCCACTGATATAAGCCTGTGTTTGTCGACCAACAACAGCGTAATGATAAAATCAAATTTCTGTGTCCGGTCAGCTGCACGTTGACAAGCTCCTGCCCTACCGTCAGCATGCACCGCCATCTTGCCACATCCAGTCAAATTGATGCAGTTGATCTGTTACATTTATGTTATTGCCAGATGTTTGATCATCCAAGTGTTTTCCTAGAGAGTTCACATATAGTGTAAGTGGCAAACGCTAGAACTTACACCTCTAACATGATATAATGAACATGAGAAGAATGAAGCTGATGCTGTGAAAGTGTTGGATTGAGGAGAGTTACTAAAGATCAACAAGAGCTGCTCAAATCTGACAGTAGTGCAGGTTATTGTCTGAAGTGTGGAGGTGATGAGCTTTGATTTCTGTTTTCTGTAGAGTTTCCAGTCTCTCTCAGCTCCTCCTGAATCTACAGACGTAAATGACGATCTCTTCAGTTCTCTATCCTCTTTTGATGGTGTGAGAGAATCTGTCCGTCAGCTGAGAGACAAACTGGAGGATTTCTGCAAAGAGGAGCTGAAGAAGATCTCTGACAGAGGTAGAAAATGATCTCTCAGAAATGATCCTCCATCATCTCATATCATGTAGAAGATCATATTAGAAATGTCTTAGGAACGGATGCAGGGATCATTTTCTCTTGACATGATAATCACACTCTTCATGTCTGTTGATTTCCACAGTCTCTTTCACCAACATTGTTCCCAGAACCAGGAACGACTTCCTACAATGTAAGTCACTAAGAAAACAAGCAGAAAAACTCACTGATTGTGATCATGTTCTTCCTGTAGAAGGAGAAAGAAAACATGACCGAAGAGTTTTACAGTTGATCATGTAAATTAACATTTTTCAATGGGGGCTGTACCATCCCTTAAGGGGTGTTCGGAGAACATCGGGGGTCGCTGGAAGCAGTATCTTCGAAAGGTGTTTTTGGGAGGCGTTTGTTTAAGGCGCATAAATGCCAAAGATTTACAAGATGAAACTTGTAATTACTTGCGAAAGAAAATGGTCTGCAATATTATAACAACATTTTACACAACGCGAACATTTCAAATGCATTTGTCCTGTTGTCAGAAGCACAAGCACACAGATCAAGCGCATCAGAAATAGAATGTATCGATTTGACACGCATCAACTGCGCAGGAGATTAACATGGAAGAGGAAAAATTGTTGAATAAAGTCATAAATTTTGTTTTGTTTTTGTTCACAAAAAGTATTTTCGTCGCAAGGTTGAACCACTGTAGTCACATTGACTATTTTAACGATATCTTTACTACTTCTTTGGACCTTGAATGTGGTAATTTCATTGCTTTCTATGGAGGATTAAAAAAAACCTCTAGGATTTCATCACAAATATCTTAATTTGTGTTCCGAAGATGAACAAAGGTTTTGCGGGTTTGTAACGACATGAGGGCGATTATTTTTGCACAAAAAGCCTAGTATTTAGTACCAAAATATCTCCTCAAAATATTAAATAAATACTATTAATAAGTATACACAAGGACACAGGACACAGGCGTCTCGCTGCTACCCATCGCTGGAAGTCTCTCATTTTCAGCAAGCCTAGCAGGACCACGGACAGCGATGAAGCCATCATGCCCAAAAGGTGGAGACAGGTCCTGAACGATACGAAACTTTCCCTGAGAAACTGGGCAAGGCACTGATAAAACGCCATTATCCTACTTTCCGAGAGCATATCGCGGTATGCCTGAGATGGAATCAGCTGGCTTTTGGCAGAATAATATAATATAATATATGTATAATGTAATATAAATTCTTCTTGTTTGCTGATTGGCTGCAGTTTGTGATAATCTATGTAAATATGGTTTCAGCGCCAAATTTTTAGTGTTTATTTAACACTCATAAACATGGGCGTACGGGACACCCCCGCAGCCCCCGCGGTGTGTGGGGGCCCCCAACCCTATGATGGGCCCCGTCGCAGATTCACCTATTTACTATGTAGCCTTTGCTTTTTTAGAACTGAACTCAATTGTCTAAAGATGAAAATAAAGCATCCAAGTGAAGCCCAAAAATGCAAGCAGAAGATCATAGAAAATAGTGCTAAATTATCACAAAAGGGGGGAAAACTCACCGCTGTTTCCATCGCAAATTTGTAAGGTAGCCAAGACAACAGGAAGCCTTGACGCGCTGTGTTACTGTTAGCGGACGTGTGCCGTTAACTGAGACAAATAAATATGTTTGGTCTTTGCTGAGACATTATTATTGTTATTATTATTATAGTTTGCAACGTATTTACCCCATCGCCAGCTCTGCTAATGATCAGCTACCGGAATGTCTAAAGTTCTTCTCCAAATGTTGCCTAGCCAATAAGTCTAGAGTTATTTCTTTATTCTTTTACTGTAAATACATGAATTTAGTTTAGGCCAATTTAATTTGATGCACCGATCAAAATTACTGAAAATTCGCGGCCGAAACAGCAATTTTTGTTTTTGATCGAAATAGTTTTGGAGGGCTGAAATCATTGACCGAAACAGCGAGGTTTGGAGCTTCTCCTCACGTTTTGACTGTGTTCAAATTCGTGCACATCGTGGATAAACCACAAATTTGTCGATTTTCATTTTTTTATTATTATTATTGATAGCCTATATGTATTTTCAAGATCATTCTTTTAGTCTCTGTTTTTTTCTGTTGATGCGTGAACAAAACTTCACTAAAATTTGTAGCGCACCCATCCACTAATAACAATAAACTCTGCTATAATATGAAACAAAGTCTTTCTCAAGTTTTAAATTCTGTCGAAAACAATTTAAAAGATAATTGCAACTTTTAATCTCACAATTCTGACTTCTTTTCTCAGAATTGAGAGATATAAAGTTCAATTCTGAGGCGGAAAAGACTGACTTTTTTCTCAGAATTACAAGTTTATATCTCACAATAACTTTATGCATGCATTTGCGACTTTTTTTCATGCAATTCTGAGGGGGGAAAAGTCAGAATTGAGAGATAAATTTGCAGTTACCTTTTTTATTGTTTAGTGACGGAAAACAATTGCTTCCATAGTGGCTCAGCTCAGACATAGTGCGGATCAAGCGTGAACTAATCATCTCTTCCTCTTTACTACTATTACAGCAGCAAGTAAACATGAATGAACAGCAGAAAGAATGTTGAAAGATACAGAACAACTTCCCGAAATGTATCGTGTATCAAACTATTGCGTCTTAAACTTTGCGTAATTGATCAATTTCTGCCGCGGAAAGACGTAAATAAAACAGCTTGAGAACAATGTCACGTAACACCACATTTACCTCAGAAAAGCCATTCAATGACCATAAACTGGATAGTTAGCTATACCCTAAAATAGCATTTAATATACAGCACTGTATATTCATTATATTTTGACAAGTAGAAACAATGATATTAAAATGTTTATATAAAACTTCCTTATATAGCTAAAGGTTTTATTTTCAAACTTTTATTTGATTGTTGATTATTAAATGCGTTTTAATTCATTGATTAACCAAATTTATTTAAAAAATTAAACTATATATTTTATAAATTATTATTTTTAAAATTAAACTAAAATTAAACTATAAAGTCAAATCTGTTATGTAGCATTTAATGACATGCTTTTAAATGATATATAGGTGAAAAGTAATAATAATACTAGAATGTACATTTCCTGAAGAAAATGTGAGTGGTGCTTGCAGTGGCAAAACTCGGCACTCGATTGCTAGGGTGTTTCTAGGTGGTTGCTAGGCAGTTGCTCGGGTGTTATGAGTTTTTGCTAGGGTGTTGCTAAGGTGTTCTGGGTGGTTGCTATGGTGTTGCTTTGCAGTTCCTAAGGTGTTCTGGGTGGTTGCTAGTGCATTGCTAGGCAGTTGCTAGGGTATTCTGGGTGGTTACTAGGGCGTTGCTAGGGTGTTCTGGGTGGTTGCTATGGTGTTGCTAGGCAGTTGGTAGTTGTCACAGATGGTTACTATGAAGATTTTATAGAGTTCTTAGCATGTTTTTAACATGATTTAAAACTAATCACTACTCGCATGTAGCTATTTTATGCTAGCATGTGTTGGAAGTCCAGTTTGCTGATGCAGAGATATAGGTCTTGCTGAACAGTTGCTAGGGTACTCTGCTTGGTTGCTAGGGAGTGGCTTGGCAGCTGCCAGTGATGATACTCCAAAGGTTGCTTGCCAATATGAATGATATAAACCAATCGCAATCCCTCTCTGACATTCAGATTTGAAGATATCCCTCTATGGGTTTCGGTTGCTAGGGTGTGGCTAGGAAGTGTTGAAGGTGATTCATGATTGGCTGTTTGCTGCCCCGAGTCAAACGACCCCACCCTCGTGTTTCTATGACACTTCTATCTAAAGATATCCCTTTGATCTCTTTGAATGGAAGTCTATGGAACTTGTTGCTAGGGTGCTCTAAATGGTTGCTAGGGCGTGGCTTGATAGCTTCTCAATGATTCTGAGAGACTGGTTGGTTGTCTGAGTGACACCAGACCATATTTTACCATATTTTAAACATATGATACAGTTAAGCAACATTACACGACCAAGAGTAGGCCTACAGTTTTCCTGAATATCCTGAATAAAACCATCACGATTGAAAATGTAACACTGGTTTCATACAACAGTTCAATAAACCGGAAAAAGTAGCTAAAATTAAATCACTCACATTTTAGAAACAAAAGTTTTTGTTCTATTTCAGCAGCAAAAATAGTTCCAAACAAAGATCACAGCAGAATCATTGTGCATTTCATGACAACACAATCATGTTTTCAGTAATGAACGATTCAGCATTTTGAATGAATCGGTTGAGTCAAATTCAATGACCCATTCATCAACAACTGCCTCATTCTTGAATGAATCATCTGTTTGAACGAATCGTTTGAATGAATGACTCAGTGACTCGCTTATTAAGATGGTCCCCTGCCGCCACCTACTGGCGGTTTAGTTTCATGTTTAAAAGTAATCATTCTTTCCAACATTTCTTATTTGTATATTCAAGAAAATGAAAACAATTTCATAACATTATTTAATTCCATTGTAATTTTTCAGTGTAAATTATTTAATTTGACTGGTAACAGCCCTATAGTGTCTTATTATTCTAATTTAATTTACTGATCAAATGTATGAATTTAAAATGAAAGATAAAGCATACATTTAATAAGATTAGCTCATGCGTCCCAGTGGTACAACGTACACCCCATTTTGAGGTATGGTCTTACAGAGCCTGCCAGCCTCTTCAAACGTGGTAACCCACATGTTTCTATGAAGTCCTCGCTCTGACTTGTCAAAGTTTGTCGCAGTGCAAAGTCTATGGGACTTTTTCAGATACTTTTTCACCCGCTGGACGAACATCGTACACCCAATCGCTTAAAAAAGTCACAGCACACCATTCCTCAATAATCCACATGATTTGACGCCTCATTCATGGGTCGATGACAAATGGTGCGGGACCGAAGTTTTGTCCAGAAGAAGAATAAGAAGTATGCGAGAGACGCAAGCACCACTAATTAATAATAAAAATAACGTACAACAAAATATATATTGTAAATAAAGAAAAAGTAATATTGCAAAATGACTATGATTTTAAAGAACCAGTTTCTATTTGAATATATTTTAAAATGTAAAATAAAATTGTGGAATGTGTGGAAGTGTTTTTATATAGATTTTTTTTTTTTTTACAGAAAGATTGAAATAGAAATATGAAATATATAAGATTTGAAATGGAATGAACTTGTGACTTTAACAAAGATGTAAATAAGGACACTAAACTGGGGATTCAATATATGCTTCAAAACAGGAAATCTTCTGAAACTAATGAATAAATATGATTATTTTTCACTGAAAGCCAATTAAAAACATTATTCCAAGATTTAGAGGTAAAATCACAGTAGTAAAAAAGATCTTCAAGAGTTACAGGAAAGTAAGAAACTGAAAACCTCTTCTGGAAAAATTCCACTATGGATTTATCCTAAACAGGATTTTTTAGCAAGTCTCTTTGGGGAAACAGATAGAAATTTAAAGAAAGCTCAAGATCGCCAAAGTCTACAGCACTGAAAATCACCAACAATACAATAGACATACAATGCTTAAAAACTTTATAAATCAAATTATTACAATTATTGTTTAATCATTTTAATGGATCCTTGCTGAATTAAAGACTCAGTTTCTTTTAAAAGAGAATCATACTGACCTCAAACATTTAAATAGTGTAAATATAACAATAGGTCTAATTATAATGAACAGAATAATAACTAACATTAATATTCAGGGAAGACTGATTAGACCGGCCCAAAAAAGGTCAAGATCCACTGATGTAAATGATGATTTTCACAGGATATCTGGTAAACTGTACTGAGACACTGATGATATATTGAACATGAAGAGTTCAGAAACATTAAAAGATCAGATTCATAATTCCTGATTCTGATGTGTTTTATCTCCATCAGATTCCCATCAGCTCAATCTGGATCTGAACACAGTGAATAAACGCCTCCGTCTGTCTGAGGGGAACAGAGTGATTACTTACGCCGTCACACTCCAGTCGTATCCTGGTCATCCAGACAGATTTGATGTGTATCCTCAGGTGTTGTGTAGAGAGAGTGTGTGTGGACGCTGTTACTGGGAGATTGAGTGGAGTGGGTATGATGTGCGTATATCAGTGTCATATAAGAGCATCAGCAGGAAGGGATCGGGTAATAAGTGTTTGTTTGGATCTAATGATCAGTCCTGGAGTTTGATCTGCTCTTCCTCCAGTTACTCATTCAGACACAATGACATAGAGACTAAACTCTCTGTAAAGTCCATCAGCAGTAGAATAGGAGTGTATGTGGATCACAGTGCAGGAACTCTGTCCTTCTACAGCGTCTCTGGAGACACAATGATCCTCATCCACACAGTCCAGACCACATTCACTCAACCGCTCTATCCTGGGTTTTGGGTTGGTTTTAAATCATCAGTGAATCTGTGTTGATGAATCAGAATAGACTGTAGATTCTACCCGTAATGCTTTGAGCTCATGATGAATTAGTAACAGTGAGATGTTATAGAGTCTTTTATACTACGGGGCTGTTGAATGCTCAAATCTGATTGGTTGACAAGCGTTCTAAGGTGTGCAATTATTTTCAGGGAAACCCACGGCTAAAGTAGTTCTAGCAGGTCTTGACCGCATTACAGTTCCATATCACTTCACCAAATGTTTTCAGTTATTTCAATAGGTCCAGCCTACAACCGCAAAAGAATCAAAACCCACAACGACACCGACCAAGCAAATAAACATAGTAAACAATAGGATGAAAACGACATATAATTATATCCTTAAAGCGCATACTCTCTCACACGTGCTCTCTTTCAAACGTACACGTGACAGGTAACGTTAGCCTACTTTATAGTACGGAAAACACACTCGCACAGAAACGTTTGTTCAGTGCTGTCCTGACAAATTAATCAGTAAAATAGTTTAGCAACCAGTGTTGGGGAAGCTACTCAAACTATAGTTTGACAAGCTACAAGCTACTCATGAATTAAAGTAGTTAAACTACAGTCAAGCTACCCTTCTGAAAAAGTAGTTAGCTACTGGTGCATCCAAAATGGTCAATATTCATATTCATGCATTTCATGTTAATCATTTTATCAATTATGGCTTATGATTTGTCAACATTATCTTTGATTTCATATATTCATGTACTCCTACTCCATATATTAATCTTTATTGTACTTTATGGTTATTCTTCTTTTATCTTTAAGAGTATGTATGCTTGTTATATTCAGTTGTTCTTCAAAGTGTTCCAATGTGACAGGTTATGTTGATACGTTTGTGGTTAGATATTGGACGCCTACCAAGTACTGCAGAAGCAATGATGTTTTCGGAATTAGGTGCTCATTTGAACTTGATGTACCTTTTATATCAAAATATGTCTGTTTCCATTTCTTCAGACGTGATAATGCAAGATCTGCAATATTCTCTTAAGGGTGTCAAAACAACACCTTCTGTATCTTTTTTCATCTATCATTGACATTTGACCAGTCACTCTGACCTAGCTGTTACACCAACTATGACATAATGGATAAATCTTTTCTTATTAGACCAAAACATAAGTTTGAGTGGGATGTAAGTTTTTCTATGCTTATGGTATATAACTGACTGGGTCTTTGATAGTTTAGCTTTTCTTTGCTCTTTGTTTTTTTTGCTTCTCGCATCTCTTCTGCGTCTTCTACTTCTACCTCTCATTTCATTCTGTAAATATCTTAATTTTGTTCCTTCTTACTCTATATTCTGGATCTTCATCTATTAGATACAATACTCTAGATTTTATTATTAACTATTAATTACTTAATTTGTTTGTCTCTATAATTTTTACTTAAAAAATGAATTATTCCTTATTCAAATTTGATCTCTGACATAATCTCTGGAGAATGTAAAATGTTTCTATTTACAACATGATTTTGCAGCGGTGAGCAATGTAGCCAATCACAGACACAGTTGTTGATCTCTTGAACGCAATGGCCAATCAGGGGTGTTTAAGTTAGTTAGAATCCGCTCACCAGAAGAAACGCCGGAGTTTTTATTCCAGCACTGAGTTTGCACAAAAACAAAAATATATGCAACTTAAATTGGATACACAGAGAAATCAGGTTAAACTCACAGCACATGCAGTGATGAAGCTTTGAGGCACGAATAATGCGCTTCTTTCGTGAACATAGTGCATTTCATTCTGAAACCCGCGCAACCTATTTTAGCTAGATAAAATTTTAGGTTCATTATATATAACTGTGGCGGGACAGATTGAACTATGGCGACCCAGATAGCAGACCAACCTTGAATCAATGTTGAATCAATGTTAATGCATTAACCAAATTATCATTGAATCAATGTTGAAATTTAACATTGATTTTTCATCAGGTTTGCACCCTGAAATAATCTAATTTCAATGATGAAAAATAGATCAAGATGGTTGTAAAATCACCTATTTAATGTTGAATTAACGTGGAAACAATATATCAAATCAATCTTGCAATCTTGTACAGCAAGATTCTAAGCCAGTTAAATGTCTATTTCTACTCATTTCAATCAGAGACAATGTAAGGGCTGTAGTTAATATGGTTTTAATGAAAAATTCACAACTTCCTTCAGTTTACATACAAGCTAATTCACATATGCTGCTTATTTTTTCTCTCTCTCTCTCAACTGCGTTAATAACTGTATCAACTGTATTATTCTGCTATCAAGGCTTAAGCCTTAGTTACTAGTTCTGAAATGACATTTTGGAATTAGCAACAGGGGCTTGGGATGAGATGCGTAAGAAATTAGCTTCACGTCGTGGCCGCATTACCACCTCAGGTGTGCATTATTAAGAATAAGAATTTAACGGCCTGTCGTCAATTATTCATTACTTATTTTCTCTTCATTACATTAATACTACAGCTGAACTTTTGTCAGTGAAATAACATGTCAGAATAAATGTGTGTAATGAATCCTCATATAGACAGTGAGATCATTGTGTGTGTGTGTTCTTACTGTAGCGTCACATAAATCATTTTTATTACTACTATCAAAATTACTTTTTAATTAAAATGATCACACACAGGATTCATTAAAATATTCAAATTAAAAAAATATGCAATTTGCTGTAAAATTGATGTCAATTTATTAATAAATGTAAAATACATTGAAAGGAGCACATTTATAATCCCTCTTGTATTCTGTAATATATTAAAAATCATAGTTGTTTTCTATTTATGTTACTGGCATTGTGTGTATTTGGTATCTGAGAAGTGACTGAGGGTCTGACTCATGTCAGGAATACAGTAACAGTGTTTTTTCCGGGAATATGTGTTTGTTTTTTACTTCATTAATTTGCTCATATAACCAAATTAGCCAAGATTCATCATAACTGTGTAAGATACAATGTGTAAAGACAATTATGTCTAAGTAGGATATTCTGTTATGTTAAAACATATATTTACTCTTCTAGCTTCCCATGACAGCCGAGGTCAATGGGGTCACTCAGACCTGAATCCTACATGACCAATTCACAGTTAAAGAATTTACTTCACACTTCATCTTCAATAACTAGAGAATAATGACAAATATTTTCTGAACCTCTTACTGTGAGAATGTACAACTTATCAGTATGTTTTGGGAAAGTTTCCTGGTCAGAGCTAGAGCTCGACCAACTCTGACATTGAAGAAGCTGTGTGTGTGTCAGTATCCTTTGTGGTCCTGCCTAGAAACGCTGATATGTGACCTTGGTGGGTCACTTCATGCCTAAACCAGGACCTGTTTTCATCCGGATAATCAATGGAGATGTGCTTCTGACTATCTGTTCATATGTGGAGATTTGTCTTTGTCTATGTCTTGCAACACCTCCCTTTTTTAAAAGATGTTACTCTGAGGGGGTTCAACAGAAATTCGAACGGTACTGAAAGATAAAACCACTTCACCAAACAAATATTCTTTTTTCCCTACTTTATTCCCACAAGTGCATATATATAAATATATTAATTCATTGACAACTTGGTCTAAATGAATGAACATGCATCTCCCCAGTACATTTTATGTATTATATCTGTTTGTATACTGTTCTTTCGTATAATGTAAAGTGTTATAAATGCATGTGATGATACTTCTTAATATTGTAGTCCATCTAGGTGGTGTATAATATCAAATTACTGATATTGTTTAATGCCTTACATTTTGGTGGACATCACAATATCATAGAATGCATTGTATGTTTGTTATATTTATCAGAGTATAAATGGACACAAACTTACTAGTTAACTCCCCCATGCAAATTAACTCACTTTCAAACAAAGGAAATCCCCCGCCAGAGAATTGCACCCTTCTCATTGGTCAAGCCATGACTCGAAGGTGTCGACTGTCTGGAGAGTTCAAAAAGCCCCACGCAGATCACATTTGAGTTCTTCTGGTTCTTCCCTTTGTTCCTGTTGATACTACGGACTGCGCCCCCGAGCCGGGCTGGCAGGCCTCACTTACTTCGAGCCATGCAGATCACACTGCCATGCACAACTTCCTCGACCACAAAAGAGTCCAATTAACAGCGCAAAGTTTGTCGTCATTTTCTTCATTCAATGCAGAAGATATTGATTACAACTTACACGCCAGCGGACCGAATCATCAAGGATTTCTCCTGAGCCTGCAGATCCGGCATTTGCAAGTATCGTTTGAACACTAAACGGTGATTTAGTATTAAGATTTTGAACCCCTTTGTTAACAAAGGTGCTTTATAGTATTAAAACTGATGGTTCGTCCAGCAATTGTTAATTTACTCTTTCCATTACTTCATTCCACTGTTATGATACGGTTCAAATTCATTTCCACTCTCATTTCCTATGTATGTGTGTGTTTGTTAGTTTAGTTATGTGTTCGTGATTTAGTTAATTAAAACTTGTGTGCACTCTTGCGAGTTGATTCTAATCTGCTTATAAACCAATGTCCCTGATAACGATTACGATCACAGGTACGTGCTAAGAAAGCGATATTTTTCTGTGGCCACGGAAAATATCCTTTTTGAAAAGTTGATAGACGATTAATACTGAGTGTTTGCTTGCCGAACAGATTAATTGATTGTAATTTTAATTCAGTTACATTAAATATTTAGATTCAAATATTTATAATTAATTATAATGAGTTATCATTAATTACTCATATTTCTTTTGAGCTAATTTGCTACAAAAGAGATAATTCAGTGGAGAAACGAGCCTGAAGAAACTCTAATACTGAACCCACAGTGCAGTTAACTGGGTCTAGATGACATTCTTCACACCAGGAAGAAAAAAGCCTCCACTTAATGGCACACAATCTCCTTGTAAAAGGAGCTCTGGACTGGAGAATGGTCTCTACCACCTTGGTGGAGAGACCGGAATCTATGAACTGAGCCCCCTCAGGGGCCAGGCCCATAGCTTCCACAACTCCGGATGAGGGTGCAAGAACGAGTCTCCTGCCTGTGACAGGAGATCTTGTCTGAACGGAATCTCTATAGGGAGGCCATCTATGAGGGACACTAGGTCAGAGAACCATACTCTGGTCGGCCAGAATGGGGCTATCAATAACAGATGAACCCCATCCCGGCGAACCCTCTCCATAACTCCTGGGAGCAGAGCGATCGGGGGAAATGCATACAGACGCCGCCTCGGCCACGTCTGTATCTGCCATCCAGTCTAAGAGGAGCTGGATGAGTGAGGGAGAACCATAACTGACAGTGTGTTGTCTCCAGAGATGCAAACAGGTCCACTTCTGCTGATTTATGTGCCAGGAAAGTAGATGGTCCCGCCACAGACCCTGAGCTGAGCGACCACTCATGATCGTTCCCCAGACCGTGAGGGAAGCATCTGTCCTTAGCATTACGCGACAACAAGGAGCTCCCAACACAGGCCCTTGGGACAGGAACCAAGGCTTTTTCACATGACTAAGGCACAAAGGCATCGCCGCATGACCTTGATCATGCGAAACGGATTTCCCCTCGGGGAGAATCCCTTGGTCCTGTATTTTCTTTCTTTCTTTTTTTTTGAAACTATGAAGTACCGGCTGTATTTTACATGTCTGTGTACCCAGAGCACCCCCTTGTGGGCCCCCTGGGGCTCCCAGATGTGAGAGGAACTACGCAAGGAACAATGCTTTAATGAGCATAGATTCACAGGGGTGGACAATGAAAGTGAAACACTGGCCAATATAGTGTTGGAGGTTTTACATTCCATCAGTAAGAGCAGAGTGTGAAGGCTGAATTAGCAGAGCAGTAGCACAGCTGTACATAAAATATTGCAATCCACACAACATAATGGGAGACATATCAGAGTTGAAAAGAGGACAAATTGTTGGTGTGCAATGCGCATCTTGCTTGCTATTCTGTGACCATGCAGAAAGTCTTTGTGGTGTGTAGAGCTATTCAGGGTAATGTCGGCATACCTCCACAAGGGATTAACCACATCCAACAGGAATAACTGTCGATGTCAGAGGAAGCTGTCTGAAAGGAAAGTCCAGTGCCCAACTCATTGCAGAATTAAATGCGCACCCCGATTCTCCTGTTTCCACCAAAACTGTTTGTCGGGAGCTCCACAGAGTCAATATTCATGGCCGGGCTGCTATAGCCAAACAGGTCACTTGTGCCAATGCCAAATGTCAGTTTCATTGGTGCCAACAGTGCAAATCTTGGGCTGTGGACAATGCGAAAAATGTATTGTTCTCTGATGAGTCCATCTTCATTGACTTTCCCACATCCGTGGGAGTTACTCTGTGGAGAAGCCCCAAAGAGGCTTAACACCGGGGCCTGACACCACTGGCAACATTGTTTGTTCCTATGGTGATCAATACCAACATTGGCCCCTTAAGTGCATCAAAATGCCATGCATGCTGGACCAAACTCAGACTCAAATGTGTACCAGGATGCACAAATGCCTGGATGTTGTTGATGTGGTCCTCAACACCATGGCACATAGAGTCACTCAAAAGACACACCTTCAACCCTAGAAAAACAAACAGCTGTTACACATACACCAAGTGTCACAAAACAAAAACATTAAATGCTGAAACCAAGATTACATAAACCTAATGCATTCTAATGCAAAAATGATTATATTCCACAGCTAACTACAGTAAAGACATTGAATAAATAAAACAAATCTAAACATTTAATATTAATGTTTCTGAGTGAAATTGACCTCCAGAAGAAAATCTTCACTAAACATACTTTCAACATGTCAATTTTCCGTTATAGTCATTGCGCCACCTGCTGGCAACATTAAGTGACATGTTTTACATTGAAATGTACTCCTAACAACGCATTAATATATGCCATCAAGTGCTAAACATGCTAGAAACATGCTAGCAACACTCAGCTGAGTGCTAAAGCATGCTGTTATCGCCATGAAACAGGAAGTTGTTGTAACTCAAGCATACAGTGACCAATCTGCCCCAAACTTCACATGTTTGGTAAGACTCCTGGCCTAAAGACATACATTCCAAAATTTAGTTATAGCCATAGCGCCACCAGCTGGCAGCAGGAAGTGTGGCAAATACAAATTATTTTGACGTAGACTCAAATGCATGTTGCCCACCGTGCTTTTTCTTCCTAAAGCCACCAGTGTGAGGGCCCTTTCATCGCTGCTTGCAGCTTTAATTTATGAGTTGTAATTTTCATTTGAGGTAATTCAAGCAGAGCATCAATAGTGCTCTTCACTTCATTGCATTTATTGTAGAGTTTAACAATTTCCCAATCATATAAACAATATGTGGGTTGTATGCAGTTCAAGTAAAGTCTAATCAAATGTTAGATCAGTGGTTCCCAACCCGGTGGTTGCTAAAGATTTATGAGGGGTCACCAAGTTCACTCTAGTTTGGACCTTTTTTTTATTATTTAAAACAGCATGATTAATAATTCCGTTTTGAAAATGGTTATGATAGTTTATATATGAAAAGAGAAG
This sequence comes from Hypophthalmichthys nobilis, assembly GCA_037950665.1. Classification (NCBI taxonomy): domain Eukaryota; kingdom Metazoa; phylum Chordata; class Actinopteri; order Cypriniformes; family Xenocyprididae; genus Hypophthalmichthys; species Hypophthalmichthys nobilis. The sequence continues at coordinate 26,748,135 of CM075489.1, forward strand.
TAATTTTCTTAACATATTTTATATGTGTATTTTGAGAGTGGGAATGGACAGACAGCTTAAAATAAGGCATGGCAAAGCACCAGGGAGAAGAGTAAAATGTATGCACTAAAAGAAAACAAGGATTTATTTGGATAGTTTTCTTGAATTTGGTTTCATTAAAGCAATTGACAATGTGAGAATTAAATGTGTAATCTGTGGTGAGAGACTAGCGAATGAAAGCATGAAGCCCTGTAAACTGAGGAGGCATAAGAGCACCAAACACTCACAGACGGTTGGTAAACCCAGAGAGTTTTCCTAAGGAAAAAAGAACTTGTTATATCAAATAGGCCCCGAAACTTAGAAAAATGCTTTGACTAGAGCTGGAAATGAAAATAGACAGGCAATGGTTGCGTCCTTTGAGTGCACTCTCCTAACTGCCTAATCACACAAGAAGTACACAATGCATGAAGTCAGGTACAAAACCTGTCACTATGTGTATTTGTGACAGGATTTTGCCAGGTAAAGCCCTGTGTGGAAAGCATCTAGGCTTCCTCAATGACAGGGAGTGAACATAGTCATATTTAGTAATGACCTTCCAAACCATAATGCCATGTAAAGAACATGCTTTTTTGGGCTTTCGGGTGGTGATTCATTGACAACACATTGTAAAGTTGAAATACTCTGATGATTCAAATACTGGTGGAAGACCACCACAGTACCAAAGTAGTGTTTGATCTGTCTCACTTATTTTCTAGCATTGTTTTCCACATTTCATTATACTCAAAAATGTCAGTAACACATTCATCATCACTGTAGTTCTGGGCTGGATTTCCCGATAACGTTGTCTCTTAGCTCGCTACGAAGACTCTAAAGGTATACCTTAACTGAAGATATACCTTTTCTAGGCGTGCTCCCCGAACTGTAACTTATTTAACCTCTCTTAAGAGTGACGTTATCTGGTGCTGTCCATGGCGGTGGTGCTGAATTGGTTGATATCGATAGCTCGAGAATCGATAATTCACTCTATGCAGGGCTGCTTCACTGCATTATGTGAGAAAGGGGTGGTCTTTATAAAAGAATCACTTCAGAAGTAGAAATTGCATTTATCAGGACTCATGGGATCTTATAAAAATAATCCAAATTGCAAACTAAATCTATATTGTAATTTATCTATATTCTGAGGGCTCTATATTCTAGCTGAGCCCCCAGCATGAGTCTAAGGCGACCGTTATTTGGAGACGCGTCATGAAGATATGGAGGTATCGCGTTTATATTGTTTTTCCTTTTTTATTCAAAATATTCAACTTGTTAACTATATCATGAATTTTATGATATATTCTGATTGTAAAATATGTGGACGTGAATGTTTTGTCACGCGATGAGTTGGCACCGCAATTCAGAGCTGTCAGATTTACGAAATTTTCCACGAAATAGTAGGCTATGCAGCCGTTTGTTACGTGTAGGTGTAGTAAAGACGAGGCAAATACGGAATATCCACAGAATATGGGTATTTAATCATACGACAGAGCAGGAAACAACACTTACACGATTAAACAACAACAAGAACAGACAAGGAGTGCTAGGAGTGAGTCCAACTTAAAGGGAGTGCTAATGACAATAAACAGGTGCAGGGAATCCAGGGGAAACGGCGTGAAGGCTGATGAGGGAAGTGAGTTCAGGTGTGCAGACAAAGAGGATCATGGGAACTGGAGTCCGGGAAGGCGTGGTTGTAACACCGTTGAACTGGGAGAAGAATAGAGTAAACTTTATTGTTTCATACACAATGTGTATTTGATGTGAATAAAACACTTCGTCAAATTATATAATTGAAAGGGTTAGTATTGCAGCTTTTGTAGACATCAGTGTATGGAATTTGATTTTTAACAAACTATAAATGTCTTTTTTATATAGCCTAGTACTTCATTCGAATGTGTATTTAATTTTCTGAAACCTAAAGTAAACCTGATGTTGAAATGTTGTGACTGAATAGTTGTGATATACGACAAGCACTGAGCACGTCTCTAGCTCAGTGCCAAAGCACATTTGAATTTAGCAGTGAATCTTTGCATTTTATTCTTTGCCATTTATCCTAATTGAACACTACATGTACTACAACTTCAGAATTGTTCGTATAGACTGTCAGCAGTGATAAGATATAGCTAAGAGTGGTCCAGACAAACCTTCAGAACGAATGACTTACAGAAGGTATACTTAACTAAGAGCATTTCGGGAAACACATATTAACATTAAGGTACAGCTTAAGGTATAATTTAAGAGCGACGTAGAGTTAAGAAGGTTTCGGGAAATCCAGCCCTGGACCTTACAAGTTTTTAGGCAATTAATTTAATTACACATTTTAAAGATCCTAATCATTTATTTGTAGAAACAGTCTCTGTGGGTTTTTTCTGTAGATTTTCAAGTCAGTGTCACTGAGAGGTCTCTCAGAAGAAACAGGCCTGCATTGTCACTCTGTCTCTTTTGATCTGGAGATCAAAAGACTCTGGCGTTATCTTCTTGCTCAAGTTGCGTTGTCTTTTCAACAATTTGGTCTTTTATAAATTGCTTAAGTTTGACACCTCTTTCCTCAGCTAAGCTCAACTTTTACAAGCTTGTAAGGCCATAAAGTACTTAACAGGGAGGTGTTGATAGATTGAATGGAGCCAAAAATGAGTTTTTCTGAGTTTGGGTCCTGCATGTTGATTTGGGATCTTCAGTGTTGAGATAAGACTTGTATGGAGTTATGTTTGAAAGAATCATCTGAAAGATTCATTTGTTTGGTTCATTCTCAATTCCTATAAGGGTGATCAGGTGAAACTGATACATGAAGCACAGAGAGATTAGAGTTGGCCACTAGGGCCGTAACAGGGCAGGCAGGGAGTTTAGGAATGCCCTCAAAGGCTCTGACTAGAACGACCTCTCTAGTCGTGTTAAGGCAGGCAGACAGTTCAAGAATGACCTCCGCGGTTGAGGGACACATGGAGTTCAGGTGTTGAGGCAGACAGGAAACTCAGGGACGAACTCCGTGGTCATATCAGGGCAGACAGGGAACTCCGGGACGACCTCCGTTGTCATATCAGGACAGACAGGAAGTTCATAGGTCACAAGGCTGGGTTCTGGGACTGGGGCAAACTCTGGATTGAACTCATGGACTGAGGTAGACTCTGGAGCAGATTCTTGGGTTGAGGCGGGCTTTGGAATGGATTTGTGGACTGGAGCAGTCTCTAGAGCAGATTCATGGACTGAAGCGGACTCATGAGTTGGAGTGTGCTCTGGAGCGGACTTATGGGCTGGAGAGCAGTGTGCGGCCGAAACACACAAAATGGCCATTGTCGTAACGGGGAGTACGGTTTTCAGTGGGACCACCTCTGCGACTCCCAGACTCTGACGTGGCAACCATCTTGTCTGGCGACATAGGCAGAGCGGCCGCCATGATAGCTGGAGGCTTAGGCGTGGCGGCCATCTTGGTCCATGTTGGCATCCATGTTGTGAACAGACTCTAGAATGGCAGCCATGTTGTGAACTGCCTTTTCTGTGGGAACTGTAGGGCAGGAAGGTACATATATCACTGGGTTAGTGATCATCATGGCTGATAGTCCGGGCAGTGGGTTTTGGGAAATTGAGTCAGTGATAGTGAGGCAGTAGTCCTGGGTGGAGTGCCCTCTGGTGGCTATCAAGGGAACTCCCACTGGTAATCATGACAGGCACGTTCAAGTTCAAACCGGTGCGCAACGTTTTGCAACGGTTTCTGGGTTGAACGATATGTTTCCTGGAAACGGTGTGTAACAGGGTTTGAGATACGTTTTCTCTTGTTTGCTGGATGTGTCAAAAATGTCAGCCCAATCATCAGCAACATGTATATAAACCACGCGGTATTAAAGAGACAGCTCGCACAATGGGTCCAAGTAAAGTCGTTTACAAATGTGTCCGCTGCAGCTCGGTATACGCAACAATTGAAGATATTAGAAGACATGTTTGTCGTAAGAGTTTTATAGTAAAAATATAACATATCAACATGATGATGTAGTTGCTTATATTTTTAGCTTCATTGCAAGGCAAGTTTATTTATATTCCAAATTTCATACACGATGGAAATTAAGTGCTTTCTTAATTTATGTTCTCTTTTATTCTGAATGGCAAGGGCAGTGACTGTAACATCGAGGGCATTTTGCAGTATTAAATACGTATATATACCGATTTCATCAGGCTCCGAAAATTCTTCAAAAACATTTTCAGATTCATAAAAGCATGCGTATGCCAGAACCTGCGCAAAAACACTATTCAGCAGAAGATGACTGTCTCCTCCCTGAAATCACCATATGTCTGTAGCACTGTTAAAAGCAGAGAAGAATGCGTAGTGTGGGCGTGCTTGTGTGTGTATTGCTGGCTGCAGAGATGTGTCCTAAATAAAGAGACCATCAAGAAATTCAGTTCACTTTGAGTTTTTTCCATTGTATCTATCTATGATACAACAATGTCAGCGCTGTTTCATCTGGCTTTAAAATTGTTTAAATCACAGAGACATTTGTGTTCTTCACTGAATTTATCTGGTTCTCACTGGATTTCACAGCGCTGTTCAGTTGTCATGTGACCAAGACGGATCATACATACTACAATATTCAATAAAAATTTGCATTTCATGGTGATTTTAAGGAACTGTAATTGTGGACAGAGTTTTCAGTCTGCAGTATTTAGGATACAGAGTTACTGAAATTTTACTTAGCTGGAATGAGGCTCTTAAGGACCAGAAATGAGGAAACTGCTTTACAGACACACCTGTTTTACACACAACACTCAAACACAGAACCAGGAAACAAGAATCACCTGAGTTCAGAGAAACTGAAACTGAAGTGTAGTTGAGCTGTTGTGTGTTTGTGTCTCTGTATTAAAGTGACATGCATGTGCTAATGAGGTTTGATGTTATTGACATGTCACCATATTTGATTTGGGCTCTAGAAACAGAGACATTATTCAGAATATCTTCATTTGTGTTCTGCAAGAGAAAATCATACAAGTTTGAAAAAAAAATGAGGATAAGTAAACAATGAAAGAATTTACGGTTTTCCTTTAGCACCAGCTGAAGGAGACGCAGAGGTCGTTCTAGCAGAGAATCCAGCAGAGAGAGAAAGATCTTCAGCAGCTGAGAGAGGCTGTGGAGTCTGACTTTAAGGAACTGTAATTCTGGACAGCTTTCAGTCTACAATATTTAGGATACAGAAATACTGAAATTTTAAGGGTGTTGTCTTGCTTTTCTCTAACTTATATTTTTTGAGTGTGTGTCTGAGACTGATTAAACACAATGTGTGTGGGAAAACACACAAAAACTAAAAACATAACAGGAATGAGGAAGCTGCTTTACAGACACGCCTGTTTTGCACACGTCACTCAAACACAGAACCAGGAAACATGAATCACATGACTTCAGAGAAAGTGATACTGAAGTGTAGTTGAGCTGTTGTGTGTTTGTGTCTCTGTATTCAGGCAGTAAAATGGCAGAAGCCAGAATTTCAGTGGATCAGAATGAGTTCATGTGTCCAGTGTGTCTGGATCTCCTGAAGGATCCAGTGGCCATTCCCTGTGGACACAGTTACTGTAAGATCTGTATTACAGGCTGCTGGGATCAGGAGGATCAGATGAGAGTCTACAGCTGCCCTCAGTGCAGACAGACCTTCAGTCCAAGACCTGCTTTAGGTAAAAACACCATTCTGGCTGAAATGGTGGAGAAACTGAAGAAGATTAAACTTCCTGATGACTGTTACGCTGGAGCTGGAGATGTGCAGTGTGACGTCTGTACTGGAAGAAAACACAAAGCCGTCAAGTCCTGTCTGGTGTGTCTGAACTCTTACTGTCAGAATCACCTTGAACAACATGAGAGTTGGTTTAAAGGAAAGACACACAATCTGACTGAAGCCACTGGACGACTGCAGGAGATGATCTGCCCGAAACACGACAAGATCCTTGAGGTTTTCTGCCGCACTGATCAGGAGTGTATATGTGTGCTGTGTATGGATGAACATAGAAACCACGACACTGTATCAGCTGCAGCACAGAGGACAGAGAAACAGGTATGAACTTAAAGAGATCTCATTATGCTCATTTATATAATATTGTGACGTGTTCATTCCCAGAAGAAAACTCAAGACTACAATAGAGGCGTTAACTACCTTTGGAGTGACTTTGTAACTTTACAGAATTTTTTTATGCTCACACAGTTACACACTAACTCTAAGGGGGTTAATCCAATGCTGCATCTGAAATCACATACTTCCCTACTGTATAGTTGCTCAAAAACAGTATGTGACAAAAGAAGTATGTCTTTATTCATAGTACTCATAGAAGAGTGGGCAAAAAGTACTCAGATGACCAACTACTTCAGAGATTCTGAAGTGTGCATTTGATGGATGGACTTTACTATCGCATGAGGCCATGGGAGATGATTTGTGAATGGCAGTGAAGCAACCCAACTGATGCTGTTAGATCATATGATAATGACAACGTGGTGAATGTAGTATGTCCTGATTACATTCATAATATGTAGAACATACTTTTTTAGCAGTCACGAATTAAATGCTTATTCAAAATAAGTCCCTATAAAGAGAGATTTTGGACGCAGCCTAAGTCTTCTGAAGCGTTTAGAAATGTAAAGGGGAAATATTAATAATTATTCATAATTTAGGAATATTTGGATCAGTTAATCAGATTAACTTACATTAACTTTACTTTTTTTTCTGTAACTTAACTTACAGATATAGTTACATTAACATTACAATCAATTAATCAGTTCATCCTGTGAACCCTCACTATTGATAATTAATCAATTCAAAGAAATTGGTATTTTTCATGACCAATTCTTTCTTAGCATTTACAGCGATTAGAGTGTGTAACAAGATCAGTCATTTAAGTGACATTTATCTGCAGGCAGGGAGTCAGAACCAAATATGCATTGTGCACAAGTTTATTAACTAAATCACAAACACATCTAATCTAAACACATACATACAATCACATGGGCCGAAAACGGAAACAGAGAATGAAGTGATGGAAAAGAGTTATTTACCATGATTACCATTATTATTTTCAAAGCACCTCATTGAATGTACGATATTTGCATGGTTGTTGCTGTGGAAGCAGTTTTTGAAGTTCCTGAAGAAGAATGGTGATGGTTCCATGAGTTTCAATCGATTTCTTCTGCGCCAAATAAAGAAGTTGTGCAGAACGGTAAACAGAAGATGCAGAGAAGAAGGAAGAGCTGATGGATGCCCGTTTAGTGATGGTAAAGTTGCAATTTTCTGCCGAGTTGGAATTAAGGAATTACAGCCCGACTCTTTTGGGAGAGTCCTCTCTCCTGGGCGGAGATCGGCGTCCATGGGCCCAGGTGGGGTCCCACACGCACATCAACCAGAAGAAGTGGAAGTAGAAGGCAGAAGAGAAAAGGGTCACTGTGAAGTTCACTGTGAAGTTCCCCTTTAACTTGGGGGTCCAAATTCCAGGGGTCATTGAGCCAATGGTCACTTAAGCTTTCAGGGGGAAATTTTTACAATCCTTTGTCCTTGTAGAAGGGTATTTGCATATGTAATTTGATTGGGTTTTCAAGAGAAGAACCTTTGAGATTATTATAATACTGCGTCACAGAGTTAGCAACATGTAACAAAGTAACAAAACATGCAACCCATGTGATCTTAGTTAACCATAGTATGCAATTCTGAAACATTAAACCAAAATAGTTAATTTATATTTGAATTAATACATAGAAAATGAATATCTATATCCCTATGATAAGAAAATCATAAAATGTGAAAATTGGATACAGGTTTACACATTTCTCAAGTGGTTATACATATAGAATATATAGGATTAAAAGGGGGTATTAGTCCTTTTCAATGAGAATTAAGTAAGAGTTACAGGTCCCTGGAAATTCCTTTGAGTCATAAACCTTATCAGTCATCATGTTTCCTGTAACCAGAGACCTGGTGTTAGCTGCATTTGGGGAGTTACTTTGCAGATTTGGAGGAATGGGTTCACAGAACTTTACTGGGAGACTTCTGGAGTTTTCTGGATTATTCATTAAATATAATGAATAATTATGTGTCTGACTGGTCCAGATGCTACAGAAAAATCAAATATGGTGGCATGTTTAGTCGTGTGACATGCATAAGCCAGTGAGGTTTGGTGTTATTGACGTGTCACCATATTTGATTTGGTCTCTAGAAACAGAGACATTATTCAGAATATCTTCTTTTGTGTTCTGCAAGAGAAAATCATATAAGTTTGGAAAGACACAAGGATGAGAAACAATGAAAGAATTTACATTTCTGGGTGAACTATCCCTATAAAACTAGACATTGATGAAATACTGCTGACACTTATGAATAAACCTATAACCTTATTATGCAAGTTCTTTAACCCCTCATTCTCAGCACTTCACTGATACTGGATTCATATCTGTTCACTTGATGATTTATGTGATGTTTCTCCTGTTATTGGTTTGTCCTTTAGCACCAGCTGAAGGAGATTCAGAGGTCGTTCCAGCAGAGGATCCAGCAGAGAGAGAAAGATCTTCAGCAGCTGAGAGAGGCTGTGGAGTCTCATAAGGTGAGTCTGGAGAAGAAGAGAAGTTTGAGAAGTCTCAGTCAGGACTCACTGAAGCCACTGTGTGATTGTGATGTGTGTCCTAACAGCGCTCTGCACAGACAGCAGTGGAGGACAGTGAGAGGATCTTCACTGAGCTCATCCGCTCCATTGAGAGAAGCCGCTCTGAGTTCACACAGCGGATCAGAGATCAGGAAAAGACTGCAGTGAGTCGAGCTGAAGGACGACTGGAGCGACTGGAGCAGGAGATCAATGATCTGAGGAGGAGAGACGCTGAGCTGGAGCAGCTTTCACACACACAGGATCACATCCATTTCCTGCAGGTAACAGAGATCTAGAAGAACAGGATCATAGTGGACTTGAGCAAGAGACTCACAGAGAAACATTTCATGAGCAGATGCTTCAGCATATTTAAACCACAAAACCTGACCATGGGATCGTGTCCTAAGAGTCCTTGTGAATTTCAGAACCACTAGCTGCTGAAAGTTATAAATAATGGTCAATCTACTCGCCTTTGAACTGCTTTTCCTGATCAAATCGACTCAACCCTGCCATGTGACTCCATTGATGCACTTGATCTGTTACATTTATGTTATTGCCAGATGTTTGATCATCAAGTGTATTCCTAGAAACTTCACATATATTGTAAGAACTTAGAGCTCTAACATGATATAATGAATATGAGAAGAATGAAGCTGATGCTGTGAAGTGCTGGATTGAGGAGAGTTACTAAAGATCAACAAATCTGACAGTAGTGCAGGTTATTGTCTGAAGTGTGGAGGTGATGAGCTTTGATTTCTGTTTTCTGTAGAGTTTCCAGTCTCTCTCAGCTCCTCCTGAATCTACAGACGTAAATGACGATCTCTTCAGTTCTCTCTCCTCTTTTGATGGTGTGAGAGAATCTGTCCGTCAGCTGAGAGACAAACTGGAGGATTTCTGCAAAGAGGAGCTGAAGAAGATCTCTGACAGAGGTAAAGTCCTGGAGATTCATCTGCTCTCAGAAATGATCCTCCATCATCTCATATCATGTAGAAGATCATATTAGAAATGTCTTAGGAACGGATGCAGGGATCATTTTCTCTTGACATGATAATCACACTCTTCATGTCTGTTGATTTCCACAGTCACTTTCTCCAACATTGTTCCCAGAACCAGGAACGACTTCCTACAATGTAAGTCACTAAGAAACAAGCAGAGAAACTCACTGTCTGCTCGTTTGTGCAACTAGACTAGTAGATGCATGTATATTTATTAAAGGGTTAGTTCACCCAAAAATGAAAATTCTGTCATTAATTACTCACCCTCATGTCGGTCCACACCCGTAAGACCTTCGTTCATCTTCAGAACACAAATTAAGATATTTTTGATTAAATCCGAGAGGTTAAATACCACATTCAAGGTCCAGAAAAGTAGTAAAGACAATGTTAAAGGGTCAAGAAACCCCATTTCAGCAGCAGTCAGTTCTCACCACGGTTTTGAAAAATGCTACAAAAGTGGGCGTGGTTAAGCTGTGGAGTGGAGGGGTATGAGACTGAAAACACAGCAACGGCTTCTGATTCAGTTTTATTTTGCTGTCATTAAAAGCATCAAAGCTTCCCACAAATGCACGCTGCAAATGACCATTACATGCAACACAATATACACATGGTTTTTGTTATAATTTAATGCACAAATAAATGCACAGCCTTTCGCATTTTGTTCTCTGCATTGAATACATACATACGCTGTCTTTAACTTTTAAGACCTATTTTGCTGTGTTTTTATAAACCACAGTGTGGATGAATTACGTTTGTGTCAAAGACATATTGAAGAGAACTTGTGCGACGCAGAAACTCTTACAAAGCAAAGACAAACACTCGTTTTTGATCCATTAACGCATCTCTTGCTTATTGTATGTGATCTCACTGTTTGAAGCGCCTGTCAGAGGAAATCAATGCATGCTGTCATGAATAATCATGTATTATGTCAGGTAAATGATATATGCACTGTGTTTACATTCAAACAGGGCTCAGTATTGGCAGACGCTGTTCACGTGAGCAGCATGACACATGCATGTGATGCTGACGCAGGAACCGGCCAATACAGAACCACCGTAGAGGAAAAATTGTTGAATAAAGTCGTTAATTTTGTTTTGTTTTTGCGCACAAAAAGTATTCTTGTCGCTTCATAACATTAAGGTTGAACCACTGTAGTCATATTGACTATTTTAACAATGTCTTTATTACTTCTCTGGACCTTAAATGTGGTGTTCATTGCATTCTATGGAGAATAAAAAAATCTCTGGGATTTCATCAAATATCTTAATGTGTGTTCTGAAGTTGAATGAAGGTCTTGCGGGTTTGGAACAAATGAGGGTAAGTAATTAATGAAAGAAATTTCATTTTTGAGTGAATTAACCATTTAAAGAGCCATACAGGCACCTAGTGGGTAAACCATGGCATTACAAATGTAAATTATTATTTTTCTGGCCACAAAATTACTCTAATTTGCCTTTTTGCACTGGAAATTAAAACCCTTTTCTCTATTTTAAACTTTAATACTACACTAATTGTAATATAAATATTAAAAAATATTAGAAAAAAATATTATTTTAAGTGGTCATTAATTGGTCATTAATTTTTTTTGCACAATTAGCCTAGTATTTGGTACCAAAAGATCTCCTCAAAATATTAAATAAATACTATTGAACTAAAATCTAGAACATTTATTTAATTGAAAAAACAAACAAACAAACAAAAACAGTTAAAGTCCCCCTGAAATCAAAATTTAAGTTTTTTTAGCTTTTAGGAGATATAAACATATCAGCACAGACCACAAAGGTATCGTACCTATTTGAATTCTGCACAGAATGCTGTATTTTAAAGCATTATAAAGGAGATTAGGAGGATAAACGGTTAGATATTAGAAGGAATCAGAGGTTTTACTGATTTTAACGGCTCTGGCTGAGCTATAAACAAAATGCTATTGGCTATTTAAAAAAAGGGGCGGAGCTGTTCGATTATGTACCACCCTGTCTTCCTGTTTCAGTTGAAATTATGTCAACACATTAAAGAAGAGACTTTTAAAAAATTACCTATCTAAATTTTAATTACCTAAAATGGTAACGTATATGCGTGGTGTAGGCTATAGGCTTATATATGCATGCAATTATTCAAAGTAGCCTAAGGAACAATACAGTTTGTTTACATGTACTACTAATATGAAAGATAATGAGCAAAAGAAATGCATCTTCATCTTCAGTATCTTATGTAAAGGGAAAAACAGCTGAACTTCTGTAGAGCAGTAATGTGATTCGTGCTATGCTGTTTTAATTGGTCAGTGCCGCGCTGGTGAGATTAATTCGCGCCCAAGCAGCAACCTCCCCCAATTTCTCGTGAAGCCAATACGGAAGTGAATTCACTGCAATTCATCGACTGGCCGCAAGGGACAGGCTCCAAAAGAGAGCAGAATCTCATTGACCCACATGTTAAAATGCCCAACTTTACAGCAGAAAAAAAAACATGTTTACAGCCGGGTAGAAATTGAGGTTTTTGTCTATACAGCTAATTTTGCCCCTCATGACAGCTCTGAGGAGGGTGAATTTTTTTATAACTCATTCGTTTAAATTATATTAAGCCTTAAAGTTCTGCATAATTAAGGGCGTGGCCACTTGAGTGACAGGTAGATTGCCGCTGCTGTCACTACTAGCCGTTTGTCTGCGGTCTGTGAGCCGTCACGTCACCTCAGCTAATTCCAGCTGCTGAACTTGGCATCGTTGTTGGGTCGTCTTGGCATTGGCTAAAATTGCTGGAGAATATGCTTCTCAAGACACCGCAAAATCCGACAGCACTGCTTGGATATTATAACTAAAACTGCTGCACTATTTTGAAAAATTATACTTCGGACACAGGCTCATTTGTTTGTGAGAGTCCAATGTATACAACCGTATACAGTTTTACAGCATAAACACTGCTCAGATTTCATAGTTTCTTTAAGAACGATGATGGAGAGCAGATCGTTCAGAAGAAATGTGATGCAAACAATGGACAATACATCAATATTTCATGGATTTAATGCTTTTGTGGACAAGAAGTGCTGTTGGATGTTTTTCAGTGGACGCTCATGGACATTTTACCCAAGTGCGATGGACTGGATCCATCTTGCAATCGCTATTTTATTACAAAGGTATAAAGTCCCATTTTGATTCTGCATGTTATCATTTTGCACACCTGACTCAAATTACAATATTACTGTTGCTGGAGCATCTATATTGTAAACAGACACCGTAGATTGACAGTAAACCTTTAGAACTTTCTGATGATATAGCTTATTATCTTTATTAATATTTTATATACTGTCTAAGATAGATAGCTCCTTAGCCTCAGCTAACTTGGTCACGTCGAGCTAGGTAGGCGTGGTTTCAGCAACCAGGCACCTCAGCTCCACCCACGTCCCACCCACTTTAGGCTTAAAAAATGCTCTTCAGAAACCTACGGGTGACATCACGGACACTACGTCCATATTTTTTTTTAAAGTCTATGTTCGCGAGCTCTACACCCCGCTGTCTCGTCCCACTTTTGGTGTGTTTGGTTTCCCATACAAATGTATGTATTGACAGTGCTGGTCTGTTATGAACCATGTGACCGCATTGCGGCGACACCGGTGAGATCAAAACATGTCACAACTTTTTTTCAACCGCTCTGGGTTTACCTTAGGTGGTATGCCACATTAAGTGCGGTATTTATTGTTTAAATTTTGTATTAAACTTACAAAATTTGAAAGCTGTGACTTTGTTTGATATCAAAAGTGGGGTTGACAATTTGGCGTGAGATTTACTTGGGCAGAGTGAGAGTGTGAGACAGAGCCTGAAAGTGCGAGAGCTGGCAACCCAACACTATGTTTTTTTCTTGGTCTTGTTTTCCGTTGGAAAAATTACTATAAAAATTAGTAGTGTAACAGATCACAAAACTCACAGATCGGATCATTTTTCGGATCAGAAAAAATAAATAAAATACAAATAAAAATGGGGGATTTTAAGACAAATGTAACTTTGCTTAGCATTTAACTTAAAAACACTTCAAAGGGTTAGTTCACCCAAAAATGAAAATAATGTCATTTATTACTCACCCTCATGTCGTTCCACACCCGTAAGACCTTCGTTAATCTTCAGAATGCAAATTAAGATATTTTTGTTGAAATACGATGGCTCAGTGAGGCCTGCATAGCCAGCAATGACATTTCCTCTCTCAAGATCCATTAATGTACTAAAAACATATTTAAATCAGTTCAAGTGAGTTCAATATTAATATTATAAAGCGACAAGAATATTTTTGGTGCCCCAACAAAACAAAATAATGACTTATATAGTGATGGCCGATTTCAAAACACTGCTTCAGGAAGCTTCGGAGCGTTATGAATCTTCTGTGTCGAATCATGATTTGGATCGCGTGTCAAACCGCCAAACTGCTGAAATCACGTGACTTTGGCGCTCCGAACCGCTGATTCGACATGCTGATTCATTATGCTCCGAAGCTTCCTGAAGCAGTGTTTTGAAATCGGCCATCACTAAAAGTTGCACCAGCTCAGCCAGAATGAGGACATTGTGGTACTTGTGTTTGGATGCTCCCGTGAGCGCGTGTTCCCTTTGTGACGTAGTTGCAGGAGGGAATCTCTGAGGCGCTGATTGGCTGGAGGACGGTCGTTGTTGAGCTCTGTTGACAGCACTCGACGTTAATGGATGGTTGGCTTTGATACATGATAGGATATATAATACTTTAGGATATATATAAGGCACCTACTGGTGATTAATTCATATCATTGGCAGAAATTTTGAGACTTTTTCTGTTAAAGAAAGTCAATTCATTGAAGTTTCTGCTGGTTTAAGAGAAACTCTGGAATGTCTTTGAAATGCATAGTTGTGCAGAGAGGGGGGGTCCTTCCAGGTTGGAAGGGCACTGGTAAATACGACATTTATTATGGGTTTATGTGAGGATTGTTCTAAGTTCACTTAGATTAAAAGTTGTTATATTTTTGAAGCCTAATAAATATATAAAAAAAAATATATATATAGCTTTCAATAGGTTGTTTGCACATGACGTCATTGCTGCAGTGCGAAATGTGTCTGGAGGGCAGGGAGTGATAAAAAAAAATTGTCACCTTGCTCTTTTACAGCGTTTTGCGTCTGCTGATATTGAAATGAATATGGATACCTGCGTACCTTTTTTTGTTTTTGACTTGGTTAAATATTCACATTCTTCATGGTATCATTTGCAGGGAAGAGAAGCTATTTTATCCCATTGAATGATAATTTGGTGTTTTCACTTCAGTTTTGTAGAATTCCGTTCACAATGTTGATCTGGTCACCGTGAGAACAGTGTCATGTGCTGCTGCTTCAGCCATCATGTGGTAGAAAATGTCCAAATAAATAAATGTGTTCAACAAGCTGACAGAAGTCAATCCATTTCTTTGTTGGAAGAGTGTAAATGTAACTGTAGTTTTAATATTGTCTTTGTAAATATTCACTTTCCCATATGACCACGGAGGAGAATCGGAGGGTCACATTCAGCGGACAGACACCGATCAACACACTTTATTTTTCTGTATTTATTTCAACAAATGACAACCAAAATCAAGCCCACAGAAGCTCGTGAACAGGTTTGAAGTGGCTGCGTGGAAGTTATACTCATTCACAAGCTGAGTGAGAGTCATACTCGCAAATGTATTGTTAACTATTAAACCAAACAAAATACAAAACTTTCAAAAACACTCAATGTGATTATTTTATTGAGTGATAGGCAGTGGGTTTAATCAGTGACATTATTAGATTTGATATACGGCGTCTGCTTCCCTGTGTTTTTACACGTAGAAAAGGCAAAAATTGTATCACACCTTCCAGTTTTTCCCTGAGCGATGATGTGAATTCCTATTGCAATTCGCGATTCATTTTTCACAATCACGACAGAAAATCAAAATACTGCCCTGAACGTCACTAGCAGAAAGGCAGTGTGATATAAACAAACCAGACTAAAACTCGTGACGGCAGCTTCACATTCTCTATATCTACCTCCTGGATGGCAGGAAAGTCTTTCAATTCAGTAGAAAAATCGGTCCTTTTCATAACATAAGGATCACGTCCAACATATGTTGTGATTTTCTGTTTATACCTTTCTAAACCAGCACAGTATGGACTTTTCCCCATCTTTTCAATTCTAATTTTCACTTCTTGCCCTCCACCCGAACTTTGTGCGTCACCAGAACCGCGTGATTGCAACAACCTATTACACTGTAATGTTGAATGGCTATAATACATGTTTAAAATTGGGGAAAAATCTATTTCATTTAGACATCAGTAGCAATATTAGAATCAGTGATACTGGCCTTCATTCATAAAAAGATGCCATTAAACCAGTATTTAAAATATACTGTCTTCATGTTGTTTCTTTATCTTGTTTTAATTTGGAGATTAACTGTGAAATGATTACAGTATAAAATAAAAACTTAAGTGTTTTTAATCGTGATTAATCACAGGGGAAAAAAAGTGTGATTAATCGATGGACAGCACTAATTTAAACTATCCAGTCAAATCTGTTATGTGGCATTTAATGAAATGCTTTTTAAATGATATATAGGTGAATAGTAATAATAATAATAGAATGTACATTTCCTGAAGAAAATGTGTCAGTGGTGCTTGAAGTGGCAAAACTAGACACTCGGTTGCTAAGGTGTTCTGTGTGGTTGCTAAGGAGTTTCTAGGCGGTTGCTAAGGTGTTTTGGGTGGTTGTTAAGGTGTTATATGGTTGCTAAGGTGTTCTGAGTTGTTTCTAGGTGGTTGCTATGGTAACCTGGGTGGTTACTAAGGTGTTGCTAGGCAGTTGCTAAAGGTACTTGGTGTGGTTGCTTAGGTGTTGCTAGGCCGTTGCTAGGGTATTCTGGGCGGTTGCTATGAACCTGGGTGGTTGTTATGCGGTTGGTAGTTGTCACAGATGGTTACTATGGAGTTTTTTTAATAAAATTCTTAGCATGCTTTTAACCTGATTTAACACTTAGCTAATCACTATTAGCATGTAGCTATTCAATGCTAACATATGTAGCATGTTGGAAGTCAATTTTGCTAGCATGAGTCAAAAGAGCTAACCCCCATGTCTCTACGATGTTCTGATGCAGAGATATAGGTCTTGCTAAACGGTTGCTAGGATACTCTGTTTGGTTGCTAGGGAGTGGCTTGGCAGCTGCCAATGATGATACTCCAAAAGCTGCTTGCCATATGAATGGTATAAACCAACCCCCATGCCTCTCTGTCTTTCAAATGTGAAGATATCCCTCTTATGCTTTTGGGTTGCTAGGGTGCTGTAGATGGTTGCTAGGGCATGGCTATGAAGTGTTGAAGGTGATTCGTGATTGGCCGTTTGCTGCCCTGAGTCAAACAAGCTCATTTACATGTTTCTATGACACTTCTATCCAAAGTTATTCCTTTGATCTTTTTCAATGGAAGTCTATGGAACTTGTTGCTAGGGTGCTCTAAATGGTTGCTAGGGCGTGGCTTGATAGCTTCATATTGTTCCTGAGAGACTGATTGGTTGTCTGAGTAAAATGAGCCCCGCCCCCTTGTCTCTATGAAACTGTGATCCAGAGTTATGTTCAACACAAAATCCCTATGGAATTTACCATAGTAGGAAAAACACATGCAGTCACTTCCTGTTTCATGGGCACGGCTTCTCCATAGTATGTCTATAGGGCAACTTTGGGCAGCTCTTGCGCCCCAGGGGTACAACTTACACCCCACTGTGAGGTATGTTCTTACAGAGCCTGTCAGCCTCTTCAAACGTGGTAACTCACATCTTTTTATGAAATCCTCGTTAGGAGTTATGACTCGTCAAAGTTTGTCGCAATGCAAAGTCTATGGGACTTTTTCGCCCAATTTTTCACCCGCCGGACGAACATCGTGTCACAGCACACCATTCCTCAATAATCCACACGATTTGACGCCTCATTCATGGGTCGATGACAAACGCTGCGGCACTGAAGTTTTGTCCAGAAGAAGAAGAAGTATGCAAGAGACGCGAGCACCATTAATTAATAATAGTAATAACAACTTATATATTATAAATAAAAATATAATTAACACCACTGATCTGAAGTTTAGGGTCAATAAAGTCTCTTTTGCTATTTGATCCCAAAATACAGTAAAAAAAAAAAAAAGGAATATTGTGAAATATTTCTGATTTTTAAAAAAACAATATATATTTGAAATTATATTTTAAAATGTAAAACAAAAATGTGGAGGTGTTTTTGATCTAGAATTTTTGATGAACAGAAAGATTGAAATGGAATGAACTTGAGACTTTAACAAAGATGTGAATCAGGACAACAATGAACTGAGGATTCAATATATTCTTCAAAAACAGGAAATCTTCTAAAACTAATGAATAAATGATTATTTTTCACTGAAAGCCAATTAAAAACATTCATCCAAGATTTAGAGGTAAAATCACAGTAGAAAAAGCTTCAGGAAAGTAAGAAACTGAAAACTTTTCTGAAAAACTTCCACTATGATTTTATCCTAAACAGGATTTTGTATCAAGTCTCTTTAATCTTTGGGGAAACAGATAGAAATTTAAAGAAAGCTCAAGATCGCCAAAGTCTACAGCACTGAAAATTACCAACAATACAATAGACATACAATGCTTAAAAACTTTTATTGTTGAATCAATTTAATGGATTCTTGCTGAATTAAAGTATCAGTTTCTTTTAAAAAGAATCATACTGACCTCAAACATTTGATTGGTGTAAATATAATAATAGGCCTTTAAATTATAATAAACACAGAATAATAACCAACATTAATATTCAGGGAAGACTGATTAGACCGGCCCAAAAAACACTGATGTAAATGATGATTTTCACAGGATATCTGGTAAACTGTACTGAGACACTGATGATATATTGAACATGAAGAGTTCAGAAACATTAAAAGATCAGATTCATAATTCCTGATTCTGATGTGTTTTATCTCCATCAGATTCCCATCAGCTCAATCTGGATCTGAACACAGTGAATAAACGCCTCCGTCTGTCTGAGGGGAACAGAGTGATTACTTACACTAACACAGTCCAGCCGTATCCTGATCATCCAGACAGATTTGATTATTATCCTCAGGTGTTGTGTAGAGAGAGTGTGTGTGGACGCTGTTACTGGGAGATTGAGTGGAGTGGATCATATGTGTTTATATCAGTGTCATATAAGAGCATCAGCAGGAAGGGATGGGGTAATGAGTGTTTGTTTGGATCTAATGATCAGTCCTGGAGTTTGATCTGCTCTTCCTCCAGTTACTCATTCATACACAATAACATAGAGACTAAACTCCCTGTAAAGTCCATCAGCAGGAGAATAGGAGTGTATGTGGATCACAGTGCAGGAACTCTGTCCTTCTACAGCGTCTCTGGAGACACAATGATCCTCATCCACACAGTCCAGACCACATTCACTCAACCGCTCTATCCTGGGTTTTGGGTTGGTTATGGATCATCAGTGAAACTGTGTTGATGAATCAGAATAGACTGTAGAGAGATTCTACCCATAATGCTTTGAGCTCATGATGAATCAGTAACAGTGAGATGTTATAGAGTCTCTTATTTTCTCTTCATTACATTAATACTACAGCTGAACTTCTGTCAGTGAAATAACGTGTCAGAATAAATGTGTGTAATGAATCCTCATATAGACAGTGAGATCAGTGTGTTGAGTGTTTCTCAAGTTTCTCTATTTTGATGGAAATCAGTCATTCAGTTCTCATTGTTGTCACATAAATCATTTTTATTATTACCATTAAAATTACCTTTTAATTGAAATGATCACACATAGGATTCATTAAAATATTATTAAATTTAAATATATATGTAACTTGCTGTAAAATTGATAAATGTCAATTTATTAATGAATGTACAACATATTGAAAGGTGTGTATTTACAAACTATCTTAATACATTGAAAATCATATTGTTTTCTATTTATGTTACTGGCAGTGTGTGTATTTGGTATCTGAGAAGTGACTGAGGGTCTGACTCATGTCAGGAATACAGTAACAGTGTTTCTGCTGGCTTTCAGAGAATATGTATTTGTTTTGTACTGAATTAATTTGCTCAAACAAATAAATTAGCCAAGATTCATCATAACTGTGTAAGATATATAAAGAAAACTATGTCTAAGTAGGATATTCTGTTATGTTAAAACATTTATTTACTCTTCTAGCTTCCCATGACAGCTGAGGTCAATGGGGTCACTCAGACCTGAATCCTACATGACCAATTCACACTTAAAGCATTTACTTTACACTTCATCTTCACTGACTAGAGAATAATGAAGAATTCTGCAGGAGCCTCACTTGTAATACTCTTACTGAGAGAAAGTACAACTCAACCTTGAAAAAACTGTGTTTGTGTGTGTGTGTGTGCCAAGTTTTTCCAATATATTAATATACTTCACTTTCATCAGAGCAAAGAGAGTCAATGATGAAGTGTAATGTTTCAATAGAGGACGTCAAACACCCATGTGATCTATACAGTGACCTTTGACCTTCCTGAAAGATGAGCCATGTCAGTATTTCTTACTACATGTTAAAGAAACCTACTGTACCTGAAAAACTTAATTCATTTTTGTCTTTGATTTGTTGTATTTGTGTAACAGATGTAAGCCAGTAAGAGCTGTGCGTGTAAGAGGCGCTAGAGACTGACAATAGTGGTCTTTAGCCTCCTTTTTAGTCTTCCACACCAGAGACCCTGGTTGAATCCCGCTCGGAGCGAGTCGAGTAGGACTGGTTACATTTGACCTATTGTGTGTAATTCGCTTCTTTGTTCTTATTTTTAATAAATTAAAAAATTAAAAAACCAAAATATCTATATTAATGTATCATTGTTATCGTTATTTGAATTAAAATGTCTTATATCTTGTATATTTATTTATAAAAGCTACTTAAATGTCCTAATTGAACTAAGGCCTAATCCCACAGACCTGTCTGTAAAACCGGGCCCTTATATCTTGAACTAATATTTTGGTCATATCCCCCACCCCAAAATGACACTTAATATGAACTCTGCTTTATTAAGTCATACATTGTTTTAACATGTATTTTAAACTTGTAAACCACATTTGTAGCTATTTACATATATGTGCATATTTTATCATTATTATTATATTTTATCATAGCGTAATATCTGGTATAAATGGTTTCTGCACCCAAACATTACAGTTTTGCATATTAGACAAAATCTCACACTCTCTATAGATATAGACAGCAGCATGTAAGTGTGACTTTTATTTTGGTTTGGTGGTGTGATGTCATAAGGCTGCGACGCGCTCCTGCATCTGTTGTGATTCGGTTGAAGGTTTGTGTTTTTACGCATGTTTAAAATCAATGCAAACTGTTCAGTCAATGTAATCGTTTTTACAAGCTGTGTACAATAAATTAACCATTATTGAAATTAACTTTGCAATGCTTTATTTAAAATTAATGACTCGAATGTTATTTGTGGGAGTAAATCGCATCCACTCATGAGTAACAGAAAAGGAGCGTCTCATTTCGCTCTATATAACGTGAATCAGTTTATCGGAAACATGAATTCAGATACTGGAAAGAAGTGATGAGAGAAAGTGAGTTTTTTGAGACTCCGAGTCAATTGAATCAATTGCTTCGTAAAATGATTCACCGCACGCTGACGTCACCGGCTGCTCAAACAGTGTAAATGAACGAGAACAACAAACACTAACATGTGAGATGACAACTTTTACAAACCAATTTCATTGAAAGTGTAATATATTAAATGTGATGTACAAACAATTAAATACGAAATATAAATCATAAACATGAACTTTGTGTTATATTTTAATCCATTAACTCTCACTCTGACTCCCTCACCAGTGCACTGAACTAGAGCAGATTCAGATGCACCTAGAGATTTATTTTTCTTTCTTTTAATTATTTTCATCTTAAACACAGAAAAACTCCTGGTGAAGCGACTGAGAGCCACGTGACACACTATTATAAAGATGGTGTTTATTAAAGAGGAGAGTGAAGACATGAAGATTGAAGAAACATTCAGTGTGAAACAAGAAGAGGAACAAACAGGTTGGTTTCATTCTCAAACCTGAACTTAAAACTGATTCCTTATTAAAATGTCCAGCTCTACAGAAATGAATGATATTTTTTAAAAGTTAAAATCTATTTAAATAATTGTGCATCATTGTAACAACTGTAAATAAACCAATAGCTTCACTAGCTTGGTGGACATTCACATTAAACATGAGTCAGGCTGACTCCTTCATTTGTGCGCCAATCCGATATTTGGTATCGGTGTTAGTCCAATACTGGCCAAAATCACTGGATTGGATATTGTAGGAGTCGAGGGAATATAATTAGGGCTGCACGATTATGACAAAAATCATAATTGTCGATTATTGATTACGATTATCACAATATACATTGAATGATGTATTGAATAGCTTTATACCATTGTTTGAAGCAACTGCATGCCATATTTTTTTATAAAAATAAACAAGCTGAAAATCCTGAAATTTTTATTGTTTTTCTATAGCATTAAACCTCAAATGTCAACTATACGTTGGTTTGGTTTCTTCTTTAAATAATAATAAAGTCAACATACGCATGGTATAATAATAGGGGCTTGTTCTTGAAACTTGGATACAGGAACTAGCCACGAGAACTAATGTTCCCCTTGGGCCTGAAGTGACGTAAACTACGCTTGTTGCTATGACTTTTATTTTGACGGCCCTGAGAACACAGTGCTCGCATTCTCCGTCTTCATTAGTTTACGATCTGTTTGACAGTCCTGTCTAATACGTCAAAGAAAGTAGACAGTATTTGAAAAAGTATTAGCTTTTGCCGTGTGGTTGATGCCCAATGTCGCTAGCTGAGCAGAAATACATAATCATGTTTCGCTTGGTCTGCTCAAAGTCGCGCTGGATTTTCTCCTTAGCGTAAGGTTGAGAGGTCCTATCATTGTTTTCATGTTTGTAGAGTTAGTTTGTGGAGTAAATATATAGGTTGTGTACACAAAAAATGTGTTTGGAAAATGTTGCCATGATTAGCTTCACAACTGACATCTGGAGCTCAGGCGTGTGTCCTATTTCATTACCAATCCTGACTGCATAGTGGATCGACTCGAGCTTTCATTTGCAAAAAGCAGTGCTGCAGGCTAAACACTTTTGTGGCTCACACACAGGAGAGTCCATTGCTGTAGCAAAGATGTTAAATATATGGAAAATTGAGAAGAGTAAAGTCCATGTCATTTTATGAGACCGTGCTAGTAACGTAATTAAAGCAATTTGAGATGCTTCGCACATACCCTGCAACTTATTGTAAACAAGGGACTGCTAGCATAACGCATAGCGTAAATGACGCACTGGCTATCAGTAGAAAAATCGTGAGTCACTTCAAACACTCACCACTTGCCTGTTCACGCTTGGAGGACATTCAAGTGGAGCTGAATATGCCGCCAAAGCGGCTACAACAAGATGTACGAACGAGGTGGAACAGCACCTTTTATATGATCGAGAGCCTCATTGCACAGAAACTGCCCCTGAGTGCATAGACAATGAGTACGAACTGCCCGCCACATTGACTTCAAACCAGTGGAGGCTACTGGAAAAGACCATCACAGTTCTAGCCCCATTTGAGGAGCTGACAAGAGAGGTAAGCTCTTCATCTGCCTCTGCATCTGATGTCATCCCCATCATTACTGTCCTTAAACGCGCTCTCACGCGAGAAAACGAGGCCGACAAGGGAATTAAAACCATGAAAGGCACCCTCTCCTTGAAGCTGTGAACAGATGTTTCAGAGACGTGGAATCTGAGCCACTAAACTCAGTTGCAGTGCTACTGGATCCTGGAAGAAAGCACAGTAGAATCTGATCCTCAGTCAACCTCCACAAGTGCACACATTGAAATGCAAACTTACCTCATCAAGACAACTATTCAGCGTTCGGACAAAACACTGCTGAACTGGAAAGTCAACCAACCACGTCAGCCACGGCAACTAAATTTCTCTCTGCAAACTTGAAAAAATTGCACTTTAAATTTCATTTTGAATGTTTGAATGGTGCTGACTAATTAAAAATGCTGCTAATTAAGCAGTCATGTTGTGGGCTACGTATTTCTTCTTTTAGGGGAGTAGAACATTTGTTGCACTGTTTGAGCATGACGCTTTTTAGATGGCTAGGTTAAGTACAGTTCATCCTCCTGACGAATGTGTTAACAGCTTAATTGTTAGAGAGGGGGAAAAAGATGGTATTGGATCGGTATCGGCAGATACTCAAGGTTGTGGTATCGGACATGAAAAAGTGGTATCGAGCCACCCCTATTCTCTAATCCAGTGTTGTGATCTGACACCTGGTAGAAAGATGACATGGTTTAGAAACATAAATAAACTCCAGCAAGATAAAGTCCTTTTATGAACAGCATAGACTTTTATCAAGTATAATTATAGAAACATCGAATCATCTTGGAGAGAGTTTCATCGTGTTGACTGTCGTATCTGAACGCGACACGCAGTTTGAATGCTGAATGGAGAATGACTGACAGACGCAGCAGAGGAAATTTTACATTAACTTGAATTGAATTACTTAAATATTTAAGTCATTCGGGGTGCAAAGTCTATTCCCACCCTTATCGTAAAGAAAAACGTGATTGGTTGTAGCAAGAACATGCCGCGATTGGTCAGAACAATGTGGCCGTTATCTGATTGGCTTGAGTAGTTGCTGGGTGGAGTCCAGTGTTGCCAAGTCCGCAGTTTACCGTGGAATTGGGCTACTTTTACACTGTTGCCGCGGGTTGTTTTTCATGTCCCCAAATAACATTTAGTCCCTGGAATGCGAAGTTTACCAGGGGAACCCTGCCAAATACGCAGATTTTACCCCCCGCGAGTAAGAACGCGATTTTTACTGTGGGACCTCCATGCAACGCAATTGGGCTAGATTTGGGCTGGTTTTGAGTAGCAATTGGGCAGGTTTTGATATGAAAACCTTGCAACTCTTGTGGAGTTGACCTATTTGTGGATTTGTCTGCAGTCTTGACATTAGAACTATTTCAGAATCCACAAATACACAGGAAGAGATCCACAAATGCATGCAGAGAGCCACAAATATGCAGAAACCAATTCACAAATGTACAGGTGGTGATTCATAAATGAATGCTAGACAGAAATGTGCTTGTGACATAAAAACATATTTGTGAATGTTTTTATTAGCAAATCTCATTTTATTTATTTGTGCATATGATTATTTTTTGTGAATCTCTAAATTTATTTGTGGATCATAATCTATCTCCATATGTTTCATGCGGAAGTCGTGCGGGCGGCGCAAGAGGAAGAGGTTGAGATTTGAATGTTGCCGCGTACAGTCGCCTGTAAACGGATAGCATACAGTTGCGTGTACAAGCTTCAGCTAATTATTGCGCCAAAGGAGAGTGACCAGTAGAAACAGGTCTTTCAGTCAAATTAAAGTCAATGGCACAGTATTTTATTTATTTATTTTTGTTATTTAAAGGGCACATTAGCAATTTGTGCCTATAGGCAGGTGCACAATGCACGTACACTCTGCTTATTACACACACAGCAGCACACAAACATGCCAAATATTAAAAATAAAAGGATTACAATTTAAAAGTTTATTATTGTGTACATAAAGATAAAAATGCCTACATGTCATAATGGATAGTCATTTCATGTATCAGAATAACCTATTTGCAGTAATGACGAATGAAACTGGCTAATTATTTGACCAGTCGTGGCAATACACACATGTATTTAAACTGACTCGTCAGGTTGAGGGTGTCTATGTAAATAGCAATCCGCCATGGTGTAAGCTTTTAAAAGGAATGGGAGATGAGACTCTGATTGATTTATTGCACCCAAAACACACCCATGAATCATTAAGAGACTAGGTACAACCCTTTTGGACCATGCGCCTGGCTTGCAGACCTTTTTTTCCATCGTTAAACTAGCAAAAGTGGATTCAGACATGCCCTAAGTATACCTACGCCATGAGCTTCAGACCATGTGCTTATATCGTTAAAATAGGGCCCTATGTTTCATTAAAAAAGACACAAAAGTAATTCCATTCAAGTGCTCTGTAAAAGAATGCATAGGTGCGCAGATGCTTAGTCATTCTTTACAAAGTGATATTGCCAACTACTGGCCTGGCATGCATAATGCAGCATTTTTAGTCATTTTTGTGAATCCGTGTGAACGGGAATCGTTTTGACAACTTTGTAATTGTACAATAAAAAAACCCTAAGACATAAAAGCTGTGCTCTTTTATAATAAGCCCATGAAGCCTCATTATGTGCTTTTCACATTAAGCACTTTAGAAAGTCCCGCAACAAGAGGAATCCTGGAGTGATGTATGAGGGCAACCCCAGCACTGCAGCACAATGACACACAAGCCATGATACAGTTCTGCTCAAAAGTTTGCTTACCTTTGCAGAAATTGTGAAATTTTGGCGTTGATTTTGAAAATATGGCTGATCATGCAAAAAAAAGTATTTTATTTAAGGATAGTGATCATATGAAGCCATTTCTTATCACATATTATCACAAGGTGAAAACTGTGCCCTGGGGCTGTCGATTCACAAGGTAGTTGAAGAAAAACTGCATAAACAGAACGGACCGGAACACATGCAAACTACAGCGACAATGGAGGCCTACATAGATGAGAGATTTTCTGAAGAGGTTAGAAAGTACCCTCATTTGTACAACTCTAGCATGAAAGAATAAAAAAGTTGTTTACATGGGTTGCAACTTGTGCACATAAACTAGCATACGCATAAAAAATTAAGTCTACTTACTATTTTATCGGCCCTATTATGGTAGTCTCGTCTGTTTATTTAATGATGGTGTTGGAGAGGTGAACGGGGGAGCAGTCATATGTAAAAAGTTTATCAAAGAAAGGGCTGAGGAGATACCCCTGCGGTGCTATCAGTGTGACCGCGCTGCTATCACATTTTCCAAGTGGGTTTCCAAGTGGATCAAGTGTTGCCAGGAATATGGGTGTGATGTGACCTTTGACCAGCCTTTCAAAGCACATCATCATGATGGGAGTGAGGGCTATGTAGTCACTGAGCATTGACGCTGGTGACTTCTTTGGCAGCGGTATGATGGTAGTGGCCTTGAAGCATGGGGGGACGATGGCTTAGCTTAGGGAGATGTTATAGATGTCCGTGAGGATTTCTGTCAGTTCAGTCCGCACCAACTGACACACCCTGTAGTACACACACTGGTATGTTGCCTGGACCATCAGCTTTCTATGGGTTGATCCTATGTAGGGTCCTTTGGATGACAGCTGGGTCAAGACAGAGTACTGCATCATCAGGGCTGGAGGGGGTTTTCATTGTTGTTGATAAAGTAGGTGTTAAGTGTATTGAGAATGTCGGTGTTGTCATCACAGGGTTGCTGATAGGATCTGTGATGGACAGGAACCTGGGCACTTTTATGTCAGAGAATTAACTCTGGATTTTCTGTCCATAAGCAGGCTTTGCTGCTCTCACACCCCGGTTCAAATTGGTTATAGCAGATCTAAGACCTTTTTTGTCACCAGACTTGTATGACATCCATCGTGTTATTTAGCGACTGAGCGTTGGAGAGAAAAAGGCTTGAAATAGCTGGATTGAAGGGGTTAGTATTTAGCCATGTTCGTACCCCACTCGCTATACCCCTTATGTCTTATGTCCCTTCGTGGTATGTATCATTTCCCAAAATCATAACGTGCTTTCAGGAACATATGTACCTCTCTGGTGAACCAGGGTTTCTGGTTAGCACATGTGGTGATATTCTCACATCCTCAACACACTTGGATATGAATCCTGTCACAGACTCGGCCCTAAAGGCCCAATCTAATGTGTTTTCTCCCCTGGTTGCGAAGTTAACATGTCGGTAATAATGTAGTAGTACAGTCCTCAGGTTGCCCTGATGAAAGTCCCCAGTGATAAACACAGTCCAGATTAGTGTTTTGCATTGCACTGACAGTTGAGCATGTTGAGTAGTTAAATTCGGTCATAAATAATCCATTTTGTTTTCCAAAGAATGGACATTAGCCAGCAAAATAGATGGAAGAGCAGGTTTGTAGGGGTTAGCCTTTAGTCTGATGATAATTCCTGCATGAGTCTTTTACATAGCTTGAGACCACACCCTGCGTCGATCAGTGATGTCAGGCGAGTCTGCTGCTGTGTAGACCTCTGGGTCTTGCCCGAGTCGAATCCCAAGCTCATAGAGCGTTTTGGGTTTCAAAATCATTAAACTGTTAGATAAGTTGCTTGATAAGTAGGATGCATGAAGTCCAAGCAAAGTACAGTAATTGTAGACTACTCTACAGATCAATTAACGAAATGTGCACATTGCTATCAAGAGTCAGAGTAGCCGCCTCCATTATCATTGTCATTATTTTAAGATACACAATCTGATGGTAAAAGCAGGTAATTTGTAACTTTAACAAGCAGTTTCAATGCAATGATAGGGCTTAAATCCTGACTGAAATTCTTCCCAAATATTGTTTCCCTGTGAAATAAACATGATTAAATGTTAAACATTTATCTTCTATTTAAACATTAAATGGTGTTACATATGTTGGTTATTTTTATATCATTGTTTTATCATTGTTTCCGCTAGAAGCTTTACATGTATAAATGTTCTGATATCTGTTGCTTTGTGCCATGAACTGGTGTTAACTTCTTTTTTGTCTTTTCCACTTTAGACCTGATGGCACAGAAAGAGGAGACTGAAGTACTAAATGAAGTGGAAGAGAAAGATCAATATAACAATCATCATGATTTCATTACTGGAGAAAAATATTTTAGTTGCTCACAGACCGAAAAGACTTTCTCTAGAAAAATGACTGAAAAAACAGGGATTAGAAGTAATTTCATCTGCCAAGAGTGTGGAAATAGTTTCAATAGAAAAGGAAACCTTAAAGCCCACATGAGAATTCATGCTGGAGAGAAACCTTACAGATGCCAACAGTGTGGAATAAGTTACACTCTGAAAGGAAGCTTTACCAGACACATGAAAATTCACACTGAGAAGCCTTACACCTGCCTGCAGTGTGGAAGGAGTTTCAAACAGAAAGGACACTTTGATGACCACATAGGAATTCACTCTGAAGAGAAACCCTACACATGCTCTCAGTGTGGAAAGAGTTTCAGAAAGAAAGCACACTTGAAAGACCACTTGAGAACTCACTCCGGAGAGAAGCCTTACACCTGCCAGCAGTGTGGAATAAGTTTCACTCTGAAAGGAAGCTTTAAGAGGCACATGAAAATTCACACTGAGAAGCCTTATACCTGTCCGCAGTGTGGAAGGAGTTTCAAACAGAAAGGACACTTTGATGACCACATAAGAATTCACTCTGAAGAGAAACCCTACACATGCTCTCAGTGTGGAAAGAGTTTCAAAAAGAAAGGACACTTGAAAGACCACTTGAGAACCCACTCCGGAGAGAAGCCTTACACCTGCAAACAGTGTGGAATAAATTTCACTCTGAAAGGAAGCTTTAACAGGCACATGAAAATTCACACTGAGAAGCCTTACACCTGTCCGCAGTGTGGAAGGAGTTTCAAACAGAAAGGACACTTTGATGACCACATAAGAATTCACTGTGGAGAGAAACCCTACACATGCTCTCAGTGTGAAAAGGGTTTCAAAAAGAAAGGACACTTGAAAGACCACTTGAGAATTCACTCTGGAGAGAAGCCTTACACCTGCCAACAATGTGGAAAACGTTTCGGCCAAAAAGGAATCCTTAACAGGCACATGAATATTCACACTGGTGAGAAGCCTTACGTGTGCCCTCAGTGTGGAAAGAGTTTCAGTAAACATGGAAGCTTTTTAGTCCACATGAGAATTCACACTGGAGAGAAGCCTTACAACTGCCAAAAGTGTGGAAAGAGTTTCAGTGAACATGGAAACTTTTTAGTCCACATGAGAATTCACACTGGAGAGAAGCCTTACACCTGCCAAAAGTGTGGAATAAGTTTCACTCTTAAAGGAAGCCTTAACAGGCACATGAGAAATCACAATGGAGAGAAGCCTTACATGTGCCCTCAGTGTGGAAAGAGTTTCAGTGTACATGGAATCCTTTTAGGCCACATGACAATTCACACTGGAGAGAAGCCTTACACCTGCCAGCAGTGTGGAATAAGTTTCACTCTGAAAGGAAGCTTTAACAGGCACATGAAAATTCACACTGAGAAGCCTTATACCTGTCCACAGTGTGGAAGGAGTTTCAAACAGAAAGGACACTTTGATGACCACATAAGAATTCACTCTGAAGAGAAACCCTACACATGCTCTCAGTGTGGAAAGAGTTTCAAAAAGAAAGCACACTTGAAAGACCACTTGAGAATTCACTCTGGAGAGAAGCCTTACACCTGCCAAAAATGTGGAACAAGTTTCACTCTTAAAGGAAGCCTTAACAGGCACATGAATATTCACAATGAGAAGCCTTAACAACTGCCTGCAGTGTGGAAAGAGTTTCAAAAAGAAAGGACACTTTAAAGACCACTTGAGAATTCACTCTGGAGAGAAGCCTTACACCTGCCAACAATGTGGAAATTTTTTTAGCCAAAAAGGAATCCTAAACAAGCACATGAACATTCACACTTTCTATCTTTAGTGTGGAAAGAGTTTCAACCAAAAAGGAATCCTTAACAGGCACATGAACATTCACACTGGAGAGTTCATATGTGATATGTGGTCAGTTTGGAAAGAGTTTCAGATATAAAGAAACCTTAAAGTACCACATGAGCATTCATGTATGAGAGAACCATTTATATGTCAGCAGAGTGAACACCTTAGGAATCATATAACAACTCACACCAGAGAGAATCCTTTCATGTGCCGTCACTGTAGAAAGACTTGCAGAAACAAAGCAAACCTTGAGGTTCACATAAGCATCCTGATATACTCAGGCAGAGTTGTTTTTGGTTCTTTGCTTAGGGGTTAAAAGAGGTTCAAAATACCTGAGCAGCGACTTGGCAAACATCTCAGGTGGGTTTTAGATGAATATGTAAATGTGTGCTTTGAATAAAAAAATTAACTCGATGAGAAAACAGCATTTGTGGAAGCATTTGATCATTGCAATGTGGATTTTTGCACCAGCTCTGCAATTCAGCACTGCAATCAAGTCATGTTCCGTTTATTTATATAGTCATTTATACAATTGATTTCTTTAAAGCAAGTAGCTGTACAGTATTAAACATGGAAGAAAAAAAAATGGTCACTTTCAATTATAATTACTTCATTTTCTATTATAAAAAGCTCAAGAAAACACCAACCTATTAACCTAACCTAACCTAACCAGTGAATTATTTTTTATGATATTTAGAGTAAACAGATATTAAATATCTCAGGCTAGAAACATTACACACATAGGCCCGGTTTCACAGACAGGGCTTAGGCTAAGCCAGGATTAGACTTTATTTCAATTAAGGTGTTTAAGTAGCTTTTATAAACATACCCTAAAAAAAAAAACATTACTGATGTGCATCTTGAGACAAAACAACGGCTCTGACATTTTTTAATAGAGCACAGCGAAAGTTTTCTTAAGCCCTATGTTTAGTACATTTTTCTTTAAATGATTACAACCAATTAGAAAGAATGAAAAAGTATCAAAGAACAGTCCATTAAGGTGTGGGAGTCACTATCAAGCACAATTTAAAGGTGGGACGTCCTGTTCTGGCACATGGCGTGCGAAGAAGGCAAGATTATTTGCTTTAGTAATCTTATTTAAGATATGAACTGTACATAAAAAATGTGTGTATGAAGGTGTAGAGAAGCCATTTGTCAGGTTTTATGAAGTTTTTTTATTTTTATTTTGTATGTTCAGAAATTCAGTTTTTCTTTTCGTTGCCTCAGGGCATTGTTGTGCGATAAGGAGTACTTTTCGAGGAGGTTTTGGACAATACCTCACATTGGCAATAATGTGTTATAAGAAGGGAAGATGCAGAGTTCCTGGGTTCCAAAGTGACCTATATTTCTCAGTAGAGAAAAACTTTTTGAAGTTTCGTACAGAGTGAAATCTTATTACGTGAAGTACATTATTTGACATGACACACTACATGATACAAACCCATGCATGTATCAAATTCAATATATCAATGTCTTTCAAGTGTTTTCCCTTTTTACTTAAAGCTGCTGTTTGTAACTTTTTTTTGTGTTCAAAATTTACAAAAATTATATAATGAGAATGTACAACATCAATTTTCCAAACCATGTTGTTGTCTTACCCTGAATCATTATGGTACATTTATAATAAGTGTTTATATTCTGACTATTTTAGACCGGTCTGGTAAGAACCGCTGCAGAGTATCACCGTAACTGTGTGATTCGTCATAGACGAATCTTTTGATGGTGTGAGAGAATCTGTCCGTCAGCTGAGAGACAAACTGGAGGAAAATAAATTTCTGAAATAATCATCAGGTGTTGTGTAGAGAGAGTGTGTGTGGACGCTGTTACTGGGAGATTGAGTGGAGTGGTGATAGTAGTGTGTTTATATCAGTGTCATATAAGAGCATCAGCAGGAAGGGACGGGGTAATGAGTGTTTGTTTGGATCTAATGATCAGTCCTGGGGCCTGTACCATGAAGCTGGATTAGTTGGCCCACCAGGTAACTTTCAGATTAGTTTGTGCCAGTCCTGGGTTTTAGGTACCATGAAAGTGACTTGGCTTTTAGCAGTGTTCATTGCCATGGTAACTTATGCTCCACGGCTAACCTGCTCCGGGGCAGGTTATGTTCTGGTTCAGAGATCTCAAACTGAAATTGGGCCAATCGGATGTGAGCTAAGTGACACTGTCAACACAATAAAATCTCTCCCCCAGTTTCTCTTCCTCCAAATTAAAGGTCACTATATAGTAAAAATAAATATTTAACAATAAATTATTTTATGATTTGTATAATTACATGATCTATTTTTATTAATCCATTACACACATGCAAGCTTAGTTTAACAGTTATTAAGCATTTAGTTTCAATGAATATAGATCATATATAATATAAATAAGGTGTAAATATACTCTAAATATGACTACATGTGACCTTGTATGTTTGAGTCTCTATTGTTGTATATTCTCAACTATATAAACTAACTTCACAAGTTTTACTTGCACGGATAGAACAAGATCATTTCTTTTATTTCATTTTATTATTATTTATATTTAAAATATGTCAGTGCCATTGTTTTGTCTCAAGATGCACACCAGTAATGTTTTTTTCTGGTGTACGTTTATAAAAGCTACTTAAATGTCCTACTTAAGTGTTGAACTAAGGCCTAATCCTGGCTTAGTCTAAGCCCTGTCTGTGAAACTGGGCCCTTATATCTTGGAATAAGATTTTGGCATATTGCCCAGCCCAAAATGACTCATAATATGAATTCTGCTTTCTTACACTGTTTTTAACATATATTTTAAACTTGTAAATCACATTTGCAGCTATTTGCATATTAATATTGTAATATCTGGTATAAATGGTTTTGCACCCAAACATTACATATTAGACAAAATCTCACACTCTTTCATTGTTAGTTCTTAATATTCTCTTGAATATATATAAAATATATATATATATATCAGGGGTGTCCAAACTCAGTCGTGAAGGGCCACTGTCCTACAGAGTTTAGCTACAACACCAATTAAACACACCTGAACCAGTTAATCAAGGTCTAACTAGGCATACTAGAAACTTTCTGCAGGTGTTTTGTAGCTAAACTCTGCAGGACAGCTGCCTTCCAGGACCGAGTTTGAACACCCCTGGTATATATGACAGCAGCATGTGAATGGGACTTTTATTTTGGTCTGACGGTGTGACGTCATAAAGCTGCGCCGCACTTCTGCATCTGTTGTGATTCGGCTGAGGAAAGGTTTGTGTTTTTTTACGCATTTAAAGTGTTTAAATCAATTCAAACTGTTCAGTCCATTTAATCGTTTTTACAAGCTGTGTACAATAAATTAACCATTATTGAAAGTAAAGTTGCAATGCTTTATTAAACATTAATGAACGTTATTTGTGGGAGTAAATCGCATCCACTCATGAATAACAGAAAAGGAGCGTCTCATTTCGCTCTCTATAACGTGAATCAGTTTATCATAAACATGAATTCAGATACTGGAGACAAAAAGTGATGAGATAAACGGACAAAACGTGATGAGATAAACGGCTTTTTTTTAAACTTCGAGTCAACTGAATCAATTGCTTCGTAAAATGATTCAGTGATTCGAATCACCGCTGGTCAAACAGTTAAATGAACGAGAACAACAAACACTAACACGTGTAATGACAACTTTACAAATTAACTGCTAATGTTTTCAGGCAAGTGTAATCTATTAAATGTGATGTACAAAACATTTAATATGAAATCTAATCAAAATTAAATATGAACTTTGTGTATTATTTGTATATAAAATTTTTAATCAAACATTTTAAGTCCATTAACTCACTCTGACTCTCTTATCAGTACTGAACTACTGAACTAGAGCTGATTGAGAAACAGATATTTGGATTTATTTTTCTTTCTGTTAATTATTCTCATCTTGAACAGGACAAACACACAGAAAAACTCCTGGTGAAGCGACTGAGATCCACATGACACTATTATAAAGATGGAGTTTATTAAAGAGGAGAGTGAAAACGTAAAAATGGTGTTTATTAAAGAGGAGAGTGAAGACATGAAGATTGAAGAAACATTCAGTGTGAAACATGAAGATACTGAGGAACAAACAGGTTGGTTTCATTTTCAAAACTCAGTCATTTGATCCTCATTAAATGTCTGGTGGAAGCTAGATATTTTACTTCATAACTTGTTAAATATGGATTTTAAACAAGCAGTTTCTATGCAATGATGGGGCTTAAATCCTGATTGAAATTCTTCACAAATATGCGTTTTCTGCTAAAATAGAACATTTTTAAACATGAATAATTATTAATAAAAATTATACATGAAACATTTTTCCTGATGTTTAAACATTAAATTAAATTGGGTTTTCTCTTGTTCTCCTGTACTCTCTTGCAGTTGGTTTTGATGCTTTACATGTCACATGTTTTGATATCTGTTGCTTTGTGCCATTGAACTGGGGTTTACCTTTTTGTCTTTTTTTCATCTTAGACCTGATGGCACTGAAAGAGGAGAGTGAAGTACTGAATGAAATGGAAGAGAAAGATCAATATAACAATCATCATGATTTTATTACTGGAGAAAAATCTTTTAGTTGCTCACAGGCTGAAGAAACTTCTTCAAGAAAAATGGCTCAAAAGACAGCGACTAGAAGTAAATTAATCTGCCAACAATATGGAAAGAGTTTCAATAGAGAAGGAAACTTTAAAGTCCACATGAGAATTCACACTGAGAAGCCTTTCACCTGCCCTCAGTGTGGAAAGAGTTTCAAACAGAAAGGACACTTTGAAGACCACATAAGAATTCATACCGGAGAGAAGCCTTTCTCCTGCCAACAGTGTGGAAAAAGTTTCAACCAAATAGGAATCCTTAACAGGCACAGGAGAACTCACGATAGAGAGAAGAGTTACACATGCCCTCAGTGTGGAAGGAGTTTCATTGAATATAGAAACCTTGTAGTCCACATGAGAGTTCACACTGGAGAGAAGCCTTATACTTGCCAACAGTGTGGAAAAGGTTTCATTCTTAAAGGAATCCTTAACAGGCATATGAAAATTCACAATAGAGAGAAGCCTTTTCACCTGCCAAAAGTGTGGAAAAAGATTCAACCGAAAAAGGAAACCTTAATGCCTACATAAGAATTCACAGTGGATAGAGCCTTTTCACTCGCCAACAGTATGGAATAAGTTTCACTCCTAAAGGAAACCTTTAAAGGCACATGAGATTTCACAATAGAGAGAAGCCTTTTCATCTGCCAAAAGTGTGGAAGGAGTTTCAATCAGAAAGGACACTTTAAAGATCACTTGAGAATTCACTTTGGAGAGAAGCCATTTATATGTGGTCATTGTT
Source organism: Hypophthalmichthys nobilis (assembly GCA_037950665.1). Lineage (NCBI taxonomy): Eukaryota > Metazoa > Chordata > Actinopteri > Cypriniformes > Xenocyprididae > Hypophthalmichthys > Hypophthalmichthys nobilis. The sequence goes on from CM075489.1 coordinate 26,783,691, forward strand.
TTACTCTACTCATCAAATTCAAAATACATTTTTATGGATGTACTAGACATTAAACGGTGCCGTGATGAACATCGCTATGCCGGGTTTGCCTACGCTGCCATTGCATTCTTTGTACCATCTAGACGTGTTTACATGCCTGTTTATTGCAATTAAAATCGGTGTACACCACCAGGTTTAATGTGATTATGGTTACTACGATTATGAGCTTAATCACATTACTTTAATCGAAGTATTGCGTTTACATAAGGTAAAGTTTAATCGCAATATTGCCAAAATCCCATTATAATCGCATTATGAGGGTGCATGTAAACTGTGGAATGAGTTTCACAGACATGAGAAATCATGTAATAACGCACACAAGAGAGAAGCCTTTCATGTACCATCACTGTCGAAGGACTCCCAGTAATAAAGCAAACCTTGAGGTTCACATAAACATCCCCGATATACTCTTGGCAGAGCTGTCTTTGTTTCTTTGCTTAGGGGTTAAAAGATTTTCAAAATACCTGAGCAGCGGACTTAGCAAACATCCCAAGAGGCATTTAGATGAATATGTAAATGTTCTGCACAATTTCCTTTCAATAACAAACTTGACAAGAAAACAGCATTTATGGAAGTATCTGATCATAGCGATGTGGATTTTTACACCAGCTCTGCAATTCAGTTGTCCCGACTCTGCAAGTTGTGCTGTTTATTTATAGAATAATTTAGTAGCTTTACAGTATTAAACATGAAAAAAGGTGTCTGTTTCATAAGATTCTGGAAACCAAGAAAACACCAACCTATTATTGGGCTGCTTTTTTCCTGAAATTACATCACACCAGTTTGTTCTTTAATTTCTCTTCAAGTATACATACCTGCAAACTAGTCACTTTCCAGCAAAATTTGCCATTGTGAATCAAAATATGTTATTTATGTGAATTGGGGGGTGGCCAGGTTAAAATTGCAACCACAATAAACCTCTACGGCTACTTTCCCATAGACTGGGGTGAGACCATAGACGTCTCTCCAGGTGTCATGGTTTTTCTTGCCGCTCTGTGGCGTGACAGTAGCCACAGTAGCGCTTCAGTTCACGCAAGGCACATATGAACCGACCATCTTTTCTGCTTTACTAGTTACAACATGAAATAAACATGAATGAACATCTGAAGGTATGTTGAAAGATACAGTACAATACATTTAATTATAGTGCAGTTTAGGAGAATTGCAGCATATGCTGGTTAAGGTAGGTTTTGGAGAAGGTATGTTGGTTTGAGCTGGTTTATGCTGGTCCATGCTGGTCCTGGGCTTAGGACCAGCATAAACCAGCTCAAACCAGCATACCAGCTCCAAAACCTACCTTAACCATCATATGCTGTTTTTTTTCAGCAGGGTTGGGATAATTTAAAATAAGTGCAAGAAATGAGGCAAGACTATAAACTTGATCAAAGCTATTCTTTCTAACATAGACAATGCCAGAGGAGTAAGGTAAATTTAGCTCAAAGGGAATTATCAATTAATTTATAGGAAATTTTAAAAGAGTCACTTGTTGTAAAATAAGCAAATGAATCGTCCAGAGTTCATTTGAATGGGCCGTAATTATCAGTTCTGTGGCGGAAATGAATATCCAAACTATAGTGAAAACGCTATTTATTAGCAAGATAACATAGGTCGACTCTCTTTAATAATATAAAGGAGGCTTTATTGATTATTCTAACACATAAAACTAAGATCTAACACAAAAAATAATGAAATCCCAAGTTTCCAGCAATGTATGCACTTTATAAGACCTGATCTGAACGAATCATTAATTTTTACCATTCTTTCTTTTCCTAGACAGGGTTATTAAATTCTATATCAATGTACCAGTTCAGCTAAAATCTGGAGGTATACTGGCGTCTGTCATTTGTCTTTAAATGGGTATTCCTTTTGTTGGCTTGGCGAAGGGGGTTTCCCGGATTCGTTGAAGGTCTTTTCGTGTCTGGATTGACGTTTGAATCCAGTCACAGGGGTGTGTTGGCGGATTAATAGTGAAGTTTGAGGCGGGCAAAGACTTTGAGGCAAAACTTAACTTAGAACACGAGACTCGCACAGAAAAGAAAGGAAACTAAGTAAAAGAAAGAAAAGTATGTGAGATGAGAGTAGTAAGACTGCCTCCTCTAGAGATTCAGTAACCATAGCAAAAAGCAGGGGTGTGTCACAGTTATGTTCTGATTAGTTAGTTTAGTTAAGGACTTTTAGTTTGTATTTCTTCAGTTCCTGTTTTCCTTTGTTAGATTTCCCGCCACTCGTTAGTTACTATGGTCACCATAATTATGAGATCTGTGTTTCAGCTGTGTTTGATTAATTACCTTGTTTAGCCTTGTTCTGTCTACTATTTAAGTTCCTCCTTCACAGTGAGTCAGTGTCTGGTCAGTGTCTGTTTATGTTTATGTGTTTCTCTATCCGTTTGGATGTTTCTTATGTGGATTATTGTTATTAAACTTTGTGTTTGGACTTTTGTGTTTCATCTTCTTTGTGCCTTCTTCTGCAACACACTGTGACAGGGTGACAATGGGCAACCCTGCCTGGTGCCCCTTCCTAAATTAAAACTCTCAGAACGTCTACCATTTGTAATCATACATGTCATTGTGTACTACGTCGCGGAAGTTAAGGCTTTTTGGACGTACATCGAATGCATATGGCTGTCCCGCCGGAAGCTTGTTATTTTACCGATTGTGCACAAGCGAGCTTATATACAAAAAGTCAGAAGGATGGTTCGGAGGCATGTACACATTCATGAGTGAAATAAAATCCCCAAAAAGTAAAACTTTCAACTTGGCAATCAGCAGCCAATAGATAATATTATATAAAATAAGACTTTTTTAAGTACTAGAAATCTAATTTTTGAAAAACAGTTAAATGTACATTAAAAAAATCATGGTTACATTTTAACAGCACTGCACTGCAATTGAAATGAACTAGTTGCTGGGATACAAAGGTACTTTTTTTTGCCAGACGCGCAAACCCGTGGTGAGTTTTCCACTATTTCAAAGGATCCAACTCACTGTCAGCTTTAGATATTGAGAGGTATGATGCCAGTTCTGCCTCAATTAACTCTTTGAAAACCAGGTGCCAAGGTTGGGCCTGTGGCTGCTGAGGTACTTGATACTTTGAGAAGGCTACCTAGAGTTTTGGCCCTTATTTATTGACTTGCCCCTCAGATTCTGTGCTTTGATATTGCAACAGACACTACTGATTGAGATGATGCTGACAGAAGGATTTGCAGCTCAGTAGTAGCTCGAGATTTTATGTGTGCTTTTTTTTTCTTCATTCACACAGTGCAGCTTAAATCTTGGGTAAAGAAGAGACCCCATGTCCAGGAGGTCTACTTAATAATTTAACTTATGGGAAATGGAGTCTGAAATAGCGACAGTCAATATTCTGGTGAGAGCTCCCTCTGATGATCCAGAGGAAGTGGAGAGGGAGCCTTGCTGATGATCAGTAAAATACAGCTCATAATTTGTTTCTTTCGGTGACGTGAACTCCATGAAATCTGCATATAGTGCGGGAATTTAAGATCAGATCTATATCCGTTTTGCGGAGACACATTTATGTGGCCATGTGTAAATGCAATCGTTATTATAAATCAGATAGCAGAGAAAATGCATGAAGTGACCAGGTGTGAACAGGCCCTATGTGTGGGAACACACATGGAAACTAAAAACTGAATGAGGAAGCTGCTTTACAGACACACCTCTTTTACACAAGTCACTCAAACACAGAACCAGGAAACAGGAATCACATGAGTTCAGATAAACTGAAACTGAAGTGTAGTTGAGCTGTTGTGTGTTTGTGTCTCTGTATTCATGCTGTAAAATGGCAGAAGCCAGAATTTCTCAGGATGAGTTCATGTGTTCAGTGTGTCTGGATCTCCTGAAGGATCCAGTGGCCATTCCCTGTGGACACAGTTACTGTAAGATCTGTATTACAGGCTGCTGGGATCAGGAGGATCAGATGAGAGTCTACAGCTGTCCTCAGTGCAGACAGACCTTCAGTCCAAGACCTGCTTTAGCTAAAAACACCATTCTGGCTGAAATGGTGGAGAAACTGAAGAAGATTAAACTTCCTGCTGACTGTTACGCTGGAGCTGGAGATGTGCAGTGTGACGTCTGTACTGGAAGAAAACACAAAGCCGTCAAGTCCTGTCTGGTGTGTCTGAACTCTTACTGTCAGAATCACCTTGAACAACATGAGAGTTTGTTTAAAGGAAAGACACACAATCTGACTGAAGCCACTGGACGACTGCAGGAGATGATCTGCCCGAAACACGACAAGATCCTTGAGGTTTTCTGCCGCACTGATCAGAAGTGTATATGTGTGCTGTGTATGATAGATGAACATAAAAACCACGACACTGTATCAGCTGCAGCACAGAGGACAGAGAAACAGGTATGAACTTTGTACTGGCTTCATACCCAGCAAGTTAAACACTACTCAGTAACAAGTCTTGACACCAGGAAGGCGTCGTGTAGATGATTTACTGAGTAAAATGTCTAAAACTATAAAGTAAAAAGATTAAAAAAAACATGAAAAATGTTGACTCCAATTATTATTCAACATGAGATAATCATGCAAAATGTTTACACAATATACATACTGTATACTGAGAGATAAATGCTTAGTAAGACCTTTAGCAGTACAAATATTTTATAATATGAACAGAACTATGAATTTCACAATGATGTATTATGAAAACTATTATTTATACCTGTAATCCTTCATAAACATACATAATAGCATAAATCAATAATAATAATAATAATCAGTAATTAACTTAATTTACGTAACGTAATTAACTTTTTACAATGCAGATTGTGTCAAAGCAGCTTTACAGTGATAACTGGTATATAATTTTGGCAGCACAGCAGTTCTTAAAGAAAATGGTGTCAATGCAGGCAGATGCAAAGCACTGTTGAATATCAAATGTCAATCGCTCGTTCCACTCAATCACTCACGGTCCAAGCGAACGCTCCACTCATATATCGCTCATGCTCACCAGTAAAACAACGTTCGCTCAAACCCCGTTCCGATTTCCGACATGAAATTTCTATGTACTGTACTATAGCCTTTGTTGATGCTTTTAAAGGCATTGTTGGGGGATCGTAAGAATGATTGTACATTTTGCATAGATGGCCTCAGCACATTGTCTAATGACTATAAGAGCACTCTATGCGCGAGTGTGATTACATTAATGATAATTAGCTGAGATAGGCTAAACTGTGTATCTCTTTAGTTTCATTACATTGCAGGATAATATTTGTTTTAAATGAGAATTGTTTTATTTGTTTCTTTAGACATATATTTCATATTTGTGTACAGTACTTTTGAGTTTCAGTAAGATTCTCGCAGAGACAGTTGAAAGTGCATCGTAGTAATCCAAGTCTTCAGAAGCAATTAGAAAAATCAAATATGTTAGCATGTTTAGTCATTGACATGCATGAGCCAGTGAGGTTTGATGTTATTGACGTGTCGCCATATTTGATTTGGGCTCTAGAAACAGAGACATTATTCAGAATATCTTCTTTTGTGTTCTGCAAGAGAAAATCATACAAGTTTGAAAAGACATGAAGATGAGTAAACAATGAAAGAATTTACATTTCTGGGTGAACTATCACTATAAAACTAGACATTGATGAAATAATGCTGACACTTATGAATGAATCTATAATCTTATCATGAAAGATCTTTAACCTCTCAATCTCAGCACTTCACTGATACTGGATTCATATCTGTTTACTTGATGATTTATGTGATGTTTCTCCTGTTTTTGGTTTGTCCTTTAGCACCAGCTGAAGGAGACGCAGAGGTCGTTCCAGCAGAGGATCCAGCAGAGAGAGAAAGATCTTCAGCAGCTGAGAGAGGCTGTGGAGTCTCATAAGGTGAGTCTGGAGAAGAAGAGAAGTTTGAGAAGTCTCAGTCAGGACTCACTGAAGCCACTGTGTGATTGTGATGTGTGTCCTAACAGCGCTCTGCACAGACAGCAGTGGAGGACAGTGAGAGGATCTTCACTGAGCTCATCCGCTCCATTGAGAGAAGCCGCTCTGAGGTCACACAGCGGATCAGAGATCAGGAAAAGACTGCAGTGAGTCGAGCTGAAGGACGACTGGAGCGACTGGAGCAGGAGATCAATGATCTGAGGAGGAGAGACGCTGAGCTGGAGCAGCTTTCACACACACAGGATCACATCCATTTCCTGCAGGTAACAGAGATCTAGAAGAACAGGATCATAGTGGACTTGAGCAAGAGACTCACAGAGAAACATTTCATGAGAGCAGAATGAGCCGTTGACTGAAGTGTTGATCTGTGTGTTCGGTTATTATATAATCATCAGTCAGATTCTCATCTGATCTTCTTCTTTTGAAAGAGACGCACTTACAAATGCAGTTCAGCTCTGGAAATCTCTTAAGAAACTTTTTTCTGAATATACTGATATTGATATATTGAGCTTCAGCAACAGTGTAAAACTTCACTAATTAAACTTTAATTTATTTTTAATTATTTTTATTATTTTATCATCATATCTTTATTTTTTCATTTATTTATTATTATTTTGTTACTACAAATTCTGAGTAATGTTTACCAAAATCATATCGTCTTCAAACCTGCTGAAACCTTTTATAATAATTTTCATTAACACATTATTGAATTTGACAGTGAAGTCCTCAAACAGGAAGTGAGGCTGTATATTAGCGATGCTTCAGCATATTTAAAACACAAAACCTGACCTTGGGATCGTGTCCTAAGAGTCCTTGTGAATTTCAGAGCCACTAACTGCTCAAAAGTTATAAATAATGTTCAATCTACTCGTTGACTTTGAACTGCTTTTCCTGATCAAATCTACTCAACCCTGTCATTGATGAACTTGATCTGTTACATTTATGTTATTGCCAGATGTTTGATCATCCAAGTGTTTTCCTAGAAAGTTCACTTATAGTGTTAAGTAGCACAATAATTTGTACCTCTAACACACATATACAGTGTGTGTATATATATATATATAATGAACATGAGAAGAATGAAGCTGATGCTGTGAAAGTGCTGGATTGAGGAGAGTTACTAAAGATCAACAAGAGCTGCTCAAATCTGACAGTAGTGCAGGTTATTGTCTGAAGTGTGGAGGTGATGAGCTTTGATTTCTGTTTTCTGTAGAGTTTCCAGTCTCTCTCAGCTCCTCCTGAATCTACAGACGTAAATGACGATCTCTTCAGTTCTCTCTCCTCTTTTGATGGTGTGAGAGAATCTGTCCGTCAGCTGAGAGACAAACTGGAGGATTTCTGCAAAGAGGAGCTGAAGAAGATCTCTGACAGAGGTAAAGTCCTGGAGATTCATCTGCTCTCAGAAATGATCCTCCATCATCTCATATCATGTAGAAGATCATATTAGAAATGTCTTAGGAACGGATGCAGGGATCATTTTCTCTTGACATGATAATCACACTCTTCATGTCTGTTGATTTCCACAGTCTCTTTCACCAACATTGTTCCCAGAACCAGGAACGACTTCCTACAATGTAAGTCACTAAGAAAACAAGCAGAGAAACTCACTGAGTTCGTTCATGTTCTTCTGTAGAAGGTGAAGGAAACATGACAGAAAACTTTTATAATTGATCATGAAAAATTAACATTTCTCAAAGGGGTGTTCAGGTGTTCTTGGGAGGCATTTGATTAAAGGGTCATGAAACCCTGTTTCAGCAGCAGTCAGTTCTCACCACAGTTTTGAAAAATGCTACAGAAGTGGGCGTGGTTAAGCTGCGGAGTGGACGCGTCATCGAAATGCTATAGTGCACCGCAACGTCACGGCCTGACGATGGACACGGTGTAGATTTTAAACCGGGAAGAAAAAATAGCAGAAAAAATCATACATAAAAATCAGAATAACATTGTATTCAATGATGTTCAACACGCATACATCTGTTAAAATCTCAGAAAATTTAGTCTAGGGTTTCATGACCCTTTAAGGCGTGTCCAGTGTAGACAGAATCAGTGATTATAAGTATTAAATAGTGGAAGTATTAAATAAAAGATTTTAAATGGAATGAACTTTAACAAAGATGTAAAACAGGACAGCACTAAACTGGGGATTCAATATATTCATCAAAAACAGGAAATCTTCTAAAACTAATAAATAAATATGATTGTTTTTCCCTGAAAGCCAATTAAAAACATTTAATATTAGATATTAAACAGACAATATTACAGGTAAAATCACAGTAGTAAAAAACAACAACTCTTCAAGAGTTTCAGGAAAGGAAGAACAAACTAAAAACTCTTCTGGAAAAATTCCACTATGATTTTACCCTAAACAGGATTTTGAATAAAGTCTCTTTAATCTTTGGGGAAACAGATAGAAATTTAAAGAAAGCTCAAGATTGCCGAAGTCTACAGCACTGAAAATCACCAACAATACAATAGACATACACAGAATAATAACATTAACAGGGAAGACTGATTAGACCGGCCCAAAAAAGGTTGAGATCCACTGATGTAAATGATGATTTTCACAGGATATCTGGTAAACTGTACTGAGACACTGATGATATATTGAACATGAAGAGTTCAGAAACATTAAAAGATCAGATTCATAATTCCTGATTCTGATGTGTTTTATCTCCATCAGATTCCCATCAGCTCAATCTGGATCTGAACACAGTGAATAAAAACCTCCGTCTGTCTGAGAGGAACAGAGTGATTACTTACACTGACACAGTCCAGCCGTATCCTGATCATCCAGACAGATTTGATGATTATCATCAGGTGTTGTGTAGAGAGAGTGTGTGTGGACGCTGTTACTGGGAGATTGAGTGGAGTGGGTATAATGTGTCTATATCAGTGTCATATAAGAGCATCAGCAGGAAGGGACGGGGTAAAGAGTGTGTGTTTGGATATAATGATCAGTCCTGGAGTTTGATCTGCTCTTCCTCCAGTTACTCATTCAGACACAATAACATAGAGACTGAACTCCCTGTAGAGTCCATCAGCAGTAGAATAGGAGTGTATGTGGATCACAGTGCAGGAACTCTGTCCTTCTACAGCGTCTCTGGAGACACAATGATCCTCATCCACACAGTCCAGACCACATTCACTCAACCGCTCTATCCTGGGTTTAGGGTTGGTTTTGGATCAGTGAAACTGTGTTGATGAATCAGAATAGACTGTAGAGAGATTCTACCCATAATGCTTTGAGCTCATGATGAATCAGTAACAGTGAGATGTTATAGAGTCTCTTATTTTCTCTTCATTACATTAATACTACAGCTGAACTTCTGTCAGTGAAATAACATGTATGAGCTCAATTATTCTAATCTAATCCAGTTTACTTTAAATAAACCTCCTCCTGAACAGGATTTACAGATCTGATGCTCTGAACAACTCTGAGAAAAGATAAAAACAACAAGGATTGAATCAAATCATCATCAGTTCAATCCAGATAACTCTGTATGAAAGAAGTATGAAGTATGAAAGAAGGAAAACTGTAAGCTGAACTCTGAAATCAGTCCAGATGAATCACATCATTACTGTAAATGTCAGAATTGTTGGAGTTTCTTTGTTCAGTGGTTCATGCTGCTTGTCCTGATCTAGAAAGTATCCTGACATGATAAAACCATGTTTTTCTACATGAACTGTGGTAATACCATGCTCTGAATTCATCATGTAGTGTTTTGTGAACAATGTCAGTGTTTTCTTTCTATATCTGTCATGTGATCGTCCCGCTGCTGCTCTCAGTGCTGTAATGAACACAAATAATTCAATATATTAATATACTTCACTTTCATCAGAGCAAAGAGAGTCAGTGATGAAGTGTTTCAATAGAGGACGTCAAACACTCTCATTAGATGAGCGACCCATGTGATCTATACCAATACCTTCTTACTATGTTAAAGAAACCTGCTGTACCTGAAAAACATAATTCATTTCTGTCCTTGATCTGTTGTATTTGTGTAACGGACCTAAGCCAGTAAGAGCTGTGTGTGTAAACCTCAAAAGGCGATGGTGACCGACGCTGACGACTGCGGTTAAATCCTGCTCGGGCGTGTCGAGCAGGACTGGTTACATTTGTCCTATTGTGTGTAATTCGCTTCTTTATTCTTATTTTTAATACATTAAAAACTACTAATAATAAAAAATTAAATAACCAAAATATGTATATTGATGTATCGTTATTGTTATTTCAATTAAAATGTCTTATATCTTAGAATAAGATTTTGGCCATTTCGCCCACCACAAAATGACATAATATGAACTCTGCTTTATTAAGTCATTCACTGTTTTTAACATATATTTTAAACTTGTAAACCACATTTGTAGATATTTGCATATTAATATTGTAATATCTGGTATACATTTTTTTTTCTGCACCCAAACATTACAGTTTTGCCTATTAGACAAAATCTCACTCTTTCATTGTTAGTTCTTAATATTCTTTTGAATATATATCCAGTATATATAACAGCAGCATGTAAGTGTGACTTTTATTTTGGTCTGGTGGTGTGATGTCATAAGGCTGCGACGCGCTCCTGCATCTGTTGTGATTCGGCTGAAGAAAGGTTTGTGTTTTTTTACGCATTTAAAGTGTTTAAATCAATGCAAACTGTTTAGTCAACGCTGTCGTTTTTACAAGCTGTGTACAATAAATATACCATCATTGAAAGTCACGTTGCAATGCTTTATTTAACATTAATGAACGTTATTTTTTTGGGAGTAAATGGCATCAACTCATGAGTAACAGAAAAGGAGCATCTCATTTAGCTCTATGTATGTAACTTAGCATGAATCAGTTTATCATAAACATGAATTCAGGGAGGTATTCCAGAAAGCAAGGTTAACTTACCGTCACATATACCCTGAACTCTGGGTTGATTAACACAAACTTTGCTTCCAAAAGCGCGTTCTGGAGTAAGTTGTGTTCCCGGTTAACACACAAGACATTCCCAACAGAGCGACGAATCGATGAATCACCATGGAAACAGACACTAAGAAAAAGCCCACCATGGTACCCCGTCTTATTCTTGTTTAATAGCGATTTACATATTTGCACATCTCAACCACCTATTTGGTGGTTGTACAATCATTTTTTCAATCTTTTCATTAATTAAGTAATCATTATTCACTGATAATAAGAGTTATATTGTTTGTTTGATGCTAATTATTTAATACTATGTCATATATGTATTTAATTATAGAAATTATAGCATAGAAAATGTCCTGTTATAAAAAAAGTAGATTCATGTGTGAGATGACTAAAATAAATACCTATATTAGAACTGAAAAAACATTTAAATATTATCACTTTATAATCACGTATATATACACTACCAGTCAAAAGTTTGGACACTGTAAGATTTTTAATGTTTTTAAAAGAAGTTTCGTCTGCTCACCAAGGCTGCATTTATTTAATTAAAAATACAGTAAAAACAGTAATATTGTGAAATATTATTACAATTTAAAATAACTGTTTTCTGTTTGAATATATTTTATAAAGTAATTTATTCCTGTGATCAAAGCTGAATTTTCAGCATCATTACTCCAGTCTTCAGTGTCACATGATCCTTCAGAAATCATTCTAATATGATGATCTGCTGCTCAAGAAACATTTATTGTGTACAATATTTTTTTTTTCAGGATTCCTTGATGAATAGAAAGTTCAAAAGAACAGCATTTATTTGAAATATAATCTTTTGTAACATTATAAATGTCTTTACTGTCACTTTTGATCGATTTAATGCATCCTTGCTGAATAAAAGTATTAATTTCTTTAAAAAAAAAATAACATTAAAAACTCTTACTGACCCCAAACTTTTGAACGGTAGTGTATAATGTTACAAAATCTTTGTATTTCAGATAAATGCTGTTCTTTTGAACTTTCTATTCATCAAGGAATCCTGAAAAAAAACAGCTGTTTTTAAAATTGATAATAATCATAAATGTTTTTTGAGCAGCAAATCATCATATTAGGATCATGTGAAGACTGGAGTAATGATGCTGAAAATTCAGCTTTGATCACAGGAATAAATTACTTTATAAAATGTATTCAAACAGAAAACACTTATTTTAAATTGTAATAATATTTCGCAATATTACTGTTTTTACTGTATTTTTAATTAAATAAATGCAGCCTTGGTGAGCAGACGAAACTTCTTAAAAACATTAAACATCTTACCGTGTCCAAACTTTTGACTGGTTGTGTGTGTGTGTGTGTGTGTATATATATATATATATATATGTGTGTATTAGTATATATATATATATATATATATATATATGTGTGTATTAGTATAATACAATTTATTGTAACTGTAGCTATATAACAAATTAAATTATGTTAATATATCTATATTAATTATATAACATTCATCTGAATACCTTTTAAGCAAACTAACCCTGGAAAACAAAACCTGCTCCAGTTATGTTCAGAGAGCAAGTTGCTATGGCTGCTTACTTGCCCTGAAAGCTACCTCCGTTTTGGAACCCAAAGTTGAGGTTATCCGCTTACTTACTCTTAAACATACCCAGGTATGTCACATAACCTGCTTTCTGGAATACCCCCCAGGTACTAGAAAGAACTGAAGAGATAGAAAAATTGAATCAATTACTTTGTAAAATGAATCACCGCACGCTGACATCACCAGCTGCTCAAACAGTGTTAATGAATGCGATCAACAAACACTAACATGTGGGATGATGGATGACAACTTTTACAAACCAATTTCATTGAAAGTGTAATCTATTAAATGTGATGTACAAATAATTGAATGTGAAATATAATTATAATACATATGAACTTTCTGTATTACTTGTATGTATATTTTTTAATCAGATCATTCCTGGTGAAGTGACTGAGATCCACATGACGTACTATTATAAAGATGGCGTTTATTAAAGAGGAGAGTGAAGACGTGAAGATGGCATTTATTAAAGAGGAGAGTGAAGACATTAAGATTGAAGAAACATTCAGAGTGAAACAAGAAGAAACTGAGGAACAAACAGGTTGGTTTCATTCTCAAAGCTGAACTCAGTCATTTGATCCACATTAATGTCCAGCTCTACAGAAATGAGTGATATTTTTGAAGACTGTCCTAATCTATCCATCTACCCAGTCTATCCATCTGTTTTGATCATCGTTCTGAATCTGATCCAGACCTAGTCTTTGACAAAAATGTTCAAAATTGTTCAAAACAGTTGCTTTTTATTTATGAAACCCACATTAAAGTGTTGATAAAAAAAAATGCATGAAGCTAGAATAATAATAATAATAATAAAAACAAGTTTATGCACTGTATTGTTCTGAATATAAGATGGTGTTTTAAAGGATTAGTTCACTTTAAAATGAAAATTAGCCCAAGCTTTACTCACCCTCAAGCCATCCTAGGTCTATATGACTTTCTTCTTTCTGATGAACACAATCAGAGAAATATTAATAAATATCTTGACGCTTCCGAGCTTTATAATGGCAGTGAACAGGGTTCACGAGTATGAGCTGAAGAAAGTGCTTCCATCCATATCCATCCATCATAAATGTACTCCACACGGCTCTGGGGGGTTAATAAAGGCCTTCTGAAGTGAAGCAATGCGTTTGTGTAAAAAAAAAAAAAAAAACTATATTTAACAAGTTATGAAGTAAAATATCTAGCTTCTGCCAGACCGCCCTCGTTACGAAGAAAGTGTAAAACTCTTGCAGTTCAAAAATCTTACGCTACATCATGCGCCTTCACTATTCAACTTACGAAAAAAGTGTAACTGCCGTGACTCCAGTTTACACTTTCTTCGTAACTTGAATACGGAAGGTGGTCTTGTGGAAGCTAGATATTTTACTTCATAATTTGTTAAATATGGATATTTCTTTTACACAAACGCATCACTTCGCTTTAGAAGGACTGTATTAACCCCCCGGAGCCGTGTGGAGCACATGTTTATGATGGATGGATGTGGATGTGTCATTCTCATTGATCCCGTTCACTGCCGTTATAAAGCTCGGATGCGTCAGGATATTTATTAATATAACTCCAATTGTGTTCATCAGAAAGAAGAAAGTCATATACACCTAGGATGGCTTGAGGGTGAGTAAAGCTTGGGCTAATTTTCATTTGAAAATGAATCATCTTGGAGAGAGTTTCATCGTGTTGACTGTCTTGACTGAACGCGACAGTTTGAATGCGGAATGACTGACAGCTGCAGCAGAGGAAAAAGTTTATATGAACTTGAATTTAATGACTTAAATATTAATCTGTACCTCACATTAAACTATGGTATGACTTCAGAACACTTGGAATATTGTGCACCAAAACTTTATGGTGCTTTATAATGTTTTTGTGCCTTTTGTGGGGCTTAACAATAACACAGAATAGTATACGCACAATAGCGGTTTTGGATTGGTCTTGTCTCTCCAGCAGTAATGGAAGTATCGGAGCTGATACTGAGAATCAGATCGGCGTATCCCCACCCGTAACAATAGGTAACGCCAAATATGTGTAAAACGAGTGTACTCCCAGGACTGAAGCGACTCGCCCCTGTAAACTACCAGTAGTTCTCAGTGCCAGGGCACCTTATGATGGTGAACAGAACAGAGCAGTGCAAAAGTCGGGCAAGGGAACCAGCAACTGAGGAGCGGTAATAATGCAAACTTTAATCTCATGGAAACACGCAAGACTTGCCCAGCGCTTGCCCTCCGACTTCAGGGAGAAACTGCTGTCTATTCAGCATTATAGCATCAGATAGGTAATGCAGATCAAACACCTGTTTCTTGACATGCCAACATCTGTCACTGTACATAAAAAAGGTGAGAAATCATTCATTGTGAAATCTACTGGAAATGAGTGCTACAGGTTATTTTTATGGTATACCATAAAGTGTTTATTTTTAAATGTGATTGGTACATTTTACCAGTATTTACCATACGATCAATACAATAGTAGCGCGCTTCCCATAATCTTTACACATTAGATTAGTAGGCGGAGAGTAGGTGGTCATTGGTGGTTGTTCGAACACATTCAACCACATGAGCATTTCCACTACGAACGCAATCCGGTCGAATGCGTTTTGACTACCTCTGGAAGTAGTTGAAAGTGGACAAGCTCAAAAATTTTTAAAAAACTATGAAAAAACACTGCTATGATAAGCTACATTTAGGTAAGGCCAATTTTGCTAAGCATATTGCCTATTTATTACTGCAATGATTTTAGTAATACATCCTCATACCATAAACATTTATATTTACTGTGTACAACTTACCAATAGCAGAGTTCAGTCGGCGTCCGAAGCATTGTAGTCTTGTCCATCTGTTCAGCTCAGCAGCTTTGGTGATATTGGTTCCACTATCTGGTGATGCAGACCTAGCGGTCCTCACTGAGTCCCCAAGAGGAAAGTACATCCGTAAGTCCGGCTGCAGATGCTTCGCCCATGTAATCCTCAGGAAAGTAGACCGTCTAGAGGCATAAGCTGACAAGCTTCTGATCTTGATCAATAAAGTGGACTATCAGGCTCAACTATGGTTCCGAGGTGTAGTTTGACCACGAGTCAGCTGCGGTCGCAAAATGCGACACTGACTTCAGTTACTCCTACACCCTTTCCCTAACTTCAACATTAAGTGTAGGCATAGCTGTGTGGGAAAAATATTTTTGGCCAGTGAGCTCATATCTGGGTTTTCCACCGTACTAAACAGCATCATGTACTTTACTAAAGCTGTAACGAACTTCTTGGTTATGCCTTTATGACATTTAGACTGTTTATCATAAGGCATGAATGCAGCCATCTGTGTTTGCTGCATGGGTTTGTCTTTTGACACAGCTGGTGTTTGGGATGGGGGTGGTGGTGATGTTTCAGGCACAGGTTGGTTTAAACTTTTATGGTGCCTCATCTTTTGACTGAATGTTCTATCAGGTGGAACTGCTTCAGATGTCAGCAATGCATTTAAAAATCATATAACAATTATTGAAACAAATGATGAATTATTGTCCAGCCTTAGTTGAAACACAATCAGATGGTAAGATCAGGTCATTTGTAACTTAAACAAGCAGTTTCTATGCAATTATGGGGTTTAAATCTTGATTGGAATACTTCTCAAATAAGTGTTTTCTGCTAAATTATATTTAATAATAATTAGACATGAAACATTTTTTCTTATATTTAAACATTAAATTGTGTTGTATATATGTTATATATTTTATATCATTGTTTTGTTTTTCTCTTGTTTTGTTCTGTTGTGCTCTCTTGCAGTTGATTTGATGCTTTACATGTCAAATGTTTTGATGTCTTGCTTTGTGCCATTGAACTGGGGTTTACCTTTTTGTCTTTTTTTCACCTTAGACCTGATGTCAATGAAAGAGGAGAGTGAAGTACTGAATGAAATGGAAGAGAAAGATCAATATAACAATCATTGTGAATTTATTACTGGAGAAAAATATTTTATTTGCTTACAGACTAAAGAAACTTCATCACAAAAAAAGGGGCAAAAGACAGGGACTAGAAGTAATTTCATCTGCCAACAATGTGGAAAGAGTTTCAAAAAAGAAGGAAACTTAAAAGTCCACATGAAAAATCACACTGAGAAGCATTACACATGCCCTCAATGTGGAAAGAGTTTCAAACAGAAAGGACACTTTGAAGACCACATAAGAATTCACACTGGAGAGAAGCCTTTCTCCTGCCAACAATGTGGGAAAAGTTTCAACCAAATAGGAATCCTTAACAGGCACAGGAGAACTCACAATGGAGAGAAGCCTTACACATGCCCTCAGTGTGGAAAGAGTTTCAATGAACATGGAAAACTTGTAGTCCATATGGGAGTTCACACTGGAGAGAAGCCTTACACCTGCCAACAGTGTGAAAAAAGTTTCACTAAACATGGAAGCCTTGTAGTCCACATGAGAGTTCACACTGGAGAGAAACCTTACATGTGCCAACAGTGTGGAAACAGATTCACTCATAAAGGAAGCCTTAATAGGCACATGAGAATTCACAATGGAGAGAAGCCTTTTCACCTGCCAACAGTGTGGAAAAAGATTCAACCGATAAAAGAAACCTTAATGCCCACATGAGAATTAAAGGAAGCCTTAACAGGCCTATGAGAATTCACAATGAAGAGAAGTCTTACATCTGCAAACAGTATGGAAGGAGTTTCAATCAGAAAAGACGCTTTAAAGACCACTTGAGAATTCACACTGGCGAGAAGCCATTTATATGTGGTCAGTGTGGAAAAACTTTCAGATGTAAAGAAACCTTAAAGTACCACATGAGTATTCATGTATGAGAGAACTGTTTGTGGAGTCAGTTTCACAGACATGAATCAGCTTAGGAATCATATAATAACTCACAGCAGAGAGAAGCCTTTCATGTGCCATCACTGTGGAAAGACTTGTAGAAATAAAGAAAACCTTGAGGTTCACATAAGCATCCCTGATATATTTAGGCAGAGTTGTTTTTGGTTCTTTGCTTAAGGGTAAAAAAGGTTCAAAATACTTGAGTACCAGACTTAGCAAACATCCCAAGTGGCATTTAGATGAATATGTAAATATGTGCTGCTAAGTTTTTCAATAATAAAAACCCAAAGAGAAAACAACATTTGTGTAAGCATCTGATCATAGCGATGTGGATTTTTACACCAGCTCTGCAATTCAACACGACAGTCAAGTCAAGTTCTGTTTATTTATAAAGTAATTTATACAATTGATTTCTTTAAAGGAAGTAGCTTTACAGTATTAAACAGGAAAAAAGTGTCCGTTTCATTAAAGAATTTGGAGCCCAAAATAACACCAACCTATTAATGGGCTGCTTTTTTCTGAAATTACATGAAACGAGTTTGTTCTTTGATTCCTCTTGAAGTATACATACCTGCAAACTAGTTGCTTTTCGGCAAAATTCTCTTTGCCAGGGTGAAATTGCAAGCACAATAAACCTCACAAGTATTGAAAAGGGGCTACTTTCCCATACACTGGAGTGAGACCATAGACGTCTCTCCAGGTGTCGCAGTCTTTCTTGGTACTCTGTGGTGTGACAGATCACTGTAGAGGTTCAGTTCATGCAGAGCACACATAGACAATGCCAGGGAGTATACATCTATCAAAATCCTCATGCACTCATCGCAGAAGCGGATCAAAATTAATCTTCTATATTTGCTGTATTGGTGGAGAGACAAATATTACAAGATAGGTAAAGCCCTGCCTAGACCATTAAAAAGGAAAGAGAGGGAGGGGGAGGGGGTTACGAGACCTTTGCATCACTAGTGGCATAGCTTCAGATTTTGAATAAATTTTATATTTTGAAACTTTACTAAACTGTTCAATAATTTCCATAATTACTGGAATAGACTCCTCTGGTTGACTAACAAACAAAAGGATGTCATCCGCATAAAAAGTGATTTTGTGTTGTTTACCATTAATTAATATACAATAAATATGTGGATTACTGATCTCACTACATCCGCTCGAGGTTCATTAAATTAACCATAGCAAAAGGTTACTAGGTTACTATCCTAACCAAAGATACTGGTGAGTAAATCTGGGTTCGGGTGACATTCCGAGCTCGGAGCCCTCCCGGACAGCACGCCAAATATGCATACTCTTTATCTAATTATTTGTAAGTGTGAACTCTTGTGGTGTACCTCAAGGATTGATTCATGGTCCACTACTATTTTTTTAATTTATATGCTTCCTCTTGGTCAGATCATCAAATGTCATGGTCTTAATTTACAAAGTTATGCTGATGATACACAAATTTATTTTGCTTTCCAACCCAATTCTGTTTCTCCACCCCCTCCATCATTTCATCAAGATCTTGATGTACTTACATTTAGAAAAGCAGATTTAAGAGGTTGTGCTGTGACATGATTCTTTGTACGATTCACCTTGATTAGATTGTTTTTAAGAACATCTTTTGTTTTTTTATGATCATGCCACCAAGTATTGCAAATGACAGGAATATTCTGAAAAGTAGCATGGTTACCTACATGTCAGACACACTTAAATCACATCATTATTCATGATGATTCACGCCTTTGTAAACAAAATTATGTCTTAAAATTTAAATCAATATATTTTATGTGAATGAGTGGGAAAGATGATTTTCACATCATTTTGAAGAAAAAATTCTAGACTGCAAGATCTAGTTCTCAAAAGTCTTGTGAACAAATGTTTAGTATTTGTTATATAGCCTTATTTCAGTGACTTATGTGTGGCTATTAAAAAAATATGTTGAATTTTCTCAAATATACAGACATGTATGTACACGCTGCTTACATATTAATGTAGCCCTGTTTGTGCGTAATACAGTGTAATTTAGTTTGTGCTGAATACAGTGTAATTTAGCCAATAAAATGTTTATAAGCAACTGAAAAAAGCATGCATGCCAACAATTCACCAAGGCCCAAAAACACCCTCAGACCCGATAGGGTTAAAACCAACAGGGGCCCAAATAAACATCAAGAAACAGTGTCCAAAAACACAAGCAGTTTAATCTGAAACACTAATTTCACTGTTGTGGCACTTGTAAAATTCTTTGCAACACCACAAACTATATCACAAAGTGTAATGGTATCATAGAAATAGAGCAGGATTGTAATATAGTTTCTCTTACAGTCTCAAATTCCATCCTATCAAGATTCATTACACAAAAACTATCCACCTCTGATGCACAAGACATTGAAGAGATATTTCTAAGCTCAGAAGCACTAAGATTCACTTACAATAATGGTTTGGAAATAACCAGTGTTGGGAGTAGCGCATTACAAAAGTAAATATATTACAGTAATATATTACTTTTTGCTGTAACACATTAATATAACGCATTACTAATACAATTTGGGTAATATTATACTCGTTACAATTTCAACTTGTTACGCGCATGCCTAATGTATGACTCCTGTATGGCACTGTAATTGTCTTTACCTTCATTACAATCGTCATCCATCAAAACTTTATTAGCGACACTGGTTTTGTTTATCCAACTGAGAGATGTAGTTTGCGTAAACTGTTACTTATTGGGTGTTTTCAGCAGCCGTTCAGTCTGTATTTCACACAGCGTGATGAGAAAACAATTGCAAAGTGTGCATATTTAATTTAACATATTAATAATGCAATTTATGAATTATATTAAGATATTTTATTAAAAATTTTTTTATCTCCAAGCCCCCATGGAGGATCACTGGTCTACACAGTGATTACGCTATACCACATCACCCTCCACTGGCAGTTTTCTCTTAAATGACATGCTCTGTAATGCCACTCAATTGTGAGTTTTTTTTAAATGAATGGTAAAGTTTTCTGTTAAATTACATGTTCTGAAATGCCATTTAAATGTAAGGGTTTTTTAAATGTATGGCAAAGTTTTCTGTTAAATTACATGTTCTGCAATACCACTTAAATGTAACTTTTTTTTCTGTTCAGATTCATTAAATGCAATGAGGCAATTCTTGGAATATGCAAGCTTTATTACTTGCAATCCGCTTGCATTTGTGAAGTTTTATGGATACTACTTGTTGCCATAAGTAATAAGACAGGAGGTTTAGTTCCACACAAACCATGTAGGGAATAGTAACAATCAAGTGTTACAGATACTGTCACTATGTGTCTAAGAAAAGAAACAGTTAGTATTAAATGTTCAGTTATGTGTGTTTGTGTGGGGTTCTTTATATTTATTGTACTGAAAAGTGGAGATTTTCTAGAGGTTTATTTTTCATGTTATATCAAGTGTTCTGTTGTACAGTTTAATTTTTTTGCATCTATAAATATTTCTATGTTCTGTATCACTGTGTTGTGTTCAAAGAAAGAGTTAACAGACAACTACTATGTTTTATAACTACCTGAATTAATCATGAATTACAATAGGAATACGTGTTAATAAAGCATTTATTAACACACTGAGTAACTATTACTGTATGTCTAAATAAGATGTATAAATGTCCATTTAAATAGTTTATTAATTATTTACTTACACTTCCTAAATGATCAAATGAACCACTGACAACTCCTAAATAACTGGTTTGTAAATAATGTGATAATATAGAAATTATAAATTGACTATTAATAAAGTATGATTAAAATTATTAAACACATTATAGATATGCTTATAAATCCAAAATAAAGTATTTATAGCTGTATTTATAAACTTCTTATTGTCTATTAATGCTTTATCAATTATGAATGAACTATTAACTTATGATTTACAGCATGAGTTATTATAAATGGTTACCGAAAAATCAAATATGGTGCACACACAACATATCTACATGCTCCCACTAGGTAACATTACCCGTCATCATGGCTTCAACTTCCACTGCTATGCAGATGACACCCAACTCTATATTCGTTCTCAACACAATCCTCCTTTTCTCATCAACTCCATCTCTGCTTGTATTAATGATATAAATACTTGGATGACCAGTAACTTTCTCAAACTCAACACAGATAAAACAGATCTACTAACTGTTGGTTCACCAAAAACTGTAGCTCGTTTCTGTCTTGACAATGTTAACATTGCTGGAGCCTTGGTTCAACCTTCCACCTCTGTTAAAAACCTGGGTATAATGTTTGATTCATCACTTTCTTCCACACATCACTAAGTCTGCCTTCTTTCACCTCCGTAATATTGCACGTTTACGTTCCTTTTTAAATATCGATGCTGAGACACTGGTTTACGCATTCATTACTTCCTGACTCGACTATTGTAATTCTCTTTTCTATGGATTACCAAACTCAACAATAATAAGCTCAATAATTTTCTCACAATACTCCCATTCTACACAGACTTCATTGGCTAACCATTTGTTTTCATATTCAATACAAAATACTCTTCATCACATTCAAAGCACTTCATGGTCTTGCCCCCCAGTATATTTCTGATCTCATTCATACCTACTCTCCTGTTCGCACATTAAGATCTTCTGATACTGGTCTGTTGTTGATTCCACGGCATAAGTTAGCATCGTTTGGTGGTTGGGCATTTTGCATCTTTGCCCCCACACTCTGGAACACATTCGTGATCTCTCATTATTACATGATTTCAAAACCCACCTTAAAACATATCTTTTTGTTTCTTGTTTTTCTGACCTCTGTATGATGTTATGCGTTATGCATTTTATGTTTTCGTATTGTTTTTCTGTCTGCTGTCATATTTATGTGTTACAATATTGTAAAGCGACCTTGAGTTTGCAGAAGGGCGCTATATAAAATAAACGTATTATTATATCAGTTCTAGCATTGCTAATTTGACATTTCAGTTATTCATCATCAAACTAAAATGCTGTCAACCAAACATAAAAGTTACACTGCTCAAATCGGCAAATATATTTGTATTGTTCCTAAATGAGAGAGGTGAGCCCAATGCCATTTCAGTTTTGCTTTAAATTAATTCATTTTGGCTTGATGTTTGTTGTTTATAATGAATGCCTAATTTGTGTTTTATTTTATAGTTAAATATATAACTGATAGCGACTCACTTTTCATTCTTGTTATGTTATAAATAACATTAAATTTAAAGGATTTGTACATTTATCAATCATTCGTACGATGGGATTGGCAGCATACGAATGTTTGATGAATCACATGTTAACCCTGTCATAAGATGATTTCTGCACTCGGATATGTGCTCGTTTCTAAGTTAGATTGATAAATGAGGCCCAATATGTGTGGAAACACACATGGAAACTAAGAACTTAGCAGCAATGAGGCTCTTCAGGACCAGGAATGAGGAAGCTTCTTTACAGACACGCCTGTTTTACACACGTCACTCAAACACAGAACCAGGAAACAGGAAACACATGAGTTCAGAGAAACTGAAACTGAAGTGTAGTTGAGCTGTTGTGTGTTTGTGTCTCTGTGTTCATGCTGTAAAATGGCAGAAGCCAGATTTTCTCAGGATGAGTTCATGTGTTCAGTGTGTCTGGATCTCCTGAAGGATCCAGTGACCATCCACTGTGGACACAGTTACTGTAAGATCTGTATTACAGGCTGCTGGGATCAGGAGGATGAGAAGAGAGTCTACAGCTGCCCTCAGTGCAGACAGACCTTCAGTCCAAGACCTGCTTTAGGTAAAAACACCATTCTGGCTGAAATGGTGGAGAAACTGGAGAAGATTAAACTTCCTGCTGACTGTTACGCTGGAGCTGGAGATGTGCAGTGTGACGTCTGTACTGGAAGAAAACACAAAGCCGTCAAGTCCTGTCTGGTGTGTCTGAACTCTTACTGTCAGAATCACCTTGAACAACATGAGAGTTGGTTTAAAGGAAAGAGACACAATCTGACTGATGCCACTGGACGACTGCAGGAGATGATCTGCCCGAAACACGACAAGATCCTTGAGGTTTTCTGCCGCACTGATCAGAAGTGTATATGTGTGCTGTGTACGATGGATGAACATAAAAACCACGACACTGTATCAGCTGCAGCACAGAGGACAGAGAAACAGGTATGAACTTTGTACTGGCTTCATACCCAGCAAGTTAAACACTACTCAATAACAAGTCTTGACACCAGGAAGGCGTCGTGTAGATGATTTACTGAGTAAAATGTGTAAAAACTATATAGTAAAAAGATTAAAAAAACATGAAAAATGTTGAGTCAAATTATTATTCAACATGAGATAATCATGCAAAATGTTTACACAATATACATACTGTATACTGAGAGATAAATGTTTAGTAAGACCTTTAGCAGTACAAATATTTTATAATATGAACAGAACTATCCCTTATAAACATACATAATAGCATAAATCAATAATAATAATCAGTATTTAACTTTACTTACAGGCAGTGTCTCGTTAAGTGTTGTTAATATGGGGGAATGACACGCTGTTCTTCAGAAAATAAATTTAAGCAGTAGAATATAAAATGACCAGTAGGGGAAGCAGAAATTCTAAAACAACCAGAGCCATCATTTACGGAGCCCTGCACATGACATGCAAGAAAACAAATTAAACCGTGCGCATGACTTACTAATTCGTTCCCTCAATTTACTAAATTGTGCGCATGAATTAGTAAATCGTGTGCACGATTTAGCCTACTATTTTTTTGTCATGTATACTATTCCTGCATATCATGTCCAGGGCTCCGTAATTATTTAATGTCTGAACACTGTTTCGGTTTCAGTTTCTGAAAATCGCAGTCGGCTCTTATTGGTCAGCCGACCCCAGTTGCATGTGAGCAAAGCAGAACGGTGTGACACTCCACTCAACATTCCTCTCTATGCCAGCGCGCTCCACTCAATCGCTCACGGTCCAAGCGAACGCTCCACTCATATATCGCTCACGCTCACCGGTAAAACAACGTTCGCTCAAATCCTGTTCCGACATGAAATTTCTATGTACTGTACTATAGCCTTTGTTGACGCTTTTAAAGGCATTGTTGGGGCGTTCATCATTTTGCATAGATGGCCTCAGCACATTATCTTATGAATATTAAAGCACTCTATGCGTGAGTGTGATAGCTGAGAAACTGTGTATCTCTTTAGTTTCATTACATTGCAGGATAATGTTTGTTTTAAATGAGAATTGTTTTATTTATTTCTTTAGACATTATTTCATATTTGTGTACAGTATTTTTGAGTTTCAGAAAAGATTCTCACAGAGACAGTTGAAAGCGTATTGTTTATTTTCATTATTTTACAAAAGCACAAGGTTTTGATTTTATTGTGTGTACACAAACAAAAGTAGACCCTTTATAGTTTTTAATGATGTCACTAGACACTAATCTGTATGGCCAAAAATGATGGAGTTGTGGGGGTTGTAATCTAAGTCTTCTGAAGCAATTAAAAAAATCTAATATGATGGCATGTTTAGTCATGTGACATGCATGAGCCAGTGAGGTTTGATGTTATTGACGTGTCACCATATTTGATTTGGGCTCTAGAAACAGAGACATTATTCAGAATATTATACAAGAGAAAACCATACAAGTTTGAAAAGACGTGAGGATGAGTACACAATGAAAGAATTTACATTTCTGGGTGAACTATCACTATAAAACTAGGCTTTGATGAAATAATTCTGACACTTATGAATGAACCTATAACCTTATCATGAAAGATCTTTAACCCATCAATCTCAGCACTTCACTGATACTGGATTCATATCTGTTTACTTGATGATTTATGTGATGTTTCTCCTGTTATTGGTTTGTCCTTTAGCACCAGCTGAAGGAGACGCAGAGGTCGTTCCAGCAGAGGATCCAGCAGAGAGAGAAAGATCTTCAGCAGCTGAGAGAGGCTGTGGAGTCTCATAAGGTGAGTCTGGAGAAGAAGAGAAGTTTGAGAAGTCTCAGTCAGGACTCACTGAAGCCACTGTGTGATTGTGATGTGTGTCCTAACAGCGCTCTGCACAGACAGCAGTGGAGGACAGTGAGAGGATCTTCACTGAGCTCATCCGCTCCATTGAGAGAAGCCGCTCTGAGTTCACACAGCGGATCAGAGATCAGGAAAAGACTGCAGTGAGTCGAGCTGAAGAGGCGACTGGAGCGACTGGAGCAGGAGATCGATGATCTGAGGAGGAGAGACGCTGAGCTGGAGCAGCTTTCACACACACAGGATCACATCCATTTCCTGCAGGTAACAGAGATCTAGAAGAACAGGATCATAGTGGACTTGAGCTGGAGACTCACAGAGAAACATTTCATGAGAGCAGAATGAGCCGTTGACTGAAGTGTTGATCTGTGTGTTCGGTTATTATATAATCATCAGTCAGACTCTCATCTGATCTTCTTCTTTTGAAAGAGACGCACTTACAAATGCAGTTCAGCTCTGGAAATCTCTTCATTTTTCTGAAAGATATATTGAGTTTCCAGACAGCAAACAGTTTAAAACTTCACTAATATTTAAACACATTAATGAATTTGGCTGTATATTAGCGATGCTTCAGCATATTTAAATCACAAAACCTGACCTTGGGATCGTGTCCTAAGAGTCCTTGTGAATTTCAGAGCCACTAACTGCTCAAAAGTTATAAATAAAGGTCAATCTACTCGTTGCCTTTGAACTGCTTTTCCTGATCAAATCTACTCAATCCTGTCATGTGACTCCATTGATGCTCTTGATCTGTTACATTTATGTTATTGCCAGATGTTTGATCATCAAGTGTTTTCCTAGAAAGTTCACATAAAGCGTAAGTGTCAAATGCTAGAACTTACAGCTCTAACATGATATAATGAACATGAGAAGAATGAAGCTGATGCTGTGAAAGTGCTGGATTGAGGAGAGTTACTAAAGATCAACAAGAGCTGCTCAAATCTGACAGTAGTGCAGGTTATTGTCTGAAGTGTGGAGGTGATGAGCTTTGATTTCTGTTTTCTGTAGAGTTTCCAGTCTCTCTCAGCTCCTCCTGAATCTACAGACGTAAATGACGATCTCTTCAGTTCTCTCTCCTCTTTTGATGGTGTGAGAGAATCTGTCCGTCAGCTGAGAGACAAACTGGAGGATTTCTGCAAAGAGGAGCTGAAGAAGATCTCTGACAGAGGTAAAGTCCTGGAGATTCATCTGCTCTCAGAAATGATCCTCCATCATCTCATATCATGTAGAAGATCATATTAGAAATGTCTTAGGAACGGATGCAGGGATCATTTTCTCTTGACATGATAATCACACTCTTCATGTCTGTTGATTTCCACAGTCACTTTCACCAACATTGTTCCCAGAACCAGGAACGACTTCCTACAATGTAAGTCACTAAGAAAACAAGCAGAGAAACTCAAAGTGTGTTCATGTTCTTCCTGTAGAAGGTGAAAGAAAATATGACAGAAGAGTTTTGTAGTTGATCATGTAAATTAGCATTTCTCAACGGGGCGTTCAGAGAACATCGGTGGTGCTGGAATATATCTTCAAAAGGGGGTGTTGAGGAGTTCTTGGGAGGCGTTTGTTTAAGTTCCTCCTCCTATTTGTTTATGTATATGCGAAAGATTTACAAGATGAAACTTGTAATTACTTGCAAAAGAAAGTAATTTTTTTTTGCTGATTGGCTGCAGTTTCTGATAATATATGTAATTAAGGTTTCAGTGCCAAATTTCTAAAGCCTTTATTTAAAACTGCAGTCCGTAACTTTTTTGGGTTAAAAATGATGCAAAATCCATTTTTTTAGCAAATGCATAACCAGCCAGTATTCAAAACTATCTCCTTACCTTAGCCCGATTCACAATGGTAAGCTTGTAATAAGTAAGGGGAACATCCAACCGGTTGCAAAGCATTTAAGGGATACAGTACAGTCACAGCTTATAAAACGGCATTTCGCCACATAAATAATTATGGGTATAAGAGATATTGATCTGAGATAAAACTGTTTTAAAATCGTATCTGTTTGTTATCTTATAATCCATTACAGTGAACAAAACAATAGTCACAAAATGGCAGCAGCTGCGTTTGTATGAAACGAGAGAGTGAGTCACGATACTGGATGACAATTAAATAACTGTACACAAAATATGCACTTGACTGAGTTTTAGTATTTCATTAGCTCACCAAACGCAAAACTTCGAGGAAGAAAAGCCATTCCTAGCAAGTGTATAGCGTAGGTGACTTCAGTAACCCGGATGAGCCTGTGTTAAGTGTTTTCAGCGGCTGTTATCTAAGAATAACATACCATGGCAATATGTTATTGTTTTTTTATCCTTGGGAAACTAAAGATAATGATATTTAAATGATCTAGTCAAATCTGTTATGTGGCATTTAATTACATGCTTTTTAAATTTTATATAAGTGAATAGTAATAATAATATTATTAATAATAATTACCAATAATAAAATACATCAAAAAATATATTATAAATAAAAATAAATAATATATAATATACACCACCGATCAAAAGTTTGGGGTCTGGAATATTGTGAAATATCAGTGATTTTAAAGAACCATTTTCTATTTGAAAATATTTTAAAAATGTAAAATAAAAATGTGGAGTATGTGGAGGTGTTTTTTATCTGGAAGTTTTGATGAACAGAAGGATTGAAATAAAAAGATTTGAGATGGAATAAACTCGACAATGACTTTAACAAAGATGTAAATCAGGACAGCACTAAACTGAGGATTCAATATATTCTTCAAAAACAGAATCTTCTAAAACTAATGAATAAATATGATTATTTTTCACTGAAAGCCAATTAAAAACATTCATCCAAGATTTAGAGGTAAAATCACAGTAATAAAACAACTTTTCAAGAGTTTCAGGAAAGTAAGAAACTGAAAACTCTTGTGGGAAAATTCCACTATGACTTTATCCTAAACAGGATTTTGTATCAAGTCTCTTTAATCTTTGGGGAAACTGATAAAAATTTAAAGAAAGCTCAAGATCGCCAAAGTCTACAGCACTGAAAATCACCAACAATACAATAGACATACAATGCTTAAAAACTTTTATTGTTGAATCAATTTAATGGATTCTTGCTGAATTAAAGTATCAGTTCCTTTTAAAAGAGAATCATATTGACCTTAAACATTTAAATGGTGTAAATATATTAATAGGCCCAATTATAATAAACACAGAAAAATAACAACATTAATATTCAGGGAAGACTGATTAGACCGGCCCAAATAAGGTTGAGATCTACTGATGTAAATGATGATTTTCACAGGATATCTGGTAAACTGTACTGAGACACTGATGATATATTGAACATGAAGAGTTCAGAAACATTAAAAGATCAGATTCATAATTCCTGATTCTGATGTGTTTTATCTCCATCAGATTCCCATCAGCTCAATCTGGATCTGAACACAGTGAATAAAAACCTCCGTCTGTCTGAGAGGAACAGAGTGATTACTGACACTGACACAGTCCAGCCGTATCCTGATCATCCAGACAGATTTGATCAGTGGGCGCAGGTGTTGTTTAGAGAGAGTGTGTGTGGACTCTGTTACTGGGAGATTGAGTGGAGTAGTGATGGTGTGTATGGTGTGTCTATATCAGTGTCATATAAGAGCATCAGCAGGAAGGGATCGGGTAAAGAGTGTTTGTTTGGATGTAATGATCAGTCCTGGAGTTTGATCTGTTCTTCCTCCAGTTACTCATTCATACACAATAAGATAAAGACTAAACTCCCTGTAAAGCCCATCATCAGCAGTAGAATAGGAGTGTATGTGGATCACAGTGCAGGAACTCTGTCCTTCTACAGCGTCTCTGGAGACACAATGATCCTCATCCACACAGTCCAGACCACATTCACTCAACCGCTCTATCCTGGGTTTTTGGTTGGTCCTGGATCATCAATGAAACTGTGTTGATGAATCAGAATAGACTGTAGAGAGATTCTACCCATAATGCTTTGAGCTCATGATGAGTCAGTAACAGCGAGATGTTATCCTCATAAGACCTAGGAAAAAATGTTTTTTTTTGAATTTAGTATTTAGTCCAGTATTTTTTTTTCGTCATTTCATTGTTTAAAGTATAAGGAACTACCTGAATTTTTTTTTTTTTTTTTTTTAAATTATATTTTATTCATATTTTATGCTCCATATTTTAACTGGACACCAGGACTTGTTGTTCTTGTTGTTTTAAAAATAGAATGACATGTATAGGTAAAAACAATGGGAAGTTTTTTTTTCTTCATTCAATCAATTTTTAGGTTTCAGGAATTTTTTTTAACCAAAATTTGTTTAAAGATGATCCTCAACTATGTTATAAAAGATATAATGGAATGAACTGATATACCATTTTACTTCATGCAGTATATGGGTAAAATGGCTATACATGGGTTTTCCCATTCAATACAATGTATCAATACACTGTATGTAATTTGCATATTAATGTGTTCTTGGAGCAACATGTAATGAAAAAAGTGTAATAATGGGAGTAATAGTTGGCAACATTTTCATAATATGTAATAATAATTCATAGGAATATTAATATGTAATTTCTTTCCCGATTCACTTGTTGTGTCTCTTAAAATGCCTAATAAACATAATTTAATCTACAAGTGAGGACATGTATAAAATCAATGCCCTGTTTTGTAAGAGAAAATATTTTGATTTGAAACCCCATAACATTTTCCTGAGATGTTGATTTATAACAAACAATTTGAAAATTAGTCAGATTTAAGTGATAACAAAATATTATAATAGCAAATATAAGCAAAACATGAGGGCTTGTATCATAATAGTTTCAAAACTCTGCTCTCTTTTGTCACATCATTGTCTTTATTTTTCATATTTCCTGCCCATAACTTCGCTGGCTTCCGAGGCAGATCACACTATAAATAAACGCGTAATCGCTTACTTTAATGCCCTCCATGTTTACTTCCGGATGACAGTGCGCTGTGTGTGTTGCCATGTCTGCAATTTTTCCGCAGAATTTGGTTACTTTTTCCACTGTTGCCGCGGGTTGTTTTGCAACTCAGTGGGTTGAAACGACTGCACTAACGTGATATTTAGCAAACAGAACGCTATTTTTACCGGGATACCCCACGGAATACAAGTGGGCTAGCTTTGGACTAGTTTTGAAAAGCAATTGAGTGGATTTTGTGGTAAAAAACCTGGCAACTCCGTTTGTATCGTTCTTTTGCGCATGCAGGTCAATTCAGAGCCATGATCTGTTCACACTGGAAATCTGGGGCCGTAGCAGGCGCAATGATATTACGCAGTGCCTGTGACCCCCTGCTTGCACAGGGAGCGTGCCTTGCAACCATGGAGACATTTGTGAGAAACGCTGCATAATATCATTGCGCCTGCCTGACAGCAAAGTTCATTGATTATTACGCCGGAATGAGAGTATAGTTCCATATCGGCCTAGAAAATCGCAACTTTTCATTTTCTGTCGGTTCTTAGTACACGATGTAACTACAGAAGAGTCAAGTTTTAAGTAGGAGAAATACTGAAACTCACTGGTCATTTTTGAGCGAGATGCTAACGGTCTAATCAGATTCAATGAACTATGCTAAGCTATGCTAAAAGTGCTACCGCCAAACCCGGAGATCGGCTGAATGGATTCGAAAACGGTAAAACTCAACTATTTAACTCTAGAGGAATTGGCCTATTTTCAAAAAAAGTGGAGTGTTCCTTTAAGTATAAAAGCAAGTTATCAAATTTCTTAAAGCTAAGAACCACTCTTTCTCTCCCAGTTATTTAAGACAGCTCAAGAGGTCTCTCAAGTGGTTAGGAGTTGCCAGTATGGGCTTGTGATGGCACTGAGACGGACAAATCTTTCAGGGGAGCAAGAATGTTTTTGAAATGTTTGACGACGAGCAGTTAATCAAACGGGATCGTTTGGACAGAGCAGACATCATCTTTGTCAGTGCTGATTAATGTTGGTCTGAACTTGTTCGACTAATTCAGCAAGCAGTAGCGCTTCTTCCTCCCACCAGTTCGGTTTTCTTTTGGAATCCTTAGTGGCTGATTATATCATAAAATTTAGACTACATATAGGCATGTCAGTTAACAGCACACCGGCTGCAATTAAAACATTGTGGAAAATTCTCAGAGGCTTGATGAATACGGACCCAGAGCCTAACAACTCTGAGAAAAGATAAAAACAAGTATTGAGTCAAATCATCATGAGTTCAATCCAGATAACTCAGAAATATATTAGGTGTGAAAGAAGGAAAACTGTAAGCTGAACTCTGAAATCAGTCCAGATGAATCACATCATTACTGTAAATGTCAGAATTGTTGGAGTTTCTTTGTTCAGTGGTTCATGCTGCTTGTCCTGATCTAGAAAGTATCCTGACATGATAAAACCATGTTTTTCTACATGAACTGTGGTAATACCATGCTCTGAATTCATCATGTAGTGTTGTGGTGAATAATGTCAGTGTTTTCTTTCTATATCTGTCATGTGATCGTCCCGCTGCTGCTCTCAGTGCTGTAATGAACACAAATAATTCAATATATTAATATACTTCACTTTCATCAGAGCAAAGAGAGTCAATGATGAAGTGTTTCAATAGAGGACGTCAAACACTCTCATTAGATGAGCGACCTATACAATGACATTTGAACTTCCTGAAAGATGAGCCAGTCCCACTCAATTATGACCTGAAAAACTTAATTTAATTTGTCTTTTATCTGTTGTATTTGTCCTATTGTCTGTAATTCGCTTCTTTGTTCTTATTTTTAATAACAAAAATTAAATAACCAAAACTACATTGTGATACATCATTACTGCCATCATTATTTGAGTTAAAATGTCTTATATCTTGGAATAAGGTTTGTGAAATCCAAACATTACAGTTTTGCCTATTAGACAAAATCTCACACTCATGTATGCATAATTCAAGAGAAATATATATACATATATGGTGGTGTGATGTCATAAGGCTGCACCATGCTCCTGCATCTGTTGTGATTCTGCTGAAGAAAGGTTTGTCTTTTTACGCGTTAAAAGTGTTTTAATAAATAGAAACTGTTCACTTCATGTAATCGTTTTTACAAGCTGTGTACAATGAATTCAGCCGACGTAGATAGTGTTGAATATTACTAATGCCATGTACTATTTAGGATAAATAATATACACATTGAGACACAGACTGAGTTTTTTGAAACATTGAGTCAATTGCTAAATTCACCACACACTGACATCACCAGCTGCTCAAACAGTGTAAATGAATGAGATCAGCAAACACTAACATGTGAGATGACAACTTTTACAAACCAACTACTAATGTTTTCATGGAAGTGTAATCTATATTGTGTAAAAATAATTGAATACAAAATAGACTGAGACTGAGATCCACTTGAAACATTATTATAAAGATGGTGTTTATTAAAGAGGAGAGTGAAGACATGACTACTTTTTATCCATTGTTCTTTGAATTTTTGATTAATTTGAAAAGACATGATGATATATGTGCGCATACATGGTGCTTGCTAATGTTTAGAGCAATAGATTATATGAAATATGTCTATAAAAACTTGAAACATGCTTTTATATGTCTATAAAACTTGAAACATGCTTACTTCTGTCCGTGTAGGATTTGTGATCCACATGTCGAGTGTTGTTAAACTCACTTTCACTCACGTTGTTCCGTCCAGAAACCGCTCCCATTTTACAAATATTTGGGATGCAAAAGATATGAATTTGTGATATATAGATGGTACTCAACCAGAAAGTGTTTCTTGTCGCCACTTGTACCGTCGCGGTTTGTGGCGTGAAATTCATTTCTGCTCTTGACCACGAAGTGGTGCTATAACCATATATTTTCACGTTATGGATGTATCACAGTTCGTTTTCACGAGTAGCAGTCAACTGTGCCATGTGGAGATTAAAAAATACTATTAATAAAATTTTTTTAAAAAAAATCACATACACAACCACATGTAGTATTTGCTGTTCAGAATTAATTCAAACAGTACAATAAATGTCAAAATATTGTTTACTTTTTCATGGACCGTGCTTTAATGCAGTAAGCTACTAATTCACTTAAGGTGTTACTAATATTTCATTTTAAAAATATTTCTTAATAGGCCTATGTATTGTTTTTTTTTCCTTGTAATAAAATTAAAAAATAGACCAATTCAGAGTAGACGCCACAGTTACGTCACTTGCAGCTGTGTGCATAGTGGTGGCAAAAAATAGTGGAAGCAAGTGGAGGAAAATGTGCAAAATCAACAGAATAAGAGAAAAATGTTTTGTTGTTTTGTCTTTGGATGTCAGAATCGGAATGCAAAAAATGCAGACTTTATTTTTTTATAAAATACCGTTGTTGAAAATGCCCTTTGAAGCTAAACAGAGATCTTTATGGTGCAAGTCAGACTGGACTGATGAAACCTGCGATGATTAGTCTACTATTAAAGCATGAATTTGATGTAAACAATAAGTCTACATAATATTCACATATGCAGTTCATAGGGGACATACATACATGGCAGTTACAGCATGAAATAATCTTTAAACCTGTAACATTTTACATAAATAGCTTTTAAACATAGCCTATAATATTTTTATTTCACAATTTTGACTTTTTTTCTTGCATTTGCGTTTATATCTCTCAGTTCGGACTTCATAATTCACAATTGTAAGTTTATATCACAATTCTGAAGGGGGAAAAGTCAGAATTGCAGGATATAAACTTGCAATTCTGAGGAAAATCGACAGAATAACGAGTATATTTTGCAATTCTGTTTTTCCTTCTAAGAAATGTGAGATATAAACTCGGATTTGCGGGAAAAAAGTTTGACTTTTTCATTAACTTTTTTCATTGTTTCCAGCGGTAAAACAATAGGGGTAGTGGACAGCGTTTCAACATATGGCGCAGCTATGCTTTTAAGAGACCTGAGTTTGAGTCCTGGCTCGAGATTTAGTCTTCTCAAGCCAACATAGTCCGTTTGAAATTTACATTTATTGATCTGAAAAAGAACTTTTTTATTCATTGTTTGTCATTTTTTATTGGTATTAGGCTGTGTACATTTTTAATTGATACTTAATGATGACAACTTTGTAAATATTCGCTCTTAACTGGTGTTGGGTGACAGTCTTTGTTTTACTGTGCTTGATGCTTAAGGAACAGCAGAGCTTCTTTATAATAGTAACTAAATGAAAACAACGACACCATTTTTTTCATATTTCCTGTCGAGATACTTGTTTTAAAGCAATCAGCTGTATAAACTGCTATATAAATATTAATGGAACACGACTTTATACTGCAGTGCTGAATTTCAGAGCTGGGGCAAAAATCCACATTGTTATTAGGGGTGGGGGAAAAAAACGATTTACATATGAATCGCGATTCTATCTTCTGACGATTCACAAATTTCAAAAATCTATATTCTAAAGTGTTGCATTTCTTAATGTAATATTCTTCTTCTGTACTACTTAAAGTTATTGATGTGTTAGAGTGTTATTAATCACAATAAGCCATGACGCAATGCTGTGCTTGAGTTGAGTGTGTGGCAAAAGCTTTTATTTTTGCATCAATGAGTTTTATTTATGATTTATCTGTCTTAGAGCTGCCTTGCTTTATTACAGAAGACTGCCAGTCATGTTTGTAATGATCACAGTCAGCTTAAATGACAATAATATTGGGTTGACTAAAATGGGAAGAAAAAACAAAATAAATTCCCAAGTGTACAATTAATTCAGTGAGATTTTCGAGAATTTTCTACCACAGTCAAATAAGAAAAGTAACACAAAACAGTAAACTACAATCAAATCTATCTATAGAATCAAAATTTGATTCAAAATCGAGAATCATGAGGTAACAAAAGATTCCCACCCGTAATCGCTATGATCAGATGCTTTCACAAACACTGTTTTTTTCAATGGGTTTATTTTGTTATTGAATGGAAAATGTGCAGACTATATTTACATATCTAGACGCCACCTGGGATTTTATGTGAACCTCAAGGTTGCTTTATTTCTGCAAGTCTTTCCACAGTGATGGCTCATAAAAGGCTTCTTTCTGGTGTTATTACATGATTTCTAAGGTGATTCATGTCTGTGAAACTCATTTCACACTGAAGACATAAAACAGTTATTTCATACATGAACCCTGATGTGGTACTTGAGGGTTACTTTATATCTGAAAGTCTCTTCACAGTGACCACATTTAAACGGCTTCTCTCCAGAGTGAATTCTCATGTGCCTGTCAAGGTTTCCTTTATGATTGAAACTTATTCCACATTGTTTGCAGGTGAAAGACTTCTCTACAGTGTGAATTTTCATGTGGTCTTCAAAGTGTCCTTTTTCATTGAAACTCTTTCCACACTGAAGGCACATATAGGGTTTCTCTCCAGAGTGAATTCTCAAGTGGACTTTAAAGTGTCCTTTTTCATTGAAACTCTTTCCACACTGAGGGCATGTATAAGGCTCTTCTCTGGTGTGAATGCTCATGTGCTTTTTAAGGCTTCCTTTCAGATTGAAACCTTTTCCACACTGTTGGCAGGTGAAAAGGCTCTCTGCAGTGTGAACTCTCATGTGAGCATTAAGGTTTCCTTTTCGGTTGAAACATTTTCCACACTGTTGGCAAGTGTAAAGCTTCTCTCCAGTGTGAACTACCATGTGGACTTCAAGGTTTCCATGTTGAGTGAATCTCTTTCCACACTGAGGGCATGTGAAAGGCTTCTCTCCAATGTGAATTCTCATATGCCTGTTAAGACTTCCTTTTTGAGTGAATCTCTTTCCACACTGTTGGCAGATGAAATGGCTCTCTCCAGTGTGAATTCTCAGGTGTTCTTTAAAGTGTCCTTTTTGAAAGAAACTCTTTCCACACTGAGTGCACATGTAGGGTTTCTCTCCAGTGTGATCTCTCATGTGGACTTTAAGGTTTACACGCTGATCAAAACCCTTTCCGCACTGAGGGCATGTGTAAGGCTTCTCTCCAGTGTGAATTTTCATGTGCCTGTTAAGGCTTTTTTTCAGAGTGAAACTTATTTCACACTGATGACAGGTGAAACGTTTCTCTCCAGTGTGAATTCTCATATGGTCTTTAAGGTTTGCTTTTCTATTGAAACTCTTTCCACACTGTTGGCAAATGAAGTGACTTCTAGTTCCTGTGTTCTGAACTATTTTTTGTGAGGAAGTCTTTTCAGGCTGTGAGCAACTAAAAGATTTTTCCCCAGTTATGAGACCATGATGACTTTTATGTTGATCTTTCTCTTCCATTTCATTTAGTACTTCAGTCTCCTCTTTCAGTGTCATTAGGTCTAAAAATAAGACAATAAAGAATAAAAAAAAAATAAAAAAAAAGTAAAAGTTAACCCCACTTTAATGGCACAAAGCAACAGACATCAAAACATTTGACATATAAAGCATAAAAACCCACTTACAACTAGATCTTATACCCACTAAGCTACTGAAAGAGGTGTTACATAAGGCTTCTCAATATCGCAAAATCTTCACTTGCTTTAGAACATGAACAGCTTTATTTAAAAACCTAGTTTGACCCAGGAGATCTGGTTAATTATAGACTGATCTCAATCCCCCATTTGTTACATCTTCTATGGCATGGGTGACCGACCCTGTTTCTGGAGGACTACCTTCCTGCATTCTTCAGATCCAACCCTGCTCCAACACACATACCTGTTATACCTTGAACACCTTGATTAGCTGGTTCAGGTGTGGAGCTAAACTCTGCAGGATGGTAGCCCTCAGGGAGCAAGGTTGGAGACCCCTGTTCAAGGGGTTAAGATGCAAAATAAGTTAAAGAAACAAGGGGGAAAACAAGCGAGGAAACTTCCTGCACAGCAACCAGGCCAAAAACTCATCACACAGTAATTCCACGTAACGATTTACTAAAAGAAAACCGGCAATATTTTTGTCAGTGAGCAAGCAGAATATGTTTGTTATAACTTTGGAATGACCCAACACGATGGTCCAAACATCACTGGCATCAGGTGGATTTGCAAAATCAGGAACCACCGTGCCGAATTCGGGGCCCCTGGGATCTTTCTAGAAAAATCCAACTAGCCCATTATTTGAATGGGTTTGCCATAGTGGTTTCGTGGACACCTCTTTAAAAGGACCGCTCGACTAGGGTGCGCCATTTTTCATCTCGTCACGGGCCCCTGGAGCAGGAGGAAAAGTTTGAAGTTGTACAAACATCAAAAGGTCAAAAAAGGGACAGAGTTAGGACCCGTTATTTACTGGGAAAAGTGGGATATATAGAAAAATGAGGTTGAAAGGGCTGATCGACTAGAGGGAGCCAATTGCGTCTCGCCAGGGGCCCCTGAAGTGGGCGGAAAAGTTAGATGTCCCTACGACCTCGTTCAGGGGTCCAAAGGTCAAAGGTTTTTATTTTTCACTGAATATTTCTGCTTTTTTTAAAAGCCCTTCCCAAACTCTGAGAAATTTGGCTCTTTAATATGTTGTTTCTGAGGGCCCCACGAACAAGCATTCAAGGACCCTAGGTCCTAACCCCAAATTTAAGCTGCAATGTATTTAGTGGCCACGGACACTGCATTTTCTATGCTAATTAAGCACTGAAATGACTTAAATTAGTGGAATGTGTCCAGCTGAGTGTGCTTAGTACATTAGAGGTGGTTTAGTCAATACAAATTTATATTAAATGTGAAATATCATCTATAAATGCAGTGTCTGCAGACCCACTATTTGGCAGCCACTAAATAAATGACATTTGAGACGTTTTTGTGTTTTTGCATCAAGTCGTCCAGGAAAGTCCCAATTCCAACTTATTTAATGGGGCCTAGATAGTGGCATCATGGACATATTGTGTTTTAAGCTTCTCTGTTGAAACATTTTGATGAAACCTATTTATCAGAACTCAGCAGGCTTTCTGAAAATCTGGACTATCTAGATGACAGTTTGACAGCTGCCTATCAGCCAACACCCCACCGAATTAAGTCAAAAGCCTTGACTTGGCTTTCTGATCAGCAATTATGAATGAAACAGTTACTGATTTCAAAAACAAAACAGGAAAAGTTTCACATTTTGATTATGATTAAAGCTACCTTTGATTGCAATGTTTCAAAAAACTCACAGCAAATACTGCCAAGTCCAACATAGATATTGAAACACAGTGAGAGAGACGCATCACCGGCTTCTTTATATTTCCATGTTAAGCATGCAAGATGCTTATTTAATGATTTAATAAACTACCGTATGTAATACTTAATGTGTGTTGAATAATGTATGGAGTTAATGCTAGTTCTCATAACGCCTGATTTCACCTGTAGATTTAAATAAACTACATTACTGGATATGCACTTTTTAATATTTTGAATGAATGCAAGCACTGGCATTTAGAAATATTTTAAATCAAAATAATATTACAACACAAAAGACAATAACATTCAGTTATTATATTGTAAAAACATACATACTAATAACTAAAAATTTAAAACATTTAAAAATGTATACTATAGAATCAGTGGCATTATACTGGTATCTGACATTTATGTATTTTTAGCAAAGTAGAATTATAAATATTTCTATTTTGGCATTATCATCGCCTTGTGCAATAAATAAACATGATTCAAAGAAAATTCAAATTAAACATGATTTATTTGTGATATAGTGTAAGAATATGGATGCAGTATTGCAACAAAATTTGTATTTTAGTGCAAAACATACAAAAGATGTTTTTTTTATATTTTATATTCCATGTTCAAAGTTAAGCTCAATCAACAGCATTTGTAGCAAATTTGTTTTATAAAATAATAATAAATAAATAAAACTATCCTTTAAAAATTAAATTTTTGGTTACAGCTTAGCACATACAATGTAAGTGAATGGAATCAAATTTTGGAGGCTATAGTTTCAGCCGTAAAACACTGAACTGGACTTGATTAAAAAAGCAACAGTATGAACACAAAGAGGTCTGAGACCACATTACTATTTAAGTGGACCAAAAAGGTTTCGAGTTCTCTTTCAGGGTTCAGCTCTTGCTCCATTTCAGGGGGTCTCAGTTCAGTTATTTTTAAAGTGGACTCAGTGTGAAAACACTTATAACATTACTGGAAGAGCGCATCTAATAAGAGCTGCACATTCTGACTACTAATGTTGAGTTCACTTTTGCATTCACATCCTTTTCTGTAAATATAAGATATAATGTTTTTGTTGTATATATCTGAATAATCTCATATAGGATGTGTTTGGTTGAGTTTTTCCAAAGCGCTTCAGTTTACTGGTGTTCATCCATTCTTCAGCTTCAGCTCAAACTGGAATGCCTGACATTACTGAATATGATTGGATTGTTTTAAACAATCATATTAAATTTTAACTCTTTCCCTGCCAGTACTTTTTTTTTAATCTTTTTATTTGCCAGCACTTTTGTTCATTTTTACCATTGGACATTTTAATAAGAAGCTTTGAGAATGAAACTAACCTGTTTGTTTCTCAGTATCTTCTTGTTTCACTCTGAATGTTTCTTCAATCTTCATATCTTGACTCTCCTCTTTAATAAACACCATATTTATGTCTTGACTCTCCTCTTTAATAAACGCCATCATTATAATAGTGGATCTCAGTCGCTTCACCTGGAGTTTTTCTGTGTTTGTCCTGTTTAAGAAGAGAATCATTAACAGAAAGAAAAATGAATCCAAACTAAATATCTGGCTGCGTCTCAATCAGCTCTAGTTCAGTGCACTGGTGAGGGAGTCCGAGTGAGAGTTAATGGCCTTAAATGACCTGGAAAAAAAAAAAAAAAAAAAAAATTCAAAACTAGCAAAAAAATTAATAACAATGCAAATCATACAACCTTTTTGTTATGATTTACAATTTGCTATTTATTGATTTATCAAATATATTTAATATTATACTTTCATAAAAACATTTGGTATTGATTTGGTTTGTAAAAGCTGTCATTATAGTGTTTGTTCTCATTCATTTACACTGTTTTGAGCAGCAGGTGACGTCAGCATGCGGCGATTCGAGCGCTTCGAACCTGACCATATTGATTGAAAAAAGGATGGATTCTGCCTTTGAAATACATAATAACTAACAAGGTTACAGAAATTTTATTCAAATTATTACAAAAATTTCACCCTGTCAAAGTTTTTTTTTTTTTTTTTAATGGTTTAAGTGAGATATAGACTGCTCTTACTGTTTGGCTTTTTTAAAGCTACAATTCATAATATGCTTTTTTTCGGCAGATATGCTTTTTTAGGTGTAGAGGTGAATTGCAGTCTCTCATAGCTAGCACAAAATAACTGAAATTTACCATAATGACCATAGCAAAGCGAGAATAAAATCTCAACAAAGGAAACTCCATAACTATATGGATTAAGCGAACAAGTGCGCTACTGTTAATTACCCAATGAATCATTGAAATATCTCACCTGTCCAGCAGAAAAAAGCCATCTCTGCATCTGTTTTAAACCCCTTCAAAACAGAGTTCACACCACCTTTCAAAAGCCCTGCTGATATTTATTCTTGTTTTCGCACGCACCCGGTCGCTTTCCCTTTTTTGCTGTAGTCAACAGTTGTCAATGATGATTGTCGTTTTGAACTTTATTTATTGCCATCAAAATTACAAGTTTAATTGCATTCCAGCTGAAAGATCCACCACCAGCAGCATCCACACACGATATAGCCTACTAGCCAGGACTCCTTCTTTATGTACACAGCACCATAAGACGTGACGTTATGGTGCAAAGACAAATTCATATTTTCCACGGAAACCGGCCCAAACCACTTAAATCAGATCATTTTTAACCAAAAAAGTTACGGACTGCAGCTTTAATATGGGCCATTCTACAGAACTGGTGCAAAGTCAGAGTTGAAACGTCTTGGAAAAAAGTATTTTTCCACAAATTTGTATGTATGCAAATTGTATAATATCCACAGTATGCATTTCTAGTAATTGTGCAGTTAATTCTCGTATTGTATTTTCAAAAAGTTTGGGAATATTTTTCCTCTCCACAAATTTGTCACTACAGAAACACAATAACAAATAATTTAATAAGAAAGGTTACATTGACCTATTAAGATTTTGTTCACATCTACCTTGTAAATATATATTTTTGATATTTTTAAAAAAGGTTTTCACAGGTAAATCAATAACAATTAGAATTTTAACAATATTTCAAGTGTAATTTATGAGATTTGTTGTATTTTTAAGCCAATTTTTCTTTGTAAAAGGCATTAAGTTAATCATACTGATTTCAAAGTGAAGGATACATTAGTTTGAATAAATATTGAACCAAACACTATAATAACATCTTAGTTGATAATTCAATATACTTTATTTTTGTTTTCGGTAGTGACTGTAATGTGTTGGTAGTGACCACATCACATTACAGGATTTTAACTTGCATACTAAAACACTAATGATTTGCATAATAAAACATACTAAAATTCTAATGATTTGCATAATTGTACTAAAATTTTATTTCTCCCAAATAAACGATTGTGTTCCCTTCACTTGTCACTACCAAAACAATGATGTCACTACCGAAACAGTAGTGACAATTTGATACTTTGAGCTTAGCTCAAAGATGCTAATCAGCACATGGTTAGCTAACACAGTTCTGGAACAGTTGTACACACACAAAAACTAGATTTTATGGAATAACACCCAAAAAAGTTTGCTTAATTGCATAAAAAAGTTGTTTGGTAGTGACGTTCCTTAAAGTTATACAGAGATTTTCAGACTTTTGAACACATTTAACTCAAAATGATGGACCTATCTACTATGAAAAAGAGGCTATGAGAGGGAGGGACACAGGAATATCAATAATGTAGAAGTGTGGTTAAAATCAGTCTCAGACAATGGACTAAAACATACACTGTTTCGGTAGTGACATCAAAATGAAGGACACATTTAAAAAATGAAAATATAATTTTTTTTTTTACTTCACTTTTTAAAAAAAATCAAAAATATATATTTTAAAAAGGGGTTAGGGTTCGGTACAGCCACCTCCCAATTAAAAGTACCCAATAAATGATGATTTTATATATCTATTAAGCTTAGTGATATTTTAAATATTATTGTGGGATTCAATAGATAAATCTTAGTAAACAGCTAAAATTTGAATACTTAAATGCTTTTTAAATGTGTTTTTTGGTTGTGGGACAGCAGTTTGCACCAATTCTGTTGAGTGGCCCATATGCAAAAAGCTAAATTTAATAAATACTTTATTATTAATCTATTACTGCTCCTTGCAAAATCACAAAGTTCACATTCACCACAGTAAATTCACTCATCAAATCCAAGTACATACAAAACATTTCAAGCTCTTAAAACAATAAACTTGTTTTAACTTTATTTCACTAAAGTTTTTTGTTCTGTTTTTCTTGTTTATGTATAAATAGGCTATGTGAACCATGTATGCATATGTATGTATAAATGATCATTTGCTTTCATTATCATTTCATTGTACGTAACTTTCGCATTTTTACTATTTACTTGTATTTCTGGTACCTTGGCATTAATAATAATAATAATAAAAATTAGAATAAAAAAAAAATATCACTGAATAATTTTGCGAAGCAATTGATGTAATTGACTCGGAGTTTAAACAAACTAAGTTTCTCTCATCACTTCTTTCCAGCACCTGAATTCGTGTTTAAGATAAACTGATTGACGTTGGGAGCGAAATGAGACGCTGCTTCCGTTACCCATTACTCCCAAAAATAACGTTCATTAATGTTAAATAAAAATAAAGCATTGCATTGATTTAAACACTTTAAATGCGTAAAAGCACAAACCTTTCTTCAGGATGCAGGAGCGCGGCGCAGCCTTATGACGTCACAGCACCACACCAAAATAAAAGTCCCGTCATTTTCACAAAATTTTTCTGGCCCCCAGAATATTTTGTTAAGTAAATATTTAAACATGCAATATATCAAAAGAAAGAACAGACCCTCTGCTTAAAAAAAAAAAAAAAAATTCTAGCTTCATGCATTCTTTTTTATAAACACTTGAATGTGGGTAAGTTTCATTAAAAAAAAGCAACATTTTGAGTGAGAAAATCATGTTTTTGTCAAAGATTAGTGCTGTGTCCTAATTCGCATACTATCCGTCCTAAATAGTATTCAAAATTAGAATTAGTGTGTCCCAAATCGTAGTATGCTGAATGCCATTTGTGTCAGGTCAATATATTAGATCTAACCATTCGGTCTTAAGGTGACAGCAGCTTAAAGATGTTAAATAAATGTATACATGTTAAATAAACCTACTGCACCTGAAATGTAGTTTATTTAATTTGTATCTCTATGTATTTGTCCTACTGTTGGTAGCACACAAAGTTTCAGTGAATTTTTGTTGTCTGTCCATCCTGTCCCATATTCCACCATGAGAAATCTAAATTATTTTTCATCTGCAACAGCATTGTGAACTATTGTAATGATACGCTTTAACTTTTAAATTCATCTTTATATTCAAGTTGTAAACACATGAGGAGAGTCTCCGCATGAAAGACCCACGACTGGCAGATCAACATGCGACTACATTTCTCTCCGATACGGTAGAAAATTAAATGAAATTGAATGTGGAGGATTTTAACTGACAAGATGATTGACAGGGCAGTTTAAACGGTGACAGGAGCGACACAGTGTCCGTTAAAGATGATCTTCTTCTTCGCCTGTGTTTTGATTGGGAGATTCAGTACTTTCAGAAGATGTGTCACAGCGCCCCTACTGTATAACAGTGAAAACACAGAAAGCCGGAAATTTCCGTCAATGGTGGGGAAAGAGTTAAAAATATAATATGAACTCTGCTTTATTAAGTCATGTGTGTGTGTCATTTTGGGGTTGGCGATATGACCAAAATCTTATTTCAAGATATAAGACATTTTAATTTAAATATAATAACAATAATGATATATAGTTATTTTGGTTATTTAATTTCTGTAATTAAAAATAAGAACAAAGAAGCAAATTACACACAATAGGACAAATACAACAGATCAGATGTTTTTCAGGTACAGCAGGTTTCTTTAACATGTAAAAATACTGACA
This sequence comes from Hypophthalmichthys nobilis, assembly GCA_037950665.1. NCBI lineage: Eukaryota > Metazoa > Chordata > Actinopteri > Cypriniformes > Xenocyprididae > Hypophthalmichthys > Hypophthalmichthys nobilis. The sequence goes on from CM075489.1 coordinate 26,827,956, forward strand.
TAATGGAGTAAGACTGGCTCATCTTTCAGGAAGGTCAAAGGTCACGGTATAGATCACATGGGTCGCTCATCTAATGAGAGTGTTTGACGTCCTCTATTGAAACATTACACTTCATCACTGACTCTCTTTGCTCTGATGAAAGTGAAGTATATTAATATATTGAATTATTTGTGTTCATTACAGCACTGAGAGCAGCAGCGGGACGATCACATGACAGATATAGAAAGAAAACACTGACATTATTCACCACAACACTACATGATGAATTCAGAGCATGTTATCTGGATTGAACTGATGATGATTTGACTCAAACCTTCAAGTCAAGTCAAGTCACCTTTATTTATATAGCGCTTTTTACAATGCAGATTGTGTCAAAGCAGCTTAACATTGATAACTGGTATATAATTTTGGCTGCACAGCAGCTCTTAAAGAATAGTGTCAATGTCGGCAGATCAAAGCACTGTTGAATATCAAATGTCAAGTGTCCCCAACTAAGCAAGCCAAAGGCGACAGCGGCAAGGAACCCAAACTCCAACAGGTGACACTAGATGGCAAACAGGTGGCAAATAGACTTCTGTGTTAAAATGGAGAAAAAAAACCTTGGGAGAAACCAGGCTTAGTCGGGGGGCCAGTTCTCCTCTGGCGAACAGTGCTTTGTTACGATTCAGGTTGCTATCATATGTCCGATAGGATCGCAACATTCAAAGTATTTATTCCAGTTCAGTCCAGTTGAGGATCGTATTCATCACACCGGTATGGACGGTTTGTTGAGGAGCTGTGCCACTGGCTGTCATGTCGATGAGGCCTTCACAATGGATGATCTAGTTGGCTCAATCTCTGCTGATACTTCAGGGCTGCGTTGTGGTCGTGTCAAGGTGCGGTCCTCAGTCTCACCTGGATACGGCCCGGATCTGGTTGACTACGGTAAACCTCAGGATAAACAGAAAGACTAATATTACCGTAGATGCCATTCTTCTTCTGATGTAACGAGTACATCTGGTGTTATAGGAAGTGTTCGGTTCCGGCTGACCTAATTTATGCAGCCTAATAATCCTTTAATGGATTTGAAAATATAAATTGATAATGTGTTATGTGTATGCCAGGTTAAAGAGATGCGTTTTTAGTCTAGATTTAAACTGACAGAGTGTGTCTGCCTCCCGAACAATGCTAGGAAGATTGTTCCAGAGTTTAGGTGCCAGATAGGAGAAGGATCTACCACCTGCGGTTGATTTTGATATTCTAGGTATTATCAGCTGGCCTGGATTCTGAGATCGCAATGAGACGTGAAGGACTATATTGCTTTAAGAGCTCGCTCAGGTACTGGGGAGCTAAACCATTTAGTGCTTTGTAAGTAATTAGCAAGATTTTAAAATCTATACGATGTTTAACAGGAAGCCAGTGTAACAGTGAAAACTAACCCCATGCTTCCTAATGATATCTCCCAAGGGTAGCATGTACAGAGTGAAAAGCAACGGTCCTAGTACTGAGCCTTGTGGTACTCCATATTGAACCTGTGATCGATATGACCTCTCTTCGTTTACTACTACGAACTGATAACGGTCAGATAAGTATGATTTGAACCATGACAATGCAGTTCCACTAATGCCAACATAATTTTCGAGTCTATTTAAAAGAATGTTGTGATCGATAGTGTCAAATGCAGCACTAAGATCCAGTAACACTAATAGAGAGATACAACCACGATCTGATGATAAGAGCAAATCATTAGTAACTCTAATGAGAGCAGTCTCAGTACTATGGTACGGTCTAAAACCTGACTGGAAATCCTCACAGATACTATTTCTGTCTAAAAGGAACATAGTTGTGATGATACTGCCTTTTCTAGTATCTGTGACAGAAAAGTGAGATTTGAAATCGGCCTGTAATTGACTAATTCTCTAGGATCAAGTTGTGGTTTTTAATAAGAGGTTTAATAATAGCCAGCTTAAAACTTTTTGGTACGTATCCTAGTGATAAAGATGAATTTATGATATTAAGAAGAGGATCTATGATCTCTGGAAGCATCTCTTTCAATAGTTTAGTCGGTATAGGATCTAACATACATGTTGTTGATTTTGATGATTTAATTAAGTTTAGACAATTCTTCCTTTCCTAAAGCAGTAAATGAATTTAATTTTTCCTCAGGGACACTACAATGCACTGTCTGACGCGATACTGTAGTAGACGGTTGCATGGTTATAATTTTTCTCTAATATTATCAATCTTACAAGTAAAGAAGTTCATAAAGTCATTACTGCTGTGCTCTTTGGAAACATCAGAAGTTGAAGCTTTATTTCTTGTTAATTTAGCCACTGTATCAAATAAATACCTAGGGTTGTGCTTATTTTCTTCTAAAAGTTTTGAAAAATAGGCAGATCTAGCAGTTTTAAGGCCTTTCTGTACTCAATCATTCTCTCTCTCACGAAATGCGAAAAACTTCTAGTTTTGTTTTCTTCCAGCTGCGCTCCATTTTTCTGGCTGGTACCTTTAGGGCCCGAGTGTGCTCATCGTACCACGGCGTTGGATTAATTTCCTTAATCTTTTTAAACGCAAAGGAGCAACCGAGTCTAATGTGCTGGAAAAGACAGAGGCAATAGTTTCTGTTTCAACATTGAGGTCTTCTAAGCTATCTGGTATGCTAAGGCGATGAAACTGATCAGGAAGATTATTTAGAAAGCGATCTTTAGTGGTAGAAGTGATGGTTCTACCATATTTATGGCAGGGAGGCAGTTTAGCTGCCTTGGCTAAACGTAGTATACACAAGACTAAATAATGATCTGAGATGTCGTCACTCTGCTGCAGAATTTCAACGGCATCAATATCGATTCCATGTGACAATATTAGATCTAAAGTATGATTACGACAATGAGTGGGTCCTGACACGTGTTGTCTAACACCAATAGAGTTTAGAATGTCTGTAAATGCCAATCCCAATGAGTCTTTTTATTATCTACATGGATATTAAAATCACCAACAACAAGGACTTTATCTGCAGTTAGTACTAACTCTGAAAGAAAATCAGCAAATTCTTTGATAAAGTCAGTATGGTGCCCTGGTGGCCTGTATACAGTAGCCAGCACAAATGTCAACTTACATAATGTTACGTAAAGCACCATCACTTGAAGGAATTATATTTGGAAGACTTTTGAGTAATACTGTAAATATTACTATAAATTACAGCAACACCTCCCCCTTTGCCTTTCTGACGAGGATTGTGTCGATAATCATAACCTTGCGGGCTAGACTCATTTAAAGTAATGTAATCATCTGGTTTTAGCCAAGTTTCTGTCAAACACAGCACATCTAGATTATTGTCTGTGATAATATCATTTTACAATAAGTGCTTTTGAAGAAAGGGATCTAATATTTAACAACCCAAGCTTTATCATTTGTTTATCACAGTCTCTATGTGATAATATCTAGGTGTAAGAGTTTCTATGTGTTGGGAATTATCTGACTTCTGCAACGTGAGGCAGCTAGCAGACGGTCGGTTAAGCCAGTCTGTCTGCTTCCTGACCTGGACCCCAGTTTGTCATGTTTTAGTTTTAAGACTATGTGCCATATTACTAGAGAGAAGAGCAGCACCATCCCGGGAGGGATGAATACCATCTCTTTTCAACAGGTCAGGTCTGCCCCAAAAACTTTTCCAATTGTCTATGAAACCTATATTATTCTGCGGACACCACTTAGACAGCCAGCCATTGAGTGATGATAATCTGCTAACTATCTCATCACTCCGATGAACAGGAAGAGGGCCAGAGCAAATTACTTCTTCTGACATTGTACTTGCGAGTTCACACACCTCTTTAATGTTAATTTTAGTGATCTCCGACTGCGAAGTCGAACATCATTAGTGCCGGCGTGAATAACAATTTTAGTGTATTTACGATTAGCATTAGCCAGCACTTTTAAATTTGCTTTGATGTCAGGTGCTCTGGCTCTTGGCAAACATGTGACTATGGTGGCTGGTGTCTCTATTTTCACATTCCGTGTAATAGAATCGCCAATAACTAGGGCACTTTCAACAGGATTCTCAGTGGGTGCGTCACTGAGTGGGGAGAACCTGTTTGATGTTCTAATTGGAACGGAAGAGTGGTGTTTTCAGCGGCTAGGCCGCCTCACCGTTACTCCAATTGCCCTGCTGCGCAGGCTCTACAGCCGGAACCGAACAATGTACAGAGTTCACTAAGCTAGTCGCATCCAAAACAGTATCTGAAGCCCTTGCATTCTTACTATCCTCGATTAGAGTTTGGATGCGTGTCTCTAATTCTGAGATTCTCTCTGTCAGCCTGACTATTTCCCTACATTTATGACAAGTAAATCCCTCATCGCTGACAGAGAGAGCTATACTGAACATGTTGCATATGGAACACGACACGATACAGGGAAAGGATGACATGACTCACCGTGTTTGTAGACTGATCCGAGTTACCACAGCTGTTTGATGAACGCGTTGAAAAAGGAGCGCGCGAGAGACTGATGACAAGTTAACAAGCTAGCGAGATGCAAACGCGTTGTAACAGCGATTTAGATTCAAAGATTACAAGCTAGCAACGTCAGATTAATGTAGTAGGCAATATTATATAAGGTAATGATAATATAAGTAACAATGAACAGAACTGAATTTACAGAAGTGAATGATCTGACAACTCTGAGAAAAGATAAAACAACAACAAGGTTTATTTAAAGTAAACTGGATTAGATTATAATAATTGAGCTCATACTTTCACTGATCAAGAGTTTACAGTATGATCACATGATCTGGGTTTATATATTCCACATTTATCAATCTTACAACAAATTACATTTTTTATTGAGTGATACATTTTAATAAGTCCTGTGTGTGATCATTTGAACGGAAGGTAATTTTGATAGTAATAAAAATGATTTATGTGTCTACAGTAAGAACTGAATGAATGATTTCCGTCAACACAAATAGAGTTTGAGAAAAGCGCAGACACACACCGTCACTCATCATGACACACACACACACACACATCTCTCTATATGAGGATTCATTACACAGGAAGTAATCAGGTGAGTGTGAGGAGACGGGGTGGTGGAGGGATGCTGAAACTGTCGAGGAATCATGGTTGAGTTGACTGTGATTATATATAGACCTGCACTCATGCTGATTGGGTAGATATGTTGATTACTGATTGTTGACAGCTGGTTGAGATGATGTGATGATTGGATAGATTATTTAACCTTGTTCCTCCCAAACTTTATAAATAAAACATCATTTATTCTGTTATTTCACTGACAGAAGTTCAGCTGTAGTATTAATGTAATGAAGAGAAAATAAGAGACTCTATAACATCTCACTGTTACTGATTCATCATGAGCTCAAAGCTTTATGGGTAGAATCTCTCTACAGTCTATTCTGATTCATCAACACAGTTTCACTGATGATTTATAACCAACATTAAACCCAGGATAGAGCGGTTGAGTGAATGTGGTCTGGACTGTGTGGATGAGGATCATTGTGTCTCCAGAGACGCTGTAGAAGGACAGAGTTCCTGCACTGTGATCCACATACACTCCTATTCTACTGCTGATGGACTTTACAGAGAGTTTAGTCACTATGTCATTGTGTCTGAATGAGTAACTGGAGGAAGAGAGGATCAAACTCCAGGACTGATCATTATATCCAAACACACACTCTTTACCCCGTCCCTTCCTGCTGATGCTCTTATATGACACTGATATACACACACATCTCCCACTCCACTCAATCTCCCAGTAACAGCATCCACACACACTCTCTCTACACAACACCTGATGATACACATCAAATCTGTCTGGATGATCAGGATACGACTGAAGCTCTGTGACAGTGTAAGTAATCACTCTGTTCCCCTCAGACAGACGGAGGTTTTTATTCACTGTGTTCAGATCCAGATTGAGCTGATGGGAATCTGATGGAGATAAAACATCAGAATCAGGAATTATGAATCTGATCTTTTAATGTTTCTGAACTCTTCACGTTCAATATATCATCAGTGTCTCAGTACAGTTTACCAGATATCCTGTGAAAATCATCGTTCCCTTTCAGTCGGTCACGTTCGACGTACGTCAGTAGTGACCGACGAATTGGGATATCGCTAGAGAGCCCTATCAGCTTCGAGTGAACTACAACAAGCCAATGAAGTTGGCGTGCGATATTTGCATAATGCGCACCGCCCCCGTCAGGTGGTATAAATAGGGGAGCAGATGAAATCGCACTCTGTCTTTCGTTTCGGAGCCAACCTGTGTGTTCCTGCTATTAGTCTGAGAGTGACTTCGCAAGCCTTTGAAGAGCTTTTGTTCTACAGTGCTGGCTTTATGGCACCTTACAGCGAGGCCGCGAGCTTTCCCAGAGTGAGCTTCTTGAGCTGTTATACAGCTTTCAACTGCTGTTTTCACAGCATTATTTGCCCCGTTTTTGGTTTGCGATTTGGGCCGGTTCCTCTGTGTCTGTGACTCAGGGAGTGAAAAGTGTACCTGCAGTCACATCGCGGCTGTTCCCTGTGTGCTTCGGCACAAAGAACAAGAGCTTCTAAAAGAGCTTCACAGACAGACACTGCGTCTTTTTCAAGACGTCATTCTGTCTGTGTGTTTCTGGAGGCAGTCGTTTCCTATCAGACGGCCACAATCACCTTCTCTCATGTCTGCTTTGCGTGCTGAGACTGTGTTTGTGGGTGGTTCATGTTCTCTTGTAAAAAAAGAGAGCATGCCCACGTCGGCGCGTTGTTCGTCTTGGCTTTCTTGTAAGGGCTTGAGCGCTCAGCGCGCCGTGTGCCGTCGAGCTGCCGGCTGACAGCGCGCGTTGCCATGGCAACCCTGCGCGTTGTTCGGCGCTCTAGATGCGTGGTCGAGACTCGAGTGCCTCAAATGAGGTGGAGTCCCCTCACCTATTCCCCGATCTAGTTTCTCTTTCTGAATCAGAAAAGTACTACTTTTGGTGAATAAGCCAGGGTGACCAGAGGATCACAGTGGGGCAATACCCGCCGAGCCAATCTCCGTGGGCCCCCCACTCCTCTAATGCATCGCAAACATGTGACTCTGTTCGTGGGTGGTTTATGTTTGGTAATAACATGGCCACGTCAGCGCTCAGCGCCGTGTGTCGTTCAGTTAGACGGCCACGTTCACTGTCCCACATGGCTGGTAGCTTCTGGGTGGATTGCTGGTCCTTCTCATGGGGGACCTAGCGTCTTAGTCAGGGCTCCAGCAGAGGATCAGATGTCGACTGCTACATTGGAGAGAGGGTTGTTGGGCTCTGGACAGGAAGAGGAGGCTGAGCGTCCCACGGTTGTGATGTGCTCATGCTGAATCAGATTCAGAGTTAACGACCATGCTTTCCCGGGCCCCTGGGGGTGTGGTGCGACGCGTACTCGCCTTGCCCCGCCCCTGTCTTTAGCCGGACGTGCATGAAAAACTTGGCAGTTTGGAAGCCTTTTCTGGTGCCAAATATGGAACGCCAAAAGGGTCATAATCTGCATTAAGTTTTTCTCTCTCACTACCCTCTGTGGTGGGGTGGCAGTGCTACGGGCACACCACCTCTACCCTGCATGGGTCTTGGCCCCGGCAAGTCTTTGGAAGGCCAAAGCACTCATCGCATATGGGTAGTTCTGAGTCGGGGTTGAGCTACGCATGATGTAAGTCATAGCGCAGGCCCCTGGCCAGACAATGTCCACCATGGTGGTCCGGAAACACCCCTGGCTAGCCTTGCAGAGGTGTGTCATCGTCAAACGTGTGTCAAACTCTTTCAGAGGCTCCTGGGGCATATGGCATCTGCAGCCGCTGTCACGCCGCTCGGATTGCTTCATATAAGGCCGCTTCAACACTGGCTCCGTGGCCGGGTCCCGAGATGGGCGTGGCAGCACGGTACGTTCCGTGTCCCCGTGACACCGAAATGCCGTCGCACCCTCACCAAGTGGTCGGACCCTTCGTTCCTGCGGGCTGGAGTTCCCCTCGAACAAGTGTCCAGGCATGCTGTGGTCCACACAGATGCCTCTGCCACGGGGTGGGGGGCCACGTACAACGGGCATGCAGTGTCGGGTCTGTGGACGGGGCCCCAACTGCATTGGCATTTCAATTGCCTCGAGTTGCTAGCAGTACGTCTTGCACTGGACCGCTTCTAGGAGCTGTTGACAGACAAGCACGTACTGGTCCGCTTGGACAGCACTGCGGCCGTTGCGTACATCAACCATCAGGGTGGTCTACGCTCCCGCCGTATGTCGCAACTCGCCCGCCATCTCTTGCTATGGAGTCAGAAGCATCTGAGGTCGCTTCGTGCCATTCACGTCCCAGGCGTGCTCAACCGTGCAGCCGACGAGCTCTCACGGCAGCCTCCGCTTCGGGCGAATGGAGACTCCATCCCCAGGTGGTCCAGCTGATCTGGCAGCGCTTGGCGAGGCACAGGTAGATCTGTTCGCCTCCCCGGAGACTGCCCACTGCCAGTTGTTCTATTCCCTGACCGGCGGCATGCTCGGCACGGATGCCCTGGCAATCAGCTGGCCCCGGGGCCTACGCAAATATGCGTTTCCCCAGTGAGCCTTCTCGCACAACTCCTGTGCAAAGTTAGGGAAGACGAGGAGCAGGTCTTGTTAGTGGCTTCATACTGGCCCACTCAGACCTGGTTCTCGGACCTCACGCTCCTCGCGACAGCACCTCCCTGGCCCATTCTTCTGAGGAAGGACCTCCTGACTCAGAGACAGGGCACCCTCTGGCACCCGCGTCCTGACCTGTGGAAACTCCATGTGTGGTCCCTGGACGGGACGCAGAGGTTCTGAGTGATCTCCATAGCGGTCGCAGACACTATCACTTCCGCTAGAGCTCCTTCTACGAGGAACCTCTATGCGTTGAAGTGGAACCTGTTCGTCGAATGGTGCTCCTCTCAACCAGAGCGAGAGGACCCCGATCATGTTCGGTCAGAACCGTGCTTTCCTTTCTGCAAGAGGGCCTGGAGCGAAGGCTGTCTCCTCCACCCTCAAGGTGTATGTTGCCGCTATCGCCACACATCACTATGCAGTTGATGGTGAATCGCTAGGAAGCACGATCTGATCGTCAGGTTCTTGAGGGGGCGAGGAGACTGAATCCTCCCGGCCCCCTCTGTACCCTCTTGGGATCTGACCCTGGTTCTTACATCTCTCCAGGGTCGTCCCTTCGAGCCTTTGCAATCAGTCGAGTTAAAAGTACTGTCCCTAAAGACCGTCCTCCTGGTTGCATTGGCCTCGCTCAAGAGGGTAGGGGACCTGCATGCATTTTCGGTTGACGAATCGTGCCTGGAATTCGGGCCCGGTGACTCTCACGTTATCCTGAGACCCGGCCTGGATATGTGCCCAAGGTTCCTACCACTCCTTTCGAGATCAGGTAGTGAACCTGCAAGCGCTGCCTTCGGAGGAGGCAGACCCAGCCCTAGCTTTGCTCTGTCCCGTCCACGCTCTGCGTCTGTACGTGGACAGAACGCAAAGCTTCAGGACCTCAGATCAGCTCTTTGTCTGTTACGGAGGCCAGCAGAAGGAAAGGCCGTCTCCAAGCAGAGGATGGCCCACTGGATAGTGGGCGCCATCGCCTGGCATATGAATTCCAGGGCGTGCCTTGCCCGCTTCGGGTTGAGAGCCCACTCCACCAGAGGAGTGGCCTCTTCCTGGGCGCTGGCGCGGTGCCTCGCTGACAGATATCTGTAGAGCTGTGGGCTGGGCGACACGTCGCTAGATTCTATAGCCTTCGTAGAACCGGTATCTTCCGTGTACTCGCTTCCACCAGCCGGTAGACGCGAAGAGGCCGTTCTAGTGTCGGCTTGCCAGCTCCGCTGTCACCTGTCAGATGAGTCTCCCCTACCCAGGTGGAGCCATCCCAGGGACTCCATATGTGTACTGCCCACGGCCAGTCCATATGTGTACTCTCCACGTAAATTCCTCCCCTACGGGTGGGTAGTGGTCTCCGCAGCGTCCCCTACGGGTTCGCTTCCCCAGTGTAGTCTAGTTTACTTAGTGGGTTTATCGGAACAGCAGTAGACTCTCTCGGCGTAAGCTCGCCCCTTCCCGTCCCACTGGTGCGCCGGGTGGCTAGAGCTTGCGCTGGGCACTGGAAGGGGTTCATACTGTGGCGCTTTATTTGGGATCCCAATTCGTCGGTCACTACTGACGTACGTCGAACGTGACCGACTGAAAGGGAACGTCTCGGTTACGTATGTAACCCTCGTTCCCTGAAGGAGGAACGGAGACGCACGCCCCGTCGCCACAGTTGCTGTACCCTCGCTGTAGTGCGGACTAGGTTGTCTCCTCAGCAAAAAACAGAGTGCGATTGCATCTGCTCCCCTATTTATACCACCTGACGGGGGCCGTGCGCATTATGCAAATATCGCACGCCAACTTCATTGGCTTGTTGTAGTTCACTCGAAGCTGATAGGGCTCTCTAGCGATATCCCAATTTGTCGGTCACTACTGACGTACGTCTCCGTTCCCTCCTTCAGGGAACGAGGGTTACATACGTAACCGAGACGTTTACATCAGTGTTTTTTGGGCCGGTCTAATCAGTCTTCCCTAAATATTAATGTTGTTATTATTCTGTATTTATTATAATTTAAAGGCCTATTATTATATTTACACCAATCAAATGTTTGAGGTCAGTATGATTCTCTTTTTTTAAAAGAAACTGATACTTTAATTCAGCAAGAATCCATTAAATTGATTCAACAATAAATGTTTTTAAGCATTGTATGTCTATTGTATTGTTGGTGATTTTCAGTGCTGTAGACTTTGGCGATCTTGAGCTTTCTTTAAATTTCTATCTGTTTCCCCAAAGATTAAAGAGACTTGATACAAAATCCTGTTTAGGATAAAATCATATTGGAATTTTTCCAGAAGAGTTTTCAGTTTCTTACTTTCCTGAAGCTTTTTACTACTGTGATTTTACCTCTAATATTGTCTGTTCAATATCTAATATTGAATGTTTTTAACTGGATTTCAGTGAAAAATAATCACATTCATTCATTAGTTTTAGAAGATTTCCTGTTTTAAAGAATATATTGAATCCTCAGTTTAGTGTTGTCCTGATTCACATCTTTGTTAAAGTCTTGCTTTTTTTGGATGTTAGTATGATATAATTATGCTCTCTGTCCCACTTTGTAAATGTGCAATAAAAAATGAAAAAGACAGTAAAGACATTTAAAATGATTGTTCTTTATATTAATTAATATTACTGTTTTTACTGTATTTTGGGATCAAATAGCATTTCAAAAACATTAAAAATCCTTACAAACCCCAAACTTTTGATCAGTGTATATTATATAATTAATAATATACATATATATTGGTGTATGTTGTTGTGATTATTATTATTCACCTATATATAATTTAAAAAGCTTGTCATTAAATGTCACATAACAGATTTGACTGGATAGTTTAAATATCATTATAATTAGTTTCCCATGGATAAAATAAGAAATTATATTTATGAGTGTTAAATAAATGGTTTAGACATTTGGCACTGAAACCTTAATTGCGTAGATTATCACAAACTGCAGCCAATCAGCAAACAATAATCATTTATATTAATTTTTCCATTGGAAAACAAGAACAAGAAAAAAATATCAAAAGTCATTTTGTGTTATATTGTGTCTGAATGCTAAACGCAGAAGTTGTTTTCACTGGAAGTTCGGCAGCTGCGCTACAGAAAGCTGACAGAAATACTGAAGTAAATAATCATTTAATACACTGTCTATTCTAGTCACATTGGTGTAAACTGGCAGGTCACACTCTGTCAACGTGAACAGTGCCACACACACACACACACACACCCCTTCTTCCAGGAAGAACATGAACACACTTTTCTTAGTGACTTACATTGTAGGAAGTCGTTCCTGGTTCTGGGAACAATGTTGGTTAAAGTGACTGTGGAAATCAACAGACATGAAGAGTGTGATTATCATGTCAAGAGAAATTGATCCCTGCATCCATTCCTAAGACATTTCTAATATGATCTTCTACATGATATGAGATGATGGAGGATCATTTCTGAGAGCAGATGAATCTCCAGGACTTTACCTCTGTCAGAGATCTTCAGCTCCTCTTTGCAGAAATCCTCCAGTTTGTCTCTCAGCTGAAGGACAGATTCTCTCACAACATCAAAAGAGGAGAGAGAACTGAAGAGATCGTCATTTACGTCTGTAGATTCAGGAGGAGCTGAGAAAGACTGGAAACTCTACAGAAAACAGAAATCAAAGCTCATCACCTCATAGGAAATTGTATGCCTATGGACTAGCTATCAGATGATCTGTCATTGCTGCTGTGACGTCACCTTTGTTTCCTTGTATTTGATTGGTTGAAGCCTTTTCTGTCACCTCGAAAGTGCAAAAAATCGACATCGAAGCGAAACAAATAAACGTCGTTTTTTTCGCAGCAGCACATTCGCGTTCGGTGTGGAAGCACTCATTACACAAACAGCTGATCAAAAAATAAAATCATCGTGCAAATAATTTGCGCGTCAAAATCGCGTCCAGTGTGAAAGGACCTTAACTGATGATTATATAATAACCGAACACACAGATCAACACTTCAGTCAACGGCTCATTCTGCTCTCATGAAATGTTTCTCTGTGAGTCTCTTGCTCAAGTCCACTATGATCCTGTTCTTCTAGATCTCTGTTACCTGCAGGAAATGGATGTGATCCTGTGTGTGTGAAAGCTGCTCCAGCTCAGCGTCTCTCCTCCTCAGATCATTGATCTCCTGCTCCAGTCGCTCCAGTCGTCCTTCAGCTCGACTCACTGCAGTCTTTTCCTGATCTCTGATCCGCTGTGTGAACTCAGAGCGGCTTCTCTCAATGGAGCGGATGAGCTCAGTGAAGATCCTCTCACTGTCCTCCACTGCTGTCTGTGCAGAGCGCTGTTAGGACACACATCACAATCACACAGTGGCTTCCAGTGAGTCCTGACTGAGACTTCTCAAACTTCTCTTCTTCTCCAGACTCACCTTATGAGACTCCACAGCCTCTCTCAGCTGCTGAAGATCTTTCTCTCTCTGCTGGATCCTCTGCTGGAACGACCTCTGCGTCTCCTTCAGCTGGTGCTAAAGGACAAACCAATAACAGGAGAAACGTCACATAAATCATCAAGTAAACAGATATGAATCCAGTATCAGTGAAGTGCTGAGATTGAGGGTTAAAGATCTTTCATGAGAAGGTTATAGGTTCAGTAATAAGTGCCAGAATTATTTCATCAATCTCTAGTTTTATAGTGATAGTTCACTCAGAAATGTAAATTCGTTGATTGTTTCTCATCCTCGTTTTTACAAACTTGTATGATTTTCTCTTGCAGAACACAAAAGAAGATATTCTGAATAATGTCTCTGTTTCTAGAGCCCAAATCAAATATGATGACACGTCAATAACATCAAACCTCACTGGCTCATGCATGTCACATGATTAAACATTTTGAACATTCTGATCCCAGTGAAAATGACATGTGAAGGCCAAATATGGTAATCCATACTCGGAATTTGTCCTCTGCATTTAACCCATCCAAGTTAGTGCACACACATTAGGAGCAGAGTAGTGAGTAGTGAACACACACACACACACACACTGATACACACCCGGAGCAGTGGGCAGCCTTTACGCTGTGGCGCTCAGGGAGTGATTGGGGGTTAGCTCAAAGGCACCTCAGTCATACTTTGGTACTCTGAGTTCGGGCCAAAATTCAGAGCTCGAAGCCCTCCCTCCAGACAGCACGCCAAATACGCATAACTTTACTTTATTCAATTATATGTCTATGTGAACTCATGAAACTCAACATAAAGGCGGCAAGACACTGTTTCTTCATGTTATAAATAAAGTTACAAATGTAGATTCAGAAGGAGTCTAATCATTCAGTCCTGTCAATCATCATTAAGAGCGTAAACAGCAGTCATTGTGTCGTCCCAGCAGCAATTGTTCCAACATCCCTTCACCTCCCCATCGCCGGTTATAGAAAAGCGTTTTTCATTTCTGACATGCACTAAGCAGTAGACCAATCACTACAGACTGGGACCGGCTGACCAATCAGAGCAGACTGTGATTTTTGGAAGGCGTGTTCAGACAGAGAGGGTGAAAACAGACATTAAATGATGTCAATGTATTCTGGTAGACCCCATAAACAAAATAATGAACCTGTAAATGAGCAAAATGGGACCTCTTTAAGTTCATACCTGTTTCTCTGTCCTCTGTGCTGCAGCTGATACAGTGTCGTGGTTTTTATGTTCATCCATCGTACACAGCAGACATATACACTTCTGATCAGTGCGGCAGAAAACCTCAAGAATCTTGTCGTGTTTCAGGCAGATCATCTCCTGCAGTCGTCCAGTGGCATCAGTCAGATTGTGTCTCTTTCCTTTAAACAAACTCTCATGTTGTTCAAGGTGATTCTGACAGTAAGAGTTCAGACACACCAGACAGGACTTGACGGCTTTGTGTTTTCTTCCAGTACAGACGTCACACTGCACATCTCCAGCTCCAGCGTAACAGTCAGCAGGAAGTTTAATCTTCTTCAGTTTCTCCACCATTTCAGCCAGAATGGTGTTTTTAGCTAAAGCAGGTCTTGGACTGAAGGTCTGTCTGCACTGAGGACAGCTGTAGACTTTCTTCTGATCCTCCTGATCCCAGCAGCCTGTAATACAGATCTTACAGTAACTGTGTCCACAGGGAATGGTCACTGGATCCTTCAGGAGATCCAGACACACTGAACACATGAACTCATCCTGAGAAATTCTGGCTTCTGCCATTTTACTGCATGAATACAGAGACACAAACACACAACAGCTCAACTACACTTCAGTTTCTCTTTCTCTGAACTCATGTGTTTCCTGTTTCCTGGTTCTGTGTTTGAGTGACGTGTGTCTGTAAAGCAGCTTCCTCATTCCTGGTCCTGAGTTTTTAGTTTTCATGTGTGTTTCCACACACATTGTGTTTAATTTGTCTCAGACACACAATCAAAGAGTATAAGTTACAGAGAAGCAAAACAAAGTTGAGTAAATCTGTATCTAAATACTACACTGGTACTGCAGGACAGAAAACTGTGTCCAGAATTACAGTTCCTTAAAGTCACCATGAAATTAAAATTGCCTAATCTTGTTTTTATTGAATACTGCAGTATTTATTATGAATGATTTATTCATACACATCATTATTTGTTAAATTCATGTGCTCTCGTAATCTTTAATCAAAATAACTTCCTCTCCCTCTTGCAGCATCTCTTCTCTTCTCTGATGACGAGGGCGGGGCAACCTGTCACTCACATGAGATCCACCAATAGCAAACCACGACCATCCAATCAATTCTCCATGGACAAAATCAAGCCCCGCCCTACATTTGTTCTTGTTTCAGAGGCTGTTTCACTCAGATATATGTCATAATAGCGCTGTATCTTACCTTGTATATCAGTTTGTATATCATGCCAGGGTCAAGATATAGGAAATAAGAAACATGTATACTCAATGGAAAAGTTCAAAATGAATGAATGAATAAATAAATAAGGTACAGTAATTATTGTTGGTGAGGAACAACGTAGAGTTGGAAATCATTTTCAATGAACTACTTGACTTCCACTGCACATTCATACAGCCATGAGCCATTTGGAAACAATGCTATGGCCTTCAGTCACCAGATCTCAACCCAACTGAACACCTTTGGGAGACCGACGTGTTACACTCTATAAAATAAAATAATTCAGTAGCGTTGTAAATATCACAACAACAAATAAAAGAATAAAAAAATGGTCACAAAAAGAAATTAGTATTTACGGAGCCCCGCACATGACACGGAAGAAAAAAAATTAAATTGTGCGCACGATTAACTGTTTCATTCCCTCGATTTATAAATATTGCGTATGATTTATAAATCGAGGGAATGAAATAGTAAATCATGCGCACGATTTAGCCTACTATTTTTTTCCTACATGTCATGTCCGGGGCTTCGTAAGTATTTGACAAAAAAATTAGATTTTTATGAAGCCTTACATAAAATAACACTGAATCTAATTACTTCATATGTTAAAGCTGCAGTCCGTAGTTTGCCTCTTTGTCGCCATCTCTGTTTGAAACTTGCAATTGCAGTTATATGCAGAATTATTATCGTTGTGTGCGTTGTGCATCGGCACGACTCCGTGCGGATGAATCTAATGTTTGCTGTCAAACACCACATCGGTGTGGATACTGTACTTCAGAATCACAGATTTTACGTCTTGGAAGTATGACCAAAATAAGAATTTTCACCGGAAAACGTCATCTGAACAAGTAAGTAACATGTCTGTCATTTTTTTTCTTACCAACTGAGGAAAAAAGCATTAGGCCTATTATAATCACGCTGCCAATGGTGTTTAAATCTAACGATCGCTTTTCGCATGCAAATTATTATTACTGTTATACTTTTTATCTCAAATTGTTCATGTTAACACCATCAGCGCTGCGTGACTGTGTGCATTTAGAGTGTATTAGCGTTACCTGTAGATTTCAATGTTGTGTCGTTGTGTTGAGTACAAAGGTTCAGAGTGAAGTTCACATCACTCATACATATTTGCTTTAATTTTTTTCTCAAATATTGCAGTATATTCATAAGGTATATTTAATTAATATCTTGGCTTTTAAATTTAAGTGTAAAAAGGTTTCACCTAAAAATTAGAAAATTTGCTTAACTCTTTCCCCACCAGCGTTTTTCAATAAAGTTATCAGCCACCGCCAGTGTTTTTAATAATTTTCACAAATATTTTGTTGTATGAATTTCTGAATAAAATATATATAAAAAGAAAGAGTCTGCTTTTAAACAAAACAAAATGATTTAGGCGCACGTCGCATCATTCACGTCGCGTCTTTTGCTCGCTTAAGTTCGTTATTAGTGGTTCTTTGCTTTTAATGAAGGAGAACTCTATACTCACCAAATACTCCTTCACCAGATCCTGTGGATCTTCATTCAGGTAGAAGCATAGCCCCTTAAAAATCACTCTCGCTTGGTCTCTGTGGTGTCATTCTGAGAATACAGACACAATAATACATTTCATTAAAGATTTGTATAGTGTTGATGATGTTCATATACTTTACATAACTCCAATGCCCATCTCTGAGCCCTTATGCACTGCAGAGCACTATAAAAAAATTGCTTGTTGTATAAGAAATCAATTAAAACAACAAAACAAAAAACAATATTGGCACCAATACATCCTGAATCCTTCTTCTGACTACTCCAGCCCTTTTGGTAAACACCTTTAGCAGTTCATCAGAGAAGCGATCCAATTGTGACAGGAACATGGACTGTAAATGAAGGGTTGTGATCTGACGAAATTCAACATTTATCTAAAGACAGAAGTTAGAGAGATCTTCTGAACAATACATAGATGTTTACAATGTTTATGACCTAACATCATGCCTAATACACACAGGCCACAAGAAGACAAATGTTTTTCAGAGCCACAGACATTTTTACACAATGATTATGCAAAGCAGCCCATAAAGTTGAACCTATCAAAAAGGGAAATCGCCCATTAGCATTGCTTGAGCAGAACGTACATGTACATGAAAAATCTGGTACCCTGTGTTATCTGAATTATTTTTCATCTGCAACAGCATTGTGAACTATTGTAATGATACGCTTTCGTCATTAACTTTTAAATTCATCATTATATTATAAGTATTCAAGACCCACAACTGGCAGATCAACATGCGACTACATTTCTCTCTGATACGGTAGAAAATTAAATGAAATTGAATGTGGAGGATTTTAACTGTGACAAGATGATTGACAGGGCAGTTTAAACGGTGACAGGAGCGACACAGTGTCCGTTAAAGATGATGAAGTAGTACGTCCCAAAGCTTGCCTACTCTTCTGCTACACACTCAAAAGTACTTTTACTTCACAAAAACAGTACATACATTTAGGGCGTAGTATAAGTAGGCGAATTGAGATGCAGGTTAAGTAGATCGAGTCCATGCCCTGATAGCACACGTACATCTCGGAGACGTCTATTTGATGTCTGTGTTTAGGTCTGGAAGACGTATTTTTTAGGGTGTTTGCTCATCTGCAATACGTCTGTAGGACGTTTCCTGTCTGATGTCAAATAGACGTTTGGAAGATGTCTTTAAGATGTTTATGATTTAGAATGTATGTAAAACTGACATCTTAAAGATGTCTATCAGATGTTTGTAAACAGCAGATGCTCTCCAGATGAAGTGATCTTTAACAGACATCTTGCAGACGTACGTGTGCTATCTGGGTGAACACCCCCAAAGATTCACAGTCCTAAAGCTCGTCTGGGGTCGACATTTCATTCAGTAACTTTAGGGAGTTTTGATTTATATGCCGTTTAATGTTGATGATCGCATGATTTTACATATGCATCTGCTTACATGTAAGATCGCTTCTTTTTCGCCTGTGTTTTGATTGAGAGATTCAGTACTTTTTCTGAAGATGTGTCACAGCGCCCCCTACTGTATAACAGTGAAAACATGGAAATTTACGTCAATGGTGGGGAGTGAGTTAAAGTCCCCGTGGTCAGTTACTTTACCCCTTAAACTCATCTTTGATCACCAAAATGACATATTTAAAAAAAAATTGAGTGAAAAAAAAATTCTTCATGCCTTTAAATAGCTTGAATGAAATTCTACACTCTTGCCTCATTTAATATACACAGATCAATGAATATGCAAATTAGCCCCGCCTCCACTCGCTCACGCCAGCTCGGAGAGTCTACTGTTCCTGTAGTGACGAGCAATTTGTCGTTTGTGTTTTGGATATTTAAGAAAAAAGCTTGCTTCGCTTCGTATATTCAGTTTAACAACTGTGCAACTGAACTGCTCATATTTTCTGACGCTTAAATTGTGTTTTAAATTATGAATTGGTAAAACGCCTTTGCAAAACGGTCTGAATCCACTTGCATTCGTTTGGACTGCTCTCTCACTGAAGCGATTTCTCAGTAAAACAGACAGTATCGAGAGAACAAGCAGCCGTTTTCCTCTGTGAATATGCGCTAAATGGATGTTTGACAATTTTGTTGCTTTTTGGAGTTTTCAGATTTAAAAAAAACATTCAGATGAAATCCTGCAGGCGCCCGTGCCTTCTCCGTACATGAAATAAATGCACATCCTTGAATGAGCGCGGATTTCCAGCGGATTTACTTGAGCTTATCAGGTAGGTTAATATCTATGGTTTGATCTATTCCAGAGTTGGTCAAAATCAGAATTTATAATGGACTGAATCTCTCAGAACTTGATGTGCGATTCCACACTGACTGAATATGCACATGAATCACGGTCACACGCACACGCTCAGAGCAATGTTGTTTTAGCTATGTTTTATAGTATTAAAATATTTTGTCACTAATTAATATGAATTAATAAGATTAGCCTTTTGCTTGACTACGTTATCAAACAGCTAATAATGTGTCGCTAATGTTACACACACCGTTCCTGTTCTTCATCTCAGTCAGACAGCTGCCTGCTAACAATCAGAATCCTTACAAATATGGAATTACTTTTGTTCCAATAAAAATGAACGTAACTTTTCAAAAAAAAAAAATATATATATATATATAAATTGAAACTGAATGTCTTTAAAACTTAAAACTAAAATCGCAGGCAAAATGTTTGACTTTGTTTTTAATACACTGCATGTTTTGCTAACAGTTTCTCCTCTTTCTTTCACTGATCTGTACTTACAAATGTGTTTCCAGAGTTTTCATTTATGCTTCTGAAGTTTTCGTTTACGATCCCAGAGTTTTCGTTCATCTTTTTGGCACAAATCTCTCGCGGGGGCGTGGCCAGCAGTGGTGTGTTCTCATTGGCTACTGAGTTTGTGATTGACAGCTTCTTGACCTGGAAGTGAAGACTTCAGTGTTGCGTTTACAGTTACTTGTGTGGAGGTGAACATCTGTAAGCAGCTTCCTATTTCATTTTAGTGATATAAAGATCTGAATTTTTAAATTTTATCTGTATTTATCTGCTGCTACACTATGGTGAGATGATTTCTTAGGACTAGCACAGACGAATGATATAATAATCATTATCATCAATCGTCGTTATCTGGATACTCACGGTAAGTCAGTATTTTTTAAGTTTACAAAATCAATATAAGTACTTATTTTTGCTTTTTCAGGTGGAGAGGTATTTTAGAGCTCATTTAGAGCCCATATTATACAGCAGTGTTGTCTTGACTTAACCCCATCATTACAGGATCTGGATATGTACTGTACATACAGTTACAGTCCTGGATTAGATCATATTTAAAGGGGAAATAATAAATATAAAGTACTGTGCAAATGTCTTAGGACACCATTAGATGTTGTTTTAGCAATGGTATAGTGACCATATAATTATTTCTCATCTCTTTATTAGAATATAACCAGGAAATACATTAAATTTGTAAGCAGTATTAAAAAACAGAAAAAAATGACTTTTATAGGCTAAAGTGGCAAGTATTTAGTGACCTCTCCTTACATTTGAGCAATAGCAGGAACCTGGCTCTCTTAAACCTAAATGGAATGGAAAATGACTGGAAGGCCAAGAAAACTTTCAAAATCTGATCAGAAGTTTCTCCTTTGAAAAAACTGGAAGAAGTCTAGGAGGTCACACTAAATACTGATTTTTGCTTAAAGTCATTTTGTTCTGATTTTTTTTTTTTTGTGTGTGTGTACATATTTCCTGTATAATAAACATGAATGGTCATTAAAATATTGCTAAAACAACAAAGCTAAGACTTTTGCACAGTACTGTATGTCCAAATCCAAAACCTAATACATGAAAGTATTTATGACTGAAATTATATATAATTAGTTTGAAATAAATATTTTAAGTCTGCATAATTTGTTATGTGGGAATTCAAAGCAGTTTGTATTGTTAGATTATAATACATCTCCTTTCTCATTTTCCAGGGAGTGGAGCAACTTTTCCATTAACAAAATTCTGATGCTGACCCAGAGGATGGAGCGGTAGCCCCAGAGATCCACTGACCCATCAGACAAGAATCTTATTTTGTTCAGACACATCACCTTTGACTGACTGGGATCTTGATCTTCAGACACCTGATATTATGCAAATATTTTAATTTCTTTGGAGCTTTAGATTAAAACAAACACAGTTCACAAACACAAGAGGTTGTACTTTATTCTTATTAGTCCATACTGATCTTGGATTAGCATACCAACAACATATGAATGTTAAGGTGATAGTTCACCCAAAAATAAAAATTCTCATACATTTTACTCACCCTCATGCCGTCCCAGATGCATATTACTTTCTTTCTACAGATAAACACGAATTAGGATTTTTAGGAAAATAATACATGTCTTTGTGTCCTAAAGACAGTAATCCATGCGACCCCAGTGGATGAATCAATGTCTTCTGAAGTGAAACAATAGATAAGAAAAGTACTAATAATGAAATTATTAAAAAAGACGAACGAAAACTCTGGGATCGTAAACGAAAACTTTAAATTAAGGAGAAACAGTTAGCAAAACATGCAGTGTATTAAAAACAAAGTCAAACATTTTGCCTGCGATTTTATTTTTTTAAGACATTCAGTTTCAATTTATATTTTTATTAGTTTTTTTGAAAAGTTACGTTCATTTTTATTGGCACAAAGGTAATTCCATATACAAACGCTTTGAACAACTCAGAACGTCAGTGATCATAACATCATAATAGACTCGCTATATTGCTAAATCTACACAATTTTTCATATCAACAGAAAATATACCAGGATAACCTGACTTCTTTCCTGCTTCAGAGCAGTCATAGTTAATGATATGCTAAAGCCTGCCGGCACGTTGTTGTGATTGGTTACAAGGTAGTCTGTGACGTCACAAACACCACCGATTTCAAACCGCGGGTTTAGACTGTCTTTGGTTTACTGCAGTTTCAAACATAAAATACTCAGCAATGGTGCTGACTTATGAATTTGCACATGGTTTGTCTTAAAGCATATTAAAAACACTACATAGACATATAAACAACATTAAAAACTTGATTTTCACCACAGGGGGTCTTTAAAAATATAATATGAACTCTACTTTATTAAGTCATGTGTGTGTCATTTTGGGGTTGGCGATATGACCAAAATCTTATTTCAAGATATAAGGCATTTTAATTTAAATATAATAACAATAATGATATATAGATATTTTGGTTATTTAATTTCTGTAATATAAATAAGAACAAAGAAGCAAATTACACACAATAGGACAAATACAACAGATCAGACGTTTTTCAGGTACAGCAGGTTTCTTTAACATGTAAAAATACTGACATAATCGAGTAAGAATGGCTCATCTTTCAGGAAGGTCAAAGGTCATGGTATAGATCACATGGGTCGCTCATCTAATGAGAGTGTTTGACGTCCTCTATTGAAACACTTCATCATTGACTCTCTTTGCTCTGATGAAAGTGAAGTATATTAATATATTGAATTATTTGTGTTCATTACAGCACTGAGAGCAGCAGCGGGACGATCACATGACAGATATAGAAAGAAAACACTGACATTATTCACCACAACACTACATGATGAATTCAGATCATGTTATCTGGATTGAACTGATGATGATTTGACTCAAACCTTCTCCTGAACAGAACTGAATTTACAGAAGTGAATGATCTGACAACTCTGAGAACAGATAAAACAACAAGGTTTATTTAAAGTAAACTGGATTAGATTATAATAATTGAGCTCATACTTTCACTGATCAAGAGTTTACAGTATGATCACATGATCTGGGTTTATATATTCCACATTTATCAATCTTACAACAAATTACATTTTTTATTGAGTGATACATTTTAATAAGTCCTGTGTGTGATCATGTGAACGGAAGGTAATTTTGATAGTAATAAAAATGATTTATGTGTCTACAGTAAGAACTGAATTAATGATTTCCGTCAACACAAACAGAGCTTGAGAAAAGCACAGACACACACACACACACACACATCTCTCACTGTCTATATGAGGATTCATTACACAGGAAGTAATCAGGTGAGTGTGAGGAGACGGGGTGGTGAAGGGATGCTGAAACTGTCGAGGAATCATGGTTGAGTTGACTGTGATTATATATAGACCTGCACTCATGCTGATTGGGTAGATATGTTGATTACTGATTGTTGACAGCTGCTTGAGATGATGTGATGATTGGATAGATTATTTAACCTTGTTCCTCCCAAACTTTATCAATAAAACATCATTTATTCTGTTATTTCACTGACAGAAGTTCAGCTGTAGTATTAATGTAATGAAGAGAAAATAAGAGACTCTATAACATCTCACTGTTACTGATTCATCATGAGCTCAAAGCATTATGGGTAGAATCTCTCTACAGTCTATTCTGATTCATCAACACAGTTTCACTGATGATTTATAACCAACCCAAAACCCAGGATAGAGCGGGTGAGTGAATGTGGTCTGGACTGTGTGGATGAGGATCATTGTGTCTCCAGAGACGCTGTAGAAGGACAGAGTTCCTGCACTGTGATCCACATACACTCCTATTCTACTGATGATGGACTCTACAGGGAGTTTAGTCTCTATGTCATTGTGACTGAATGAGTAACTGGAGGAAAAGCAGATCAAACTCCAGGACTGATCATTAAATCCAAACAAACACTCATTACCCGATCCCTTCCTGCTGATGCTCTTATATGACACTGATATAAACACATATGATCCACTCCTCTCAATCTCCCAGTAACAGCGTCCACACTCTCTCTCTCTACACAACACCTGACGCACATCAAATCTGTCTGGATGATCAGGATACGACTGGACTGTGTTAGTGTATGTAATCACTCTGTTCCTCTCAGACAGACGGAGGCCTTTATTCACTGTGTTCAGATCCAGATTGAGCTGATGGGAATCTGATGGAGATAAAACACATCAGAATCAGGAATTATGAATCTGATCTTTTAATGTTTCTGAACTCTTCATGTTCAATATATCATCAGTGTCTCAGTACAGTTTACCAGATATCCTGATATCCTCGACCTTTTTTTGGGCCGGTCTAATCAGTCTTCATTGAATATTAATGTTGATTTTTTATTCTGTGTTTATTATAATTTAAAGGCCTATTATTATTTTTACACCATTCAAATGTTTGGGTCAGTATGATTCTCTTTAAAAGAAACTGTCAGTTTAATTCAGAAAGGATCCATTAAATCGATTCAATGACGAGTGCAATAAGTTGATTTATAATGTTTTTAAGCATTGTATGTCTATTGTATTGTTGGTGATTTTCAGTGCTGTAGACTTTGGCGATCTTGAGCTTTCTTTAAATTTCCATCTGTTTCCCCAAAGATTAAAGATTAAAGATTATCCTGTTTAGGATAAAATCATATTGGAATTTTTCCAGAAGAGTTTTCAGTTTCTTACTTTCCTGAAACTCTTGAAAATTTTTTTTTCTACTGTGATTTTACCTCTAAATCTTGGATGAATGTTTTTAATTGGCTTTCTGTGAAAAATAATCACATTCATTCATTAGTTTTAGAAGATTTCCTGTTTTTAAAGAATATATTGAATCCTCAGTTTAGTGTTGTCCTGATTCACATCTTTGTTAAAGTCTTGCTTTTTTGGATGTTAGTATGATATAATTATGCTCTCTGTCCCACTTTGTACATGTGCCAGAAAAATTTAAAAAGACAGTAAAGACATTTAAAATGATTGTTCTTTATATTAATTATTACTGTTTTTACTGTATTTTGGGATCAAATAGCATTTCAAAAACATTAAAAAACCCAAACACTTGATCAGTGTGTATATATATATATATATATATATATATATATATTGGTGTATGTTTTTATTATTATTATTATTATTCACTTATATATATTTTAAAAAGCTTGTCATTAAATGTCACATAACAGATTTGACTGGATAGTTTAAATATTATCATTAGTTTCTCATGAATAAAATAAGCCATGTGAATAGAAATTATATTTATGAGTGATAAATAAACGCTTTAGTAATTTGACACTGAAGTAAATATTTGTTACTATGGAAATGATACACCATCTATTCTGGTCACATTAGTGTAAACACTCTGTCAACACCTGAACAACAGAACAAATGCATTTGCACTAGAATGTTGTTAGATTAGATTTTCTTTTGCTAGTAATTAGTAGGTTTTATCTATAAGTTTCATCTCCTAAATCTTTGGCATATATGTGTCTTAAACAAATCCCTCCCAAGAGCACCACAACACCATCTACCTTCTACTGGAAGAACATGAACACACTCAGTGAGTTTTTCTGCTTGTTTTCTTAGTGACTTACATTGTAGGAAGTCGTTCCTGGTTCTGGGAACAATGTTGGTGAAAGTGACTGTGGAAATCAACAGACATGAAGAGTGTGATTATCATGTCAAGAGAAAATGATCCCTGCATCCGTTCCTAAGACATTTCTAATATGATCTTCTACATGATATGAGATGATGGAGGATCATTTCTGAGAGCAGATGAATCTCCAGGACTTTACCTCTGTCAGAGATCTTCTTCAGCTCCTCTTTGCAGAAATCCTCCAGTTTGTCTCTCAGCTGACGGACAGATTCTCTCACACCATCAAAAGAGGAGAGAGAACTGAAGAGATCGTCATTTACGTCTGTAGATTCAGGAGGAGCTGAGAGAGACTGGAAACTCTACAGAAAACAGAAATCAAAGCTCATCACCTCCACACTTCAGACAATAACCTGCACTACTGTCAGATTTGAGCAGCTCTTGTTGATCAAGTAGATTGACCTTTATTTATAACTTTTGAGCAGTTAGTGGCTCTGAAATTCACAAGGACTCTTAGGACACGATCCCAAGGTCAGGTTTTGTGGTTTAAATATGCTGAAGCATCGCTAATATACAACCTCACTTCCTGTTTGAGGACTTCACTGTCAAATTCATCAATGTGTTGATGAAAATTATTATAAAATGTTTGAAGATTATCTGATTTTGATAAACATTACTCAAAATTTGTAATATAAGTCAAAGATTGTAAAAAGATAAGTAAAGAGATGATGGGAAATGAAATGTTTCTCTGTGAGTCTCTTGCTCAAGTCCACTATGATCCTGTTCTTCTAGATCTCTGTTACCTGCAGGAAATGGATGTGATCCTGTGTGTGTGAAAGCTGCTCCAGCTCAGCGTCTTTCCTCCTCAGATCATTGATCTCCTGCTCCAGTCGCTCCAGTCGTCCTTCAGCTCGACTCACTGCAGTCTTTTCCTGATCTCTGATCCGCTGTGTGGCCTCAGAGCGGCTTCTCTCAATGGAGCGGATGAGCTCAGTGAAGATCCTCTCACTGTCCTCCACTGCTGTCTGTGCAGAGCGCTGTTAGGACACACATGACAATCACACAGTGGCTTCAGTGAGTCCTGACTGAGACTTGTCAAACTTCTCTTCTTCTCCAGACTCACCTTATGAGACTCCACAGCCTCTCTCAGCTGCTGAAGATCTTTCTCTCTCTGCTGGATCCTCTGCTGGAACGACTTCTGCGTCTTCTTCAGCTGGTGCTAAAGGACAAACCAATAACAGGAGAAACATCACATAAATCATCAGGTAAACAGATATGAATCCAGTATCAGTGAAGTGCTGAGATTGAGGGTTAAAGATCTTGAATGAGAAGGTTATAGGTTCAGTAATAAGTGCCAGAATTATTTCATCAATCTCTAGTTTTATAGTGATAGTTCACTCAGAAATGTAAATTCTTTGATTGTTTCTCATCCTCGTTTTTACAAACTTGTATGATTTTCTCTTGCAGAACACAAATGAAGATATTCTGAATAATGTCTCTGTTTCTAGAGCCCAAATCAAATATGGTGACACGTCAATAACATCAAACCTCACTGGCTCATGCATGTCACATGATTAAACATTTTGAACATTCTGATCCCAGTGAAAGTGACATGTGAAGGCCAAATATGGTAATCCATACTCGGAATTTGTCCTCTGCATTTAACCCATCCAAGTTAGTGCACACACATTAGGAGCAGAGTAGTGAACACACACACACACACACACTGCAAACTGTGATACACACCCGGAGCAGTGGGCAGCCTTTACGCTGTGGCGCTCAGGGAGTGATTGGGGTTTAGCTCAAAGGCACCTCAGTCATACTTTGGTACTCTGGGTTCGGGCCAAAATTCAGAGCTCGAAGCCCTCCCTCCAGACAGCACACCAAATACGCATAACTTTACTTTATTCAATTATATGTATATGTGAACTCATGAAACTCAACATAAAGGCGGCAAGACACTGTCTTCTTCATGTTATAAATGAAGTTACAAATGTAGATTCAGAAGGAGTCTAATCATTCAGTCCTGTCAATCATCATTAAGATTGTAAACAGCAGTCATTGTGTCGTCCCAGCAGCAATTGTTCCAACATCCCTTCACCTCCCCATCGCTGGTTATGGAAAAGCGTTTTTCATTTCTGACATGCGCTAAGCAGTAGACCAATCACAACAGACTGGGACCGGCTGACCAATCAGAGCAGACTGTGATTTTTGGAAGGCGTGTTCAGACAGAGAGGGTGAAAACAGACATTAAATGATGTCAATGTATTCTAGTAGACCCCATAAACAAAATAATGAACCTGTAAATGATCATAATGGGACTCTTTAAGTTCATACCTGTTTCTCTGTCCTCTGTGCTGCAGCTGATACAGTGTCGTGGTTTTTATGTTCATCCATCATACACAGCACACATATACACTCCTGATCAGTGCGGCAGAAAACCTCAAGGATCTTGTCGTGTTTCGGGCAGATCATCTCCTGCAGTCGTCCAGTGGCTTCAGTCAGATTGTGTCTCTTTCCTTTAAACAAACTCTCATGTTGTTCAAGGTGATTCTGACAGTAAGAGTTCAGACACACCAGACAGGACTTGACTGCTTTGTGTTTTCTTCCAGTACAGACGTCACACTGCACATCTCCAGCTCCAGCGTAACAGTCAGCAGGAAGTTTAATCTTCTTCAGTTTCTCCACCATTTCAGCCAGAATGGTGTTTTTAGCTAAAGCAGGTCTTGGACTGAAGGTCTGTCTGCACTGAGGGCAGCTGTAGACTCTCATCTGATCCTCCTGATCCCAGCAGCCTGTAATACAGATCTTACAGTAACTGTGTCCACAGGGAATGGCCACTGGATCCTTCAGGAGATCCAGACACACTGAACACATGAACTCATCCTGAGAAATTCTGGCTTCTGCCATTTTACTGCATGAATACAGAGACACAAAAACACACAACAGCTCAACTACACTTCAGTTTCAGTTTCTCTGAAGTCATGCGTTTCCTGTTTCCTGGTTCTGTGTTTGAGTGACGTGTGTAAAACAGGCGTGTCTGTAAAGCAGCTTCCTCATTCCTGGTCCTGAGTGTTTAGTTTTCATGTGTGTTTCCACACACATTGTGTTTAATTTGTCTCAGACACACAATCAAAGAATATAAGTTACAGAGAAGCAAAACAAAGTTGAGTAAATCTGTATCTAAATACTACACTGGTACTGCAGGACTGAAAACTGTGTCCAGAATTACAGTTCCTTAAAGTCACCATGAAATCTAAATTGCCAGATCTTGTTTTTATTGAATACTGCAGTATTTATTATGAATGATTTATCCATACACATCATTATTTTGTTAAATTCATGTGCTCTCGTAATCTTTAATCAAAATATCTTCCTCTCCCTCTTGCAGCGTCATCTCTTCTCTTCTCTGATGATGAGGGCGGGGCAACCTGTCACTCACATGAGATCCACCAATAGCAGACCACAACCATCCAATCAATTCTCCATGGACAAAATCAAGCCCCGCCCTACATTTGTTATTGTTCCAGAGGCTGTTTCACTCAGATATATGTCATAATAGCGCTGTATCTTACCTTGTGTATATCAGTTTGTATATCATGCCAGGGTCAAGATATAGGAAATAAGAAACATGTATACTCAATGGAATAGTTCAAAATGAATGAATGAATAAATAAATAAGGTACAGTAATAATTGTTGGTGAGGAACAACGTAGAGTTGGAAATCATTTTCAATGAACTACTTGACTTCCATTGCACATTCATACAGCCATGAGTCATTTGGAAACAATGCTATGGTCACCAGATCTCAACACAACTGAACACCTTTGGGAGACCGACGTGTTACACGCTATAAAATAAAATAATTCAGTGGCGTTGTAAATATCACAACAACAAATAAAAGAATAAAAAAAATTGTCACAAAAAGAAATTAGTATTTA
This sequence comes from Hypophthalmichthys nobilis, assembly GCA_037950665.1. Classification (NCBI taxonomy): domain Eukaryota; kingdom Metazoa; phylum Chordata; class Actinopteri; order Cypriniformes; family Xenocyprididae; genus Hypophthalmichthys; species Hypophthalmichthys nobilis. Next base: position 26,857,155 of record CM075489.1, read on the forward strand.
CGGAGCCCCGCACATGACATGGAAGAAAAAAAATTCAATTGTGCGCACGATTAACTGTTTCATTCCCTCGATTTATAAATATTGCGTATGATTTATAAATCGAGGGAACAAAATAGTAAATTGTGCGCATGATTTAGCCTAATATTTTTTTCCTGCATGTCATGTCCGGGGCTCCGTAAGTATTTGACTAAAAAATTAGATTTTTATGATGTCTTACATAAAATAAATGATTTTATTCCTTAACACACTGAATCTAATTACTTCATATGTTAAAGCTGCAGTCCGTAGTTTTTGCCTCTTTGTCACCATCTCTGTTTGAAACTTGCAATTGCAGTTATATGCAGAATTATTATCGTTGTGTGCGTTGTGCATCGGCACGACTCCGTGCGGATGAATCTAATGTTTGCTGTCAAACACCACATCAGTGTGGATACTGTACTTCAGAATCACAGATGTTACGTCTTGGAAGTATGACCAAAATAAGAATTTTCACCGGAAAACGTCATCTGAACAAGTAAGTAACATGTCTGCCATTTTTGTTCTGACCAACTGAGGAAAAAAGCATTAGGCCTATTATAATCGCGCTGCCAATGGTGTTTAAATCTAACGATCGCTTAGCTCGGATCATGTCAAACTGTGCAAATTATTATTACTGTTATACTTTTTATCTCAAATTGTTCATGTTAACAACATCAGCGCTGCGTGACTGTGTGCATTTAGAGTGTATTAGCGTTACCTGTAGATTTCAATGTTGTGTCGTTGTGTCGAGTACAAAGGTTCAGAGTGAAGTTCACATCACTCATACATATTTGCTTTCATTTTTTTCTCAAATATTGCAGTATATTCATAAGGTATATTTAATTAATATCTTGGCTTTTAAATTTAAGTGTAAAAACAAAAAACAAATTTAAGTGTTTCACCTAAAATTTTGAAAATTTGCTTAACTCTTTCCCCACCAGCGTTTTTCAATAAAGTTATCAGCCACCGCCAGTGTTTTTAATAATTTTCACAAATATTTTGTTGTATGAATTTCTGAATCACTCATCATTCACGTCACGTCTTTTGCTCGCTTAAGTTCGTTATTAGTGGTTCTTTGCTTTTAATGAAGGAGAACTCTATACTCACCAAATACTCCTTCACCAGATCCTTTGGATCTTCATTCAGGTAGAAGCATAGCCCCTTAAAAATCACTCTCGCTTGGTCTCTGTGGTGTCATTCTGAGAATACAGACACAATAATACATTTTATTAAAGATCTGTATAGTGTTGATGATGTTCATATACTTTACATAACTCCAATGCCCATCTCTGAGCCCTTATGCACTACAGAGCACTATAAAAAAATTGCTTGTTGTATAAGAAATCAATTAAAAAAACAAAACAAAAAACAATTGTTACAGTACAGACGGGTCAGAGGCAGAGATAACAGAAAGCAGACTTTATTTTTCACACACAGCTGAGTAATGGATGAAACAGGTAAGTGCAGATGAGTGAAGTAGAATGTAGACGTGAAGATGAGTATTAATACTGTCCTTATGGGTGATTTGCAGAAGTGACGATCCGTGGAGGAATGCTGGGATGGCTGACGAGGATGAACGGAGACACTCACACACACACTGGAACAACACTGGGAGACGAGGAGACTTGGAGACGATGGAGACAGGTTAGTAGCTTCAATTGGAGTCCAAGAGGTAAGCATATAGAGATCCTAATGCGAACGAGACCGGACAGTGACTGTGAGTGTGTGTGAGTGTTTTATGGTGGCAGTGATGAGTGGCTAGATGAGGTGCAGGTGCGGGTGATCAGTACTCCGGTGATTGAGTGCGCTGTGATTGGGTGATGTTGGAACCTGACGTGTCTGTGACAGTACCCCCCCCTCCACGGCCCGCTCCTGAGGGCCGAGGACCCCGACGTCGCGGTGGTCGGCCTCTTCCACGGGGGGCTGGTCTGTCAGGGTGAGTGGAATGGAAGGTTTGGAGGAGGTTTGGATCTAAGATGTCGTCCCTGGGGACCCATGAGCGTTCTTCTGGGCCGTAGCCCTCCCAGTCGACCAGATATTCTAATTGACCACCACGGCGTCGGGAGTCCAAGATGTCGTGAACCTCATATGCGGCGCCGTCGTCCAGGATGAGTGGAAGGGGGGGTTCGGAGGCTGCCACGTCAGGTCCTGTGGAGGGAGAAACAGAAGGGTGGTGAGGCTTAAGCAGTGAAACATGGAATGTGGGATGAATTCTGTAGTGAGGAGGTAGTTGAAGTTGATACGTGACTGGGTTGATCTGCTTGGTGATGGTGAATGGACCAATGAAACTGGGACTCAGCTTCCGGCAGGGCAGACGCAGGCGGATGTCCCTGGTTGACAGCCAGACCTTCTGACCGGGCTGGTATGAGGGAGCCGGACCGGCGAAGGTCTGCTGTCATCCTGCGTCTGCGCAGGGCTCGCTGCAGTTGGTGATGCGCTGAGTCCCAGACCCTCTCGCTCTCTCGGAACCAGTAATCCACAAATGGCACATCAGAGGGTTCCCCAGACCAGGGGAACAGTGGGGGTTGGTAGCCGAGTACGCATTGGAATGGTGTAAGGCCGGTGGAGGGCTGACGGAGAGAGTTTTGGGCGTTTCGGCCCAACCCAGGTACTGGTTCCAAGAGTCCTGGTGGTCATGACAGAAGGTACGGAGGAAGCGGCCGATCTCCTGGATCTTCCTTTCCGTCTGCCCGTTCGACTGCGGATGGTACCCGGATGTTAGGCTGACGGTCACACCTAGGAGCGAGAAGAATGCTCTCCATACCTTCGAAATGAACTGTGGTCCTCTATCGGAGACTATGTCTTCTGGGATTCCAAAGTATCGAAACACATGATTGAAGAGTTGCTCTGCCGTTTCCATGGCAGTGGGTAGGCCTCTTAGGGGTATGAGGCGGCAGGACTTTGAGAACCGATCCACCACCACGAGGATGCAGGTGTTGTTGTTGGAAGCTGGGAGATCGGTGATAAAATCGACCCCTAGGTGTGACCAGGGTCGGTTGGGAACGGGCAGAAGTAAGAGCTTGCCGGATGGTAAATGGCGTGGGCTCTTTGAGATGGCGCATTCCTTACAGCCCTGCACGTACCTTCTGACATCTGCTGCCATGTTGGGCCACCAGAAGCGTTCCCTCAGCAGCGAGAGGGTTTCATTGGCCCCCGGGTGACCAGTGCCAAGTGACGTGTGGGCTGAGTGGATGAGAGGAGTGCGTCGTGACTTTGTAGTGTAGCACAAGCCTGGTGGACAACCCGGCGGAGCGTTGGTGGAGGCATTGGAGGAGGGTAAGGTCTCCTCTGACCAGGAAATGGGGCTGACAATGAGTTCCTTTGGAATGATGGTTTCTGGATCTTCGGTCCTTTCATCCGGAGCGTGGAGATGGGAGAGAGCATCTGCTTTGACATTTTTGGGACCAGGGCGGTAGGTTATGGTGAAATTGAATCTAGTAAAGAATAAGGACCAGCGGGCTTGTCTTGGATTCAGTCTTTTAGCAGAGCGTAAGTATTCAAGGTTTTTATGATCAGTGAGAACTTGGAAGGGATGTTTAGATCCCTCCAACCAATGCCTCCACTCCTCCAGGGCGAGCTTCACGGCTAGGAGTTCTCTGTTCCCGATGTCATAATTTTTCTCCGCCGGGTTGAGCTTGCGGGAGAAGAAGGCACATGGATGGAGTCTGCTGGGATTCCCCTGCTGCTGGGACAACACCGCTCCTACTCCGGTGGTGGAAGCGTCCACCTCGTCAACGAAGGGCAGCTCTGGGTTGGGGTGGACGAGGAGAGGAGCGGTGGTGAAGGCTTCTTTCAGGTGTTGGAATGCTTTCGTGGCCTCAGGTGTCCAGGACAGAGACTTGGGCTTATTACGGAGCAGGTTGGTAAGAGGACTGGTTATGGAGCTGTAGTTGTGAATAAAACGGCGGTAGAAGTTGGAGAATCCGAGAAAGCGTTGTAATTCCTTGATGGATGAGGGAGTTGGCCAGTTCTTAATGGCTTCCACCTTCCCCTCGTCCATCCGGATGCCACTGCTATCGATGATGTAACCGAGGAATTGAACTGATGGTTGATGGAATGTACACTTCTCTGCTTTGAGGAAAAGATGAAACTTGCGGAGTTGTTGGAGGACCTCCGCAACGTGGTGGCGATGTTCGGCCAGGCTCCAGGAGTAGATCAGGATGTCGTCAATGTAGACAAGGACAAAGCGATGGAGAAACTCCCGGAGCACCTCATGAATGAAGTCCTGGAATACGGAGGGGGCGTTGACCAGGCCATACGGCATAACCAAATATTCGTAGTGGCCGGTAGGTGTCACAAAGGCGGTCTTCCACTCGTCCCCCTCGCGTATCCGGATGAGGTTGTACGCGCTGCGGAGGTCCAGTTTAGTGAAGACAGTGGCACCACGGAGATGTTCTAGGGCTGAAGGGATGAGAGGAAGGGGATAACGGAATTTGACAGTTATGTTGTTCAATGAGCGGTAGTCGATGCAGGGCCTCAAGCCTCCGTCCTTCTTGGCCACGAAGAAGAAGCTAGAAGCAGCAGGGGAAGTGGATGGTCGGATGTATCCTTGGGCAAGAGCTTCCTTAATGTATTCCTCCATGGCCTTCTCCTCCGGGACGGATAGAGGGTATATCCGTCCCCTAGGCACTGGTTCACCCGGAAGCAGATCGATGGCACAGTCCCATGGCCGGTGTGGAGGCAGCTTGGAAGCTCGTTGTGGGCAGAATACGTCACTGAAGGGGGCGTAACACTCAGGGATGTCCACGGAGCGTTGGTTCACTGGGCTCTCGATGGTCGTGGCACATACTGGAAGAGACTCGGAGCGTGGAGAACGAGGAATGGGGAGCCCAGGGAAACAGTCATGAAAGCAGGTTTCGCCCCACTTCAGGACTTCGCCAGTTTTCCAAGAGAGAGTTGGGTTGTGCTGCTCCAACCGGGGCGCCCTAAGATCACGTCAGCGGTGGATCCCTCCAGAACCAGCAGATGGAGATGTTCCACATGTAGAAGGCCGACTTGTATCTGGATGGCTTCTGTGCAATGACGAATGTGCTTACGGCTAAGGGCTTCCCCCGTCACAGATCGAATCTGGTAGGTGGTCGGCGTGGCCGTGGTCTTGACGTGGAGCTGGCGACAGAGGGTGCCGGAGATGAAGTTGCCGGCTGACCCAGAATCGAGGAGGGCGACAACTGGAATGGAAATGTCAGAAGCAGTAAGTGTTACAGTAGTGGTGAGGGGTTTCATTTTCTTGATTGACGGAATGATAGCACTCACCATGGGCCGCGGAGGACAAATTGGGCATGTGGAGAGAATATGCCCAGGAGAACCACAGTAAAGGCAGAGATTCTGGGTCAGCCGTCTCTGTCGCTCAGCGGGGGAGAGCCGTGTGCCTTCCAGAGACATGGGTTCGTTGGCTGGTTCTGGGGAGCTGACGGATTCTGGTCGACGTGCTGAGATGGGAAATAGCAACTGGCCCTGGTGTTCTTCTAAACACGACTGCATACGAGTGGCGAAACGGATGGAGAGTTGGATGAATCGTTCAAGGCCGATGGAATCCTCGTATGCAGCGAGATGCAACCGCACGCGAGGATCCAATCCTTGGCGATACGTTGTTATCAAGGCTTGTTCGTTCCAGCCGCTGGATGCTGCGAGAGTTCTAAACTGCAAGGCATATTCGTTAACAGATAGGGATCCTTGTTTTAAATTATATTTAATTTACCAGCACGAACTGGGTGCTAGTTCAGAGCTAGTGCCTTTGCCCGTTTGGAGTTGGTTCAACTGACAAGCCTTCTAAGAACCGCGTTGCCTTTCCACTGGCTAGAGAACCTGCAAGGAGCCAAGTCTTACCTTACTGTATACATCTCATCTTTCACAGCAACACTAGAGCAACAGCACCAAAGACGCCAAGTTTGTTCGAGATGGATCGGTTTCTCGCAGAGCGATCGCCGCATGACACCAAAGCACTGCGAGAACGTTACAAAAGCACAAGGAGTCTTATATTCTACAAACGCTCCCGCTCACATGCCGCCGATCGGTCCGCGCAGCTCCGATGCATCTCAAACAAGCCTTCCTTCAACAATGGCGGACGCTTCGTTACTATTGATGCTCATGGCTTTGCAACTTAAATCGGCATCTAATCACGGCTCGTTATAATTTGTATAGACTGAGATTACAATCGAGCTGTTATTAGCTTGATTAGCTGCAATTTCAAAAATGGCGGTCGCAAGTTTCTTGTTGGTCACGGTAACCCTGCCCCTTGCCCCTGACGCAAGCGGGTCTTACTTCTAGACCAGCAATGTTTTGGTGCTACTTCAGTTCAAACTATGCTGGGAACTTTCACCAGTCAACATCTTGGGTGATTCTGAAAAGGTGCCTGGCAGAAGTATCCGCACACCTTTATTGTCTCTACTCACTGATCTTCAGACTGCTCTAAGAGAAAGTGGCAACTTCAGGGATGTAGAATTTGATGGCAAAATAATGCAACGTGTCTCTCAACTGACTACAGACAATATCAAGTATACTGTTAGTGATGTGTTGACATTAGACCTTTTACATGTTGAAAAAATTCCTGTTTGGCCAGATCAAGTACATTCTTAACATTGATACCACATGGGTGCTTTGCTGTAAAATCTTGCTTCCATTGTCCTTTGACTCACATTTTCATGCATATCGAGTAAGAGTAGACAGTGACTGGATTTTGCTCAAACCTGGAGATGAGTTGGAACACACATCGCTCGACACATATACAGTTGATGATAATCTGTATGTTGGATTGAGACATTTTGTATAAATGCTTGCAGGTTTTTGGCAAGGTCATATGAAGAGGATGCTTAGTGTACAAGTATTAATAGAGAGAATTGTTGACCCCCTTTATACCTGTCATTACAGTCATAGTTCAACCAAAAATGAAACTTGTCATTTACTCATCCTCATGTTGTTCCAAACCTATAAAATTCTTTTTTTTAGTTGAACACAGAAGATATTTTGAAGAATGTTGGTAACCAGACAGTTGATGGTATATATAGATCAAAAGTTTCTGCTATCAGCCTTCTTCAGTCATTTAAGACTTGAAGAAATGCACGGATCCAGTACTGAGACATGTTTCAAAATGTTTTTCCCCCAAACTCTTTTTTCAATCAAGACATAACCACCCATATGGACATTTTAACATAATTATGTGTGTATTAACCATTCAAGTGCAATAAGCCTTGAAAAAGAACAAAAACAGGCTAGAGTTGTGAAATCCACAGCCAGAAAGACATCGGCTGAACTGAGTTCTCTCTCGATATACTATGCTTTTAACAACTCTGTGTAATACCAACAAGCATATCACACTGTTTATGTCTATTTATTTTTTGTGATTATTTTGCAGTGAAATTACGAATTGTGCAGAATTGATTTTTCCACACCTCCATACAAGTAGCCTGTGCATCATAGCTGCTTCTGCAGGCAAATCTATACAGATTATTAGTTCATAACATACACTTGTCTATTGTTATTCCAACCACTTACAAACACAGTGAGAGAGACGCATCAACGGCTTCTTTATATTTTCATGTTAAGCATGCAATATGATATTTAATGAATTAATAAACTACTGTATGTAATACTTGATGTGTGTTTAATAATGTATGGAGGGAAAGCTAGTTCTCATAACGTCTGATTTTACCAGTAGATTTAAATAAACTACATCACTGGATATGCATTACTGTATAATCAATGACATTTTTGAGATATTTTAAATAAAAAATAAAAAATATTACAACACAAGAGACAATAACATTTAATTGATATACTGTAAAATCATACTATCATACTAATAACTAATAATTTAAAACATTTACACATTTATGTATTTTTAGCAAAGTAGAATGAGTATTTCTATTTTGGCATCACCACTGCCTTTTGCAATAAATAAACATGATTCAAAGAAAACAATTCAAATTAAACATGGTTTATGTATGATGTAGTGCAAGAATATTTGTGCAAAACATACAACATATGTTCAAACTTAAGCTTAATCAACAACATTTGTAGCAACATTGTTTTACAAAATAATAATAAATAAATAAAACTATCCTTTAAAAATAAAATTTTTGGTTACAGCTTGGCACATACAATGTAAGTGAATGGAATCAAATTTTGGAGGCTATAGTTTCAGCCGTAAAACACTGAACTGGACTTGATCAAAAAAGCAACAGTATGAACACAAAGAGGTCTGAGACCACTTTACTATTTAAGTGGACCAAAATGGATCTGAGTTCTCTTTCAGGGTTCAGCTCTTGCTCCACTTCAAGGGGTCTCCAAATAGGAAATGAAATAATCATAATGTACACGAACCGCTCAGGTTACAAATTCAAAGCATTATGGGTAGAATCAGTCTATTCTGATTCATCAACAGAGTTTCACTGATGATCCAATAAAAACATAAAATCCAGAATAGAGCGGTTGAGTGAATGTGGTCTGGACTGTGTGGATGAGGATCATTGTGTCTCCAGAGACGCTGTAGAAGAACAGAGTTCCTGCACTGTGATCCACATACACTCCTATTCTACTGCTGATGGACTCTACAGGGAGTTCAGTATCTATGTTATTGTGACTGAATGAATAACTGGAGGAAGAGCAGAACAAACTCCAGGACTGATCATTATATCCAAACCAACACTCATTACCCCGTCCCTTCCTGCTGATGCTCTTATATGCAACACTATTATACCCACTCCTCTCAGTCTCCCAGTAACAGCGTCCACACACTCTCTCTACACAACATCTGACGACACACATCAAATCTGTCTGGATGATCAGGATACGACTGGACTGTGTTAGTGTAAGTAATCACTCTGTTCCTCTCAGACAGACGGAGGTTTTTATTCACTGTGTTCAGATCCAGATTGAGCTGATGGGAATCTGATGGAGAGAAAACACATCAGAATCAGGAATTATGAATCTGATCTTTTAATGTTTCTGAACTCTTCATGTTCAATATATCATCAGTGTCTCAGTACAGTTTACCAGATATCCTGTGAAAATCATCATTTACATCAGTGTTTTTTGGGCCGGTCTAATCAGTCTTCCCTGAATATTAATGTTGGTTATTAATCTGTGTTTTTTTTTTTTTATAATTTAAAGGCCTATTATATTTATACCATTCAAATGTTTGGGGTCAGTATGATTCTCTTTTAAAAGAAAATGATACTTTAATTCAGCAAGGATCCATTAAATTGATTAAACAATAATTGTAATAATTTGACTTATAAAGTTTTTAAGCATTGTATGTCTATTGTATTGTTGGTGATTTTCAGTGCTGTAGACTTTGGCGATCTTGAGCTTTCTTTAAATTTCTATCTGTCACTCCAAAGATTAAAGAAACTTGTTACAAAATCCTGTTTAGGATAAAATCATAGTTGAAATTTTCCAGAGGAGGTTTCCGTTTGTTCTTACTTTCCTGAAACTCTTGAAAAGTTTTTTTTTTTTCTACTGTGATTTTACCTCTAAATCTTGGATGAATGTTTTTAATTGGCTTTCAGTGAAAAATAATCATTTATTCATTAGTTTTAGAAGATATGCTGTTTTGATGAAGACCGGCAAGTGACTTGACAAGCTCCGCAAGTAGAGTTGCGGGGCGCTTATATCCCATCTCTCCACCAATCAATGCAATTAGAGAAAAGTGTTAGTTATCATTCACTTGACCTCCTTATCACCGCTCATCTCCTCACCCATTTCCCCAATGCAGACCTCGCTGAATCATGCCCCTCTTGCCACAATATAATTAGCCATAGCAGATAAATACAGGTGTAGCTGGGGAATGTGGGGAGTTTCAGAGGAACTCTGAAAGTGTGCTGGAAACTGGTATAGTAAATGTAACCAACCATTTAAATGTTGAGCAGCAAGCTCATTGGCTACAAATGCAACATGAACTCGGCTTGTGCCAAGTAGTTAACACTGTGAATATCATAAGAGTTTCATAACAGAATTTGGCATATATACATGTATGATTAATGCAGCTGTAGGCTATTATCTGATATCTGCCTATAAATGTGAAGGAACGCCTAAAATGTCTAAATAAACACAAAGCAAGCTTTTTTTTTTTAAACCACTTGCAGCACTGTATAGATGTGATCATTAGGATGCGGTTTTACTGCAATTATTAAGGGTGTTTTCTGGATTCTCCTTAACTTATATTCTTTGAGTGTCAGTCTGAGACTGACATCTTGTGGACATTTTATAATCAGTAACTTTACAGACTTGCAGACATATCCACGTCACTTAAACAAAGAACCAGGAAAAGGAATCACATGAGTTCAGGGAAACAGAAACTGAGGTGTAGTCGAGCTGTTGTGTGTTTGTGTCTCTGTATTCATGCTGTAAAATGGCAGAAGCCAGAATTTCAGTGGATGAGTTTATGTGTTCAGTGTGTCTGGATCTCCTGAAGGATCCAGTGACCATCCACTGTGGACACAGTTACTGTAAGATCTGTATTACAGGCTGCTGGGATCAGGAGGATCAGATGAGAGTCTACAGCTGCCCTCAGTGCAGACAGACCTTCAGTCCAAGACCTGCTTTAGCTAAAAACACCATTCTGGCTGAAATGGTGGAGAAACTGAAGAAGATTAAACTTCCTGCTGACTGTTACGCTGGAGCTGGAGATGTGCAGTGTGACGTCTGTACTGGAAGAAAACACAAAGCCGTCAAGTCCTGTCTGGTGTGTCTGAACTCTTACTGTCAGAATCACCTTGAACAACATGAGAGTTGGTTTAAAGGAAAGAGACACAATCTGACTGAAGCCACTGGACGACTGCAGGAGATGATCTGCCCGAAACACGACAAGATCCTTGAGGTTTTCTGCTGCACTGATCAGGAGTGTATATGTGTGCTGTGTATGATGGATGAACATAAAAACCACGACACTGTATCAGAGGACAGAGAAACAGGTATGAATGTTAAAGTAGACACTGATGAAATACTACTAACACTATTTATACTGGCACCCATATGATCATCATTCACACAGCAAAGCAGAAGTGAACAGTAGCTGCAAGTGGACTTTCACTTCTGAGCGTATTTGTTCTCTGCATTGAAATTAACTCGATTACCATTTTATAATTGAGGGCAGTTATTAACAGAAACACTCCATGTAATCATCCAGTAATTAGTTTTTTTGTTTGTTTGTTTTTGTTTATCATATAGAGCCACAGCAGAAACACTGTCAGTGTGAAGCTTTGACACATATTTGTGTCAGTTTTCACAAATATGATACTTACACTTGCATTGTGAAAAGGGCCTTATGCTTCATGTAAATTCATGTACAATGGTGGAAACTGGTCAGTAATCCCTTCAGTAGTTTGAACCTACAGCCATTGGTTATTAATTCTATTGTTACTGGATTCAACTCTGGATTCACTTCTTAGCCTCTATTTCTTTTTCCCCTTGAAAAGACTTGACACGTCCTGAAACACAGAGAGCAATATGTCAGTGCAGTCAGTTTGATTATTGGTGTGATTACTGAAGCCAGATAATTCTACACCTGAGCTAGCAAGATGGCTGGTTCACATGTACCTGGCCATGTACCAGTACTCTGCTAACACAGGGCCAGGCCACAGTGCATATTAGCATTATAATATCACATGAGCATAAGTGAATAGCAATTAAAGAGACCACTCACATGTGAACTGCTTCCTCTCAACCTGCTGAACATTTTGTATTCACAATAAGCTCACATATTACTCACACTGTATCAAAGTATGAGAATCATTTGAATTCACAATGAGCTCACATATTACTTACACTGCAAGTATCACAATATGAGGATTGTTTGAATTCACAGTGAGCTCATGTATTATTTGCATTGTGAGTATCACAGTATGAGAATGTCACGGACCACTCTGAGACTTGGGGTAAGATCCAAGTGCAGCTTTATTGGGATATCCAGAAGAGTATTACAAAGCCAGGCAAAGGGCAGTGGGTTAAAGGAAATGGAGTCCATGATAGTGAAGCAATAGTCCGGGGTGGAGTGCCCTCTGGTGGCTATCAAGGGCACTCAAGCGGGTGATCATGAGAATCGATGCAATGTCACTGTGATTATCGCATGATCTCATGCATTGACTGGGTTGGCTCCCTTTCTCACAACTTAGTCAAAACTTAAATAGCAATGTTTCTAAGCAGTGATATGATACTTCACAGGTTACCAGCTCCACAGAATCCAAATTTTAACTCATTTATTGTAAATTGATTGTCCAGTTTACTTTCTACTGAGACTTCTAGTTGAGCATTTCTCTCTCCCAACCACTTGCTGCTTGATCAATAAAAAACCTCTGTATTCAGTCCGTCAAAATTATTTTAGTGTGCTTTTAAAATAATGCCAATCCCTAGACACACAATGTATTCAACAAAAAATAAATGGACAATGCTTAGAATAAAATGAGAAATGTTATTTCCTTTAATAATGCAACAGTATTGTTTCTTCACTTTCAATAATGCAACAGTAGCCTATTATTTTTTTCAGTAAAACTTAGCTTAGCTTTATTAAAAGTTAAATTAGCCCAAGTCCAAGCATATATTAAATTATTAAGTAATACTACTTAACATTCTAAGTAAATTCAATTAATGATAACAAAAATATCAAATATTTCTTATCTTATGCTAATATTGTGCTTAAATGCACTTGCTAAAGTGCAGTGTTATTATGTTACCGTGGGAATGGGGGCATTGAGGCGCTCATTGGTGCCCACTCCAGCTGGTGGGACCCTAGACAACCGCCTAGTTCACCTGTGCCTAAAAACGGCCCTGAATGTCAACCTTGATCTGTTACATTTATGTTAATTGGCAGATGTTTGATCATCCAAGCTCTAACATGATATAATGAATATGAGAAGAATGAAGCTGATGCTGTGAAAGTGCTGGATTGAGGAGAGTTACTAAAGATCAACAAGAGCTGCTCAAATCTGACAGTAGTAAAGGTTATTGTCTGAAGTGTGGAGGTGATGAGCTTTGATTTCTGTTTTCTGTAGAGTTTCCAGTCTCTCTCAGCTCCTCCTGAATCTACAGATGTGATTGACAATCTCAAGGAGCTCAAGATCTCTGACAGAGGTAAAGTCCTGGAGATTCATCTGCTCTCAGAAATGATCCTCCATCATCTCATATCATGTAGAAGATCATATTAGAAATGTCTTAGGAACGGATGCAGGGATCATTTTCTCTTGACATGATAATCACACTCTTCATGTCTGTTGATTTCCACAGTCTGTTTCACCAACATTGTTCCCAGAACCAGGAACGACTTCCTACAATGTAAGTCACTAAGAAAACAAGCAGAGAAACTCACTGAGTGTGTTCATGTTCTTCCTGTAGAAGGAGAAAGAAAACATGACAGAAGAGTTTTATAGTTGATCATATAAATGATGATTTTTACAGGATATCTGGTAAACTGTACTGAGACACTGATGATATACTGAACATGAAGAGTTCAAGATGAGACAGATTCATAATTCCTGATTCTGATGTGTTTTATCTCCATCAGATTCCCATCATTTCTCTCTGGATCCAAACACAGTGAATGAAAACCTCCGTCTGTCCGAGAGGAAAAGTGTGATTACATACACTGTCACAGAGCTTCAGACGTATCATTATCATCCAGACAGATTTGATTATTGTGAGCAGGTGTTGTGTAGAGAGAGTGTGTGTGGACGCTGTTACTGGGAGATTGAGTGGAGTGGACTTGTTGCTGTGTTTATATCAGTGTCATATAAGAGCATCAGCAGGAAGGGACGGGGTAAAGAGTGTTGGTTTGGACGTAATGATCAGTCCTGGAGTTTGGTCTGCACTACTTTTGATTACTCATTCATACACAATAACATAGAGACTAAACTCCCTGTAAAGTCCATCATCAGGAGAATAGGAGTGTATGTGGATCACAGTGCAGGAACTCTGTCCTTCTACAGCGTCTCTGGAGACAAAATGATCCTCATCCACACAGTCCAGACCACATTCACTCAACCGCTCTATCCTGGGTTTAAGGTTTATATTGGATCATCACTGAAACTGTTGAAAAATAATTGATTGATTCTACCCATAATACTTTTAATAATTCCTTACATTAAGTTCTAGGGTTCTAGGGGGTTATTATTTAATAGTACAGTAGAGTAAAGTGAAAAAATACATTCTCTAGGGTTATTATGAACAAACCAGTTCTTAAATTCCTAAATTCTCTAACCCTCCTTTTTAATATTAAACATGTATAACCAATGTTCTTAGGTACATCAGTTATCATGTAGTTTTAATATTTTAACACAATGGGGAAAAAATAATAAAATATTTCTTTCTAAATTAACAGAAATGTTCATTTGAAGGTGTTAAATACTGATGGAGTTGACAAAAACTGACAGAGTTGACAAAGGTCCAACTGAGGTAACAACAACAAACTGACAAGACAACAAAGTATGACAACTGATTTTTAAACTAATATTTAATTTATCCCAACAGTCCTTCTAGTGGTTTGTTGTTCTCCTTTAAGCCGTAGAGTATGTCTCATTCTGGGTCTCCAGTAGCTCAGGGAATACAAGAAGCGTATGTTAGATGGAGTGTAATGGTAAGCATTATTATGTAGTAACAACAGAAATGTTCTCTGTAGCCTGTCTTTAAACCGCATCAGTTATGTACATTTTATTTGTGCCGACCTGCATGACTTAAGTAGTGAGAAACTTGTATGCTTGCTCTCTATGAAGCCCATTATATCAGGGTTTGGTATTGCTGTAATCTCATATCAGTGACAGGTTGAAAAGAAAAAAAAAAGAATAAAAAGATGTGCACAAATGTCACGAATCAGGCTACTGTGGTCCTTCCCACTGACCACCAGAGGGCTCCCTCACCGGAATACTGACTTTTCCCTCAAACTCCATTTCCCATAATTCCGTACCTGGTACTGATTACCTGCACACCTGAAGCTCATTCCCTGGACTATGTATACAGCCCTGTCCTTTGCGAAATCTTGTCTTTTGCTCTGCTGACAATTCTGAGCGTTTTCTCCTGTTTCTTGATTGGCTTGTTTTTGACCCTGGATTGTTTCCCTTGTTACGACTCTTTGGTACCTGCCATTGTGATTTTGCTTCGTTTGCCTGGATATACTTTGTACTGTCTGCTGCCTGCCCTGACCATTTGCCTGCCTTTTGACTACATTACTGTTATACCTTGAACATATCTGTTGCTGGTGATTGACCCTTGCCTGTTTGTACTACCGCTGTTTCTCTTAATAAAACCGCACATGGATCCTCACTCCGCTGACTCTTCGTTACAGAAGACTTCGCCACACACCGATCTAACGGCCATGTTTCAACTATCTACAGAAGTCTCTGCCAAAGCTAATGTTCTGGCTGCACATCAGCAACAACTTGATCACCTAACATCATTGACTAAGGAATTAGTCAAAGCGTTGCAACATCTCCGCTTACCCAAGGCAAACCCCAGCATACCTGCAGCGAGCCCGACGGCAGCACTTCCTCACCCAGCACAAACACTGCCAGCCCTCGCCTATCTTTCCCTGAGACGTTTAATGGATCACCTACAAAATGTAAGATTTTCCTGCTCCAATGTTCATTGTTTGTAAATCAACAACCCGTGGTATCCCAGTGATGACAGCCGTATAGCTTTCATTTGCTACTAAACGGCAAAGCATTGAAGTGGGCTACTGCGGTGTGGGACAATGGCCAATCTTCATTCCCTTCATTTAATAACTTTCTGTAGCGATTTCGTGAAGTGTTTGGACACCCAGAAGGTGGCAGAAATGCTGGTGATCGGTTATTAGCTCTACGGCAGAGAAAGCACAGCAGCTGAGTTGGCACTCTCTGTTCATATCACATTCCACATATAAACATAATATACACAACAAAAGAGCAGTTTGGAGAGTCAGCTTTCCTCTCTTCCATCTACCAAATTAGGTCCTCGAAGTCTTTTATTTTGCACCATTCTCTCTGGGTGTACTGAGGATGGTGTGGTCACAGCAACATCTGAGCCAGATCAGGCTATAAGGGTCAGTGGAGTAATGGAGGGTCCGATGCCTCATTTGTGGCAAAATACCACTCTTAGGATGCTGTTCATCATCCTCAGTGCTCACCTGTCTATTTGATTGTTTAGTCTGTCACGCGTAATGTACAAGCCATTTCAGGATCCAAACGCTCATTTAGATCCCAAAAGCGAACAGAAATGGTGGAACCTGTGAATCTTTTTACGATCAATTCATTCTTTAATGAAGCACCATTGAGAGTTAAAAAGGGTCTGAAATCTTTCATCTCCAATAGAGTGATCTCTATTGACTGTTCTTCCAGTTAGTATAATCAAGGGTAGAGTTCAGGCATCCATGAAAAAGAAGACTTACAAGGTTGAGGTGAGGTAGAAGTTGGCAGTAACCAGCTTGCTATTTGACACCTAGAGATGATATGCCACGTTCTTGCTGGCCAATGTCTAAAAAAACAAAACTGTACAGGGTTGCTATAATTTTGAATGTAAATGTAGCAAGTAGAAAATTAAGTGACTCTTCTACTTTTATGTTTCCATTTGTGCTACAGGCCAGAGGCTTTCAGGTGGTTCTGTTTGTTACACACTTATGAATACTTGGAATACATAATATGTATTCCAAGTATTCATAAGTATTGTATATATAAATTACCCACATTAGATCTATACAAGTGGAGCTGGGGAACTCTGAAAGCGTGCTGGAAACTGCTATAGTGATTGCTAACCAGACATTTAAAGTTGAGCAGTAAGCTGATTGGTTGCAAATGCAACATGAACCAATCAGCTTGTGCCAAGTAGTTAACACTGTGAATATCATCAGTTTGAGTTAAGGGCCCATCAGCCTGCGCCATCTAGAGTTTCATGACAGAACTTGGCATATATACATTTATAATTAGTATATCTGTAGGCTATTTCAGTCCATTAATTTTATCTGTCAATAGTAGTCTCAAAAAATCTAAGAGAAAGTATAAAATGTCCAAATAAAAACAATGTCTATGCCACATAATTTGCTGGATATTCAGTTCACGAGGTAATGTTCATCTGAAGACACAGTCATACAATGACATACTGTAGATAAATCTAGTCCAGAGCTGTTTAAAAAAACCAAAAAGCAAATAGCTATTCTTATATAGTTTAAACCACTATACAGCACTGTATAGATGGGATCATTAGGATGCCGTTTTACTGTAGTTGTAACTGTGGGTGGTGTTCTGATTCTCTGTAACATATTCTCTGAGACTGACATTTAGTGGAAATGTTATGATCTGTGACTTTACAGACTCGCAGACATTTGCACACGTCACTCAAACACAGAACCAGGAAACAGGAAACTCTTCAGCTCAGAGAAACTGAAACTGAAGTGTAGTTGAGCTGCTTGTCTCTGTATTCATGCAGTAAAATGGCAGAAGCCAGAATTTCAGTGGATCAGAATGAGTTCATGTGTCCAGTATGTCTGGATCTCCTAAATGATCCAGTGACCACTTCCTGTGGACACAGTTACTGTAAGAGTTGTATAAAAGGCTGCTGGGATCAGGAGGATCAGATGAGAGTCTACAGCTGCCCTCAGTGCAGACAGACCTTCAGACCAAGACCTGCTTTAGCTAAAAACACCATTCTGGCTGAAATGGTGGAGAAACTGAAGAAGATTAAACTTCCTGCTGACTGTTACGCTGGAGCTGGAGATGTGCAGTGTGACGTCTGTACTGGAAGAAAACACAAAGCCGTCAAGTCCTGTCTGGTGTGTCTGAACTCTTACTGTCAGAATCACCTTGAACAACATGAGAGTTTGTTTAAAGGAAAGAGACACAATCTGACTGAAGCCACTGGACGACTGCAAGAGATGATCTGCCCGAAACACGACAAGATCCTTGAGGTTTTCTGCCGCACTGATCAGAAGTGTATATGTGTGCTGTGTATGGATGAACATAAAAACCACGACACTGTATCAGCTGCAGCACAGAGGACAGAGAAACAGGTATGAACTTTTAACTAGACACTGATGAAATAATGCTGACTCTATTTATACTGGCACCCATATGATCAGGTGACATCATTCACACTGCAAACGACAGAAGTTAACAGTAGCTGCAAGTAGACTTTAACTTTGTTTGTGCTCCGCATTGAACTTAACTCGATTAACATTTAATACCTGAAGGCATTTATTAGAAATACTCAATGTAATCATCCAATAACATAATTAGTTTTTTATCATATAGAGTCGCAGCAGAAACACTGTCTGTGTGAAGCTTTACATCTGTGTCAGTTTTGCTTTAATGATACTGACACTTGCACTGTGAAAAGGGCCTTATGCTTCATGTAAATTCATGTACAATGGTGGAATCTGGTCAATAATCCCTTCAGGAGTTTGAACCTACAGCCATTGGTTATTAACTCTACGATTACTGGATAACTCTTCACATAATGATATAGTGACAGCAGTATAATGTGATGTTTCTCCTGTTTTTGGTTTGTCCTTTAGCACCAGCTGAAGGAGACGCAGAAGTTGTTCCAGCAGAGGATCCAGCAGAGAGAGAAAGATCTTCAGCAGCTGAGAGAGGCTGTGGAGTCTCATAAGGTGAGTCTGGAGAAGAAGAGAAGTTTGAGAAGTCTCAGTCAGGACTCACTGAAGCCACTGTGTGATTGTGATGTGTGTCCTTACAGCGCTCTGCACAGACAGCAGTGGAGGACAGTGAGAGGATCTTCACTGAGCTCATCCGCTCCATTGAGAGAAGCCGCTCTGAGGCCACACAGCGGATCAGAGATCAGGAAAAGACTGCAGTGAGTCGAGCTGAAGGACGACTGGAGCGACTGGAGCAGGAGATCAATGATCTGAGGAGGAGAGACGCTGAGCTGGAGCAGCTTTCACACACACAGGATCACATCCATTTCCTGCAGGTAACAGAGATCTAGAAGAACAGGATCATAGTGGACTTGAGCAAGAGACTCACAGAGAAACATTTCATGAGAGCAGAATGAGCCGTTGACTGAAGTGTTGATCTGTGTGTTCGGTTATTATATAATCATCAGTCAGACTCTCATCTGATCTTCTTCTTTTGAAAGAGACGCACTTACAAATGCAGTTCAGCTCTGGAAATCTTTTAGGAAACATTTTCCAGAGAGATATATTGAGCTTCCAGAGAACAACAGCTCAACTTCACTTTTAAACTTTTTAGTTTCATTTTCCCACTGAAAGATTTCCTATAATCTCTTTACTTACCTTTTTACAAGCTTTGACTTATATTACTTTACCTAATTTTGGTAAAAATTAATCAAAATTAATGTAATCTTCAAACCTGCTGTAACCTTTTATAATAATTTTCATTAACACTAATGAATTTGGCAGTGAAGTCCTCTAACAGGAAGTGAGGCTGTATTTTAGCGATGCTTCAGCGTATTTAAACCACAAAACCTGACCTTGGGATCGTGTCCTAAGAGTCCTTGTGAATTTCAGAGCCACTAACTGCTCAAAAGTTATAAATAAAGGTCAATCTACTCGTTGCCTTTGAACTGCTTTTCTTGATCAAATCTACTCAACCCTGCCATGTGATGCCATTGATGCACTTGATCTGTTACATTTATGTTATTGCCAGATGTTGATGTATATGAGAAGAATGAAGCTGATGCTGTGAAAGTGCTGGATTGAGGAGAGTTACTAAAGATCAACAAGAGCTGCTCAAATCTGACAGTAGCGCAGGTTATTGTCTGAAGTGTGGAGGTGATGAGCTTTGATTTCTGTTTTCTGTAGAGTTTCCAGTCTCTCTCAGCTCCTCCTGAATCTACAGACGTCAATGACGATCTCTTCAGTTCTCTCTCCTCTTTTGATGTTGTGAGAGAATCTGTCCGTCAGCTGAGAGACAAACTGGATGATTTCTGCAAAGAGGAGCTGAAGAAGATCTCTGACAGAGGTAAAGTCCTGGAGATTCATCTGCTCTCAGAAATGATCCTCCATCATCTCATATCATGTAGAAGATCATATTAGAAATGTCTTAGGAACGGATGCAGGGATCATTTTCTCTTGACATGATAATCACACTCTTCATGTCTGTTGATTTCCACAGTCACTTTCACCAACATTGTTCCCAGAACCAGGAACGACTTCCTACAATGTAAGTCACTAAGAAAACAAGCAGAAATACTCACTGAGTGTGTTCATGTTCTTCCTGTAGAAGGAGAAAGAAAACATGACAGAAGAGTTTTATAGTTGATTATCTAAATTAACATTTCTCAATGGGGCGTTAAGGTGTTGAGGTGTTCTTGGGTGGTGTTTGTTTAAGGCGTGTAAATGCTAAAGATTTACGAGATGAAACTTGTAATAGAAATGTTCTGCAACATTCTAACAACATTCTAAGTGCCCAGATCAGTTGCGTCAGAAATTGAACGTAGCATCTGATTACTGCTGGCGACTCCAGTGCCAGCGACACCAGCGACTCCAGCGTGTGTCCAGTTTAGACAAAATCACTGATTATAATGGGTTGTATATGCTTTTGTCGTGACATGTAGCGCCGCTCACGACAGAGTGTGACCTGCCAGTTTACACCAATGTGACCAGAATAGACTGTTTCATTTCCAGTGAAAACAACTTCTGCGTTTAGTATTCAGACACAATATAACACCTATCGGAAGTGCCGGAACGCAAAGAACTGGCGGTACACTAAAGGTAAAAATAGAGAAGTGTAAATCGGCCCACTTAAAGCACTGGAAATATGATATAAAAACATTTGAAATGGAATGAACTTGTGACTTTAACAAAGATGTAAATTAGGACAGCACTAAACTGGGGATATATATTCAATATATTCAATTACAGGAAATCTTCTAAAACTAATGAATAAATATGATTATTTTTCACTGAAGGTCAATTAAAAACATTCATCCAAAATTTACAAGTAAAATCACAGTAGTAAAAAAAGCTGTTTAAGAGTTTTGGGAAAGTAAGAAACTGAAAACTATTCTGGAAAAATTCCACTATAGATTTATCCTAAACAGGATTTTGTAAGAAGTCTCTTTAACCTTTTAAGGGCGACAGATTGAAAGAAAGCTTAAAGGTTTCACCTATTATGCTAAATCCACTTTTACAAGGTGTTTGGATATAAATGTGTTGGCAGTGTGTGAACACAACCACCCTACAATGATAAAAATCCACCCGCTCCTTTTTTTTTTTTTTTTAAATCCCCATTAAACTGAGGCTACATCCACACAAAGCCAGATCTTTCCCTATCCGATCTCTTTTTTCCCTCGTCTCAAGAAATATCTGCGTACACACAAAACCACTGAAACCGACTCAAAACGATGTAGTATACATGCCAGATCAGTATGTGGCGCTGTAATTCTGCCACAGAGATAGACTAAAAACGGAGAACAAGACTTGGAGCATGCGCGTAAACCTTGCGCTCTGTATACAAACTTTGGTAAAGCTTAGAAATAAAGCTCAACTTGAGTAAAACTAATAGGCTTGGTAGCTTCTGCAGCACGAACACAAGCATGTAGTCGCAACGCAAATTTTGTGCTGTTAGCGGTGTCTGAGGGTCGACACGTGGGGTGATGACATCATCATTTCACAAAATATACACATTGAAAACGACACCCTTGTGTTTTCATGTGTACAGCCAGATTTACCCACTCTGGGACCCGGTTTAAAAAAATATCGGATTCACGTTCTGAAAACGCTGGATCCGTCTAGACAAAACGCCTATACGATACCAAAGTTTTGCATATACACCTAAACGTGTCTCCGTGTGGATGGGGCCTAATGGTGCGTTCACACTAGACGCGAATGAAGCGTTAAGCGTGAGTGATTTACATGTTAAGTCAATGCAAAGACGTGATTCGCGCGAATTGAGCGGTTTGAGCGTTTGACGCGCATAACACGTGATTCGCGCGAATCGCACAAGTTGAAAAATCTGAACTTTGGCGAAAATTCGCGCCACGTTAACCAATCAGGAGCTTGCTCTAGTAGTGACGTGATTACGACATAGTGAGTGGAGGCAGAAATCCGAAACAACAATGGAGGACAAAATCATCGTCGTTGTAGAATACATCTTCATACCTTTATAGAAACAGGAATAAAAAGGATCTTGCTTGGAAGAAAGTGAGTGAGGAGGTCGGACAACCTGGTAAGTTGTAAAAAAACGGTCTTTACTCAATTTGAGCTTATATATATATATATATATATATACAAATTGAGACTACAAGCTAGCTAAAGCTTGCAAATTGAGCTTATTCACCATATTTTACAACTACTTTCCCGTTGACAAGTTGTGTTTATTTAGAGGAAGTGTGCAGAAAGAAGTGGAAGAGTCTTGAGGGACACATATTTAAAGGAGAGGGAGAGCCCCTCATGACGCAAATTCGCGTCTGTTGTGAAGCGAATTTCATGCGCGAATGAAGTGAGTAAACTCAAAATGCTCAAGCGTCCAACTACGCGCGAATAGCGCAATTTATTCGCGCAAGTCGCGTCTGGTGTGAACGCCTCATAAAGCAGTCTCATTAGACAAGCAGTTTTGATTCCCTGACATCACATTCCTCATGCCCCGCCCACGGCCACTGACTGACTGTCCTGCGTAACCTGCGTCTCATTTCGGAGGCCGCATTTGAAGGCTGCATAAGTCATCAAGGATGTCTTATTTAAGAAAAGTAACTAACAAAATTGACTGTCATTTCTTATGAAGTGTAAAATACTGTAATACCTTTTCTTAAATGAGACCACCTCGATGACATATACAGCCTTCAAATGCGACTTCCGGAGGACGCAGCCTTCGAAATGAGACGCAGCGTAATAGGGTGTGTCTCAATCTGCTCGTGAATCAGTATATCGTGTACACAAATTCGGGCACTGGTAAGGACAGTAAAGGATGCTGGTTCACTACACACTGGGACACTTATGACTCTATTTCCGGCGACGTGACAACGTCCTCATTGTACAACATCACTACTGGTATTTATGAACAACAGCAGAGCTGATATCTTTCTGACATTATCTGTAATGTTATTTAAAGTACATTATGATAAATTATTTGCTTGGTACGTACACGTGCAACATTTCAGCCGTAAATAAATTATAAATGTTAGCTAGATTATGTTCATTACCTGTCTAGCAATGTATGTTTATGCTGAAATATAGGCTAATAAAGTAATGGTTAAAAAACATCTATCGCGCATTGTTAAGTGTAGTGAATTGGCTTACATAATTTAAGTTTAAAGCTTAAGAACTTCCGTTAAGGGAGTACAGTGATCGTCGATGCTCCCTGGTTTTCACGGTGCATTGTGGGACTTTTTAGGGAGCGAACATTTCAGTGCCCTGGAAAGATTCTGTGATTGAGACAGCCCTTAAAATGGCCAACACCCTGATGGTCAGTGCCCTGACTACTGAACTAGTGAGCTGATTGAGACACACCCATGGTTTTCACACTTGAGCAGCTGTTTTGTTGTTGGATGAGTGAACATAACAGTCTTCATTTACTGACATCTGAGCCGCTGAACGCAGTGGATTAGTTTTATTTTTGAAGGGAATGCGCCAATCTAATATACACTACGATTTCTGTAACATTGCCAGCTATTTACGTTCACAGACATAACTGACTGTGTTTATGTGAACTGTGTGTTTTTGACAGTTTAAATAAAACAATAAATGTGAAAGAAAAGTTACTCACGAGACTTCATGTCTGACAGTCAGCTGTGTGTGTGAGTGCGCTTCAGATAAGTGCGCTCAGAAAACGATCTAAACTGATTTAAAACTCGTGGAAGTAATAAAATGATAAAAGAAGAACTATGCTGTCCGTGAGAGTGATCGCGATAAATATGATAATCAAAACCAAGCAGATGTCTTGTTAATATTTGGCAGAGAATCCGATTGGCATAAAGTCGTTTTGACGTTGCAAATTTAGGGACCGTCTCTAAAGTTACATCCGACATTGGTATGTACGTTTCTAACTTAAATAACATTTGAAGAGAACACTATGAGCTATGATGAGCCCATTTACAGTAGAGAAAAATAGCACAATTTACATATGATTTGACAGTATATTTTAATATAAAAATGTGTGCATCATAGCTGACACCTAGATGAACACTTTACAGTTGGTTTTATGACTGTAAAGTGTTCTCTTCAAATGTTATCGAAGTTAGAAACGTGCATGTCGGATGTAACTTTAGAGACGGTCCCTATATTTGCGAATATCAAACAACTTTATGCCGGTGAGAAATCCGATTGAGGCAGGAACTGTGATCGTGGAGAGGGGGCGGGGCACAGCAGCTCATTTGCATTTAAAGGCATATGCACGAAAACAGCCTGTTCTTGACTGTAGTCAGAAATGGGTATTTACAACATGGATTTATAAATGATCTGTGAGGTATTTTAAGCTGAAACTTCACAGACACATTCTGGGGACACCTGAGACTTATATTACATCTTGTAAAAATGTAATATGTGACCTTTAAGATTGCCAAAGTCTACAGCACTGAAAATCACCAACAATAGACCTACAATGCTTAAAAACTTGTAAATCAAATTATTACAATTATTGTTGAATCATTTTAATGGATCCTTGCTGAAGTAAAGTATCAGTTTCTTTTAAAAGAGAATCATACTGAACCCAAACATTTGAATGGTGTAAATATAATAACGGGCCTAATAGTAACCAACATTAATATTCAGGGAAGACTGATTAGACCGGCCCAAATAAGGTTGAGATCCACTTATGTAAATGATGATTTTCACAGGATATCTGGTAAACTGTACTGAGACACTAATGATATATTGAACATGAAGAGTTCAGAAGCATTAAAAGATCAGATTCATAATTCCTGATTCTGATGTGTTTTATCTCCATCAGATTCCCATCAGCTCAATCTGGATCTGAACACAGTGAATAAACGCCTCCGTCTGTCTGAGGGGAACAGAGTGATTAATTACACTAACACCGTCCAGCCGTGTCTTGATCATCCAGACAGATTTGATCGTGTGTTTCAGGTGTTGTGTAGAGAGAGTGTGTGTGGACGCTGTTACTGGGAGATTGAGTGGAGTGGGAGATGTGTGTTTATATCAGTGTCATATAAGAGCATCAGCAGGAAAGGATCGGGTAAAGAATGTGTGTTTGGATATAATGATCAGTCCTGGACTTTGATCTGCTCTTCCTCCAGTTACTCATTCTATCACAAAAACATAAAGGTGCATCTCCCTGTAGAGTCCATCAGCAGTAGAATAGGAGTGTATGTGGATCACAGTGCAGGAACTCTGTCCTTCTACAGCGTCTCTGACACAATGATCCTCATCCACACAGTCCAGACCACATTCACTCAACCGCTCTATCCTGGGTTTGGTGTTTATATTGGATCATCAATGAAACTGTGTTGATGAATCGGAATAGATTGACAAGAGATTCTACCCATAATGCTCTGAGCTCATGATGAATCAGTAACAGTGAGATGTTATAGAGTCTCTTATTTTCTCTTCATTACATTAATACTACAGCTGAACTTCTGTCAGTGAAATAACATGTCAGAACAAATGTGTGTAATGAATCCTCATATAGACAGTGAAATCAGTGTGTGTGTGTGTGTGTGTGTGAGAGAGAGAGAGAGAGAGAGAGTCATGAGTGAGGGTGCGTATCTGTGCTTTTCTGTTTGTGTTAATGGAAATCAGTCATTCAGTTCTTATTGCAGTGTCATATAAATCATTTTACTATTACTATTAAAATTACGTTCAGTTGAAATGATGCATTTAAAAATATGTAATTTGTAATTGGTAAATGTTTGTTGAGTGGTTCATGCTGGTTGTTCTGATCTAGAAAGTAGCCTGACATGATAAAACCATGTTTTTCTACATGAACTGTGGTAATACCATGCTCTGAAGTGTTGTGGTGAATAATGTCACCAATTTTCTTTCTATATCTGTCATGCAATCGTCCCGTTGCTGCTCTCAGTGCTGTAATGAACACAAATAATTCAATATGTAAGGAATAATTGACGACGGGCTGTTGAATTCTTAGAAAATAATGCACAACCGAGGTGGCTGTTACACCAAGATTTCCACGGCCTGTCGTCAATTATTCTGCTTATACTATGGTTACCACACCTCAAGACATTGTTTAGCTGATTTATTTCAAGACATTTGTCAGGTTTTTGTCCTTAAAACACTGTTGTTTGTAGGACTAATTTCTTACGCATCTAAACCAAGCTTCCATTGCTAATTCGAAAACGTCATTTCAGAACTAGTAATGGAGACCTGAGCCTTAATAGCAGAATAATGCAGTTATCGTCATTCTAAACACCGCTTTTAATCTTGGGTAAAGGAGTGTTTCACACTTGTAATTTAGATGCAGGGTTAGCGCCGCTTTTTGTGGTTTTATCTCCACATTGCAGTGCCAAACTTGTACAGTATGAAACAATGCAGTTTTAGAATGTTACAACTAGATGCTTAGCAACCGACAACCAATCACATGACTTGTATTCAAATGCTTTGGGCAGTCACAGAAACACAGTGCAATGTATAAACAGTAGTTTCTGCATATGATAAAAAATGTCAAACAGCGATGGAAAACATGACAATTGGAGTGAAGAAGAGACCGTCATTCTTACATTTATAGTTCGAAAAGTTCACTCAGAAAAAAACTTGATATTACACTCAGTGTAATATGAGGACAGGCAATGCTAGAGCCTTTATGTAAACAGGTCACATGCTGCATATGTCCAGTCAGTGACACTGACACCTCAAATATGCAGAAAAGGACTTTAACCAGGGTCTAGGAATGTGCAGTGTGAAATGGCAGCTTTTGAATGTCCAGGATCAGTAGTTTGCAGTGATTTGGGGG
Source organism: Hypophthalmichthys nobilis (assembly GCA_037950665.1). Taxonomy (NCBI): domain Eukaryota; kingdom Metazoa; phylum Chordata; class Actinopteri; order Cypriniformes; family Xenocyprididae; genus Hypophthalmichthys; species Hypophthalmichthys nobilis. The sequence goes on from CM075489.1 coordinate 26,883,965, forward strand.
CAGTTATGTGTTTTTGTTCTTCTCTCTTCTGTGCTGCTGCTCTAACAGGAGCTGATTACTGGCACCTGATGCTCGTTTGCTGATAGCCAACTAGCACTTCATTCATTGGCTCTTTCAGTGAAGAAACCAGCTATAAAAGCCATCAAGAAAGCATAGATGAAGAGAGGGAAGAGGAGAGACAGAGCCACTTCTTTCTCCACATGGACCTTCTCTGCAGCCCCAGACAATTGTTGTCAGTTGCTTTGTTGTTTACTAACTAATCATTAGTGCAAATACTGAAATCTGTGATAGTTAGTACTGTTGTTGTGCTCTTGCCTAGAGTGTTAACTCCTGCTCTTAATGTTGCTGACTTACTTCATATTTCATTGTTTATTTTTTTGTTAAATTGAATACTTTATTTGTAATTTGTAAGGAGGGCACCATTTTTCTTTTATTCTTTTTCTCCTGTTTCTGGGCTAAGTTATGGAGTTAAGGAAGTGCTATTGTCTTTTTTTGTTTCTTTTTTATTTCTGTGATGGGTAAGTTGGATTTAAAATTGTGTTAGACATTGTTTTGTTTGTTATTTTGGCTATGCCCCTTCTGAAGCCATTTTTGTGTTCTTCTTATTTCAATAAATCAAACCTGCAGTAGATTTCAGTGGTTGACAGTGTTCTTTAGTGCTGGGACTTTGAATGAGAAGCTACATGTTTTCTCTCATCTTATGTTTTCATCAATACCCTAGACTAATTTTGAAACAGAGAACGTAACAATTGGGGGCTCGTCCGGGATTAATTGATTCGTCTGGTTACAACGGATTATAGTGGATTTAATATTCTCGTCATATAGGTAAGTTTGTTTGGCTGCTTTAAACTTTGGTGAGGAAATTCCATATTGTTTGTGGGGGGAAAAAAAAAATGGAATTCAATTTGGTGAAGTTCAAGTTTAATCGTAGAAAAAAAAAAGATCTGCTAGTGATAGCTGACTTTTATAATATAACGATTTCCAGAGTGGCAGAGAAACGGGTGATAGAAGAGTTATATTGCAGATTAGTGGAGGTAAGTATCTTTTCAGAACAAACATTAGAGCAGGTTGAGGAAACTGAAATTGGCATGGAGGATGCATCCAGTCTCAAGTTCAGCCAGTGACAGTAAAAAAAATAACCTGTTTTAGATCCTCATATGACAATGCGGTTAAAAGAGCTTGCTCTGGCATTAAAGAAGCAGGAGCACGACACTCAGCTGCTTCATTTGAAGACTCTTGAAATATCGGCAGATCGCTACGTTAATAGTGTGTTGGTCACTATTTCTACAAGAATACAACTTGGACATTCGATACAAGAAAGGCTCAGAGAACATGGTGGCTGATGCGCTCTGGAGTCTAGAATGTACTATACATGTGAAGTATTGAGAGTTTATAAGCAATGGGTGATGGGGGTGTTGCTTCCTGTGACGTAGTTAGCAGTGATTTGAGGGCAGTTGTGTTTTTGTTTTTCTCTATGTTGTGTTTTATGTCTTTTTTTTCTCTCTTCTGTGCTGCTGCTCCAGCAGGAGCTGATTGCTGGCACATGATGCTCGTTTGCTGACAGCCAACTAGCACTTCATTCATTGGCTTTTTCAGTGAGGAAACCAGCTATAAAAGCTATCAAGAAAGCACAGATGAAGAGAGGAGAGAGACAGAGCCACTTCTTTCTCCACATGGACCTTCTCTGCAGCCCCAGACAATTGTTGCCTTATGCTTTGTTGTTTACTAACTAATCATTAGTGCAAATACTGAAATCTGTGATAGAGTTCAAGTTAGTACTGTTGTTGTGCTCTTGCCTAGAGTGTTAATTCCAGCTCTTAATGTTGCTGACTCACTTTAAATTTCTTTATTTGTTTTTTTTTTTGTTAAATTGAATTCTTTATTTGTAATTTGTAGGGAGGTGGGTCCGTGTATAATCAGGGTATCTTCTGTTAATTCGTTTTCTGATTTAATACTGAAATCAGAAAAACATCGTCTTTCTTTGTTTAAACGACAAACAAAAAATTGGCTTGAATTTTCATTCTGGGGTTGGAAACAAATAATCAGCTTGAATATTCGATATCTACATGTGGGTGGGAATTAAATGCCTCTTTCTGCTGATTGGTCAACCAGACATCAAACCATGTCGTTATCAGTTATTCATCAGTTCCGCTCAACAGAATAAAAGTCCCTCGCTGCTACAGCTGTACGGATTCTTAATGCGTTTATTGCAACTACATTTCATCTGTTTCTCATCAAACAACCAGACTAGTGAATGGCTTGACACAAACGTACCGGGTCAGAGTCAGGGCTTAATTCTGTGTATAAATTCATCTTTTTTTTCATAGAAAAGTGTAGGAAATGTATGTTATCATTGGTCAAGTCAAGTCAAGTCACCTTTATTTATATAGCGCTTTTTACAATGCAGATTGTGTCAAAGCAGCTTTACATTGATAACTGGTATATAATTTTGGCTGCACAGCAGCTCTTAAAGAATAGTGTCAGTGTCGGCAGATCAAAGCACTGTTGAATATCAAATGTCAAGTGTCCCCAACTAAGCAAGCCAAAGGTGACAGCGGCAAGGAACCCAAACTCCAACAGGTGACATCAGATGGCAAACAGGTGGCAAATAGACTTCTGTGTTAAAATGGAGAAAAAAACCTTGGGAGAAACCAGGCTTAGTCGGGGGGCCAGTTCTCCTCTGGCGAACAGTGCTTTGTTACGATTCAGGTTGCTATCATATGTCCGATAGGATCGCAACATTCAAAGTATTTATTCCAGTTCAGTCCAGTTGAGGATCGTATTCATCACACCGGTATGGACGGTTTGTTGAGGAGCTGTGGCACTGGCTGTCGTGTCGATGAGGCCTTCACAATGGATGATCTAGTTGGCTCAATCTCTGCTGATACTTCAGGGCTGTGTTGTGGTCGTGTCAAGGCGCCGGTCCTCGGTCTCACCTGGATACGGCCCGGATCCGGTTGACTACGGTAAACCTCGGGATAAACAGAAAGACTAATATTAGCGTAGATGCCATTCTTCTTCCGATGTAACGAGTACATCTGGTGTTATAGGAAGTGTTCCCGGTTCCGGCTGACCTAATTTATGCAGCCTAATAATCCTTTAACGGATTTGAAAATATAAATTGATAATGTGTTATGTGTATGCCAGGTTAAAGAGATGCGTTTTTAGTCTAGATTTAAACTGACAGAGTGTGTCTGCTTCCCGAACAATGCTAGGAAGATTGTTCCAGAGTTTAGGTGCCAGATAGGAGAAGGATCTACCGCCTGCGGTTGATTTTGATATTCTAGGTATTATCAGCTGGCCTGAATTCTGAGATCGCAATAGACGCGAAGGACTATATTGCTTTAAGAGCTCGCTCAGGTACTGGGGAGCTAAACCATTTAGTGCTTTGTAAGTAATTAGCAAGATTTTAAAATCTATACGATGTTTAACAGGAAGCCAATGCAGTGTTGACAGAACTGGGCTAATATGGTCATACTTCCTAGTTCTAGTAAGAACTCTAGCTGCTGCATTTTGTACGAGCTGTAGTTTATTTATCAGGCGAGTGGAACAGCCACCCAGTAGAGCATTACAGTAATCTAGCCTTGAGGTCATGAACGCATGAACTAACTGTTCTGCATTTTTCATTGAGAGCATATGTTGTAGTTTAGATATATTTTTAAGATGGAAGAATGCGGTTTTACAGATGCTAGTAACATGGGCTTCAAATGAAAGATTGGTATCAAAGAGCACACCCAGGTTCCTAACTGACGACGAAGACTTAACAGAGCAGCCATCAAGTGTTAGACAGTATTCTAGGTTATTACGTGAAGAAGTTTTGGTCCAAAAATTAGAATCTCTGTTTTTCTGAATTTAGAAGTAGGAAATTACTGGTCATCCAATTTTTATATCAGCTATGCATTCTGTTAATTTTGTGAATTGGTAAGTTTCGTCAGGCGCGAAGAAATATAGAGCTGAGTATCATCAGCGTAACAGTGAAAACTAACGCCATGCTTCCTAATGATATCTCCCAAAGGGTAGCATGTACAGAGTGAAAAGCAACGGTCCTAGTACTGAGCCTTGCGGTACTCCATATTGAACCTGTGATCGATATGACCTCTCTTCGTTTACTACTACAAACTGATAACGGTCAGATAAGTATGATTTGAACCATGACAATGCAGTTCCACTAATGCCAACATAATTTTCTAGTCTATTTAAAAGAATGTTGTGATCGATAGTGTCAAATGCAGCACTAAGATCCAGTAACACTAATAGAGAGATACAACCACGATCTGATGATAAGAGCAAATCATTAGTAACTCTAATGAGAGCAGTCTCAGTACTATGGTACGGTCTAAAACCTGACTGGAAATCCTCACAGATACTATTTCTGTCTAAAAAGGAACATAGTTGTGATGATACTGCCTTTTCTAGTATTTTTGACAGAAAAGTGAGATTTGAGATCGACCTGTAATTGACTAATTCTCTAGGATCAAGTTGTGGTTTTTAATAAGAGGTTTAATAATAGCCAGCTTAAAACTTTTTGAGTACGTATCCTAGTGATAAAGATGAATTGATGATATTAAGAAGAGGATCTATGATCTCTGGAAGCATCTCTTTCAATAGCTTAGTCGGTATAGGGTCTAACATACATGTTGTTGATTTTGATGATTTAATAAGTTTAGACAATTCTTCCTTTCCTAAAGCAGTAAATGAATTTAATTTTTCCTCAGGGACACTACAATGCACTGTCTGACGCGATACTGTAGTAGATGGTTGCATGGTTATAATTTTTTCTCTAATATTATCAATCTTACAAGTAAAGAAGTTCATAAAGTCATTACTGCTGTGCTCTTTGGAAACATCAGAAGTTGAAGCTTTATTTCTTGTTAATTTAGCCACTGTATCAAATAAATACCTAGGATTGTGCTTATTTTCTTCTAAAAGTTTTGAAAAATAGGCAGATCTAGCAGTTTTTAAGGCCTTTCTGTACTCAATCATTCTCTCTCTCCACGAAATGCGAAAAACTTCTAGTTTTGTTTTCTTCCAGCTGCGCTCCATTTTTTTGGCTGCTACCTTTAGGGCCCGAGTGTGCTCATCGTACCACGGCGTTGGATTAATTTCCTTAATCTTTTTTAAACGCAAAGGAGCAACCGAGTCTAATGTGCTGGAAAAGACAGAGGCAATAGTTTCTGTTTCAACATTGAGGTCTTCTAAGCTATCTGGTATGCTAAGGCGATGAAACTGATCAGGAAGATTATTTAGAAAGCGATCTTTAGTGGTAGAAGTGATAGTTCTACCATATTTATGGCAGGGAGGCAGTTTAGCAGCCTTGACTAAATGTAGTATACACGAGACTAAATAATGATCTGAGATGTCGTCACTCTGCTGCAGAATTTCAACGGCATCAATATCGATTCCATGTGACAATATTAGATCTAAAGTATGATTACGACAATGAGTGGGTCCTGACACGTGTTGTCTAACACCAATAGAGTTTAGAATGTCTGTAAATGCCAATCCCAATGAGTCTTTTTTATTATCTACATGGATATTAAAATCACCAACAACAAGGACTTTATCTGCAGTTAGTACTAACTCTGAAAGAAAATCAGCAAATTCTTTGATAAAGTCTGTATGGTGCCCTGGTGGCCTGTATACAGTAGCCAGCACAAATGTCAACTTGCATAATGTTACGTAAAGCACCATCACTTCGAAGGAATTATATTTGGAAGACTTTTGACTAATACTGTAAATATTACTATAAATTACAGCAACACCTCCCCTTTGCCTTTCTGACGAGGATTGTGTCGATAATCATAACCTTGCGGGCTAGACTCATTTAAAGTAATGTAATCATCTGGTTTTAGCCAAGTTTCTGTCAAACACAGCACATCTAGATTATTGTCTGTGATAATATCATTTACAATAAGTGCTTTTGAAGAAAGGGATCTAATATTTAACAACCCAAGCTTTATCATTTGTTTATCATTTTTATCTCTATTTTTTATTTGTTGCACATCAATTAAATTTTTACCATTAAATAGGTTTGGAAGTTTTTTGTTTTTACTAATTCGGGGTACAGACACAGTCTCTATGTGATAATATCTAGGTGTAAGAGTTTCTATGTGTTGGGAATTATCTGACTTCTGCAACGTGAGGCAGCTAGCAGACGGTCGGTTAAGCCAGTCTGTCTGCTTCCTGACCTGGACCCCAGTTTGTCATGTTTTAGTTTTAAGACTATGTGCCATATTACTAGAGAGAAGAGCAGCACCATCCCGGGAGGGATGAATACCATCTCTTTTCAACAGGTCAGGTCTGCCCCAAAAACTTTTCCAATTGTCTATGAAACCTATATTATTCTGCGGACACCACTTAGACAGCCAGCCATTGAGTGATGATAATCTGCTAACTATCTCATCACTCCGATGAACAGGAAGAGGGCCAGAGCAAATTACTTCTTCTGACATTGTACTTGCGAGTTCACACACCTCTTTAATGTTAATTTTAGTGATCTCCGACTGCCGAAGTCGAACATCATTAGTGCCGACGTGAATAACAATTTTAGTGTATTTACGATTAGCATTAGCCAGCACTTTTAAATTTGCTTTGATGTCAGGTGCTCTGGCTCCCGGCAAACATGTGACTATAGTGGCTGGTGTCTCTATTTTCACGTTCCGTGTAATAGAATCGCCAATAACTAGGGCACTTTCAACAGGATTCTCAGTGGGTGCGTCACTAACTGGGGAGAACCTGTTTGATGTTCTAATTGGAACGGAAGAGTGGTGTTTTCCGCGGCTAGGCCGCCTCAACGTTACCCAATTGCCCTGCTGCGTGGGCTCTACAGCCGGAACCGAACAATGTACAGAGTTCACTAAGCTAGTCGCATCCAAAACAGTATCTGAAGCCCTTGCATTCTTACTATCCTCGATTAGAGTTTGGATGCGTGTCTCTAATTCTGAGATTCTCTCTGTCAGCCTGACTATTTCCCTACATTTATGACAAGTAAATCCCTCATCGCTGACAGAGAGAGCTATACTGAACATGTTGCATATGGAACACGACACGATACAGGGAAAGGATGACATGACTCACTGTGTTTGTAGACTGATCCGAGTTACCACAGCTGTTTGATGAACGCGTTGAAAAAGGAGCGCGCGAGAGACTGATGACAAGTTAACAAGCTAGCGAGATGCAAACGCGTTGTAACAGCGATTTAGATTCAAAGATTACAAGCTAGCAACGTCAGATTAATGTAGTAGGCAATATTATATAAGGTAATGATAATATAAGTAACAATGAACAATTCCGTCAACACAAATAGAGTTTGAGAAAAGCGCAGACACACACCGTCACTCATCATGACACACACACACACACACACACACATCTCACTGTCTATATGAGGATTCATTACACAGGAAGTAATCAGGTGAGTGTGAGGAGACGGGGTGGTGGAGGGATGCTGAAACTGTCGAGGAATCATGGTTGAGTTGACTGTGATTATATATAGACCTGCACTCATGCTGATTGGGTAGATATGTTGATTACTGATTGTTGACAGCTGGTTGAGATGATGTGATGATTGGATAGATTATTTAACCTTGTTCCTCCCAAACTTTATCAATAAAACATCATTTATTCTGTTATTTCACTGACAGAAGTTCAGCTGTAGTATTAATGTAATGAAGAGAAAATAAGAGACTCTATAACATCTCACTGTTACTGATTCATCATGAGCTCAAAGCATTATGGGTAGAATCTCTCTACAGTCTATTCTGATTCATCAACACAGTTTCATTGATGATTTATAACCAACCCTAAACCCAGGATAGAGCGGTTGAGTGAATGTGGTCTGGACTGTGTGGATGAGGATCATTGTGTCTCCAGAGACGCTGTAGAAGGACAGAGTTCCTGCACTGTGATCCACATACACTCCTATTCTACTGATGATGGACTCTACAGGGAGTTTAGTCACTATGTCATTGTGTTTGAATGAGTAACTGGAGGAAGAGCAGATCAAACTCCAGGACTGATCATTACATCCAAACACACACTCTTTACCCGATCCCTTCCTGCTGATGCTCTTATATGACACTGATATACGCACATTATTCCCACTCCTCTCAATCTCCCAGTAACAGCGTCCACACACACTCTCTCTACACAACACCTGCGCCCAATAATCAAATCTGTCTGGATGATCAGGATACAGCTGAAGCTCTGTGTAAGTGTAAGTAATCACTCTGTTCCTCTCAGACAGACGGAGGTTTTTATTCACTGTGTTCAGATCCAGATTGAGCTGATGGGAATCTGATGGAGATAAAACACATCAGAATCAGGAATTATGAATCTGATCTTTTAATGTTTCTGAACTCTTCATGTTCAATATATCATCAGTGTCTCAGTACAGTTTACCAGATATCCTGTGAAAATCATCATTTACATCAGTGTTTTTTGGGCCAGTCTAATCAGTCTTCCCTGAATATTAATGTTGGTTATTAATCTGTGTTTATAATAATTTAAAGGCCTATTATTATATTTACACCAATCAAATGTTTGGGTCAGTATGATTCTTTTTTAAAAGAAACTGATACTTTAATTCAGCAAGAATCCATTAAATTGATTCAACAATAAGTTTTTAAGCATTGTATGTCTATTGTATTGTTGGTGATTTTCAGTGCTGTAGACTTTGGCGATCTTGAGCTTTCTTTAAATTTCTATCTGTTTCCCCAAAGATTAAAGAGACTTTTATGAAAAATCCTGTTTAGGATAAAATCATAGTGGAATTTTTCCAGAAGAGTTTTCAGTTTCTTACTTTCCTGAAGCTTTTTACTACTGTGATTTTACCTCTAATATTGTCTGTTCAATATCTAATATTGAATTTTTTAACTGGATTTCGGTGAAAAATAATCATATTCATTCATTAGTTTTAGAAGATTTCCTGTTTTAAAGAATATATTGAATCCTCAGTTTAGTGTCCTGATTCACATCTTTGTTAAAGTCTTGCTTTTTTGGATGTTAGTATGATATAATTATGCTCTCTGTCCCACTTTGTAAATGTGCAATAAAAAATAGACATTTAAAATGATTGTTCTTTATATGAATTAATATTACAATTTTTACTGTATTTTGGGATCACATAGCATTTCAAAAACATTAAAAATCCTTACAGACCCCAAACTTTTGATCAGTGTATATTATATATTTAATAATATACATATATATTGGTGTATGTTGTTGTTATGATTATTATTCACCTATATATAATTTAAAAAGCTTGTTATTAAATGTCACATAACAGATTTGACTGGATAGTTTAAATATCATTATAATTAGTTTCCCATAGATAAAATAAGCCATGTGAATAGAAATTATATTTATGAGTGTTAAATAAATGGTTTAGAAATTTGGCACTGAAACCTTAGTTGCGTAGATTATCACAAACTGCAGCCAATCAGCAAACAAGAAGCATTCATGTTAATTTTTCCAATGGAAAACAAGAACAATAAAAAAACATCGAAAGACATTTTGTGTTATATTGTGTCTGAATGCTAAACGCAGAAGTTGTTTTCACTGGAAGTTCGGCAGCTGCGCTACAGAAAGCTGACAGAAACACTGAAGTAAATAATCATTTAATACACTGTCTATTCTAGTCACATTGGTGTAAACTGGCAGGTCACACTCTGTCAACGTGAACAGTGCCACACACACACACACACACACACACACACACCCCTTCTTCCAGGAAGAACATGAACACACTTTTCTTAGTGACTTACATTGTAGGAAGTCGTTCCTGGTTCTGGGAACAATGTTGGTGAAAGAGACTGTGGAAATCAACAGACATGAAGAGTGTGATTATCATGTCAAGAGAAAATGATCCCTGCATCCGTTCCTAAGACATTTCTAATATGATCTTCTACATGATATGAGATGATGGAGGATCATTTCTGAGAGCAGATGAATCTCCAGGACTTTACCTCTGTCAGAGATCTTCTTCAGCTCCTCTTTGCAGAAATCCTCCAGTTTGTCTCTCAGCTGACGGACAGATTCTCTCACACCATCAAAAGAGGAGAGAGAACTGAAGAGATCGTCATTTACGTCTGTAGATTCAGGAGGAGCTGAGAGAGACTGGAAACTCTACAGAAAACAGAAATCAAAGCTCATCACCTCCACACTTCAGACAATAACCTGCACTACTGTCAGATTTGAGCAGCTCTTGTTGATCAAGTAGATTGAACTTTATTTTTAACTTTTGAGCAGTTAGTGGCTCTGAAATTCACAAGGACTCTTAGGACACGATCTCAAGGTCAGGTTTTGTGGTTTAAATATGCTGAAGCATCGCTAATATACAACCTCACTTCCTGTTTGAGGACTTCACTGTCAAATTCATCAATGTGTTCATGAAAATTATTATAAAATGTTTGAAGATTATCTGATTTTGATAAACATTACTCAAAATTTGTAATATAAGTCAAAGATTGTAAAAAGATAAGTAAAGAGATGATGTGAAATGAAATGTTTCTCTGTGAGTCTCTTGCTCAAGTCCACTATGATCCTGTTCTTCTAGATCTCTGTTACCTGCAGGAAATGGATGTGATCCTGTGTGTGTGAAAGCTGCTCCAGCTCAGCGTCTCTCCTCCTCAGATCATTGATCTCCTGCTCCAGTCGCTCCAGTCGTCCTTCAGCTCGACTCACTGCAGTCTTTTCCTGATCTCTGATCCGCTGTGTGAACTCAGAGCGGCTTCTCTCAATGGAGCGGATGAGCTCAGTGAAGATCCTCTCACTGTCCTCCACTGCTGTCTGTGCAGAGCGCTGTTAGGACACACATCACAATCACACAGTGGCTTCAGTGAGTCCTGACTGAGACTTCTCAAACTTCTCTTCTTCTCCAGACTCACCTTATGAGACTCCACAGCCTCTCTCAGCTGCTGAAGATCTTTCTCTCTCTGCTGGATCCTCTGCTGGAACGACCTCTGCGTCTTCTTCAGCTGGTGCTAAAGGACAAACCAATAACAGGAGAAACATCACATAAATCATCAAGTAAACAGATATGAATCCAGTATCAGTGAAGTGCTGAGATTGAGGAGTTAAAGATCTTTCATGAGAAGGTTATAGGTTCAGTAATAAGTGCCAGAATTATTTCATCAATGTCTAGTTTTATAGTGATAGTTCACCCAGAAATGTGAATTCTTTCATTGTTTACTCATCCTCGTGTCTTTTCAAACTTGTATGATTTAGCTTGCTGTCCACTGATGAGGGGCTCGAAGAAGCAGCTTCAACTCCAGCTCTGAAATACCCCCACAGTGAATAAATATCAGATATGAGTACATAGGGCAAGGGAGTTTGGGGAGGTGGAGGGATGCTGGAACAGCTGAGACTGAAGAGAGGTGAGCAGCTGCTTATATACTCTGGCTGTTGATTGGAAGATTAGATGGGCCGCTCCTCCCTAAATTAGTTTATAAACTTCACTAAGTGTAGGTGGGGCCATACCACGCAAAATTTTATACACAAGTAAAATATCTGCAAATTTATTCATATTTTCCCAATTTAAAAAAAATCATATTTAGTTAAAATTTAACACTGATGATATAAATTAGAACTTTTATCCAATATTTTCAAACCCTGTTTATGGAGTCTTTCTATTGATTATAATGTAGTCCCACATATCTGTGTCCAGCTGGTAAGGCAGTAATTCTCACCATTATTGTAACGTCTGCTTTCTGAAACATGCAGTTTGATGCAGGTCAGATGTTATAAATGAAGTTACAAATGTAGGTTTGGGAGGAGCCTAATCATTCAGTCCTGTCAATCATCTTTAAGAGCGTAAGCAGCAGTCATTGTGTCGTCCCAGCAGCAATTCTTCCAACATCCCTTCACCTCCCCATCGCCGGTTATGTTAAAGCGCGTTACATTTCCGACACACACTCTAAGCAGTAGACCAATCACAACAGACCTGCGGCCAGCTGACAAATCAGAGCAGACTGTGATTTTTGGAAGGCGTGTTTTAAAGAAATTGAAACTAAAACAGTGTTCAGACAGAGAGGGTGAAAACTGACATTAAATGATGTCAATGTATTCCAGTAGACCCCATAAACAAAATGATGAACCTGTAAATGAACATAATGGACCTCTTTAAGTTCATACCTGTTTCTCTGTCCTCTGTGCTGCAGCTGATACAGTGTCGTGGTTTTTATGTTCATCCATCATACACAGCACACATATACACTCCTGATCAGTGCGGCAGAAAACCTCAAGGATCTTGTCGTGTTTCGGGCAGATCATCTCCTGCAGTCGTCCAGTGGCTTCAGTCACTTTATGTGGCTTACGTGAGTGAAACTCCTCATGACGGTCAAAATGAGTTTGACAGTAAGACTCCAGACACACCAGACAGGACTTGACGGCTTTGTGTTTTCTTCCAGTACAGACGTCACACTGCACATCTCCAGCTCCAGCGTAACAGTCAGCAGGAAGTTTAATCTTCTTCAGTTTCTCCACCATTTCAGCCAGAATGGTGTTTTTAGCTAAAGCAGGTCTTGGACTGAAGGTCTGTCTGCACTGAGGGCAGCTGTAGACTCTCATCTGATCCTCCTGATCCCAGCAGCCTGTAATACAGATCTTACAGTAACTGTGTCCACAGGGAATGGTCACTGGATCCTTCAGGAGATCCAGACACACTGAACACATGAACTCATCCTGAGAAAATCTGGCTTCTGCCATTTTACAGCATGAACACAGAGACACAAACACACAACAGCTCAACTACACTTCAGTTTCAGTTTCTCTGAAGTCTTGTGTTTCCTGTTTCCTGGTTCTGTGTTTGAGTGATGTGTGTAAAACAGGCGTGTCTTTAAAGCAGCTTCCTCATTCCTGGTCCTGAAGAGCCTCATTCCTGCTAAGTTTTTAGTTTTCATGTGTTCCCACACATTGTGTTTAATCAGTCTCAGACACACACTCAAAGAATATAGGTCAGAGAGAAGCAAGACAACACCCTAAAAGTTTAGTAAATCTGTATCTAAATACTACACTGGTACTGCAGGATGGAAAATTCACTCACACATGTATGTTGAGGCTCTTAATGTGAAGAAGATCCACACGTGTTGCTGCTGCATGAGTTCAGGAGAAGAAACGCTCGTTTTAGAGTTAACTTCCCGCAAAATGTCCAGAAGGGAATCTCTCTTTTCCAGCAGTAACAGCGCGTCCGCGCACGTGAAAGAGGAGCGCTCTTCGTTCCTCTCACTTCGCAATAGTAAAAATAATCAGCTCATTGCACGTAATTTGTTGAGGAAATTTCTGGCACTGACTGTGAGATATGAATCTTGTGGTGTATTTTTATGTTTTTATTAAAGTGCAAGAGGCCCATCCAAATCTTGATCATCACGCTGCATTTTTTAAAAAACAGCAGATTTTTTTGCTAATAACACAGTTTATGTTTTGAGGAAAACCATAAAACATAAACTGTGTATGACCTGTTGAAATACATCAGTGAATTATTAAATGTAGTTTCAAGCGTTTTGTCTGCCCTCACTGTAATATTTCACTGTAACAGCAAATAGCTGGAACATTAAGTACTTATATGATAACTAATTAGCCAAGATTAAATATTATATGATTATTATTATTACCAGTAATTTATTTTATTATTTTATCTTCAATTAAAAGTACAAATGTCACAGCAGCCTTACGCAACGGTGCAAACCGTCCCGTCAAACTGTCAAAAAAAACGAAAAAAAAAACACTGACTTATTTATGGATTGATTCAATAAATATTTACTGCTATTTATATTCTGGCTGTCATGATCACCATCTGGAGTGCCCTTGATGGCCACCAGAGGGCACTCCACCCCAGACTATTGTCTCACTATCATGGACTCAATTTCCCATAACCCACTGCCTGAACTAATCCGCCATGATTACTTTCAGCTGTTGTTCATTTACTTGTTAGTTTCTGTCTATATAAGCCTGGTTCGTTCATTCAGTCACTCTTCACTAGGTCTTGCATGTCTGTTTATGGCATTTCTGAGCCTTTGTATCTCGTTCCTCCTGTGTCTTGGTTTTTTGGTCTCATTATTTTACATCAAAGTACCGCAAGAGCGATTCGAGAGCAGACGGCTGAAGCTTTAGGCTTGTTTGAGATGAGCAAAATCTCTGCAGAACTGATCACAGCTGATCACTGCAAGATGCATGCCGGTTAGAAATGTGTCCGAACGTAGGCCGCCTTGCTCTGATGTCAAAAAACGGCGAGTCGGTTGTGTCGGATTCTGCAGTTGCTCTCCACCGACTGCGCTGATCAAAAGCACTTGCTGACGAAATGGCTTAATGCTCATTGGTTTAAACAACCGTGATGTATTTTCTTTTAAAATGTTTAATTCTAAAAATCTAATATCATGTTTTTGTGTATATTAATTCCCAAACTCTGGGTTTATGCGATTGTCATATTTCTAAACAAAACAATACAATACAAAAACATGTCTTTATTAAAGTAAAAATGATTGATAAACACAAATGGAAATAAGTACTTTCTATGTCTTTGTGACATTACCAAGTGGCGGGAAATGTGACTCACAATTAAATTGATCCGACTACGCCACACTGGTGGGGCACCAGGGAAATAACTCCCAATAAAGACACACAGGTAAACTTTACCAATTGAAGACAAAGATATAATGTGAGACATGCATATCAATACAAAACATATATACTTTATTATAAAATCACCAACATCAATAAAATGCTCTCTCTGTAATAAAACACACACAAAATGATAGAAGTAGTTCTCCAGGGCCAGGATTAGCGGGAACAAGGCAGGATATGACTGTCGGTCATTTAACATTAGATATAGGCCTACATACGATATAACTACAAAAAATGTCTGTGAAATCTGAAAATTGTATTATAAAGTGGAGACTTGGAGTGAGCTTTTTGTTACCTATTTAAAATATCTACAACAAAAAGCGTGTTTATGTGTAATCGTGCTGAACTCTCATGTGCTGTTTGGGGTCAGGGTGAAAAAAAAAAAAAAAGGTTCCCTTCATCTCAGTTGCATAAAATTTTGATTTTTTCTACATTACATATTTATGCACACAGGAGTAGAACAAACATGATCCCCAAAACACAGCATCAACGTATAGATGAGAAGTACAAACCCCATTTCCAGTTGGGACATTGTATAAAATGCAGTAAAATCAAGAATCTCTGATTTGTTAATTCTCTCAAACCTCTATTTAACTCACAAAAGTACAAAAAAAAAAAAAGATTTCCAATGTTTTCACTGAAAAACTTTATTGTATTTATGTATAAGTATAAATATATATGTAAGTATAGACATATTTTGTTTTTAATGGCTGCAACACACTCCAGAATAGTTGGGACAGAGGCATGTTTACCACTGTGTCACATCACCTTTCCTTTCAGTTACAGTTTTTAATCATTTGGGAATTGAGGATACTAATTGTTGCTGATTCTTCAGATGTTTGCTTTTGGACCTGTCACTGATGAAATCTGGATGGTCCCTTTCGTCTTTGGGACTGGGAAGTTGATGTCGTTTTTTCCAAAAACAAGCTGAAACATGGATTCATCTGCATTTCTTGATGCAGCGTCGGACTGTTAAGTGACAACTGCTTTCCAAAGTACTCCTGAGTCCATGTGGCTTTATTTGACACAGTAACATGACGGTTTCTAATTCTAATGCAATGCCATCTGTGGGGTCAAAGGTCATGCACATTCAACTGAAGTGTCCCACCTTGCCCTATACAGACTGAGATTTCTCTGGATTCCCTGAACCTTTATACAATATTATGTATGGTAGATGCTGAAAGAAATAATTCTTTGCAGTCTTGCATTGAGAAATGTGATTTTTGAATTGTTTGATAATTCTCATATGATATTTGGCACAAAGTGGTGAGCCATGACCCATCTTTTCTTGCAAAGACTGAGAAGCTCTTTTACACCCAAACATGATTTCCTCACCTGTTACCAATTCACCTGATAATTGTGGACTAAAGAGTTTAAATTAGATATTATATAATCTTTTCACTTTTATTTTGCCTCTGTCCCAACTTTTTTTGAGTGTGTTGCAGCCATCAAAAAAACATTGGAAATCTTTTCTTTGTACTTTTTTCAGTTAAAAAATGGTTCAAGAGAATTAACAAATCACAGATTGTGTTTTTTCTTGCTTTTACAAAATGTCCCAACTTTTCTGGAAATGGGGTTTGTAAATGGGACAAAAATTATATATCATTTGTATATTAAAAAAAATGTTTTGTACAATCCCTCTATACATTTTTGGAGTGTAAACAGGAAATGAACAACACATGAGGGTTAATGGAGTTAAATGTCCCTTGCTTTAGTGGAGATTTCTGATGGAAAATAAAAACATAAAATATCCATTATAACCAGTAGATGGCAGCAGAGGACCACTTGTTGGCTCATTCTACTCCCTAATTTAGTTCTTTTGCTTTTTGATTCATATTTAGACATTATAAAATCACTAATATAGCATTTGAAATAACATTTTGTCAACGTTTACCACTTCATTTGTACTGAGTTATCAGTTTTCAGAATCAGAATGAGATTTATTGTCAAGTATGCTTACGCACAAGAAATTTGTCTTGGTGACAGAAGCTCCAATGCACAGACAGAAAGACACCAACAAGACACAGATAAGAGAGAAACAGAAAAATACTGAGACAACAAAAATAAATTAGAATTGGAAAATAGATAAATAAATGAACTGACAGGATGGAGGTTAAAAATTGTTAAGTATGTGATGTGTATTATAAATATTAGTTGGTGTCGACTTTATTTGAGTAAATCAGTGAAATGAGTCATTGTGTTTATCATAAGGAAGCCAAAAACGCATTGTTCAGGAACATGGAAAAGTCTTGAATAAACAGTCTCAAAATAACATGTTCCACAGAAGAAAGAAAATCATATATGTTTGGAAAGACATGAATGAGATTAGTATGATCCCTTTAAGTAAAATAAATATTAGCATCAAAATTTACATAAAATATCAAGAGTAAAAGTGCAGAATGGCAGATTTCAGATTATATTACTGGATTATAATTATTGTGTTCATCTTTAAAGTTGTTGCTAATAGGTCTAAGGGTGGGACTCATATTTTACTTATATATATTGTTATTGGATATTGTTTTACTTAAATTACGGCTCTGCTGACTTTTGATGCATATTACCATATTTTCCCCTCACTGATGGAAGATTTTATTTTCAGGTGTAATGCTTTACAATGTGTTACGAACCTTTCCATTGTATAACATTTATAAGATGCCTTTTTATATTTATAGTACAAATGTATAGTACTTAAGTACCCTAAATAACTTAAGGGTTAACTTTATGGAGTAGCCACACTGTTATTATCAAATGCTTATGAAATAATAATTCACCATTAGTAACATCAGTCAATCTGTTCACTTTACAGACGGAGCATGAAGAGACTGGACCTGCTAGATTCAGTAGCTCTTCACTGCAGTACATGAGATCCAGGAGGTGGAGACAGGTAGGTTTAGGGATCAGTGTTTGGTGTAGGCAATCAGTACTGTGAATGACATGACCAATGAAATCTTAAGAATCGTCTGACGTCACACTTGGATGTGGGCCGGTTGGATGTCCACCGCAGGCTGCAGCGAGACGCTTCTCATATGCTGGTTCATCTGGTGAAGCGAAGTATATGAGTGGGAGGAGATGGATCTGGACCTCGCCCCCTGGATCTGATGTTCTGCAGTGAGGATCATCTCGCTAGTTTGGCCCACACACACACACACACACACACACACACACACATATTCTCACTGATTAAGCTTAATTTATAAATAGAATGAATTCTCAGTACAAGCTTAAATGTTAATATGAGAGAAATTGTTTTTTTTCCAACTTTTTTAAGTGTGCAGTTTTATAAATCAAATACCTTTTGTAACCTTTTGTCATGTTTTTGTTATGTTCTTGGGATTTTTGTACCTTGTGTTCAAGTTAATAATAAATAAAGTTATTAATGAGGTCATTAACTTAATCTTAATTAACATTTTAACATTAAAGAAAATGGACATTTTAACATTCTTGGAACGTTACAAATGAACGTCCTTTGAACTTTGTATTGATAATAGAACATTAACACCATGTTAGACAATAAGCAGCGAAAAGAAATATCAGAAGTTCTCCTGTCAAACAATACAATTAGCAGGTGAATAGAGGAAGTGTGTTTAGACATTGAAAGTGTGCTTTTGGAAAAAATCTGATCCAGTCTGCTTCTTACATAGGAGGCACTGATAGCAAAGACACTCCTGAGGGAACTTTCTGATGTACTGGAGAGAGCAGTAGATATAGTTAATTTCATAGAGGCACTCACTGAAGAGCCGTCTATTTTTGATTTTATGCAAGGAAATGGGAGTGGAACATCAGAGCTTGTTATTACATGGCCATTCGACGACTATCACGCGGCAAGGTTTTGGCACGACTCTGTGCCTCAGAGTTAAACATGTTCCTCAACCAGGAAAATTCAAAATATGCAGAGTTAACTGAACACAAAAATGCAAGGCAAAGATGAAAATATTCTCACTTCTACCGACAAATTGCGAGGTTTCAGGTCCAAGCTCACCCAAAATTTTTTCAAATTTTTGAACATTTTCAAAGGGTGCCATGACTGAAAAAAAGTTGGGAAATACTTGTGGGTCGCTCATCTATGAACGTGCTGCTAGATGCAGAAGAAGCTCATGAGTGTTTGACGTCCTCTATTGAAACACTTCATCATTGACTCTCTTTGCTCTGATGAAAGTGAAGTATATTAATATATATATATATATATATATATATATATAAAATTATAGTATATAATAATTATTTGTGTTCATTACAGCACTGAGAGCAGCAGCGGGACGATCACATGACAGATATAGAAAGAAAACACTGACATTATTCACAAAACACTACATGATGAATTTGATATATTCCACATTTATTAAATACATTTACATTTATCAATTTTATAACAAATTAATTTTCTTTATTGAGTGATACATTTAAATGAATCCTGTGTGATCATTCCAGCTGAAGGTAATTTTGATAGTAATAATAAAAATGATTTATGTGACACTACAATAAGAACTGAATGACTGATTTCTTTCAACACAAATAGTCACTCATCATGACACACACACACACACACACTGATCTCACTGTCTATAGGAGGATTCCTTACACACATTTATTCTGACATGTTATTTCACTGTCAGAAGTTCAGCTGTAGTATTAATGTAATGAAGAGAAAATAAGAGACTCTATAACATCTCACTGTTACTGATTCATCATGAGCTCAAAGCATTATGGGTAGAATCTCTCTACAGTCTATTCTGATTCATCAACACAGTTTCACTGATCCATAATGAACATAAAACCCAGGATAGAGCGGTTGAGTGAATGTGGTCTGGACTGTGTGGATGAGGATCATTGTGTCTCCAGAGACGCTGTAGAAGGACAGAGTTCCTGCACTGTGATCCACATACACTCCTATTCTCCTGCTGATGGACTCTACAGGGAGTTTAGTCTCTATGTTATTGTGTATGAATGAGTAACTGGAGGAAAAGCAAATCAAACTCCAGGACTGATCATTACGTCCAAACACACACTCATTACCCCGTCCCTTCCTGCTGATGCTCTTATATGACACTGATATAGACACACATGTTCCACTCCACTCAATCTCCCAGTAACAGCGTCCACACACACTCTCTCTACACAACACCTGAAGATTATATCCATCAAATCTGTCTGGATGATCAGGATACGGCTGATCTGTGTCAGTGTAAGTAATCATTCTGTTCCTCTCAGACAGACGGAGGTTTTTATTCACTGTGTTCAGATCCAGATTGAGCTGATGGGAATCTGATGGAGATAAAACACATCAGAATCAGGAATTATGAATCTGATCTTTTAATGTTTCTGAACTCTTCATGTTCAATATATCATCAGTGTCTCAGTACAGTTTACCAGATATCCTGTGAAAATCATCATTTACATCAGTGTTTTTTGGGCCGGTCTAATCAGTCTTCCCTGAATATTAATGTTGGTTATTACTCGGCCCTGTGGAATACTTGATTCTGATTGGACAATCACACCATTTGCATCAATCGTGGATGTTATTACCTGATAACAACCGCTAAAAACAGATAACACAGGCTCATCCATTTGCGTTTAAAGAGCTAATAAAACATTTAGACTATAATATTTCATGTTTAATTATTTACTTATGTGGCAAGTAGCCATGTAATAAGAGCGATAATGTACATCCAGCCAGTTGTTATCGCAGAATAACGCTTTGCGTCGGGGTCCTGATCACCCTGTCAGGGTTTATTCCATGATAACAACTGGCTGAATGTACATTATCCCTTATTTATTATTTGTTTATTATAATTAGGCCTATTATTATATTTACACCATTCAAATGTTTGAGGTCAGTATGATTCTTTTTTAAAAGAAACTGATACTTTAGTTCAGCAAGAATCCATTAAGTTGATTCAACAATGAGTGTAATAATTTGATTTGTAAAGTTTTTAAGCATTGTACGTCTATTGTATTGTTGGTGACTTTCAGTGCTGTAGACTTTGGCGATCTTGATCTGTTTCCCCAAAGATTAAAGAGACTTGTTAAAAAATCCTGTTTAGGATAAATAGTGATTTTTTTTTTCCAGAGGAGTTTTCAGTTTCTTACTTTCCTGAAACTCTTGAAAAGTTTTTTACTACTGTGATTTTACCTCTAAATTTTGGATGTTTTTAATTAGCTTTCAGTGAAAAATAATCACATTTATTTGTCATTAAATGTCACATAACAGATTTGACTGGATAGTTTAAATATCATTATCATTAGTTTCCCAAAGATAAAAAAAGCCATTTGAATAGAAATTATATTAATGAGTGTTAAATAAATGCTTTAGAAATTTGGCACTGAAACCTTAATTACGTAGATTATCACAAACTGCATCCAATCAGCAAACAAGAAGCATTTAAATTAATTTTTCCAACGGAAAACAAAGACATATTGTGTTATATTGTGTATGAATGCTAAACGCATAAGTTTTTCACTGGAAGTTTGTCAGCTGTGCTACAAAAAGCTGACAGAAACACTGAAGTAAATAGTCATTGTTATGGAAATGAAAGTCTATTCTGGTCACACTCTGTCAACACCAGACGTGAACAACGCTGCATATCACATCAAAAGCACTTAGAACCCATTATAATCAGTGATTCTGTCTTCACTGGACACACACCGAGTCGAACGGATGTTTAATTTCTGATGCACTTGATCCACTCGCTTGTGTTACTGACAACAGGACAAATGCATTTGGAACGTTCACATTGAGTAGAATGTTGTTAGAATGTTTCAAGTAATTATAAGTTTCATTGTGTAAATCTTTGGCATTCATGCGCCTTAAACAAACACCTCCTAAGAACACCTCAACACCCCCTTTCAAAGATATTGCTTCCTGCAGCCCCCATCAAAATATGCTATTTTACTTGATCAACTATAAAACTCTTCTGTCATGTTTTCTTTCTCCTTCTACAGGAAGAACATGAACACACTCAGTGAGTTTCTCTGCTTGTTTTCTTAGTGACTTACATTGTAGGAAGTCGTTCCTGGTTCTGGGAACAATGTTGGTGAAAGTGACTGTGGAAATCAACAGACATGAAGAGTGTGATTATCATGTCAAGAGAAAATGATCCCTGCATCCGTTCCTAAGACATTTCTAATATGATCTTCTACATGATATGAGATGATGGAGGATCATTTCTGAGAGCAGATGAATCTCCAGGACTTTACCTCTGTCAGAGATCTTCTTCAGCTCCTCTTTGCAGAAATCCTCCAGTTTGTCTCTCAGCTGAAGGACAGATTCTCTCACAACATCAAAAGAGGAGAGAGAACTGAAGAGATCGTCATTTACGTCTGTAGATTCAGGAGGAGCTGAGAGAGACTGGAAACTCTACAGAAAACAGAAATCAAAGCTCATCATCTCCACACTTCAGACAATAACCTGCACTACTGTCAGATTTGAGCAGCTCTTGTTGATCTTTAGTAACTCTCCTCAATCCAGCACTTTCACAGCATCAGCTTCATTCTTCTCATGTTCATTATATCATGTTAGAACTATAAGTTCTAGTGTTTGATACTTACGCTATCTTTCTAGGAAAACACTCGATGATCAAACATCTGGCAATAACATAAATAACAGATCAAGTGCATCAGTGGCGTCACATGGCAGGGTTGAGTAGATTTGATCAGGAAAATCAGTTCAAAGGCAATCAGTAGATTGAACATTATTTATAACTTTCAGCAGTTAGTGGCTCTGAAATTCACAAGGACTCTTAGGACACGATCCCAAGGTCAGGTTTTGTGTTTTAAATATGCTGAAGCATCGCTAAAATACAGCCTCACCTTCTGTTTGAGGACTTCACTGCCAAATTCATGAATGTGTTCCTGAAAATTACAGGTGCTGGTCATATAATTAGAATATCATCAAAAAGTTGATTTATTTCACTAATTCTATTCAAAAAGTGAAACTTGTATATTATATTCATTCATTACACACAGACTGATATATTTCAAATGTTTATTTCTTTTAATTTTGATGATTATAACTGACAACTAAGGAAAATCCCAAATTCAGTATCTCAGAAAATTAGAATATTACTTAAGACCAATACAAAGAAAGGATTTTTAGAAATCTTGGTCAACTGAAAAGTATGAACATGAAAAGTATATGCATGTACAGCACTCAATACTTAGTTGGGGCTCCTTTTGCCTGAATTACTGCAGCAATGCGGCGTAGCATGGAGTCGATCAGTCTGTGGCACTGCTCAGGTGTTATAAGAGCCCAGGTTGCTCTGATAGTGGCCTTCAGCTCTTCTGCATTGTTGGGTCTGGCATATCACATCTTCCTCTTCACAATACCCCATAGATTTTCTAAGAACAGGGATACCATGGTCCTTAAACCAGGTACTGGTAGCTTTGGCACTGTGTGCAGGTGTCAAGTCCTGTTGGAAAATGAAATCTGCATCTCCATAAAGTTGGTCAGCAACAGGAAGCATGAAGTGCTCTAAAACTTCCTGGTATACCAGGTTGACCTTGGACCTCAGAAAACACAGTGGACCAACACCAGCAGATGACATGGCACCCCAAACCATCACTGACTGTGGAAACTTTACACTGGACCTCAAGCAACGTGGATTGTGTGCATCTCCTCTCTTCCTCCAGACTCTGGGACCCTGATTTCCAAAGGAAATGCAAAATTTACTTTCAACAGAGAACATAACTTTGAACCACTCAGCAGCAGTCCAGTCCTTTTTGTCTTTAGCCCAGGCGAGACGCTTCTGATGCTGTCTGTTGTTTAAGAGTGGCTTGACACAAGGAATGCGACAGCTGAAACCCATGTCTTGCATACGTCTGTGCGTAGTGGTTCTTGAAGCACTGACTCCAGCTGCAGTCCACTCTTTGTGAATCTCCCCCACATTTTTGAATGGGTTTTGTTTCACAATCCTCTCCAGGGTGCGGTTATCCCTATTGCTTGTACACTTTTTTCTACCACATCTTTTCCTTCCCTTCGCCTCTCTATTAATATGCTTGGACACAGAGCTCTGTGAACAGCCAGCCTCTTTTGCAATGACCTTTTGTGTCTTGCCCTCCTTGTGCAAGGTGTCAATGGTCATCTTTTGGACAACTGTCAAGTCAGCAGTCTTCCCCATGATTGTGTAGCCTACAGAACTAGACTGAGAGACCATTTAAAGGCCTTTGCAGGTGTTTTGAGTTAATTAGCTGATTAGAGTGTGGCACCAGGTGTCTTCAATATTGAACCTTTTCACAATATTCTAATTTTCTGAGATACTGAATTTGGGATTTTCCTTAGTTGTCAGTTATAATCATCAAAATTAAAAGAAATAAACATTTGAAATATATCAGTCTGTGTGTAATGAATGAATATAATATACAAGTTTTACTTTTTGAATGGAATTAGTGAAATAAATCAACTTTTTGATGATATTCTAATTATATGACCAGCACCTGTATTATAAAAGGTTTCAGCAGGTTTGAAGATTATCTGACTTAGGTAAAAATTAATCAAAATGTGTAATATAAGTCAAAGATTGTGAAAAGGTAAGTAAAGAGATGATGGGAAATCTAGCTGGTGGAAACTTAAACTAAAAAATTTGAATTATTAGTGAAGTTTTGAACTGTTGTTGTCTGAAAACACAATATATCTTTCAGGAAAAAGTTTCCTAAGAGATTTCCAGAGCGTCTCTTTCAAAAGAAGAAGATCAGATGAGAGTCTGACTGATGATTATATAATAACCGAACACACAGATCAACACTTCAGTCAACGGCTCATTCTGCTCTCATGAAATGTTTCTCTGTGAGTCTCTTGCTCAAGTCCACTATGATCCTGTTCTTCTAGATCTCTGTTACCTGCAGGAAATGGATGAGATCCTGTGTGTGTGAAAGCTGCTCCAGCTCAGCGTCTCTCCTCCTCAGATCATTGATCTCCTGCTCCAGTCGCTCCAGTCGTCCTTCAGCTCGACTCACTGCAGTCTTTTCCTGATCTCTGATTTTCTGTGTGAATTCAGAGCGGCTTCTCTCAATGGAGCGGATGAGCTCAGTGAAGATCCTCTCACTGTCCTCCACTGCTGTCTGTGCAGAGCGCTGTTAGGACACACATCACAATCACACAGTGGCTTCAGTGAGTCCTGACTGAGACTTCTCAAACTTCTCTTCTTCTCCAGACTCACCTTATGAGACTCCACAGCCTCTCTCAGCTGCTGAAGATCTTTCTCTCTCTGCTGGATCCTCTGCTGGAACGACCTCTGCGTCTCCTTCAGCTGGTGCTAAAGGACAAACCAATAACAGGAGAAACATCACATAAATCATCAAGTAAACAGATATGAATCCAGTATCAGTGAAGTGCTGAGATTGAGGGTTAAAGATCTTGAATGAGAAGGTTATAGGTTCAGTAATAAGTGCCAGAATTATTTCATCAATGTCTAGTTTTATAGTGATAGTTCACTCAGAAATGTAAATTCTTTCATTGTTTCTCATCCTCGTTTTTACAAACTTGTATGATTTTCTCTTGCAGAACACAAAAGAAGATATTCTGAATAATGTCTCTGTTTCTAGAGCCCAAATGAAATATGGTGACATGTCAATAACATCAAACCTCACTGGCTCATGCATGTCACATGACTAAACATTTTGAACATTCTGATCCCAGTGAAAATGACATGTGAAGGCCAAATATGGTAATCCATACTCGGAATTTGTCCTCTGCATTTAACCCATCCAAGTTAGTGCACACACATTAGGAGCAGAGTAGTGAACACACACACACACACACACACACACTGTGATACACACCCAGAGCCGTGGGCAGCCTTTACGCTGTGGCGCTCAGGGAGTGATTGGGGGTTAGCTCAAAAGCACCTCAGTCATACTTTGGTACTCTGGGTTCAGGCCAAAATTCAGAGCTCGAAGCCCTCCCTCCAGACAGCACGCCAAATACGCATAACTTTACTTTATTCAATTATATGTATATGTGAACTCATGAAACTCAACATGAAGGCGGCAAGGCCTGGTTGTGTTAGTAGTGTGTTGTCGCCATGTCCAAGAGACACTGTCTTCTTCATGTTATAAATGAAGTTACAAACGTAGATTCAGAAGGAGTCTAATCATTCAGTCCTGTCAATCATCATTAAGAGTGTAAACAGCAGTCATTGTGTCGTCCCAGCAGCAATTGTTCCAACATCCCTCCACCTCCCCATCGCCAGTTATGGTAAAGCGTTTTTCATTTCTGACACGCGCTAAGCAGTAGACCAATCACAACCGACTGGGACCAGCTGACCAATCAGAGCAGACTGTGATTTTTGGAAGGCGTGTTCAGACAGAGAGGGTGAAAACAGACATTAAATGATGTCAATGTATTCTAGTAGACCCCATAAACAAAATGATGAACCTGTAAATGATCATAATGGGACTCTTTAAGTTCATACCTGTTTCTCTGTCCTCTGTGCTGCAGCTGATACAGTGTCGTGGTTTTTATGTTCATCCATACACAGCACACATATACACTCCTGATCAGTGCGGCAGAAAACCTCAAGGATCTTGTCGTGTTTCGGGCAGATCATCTCCTGCAGTCGTCCAGTGGCTTCAGTCAGATTGTGTCTCTTTCCTTTAAACAAACTCTCATGTTGTTCAAGGTGATTCTGACAGTAAGAGTTCAGACACACCAGACAGGACTTGACGGCTTTGTGTTTTCTTCCAGTACAGACGTCACACTGCACATCTCCAGCTCCAGCGTAACAGTCAGCAGGAAGTTTAATCTTCTTCAGTTTCTCCACCATTTCAGCCAGAATGGTGTTTTTAGCTAAAGCAGGTCTTGGACTGAAGGTCTGTCTGCACTGAGGGCAGCTGTAGACTCTCATCTGATCCTCCTGATCCCAGCAGCCTGTAATACAGATCTTACAGTAACTGTGTCCACAGGGAATGGTCACTGGATCCTTCAGGAGATCCAGACACACTGAACACATGAACTCATTCTGATCCACTGAAATTCTGGCTTCTGCCATTTTACAGCATGAACACAGAGACACAAACACACAACAGCTCAACTACACTTCAGTTTCTCTAACTCTGAACTCATGTGATTTCTGTTTCCTGGTTCTGTGTTTGAGTGACGTGTGTAAAACAGGTTTGTCTGTAAAGCAGCTTCCTCATTCCTGGTCCTGAAGAGCCTCATTCCTGCTAAGTTTTTAGTTTTCATGTGTTTTCTCACACACATTGTGTTTAATCAGTCTCAGACACACTCAAAAAATATGTTACAGAGAAGCAAGACAACACTCTTAAAGTTGAGTAAATCTGTATCTAAATACTACACTGGTACTGCAGGACAGAAAACTGTGTCCAGAATTACAGTTCCTTAAAGTCACCATGAAATTAAAATTGCCAAATCTTATTTTTTCTTATTTATATAATGCTGCAGTATTTATTATGAATGATTTATCCATACACATCATTATTTGTTAAATTCATGTGCTCTCGTAATCTTTAATCAAAATATCTTCCCCTCATCTCTTACAGCGTCATCTCTTTTCTTCTCTGATGACGAGGGCGGGGCAACCTGTCACTCACATGAGACACCAACATCTTCAACTTTAGAAGCCGTATGTTTGTTGAGAGCGTCTGTCTGTGTGTGAAAGTCAGGAGTTCAGTTTGTACTTCATGTCAGAGTCGAGATATAGAAAGTGTGACGCGATGCGATAAGATTCCAGCGACACGCAATTTGTCTGTCCACACCACACGTGACGTGACTAAGAGATGTGACAAAATCAATCAAAAACCACAGCCAATCAGAACAGCATGTGGGCGGGCTCTCGGAGTGCCAGAGATTAATCTTGACGGCACTCACAAGGAAATGTAGAAGTACATGATCAACTTAACAATTATTACACAATTTTAACAGTATTAAAATACATACTGAGTGTAATCATGCTGGAGCTGAAAAGATGGCAAGCGAGGTGAATCTATATCTAAGGGTTTATTGAAGAAACAAACTTAAAAGCCAAAAACAAAAGGGACACCAAGAGCACAGGGAACAGAAGCATCTGCACAAACAGCAAACATCGACAGACCAAACACAAGAGAAACACAAGGTAGTGATGTTACATATGACACAGAGGATCTGATGCGTGTATCCAGGCATGTATTGTTTCCACAGAATCACGTGGTCGATGACAAACGAAGTCTCACTTTAATGGTCGTATTTGGCACATTCTGGTTGGATTGTAGGAGTGTAGAAGCTTTCTAAGAAATAGATTACATTAAATACATCAATAAAGTTTTGGAATATAGGCCTTATACATATCACTAATTCACTAATATTTCCCAGATCATCTACATCTTTTCTTCATTTAACATTATGTAACATGTGAGATGTTTGGTGTGCGATAAGGAGCTCATGTATTCAAATAATACTTCCTCCATGCTCAGACACTTTAGAGCTCTGCATGTGACCAGTCCTGTACACACACAAGGTAGAAGACCATTACTGTCACGTGTCATGGTGGACAAACACTCACGAACAGGAGGATTGCAGAACAGATGACTTTAATGAACAGTCCGGGAACACCATCAACACAAACGTATAAACTGAAGTAAAACACTGACGACAACCAACAAAGACTGAGGGAGAACAGAGGGAATATATACATGACAGACAAAGGGGCAAACAAGGATAATAAATGAGAGACAGCTGGGACTAATAAACTCAAATCAGGGTAGCCAAGGAAACAAACTAGTGGCGGGAAAACTGAACAAAAGAACATGTGACTAAAGACAAAGCAACTGTTTTTAGTGGAGGTTTGAGCGGAGGGCAGCTCTGAGCTGTGACTGGAGTGGAGATGGCAGGAAATGATGACGTTTCGGGAAGTGAGATGGAAGAAGGTGAAGAGGGAACTTTGAATGATGAAGGTTGGAAATTAATATCTAGGAAAGGAAAA
The DNA here is from genome assembly GCA_037950665.1 of Hypophthalmichthys nobilis. Lineage (NCBI taxonomy): Eukaryota > Metazoa > Chordata > Actinopteri > Cypriniformes > Xenocyprididae > Hypophthalmichthys > Hypophthalmichthys nobilis. Next base: position 26,912,494 of record CM075489.1, read on the forward strand.
AGGAAAAATCTAGAGGAATTAGCAGTAACACGGATAGCGATGGGGAACAAACATTGTGGCAAGAAGGGAAAAACACGGAGGAGTATAAGGTAATCATTAAATTTGAAACATCAGGCTCTTGAAATCCTTTAAAACTCACTGAAGAGTTAAAGACTGCTGGGCATCATTAAGCATGCAAAATTACTACGAGACGGAAATCTGTTAGTGTTGTGCAAAAACAGCAAACAGTGTGACAAGGCTTTAGGATTAAAATCGATCATGGGGAAGACAGTGAAATGTGTCAGATGGGAGGAGAGAAAAATGTGAAAGGAGTGATATATGGAGTACCAGTAGAAATGTCTGAAGAAGAGATAAAGAATAGCATTACGGATGTAAAAGTGATTCAAGTTAGCGATTGCCGTTTGTTAGAAACGGGTTGAAAAGGGATAGCCTATCGGTACTATTGCATTTTCAAGAAGACATTTTACCGTCTAGAGTGAAGGTTGGGTTCTTGAGCTATATTGTAAAAGAATATGTAGCACCACCTATCAGATGTTATAAATAAAGTAAAGGAAAACAAAGATGTGGGAAATGCGCAGGTGAACATCAGTATGGAGAATGTAGCGAGAAGGATAAACTGAAATGCTGTAACTGTGGGGGTGAACACAGTGCTGCGTATGGAGGATGTGAAGCTAGGAAAAAGCAGCTGAAGTGCAGAAAGTTAAAGTAGCAACAGGAATATCATATGCAGAAGCAATTAAAAGAGTAAAAACTCAACACAAACGACAATAGGATCTGAAAACATAAATGTAGTGAAACTTCCTGAAAAAGAAATCCATCAGTGCAAACTTAAAGATTCAGTAGTGGTAAATTGTTCTGCACAAACTAGCAGCAGAACAGAAGGGATTAAGATAATCATTAGAGCAGCAGAGAAATACCTAAAAATAATAGATGTAACCGTAGACTCAATTAATGAAGCACTAAAAGGCGGAAGATCAGGAACACAAGGAATGTATGGTGAAGGTATATGAAAGGACTGAATGTAATTCAGTGGAATGCAAGAAGTCTTATCTCAAATGGACAGGAACTGAAAAAAATGATAGAAGAGGTACAGCAGAAACCAGATATTATATGTATACAGGAGACATGGCTTAAACCTCATCTTGATTTATTTTACATGGGTATGAGGCAGTACGTAAGGATGGGGAATTAGGAAATGGGGAGGAGTAGCCACCTTTATCAAACAAGGATTACATTTTAAGAAAATAAATAATAAGGAATTAGAGGTGGTTTCTGTGGAAGTATGGTATAGTAATAGGAGTATTATTGTTATAAATTTATATAATCCATGTAAAAAAACTCAATAAGGAGACACTTGGAAATATTGGGAGATATAATGGAAAGAAGGTTTTTGGTGTGGGGATTTTAATGCACATAATACCATATGGGGAGTGTTTATACAGATTTGAATGGTAATATAATTGAAGAAGTAATGGATGAATTAGGATTTGTATGTCTTAAAGATGGTAAAGGTACTAGACTGGATGTAGTAAGAGGAAAAGAATCTGTGCTTGACCTTACAATAGTATCTGAGGAATTAGCAAAAAGAGTACATGGAAAATAATGAACAAATCCACTATAGGCAGTGATCATTATCCTATCTACTGCACTCTTGGTTTGGAAGTGTATTTTATAGAAGAACAATGTATACCTAGATGGAAGATGAGAAATGTGGAATGGGAAAAATTTAGTATAATATGTAGCAATAAAATAACTGAAATATCTGAATTAGAAGATGATGTAGATAAATGTATTGTAAGGATTAATAGGATAATACAGCAGAGGAGGTCATTGGAAAAAGGAAAAAAGCAAATAAAAGGAAAGCAGTTCCTTGGTGGAATAGTGAGTGTAGTATAGCTGTTAAAAACAGGAATGCCGCTTTCGGAAGGTTGAATCATCATATTCATTTCCTGAATTAATAGAATATAAAAGGGCACAAGCGATAGTCAGGAAAACAATAAGAAGCGCAAGGCGAGAGTACTGAGAGAATTCTGTAATACTTTGGGAAGGGAAACTCAAATTTCGGATGTATGGGGAATGATCAGGGTAATGGGAGGTATTAGAAAGAATAGTAATATGCCTGCTTTATATAATGGAGAGGAGGTGGCGATAACAAATAAAGGAAAAGCAGAAATGTTGGCTAAAGTTTTTGTTAAGGTACACAGTAATAGTAATCTAACAGAGGAAATTAGGAAGAGTAGAGAAATAGCTAAAAGAATATCCTGAAATACTGGAGAAATGTAATACAAATGAAAGCACACTAGATGTTGTATTTTCTTTATATGAATTTAAAAGAGCTATTAATAGGGCAAAAGACATCTCCGGGAGAAGATGAGATGTTATAGTATGATTGAGCATCTATCTGATGAAGTAATTTTAGAAGTATTAAATAAAGTGTGGATAACAGGCATATTACCCACTTCATGGAAACATTCAATAAAGAAACCTGGGAAAGATCATTCTGAAGCAACTAGTTATAGACCTATAGCATTAACTTCAAATTTATGCAAACTCATGGAAAGAATGATAGTGAATAGGTTAATGTATTATATTGAAAAAGAGATTTGATTTCTCCACATCAGAGTGGTTTTCGTAGTGGAAGAAATACAATATGCAGTGGTATGTCTAGAGTCAGATATAAGAAAGGCACAAATCAGTAAAGAAAAAGTTATAGCAGCGTTTTTCGATATAGAGAAAGAGTATGACATGCTATGGAAAGATGGTCTATTAATTAAAATGAAATCCTTAGATATTAGATGTAGAACATATAATTGGGTATTGGACTTTTATATAATAGAACAATTCAAGTCAGGGTGGGAACAAGTCACTCGAACAAATATCAAATTGAAAATGGAACGCCACAGGGAAGTGTGTGTAGCCCACTCCTGTTTAATATCATGATTGATGACATCTTCAGTCAGGTAGAAAATAGTATGGGAAGATCGATATATGCTGATGATGGTGCATTGTGGAAAAGAGGGCGGAATGTGACTTATACGGTTAATAAAATTCAGACAGCAGTAAACCAAGTTGAAGATTGGGCTAAGAGATGGGGATTCAGATTATCGGTAGAAAAGGTTATACGTTTCTCAAAAAAACAAGCATATTCCAGTAGAGTTGACATTATATGGCCAACCATTAAAGCAGGTGACTGAAATCAAGTTCTTGGGTGTATGGTTGGATGAGAAATTTACATTCGGTATTCATATAGAGAAGCTAGTGACCAAATGTAAGAAAACAATAAATATAATGAGATGTCTAGTATGATCTGAGTGGGGTGCAAGCTTTAACTCACGAAGAAACATATATTGTGCCCTTATAAGATCTGCAATAGACTATGGTTGCATAGCATATGGGTCAGCATGTGAAACACTTTCAAAGAAAATTGATGCAGTACAAACTCAGGCACTTAGAATACGTTGTGGGGCGTTTAAAACATCCCCAGCTGCAGCGCTGCAAGGGGAAGTGGGTGAAATGCCTTTAGCAGTGAGACGTCAACAGTTATCTATTGTATACTGGGTAACATTGAAAGGGCATAAGGAATCACACCCTACTAGATATGTATTTCATGAGTGCTGGGAACATACTCAAGGAAATAATCGCAGTATAGGATGGATAGGTACGCAATTAGCCCAATCAATGGGAATGGATCAGAGGAATTATAGCCAAACCATGTTTCCAATGCCCTATATAGACATTCAGTTACACAAAGAAATTAAGGAGAATGAGAAAATATCAGAAGAATATGTTGTTCGGCAATACATGGTAAAGAAGTATAATTCATATTTTTACTGACGGATCAAAAGATCCAATCTCAGGCAAAACTGGAGCAACTGTATTTATTCCAAAATATCAGAGTACCATCAAAAGAGAACAACAGATAATTTATCAGCATTCACTGTTGAATTAGTTGCAATTCTCCTTGCTTTACAGTGGGTGGAGGAAATGAATATTAAGATAGCAGTTATATGTACTGATTCTATGGCAGCCCTGGAAAGTTTACAATCTGGACATTCTGATAGTAGACAAGATATTGTATTTGAAATTTTACAGTCATTATACAGGTTAAATAATAAAGGAAATGACATTAGATTTCTTTGGGTTCCGGCACATGTAGGGGTGGAGGGCAATGAGGCGGTAGATATTCTGGCAAAGAACTCACTTAAAAGCAGAAATGTAGAGATTCACATTGATATGAGAAACATGTATTCGTAAGGCGGCACATGACATCTGGCAGAAGCGTTGGGAAAGAGAGATGAAGGGGAGACACCTGTTTCAGATTCAGAAAAAGTGGGAAAAGGAGATTGGAATTCAATATTAAGAAGGAAAGAATCATAATTAATTTTTACTCTTAAATGATAGTTTACATAAAATCAATAAACATCCTACAGGGAAGTGCAATAAGTGTAATGAACCAGAAACAGCGGAACATCTTCTCATAAATTGCATAGCATATGAAAATAAAAGACAAGAGTTAAAGGATAAGATGAAGGAAATGGAGCATAATACAATATCATTAGAAAATATTCTGGCTAAAAAAGTGGACGAATTCCTATGCAATATTGAGGTTTTTAAAGGAAACAGGAATTGATTTAAGAGTATAGGTGTTTTTTTTTTTTTTTCTCATTTCCCATTGATGCGCCACACTCCAGTTCTGCTGGTGGCGGTAATGAACCAAAGCTGATCTGCCAACCGCCAATAAATTAAGAAGAAGACAAAGCAACTAATACATGAACAGAACAGGGAAACAGATCAAAACCAAACTCAAAACATGTAACACACCCTGACAATTACCTCCCTCCTAAACATTTGTCATTTCGGCATTATCATCATTTCACTATGAAGTTCACCTATGACTTGTATTTGTTATTAAAACATAATGCTCTTCCCTTCAGCTTCTCGAAAGCAGATGGTTGATGAGGCGCTGGAGAACATGATCATCAAAGACTCTCAGACATTGTCAGTGGTGGAGGATGAAGGGTTCAGGGTCTCATCCATGCTCTGGATCCTTCCTATGTACTGCCAAGCAGACAGGTGTGTGTACAAATAAATAAATACAATTCACACTGGATAATATTTATGTAACCTTTCTTTTACATTTATTTTATTGCTGCACATTTAGGCCTTGAAGAAAATGTTGGCCTCAAAATACGAGGAAGACGGAGCAAGGCCAGGGCTGAAATGGAAAATGTCAGGGCTGTGTCACTTAACATGAATGCATATCTTGCCATAACCTGCCACTGCACTGATGAAAATGATAACCTTATCACTGTCTTGTTGGGGGTAGAGAAGTTTCCAGATAACCACACAGCTGAAAATATAACCCTTGTAAAATAACAAGGTTATGGAGGAGTGGGAAATCAAGGGATGCCTTGTCACAGATGCTGCAGCAAATATGATTGTATTGTAATTGTATTTTATTAACAAAATTTATTGACATCCTGACAGTTTCATCCTTACATCTACTTAATTACAATATATTGTCAGTCTCGAGAGTATTTACATTGGTTAATAAATAAGTGGATCCACAGACACCATTTGACTGTCCTGGTGGACTGGGGTAGAATTTTTGTTTTCAAAGCCCCTTTAAGACAAGTCATTTCACTCAGTGGCCATCTTTGAAACGCCTCTCGGGAATGCAAGTGCAGCTCCCATCTCTTTGAATGGGAAACATCAAATTCTCCAAAGCTGTTTGCCAAGCTTTCGATTAAATTTCATATTTGAAATCACCAATGAAATCTGACAACAACTGTCTCATAAATTTTGTTTCTAAACGCTCGAATCATGACAAAAACTATTTTTAGGCTGGATCAAACTAATGCGCATGCAGACCTAAATGCGCGTCTCTTGTGTCTCATTTCGAGGCGCGCTTCTGACTGTTTCTATAGAAACCAGTGCTTCTAACGGCCGCTGCAGTGACGCTGATGACCAATCGGCGATTGGCTCTTATTTAGAAGGCGGACGTATTCCGCCATATTGCGCGTTGCACTTTCTCCCATTCAAAACAATACGAGTGACACGTCTTGTGTTATTCTATAGTCTTTGGATATGTTTGCACCAGCTCTGTGATTCAGCACTCTCCAGTCACGTCACGTTTATTTATAGCCTATCACTTAATACAATATAGCCTATTGCTTTAAAGCCACATATATCTATGATTGGGACAAGTATTCAAGAAATGTATTAAACAGAAAACGTATTGTTTCGCCGTGGAAACATGATATTGTTACCTCAATTTGTGTACTTTGTGTAAGCACTATTTTTATTATACAGAGCTAAACTGTATATTTATATTATACCTTTCAGGTTGTGGGTTTGAATCCAATTGAGAGTCTCAACTGCCCCAACAGGATTCAAACCCACAACCTGAAAGGCTTAGCAAGTTCCGCCACTCAGTTGATGCTTGAATAGTATCTATTCACTTGACTAATATCCCAGGTGAAAAGACGTATTAAATTTATTAAAAATATATTGAATTGCATTTTAATGTATTTCTAAACAGTATAATAGATGTACATTGGTAATAAATATATGCTTAATTACACTTTTAAGAAATATGCTAAACACCAGCATACTTTTAGTGAAGTTAATGTATTTACAGAAAACATATTTTATGTGTACTTTAAGAACATAGCAAAATGATTACATTTTAGTTTGATTAAATGATTAATTAGTGGGTTTAAATACTTTATACCTTGTGTAGGCCTACTGCAATATATTTTAAATATTTATATATTTGTAATTTTAATATTTTCAAATGAAAGATATTTTAGATTGCAAAGCAAGAAAGAAATTACAGTATTTTAAACCTCACAAGGAATTAGTCGATTTTATTACGATTACTTTTCTTAAATAAGACATTCTTGATGACGTATGCAGCCTTCAAATGCCTCCGAGTCCGAAATGAGTCGCAGTTTATTTAAAAAAGTTCCTTCGGCCCGCTGCAGCCACCTTCCCTGGAAAAAATGAAACGTGTCTATCCGTCGGGTGCAGAAAAAGGAAAAAGAATAAGGATGACGATGAGAAGAGACAAGGGCAAGGTAAGTTTTACTAATGTAATTTAATTTTTTACGACGTGGTAACGTTTTAAAAACATTAATGTTAACGTTAGTCCTAATTCTGTTTTAATGGATAAGTCCTTAATATAACTATTAGTTATCATTATTATCTTATCTTTCCTTATTTAATTTGAAAGTTGATGAACAGGCATTTAGCCATAGAGTCTATAACAAGAAAAAGTTGGTAGTTAGCTAACGTTAGCGAGTTGTCCGTCAATTATACTGAATCAACATTAGCTAGCCGTCAATGATGCTGAATCATTATTGCAGTATGGTCTACAGACTGTCATTTGACAGTGCCATTGTTTTGTCTCAAGATGAACACTAGTAATGTTTTTTAGCATGTTTATAAAAGTTGTCCTAATTGAACTAAGGCCTAATCCTGGCTTAATCTAAGCCTCGTCTGTGAAACCGGGCTTTAGTTAAACCTAAAGAAAACACTCTGTGCTCTCTGAAACATTAATGAAGGATCAATACAAAATATCTGAATGCAAAATGGATTTGCGGTACAAATTTTAGTGAAGAATGTAATTATAAAAGGTGAAAAATGTCTCACTCCATGTTGTGAAGAATTAAAATATGAATGTAAACAAACGGTTACAAACCAATAAGTAAATAATGTCTTTTAACCTTGAATTTCTTTTAATTTACTCTTAAACTTATTTTCTGCTCGCACTAATTGTAAAAAACAAAATTTTTCTTTCTCAGGGGGAGCCATTCTTAAATATTTTGGTGGTCGTGAAGAAACAAGTAAGAGAATATTTCCCACTGCCTACCTTTGAATAGTTTTGTGTGCAACTTCAAAATACTTAATTTTCCTCTTGACAATAAAAAGTATGTTTTAAGTTTTTGATCACAATTCAATGTGTTGCCTTATTGTACTTTAATATTAACTTGTGATTAATTTGTTTTATCTACTCTGCACTAAATGGATTCTGTATTTATGATTATATTGTAATCTCAACAGCTGGAGGAGGTGACTCAGCAAGGCCTGCATAGACAGCAATGGTACTTCCTCTCTCAAGATCCATAAATGTACTAAAAACATGTTTAAATCAGTTCATGTGACTACAGTGGTTCTATCTTAATATTATAAAGTGACGAGAATACTTTTTGTGCGCCAAAAAGCAAAATAACAACTTTTCAACAATATCTAGTGATGGCCAATTTCAAAACACTGCTTCATGAAGCTTCGAAGTTTTACGAATCTTTTGTTTCAAATTAGTGATTCGGATCGCGTATCAAACAGCTAAATTGTTGAAATCACGTGACTTTGGTGCTCCGAACCATTGATTCGATTCATAAAGCTCCGAAGCAGTGTTTTGAAATCGGCCATCACTACATATTGTTGAAAAGTTGTTATTTTGTTTTTTTTGGCGCACAAAAAGTATTCTTGTCGCTTTATAATGTTAAGGTAGAATCGCTGAACTCGCATGGACTGTTTTAAATGTGTTTTTAGTACCTTTATGGATCTTGAGAGTTTCAATGGCTTTGCTCTCAATAGAGGCCTCACTGAGCCATTGAATTTCATCAAGCCATTGAATTTCATGAATTTCACTACCATCACGTTTCGAAACCTAGCAAATGGTGAGAAAGTTAAACGTGACTGGTTAACACACTCAAAGCAGAGTGATGCAGTCTACTGCTTTTGCTGCAAGTTGTTTTCGAGAAAGTCATCAAAGCTTGCCACAGAGGGTCAGAACGACTGGGTCAATATCAGTGCAATATTAAAGTCCCATGAAACCAGCCCAGATCACATTAAACATTTGTTAGCATGGAGCGTCGACTTAAAGCAGGAAAAACAATTGACCACACTGCAATAGCTCTCTTGCAAGCAGAGCAGAATCGATGGAGAGAGGTACTCAAACGTATGATCAGCATCATTCAATCATTGGCTAAAAGAAACCTTGCTCTCAGAGGATCAGCAGACAACATCAACAGTCCAAACAACGGCAATTTTCTGAAAGAGGTAGAACTTCTTGCAAAGTATGATCCAGTTTTAAATGACCATGTCAGACGCATCAGCTCTGGTGAAAACCACACTACCTACTTGGGGAAAACGATCCTAAATGAACTCATTGCTTGTATTAGTGGGAAAATACTTAGCACTATGGTGACAGAAATTAAGCAGTCAAAGTATTTTGCTATCATTTTAGACTGCACCCCAGACATCAGTCACCAGGAACAAATGTTGGTTGTTGTCAGAATTGTCACCACGTCAACACCCCCAGAGATTAAAGAGCACATTCTGGGTTTCTTACCTGCTCCAGAGTCCACTGGCCTTGGCCTATCTTCATTGATTTTGAATAAGCTGGAGGAGCTGGGCATCCGTTTTCAAGACTGCAGGGGTCAGTCATATGATAATGGCTCCAACATGAAAGGGAAAAATAAAGGAGTGCAGGCCAGGCTGCTTGAAAGAAATGCTCGTGCTCTTTATGTTCCATGTGGAACACACCCTAAATCTAATGGTTGCAGATTCAGCAAAGAAGTCAGCAGATGCTATCAGCTTCTTTGGCATAGTTCAGAAGCTTTACAACTTGTTCTCTGCTGCTCCTTAGAGGTGGGCTATTCTTAAACAGCATGTCCAGATCACGCTCAAATCATGGAAAGAGACAAGATGGGAGAGTAGAGTCAACAGCATTGAGCCTATACGGTACCAGAGAGGCCTTGACTGAAGTCAGAGACAAAACAAACTTTACAGACGGAGCATGAAGAGACTGGACCTGCTAGATTCAGTAGCTCTTCACTGCAGTACATGAGATCCAGGAGGTGGAGACAGGTAGGTTTAGGGATCAGTGTTTGGTGTAGGCAATCAGTACTGTGAATGACATGACCAATGAAATCTTAAGAATCGTCTGACGTCACACTTGGATGTGGGCCGGTTGGATGTCCACCGCAGGCTGCAGCGAGACGCTTCTCATATGCTGGTTCATCTGGTGAAGCGAAGTATATGAGTGGGAGGAGATGGATCTGGACCTCGCCCCCTGGATCTGATGTTCTGCAGTGAGGATCATCTCGCTAGTTTGGCCCACACACACACACACACACACACTCATATTCTCACTGATTAAGCTTAATTTATAAATAGAATGAATTCTCAGTACAAGCTTAAATGTTAATATGAGAGAAATTTTTTTTTTTCAAGTTATAATTATAAATTTGAAACGTTGCATCGCTTTTCCAACTTTTTAATCAGTTTTTTTAAGTGTGCAGTTTTATAAATCAAATACCTTTTGTAATTCAAGTTTTTGTTATGTTCTTGGAATTTTTGTACCTTGTGTTAATAAAAATAACATTATTAATGAGGTCATTATTTTAATCTTAACATTTTAACATTCTTGGAATGAACGTCATTTGAACGTTGTATTGATAACAAAATTCAGCTGAAAACAATGTTTGGAATAAAGATTAAAGAGACTTGTTACAAAATCATGTTTTGGATAAATCCAAAGTGGATTTTTTCCAGAAAAGTTTTCAGTTTGTTCTTACTTTCCTGAAACTTTTTACTACTATGATTTTACCTCTAATATTGTGTTTAATATCTATTATTGAATGTTTTTAATTGTCTTTCAGTAAAAATAATCATATTTATCCCTAAGTTTATATCGTGTTTTTGAAGAAAATAATTTCTCTATTTTTACCTTTGGATTTAATCATTAAATAAAAATAAAGCATTGCAAAGTTACTTTCAATAATGTTTATTTATTGTACACAGCTTGTAAAAAAACGATTGAATTGACTGAACAGTTTGTAATGATTTAAACACTTTAAATGCGTCAAAGCACAAATCTTCAGGATGCAGGAGCGCGGCGCAGCCTTATGACGTCACAACACCACAACAAAATAAAAGTCCCGTCCACACGCTGCTGTCTATATGCTGTATAGAAAGAAAAATGATAAACTACCAATGAAAGAGTGTGATATTCTGTCCAGTAGACAAAACTGTAATGTTTGGGTGCAGAAACCATTTATACCAGATATTACAGTTTTAATATGCAATTCCTGCCAGCATTTTTTAAAGTTACCAGCCACCACCAGCATTTTTTTTTTTATCATTTTCACAAAATTTTCGTGGCCCCAAGAATATTTTGTAAAGTGAATGTCTGAACATGCAGTATATCAAAAGAAAGAACAGATCCTCTGCTTAAAAAAACCAAAACATTTTATTCTAGCTTTATGCATTCTTTTTTATCAACACTTGAATGTGGGTAAGTTTCATTAAAAAAGCAACATTTTAAGTGAGAAAATCATGATATCAACAGCAGCCTAAAATCAAACAACAAAAGATGTTAAATAAATGTATACATGTTAAATAAACCTACTGCACCTGAAATGTAGTTTATTTTAATTTGTATCTCTATGTATTTGTCCTACTGTTGGTAGCACACAAAGTTTCAGTGAATTTTTGTTGCCTGTTCATCCTGTCCCATATTCCACCATGAGAAATCTAAATTATTTTTCATCTGCAACAGCATTGTGAACTATTGTAATGATACGCTTTAACTTTTAAATTCATCTTTATATTCAAGTTGTAAACACATGAGGAGAGTCTCCGCATGAAAGACCCACGACTGGCAGATCAACATGCGACTACATTTCTCTCCGATACGGTAGAAAATTAAATGAAATTGAATGTGGAGGATTTTAACTGACAAGATGATTGACAGGGCAGTTTAAACGGTGACAGGAGCGACACAGTGTCCGTTAAAGATGATCTTCTTCTTCGCCTGTGTTTTGATTGGGAGATTCAGTACTTTCAGAAGATGTGTCACAGCGCCCCCTACTGTATAACAGTGAAAAGCCGGAAATTTCCGTCAATGGTGGGGAAAGAGTTAAAAATATAATATGAACTCTGCTTTATTAAGTCATATATGTGTGTCATTTTGGGGTTGGCGATATGACTGAAATCTTATTTCAAGATATAAGACATTTTAATTTAAATACAATAACAATAATGATATATAGATATTTTGGTTATTTAATTTCTGTAATTAAAAATCAGAACAAAGAAGCAAATTACACACAATAGGACATATACAACAGATCAGACGTTTTTCAGGTACAGCAGGTTTCTTTAACATGTAAAAATACTGACATAATCGAGTAAGAATGGCTCATCTTTCAGGAAGGTCAAAGGTCATGGTATAGATCACATGGGTCGCTCATCTAATGAGTGTTTGACGTCCTCTATTGAAACACTTCATCATTGACTCTCTTTGCTCTGATGAAAGTGAAGTATATTAATATATTGAATTATTTGTGTTCATTACAGCACTGAGAGCAGCAGCGGGACGATCACATGACAGATATAGAAAGAAAACACTGACATTATTCACCACAACACTACATGATGAATTCAGATCATGTTATTACCACAATTCATGTAGAAAAACATGGTTTTATCATGTCAGGATACTTTCTAGATCAGGACAACCAGCATGAACCACTGAACAAAGAAACTCCAACAATTCTGACATTTACAGTAATGATGTGATTCATCTGGACTGATTTCAGAGTTCAGCTTACAGTTTTCCTTCGTTCATACCTAATATATTTCTGAGTTGAACTGATGATGATTTGACCCAATCATTGTTTTTATCTTTTCTCACAGTTGTTCAGAGCATCAGATCTGTAAATCCTGTTCAGGAGGAGGTTTATTTAAAATAAACTGGATTAGACTAGAATAATTGAGCTCATACATATTATTTAACTGACAGAAGTTCAGCTGTAGTATTAATGTAATGAAGAGAAAATAAGAGACTCTATAACATCTCACTGTTACTGATTCATTATGAGCTCAAAGCATTATGGGTAGAATCTCTCTACAGTCTATTCTGATTCATCAACACAGTTTCACTGATGATCCAGAATAAACATAATAAAACCCAGGATAGAGCGGTTGAGTGAATGTGGTCTGGACTGTGTGGATGAGGATCATTGTGTCTCCAAAGACGCTGTAGAAGGACAGAGTTCCTGCACTGTGATCCACATACACTCCTATTCTTCTGCTGATGGGCTTTACAGGGATTCTAGTCTCTCTGTCATTGTGTTTGAATGAGGAATTGGAGGAAGAGCAAAACAAACTCCAGGACTGATCATTACCTCCAAACACACACTCTTTACCCCGTCCCTTCCTGCTGATGCTCTTATATGACACTGATATAAACACATTATAGCCACTCCTCTCAATCTCCCAGTAACAGCGTCCACACACACTCTCTCTACACAACACCTGATCCCAATAATCAAATCTGTCTGGATGATCAGGATACGACTGAAGCTCTGGGAAAGTGTCAGTAATCACTCTGTTGCTCTCAGACAGACGGATGAATTTATTCACTGTGTTCAGATCCAGATTGAGCTGATGAGAATCTGATGGAGATAAAACACATCAGAATCAGGAATTATGAATCTGATCTTTTAATGTTTCTGAACTCTTCATGTTCAATATATCATCAGTGTCTCAGTACAGTTTACCAGATATCCTGTGAAAATCATCATTTACATCAGTGTTTTTGGGCGGTCTAATCAGTCTTCCCTGAATATTAATGTTGGTTATTATTCTGTGTTTATAATAATTTAAAGGTATATTATTATATTTACACCAATCAAATGTTTGGGTCAGTATGATTCTTTTTTAAAAGAAACTGATACTTTAATTCAGCAAGAATCCATTAAATTGATTCAACAATAAAAGTTTTTAAGCATTGTATGTCTATTGTATTGTTGGTGATTTTCAGTGCTGTAGACTTTGGTGATCTTGAGCTTTCTTTAAATTTCTATCTGTTTCCCAAAAGATTAAAGAGACTTGATACAAAAATCCTGTTTAGGATAAAATCATAGTGGAATTTTTCCAGAAGAAGTTTTCAGTTTCTTACTTTCCTGAAAGTCTTAAATCTTTTTCTACTGTGATTTTACCTCTAAATCTTGGATTAATGTTTTTAACTGGATTTCAGTGAAAAATAATCACATTCATTCATTAGTTTTAGAAGATTTCCTGTTTTAAAGAATATATTGAATCCTCAGTTTAGTGTCCTGATTCACATCTTTGTTAAAGTCTTGCTTTTTTGGATGTTAGTATGATATAATTATGCTCTCTGTCCCACTTTGTAAATGTGCAATAAAAAATGAAAAAGACAGTAAAGACATTTAAAATGATTGTTCTTTATATTAATTAATATTACTGTTTTTACTGTATTTTGGGATCAAATAGCATTTCAAAAACATTAAAAACCCAAACACTTGATCATTGTATATTATATATTTTTATTTATAATATATACATATATATATTGGTGTATGTTATTATTATTATTCACTTATATATATTTTAAAAAGCATGTCATTAAATGTCACATAACAGATTTGACTGGATAGTTTAAATATTATCATTAGTTTCTCATGAATAAAAAAGCCATGTGAATAGAAATTATATTTATGAGTGTTAAATAAACGCTTTAGTAATTTGACACTGAAGTAAATATACGTTGCTATGGAAATGATACACCGTCTATTCTGGTCACATTAGTGTAAACACTCTGTCAACACCTGAACAACAGAACAAATGCATTTGCACTAGAATGTTGTTAGATTGTTGCATTTTCTTTTGCTAGTAATTAGTAGGTTTTATCTATAAGTTTCATCTCCTGAATCTTTGGCATATATGTGTCTTAAACAAATCCTCCCAAGAGCACCACAACACCATCTACCTTCTACTGGAAGAACATGAACACACTTTGAGTTTCTCTGCTTGTTTTCTTAGTGACTTACATTGTAGGAAGTCGTTTCTGGTCCTGGGAACAATGTTGGTGAAAGTGACTGTGGAAATCAACAGACATGAAGAGTGTGATTATCATGTCAAGAGAAAAAGATCCCTGCATCCATTCCTAAGACATTTCTAATATGATCTTCTACATGATATGAGATGATGGAGGATCATTTCTGAGAGCAGATGAATCTCCAGGACTTTACCTCTGTCAGAGATCTTCTTCAGCTCCTCTTTGCAGAAATCCTCCAGTTTGTCTCTCAGCTGACGGACAGATTCTCTCACACCATCAAAAGAGGAGAGAGAACTGAAGAGATCGTCATTTACGTCTGTAGATTCAGGAGGAGCTGAGAGAGACTGGAAACTCTACAGAAAACAGAAATCAAAGCTCATCACCTCCACACTTCAGACAATAACCTGCACTACTGTCAGATTTGAGCAGCTCTTGTTGATCAAGTAGATTGAACTTTATTTATAACTTCTGAGCAGTTAGTGGCTCTGAAATTCACAAGGACTCTTAGGACACGATCCCAAGGTCAGGTTTTGTGGTTTAAATACACTGAAACATCACTAATATACAGCCTCACTTCCTGTTTGAGGACTTCACTGTCGAATTCATCAATGTGTTAATGAAAATTATTATAAAATGTTTGAAGATTATCTGATTCAATCATAAGTGTCAGAATTATTTCATCAATGTCTAGTTTTATAGTGATAGTTCACCCAGAAATGTAAATTCTTTCATTGTTTCCTCATCCTCATGTCTTTACAAACTTGTGTAATTTTCTCTTGTATAATATTCTGAATAATGTCTGTTTCTAGAGCCCAAATCAAATATGGTGACACGTCAATAACACCAAACCTCATTGGCTCATGCATGTCACATGACTAAGCATGCCATTATATTTGATTTTTCTTAATGCTTCAGGAGAGTTAGGCTGCGTCCAAAATCGCATACTCTCTTGAGCAGGTACTTATTTTAAATATGTAATTATTTGTGGCTGCTAAAAAAGTATGTTCAATATAGTATGAATGTAATCTGGACATACTTCATTGAGCATTTTGTCATTATCATGTGATCTACCAGGATCAGTTGAGTTGCTTCGCTGCCATTCACAAATCATCTCCTGTGGCCTCATGGGAATCACGCTTCAGAATCTCGGAAGTAGTTGGTCATCTGGGTACTTTTATGAGTACAGTGAATTAGGACATACTTCTCTTATCACAAACTGTTTTTGAGCTAAAATATAGGGAATGATAGATGAAGTCTTAGATTACCCCCCTTAGAGTTGGATGAGAGTATGGATTTATTTTACGCTACTTTAATGTCCTTTTTGAAGATTGAAACTTTTGGATCCGACTGACTTTCAATATACAGGCAGAGAGATTCCCTAAAATACCTTCTATTGTGTTCCTCAGAGAAAAGAAAGTCATACCAGTTTTGGAATAACATGAGTAAATGATGAATGTTCATTTTTTGGGTGAACTGCTGGTCTATTATGCTTTTTTCCCATGTTCATCTTTCTTTAGTGTGTAACTGTTTGAGCATGAAGAAACTATGAAAAAGTTATAAAGTCACTCCAAAGATAGTTGCCGCCTCCATTTTAGTCTTGAGTTTTCTTCTGGGAATGAACACCTCACAATATTCCTCATTTAAACAATTCCTGCCCGAGATATACACAAAATAAAGGGGTTGAGTTGAGTTAGTTGTCTGTTGTCAGGCAGGTCATTAATATACAAACTGAACAACAAAGGACCCAATATTGAACCTTGAGGTACACCAACAGAATTATTAGCTATTTGTGAAGTCTTATTACCCATCTAATTTATTCCTCAATACACAATATTCCTCATTTAAATAATCCCCATATAAGGCATACGCAAAATAAATGGGGTGAGTCCTGGTTGTGTTAGTAGTGTGTTGTCACCAAGAGACACTGTTTTTACCACCCCAAATCTAAACCCTTTTTTCTTCCTAATGCAGATTAACTTGATGGTTAAAATGTACTTTTAACACTATTCCTCAACAGTATACAACCGCAATCTTTTATTGTGTTCTCACCATTTTTATAACGTCTGCTTTCTGAACCATACAGTTCGATGCAGTTCAGATGTTATAAATGAAGTTACAAACGTAGGTTCGGGAGGAGCCTAATCATTCAGTCCTGTCAATCATCATTAAGAGCGTATATAAGCAGCAGTCATTGTGCCGTCCCAGCGACAATTTTTCCCCATTGCCAGTTATGGTAAGGTGCATTACATTTCTAAAACACACTCTAAGCAGTAGACCAATCACAACAGACTGGGACCAGCTGACCAATCAGAGCAGACTGTGATTTTTGGAAGGCGGGTTTTAAAGAAACTGAAACTAAAACAGTGTTCAGACAGAGAGGGTGAAAACTGACATTAAATGATGTCAATGTATTCCAGTAGACCCCATAAACAAAATGATGAACCTGTAAATGATCAGAATGGGACTCTTTAAGTTCATACCTGTTTCTCTGTCCTCTGTGCTGCAGCTGATACAGTGTCGTGGTTTTTATGTTCATCCATACACAGCACACATATACACTCCTGATCAGTGCGGCAGAAAACCTCAAGGATCTTGTCGTGTTTCGGGCAGATCATCTCCTGCAGTCGTCCAGTGGCTTCAGTCAGATTGTGTGTCTTTCCTTTAAACCAACTCTCATGTTGTTCAAGGTGATTCTGACAGTAAGAGTTCAGACACACCAGACAGGACTTGACGGCTTTGTGTTTTCTTCCAGTACAGACGTCACACTGCACATCTCCAACTCCAGCGTAACAGTCAGCAGGAAGTTTAATCTTCTTCAGTTTCTCCACCATTTCAGCCAGAATGGTGTTTTTAGCTAAAGCAGGTCTTGGTCTGAAGGTCTGTCTGCACTGAGGGCAGCTGTAGACTCTCTTCTGATCCTCCTGATCCCAGCAGCCTGTAATACAGATCTTACAGTAACTGTGTCCACAGGGAATGGTCACTGGATCCTTCAGGAGGTCCAGACACACTGAACACATGAACTCATCCTGAGAAAATCTGGCTTCTGCCATTTTACAGCATGAACACAGAGACACAAACACACAACAGCTCAACTACACTTCAGTTTCAGTTTCTCTGAACTCATGTGTTTCCTGTTTCCTGGTTCTGTGTTTGAGTGAAGTGTGTAAAACAGGCGTGTCTGTAAAGCAGCTTCCTCATTCCTGCTAGATTTTTAGTTTTCATGTGTGTTTCCACACACATTGGCCCTCATTTATCAAACAAACGTAGAAAGCACCGTACATCCGAACGGAAAAATCAGCTTACGACAACGCTCACGTGTGATTCATTAAACTTTTGTATGCGCCAATTCCGTCACACGAATGAACGGTTGTTGATAAATGTGGTGGCTGGAAACTGTCGTCATTTAAATATCACACCCCAACTTTTAGAAGCCTCTTTAGAAGAGAAACGTAACCCGGCCATGAAGAGGAAGTAATCACATGAAAAAGAAATGTATCTTACTCATAAAAACACCCCTCATAACTGCAAACAATAAAGAAAAAATAAAACGAAAAACTTACAAACATTAATAACATAAACTTGGTTATTTTAGTACCACTCTGCACTCCACAGAAAATCCTTAAAATTTATTTCATTCAGAATATTCAGAACAAGAACGAAAAATAAGCAGGTATAAAATTATATATTAAATTATAAATTGAAACACAAATTAGGCTATAGTGGCATTATAAAGCAGAAATGAATTTATTTAAAGCAAAACTGAATTGGGCTCACATAGCCTACCTCTCTAATTCGGGAAGAATCCAAACGTTTCCATATTCGCAATGTAACATTTATTGGTTGCTGAACTGTTCATTGTGTAAACTAAGGCTTTGCATTTCACTCTTGTTTCAATATCCACGTAAAACATAAAAATGTTTTCATAACAATTCTCCACCAGATTTATGCTGTACGCAAGTTCCCGCTGACTCAAAAACGTGCGTACACGAGCTGAGACCTGAAGTGAGATTTGATCGTAGTCACCGCTCGCGCTCATATTGATAAATGCCAAATTTTGCGTGGAAACAAGCGTACGCACAGTTTTCTGGCAATGAGGGCCAGAGTGTTTAATCAGTCTCAGTTACACACTCAAAGAATATAAGTTACAGAGAAGCAACAACACCCTTAAAAGTTCAGTAAATCTGTATGAAATCTAAATTGCCAGATCTTGTTTTTTTTATTGAATACTGCAGTATTTTTTATGAAGGATTTATCCATGCACATCGTTATTTTGTTAAATTCATGTGCGCTTGTAATCTTTAATCAAAATAACATCTTCTCATCTCTTCTTTGATGATGAGGGCGGAGCAACCTGTCACTCACATGAGATCCACCAATAGCAAACCACGACCATCCAATCAATTCTCCATAGACAAAATCAAGCCCCGCCCTACATTAGTTTTTATTCCAGAGGCCATTTCACTCAGATATACACCGATCATGCATAACATTATGAGCACTGACAGTTGAAGTTTAACAAGGGCCAAATTGTTAAGGCTAGATGACTGGGTCAGAGCATCTCCAAAACTGCAGCTCTTGTGGGGTGTTCCCGGTCTGCAGTGGTCAGTATCTATCAAAAGTGGTCCAAGCAGTGGATCCAACAGACGAGCTACTGTAGCTCAAATTGCTCAAGAAGTTAATTCTGGTTCTGATAGAAAGGTGTCAGAATACACAGTGCATCACAGTTTGTTGCGTATGGAGCTGCATAGCTGCAGATCAGTCAGGGTGCCCATGCTGACCCCTGTCAACTGCCGAAAGTGCCAACAGTGGGCATGTGAGCATCAGAACTGGACCACAGAGCAATGGGAGAAGGTGGCCTGGTCTGATGAATCATGTTTTCTTTTACATCACGTGGATGGCCGGGTGCATCTGCGTGGCTTATGGGGAAAACATGGCACCAGGATGCACTATGGGAAGAAGGCAAGCTGGCGGAGGCAGTGTGATGCTTTGGCCAATGTTCTGCTTGTAAACCTTGGGTCCTGCCATCCATGTGGATGCTACTTTGACACGTACCACCTACCTAAGCATTGTTGCAGACCATGTACACCCTTTCATGGAAACAGTATTCCCTGGTGGCTGTGGCCTCTTTCAGCAGGATAATGCGCCCTGCCACAAAGCAAAAAAGGTTCAGGAATGGTTTGAGGAGCACAACAACGAGTTTGAGGTGTTGACTTGGCCTCCAAATTCCCCAGATCTCAATCCAATCGAGCATCTGTGTGATGTTCTGGACAAACAAGTCCGAGTTTGTTGCCTCAATGCCATGCCTCGACGGGTCAGGGCTGTTTTGGCAGCAAAAGGGGGACCAACACAATATTAGTAAAGCGGTCATAATGTTATGCCTGATCGGTGTATGTCACAATAGCGCCATATTGTACCTTATATATCATGCTGTCAATAATACCTCATGAATGTTTTCACTGTGAGTATCATGATATATTTAGTATTTTCAGAAATTTCTGCCAATCTTACAGCCAATCAGAACACCAGTGATTAATCTTGACAGCACTCGCAAGGAAATGGATAAGTACATTCACAAATATTACACAATTTTTTTTTTCTCAACAGGATTTTATGTGTGAAAAAGACAATCTTGAGGCCTTACTAGTTTCCCAGAATTAACAAACTTCACCATCTCTCACTCCATCCAAAAGTGCAAACAGTGATTCAACATACAAAAAGGCACATTTTTCAGTCATAACTGACTAACAATGAAGAAAAAGCCTACAGGTTTTTGTGCCCGGTGGGTGTGACGTCATTTGTCATATACCCTATAAGTACACAGGATATTGCTTTTAATTTCAGTTTATTACACAACAGGCTATACAGAGTAACACAGCACTGATCGAAGAACAATTACACAACAGAAGAAACTGTGGCACTCAGAGGACTCTGTCTAGTATTTCCAGAACGCTGCTGTGGAAAAGGCCCATTTTCCCAGTGATCTCCTGGGTCACGAGAAGCCCTCCATCTGCTCGAGGCCTTTGAATGATGACTATTTAACCTTCCGTCAACGTGAGCTCTACGTCTGTTTTAGAGTTGTATCCCTTCATTACTCTGTATCTATTAGAGCCGTAAGAGCAGTACATAAAGTATTGAATGAAAGTGTCTCTGAAACATCTGTGTATTTGACAAATATTGCATTCAGTTCACTTTATCTGTGATAAAGTATGCAAATGCAGTGCGAGAGTTACTATGGGAAGCAGAAAGTGTTCGACTTCATATCTCCGTTTTCAGCTCCTCCTCGCCTGCACACGGCAACTCTCCCTGATCGGTTACATCCAGCCGCAGCTGAAATCGAACACACCTATTGTTGTGCCATTGTGTGTTAATGTGTGAAGACCAGAGCCACTGAAAAACAGTTACGACACTCCCATAGACTTCCACAGAAACTTAGGAAAGTAACATGTAATTATTACATGGAAAGTAACGCATCATGGAGCAGCCGATATTTCCAAACACTACCTTGCACCCTATTCATTTCAGTGTTTCTCAAGCATACACACAGGTAATTTGATGAAATTACAGCATTTTATGACATTTTAACACATTAGTTGACCTCTTAGGAATCTAGCCAGTAGTGGTGTTATAGTTAATCAATAGCTTCAATAGCTACCATAACCAGATGCTAGTTGTCATATTTTAATTAGCATTCAACGTTTATTTTCGGTTATTAGATTTGTTGTTAAAGTTAGAAAAACTTAGTTGTGACCACATTAGTACACCTGATTATAATGAACAGTAGCTAGCTCAACTAGATAACATGGCTAGCTTGTATAAAACAAGGTTGTTCCTTTGTTAATTCAGTCATTAAAGTTACACAGACTGTTTTCTTAGACATGCGGGATATGCAGTATAAATGTGGATGATCCCAGTAAAAAGAAAGCATGACATGTGCAGACAGTGACATGTGAAACAATTGGAGACTGACTTTTGACCAAAAAGTCATGTTTTTAATTGGTTATTTAGAATAGAGTGAAGAATTTCAGCTGCATAACATAACTCATGTTTATGGCTCCCTGTGACTAATAACAGTGAAAAGTGATACTCTAGTAATTAAAAAATTAGCTGTAAGAAGCACACGTACACTGCTGCTTTGGTGCCACATTGAACTTTAATCCAACAGTCCCTTGAGTTGTGTGTAATGTATACACCTGAAACCAGAATATCTCTTTGTAAGTAGTATTTTTTGGATGACATTTAATTTTACCTGATCTCACTTTTTTCTCTTTCTCTTTTAGAAGGTGATAGAGAAGTCTAAATCAAGACTTATACCTGGATAAAGTAAGTCTAAAGTTCCAGCTGAGAAAACAAGCAAAATAGACCCTCCATACCTATTGATGCTGAAGCCACACTAGGTGGTGGGACATTTGTAGAAGCAAAGGTCAGACCAAGCTCCTCCATGGCAACGATCAAGGTGTTTGGTGGTGGCCTGCTTGTTGTAGACCTATATGTTTCTTGTCCTTGCTGGGGTTTTTTTGTTTTGTTTTTTTGCCTGTTTCGTCTGACTTTTGCTTTCAAGATGCCCATCATCACACAGCTTTTTTTTCTTTGAGCACAGATCTGCTTTGCTCCATTTCTCAACCTCAGCCTGATGTATCTGTTAGTTTTGTTTTTTGCACAACATGGCATGAAGGAAGCCTGCTGTCCAAGAGCCCTCTGTCCTGGTTCAGAACAGCTCCTCGATTTGCCTCGAACTACAACAAAGGCCTCTGGTGATGGCCGACAAAGTACACCTGGCTTGAACTCCTTTAGCTTCAGTAAAACACTGTGCTTTCCTAAAGGACTATCATCATTTTGCTTAACTGCACTTTGGCAATCATCACAAATGTTGGAATCTTTGTTCACTTCATTCACAGTGTAGCCTGTAAGATGGTAGAGATCACTGGTCTCAGTTCACTCCATCAGCTCCTCCACTCTGAGGCCAGGACTGGGAAATGTCTGCTTTGTGTCCAGGAAGTCTGCCAAAAGACAGTAGTCATCCTCCTGATAGCTTCCAACACCCCCACAAACTATGACCTCAATGCTAAAACATGTAATTAAATTTACACCTCTATACCGTATCTTAATGCAATTAAAAAATGAAATGAATAAAGGCCTTCTGAAGCAAAGCGATGTGCATATTTAACAAGTTATGAAGTGAAACATCTAGCTTCCGCACAAGCCGCCTTCCATATTGAACATACGAAGAAAGTGTAAAACTCTTGCAGTTCACAAAGCTTACGCTACGTCCTACACCTTCCCTATTCAACTTGCGGAAAAAGTGTAACTGACGTGACTTTTTCAACAAAATAATCGACATTAAATCAAGTATCCAACCAACACAGAAGAAGGCATTTTGAAGAATGGGAGTAACCAAACAGTTAATGGACAGCACTGACTTACATAGTTTAGAAAAAAATATATACTGTGAAAGTCAGTGGTGTCCATCAACTGTTTGGTTACCCGCATTCTTCAAAGTTCCACATTAGAAAGGATCTCAAAGGTTAGTAAAAACTTGACAGTGAGAATATAATGACAGAATTTTCTTTTTGGTTGAACCATCTCTCTAACACAGCATTGTTTTTCCAAAAGTGTCTTGATACAGTTACACTTATGTAACTTATATATTGTGCTTTGTATGTGAGAACATTTTTTTGTTATTACCACTTTAAGGTTTAATACCATTGAAAGTGCTTTAAGAGTTTGCATTGTATAAAACATATTTTGGGTGTTAGCTGATGTTTTGTCTTTTAAAAACAAATGGGGTTCACACTGTTCTTGGAATGAACAATATGAATTTATTGCCAGCATCACATAAAAAACTATAGTTCATGTTAACAAACAAAGTGCAATGCAATGAACAATATGAATTAAATGCCAGCACCAGCCAAAGAAAAAAAAAAAAAACTCTACAGATTTGAGAAATATGAACAATCATCTCAATGTGAGTGCAGGCCAGAGTACCCTGTTGAAAAAGGGTATGTTTTGAAGCATGGCAGCTGGTTTGAGCTGGTTTAAAGGGATAGTGACAGAGTATTTTATCTATCCTATAGAAAACAATTGTAGAATTAGTTTGCTTATTATAAAAGCTAGAAGTGTTTTGAGGCCTCTTGGCCTACATGACTGTAAGGTTCAGATGTATCTGAGAAGTTAGCTTGGCCACTAAGCATATTTGCTGGTAGTTTTCCACCAGACAACAGGAGGATGTGAAATGAATAAGATCATTATTAAGGGTGTCATGTGAAGGCTTCTTGCCTCCAGGGAGTGTTGATTGTGTTTGATACAATGTTTTGCCTGTGAGAAAGGGTTGACCATCAATTGGCAGAATTCCACCAAGAGAGATTAAGTCAAAAGATGTAGACTAGTTGGCAGTTGGCCACCCTTACAAAGAGAATTATCTCTTGCATAAACAACACCTGCAGTTTAATTGGTGAAATGACTGTGGTAAAAATGTTGGGGAGTACTTGGGAAGACTCCAAGAAGAGAAAGGGAGGAGAGCACCAGTAAATGAGATCATGGAAAAGAACTGTAGGGGTGGATCTTACACTGTTTTAACAGATAAGAAAAATGTATGAAAACTGTGCCCTGGCTAGAGAGATTCAGATGTGGAGATGGCATCTCACTTTGTTGCTTGTCAATAAAGTTAAACTCCTGGGACCTGAAACTCCAACTCCAGAGTTTTTCTTTGAGACCAGCCTGTGTAAATTTCTTTGTTTTGTTGTACACAAAGGAAGATGCAGTATTTGGATAGTTGAAAGTACTAGCTCCATCTCAGGACCAGATTAAACCAACTCATGACAAACTAAGGACCAGCTCAAACCAGCTGCCATGCTTCAAAACATACCTAACCAGCATATGCTTGTTTTTTCAACAGAGTAGAGAAGTGGGAAGGGGGAACCATGCAAAGCAACCATGCCAAGTGTGAGTACGCCCTGAGTTTCCAGCTATTATTACTCTGATTCATGTCAGTTAAAGACTGTTTCTGATTTCATTCTTGTCGGTTCTTCTACTGATCCGCACAGGTGCGTTTAGTCACAAGTAGCTGCTGCTGGAGTTCAGTCTCATGCTGTATAGACCCTTTTTGTACCGACGTTACAATTACGTCACAGCATTAGCTGGAGGGGAAACAGGAAAAACCAATACAAACCAGCACAAAGTTGCGGCTACATAAGGAGCTTAAAATGTCATCTTGTTGTGTTGTTGAGTGCCAGAATCGATGGAGTACAGGCTCCAATTAGAAATTTTATCGCATATCTGATGCCACTGCCAGACAAAAAAACAACGACAGCTGTGGCTAAATGCAATAAAACAAGTGGACTGGAAAGAAATTATGTTTTATTAACAAAGTTAGCATATTCAAATAATCTACCCAATCAGCGTAAGAGGAGGTCTATAAATACGTAGCCGACTCACCAATGTTCCTCGACAGTTTTTCTGCATCCCTTCACCACCCCGTCTGCTCAAACTTGCCTGGTTACTATCCTAACCAAAGATACGGGTGAGTACTCTGGGTTCGGGCAACATTCCGAACTCGAAGCCCTACCCCGGACAGCACACCAAATACGCATACTTTTTATTCTATCTAATCATTTAAGATTGAATAAACTATTGTCTTTTGTTGGTATGGATTATGGTTTAGTTATGTATCTAAAGATTTCTCATGAATGCCCACCTAATCAGAAATTGGTAATTTCTCACGTAATGCTAACTTTTTTAGCGCGTAATTTAGCTTACTTTGTTAGTCGTACAAATAAAGGTTTATACACCTCAGTTTCTCTTTACTATACACACCCTGTTTCTCTATCAAGTAGGTGTAGATGTCAGGCCACTCAAACAGAGGTAATCCTGTCAGATCGTCCATCCATTGAGTGAGCATGTACGGGTCGGCCAGTTAAAACTTGCCAGCTAGCGCTAGTGAAGTGATCAGGGGAATCGTTCTGCCGCCACCTAAGCTCCGCCCACAAAAAACGCCACAATATTTACTAACTGAAAAGGGGTCTATATTAAGATGTTGTGTTTATTCCAGGATCCTTTAAATTTGTCTATGCAGTGGGAGAGGAACTAGGATTTGGATACTCTGCAGTGTCCATAAAGAAATTCGAAAATCGGATGGCCAACAAGTATGTTGATTTTTCTGCATATACCAAACTTTATGCCTCATTTCCTTTTGTTTTTCAGTTGTTTGTGAACTATGAGTCCTGACATAAACATAAGTGTCGTAGGGCTGATTAAAATGTTTAATAACATGCAGTTAATAAAATATATGTATAAATATAATATACACAACAAAAGATAAGCAATTTGGAGAGTGGATGCTTGTTGTTTGCAGAAATACAAATGTATGATTGATTCTGATGTTTTTAATCAAAACAAATTTTATTAAACAAATGTTTTATTATTATTATTTTTTTAGCAATAATCTATAACAGGCAAATATATTATTCCCTTTCCTTGGCTTCCCTCTCTCTCTCTCAATTGCTTCCTGGTGTCTTCTTTCTTCTCATTCTCGTCTCTCTTCTCACACTTGTCTCTCTCTTTCTATGTTTCCTCACCTTCTGCTCTCCTCCCTCTCAGTTGCTTCTCTCTCTAAACTTTCCTCTCCTCCATCTCCCAGATTAGGTCCTTGAAGTCTTTTCTTTTCCTCCCTGTTCTCTCTGGCTCTGGGTTTACTGAGGATGGTGTGGTCACAGCACCATCTGAGCCAGATCAGGCAATAAGGGTCGGTGGAGTAACGGTAGCGTCCATGGCAAAATATCGTTCCCAGGAGGCTGTTCATCATCCTCAGCGCTCACCCTTCTATCTGCTTGTTAAGTCTGACGTCACGTACAAGTCATTTCCAGGTCCAAACGCCCATAGCAAACAGCAATGGTGGAATTTGTGAATCTTTTTACGATCACCTCATTCTTTAGTGAGGCACCATTGAGAGTTAAAAAGGGTCTGAAATCTTTAAACTCCAATAGAGTGATCAGTGTAGCTGTTCTTCAAGTTGGTGTAATCAAGGGTAGAGTTCAGGCATCCATGAAAAAGAAGACTTACGAGGTTGAGGTGAGGTAGAAGTTAGCAGTAACCAGCTTACTAGTTGACTCCTAAAGATGATGCCATGTTCTTGCTGGCCTATTTCTAAAAAAAAACAACCCAAAAATGTAGAGTGCTGCTATAACTTTGAACGTAAACATAAAAAGCAAGAAAGTAAGTGACCTTCCTCAAAGTTGGGCTCTTTGTCATGTTTTATTGTGACATTAACCTTCGTGCTATCACTTAGGGCACTTTTTATTTGAAAAGTTTCTACTTTTATGTCTCCATTTGTGCTACAGGTCAGAGGGTTTCAGGTGGTTGAAGCTATGACTTCTTCTGTGTAGATATTATTCAGTTCACGAGGTAATGTTCATCTGAAGACACAGACATACAATGACATACTGTAGATAAATCTAGTAAAGAGCTGTGTAAAAAAAAAAAGCAAATGGCTCTCATTATATAGTTTAAACCACATACAACACTGCATAGATGTGATCAATGGTGTTGTTCTGATTATCCATAACTTATATTCTGAGACTGACATCTAGTGGACTTTTTATGATCTGTGACTTTATGGACTTACAGACATTTGCACATGTCACTCAAACACAGAACCAGGACACAGGAATCACATGAGTTCAGAGAAAGAGAAACTGATGTGTAGTTGTGTTGTTGTGTGTTTGTGTCTCTGTATTCATTTCAGTGGATCAGAATGAGTTCATGTGTCCAGTGTGTCTGGATCTCCTGAAGGATCCAGTGGCCATTCCCTGTGGACACAGTTACTGTAAGATCTGTATTACAGGCTGCTGGGATCAGGAGGATCAGATGAGAGTCTACAGCTGCCCTCAGTGCAGACAGACCTTCAGACCAAGACCTGCTTTAGCTAAAAACACCATTCTGGCTGAAATGGTGGAGAAACTGAAGAAGATTAAACTTCCTGCTGACTGTTACGCTGGAGCTGGAGATGTGCAGTGTGACGTCTGTACTGGAACACAACACAAAGCCGTCAAGTCCTGTCTGGTGTGTCTGAACTCTTACTGTCAAACTCATTTTGACCGTCATGAGTTTGTTTAAAGGAAAGAGACACAATCTGACTGAAGCCACTGGATGACTGCAGGAGATGATCTGCCCAAAACACGACAAGATCCTTGAGGTTTTCTGCCGCACTGATCAGAAGTGTATATGTGTGCTGTGTATGGATGAACATAAAAACCACGACACTGTATCAGCTGCAGCACAGAGGACAGAGAAACAGGTATGAACTTTTAACTAGACACTGATGAAATAATGCTGACACTATTTATATTGGTACCCATATGATCAGGTGACATCATTCACGCTGCAGATGTCAGAAGTGAACAGTTGCTGCAAGTGTACTTTCACTGCTGTGCGTGTTTGTGCTCCGCATTGAACTTAACTCAATTAACATTTTATAATTGAAAGCAGTTATTAACAGAAATAATATAAATTTTTTTTTAATCATATAGCGTTGCAGCAGAAACACTGTCTGTGTGAAGCTCTATATCTGTCAGTTTTGCTTTAATGATACTGACACTTGCATTGAGAAAAAGGCCTTATGCTTCATGTAAATTCATGTACAATGGTGGAATCTGGTCAATAATCCCTTCAGGAGTTTGAAACTACAGCCATTGGTTATTAACTCTACGATTACTGGATAACTCTTCACATAATGATATAGTGACAGCAGTATAATGTGATGTTTCTCCTGTCATTGGTTTGTCCTTTAGCTCCAGCTGAAGGAGACGCAGAGGTCGTTCCAGCAGAGGATCCAGCAGAGAGAGAAAGATCTTCAGCAGCTGAGAGAGGCTGTGGAGTCTCATAAGGTGAGTCTGGAGAAGAAGAGAAGTTTGAGAAGTCTCAGTCAGGACTCACTGAAGCCACTGTGTGATTGTGATGTGTGTCCTAACAGCGCTCTGCACAGACAGCAGTGGAGGACAGTGAGAGGATCTTCACTGAGCTCATCCGCTCCATTGAGAGAAGCCGCTCTGAGGTCACACAGCGGATCAGAGATCAGGAAAAGACTACAGTGAGTCGAGCTGAAGGACGACTGGAGCGACTAGAGCAGGAGATCAATGATCTGAGGAGGAGAGACGCTGAGCTGGAGCAGCTTTCACACACACAGGATCACATCCATTTCCTGCAGGTAACAGAGATCTAGAAGAACAGGATCATAGTGGACTTGAGCAAGACACTCCACTTTATCAGTGGACCTGATGAGTAATGTTCAAAGTTGTATCAAATGATTTGTTTGTTTCTTCCCTTTCAATAATGCAACAGTAGCCTATTATTTTTTCAATAAAACTTAAAGTGCTTCATTAAAACTTAAATTATCCCAAATCCAAGCATATATTAAATTATTTAGTAATACTACTTCACATTCCAAGTAAATTCAATTAATGAAAACAAATTTATCACATATTAATGCCTCTTTATCAAAATGAATTTAGCAAACTTTGCTCTATAATTCTGTGATATAATCTAAAATAATCTAATCTGAAATAAATAATATGATTATGTTAACTTGGTAACGGGGCATTGAGGCGCTCATTGGCGCCAAGCGCCTAGTTCACCTGTGCTAGAAACGGCCCTGAATGTCAACCATGATCTGTTACATTTATGTTATTGCCAGATGTTTGATCATCCAAGTGTTTTCCTAGAAAGTTCACATATATAGTGTAAGAGTCAAACACTAGAACTTGTAGCTCTAACATGATATAATGAACATAAGAAGAATGAAGCTGATGCTGTGAAAGTGCTGGATTGAGGAGAGTTACTAAAGATCAACAAGAGCTGCTCAAATCTGACAGTAGTGAAGGTTATTGTCTGAAGTGTGGAGATGATGAGCTTTGATTTCTGTTTTCTGTAGAGTTTCCAGTCTCTCTCAGCTCCTCCTGAATCTACAGACGTAAATGACGATCTCTTCAGTTCTCTCTCCTCTTTTGATGTCGTGAGAGAATCTGTCCTTCAGCTGAGAGACAAACTGGAGGATTTCTGCAAAGAGGAGCTGAAGAAGATCTCTGACAGAGGTAAAGTCCTGGAGATTCATCTGCTCTCAGAAATAATCCTCCATCATCTCATATCATGTAGAAGATCATATTAGAAATGTCTTAGGAACGGATGCAGGGATCATTTTCTCTTGACATGATAATCACACTCTTCATGTCTGTTGATTTCCACAGTCTCTTTCACCAACATTGTTCCCAGAACCAGGAATGACTTCCTACAATGTAAGTCACTAAGAAAACAAGCAGAAAAACTCATGTTCTTCCTGTAGAAGGAGAAAGAAAACATGACAGAAGAGTTTTATAGTTGATTATGTAAATAATGATTTTCACAGGATATCTGGTAAACTGTACTGAGACACTGATGATATATTGAACATGAAGAGTTCAGAAACATAGAGAAACAAAGATCAGATTCATAATTCCTGATTCTGATGTGTTTTATCTCCATCAGATTCCCATCAGCTCAATCTGGATCTGAACACAGTGAATAAACACCTCCGTCTGTCTGAGAGGAACAGAGTGATTACTAACACTGATACAGAGCAGCCGTATCCTGATCATCCTGACAGATTTGATGTGTTTCATCAGGTGTTGTGTAGAGAGAGTGTGTGTGGACGCTGTTACTGGGAGATTGAGTGGAGTGCTCAATGTGTGTTTATATCAGTGTCATATAAGAGCATCAGCAGGAAGGGACGTGGTAATGAGTGTGGGTTAGGATCTAATGATCAGTCCTGGAGTTTGATCTGCTCTCCCTCCAGTTACTTATTCATACACAATAACATACACACTAAACTCCCTGTAAAGCCCATCATCAGCAGTAGAATAGGAGTGTATGTGGATCACAGTGCAGGAACTCTGTCCTTCTACAGCGTCCACAGAGACAAAATGATCCTCATCCACACAGTCCAGACCACATTCACTCAACCGCTCTATCCTGGGTTTTATGTTTGTTATGGATCAGTGAAAGTGTGTTGATGAATCAAAATAGACTGTAGAGAGATTCTACCCATAATACTCATTTAATTCATTACATCAAGTCTCCTGAAAAAAGAAAAAAAAAAGTAAATTAAGTGCATTCAAAGCAAAAATATCTTTAAAATAATCTTAATTATATGGGAAAAGCATTTTTTGCTGTGTAAAATTGGATGTTCAATGAAAAAAAAAAAAAAAAAAAAATATATATATATATATATATATATATATACATATATACATACAAGTTTCTATGGCTTTCAAATTTCAACAAGTAAATTAGACTGTAATGCTTTATGACTGCTGTGTATGCCTAATGATGATGATATAATGATATAAGATTTTAATAAATAAAAAGTATTCTTTCTATGGCTTCCAGATTTCCACAGTTAAATTACAAACTAGTATCACTGCAATGTATGGCCAATGAAGCTGTTTTATAATGAACAGATTAAATCTAATCTAACGGTATGATTGCATGACAACTGTCACTGTTCAGATTTCCATAGGATAAAGAAATTTTTTTTTTTTTTTACAGTGACCAACCCTAACAACTTTAGCAAGACCCATGATAACTTACAATAGCTGTTAGCCACTAGCTGACATGTTATCCTAATGACATTAAATGTACTGGAAATTGAAAAAAAATGTATTTTATTGTAAGCAGTTAGAAAAGGTGTCACGTCCACCGTCAGTACCTGTCAGTTCCCGGACTACAGTACCCATAATCCTCCCTGCCAGTCACATGCACACTCCACACCAATCACCCGTTGCCACATACACCTGGAGCCTATCATCTGGACTATTTAAGACACACTCACACACCACCTCATTGCGAAGTCTTGTTTACCCGTGTAGCAATTCTGAGCATTATTTACTCTGTCTGTCTGCCTTTTACTGATCCTGTCTGTTCCCCGTGTTACGATTCCTGCTGCCTGCCTTTGGACTGTTTATTGTTATCTGACCTGTGAACGATATCTGCCTGCCCTGATCTACTGCCTGTATCCTGACCACGTCTTTGCCTGTCCCTTGCTGTACCTGTTTGTTCCTGTTTGACCATGCCTGTACGACTACGCTCACCTAGCAATAAAGCTTTGCAGGTGATAGAATTTGGCAAATGTCAAAGAGGATGACCAACCTGCTGCTGCACACACTTCCTCCAGAGAGGCCCCTTTAAATAACGCCCAAGAGGCACTCATTCTTCTGGTAGCGTTGGCCACCACCCCCTTGGGAGAAGGCATCCCTGTGCTGTTGTAGGCTAGTTCTATCAGCCTGACCACCCATCTTGCGAGCCGCTGCTTGGACACCACCTGGCCTCACACTGAGTCCCCGAAACAGACAAACAGCTGATTAGTCTGTCTCACCTGTTGAGTGCAAGTAATGTATGTCTTCAGTGCTCTGACTGGGCAGATTAGATGCAATCTGGCTGCTTCTGCAGAATCATGAGGAGGGGGATGAAAGGGTTGTAGTACCAATGATCTGAATTGAAGCCTGTATCCAAACTCCAAGGTGCTTAGCACCCATGGGCATTGAGTGCATTGGTGCCAGTGGAGTAGCTGTTGCCTGAAGAAGTGTGTGGCCAGAGGCTGATAACCGTCAGCGACGATTTCTTCCACCTGACACCCGTGTGATGGAAGTCTCTGCCTGTCTGCCCCTACGAAAGGACTGCTGAACTCCTTGGCCTGGTCCTACTAGAGCCCCTTGGGCAGCAGTTCTGCGCTGACCTGGGTAGGCCTGGTTTAACGATTCTGGCCGAGTCCAGCTACTGCTCCCAGCTGATGTCCGAGGCCCACAAATAGCTGGTGCTCGACGTACAGAGCGTGTCAGCTCCCTTGTCCTACGGGACTGCTCTAATGCTGCCTCTGAAGGGGCCCCAAAGACCTCACCAGGGATTAATGGAGCTGCTACGACTGCCATGCAGTCTTGGTCCAAAAGATTGGCCTGAGACAGTCATACTTGACAACGTGCTTGAACCACACTGGCCATTGATTGTCCCAGAGCTTGGGCATGTGCACTTGTTCCTCGGATCAACATGTCAACCACCTGCAATGCTTCTGGAATGTCTTCACTTGTCAAAGTAGAGGACAAATCCTGCAGTATACCCTCTAAATAAACTAAAAGGAGGGAATTAGTGCATGCAAGTCTTGCAGACAAGGCAGAGGCATGTTAGGCTTTCCTCAGCTGACTGTCAACTACCTTACAATGCTTGCTAGGGTGTGTAGCATCTTTGCCAGCCCTGGTGGTTGCTCTTGCCAACATAGCAAATGTGGGCCCAATCTGAGGAGCTGAAGCAAGCCCGTAAACTGCCGCCCCTGCCAGGTTGCCCAGCTGTGTCCTAGGGAGGGCAGTGGAACTCGGGGCCTTCTATGAAGAATGCAACTCCGTTACAAAGTCTGGAAGTATAGGCAAACCTTCTGTTTTTCGGCACTGAGAGCCTCTATCAAACACCAAAGTTGACGTTGAGGCAGTTTGTGAAGTCAGGTTTGCCCGCTCTGCTGCTCTAGCAATCACTGCCTTATCTGACTGATCCAAAGGAACAGGATCCGAGGCCTGAGAAGAATAATCCCCCATTTCTGAATCAGAGATGTCCTCTGGATCTGATGGCATAGAATTGTCTTCCCTTCCAAACACTCCAGATGCTATCACAGATAACTCATCTGGGTGGCAGCATTTGCATTAGCAGGAACCTTGATTCCTGCTTCGCTACTGTTCGGACGCTCTTGCTTACAGCTCTGCACTTTGCTCTATTGCTTTTATATTTTATCTCCTAATTTTAACCACAGCAAATCAGCACAGTGCCCAAACAACAAATCTTGGCACCAACAAACTTTTTAACTGGAAGATTGCTACAAAAAAGGGAAATTTTTATCCGACCAGCCTCCCACTGACAGCAGCCATCAGCTTACATTCCGGAGAAGGGACAACACAGCTGCCTACATCCAAAAGGATTAGAAATTATATGTCTCTTCTGGTTGAAGAATCTACCTGCTGCACAAACTGCCACAGACTTCTACAAAGGATTGCAGTTCTTGAAACAAAGTTACTTGCGGGACCACCAAACCAGAAGGAACACACAACAGAGCTTCGTCATGGACGTCCTCAGCACACAGCCGGTGAGTCCCATGAATCTAATGCTCCTAAACAAGCTATACTGAGTGCCGTAACTGATCAACATACTAATCGATGGCACAAACAGGGAGCGAGACCCAAAGGCACTTGAGACATCAGATTGTCACGAGTATCACATACTGCAGTAGCATCCTCTACCCCAAACACTGGTTCCCTACCACCGCCAATACATCTGGAGAACAGATTTGAAGTGTTAATGAATGGTGGTGAGAAATCTCCAGACGTGAAGAATGTGGGTGAGGAATCCCCAAACATGACCAGACACAGATCAAATCTGCCAGCAGCTAACACCGATGCAAACTGCCGCTCAGGTCGAACAGACAGCAGCTCTCAGCTCATAGAGCAGCTGAGCCCAGGACTCTGATAGTGGGTGACTCCATAATCAGAAACATTAGCAGCAGGGATACAACTACATGCTGCCTTCCACAAGCAACAGTTTCTGATGTAAACAGGGAACTTAAGAGCATTCTGATGAAATATAAGACTGCAAATCGACTAATCATCCATGTGGGGAAGAATGATATTCGGAAAGAGTCAGAACTCCTTAAAAGGGATTTCAATGAACTTTATGAAACGCTTAGAAGACTGAAAGTTCAGTCGTTCATCAGTGGACCACTCCCAGCAAGAGGAACAAATAGATTTACACGGTTACTTGGGCTTAACACATGGCTGCAAAAAACCTGCAATTTAAAGGGACTGAATTTCATCGACAACTTCAATCTTTTCTGGAGTCAGAGACAAATGTTCACACATGATGGCCTGCACCCAAACAAACTTTGCTCAAGAGTGCTACAGGACAATATCTACTTCTCCCTCCATCATCCTTCAGCAGTGTGTGCAAATCCACTCAATCTGAATGGCACAAACACACCTGGACAGAGTACAACTAACCACAGGACTTCATTTCAGCACCTGAATGGACATGCGGTTAACACATCCCACAAGGACAATGATAACACCACGTAGTCACAACAACCACTGCTCACGGACACAATCCTGACTGAGCCCTGCCCACAGAGCTCACCGATAGACAGTGACGTATTAGAAC
Source organism: Hypophthalmichthys nobilis (assembly GCA_037950665.1). Taxonomy (NCBI): domain Eukaryota; kingdom Metazoa; phylum Chordata; class Actinopteri; order Cypriniformes; family Xenocyprididae; genus Hypophthalmichthys; species Hypophthalmichthys nobilis. The sequence continues at coordinate 26,947,577 of CM075489.1, forward strand.
TGCTCCAAGATTCAGCACCCAAGGACGATTTTCGGGAAAACAGCCAGGGAAGCCAGGACAACATATTACAGCCTCCGGTAACACCAGAGCAACAGCCCCTCTCACCGGACACGTTATCCCTCTCTCCAGCATCCCCTCTTCTGTGCTTCTCAGAGAAAATGGAGGAACTGGTGTATGCTGGAACCAAACTCTCCCACTCTTTGCTGCGAGCCCCCAGATATCAATAAAAATGCGGGCCCCGAAACCACCAAAGCCTGTGGGCCCAGCTCAGCCTCCCCCTCCTCCTGTGAGAGCTCTTCGGCCTCTGCCACAACGCCAGGGCCCACACCCTCCTCCATCTGTTCTAGGTGAACCAAAAACAACCGATAACAGCTCTCAGTGATGTGTGTCGGGTCCCCGCTATAACAGTGACTTTGTCAAATGTTTACAGAACAAGCAGGAACCCAGTGTGCCTGTTGCTTTCTCTATTTCTGTTTTATTACGTGATAGAAAGCCAAAGGCCTTCTCAAACCGTTTGGCAAACCTATTTAATCTGCTGCCTATTACACGTCAAACTAAGATTACTGTAGAGACAGAAAGTAAGACTGTTAAGTTAGCACTTTTAAACATCCGCTTTTTAAATCACTTCTAGTCAACGACTTAATAACCACAAACAACCTAGATTTTATGATTCTAAATGTAACATGGCTTGAAGACAGTTGCAGTGCAACAATCCTGAATGAAAAAAGCCCCTCCTAACTTTACTTTTATGAGTGTCTGCAGAGATGTTAGGAGAGGTGGAGGTGTAGCTGCTCTATTTAAAGATGTCTATCAATGCAAGCAAGTGTCATTTGGTGATTACTTGTCTTTCGAATATTTGGGTATTATGTTAAAAGGTGCTCCTCGCATTCTACTTATAGTTATTTACAGGCCTCCAAAATACTCTCCAGCCTTTGTGGAGGACTTTACAGAACTGTTATCAACAATTTCCTCAGAGTTTGACTGTTTTGCTATTACTGGGGACTTTAACATCCACATAGATAATGCAGAATCCAATATGGCAAAAGAAATCATAACAGTTTTGAATACTTTTGATCTGACTCAGCATGTACATGGACCCACACACAATCGTGGACACACTATAGATTTAATTATCAGTAAGGGTCTAAACATTTCATCCATTGTTATTAAGGATGTAGCGCTATCTGATCATTTCTGTATTTTCTTTGATATATTGATCTCTCCTACTGTTGAAGCTAGATCTATCTCGGTCAAAAAGCGATGCTTAAATGAGAATACTAGTGCACTGTTTATGAAGGCTATATCTTTAACACTAAGCATATCTGCAGACTCTGTTGATTTTCTCCTTGATTCTTTTAACTCAAAAGTACAGAATGTTATTGATAACATTGCTCCTGTGAAAGTCAGGAAGAAGAGTGGGAGACAAAAAGCACCTTGGAGAAACTCAACAGCAGTGCAAAATATGAAAAGACAACGCAGAAAAGCTGAGCGCATGTGGCGAAAGACAAAACTTGAAATCCACTATAACATCTATAAAGATATCCTTCATGCTTTCAATGTGGAACTAGGCAAAGCTAGACAGACCTTCTTCTCAAATATTATAAACAGAAACTTAAACAACACCCGCACTCTTTTTGCTACTGTAGAGAGACTAACAAACCCCCCAAGTCAGATTCCCAGTGAAATGCTCTCAGACAGCAAATGCTGTGAGTTTGCTTCCTTCTTCTCTGAGAAAATTAAAATATCAGAAAGGCGATCAGCACATCCTTGAGCTGCACTGGGGTAAAACAGATCAGATCACAACCTCAGAAAGTAGCTATTATGTCTGATTTTGAAGCGATTGATGGTAAAATTTTGGAAGAAACAGTACAGCACTTTGAAACATCAACCTGCACTCTTGACACACTTCCCACATCTTTTTTCAAAAGCGTGTTTAACTGTTTAGAAGCAGATCGCCTAGAAGTGGTAAATGCCTCACTTCTCTCTGGGACTTTTCCAAAATCCCAGAAAACTAAAGTTAAGCCCCTCCTGAAAAAGAGCAATCTGGATAACACCATATTGAGCAACTACATACCAATCTCAAATCTTCCTTTTTATAGGCAAGATCATTGAAAAAGTTGTTTTCAATCAGCTGAACAAATTCTTAAGCTTGAATGGATACTTTGACAACTTTCAATCTGGTTTCCAACCGCATCACAGCACAGAGACAGCGCTCATAAAGATAATAAATGATATTCGCATAAACACAGATACAGGTAAATTATCAGTGCTGGTTCTACTCGACCTCAGTGCTGCGTTTGACACTGTCGATCACAACATACTTCTTGACAGGCTGGAAAACTGGGTTGGGCTTTCTGGGATGGTCCTTAAATGGTTCAGGTCATACTTAGAAGGGAGAGGTTATTATGTGAGTATCGGTGACCATAAGTCTGAGTGGACATCCATGACATGCGGAGTCCCTCAAGGTTCAATACTTGCACCCCTCCTGTTCAACCTATATATGCTGCCACTGAGCCAAATAATGAGAAAGAACCAAATTGCATATCACAGCTATGCAGATGACACCCAGATTTACCTAGCCCTATCACCTAACGACGACAGCCCCATTGACTCCCTGTGCCAATGCATTGATGAAATTAAAAATTGGATGTGCCTAAACTTCCTTCAGTTAAACAAAGACAAAACTGAAGTCATTGCATTTGGAAACAAAGATGAAGTTCTCAAAGTGAACACATACCTTCACTCTAGGGGTCAAACAACTAAAAATCAAGTCACGAATCTTGGTGTGATTTTGGAGTCAGACCTGAGTTTCAGTAGCCATGTAAAGACAATAACTAAATCAGCATATTATCATCTCAAAAATATTGCAAGAATTAGATGCTTTGTCTCCAGTCAAGACTTAGAGAAACTTGTTCATGCTTTCATCACCAGCAGGGTGGATTATTGTAATAGGATCCTCACTGGTCTTCCCAAAAAGACCATAAGACAGCTGTAGCTCGTACAAAATGCAGCTGCCAGGATACATTGCAGATATGCTCATAGAATATAAACAGATCACTCAGATCATCAGGATCAAGTCACTTAGAAATACCAAGGGTTCACACAAAGCAAGGAGAGTCTGCTTTTAGCTGTTACGCCAGCCACAACTGGAACCAGCTTCCAGAAGAGATCAGATGTGCTCCAACAGTAGCCACATTCAAATCCAGACTCAAAACATATCTTTTTATCTATGCATTTGCTGATTGAGCACTGTGCTATGTCCGAACTGTTTGCATTTTATTTTATACGTATTATCTTTTTATTCTTTTAATTCCTTTTCCTGTTTTTATTTCATTTTTAATGTATCTTATATCTTTTATGTATCATCTTGTTATTTCTGACTTTTAATGCATTTTAAATCTTGCTGTCTGGTTGAAAGAGCTGGGAAAATTAGGAAGAAAGCATTTGTGATTAGGTTAAAATTTGACTCTGTGGTACGTGGAAGGGGTTTCTAAGGGGAATTGCAAAGGCAACGTGATTAACACATTCCGGAAATCAAAACACGTTGGTTGGGGCACTTTCCAAAGGGGAAATTTGAGCTGTGCTGCATGGTTAAGATATCTCTGGATTACAGTCAGAACACTTTACAAAGGGGAAATTTGAACTGCGTTGCATAGTTAAGATATCTCCGGAAGGGGGATTGGGGTGTGGCGCAGTTTGAAGTGTCTTGGCAAAAGGGGAGATTGAAACTTTGTGTTTGAAGTTTGAAGTGCCTTAACAGGTAGAGCTAGACAGCGGTCCTGACGTGTGAGAAAGATCCATTTAGTTCTACTCTGACGGACAACGAAAAACTCCCTGAAACTTCCTAGCTCTTCCATCCAGATAGCGGAATTCTCTGTTTTTACTGTTATTTCTATTTCTTATGCGTTTCATTTTTATTATTATGTATTTGATTCTTCTTTATGTAAAGCACTTTGAATTACCATTGTGTATGAAATGTGCTATACAAATAAAATTGCCTTGCCTTGCCTTGCCCCAGGGCCTGGAGGCCCTAAAGGCCACTGTTGTGCCTGTAACAAATTATTCAGAGTCTCTTGCATCCCTTGCATTTGTCTCTGAAGATGATCCACGTCCCCTTCTATGTTGCTTACGCTTGACACCTTCCTCTTGAAGATCCTGCTCAGGCCAATGTTGCACTTGGCCTGCAGAGATCTCTGCTGGAAATCCAATGTTGTCTTCCTCTTGCATCTTGATAGGGAAGTGAAAATAGTTCAGCTAGCTTTCGTCTTCACAGACAAAGAGATTTCCTGCTGGATAGGGTCCAGGAATGTGTTTGGGAACCCCTGGATTTGAGCAGTCAGACCGCACACAGTGGCGGCAAGGCAGCGTGTCGCAGAGTAGAAGCAGCAGTGTCAAGACTGTTTCAGCGCAGAGTCTATTCTTGCTGCTGCCGCTTACGCTGAATTAAAACAACAGTGCATTGTTTTTGATCAAAATTTACCTGATTAACATGAAAAATAACAAATTTTACCACAAAATCATGTGAGGTGTTGCAAACACTGTGCGCTGTGCAAAAAATAAATAAAATACAAGAAAACACATCACTGCCAGGAGTTTTTGTCCAAACTTCAAAGGCATGTTTAAATGATTAAAAGTAGAGGCATATCTTAACTTTAAGATTACAGAGTATGCTGTCCATCATAAATCAAAGCACGTGACAGACAGAGGTCAGAGGAGAACACATAAAAAGTGACAGAATGGACTATACTCTTCTGTATTTGCAGTACACAAGCTGCGGTTTAGCTGTGTGCAAAAAAATTTTTTTTAATATTTTGAGTTGTTTGAGGTGCGGTGACACATGGCCCTCTCACAAGCTTAACAGATCTATCACTTATGCCGCTCAGAAATTTTCACTTAATCATGCTCCACATATCAGAAGGTTTGTAAGGTGGCAGCTGAAGTTCAGGAAGGAATTTGCAGCTTTACTAACCGACTACAATTCACATTCATCAATAAGGTGAGAATGTGAATATAATCAGTTTGCATTAAGGGCCCATCAGCCTGCGCCATCTAGAGTTTCATGACAGAACTTGGCATATGTACATGTATAATTAGTGTAGCTGTAAGCTATTTCAGTCTATTAATTTTCTGTCAATAGCAGTAAATGTGAGGGAAGTCTAAAATGTCCAAATATAAAAAAAATATATATCTTCTGTGAGGATATTATTCAGTTCACAAGGTAATGTTCATCTGAAGACAGTCTTATAATGACATACTATAGATAAATCTAGTAAAGAGCTGTTTAAAAAAAAAGGGCAAAAAAAGGTAAAATAGTTTAAACCACATACAGCACTGCATAGATGTGATCATTAGGATGCAGTTTTACTGCAGTTATCAGTGGTGTTGTCCTGATTCTCCATAACTTATATTCTTTGAGTGTCTGTCTGAGACTGACATCTAGTGGACGTTTTACAATCTGTGACTTTATGGACTTGCAGACATTTGCACATGTCACTCAAACACAGAACCAGGACACAGGAATCACATGAGTTCAGGGAAAGAGAAACTGAAGTGTAGTTGAGCTGTTGTATGTTTGTGTCTCTGTATTCATGCAGTAAAATGGCAGAAGCCAGAATTTCAGTGGATCAGGATGAGTTTATGTGTCCAGTGTGTCTGGATCTCCTGAAGGATCCAGTGACCATTCCCTGTGGACACAGTTACTGTAAGATCTGTATTACAGGCTGCTGGGATCAGGAGGATCAGATGAGAGTCTACAGCTGCCCTCAGTGCAGACAGACCTTCAGTCCAAGACCTGCTTTAGCTAAAAACACCATTCTGGCTGAAATGGTGGAGAAACTGAAGAAGATTAAACTTCCTGCTGACTGTTACGCTGGAGCTGGAGATGTGCAGTGTGACGTCTGTACTGGAAGAAAACACAAAGCCGTCAAGTCCTGTCTGGTGTGTCTGAACTCTTACTGTCAGAATCACCTTGAACAACATGAGAGTTTGTTTAAAGGAAAGAGACACAATCTGACTGATGCCACTGGACGACTGCAGGAGATGATCTGCCCGAAACACGACAAGATCCTTGAGGTTTTCTGCCGCACTGATCAGAAGTGTATATGTGTGCTGTGTATGGATGAACATAAAAACCACGACACTGTATCAGCTGCAGCACAGAGGACAGAGAAACAGGTATAAACTTTAAATTAGACACTGATGAAATAATGCTAACTCTATTTATATTGGTGCCCATATGATCAGGTGACATCATTCACGCTGCAGATGTCAGAAGTGAACAGAAGCTGCAAGTGTACTTTCACTGCTGTGCTCTGCATTGAACTTAACTCGATTACCATTTTAAAATTGAAGGCAGTTATTAATACTCAACATAATCATCCAATAATTAGTTGGTTTTTTTTATCATATAGAGTCACAGCAGAAACACTGTCTGTGTGAAGCTCTATATCTGTGTCAGTTTTGCTTTAATGATACTGCCACTTGCATTGTGAAAAAGGCCTTATGCTTCATGTAAATTCATGTACAATGGTGGAAACTGGTCAATAATCCCTTCGGGAGATTGAAACTACAGCCATTGGTTATTTATTCTATTGTTACTGGATTCAACCCTTCACAAAATTATGTAGTGACAGCAGTATAATGTGAAATCTCAGTTATTGGTTTGTGCTTCAGAAGCAGCTGAAGGAGATGCAGAGGTCGTTCCAGCAGAGGATCCAGCAGAGAGAGAAAGATCTTCAGCAGCTGAGAGAGGCTGTGGAGTCTCATAAGGTGAGTCTGGAGAAGAAGAGAAGTTTGAGAAGTCTCAGTCAGGACTCACTGAAGCCACTGAGTGATTGTGATGTGTGTCCTAACAGCGCTCTGCACAGACAGCAGTGGAGGACATTGAGAGGATCTTCACTGAGCTCATCCGCTCCATTGAGAGAAGAGATCAGGAAAAGACTGCAGTGAGTCGAGCTGAAGGACGACTGGAGCGACTGGAGCAGGAGATCAATGATCTGAGGAGGAGAGACGCCGAGCTGGAGCAGCTTTCACACACACAGGATCACATCCATTTCCTGCAGGTAACAGAGATCTAGAAGAACAGGATCATAGTGGACTTGAGCAAGAGACTCACAGAGAAACATTTCATGAGAGCAGAATGAGCCGTTGACTGAAGTGTTGATCTGTGTGTTCGGTTATTATATAATCATCAGTCAGACTCTCATCTGATCTTCTTCTTTTGAAAGAGACGCACTTACAAATGCAGTTCATCTCTGGAAATCTCCTAAGAAAACTCTTTCTTCTGAATGTCCCTGAATGTCAACCATGATCTGTTACATTTATGTTATTGCCAGATGTTTGATCATCAAGTGTTTTCCTAGAAAGTTCATATAGTGTGAGTGTCAAATGCTAGAACTTACAGCTCTAACATGATATAATGAACATGAGAAGAATGAAGCTGATGCTTCATTGAGGAGAGTTACTAAAGATCAACAAGAGCTGCTCAAATCTGACAGTAGTGCAGGTTATTGTCTGAAGTGTGGAGGTGATGAGCTTTGATTTCTGTTTTCTGTAGAGTTTCCAGTCTCTCTCAGCTCCTCCTGAATCTACAGACGTAAATGACGATCTCTTCAGTTCTCTCTCCTCTTTTGATGGTGTGAGAGAATCTGTCCGTCAGCTGAGAGACAAACTGGAGGATTTCTGCAAAGAGGAGCTGAAGAAGATCTCTGACAGAGGTAAAGTCCTGGAGATTCATCTGCTCCTCCATCATCTCATATCATGTAGAAGATCATATTAGAAATGTCTTAGGAACGGATGCAGGGATCATTTTCTCTTGACATGATAATCACACTCTTCATGTCTGTTGATTTCCACAGTCACTTTCACCAACATTGTTCCCAGAACCAGGAACGACTTCCTACAATGTAAGTCACTAAGAAAACAAGCAGAGAAACTCAAAGTGTGTTCATGTTCTTCCTGTAGAAGGAGAAAGAAAACATGACAGAAGAGTTTTATAGTTGATCATGTACATGATGATTTTCACAGGATATCTGGTAAACTGTACTGAGACACTGATGATATATTGAACACAAAGAGTTCAGCTACATTAAAAGGTCAGATTCATAATTCCTGATTCTGATGTGTTTTATCTCCATCAGATTTCCATCAGCTCAATCTGGATCTGAATACAGTGAATAAATACCTCAGTCTTTCTGAGAGGGACAGAGTGATTACTTACACTGACACTGTTACAGTCCAGCCGTATCCTGATCATCCAGACAGATTTGAACATTTTCTTCAGGTGTTGTGTAGAGAGAGTGTGTGTGGACGCTGTTACTGGGAGATTGAGTGGAGTGGAAGGTGTGTGTGTATATCAGTGTCATATAAGAGCATCAGCAGGAAGGGATCAGGTAAAGAGTGTGTGTTTGGATCTAATGATCAGTCCTGGAGTTTAATCTGCTCTCCCTTCAGATGCTTATTCAGACACAATAACATAGAGACTAAACTCCTTGTAGAGTCCATCAGCAGTAGAATAGGAGTGTATGTGGATCACAGTGCAGGAACTCTGTCCTTCTACAGCGTCTCTGGAGACACAATGATCCTCATCCACACAGTCCAGACCACATTCACTCAACCGCTCTATCCTGCGTTTAATGTTGGTTCTGTATCATCAGTGAAACTGTGTTGATGAATCTACCCATAATACTTTCATTCATTCATTACATCAAGTCTCCTGGGGAATCTAAATCTAAATTAAGTTCATTCTGCTTAAAACAAGCAAAAATATCTTTAAAATAATGGTAACACTTTACATTAAGGTTCCCTTTGTAAAGGGTTTATAAAAGTGTTTGTTAATGAGTAATAAGTCATTTACAAATGCATTATAAATCATTAATAATACAGTTATAACATACATGAATAAAAAGGGCGACTTTAATGCAAAACCTGCCAAATAGTGAGCTGTTTTTAACTCACATGTTATAAATTAGTAACAAATGTATTTATTAACACTTATTTAACTCAAAACCAGATTCCTGGTTTATTTCATGATGCAGCAAAAATTGACTATCATAATTAGACTGAAGGGTGTTGTATTTGTGGTTTTCTTATTAATATCTCATGACTGCCACTTTTCTTACTATGTTGCTTATCAGAAGTTTCTGTCTTACCCATGATACTCTCCAAAAAGGTCATGATGCCTATCCACAGCTTGTTTATCAAGATGAAATTGAACCTTTTTTTTATCAATATATTTATTATTTTCACATGAACAATTTACAGAATCAGTTCAGTAGACTATTTTTTCTAAACACCCTCTCACCCCTGTCCCACCCCTCAAGAGACAGAACACTTGCATGGACATTATTACAAGGCCTTGAGCTGATGTAAGATAAAAATTATAATAATAATAATAAAATAAATATATAAATACATTAAAAAAGTTAAAGTAAAGAAGGGTTACATTATCACATCAGCATTTTCAATCAATATAACATCCAAATTCTTCAAACATTCAATAAATTTGCCCCAAATCTTTTTGAGCATCGATGATTATTTTTTTTTCAAATTATACATTATTTTTTCCACAGGCACATAGGACAAAAGTTCTCTAAGCCATACAGCATGACTGGGCGGTTCTTTTGATTTACATTTCTTTGCTGTTATCAGAGCCATCTTAACAAAACGTAAAATCTTCCTTTGATCAAATTAGAGGACTGATTCATTGCCCAAAAGTGAACACATGTGAACCATTTATTAATGAGTTATAAACATTAATAACCTGTGAAAGTGAACCTTAATGTAAAGTGGAAACCTGTGAACCATTTATTAATGAGTTATAAACATTAATAACCTGTGAAAGTGAACCTTAATGCAAAGTGAACACATGTGAACCATTTATTCATGAGTTATAAACATTAATAACCTGTGAAAGTGAACCTTAATGCAAAGTGAACACATGTGAACCATTTATTGATAAGTTATAAACATTAATAACCTGTGAAAGTGAATCTTAATGTAAAGTGAACACATGTGAACCATTTATTGATGAGTTATGAACATTAATTACCTGTGAAAGTGAACCTTAATGTAAAGTGGAAATCTGTGAACCATTTATTAATGAGTTATAGACATTAATAACCTGTGAAAGTGAACCTTAATGTAAAGTGAACACATGTGAACCATTTATTAATGAGTTATAAACATTAATAACCTGTGAAAGTGAACCTTAATGTAAAGTGAACACATGTGAACCATTTATTGATGAGTTATAAACATTAATAACCTGTGAAAGTGAATCTTAATGTAAAGTGAACACATGTGAACCATTTATTGATGAGTTATAAACATTAATAACCTGTGAAAGTGAACCTTAATGTAAAGTGGAAACCTGTGAACCGTTTATTAATGAGTTATAAACATTAATAACCTGTGAAAGTGAACCTTAATGTAAAGTGGAAACCTGTGAACCATTTATTAATGAGTTATAAACATTAATAACCTGTGAGAGTGAACCTTAATGTAAAGTGAACACATGTGAACCATTTATTCATGAGTTATAAACATTAATAATCTGTGAAAGTGCAGGACTAATACTGGAATTAAATTTTTCACTATTAATATTTCATCAAGTTATGATTATTATCTAAAGTTGGAATTTCATCTTAAAAAACAAGAAATCAGTTTTTATACACGGCTGTGGATAGGCATCATGACCTTTTTGGAGAGTATCATGGGTAAGACAGAAACTTCTGGTAAGCAACGTAGTAAGAAAAGTGGCAGTCATGAGATATTAATAAGAAAAGCACAAATACAACACCCTTCAGTCTAATTCTGATAGTCAATTTTTTGCTCCATCATGAAATAAATCAAGAATCTGATTTTGAGTTAAATAAGTGTTAATAAATACATTTATTAAGCATTTATAACATGTGAGTTAAAAAAGGTTTTGCATTAAAGTCGCCCTTTTTATTCATGCAGTTATAACTGCATTATTAATGATTTATAATGCATTTGTAAATGACTTATTACTCATTAACAAACACCTTTATAAACCCTTTACAAAGGGAACCTTAATGTAAAGAGTTACCAAAATAATAATAAAATATGTTCTTTCTATGGCTTCCAAATTTCAACAAATAAGTTAGACTTGAATCGTAATGATTTATGACTGCTGTGTATGCCTAATGATGATATCTCATGAATAAAGGTACATATACGATTTTAATTTATAAAAAGTATTCTTTCTATGGCTTCCAGATTTCAACAGTTAAATTACAAACTAGTATCCCTGCTATGTATGCCCAATGATGATTAATGAACAGATTAAAATCTAATCTAATGTTATGTTTACATGACAACAGTATACTATAACTGTCACTGTTCAGATTTCCATAGAATGAAGAAATAAAAGGTCTTATTGACTTTTTTTTTTTTTACAGTGACCAACACCAACAACTTTAACAAGACCTATGATAACTTACAATAGCTATTAGCCACTAGCTGACATGTTCTCCTAATGACATTAAATGTACTGGAAATTGGTATTTTATTGTAAGTAGTTAGAAAATGAAATATATAATAAAAGAAAAAGTGAATAATGTTTTTATGTGTTTATTAATTTATTTATTGCCATGACAACCTAGTTGTATGATTTTTTTTCCTGGTGAGCTCATCAACAGTAATTACATACACTGAGACAAAACAACACATACATTATTTACTTATTTATTATATTTATTATTTCTCCATCAGAAATCAAACATGTTCATTTGTAATCGTTCTTTTGAGCCGGTTCTCAGAAAGTAACCGGTTGAGCTGGTTCACTAATCGAACTGAATCAAACTTTCGTTCCGGGTTGGTGACGCAAGACGCAAAAGAACCAAATGAGACGGTTCAACCAACTGTCGAAGTTTGCCGAGGATTTCCGAGGAGTTATTGATATTATGTGAGCCTGAGGCACATACTGGAAACATGCTTATTATGACTACTGTTAAATAACATTTTATTAAAACCTGCAAAAACCTTTCTGTCAAGAGACGTAAATAAGTTTTACTATAGGTCATTGTGCATGTAGAATTTATTTTAAGTTGTTAAGCGAAATCAAGGAGTTTATAAGATTTAGGGAAAGGTTTATTATTTCTATATACTTCAGACATCTTGTGCACCAATGTCTGTAATGTGTGCTGTGGGTGTGAATCTTATCCAAGATGTACTGTAGGCTACTCAGTATTGGTCAGTCGTATCCGACGTAAAGAATCGGCCAATGAAACTGTGACCACAAGGCAATTATCGCCAATATGCGTTCACAAAAATTTGGATGTTTGAATATGTGTGTTACAACACGGACGGCACGGAGACAGGAAGTAATATAAAGATGGATTTATTTCACACACAGCAGAGTAAACAGTGAAGCAGGTGAGTAAGTGATGTTTAGTGGATGGTATATGGATGAAGATAGGTAATTCAGTCTTTGATATAGTTACAGGTGGACGATAAGTGAAGGAGAATGGAGTCGCTGGAGAATGGAGACGCTGGAGGACGGAGACACTCACACACGTACTGGGAACACACGAGGAGACTGGTTGACGTAGGAGACAGGTAAGTCTGCAGGTAAGGAGTCCTTGAGGTAAGCATAAGAGACGTCTTAACTCAAACGAGACCGGACAAAAAGTGAGGGTGTGTGAGTGTCTTTTAAAGTGCAGTGATGAGTGAGCTGATGAGGTGCAGGTGCAGGTGATTAGTATTCTGGGGATTGAGTGTGCTGGGATTGGATGGAACCTGGCGTGTCTGTGACAATGTGTTGACACATATAACTTTATTTGAATATTTCCTTAATATAACACGACACTTAGTTGTTGTTGATGATGTAAGGAACCAATGAATCCATTTTTTTTTACTTATTCATTGAAACAAACTGTCCGAAAGAACCGGTTTGCCGAAATGAGTCGGACTTTACATCACTAGTAGTACATAGTAGTTCTTAATAGTAGTAGTTATTGATTAGCTAATGGTTGTCATGTATCCAAGCGTGGTGGACTTTGGCTATGTTCAGACAACAAAAAATAAGGAAAGCAGGAACCCAGCTGGTATAATCAAAGGTAGAGTTCAGGCATCCATGGAAAATAAGATTTACAAGGATGAGGTTAGGTAGAAGTTAGCAGTAACCAGCTTACTAGCTTACCAATGAGAATGACAATCCATAACAATGTACAGTAGATGGCAAAGCTGCCGTGGATCTTACCGGAACCCTCCGTCACTGGCAGATTTGAAGAAAATTACTGTGGTTTGGCAAATAAATACATGACGGACAGTTGTATACTCATTACCAGCAATTTATCAATAAAGCTTTATGGTATTCCTCAAACAAAGGAATTTATAATTTGCACCCTATTGAACCATGGACAATAATAATTTCAGATAATTATAGCCTAATTTAAAAATTAATTTGAGAATAATATTATAATGTTGCATAGACATAGTATTTCTATAGCCAGTTTTTCTCATTGAGATATTTATTTCTGAGAGAATGATTACCTTTATTACCAATTTTATTGGAGTCTTACTGTCACATCTGCCAGCTGGAGTGCCCATGATCGCCCTCCTTCTGTCTCATCATGACTTCCATTTCCCAGTATCCACTGCCTTTTCCCATTATGTGTGATTACATTCAGCTGTGTCATTATCTGGTTAGCTCTGCCTATATAAGCCCAGTGTTTTCACTCAGTCATTGCGAAGTCTTGTATGTTGTTACACAGCATTTCTGAGTGTAGTGTTCTAATATTTTAAGTATGTTTTCATTACAATAAACTTCAATAATTATATTATAAATAATCTGCTAAGTATTGTCTTCAACAGAGACCAAACTTAGACCTATGTACTCAAACATTCAGGAATTACAACCAATTCCATTCTCAAGTTTGTGTTAAAAAAAAAAAAAAAAAGCCATGAAAGTAAACAGAATGAATAATATAACATGAATAAAACACATTCACTTACATTAGATGATCTCAGTCAAATGAACTATTTCACAAAATCATTTTTCTTGTTTCTTTCCCACTTTATAAAGGAATCTTAAAAATACTTTAAGGAAAACACATTAATACAATACAATATGAAGAAATAATTCTTTATTTATAAAAGGAACATTTAACTGGCTGATTTTAAAACAGTGTGAATTGTGTCTGTGTTCACTCATTAGTGAGCGATTTGAATCACTACATGGGCAGCAATTCACAAATTTTCAAAATCTAAAAAATTGGCTCAATGACATTGAAGACTTGACTTGCTATTGATTTCATAAAAAATCTGTGAAATATTACATTTTTAATTGGACTGGACCTTTCAGAAATAATTGTTGGTATTGAATGAATTCAGTTTATACTTGAAATTATTATTGCTTCTTTTACTTTTACTGATTCTTGAAAGATAACTTTTTACACATTTTATATCTATTTTTAGACTTAAATGAACCTGTCCACATTTTTAATATTGGTAAAAACACACTGCCTTTTATATGTATTTCAATTCGGACACATGTATGAACTCTGCTTTATGAACTCAAACTCTTTTTAGCATTTTATCACATTAGTCACTATTTAATAAGGGATTATCTGGTTGCACTTCTGTGATTTTAGGCAGCAGAGTGTGAGCAGGACTTTTATTTTAGAGTGACAACGTGACGTCATAAGGCTGCGATGCGCTCCTGCATCTGTTGTGATTCGGCTGAAGAAAGGTTTGTTTTAAGGATTTAAGCTGTTTAAATCGATAGACAACCTTCATTGTTGTATAGTTTTTTACAAACGATGTACAATTTGTTTATTTACTATCGAATGTAACATTGTAATGCTTTATCTAACTTTATTGAAGGATATTTTGTGTGAGTAAAACACATCCACACATGAGAAACAAAAAACCTGCGTCTCATTTCGCTCTCTTTATCGTAAATCAGTTTATTATAAACACGAATTCGGTCACTGGCTAAAAGTGATGGATAAACTTAGCTTTTCTAAACTCCGAGTCAACTGAATCAAATACTTTAGAAAATGATTCAGTGATTCGAAGCGCTTGAATCACGAGACGTGCTGGTTAAACTATGAACGAGGACAACAAACACAAACATGTGTAGTGGCAACTTTTTCAAGCCAAATGAAAATGTTTTCATTAAAAGTGTATCTGTTCATTGTAATTTATATCATAAATGCTTAATTATTAAATGTTTGTGTACTTTTATAAATTTGCAATGTTAGTTTTGAGTGTTTCTTTTTTGTCTAATCATGTAATTTAAATCTATTAACTCACTCTGACTCCCTCACCAGTGCGCTGAACTACTGAACTAGAGCTGATTGAGACGCACCAAGAAATTTAGCATGGATTCATTCTTTTTTGTTAATTATTCTCATCTTAAACAGGACAGAGGGACCAAACGCACAGAAAAATTTTGGATGAAGCAACTGAGATCCATGTCACTATTATAAAGATGGCGTTTATAAAAGAGGAGCGTGAAGACTTAAAGATGGTGTTTATTAAAGAGGAGAGTGAAGACATTAAGATTGAAGAAACAATCAGTGTGAAACAAGAAGAAACTGAGGAACAAACAGGTTGGTTTCATTCTCAAAGCTGAACTCAGTCATTTGATCCTCATTAAAATGTCCAGCTCTACAGAAATGGAGAATAATACAGAATTAGCCTAAACAAAACAATTATTTAACATTAAACCCAATATCTACTTCTGAATAGAGAACAATGAAAAAGTCATGTTTTTATATTCTCAAAAGTGCTCTTCTAAGATTTTGACATACCTGACCCTAAATAGCAGTAATAGTACATAAAATGAAGTAATAAATAAGTCAAAATTGAGTAGATCATATTGAGCCTTCAGAGCTGCTCATAGACCATCATATCCAAGTCCTGAAAAGTAAAGCCAAAACGTTTCGATCGCCCCCAGGTGGCTGGACCCAGTACAGGTCATAAACCCTAACTAAACAAAACAAACTAAACAATCAAATTACACTTCATTTAGATTTCTAAAGATGGTTTCTGTCATTTTAGGTAGTTTTTATCACGCTGATGTAAGTTCAAGTGTTCGTTTTTTAAATAAGTTTGAATTTAGTTAGTTATTTGATGCAATAAAAAAACGGGGGTGTGACGTAAGGATTGACAGCTTCTCAGAGCGAAGTAGTCAATTAGGCACCAACTGACTTTTTTTGGGAGTTTCGGGAAGAGATTGGAGCTTTAACTTTAATTTCTACATTTCCATAACTGTTTCACACTGACATAGAGTTGTTCTGCAGTAAACTGTACTAACCGATTCTGTCCCGCGTTCATTACCGCGCAGACTCTGGTCCCGAATCAGCGCTGGATGTCAGCGCCATATTAGGACATTGGCGCCTTCACTTGTCTACATTGAAAAAGAGTGAGAAGGTGTGTCGTCCATCTTTTTACAGTCAATGCACAATACCATGGTTACAGTTAGCTTTGCTACATTAATTCCATGGTGAATATTGGTGATTTGTGGACTGAAAAGCCTTCTACAACTTGTTCATTCAGTCTGAGATGCATCTTTCCATGTGCACGCTTCAGATGAGCGCACACATGAATCTTCTCACAGTGTGTGAGTCAGTTATCTTTCAAGCCTTTTTGTGCTTGAATTTTTAAATTGGCTAGGCTTAAATTAGTTTAGTTTAAACACAGCAACATGCGATGTTCAGGTCTCACCTGCGCCCGTGCAATATCGACACCTGGGTGACGACGGTGTAAATTACTGGTTATATTAGAGCATACTGCGCTTGCATTGAACAATGTTTACAAAGAGTGGCCACATTTTTGTTGATCATCGCTGTTGTAACATATTGGGAAGCCAGAATGCATATCCATCAACAGAATCATACATTAGCCTAACTTTGTCTGTTTGTTTTACGTTGTTATTTAAAAAAACACATTTTAGATGCGTTGTCAGATTTAAGTTGAACCACAGTACAAGTGCGTGCCGAACCATGGGTGAGGGTTACACCCCTAATTTCAGTGTCAGTGCTGTTTGATCTGATATGTTTTTTTTTTCATATGCAACAGAAATGGCCACTCTTATCAGTTGGGCAATGTGACAGTCGCACCAGTGAGCGAGTTCACTCCGATGCGTTCAGCCCCGTCTTTTTGAGTTTTTTAGAGTATACTCCTTTGGCTGTGTACGCATCTAGTGGACTTTGTTTTCAAGCACTAAAGTCACTCGCACGTGCGCTGTTGTATGCGCATCATCTGCACGGTCACAAAAATTGAGCTGCACACAGGACGGGGTGTGCGGACATGGAAGGCCGAAGTATTCCTTAGGCTTAAAGTGAACATTGTGCATGTTTACAGCTGTCTGAGGTGTTGCTGGTTTTGTTTTGTTAATAAGAGACCTTGGTAACAAAAACTCTTGAGGAGAAAGAACAGGGGAGAATGGTCCTTGCTCAGTTCAGCTGGGTTTTTGTCTTGTTCCATTTCTTCTCAGCAGCTCTGAGCTTAGTTCTATGGTCACAAAGAACATATGTTACAATCAGAAAGAGCTTTATTGCCAAGTGTGAACACAAGGAATTTACCTTGTTATTGAAGCTTCTGGTACACACAGATAAATATAACAAGACACATAACATTTAGGAATAAAAATTATAAAAAGTGTAAAGACAGAAAAGTTTAGTAAGAAGAACCATTTACAGATAAAGAACATTTACAGTATTGTGAATAATATGAATAAATAAGAATAAATTAATTTAGTAGTGCACTTGGAAGGCATATAACTGTTCAAGAGAGAAGTAGCCAGAAACAGTTTCTATGCATAGATGTTTTAGTGCCTAGTAAGGTCCCGTCTGGACGGCAACAGTTCGAATAGTTTGTGGGGTGAGTGGAGTCTGTGATGATTTTACCTGCCCTTTTCCTCACTCTAGAAGAGTACAGGTCCTGGAGGGTGGGCAGGGGGCACCAATAATCCTCTAAGCATTCCGGACTGTTCGTTGTAGTCTCCTGATGACTGATTTGGCGGCTGAATCAAACCAGACAGTTGTAGATTAACATAATTCTGTAATTCATAATGCTTAGCTGTCATTGAGTCTGTCCTGTGTCAGCAGCTCTTGTGGCAGGTTCAACTTCCTTAGCTGGCGAAAGAAGTACAAACTCAGCTGGGCCTTTATGACAAAGTCAATAATGTGATTGTCCCACTTCAGGTCCTGAGAGATGGTGGTCCCCAGGAACCTGAATGACTCCACTGCTTTTACAGGGCTGTCCATGATGGTGAGTGGGGGGAGTGCTGGGATGTTCCTCCTGAAGTCCACTATCATCTCCACTGTTTTCAGCTGCAGGTTGTTATGACTGCACCAAACGGCCAATTGTTCAACCTCTTGTCTGTATGCAGACTCGTCACCATCCTGGATGAGGCCAGTGACTGTGGTGTCATCTGCAAACTTCAAAAGCTTGACAGAGGGATCTTTAGAGGTGAAGTCATTTGTGTACAGTAAGAAGAGCAGTGGGGAGAGGACGCAACCCTGAGGAGCGCCAGTGCTGATAGTCAGGGTCCTGGATGTGAGTTTTCCCAGCCTCACTAGCTGCTGCTTATATGTCAGAAAGTTGGTAATTCATTGACAGATTGGGATGGGCACAAAAAGCCTGATCAGTTTGTATATTAGACAGAAGTTCTGGCCTAATGGTGTTGAAAGCCGAAGAGAAGTCTACAAATAAGATTGTTGCGCAAGTCCCAGGTCTGTCGAGATGTTGCAGGATATAATGCAGTCCCATGTTGACTGCATCATCCACAGACTTGTTTGCTCTGTAGGCAAACTGCAGGGGGTCCAGCAAGGGTCCATTGATGCTCTTCAGGTAGGCTAACACCAGTCTCTCAATTGACTTCATGACCACAGACATGAGATCTATAGGTCTGAAGTTATTAAGTCCTAAAGTGATTTGGGGTTTTTTGGGGACTGAAATGATAGTGGATAGCAGACCCCAGTGGAGCTGGGAGATAGCGGTCGACATTTTGTGATGGCCCAACAGCTCTGTGACGCTTGCCACAAGTGGCTGATGGCCCAGACATGCAACGTCAAGGAAGTGATTGATGTGGTGGTACTGGAGTGTGTCCAGTGTCACTGCCCGGCATCTCTAAATTAGGCCATCCAGCTGGCTGAAGACCATCTGGTGGTGTGCCCCGGGGTCGGCGAGCCCCTCCCTAATCTCTCTCTCTCCAACTCCTCTCCCTCTCTTCTCTCTTTCTCATCCTGTCCCTGTTCCCAGGTCATGGAGCAATGTGCCCCCTTGAACCCTACAGTGGAGAAAAAGAGGCAGTCTGGCCTCAGAGCTTTCCCAGGGGGCTAGATCTGGGACACGAGGAGGCATGTCAGAAAGCGTCAGAGCCTCTGCTCCACATTCATCTCTTCCCTCTCTTCGCCAGTCTCTTGGACATCCTTCTGACCATGGGGCGGCGGGAAGACCTGGGCTGGCCTGCTGCAGATGCAGTTACCCAGGTCATTTCCAAGACTAGTGTCCAGTGATAGAGGTGGGAGCATTGATCCGGGTCCCTGACTCCCTGTGGGCTGCCCCTGATCAAGCCGGGCAGTACCAAATACCTGTGAGTATTAAGAGGGCTACATATTACACTTTGGTGGATTCAGGCTGTAACCAAACCTCCATTCATCAAAGCCTGATGAAACAAAGGGCACTGAATACGAGCCGCAAGGTTAAGATGAGGTATGTGCAAGGGGATGTGATGGATTATCCTTTAGTACCTGTCAGTATTCCATTTAGGAGAGAAAAGCATAGAGTTAAAGTGGCAGTTAATCCCCATTTTAGGCATCCGCCTTTTCACAGTTATTGGAGATTTTGTGCGGATACTTGGGAGATAGGGCTAGGGACGAGAGAAGCGGTCGCTCAGGCTGGGGACACTGTTCCGGGACCATCACAGACTGACTCGAGGAAAGGAGGGCAGAATTAATACCGTCTGAGTTCGATGACTTTCCTCTTGAGCAGTCCCGTGATGGAACTCTCAGAAACGCGCATGACTGGGTCCGCACCATTGACAGACAGTTACTTCAGCCTGATTGGCCTCTTTCCTATTCCTTTTTTCTATGATAAAAGATAAATGTTGTATTGGGAGGCTCAAAGTACCCAGACAAAATACAACCCAGTTATTTGTGCCAAAAGGCTGTCGGGAAATGCTTTTCCAGGCAGCTCATTGTAGTCCCATGGCAGGCCACTTCGGGGAAGCAAAGACACACAAACGTCTCATGGCCCAATTTTTTTGATCGGGCATTCACGAGAACGTCCTCCAGTGGTGTGTTGTGAACATCAGCTGGTTAATCCTCTAGCCCTTTCAAAAGCGCCATTGTGCTCATTACCATTAGTAGAGGTTCCCTTCAAGAGAATTGGTATGAACCTCATCAGGCCATTAGAACGTTCAGCACGCGGCCATAGTTTTGCATTAGTTCTAGGGGAACACGATATCTGGAAGTGGTGCCGTTATGCACTATTTCTGCAAAGAGTGTGGTGGACGCGCTGTTTGGCATTATCTTCCGAGCGCAGCCATCCCTATTGTTCACCTGAACACAAGAAAAACGTGGTACAAGATGAACTGGGCGAGCCCGATAGTTTTGGTACCCAGAATGGACGGCTCTGTCCATTTCTGTCGATTATAGAAGGGTCAATGCTGTGTTGAAATTTCACACTTATCCAATGCCCCGAGTTGACAAGCTGCTTGATCGGTTAGGTTCGGCTCACTTTTATTCGACACTGGATTTAACAAAAGGGTATTAGCAGATCTCCTCATCTCCATTATCCAAAGAAAAAAAAAAGCCTTCACTATACCGTTTGGATTACACCAATTTATTACTCTTCCGTTTGGGTTGTTCAGGGCTCCGTGTATGCTGCTGACTACCTCGACAATATTGTTATCTACAGTAATGATTGGCAGCAGCATCTGGAACATCTGTGTGATGTCCTAAGATCTCTGAGGGTGGCTGAACTCACGGCAAACCACCGGAAGTGTGCAATTGGGCATGTGGAGGTACGGTATCTGGGCTTTCACTTGGGACATGGGCAGTTGTGTCCCCAAATTGACAAGATTACTGCGACTGCAGCCTGCCCAAATCCCAAGACCAAAAAGGAGGTGAGACAGTTCCTGGGGCTGCAAGATATTATAGGTGTCTTACCAGCCTGCTGACTGATCTCACTATAAAGGAAGCACCAGATCCAGTCCAGTGGACAGAGCTGTACCAACAGGCTCTAACCAAATTAAAGGCTGCCCTGTGTGCCGGCCCACTCTTACATTATCCTAACTTTGATCTCCCTTTTTTTGCAGACGGTGCAGTCCTGTTGGTTTGCAAGTCAGCGCTGTTTTCTCTGATATCTATGGTTTATAACAGAGAACTCTACGCTGAATCTGAATGCTTCTCACTAGATCTTAATTAGTTATTAACTAGTTGTTAATTCTGTGGGGAATTCAATGGATTTCTTCACTGGATTTCCCATCACTGTGTAGTAAGTGTCACGTGATCAAGATCGGCCTGCGACTCGTGAGTAGCTTGTGGCACTGCTCTATCTATTATTGATCTGAATGTTGTGGTCATTGCCAGAATGACCTCTAACAAAATGTTGGTCGCACCGGCAGGAAAAAATGGTCTAGAACCCTAAACTAAAATTATATATTTAATTTTAACTGTTGTTTTGTTTGTTTTGTATCATTGTATCTTAATTACAGTGACACAATTATCAGAGATGAACCAGTCAAGAGTAGTTTCTAACAACTGCATATTATTTTAACTAATTGTTGCTAACGTGTTGCATGTACATTTGTTTTTATTTATTTGTTGTGAGTCAGAGGAGTAGCTACAAGGCCCTTAAAGGGACATGGTGATGAAAAATTATCTTAATGCTTCTGCATTCTCTTGCAAATGTTTTGCTTTCCTCCATGAAACTTTGCATTTGATTGCAAAGCTTTTCAGTTATTTGCGAAAGAACTCAAAGTTTCTCAGGTGAATTCGACACAACTTTTCAGATAGAACGTAAAAACATATCTGTTCCTTTCAAATGAGCCTGAAGGACTTGTTCTGGATGGGTCTGACTGTTTAAATGAAAATAAAAAGGGGATGTTTGTATTGTTTTATTGTGCTGTTTTCTGTCTCTTCAAATAAAAAATAAAAATTCACACTGTTAATGTGATTCCATTTAGAGCACTGGTCATCTGGATTTGGTAATCTGATCTCGATCAGGGTGATCCAGTCCAATTTTCCAATCCAATCCAGATCATTCTGATCAAGATAGAACTTTTTGATGCTTTACATACAAATGTTTTGTTGTCTGTTGCTTTGTGCCATTAAAATGGTGTTAATTTGCATTTGTCTCTTTTCACCTTATGAATGAACTACTTACAATTTTACATGTCAACAAAAGCATAAATCTGTATCAAATAAAATACATAAAACTGTGTAGGCCTGCACCCAGATGCTGAATGATTTTAGGAGCAATGATCTGAGATTAGCATCGTTAAAATCTCTGGCAACATTGAACAGTCCACCAAGCTTCTGCAGTTCTCTAATAGCCCCATATACAATTCACTGAACGCCCGCTTAATGTTAGTTCTGGTGGGAATGTACACCCCAAGCTACCATGGTAAATAAGGTGTTCTGTATCTAACAGTCACAAACTCCACCAGTGATGAGCAGTTTCACATAAACAGGGTAATTTGACTTATTGACTTAGTTCACATACGAGATGGATAAAAAATAAGTCTCTTTGTTGAATAAAGCAAACCACTGTTAATGTGATTCCATTTAGAGCACTGGTCATCTGGATTTGGTAATCTGATCTCGATCAGGGTGATCCAGTCCAATTTTCCAATCCAATCCAGATCATTCTGATCAAGATAGAACTTTTTGATGCTTTACATACAAATGTTTTGTTGTCTGTTGCTTTGTGCCATTAAAATGGTGTTAATTTGCATTTGTCTCTTTTCACCTTAGACCTGATGGCACTGAAAGAGGAGAGTGAAGTACTGAATGAAATGGAAGAGAATAATCAATACAAGAATCATCATGATTTCACAACTGGAGAAAAAACTTTTACTTGCTCACAGGCTGAAAAGACTTCTTCACGAAAAAGGGCTAAAAAGACAGGAACTAAAAGGAATTTCACTTGCCAACAGTGTGGAAAGAGTTTCAACCAACATGAAAATCTTAAAGTCCACATGAGAATTCACACTGGAGAGAAGCCGTACACCTGCCAACAGTGTGGAAAGACTTTTGCTGAAAAAGTAAGCCTTAAAAGACACATTAGAGGTCACACTGGAGAAAAGCCTTACATCTGCCAACAGTGTGGAAAGACTTTTGCTGAAAAAGTAAGCCTTAAAAGACACATGAGAATTCACACAGGAGAGAAGCCTTACATCTGCCAACAGTGTGGAAAGACTTTTGCTGAAAAAGTAAGCCTTAAAAGACACGTGAGAGTTCACACTGGACAGAAGCCTTACACATGCCCTCAGTGTGGAAAGAGTTTCAGTAGTAAAGGAAGCCTTAAAGTCCACATGAGAATTCACACTGGAGAGAGCCCTTATACCTGCCAACAGTGTGGAAACAGATTTAATATAAAAGGAAGCCTTAAAAAGCACATGAGAACTCACACTGGAGAGAAGCCTTACACCTGCCCTCAGTGTGAAATAAGTTTCACTCTGAAAGAAAGCCTTAATAGACACTTGAGAATTCACACAGGAGAGAAACCTTACACATGTCCTCAGTGTGGAAAGACTTTTGCTGAAAAAGTAAGCCTTAACAGACACATGAGAATTCACACAGGAGAGAAGCCTTACACATGCCCTCAGTGTGGAAAGAGTTTCACTCAAATTGGAAACCTTAAAGTCCACATGAGCGTTCACACTGGAGAGATGCCTTTTACATGCCAACAGTGTGGAAGAAGTTTCAACCGAAAAGGAAACCTTAATTGCCACATGAGAATTCACTCTAGAGCAACAGCGTGGAAGGAGTTTTTATCAACATGAAAAATTTGAAGTCCACGTGAGAATTCACTCTGGAGAGCAACCCTACACATGCCCTCAGTGTGAAAAAAGTTTTGGGGATGAAATAGCTCTTAAGTACCACATGCGTATTCATGTACGAGATAATTAGATTCAATGTATTGATTATTCAAATGAAGAATGAACTACTTACAATTTTACATGTCAACAAAAGCATAAATCTGTATCAAATAAAATACATAAAACTGTGTAGGCCTGCACCCAGATGCTGAATGATTTTAGGGAGCAATGATCTGAGATTAGCATCGTTAAAATCTCTGGCAACATTGAACAGTCCACCAAGCTTCTGCAGTTCTCTAATAGCCCCATATACAATTCACTGAACGCCCGCTTAATGTTAGTTCTGGTGGGAATGTACACCCCAAGCTACCATGGTAAATAAGGTGTTCTGTATCTAACAGTCACAAACTCCACCAGTGATGAGCAGTTTCACATAAACAGGGTAATTTGACTTATTGACTTAGTTCACATACGAGATGGATAAAAAATAAGTCTCTTTGTTGAATAAAGCAAACCACTGTCACATTAGTAAAGTTTTGATGTATGATGACTGTAATCAAGGAAAAGATAATTAGTGACATACAGGAGTCATACATTAGGCATTTAGTCTGTTATTATTGATGTGGAAACAAACTGTATGTGTGCTCTGATCCCTATAACATTGTATTTTTGTATGAACACACTGAAGTATATTTGCATAGTTGTCAAAATGAATGCCCTGTGAGTGATTTATAATGGATGCTTGCCGAAGAAGCGTGTTTTTGGGGAGTTTGTTAGGGTTTATGTACATACGGGCATCAGGCACAAACACTTGCTCTGATGGAGGAGACCACTGTATATTTGAGAGCACATGGGTTTTGTATATTTGAGAGTTTTGTAATACATAGATATGCTTTTACATATTTGTCATTAAAATAACACCATAAAAACTGCCTTAAATGAAATATAAAAATGAGAAGAAAGTCATGTCTGGATGCCTCATTTCATTTTCTTTATTAGTTAAAAAATTAATAGAATATCTCATTTTTTCATTGGTGCTTGACCATTCAGGGGGCTTGAGTACCCACGGGATCGGTGCCAATGCCAATCACTTATGACACCGACTCACCTTCAGATCAATGCTTTTTTTTTTTTTTTTACTTTTTTTTTTGGTGTTTTTGCCTTTATTGCAATAGGACAGTATTAAGACAGGAGGCGAAGTGGGAGAGATGGAGTTCAATTCACATTTGCTGTCTAATATAACACCCAGGTCTTTAACTGTAGAGGATGAAGTAACAGTACATCCTTCTAGATACAAATTGTATTCTAAGAGATTCTGTGTACAGGTTTTTGGTTCAATAAGTAATACCTCAGTCTTATCTGAATTTAATAGAAGAAAATTACTGGTCATCCAATGTTTTATATCTTTATCACACTCACATATATAATTGAGTATCATCGGCATAGCAGTGGAAACTAACTCCATGTTTTCTTATAATATCACCAAGTGGCAGCATACAGTGCTGCTTGAAAGTTTGTGAACCCCTTACAATATCTGTGAAAATGTGAATAATTTTAACAAAATAAGAGGGATCATATGCATGTTATTTTTTATTTAGTACTGTCCTGAGTAAGATATTTTACATAAGAAATGTTTACATATGGTCCACAACACAAAAAAATAGCTGAATTTATAAAAACGACCCGCTCAAAAGTTTGTGAACCCTTGATTCTTAATACTGTGTGTGGTTACCTGGATGATCTTCGACTGTTTTTTTTTGTTTGTTTTGTGATGGTTGTTTATGAGTCTCTTGTTTGTCTTGAGCAGTTAAACTGTCTAATATTCTTCAGAAAAATCCTCCAGGTCCCGAAAAAACTTCAGATTTCCAACATCTTTTGCATATTTGAACCAGCAATGTCTGTATGATTTTGAGGTCCATCTTTTTTTTTTTCATTTAGTACTGCCTTTCGGAAGCAACACAAGACATTTAAATGTTTGCCAGAAGATAAATTAAGTACAATATTCCTTGATCTTCAAACTCTGTGTTTATATTTGGACACATGTATGAACTCTGCTTTATGAACTCATGCACTCTATTTAACATGTTTGTTTTTATATCACATTTTCACTATTTTAATTTTTCATACAGGGATTATCTGGTACATTTCTATGCTTTTCTGTGCTTTTTTAATACATTTCAGAGATATAGACAGTAGCGTGTGACTTGGACTTTTATTTTGATATGGCGACGTGACGTAATAAGGCTGCGCTCCTGCATCTATTGAGATTCGGTTGAAGAAAGGTTTGTTTTAAGAATTTAATCGATATAAACTTTTCAATGTGTTTTTACAGGCGTTGTGAAGTTAGTTATTTACTATTGAATATAACATTGTAATGCTTCCATCTAACTTTAATGAACGATACTGTGTGTGAGTAAAGTGCATCCACTATGAGTAACGTTAACAAGAGAAGGTGCGTCTTATTTCGCTCCCTGTATCGTGAATCAGTTTATGATAAACACGAAATCACTAGCAAATAGGGATGGAGAAACTGAGCTTTTCGAAACTCCGATCCAATGGAATCAAATACTTTGTAAAATGATTCAGTGATTCGAAGCGCTCGAATCACGACTCGTGCTGCTCAAACGAACGAGAACAACAAACACTAACATATAATGACTGATTGAATATATCTGAACTACTGAACTAGAGCTGATTGAGACGCACCCAGAGATTTAGTTTGGATTTATTTTTCTTTTTGTTAGTTATTCTCATCTTAAACAGGACAGAGGGACCAAACACAGAAAAACTCCTGATGAAGTGACTGAGATCCATGTCACTATTATAAAGATGGTGTTAATTAAAGAAGAGAGTGAAGACATGAAGATGGCGTTTATTAAAGAGGAGAGTGAAGACATGATGATTGATGAAACATTCAGAGTGAAACATGAAGATACTGAGGAACAAACAGGTTGGTTTCATTATCAAAGCTGAACTTACTCATTTGATCCTTATTAAAATGTCCAGCTCTACAAAAAATAAAGAAAATACACAAGAATAATCATACAGAAAATAATACAGATCTGATTGGTCAGATGGCCCAGTCTGTTGTGATCGGTTGACTGTTTGCAATGCGTGTCGGAAATTAAACGCCTATTACTATATCCGAATTTCTAATCCTCAGTGATTGTACACATCGTAAAGATAGTAACTATAGCATTGATTTTATCATATCAATCTGAGCACAAGTCTGATGATAAAACATTGGAAGAACTAGTTATTTAAACGAACTTCCATCTCATAAGGAAAAATGTATATATTCCTCTCTTATTAAATGTACCTTTGTTCTTTTATAGTATCATACCGAACTGATAGTGATCGTGATTATAGAGGGAGCACTATTTACTTGCTTTCTCTGTAATTCTTCGCAGTTTGAAGTTTTTGTTTTCCATGAGACTTTGTGATTTTCCTACTTCAGTACAAAAAGTGTCAAACGTTGACAAAAATGAATTTCTTCTTTAAATAAACTTGTTAGTTTTCCTGCTTCTTGAAATGTAGTTTTAGAAATGGGGACAATCTTTAAAGGGTGATTAAATAATGATTTTGGTCATAATAAAAATAACTCGCGCTCCGCTGTCTATCAATGGCTAATAAACAGTCTGCGCTGCTCTAAAGAGTAGCACGGTTTTGTTTCAATTTCGTTTAGTTTGATGTTTCTCAAATGAAACAGAAATGTCCTTTCTGATCAGTTGGGCAATGTGGTAGTTGCAGCAGTGCAACCTGGTGAACAAAATTTAGTTGCACCGGCAGGAAAAAAGGTTTAAAAATGCAACCATTTTGTAGCAGTCTGGAGCCCTGTCAAGACACTGTTCAGATGTTTTATTTCACGCGCTCTAACAAGGAGGCTAAAGGCTGCAGCCTCTAGAGTCAGTCGCTAGAGCATCTCTTGAGATCAGAGGAGTGAGGTTTACTCGCACGGCGACTACTAGCTGGCCTCCGTTACACTCACCCCCTAAACCTCACTCCCATCCGGGTCACGGCACCAATGTAGCCCCTCCAGTTTGCACTTCCCCGCTCTTCACTCAGCAACATTCTGTTCTTGTGTGGATGTTAGAAAAGATTCCATTTTGCAGTATTGCTAGTAAGCCAACAGTTTTCATTTATTCGTATTTTTGTCTTTGCCTATAGTTTTGAGGGACAGATGTTGTATTCAATTTAGCCTATTTTTCTTTGTCATTTTTTTTTCTGACATTTTTTAAGGTGTTGACAGCATCATAAAAAAAAATAACAAATATAAATCTTGTATAGGCTATCCAACATTTTATATTTGTTATCCCCAGTCACTCACTCTTTCTTTAGAGAAAGTGTAAATGTGACATTCTGGAAACGTTCAAAATTTAGCGGGACCCGTCGGGTCAGGAAGAAATCATTATAAGCAGATAGCGGGTAAACACAGTGAATTTTAAGCGGGAGCTGGTGGGTGCGGAATAGAACCTTGCAGAAGCGGGACAAAAAAACAGTCCCGCGATTTATAGTAGTCATTTGCGATTGTTGGTTGTCAGACTGTACGAACATGATCCTCATGTCACACTGTGGGATCTGAGTTTGATGACTGTGAGCTGCATTACACGTGGGACTGACATGGTGGCTAACAAAGAAATCTCTAGCGTTAATTTTGATCACGGCTTGTCTTGAAAAACGTAGGAGAAGTTGTCGTAGGAGAAGTCACACTGCAGGACTGTGCGCCAAATCTTCTGACACTGCCAGAATTTCGTCTGAGGTAAAAATTGATCGCAACGGTTATTAATTGGCTGTCGGTGAAGACCTCTACTCTGGTGTATCTTCAGCAGGATTCTTCATTGAGAAGATGCTGTTTTGTGCTGCAGTCCTCCAAGTCTGATGTACTCCGAATGGAGCGAAGTTCTTTTTTAGTCATCGTTTAAGCCGGGTGCACACTGTGCGATTTTGGCCATGATTTGGTCGTCTGAGACAAATTTCGAGAATCCTAAAAGATTCCTATAATCCTAGGCTAAAATCTGTAGTCTTTGATCACTAGTTTGACATGTTCACCGACAGCAGATTAATGACCGTTGCGATCAAATTTTACCTCGGACGAAATTCTGGCAGTGTCAGAAGATTTGCTGCACAATCCTCCAGTGTGACTTCTCCTATGACAAACGTCAAATTGTCTTCGTTTTTCAAGACAAGCCGTGATAACGCTAGAGATTCCTTTGTTAGCCACCATGTCAGTCCCACGTGTAATGCAGCTCACAGTCATCAAACGTGTGTGGGTTGATGATGTAAAACTCTGGACCAGTTTTCATGTGCGCGTCCGTTTTTAACGTGTCTTAACTGTCGTACAGTCTGACAAATAGGATAGCTGAGATCGTACAGTCTGACAACCAACAATCGCAAATGACTATTATAAATCGCACAGTGTGCACCTGGCTTTAGGGGAATAAGAAGGGGCTCCTCAGGTATTTTGAAGGACATTGGACAGAACATCTTCTAAATTTTTTTTTGCTTTGTGCCATTTAAACTGGTGTTAATTTGCATTTGTCTCTTTTTGCCTTAGACCTGATGGCACTGAAAAAGGAGAGTGAAGTACTAAGTGAAATGGAAGAGAAAGATCAATACAAGAATCATCATGATCTTATAACTGGCCAAAAAACTTTTAGTTGCTCGCAGGCTGAAAAGACTTCCTCACAACAAAGGGCTAAAAAGACAGAAACTATAAGTAATTTTACATGCCAACAGTGTGGAAACAGATTCACTCATAAAGGAAGCCTTAACAGGCACATGAGAATTCACAATGGAGAGAAGCCTTACACATGTCCTAAATGTGGAAGGAGTTTCAATCAACATGGAAACCTTAAAGTCCACATGACAATTCACACCGAAGTGAAGCCTTATACCTGCCAACAGTGTGGAAAGAGTTTCGGTCAACATGAAAAGCTTAAAGTCCACATGAGAATTCACACAGGAGAGAAGCGTCGTACCTGCCGACAATGTGGAAAGACTTTTGCTGAAAAAGTAAGCCTTAACAGACATATGAGAATTCACACAGGAGAGAAGCCTTACACATGCCCTCAGTGTGGAAAGAGTTTCACTCAAATTGGAAACCTTCAAGTTCACGTGAACGTTCACACTGGAGAAAAGCCTTTCACCTGCCAACAGTGTGGGAAAAGTTTCAACCGAAAAGGAAATCTTAATTACCACATGAGAATTCACACTGGAGAGAGCCTTTTCACCTGCAAACAATGTGGAAAAAGTTTTAAGCGAAAAGGAAGCCTTAACAGGCACGTGAGAATTCACACTGGAGAGAAGCCGTTTACATGTGCTCACTGTGGGAAAAGTTTTAGGTATAAAGTAACCCTGAAGTGCCACATGAGCATTCATGTATGAAAGAATTGTTTTTGTATGTCATCATCGTGAAATGATTTTCACAGTCAGGAAACTCTAATAATGTGCTGATTATTGTTATGGTACTAAATCAACTTAGAGGGCTGAATTCCCTGTTAATGTCCAGTGACTACCAGAGGAATTAGATTCAATGAATTGATTAGCCAAATGAAGAATAAGTAGTTACAATGTCAAAAGAAGTATAAATCTGTATCACATGGTTTTTCCACCATTGGGCCAGAAGCTCTGCAGTGCTTTACTAAAACCCTCCCATAATGCTTCTCTCAGAAACAATGTCACACAACCACATCATTTCACCAACAAAGGGAAGTTTTATCAGACTGTAAACTAGTGAGATCACGAAACAAATGTGATAAATGTTTGCCTTTTTGTTTTTTATTTTGTTTTTTTTTAGATTTAAAACCCAAGCATCGATGTTTTACCACAGTTTTACAATAAAAAGTGAAACATTGATAATTAATTTTTGTCAGGATTGCAGTTGTAATATAGAAAGTGTTTTTTCACAAAAGAGGGAGGACACATGTACTTATTCAGTCACGTGTTTCTGTTTATTTGTAGTCACAAGATGGCACAAAATCTTTAGTCAGAAACAATGCACATTAAAAAATAGAGACAAATTCTCATGTTTACATTATATTTCCTATAGAAATTATCATTTCTATAATTTTTCCACCATCTGAGGAGCTTTGAGTGCTCTCACCAGTCCCAATATACCAGTTTTCAGCCAGAGAAACAGTGAGCTCTTGAATGAAAAACAGGAGTTATGATGGAGTACATTTTATGACATATGCACAGCTAAATATGCATATCAGGCAGTCTGGTATGAAAAGATGAGGTGTATTGACAGATAAAATATGTAACCAAATAAATGCACTATTGTGATACAGGATTTGTCTGATTTCTTCTAGTGGTGTCTTTACTGTTTACTTGGTAACTGTTAGCATGCAAAGCCTTTTGCATCACATATAAATATATTTCTGTCTTATACGGTATTATTTCAGCACCTTAAACACAGAACCGTGACTTGACAAATCCTGTGTGAATCATCACATCCATTAATGATATATAAATGCAGGTGACATCAACAGTTTGTCACAGTTACAAATTGTAACATTTAAAAAATAATTCATTAGATATTTATGTATATTTAGTATGTAGTTCCAACAACTAGATGCATTTAGAATTGTTCGGTTTTGACTGAAATGCGTCTCAGACCACCTCCTGAAGTGGTTTGAGCGATCGGATTCAAATCCGTCCCGGAGGGCATTTAAACCTAGTCTTTTAACGATCGGATAACTCTCCGATCAGAGAAAACGCATGAAGTGACCAGATGTTAGACCCTATATTGACTAACCTACTGAAAGAGATGCTTCAAGAAGTCATAGATCGTCTTCTTAAAATTATTTATTCATGATTGTCCAAAAAAAAAAAAAAAAAAGATCAGGAAAACACATTAATATGATAATACAATATAAGTAAATAATTCTTTATTTGTGTATCATTTATACACAGTCTTGAACTGGCAGATTTTAATACATATAATAGAAACTGCAAAGTTTTCTGTGGAGCAGGTGTGAATTGTGTCTGTGTTCACTCATTAGTGAGTGATTTAAATCACTACATAGGCAGCAACTCACACAAATGACCCTTGACACTGAAGACTTGCTATTGATTTCATTAAAAATCTGAAATATTACATTTTTAATTGGACTGAACCTTTTAGCTATAATTTTTGGTATTGAATGAATTACATTTATACTTTATATATTTTATTGCTTCTTTTACTTATACTGATTCTTGAAAAATAACATTTTACACATTTTATACCTATTTTTAGACTAAACTTTGTGTCAGGCATTTTTAATAATGGTAAAAACACTGTGTTTCAATCTGGACTCTGCTTTATGAACTCAATTTTTTAACATGTTTGTTTTTTATCACATTTGTCACTTTTAATTTTAAATCAGGGATTATCTGTTAAAAAATAGTACATTTCTATGCACTTCTGTGATTTAAGGCGGCAGAGTGTGAACGGGACTTTTATTTTGCCGTGGTGACGTGACGTCACAAGGCTGCGACGCGCTCCTGCATCTGCTGTGATTCGGCTGAAGAAAGGTTTGTTTTAAGAATTTAATCAGTTTGCATCGATAGTGTTCAGTGTTTGACAGTTTACAAGTGATGTGAAAATTAGGTAGTGCTATTAAATGTAACATTGTAATGCTTTATCTAACTTCAATGAAGAATATTTTGTGTGAGTAAAGCATATCTACTGATGAGACAGTAAACTTGAGTCTCATTGGATTTATTTTTCTTTTTGTTAATTATTCTAATCTTAAACAGGACAGAGAGACCAAACACACAGAAAATATCCTGATGAAGCGACTGAGACCCATGTGACACACTATTATAAAGATGGCATTTATTAAAGAGGAGCGTGAAGACATAAAGATGGTGTTTATTAAAGAGGAAATTGAAGACATAAAGATGGCATTTATTAAAGAGGAGAGTGAAGACATAAAGATGGCATTTATTAAAGAGGAGAGTGAAGACATGAAGATTGAAGAAACATTCAGAGTGAAACATGAAGAAACT
This sequence comes from Hypophthalmichthys nobilis, assembly GCA_037950665.1. Classification (NCBI taxonomy): domain Eukaryota; kingdom Metazoa; phylum Chordata; class Actinopteri; order Cypriniformes; family Xenocyprididae; genus Hypophthalmichthys; species Hypophthalmichthys nobilis. The sequence goes on from CM075489.1 coordinate 26,980,593, forward strand.
GAGGAACAAACAGGTTGGTTTCATTATCAAAGCTGAACTCATACAGAGAATAATACAGATTGCTCTGATTGGTCAGATGGCCCAGTCTGTTGTGATCGGTTGACTTCTTGCAGTGCATGTCGGAAATTAAACGCCTATTACTATATCCGAATTTCCAATCCTCAGTGATTGTAAACACAGTAAAGACAGTAACTATAGGGTTAGGCTTTTACTTGCTTTCTCTGTAATTCTTCGAAATTTAAAGTTTTTGTTTTCCATGAGACTTTGTGATTTTCCTACTTCAGTACAAAAACTATCAAACTTTGACATAAAATAATTTATTGATGATTTGATATTTTATTAAGCCATCTACTGGATATAGCAGCAATTTCATATCTTTTTTATTCTTTAAATAATCTCGTTAGTTTTCCTGCTTCTTGAAATTTAGTTTTATAAATGGGGACAATCTTTGAAGGGTGAACAAATAATGATTTTGGTCATGATAATAAAAATAACATTTAAAATGGATGATTTTTAGAGCTTTGAAGAGCTGGAGAAATTGTAAAGCACTTAAGCCCTTGAAAAGTAAATGCGATTTAAGTTGAACTGTGATGCCGAACTGTGGGTGGAGAACAGTATGGTTTGATTTTTTTTTTTTTTTTACTGAGAACCGTTAGACCTCTAGTTTCCATGTCAGCGCTGTTTGATCTGATGTCTTTAGTTTATAGTAGTATTCTGCTCTGAATGTGAGTGCTTCCCATTAGATCTCTGTGATGTTATTAATTCTGTTCTGAAGTATTCATCTGCTGTACTAGGATTGAGTGTTGTTGTCTTTTTAGCAGTGGGGTTACTCAAGCCTGCTTAAATGCCGTGGGAAATTTGCCGGTAGTGCAGGATGTGTGTTACAAGATGGCGCCGTGTATGTGGCAGGCCGTCTACTCTCTGTGTTTCCTGTGATGTTTCTATGGTTTTTTTATGGCCACTCTCTCATTACCTACGACCGTCAATGACTGATGGACATTTTTCAATCTATGCCCAAGCTGTATGGGTCTCATGTGACTCAAGGTGAACTTCGCAACTATTGCTTATACACACCACCTAACCTCTCTGGCTATCTGCGCTGTCAAATCTTTGATGTCAAGGGCAGGTGACGACGAAGAAGCCACAGAAAACGGGCAGGTGTTGCCGTGAGGCTAAAGTTGGCTCTGGCTTCAGGCTGTCCTCCTATAACGGTTCGGTTCTTGCTAGACACGGACTGGTGTCTGCGGAAATCACAGCGATCATTGGATTATATTAAAGGATTAGGCTAGTTCACTTCAGAAGTGAAATTTCCTGATAATTTAATCACCCACATTTAGTTTGTATTTCTTCAGTTGAAAAGAAAGTAAGTTTTTTGAGGAAAACATTCCAGGATTTTTCTCCATATAGTGGACTTCACTGGGGTTCAACAGGTTGAAGGTCCAAATGTCAGTTTCAGTGCAGCTTCAAAGGGCTCTACATGATCCTAGACGAGGAATGAGGGGCTTATCTAGAGAAACAATTGGTAATTTTCAAAAAAAAAAAAATTTCCGTTTTGCTAAGAACCTTATTCCTAGGCTGGGATCGTGTAGAGCCCTTTGAAGCGGCACTGAAACTGCAATTTGGACCTTCAACCAGTTGGTAGCTGTTGGAGTCCACTATATGGAAAAAAATCCTGGAATGTTTTCTTTAAAAACCTTCGTCTTCTGCCATTTCTTCTCAGCAGCTCTGAGCTTGGTTCAGTGTTCACAAAGAACATCTGTGAGTCAGATAAATGATGCTTTGGAATGCAAAAGTAGTTTCACACACAAGAGTGTTTGCAACAAAAAAGAGAGACTTTGCCCTAAAGTAATCCCTCAAACAGCTGTTAATATCAAACTAAAATAATATATTTAATTTTAACTGTTTTATTATCATTTTATATTCATTACAGTGACACAATCATCAGAGATTAACCAGTCAAGAGTAGTTTCTAACAGTAGTCTAAGCAGGAGCTGGTGGGTGCGGAAAAGAACCTTGCGGGAGCGGGACAAAAAAACAGTCCCGCACAGACTTCTACTCTGGTGTATCTTCAGCAGGATTCTTCATTGAGAAGCTGTTTTGTGTTGATGTACTCCGAATGGTCATCGTTTAGGGTAATAAGAAAAAGCTCCTCAGGTATTTTGAAGGACATTGTTATGGACCGAACATCCCCCCACCCATCCCGCTCTGTTCCCTTTTCCCCCTGGTGCAACCCCCTGTGTATGGGATCTAGGATCTGTATGTTGGTTTTTAGGCTTTACATGTCTAAATGTTTTGTTTTTTGTTGCTTTGTGCCATTAAACAAGTGTTAATTTGCATTTTTCTCTTTTCGCCTTAGATTTAATGATGCTGAAAAAGGAGAGTGAAGTATTGAGTGAAATGGAAAAGAAAGATCAATATAAGAATCATCATCTTGAAACTTTTAGTTGCTCGCAGGCTGAAAAGACTTCCTCACGAAAAAGGGCTAAAAAGACAGGAACTATAAGTAATTTTACCTGCCAACAGTGTGGAAACAGATTCACTCATAAAGGAAGCCTCAACAGGCACATGAGAATTCACAATGGAGAGAAGCCTTACACGTGTCCTAAATGTGGAAGGAGTTTCAATCAACATGGAAACCTTAAAGTCCACATGACAATTCACACTGAATTGAAGCCTTATACCTGCCAACAGTGTGGAAAGAGTTTCGATCAACATGAAAAGCTTAAAGTCCACATGAGAATTCACACAGGAGAGAAGCCTTACATCTGCCAACAGTGTGGAAAGACGTTTGCTGAAAAAGTAAGCCTTAACAGACACATGAGAGTTCACACTGGAGAGAAGCCTTACACATGCCAACAGTGTGGAAAGAGTTTCACCCAAATTGGAAATCTTAAAGTCCACATGAGCGTTCACGCTGGAGAGAAGCCTTTCACCTGCAAACAGTGTGGGAAAAGTTTTAAGCGAAAAGGAAACCTTAACAGGCACATGAGTGTTCACGCTGAAGAGACGCCTTTCACCTGCCAACAGTGTGGGAAAAGTTTCAACCGAAAAGAAAACCTTAAAAGGCACATGGGATTTCACACTTGAGAGAAGCAGTTTACATGAGCATTCATGTATGAAAGAACTGTTTTTGTATGTCATCATCATGTTTGAGAGACTGTATAATGTGCTGATTAATTTTATGGTTTTAAATCACCTTTGAGGGCTAAAATCCCCATGAATGACCAATGACTACAAGAGGAATAAAGTTGCCAGAGTAAAGAATTAGATTCAATGAATTGATTAGCCAAATGAAGAATAAAGTAGTTACAGATTTACATGTCAACAGAAGCATAAATCTGTATCAAATAAAATACATGAAAACCCTGTAGGCCTGTGCAGAATTAACAATATAACAGAAACAGGCTTTTGATTCAGAAGATACAGAGATGTGGAGATCTGGCAATAGCTGCTTTCAACAGGTGTGGCCTTGGACCTGTAGGACCGAGCCCAAAATCACATGGTTTCCACTGTCGTGCCAGAAGCTCTGCAGCGCTTTACTAAAACCCTCCCTTAATGCTTCGCTCAGAAACAATGTCACACAACCACATCATTTCACCAACAAAGGGAAGTTTTATCAGACTGAAAACTAGCGAGATCACGAAACAAATGTGATAAATGTTTGCCTTTTTGTTTTTTATTTACATGTTTTTTTAGATTTAAAACCCAGGCATCGATGTTTTACCACAGTTTTACAATTAAAAGTGAAACATTGATAATTAATGTGTCAGTATTGCAGTTGTAATATAGAAATAGTGTTTTTTACCATTATTTCACGAAAGAGGGAGGACACATACTTATTCAGTCACGTGTTTCTGTTTAGTTGTAGTCACAAGATGGCACAAAGTCTTTAGTCAGAAACAATGCACATAAAAAAATAGATAAATTCTCATGTTTACATCACATTTCCTTAGAAATGATCATTTCTATAATTTTTCCACCATCTGAGGAACTTTGAGCGCTCTCACCAGTCCCAATATAGTGTTATCATTTCAGCCAGAGAAACAGAGAGAGCTCCTGAATGAAAAACAGGAGTTATGATGGAGGAAGCTATATTTTATGACAAATGCGCAGCTAAATATGCTTATCAGGCAGTCTGGTATAAAGAGATGAGGCGTATTGACAGATAAAATGTAACCAAATAAATATATGATTGTGATATATTATTTGTCTCATTTCTTTAAGTGGTGTCTTTTACTTTTTGCTTGGTAACGGTTAGCATGCAAAGCCTTTTGCATCCTATATATATATATATATAAATATATTTCTGTCTTGTATGGTAATCAGAATCCACATCGAATCTCCCAACAGAAATTATTTCAAACACTCGCTTCTGTCTGAAAGTGTATTCGTATTTGGTGACATTTACAGTATTTATAAAATATATACATTAAGTAACGTACACTATATTGCCAAAAGTATTGGGACACCCCTCCAAATCATTGAATTCAGGTGTTCCAATCTCTTCCATGGCCACAGGTGTATAAAATCAAGCACCTAGGCATGCAGACTGCTTCTACAAACATTTGTGAAAGAATGGGTCGCTCTCAGGAGCTCAGTGAATTCAAGCGTGGTACCGTGATAGGTTGCCACCTGGGCAATAAGTCCATTCATGAAATTTCCTCACTACTAAATATTCCACGGTCAACTGTTAATGGTATCATAACAAAGTGGAAGTAATTGGGAACAGCAGCCACGAAGTGGTAGGCCACGTAAAATCACAGAGCGGGGTCAGCGCATGCTGAGGCACACAGTGCGCAGAAGTCACCAACTTTCTGCAGAGTCAATAGCTACAGACCTCCAAACTTCATGTGGCCTTCAGATTAGCTCAAGAACAGTGCGTAGAGAGCTTCATGGAATGGGTTTCCATGTTCGAGCAGCTGCATCCAAGTCTTACATCACCAAGTGCAATGCAAAGCATCGGATGCAGTGGTGTAAAGCACGCCGCCACTGGACTCTAGAGCAGTGGAGACGTATTCTCTGGAGTGACCAATCACGCTTCTCTGTCTGGCAATCCGATGGACGAGTCTGCGTTTGACGGTTGCCAGGAGAACGATACTTGCCTGACTGCATTGTGTCAAGTGTAAAGTTTGGTGGAGGGGGGTTATGGTGTGGGGTTGGGCTTGACCCCTTAGTTCCAGTGAAAGGAACTCTTAATACTTCAGCATACCAAGACATTTTGGACAATTTCATGCTCCCAATTTTGTAGGAACAGTTTGGGGATGGCCCCTTCCTGTTCCAACATGACTGCACACCAGTGCACAAAGCAAGGTCCATAAAGACATGGATGAGTGAGTTTGGTGTGGAGGAACTTGACTGGCCTGCACAGAGTCCTGACCTCAACCCGACAGAACACCTTTGGGATGAATTAGAGTAGAGACTGTGAGCCAGGCCTTCTCGCCAACATCACTGCCTGACCTTACAAATGCGCTTCTAGAAAAATGGTCAAAAATTCCCATAAACACACTCCTAAACCTATTTCACAATAATTTTTCTTGGGTGTTTGCCACTTTAATACGAATCTTTAAAGAAATAATTATTTATTTGTGTATCAGTTATAAACAGTCTTGAACTAGCAGAGTATTAATAGACACAATTCACACCTGCTGATCTCCAAAGAAAACCCTGCAGTTTCTGTGTTCATTTATTAGTGAGCGATTTAAATCACTACATAGGCAGCAACTCACACAAATGACCCTTCACACTGAAGACTTGACTTGCTATTGATTTCATTAAACATCTGTGATATTACATCTGAAATATTAGATTTTTAATTGGACTAAACCTTTTACCAATCATTTTTGGTATTGAATGAATTACATTTATACTATATATATTGTATTGCTTCTTATACTGTTTCTTGAAAGATAACTTTTTAGACATTTTATACCTAATTTTAGACATTAAACTTTGTGTCAGGCATTTTTAATAATGGTAAAAACACTCCTATTTCTTTCAGTTTGGACACATGTATGAACTCTGCTTTATGAACTCACTTTTTTAACTTTTTTTTTTCATCACATTTGTCACTATTTTAATTTTAAATCGGGGATTATCTGTTAAAATAGTACATTTCTATGCACTTATGTGATTTCAGGCAGCAGTGTGTGAACGGGACTTTTATTTTGCCGTGGTGACATGACGTCATAAGGCTGCTCTTGCATCTGTAGTGATTCGGCTAAAGAAAGGTTTGTTTTAAGAATTTAATCTGTTTCCATCTATAGTGTTCAGTGTTTAACAGTTTTATAAGCGATGTGAAAATTAGGTAGTGCTATTTAATGAAACATAATGCTTTATCTAACTTTAATGAAGAATATTTTGTGTGAAGCACTGATGAGACACAGTAAACTTGAGTCTCATTTCGCTCCCTATCCACCTTATGTTTTTTTTGTAAGGTGTTTTCTAGTGATGAAAAAATGAAGCTTTGCAAAGCACCAAGGCAGGGTGCAAAACTGTATAAAGCAAAGAAAATATAAGTCTATATAACTAAGTCTTTCACATGTTATTGTATTTACACAATGTATGAATAAATGAGTGTGAATACATTTGTGGAAAAAAAGAGGCAATATATGATCAAAATAAAATAAGAATCGTGGAATGGTCAGTACTTATGAACCGGTAATTAATACAAACTGAACAAAACTACACTTTATATTTATTCGTATTATGATTTTTTCTTATCAAAGAAGTGAATGACACTTGAAACTAAGCAAGGTTTCGCGTTATTTGAATCAGAATACGAAGCAGTCATGAGGTTGTGTGCAAAAACAAGCTCCAGTACAGTGCTTCACAGTCGCTGTGTCCGAAATTGAAAAAAACAGTATGCGAACAGAGTAGTATGTCCAAATTCATAGTATTCGAAAAACAGTAGGCGAAAAGTACGATGGACACGTTACTATCCCATGCGGCCACGGGAGAGGATTTGTGAATGGAGTTGAAGGGACGTAACTGACACTGGTAGGTCATGTGACAGGAAGAACATGGTGGATGTAGTTTGTCCGAATTCATTCAAAGTATACACATTCGTACTATATAGAACATACTTTTTCATTGGTCATTAAGTAAATTTAAATTCAAATTTAGTACCTACTCAACAGGACAAATCCCGTATTAATTTGATACAGGACACATCATTTTACCTGTAAATACGAGACGATTATGTATTTCACGGGATGGGTGGCAACCCTACTGTACAGCTAAAAATAACTGGAAGCGAATGACACCGGACGGCAGTATTAAATTAAGAAAAGGCCACGCATGCTTTGACCTGAAAAATAAGGAGAATATCGTGAATCAGTTTATCGTAAACACGAACACTGTCGAGTAGTGATGGAGAAACTGAGCTTTTCGAAACGTGGAGGCAATTGAATTAAATACTTTCTAAAATGATTCATTGGTCGAATCACATGATGACGTCACCTACTGCTCAAACACTGTAAATGAACGAGAACAACAAACACTAACATGTAATGACAACTTTTACAAACCAACTGCTAATGTTTTCATGACAGTGTAATCATTTAAATATTTATGAAATACCAAATGTAGATAATAAATGCCTAAATATGAAGTGTCTGTATAATTTGTGTTCTTTTATTAGTTTGCAGCATTAATTTTGAGTGTTTTTTGTCTTATTAGATGATTTAAATCCATTAACTCTCACTCTGACTCTCTCACCAGTGCGCTGAACTACTGAACTAGAGCTGATTGAGACGCACTCAGTGAAAAAACTCCCGGTGAAGTGACTGAGATCCATGTGACACACTATTATAAAGATGGTGTTTATTAAAGAGGAGAGTGAAGACATAAAGATTGAAGAAACATTCAGAGTGAAACATGAAGAAACGGAGGAACAAACAGGTTGGTTTCATTCTCAAAGCTGAGAATTTGATCTTTATTAAAATATCCAGCTCTACAGAAGTATAATCATACAGAGAGTAATATAGATGTAGACCAAACAAAACAATTATTAAAAAAATAAAAAAGTTATTTTTCTTCTCTACTCATACTCAAACATGCTCTACTACCATTTTAACACATCTAAACATAAATATGAAGGTATGATAACACTACGTTCTCCAACAATGCCGTGGCCAAGTCCCTCCCTCCCATTGCTCGCCAGTCTACTTCCGTAGATTTGGTCAAACCACTTCGACGTTCTTCTGTTTGAACCACTCCGGCTGTTGTGGTCCTTTATGGTTCTGTAGTCGCTTTTTTGTTTTTTTTAAACTTGTCCCTACAAGTCAAGTCAAGTCACCTTTATTTATATAGCGCTTTTTACAATGCAGAATGTGTCAAAGCAGCTTTACAGTGATAACTGGTATATAATTTTGGCTGCACAGCAGTTCTTATGGTGCGTTCTCACCAGACGCAAATAAAGCGTTAAGCGCGAGTGATTTACATGTTAAGTCAATGCAAAGACGCGAACTGACATCCTGCGGTGCGAATCGAGCGTTTGACGCGCATAACGCATGATTCACGCGAATCGCGCAAGTTGAAAAATCTTGAAAAAACTTTGGCGAAAATTTGCGCCGCGTTAACCAATCAGGAGCTTGCTCTAGTAGTGACGTGATTACGACAGCGAGTGGAGGCAGAAATCCGAAACAACAATGGAGGACAAAATCATCGTCGCTGTAGAATACATCTTCATACTTTTATAGAAACAGGAATAAAAAGGATCTTGCTTGGAAGAAAGTAGGTCGGACAATCTGGTAGGTTGTAAAAAACGGTCTTTACTCAATTTGAGCTTATATATATATATACAAATTGAGACTACAAGCTAGCTAAAGTCGGCAAATTGAGCTTATTCACCGTATTTTACAACTACTTTCCCGCTGACAAGTTGTGTTTATTCAGAGGAAGTGTGCAGAAAGAAGTGGAAGAGTCTGAGGGACACATATTTAAAGGAGAGGGAGAGCCCCTCTCATGACGCAAATTCGCGTCTGTTGTGAAGTGAATTTCACGCACGAATGAAGCGAGTAAACTCAAAATGTTCAAGCGTCCAACTACGTGCGAATAGCGCAATTTATTCGCGCAAGTCGCGTCTGGTATGTACGCCCCATTAAACAAAATGGTGTCAATGCAGGCAGATGCAAAGCACTGTTGTACACTGGTTGTAAGTCTGGTGGTAGCCGTGTGCGGCCAAGAGCTGAGCAACTTCCTGAAAAACTTTTTCATTCCATGTCGCCCCACCCATGTCTTGCTGGATTCGCTCCTTGACTCCCATCAAGAGGAACGTCTGCACCCTGCCTACTGACCATGATTCAGCCATTTCTTTGTTCAAGTTGCGTGCAACGATCATTTAAAGCAAGTGATTTAAAAAGGTTGTGTGAACAAATGATACTGTGGTGGCTGTTTCTGCTAGCAGGTTTGGTGTCTCGTGTCGCAAATCCAATGACGCTGGTAGTGACGATTCTCTCTGACCAATCAGTGAATCTGCAGTGTTTACACATCACATTTTAATATCAGTAATTAACTGACATGCATATGCATGGACTCACTGTGAGGACACATTAAAAAGCGGTGGAATTGCGCCACTTGGTGGTGCTATAATTGAACAAAACATAAAATTTACTCTTACTACTGTTGGTTCTACAGTACTGTTGCACCTTACGTAAAACATGGCCGCCATTTGACACAATGCCCAATGACAAAAAAGATCTGAAGCTGTAACTGCAATGGTTTGGCATATTGACACCAAACTGTCTGTGTATTGTTATGCTACTCTAAATATGTGCAGTGGTAGGTCCCTTGGACCAGGTATGAAAACCACTGGTGTATTGAGTATAAGATCTATAGGCGAGATGGGCAACTCTGGTCCTGGAGGGCCACTATTTTGCAAAGTTTAGCTCCATCCTTGATCAAATACACATGGAAAATTTAACCCAACCTCAAAATTTAACCCTAAGAAAATTAGAGATAAAACTTAATTCTGCAAGACAGTGGCAAGGACCATCCCTGATCCATAGGATAGGATAGTGTATATAGTGTACATGTTGGCTTTGATGCTTAAAATGTCTAAATTGTCTGTTTTTGCCCTAGACCTGATGGCACTGGAAGAGGCAAGTCTTGAACTTAATGAGAGGGAAGAAGAGAAATACCATTATGATAAACATCATGATTACATGACTGGAGAAAGATCAACACAGACTAAAAAGACTTCCTCACAAAAAGAGCTCTAAAGACGGGAACTAAAGGTTATTTCACCTGCCAACAGTGTGGAAAGAGTTTTGTTTTGCATAGAAACCTTCAAGTCCATATGAGAGTTCACACTAGAGAGAAGGCTTACACCTGCCAACAGTGTGGAAGGAGTTTTTTTCAAAAAGGAAGCCTTAAAATTCACATGAGAGTTCACACTAGAGAGACACTCTTCACCTGCCAACAGTGTGGAAAGAGTTTCACCCAAATAGGAAACCTTAAAGTCCACATGGGAGTTCACACTCGAGAGAAGGCTTACACCTGCAAACAGTGTGGAAAAAGTTTAAGACATAAAGGAATCCTTGAAGTCCACATGAGGATTCATACTGGAGAGAAGCCTTACATCTGCCAACAATGTGGAAAGAGTTTCAGTCAAAAAGGAAGCCTTACAGTCCACATGAGAACTCACACTGGAGACGGTCTTTTCACCTGCCAACAGTGTGGAAAGAGTTTCAGTGGAAAAGGAAACCTTAAAATCCACATGAATATTCACACTGGAGAGAAGTTATTTACATGTGATCAGTGTAGAAAGAGTTTCAGACGTAAATCAACCCTTAATAACCACATGAGAATTCACACTGGAGAGAAGCCATTCATATGTGCTCAGTGTGGAAAGAGTTTCAGATTTAAAAATAACCTTGAGTGCCACATGAGGATTCATGTATGAGAGAATGGTTTTAGATGTCATCAGTGTGGAAAGAGTTTCACAGACAGGAAACATTATGAGAATCATGTAATAACTCACACCAGAGAGAAGTTCCCATGTCTTCAGTGTGAGAAGAGTTTCCCGTATCAAAGAGACCTTGAACAGCATTTGCCATCTTACTCTGGGAGGAAATTGCAGTGTTTATCTGTGCACCAACTGTGCAATTATTTTTGAGAAAGGCAATGTAAACTGTGTGATAGAAAAAAAAAATTGTCATTACACTTACAGATAAATCTGAAAAATCTTGCAGATCTGAGGCTCTACAATTTAAAATGGCATCATAAAATATGTATCTGTGTGAAATTAATGCTATATTCACATTGCATTGCTCAGAAGGCTCAGATTGTTGTGTATATCCGCTTGAAATACGATCAGATTGAGCACATGGCAAAAAGAAAGAAAAAAAGAGCTACATTCAAATGGGGTTTGAAATCCTATTCAAATCGCTTTTCTGGGAATCCCTTTCAGTTTGACCGCTTTGATTTTGGGTGGTTAATGTGACTTTCTCACGCCACGTAAAATGTAAACGTTAAGCGTTGTTATAGTATACAAGTCGCTGCAGAAACAAGGTTGTGTTGTTGCAAAGTTCCAGACGAACAGAATAAAAATATAACGGAAACATGTTTGGAAACCAGTGGACATGACAGTGCGGAATAAAGCCACTCATACCAGCCAGCCATCTTTCTGCCCCTGCCTCAGAAGACACAGTAGTCCAACGCAGTGGCTACACATGTGGCAGTTAAGACAACATCTGTATTGCAAACCATTGCCATAGAAACCAATGCAGATATTCTGTAATATGAAAAAGCGGTATGGACACACAAATCTGATCTGAACAGTTGTGATACAATCAATAATTTTAGATCAGATTCCAATCGCAAACACAAATAATCGGATTTGGATTGACAGTGTGAACATAGCCTTAGTGTCTACAGTTACTAATCATGTTTCTATGGTTTCAGCTTAGTTTCACTTGTGTCTTGTTTAGGTCCTTTTATTTGTAGGTCCCGTTTATCCCTTTGTATTTATGATATATGTCGGGCTTTGGAGTTTTGTTTATTTGTGTGCATTTTGTACCTGCTCAGCTCTAGGTCTGCTCATGGGGCTTTTTGCCAAATGGTACCTCCATGTGTTACGATCGTCAAAGTCTTATTGGCATTCAAATGTTTTTAATGGCATTGGGACCCCGGGGCTCTAGTCATTGTGGCTTTACACATCCTGCTTTTTTACTTTCGGTTCCCATGGAGCTACAATTCCCAGGTAGCCAAAACAGTTCGGGCCAATAATGGCCCAGATCCGGCAGGCTGGAAGAAATAACTCTGCCTGGTTGCGGTTGCCAGACTCAAAAAAACAAGAAAACTGCAGGAGCCTCCTCAAGTAAGTGTACTTTAAAAGAGGAACAGAGAGAGAGACATCAAGGAGAACAGACAATGACGCGTACAGTTAGTCAGATCTCAGATTGATAACATGAATGGTAACTCTGGTAAATGTTAACATTTGGACCATATCTTAGGTAGAATTAGTTTGCTTTTGGGCCCGCTCTTTTCTTCCCCCATCTCTTTCCGAAGCGAGCTGCAGCCATCTTTTGATGAATTTTTCTATCTCTCCATCTGATGCACTGGCAGTCCTTGCATTTTAGTTTCCGGCACAAGTGTGTGAGAAGGAACACCACCAACTTGAATTAATTTATTGGGTAGTCAAAGAAGCTTGAACAATGATTAAACTCATTGTACACCAAATATAGAACCCCATCAACCTCAATGATATTCCGAACTATGCCTACTACACCATTAAGATACACGCAGTTATCTCCTGTGGATGCCTTGGCATAAAAGTGTGGGAGACTAGCCTCTTTGTACTGAATGATTGAACAAGTGATGTAGATGGTAGTGGAACCTCACTGTGTGGATTTTTGAGTTTGGCTTTGTTTTGCTCATCTGCACTGCAATCTCCATTTTCTCTGACATTTGCCTCACAACTTCTGCAACTGGGAACTGAGGGCTGCGGATAATTTACTTCATTTTTCCAGAAGTAGTTCTCATAGGGAAACCCAGATATGTTGGTCAGACACTGACCAAGTTCTTTTACATCATCACTGAGATGTATAAGGCCATGCACATTGTACACAAGATTTTCCCTGCCATAAAGCTGTCCAAAATGTTCTACAAAAGACATAAGCAAGGTTTTTACAAAGTCACAGAAGATCACACAGAGATTTGGACATGCCAGTATGGATATGGCAAAATAGAGCAACATGGAGTTGTTGTAAACTGGTGAGGCAAGAACATCAAGTAGTGCAACTGGCCCGTATACAACAAAAACTGTCTATATTCAGTTGCCTTCCATCTATGTCTCTCTGCAACAGTTCTTGGCTTTCTAGAAATTCAGTGAGCATGTAACATTTGAAAGACAAAAGGGTTCCTGACAACTGAGCTACTTTAGTGGAAGGCAAGAGGCACCTGTCCACAGTTTTAGGAGCTTCCTTGTTCAGTTCATCGAGTTGACTGTTGAATTTCTTCATCACTCTCAACTGTATTTCCACAGTAACTTGCAGTATCAGGATAAGCCTCCGCTGTGCATTCACTTTCCATGCTTGTCTCCAAGTCCTGGCCACTGAGACGTGAATGTTTTTCGGCATTTGGCTGCGGAAAAAAAATATAGGCTACACACTTACTATCGTCCTTCATTTCATTCATACGGTTTGCACTCATTAATTTATCATATCGTACAATGTTCTAAACATTTAAATAGACATCAAATAGTAGAAATTGTGTATGATGTAGTGTTTTAGTTGATAGCAACCTACTTTTGACAAAGCTAATTTCTGAGAGACGCAAGAGAAACGCAGCTATTTGATTTACGAACGCGCTGATCATTTCATAGAGTTTTCACCCATTTGTGTATCATATCGTCTTTCGTATCATCTCACAAGATTTAAAACATTTAAATACATATCAAATAGTAGAAAATGTTTATGATGCAGTATATTATTGATGTATTAGCCTACTTTTGACAAAGCTCTGATTTCTGAGAGAGCGGCTATTTGATTTGCGCTGTGCTTAGTTTATACTCATTCACTTCACACACACATTAGCCTATTGCGTAGTAATTTTAGAGATTTATGTAATTTTGTGCTATAAAGGCAGGCGTCCCAAAACTTTTGGCAATATAGTATACGTCTTGTCAACTTACAAGAGCCATTTCTAGGCGGTCACCATGATTTTGCCAAGTAAGACATGTTCCTGGATCAACATTCCAATCTACCAATCAGATTTGAGGGACAAGTTTACCATTTATGTCAAGTTTAGGCTTGCAACCAGGGTTAGGTACTTTTACATCAATGTTATTCACCTATCTTTCCCCTCTGATTTTAGGGATAAGTTATGGGTAGGATTAGGTTTAGGGGTAGGAATAGGGTTAAGACAAAATTTTCAGACTGGAATGTTGTTCCAGGATAAACAAAATGTGTTGATCCAGGAACGTCTTACTTGGTAAAATCACGGTGACCGTTTCTAGGCATAGGCAACTACAGGGTTCTTACACATTTTCCAACATCAAATTCCAGCACTTTTCAAACACTTTCAAGGTGCGTTTGCATGCTTTTCCAGCCTCTTACAACTTTAGTAAATTACATGTTTACTCACATATACGTACTTCACATTAAATCTGATGTTATTGTGCTACAAAAAAAAACAGAATGACATTTCCAACTTTAATTTATGTGAATCTTGAACAGTTTGGATCACAGACTTAAGTATGGTCTCTTTTATTTTACGCAGCCTGATATCTCAAAAAATGAGCTTACAGTTAGATTATGTTTGGGCGCAGTACCAAACTTTTCCACTAGATGACCTCAAAGCTCTATAGTTGATCCATATAAGGACTCTTCATTTCCAAAAATAATCTGAACCATATATTTTCATGTCCATGTCCATCGCTATTTCAAAATGTAAAAAAAAAATTCTGAAAATTATTCCAATGTAACTTGTTTTGAAAATCAGTCACCAAATATGGAAACTAGAGTTTGTAAGTTTTCAAATGATATATATAGTTTGTCAATATTACTAATGATTAAACCCCCCCACAAATAATCACTAGACCAATTTCAATCAAAACTTTATTGAGCAGCACTCAAACACATGGCATGAATAACACTATCAGTAACTTAATTGGCATTATAAGTGCCCTTTAGGTGTTGAGTGTTGAGAAAACTGCAATGAAAATAGTGCAAAAACAAAAGGCTGCTCTTTGAAGGCCACTGGACTTTGAGATGAAGCTCAGTTTTCCTTGTGACTTATCTTTTTCTGCATTATCATCAGCAGACTTCAGAAGGACCCTCATATTCTTCTCTAGTCAATTATTTTTTAATTTTTTTTTAATGCCATTAGTCCTTTCCTCTTCTGTGCCTTCTGTTCATCTTGCTCTTTGGACATCAAGATACAGAGCCGATCCTCCATATATGTCGTGTAGGGCCCCCTTGCTCATCACTACATAAAAGACCTGTATACTAAAACATTCAGGAATTACAACTATTCGGTTTAGATTTTAAGTCTACATTAAAAAGAGTCATGAAAGTAAACAAAATGAATAATAAAACATGAACACATTTACTTACAGCAAATGATCTCAGTCAAGATGAACTCAAGCACAATTTCACAATTATTTTTCTTGTGTGTTTGCCACTTTAGAATGAATCTTAAAAAATACTTTCATGAAACGCATTAATACAATGTGAAAAAATAATTCTTTATTTGAGTATCATTTATAAACAGGACATTTATTGAACTGGCAGATTTTAATATATATAATAGAAACAATTTAGAAAAACAATCTGCAAAAATGCAGAGCTTTGGCAGGTGTGAATTGTGTTTGTTCACACTCATTAGTGAGCGATTTGAATCACTACATAGACAGCAACTCACACAAATGACCCTTGACATTGAAGACTTGAATTAAGTTTGATTTCATCAAAAATCTGTGAAATATTGCAATTTTAACTTGACTGAACCTTTTAGCAATTTTTGGTTTTGAATGAATTACATTTATACTTGAAAAATTGTATTGCTTCTTTTACTTATACTGATTCTTGAAGGAAATCTTTTTACACATTTTATACTTATTTTTAGACTCAAATGAACTTTATCATATGTCCACATTTTTAATTTTGATAAAAACACATTTATGCTTTATAAACTCATACTCTTTTTAACATGTTTGTTTTTTATCACGTCTATCACTATTTTTATTTTTAATACAGAGATTATAAAAAAATACTATTTCTATATACTTTGTGATTGTAGACTGGAGCGTGTGAACGGGACTTTTATTTTGTTGTGGCGACATGACGTCATAATGCCGCGCCGCGCTCCTGCATCGGTTGTGATTCGGCTTAAGAAAGGTTTGTTTTCAAAATTGCTTAAATCTGCTTAAATCGTTAGAAACCGTTCAATCTTAGTTATGTATCAGGTAGTTATGCTTATTTACTATTGAATATAACGTTGTAATTGTATATTTTGTGTGTGTAAAGCGCATCCACTCATAGCCAACAGAAAAGGTGCGTCTTATTTCGTTCCCTATATCAGTTTATCATAAACATTAATTCGGTCACTGTCGAGTAGTGATGGAGAAACTGAGCTTTTCGAAACTCCGAGTCAATTGAATCAAATACTTTGCAAAATGATTCAGTGAATCTTAGCGCTCTTGCTGCTCAAACAGTGTAAATAAACGAGAACAACAAACACTAACATGTATTGACAACTTTTACAAACCAACTGCTAATATTTTCATGAAAATGTAATAATTTAAATGTAATCTATTATTCATTATATACCAAAATGTAGATCATAAATGGCTAAATATGAAGTGTCTGTTTAGTTTGTGTTCTTTTATTAATTTGCAGAGTTTTTTTTAGCTAATCAGGTCATTTAAGGCCATTAACTCTTCCTCTGCACTGAACTAGAGCTGACTGAGACGCACCCAGAGATTTATTTTTCTCTCTGTTAATTAATCTTAAACAGGACAGAGTGTCTAAAGACAGAAAAACTCCTGGTGAAGTGACTGAGATCCATGTGACGCACTATTAAAAAGATGGCGTTTATTAAAGAGGAGAGTGAAGACATGAAGATGGCGTTTATTAAAGAGGAGAGTGAAGACATAAAGATTGAAGAAACATTCAGAGTGAAACAAGAAGATACTGAGGAACAAACAGGTTGGTTTCATTATTAAAGCCAGAGGTGGATTAAGGTCCACACAGGCCCCTGGATTTCTAGAGGCCTATCTATCTGTCTATCTACTTGCTCAGGTGGTTGCTGGGTTCCTATCTCTATCAGCTTGCAACGTCATATATATTGTTCACTAGAACACATAGCATGCATTTCTGTTGTTAAAGGCCCACTGAAGTGTCTTGGAACGTGCAGCATTATTCAATGTGTTGATGTAATTTCAACTGAAACAGGAAGACAGGGCGGGATATATCGAACAGCTCCACCCCCTTTTTTTAAAAATAGCCAAAATAAGTTTCATTAAACTCCTCTATACTGCTTTAAAATACAGCATTCTGTATCAGATGGGTCTGATACCTTTTGTGGTCTGCGCAGACTCGCGCATCTATGCTCTCGTGTCTCTGGACCGGAACAGACCGCTTGCGCTACCACGGTTCGCGTGACACTAACGCGAATACAGACTTCATTCGCATCAATGGAAAGCATATTTGAATCGTTCCCTATCCTCTAGTGCACTATGTGCTATTCTCCAGCTGCAGCTTCAGATCATCAAATGTCAAGTGTTACGTGAAGGAAGGTGAGTTGGGTCGGAGCAAAACTCTGCAGGACAGCAGCACTCAAGAACGACTGTCCCTGAGCTCGTGATACGTCTCAGCTATGTAAACGTTATCACTGATCTGTTAACGGCTATAATAGCAAACATACGAGTCTCCATAACCTCCTGGTATCTGAGCCACTAAGGATAGCGGTGTAATTTTAATTATGAAGGGAATGTGTCCAGATAAATTCATATACTAGTATGTGTAAGTCATTAACACTAGAATGCTTCACACGATGGTCAGTAAAACACAGGATTTGCACAGAAGTTGATTCTCAAAGATGGATCGATACCAACTGATCCAATTTCATATATATTTATTTTGTGACGTTTGCAAATTGTCTTTCTGAATGTGTTTATTTAGCATGTTGCTAATGTACTGTTAAATGTGGCTAAAGTTACCGCTGTTTCTTACTGTATTCATAGAGACCAGAGCCATGTCGTTATTTTCCTTTTAACCAGAAAACGCATGTAGTCTGTATAATTCATAAACGCATCTTCATTCTCTTTGAGTCTCTCCAACAGTGTGTAGCTTTAGCCATGATAGCCGTGCAGCACGTTATCAAAATCATTCAGAATCGAATTTTAGCAGACATCCACAAAATATATGTTGCATCAATAACAGTTTGAGAGCTCATTTGCATTTAAAGCAACCCACCCACAAAAACGGCTTGTTTTTGCTCACACCCAAATCTGGGCAAATTTGATAAGCTATAATAAATGAGCTGTGGGGTATTTTGAACTGAAACTTCACAGACACATTCTGGGGACACCAGAGATTTATATTACATCTTGTGAAAAGGGGCATAATAGGTCACTTTTAAATGAAAATAAAAAAGAAGTGCACTGTTTTCTGTCTCTTCAAATAAGTACGCTTAAAGTCGCCCCACATTGACTCTTCTACCTGTTGTTTTTTACATGGCTAATCTACACTGAAATGTGATTCCATTTAGAGCACTAGTAATCCAGATTTGGTAATCTGGAAAAGGGACTTAAATTCAATCCAATTTTGCTTTGAAAAATCGGCAAAAAAATTAAAATTGATTACCTGATCCTGGATAGCAAAACATGGGATTTCCAAATCCAGATCATTCTGATCCAGATTAAACTTTTTGAACAAATGGGCCCTGGAGACTCTGGTGCATCTTCATCAGGATTCTTTATTGAGAAGATGCTGTGTGGCACTGCAGTCATCCAAGTCTGATGTACTCTGATCGGAGCTAAGTTCTTCATTTAGTGGTAATAAGATGGGGCTCCTCAGGTATTTTGAAGGACATTATAGACAGGACATCAATTTTCCACCCCATTAGCATCTGGGCCCTATTCACTCTGTCCCCTTTTTCCCACTGGTGCATAGGATCAAGTTGTATGTAGGTTTTGATGCTTTATGTGTCTAAATATTTGTTGTTTGTTGCTTTATGCCATTAAACTGGTGTTAATTTGCATTTGTCTCTTTTCGTCTTAGACCTGATGATGCTGAAAAAGGAGAGTGAAGTACTGAATGAAATGGAAGAGAAAGATCAAAAGATCAAGAATCATCCTGATTTCATAACTGGAGAAAAAACTTTTAGTTGCTCACAGACTGAAAAGACTTCCTCACAAAAAAAGGCTAAAAAGACAGGAACTAGAAGGAATTTCACCTGCCAACAGTGTGGAAAGAGTTTTGCTGAAAAGATACACCTTGAAAGACACATGAGAGTTCACACTGGAGAGAAGCCTTACACCTGCCAACAGTGTGGAAACCGATTCACTTTAAAAGGAAGCCTTAACAGGCACATGAGAATTCACACTGGAGAGAGACCTTACAGATGCCAACAGTGTGGAAGAAGTTTCAGTTGTAAAGGACACCTTAAAGCCCACATGAGAGTTCACACTGGAGAGAAGCCTTTCGTCTGCCAAGAGTGTGGAAACAGATTCACTCTAAACGGAAGCCTTAAAAAGCACATGAGAATTCACACTGGAGAGAAGCCTTTTACATGCCATCAGTGTGGAAATACTTTTGCTCAAAAAGTAAGCCTTAACAGGCACATGATAATTCATACTGGAGAGAAGGCTTACACATGCCCTCAGTGTGGAAAGAGTTTTTCTCAAAAACTAAGCCTTAACAGACACATGAGAATTCACGGTGGAGAGAAGCCTTTCAGCTGCCAACAGTGTGGAAGAAGTTTCAACCTAAAAGGAAACCTTAAAGTCCACATGAGAATTCACACTAAGAAGAGCCTTTTTACCTGCCAACAATGTGGAATAAGTTTCACTCAAAAAGAAAGCTTTAACAGACACATTAGTATTCACACCAGAGAGAAGCCTTACACCTGCCAACAGTGTGGAAGGAGTTTTGATCAGCATAAAAACTTTAAAGTCCACATGAGATTTCACTCTGGAGAGAAACCCTACATGTGCACTCAGTGTGGAAAAAGTTTCAATCAAAAACGAAACTTTAAAGATCACATGAGAATTCACTCTGGTGATCAACCCTACACATGTCCTCAGTGTGGAAGAAGTTTCAATCAGAAACAACACTTTGAAGACCACATAAGAATTCACACTGGAGAGAAGCCTTTTACCTGCCAACAATGTGGAAAAAGTTTCAACCGAAAAGAAATCCTTAACAGGCACATGAGAGTTCACACTGGAGAGAAGCCGTTTACATGTGGTCACTGTGGGAAAAGTTTTGGGTATAAAATGGCCCTTAAGTACCACATGAGTATTCACATATAAGAGAACTGCTTTTGTATGTCATCAGTGTGGAATTAATTTCACAGACAGGAAACACCTCATGTTTGAGAGACTGTATAATGTGCTGATGTTAATGTTATGATACTAAATCACCTTTGAGGGCTAAAATCCCCATGAATGACCAATGACTACAAGAGGAATAAAGTAGCCAGAGTAAAGAATTAGATTCAATTAATTGATTACTCAAATGAAGAATGAACTAGTTACAGATTTACATGTCAACAGAAGCATAAATCTGTATCAAATAAAATACATGAAAACTGTGTAGGCCTGTGCAAAATAATAAACAAACAATATAACAGAAACAGACTTTTGATTCAGAAGATACAGAGATGTGGAGATCTGCTTTTCAACTGTAAGCCATGGCTTTCAACGGTTGGGGTTATTGGCCTTGGACCTGTAGGACCGAGCCTAAAATCACACGGTTTCCACCATCGTGCCAGAAGCTTAAGACCGCTTTACTAAATCCCTCCTTAAAGGGTTAGTTCACCCAAAAATGAAAATAACGTCATTTATTACTCGCCCTCATGCCGTTCCACACCCGTAAGACCTTCATTCATCTTCGGAACACAAATTGAGATATTTTTGTTGAAATCCGATGACTCAGTGAGGCCTGCATAGCCAGCAATGACATTCCTCTCTCAAGATTCATTAATGTACTAAAAACATATTTAAATCAGTTCATGTGAGTACAGTGGTTCAATATAAATATTATAAAGCGATGAGAATATTTTGGTGCGCCAAAAAAAAAAAAGGACTTGTATAGGGATGGCCGATTTCAAAACACTGCTTCAGGAAGCTTCAGAGTGTTATGAATCAGCGTTTCGGAGCGCCAAAGTCACGCGATTTCAGCAGTCTGGCGGTTTGACACACGATCCGAATCATGATTCGACACAAAAGATTCATAACGCTCCGAAGGTCTTACGGGTGTGGAACAGCATGAGGGTGAGTAATAAATGACATTATTTTCATTTTTGTGTGAACTAACCCTTTAACACTCCTCTCTGAAACAATGTCACAAAACCCATCATTTCACCAACAAAGGGAAGTTTATCAGACTGGAAACTAGTGAGATAGTACATAAAGATTTTAAACCAAGCATCAATGTTTTACTATAAAAAGTGATACATTGATAATAATTAATTAATTTGTGTTAATAAAGTGGGTTTTACCATTATTTCACAAAAGAGGGAAAAGACACATACTTATTTAGTCACGTGTTTCTTTGTATTTGTAGTCACAGGATAGATTAAACTCTGGGGCTTTTGTCCAAAAGCATGAACATTAAAAAAATTATATATATATATATATATAATTTTTCAACCATCTGAGGAGCTTTCAGCTCTCTCACCAGTCCCAATATATCATTATCATTTCAGCCAGAGAAACAGAGGGAGCTCTTGAATGAAAAACAGGAGTTATGATGGAGTATATATTATGACATATGCACAGCTTAATATGCATATCAGGCAGTACAGTATAAAGAGATGAGGCGTATTGACAAAATATTGTGATTGTGATGTATGATTTGTCTGATTACTTCTAACGGTGTCTTTACTGTTTACTTTGTAACGTTTAACATGCAAAGCCTTCTGTATCACATATAAATATATTTCTGTCTTATACGTTGATCAGAATCGGCATTGGATCCTAAACGCAAATTACTTCAAACACTCGCTGCTGTCTGAAAGTGAGTTTTGAGTCAAAATGATTTTAAATGTCTTTAATGCATATGTAGCTGGTAGCTATGTATGTAATGATTGGCAGCGCTGACCCTCTCCAGACTCAGATAAACTCCACCTTTGTTCATGACCGCTCCTTTGGATTAAGGTATTCGCGGGCCAAAAAACCCTGGCTTTGGCCCCGAGGAAGCCCCAGAAGTGACAGTGGAAACACAGCTAATGATGTGGTGGAAAGAAAGTCCTCAGTCCTAATAAGACCCAATAATTTCAGGGAAAAGTCCACTTAATGGAGGGCAAGGGAGGAGATAGTATCACGGTTCATGGGTTTGTGTGTTGCTGTCGCCGGTCTGATTGCTTGTTAACCACGGTGCAGATGAGCTAACGCTCCTATATCTACCTCATGTTTTGCTGTTTGTTGTCAGATCTTTGTTTGGTCATGCCCTGTTGTTGTTTCACCAATGTTTTTCTAGTTGTCTGTTACTGTTTTTGCATCCTGCCTTGTGTGGATTTACTTCTGCCGAGCTGTTTCTGGATTACTCATTCACTAACGTTTCGGATCAGCTTGTTGTAGTCTCTGTGCTACTAGGGCCTACTATTCATCTGAATGACAACATCTGACCATTTGCCTTGCATTATTTTCCTGTGCATTATAAATAAAATTTCTTGTTGCACTCACAATTGGACCTTGAGTTTCATTACTGACAGATAGATGATGATCCACAGATGTTTTGCAATCTTCACAGGGGAACTTGAACAGGCAGATATTTGTAAATAAAGTAAATAAAGGCATTCATTTGAAAGTGAACTAATCCTTTAATTACTTACCCTCATGTTGTTCCAAACCCTCATGTTCATCTTCAGAACACAAATTAAGATATTTTTGATGAAATCTGAGAGACCTTTTATAGAAAGCAATTTAATTACCACGGCCATGATATTGTTGAAATAGTCCACATGACTACAGTGGTTCAACCTTAAAGGGTTAGTTCATGCAAAAATCGAAATTCTGTCATTAATTGCTCCCCCTCATGTCGTTCCACACCCTTAAGAACTTTGGAAATACAAGTTAAGATATTTTTTAAGAAATCCGAGAGGTATACGACTTGTCCATTGACAAAAATATAATCACCACTTTCAAGGTCCAGAAAGGTACTAAAGACAATGGTAAAAAAGTTGACGTGACTGCAGTGGTTCAACCTTAATGTTACGTAACAACGAAAATACTTTTTGTGTGCAAAAACAAAAAAATAATGACTTTATTTAACAATATCTCCTTCGCAGTTTACATTCAGCGCTTCCAGGTTCTACGTCAGAACGGCAGCTCAGTATTGGCCGGCTCCTGATTTTTCTTATTAGATTTATTTGAGTGTGTTGAAAATGATGTTATAACGTTACTCTGTGTGTCCCCTCGGCGGCTGCTATGAGACTCTTGTTGAACACTGCAGTAAGCTAGATCGATATTATAAAATCATTCATGAGTTCACACTTACATATAATTAAGTATAATAAAGGCGTATTTGGCGTGCTGTCCAGGGGGAGGGCTCCGAGCTCAGAACTTTGGCCCGAACCCAGAGTACTCCTCCCGATGTGGTAAGAATGGATAGAACTGGGGTGTCAATCGAACAGAGGTAAGCCACTTCACAAAAAAAGTGTTTTTCCCTGAGGCATGATACTTGTAGAGAATCAAGAAAACGAGATTCAAACAATAAGACTAACAGTGTTGAGCTATATAATAATGATTAGTTTTTAGTTTATAAATGTATCCAAACAGTTATTCCCTTGTCTAATAAAACAATTTATTAAAGGGTCATGAAACCCTAGACTAAATTTTCTGAGATTTTAACAGATGTATGTATTCAATGATGTTCAACACACAATGTTAGCATCTGTTAGATTTAATTGTAGGGGGAAAGATTTTTTTTTTTTTTTGAGATTTTTTTCCACTATTTTTGTCTTCCGGGTTTAAAATCTACACCGTGTCCCACGTGTCTACACGGCTCTCCCCGCGAAAACTATCGACACATCGAAACTTTGTGTCCAGCAAGCATTTTCCTCGAGAGAGCTACGAGAACGGGAGAAAGGAGACTTCGGCCTTATTCATCCTCTGACAGGCGCTTCAAACAGTGAGATTGCATGCAATAAGGTAGAGATGCATTAATGGGTCAAAAACGAGCATTTTTCAAAACTGTGGTGAGAACTGACTGCTGCTGAAACAGGGGGTTTCATGACCCTTTAAAGCGTCCTTACTGTTTCCATGGTTTCTACAATATAAAACCAGAAATAGAGGGTAACGCAGGTATGACGGGACACTAGTTAAAATTGCTTTTTTCTCTGGATTTAAAAATTCTTGGAAACATCTGGGATAATGTAAGTACACAAGTCAAAAAATATATATCGCTGTTCTAGTGGATTTGGGATATTTAAATCAAAAAATCTAACATATTGTGCCTTTAAACATTACCTTCCATTAATGTGACTTCTATTTTAACCATTTCATGTTTGTTTAAAAAAACTGAAAACAGAGAGCAGCGGACTTGAACATCTCTAATGCCATCAGAAGCCGTGTTGGAGTTGGAGACCCTTGTCTGAGGGGTTAAGATGAAAAAGAAAAAGAAAAATTAAGGAACAAGGGGGGAAAGAAACGAGGACAAATCCCCGCTCAGCTGTGCATTGTGGCCAAACAGTCTGTCCAAGGACAATGACCCAAAAGTCTTGTAGTTTGATCAGATGCAACCTAAGCCATGCTGCCATGTTCTTTATAGAAAGAAGCTTTCTCCTGACAAACCTTCCAAACCTGTGATACTTGTTGAGTCTTTTTATAATATACTGTCATAATCTGTAATATTTAACTTGTTAACTGAGGTCTGTAGAGTCTTAGGTGTAGTTCTTGGGTTTTTTGCAGTTTTTCTGGGCATTGCACAGTCTGACTTTGGAGTAAATTTGCTGGGACATCCAGTCCTGGGAAGATTGGCAACTGTCTTGATTGTTTTCCATTTATGAATAATCTTCCTCACTGTAGAATGATTGACTTCAAATTGTTCAGAAATGGCCTAATAACCCTTCCCAGATTGATGGGCAGGGCATAGTGTTAACACACACCGAACTTGAAGTAAGTGGGCTTACCAGAATCCGAAAAGGGATCGGACCCAATCAAGTTCCATAAGTTGTTTCATGTATGTATAGGGTATACATACCTTGACTATTTGTAAGATCAAAATTGAGAACGTACGTCACCTTTACAGCAGGACAGAAACTAAATCTTCACACTCATGCAATTTGATCTTTAAACTTGATTAAGTGGATCATCAGACAATTCTAAAAAGGTGCAAGGGAGGCTTACACTGTGGAGCACAGAGAGGATCCTATCCTTCCTTCCTGACTTTAACAATGAGACAATGAGGAAGGGGACTGAATTAAACCAAATTCAGAAGAAGATGATTGCCCTTGGTGTCACGCCAATTTTTATTTATCCAGCTGAGATCAAGTTGACACACTGTGGTCCATCTTCTCTCCTCCCCTCTTACAGAGGAAGAAGTCTCTAAATTTCTCCTCTCCAGCCACCCTACACAAAAAACTACACTAGACACTTCTTGTAGAAAATTATAGACCTATCTCCTCCAATTCATAGGAAAACACTTGAATGAGTTGTTTAAACAAGGTGTCATCTTTCCTTTCACAGAACAACCAGCTGGACAAAAAACAATCAAGATTTAAGAGTGGCCACTCAACCGAAACTGCCTTGCTGTTAGTCACTGAAACTCTACAACACATTCGACTGGATTGTTTTGTGTTAACTCCGTTAGACGCATTAAAAAGCATGCTATTTTATTTTGATCCATCCACCAACAGTATAAAGTCTTCAAGTGATTGGTATGCAATGTATGGACAAAAACTGACGGCGTTGACAAAAACTGACGGAGTTGACAAAGGTCCAACTGACATTACAACAACTGATTGACAAGACAACAAATTAAGACAACTAAATTATTTTTAAACTAATATTTAATTTAATACAACAATCCTTCCAGTGGTTTGTTTTTTTCTCTTTTTAGCAGTACAGTACGTCTTATTCTGGGACTCCAGAATACACTCACAGAATACAATAAGTATATGTTAGGTTGAGTGTGATGGTAAGCATTTTATGTGCCTCCCTGTAGCAGCAACAGAAATCTTCCCAATTTGAATCCAAAGGATCTGTAGCCTGTCTTTAAACCCCATCAATTAAATCCATTTTATTTGTGCCAACCTGCATGACTTAAGCAGTGGGAAACTGGTAGGTTCATTCTCTCTGAAGTCCTTTACATAAGGGTTTGCTATTGCTGTGATCTCATGTGAGTGACAGGTTGTAAAAAAAAAGAAAAAATAAAGATGAATGTGTACAGAATAATTAATTATAATAATAACAACTGCAATATTCCATAAAAAATATGGCATATATATATATATATGCTAGATTCTCTCTATGTGTATATATAGCCCTGTGTTTTTCGTCTGTCTCGGTGAGTCGTTCTGTAACATTGGTGGCAATTTGAAGCATGCTAAGAGCCTCAAAAACACCCAAGAATATTATAAAAGTTTGACGTGTTGCCATGGCAACAGTATTTAAGATATCAAGAATCCTTTCACAGGTCTACATCTGCCATGTCTTTATTCTGACTAAGTTTGAAGCGAATTGGGTAAAAATAAGAGAGCGTTTTCAAAGCATTTTGAAAGTGACACACTTCGCGTTGCCAGTTGGTGGCGCTGTGACTTTGACTCACAATGGTCACATCCATGTGATCAGCATTCTATAATGAACACACAGCGGAAGTTTGTGACTGTAGGTAAAACTAACCCCAAACTTTAGACAAAAGGTGGCGCTATAGAGCCCCTCCTCCATGCCCATTTCTAAGGCTTTGCCCATGTCTTCCAGTAGCCCCTCACTGCAGAACACTCGAGATCCAGGGGGCGGAGTCGGGTAGGTTTAGGGATATGTAAAGTGGGAGGAGTTATTCCAGATCCAGGTGGTGGAGATGGGTAGGTTTAGGGATATGTAAAGTGGGAGGAGTTGGATCTAGATCCAACCCTACCCCCTGGATCTTGTATTCTGCAGTAAGGACCATCTCATGTCTTCTGGCTGGGAACTCTGATGTGTGTGTTGAGTTTTGTGCAATTAGAATGCTAAGTGCCTCAGAAACCCCCATAAAGAACATTAAAAGTTTAAAGCTTTGCCATAACAACAATATTCAAGATATCAAGTATCCTTTCACAGGTGTGCATCTGTGGTGTCTTGACATTTATCTGACAGACTGAAACAAATCAGGTAAAAATAAGAGGGCGATTTTAAAGCGTTTTGAAATTGACACACTTCCTGTTGCCAGTTGGTGGTGCTATGACTTTGACTCACAATAGTCACATCCATGTGATCGGCTTCCTACAACAAACACACAGCTGAAGTTTCATCAGAATCATTTAATGTATGCAGAAGTTATATCGCACTTCCCTTTTCTTGCCATAAATTCATTTCAACACCACAGTCAAACCGTTTGAGATATCAAAAATCCGCTTGCATCCTCAATGTCTTGATTTCATGTGGACTGAGTTTGGTTGCGATCTGATGACTCCCCTATAAGTGTATCAAATTCCAGAACATGCATTTTTTTTCAAATGATCCTAAATAGCCGACTTCCTGTTGGTTTGGTGAGAAAGTTGTTCGGCCTGATGAGAAGTTTGGTTACTGTAGGTGAAAAGGAGTGCAATACAGAGCCCCTCAAATACAACCATATAAAATGGTGTGTCACAGAGCCCTTTCAGGGCTTGGGGCCTAAAAATGCAGAGCGTTCTGTGAAGTTCAGCAGGTGTGAATTGAGTCTGTGTTCACTCATTAGGGAGCGATTTGAGTCACTACATAAGCAGCAACTCACACAAATGACCCTTGACATTGAAGACTTGACTTAGTTTTGATTTTGTTAAAAATCTGTGAAATACATTTTTAATTGGACTTAATCTTTTAGCAATAATTGTTAGTTTTGAATGAATTATATTTATACATTATTATTTGCTTCTTTTAGTTGTACTGATTATTGAAAGATAACTTTTTACACATTTTATACCTATTTTTAGACTCATACACATTTGTAATATTGGTAAAAACACACTGACTCTTATTCGGACACATGTATGAACTCTGCTTTATGAACTCATACACTCTTTGTAACATTAAAATTTAAATTTTTAAAACTGTTTATCTTCTGTGATTGTAGACAGCAGCGCATGAACATGACTCTTATTTTGGTGCTGCGGCATGACGTCATAAGGTGGCGCCGTGTTCCTGCATCTGTTGTGATTCGGCTGAAGAAAGGTTTGTTTTAAGACTTTAAGCTGTTTAAATCGATAGAAACCGTTGATTGTTTTATAGTTTTTACAAGCGATGCGAAATAAGTTCATTCACCATTGAACAGAACATTGTATTGCTCTATCTGATTTTAATGAAGGATATTTTGTATGATTAAAGCGCATCCACACAAGTAAAAGGTAAAGGTGCGTCTTATATCGCGAATCAGTTTATCATAAACACGAGAAACTGAGCTTTTCGAAACTCCGAGTCAGTTGAATAAAATACTTTGTAAAATGATTCAGTGATTCGAATCTCTTGAATCACGAGACGTGCTGGTAAAACAGTGTAATTGAATGAGAACAACAAACACTAACGTGTAGTGGCAACTTTTACAAACTAACTACTAATGTTTTCATGAAAATGTAATCAGTTAAATGTAATTTATAAAATACATACAAATATATAATTCATAAATATGAAATGTCTGTGTTAGTTTGTGTTCTTTTATTAATTGGAAGTCTTTTTGTCTAATCAGGTCATTTAAGTCCATTAACATTAACTCTGACTGACTCTTACCAGTACACTGAACTAGAGCTGATTGAGACGCACCCAGAGATTTAGTTTGGATTTATTCTTCTTTCTGTTAATTATTCTCTTAAACAGGACACAAACACAGAAAAACTCCTGGTGAAGTGACTGAGATCCACATGACACTATTATAAAGATGGCGTTTATTAAAGAGGACAGTGAAGACATGAAGGTTGAAGAAACATTTAGATTGAAACATGAAGAAACTGAGGAACAAACAGGTTGGTTTCATTCTCAAAGCTGATTTGATCATTATTAAAATGTCCAGCTCTTCAGAAATGGAGAATAATACTGAAGTAACCTAAACAAAACAATTATTTTGTGTTTTTGGCAAGTTTCCTCTGGTAAAATTCGTATCGCAGGGGCTACATATCATGTTATTTGGGGTCGCTTCAACCCACGGACATTAAAAACAATCCGCAGCAACAGTGTAAATGTAGCCCGATTCCACGGGAAAACCGCAGACTTGGCAACACTGATCAAATCCACCTTTTGATTTAAAATGTCACATCCTTTGCAAAAGCAACACAAAATCAAAGTTTAGCTAATAAATTGTTAGATCAGAGTGAACAGCTAAAATTTGATAAAATATTTACCTTGTCTTTTGTGGTATAGCTGCAGATCAGGAATCAATAACCACGGTTGGATTGCGAGTAGAGATGAAACATTATGAAAATTTGATACCACTTTTATAGTGACAAAAATTATCATGGTTATTTATACTTTTACAAAAAGTACTGATACAAACTGATATAATTTCACCAAGTTTTATATTAAGCCAAAAAAATGAATTAAGTAGCACTATGCAGTTTTTGTGTGAATAAACATTAAAATAATAACTTAAACATTAAAGATGTCACCATGAGAGGTAAACTTTCCCTAGTGCAAGTTTGAAAGCTCCCCATATTGCAAATTACTCTTGGTTCAGTTTGTATCACAGCTTTAGGGTCACGGTTTCGATATGGTTCGGTATGTGCTATGTTCAGGGAAAAAGGACTATGAAAGGGACTGTCAAATAAATATAAAGAAAATAAGAACGAATGATAAAACTACAAGCAACAGCACACATAAATACAATAGAGCAAAGATACAAAAAATATACAGTGCTTTTCAGGTTTTTTAGATATCTAACAGTAGTTTCCAGGTACAAAAATTGAATAATCAAATGTAAAATAACATTGCATATAATTTTCAGTGTATGAATTAGATTGGGGTATATGTACCATTTAAGCCAACTTTTGACTCTGAAGTCAAAAAAAAAAAGAGAATCATATTTTATGCTGCTCATTATATTAACAAATCTAGTGATTTGTTACTTCCCTGACATTTTTTATTGCATACCAATCAC
This sequence comes from Hypophthalmichthys nobilis, assembly GCA_037950665.1. Lineage (NCBI taxonomy): Eukaryota > Metazoa > Chordata > Actinopteri > Cypriniformes > Xenocyprididae > Hypophthalmichthys > Hypophthalmichthys nobilis. The sequence continues at coordinate 27,011,024 of CM075489.1, forward strand.
ATTTGTCAATGTTGAGTTAGCCCCACTCGTGCATGCCGTCTCAGGGGACCTCACACAAAGACACCCAAAAACTTTGGTGTTTCGGGACCCTTTAAAAAATCAACAGCTATTTCTTTGCCAAGTACATTGATATTATGTCAAATAAGAGATAAATGGATTGTTTTTTTTGTGTATGAACAAATAGTACTTTATCATTTTCCTTTAAATGGGAAGATGAGTTTTATTAGCTTGCGCACAAATCTAATCTCGAGGTCAAACCATTAGCCTTAAAGGGATAGTTCACCCAAAAATGAAAATTATTCCATGATTTACTCACCCTCAAGCCATCCTAGGTGTATATGACTATCTTCTTTCAGACGAACACAATCGGAGATATATTTAAAAAATATCCTTAGTCCTCCAAGGTTTATAGTGGTTGTGAATGGCTTCCTATATTCTGCAGACAAAAAAAAAAAATGCATCCATCCATAAAAAAATGAATCCATATGACTCCAGGGGGTTAATAAAGGCCTTCTGAAGCAAATCAATGCATTTGTGTGAGACAAGTATCCTTATTTAAAACTTATAAAGCAAAATAACGACCTTCCGGCACAACAGCCATACGCATTCGACGTACATCCAAAAAGCGTTAACTTCCGCAGCGTAGTACACAATGACATGACGTACAACGCGTTATAGCATAGGACGTAGCGTTGTACGTCATGTCATTGTGTACTATGTCACGGAAGTTAACGCTTTTTGGATGTATGTCGAATGCGTATGGCTGTTGTGCCGGAAGGTCGTTATTTTGCTTTATAAAGTTTTAAATAAGGATACTTGTCTTACAAAAATGCATCGATTCGCTTCGGAAGGCCTTTATTAACCCCCTGGAGTTGTATGGACCTGACCTGAATACTGTGCACTAATTCGCTAAAACAGGCTTATCGGTTTCTGTACTCAAACAACAAAGGCGCTTGTCGGTTTCTGCTGTAAAACGTGAACTCGCGATGCCTTGACAGTGGACAATACTGGCTTTTCTGACTGAATGTATTAAGGGTTCAGAATGTGCTATATGTGGAGAATAACGCACAACAGTTCATTTTTTTAAAAAGTGGTGTTTATCGTTTTTTTGCAAATGAACTCTTCATTTGTTTTTATTTGTTGTAGGTCACATGAGAGGATACAGAGCCCTTAAAGGAACACTCCACTTTTTTAAAAAATAGGTTCATTTTCCAACTCCCCTAGAGTTAAACTGTTGAGTTTTACCATTTTTGAATCCATTCAGCTGATCTCCGGGTCTGGCGGTACCACTTTTAGCATAGCTTAGCATAGTTCATTGAATCTGATTAGACCGTTAGCATCTCGCTCAAAAATGACCAAAGAGTTTCGATATTTTTCCTATTTAAAACTTGACTCTTCTGTAGTTACATCGTGTACTAAGACTGACAGAAAATGAAAAGTTGCGATTTTCGGGGGAAAAATATATATTTTAGGAAAAATATCAACTCTTTGGTCATTTTTTTTGAGCGAGATGCTTTTGGTCTCTTTTTTTTTTTTTTAAAAAGTGGAGTGTTCCTTTAAGAGCATCTAAATGTACTCAACTGTGCTATTGAGACACCATAAAATATCAACTAAAATGTGCTTTTAATTTACTATCTCTGCAAAAAACAGCACTTCAAGTACATTAGAATAATGTATAGAATATGTATAGAATGTTTTGAATAATTGTGTAGTATAGAATAATTATACATTCTAATTATAGAATGTATAGAATAATTTTTCTTTTCACCTGGGGTGATTTAGAGTGAATGGAAATGACTTGTTTATATTTGACTTTGAATTATGTTGTACAGTTAAAAGACTCTATGCTGCTAGCACAGCACAAGTAAGAACAAACTTATTACTGCACTGGTAATAGCAAAAGTTATTGCTGATTGAACAAAGCAAGATGCTTCAAAGTATTAGTACATGCAGTTATTCACAACCTAACAATAAGCTCTATTCTTCTGCACAATGGTAACAATCAAAACTTCAACATAACAGAAACTCTTTCAAATGTCAAACATAACTGATTTATGTTCCCCTCACTTAAAATAACATAAAATAACACATATTTACTCTCCATTTCCAGCCATATGCAAAGCATGCTGGGAACTAGCAATGGTGTCTCTAAATAAGACCACATAATTTAACTAATTCTCCTAAAATAAATAGGTAGCCTTCTTTCCTTAATTTTTTTAGCTTAATCGGTTCATCAATTCAAGCCTCAAAAGTGTGCAAGTTTCCTTAAAAAAATTAGGAAAATGTATCTCTTAGTTTTATTAGTGAAATGTTCACAATATTTTCCAAACACTGAACCCTAATTTTATTAATAAAATATACACACTATTTTTAATCATCATTTTAATAAAATTACAAGACCAATGATTCATTTTTACAGTGCTGCTTTAGGGGGTCCGTACAGGTCTGACTGCTTAAATGAAAATAAAAAGGGATGTTTGTATTGTTTTTTTTTGTGTTGTGTTCTGTCTCTTCAAATAAAAACACTTACAGTGACCCCACAATGACTCTTCTACCTGTTGTTTTCTACCTGTGCCATTGAACTGGTGTTAATTTGCATTTGTCTCTTTTCGCCGTAGACCTGATGGCACTGAAAAAGGACGGTGAAGTACTTAATGAAATGGAAGAGAATGATCAATACAAGAATCATCATGATTTCATAACTGGAGAAAAAACTTTTAGTTCCTCCCAGGCTGCAAAGTCGTTCTCACGAAAAACAGTGTGCCAACAGTGTGGAAAGTGTTTCAACCAACAGAAAAATCTTAAGGTCCACATGAGAATTCACACAGGAGAGAAGCCTCATACCTGCCAACAGTGTGGAAAGTGTTTCTCTCAAAAAGTACAACTTACCAGACACATGAAAGTTCACACAGGAGAGAAGCATTTTACCTGCCAACAGTGTGGAAAGACTTTTTCTGAAAATTCAAGCCTTAAAAGACATATGAGAGTTCACACTGGAGAGAAGCCTTTCACATGCCCTCAATGTGAAAAGAGTTTCGGTTGTAAAGGGAACCTTAAAGTCCACATGAGAATTCATACTGGAGAGAATCCTTATACCTGCCAACAGTGTGGAGACCGATTCAATCTAATAGGAAGTCTTAAAAAGCACATGAGAACTCACACTGGAGAGAAGCCTTTCACATGCCCTCAGTGTGAAAAGACTTTTACTGAAAAAGTAAGCCTTAACAGACACATGAGAACTCACACAGGAGAGAAACCTTACACATGCCCTCAGTGTGGAAAGAGTTTTGTTGAAAAAGTAGGCCTTGACAGACACATGAGAGTTCACACAGGAGAGAAGCCTTACACATGCCAACAGTGTGAAAAGAGATTCACTCACATTGGAAACCTTAAAGTCCACATGAGACTTCACTCTGGAGAGCAACCTTACATATGCCCTCAGTGTGGAAAGAGTTTAAAACAAAAACGACACCTTAAAGACCACATGAGAATTCACTCTGGAGAGCAACCCTACATATGCCCTCAGTGTGGAACGGGTTTCAATCGAAAACAACACTTTGAAGACCACATAAGAATTCACACTGGAGAAAAGCCTTTTACCTGCCAACAGTGTGGAAAAAGTTTCAACCGAAAAGGAATCCTTAACCAACACATGAGAGTTCACACTGGGGAAAGTCTTTCACCTGCCAACAATGTGGAAAAAGTTTCAACAGGAAAGAAATCCTTAACAGACACATGAGAATTCACACTGGAGAGAAACCGTTTATATGTGCTCACTGTGGAAAAAATGTTGGGTATAAAATAGCCTAAGTACAACATGAGAATTCATATATGAAAGAACTGTTTTTGTATATCATCAGTGTGGAATGAATTTCAGACAGGAAACCCCTCATGTTTGAGAGACTTTATAATGTGCTGATTATTATGGTACTAAATCACCTTAGATGGCTGAATCAGTACTGGAGGGGCTAGAATTCTTAATTATTTTGCAGTTCGCATGTGTCTTTTCTTCTGCACCTGTTTTTGTCTGACTCTGCTGACCCATTAACTTTGCAATTTCTAGTATTGCTTTAATATTGCATCCTTCTCATAGGCATTTAATAATTTTTGATTTCTCAGTCTAAATTAAATCTTAATCATGCACACCTTACTTATAACTATGCACACCTAAATATAAGGCATTTTCATTTCCAGCCCTAATGAAAAATTTTAAAAATCACTTATAAATGATTAAATACAAAATTAATAATAGTTATTAAGATTGATGTGGTTTTGAATTGGTAAAATGTGCCTGGGGAAAAAAATATGATCAGAAAATCAACTTGCCTAATAACTCTGCACACTGTGTATATATAAAACTGGACACTTGTCTAATTTTATTTCTTCTTTTGTTATTTTCAGACAATAATTATGACCAAGTGTTAAGAGACATCATCAAAACATATCTAAATGTTATCCCTGTAAGTAAAAAAATGTTAGTTATGATTAATTTTAATTAAAATGTCTTTCACAATGACTTGAATGAAGCTGTTTGTTCTAAGCCCATTTTCATGTCCCTACTCGTCATCGTCTCGTCTGATTCTTTGTTCTTATACTGAATTTTTAAACTGAGGTATTTGTCCAACTTCTTTGAGAGGTTTTGACCAATTATGTATCGGATTTGGTTCAGAGGTGGCTTTTTCTCCTCCTCTCACCATAAATTACATGTTATCTGTGGTCTCTTAACTTTCCCACTCTTGGCAGTGAGTACAGTTTAGACATGATTTCTCTAAAAAGAATACAATACATTTTACGCAGATTTCATTTAAGCTAAAAAGTTATGAACAGAGATTTACACCCTTTCAATCAACCATTCAATAGTTATAACAATTACAGGAATTGTGAGTGATCTAAGCATAATGGTCACATATATAAGTTGTAGACATGATAAAGAATTATGCAGTTGAATGATGTTTGATTACAAGTCCATTTAGTCAATTTTGGAATGATTTGATGCTTTTTATATATATATATATATGTAAAAGCAGTTTCTGTGGTTTTTAAGAGATTTGAATCCTGTGTTTAAAAGGTCTTGTAGAAGAAGGTCTGTCTTATTTCTCTGTCTTAGAAGACCAAAAGACCTCTGGTGTTAACTGATGGTTTTCCTCATGCGAGTCACAATGTATCGTCTTTTCGACAATTAGTCTTGGGTATACTGCCCAAAGTTGACAACGTTCTTCCTTAGCTAAGATTATCTAAGCGACTCTTCAGGCTATCTCCCTCAATACCTCTTCATGCTCAAGCTGCTTCACTCACAACGGCAGACAGGTCTGGCTCTCTCCTTGCGTCAGGTGTTACAGCCCCAACACCAGACCCTACATGGGAAAAACCTCCTCACTAGCCCTCATGGGCCAGTCTTTGAATTTTGAGATCGCAATAGACATGAAGGACTATAATGTGTTAAGAGTATTCACTCAAGTACTGGGGAGCTAAACCATTTATTGCTTTGTAAGTAATTATCAAGATTAATTTGGAGCCAATGCAGTAATGACAGAAATGAGCTAATATGGTCATACTTCCTGGTTCTAGTAAGAACTCTAGCTGCTGCATTTTGGACTAGCTGGAGTTTGTTTATTAGTCGTGCAGGGCAACCACCCAGTAGAGCGTTGCAGTAATCATGAACGCATGAACTAACCGTTCCGCATTTGTCATTGGCTATGTTTACAGTACATGAGCACCAATAATGCGACTATTTCCAATAATCAACGCAAGGTCTTAATCACATTATGATGTCAGGAGCAAAGCTCTTCACTCCCGTTTACATGCAATAATGTTACACTATCACTGTGTGATTGGAAACATCAACAGAATAACTGGAACTATGTAAAGAATAGCATTCCAACAGAGCTACATTTCTTCTAATTCAAAACATTAGCTACAGCTGCTAATATCCATGTGGTTCTTCTGCATGGCAGAGCATAGCAGAAGCAGCAGTGCCGCGATCGTTTTGGCGCTGGGTCTATTTTTGCTGTGCTGCTGACACTCAATTTAAGTGAAAGTACACTTTGGATGGAAAAAATAAATATGATTTCACAGAATAAGCATGTCTAGTGTGTTTTAAGAAGAATTGGAGTATTTCAGAAAAGAAAACTAGCAGTATTTATAGTAGATTTACCCATTTAACTATTCAGTTTAGGTGAAAGTATGGTGTATTATAAAAACTAAAGTAAACTAGCCAGAAAATATGACATATAAACATTCTTTTAGTTATTACACAGATAGGTATATAGGCAGCAATACCCAAATCAAACCCAAGTTTGCCGTCTTGTAAACATGTACAAGCGGCAGATGATGTAAACACAAAGCTTACCTCATTCATGTGCAGCAATATGACAAGAGGCTTCTTGTTTGTTCGTTCATTTGTCCTTTACGTATACATGAGAATGTTGTACACCTCCCCATGTTAACAAACTTTCAAGACTATAAAGTTTATAAATCACCAACTTATAAAACAAATTTATAGTTGTCTTTGTAAAGAAATGTTCACTTTATATGTAGCTTGGAGCCGCTGCTGTGATGCTGTACAAATGCTTCAAGTGTGAATACTTGCGCGTATCTGCAGTGACGATGTAGTTACGCTCACGCGCCACATTACTAGAAAGAAGAGCAGGACCACCCCGGAAGGGATGAATACCATCTCTTTTGAACAGGTCGGGTCTGCCCCAAAATCTTTTCCAATTGTCTATGAACCCGATATTATTCTGTGGACACCAGTTAGACAGCCAGCCATTGAGTGATGATAGTCTGCTAAGTATCCCAACACTCAACAGTCAAACAGAAAGAGGTCCAGAGCAAACTACAATGTCTGACATCGTATTTGCAAGTTCACACACCTCTTTGATATTAATTTTAGTGATCTCCGACTGGCGAAGTCGAACATCATTAGTGCTGATGTAAATAATCATAGAGTATTTACGATTAGCATTAGCCAGCATGTTTAAATTTGCTTTGATGTCAGGCACTCTGGCTCCCAGAAAACATGTGACTATGGTGGCTGGTGTCTCTATTGTCACGTTCTCTGTAATAGAATTGCCATTAATTAGGGCATTTTCAACAGGGTACTCACAGTGGATGCATCACTGAGTGGGGAGAACCTGTTTGATGTTCTAATCGGAACGGAAGAGTGGTGTTTTGTCCCGCGACTATGCCTTCTCACAGTCACCCAGTTACCCTGCTGCAGGGGCTCTACAGCCAGAACTGAACAATGTACAGAGTTCACTAAGCTAGTCACATCCAAGGCCCTTGCATTCTTACTATCTTCAATTAAAATTTGGATGCATGTCTTTAATCCCGAAATCTTCTCCATCAGCCTGACTATCTCTCTGCATTTATCACATGTGTAAGTCTCACCGCAGACAGAGAAGGCTATACTATACATGTGGCAGGCAGTGCAAATGACAATAACAGGTGAAGATGACATGACTTGCCGCGTTTGTTGACTGATCCAACTCACTCGGACTCGTAAAGGTGCGAGCGCGCAAGATAAAAAAAAAAAGATGGCAAGCACGGATGACAAGTTAACAGGCTAGCGAAATGCTAGCGCGTTGTGCTAGCAATAACGATTAGTCAGATTAATGTGATAATATTAGACAATATCTGATATATGTTGATGAGTAAGTTATATTTAACAATATAAAAAACATGGAACGATAGTAACTAGAGATTCAAAACAAAAAGCTATACAGAGCCTTCAGACGCAAACCACTCAGCAGCAAGGAAGACAGGAGCAATCGATCTCTGCTCTATCACTGAGCAGAGCTTATCACTGTGAAGCTGCTTTGAAACAATCTGTATTGTAAAAAGCGCTATATAAAATGAAGATGACTTGACTTCACTTGACGGATGCTACTTAGTTTTCAAGGGATTTACGACTGGGTAATTACCACTCCACTTCACATTGTCATTGACAATGAAATTTAATGCTAAAATGAATACCCACAACTTCTGATGGCATTAGGGATGTTCTGCTGCTTAGTTATTTTGAACTTCTTTTAACCCCCAAGCAAAGAAAGAATTCTGCCTGAGTATATCAGGTATATGTGAACCTCAAGGTTTGCTTTATTTCTTCAAGTCTTTCCACAGTGACGGCTCATAAGAGACTTTTCTCTGGTGTTGTTATATGATACCTAAGATGATTTCTGTCACTGAAACTCATTCTACACTGATGGCATAAAACAGTTATCTCATACATGAAACCTCATGGTAATTAAGTGTTTCTTTATATCTGAAAGTCTTTTCACAGTGACAACACTTAAATGGCTTCTCTCCAGTGTGAATTCTTGAGTGTCTGTTAAGAAGTCCTTTTTGGCTAAAACTTTTTCCACATTGCTTGCAGGTGAAAGGCTTATCTACGGTGTGAATTCTTATGTGGTCTTCAAAGTGTCCTACTTGATTGAAACTTTTTCCACACTGAAAGCACAAGTAGGGTTTCACACCAGAGTGAATTCTCATGTGGAGTTCAAGGTGTCTTTTTTTATTGAAACTCTTTCCACACTGAGAGCATGTGAAAGGCTTCTCTCCAGTATGAATTCTCATGTGTCTATTAAGGTTTCCTTTTTGATTGAAACTCTTTCCACACTGAGGGCAAGGGTAGGGTTTCTTTCCAGTATGAATTCTCATGTGGCTTTTAAGTATTTCATGTTGATCAAAAGTCTTTCCACACTTATGGCATGTATAAAGCTTCTCTCTAGCGTGAGTTCTCATGTGCCTATATAGGTTACTTTTTTGGTTGAAACTTTTCCCACATTGTTTGCAGGTGAAAGGCTTCTCTCCACTGTGAATTCTTATGTGGTCTTCAAAGTGTCTTATTTGATTGAAACTCTTTCCACACTGTGAGCACATGTAGGGTTTCTCTCCAGTGTGAATTCTCATGTGGACTTTAAGTTTTCCAAGTTGATCAAAACTCTTTCCACACTGATGGCATGTGTAGGGTTTCTCTGTAGTGTGAGTTCTCTTGTGCCTGTTTAGACTTCCTTCTAGAGTGAATCTTTTTCCACACTGTTGGCAGCTGAAAGGCTTCTCTCCAGTGTGAACTCTCATGTGGCCTTTAAGGTTTCCTTTTTGACTGAAACTCTTTCCACACTGAAGGCACATGTAGGGTTTCTCTCCAGTATGAATTCTCATGTGGCCTTTAAGGTTTCCTTTTCTATTGAAACTCTTTCCACACTGTTGGCAGATGAACTGACTTCTAGTCCCTGCCTTTTGAGCTCTTTTTCGTGAGGAAGTCTTTTCAGGCTGTGAGCAACTGAAAGATTTTTCTCCAGTTATGAAATCATGATGATTCGTATATTGATCTTTCTCTTCCATTTCATTCCCTTCAGTCTCCTCTTTCAGTGCCATCAGGTCTAAAAACAACAAATACAAGTTAATACCACTTTAATTGCACAAAGCAAGCCGAAACGTTAGTGAATAAATATGACAATGACCCAAAACATTCCAGTAAATCCACCAAGGAATGGCTCAAAACAAAGAAATGGAGAGTTCTGGAATGGACAAGTCAAAGCCTGGATCTGAATCCTATTGAGATTTGAAATGGGCTGTGCATGCAGGACACCCCTCAAACATCACACAGCTGAAAAGATTCTTTATGGAGTGGGAAAAACTTTCTCCCAGTTGATGTCAGAGACTTGCAGACAGTTATAGGCAACGTCTTATTAAGGTTATTTCAGACAAAAGGAACAATACCAGCTATAACATTCTTTTTCCTTAGTAGGAACTGACATCTTTATACATTTTTTTGTTAAATAAATTATATCATGGTTAAAATGTTATTGTTTTTGATTCAATTACATCACCTTTATCTATAAATATTGTTTGAAAGAAGATCAGATATTGATATGTCCATATTTCTTGGGGTGTCCTATCTTTTTCACATGAGTGTAGCTATAAGATAGAAAATGTTTGTAACATCCCACACAGAAATCTATGTACGTTTCTCAAAAATGAACTTGACATGAACGTGCAAGTACGCACTGAAGTGCTGAAATTTCAATCACTCATCACTATAACCCATTACGTCCTATAACCTTTGCCGTAATGTTATTTACTTGACCATAAGATAATTTAAGTTTATTTTAATCCATACTGATGGCGCTCGTTGAAACGAGGCAAAAATGCAGAAGCAACTGTGCATTGCATGTAGAAACGCGAATTCAGAGAGAATGTAGAAAAAGTGAGATAAAGTTGCCATAACATTTTTAAATAATAAAAGTGTTAAATGCCACATAGATTAAAAGAATTTGTGTCTTCTCAGGTCCATTCGGGATAAAGCACATTTATTTTAAATTACACGAGACCACTAATACTGAACCTGACCCGTGTCCGAGGCCCTCGTCGAAGTTTAGTAAAATATCTAGCTTACACCAGACTTCCTTCCATATTCAAGTTACGAAGAAAGTGTAAACTGGCTTTGCGTCAGTTACACTTTTTAGGCATAGGACGTAGTGTAAGCTTTTTACACTGTCTTTGTACGTTGAATATGGAAGGTAGTCTGGTGGAAGCTAGATATTTTACTTCATAACTTGTTATATATGGATTTTTTTTTTTTTACACAAACACATTGCTTCACTTTAGAACACCTTTATTAACCCCCCGGAGCCGTGTGGAATATGTTTATGATGGATGGATGTGGATGGAGACACTTTCAGCAGGTCATAATCGTGAACCCTGTTCACTGCCATTATAAAGCTCTGATGCGTCAGGATATTTATTAATATATCTCCGATTGTGTTCATCAGAAAGAAGAAAGTCATACACACCAAGGATGGCTTGAGGGTGAGTAAAGCTTGGGCTAATTTTCATTTAATAGTGAACTAATCCTTTAATCACTTTAATTTTGTACTCTTGCAAAAACTCCTGTTATAGCCAAATTACTCAATGCCTTATTATACAATTTCTAATTATTTACATCATGCCTACACTTTGTTGGTTATAATGAGATGATTTATGAGTGTGCAGATCTCAGTCGATGATCAATCGCTGAACCATTTTGATTCTGAGCTTGAATACTTCAGATTGGCCTTTGGGTTTAGTGCTGCAAAACATGTAAATACAGCATAATGCTCTTCAGACCATAAACACAAATTTGAAGAGGACAGTTTGAAAGCAGATCAGCCAACACTGAATTAAGTTAATTGGGTTGTTGACATGACATGGCATTTTCAGTGTCACACAAGATAAAAATTAATAAAATTGTAATCGTTTGAAATGCAGTATATGGGTAAACATTTTTTGTCTTACATGGACCTGTTGTAATAAAAACTGCTTTGTTATTAGACTTTTTATTATTATTATTTATTTAGCCAAGTCTCAAAATTCTTCTATGGTGTGACTGTCTCAAGCATTGGGTACATAAATTACAACTTTTATAAATGAAAAAGAAAAGCATAAAATTGTTGATAAGTACCTCAGGCATAATTTGGCTATTTTAGTAAATGTCAATCTTTTTTTTTTTCATCCATATCTTTCTAAAACCGTAGGAACTTTATACATTTTGTCACTAGGGCTGAACGATTACTTGCATTTGCGATAGCATCACGATATGTTAAAATGCGATTTTTTTAATCGCAAAGACTGCGATTACATCTTGATCATGTGACACGTGAGAGTAAAGTAGTCTACAGAGGAAGGCATGCAATGCATATATAGGCCTGGCCTACAGGAAAGCACAGTTTATGTTTCTAATCTAATATTGTGTTGGTCATCCTATACAATCTGTGGGAGATAAGATTCTCTCTCCAATGATTATGGATCGATTTTGAGAATAGTTTTTAACCACAGATGCGCACTTAGGCTGTGTGTGTTTTAGAAACGCCCATATTCTGCTTGCTTCCAATTCCTCACACACCACTCAAACCTTACATAAAACAATCTTTCATAAAGTTCAGAAAGTTTGAAGGGAATTACAAGGACATTTATATTTGAAAAGAGATCTGTGCATTTGTTTGAGTGCAGCTTATTAGATCTCCCGCCGTCTATAATGTCATCAGTAATAAACAGTGAAGCTGAGAATGTTTTTTTCTCCTCTTATTAACTAACTTTGATGTTTTATATTATTATTAGTTATATTTATATATTTTAAATGTTTAACATGCACATTTTTTAATTTTTTTTATTTACTTATAATTACATAAATAAAAGATTTAAAATTTTAAGATTAATTAATAATCGTATCGTGAGGTGTCTAAAGATTCGCACCCCTACTATACAATAATTTATTGCTTATTTTGTTGAATAATACATAAGACAAAGAGCTTAGAAAAGCTTTGAGAATGAAACCAACCTGTTTGTTCCTCAGTTTCTTCTTGTTTCACTCTGAATGTTTCTTCAATCTTCATGTCTTCTCTCTCCTCTTTAATAAACACAGTTTTTATGTCTTCATTTTCCTCTTTAATAAAGGACATCTTTACAATAGTGCGTCACGTGGATCTCAGTCACTTCACCAGGAGTTTTTCCTGTGTTTAGGAAGAGAATAATTAACAGAAAGAAATATAAATCTCTGGGTGAGTCTCAATCAGCTGTAGTTCAGCGCACTGGTGAGGGAGTCAGTCAGAGATAATGGCCTAAAATGACCTGATTATTTAAAAAGAATAATAGAATAAAAACTAGCAATACAAACTTTTGTTATTATTTACATTTGTTGTTTATTGATTTGTAGATATTTAATACTACACTTTCATACAAACATTAGCAGTTGGTTTGTAAAAGTTGTCATTACACACGTTAGCGTTTGGTCTCCTTACATTTACAGTGTTTTGAGCAGCTGGTGTCGTCAGCGTGCGGTGATCAGAGCGCTTCGAATCAGTGAATCATTTTGCAAAGTATTTGATTCAACTGATTGTTTACTGTTACTCGTGAGCGGATGCGATTTACTTAACAAAAACAGTGTTCGTTTATGTTAGACAAAGTATTGCAATGTTAAATTAAATTATCAAGCTGTAAAACTAAAAAAAAAAAAAGTCCGACACCGTTTGTATTGATTTAAAACACAAACCTTTCTTCAGCTGAATCACAACAGACGTAGGCGCAGCGCGGCGCAGCCTTATGACGTCACACCACCAGACCAAAATAAAAGTACCGTTCACACTGTGAAATAATTAAATGTTGTCCAATGATTTGATGAATATATTAAGTATTAACAACTAATGAAAGCGTGTATGATTTTTGTTAAACTATAATATCTGTGTAAAGAATCCATTTGTACCAGATAAATTAGAAACAGATAGTGGCAAATGTGAAAAGTTAAAAGAGTCTATGAATTAATAGAGCAGAGTTCATGCATGTGTCAGTATTGAAACTTATATATTTTTTGGAAGGAAGGAAAAAAAGAAATGTCACAGTTCATGAAGCTTTTGCACAAATAAGACCACACAACAAACATAAGTGTGGACTCGTTTGAAAGCAGAAAGCAATGAGACACTTGGCAGTTTTGTTGTAATTAATTATTGCCATAAAAAACGAAATATTTAAAAAGGCATAGGCCCGTCACAAGGGGGTTTGAGGCCCTGTGCGAACTTGATGTGTGAGGCCGGGGGGGTTGCTATAGTAATACTGTTGCTGTAGAGACAAACAATTTGAAGTTTGTGTTGTGGATATTTAGGAAAAAAGTTTTGCTCAGTATTGGCCAATGCTGTACACGTGAGCAGCACATAGGGTGAGTATACGATGCATGCGTGTGATGCTGACGCAGGAGTCGGCCAATGAGTCTGCGTTCTGACGTACAACCAGGAAATGCTAAACATAAACAGTGTAGGAGACTGACAGTGAAGAGAAGAAATGGTTGAATCAAGTTATTTTTGTTTTGTTTTAGGGCGCAAAAAGTAATCTCATCACTTTATAACAATAAGGTTGAACCACTGCAGTCACGTTGACTATTTTAACTATTTTTTATTAATATGTTATTATGCTCATGGAACATTGTGTTATGTTTGCATTTTTTGTATTGCTTAGAGAGACAGGATGTAGTTAATTTTCACAGTATGCATGCAGTGTGAGCACTAACCGTGCTAGAGCATGGAACAGCTACTACTTTTGTGTGCGCTATAATTACAACAGCAAACATCTTTATTACTACATGGATAGTACACTTTTCAATTAATTTAATTAATTTTAGTGTATTTGTATATAACGGGTCTGGTTCTCACCTTTTTTGATCTCACCATTTCTCCATTAATGTCAGCTGCCTTCGTAATGATCCTCTAATACATGCAAGTGAAAATCGCTGTGTTGCATAAATGCATAATAGATCTATTAGGCAGTATCTTAGCGAAAGTGCTTTTTTCCCTGTTTTCTTCCATACAAGAAGTTGCATCATATGTGACGTAAGCGTGCTCCGGCCCAGAACGTTAAGTGCAATATGAGTGGAGGCCAGCAGGGAGTGTGGAGGGGGGAACAAGACTAAATATCTAAAAGTTCTTAAATCAAGATGCATTTTCTATATAAGAAACTTACATAAGACAAAAATGCTCAAGAAAAGCATTTTGCAGCATGAATGAATAAAATATTTAAACATCACTTATGCTTTAAAAAGGGAGAGGAGACCGAAAGAAACCCCAGGTTTACCGAAGAAAACCTGCTCCCGACCAGGTTAGATTCACAGACTTACTATGGTAACTTACCCAGAGGTTTAGTTCTGTGTTTTATTGGAACCGAAAATCACGAGTTTCCCTTTTCTGGGGTTAACAAACTCTGAGTTTCCAACTAAACCCGCTTTCTGGAATACACCCCAGGTCTTGATGCCCAATTTTGATTTGTTGCCTATATCTGATTTTTTTGACCGTCTGTTCACACGTTCTTTTAGGGTGCTTTCACACTTGGTTCGATTGCTCCCCCCTGCCCCTGCCCCTGCCCCTGCCCCCACTGGACTGTGTTCACATTATATTATTTAGGTCCGTCCCGCGGTTCGTTTGCGTCATCAAACCAGCAGCTGTTTACTCCATTGCTTAGAAACGACGTCGCAGGAGAAGGCGCCAAAATGCATAACGTTGCTCTTCTCACTTTTATATTTTTGTTTTTGAACCACTGGTTTTGTTCATAACGGCATTTGCGTCTATCTGCCCTGAATGTAGAACGCTGAAGTCCAGCAGAAATGAGATGGGCTACACTACAGCTCTCTGCTTGCAGCACGTCAGTCACGCTCATAGGGAAAGTTAGTGAAACACACACAAACACAATTTTTTTATCAAATAACACGGCATTAATAGCGGTTCACTTCCGGGAATTTGGTACGTTTGCGTTCATATCAGCAGCGAACCGTACCAGAGTTCACTTGAACCGTACCCCAGACCACCCTTTTTAAGCGGACTCGGGTATGGTTCGCGAGTGCGCACACAAGTTCAGAAGACAGTGTTCATATCATCCAAACGTACCGAACTCTGACGTCAGTCGAACCCGGGTGTGCACCAAAAGTACTAATGTGAAAGCAGCCTTAATTGTGACCTATATCCGATTCATGTGTTTACACTTGCCATACCATCTGAAACATCGCCAAAATTAATTGACATAGACCTCATGTTTAATATGATAGTTTCATCCTTATATATACTATAATACAATATATTGCTATTCTCGAGAGTATTTACATTAGTCAATAAATACGTGGATCTTCCTGATGGACTAGTGGGGGATTTTTTATTAGTGTGCCAGAGGTTCTGGGTTCTAATCCTCCCTCGTATAATGTATTTCATTTTGTTCTTATTAAGACCAAAAATATTCATCAGTGATTGTATATCAAGAGTAGGAACACGTTTGTGTATTTAGTTTTGTGACTTCACTGGAACGAATAGAGTCTCCGCAACAGTGTTAGATTGAAGCGTTTGTTCGTGTGAAGACTGTGCAGTGTGCACTAGCGCAAAGAGAAAACTGTGCGCCACTGATAACAGTGGCAACGAGTACTCAATGTGATTTCAAAAACACCACATCCCAGCGCTAGATCACCTCTTATTTAACACGAATTAATTGCTAATCGACTAGAGATGTTTCTTTTGTATTAGATACATCCATGCCGCAAGATGTTTCAAAAAGTGGTGGGAACAATATCGACTCTGTCAAAAAGTGGTGGAAACATGTCCCACCCACAAATTAGGCCTATGAATATCACGCATGCTTAAAAGGGGTTTCTTGCACCACACACGAAATATCCTCGAAAACAGATTTGTTTCTGTACAAGCCTTTAATTTTATCTTGAAAGAAAAAGTACTGTGCCTGAGTATATGTGAACCTCAAAGTTTGATTTATTTCTGCAAGTATTTGCACAGTGATGGCTCATAAAAGGCTTTTCTCTGGTGTTGTTACATGATTCATAAGATGATTCCTGTCTACACTGATGGCATAATACAGTTCTCTCATACATGAATCCTAATGTTAAGTTAGTGTTTATTTATATTTAAAAAGTCTTTTCACAGTGACAACACTTAAATGGCTTCTCTCCAGTGTGAATTCTTATGTGGTCTTCAAAGTGTCCTTTTCAATTGAAACTCTTTCTACACTAAAAGCACAAGTAGGGTTTCTCTCCAGAGTGATTTCTTAAGTGTAATTTAAGGTTGTCCTTTTTGATTCAAACTATTCACCTGAGGGCATGTGAAAAGCTTATCTCCATTGTGAGTTCTCATGTGCCTGGTAAGGCTTCCTTTGTGAGTGAATCTGTTTCCACACTGTTGGCAGGAGAAAAGGCTCTCTCTAGTGTGAGCTCTCACGTGCCTGTATAGGTTTCTTTTTTGGTTGAAACTTTTCCCACATTGTTTGCAGGAGAAAGGCTTCTCTCCACTGTGAATTCTTATGTGGTCTTCAAAGTGTCCCGTTTGATTGAAACTCTTTCCACACTGGGGGCATGTGTAGGGTTTCTCTCCAGTATGAATTCTCATGTGGAGTTTAAGGTGTTCTGTTTGATTGAAACTCTTTCCACACTGATGGCAAGGGTAGGGTTTCTCTCCAGTATGAATTCTCATGTGGACTTGAAGTTTTTCATGTTGATCTAAAGTCTTTCCACACTTATGGTATGTATAAAGCTTCTCTCTAGTGTGAGTTCGCATGTGCCTGCATAGATTTCTTTTTTGGTTGAAACTTTTCCCACATTGTTCACAGGTGAAAGGCTTCTCTCCACTGTGAATTCTTACGTGGTCTTCAAAGTGTCCTATTTGATTGAAACGCTTTCCACACTGATGGCACATATATAGTTTCTCTCCAGAGTGAATTCTCAAGTGGAGTTTAAGGTGTCCTTTCTGATTGAAACTCTTTCCACACTGAGTGCACATGTAGGGTTTCTCTCCATTATGAATTTTCATGTGGACTTGAAGGTTTTCATGTTGATCAAAAGTCTCTCCACTCTGAGAGGATGGGAAAGGCTTCTCTCCATTGTGAATTCTCATGTGTCTATTAAGGCTTCCTTTGTGAGTGTATCTGTTTCCACACTGTTGGCACTTGAAAGGTCTCTCTCCAGTGTAAACTCTCTTGTGAACTTTAAGGTTCCTGTCTTGAACGATAGTCTTTCCACACTGAGTGTATGTATAAAGCTTCTCTCTAGTGTGAGTTCTCATGTGCCTGCATAGGTTTCTTTTTTGATTGAAACTTCTCCCACATTGTTTGCAGGTGAAAGGCTTCTCTCCACTGTGAATTCTTATGTGGTCTTTTAAGTGTCCTATTTGATAGAAGCTCTTTCCACACTGAGGGCATGTGTAGGGTTTCTCTCCTGTATGAATTCTCATGTGGTATTTAAGTTTTCCTTGTTGATCAAAAGTTTTTCCACACTCAGAGCATGTGAACGGCTTCTCTCCAACGTGAATTCTCATGTGCTTGTTAAGGCTTCCTTTTTTAGTGTATCTGTTTCCACACTGTTGGCAGATGAAAAGCCTCTTTCTAGCGTGAATTCTCATGTGGAGTTTAAGGTTTCCTTTTCTTATGAATCTCTTTCCACACTGTTGGCAGATGAAGTGACATCTAGTCCCTGTATTTTGAGCTCTTTTTTGTGATAAAGTCTTTCCAGGCTGTGAGCAACTAAAGGATTTTTCTCCAGTTATGAAATCATGATGATTCGTATATTGATCTTTCTCTTCCATTTCATTCACCTCAGTCTCCTCTTTCAGTGCCATCAGGTCTAAAAAAGACAACAGAAGTTAACCCCATTAATGGCACTTAATGACACAAAGCAACAGACATTGAAACATTTATACATGAAAAAAGCAACAACAACATACAAGTAGATCCTTTATCCACTAAGCTATTATAAGAAGTGTTAATCTGAGATGTCTTCTCAATATTGCTCACTCTTCACTTGCTTTAGGGAACGTCTCAAATATATCAAGCTGGCAGTAAAACCTTTTATTTAAAAAGCCCAGTTTGTCTCCTGGAGATCTGAATTATAGACTGACCTTTTAAGGCAGAGATGGCCAACCCTGTTCCTGGAAGGGCAACCTTCCCGCATTCTTCAGTTCCAACCCTGCTTCAACACACTTGAACACCTTGATTGGCTGGTTCAGGTGTGTTTGACTGGATTGAAGCTAAACTGCAGGATGGTAGCCATTCAGGAGCAGAGTTGGAGACCCCTGCTCAAGGGGTTAAGATGCAAAAAACTTAAAGTAACAAGGGGTAACTCCCCGTTCAACCATCAGATGAAAAACTCATCACACAGTAGTTCCATGTAATTATTTATTAAAAGTAAACTGGCAATATTTTTGTCAGGGAGCAAGCATAATATCTTTGTTATAACTTTGGAATGACCCAATATGATGGTCCAAACATCACTTACAGGTGAAGTTACAACTCTCAATCGACCGAACCTGAACGCAAAACACTCATAGATACAAGTGAGAGAACACAGCAGGACACCACAAGAAAAATGAGACAATTATATAAAAATAACAAACATAACACAGTAAAATATTGTCTTTTGATTTGAACCATGTTCAGTTTTGCAGAGAAACTTCAATTGAATTTCAGTGAGGATTTAAGCCCCATCACAGAAACTGCTTATTGATGCTACAAATTACGTGTTTTTACCATTTGATTGTGTATTGAAGTAAAATAATGACAAAAAAAAGCACATTAAGCATGTTGAATTGCACAAATGCATTGCATTATCAGTGCTTGCATTTTGGGGGGCTGAAATTCTACATGGTGTTTTGTGGTGTGTACTTTGATCTCAACACCTTTAACCTTATTATTTATTATTCTCAGGTTAGGTAAAGTAAGTCGAGTCTGGCCTAAATTATAAGCATGTTAAATTACTTACAATTTGGTCAGAAGACTCCTCTGTGGTACGTTCTTGTTCAAAGTCTTAAAACACTATAAATCAAGACTCAGTAGGCAGCTTTTGCAATCAATTAAATTTATTTTAATTGCTTACTTTTCTTTTTATAATAAACGAAAATGTAAAGGCAAAAATAAAACTTCATTAAAGTATAAAATACCATAATCACGCTTTGAGTCAAAGGTGTAGTCAGCTCTGGGCTTGTCTTCAGCTTGGGGTTTCTTGTCCTCAGCTCTGGGCTTCTAGGCGTCGGGGGTACTGATGTATCAGTATAGAGGCAATCAACTGATCAGTCTTTCATACTCCCTGCTTCTTGACTGACGCAAGTTGTAACTTTCCCAAAAATTCCCAGATCCTTCTCAAGGCCTTGCAGGTGCAAGCGGTCCACCTTCTCATGTTCTTGAACTCCAGTAAACTCAACCAAGATGGCTGATGTCTTTATAAGATTCAAGGAGTAGAACCACAGTTCATTGTGTCTTTGAACACACACATACACTTCTGTGTGCTGGCAGTCCAGTTTTGCTCCTCCTTCTTGTGGACAGGCACACAAACACAACTAACAATAACTGCCCTAAAATCTGTGCCCACACAATATAAAGTATTTCTTCGAAACAAACAAAAACAAAAATATTGTAAGGAATGTGTAATTTTTAATACATTGGCCAAATGTGTAGCAACAGGCATCTAAAATCTAAAACAAGGATGTAGGGTAATTGCATTTCCTTGATAAAATGATAAGTTTAATTATTCCAACTGCTGTGAGAAAGAGCTGTAAGTGATTCACCACCTGCAGTGTCCTCACATGTGATTTAGCCTACTAGCTGGGACTCCATTATGTTAACAGATTAGTGCTGTCAACGTTAACGCATGCGATTAATTTTTCCAGTTTAACGTGTTAAAAATATTTAACGCAATTGACGCAGCATCTGTTTTTTTAATCATCCTTTGGCTAGTGTTACATTATATGATCACGTTTTTATAGATAACGCACCAAAAGAGAATGCGCTGTCTGGGAATGTCCTCACACACACGACTCACAGAAAGACGTGCGCCAGCATCAAGTTCTCTTTCGCGCTTTAATGAACAATAACGCACAGTAATGCCAAAAAAATGTCTGTTTTGTCCAGTATCCTCATAAGAGCAGCCTTGAATGAGTTAAATAAAGTCTTAAATGAAAGTAAAGAGTTGTGAGAAAGTGGGACACGTGTGAGATCCGTATTGCCCAGAAAGAGCTTGAAGTCCTGGGGTTTCCTGGTGGCCGTACCCTGCAGTAAAAACCTCTCAGAAAAGCTGCGCCTCAGCCTCTCCTGTGCCTTGATGGAGTCAGGCTGGTAGGAGTCAGTGGAGAAGATGAAGTGTTTCTTGGCCACCATTTGGTCCAGGACATGCAGGCAGATTGCTTCGAATGTATGAGGTGGGTTTGTGAGGGCATGAAAGAGGGCATTGTCATCTTGGATGAGGCATCCTTGGGATACATCCAAGAGGAAGTGCAGCATGGTGGCTTTGTTGGTCCAGGGATTAAGGGAGTGATAAGAGAGAGTAGCACATCAGCTCATTAAGATGTGCTACTTCCAGTTGTTCGTCAAGTCACAGGCTTGGTACTAACTTGAATACTGAAGGTGGTCTGGCGGAAGCTAGATTTTTACTTCATAAATGTGGATTTTTTTTTTTTTACACAAACATATCGCTTTGCTTCAGAAGGCCTTTATTAACCCCCCGGAGCCGTTTGGAGTGCGTTTATGATGAATGGAAGCACTTTCTTCAGCTCATACTCGTGACCCCTGTTCACTGCCATTATAAAGCTCGGGTGCATCAGGATATTTATTAATTTAACTCTTTCTTTTTGATGAACACAATCTGAAAGTCATATACGCCTAGGATGGCTTGAGGGTGAGTTAAGCTTGGGCTAATTTTCATTTGAAAGTGAACTAATCCTATAAGACTGATCATGCCCAAATGCGTCGGGTCTATGCCAGTTGCGTTTAGTCGGTGTTTACAGTCAGCATTTAAAATCATATAGTGTGTTCAGATCAGTCTTAGAACGTTTCAGCTAGTCGTTAAGTGTGTCCCCGGCATAAGAAAACACATCTTTTGTATTTGTTCAGAGGGATGTACTCATTTATCCTGTGCACTCTATTTCTAAAAGCGTAAGCGTAGTACATTTTGTCACTGAAAACTATGTCCTCTGGTGTGACGCCATATCCCGATTTTTTTTTTCGGCAATTCCATGGACAACTTTAATTAGTTGAAGGACCCATTCAATGTCATGTTACTGAAGCCCTCTGTGAAGCCCATGACTTGTGCACATGTTTCTGTCTCAGAATTGTTCAAATATTTAACATTTTTGGAACCACTATAAAAGTGTTGAGTTTTGTTGTCCTTTGGTGTGACACCCCTAAATTATACTGAATTAAAAACTGTATATTAAACTACATAATCATGGACAATTTGCAAAGTTGTCTTGCTAACAGCTAATGACAGGTTAGCTACAAATAGCAAGATCATTAGCTGACTCAAAAGGCTGAAACATCGTATGGTGTGACAGATAATGTCCACCGGTATGACACCTGTACTGTCACACCAGAGGACAAGGTCTCCTTAAGAAGCATTTCAAATGAAATAAGATTTGTTTAACTCATTTTTATTCTTTTTTGATCATTTTCAGTGTTCTTAAATGCAATAATTACATTAATTAAAACTGTTATAAAGTGTCATGAAAATAAGTATAAAATGTGATGCTTTATTTTTGAGACAGAAAGAATTAAAGGAGAGAAATGAGAGAGAGAGGACACAGAAGTATAGAGAAAATTAACAGTGATCCACGCAGAAGGGAGGAGAACGACGCAGAATGGCTGATGATGTCTGTATCAAAATTAAAGGGTTAGTTCACCCAAAAATGAAAATTCTGTCATTTATTACTCACCCTCATGTTGTTCCACACCCCGTAAGACCTTCATTAATCTTCGGAACTCAAATTAAGATATTTTTGTTGAAATCCGATGGCTCCGTGAGGCCTCCATAGCCAGCAATGACATTTCCTCTCTCAAGATCCATTAATGTACTAAAAACATATTTAAATCAGTTCATGTGAGTACAGTGGTTCAATATTAATATAAAGCCACGAGAATATTTTTGGTTAGCCAAAAAAAAAAAAAAAAAAAAACATATATTGATGGCCGATTTCAAAACACTGCTTCAGGAAGCTTCGGAGCGTTATGAATCAGCGTGTCGAATCAGCGGTTCGGATCGCATGTCAAACCGCCAAACTGCTGAAATCACGTGACTTTGGCGCTCCGAACCGCTGATTCGACACGCTGATTCATAATGCTCCGAAGCTTCCTGAAGCAGTGTTTTGAAATCAGCCATCACTATATAAGTAGTTATTTTGTTTTTTTTGGCGCACCAAAAATATTCTCGTCGCTTTATAATATTAATATTGAACCACTGTACTCACATGAACTGATTTAAATATGTTTTTAGTACATTAATGGATCTTGACAGAGGAAATGTCATTGCTGGCTATCCAGGCCTCACTGAGCCATCGGATTTCAACAAAAATATCTTAATTTGTGTTCCGAAGATTAACGAAGGTCTTACGGGTGTGGAACGGCATGAGGGTGAGTAATTAATGACAGAATTTTCATTTTTGGGTGAACTAACCCTTTAAATTTTGTTTGTTCTTTAACAAACAAATTAATTACCTACATTAAAAAGATTGTGGTATTAAAGTTTCAAAAATATTTGCTCTGTCAAGGAGTCCGTTCATTTTCTTGAGAAAGATTATCATTACTTTTATTTGAAAAAAATTGTTTCTATCAAAATTAAACTTTTTGTTCTTTGACATATTCAAAGTTAAATAAACATACGTCAATGTAATACCCCTCACTCTCTTTAATGCAATAACTACAATTTCTGTCCTTTAATGTGACAATGTCCTATGGTGTGACACATAAAAGAACCACAGATTTGTCTTATCTCAAAATATCTTAAAAGAACAGTTGAGTATTGCAGTAGGGAAGATATAATCACTCATCTTAAAATGGTATAATTTTCAGCAATTTTGAAAGGATGAAAGCATATTTTGTCTCGTATTTATTGAAAATCTCCAACAAATCAAGGGGGAAAAATAATGTTTATAATGTCATTAAAAAAATAACTCTATATGAAAATAAGTGTCTAACAATGAAGATAAATCTTTCTCATGAGAAACATTCAATTGTGAAAACCCTGCCTGTGTTTTAGCGCATTATTATGGGAAGAATCTAACAAAATCTGCACATTTTGACTACCAAGGTTGAGTTCACGTGTGCATTCATGTCCTTTTCCGAAAATGTAAGATATCTGAATCATCTCATATAGGATGTGTTTGTTTGAGTTTTTCCAAAGCGCTTCAGTTAACTAGTGTTCATCCATTCTTCAGCTTCAGCTTAACCGGCATTATTGACTGATTGGACTTTAAAACATTCATATTAAACTCTTTACCCACCAGTGTTTTTTTTTCACCATTGGACAAATTTAATAAGAATCTTTGAGAATGAAACCAACCTGTTTGTTCTTCAGTTTCTTCTTGTTTCACTCTGAATGTTTCTTCAATCCTCATGTCTTCACTCTCCTCTTTAATAAACGCCATCTTTATGTCTTCAGTCTCCTCTTTAATAAAAGCCATCTTTATATCTTCAATCTCCTCTTTAATAAATGTCATCTTCATGTCTTCATCCTCCTCTTTAATAAACTCCATCTTTATAATAATGTCACGTGGATCTCAATCGCTTCACCAGGAGTTTTTCTGTGTTTGTCCTGTTTAAGATGAGAATAATTAACAGACAGAAAAATGAATCCAAACTAAATCTCTGGGTGTGTCTCAATCAGCTCTAGTTCAGTAGTTCAGCGCACTATTGAGGGAGTCAGAGTGAGAGTTAATGGACTTAAATGACCTGATAAAATAATAATAATAATAATAAAATAACTGGCAATAAAAATTAACATCGTGCAAATTATACAAACTTTATCTACATTGTAGATATTTAATACTACACTTAAAAACATTTGCAGTTGGTTTGTAAAAGTTGTCATTACACGTTTGTTTTTGCTCTGCTTACAAGCAGCTGGTGTCGTCAGCGTGCGGTGATTCGAGCGCTTCGAATCAGTGAATCATTTTGCAAAGTATTTGATTCAACTGACTCGGAGTTTCGAAAAGCTCCGTTTCTCCATAACTTGCCAGTAACCAAACTCTGATTCACTATTTAGAGAGCGAAACGAGACGTAAGTTTACTGTTACTCATGAGCGGATGTGATTTACTTAACAAAAATAATGTTCATTTATGTTAGATAAAGTATTGCAATGTTAAATTACATAATTATTTAGTTATCTTACGTTGCTCGTATCGATTTAAACAGCGTAAAATACTTAACACAAACCTTTCCTCAGCTAAATCACAACAGATGCACGCGCGAGGCGCATCCTTATGACGTCACACCATCAGACCAAAATAAAAGTCTTTATTTACATGCATGTTGTCCTACGGTTTGATGAATACATTAAGCATTAACAACCAACGAAAGAGTGTATAATTTTAACAAAAGGTAAAACTATAATGTTTGCCCTGCAGGAATCCTGAGGAACTATACAGGAATCATACAGGAATCCTGCAAGACAGAATGAAAATCCTACAGGACAGGGTACATTCCTGCAGGAGTCTTGCATAACATCCTGCAGAAATTACAAGAGCTCTGCAGTATTCAAAATGTAGATTGATTGATTAAATAAATCATTAAATACATAAACTTAATTGACCCTTCACAAAGACCCACCCCCCCTTAGTTACTGTTGCTTTGTCCGACAAGCCATGCAGTGAAAAATACATCGCGGAGCAAAGAGGACACTGACAACACTTCGACAGACAAGACAGAGCAAGTTACTGTTTCTTTACAGATATACAAGATGTGAGCTTTAATTGAATGGACAGAGAATGGTGCTTTATTGATTATTCTAACACATAAACTAATATCTAACACACAAACACACACACATATTTACACGAGTTGCCGAAAGAGAGAAACTGAGGAGAGAATGATTTTTAAGAGCGTGAAATGATGAAATCCCAAGTTTCTAGCAATGTATGCACCTTTTAAAAACCTGGCCTGAACGAAATATTAATTTAACCGTTTTTTCGTTTGTTAGGCAGGGTTATTAAATTTATATCAATGCACCAGTTCAGCTAGAATCTGGAGGTTTACTTGTGTCTGTCGTTTGTCTTTAAATGGGGATTCTCTCTGTCAGCACTTTTGGCTTGGAGAAAGGGTTTTCCCAGGTTCGTTGGGTTGATGTCATGGGAAGCCAATCACGTTCTGGTATGCTGGATGAATGAAGTCTCCCTTGTGGCTGAAGTTTGAAGTTTTGAGGTGGGCAAACACTGTAGAGTCGTTGATTAAACTTCATGGCAAAACATAACTTAGAACACAAGACTCTCAACGGAAAAGAACAGAAACTAAGTAAAAGAAAGAAAAGTGAGACGAGAGTATATAGCTTAAATGAAGCCGTTTACCCATTTTCATCTGATCTTGATCTACTCGTCATTGTCATCTACTCATCATCGTCTAATTCTTTATTCATGTCCTGAGATTTTAAACTGAGGTGTTTGTCCAACCTCTTTGAGGAATTCTGACCAATTAGGTGTCGTCTTTGGTTCAGAGGTGACTTTCTCCTCCTCTCACCATAAATTACATGTTATCACCTGGTCTCTTAACTTTCCTGCTCTTAGCTGAGACTACAGACTACAGAATGATTTTATGCATTTTTATATGTAAAATCAGTCTCTGTGCTTTTTAAAATATTTGAATCCTGTATTTAAAAGGTCATTCAAAGGTCTTATAGAAGGTCTGTCTTATTTCTCTGTCCCAGGAATCAAACAACCTCTAGCATTATCTTGGTCAGGCTCAAGCTGTGCCCTCTTCAAACTAATCTATCTTTTACAAACTGCCTAAGGTTGACATGTTCTTCTTTAGCTAGGCTCATCTTTTACAAGCTGGCATGACCATAAAGTACTTAGCTGGGGGTTTCGTTAGTTTGCTCAGACTGGATGGAGCCCACTTCATTTATGGTCCTAGATTGTTGATTTGGGGTCTTGAGTGTTGAGTTGGGTTTCTGTGTGGAATTATGTTTGAACGAATCATCTGTCAGATCAGCTCAGTTCCTACAAAGGCAATGGCATCAACTATCCAGTGGGCCATCCTCAGCTTGAAGACAGCCTTTCCCTTCTGCTGGCCTTTTTAACATGGTCACCTAGAATCTCTGCGTCCCATCCAGAGACCAGACATGAAGATTCCAGAGGTCTGGACCCAGGTGCCATAGGGTGCCCCGTCTCTGAGAAAGCAGGTCCTTCCTCAGAGGAATGCGCCAGGGAGGGGCTGTCGCGAGGAGCATCAGTTCTGGGAACCAGGTCCGGTTGGGTCGGTTGAGACCTGCTCCTTGTCCGGCTCCAGAACATCTCCAAATCAGCTGGACCACCTGGGGATGGAGTTGCCATTCTCCGGGAAATGCAGGCTGTCGTGAGAGCTTGTCAGCTGCATGCCCGTTGTACATGGCACCCCAGCCGGTGGTGGAGGCATCCGTAAAGACAACAGCATGCCTGGACACCTGTTCTAGGGGCACTCCTGCCCGTAGAAATGAAGGGTCTGACCACGGGCTGAAGGTTTGGTGACAGACCTGAGTGATTGTCACCTGGTGCATGCCATATTGCCACGCCACCGTCCTGCCTCTGAACAAATTCAAGCAGTTCAACACTGATAGAGCATGTTCCTTTGTGAGGCGTACTGTCTCTTTGACTGAATCCAGCTCCTGAAAAAGAGATCCTCTGCGCAGGGGAGAGTTTGCTCTTTTCCCAGTTGACCCAAAGTCACAACTGGCATAGGTGACTGAGCACCAAGTCATATATCTACAGACACTGCAGATACTCATTGGGTTAAGGTAGGCAAAGTAATAAAAATAATCAGATTAATTGTGTGTGGTTCACACGAATAAGATAAATCATTAATGACAGAAATATTAACTACATTATCTACAATGTGAATGTGTTTTAAAACGTTTTAACAATAGCTCCATAATTATCAATAGTAGTAATAAAATCCTTTCACGTCACCATTTTACATAACAGCCTACATTTCACATAATAGGCCTGTAGGTGGCACTTGGGCTTCATTTAACCAACTATAATAGTTTCATCAAACAGTGTATCAATATACAGTAAGAGTAACCTAAGCACTACTTACAATTAATGTGACTATTTTAGTCATTTCACGTTTGTTAAAAAAAGATAATGGCTACTTTAAATCGACTGATGTTTTCAACTGATTTATATATAAGACCGGGTAATTACCGCTCCACTTCACATTGTCGACGACAATTAAATATAATGCTAAAATTAACCCCCATGGCTTCTGACGGCATTAGGGATGTTCTCTAAGGGGCCGTTTACACGACACCGTTTTCAACTAAAAACGGAAAACTTTTAATACGTTTTAGCCGTTCATTTACACAACGTCATTTTGGTGGCCTAAAAACGCAAACGGTCTCCGTGTAAACAACAAAAACGCAAATCTGTGAAAATGATGACGTCATGCACATGCACATTACATGTTCATTCTATAGTGTTTCATCGCCATCTAATGGCCTGCCAGCAGAATACAGCGTTTTTACTGTGAATGGGCATCGTTTTGACAATGGTGTACACGGAAAACTCAAAGGAAAAACTTCTCAGTTTTAACCATATCGTTGTTGTGTAAACAAAGTCTGCTGCTCAGTTATTTTGAACTTCTTTTAACCCCTAAGCAAGGAAAGAAAAAGTACTCAGCCCGAGTGTATCAGGATGCTTATGAACCTCAAGGTTTGCTTTACTTCTTCAAGTCTTTTCACAGTTGACGGCTTATGAAAGGCTTCTCTCTGGTGTGAGTTATTATTTGATTCCTGCAAGTGAAACTCATTCCACACTGATGACAAAATACAATAATCTCATAAAAATATCTCATAGAATTTATCATAATATTTTCACAGTGACAACAGTTCAATTGCTTCTCTCCAGTGTGAATACTTGTGTGGTCTTCATAGTGTCCTTTTTGATCAAAACTCTTTCCACACTGAGGGTATGTGAAAAGCTTTTCTCCATTGTGAATTCTCATGTGCCTGGTAAAGCTTCCTTTTTGAGTGAATCCGTTTCCACACTGTTGGCAGGTGAAAGGTCTCTCTCCAGTGTAAACTCTCTTGTGGACTTTAAGGTTCCCATTTTAAACTATAGACTTTCCATACTGATGGTATATATAAGGCTTCTCTCCATTGTGAGTTCTCATGTGCCTGTATAGGTTTCTTTTTTGGTTGAAACCTTTCCCACAGTGTTTGCAGATGAAAGGCTTCTCTCCACTGTGAATTGCCATGTGTCTATTAAGACTTCCTTTGCGAGTGAATCCGTTTCCACATTGTTGGCAAGTAAAAGGGCTCTCTCCAGTGTAAACTCTCTTGTGGACTTTAAGGTTCCTGTTTTGAATGATAGTCCCACACTGAGGGTTTGGATATGGTTTCTCTCCAGTGTGAGTTCTCATGTGCCTATATAGGTTCCTTTTTTGGTTGAAACTTTTCCCACATTGTTTGCAGGTGAAAGGCTTCTCTCCACTGTGAATTCTTATGTGGTCTTCAAAGTGTCTTATTTGATTGAAACTCTTCCCACACTGAGGGCATGTGTAGCGTTTCTCTCCAGTATGAATTCTCATGTGGACTTGAAGTTTTCCATGTTGATCAAAAGTCTTTCCACACTGAGGGCATGTGTAAGGTTTCTCTCCAGTATGAATTCTCATGTGGACTTTAAGTTTTCCATGTTGATTAAAAGTCTTTCCACACTGAGAGCATGTGAAAGACTTTTCTCCGTCGTGAATTTTCATGTGTCTATTAAGGCTTTCTTTGAGAGTGAATCTGTTTCCACATTGTTTGCAAGTGAAAGGCTTCTCTCCACTGTGAATTCTTATATGGTCTTCAAAGCGTCCTATCTGATTGAAACGCTTTCCACACTGATGGCATGAGTAGCGTTTCTCTCCAGTGTGGATTCTTATGTGCCTGTTAAGGCTTCCTTTTTGAGTGAAACTTATTCCACACTGTTGGCAGGTGAAAGGGCTCTCTCCAGTGTGAACTCTCATGTGGTCTTTAAGGTTTCCTTTTCTATTGAAACTCTTTCCACACTGTTGACAGATGAAAGGTCTCTCTCTTGTGTGAATTCTCATGTGGGCTTTAAGGTTTACTTTTCTATTAAAACTCTTTCCACACTGCTGGCAAATGAAGTGACTTCTAGTCCCTGCATTTTGAGCTCTTTTTCGTGAGGAAGTCTTTTCAGGCTGTGAGCAACTAAAAGATTTTTCTCCAGTTATGAAATCATGATGATTTGTATATTGATTTTTCTCTTCCATTTCATTCCCTTCAGTCTCCTCTTTCAGTGTCATCGGGTCTAAAAATGACAAATACAAGTTAACCCCACTTTAATGGCACAAAGCAACAGACATCAAAATATTTATACATGTAAAAACCAACATACAAGTAGATCCTTTATCCACCAAGTTACTATAAGAGGTGTTAATCTGAGAAGCCTTCTCAATATTGCTAACCCTTCACTTGCTTTAGGGCATATCTCAAAATGTCAAGCTGGCAGTTAAAACTTTTATTTAAAAAACCCATTTTGACCCAGAAGATCTGATTAATTATAGACTGACCTTCTAGGGAAGGGGTAGCCAACCCTGTTTTTGGAGGACTCCCTTCCTGCATTCTTCAGTTCCAACCCTGCTTCAACACACTTGAACACCTTGATTGGCTGGTTCAGGTGTGTTTGACTGGATTGAAGCTAAATTCTGCAGGATGGTAGCCATTCATGAGCAGGGTTGGAGAACCCTTGTTTTTTGTTTTTTTTTTGTTTTTTTTTTTTTTTGTTAGGGAGCAAGCATAATATGTTTGTTATAACTTTGGAATGACCCATCACGATGGTCCAAACATCACTTACAGGTGGAGTTACAACTCCCAGGCCCGGTTTCACAGACAGGGCTTAGTCTAAGCCAGGATTAGGCCTTAGTTCATTTAGGGTATTTAAGTAGCTTTTATAAATGTACCCTGGAAAAAAAAAAAACATTACTGGTGTGCATCTTGAGACAAAACAATGGATCTGGCATATTTAAAGATATCTCAGTTCAAGTTACTTTAAATTAAAAAAGTTCAAACATGCATTTTAGTCTAGGACTAGCTTAAGCCTTGTCTGTGAAACCAGGGACCTGAAAGCAAAACACTCATAGAACACCACAAGAAAAACAAGACAATAATATAAAAATAACCAACAAAAAACTGTTTAAAAAAAAAAGAAGGTAAAATATTGTCTTATGAATTTAACCATGTTCAGTTTTGCAGAGAAACCGTATGTGTGATGAATTTCAGTAAATATTTAAGCCCCATCACAGACACTGTAAATTGATGTTACAAATTACCTGCTTTTACCATCTCACCAAATAAAAAAGCATGTTGAGCATGTTTAATTGGACAAAAAATGCATTACATTATCAATATGGCTGATAATTACATTTTTACATGCATTACATTATTTTAGGGGGCTGAATTTCTACATGGATGTGTATTTAAGCTGTGATTTCAACTAAAAACATTTCACACAATTTTAATATTAAAAATATCAATAATCCATATTCACCTTCAAGATTTCATTTGCAAAATACCACCTATAGCAGTGATATTCAAATGGCAGACCGCAGTCCGGTTCTGGACCTCGGCTTAGTTCTATCTGGACTGTGGGACATAATTGCGCCATTTTGCCATTTCTACAGATTAAAGTGAGCAGTGTGCCAAAACAAAGGAGCGGTTCACACCACAACGGCTCAGGGTCATTTCCCATAACCCACTGCCCCGACTAATCAGCCATGATTGCATTTGGCTGTTGCTCATTTGCTTGTTAGTGTCTGCCTACATAAACCTGGTTCATTCAGTCACTCTTCGCTAGGTCTTGTATGTCTGTAGTTACTGCGTTTCTGAGCTTTTGTATCTTGTTTTTGGTTTCATAATCAATAAATGTCATTTATTTTTCTTTTATTGATCCTCATTAATTTTGTTTCTAATACAGTTTTTATGAATGTTATTTACATTTAAAAACGTACATTATTCATGATTAAGTAATATTTTATTTAATGGAATAATTATTAATATGTTAAATATAAGCAAAATAAGTTGAAATTCACTGCATTTCAACAAATTCTGCTCACATATTTGAAGGCTGCTATTGGATCATTGAGGATAAACATCATATTATGTGATACTTTGCGGAAAGCTTATAACCTACTTCGCTAGGTTCTGCCTTAAGAACAAATTGTGCAACTGAATAAAGTACAGAGTTAGTTACAAACTAGCTAGTAGTTACTCTAGTATGGACTTACGAACGGCTGGTGCAACCCAACCCTGATCCACTTCAAGCGGTCTCAATTCAGTTCTTTTTAAAGTGGACTCAGTGTGAAAACACTGCCCGTTTTGGGAAGAGCGCATCTAACAAGGGTTACACTTTCTGACTACTAAGGTTGAGTTCACTTGTGCAATCACGTCCTTTTTCTGGAGATGTAAGATATAATGTTTTTGTTGTATATATCTGAATAATCTTATATAGGATGTGTTTGGTTGAGTTTTTCCGAAGCGCTTCAGTTAACCAGTGTTCATCCAAGCAATGCATTACCGACATTATTGACTGATTGGATTTTTTTAAACAATCATATTACTTTTAACTCTTTACCCACCAGTGTTTTTTTCAGCCAGCTCCAGCATTTTTCTTTATTTTCGCCATTGGACATTCTAATAAGAAGCTTTGATAATGAAACCAACCTGTTTGTTCCTCAGTTTCTTCTTGTTTCACACTGAATGTTTCTTCAATCTTAATGTCTTCACTCTCCTCTTTAATAAACATCATCTTTGTTTGTTCCTCAGAATCTTCTTGTTTCACTCTAAATGTTTCTTCAATCTTCATGTCTTCAATCTCCTCTTTAATAAAGTCCATCTTCATGTCTTCACTCTCCTCTTTAATAAATGCCATATTTATAATAGTTTGTCACAAGGATCTCAGTCGCTTCACCAGGAGTTTTTCTGTGTGTTTAAGAGAATAATTAACAGAAAGAAAAATGAATTCCAACTAAATCTCTGGGTGTGTCTCAATCAGCTCTAGTTCAGTAATTCAGCACACTTTTAAGGGAGTCAGTCAGAGTGAGAGTTAATGGACTTAACCTGAATATTTAAAAAGAACTAGCAATAAAAAATAACAACAGCATGCAAAGTATACAAACTTTTTTTTGTTGTTATTTACATTTGTTGTTTATTGATTTGTAGACAGTATTTAATACTGCACTTAAAACATTTACAGTGTTTTAAGCAGCTTGTGATGTCAACGTGCGGTGATGTGGTCGCTTGTAAAACTATAAAAATGCCTGAACGGTTTGTATCTATTTAAACACCGTAAGATGCTTAAAAACACAAACCTTTCTTTAGCTGAGTCTCAGAGCGCGGCGCAGCCTTATGACGTCACACCACAACACCAAAATAAAAGTCCCGTTCACATTGCTGTCTACAATCACAAGGAATAGGCTTTTTTCACAAAAATCTGAAATTAAGTCAGCACATGGTAAATTAGTTCTGCTACAGCTCTGCACCTCTTATATTAGTATGCTCTGTTGTTAAATAACGCTTCTTACCAATTCTGTTTTGACTGTTTTCCAAGTTAGAATCACCACAACATGATTAATTATTTAAAAAGGCTAACTGACTTGAATATTTAAATACATGGTGAAATATTTAAAAGCATGTTGTCCAATGATCTGATGAATATAATAAGTATTATCAACTAATGAAAGTTTGATTTTTAAGTAAGGATTTTCACTAAAAGGAAAAACTAAATGTTTGGGTAATTTATACCAGATAAATTAGATTAAAATGCAGATAGTGGCAAATGTGATTTAAGTTAAAAAGGAGTGTTTAAAAGAGTCTATGAATTAATAAAGCAGAGTTCATGCATGTGTAAAACTTACATATTTTTGAAAAAACACAAATGTCACACCCAGACTAAAACAGATACAGTTCATGAAGCCTTTACACAAATAAGACCACACAACAAACATAAGTGTGGTCTTATTTGAAAGCAGACACTTGGCAGTTTTTGTTAAATGTAGAAAAATGAATTTTTTTTCAGACATGAAAAAATATATATATATTGCAGTATAGCCTATAATAATAGATATTTGAGGCTCTACTGAAGTACAACTGCAGTATTTTATTTTCACACATCTGCAATATAATGAATTAAGGTACAAAACAACAGTGAATGTCTCAAACTGCAATGGAGCAATAAATGTGATTTTATATAGTGATTTAACTTTAAATAACAGGCTGAGAGTTTAACTAAATGTATTTAAAGTGTTTATTTGCAAATCATGCATTTATTCCCTCTTTTTATCCCACATTATTCATTGAGGTTCAATGTTTTTTGAAGATCTTGTCCTCATTGTTCAGCTTGAATCTTATTACTGCCTTTATCTCAGATGTGGAAACTGAATTTCTTTTGGATGTAGTCTGGGGGAAAAAGAAGAAAAAAATTCAGAGAAACTCTCAAATTTCAGTTACACTCTTCACCACAGGCATATAGTATGCTTCAACTGAATCTTGAATTGTGGTGTCACCAAGTGTTTAGGCATGGTATTGATACTGTTCCCAATTCATTTCTTATGGCATATTGGACAGCATTAATGGTTTTGAACATTTCAGGTAAAAGAAGTTAATACTAGGTTTTAAATAATTATTTCATTATTACCATGAAAAACAGGGGAAGTGACCTCATTACGCCCAATTCAAATAGTATTTTCTATCACAGGAAAATCATGATGACTTCTGCTGTAAATTTACTTGTTTTTTTGTTTAGTTTTTTAATTGGACAAATGAATTTGTTGTTCATAATTTATCTGGGTCCAGCAGTCACTGGAGAAGTACTTTAGCTTATTTTTACACCTCTCAAACAGCATTTCTCATCCACCCAGTGCAATTAAATTAGTCATTTAAATATCTCATTTGATGACAAAATATCACATAATATTTAGGTGAGAGATAAATCTAGATTTAATACCCACCTTATTTTTACAACTATTAATTTATCAATAAGAAAACATTTAAAACTGATGGGCCTAATTGAGTCACTTCCCCTAATCACACAAATTGTAAGCAAATAATTATATACATTGACTAAAACAAACAAAAAAAAGTTATAAAAAATGATGATGAAAATCCAAATACTTTTCAAGTACATGAGAAGTTGCCTATTCGGACAGACACTTTGTGAGCTGGAAGTGCCTCCTTCCCAGCAAATATTGGTCTGACGTTAAAAAAATTTGTGTACAATATATTTTTTTCAGGATTCTTTGATGAATAGAAAGTTCAAAAGAACAGCATTTATTTGAAATATAATCTTTTGTAACATTATAAATGTTTTTACTGTCACTTTTGATCGATTTAATGCATCCTTGCTGAATAAAAGTATTAATTTCTTTAATTTCTTTTCAAAAACAATAAAAATAAAAATTCTTACTGACCCCAAACTTTTGAACGGTAGTGTATAATGTTACAAAAGCTTTGTATTTCAGATAAATGCTGTTCTTTTGAACTTTCTATTCATCAAGGAATCCTGAAAAAAAAAAGTACACAACTGTTTTCAACATTGATAATAATCATAAATGTTTCTTGAGCAGCAAATCAGCATATAAGAATGATTTCTGAAG
The DNA here is from genome assembly GCA_037950665.1 of Hypophthalmichthys nobilis. Lineage (NCBI taxonomy): Eukaryota > Metazoa > Chordata > Actinopteri > Cypriniformes > Xenocyprididae > Hypophthalmichthys > Hypophthalmichthys nobilis. The sequence goes on from CM075489.1 coordinate 27,046,128, forward strand.
GATCATGTGACACATGCTGAAAATTCAGCTTTGCCATCACAGAAATAAATGACTTTATAAAATATATTCAAACAGAAAACAGTTATTTTAAATTGTAATAATATTTCACAATATTACTGTTTTACTGTATTTTTAATTAAATAAATGCAGCCTTGGTGAGCAGACGACACTTCTTTTAAGAACATTAAAAATCTTACCGTGTCCAAACTTTTGACTGGTAGTGTGTGTTCACAGGAAACCTGAGTGATGGACAGAGTGAGCAGGAACTTGCATGCAAGACCTAGGAGGTGGTAGGCATTTGAAATCAGATTGAACCTCCTGAGAATCTGGTAGCAGCACAGTGGGCATTCATTACACGAGGAACTCCTTACATTGGATTGCAACCCCCTCATCTTCAGTCTTGTCTTCTAATGTTTTGACCTTGTAGTGATCTAGTCGATACTTTTTTAAATTAAAATACTTCACTGCATTAATCAAATATATGTTAATCCTCATTAAAGCTGGAAAAGTTAGTCAAGCAGTGAGTAATTTTCTCTCAAAAATGAAAATTCTGTCATTAATTACTCACCCTCATGTTGTTCCACAGCTGTAAGACCTTCGCTCATCTTCAGAACACAAATTAAGATACCTTCAGATTTCATCAAAAATATCTTTGTGTTCTGGGGACAAACGAAGGTCTTACGGGTGTGGAACGATACTTAATGACAGAAATTTCATTTCTGGGTGAACCAACCTTATAAGAGCAATAGAAAGTTCTTTAAAAATTGTGCATTTAATGTGTATTTAATATTTTTGTTTTTAAGCTCAATGAAATCAAAATAATGTATGTATTTCAGTTTGAAGAAAGAACCACCACACTGGTCTGCATCCATTTTAGCCCACGCTCTCTGGTATTTCATTAAGCTGACTCTGTGTATTTCATATTGTCACACTTTCAGGTGTGTGCGTAGCAAACAAACAGATGAAGAGTCAGATGGATTAAAAATACAAAGTTTAATCCAAACATGCAAAGTAATCCAACAAAGGCAGAGAAACACACCATAATGTAAATGTGACCAGACAAAAACTAAGTGAACAGGAGGAACTTAAATACACAATGGTGATGAACTAAATGACGAACAGCTGTGATGATAGTTTGTGTCCATGGTAACAGATGAGTGTCAGGAAAATCAAAGAAACACAGGAACTGAAGAAATACAAACTAAAAGCCCATGAACAAAACTAAACTGAAAATAATGGTGACAGAACGCCTCCCAGCAAGGTGTGACCTTGCGCCGCAACTGATGAATAACACAGGGAATGGTAGCTACACTCTAAGAAAAAAATGGTACAAAAGCGGTCACTGGGATGTTACCCTTTAAAAATGTTCTAATATTTACCATTTTGGTACTAATATGTACACTTTTGGTAGCAATATGTACCTTTAAGGTACTAATAAGTAAAACAGAACAAACACACACAAATATAAACACATAACACACAACACCATGCTCAGATTTGACATGATTGCAAAAAAAGTTTAAGTGACATGTGAAGGCCAATTATGGTAACTCATACTTGGAAATTGTCCTCTGCATTTAACCCATCCAAATTAGTGCACACACATTAGGAGTAGTGAGTAGTGAACACACACACTGCAAACCGTGGACACACACATCTGGAACAGTGGGCAGCCATTTTGCTGTGCACCCAGGGAGCGTTTAGGGGATAGGGGCCTAATGACGACTTCATAATGTATAAACATAAATCTAAATGAAAACTTGTGAAAAGATTAATACATGGCAAAAAAGCCAGTGAATGGTGCTCTGCAGCCATCTAGTGGCTATCCTTGAAATTGCATGTTATTTTCATTTTAAATGTGTTTGTTTTCCAGTAGATGGCAGCAGCCTTCCACTAAACCATGGCACATTGTGCATGTCATCTCCATGAACGAAATTAAGAAATCAAATTAGAAATGATTACAAATGCACATACATAAGTGAGTGATTAAAAAATACATTACTACTATACATATGTCATGATTACCAGCGGGAGTGCCCTGGATCGCCACCAGAGGGCACTCCACCCAGGACTACTGCTTCACCATTATGGACTCCATTTCCCACAACCCACTGCCCGGACTCATCAGCCATGATTACATTCACCTGTTGTTCATTTACTTGTTAGTGTCTGTCTATATAAACCTGGTTCTTTCAGTCATTCATCACTAGGTCTTGTTTTACTGTTTGTACTGCATCTCTGAGCTTCTTCTTGGTTTCATGTATCTTGGTTTTGGATTTTTGCCTGTTTCTGGATTACTCTTTTACCCGTGTTCCCTGCCTTGTTGTGTTTTGACCCTTGCCTGGCTTTTGATGACGATTGTGGATTACCCTTTAATTAAACACTGCATTTGGATCCTCAGCCTTCGTTTCTCAGAGCAGTCATTACAACATGCATGAGTTTTGAGCTCTTAATAATATAATGTTGTTAAAAATCCTAGTGATTCATTAAAAGGTGAATGGGAAATGTTATGGACATTATCATGGTCATGTTTATCATTTATTTTTATGCCCAATCCTTGTCGCCCATACAGTATACAGTGAAACATTTTACTTTTATCCAGAGAGACGCAGCTATTTTCATTGCATTTATCAATGTGACATGGAAACACAGTTAGAACCTACTACAAAAATCATAAATTATACACTAAACTTTGTGTCAGCATACTGTATGGCTTGTGATCTCTCAAGTGTCGTACTTTAAAACAATCTTCGAAGCAGTGCTAATTATGTGCCCAGCAACATATTTTTGCTTCAAATGTCAGTGAGTGGTGGTTCACATGGTGACAAAATCTCATTAAACTGCACTGACTGCCGTAGACAGCACGGTTTGACCAATCAGATGAAGGGGCGTTTCAGCGCCGCCCACATGTGCGAATGAAATATCAAAGCCATAAACCAATTTGTAAATCACAAACGAAAAATGACAAATTGAGCCAAAATCTCATTTTCCGTTTTATTAAACTAAATGACAAAACAAATAAATGGGCCATCTTTTCATTTCTCCTTATTTCATTCCAAATAAGAAGTGAAATGATCAAACATGGACCATAAATGAACATCAAACTGAACTTTGTTAATGTTAAAAACACACATCAAAATGATATAAATATCAAATCAAGTTCAATAATATTATAATATCTTGTTCAGCATGTATCTTTATATAATGATATTAATGTTAATCATACTCCCAAATTCCCGAGATGAGCGTGCCAGAAAACTTTAAACATTGTGGAGGGGAGGACAGGGATGATTTATTATTTTTTTTCCCCCAACAACAGCTATATTGTCTTGTCATTAATGAAGTGCATATTTACATACGGATAATCATTTGAAGTATGTTTTATACACAACGAAAATAGCCTGCATTTGACCAAATTACAGAATCGTCAGCAAGCGGAAAGCTTAGTGAATGTTATATGGTTGTCAGCGCATGGGACACTAAATATAATTTAGGTTTTAATAAGATTTTACCAATAAATAGGCAAAAATAAACATGGTGTCTATGGAGATAATATATATGACAAAGCTATATTAATTTGAATTGTATAAATTTGAATTATTGACAAGTGTAATCTAACAAAATTAAATATATGGCATTTTCCATAGTTTTGAATTTGAATTTTTTTAATCTTGAATATTGAACATTTGAAATTTAACACATTTAAAATGTTTTTATGGCGAATTTGTATATACATGTATTTTCAAACAGCAGATTTTATTTGTTCTGAATTCTTAGACTGCAAATATTCAGTTTTTAAAAATACAGATTCAAGTTTTCAGATTAAGAAGAAGTTTGGAACATCAAATTCAATATTCTAAAATTCACAACGCAGAAATTCAGATCATACAGAAAGTAGGTCAGAGGTCATCATCAGGGAAGAGGAGAGGAATTCACATCAGATCCAAGTTGGATGTAACGTCACTCGCTGGTGTTTGTAGAGTGTTTTGAACTGAAGACTTGAACATCATGAATGATCATTCAGAGATGTGTAACTTGTAGGCGCAATTACATTATACCATTAGTTTTGGCTATAATATCATACACACTTATTGTAAGCCATTTAATGGCAAATTTACATGTCAAACATGTCTCAGATTGTCATGTTCCCACAGTACCATTACCCCACGGCCTGAACTGGTATCTAGCAAAAAGCATTATAAAGTAGTGGATCATTAACCAATAATGAAACTGTGTTTACAGGACAGTGAAGTTGTCAGATCAGCCAGGCACTTGTTGTCTTTGCTGACTTCAGGCACTGCAGCTGGTTGCAGTCAGGATAACACCAGGTTTATTTGTGTATTTTTTATTTTGTTAAGGATAGTTTGTGAGAAAAGAAATTCCTGTTATGTATATGTAACCCCTCACCCAGGTCCTACTCGCCCCGCTCTATGCGGGCTTCGAACTTGGGTCTCCGGGGTGGGAGTCGGATGCTCTAAAAAGGCTGCAACCTCTAGCGTCAGTTGCTAGAGCATCTCTTGAGATCAGGGAGTGAGGTTTTTCATGCACAGCTCTTACTAGCCTACGTCTGTTACATTCACCCCCCTAAACCTCACTCCCATCCGGGTCACGGCACCAATGTAACCCCTCTTCGTTGGTGTGCTCCCCCAAATGTCTCTGCGTTGTGTGATGCACTGGGTGTAAGAGGAGGACACCAAGACCGTCGTTGTGTCACAGCAGTGAAGCTTTCTTTTATTTTTCTCGTACACAGCCACTTGTCACAAAGGAAGAGCATTGTGTTAATTCCAAATTAACATCGAAACATTATATATCAAATTACAACAGGCCACAAGATAGCTGTAGCTGCAGCCAATCACATGGTTGCAAACTAAGTAAAAATAAACTGCAACATAGAAAAAACTAAAGATAGATGTAAGATATATGCAAAATACAAATGATAAAACCACAAAATACACAAATAAACCTTGAACACAATACAATATAAGGAAAAAATATACTCCACCACATGGAGTTTACAACATATGAAATAATATCAGAAATACAACATCCATTGAAAATCACTACACATATATGTTAGTAAATCTCTTTAACAACAGTATATCTCTTTATATAACACGGATGGTCCAAATAATGATATAAATTTATAAGATAACAAAGAGCAGGGAAGACCCTTGTCACAAAGGAAGAGCATTGTGACCAACAACAGCTCCACCCATGTAAAGAGGGCACAATCAACAATTAAACACAGCTCCCCCCTACTGCTGGAAGAACATATTACATCTTCCCCACATCTATGTATTTGTGAGTACATAGTTTTGTTGAAATTACTTCAAAAACTGTATGAATTTCCTGATTCAGCCTCCATAGGCAGCACACTGTTCAGCAGAGGCCCACCATCCAAACTGAGATGACCAGGTTCTGCAACTACTTTATTTAATACTGACATAAAGAAACATGCCATTATTTAATGGTAGTTATTTTGGTTTGTAATTGTACTTTTTGCCAAAAGATCATTTCCTGGGTTTTTCAACAAAGGACGGGGTAAAAGGCGAATGCTGTCAGTGACCCCTAGTAAACTTTTACTTGCTGCCTCACCAATATGAGCGAACGCCTAAATGAGAGTGAGCAACTGTGGGGTTAGTTCACCCCCAAAGATGAAAATTCTGTCATTAATTACTCAAGCTTATGTCGTTCCAAACCTGTAAGACTTTTATTCATCTTTGGAACACAAATTAAGATCTTTTTGATGCAATCTGAGATCTTTCTGTCCCTCCATTGACAGCTACGCAACTTGATCTTTGACGCTTCAAAACATTCATTAAGAGATCGTACTAAACTAATCCATATGAATTGAGTGGTTTAATCCAAATTTCCTGAAGAGACAATCGCTTTATATGATGAATAGATTTAATTTAGGCTTTTATTCACATATAAACATACGCCCGTGATCTGTAATCAACTGAATTTTATCTATACTGAGCATTTATATTTCATTAACTCTTTTGTCGATTATTTCAACAAACAAATGATCATTTAACCTCTATAACTGAAATAATTATTCATTTACAACAAAAACTTAAATTTTTGCATGTGTAAAATTAACTGGTTTAGTGACTAGAAATATAATTATACTCTATTAACAGGAAGTTAATCTGGTAATTAGCAATTAGCCTGAAAACATGAATGCTAAATTGGTGTCTAAACGGTCTAATTATGTAACATGAAATATAAATGAAAACTTATTGTTTCACAGCCACTGTACTGATATTCAGACCAACAGTACTCTTAGTAATGTGATATGGATTAAATATTGGAGACGTGATGAAAGCAGGAAGATCCAGACCTATAGGAGTAACAATTACTGACTACTGAACGGTAAGATCCTCATAGAGTCATAATAACAGCAGAAGAATGGAAAGAGTGTGTGAGTGAAGGTGGTTGTGAATGTGTGTAGATGTGTGTTAGTTACAGGATCAGAGAATGACACCGTTCCTCTGTCATAGTCCAGATTCACTCTCACACGATCAAGCTTCTGATAAACACGAAAACCAGAATCAAAAACACATCCATGCTCCACACTCCAGACATCAGTCTTATAGAAATCCTCTCCCTTCCTCTGGTTTAATGCTGTAGTTACTCCAAGTCTCCAGCTATCACACTCTTTAACCTCCGCTTCCCAGCAGTGTGTTCCTGAGTTAAAACCCTCTGATCCCAGAACACAGGAACAGTCAAATCTCTCTGGATTATCAGGAACAGGTTGATGGTATCCGTTGTTTCTCACACTGGTCAGATCATCAGACAGGATGAGAAATGGATCTGCAGTATTTGGATCCAGAATCACAGGAGCTGATGAAACACAATCAACAGATGCTTATTCTGATGTTCATGTAATGATCAAGAGTGAACCAACACAGATTATTATGAATTATGACACTCGTCCTGTTGATCAAACACATCTGACATTTTCCTCTGATTACTGTCACGACTGTTATTAGTTTCCCGCTCATTTTTATCATCAGCGTTTAACCAACTACAAACAATAAATGTGAGATCTGTTAAGATTTATGCTGTAGATTAAAAAGTGTAAGTGTGTGTCTGATCTTCAGCAGCATCTGATCATCTTCTTTTATTGATCCCTTAGACTCAATTAAACTGCAATTATATCTAATATTTCTTATCTATCTATCTATCAGTTTGTGTCATGAAGCACCTTTATCTCTCCACTCATCCATCATTTCCAGTGTATGTGTGAGAGCTCAGATCTTCTGCAGTCAGACTCACTGTATTGGACGATGTCCTGCATCTTCTTCCAGACTCTGAACGGCAGGTTGCCCAAGTAACGTGACACATGAATCAAAGCCCCAGAAGGCATCTGTGGATCCGGCTGTGAGCTCTGGACTCTGGAAGAACATTCAGGAGTCAGAACTGCAGTGGCTTTGGATCAGAAGCAGAGAGACCAGAGACAGGAGCAGATCACTCACCTTTTCTTTGAGACTGGAAACTCCTGCAGAACAAACACACCATTTATCATCAAGAACTCAATCAATGAACCAATGATAAATCAATGATCTGAAATCAGACCTTCAGAAAGCAGACGTCATTGGCTTTCATCATCTCCTCCATGTCTTTGATTGTGTGTGAAAGAGCTGAGATGTGTCTGTTCATCTCCTCCAGCTTCTCCTTCATCATCTGCTTCTTCTGCTCCTCTTCCTTCCTCAGTGCAGTGATTGTAGCTGCTTCTTCATCTCTGAGAAACCGACGAAGCCTCTTAAACTGCTGTTTAATCTGACGCTCTGTGTGCTCAGCTTGAGACTGAAATCAAATCATATTCTCTTCATTCATCTCAATCAACACTTCACATCATTAATGTCAGAGATAAACTCGGATACCCGACATATAACGGATCCAGAAACAAACTGATGCTCATCATTCACAGAAATAATAAACTGGAATCCATTATATTAAATATTTCAGATCATAACTGTATATAGTGATACTACAGCTGAAAATGACTCTTGATTCTGTTTCCACACCTTGATGTGTTGAACTGTTTTCTCAAACTCTCCTTTCATTTTTTCATTGTGTTTAAGTTTCTCTTGTAAGGACTTCACTGCTGTATTGAGCTCCTCCTAGAATTGAACAAAAACACATAAAACACCAGATTACAAGTGAAGAGAAGAAGACAATACAGTGATATAATCATACAATGCTGTGAAAAAAGTATTTGCCCTATACTGATTTCTTCTGTTTTTGTATCTCATACTAAATTGATTCAGAAATTAAAACCTACCATAAAACAAAGGCAGCCTGAGTAAAGACAAAGTACAGTTTGTAAATGACAATGTTATTTATTGAAGCAAAAAAGTTACCCGGTACCAACTGGGCCTGGGTAAAAAAAAAAAAAAAAAAAAAATTGCCTACTAATTCTTCAAATTAGAAACTATACAGTTTCCTTCTATGAAACTCTATTTGTAATGTGGTTCAGCTGGACCCTGTTCAATCAAATTAACACTTCAATGGGACCTTTTCAACAGCATTAAGTTGGTTAATAGGTCTTAATCAGTAACACACAATGACAAAGGTTAAAAAAACTCAAGAAATGATGAGGAAGAAGGTGATTGAAATACATCCGTCTGTGAAGGATTACAAAGCTATTTCAAAGGTTTTTGAACCACAGGGAGAGTCATTATCTCCAAATTGAAAAAACTCGGCACAATAGCAAACCTTCCCATAACAGGCTCATCCAAAAAGTCACAAAAGACCAAAGAACAACAATGAAGAAACTGCATTTTTCTGCTTTCTACCAGAAAATCCAAAAGGAGAATATACAATCTTAAGTCTGTTTGTTGAAGCTCAAGCAGCAATACAATGATTCAAAGAACAGGAGTAATCCACATCTGAATGGCTCAGAAAAACCACAATTAAAGTTTTGGAGTGTCCTTGTCCAATTCCTGACTTGAACCCAATTGAGATGATGTGGCAGGAACTTAAACAGACAGTTCTTGCTTGAAAACCCTCCAATGCAGCTGAACTAAAGCAGTTCTGCAAAGAAGTGTGTGTCAAAATCCACCACAGCACTGTGAAAGACTGAGCTCCAGTTATCCCAAGCATTTGTATTCTGAAGAGATCTGCTATGGGGTTCTACCATTTTTGAAGCAGCCTTTCCTTTGTTTGTTATTTTTGACTAAGCTGAACAAATTATTGTATTTGCTCAGCAGCGAGAATCTCGTCCGCCAAAATCAAGCCATGTATATTTCATGCCCCCATGCCAATAAATGCTGGTTGATTTTAATCCACTCCCGAGAGTTGTCATGACTAAACTGTATTCATGACTAATAATTGTTCATTATGTGTGAATCAAGAGACATTTGTCTTACCTTATGTGATGAAACCACTTCATTGATGGGTCTGAATTTGTGATTGTCGTGTTTTTGTGAGTTAATACACACTAAACACACCGGCTGTTTGTCCTCCAGACAGAAGAGTTTGAGTTTCTCACTGTGTAAACTGCAGATCTCCTCAGATTCCGATGAATGCCTCTCATTTTTCTCCTTCAGGAACGACTCGCACAAGTTTTTTAAAACACGATTACATGGAGGTTCGTCTCTTGAGGATCTTCTCCTGCAGACAGGACACTCCTGAGTTTTCTTGGTTCTCCAGAACTGCTGAAGACACTCTTTACAGAAACTGTGACTACATGATAAAATAACAGGAGCCTTGAATATTTCACAGCACACAGGACAAGAAAGTTCTTCAGCAGAAACATTTAGTGAAGCCATTTTCACTGTTTGAGCTCCAGCAATATAAACTTTACTTTCACTTTCTGAATGATGGTTTTAAAAATTATCACAAGAATTAACAAAGATCTGCTGCCTGTTCAGAAATAAAATTCTCAAAAATCCTTCTGTAAAGTTTCTCTTTTTGTTTTCTGCTGAATGCTGATTCTTTATTGATTTTGTCCAGACAATGTCAGTATGACAAAGTAGAAATAACAAGTCAGTTTCTTCCTGGTTAGTGTTGTAAGAGGGTGGAGTTTATGATTAACTTTCGATGTGTGGAAACAGGTCAAACTGAAACATAAGGATTTTTTCAGGTTAAAGGTATTAAAAATGAACTTGCGTTGAATTGTGTTGCATTGAAACATTAAAATATAATGCTATAAACCTTGGATAAAACACATTGGAAATACACAAATATTAATAATAAAACACCTCAAACCCTTATGTTGAAAACAAGGAAAACATTCCAGGATTTTTCTCCATATAGTGGACTTAAATGGCTACCAACGTGTTGAAGGTCCTGTAACCTGTAAACCACATTTGTCTCTACCAAAAATGAAATTTCTGAATGTCGACATTCCATTTTTGCCATAAACAGAATCTCACACGCTTTAACTGTTAATTCCTAATATTTTCATTAGTAGTATTTAATATTTATTCAATATAACATGTGTATGTTTACATTTCTTTGCACGTTCGTGATTTCAGACTCAGCAGGACTTTTATTTTGGTCAGAAGTTGTGACATCATAAGGCTGCGCCGCGCTCCTGCCTCTGTTGTTAATTTGGCTGAAGAAAGGTTTGTGGTTTTATGCATTTAAAGTGTTAAACCAATGTAAACACGTTAGTCAATTGAATCGTTTTGCAAGCTTGTAAAGTAAATTAATTGTTTTTAATGTAAAATTGTAATGTTTTATTTTTTAACGACCATTGTTGTTTTAGTAAAGCGCATTCACACATGATTAACAGAAAAGGTTCGTCTCATTTCGCTCCCTCAATCGTGAATCAGTTCATTATAAACACGAATTCTGTCACTGACAGTACTGATGAGAGAAACTGAGCATTTTGAAACTCCGAATCATTTGAACCGAATGCTTTGCAAAACGATTCAGTGATTCGAAGCGCTAGAATAACCGCACGCTGACGACATCAGTTAGTTAAAACAGTGTAAATGCAACGAGAAAACAAACACTAGCATGTGTAATGACGAACTGTACATCCAACTTAAAATGTTTTCATTAAAGTGTAATATTAATTATAATATCCAAATCCATAAATATAGATCATAAGTAACTAATTACATGAAGTGTCTGTGTAAGGTGTGTTATTTTATTAGTTTGTAGTGCTAGTTTTGAGTGTTTTGGCTATAATCAGGTCATTTAAGACCATTAACTCTGACTGATTCCCTCACCAGCGCACTGAACTACTGAACTAGAGCTGATTGAGACACACCCCGAGATTTAGTTTGGATTTATTCTTCTTTCTGTTAATTATTCTCATCTTAAACACACAGAAAAACTCCTGGTGAAGCGACTGAGATCCACGTGACACTATTATAAAGATGGCGCTTATTAAAGAGGAGCGTGAAGACATAAAAGTGGTGTTTATTAAAGAGGAGAGTGAAGATATAAATATGGTGTTTATTAAAGAGGAGAGTGAAGACATGAAGATGCCGTTTATTAAAGAGGAGAATGAAGACATGAAGATTGAAGAAACATTCAGAGTGAAACATGAAGAAACTGAGGAACAAACAGGTTGGTTTTATTCTCAAAGCTGAACTCTGTCATTCGATCCTTAATAGATGCATGAAATGAAGGGGAAATGTAGTAAATAGCCTATATAAAATATGTATTATATATATAATATAAAAATAAGAAACCATCACTGAATGGATTTAAACAAATTGTTTTCTTGTCTGTTTAAATTAAATGCTGATGATAACAAATATTTGGAAATCTTGTTCTAGATCCTTATAGGCCCTCCTGTACACAGTCCCCCTTCTCAAGCTTTGTAGTTAAAAAGTGCAAAAATGATAATATTCACATGTAAAACTGATATTATTACATTTAGTTGACTATGTCTTTGCATTTTTAACTAGATATTTTCTTGCAGAGTTTCACACAGCTCATTTTATGGTATAACAGGGGCTCCTGGAAGGCTACCGTCCTGCAGAGTTTATCTCCAACCCTGATCAAGCACACCTGAAAAATCTAAACGAAGTCTTCAAGGTTACTTAGGAAATTATAAGTTGTATCATTAATTACATTATATGATTAGATTAGGGATGGAGCTAAACCCTGCAGGACAGTGAACCTCTAAGGTTAGAGTTTCCCACACCTGAAGTTGAAGATGAAACAGTTCAGCAGTGGAAAAAATATAAGAAATGTATATGATTCAATTTTAGGACACTTGGGCATGTCATACATGCAGCATATTATATATATTTTGCATCAAATATGACAAATGGCCTCCTTGTGACTCGTTTCCACTGAGCGGTTCGGTTCGCAATTTTTGCCGTTTCCATTGTCAGAAGTTGTGAATGGTACCCTAATTCTGAACCGTACCGTACCACTGTTTTGGGACCCTTCCGTTGGGGTACCAAACACAATAGTACGGGTACCAAAAGGGTGGAGCTACACTCTGCAGAACGTTGATTGGTTGACAGAGAATCGTCACTTGCGCGTACTACAAGGGGAAATACAACACAAGAAGCACCGCACGAATGTGGTTCAGACAACGCGTGCATTGATTATCTTCACTTCATGTAGGCTATATAACAAAACAAAACCTCTTTACGTTTTCATTTAAAAAATATGAAACCTATTAATGTGTGGTTCAGGCAATATGTGCATATGTACTCTGATTATCTTCACTGTATATGTAGCCTATAATAAAATGAAATAAGGCAAAACAACCCTCTCTTTTTGTTATAAGTCAGTTTAAATTATCAATAATAACCATTATAAAAGTATAAATATAAAGTATGAGAAGCTGTACAATAAGAAATAAAGACAATTCAGTCAAACGTACAACGGTAAAGTTAAATAAATATATAAAGTTATGAAACTTCACTTTCCCTTCAGCCAAAGCCATTTGCCTGGGAACAAATTATAAATTCATGAGACCAAAGATTGCCGTTATACACAAGATGAATGATGTCTCGTTTTTAACCACTACAGAGACATCTGAGCCAGCGGCGAATGTCAGAAGGACTAGCCGAGGTACAGCTGTTCTCAGCTGGGTACATTAGCGCTGAGCGCCCGGCGATCACCTAGATCTCACAACTCCGACAATGTCAGATCAAATGTTCAAATAGGTGCTATCTTTATAAATAAACCACAGATTTGAGCTTTAAATAACTACATTCTCGCCAAAAAAACTACATTTCATGACACAATAAAGTAGTTTTTAAATTACGTGGGTTTTCTTTTCGCTTCTTCGCTATTGACACTTGCTGGTAGTTGCTAACTACCATGGATGTCTGAACTTTGCGTACTTGGTATTGTGAAACACCGAATGTTGGTGTGCAGCAAGCAAAGCTTGTCTTCGTCTTGTGACAGACAGCCACAAGCCGAGAAGCAAGAGCAAGATCTGCTGTATGTCCTCCATTGTTGTTTATGGTGTTGTTTTCTTCTTCTTCTTCGCGCGAGAATGATGTGAATCGCTACTGTCCGGCTACACCACGCCTATCAAGTAAGGGTACTGTTGGCGGTGGAAACGCAAGCCTGATCAGGGTGTACAGTTCCGAACCGTACCGAACTGAACCGTACCGTTCAGTGGAAACAATCCTTTAGCGGCCGCTATGCGCACTTCAGCTGAGCCCGCAAGTTTGTGAGCTACTCAGACGACTTTACCCGGCAGTCAAAGCGGCATTACGTCACGATAGTGCGAACTCAGAGGAAGACCGTGAGGGTTTTGGGATTCAGCCCAAGTGAATTAAATGATTTGAATGAGCACAGACAATCTGTGTAGAGACAAGGAATCAAAGTACTTCTAGTGTATCTTCCATGTTTTAATCAGTAATGTTTCAACAGCTGAGCTCTTTTCACATGAAAATAAACTCATGCAGTGGAAGTGTAAAGTCCCCCTAAATAAGCATATGCAAAATGAAAAGAAAAGTTAATAGTTATTAATAAAGCTATCTGGTACATACATCATGTTGTTTTCACGTGAACGACATGTGCACTGCATGTTCTAGAAAAAATGTTTATGAAGTATAGGTTGCACGGTTTTATCATTGATAATCCACAAACTTACAACTGATTAAAATAGTTTCAAACTGTATATAAAATCCAGTGTTCGGTAAAAACCAATGTTTGTAACCTATTGTAGCTGGTAAGCCAGTGATCTCAACTGATGGTTAGACAGTGATCCTCTACAGTAATAAAATCTACCTTTTCCTCTTAGCGTACAATGAGCAAAACATTGTACTATTGTATTGTATTGTATTGTACTATTGTTTTTACACAATACAACACAATGGCGATAGCACACACATGGTGAGAAGGTGGTTTATAAGCATGTCACCAGCATACCTAGTTGTGCTGCCACATCTCAAACACGATCTGAAGTTCCTTTACGTGAGACGAAAATGCGTTAAAGTAAATTAGAATAGTAGAACACATTAATTACTGTCAATATAACTCCTAGATTCTTAACTTTAGAGAAATGCCTAACAGTACATACACTGGGAGCCAGCAACTTATGTTCCAAGATTTTTGGACCAGTAATTAATGCTTCTGTTTTTGTAGAATATAATAGAAGAAAATTACTAGCCTTTCCTTTTTATATACCACTAATACAATAGGTTTGCAGCTTTTTCAGGTTGTAAGGAAACATAAAACAGTGTGATTGTCATAACAATAAAAACTAATGAAAATGCCCCTCAAGGAAAGTGTATAAAAGGAGAAAAGCAGAGGACCCAATATTGAACCCTGTGGCACTTCACACTTGTGTCCGATAAAAGTCTTCACTCACACAAATAAAGTGTTAGCAAACAGGTCGATTAGACCTAGACCATGCTAATGCCTGTCCACTAATGCCAATATAATTCTAAAGCTATCCAAGAGAATGTTGTAGTCTGCTGTCAAAAGAGCTAATAGCAATAGAAGATGTAACTTTAATAAGGAAGGTTTCTATGCTACAATAGGGCTTAAACTGACTGAAGTACCGTTTCTCTCCAAAACTGAACATAGTTGAGAGGACACTATTTTTAGATTATTTGAGATATAAAATCTTATAAAATCGTTTAGTGTAGCCCCAGCCTTATTGGGTATAGATTCTAGCATACGTGTTGTTGGCTTTCTTGCTTTTTATGTCTGTTGCTTTATGCCATTGAACTGCTGTTAATTTTGGATTTGTCTTATTTCACTTTAGACCTGATGGCATTGAAAGAAGAGAGTCAAGAACTGAATGAAATGGAAGAGAAAGATCATGATTTCATGTCAGGAGAGAAATCCACACAGACTAAAAAGAATTCCTCACAAAAAAGAGCTCAGAAAACCATATCTGACAGTTGTTTTACCTGCCAACAGTGTGGACAGAGTTTCACTCAAAAACAAAACCTTAAAGTCCACATGAGGGTTCACACTGGAGATAAACCTATCACCTGCCAGCAGTGTGGACAGAGTTTTACACGTAAAGGAAACCTTTATGTCCACATGAGAAACCACACTGGAGAGAAGCCTTTCACATGCCAACAGTGTGGACAGAGTTTTGCACGTAAAGGAAACCTTAATGCCCACATGAGGGTTCACACTGGAGAGAAGCCTTGCACCTGCAAACTGTGTGGGAAGAGCTTCTCACGAAAAGAATGTCTTACGACTCACATGAGAATTCACACTGGAGAGAAGCCGTTTGTATGTGGTCAGTGTGGAAAGAGTTTCAGATGTAAAGAAAACCTTAATCAGCACATGAGGATTCACTCGAAAGAAAAACGTTTTGTGTGTCATCATTGTGGAAGGAGTTTCAGAAACGGCCATCACCTTAAGAATCATGTAATAACTCACACTGTAGAGAAGCCTTTCACCTGCCATCACTGTGGAAAGAGTTTCAAACATAAAGGAAACCTTAACATTCACATAAGGCTTCACACTGGAGAGAAGCCTTTCACGTGTCCTCAGTGTGAGAAGAGTTTCACGTATCGAAGAGATCTGAAACGTCATTTGCAAATTCATTTTGGAATGCAACTGTAGTGTTCTTTATGTAGTAAAATGTTTACAAAAAACAGCAGTTTCAGAAATTACTTGCATATTCACTATGGACAATGACCGTTTAGTTTTGATAAATTTATATATTAAAAAACACACTCAATAGACACCTGAAAAGTCACACAGTTGTGAGACCCTTGAATTTACTACTGTATGTTTTTGGTGATGTTCGAATAGTGTAACTTTATAGGCATTTTTTTCCCAATGTATTTGTCATTACAGATTATGAAATCCCTTTTTTGTTTTATAAAAAATACCAACATGTAGTGCAAAAGTTGAATCGTAATGGACATATTGCGCATGATTTTGGAATTGATTCATCTGTGGCCGATCGTTCACTTCCAGCATAGAAGTCACTACTTAACATGGGCATCAATTAAACCCTAACACCAGCACAACTTTTACCGCCGGAAGACAGACTCATTTGTTACCGGGACAAATACTACACTGACCAATCATCCTTACTGCACAACAACTGACCAACAATGGAGAAGTTAATATTGCTGGTTGCTGCATTTTTATATTCAGTAATATTCTTCAAAAGGAGATACTAGTATCATGTTACTGCCAAAACCAAAAATGCTGCACCTCCAAAGCTAATGAATGAGGCCCAATGACTTAGAAGATGGAAGATTGTGTATAGACATTTTTCATTGATACGTTTGTCTTTCTATAGACGAAATAAAGATATGCTTCGTATTAAGAGATATAAACCTGTACATTGCTCTTTCTGTCTTGTTTTTACAGTAAATCTCATCAACTGCACTTTGTTCATTCTTATAGTGACCTTTTACCAGTTCGGTGATTATTTCACTGTTTTGGACTGCCACCTTGAACTTGAACACAACCTGTCTGGTGAGGCATGGCGCTTCTTGTCCATTCTGCATGATGTGCATCATAGTTTGAAATTTAGAAGCTTAGATCACCCTAAATTGAAATTTCTGTCATTACTGTCGTTCCACACCCATAAGACCATCTTCTGAACACAAACTAGGATATTTTTTGAAAAATCTGCGACCTTTTTTTTTTTTTTTAAATCTCCCATTGAAAGCAAAATAAAAAGTAGTAAAAAAAATATTGTTAAAAGTAGTAAACAAAACATTAAAGTCCACATGAGAATATATATATATAGGAGGAGATAGGAGGAGTGAGGAAGCTTCCTGAGGAGCGATGAGTGAGGGTGCACAGGTGTATCAGAGGTGCGGAAGTCTTTCTTGTTGAAAAAACTGATGCAGGTATAAATTCTCCTCTTGTATAAAACCTTTGCAGTTTAAATAAGCTATATATCACTAGGGGTGTAACGGTACACAAAAATGACGGCTCGGTACGTACCTCGGTTTTGAAGTCACAGTTCGGTATGGGTTCGGTACAGCAGGGTGAGAAAACAAAATAAAAATTTAATGTGAGGGACAGAAGAATATATACATTATTAAATTAAAGTTCACAAAAACTTGTCTTCCCTCTGCTGCAGCTGTCAGTCATTCTTTGTTCAGCATTCAAACAACGTGTCGTGTTCGTCATATGTTCAGATTTGAACACCCAGCGGACTTTAAGAGGTGTATTAGGTTAGGATATAGGTGGCTCGGGGTGTTTGTATTTGCCATATGCATCACAACCTTAAACAATGTTTTTAAAGCCAGCCTGTGATTTTTGACATGCTTGACCATTGCCATGCTCTGGTTGACAACCCATGAAGCTTCAATGTGGTTATGGCTACTTTTGTGATCATTCAAAGTAAATAAAAACATGACGAACATTATAAACATGTTGATTAATATTTTCCACCCTGCTCATGCCAGTCATTGTAACAGTCCTGTTTAGGCAGAAAACACAGTGGCACCTCACATGTTGCATACATGACTGATGTCTTCTGATGGGAAATCTTGCACTTTCGCCGTCCAGCAGTGCTGTCGTCTGTAATGTGCTTCGGGTTGAGACGACCAACATTTGAAGCCTGAGGAGCAGCTGTGCTTGATTTCAAGCCTGTAATTTCCAGAACAAGTGTTTCCTTGAATGCTTTCTGGGTCAGGAGTTTTTCCTTACTTGCTCTGGACATATGCTGATGCAAAATGAAGGGATTGGCAACAGCAAAATTCACAGTGGTAAAAGAAAGATTGGTACCACTTCTGTGTCTTTTGGAGCACTTTGTAATATCCAGTGAGGGCATCGGACAGGTCCACTCCCCCAATGAACCTGTTGTAGTCCAGCACAGCACCAGAAATAGGCACATGCACTTGAGAACACTGCCCGTCATTGTCCTTCACCCACCTTAACAATGTGTCACCTCCATATGCTTATATTATGATAACATCAATTATTCATGTTTCTTTATATTTTATTTATATTATTATTATTACAAATTGTATTACATAAACAGAAACACTGCATAGCAGTTAAAAACTGTGGTGCATGTAACAGTGGAACATGAAACAAAAACATGTATTTCATGTTGGTCGAAATGGCCGATGTGCCCCTCTGTGCCTCCACTGCGTGATTGTGCCATTGTGATTTATGCTGCCTTCACATGCTCTCGGCATTATCGTAAATACAACTTTCCAAGGTAAAAATTGCACATGAACGCCCTGCCATTACAAAACTTTAATGCAATGAGTTTGTAATCACGACTTTAGAATTAGAAAATTTCCGATAGCACATGAAGGCAGCATTAATGTGCTAAGTAACGTAATTTTTCCCACCGCATCCAATATTAAAATCAGTGCAACACAATTTGCAAAAGGCGTGGGCAATATAACTTCGAGATATGAATTTACTTTGAGATATTAAATTAAAATCTTCCATTCGCCGGAGCACCAGACGAGTCTTCTACTCCCATTTCTTAGCAGTGATTTTGTCGACTGTGCAGATATCAACAGCGCAACGGGGTTGTAGGTTGCCAGGTTGAGGTCACAAATGGGTTGGGATTTGTATGATATGTCGATTGCGCGAGTAAAATGCGTTTCATACAAGATCTGGCAACTGGACAACCTTGGAATAATATATTTATGTGATTATTCATATAACGAGGTTTGGGCCATACAAATTAGCAAAAGAAATAGCAAAACGGGAGGGGGGCGGGAGATGGGTGTGAAATACGGGAGACTCCCGGCAAAAACGGGAGCATTGCAGGTATGCCATGTACACAACGAGTGCCAGGTATTACATGTATTTTATCTGTTTTTTTATTTGTTGAACATAAATTAAATATTTCCCCTTAAATGGGTTTGAGAGTTTTTTTGTATTTACTAATTCAGGGAACAGACACAGTCTCTATGTAATGATATCTAGGTGAAAGAGTCCATGTGTTGGGATCTATATTACTTCTGTGATGTGAAACAGCTAGCAGACAGTCGGTTTAGCCAGTCTGTCTGCTTCCTGACCTGGGGCCCAGTTTGTCATGTTTCAGCTCTAAGACTATGTGCGAAGAGAGAAGAGTGGCACCATCCCAGGAGGGATGAATACCATCTCTTTTCAACAGGTCAAGTCTGCCCCAAAAACTTTTCCAATTGTCTATGAACCCTATATTATTCTGCAGACACCACTTTGACAGCCAGCCATTGAGTGATATAGTCTGCTAAGTATCTCATCACTCCGACAAATAGGAAGGGGGCCAGTGCAAGTACAGTGTCTGACATTGTACTTGCGAGTTCACACACCTCTTTAAATATTAATTTTAGTTATCTCTGACTGGCAAAGTCAGACATCATTAGTGCTGACGTGAATAATATGCCATCTCGCATTCTCCCTGCTGCACGGGCTCTACAGCCAGAACCGAACAATACACAGGGTTCGCTAAACTAATCGCATCCAAAACAGCATCTCGAGCCCTTGCATTCTTACTATCCTCGATTAAAGTTTGGATGTGTGTCTCTAATTCTGAATTTTTTTCCATCAGCCTGACTATTTCTCTGCATTTACGACATGTAAAACACATCGCTGATAGAGAAGGCTATGCTAAACATGTGACAGGCAGTGCAAGTGACAATAACACGAGAGAATGACATGACTCACTGTGTTTGTTGATTGATTCTGGTTTACCACAGTTGTTTGATGGACTCATAGAAAAAGGAGGGCGCAAGAGAAAAAGACGGTAGGCACGGATGACAAGTCAACAGGCTAGTGAAATGCAAAAGCATTGTGCTAGTGATAGCAATTTAGATGTGACTGGCGATTTGAATCACTACATAGGCAGCAACTCACACAAATTACCCTTGACATTGAAGACTTGACTTAGTTTTGGTTTTCATTAAAAATCTGTGAAATATTACATTTTTTAATTGGACTAAAACTTTTAGCAATAAGTTTTGGTATTGAATGAATTATATTTTTATTGCTTCTTTTACTTATACTGATTCTTCAGATAACATTTTTACACATTTTATACCTATTTTTAGACTCAAATGAACTATATATGTCCACATTTTTAATATTGGTAAAAACACACTGACTCTTATATGTATTTAAATTCGAACACATGCATGAACTCATACTCTTTTTAACATGTTTGTTTTTATCACATTTGTCAATATTCATTTATTTTTTAATACAGGGATTATCTGGTAACAATAAACAGTACATTTCTATACACTTTTGTGTTATTAGGCAGCAGCGTGTGGCTGGGACTTTTATTTTGGTGTGGAGACATGACATCATAAGGCTGCGACGCGCTCCTGCATCTGTTGCGATTTGGCTGAATAAAGGTTTGTTTTAAGAATTTAAGCTGTTTAACCGTTCAGTGTTTTTATAGTTTTTACACGCGATGTGAAATTTGTTTATTTACTATTTAATGTAACATTGTAATGCTTTATTTAACTTTAATGAAGGATATTTTGTGTGAGTAAAGCACATCCACACATGAGAAACAGTAAACCTGCGTCTCATTTCGCTCCCTATATCGTGAATCAGTTTATCGTAAATCACTTCAGAATAGTGATGGAGAAACTGAGCCTTTCGAAACTCCGAGTCAACTGAATAAAATGCTTTACAAAAATGAATCGATTGGATCATGAACGGTGCTGGTCAAACAGTGTAAATGAACAACAAACAAAAACGTGTAATGACAACTTATACAAACCAACTGCCAATATTTTCATGAAAGTGTAATCTGTTAATTGTAATTTATAAATTAAAATATGTATCATAAATGCTTAAATATGAAATGTCTGTGTTGTTTGTGTTCTTTTATTAATTTGTAGTGTTTTTTGTCTAATCAGGTAATTTAAGTCCATTAACTCTCACTCTGACTGACTCCCTCACCAGTGTTCTGAACTACTGAACTAGAGCTGATTGAGACACACCCAGAGATTTAGTTTGGGTTTATTTTTCCTTCTGTTTATTATTCTCATGTTAAACAGGACAGAGGGACCAAACACAAAAACTCCTGGCTCCTGACACACTATTATAAAGATGGCGTTTATTAAAGAGGAGCATGAAGACATGAAGATTGAAGAAACATTCATAGTGAAACATGAAGATACTGAGGAACAAACAGGTTGGTTTGATTATCAAAGCTGAGAATTTTATCATTATGAAAATGTTCAGCTCTACAGAAATAAAGAATAATGCAGAAGTAGACTAAACAAAATTATTTTATGTAACATTAACCCCAATATCTACTTCTGAATAGAGTACAATGAAAAAGCAACAATTTATATTAGTACTCAAAAGTGCTCTACTAACATTTTAACATACCTGAACATAATTAGCAATAAATATACATAAAATGAAGCAATTGAGTGGATCTTATTAAGCCTTCAAAGCTGCTGATAGACCATCATATCCGCCTTTTGGTTTAAAATTTCACATCCTTTGCAAAAGCAACACAAAATCAGAGTGTAATATGTTGTAAGTAGAACAGAGTGAACTGCTAATATTTGATGAAACGTGAAAAATATTTACCTTGTCATTTGTGGTACAGAGGCCCATTTCAGAAAGGAGGTTAAAGCGTTAGTTCACTTTGAAATGAAAATTAGCCCAAGCTTTACTCACCCTCAAGCCATCCTAGGTGTATATGACTTTCTTCTTTCTGATGAACACAATCAGAGATGTATTAATAAATATCCAAGCTTTATTATGGCAGTGAACGAGACCAACAAGTGTGTGTCTCCATCCACATCCATCCATAATAAATGTATTCCACACTGATCCGGGGGGTTAATAAAGGCCATCTGAAGCGATGCGTCTGTGTACGAAAAATATTCATATTTACCAAGTTATAAAGTAAAATATCTAGCTTCTGCCAGACCGCCTTCCGTATTCAACGTACGAAGAAAGTGTAATGCCTCGCAACTTATGCTACGTCCTATGCCTCTCGTAAGTTCAATACGGAAGGCGGTCTGTATATTAACGCTTGTGTTTTTTAAATTTCATTAAAAAGTTTTTTGAATTTCTGATGCTCAGATGACCCAGTCTATTGGCCGACCGCTCACAGCCATTGTAAGAAATGAAACGCTTATTACTATATTCGAATTTCTAATCCTCAGCGATTGTGCACACTGTAAAGACAGTAACAATAGCGTTGATTTTACCATATTGATATGAGCACGAGTCTGATGATGAAACATTGGAAGAACTAGTAATTCAACCAATTATTCAGTTCTACAGATGGTGGCGTTAAGGGGCGGGGGTGGGGTCTTATCGATTCCTTTATAAATTACAATTGTTTTGCATTAATATACTTCAGAACAGAGTCAACAACCAGTGGATGGCGTCTTTCTTTTCCAGTGTGTGATTCAAGTAGGAACGGCAAAATTCATCTGAAACTAGAGTTTCATGAGTCGGAGGTTTGGTGAGCTTGAGTGTTGGTAAATAATGCTTTTGGCCTGTTGCTTGATTTGTTAATCATAACTGAGACGAAAACAGAACGAGCAGAGTTCAGAGCAGATTTGTCATGTTTGAGGTGTTCAAGAAAAGCTAAATAATGAACAGTGAGGCCTGTTTTCCTGAAAAGACACTCGAGATGTCTACTGGTATCCTTTAAGAGGTGTAGTAGTGTACCAAGGGGAAGTGTAGGTGAAAGGGACAGATCTGATCTGAACAGGAGCATGCTTGTGCAAGATATCAAAGATAATGGAGTGGTATTTAGAGAGTATCAGTGAGGGAGAAGTGATATAAAAGATGCATGGAAGAGCATCAGAGCATTGGATACTCATGGGGACCTGTGGTGAGCGATGTATATATCGTGGACGACTGAGAATTCCTAGACTCCGGTAGTATTCATACATCAGATAATCAAGACATGGGCAGCAGTTCAAGGCCCATAGTTGAGCCAGAGAATATCCAATTTCCATGACGTGTAACAGATAAAAAATGAGGCAAAAAAGACAAACTGAAAAACTGTTGGCCGTTGGAGCAATGCCAATTGCTAGCGAAAACACCATTTGTCACATCACCAAAAACAGCAGGCTAAGAGGGAGACAACACATCCGGATAGCAAGCAGTTAACAAACCACACATTTGATAGAGAGAGCAGTAACTCAACCATTTGATGAGCCGAAATTGGTAGAAGATGCAACAGGAAAAATTGCAGTCAACAATCAAGTAGGCCCCAACAGTTAGAATTGGAGTAATCCTATTAGCAAAATAATCCGAATGGTGAACCCTAATCCAGGTTCGAAGCAGCAGCCAGTCGCACACAGCATTCTCGACACGGAGATGAACAATTTATTGTTAATTTATAGCACAAAAAATGATCGTACAGTTCACAAGAGTAAATACAAACACGAGTTCGTTGTTAGTTGCCAACAGCAAAGCAGCTCCAGACAGTCATGACACTCAAACCCAGTGTTACTCACGTGTGGAGCGGAATCAAAGCAGCCTCGCGACTGCTGTCAGGCCTTCCCGCTTAGCTCTCTCCAGCGCTGGAAAGCTTTTCTAATATTAACATTTGTCCTAAAGCTCTTGCCCAGTCATAACCCTTCATTCCAGTGATATTCTTGAGCTTTTCTCTTTTGTATTGTCTCATTAGTCTTTCTTCAAATCTCCCTCTTACTCTTTCTCTCTCCTCAACCGTCACACGTCCCAAGTTTGTTGTTGGTTTCGGTCCGACTAACTTCCAAACACCGTTTTTGAAATATCGCTTACCCCACCTTTAAGTACACTACTTGACAGTTTCATGCACTTTTAGGCCGGTTTCACTCCGCACGCAGAGGCTGCATGGCAGCGCGTGGCAGGAGCAGAGCAAGAAGCAGCAGTGCCGCGATCATTTCGGCACTGGGTCTATTTTTGCTGTGCTGCTAACGCTCAATTAAAGTGAAAATACACCTTTGATGGACAGAATAAATATGATTTCACACAAAAAGTGCTCAAAATGCACAGAATAAGTATATCTAGTGTGTTTTAACAAGAATTGAAGTATGTAAGGGAAAAAAATATAGAAGATTTACTCATTTAAACTTGTTTTTAATTATTCAGTTTGGGTTAAAGTATGGTGTATTATAAAAAATTAAATTATTAATATTATATATATATATACATTATTTAGTTATTACACAGACAGCTATAGGATCTAGCATACCCAAATCAAACCCGAGTTTGCTGTCTTTTCTCGCCGAGTTTGCTGTGTTGTAAACGTGCACGCGTTAGATGATGTAAAACCTCATTCGTATGCAGCAATGGTTAATAAAAGCTTTTATTTATTTATTTTCTGTTTATATGCGAATGTTGTACACCTCCCCATGTTAACAAACTTTCAAGACTATCAAGTTTATGAATGACCAATTTATAAAAACAAATTTATAGCTGTCTTTGTAAAGAAATGCTCACTTTATATGCAGCTTGGAGCCGCTGCTGTGATGCAGTTCAAACCCTTCCAGTGTGAATACTCGCTTCTCTGCAGCTGCAGTTCACGCTGACGCTTGAGGTGTGAAACCGCCCTAAGCATTTACTAGTGTTTATTAGTTCTGAATTCTCCTGTTGTATGCTGTGTTCAGAATTTTTTTTTTTTTTTCTGTTTGCTACATTCAGAAAGTGTACATTCTCTGAGCTAATAAAAAAGTTAATATAACTGACTGCTTGTATTCATTGATGAAAATGTGGCGAACACAGGTGAACGTGACGCGAAAACATATCTGTAGCTTTCAAATGAGCTTGAAGGACTTGATTAGCTGGATCAGGTTTGTTTAATTAGGGTTAAAGCTAAACTCTGCAGGGCTGTGGCTTGCAGACACTCCTGCTTTAGGTACACTGTATGGGTCTGACTTTTTAAATGAAAATATAAAGGGGATGTTTGTATTCTTTTATTGTGCTGTTTTCTGTCTTTTCAAATAAAAACACTTAAGTGACCCCACATTGACTCTTCTACCTGTTGTTTTTTACATGGCTAATCTACACTGAAATGCGATTCCATTTAGAGCATTGGTATTCTGGATTTGGTAACCTGAAAAAGTGTGTTTCTCGATCAGGGTGATCCAATCCGATTTTGCTTTGAAAAACCAGCACAAAAGTAAAATGGATTACCTGATCCTGGATAGCAAAACATTGGATTTCCAAATCCAGATTATTCTGATCAAGATTAAACATTTCGAGCAACCGACAACGCCTCTGTGTATAGGATCTAGTTGAATGTTGGTTTTGATGTTTTACATGTCTAAGGGTGCGTTCACATTTGGCATGTTTGGTTTGATTAAAATGAATCCTGGTGCGATTGCTCTGTTAGTGCGGTTCATTTGAATATGTGTGAACACTGCCATCCGAACCCTGGTGCGCACCAAACAAGCGGACCGAGACCGCTGAAAAGATGGGTCTCGGTCCGCTTCCAAACGAACTCTGGTGCGGTTTGAATGATATATAAACGCAACAAGGACCAAAGACATGTAAACGAACCAAAAACAGGAAGATGAGACCCTAAAAAGGACAGAATCCTCACGCATATCGGTTTTCTCTCGTCATAGTCGCGCGTCTCCACGCAGCAGATTGTTTGTGTGTGTGTGTGACGGAGGGATTCCCGTCGCTGTTTTGGCTCCTTTTGACACATTTTATAAGCTCTTCATGAGTTCCCAGCTGGCCAAAATACCATTATATGCAGGCTACGCACACACAACGAGCGCATTTACCTCAGCACACAGCATTGTTTTGGATGCTCAGTATGTTCAGTCTCAAAATAGGCAATACGTCATAAAATCCGACCAATCAGATTGTGAATGTATCCCTATGCCTTTAAGTTCGGTGATAAAATTGCCAATCTGAACGCTAATCGGACCAGGACTAAATGTTTTTTTGGTCCGGACCAAATGAACCAAACGAACCGAACTACAAGTGTGAACGCACCCTAAATGTTTTGTTGTCTGTTGCTTTGTGCCATTAAACTGGTGTTAATTTGCATTTGTCTCTTTTTGCCTTAGACCTGATGGTGCTGAAAGAGGAGAGTGAAGTACTGAATGAAATGGAAGAGAATGATCAATATAAGAATCATCCTGATTTCATAACTGGAGAAAAAACTTGTTCACAGACTGAAAATACTTCCTCACAAAAAAGGGTTAAAAAGACAGGAAGTAAAAGTAGTTTCATCTGTCAACAGTGTGGAAAGAGTTTCAACCAACATGAAAATCTTAAAGTACACGTGAGAATTCACACAGGAGAGAAGCCTCATAACTGCCAACAGTGTGGAAAGTGTTTCTCTCAAAAAGTACACCTTAACAGACATATGAGAATTCACACAGGAGAGAAGCGTTGTACCTGTCAACAGTGTGGAAAGACTTTTGCTGAAAAAGTAGGCCTTAAAAGACACATGAGAATTCACACAGGAGAGAAGCCTTACACATGCCCTCAGTGTGGAAAAAGTTTCACTTGTAAAGGAAACCTTAAAGTCCACATGAGAATTCACACTGGAGAGAACCCTTATATCTGCCAACAGTGTGGAAACAGATTCAATCTAAAAGGAAGTCTTAAAAAGCACATGAGAACTCACACTGGAGAGAAGCCTTACACCTGCCCTCAGTGTGAAATAAGTTTCACTCTGAAAGAAAGCCTTAATAGACACATGAGAACTCACACAGGAGAGAAACCTTACACATGCCCTCAGTGTGGAAAGACTTTTGCTGAAAAAGTAAGCCTTAACAGACACATGAGAGTTCACACAGGAGAGAAGCCTTACACATGCCCTCAGTGTGGAAAGAGTTTTACTCAAATTGGAAACCTTAAAGTCCACATGAGCGTTCATGCTGGAGAGAAGCCTTTCACCTGCAAACAGTGTGGAAAACGTTTCAACCGAAAAGGAAACCTTAATTGCCACATGAGAATTCACTCTGAAGAGTGCCTTTTCAGCTGCCAACAATGTGGAACAAGTTTCACTCAAAAAGGAAGTTTTAACAGACACATTAAAATCCACACTAGAGAGAAGCCTTACACCTGCCAACAGTGTGGAATAAGTTTCACTCAAATAGGAAGCTTTAACAGACACACAAGCCTTCACTCTGGAGAGAAACCCTACATGTGCACTCAGTGTGGAAAGAGTTTCAATCAAAAACGACACTTTAAAGATCACATGAGAATTCACTCTGGAGATCAACCCTACACATGTCCTCAGTGTGGAAAGAGTTTCAATCAAAAACAACACTTTAAAGACCACATAAGAATTCACACTGGAGAGAAGCCTTTCACCTGCCAACAATGTGGAAAAAGTTTCAACCGAAAAGGAATCCTTAACAGACACATGAGAGTTCACACTGGAGAGAAGCCGTTTACATGTGGTCACTGTGGGAAAAGTTTTGGGTATAAAATAGCCCTTAAGTACCACATGAGTATTCACATATAAGAGAACTGTTTTTGTATGTGTCGTGGCAAATTTGATGTCTCGGTGTCTCTTCAGTTCTGGTCTCGAAGAAAAACCTCGAAGTTCCAGGTCCCAGGAGTATTTAACTTTATTGTCAAGCAACAAAGTGAGATGCCAGCTCCACATCTGAATCTCTCTTAGCTGGGGCACATTTTTATACATTTTTCTTATCTCTTAAAACACACCAAAGTAGTATCATTGGCTGGTAATATCCACCCTTACGTTTTCCCTTATTCTCACTTACAGGTGCTCTCCTCCCACACCTCCTTCCCATGTACTCCCTGACCTTTCTACCATAGTCATTTCACCAATATAATTGCAGGTGTTGCTTATGTAAGAGACAATTTTCTTAGTAAGGGTGACCAAGTTCTAGCTACTGTACATCTTTTGACTTAATCTCATGGGCCTTCTGCCAACTGATTGTCAACCCTTTTCCCACTGGCCAACTGAAACATTGTATCAAAGACAGTCAACACTCCCCGGAGGCAAGAAGCCTTCACATGACACCCTTAATAATGATCTTGTTCATTTCACACCCTCCTGTTGTCTGGTGGAAAATTACCAACCAAATATGCTCAGTGGCCAAGTTAACTTCTCAGACACATCTGACCCTTACAGTGGGCCCAGAGGCCTCAAAACTAATTCTACAATTGTTTTCTGTAGGATGGATAAAATACTCCATCATATGTCATCAGTGTGGAATCAATTTCACAAACAGGAAACACCTCATGTTTGAGAGACTGTGTAATGTGCTGACTATTGTTACTGTACTAATCATTAAGAGGGCTAACATCCCTATTAGAGGGTTAGTTCACCTAAAAATGAAAATTCTGTCATTTATTACTCACCCTCGTGTCGTTCCACATTCGTAAGACCTTCGTTCATCTTCGGAACACAAATTAAGATATTTTTGATGAAATCTGAGAGGTTTCTGTCTCTCCATAGAGATCCAACACATCTACCACTTCAGGTCCAGAAAGCTAGGAAAAAGACATCATCAAAGTACTCCATGTGACTCCAGTGGCTTAAACTCAATTTTATGAAGCGACATGAGTGCTTAGTTTGTGCAAAAAAAAAATTATAATAATAATAATAATTTACCACTTTATTTACAAAATAATATTATCCAAAGTGTGTTCATAAAACAATACCAGCTCTCACCTGAACACAAAACGCACAAGTCTGAAAACAACATGTATGGATCGTGAAGTTTTTGTGAACGTGCTTTGCAGATCAATATTTTTGTAAGTAAAGTGGTAAATTATGTTCTTTTTTGCGTAAACAAAGCACTCGTGTCACTTTATGAAATTGAGTTTAAACCACTGGAGTCACATAGAGTACTTTAATGATGTCTTTTTCCTACCATTCTGGACCTAAAGTGGTAGTTGTGTTGGATCTCTATGGAGAGACAGAAACCTCTCAGACTTCATCAAAAATATCTTAATTTGTGTTCTGAAGATGAACGAAGGTCTAATGGATGTGGAACGACACGAGGGTGAGACAAAAATTTCATTTTTGGGTGAACTAATCCTTTAATATATCCAATGACTGTGAGAGGAGTAAAGAAGCCAGAGTCAAGAAATAGATTCAATGGGTTGATTAGGCAAATGAAGAATGAACTAGTTAAAATTTTACATGTCAACATAAATATAAATCTGTATCAAATAAAATACATAAAACTATGTCAACTATGTCTGCGCAAAATAATAAACAATAACAGAAATGTTCACTGTTCACTGTTGTTTGGCTCGATGAGATCTGTGTTCTCATGCATTCATATATGGTTGTTCTGTGTTCTCAACAGTTTCACGCATACACTATATTGCCAAAAGTTTTGGGACTCCTGCCTTTACATGCACATGAACTTTAATAACATCCCATTCTTAATCCATAGGGTTAATATGGAGTTGGCCCACCCTTTGCAGCTATAACAGCCTCAACTCATCTGTGAAGGCTTTCCACAAGGTTTAGGAGTGTGTTTATGGGATTTTTTGACCATTCCTCTAGAAGCGCATTTGTGAGGTCAGGCAGTGATGTTGGAGAGAAGGCCTGGCTCACAGTCTCCGCTCTAATTCATCCCAAAGGTGTTCTATCGGGTTGAGGTCAGGACTCTGTGCAGGCCAGTCAAGTTCCTCCACACCAAACTCGCTCATCCATGTCTTTATGGACCTTGCTTTGTGCACTGGTGCGCAGTCATGTTGGAACAGGAAGGGGACATCCCCAAACTGTTCCCACAAAGTTGGGAGCATGAAATTGTCTAAAATGTCTTGGTATGCTGAAGCATCTTTCACTGGAACTAAGGGTCCAAGCCCAAACCCTGAAAAACAACCCCACACCATAATCCCCCTCCACCAAACTTTACACTTGACACAATGCAGTCAGGCAAGTACCGTTCTCCTGGCAACCGCCAAACCCAGACTCGTCCATCAGATTGCCAGACAGAGAAGCGTGAGTTGTCACTCCAGAGAACACGTCTCCACTGCTCTAGAGTCCAGTGTGCTTTACACCACTGCATCTGACGCTTTGCATTGCACTTGGTGATGTAAGGCTTGGATGCAGCTGCTCGGCCACGAAACCCATTCCATGAAGCTCTCTACGCACTGTTCTTGAGCTAATCTGAAGGCCACACAAAGTTTGAAGGTCTGTAGCTACTGACTCTGCAGAAAGTTGGTGACTTCTGCACACTGTGCGCTTCAGCATGACCCCGCTCTGTGATTTTACGTGGCCTACCACTTCGTGGCTGAGTTGCTGTTGTTCCCAATTGCTTCCACTTTGTTATGATACCACTAACAGTTGACGTGGAATATTTAGTAGTGAGGAAATTTCACAAATGGACTTATTGCACAGGTGGCAACCTATCACAGTACCACGCTTGAATTCACTGAGCTCCTGAGAGCGACCCATTCTTTCACAAATGTTTGTAGAAGCAGTCTGCATGCCTAGGTGCTTGATTTTATACACCTGTGGCCATGGAAGAGATTGGAACACCTGAATTCAATGATTTGGAGGGGTGTCCCAATACTTTTGGCAATATAGTGTATGATGTAAATATGAGACAAAAACTCAAACGGACATTTTTTGACTCATATCTTGAATTTTATGGACATTCTAACTAAATTCTATAGACTCCATCACCCTCCTTCTTATTAGTCATCAATCAACTGTATGATATGTCAGATGGCCTGCGTAGGTCTGGGGGTGGGCAGAGTGCATTAAATGCATTAATTTTATTGAGTTATTTTTCCACTGTGATTAATAAATCTAATTAACATGTTAAATCACTCAAACCATATATGGAAATCGATGAGTCCTTATATGGTCACTGGTGGAATCTGGATGTCGTCTAGTGGAAATATTATAATATATATATTTTAAATTTAATTTTTAACTTTACTTTTACACCTGTCTTTACTTGTACAATAATCTGTGAAATGTTCCCTCTAAAAAGATACCAAACTTAAGTCTGTGCTCTGAAGTATTCAAGATTTTTAACAATTTAAGTTGTAAAAGTCCTTTTCAGGTCTATGCTCAAAAAGTGGGACAGACACTAACAGGTGAAACAACTTTTTATTTTCACAAACTTTGAAAATAAAAAGTTGTTAAATTCAGGAAGACACTGGCACTTCAGGACTACAGTTGAAGAGCTGTGACATAAAACACAGAAGTGCTTTGTAATTTGGGTCTGTAGTTTCTTTTGAACAGCTGCCAATATGGGTCAAATTGACCCACAAACAGTAAGAACGTATACAATTTCTTATGCACATTTTCACAATTTCACATTTCACATCAGCGTGTTAAAACTTTGCATGCATGTTCATGATCCTAAATGAGGAAAAAGTATAGGTATAATTGTATTTCAGATAGATTGAAAAAAAAAAATGATAGCTCATTTTTACCATATGAGACTGACAAAATATTTTTTTGCATTGAAATAAGTGAGGAAAAGCTCCTTTTTTAGCTATGTAAGGTAGTTCAAAAACTAAAATAACAAATGTTATTATTTTGGGTCTGTACAGTTGCATTAAGAACATTAAAATATGCGGGTCAAATTGACCTGTGAACATCACGAACATACTTTTGTGTGAATATGTAAAAACACATCAGTGTGTTAAAACTTTGCATGCATGTTCATGACCCTAAATGAGAAAAAGTTACAAAATTTTAAGAAAAACAGGTTAACTGGTATCTCCAATAACACAAAAATCAAAACAGGTCAAATTGACCTGCAACAGTACATGAGGGTTAACATGCATTTTTACCGGTACACCACATTTGTCACTACTTGAATATTAATACTGTAATATTTGGTATAAATGAAATTCTGCATCCAAACGTTACATTTTTGCCATACAGACAGAAACTCTATTTAACTGTTAATATTTTTTTAATATTATACGTAAATGTGTACATTTCTATGCACGTTTGTGAGCAGGGCTTTTATTTTGGTCAGAATATGTGATGTCATAAGGCTGCGCCGCGCTCCTGCATCTGTTATGATTCGGCTGAAGAAAGGTTTGTTGTTTTATGCATTTAAAGTGTTTAAAGCAATGCAAACTGTTCAGTCAGTTGAATCGTTTTGCAAGCTTGTAAAGTAAATTAATTATTTTTGAATGTAACACTATAATGCTTTGTTTAACAATAACGAAAGTTGTTTTTATGAGTAAAGCGCATTCACATGACTAACAGAAAAGGTGCGTCTCATTTCCCTCCTTCTATCTTGAGTCAGTTCATTGTAAACACGAATTCGGTCTCTGACAAGTTGTGACGATAGAAACTGAGTTTTTGAAACAACGAGTCATTTGAACCGAATACTTTGCGAAACGATTCAGTGATTCCAAGCGCTCGAATAACCGCATACTGACGACACGTACATGTGTAATTTTTACAAACAAAAAAGTGAAAATGTTTATATGAAAGTTTAATATTAATAAAAAAAAAATAATGTAATGTGTAATGTGTGCTCTTTTAGTAAATTTTTAGTGCTAGTTTAGAGTTGTTTTTGTCTTATCGTCTTATTTAAGTCCATTAACTCTCATTCTGACTCTCTTACCAGTGCGCTGAATTACTTAACTAGAGCTGATCGAGACACACCCCGAGGTTTAGTTTGGGTTTATTTCTCTTTCTGTTCATTATTGTCATCTTTATCATGACAGTGTCCAAACACACAGGAAGACTCTTGATGAAGCAACTGAGATCCATGTGACACACTATTATAAAGATGGCGTTTATTAAAGAGGAGAGTGAAGATATGAAGATGGTGTTTATTAAAGAGGAGAGTCACGACATAAAGATTGAAGAAACATTCAGAGTGAAACACGAAGAAACAGGTTGGTTTCATTCTCAAAGCTGAACTCAGTCATTTCATCCTTATTAAAATGTTGGCTTCTTAAAATCAAACTGTTGATGATTGTGAACGATACAAACAGTTTAAAAACAGAAACAGGTAAGACTGAGTCATTGTTTTGCAAGTTACAGTTAAGTCTCGGGTCTAGTCTAGAGTTGAGACGGAGAAGTCCAAGATCTTGACGAAAAATTGATGCATCTCTTGATGGAAACAACATCACAACATTTATTTCCATCAAGAGGTGCATCAATTTTTGGTCAAGATCTTGAATTGACAATGCAAGAGGTGAGCACTCTGTAAAGTCTCCTCCAGCACATCCCAAAGACTTTCAATGAGGTTAAGGTCAAGACTCAGAGGTGCCAATTCAAGTGTGAAAATGATTCTTCATGCTCCCTCCCAACCATACTTTACCAAATTGAGCCTGATGAAACTTGGCATTGTCATCCATGGAACCCAGCTAACAATTTTATGTTATAAGAACGTTTTCATAACGTTCCCATTAAGTTATCAAAACTTTATTTCTGATTGTTCTAGGAACGTTCAAAGCGTCCAGGTTTTTAGACGTTGTAT
The DNA here is from genome assembly GCA_037950665.1 of Hypophthalmichthys nobilis. Classification (NCBI taxonomy): domain Eukaryota; kingdom Metazoa; phylum Chordata; class Actinopteri; order Cypriniformes; family Xenocyprididae; genus Hypophthalmichthys; species Hypophthalmichthys nobilis. Next base: position 27,079,796 of record CM075489.1, read on the forward strand.
TAACGTTCTTGCTTGGTTAAAAGAACATTATTCAAAACGTTTTTAGAACGTTCAATTCTCTCGTTATATAAATGTTCTCTTAATGTTTTTCTAAGATTATGAAAATGTCCTTAACATTATTACAAAGTTTCATTTACTTTTTTTAAATGTTCACTCAATGTTTTTGCATATAATGTATATAATATGATAAATATTTTATGAAAGTACCTTAAACAGAGAGCCATGTCCGCTAGGTCTGCCCACATGCATTAACGTAAGAATCTCATAACGTAGCGTTATGATAATTTTAACAGTTGCTACAGTGAGCCTGTGTGTGGTTTTTTTTTTTTTTTTTCCTGTAGATCTCTTTTGTCACTACACCGTAACAAGGTAATCTCTTCAGGATTTGGCAGTGCTAAATTAATAAACAAAACGGGTCACTAACTAAACCCAGGGACTACGGCAAAAACGGGAGAAAAAGATATTACAAGACACTAAAGAAAACTGGCACCCAATCCCTATAGCCTTTAAGGTGAAAGTCATGGTGATATTTACAATATTTACAAAAAAAAGTACCAAAAATACAGAAAAATACCAAAAACAGTTCACATGCCAGCTCACAAACACCAAAAAAAAGGGGAAAAGAAAGTAGCTGCTAAATGGCTTATATTAGAAAACAGCAGGTAACACGAAGAAATAAAGGTCTAGACCAGGGGTTTTCAAACTTTTTTGTCAGCCGAACCCCTTTGACCAAATAATTTACTTGATATATTAGACCTGCAAGATTCTGGATAAAGTAAGAATCATGATTTTTTTGGTTTCAAACAGAGATCACGATTCTCCCACAATTCTGAACAGACTACTAGGCCTAAACAAAACCACATAATTTACTAGAGGTTTTGACAAAATGTTAATTGCTTCAGTCTATTTAAAAATGTTTAATGAATCTTAATGACTTATTAAAACATGCTTTGAATTAATAATTCACTGACTTACTTATAAGTACTTTATTGTTTCATAACTGGATTTGGCAAATCTCTTGAATGAATGATTCAACGCAAAATACATTTTCTTGTCGCCACCTAGTGGCATAACAATGTAATTGATACAATTGGTACTTTCAAAAGGTGATTCACTATTTTGATAGCTAACGTAGACATTAGTGTTTATATATCCAAACTATCCACTTTTATCCCTGTTCTTCTATGATAAAATGAATCTTTGTAACAGAAATAATGACTGTGTGGTTGACAAGACTGTTTGTGAAGCTGTTTCATACCTAACTGCTCTCTCTGGGTCGGTGCAGCGCAAACGCAGATTTGAATTTTCCAGTGTGATTTTGCTAAAAGTTTATAAGACAGGTGAATCGTTGTAATTTAGGAATGAGATCGCATGGGCTCAATACTTTAATACTTTTTAAAACTTTATTTAAGACATTTTAAGACTTTTTAAGGACCCGTGGCCACCCTGATGTTATTTGGGGTTGCTTCAACCCGCGGACATGAAAAACAATCCGTGGCAACACTATTAAAGTAGCCAAATTCTGTGGGAAAACCACGGACTTGGGAATACTGTCCATCTGTCCTGCTGTGTTTAATTGATGGGCATGTGCGCTCCAAAACCATGCCCATCTATTACGCTAAACGTAGCAATGTTGGGAATGGTCAAATAAAGACATTCTCCTTCAATCTATTCGCAAAAGTTATTAAAACAATTTTTTATATGTATTTTTAAAGCCTTTAAGTTTATTTTCCTAGAGCCTTATTAGGGCCCTATGGAATCCGTTTTATTTCCCAAATTCCGTTTTTTCTGTTTTAATTTTTCTGGATTCCGTTTTTTTCCATTTTAATTTTTTGGACTCGATTTTAATGGTTACATTTCAATAATCAAAAAGAATGTCTAATTAATTGAATTCTTAAAAATAAAATTAAATAAATTAAAAAATGTATTTTTTGTTTTTTCAGAAATTCTGTTGCGTATTTTAATTTTTCTGGCAATCAAATGACCTGATAACATTAATTTAATTTATCTGAAATTAAACTTTTTTTATCAAATAAAGTGCTGCACAACAGAGCTTTACTGTTAAAATTAAAACATGGAAGAAAAACTGAGATTGTTCCTTAAAAATATAGTTTTAATAATTTATTATTATTATTTTTAAGTATTAGTGTTAGTATTATTATTACATTGAAACGTATCTAAATTCTACTGTACAACAGTAAAATGTTTCTGTCAAGTTAAATTGAACTTTTATTTTGACGGGTTGCCAAGAGTTTTGAATTTCTGTGCGTTTATGGTACGACGATAGATTTTCTCAAATAAAGCGATAAAATGCCGATGAAGTGACTCAGAGCTGCTCTGGAGATGAATTTTGTGCGTTCATGTCCTCATATAGTGAGGCGACAGAAGAAGAAAACACTGCGAGCGTCACACATGCTTTAGTGTGTGTGTGTGTGTGTTTATGTGAGGTAAATGAAACCGCGCTTCTGCGCCATTCATTTCAGAGACACACAGACATGCAGGATTCATATTTAAATAGTCTTTTTGCGGTTTAATATTCACAGACACTAGACTCGCGATTTAATTTAAGTGTACTGACCTGCTTTTTATTCATCCATCAAAAATCTGACAAATTCCGTGACATGCCGCGTTATATAGAAAATTCCGTTTTTATGAATGGATTCCGCGATTCCGTCCGCGTTTTCTGCGGAAAATCATAGGGCCCTACTTTATCTACTTTTGAAATATTGCACAATTAATTATATAATAAATATAATACAATATAATAAATAATTTTGATTTTTTTTTTGACATCTTATTATTTGATTTTTTAAGGGAAGAACCACATTTATATTTGACTGTAGTTGTTGAATCATTTCCTGTTGAATACACAATTCTTTTATAATCTGCAATTTTTTTTGACCGTAAAAAATATTTGAACAAAAAATAGAATTTCAGTGCATTGTGTCATTAGTTATTTCACTGTATATACAAATTATGTTTCTGAAGTTGATTTGCAGGAGAAAAAAAGCTGTATATGACTAATTTGTAAGGACTAATAATTTTTTTCTAAAGTGGTAACGAGTTTAAAACGTTCTACTAACAATGTAAGAATAACATTTTAATGCTAACATATTTAGAAAGTTTATCAATGACATAACGTTGGCACAGCAAGTTACTGCAGGATGGGTTTGATAACTTTGTTGGCAACTTTCAGAGAACGCAAGCTAATGTTCTGAGAACGTCCCCTGTATAATTTCATTAAAACAGTAGCAACTGCTGCAAAACTAAGTTAATCAGCATTGTGATAAAATTATTTTATTCACACAACCAGCAAAATTCAACCAACTAACATGAAATTTGACATCTTTAAGTGAGTAATCTATCTGTCCCACTGTGTTTGTTTTGATGAAATGCTGGAGATAAAAAAAAACCATGACAAGTGTCATGTGTAGTACATGCAGCACTCATTTAGAGACGCACAGAACATGCAGACTTTAATAGCAGTCCTCAAAGTGAATAGACAGCAGTTATTTCAGCTATGTGCCGATATTGCGGTAGCCTATGTGAAAAATACATATACATTACCCAGCACTGTTCTCATGATGATAAATTTAGGTTGTATATTAGATAATGACACTTTTCATAATTTTTTACAACGTAATATTAATAGCACTTTAAATAAAACTTGGCTTTCTTGTTTTCATGCAGTCTTTTGATGTCTGTTGCTTTATGCCATTGAACTGCTGTTAATTTTGTGTTTGTCTTCTTTCAATTTAGACCTGATGGCACTGAAAGAAGAGAGTCAAGAACTGAATGAAATGAAAGCGAAAGATTGTGATTTCATGTCAGGAGAGAAATCCACACAGACTAAAAAGAATTCCTCACAAAAAAGAGCTCAGAAAACCATATCTGACAGTTGTTTTACCTGCCAACAGTGTGGACACTGTTTCACTCAAAAACAAAACCTTAAAGTCCACATGAGGATTCACACTGGAGAGAACCCTTATATCTGCCAAGAGTGTGGACAAAGTTTCACTCAAAAACAAAACCTTAAAGTCCACATGAGGGTTCACACTGGAGAGAAGCCTTTCACATGCCAACAGTGTGGACACAGTTTTGCACGTAAAGGAAACCTTAATATCCACATGAGAATTCACACTGGAGAGAAGCCTTACACCTGCAAACTGTGTGAACAGAGTTTTGCGCGTAAAGCAAACCTTATTATCCATGTGAGAATTCACACTGAAGAGAAGCCTTACACCTGCAAACAGTGTGGAAAGAGTTTTTCACATAAAGGAAACCTTAATCAGCACATGAAGATTCACTTGAAAGAAAAACATTTCATGTGTCATCATTGTGGAAGGAGTTTCATAAGCGGCAATCACCTTAAGAATCATGTAATGACTCACACTGGAGAGAAGCCTTTCGCCTGCTATCAGTGTGGAAAGAGTTTCAATCATAAAGGAAACCTTTATGTCCACATGAGAAATCACACCGGAGAGAAACCATACACATGTACTCAGTGCGAGAAGAGTTTCACGTATCGAAGAGACCTGAAACGTCATTTGCAAACTCATTCTGGAATGCAACTGTAGTGTTCTGTTTTTAGTAAAAGATTTACAAAACACAACAATTTCAGAAATTACTTGCATATTCACTATGGTGTAACAAAGGGGAAATATTAAAAATTATTCATAACTTGTTAGTGAATATTTTAATTAATCAGATTAATTTGATGTAGCGACATTAACATTACAATAAATCAGTTCATCCTGTGAACACTCAGTATTGATTATCAATTAGTTCTAAGAAAAGGGTATTTTTCATGATCACTGAAAAATAATTATTTCTTAGCATTTACAGTGCTTAGAGCGTGTAACAAGATCGAGATCATTTAAGTGACAGTTATTTGCAGGCAGGGAGTCAGAATCAAATATGTATTGTGCACAAGTTTTATTAACTAAATCAAAAAACATAACTAAACTAACACAGACACACAATCACACACACATGGGAAAATGAAAAATGAAGCTGGACATAGGAATAGGGAAGAAGGCTAAGGAGGCTGTTGTTCTGAACAGGTTCTTCGTGGTTCCATGAATCGATGGTGTTGAAGTTGCAATCGATTTCTTCTGTGTTGAATGAAGAAATTATGACGAACTTGCATGGTTAGTTTGACTCTTGTAGTGAGGAAAGAGTTCTCTCTCTTCTAGGTAAGCACATGGCTGGAGTGCAGGTTTAGGTCTGCGGGCCTGGACCAACAGGCCACCCAGCAGGAGGTGTCTTGAGTCAGTCACAGGAGCAAGAGAAGGCAGTCACACTGACAGTGCCTTTTTTCACTCTGTGTGGCGGTCCCACCTCCACGGGTCAGTGAGCCAATGATAGCTTAAGCTCTTGGAGGGAAACTTACAATACTTTGTCTCAAGCAGATTGTTTGCATATGTAACTGGATTGGAGGCTGATAAAGAAACTATTAAAGATTCTTGCAGTACTACTATGTTGCACAGGTATCGGCATATCATATACACAATGAGGTTAACTGTTGGTTCTATCATAAATCAATACAATGCAGGATACACTATACAAGACATAATAACAATAATCATACACACAATGTCCTTGGATGAATGTTCAAATTATAGAACAGTTTGTCTGTAAATTGAAGCAGAAGAGTATGTTTTTACAGGCTTTGTGTCTTCCCTATGGCCTCTGCTTTTCCACATTACTTTCTTTAGAACAATAAACCATCTTATCAGTTGGTCTTTTAGGGGATGGGTCCACAGACCCCAGAGTGAGTTTTAAAGATTATTTGTTAAATATAACAAATTATTGTGTCTGATTTGTCTTAGTCATTACAATGGATCTACACCTACCCCAACCCTAAACCTACCCTTACAATAATGCAAGTACAGTGGTGGTAGCACAATCTGATGTGCATTATTTGTTAGAACCTATCAAATTGTGCTTTATTAATATCTACATCAGATTGTCTTGCTAATAGCTTTGTAGTCTGGTTGATAAGTACTCAAGTTTAATTTTATGCAAGCGTTCAAACTCTCATCCGTTATCCTTGAGCGCTGGTTGGACTTGATATTGTTCATGTGTGAGAAAGACTGCTCGCAAGAGTACCTGGACCCAAACATAGTCAGAACAGCTGTACAGATGCTTTGCATAGAGGCAAAGTTGGGGGAAGTTCATTCCAGGTTTTCAAAATTAGATTATCCTCACGTTCGAGGTTCCCCATGTCCTTCTGCTTCTGTTCCTTTGCCAAACGTTCACGCTCACAAATGATGCTTTCCAGCTTGGTATTTAGAGTGACCAGCATGCATGACTTTACATCTTCGCCATCAGTAAAGGTTTGCCTTGCCTTTTCGATCTCCTATGAGCAAGCAAAGCTGGCAGCATTCAAGCTTCCAAATGCTCCTGTCCAGGCCTGCAGCTGTTGCTGTCCAGCTTGCAGTTTATGTTGGAGCTCCACACGCCTTCTTTCGGCTTTCGCCGACCGGGTACTTCGCTGCAAAAGCTGCTTGGTGGGTTTCAAAATGTCTCTTAACGTTTGATTTTTAAAAAAAGAGGAAATACGTTCTGTGCAAATCAGTCAGAGCAGGGCACCAGAGCTTTCAATAAAAGCATGTTTCTGTTCACTCATTTTGAAACTTTCGATGCTCCTCTGAATTTTTCTTTTCACCATCACCACTGATGGTTGTTGCTTGAATGTGTGCGCAAAATTAACATAGAAACGCAAATTGTTTGCCGTTTATTGGTGTCGTGAAGCTTAAAACTGCGCCGCATACGCGCATTGGTCAAAACGTAATGTAACATAATATTATTGTAAACTGACTTTTCGTTAATATTGATTTGCTGTAAAACAAAGGAATTGTATTTTCAGTAGGAAACTGATTTATAGTTCAGTTATTTTTTTGAACTGTAAAATGTTAGTGAAAGAAGACAGCTGGCGAGCCAAGTAACTTTTGTCAAAGAGCCATGTGTGGCTCACGAGCCATAGGTTCCCGACCATTAGTCTACATCTACCCCAACACTAAACCTACCCTTGCAACAAAGCAAATACAGTAATTTTGTGTTATTTATCATGACAAAAATTATGTAATATTAATGTGTGCAACCACAGTAAGCCCGGGTAGGACAATCTGACGGGTAGAATGAACCAACCATCATTGACAATGAAAACCAACTGTCATTGAAATCTTGTGAAGGAACAAAACTGACCGTCATTGAGATCTCATAACCGAACAAAACCAGCCATCACTGAATTCTCATAACCGAATAAAACACGTCATTAAAAACTCATAACTGTCAGGACACAGACGGAGGCAGAGAGGTGAGTGAACACAGAGGTATATTTATTAGACAGAGGCCACACACAGGCAAATGATGGAAGCAGGTGAGTAATGGATCAAGCACTTTCTGAACAGTCACTTAGCTGGATGATAACGGAGTTTGTCTTTGCAGGAGGAATCGACGAGGAACAGAAAACAGGAGACGGAGGACGACAGGAATGGAGATACTGGAACTCAGGTGAGTAGCGGGTAAGGAGTCCAGGTACGTGAGATGAGACCAGACAGTGAAGTGAAGGGAGTGAGAGTCTTTATGGAGTCCTTGATGAAGCGGTGCAGGTGCAGGTGATCAGTACTCGGGAGACGAGTGGGTGGAGCGTGGTGATCAGGTGACGATGCGTAGGTGTTGGTGGGTGTAGGCTGTGACTCCATGACAATAACCAAATAAAACTGACCATCATTGAAATCTCATAACAAAACAAAACCGACTGACACTGAAAACCAACCGTCACTGAGATCTCGGAACCCAGCAAAACCGACCGTCGTTGAAATCTGTTTCAGAACAAAATGTATTAATTGTTTTTGAATAAATGTACTGATGCGCTTTGAATAAATGTATGGATTGTTTTTGAATGTATTGAGTGTTTTAAATGTTTCCAAACTTTTTGACACACACGCACTTGCAATCAAATTATTCAACCCCCAGAGACTGTAACAATTTACAATCAAAGTTTTTCATTAGATCCAATGTTTAAAAATAATACATAACTCTTTAGTGGCATACTAAATGTGACAACGTCAAGTAATAATGTCAAATAGGATTTTATCATAATAAAACTATATAATAGTAATTATTCAACCCCTGTTCAACATTGCCATTTTTAAATCACAAAATTACAAAAAATTTTCCATATAGTGGACTTCAACAGGGTTCAACAGGTTGAAGGTCCAGTTTCAGTGCAGCTTCAAAGAGCTCTACATGATCCCAGACGAGGAGTAAGGGTCTTATCTAATGAAACAATCAGCCATTTAAAAAAAAAAATACAAATTATAAACTTTTTAACCACAAATTCTCATCTTGCACTAGTTCTGCGATGCTCCATGCATTACGTAATCACGTTGGAAAGGTCACGGTACTTCCACCTACGTCACACGTAACCTTTCCGACGTGATTACATAACGCGTGGCGCATCACAGAACTAGAGCTACGTCTGTATTATTGACTGTAATATAATAAGTCAATTAATTGTGTCTGCTCCCAAAGCATATTGTTTTGAATCAACCGCACCATTATAGACACAATCATGGAAATTTAGAAAGCCTATTTTTAACCTCTATGTTGATTCCAGAGACGGGATTTTGATTCTCCACATTCCAATTATGTTGCGGAGGAGGAAACCAAAAGATGCATCCGACTACTTAGGTAGCTGACTTGTTGCCTTGCTGCCTTATAGGCAAAGACTCTGCATGTAATGTAATGTTCAACTTGATGTTACCTATATTAATTACATGGTGTAACCTTCATAATATATTTAGTTGAGTATTTTAGCAATTTTATCATATTTGCTTTTGTATATGGTTATCAGAACTATGTTGATTTTGTTTTACAGATGCCTCATAACCAGACACTGCACCTGCTGCCAGCTGTTCTGCAAGTGAAAGTGAGATTAATGATCTAAATGACTACTCAATCAAACCTAATCTTTGATGGAAAATAACCTAAGAGTTAGGGAACATAAACAATGAGTGATGGTGATTACTAGTTGCTGTAAGGTCATTATTAAGATTGCATATTTGCATGTGTCAATGTTAAGGACTCCAGGCAGCTGTTGAGGAATCACCGGTGGACAACCTGTCGAAACGGATAGAAGCATTAGAGGAAGAACGTGACTTTCTTGCACTCTTGCATCCATCTGTGGTGAGTGACGCTTAGCTATGTAAGATATAATCACAATCTTCATATTTTACGTTGCTTATTATACATGGTTACATTTCACGAGAGTACAGGACTAATTGTACAAAATGAATACACTGCTTTGAGTGGTTACTTGCAATTACCTTAAAGAATTAAAAAATTACCTTAAAAATGCTTTAAAAATACCTTTGTTAGTGTAAGTAGTATACAATCCTTCAAGCTGTTGCGGCACGGTCATGTCCAGTATAGACACTGTGGCATACTAATACACTTTTACATCAAATATAACAAACATCAGAGACTGCTTAGACAAATGTTCCACATGTAAGCGTTCTGCTAACCTAACATATAAATGTATATCATTTAATATTTAAGAATCACTTACATCCGGGCAATTCATGATCAGGTAGAACAATGGCGACCTCTTAAACTACCACCATGCTCACGCCAGAAAACTACTGCAGCTCTGTAATTGGCCAAAATGCCCCGTTTGACTTTTCTGAGACCCTCTACTCTTCTCTGATGATGACCTCTGACCTACTTTCTGTACGATTTGAATTTCTGCTTTTGAATTTTAGAATATTGAATTTGATGTGTAAACTTAATCTGAAAACTTGTATATGTATTTTTAAAAACTGAATATTTGCAGTCTACAAATTCAGAACAAAAAAATCAGCTGTTTGAAAATACATGTATATACAATTTCACCATAAAAATATTTCAATTGTGGTAAATTTCAAATGTTCAATATTCAAGATTAAACAATTCAAATTCAGAACTATGTAAAATGCCACATAATATGAAACTAAAACCAGTAGGTGGCAGCAAGTCACTGTCTTAAAGAATGAGTCTTTCATTCAATGATTTGTTCAAACAGCTGATTCATTCAAGTGACCGTCTTTACTGAATGGGTCTTTGAAGTATTAATTAAACTGATTCATTTAAAATGCAGATTAATCACCGCTGTGTGTTGCTCCGAGACTTAGTTCTGCTGTACAACATTGTACACAATATTTACTCACAATATTGAGTCTACAATGTAACTCAGAGTGTTAAATTATTGTTTTTTTAACTGTTGTATAAAATATCACATTTGCAATTGTACTTCCTTTTGCATGCAAGAGTATGTAATACGCTAGAGTAAATGCAGTGAAATTGTCACATGAACAAGTAAATCCACAAATAAAGAATATTAAAAATCATATACAGTATAATGCTAATTAGTTTTAATTTGTTAAGTCTTTAGGGTAACACTTTCTATGAAGACCATGCTTATAATGATTTATAGCCACATTTATACTTATTTATAAGTATTACTATTCTATAAATATATTTATAAAGAATCATTAAGATCTATATTGCATTAAAAGAACAGTTATAGATTATTTTTTAATTACTTTTTACATTTGCTTTTTCAATGTGCATGAATATAATCCATTATACACTGATTTATAAATGATCAAATATAAAAAATAGTTCCAGAGACACTTGTTTGTTGTACCAATTAGTTATCAATTATATCTTTAATTACTAAAGTTTCAGTTAGAGGTAATGAATGGTAATTTTGATTTGTTAAAATCTATATCTCCTCAGCCATTCGGATGGTATTGCTTATAGCAGTTTGGAATTATACTTTAAAAATATTGTTGCAGTGTTTTGCTAGTATGTAACATTAAAAAGATTTTTTTCAACTGTTTGAAGGAATTCCAGGAATTGTTGTTCATTCGTTACATTTACAAGTAAGCAACTTAAAATGTAAAATGAGCACATATTCGTGATTTCTTAACATTTGATTTAGGAAAATTGCATCTTGTGTTTTCACTTTACTTAAAGCGAACAATGATGCATTTATAGAGATTAGTAACTGTATTATTACTCACGATAAGTATTTATAAGAACACAACACAGCTATTAATAACAGTATATTCACTAATTTGACAGAAATAAATCTGAATAAAAAGTCATTGTAACTATGATATAACATTAGAGCAATGCAAGCTTTGTCTTTATAAATACATTAATGGAACCTGAAGACTGACTAATTAATACTTATAAATCAGTGTATAATGGATTATGACAAACAAAAATCAAATAACAAACAAAACTGTACAAAAGAACAAAGAAAAAAAAAAATATATATATATATATACACAAACTACTTCAATGATAAATAAATCTCTCACGGCACCACACTTGCTCACCAGGTTAACTGACAACACATACTTCTTTGGGGCTCCTTTTTATAGTCCAAGCCCCGCCCCTTTTGTTAAAACCATTACAAACATGAGTGGGTAAGTATTCAGGTGAGTATATACATTTTCACAACACCACATAAATATATACACATATAAAATAACGAAATATTTATAGAAACAAAATCTAGTCAAAATAACAAATACAAATGTAGACGTTAATAATAATAAACACATAATAATAATGCCACATTTCCATTATCCCCCCTTATTAACGAGACAATGGACGAGCTGACTTCCGGTTGCTTCGCGCCAACGCACCCACACATAGCGGTCCCGGCACGATTTATCCAGGCCGTTGGGTGACGCCGGGTTCGGCCGACTGATGGTGGAGAAGCAACGCGAAAGACTGGCAACACAGACACTGACAAACACGGAACACAGGTATGTATTAACACGATAACATGACAAAACATAGAAACAAACGACAATTGTTATGCGCAGCGCGGATTCTGACGGGGGTGGATATGGAGTGGATATGTTTGCGTGTATGATGACCAGCGTGCATGTGCACCCACATCGCTTTAGCAGGGAACAGAGGATGGACCAGGTAAGATGGGGTGTGTGTGTGTGTGTGCTGCGCTAACCAACAGGGACAGGGACAGGTCACTCTGTCACATCACCTCCTCCCTCTCCAGGCCGCAAACTGACCAGATTTCGGGACAGGTAGTCTGCAATTTTGTTTTGGGGTCCAGGTCGATGTCTGACCTTAAACTGGTAGGGTTGCAGGGAGAGAATCTCATAGGGTAGAACATGCAGAAACTGTTCCAGGACTATCGTCTCACCGATCTCCTCCTTTGTGCGCAGCTCAGGTCTTACCCAGCGTCGGTACAAGTTACGCAGTCGATTTTACCTTTCCGTCGGTGACTGTCCAGCTGGAGTAGAAGTGGCCCGGAACCGTTGGCGGTAAGTCTCTGGGGAGATATTGAACTTTTCCAACAGCGCCTCCTTCAGGTCGTCGTAAGCCTCCGCTTGGTCCTCGTCCATGGCCAGGTAGGCTTCCAGCGCTTGCCCAGACAGCAGTGGAACCAGATGATAACTCCGTTCATCCTCTGCCCACCTCCAGGTTCTGGCCAGACGCTCGAAGCGGCACAAGAAGTTCTCAATGTCCTCCCCCTGCTGGAGGACTGGCAACCTTGGCTCCGTTCGCGGTGTCAGCTGGCAGTAGTACAAGCGGTGTTTCTACGTTGAGCTGGTGTTGGAAGCTCCATCTGTGGAGCTTGGAATTTTGCCCAAATCCAGAGCTCTCCTCGCATCCCCAGCCAGCCGAGAGTGAGGAAATGGGTGGCAGAGGGATGCAGAAAACTGTCGAGGTAACTATGTGAGTCGGCTCTCGTCTGTGTATATACCTCCACTCAAGCTGATTGAATAGACCGTTTGAATGTGTTCCTCCCAAACTTTGTTTATAAAACATAATTTGTCACTTGAATTCTGCAATATCTCGAGATGCAAATACGTAAGAGGTGGACAATTAGCTGAACATATACTAGTTTAATTAGTGACACAACCTACAATGTAAAACCTTTAATTGAATATGGCAACATTTTTATTTTAAAATCTTTATTTGAATATGGCAACATGATACCTCATTCTACAATATTTCTATGATTAAATCGCTGACAGAGACTCCTCCCCCATTGGCCAACCATAGGGCCCTATGATTTCCACGATGCAGAAAACATGGACGGAATCGCGGAATCCATTAATAAAAATGGAATTTACTATATAACGCGGAATGTCATGGAATTTGTCAAATTTGATGAATGAATAAAAAGAAGGTCAGTACACTTAAATTAAATCGCTATATAGACTGTTGTCTGTGAATGTCTGTGAAACCGCAAAAAGATTATTTAAATAAGAATCCTGCATGTCTGTGTGTCTCTGAAATTAATGGCGCAGAAGCGCGGTTTCATTTACCTCACACACACACACTGAAGCACGTGCGACGCTCGCAGTGTTTTCATCCTCTGTCGCCTCACTATATGAGGACATGAATGCACAAAATTCATCTCCAGAGCTCCATCAGCATTTTACGGAGCCCCGGACATGACATGCAGGAAAAAAAATAGTAGGCTAAATCATGCGCACGATTTATTAATTAGTTCCCTCGATTTATTAAAACGTGCGCACGATTTAATATATCGAGGGAACGAAATAGTAAATCGTGTGCACGATTTAGTAAATCGAGGGAACGAATTGGTAAGTTGTGTGCACGATTTAATTTTTTCATGTCCGGGGCTCCGTAGCATTTTACCGCTTTGTTTGAAAAAATCTATCGTCATACCATAAACACACAGAAACTAGCTCTTGGCAACCCGTCAAAATAAAAGTTTGATTTAACTCAACAGAAACAAATTATTGTTGTTCAGTAGAATTTTTACTTATCATTCAATGGCTTCATTCACACAGCAGCAGAATTCACTCTTTCCATCATCGTCTAAATTGTATTACCTTTATTAAGACTTTTTTTTGTAAGAAAACGTGCATGTGTAATTTCAAAGAAGTGTATGATTACAAACATTCAGTTTTATCTCTAAATGAAATTCACAAGAAAAGTTGTTACAAAGGTGTTAAGCAACACTGTATCACGTAAATGATTTGAACTAATGTGTCAACAAGAGGAGTACAGATGCGGGTCCATACATGCTGGTTTAATTTTGTTATCCAAAAAAAAAGAAACCCTATGCAGACCTTCCAAACTTCTCTGTCTCAGCAAGTTCTTTTGAATGCGAGCACACTAACTAAACTTAGAAAAAGATAAAGTTAATTTTGGATTTCAAATGATATTCAGCTGTCCTCTTGGTTCGTTTGAAGTCAGTTGAAGCTGTTTACAATCAAAATGTTGGCAAAGTATCTGCTGCTGTAGCTGAAATAAATCCACCAGGTGAAATAGTCTGTTTCTTGATGCAAGGACAGAAATTCTGTTAAAATCACATACAAATTTTTTTAAGGGAAACAATGTGAGGAAAGCCAGGGTCAAAACTAAGTGAATGAACCAGTACAAATTGATAGACACTTAAGAGAGAATATCTCTAAAAGAAGTATATCAAGATGCTTATTTGAAAATGCACGTCATTTCAAGTCTTAAGCTGGGCCTGAGTTAAATAAATGTACCTACCATGCCTGAATATCTCAGCTCTCTCATTCAAAGTCAGATAAATGCTGTTGTCTGAGCCTGTGTCATAAGCAATAACACACTGTTTATAGTAGAGCTCAGTTGAGACTCAGAAACAGAGATGTTAAAGGAATGATATAGACATTCCAAAAATCATACATTTCAGATTTTATAGATCCAGAGAGCAATCAGTACTTAAGTGTTTCAATTGCTTGACGCCTTTAAGAAATAAAAAATAATGAATTACAATCTAGGGACTTTTTGTTTGTTGAAACATGAACTATATAAAATGATAATACAGACCTTAAACTATAGACGTCATAATTTTCTCAACAGTTGTATCTGTGCTGTTCTATCACCAGTAATCTCTTTGTCTCATCTTAGTCTCCACCTTGATACAGGGCCTGATGGCTCTGGCTACAGAGGTAGCATAACATTAAACTGAATGGACAGGAGTGATGTGTAAATTTATTTACAATGGGCACCTGCCCAAGCAGGGAGATTTCAAATGTGAGATAGGCATAGGAGTTGAGCGGATGCTTGTTAGGCCAACAGCATTGTTAAGGGGAGAACTGTTTGAAGTCACAGTAATCTGCTTCAGAAATGTGAGCTCTGAAGGTTCTTAAGCTTTTTAAGGTGGCGGCGAGTTGTTAGTTGGCTTGCCGTCGGCTCTCATCTATGTCAATTGTTTTATATGTATTGCTATGGGTGATATGGTTGTGTTAGAAACCACTACTGTACTTACCTACAATCGTCAAGCCCTTCTTGATTTAAGTCTCTCTTCTGCGGACTGCTGCAGACGCATACCTATTGAGGGTCGCTTCTTTAACTCACAGGCTTCTTCTACCTTTTCTGTGATTAGCTGTTAACTTGATGCGCTGCTTTCTTCATCGTAAAAAGTGCCTTAGAAAATGAGGAAAGCGCAGTGGACTCCTTAGCTGCTTCTCCACCATCGGGCCGAACGGTTCTCATTGCGTAACCATTCCATTCCATGCCGATCCGGGCCAGCTGGTACGGTTACGGTTTTATTTTCCACTGTGGGGCTGATAATGTAAAAGCGTCAGTCGTTGCCTTCGTAATGCAATAGTTTACTTATGATATGAGATGTAAATAACGACTGCATTATGGAGAATGATTAGATATTTCTTTTAATTTTATTAATAATTTGTGTTTACATCGCTCAATTAGAGCGCTTAGCCAGCTATGCTAGAAAACTGGTACTGGTAGAAACTGGAAGAAACTGGTAGTCAGGCAACAGACAAGTGACCAATCTTGAGTGGAGACGTCACTTCACGGATTCTACCAGCACGGTTAAGGGCCGTTCACACAGAACGTGTTTTTCCATTCCAAAGCGCTACTTTTCCATTGTTTTTCTTTGTAAACACGCTAGACGGACGTGCACTCACATCTTGAGTCTTTTGCAGCGTCTCACACATGACATAGCGTTCTAAAAACTTGGTGCTCAAATTAAATTCAGTTCAACTTTTAAAAAATGCGTCTCGAGATCTTGCATTTTTCCCCCAATTCCACTGCCCACGTTTTGCGTTTTTCAAAGCAAAAATGCGTTCTGTGTGAACGAGCCCTTAGACAACTGTGCCGAGAATTCCAGGCCGAGAACGGTTTGTAATTGTGCTGTGCCGTACCAGGCTCAAGTGGAAACACAACTGAAACCATTCCTTACCATTCTAAGAACCATTCAGCCTGACGGTGGAAAAGCAGCTCTCGTTAGGTTAAAGAGATTCAGGGTTTCATCACCACGGTTCATCCGCGCCTGGCCTGGAAGCTACTGGCCGCCTAAACCCTACCATGCGTCAGAGTTACGGCCTATCGGTCTTGTTCCAGTCTTTCTGGACTCTTCGACCCCCTTTCGTGGATCATCAAGACAACGCTGCATCAAGAGGGGTGTTGACTTTCAGAATCTTTACTCTTTAAAATATGTTAAACCACCTGCTGTGCTCTAGTGATGGGAAGTTTGGTTGTTTTCCGTGAACCGGTTCTTTCGGACAGTTCGTTTCAATAAACCGGTTGAAAAAACGGTTCACTGGTTCTTTTACGCTCCGACATAATGACGTCATTTGTGATGACGTAATGACGTCATCTATCGCGGGCCGGGATGAAAAAAAACTTAACACATTCAAATATATAAAGTCAGTAACATCAGTCAACTAAAACATTATAATCTGAAATGTTTTTTTAAAATTTAGTTTTGCATCCAAACACATATACAGGCAGTGATGTGCAAACAAGGAAGTTTTACAGTTATAAAGTTAATAAATTAGTCTTCATCAGCGTAGAAACCATGATCCACTACTATACATAATCCATTACAAATTATTTGTAATTAAATAAACTTACGTTTCACCAGATTGGCCCCTCATTTAAGTCCTCTCATAGCATCAGTTGTCCTACTAGTTCGGTTCAGACGCCGGTGCTGTCACAGTAGCTTCAGATCACACGCTGAATCACGCATGCGCAGTATCATCAGTTCATCGGTTCTCAAATCAGACATGTCCGAAGAAACGGTTCTCGGTTGTGTACTGGTGATCCGAAAACCGTTGCAACCGATTCTTGACTCGAGAACAAGAACGGTGACAGGCCGTGTATGCTCGTTCCTGTGCGCCACGCATGCTCACTTAGTATATCAGCTGCTCTGCTGCTCGTGCTTATCGTCAGTTCTCTCATAGCAGGTTAAGTCAGTGTACTGTTGGAGTAACTGAATAACTCTGAAATGTTGGTTTATTTTGAGTCGGAGGGAGTGTCAGGCACGTCAAAAGGTGAGTAACTTTAGTAATTTGTGGATTAGTGCTAGAGAACTGTTTTGAACGATTCAGTCCGATTTTGGTGAACTGTTCAAAAGAACAATTCATTCGCGAACCGGACATCACTACTGTGCTCATGGACACCGGCCCACGACAAATAGCACTCGTAAACACGAGATGCATCTGTAACAAATCGTTTATTTTAACTGATTTTTTTGATCCTGGCTCAATGCTGGTAAGTTGGATCACTAGCAGATTTATCTCCAGTGGATTGTAATTACTTAAATTCTCCCAGATTAGTGGGTCGTGGCGGAGGCCTGGCAACAGTTTTTTAAAAAACGTTTTAAATGTAGACTCTTGCCTTCCACTTAATACCGTACATTTGAATTGCAATTATTGACAATACAACTATCCAGCCCAGTGACGTGTGCCCTTATTGATAGACCACAAAAATATAATAAGGACTTTATTCATGAATTTGGGACTTTTCTGTCTTATATAGTCCCTACTGTGGATAAATGACTAATCTTGAGCGATTTTAATATCCATGTCTGTTTCCCTTCCCATCACTTGGTGAAGGAATTTGTGCAACTCATTGACTCATTTGACCTCTTTCAACATATCAGTGGTCCTACACAGTTGCACCACTAAAATCAAAGGCTTCTAAACTTAGCCTACGTCCATAGTTTAACCATCATACCTGCGCTCTTAGGCAGGAGTGCCGTAAATCAGAACGTAAATGGAAAAAAGATAGGCTATGTCTCCCTGGAGATTTTTAAGAACTGCCTGTCTGCCTATCAGTGCGCTGTCAAAACAGCTCAAATTAAATGCTTCTCAGATTTTAAAACTGAAAGTTCACATAATTCAAAAGTGCTGTTTAATACTTTTGATAAAGTGGTTAACCCCAAGGCATCTTCTCATCCAGAGGCTACCCCTGAGCTGTGTATAGAATTTCTAGATTTCTTTAGAAAAAATTGAGGTTCTATATTCTTGTATTCTATTCTAGCGGCCTGGTTTTGCACCGGTTCTATTCTTATCTCTCCAATAGATCTGTGTCAGTTACAATTGGTAATCATTCATTACCTTCACTTCATTTATCATGTGGGCAACCACAAGGGTCCACATTAAGTCCTATTTTATTTTACCTGTACATGTTACTTTTGGGGTCTATCTTCAGAAAATATGACTTCATATACCACTCCTATGCTGACGACACTCAGTTGTATGTCCCATTACATACACCTGATAAATCCTGTTCCAACATTATTAAGTGTTTTGATGATGTAAAATGCTGGATCTACTTAAATGAGAGCAAAACTTGTGTTGTTGTTTTTGGCCCTATTAGCTCTTCGCCCCTTATCTCTAGCTACCTAGGGCCGCTCTCCAGAAATGTTCACCCATATGCAAAAAATCTGGATCATATGCAAAACAAGTTAGTGCTGTGAGTTTCTACTACTTAAGATTAATAGCTAAAATTAAACCTATGCTCTCATCTAGAGATCAGACACTCATCCATACTGTAATGTTGTGTATTTAGGTCTCTCTCAGTCACTGGTGAATCGATTACAGCTGGTTCAAAATGCAGCTGCAAGAGGGACAGAATCACCCTGATTTTGACATTTTCTCGCTCCCTCTTATCTGTCAGATCTTGTTATTCTATACCAGCCAGTATAGAATCTGAGATCAGCAAATAAATTATTGCTCCAGGTACCGCGGTCTCGACTCGTGCCTTTTCGATAGCCGGTCCTAGGTTACGGAATAACTTACCGCTTGCCATCCACTCTGTCCCCACTTTGATCACATTTAAAATGACTTTGAAGAAGCACTTTTATATCTTGGCATTCGACTCTGACCTAGGAGAGAACTAAATATTAATTTTATGTTGTTGTGTTTGTATTCTCTTTGTTTGGTTTTTCCTGATTGATTTGTACAGCACTTTGAGCTGCACCTGAGACAGTAGAAAAGTGCTTTATAAAAAAAGAAATAAACTAAACTACCCAATCACCAACAGCCACATAACTTGATGGCTGCCAGGGAATCAGACCCTGAGGAAAAGGAGATTATTTATAAAGATGTAATGGGACTGGGCTTTCAAGAACCATTAAAGACCATGACGTGATGTCCTTAGTTGCTGTGGAGACCAAAACAAAATTTCTTAATTTATATCAGGAACATATGACGTTGGTTGCCTTATGGGCAAGAACTGTATAGAATATTTGGATTCAGCAATACGACAAATCCCTGAATCTGTGAGGCTGTGCTGATATTGATCTAATATGTCTCTATCATAGTTTTCACTCCTGCAGGTCATTAAAGATGGCATAGGATGATAACAAGACATTGTGGTGGCTAAAGGTGACGACTGATTTTGATGATTTAGGACAAGGTCTGGATAATAAAGGTTAAGTGAATGCAGCATTTAAACTAAAGATTACTTTAGAAATGCTCCTAGCATTTTTTTTTTTTGATTGTTGTAATGGTTCTTTAAGAGTTAAACATTTAAAAAATTAACTTTGGTGAATGATGAATGGATCTATATTGTAATACATTTAATATTACATTCTGTTCAAGTTACAGTTTGTTGAGGCTGTTGGGAAAAAAGCTCAAAAACATTTGCAAACCTTGAATATGAGTTGTTTCGTATTCATGTGTCTAGTATGTGTATGATGGCCACTACACTTTGTTTTGTTTGGGGTACTTTGCTGTCCTATTTGTAGGTATATTGTGTCAGTAACCTCTGGAATGATTGTTTTATCTTTACAGATGGGTTAAATGAAAACCGCAAACTTTATTGAAGCTGATAATTCGTAGTGAATCTGACGAAAAAAGGATAAAGAACATGGGATGAGCATTAATTGGATTGGTTCTCCAGTCCAGTCTGCTACTGGGAATTACAACTGTTTGTGTCATTTATGATGTTGATTCAAATTACTCTCTGGATTTGTATTTATGTAAACGGAATTGTGGAATTGAAGATTGTTGTTTGTAAACAGTTGTTTGTACTGGCAGAGAATACAAATTTAGTATACATAAAAAGATTGGTGTATATTTTTGCTTATCATTCAATGGGTTCATTCACACAGCAGTAGAATAAGTGTTCTTACCAATATTCAAAAATAACACTCTTTCAATGCTTGTCTAAATTGTATTACCTTTATTACGACTTTTTGGTAAGAAAACCTTTCTTCCATACATCTGTGTATATTCGCGATTGCCTATGTAACCATGTTCTATAATGAAAGATCAGATTCTTTATTTTACTGAGAGTAGTTGTGTTGGACATAAAGTTCCTCTTTCTTTCTCATGTGCCGTTTTGACCGTTGGCACAGATGAAGGACACCGTGGGAGTAAGTTTGTATGAAACTGAAAATTCTTCAGTTTTATCTCTAAATGAAATTCACAAGAAAAGTTGTTACAAATGTGTTAAGCAACACTGTACAACGTAAATGATTTGAACTAATGTGTCAACAAGAGGAGTACAGATGCGGGTCCATACACGCCAGATTTTTGAATGCGAGTTGTATTGTGACCTTTCAAAACACTAGAAAAGTCTCATTCATTCATCAAAATATCCAATGACTATCCGATCATTGCGCATCTGTAACACAAAATTATTTATTTATTTAGGTTTTATTTTGTAATCCAAGGTAAAGAAACCCTCTGAAGACCTTCCGAACTTCTATCTCAGAGAGTCATTTTGAATAGAAAGTTGAACCATATTTCAAATGGTATTCAGTGTCATACACACAGATGAGGTGAGTACAAAACAACAAGTCTTTATTGTAGATACTAAGGAAGCAGAGTGTGAATGCAACAGGATGGTTGTTGATAGATTGCTGGAGACATAGCTGGCTGTGACACTGTTTTCTCTGTGCAGGTGGCGTGCGATGCAGATGCAGGTGAAAAGTGAGCAGGAGATCCATGCAGGCAACAGGGGAACAGAAAAGAGGATACAGAACATGGGATGAGCATTAATTGGATTGGTTCTCCAGTCCAGTCTGCTACTGGGAATCACAACTATTTGTGTCATTCATGATGTTGATTTGAATTACTCTCTGGATTAGTATGTTTATTTATTTATATTTATGTAAATGGAATTGTGGAATTGAAGATTGTTGTTTGTAAAACTGGCAGAGAATACAAATTTAATATACATACAAAGATGAGTGTATATTTTTATATTTTTCACACTTTCAATGCTTATCTAAATTATATTACCTTTATTAAGACTTTTTGGTAAGAAAAACGTTTTTTTTTTCATACGTGTGTATATTCGTGTTTGCCTTTTGTTACACCCCGTGGCTCAAAGGGACACAACAAAATTGGGACACACACAAAGGCCAAACTTTTAAAGCAAAAATGTATTAACAAAAAGAAAATTATACAAAAGCTGTGTGATTTAGCAGTCAGACGTAATGGGAGTGGGCTTTCAAGAACCATCAAAGACCATGAGGTGATGTCCTTAATTGCTGTGGAGACCAAAACAAAATTTCTTAATTTATATTAGGAACATATGACATTGGTTGCCTTAGAGGCAAGAAAAGACAACATAACTCAGATAAGCTTGAAAGAAACGCAGCTCGAAAGAATGAATTAAACCAAAGGCAAGGTTTATTAAAATATACCTTACTTCACAAAGAGCAACACTCATCTGTTCACAAGCACAACTTGATGAATAATATACCGATCAAAACTCATCACGTTCCTCAGTTAATTTGCTTTGCATTCCATCAACTTTTGAATTTGCTCCAAATCACTGAGTTTTTCTTTGTGACTTCTCCTCAAGGTGTTGGATTTGGTGGTCAGATGGACCATTAATGATCAAGATTTTCCCTCTGCCTGCTCTGCTGGCTGATCTGCATCTTTTTGCAATGTGTCACACATCTCTCTTAAGATTTTTCTCTTCTTTTTCAGCACATCTACCTTTAGAACGTCCCCACAGACGCTGACCTTGTTGCAAATCAACCTCCGAGCCTCCAACGACTCTTCAAGGATGTTGCCGTTTTGACCTGCTTGTTGACAGAGAATCCTCTCAACTGTGGCTTATCTATGGGAGAGAAGTACATGGCTCTGACAGAACTTTGACAACTCAGGGTAAGACTTGCTGAAAGCAAGAACACGTCAATCCCCTGCTGCAGTGGCTGAAAGGAGAGGAAACACTCATCTCTATCCTTAACAATGAGAAAGCTCTCAAACTGTTGGACGATCACATTACCTACAATGAGGGAAATAAATGAGTAATTACTAATGTGTTAAATTTCATAATGTGCAAATATTAGAGGACATACAGTGACCTATCGGCTTCTACTGTCTTTATACTAAATTTTTCCTAACCAGCTGAGACGCCTCCTGCCAACTGACTATCCTGCAGGAATTTCTGGACTGTAGTCTTCATCTTTGTGAGGCACCACTCTGGATCCCTGTGCATGTTTGGCGGGTCTAAACATGCTATGGCTTTAACCACTGGACACTTCAAAGCTGCCTTACTCTGCCTCGGTCTGAAGCGCCTGATAAGTAGAGCATAAAATGTAAACATATGCTGTAAATGGTATAGAAAGTAAGATATAGTTTTTTTTAACAAAGGTTATTTTCCTCTCATTGAACTTGATCAATAAAAAATAAAATTATATATAATATATATTTATTTATAATAAATAAATATCTATTTAAAACTACATACAGTGACTGCTAATCATTGCTAGCAGTAAAATAAAATGTTAAAAAGGTTAATTTTTTTACATTTACACTAACTGGTTAGATTGGTGTACAGTGTAAAAATCCATACATGCAATCCTACAAAGAGAATATTTATAAAAATTACTCTTATGGCAGATTCAGCGCCCAGGCTTATATCAGGATTCAGTACTGGGACCCAGTTCGCCTCATCAGCCACATTGACTTTGGTCAACTGCAGGAGGGTGAGGTCCTTCAGGAGCTCCCTCTTCATAAACCATCTCAGTAGACTCTTATGAGGATACAACAAGCAATTAGTGGCAGGACTATTCATATAGATTTATCATATTCAGTTGAATTAGACCTTACTGTAATTGTTTACCTTTAGCAACTTTTACCTTTAGATCTTTGGCCAAGAAGGGCAAAACTGGCTCATCGGTCTGGTATTTGGTCAGGAAGGGGGTGAAGGTCCTGGATATCGCCAAATGGAGTTTGACAATGAGAAGGGGATCAGCTTGTGCTGCCTCAATGGTGTCTTAAGAAGCAGTGCCCGGGTTTGGGAGCTTCTTTTGCTTGACAGCATCCGCGTACTGCATAATCAAATCAAATTTTATTTACATAGTTGGCAACTTGAAGCACTTTATATGGGTTTTCCAGGGGAAGCAAAAACCAGTTAACCCAAATAGGCCAATTTAGTACTTTAGAACTGTAAAAATTCTTCCCTAAACTCTCTAAATGAGACAAAAATGCAAGCTCCTGGAGAATATATATATTTGCTACATAAGTTTATAAAACACGTGTGTATAGAAATATAGTACATTATAAAAAACTTAGCACTATAAAAATTGACAAGCAAGTAAATAGTAAACAAACATAGTACCTTCATAATCACTGACCAAACTTAAACTGCCCTCTCTGCTACAGGGAAATTTTCAACCCATCTGTGGACACAAAATGGCAGCGAAAAGCAGGTGGACCCAGTCAAGGCAGTGAAGTCTTCCCACCAAGCAGGAACATTGTGGAAAATGAAATGGAGTGCCCAAAGGAGCTTGTCCAGCTGCCACATGGTAAAGCCTGCCTTCACTGCATTGTGGAGGGTGTGAAGCCCACAGCTTCCAACCTTGACCAGTTGAGCTCCATACAGCTCTGCATGCTCCTTCTGGAGAATATCTCCCAACTTCAAGTTAACATTGGGGTCGTCCATACTGATGGAGACAAGCTGCCTCATATTCAGTTTTGCAACACTCCTGTGAATGACAATATGCCTTAAATGTTTATTCTTGAAATACACAGACAATCAAATCAAAATGTATTTATATAGCACTTTTCATACATAATGCAGCAGAAAGTGCTTTACATTATTAAATTGAATTATGTAAATAATTATTAGAAATTCAACTATTTGTTGTTCAGATTTACTAAAACAAAAATATAATATAAACAAACCAGTATTTTTTTATACCTGAAACAAACAAGTGCTGGCTACTGAACACACACACAAACACACGGAGAGAGAGAATGAGAGAAAGAGAGAGTGAGAGATAGAGAAATAATAAAATGCTACTAGACTAGTGTTACAGTACAGACTGGTCGGAGACGGAAGATCACAGGTAAGGTTGTTTATTAACACAAGCAGATCAACACAGGAACACAGGTGAGTGAAACTGAAGTTGTTAAGGTGAATGATGAATGAAGAGATATTGATACTGTCCTTTGTCTTTTGCAGAGTGAAGATCCAAGTGGCGATGGTGGAGTTGGGACAATGGAGAATGACGACATACACACACACACGGAGAACACAGGAGGTATATTGGGAACGCTGGAGACAGGTAAGTATAACACTGGAAGTCCTTGAGGTAAGCATAGAGTAGAGTCCTTAATGCGAACTAGACTGGACGATGACTGTGTGTGTGTGAGTGTCTTTTATGTGCCGGTGATTAGGAGTGCTGATGAGGTGCAGGTGTGTGAGATCAGTACTCTGGTGAGGGAGTGCGTCGTGATTGGATGGTGTTGGATGGTGTTGGAGCCTGGCGTGTCTGTGACAGTACCCGACGTCGTGGTGGTCGTCCTCTTCCACGAGGGGCAGGTCTGTTGGGGTGAGCAGCGTGGAAGGTGTCCAGCAGGTTAGGGTCAAGTATGTCGTTGCGTGGTACCCATGAGCGTTCCTCGGGACTATAACCTTCCCAGTCCACCAGGTATTCGAGCTGACCACCATGGCGCCGGGAGTCCAGGATTTCACGAACCTCCTAGGCAGCACCGTCGTCCAGGATGAGTGGAAGGGGGTTCGGCTGCGTCTATGCCAGGCTCTGTGGAGAGAGGAACAGAAGGGTGGTGAGGTTTCAGGAGTGACACATATGGAATGTGGGGTGAATGCGATACTCAGGAGGGAGTTGAAGCCTGTAAGTGACCGGGTTGATCTGCTCCGTGATGGTGAACGGGCCAATGAACCTGGGACTCAGCTTACGGCATGGTAGACGCAGGCGGATGTCTCTGGTTGACAGCCAGACCTTCTGTCCTGGTTGATAGGCTGGAGCTTGAACGGTGAAGGTCGGCTGTCATTCGGCGTCTACGTGAGCACGTTGCAGCTGATGGTGGGCTGAGTCCCAGACCCTCTCGCTCTCTCGGAACCAGTGGTCAATAGATGGTACATCCGAGGTTCCCCTGACCAGGGGAACAGTGGGGTTGGTAACCGAGCATGCACTGGAAAGGTATGAGTCCGGTAGAAGGTTGTCGTAGGGAGTTCTATGCGTGCTCGGCCCAACCCAGGTACTGGTTCCAAGAGTCCTGGTGGCTGTGACAGAAGGTACGGAGGAAGCGACCTCTTGAATCTTCCTCTCCGTCTGCCCGTTCGACTGCGGATGGTATCCCGATGACAGGCTGACGGTCACACCTAGGAGTGAGAAAAGGCCTTCCAAACCCGAGAGACGCAATTGGGGTCCTCTGTCCAATACTATGTCCTCTGGAATGCCAAAGTATCGGAATATATGATTAAACATAAGCTCCGCAGTCTCCATGGCAGTAGGCAGTCCTCTTAATGGAATCAAACGGCAGGATTTGGAGAATCGATCAACTACTACGAAGATACAGGTACATTCCTTAGAGGCTGGCAGGTCCGTGATGAAATCCACACCTAGGTGTGACCATGTTCGGTTGGGAACAGGCAGAGGAAGGAGCTTGCCGGATGGTAGATGACGTGGACTCTTCGAGATGGCGCATTCCTTGCATCCCTTGCATCCCTGCACGTACCTTCTGACATCGGTTGCCATGTTGGGCCACCAGAAGCGTTCTTTCAGCAACGAGAGGGT
Source organism: Hypophthalmichthys nobilis (assembly GCA_037950665.1). Classification (NCBI taxonomy): domain Eukaryota; kingdom Metazoa; phylum Chordata; class Actinopteri; order Cypriniformes; family Xenocyprididae; genus Hypophthalmichthys; species Hypophthalmichthys nobilis. Next base: position 27,106,092 of record CM075489.1, read on the forward strand.
TTCATTGACCCCGGGTACCAGTGCCTAGTGAAGAGTGAGCAGAGTGGATGAGTGGAGTGTGCCGTGTCCTGGTGATGTACTGCAAGCCTGGCGGGTAACCCAGCGGAGGCATTGGAGGAGGGTATGGTCTCCGCTGACCAGGCGATAGGGCTTACGATGAGCTTTTCTGGGAGAATGGCTTCTGGTTCTTCAGAGCTCTCTTCCGGAGCGTGTAACGTGACAAGGCATCCGCTTTGATGTTTTTGGATCCAGGCTGATAGGAAATCGTGAAATTGAAGCGGGTGAAGAATAAAGCCCAGCGGGCTTGTCTGGGGTTCAGTCTTTTAGCCACTCGTAGCTACTCAAGGTTTTTGTGGTCTGTGAGCACCAGAAAAGGATGTTTAGCTCCTCCAGCCAATGCCTCCATTCCTCGAGTGCCAACTTGATGGCCAAAAGTTCTCTGTTGCCGATGTCATAATTCATCTCCGCCGGGTTGAGCTTGCAGGAGAAGAAGGCACATGGATGGAGTCTGCTGGGATTCCCCTGCTGCTGCGAGAGTACCGCTCCTACTCCTGTGGTTGAGGCGTCGACTTCCACGACAAAGGACTTGTCAGGATCAGGATGGACCAGGAGGAGCGGTAGTGAAGGCTTCTCGGAGGGTGTTGAAGGCCTTCGTGGCAGCTGGTGTCCAGGACAGAGACTTGGGCTTGTGTCAGAGGAGGCTTGTAAGTGGGTTGGCAATGGAGCTGTAATCCCGGATGAATCGACGGTAGAAAGTGGCGGCCGAGGAAACGTTGGAGTTCCTTTATGGTGGTTGGAGTTGGCCAGTTCCGGATGGCTTCCACCTTCCTCTCGTCCATCCGGATGCCACTGCTATCGATGGTATAGCCAAGGAACTGCACTGAGGGCTGATGGAAGGAGCACTTTTCGGCTTTCAGGTAGAGGTGGAACTCCTCAGGCGTTTCAGGACCTCCATAGCGTGGTGACGATGTTCGCCATGCTCGGGAGTAAATCAGAATATCGTTGATGTAGACCAAAACAAACTTGTGGAGAAACTCCCGGAGCACCTCATGTATGAAGTCCTGGAATACGGAGGGGCGTTGACCAGGCCATACGGCATAACGAGGTACTCGTAGTGTCCTGTAGGTGTCACGGCGGTCTTCCACTCGTCCCCTCGCGTATCTGGAAGAGGTTATACGCGCTGCGGAGGTCCAACTTGGTGAATACAGTGGCACCACAGAGATGTTCCAGGGCCGCTGGGACGAGAGGAAGGGGATATCTGAACTTAACGGTTATGTTATTGAGAGCGCGTAATCAATACATGGCCTCAAGCCTCCGTCCTTTTTGCCACAAAGAAGAAGTTGGAAGCAGCAGGGGAAGTTGATGGACGGATGTAGCCTTGAGCCAGAGCCTCCTCAATGTATTCCTCCTCCGGGATGGAAAGGGGGTAGATCCTTCCCTTGGCACTGACTCACCCGGAAGCAGATCTATGGCACAGTCCCATGGCCGGTGTGGAGGCAGCTTGGAGGCTCTTTTAGGGCAGAAAACATCACTGAAGGGGGCGTAACACGATGGTACATCCACGGAGCGTTTCTCAATGGGACTCTCGATGGATGTTGCACAGACAGAGAGGGCTTCAGGCGCGGAGAGTGAGGAACTAAGTAAGTGTTACGACAGTGGTGAGTGGCTTCATCTTATTTATGGATGGAAAGATGGCACTCACCATGGGACGAGGAGGGCGTATTGGGCATGTGGAGAGTACATGCCCGGAGATCCACAATATAGGCACAGATTCTGGGTCAGCCTCCTCTGCCGTTCAGTTGTGGTAAGACGTGAGGTTTCGAGCTGCATGGGTTCGTGGGCTGGTTCTGGAGGGCTGACGGATTCTGGTCGGCAGAGGGAGATGTCGTGCTGGGGCTGGCCCTGGTAGTCATCGAGACACGACTGCATACGAGTGGAGAAGGGTATGGAGAGTTGTATGAAGCGTTCGAGCCCGATGGTGTCCTCGTATGCAGCGAGATGCAACCGCACTCGAGGATCCAACCCTTGACGGTATGTGGTCAGTAGGGCTTGTTCGTTCCAACCACTCGTGGCCGTTAGAGTTCTGAACTTGAGGGCATATTCAGTCACAGTCATTTTGTTTTGTTTTAAATTGTATAGTTTCTCACCAATAGATGAATCCCAGGCGGGTTTTCCGAAGACTTCTCTGAAGTGGTTGACAAAACTGGAATAAGACTGAATTACAGGGTTATTTTGTGTCCAAAGGGAATCTGCCCACTGAAGAGCTTTTCCGTGCAGCTGGGAAATTATAAAAGCTACCTTGGATCGATCGGTGGGATATGAGTGCGGTTGCATCTCTAGGACCAGCGAGCATTGAAGTGGAAATCTGCTGCATTCCTCCGCCCGAACCAAAGAAGGGCGCTGGTTTGGCCATGGGACTGGCGTGCATGGGAGGTGAAGGAGTGGCGGTGTCGTTGGACGGATGTGTTCGCTGGTGATAATGGTGGTTGAATGGTGGTAAGGTGCGGCGCAAAGCGTCGACGAGATCCTGAAAAGGGTCTGGTTGGCTCATGCTTGTGTCAGCGGTGATGGTCCGGTCTTCTGTTACAGTACAGACTGGTCAGAGACGGAAGATCACAGGTAAGGTTGTTTATTAACACAAGCAGATCAACACAGGAACACAGGTGAGTGAAACTGAAGTTGTTAAGGTGAATGATGAATGAAGAGATATTGATACTGTCCTTTGTCTTTGCAGAGTGAAGATCCAAGTGGCGATGGTGGAGTTGAGACGATGGAGAATGACGACACACACACACGGAGAACACAGGAGGTATCTTGGGAACGCTGGAGACAGGTAAGTATAACACTGGAAGTCCTTGAGGTAAGCATGGAGGTAAGTCCTTAATGCGAACGAGACCGGACGATGACTGTGTGTGTGTGAGTGTCTTTTATGTGCCGTGATTAGGAGTGCTGATGAGGTGCAGGTGTGTGAGATCAGTACTCTGGGTGAGGGAGTGCGTCGTGATTGGATGGTGTTGGAGCCTGGCGTGTCTGTGACAACTAGTAGATACACTTAATTTGATGTGATGCAACAGGTCCTGAGCTGTTCCGTGTCCTAAAAGCGAACATGTACATCAAGCTGCTTCTGCGTTGTTGACTGATTTAGAGACTCATCAAACATTAACACAAACGGGACAGCTTTGTATGTCCGAATCCGGAAACATTGACTAGTTCCACACCCGTAAGTCCTTCGTTAATCTTTGGAACGCAAATTAAGATATTTTTGATAAAATCCGATGGCTCAATGAGGCCTGCATAGCCAGCAATGACATTTCCTCTCTCAAGATCCATAAAGGTACTAAAAACATATTTAAATCAGTTCATGTGAGTACAGTGGTTCAATATTAATATTATAAGGTGACAAGAATATATATATATTTTTTTTTTGTGCACCAAAAAAACAAAATAACGACTTATATAGTGATGGCCGATTTCAAAACACTGCTTCATGAAGCTTTGGAGTGTTATGAATCAGCGTGTCGAATCAGCGGTTCGGAGCACAATTAATGAATCTTGAGAGAGGAAATGTCATGCAGGCCTCACTGAGCCATCGGATTTCAACAAAAATATCTTGAACAAAGGTCTTACGGGTGTGGAATGGCATGAGGGTGAGTAATAAATGACATTATTTTCATTTTTGGGTGAACTAACCCTTTAAACATTTATTTATTTAACTTTGGTGAATGATGAATGGATCTATATTGTAATAAATTTATTATTACATTCTATTCAAGTTACAGTCTGTTGAGGCTGTTGGGAAAAAAGAAAAAAACATTTAACATTTGCAAACCTTGAATATGAGTTGTTTCGTATTCATGTGTCTAGTATGTGTATGATGGCCACTTTTGTTTGGGGTACTTTGCTGTCCTATTTGTAGGTATATTGTGTCAGTAACCTCTGGAATGATTGTTTTATCTTTACAGATGGGTTAAATGAAAACCGCAAACATTATTGAAGCTGATAGTTCGTAGTGAATCTGACGAAAAGAGGATAAAGAACATGGGATGAGCATTAATTGGATTGGTTCTCCAGTCCAGTCTGCTACTGGGAATTACAACTATTTGTGTCATTTATGATGTTGATTTGAATTACTCTCTGGATTTGTATGTTTATTTATTTGTATTTATGTAAATGGAATTGTGGAATTGAAGATTGTTGTTTGTAAACAGTTGTTTGTAAAACTGGCAGAGAATACAAATTTAATATACATACAAATATGGGTGTATATTTTTGTATCATTCAATGGCTTCATTCACACAGCAGCAGAATTCAGTCTTTCAATGCTAAATTGTATTACCTTTATTAAGACTTTTGGTAAGAAAAACTTTTTTTCATACGTGTGTGTATATTTGTGTTTGCCCTTTGTTACGCCCCGTGGCTCAAAGGGATGCAACAAAATTGGGACACACACAAAGGCCGAACTTTTAAAGCAAAAATGTATTAACAGAAAGAAAATTATACAAAAGCTGTGTGATTTAGCAGTCGGACATCAGTAGTGTAATGCTAGGTGAATGCATGGAAATGTAATGTGCTGTGTAGCATTGTGATGCATGCAAAACGAAATGCAATGAAACAAATAACAAAAGTAAACAAATCAAGGCGTCCTGATCTGCCACACATCTCGCTTCTTTTAAAGGTGAAAAGGGAAGTAAGCAGCAGGTGTCACTGATGCAATCATTTGGGGTCTGTCAAGAATCCCTGCAAATAAACAAACAAAATAATTGACCCAAAAATTTAAGCCCCACAAATCCCATAATTTAAGGACCAAGGACAGCAAGCAAAAATTAATAAAGTTAAACTACACGTTAAGCATCATTCATAGGGGCACATGACAGTACATCTGCCACAATATTTTCAGAGCCTCTGATGTGCTGTATGTCAAGGCAATAAGCCTGCAGAAATAAGGACCAACGTGTCAATCTTTGATACGGACAGTAAATAGAATTCAGAAACGTCAGTGAGTTATGGTCTGTATAAATGACAACTGGTTGACTTGAGCAAACATAGATGTCATCGTGCTGCAATGCCAAAATCAAAGCCAAAGCCTCTTTTTACACCACAGAATAATTCAGTTGGTAAGAATTAAACTTCAGGTTGGACCACCCTTCTCATCAGCTTGTTGGAGGACAGCTCCAGCTCCAACCTGCAAAGAGAATGCTCTTTCAAAGCAAAGGACAGCAGATGAACACAATAGAGACTCAACATTTTCAAAAGCTAACACACAATTTGAAGACCATACAGACTTTGCCTTGGCTTTCAAAAGATCAGTAAGCGGTGTGACAACTGATGAGAAGTTACTGATGAGAACTGTCACTGAACTCAACAAGATAGTCAAAATACACAGCACACCCCTCAAGGCCTGATATCATCCGGCTCATCAGAGATTAAAAGGTGGCAGGCGCATTTCGCAGCCCAAAACTCATGACCTTGTAAGAATAAAGACCTGACGGTGTGACAAAAGAAGACTTTTCTTGAGCTCGCTGAGTCAAAGGCACTTAGTAGCCAGTAGCCTCTTAGCAAGTCAAGTTTAGTCATATAAACCTACCTGGTTAACACAGTCTTCCACCCGTGGGAGCGGAAAACAATCAGGTTTTGTCACAGTATTCACTTTCCGAAAATCTGTACAAAACCTTACTGACCCATCAGGTTTTACAACCAGCAGACAAGGAGACGCCCAATCTGAACATGAAGAAACAGCTATATCGTTTTCTTGCATATACTTTATTTCTGCTTCCATTAAGTTCTGTTTTTCTGGTGATACGCAATAATAACACTGTTATTATAATAGGAGAATGATTACCCACATCAATATCGTACTCAGCCCAGTCCGTTCGAGATGGCGTCTCCAAATAACTCAGGGAAACTCTCCAAAAGTGTACTCAAGTCTGCTATCTGCGAAGGAGGCAAATGGGCAAGAATAACGTTTAACTTTTCCAGAGACTCCGAATTATTCAAACGTCCACATAAAACACCATCATCTGGTTCTTTACCCTCTTTCTCTCTTTCCCCAGAACAAAAGCTATCTTTAGGATCTGAAACAGCAAAGAGAGCAGAATGAACAGGGTTTACCTCAGCACTAGACTTCTCATAGTATGTTTTCAGTAAATTTACATGATATAACTGGGCTGACTTTCTCCGATACGGAGTAGCAATCTAACAATTTTTCATCACTCAGTTTACGTTTTACCACATACAGGCCTTCAAATTTTGCTTCAAAAAGAAGAAGAAAGCAAAAGGCGTGATGCAAAACGAAAGAGTTGTGCAGCACAGCCAAAAGCCCACAAACTTTGTGACCAAAAACTAGATCGTTGGGAATAAATCCGGTGCTTTCTTGCACAACCTCAGCAGCCAGTAGTAACCAGGACAAACCCTTCTCCCAGTCTCTATCCAACTGTACACTATAAGCAAGAAGGAGAGAGTTCAAAGTTTGATGAAATCTCTCTAACGCTCCTTGGCTTTGTGCGTGATACGCATGACACTGATTATTCTTTATTTTACTGAGAGTAGTTGTGTTGGACTTAAAGTTCCTTTTTCTTTCTCATGTGCCGTTTCGGCCGTTGCACAGATGAAGGACACTGTGGGAGTAAGTTTGTACGAAACTGAAAATTCTTCAGTTTCATCTCTAAATGAAATTCACAAGAAAAGTTGTTACAAAAGTGTTCGTAAATCGTTGTGTTTTTAAAGCCATGATTTGAACTAATGTGTCAACAAAAGGAGTACAGATGCGGGTCCATACATGCCAGATTTTTAAGTGTCAGTTGTATTGTGACAACTGACACTAGAAAAGTCTCATTCATTCATCAAAATATCCAATGATCATTGAGAATCTGTAACACAAAATTATTTATTTAATTTTGTTATCCAAAGTCAAGAAACCCTACGAAGACCTTCCGAACATCTCAGAGAGTCATTTTGAATGCAGTGCACAATATCTAAATTTTAAAAAAAGATCAAGTTAAACCAGATTTCAAATGGTATTTAGCTGGCTTCTTGGTTAGTTCGTTTGCTTTTTGGTTATTATATTTTTTTTAAGATAGACTAATACTGCTGAGGGTGTGTGGACAAACAAAACATATAGCTAGATAAAAGAAAACAAATATTTCAATAGTGTTTTAAACTGTGGTAAACAGTTTAGTTAGCTTTGAAAGAAACAACCTCTTATATCCAAAGTTGCTTCTCCATCTTGATGATTCTAAACTCAAAGCTCACAATATTGTAACCGCAATAATGAGGTTAATATTATTTCTGGTAGAAATGATAGAGGAGGGGAAATATTCATGTGATTCTGAACACAAACGTTTCTTGAAGTTCATCTAGCTTTATTTATTGCTGTCTTGTCCTGCTATCTACAGTTCATTAATAAAATAATAAGCAGTCATCCAAATGTCATTTTGTAATACCTGAAATGCCATCGCATTGTTTCTTGCAATAAAATGTTTGTAGCTGTTTCTAATGTTTGTTTTCCAGCAACTGAACTTATTTCCTATTACTGTAAAACAGGGCATAGAAAAAAAAGATCAAAACTTCTTTAGAGACTTCTTGTAATGTCGAACCTATATAAAAGATGAGAAAATAGTTACAGTAGTGTTTGCATAGTTTTAGACTTGTCGTGTTTACACCTATTCCCAAAGTGTAAAACAGGGCAACAGACGACTAGTTTTCCCCATCAAGTTATAAAAATATTTCTCAACATATTTTCAAATGTCAAAGGGAATATGAAATCTGTATCAGAAGGCAAATTTTGCAGCAAATTTCAAACATTTGGGAGACATGAAAAAGTAAAAAAAAATAGGTCTGTTTCAGGGAAAACATCTATAAAGCCTCTATAAATGTCAAATCTTCAAGGCAAAAACACTGAAAATACAAATTTTTAAATACAAAGTTCATACCATGCCTTTAAATACACAAATTACTTTGTGCAGTGTTGCCCAATACATCTGTGTTTTTCTTGTGAATATGTGAAAAGAAGATTGAATTCCATTTGAAAAGTTTCCATAGAAAGTTACACCACAGAGTGTCATTCACGAATGACGAGTAAATCGGCACATGAAAATGAAAATGTCTCAAAATTGACTTTCACAACTTAAAAAACAAAGAATGTGGTGTATCAATACAGAAAAAACACGAGCAACATGTTACAATAACAGTCTATGAATAATCAAGTACTAATATCTGAATTAATAATTACTTAGGCATGGTCTAATTAAGCATGCACTACTGAAGAACTAATGAAAAACTAACTGTAACTACGACAACAGTCACATGAATTCATGTGTGAATAAGGACCACCTGAACTACATGTTAGTATGTGTTTGTTAATGTATACAGTTTCTTATTCTTAGGTAACTAACATGCATGTACAAACGTAGTTAAGGTGGTCGTTATTCACACAGGAATTCATGTGACTTTTGTTTGACATTACTGCATTCTTTAACTCTTCATACATGGTAAAGTAATTATGATTTCAGGTATTAATACATGATTATTCTTTATTTGATTTGATTATTATTTATTTTAAATATCTCTATTTATGTGAAGCCAATGACTTTTTTTACACAATAAATGTTTGAAAGTGTAAAATGACGGTTACGTTAATTCAAATCATGGCTTTAAAAACACAACGATTTACGTCATACAGTGTTGCCTAACATCTTTGAAACACCTGTTCTTGTGAATTTCATTTAGAGATAAAACTGAAGGATTCTCAGTTTCATACAAACTTACTCCCACAGTGTCCTTCATCTGTGCAACGGCCAAAACGGCACATGAGAAAGAAAGAAAGAAACACTTATATCTCACGCTATAAATCCTTAGTTAAGCATTAGTTAATAGTCAATTTATCATTTATAAACCATTAATAGACATTAGTAATCAGTTTACAAATACAGCTATAAATGCTTTATTCTTGTTTTATAACCATATCTTTAATGTGCTTAATAATTACATTTTCATACTTTATTAATGAGCAGTTGATCATTTCTAAATTAAGTATTACATTATTTACAAACCAGTTATTTAGGAGTTGTCAGTGGTTCATGAGATCATTTAGGAAGTGTTAGTAAATGATTAATAAACTATTTAAATGTACATTTATACATATTATTTAGACATATATTAATAGTTACTCAGTAAATGCTTTATTAACTCATATTCCTACAGTAATTCAGGTAGTTATAATACATTTAGTAGTTGTCAGTTAACTATTTTTGTGAACTCATCTAAAGTGAGGACTGTTTATGCGTCGTAAAACATTATCAGAATGTTCAAATAAATCCAACTTTATAGCTAAAATATTAAGCTTAGTGTGAACAGCACATAAATCATAAATTCATGGATTTGTTTCTATCTTCATTAACTGCACACCTCTGATCTGCACGCACTTTCTCCTTTCTGCTGCAGAAACCCACAAGCTCGTAAAATTTAAAATTTAATGGTCATTTCGTTTTACTGACTGACATCCGTCTCTTTATTGAATAATTACTTATAATTAATATAGATATGAGAGTAAATTTGATTTCAGAGAGACGCCTAACTGAAGAGAACATGATGTTAATCAAGAAGTTTATGATCTCTCTTTTTGTATTGTACACAATCATTGTTACCATTGTCATTCTTATGAGTCATAAGGGTAGTAGATATTTTAATATATGTTCATAGGATTAAGTGACTCTACAACATTTACAAATTTCTATCCATCTTAAGCATTACCTGTCCAGTCAAAGGATAATTTGTCTTTTATTATTATACTTATTCTTTTTTCCTCGTTGTTGTCTTTGTTCTGTTTCTGTGAAAAAGCAAAAACACTAAAATAAATGTTTAAAAAATATATATGTTTCTCCCACTGTACAAACTGTATACTTCAGTGGTAAGAAATTAATTTACTGATATCCAACTTTTAAAAAACTTAATAAATATTTGACTTAATGTCGGTGAATAAATTTCATGTTTTAAAAAACATAGATTGTGTTGAAGAAAAGAAAAGATGCTAAAAGAAATGTAAAATCTAGGTACCCCGTGAAAATCTTACATATTAATGGGCAAATAACGTTCTACAAACCAAAACCTAACGTTCTATTTCCATAAAGAAAACTTTCCTGGCTAACCAAAAATTAACATTCTGGGAACCAAAAATTGTTGGCTGGGGTGTCATGCTTCTTTGTATGGGGCGGCGCCACCTAAAGGCAGAGTAGGTAATTGCTTAGGGTCTCGGGCTTTGAGGCGGGGCCTTTATAACTGTAAGTACCCTATACAGTAGTTTAACCAATCAAGACGGGCAGAATAAGACTAGGCTCTTTGTCCGTTGGATATAAAAGAGTCATCATTGTAGGTTCCTTCCTCAGAATGCATGAAGAGATTGATGAACAAAATCCAACTTTTCTGCAAATCAACACGATGGCGACAAAACGAGCACGTTCTTTTGAGGCTGCAGTGCAGACAGATAAACTGGCACGCAGAGAAATTGCAGCTACTTATGCAGGTATGCAAGTTGTCATCATCTATTTTTTTGCCTTATTCTGCCGATCAATGTGTTTTGAATTTGAGTACAACACTTTGAATATGAGTGTACAATGACATTGCGTCAGGGTCTGACTTTCAAAATAAATTAAAAAAAGAGAAAAGTATTTTGTGGATAGATGTTCGCAATATTTACACATAAACATTTGTTTTTACAGCTAAATTTTTTTTTAAATATCATAAACGTGTATAATTTTTTTTTTTACCATTTTATAGATAAATCTTAGATCCCTAAACCCTACCCCAAACTTAACCATTTTATAGAGAATATAAAAAGAATAAACAAAATGAAATGTGTAGAAAAATTACATAGCATTAAAAGCATTATCTAAGATGACCAGATTTCTGAAATGCAAACCGGGATATTTCCTATCTGAGTGATCAAAAAAAAAAAAAAAAAAAAATCACTGAAATTTCATTTGTCATTATCTATTCATTAAAAAACGGGGACCATACTTTTTTTTTTTTTTTTTTTTTTTAAATTTTTTAATGTTTTTATTTTTAATTGTGTGGGTTCCCTATATTATTATTAACATTAATAATAATTATGATGTTTAGTTTAATTATTAGGATTTTTGGTCTAGTTTTAATATAATTCAACAAAAAACACACCATGAAAACAGTTATTTCACACATTACAAAAATAACACAAAACATCAGAAGATATGATAAATAAAACTGTATTTAACAAGTATTTTCCAATTGTATTTAATATTTTAATTTTCACAAATTGTATACAACAATTACAACTTTTTAAATGTTTTGTTATATGTTCTTGAATTGAATTTTACTATCTTTAATTTGTCTTATTTGCATTTTAGGCTAATTTTAATCACAAAGTGTATGTTTTCTGCAAATGTAATTGTTGCAAGTGTAATTGTTTAGATTATTAAATGAGTCCAAGATCAACTAAATTCCATGCGTCGATCACGAGTTACTCCACGTGAAAGAACGATTTTAAAAAATGCCCATTAGGGGACGCCAATGGATAAACAAAAAGGCTACCTTGGTTCCAAATGCTGTAACTTTTGATTTCTTTATAGGATCACCACAAAATTTGATCCAGATACAGTTCAATTATCCTCCTACCTTATTTCTTTTTTGTTATATATATGTAAAATTTCCCTTGACCAAACTTTTATTTTTTGTCTTTATCAGCAGTTTCTCAGCATAAGAATGTCCAAATTTAATTTTTTTTTTTTATTTAAAAATGTAAAAAGTTTTCTTTCAAACAATACCAACCTTTTGACTCTCCTTGCTAGAGATTTAAAGTTAAGAGTCATTATTTTTGTGCATGTCATTCAGAAAACAAAACAATAATAAAAAAAAATTAAAAATACCTACCTTTGTTCCAAATGCTGTAACTTTTGATTTCTTTATGCGATCACCACAATCCAGATACAGCTCACATATAGAGGAACATCAGTAAAAAAGAATAATCCCGCTACCTCATTTCCTTGATGAGATATTCCATTTTAAATTAGAAAGATACACTACCAGTCAAAAGTTTGGACACGGTAAGATTTTTAATGTTTTTAAAAGAAGTTTCGTCTGCTCACCAAGGCTGCATTTATTTAATTAAAAATACAGTAAAAACAGTAATATTGTGAAATATTATTACAATTTAAAATAACTGTTTTCTGTTTGAATATATTTTATAAAGTAATTTATTCCTGTGATCAAAGCTGAATTTTCAGCATCATTACTCCAGTCTTCAGTGTCACATGATCCTTCAGAAATCATTCTAATATGATGATCTGCTGCTCAAGAAACATTTATTGTGTACAATTGTACAAAATATTTGTGTACAATATTTTTTTTTCAGGATTCTTTGATGAATAGAAAGTTCAAAAGAACAGCATTTATTTGAAATATAATCTTTTGTAACATTATAAATGTCTTAACTGTCACTTTTGATCGATTTAATACATCCTTGCTGAATAAAAGTATTAATTTCTTAAATTTCTTTAAAAATAAAATAAAAATACAAATTCTTACTGACCCCAAACTTTTAAACGGTAGTGTATAATGTTACAAAAGCTTTGTATTTCAGATAAATGCTGTTCTTTTGAACTTTCTATTCATCAAGGAATCCTGAAAAAAAACTGTTTTCAACATTGATAATAATCATAAATGTTTCTTGAGCATCAAATCATCATATTAGAATGATTTCTGAAGGATCATGTGACACTGAAGACTGGAGTAATGATGCTGAAAATTCAGCTTTGATCACAGGAATAAATTACTTTATAAAATATATTCAAACAGAAAACAGTTATTTTAAATTGTAATAATATTTCACAATATTACTGTTATTACTGTATTTTTAATTAAATCTTGGAGAACAGATGAAACTTCTTTTAAAAACAGTAAAAATCGTACAGATTCCAAACTTTTGACTGGTTGTATATATTTCATAATACGATTTATTGTTAGTTCCAAGATTCTTCAGTTTAGTGAATATATCGATCCGCAATGTACATTTGAATTCCCTAGTGGTCTAGTGGTAGAATTTTTGTTAACAGTATCAAAATCCATTGACCGTCTCCATTGACTTTGCATTGCGTGAGGCTGCCTCCTTGTCATTTCTGACTTATAACAAAAAATAGAACAATGTCTAAAAGCTGCTGTGTGACAAGGTATACAACAAACAAGCTACTGACACTCAGTAAGCCACTGGCCGTGGCCTAAATGCGCTCTGTCTCTATATGGCAGAATAAGTCCCGCCTTCTAAATAAGTCAGCTAATCGCCGACTAGCAAAGTCATCGCGTCACTGCAGCAGCCGTTAGAAGCTCCGGTTTCTATAGAAACAGTCAGACGCGCGCCTCAGAAATGAGGTACAAGAGGTGCATTTAGGACTGCGCATGCGCATTAGCTTGATCCAGCCTAAAAAAATACAGTTTTTTTGTCATGATTTGAGCGTTTGGAAAAAAAAATAATGAGACAGTTGTTGTCAGATTTCATTGGTGATTACAAATATGAAATTTAATCAAAAGCTTGGCAAACAGCTTTGGAGAATTTGATGTTTCCCCATTCAAAGAGATGGGAGTTGCACTTGGATGCCCGAGAGGCGTTTCAAAGATGGCCGCCGAGTGGAATGACTTGTCTTAAAGGGACTTTGGTTAAACTATCGATTGATGCGCCCGTTTGTGCTGTGAAGACTGTGTGCATGAGCAAAAAGAGAACGTAAACCTCGCCTACTTTTTAAATTGATTGGCCATCTCAATCATTTTGACATTAACCAGCGTTCTTAGACTGCTGAGGCAGACCAAACTAAAAATGTAACTTTTAAACCTTTTTGTCATCCTGACAACATGCAGAGTGCTGTAATGAAGTGCAGCAGAGCAGTGCAAGAATTTCAAATATTGGGGGGGATGATTTGACCATTTCTAATTATTGGGGGGATTTGTCCCCCTCAATGTCTATGGTGGTTACAGCCCTGATATATATACAGGGCTTGACATTAACACCCACCAACCCGCCAAATGCGGGTAGATTTCAGCTGTGGCAGGTAAAACAGCTACTCCCACTAGCCACTTTGGCGGGTTGAATTTATTTTCAGCCAAATGAAATGCCAAGATCGTCGTATCACAAAATTACAATTCAATTACAATTCGTTATCGATGGACGTGCAGTTAGTGAAGGCGGGATAGGCAGAATCGAGCTGAATGACACACAACAGAAGCGCTCTCTCGCGTGCGAGCGATCAGTTCTCCTTGTGCCTGAATAGTCAAATACACGCACACACAGATGTCAAAATGCCCATCGTGTGGAGTATCTCACGTGAATACAGTCGGTTATGGCTTAAGTGGATGTAAATAGGTGGGTAATAACTGGATTGGATATGTCAGTATATTACATACATGCATTCAGCAGCCCAATTAAATACCTGTCTGTCATTAATGTTAATCAAACAACAAAAGATGTTAAATGTATGCATGTTAAATAAACCTACTGTATCTGAAAAAGATTTTTTTTTTTTTTTTTTCAAATTTACTATTGTTTTTGTAATTTGCTTCTTTGTTCTTTTATATAGCCTAACAAAAATAACTTATAAAATTTCTCATATTAGCCTATGCTCATATTGCCCACCCCTTTGCCCACCTGTAGCCTACATACCAGCTGATATACAGTGTAGTCTTGATTTGGGTGATCAATCTGCATTTGAAAGTTTGAAAGGGTTTTAAATCTTCTAAATCAAGTAAAATGACTGAAAATCAAGTAATTTTAGCATGTCAAAGTTAACTTTAATCATATAAAATGTAATTTCCCAGCAGCAAAATTGTGGCCAGTGAAAATGTTGAGTGGCTAGTAACTTTGGAAAACCACTAGCCACAGTGGCTGGTGAGCAAAAAAAGTTAATGTCAAGCCCTGTATACAGTCATGGACAAAATTGTTGGTACCCTTGATAAATATGATCAAAGATGACTTTAAAAATAAATCTGCATTGTTTATCCTTTTGATCTTTAATTCATAAAATTAGCAAAAATCTAACCTTTCATTGAAGGAAAAGAATTGAAAGTGGGGGGAAAATCACATTATGAAATAAATGTTTTTCTCCAAAACACATTGGTCACAATTATTGGCACCCTTTTATTCAATACTCTTTGCAACCTCCATTTGCCAAGATAACAGCTCTGAGTCTTCCCCTATAATGCCTGATGAGTTTGGAGAACACCTGACAAGAGATCAGAGACCATTCCTTCATGCAGAATCTCTCCAGATCCTTCATTTTCTTTAGGGTTCAGGTCAGGGGACTGGGATGGCCAGGGCAGAAGCTTCATTTTGTGCTCAGTGACACATTTTTGTGTTGGTTTTGATGTTTGTTTTGGATCATTGTCCTGATGGAAGATCCAACCATGGCCCATTATTGGATTTCTAGCAGAAGCGGTCAGGTTTAGATTTTTTACCTGTTAGTATTTGATAGAATCCATGATACCATGTATGTGAACAAGATGTCCAGGACCTCCAGCAGAATAATAGGCCCACAACATTAAAGATCCAGGAGTATATTTAACCGTGGACATGGGGTACTTTTTATCCCTGTGTGCACCAAACCCATCTGATGGGTTTGCTGCCAAAAAGCTCTTTTTTTAAGTTTCATCTGACCATAGAAGCTGGTCCCGTTTGAAGTTCCAGTCTTGTCTGACAACTGAATATGCTGGAGATTGTTTCTGGATGAGAGCAGAGGATTTTTCTTGAAACCCTCCCAAAGAACTTGTGGTGATGTAGGTGCTGTTTGATAATATTTTTAGGCTTTCTGAGACTCAAGACTCAACTAATCTCTACAATTCTCCAGCTGTGATCCTTGGAGAGTCTTTGTCCACTCAAACTTTCCTCCTCACTGCACATTAGGACGATTTAGACACATGTCCTCTTCCAGGCAGATTTGTAACATCTTTAGTTGATTGAAACTTCTTAATTATTGCCCTGATGGTGGAAATGGGATTTTTCAATGCTTTAGCTATTTTCTTACAGCCACTTTATATTTTGTGAAGCTCAACACTCTTTTGCTGCACATCAGAACTATATTCTTTGGTTTTACTCATTGTGATGAATGATTCAGGGAATTTGGCCTTTGTGTTTCCTCATGTTTATACTCCTGTGGAACAGGAAGTCATGGCTGGACATTTCATGTTCATGATCACCCTGGTGTGCTAAAAAAAAATGTAAATATGAATGGGAATATACTTCAGAGATATTTTACTCATAAAAAATTCTAGGGGTGCCAATAATTGTGGCCAATGTGTTTTTAAGAAAAACATTTATTTCATAATGTGATTTCCCCCCCACTTTCAATTCTTTTCCTTCAATGAAAGGTTAGATTTTTGCTAATTTTATAAATTAAAGATCAAAAGGATAAACAATGCAAATTTATTTTTACAATCATCTTTGATCATATTTATCAAGGGTGCCAATAATTTTGTCCATGACTGTATATATAGGAAGGGGAGCAAATAAGAGACTCAGAAGTGAACTTATAATAAATTATCACGAATTAAACTGAGGATCCAGAGATTGTACATATTATTTGTTCTTTCATGCAGGCACAATGTTGACCTACAATGTGTTGGTATCTACTGGTGGTAGGGAAGTAAAAGATTTTTCCGTGACACTTCTGGGCTCAAAGAATCAGAACAGTGACAAAATCCAGATGAAAAAACCTTTTACAGGTTTTAGAAAGGTAAGAACTTTAAAAGACTTGATTATTTTAATATAATATATAAATATGGTTTTGCAAAATATTACAAATACTCTGCCTCTGTGGGCATAGTTTAATGTGGGGACAATACCTGTTGCCTGTTGACAATACCTGTAGATACTCATTTATTTATATTGGGATAAAATTACAATGAAATGAAATTAAATTAAATGAAAAAAAAAAAAAAAATAATAATAATAAAATTAAGTAAAGCTGGGTGCACACTGTGCGATTTATAATAGTCAATTACGATTGTTGTTTGTCAGACTGTACGTTCATGATCTTCTGACACTGCCAGAATTTCGTCAGAGGCAGAATTTCGTTTCGTCATTAACTGGCTGTTGGTGAACATGTCAAACTAGCATTCAAAGACTACAAATTTTAGTCTAGGATTATAGGAATCTTTTAGGATCCTCGAAATTTGTCTCAGACAACCAAATCGTGGCCAAAATCGCACAGTGTGCACCTGGCTTTACTTAATGTCTTAAGGCAGGTGCACACTGTGCGATTTTGGCCACAATTTGGTCGTCTGAGACAAATTTCGAGAATCCTAAAAGATTCCTATAATCCTAGAATAAAATCTGTAGTCTTTGAATGCTAGTTTGACATGTTCACCGACAGCCGATTGCGGCTCACAGACATCGAACGTGTATGGGTTGATGATGTAAAACTCTGGACAAGTTTTCATCTGCAATTCCGTTTTTAACGCATCTTGACTGTCGTACAGTCTGACATAAATGATGGCTGAGATCCCACAGTGTGACATGAGGATCATGTTTGTACAGTCTGACAACCAACAATCGCAAAGGACTATTATAAATAGAACAGTGTGCACCCGGCTTTAGACAGGGTGTCCTAACTCGGTCCTGGAGGGCCACTTTCCTGCAGAGTTTAGCTCCAACTTGCCTCAACACACCTGCCTAGAAGTTTCTAGAATGCCTAAGACATTGATTAGCTGATTCAGGAGTGTTCAATCGGGGTTGGAGCTAAACTTTGTGGGACAGTGGCATTCCAGTAGCAGGAATGGACACCCCTGAAGTAAGAGAAAGTTGCTGATAGTTCAGCAGTGTCACAAAATTAGGATTAATCCCTGTTCACCAAAGCCTGTGTGAGTGATGTTTGTTTGTTTTCCTATATAACGTGTCTAATAAAAGGCGTTGTTACAGGAGATCTCATTTGACATCCATGCGAGGGACCTTGGAGACATTGTCCAGGTGAAAATTGAAAAGCCCAATTCTCAGTGGTATTGTAGGCATATCAGAGTGAAATCATCCTCTGGAAACTGCTTTGAGTTCCCCTGTTATCGCTGGTTAGATGATAATGAAGTGATTATCAGAGAAGGCAGTGGTATGTGACACTTACTTTGTTCATTATTCAGTTGTTAATGAAGCATTATTATTATTATAATCATATGTGTGTGTTATGCATTTCTTTGTACATTCATTTAGCTCGACTGCCTCAGGATGACACCAAATTGCTTCAAATTCAAAGACGAGAAGAACTGGTTTCTAGACAGAAAATATACAGGTTTGATGAAACAGTTACAGTCCTTAACAATGCTGATTTGTTCTAGTTTTTCTTCATTCTACCAAGATTCAGTTCAGTGTGCACGACAAAGATATAGTGAGTGAGTGTGTGTGTGTGGAATTGAAAAAAGTTACAAAACACATTTAGGTAGATGAAAATTGTAGATAACTTTCATGCATTGATCAAACATGTGCAAAATAAATAAGCAATATCACACGAGAAGCCGTGCGATATCGCTCTATCGAGCTCGGGTTTGGTCCAGGCAATCGAACTAAGCGTGAAAACACCCTATCAGCATCCCTCCTGGGGATGGAAAAGGGAAAAAGCAAGGCAACCAACAAACAAATGCCTTGTTTATAATAGTCTCTACACATTAAATTGGGCTATAAGGAAAGAAAAGAAAAAAAAAAACGTCACCTTTAAATGTAATTCTTGGTGTAACTGTACAAGTGAATGTTGTCATTTTTCTTCTTGAAGATGGAACCAGTGGCGCCCGGGCTTCCCTCAGAGCATAGATGCCACACCTGAACTTCCTTTAGACGTGAAGTTTGATGAAGAAAAACAATCAGACTTTACTTGGGATTTCAAGAGAGTGTAAGTTTGGGGGAATGTGCTATGGACATAGTCCTTGTTGATTTGATACTGAATTTTTCCTCAATTTTCCAGAATGAAATTCAGAACAAACACAGTACCCTGCAAACATTAATGTTATGAAGCGGCGAGAATACTTTTTGTGCGGAAAAACAAAAACAAAAAAATGACTTTATTCAACATTTTTTTTCTCTTCCCTCTTTCCTCGTTTTTGGCCGGCTTCTGCGTCAGCATCACAAGATGTGTTGTGGTGCTCACGTGTTCCGCTTTGGCCAATACTGAGTCGCCATTTGGACGTAAACACGGAAGCACTGTACTGTGTTCACTACGTCAACAGCATAGTATACTGACAGGGAAGAGAAAAACTTGTTGAATAAAGTTATGTTTGTTTTGTTTTTGCACACAAAAAGTATTCTCGTCACTTTATAATATTAAGGTTGAACCACTGTAGTCACATGAACTGATTTAAATATGTTTTTAGTAGCTTTATGGGCATTGAAAAAGGGAGTGTTATTGCTGGCAATAGAGGCGTTACTGAGCCATCGGGTTTTATCAAAAATATCTTAAAAATCGAAGATGAACGAAGGTCTTACGGGTGTAGAACGACATGAGGTTGAGTAATTAATGACAGAAATTTCATTTTTGGGTGAACTAACCCTTTAACAAATCTTCGAGACAGGCCTGAGCATTACTGGACTTTCGGACTTATGATATTCTTATGATATTTTGATATGCTTATGATATTCTGTCTTCTTGCTTACTGCTGTTTCATAGGCTTCATTGTATTTAGCTGTTTTTTCTCTAATATACTGTAGTATGTAATTTCTAAATATATTTATTTATATCTTTATGCATATCTCCTAAATATAGTTCATTTCTAAAAAATTTTAGGCAAAAGATTAACTGAATTATCTGTATCTAAAGATCAGTAGCTTAAGTGGTGCTGGGATTGAGGAAGTGATGAAGAGGGCCATGGAGACCTTAACCTACAAGTCCCTGTGTTTCCCTGAGGCCATAAAAGCTCGAGAAATGGAAGATGCACCCAAGTACTATTATAGAGATGATGGCATGAAGATCTGGGAGGCAATACACTGGTAAGTGGTAGGGGAACAACAGTTGAGATCCTGTACTACTAGTGCAAAAGTACAAATTAGCCCATATACACGACAATGAAAATGTTTTCAAATGTTTGAAATGTAGCATAGTGCTTTTTTTTAATTACTATTATTTGTTGACTCATCTCATTAATCTTCCTGTAGTTTTGTTACTGATGTGGTCAACATCTACTATGACAGCGATGAAACAGTTAAAAACGATGTGGAGATTCAAGAATTTGTTAAGGACGTTTCCTGCTTTGGCATGAATGATTGTGACAGTCATAGTGAGTACAGGTTCAACTTTTGCAGAATGTCAGTAAGTTTGTCTGTGCAAGCATGCATGATTGTTTGTGTTCTTAGATATTCTAAATTATTCTATGTATCAAGTCACCTTTAAACATACACAAGGTAAATGCATATTACCACTGTTTACAGAGTTTCCAAAGTCTCTGGCAACTCGAGTGGAGTTAGCCGAGTACCTGACTGCTCTGATATTCACAGCTTCAGCACAACATTCTGCAGTCAACTTTGGACAGGTGAGATCATATCATCAGCAAGAGCATTAAAAAGTGTTAGGCAAAATTCTGGATAATATCTATTAGCTAACATCTGCAAGTAAATTTTTGCATTCCAGTTTGACTGGTATGGCTGGATCCCCAACAGTCCTTGTACCATGCGCAAGCCACCTCCCCAACAGAAGGGCCAAGTGGATCTGGAATATATCATGGACACTCTGCCTGACCGTGATTGTTCCAGTTTGGTTCTAGGAACAGTTTGGGGCCTCACTCGGTTCCAGCATGATGAGGTTTGACATCTGATTTGGATATACTTTCCACCTGAAATTGTAGAGGACATGGCAGAAACTTTGTCTAAATTAATGTAAAAAAGAATAATACTGTTACTAGCTAAGGGTATAGGGCATCAGTCCAATTCCAATAAAGGCCAAAGATTATATTTTGAAATGTAGGTAGGCTCATATACGTTTTAAATTCTTCTAATTGCTGTAGATTGTTCACATTCCAAGAATAATATCGATTCAGTTTTTTCACATTATGAGCATGTTTCTTTGAAAATCGCGCTGTTCGTGAAATCTGAGTGAAGGGTCAGTTTACCATGTAAAATGAATCGCAAATTTTGATCTCCTCTCTGAAGAATTTACTTTTTCCCCAGCTGTTCTTAGGCATGTATCCAGATATGTACTTCACAGAGCAATCAGCGCAGGAAGCCATCAAGTCTTTCCGCAAGAAACTAGATGAGGTGACCAAAAGCATCAAGCTTCGGAATGAGGGATTGACAATGGATTATTGTTATTTGTCCCCAGACAAAATCCCCAACAGTGTTGCAATTTAAGAAAATGTTTGTAGAAACATTTTGCCAGGCCTAACCATACCTTTTACGGCCAATGGATGCTTGACATAGAAAAGAGCCAGAGCTCTACTTAAAATATAAGGTGTAGTAAAACACAGCATTGTGCCTTTTGGGGCAGTTTTCAGAAATTATGTTTGATTAACGCTTTTGTTGCTGGAAAGTAAGGGATATTACTTTATCTGAGGGGTGATGGTTGGCTTGTTATAATCCATTTAAGATTGTCTTTCTTTTTTTATTCTTTTCTGTATTCATATAAACTTGCATAATCATATATCCATACTATGGTATTAATTGACTTCTTTTGATTCATTTATTCTTTTCATAGTCTTTATTACTCATATGATATGTTGTTTGTAGTCCATTTTAGATGATCAAGTTACTTGTATTGGAATTATTTCTACCCCTACAGTTAAATTGATATCTTACATCTGTATTGATTTTGTGCTTGATTATCTTTTATACACCTGTTTGTTTTTGCTGTGTGACTTCCAGATTCATTTCTGTTGGTATGAGGATGCCTTATCTTCAAGGTTAGCTGATAAAGAATTGCTGTCATGGATGCAAAATCTTTCTTTCATGAATGCTGTAAAGGATTCATGAAAATTGTTTTGAGATTGTGTGTTTTGAACATCTCTGACTGCAATTCAAAAGGTTATTACATTTGTTTTTCATAATAAAGAAATAACATTTTCCATTACATTATATTGCAATATTTTTGTTTGTTTTGATTTCATGACATATGTTTTCCATTTTCCATCATAAGCATTTTATTTTCTGATCCCTGCTATCTTATAAATGCTACTGAGTGTTTGCAGTAGCTTTAGCAGTGAATTATGCCAGGCTACATCTTTGGTGTATTTCTTTTGTAACTTGAATAAAATAAAGGTGTTTTACCCCAAAATCAAAAAGTGTACTGATTTCATACTAATTTAAAGGTTTAAAGGTTAACAGAAACTTTAGTAGAAACACATTCATAAATATGTCTTTAAAAACACTATGCATATATATATATATCGTTGCTAGCACTGAGAGCAACAAACAGTAAATACCACGACGGAGGCAGTAAATAAAATTGTGATCTCATGCATGCATGTATTATTGCACATCATGTGAAGAAGATTTTGTATAGGCCTATTATAGTTTAAATTACAGTACCAGTCAAAAGATTGGATGCATTACTATTATAATGTTTTAAATGAAGTCTCAAGTCTTAAACCAAATAATGGTTTTCTATTTTAATATACTTTAAAATATAATGTATTTCTGTGATGCAAAGCATCTGAACATTCATGTTACCTCTATGGCATTTCATATAGGCTACTATATTTGTTATATTATATAGCCTAAATGTTAATGTGCAGTTGACAAACTATACATCGTTAAAAAGATCTAAGACTCAAGCTTCACATTTTGACCTCTGTTTTACTCTTAAAATCTTATAGTGACCGTAATTTGTTAATATGCGTCAGGAGTTATGAATATGAAAAATTGAGTCGTTAACTTTGACAAAACAACACCCATCAGGGCTTTTAGCTTAAAAGCATACACATTTGGAGAAATATTGATGGATTCTCATATGTTTATGTCAATTTTCTATACAGAGGAGTAATATTTATTCAATATTTATTGTCATCACTATGAGCGCAGGATACTGTGTTTTCAATTCATACTTGCAGCCGGAGGGCGCTCTGTGCACCTTTAGTCCACAAATGACTCCTAATGAAGAAAAGGCATACCATGTGACATTCCAGGAACTAACAGAGGCTTCCAGAGATCGCTAACCATGGCTATAACATGCAGATAAACACTTTTGAAGATAATAAATACACGATTGCGATGATGTATACATGTATTGCCTCAGAATTTGCGTCTGAATAGCGCTCGCTCCGTGGGCGTGGCCGAATTAGTGGATAATGAGCTGACTCACGGACGTCTGACATGTCTCTCTTTTCATACAGATTACATAAACAGAGAATATTTGTTTTCGATTTGACTTACGCGATTTAAAACCTGACATTTCAATGTTTCTTTAGACATAAGTCTCATTTTTTTGTGTGATTAGTATTCACTAAGTTACAGTTAATTTTCTGAGAAATATCAGATTGGACTTCGTTCAGAGGGAGACTACAGATCACACATTTTAGTTTTCTTTATTTTGCAAAAAGCACAACATTTTGTTTTTACTCTGAGTGTACACAAAAAAAAGAAGATATTTCACAGATTAAAATGGAGTATAACTCTTAATTGTATGTGCAAAACTGAGTCTCTTTCATACTGATAAGAAAAAAAGCAAGGTGGTATCACCGACGATACCGCCGACTCCAGGGGGTTAACATAGTTAAGTTGTATTTTCTATTTTTTTTTTTTTTTTATCTGAAAATGTTAATTAAAATAAAAGTCTTTTAAAAGTCAATGTTTTTGTTTTATTTGTGCTCATTCATAATGTAAGAGACAAAAACAAGCGTTTATAAATTCAAAAAATTTATAAAGTTAACTACCCACCCTAAAATTTTTTTTTAAAACAATTATAATTACATTTGATTATGAACGCTTTTCCCCGAAATGAAGCTTCCCCTGCTACAGCCCTAAACTGTGAACATCCACCTCGCGATGTCAGCATTTTCTACTCGTTGGTCTGCTCTTACCCTACATGTTAAGACAGACAGTAAAAAATGACAAGACCATCTCTGATGTTGGCTTGAGAAAGCCGGCCCAGAAAGTTCAGTAAATTTAATATGTTTGATGAGGGTTTTAAGACTATGCAGTCTATCTATCTATCTATCTATGTACTCAAATGTACATACATACCGTTAAGGAACTCCATGCTTCTCTACTGCCTCGAGGAAGAAACCTAGAGCAGCCTCTGCCCTGTTGTTGTTTGCAGCCCCCAGATACGTGACCTGATGAATAACGCGTTAATAAATTTATTGGCATCTACAAAATTGTATGACTACAACATATTTACACAATTATTTAATGACCGTATAGACTCAACTAAAAGCTACCACTGACCTTAGTGTATCCATCTATGCCCCCAAATATTACTAAGCCATATCTGAATATAAAAAAGAACATCTTATTAATACAGGTACCTAAACAGTTCTGAAAACAGAATAAAATATTTTGCTGTACAAGTAACATCTACAAAAATAATTTAACCTACCTGATCAGCTTGTGGTTGGTGTCCAAATACACGAGGGACAGAGGTGCCTGAACTGAACAAGCAAGGACTCCATCTTTCAAGTGTCCTCTCATCATTTTGTAACCTGAGTGTGGTGATGTTGTTTTGATTGTAACCACAAGATTGTCTGTTAGGTGACTGTATGTTCCCCTCACTGTAATGCCAAACTCTTGCATTCTTTGTTCCACGGTTCGTGTTGACATACCAAGCAGCTTAGAAATGCAAGGTACAGTCAGACCAATTTCAATTAATCGTCTGAGGTGCTGCTCAGATACAATGAGTTTGGGACGTCCCGTTGGCCCAGCAATTTCATTCACAACCACTGTGTCCAGTCGATTAGAAAGTACAGAACACAGGTTTGAAAGACACTGCATTACCTCTTGAGGCATATGTACACGACTTGTGTGTGCAGTGATCAATGTCAAGCCATTCTGTGCAAATAAAATATAAATAATCCAGGTCCAGAGGCAAGAGCAGCATGGCTTCCTGTAATCGTGACAAGAGCCTCTCTAAAAGCAGCCTTGACACTGCCTGTGAATATACACAAAATATTAAGTGGAATTCAAACCAAATTAAAGCAATCAAATAATTCCTTACACCTATAATATCTCACATATTTATGTTCAATTACATGAGATTGTCCATCATTTGCCAGTTGATTATCCATTTTCACATCTGTACAAATTAGCCACAGCATCCATTAGTCGCATTAGAGTGACGTCAACTTCCCTTTTTGAGTGATTGGCTAGAGGATGAGCTGTCAATCTAGAACTAGTGGACCAAAGGTGATGCTAAGGCCCGCCCTGATTTACATGAAACTCTAACAGGCATACAAAAAAAATGTATAACATGAATGAAAATATGAGCACAAAACATTATTTTTGTGTGCGATTCATGTTTCATTTTTAGGCAATATAATTTTAAATTTGTTTAAATGTTTGATTCACCCTTATTATTTTTATTTTGTGACCGCGTTGTTTGTTATACTGGTTAACTTTGCATTGATTTTTCAGCTTTGTGTGTTATATTTCCACGTTTAAAAAATTTTGATTCACGCTTATTATTTTTCGATCCGTTACCGCAATACTTTTGGCGGAAAATTGATCCCATACTCCTGGTTCTAACAGGAAAACAAACTCATCTACTATACTGTAATGTAGATTTAAAATATAGGCCTCTGCCAAAGCATATTCTCTAGAGAATTATTTCTTTAAGCAGCACATGGAAATGATTCTAAAACATTTATTCCACTGATCCATAACATTCTAACAAAAATAACATAGCTTAACTGTAAAGGGTCCAGACAATCCAATTCAGTGAAATATTTACTCCATATTTACTCCATAACTGGGAGCCAGTCAGCAAAAAACCACATACTGAGGGACATGATGACAGCACCTCATCAGGAGAGGAGCCCTATCCCACACCTTCCCTAAGAGGTTCTGCCAGCAGAAGACCAAGAGGCAGAGGACGGGGAGAGGGAGAACTGGCAGCAGCAGCAGTCATGCTGAGACGTCAACCAGCACATCTGAAGCGAGATGGGATCAAGTTGACGTTCCAGACATCACACCACCACAGCCCACATTCAGACCCACCAATTCACCAGGACATCAGCTCATTCATACAGCTACAGTTTTACAGCTTTACCAACTTTTTTTTTTTTTTACAAACTCCATGTTACAAACAATAATTCAAAACACCAATGACTTTAGCTCAACTCACTACTCAAAGCCCCTCAACCCGTGGATTGACGTGACATTACAGGATATGTTTGCATTCATGGCCATGGTAATTTAAATGGGTCTAGTAAAACTCCCTGCAATAACGGATTTCTGGTGAGGAGGGCTTTTTCCCTAAAAAGCTTATCGCCGGAAAGAAGTTTCTTGGGATCTGCTACTCCCTTTACCAATTTTTCATGTTCATGTTTCTTGTCTTATTTTGTTGTTTTTCACCGTCATGTTTCCTGTTTTGCCATGTGCTCCCCTTTGTCATGTGATTCCCTTGTCCCGATGTGATCCTGTCATGTGTCTCCCAAGTCTCATGTGTTTTGTTGTCATTAGGCTTTTTCGACTTAATGTGGCGCCGCAAAGATCGGTTGCCGCCTGACAAAGGCAATGCATTCTGGTTAAAAAATTTGTCCGACTTTGATCGGCGCTGCAGCCACCTTATGATCACGTGCCATCAAAGTACCGCGAGAGCAAAACGAGACCAGCCACCTAGGTCAGGCGCTGCAGTTGCTCAAAATCGGCTGCCAAAGCCTTGATGACGAAACACTTTATTCTCATTGGTCAGATTCGTGATGACAAGGACGACGTGTGCTGTGTGTTTTTTCTTAGACAAGTTCCTGCATTTAACCAGTCTTGATATTGAATATCTGATATTCAAAACATGGGAATTTCAGTCGCATCCACTTTTTTGGCTACAATCAACGCAAAAAATTGTGTGGTCAGCCATGAATGACGTTGGTTCAGCACACTACAGAAAGCATGAAGTGAAGATCTTGCCAGTCAGCGGCAGGCTAGTGTAGTTCATCTCGAACAAGCCTATTGGTGATTGTCTTGATTATGCTCACAGGTGTGTCTTGTTTAGTCATTAGTCCTTGTGTATTTAAGCCCTCATGTTTGCCATGCGTCTTAGTCTAGTATTGTCCCTGTAACCATTGTTTGGTGAGTTCCATGCTTATGTTTTGTACCAAGTCTTTCTTTGTTTTGTATTTTGTTCACAGTGTTGCCTAAACCTTATCTAGTTTCCTATTTTGATCTACATTCAAATTTATATAGATCAATAAATTTGCCATTATGTCATTTAGTGACATTTAGCTACCAGTTTTAGCTACTTTCTATTGAAAGCAGTTGGCAACACTGTTTGTTCATGTTTTGTGTTTAATAAACTGTACATAGGTTCTTCAACGCTTGCTATCAGTGGACTTGCTTACATGGACGATGCTGCTAATGAGAAGAGGTACAGCACAATTTGATCATCTCTGCCAAATAAAGCCACTATACTTTGAGATGAGGGATGCCTGCAAAATAAACTATCACCCTGGCCAGGAAATTTCAAATGATGAGTGGATGATTGCCTCTAAAGCATGCATCTGGCTGAAACAGTACATGAAAAATAAGCCTGTACGCTGGGGATATAAACTTTTCGTTCTGATGGACTCGATCAATGAGTACACTTAGGATTTCTTTGTGTACAAAGCTGTAAAATAGTGGCAAGGGGTGTCAGTGATGGAGTTTCTTGACTCCCTTTTCTGCGACCTCCTTCAGAAGAGGATCTGGGGAGGACCATACGCACGACCAGAATTGGTTTTCCAAAAACCAAAATAACTAGTCTGTACTCTTCTGATCCATTGTATGGAGATTTAAGGACTCCCTCCTCTTTGTCCAGTGGTGAGACGCAAGAGACGTGTTCATGTGTTCAACAGTCCATACAGCCCTTGCAGGGGACACTGTTCAGAGAGAACACTTGCACTTGTTTTGTCTTTTTATTTGCACAAAGTTCAAGAATTGAAAAAAACACTATGTTTATGTTTCAGTTACTATGCGTCAGCAGTTACTGACAGTGAATCTGGATAAGGGATAGAATGGATAGAAGTGTAACCTTTCATTAGAGCCCAAAATTATGACTGTACATTAAAGCATTCAAGAATATCAGCATTTTATGTGTCAATGGTTAAAAAAAGAGTATGCAGTTGGGATTTTTTGGGGGGAGGCACTTAGACATAAACTTAGATAAACATGTGTAAAGCACTCATTTTCTAAGGTATTATCAAGGCTTCATGCTGTGATCCCACTGTGTTTTCCAGCTAATAGCTATCAGGTGTAGTCATCTGCAAGCATCTGTTTACAAAAAAATATAGGCGGAAAGTTTTTTTTTTTTTCCTTTTTCAGTGTGTTCAAAGTTCTATTACTCAATAACACAAAAGGCCCATTCACATCAAGGACGATAACTATAACGGTTAAGATATAGTTCTAAAAATCGTTCTCAATATTAAAGAATAGATAACACCACAGCTAAAACAATATAGAGAAACTTTAATTTGGGATCACTTTCAGAATGATTTTTTTTTTCCAGCTCTTGAATGATTAAACACTGCCAGCCAATCAGAATCCATTCTAATTTAAGGGCTCACGCATTTAAAATGTCAGACGACATTGGAGAAGGTAATCACAAAGGTCCAGAAAAAGCTACCACTGTTTGACAAGTTAAGCCCCTTTTCAAGAAAATGGATCTGGAAAACAATTGTTTCACTGACGGATCAAAAGATCCAATCTCAGGCAAAACTGGAGCAGCTGTATTTATTCCAAAATATCAGAGTACCATCAAAAAGAGAACAACAGATAATTTATCAGTATTCACTGTTGAATTAGTTGCAATTCTCCTTGCTTTACAGTGGGTGGAGGAAATGAATATTAAGATAGCAGTTATATGTACTGATTCTATGGCAGCCCTGGAAAGTTGTAAGCTCAAACATAAAACATATAAATATGATGTATTATTTTTAAATGTATAAAAATATTATTTGTATGTGGTATAACAACTTATAACCACAATTAAACTGAAGCCATAAGTGTGTTCATGCTTCATTTCAAATCTGAAAATATCTCTAAAATTGTGCATGTTATGAAGCATTTCCTAAGACCATGTTCATGTGAGTTTTTAGAGAAGACTGATAAGATGCTAATACAATATTGTATTGCCCTGTAAACACATACTTGCAGTCTACTGTCTGGCGAGGAGAACTGCTCAATTCATGTTCTGTTGTTCTCACTTGACAGACCTTTCACATCTCTGCCTATAAAAGATTTAATCTTTATTATTCTTTTGTTTTTATTCAGCCATTATTAGCCTTTATTCTGCCATTATGGCTTGCCCATCTTGCCCACTTTAATCCCATTATACATTAATCCACCTATTATCTGAAGACTTTCTAGAAAACAAACAAAAATGTATTTTTTTAACAAATTAGATTATGTAATAGAATAGTTCCTGCGCTACAGGTGCATTAGAGCTACAATTAGCATCAAGCTACATACAACAATTTAAAAGATTACTATTACACTTTTACTCAAAACTCACTTTAAACCACCATCAAATGTTTATCTTCCAGTCACAATCTAATGTGGCTTTGTCATATAATGTTGTTGAAATATGTTATATTTAGCATATTATATGCAGCTAATTACTACATCTGCTTAACATTTATAATGTAAACATTCTTTATTCATACGAAAATACACTAAATCGCATGAAAATTGCACACAATCCATATACCTAATAGTGTTTTTATTCTCTTCATTTTTTGACATGTAAAAATGTTTGTTTTGCTATGTTTATCATGGAGATCAGAACGAGGAAGTGTACAGGACAGCGTCATCCAGAAATGTGCCACTTAAGATGATTGACAGCCAGGGATGGGCAGTATTTCTGATACATGTATTTCAATTACGTATTCCAAATACAAAATAGTATTTTGTATCAAAATACTTTAGTGTTTTGTATTTTTGTAGTTTTAAAATACTGTAAAATACTTTACATGATAACATCAGAAAAATACAGCCTCTGATTGGTGCCTACTCAGTAGTTTGCCCAGACTTGTTAAGATCCGAACAGAAAATTGATCCATATGGAAAAAGATGGTCAAAAAACGTGCAGGGTGCCAGCTTTCCATCATTTTTTTTGCAGAAATTGCTATAATTTTTAACAGTTCATGTTAAGTTTTGGTGTTCATTTTAGTAGCCTAGGCTAAATAGTTTACCAATTTACATAATGTTCTTGAAAACAATTATACCGAGCAGCAGCCCTCTATATTTATAATTAACAATCAAATGATTAATTAGTTAGAAACTAGTTGCTATGAATACAGGCATCATCAGTTCTCTTCTTATAAATTACTTGTTTGTCATAGAGTCAGTGTTTCAGATGCAAAGTAGGTCCTTTGTTACCAAACACCAAGTAAATAAATTAGGATACAATTATGAGTCATTCGCAACTGTTAAACATTAAACTGTTGATTACTTTAAAACTAACCTTCATTTGGGAGATCACAGGGATATGTGAATATTTGTTCTGTTAAAGACACAATGTCAAGTCAAGTCATCTTCATTTATATAGCACTTTTCACAATACACATTGTCTCAAAGCAGCTTCACAGTGACAATAGGAAAATTATTATCGAGCTAAAGTTGGTTTTTGATTGAATCACATGTACATTTTGTGTGTACATTTTCGCCACTAAAAGTCGCTTATTCAGTCGCTTATCCTTGATTTTACGGAATCATGGGAGGTCTTCTTGTCTACAGCCGGTGGAAAAGAATCTGGACGGGACTCGGTCAGAAATCATGTTCATGGATCAGATTAACGTTACTGTAGTATGAAGCAGGGATAGATCAAATAGGCCAACTGATGGAAGGTTTGCGAAGAAATTTCATGCTCCCTTGTAAAATTATTTTTTAGTATTTTTAAAATACAAAAATACAGTAGTTTATTTTGATACATGGTGTGGCTGCTGTATTTTGTAGTTTATTTTAATACACTTAAAATTAAGGTATTTGGTATTTTATTTTAAAATACATTTTGATGTATTTTTGCCCGACCCTGTTGACAGCTGGATGCAAACCAGGAACAGTAAAGACACAGCTTGCTCTGAATGCTCTTTCAGCTCTTCAGATCACATAATTCAGTGAGAAATTAATAGAAATGGTGTTCTGTATCATGAAATATTTTGCAAACATGATAAATCAATATTTCTCCACATAAGCGCACTTTTGGACTAAGAGCCCTAAGGGACGCTGTTCAGTGAAGCTTTGTGAACACAAACAAACAGGAGAAGACGTGAGTGAATTCATATTCGCGTTGATAATCTATTCAAAATATAAAAATATTAAAGACTAATTATTTTGCACTCCTGACATAAATTAATGTCACTGCAACCTAGTTTTATCATAAACAGTGGTCAAATATCGAAGCTGGAGTCTTTAATTTTTCTAATGATACTGTAATGAACCCAGCCACCACTACCTTTAATTCTAATCCGGTAAGGTCCGGGGGGGAGCACTCACTGCACACTCACAAGGAGATTTATTTAACAGAGAATATACATTTTATTAACAATAATAGCAGCCTTATCACACTTTGGTATCCTGACCCAGGTTAATTCATTTCATTCTACAGTACACACACTTTAAAAAGGAAACCCAATACATGTTCAACTTCACAGCAACTAATAACAGCAATACAGCTCACAAGTGTCTTTAACAAAACTTAGAAAGTTAGTACTGAGGTAGTTTTGACACTGTGAAATATTTTATTATATTATTATTGTTTTATAAAAAATATTTGTTGTATTTTGGCACTCCTGTAATCCAGTGTTGGCACTAATAATTTTTTATTCAGCAAAGTTTACACTTTACAGAAATGTATTTTTATATCAGATTGCAAAGGCTTAGTTTCATTTTACTCAACAGTCATGTTTTCTGGAGGTGTACAGGAATTTTTATTTTCTGTGACATTGCAGAGGTTTATTTTTCATGTTATATCAACTGTACAGTTTCATTTTTTGCATCTTGATATAAATATTTTAGTAACACTTTATTAAACTATTTATAAGCAGTACATTAGAAGTTAATCGAGGTAAAAGTTGTTATTTGTGAACATGTGTTCCCTATACTGCTGTGTTACCAATATTTCTATGTTCTGTTTCCTTTTTCTGTTTAGAAGATAACTTAAAGATAACTTTAAATCTCCTTTATAAAAGCTTTACGAGGCATAAATAGTCTTTACTTTAGATGAGCTCACAAAAATAAACAATTTATTATGATTTAGCTGTTTCCTCATGATGGCCGACATTTACTTTTACATTTTCCGTAGTTTCATGCCTTGTTTGTATTCCTGTGTGTTGGAATATTGCTTTTGGAAAGCTGACATGTTTTAGACATGTATGACTGGAATGTTTATTCTCAGTACATTATCAATTTATATATATATAAATAAAATCCTTCAAAATGCTGTTTATCTCAATTTCAGACAATATTAAAAACCCCATGAGCACTTACTCTGAATGCTTCAATTCAGTGTTGTTCAGTCCAAAGTCTGTTTGAAATTATTACACAAGTGTCTTTTCTGTCAGATTATGAGAATAATCATACATTCATTTAGTCAATGTGACCATAATTACATGATATGTAATAAATGATCATTTATTTCCAGTTTCTGTGATTCCCAATCTTAATAAATCCAGATTCAGAAATAATGTTTTATTTGCACAGTCATTCTTTGTGTGATATGAATCAGTCTGTTCAGGGTCTGATCTGAAGCTTTTACTGCAGGCCTGTTTATCAGCCTGAATGTCATTTGTGCTTCTGCACATATCAAAATTATACTTTTATTATTGATTAACCACTACATACTTTATGGTGGTTTACACACCCTGATGGCACCTATGATGAAGAAAAATCAAACAAAAAACAATCTTTCATCACAACAAATTCAGACATTTCAGTCTAGTAGATGTAAATGTACACATTATCAAAAGCGTTGATTCTTCCACTTTCCCATAACTTAAGATGGCAATGGCAATTTATTTATATAGCACAATTAAATACAACCTACATTGTCCAATGTGCTTTACAATAACTAAAAACAAAACAAAAAATATAAACAAACATAAAAACACGTACACAAAGAATTGTAGAAAAATACCATAAAATAAACTAAAATTAGTGCTTCAGCGTTATAAAATAACAATAAAATCCAATGTAAGGGTGCTTTAACATGAATTATATGCTTTGTCAAACAAATATGTTTTTAACTTCAATTTAAAAACAGATAAAGATGAAGCCAGTCTAATCAAAATAGGCAAGTCATCCCTGAGTCTTGGGCCAACTACAGAAAAAGCACAGCCCCCCCTACAGTTTAACATTGATTTAGAGATAGACAAGAGTCTCTGATTTGATGACCGAAGTGACCTTCTTGCATGTGAAGGAAAACCACACATTTAATTATTAACTCAGTGTAAGGCTGGTAAAGCGGTAATTCATAATAACTTTCATTAATAAATCATTAACAAACATTACATGATGCTTAAAAGATCATTAGTTAATATATGTTCACATAGCTAGAGATACGAGATAATGTGCTTGTTAATATTTACTAATGACTTTTTTTTTTAATTTACGTAATGATTACCAGATCATTATTTAATGTAAATTGAAAGAAAAGCAGTACGCTATATCTACTCCATAAAATGTTGGCAACAGATTACAAGCAACATTATTAATTAAATTCAACAAATAGAATTGAGTTAGAATTAATCAAATTGATTCCTTAAATCTCAACCATTTAAAATGAGTAATATTTAAATAAAAATATCTGAATAAAAGAGTTTTTATTGCCAACAATGAATGATAACACACCTGATGATAACAAGCAGAATCACTGAAGGAAAGAGAAACACAAGAATTAAAAGAGGTTTAGATGTTGATTTTATTGAAAATGTTTGGTCCCCATTATGGTGATCAGTATTTCATTTAGTTGGGCAGTTTGACTCAATGCTATTTATGTCCGTTTTTGGTTTTTGTAATGTTGTTTGCTAATTTTACACATTCTAAATGGTTGACTTTTAAAGAATTAATTTGATTCACTCCAAGTCAATTTTTATATGTTGAATTTAATTAATAATATTGCTTGTAATCTATTTTATTGAGTATATAGAGCGTATTACTTTTTACAGTGTAGCCGTACCATTAAACCTGTCCATAACCTTTTACACGTATCACTCCTCAATAGCAGCACAAGTGTTTTTGGAATAGAACATGAACACAATGAGTACATTTTACCTAACAATTATTTTTATTATTATTTTAATGCAAGTACGAAGATAAAGACACCTTGTATAAAGTAAGTCATTAAGTAAGTCATTTTTATAGTGTTGAACATTTGGATCACTCAGTGCTACCAAACACCTTTTTGCATTTGTACATTTGTACATGCAAAAAAAAAAAAAAAAAAAAAAAAAACCTGCATTAGGTTAAATGAGAACTGAAGTTTGATGACAATATGTTTTCAAGAAGTGCATGATCATATGAGTTGAAAGTTTAATAACATTTGTAAACATTTTAGTTTGATTAACAGATCATTATTTAATGTAATGTAATATTTAATAAGTTCATTAGTAAACATTAACAAGCACATTATCTCATATTTCTAGCTGTGAATATATATTAACTAATGACCTGTTAATCACCATATAATGTTTGTTAATGATTTATAAATTATTACCAAACGTTGGCTTTAACCTGAATTCTTAGATAATGAATGTTACAATCACTTGAGATTTCACCATTATCAGTGGTAAAAGGAAAGATTATCAAAGCATTTAAAGCAGGCAAAGTAATTTATTAAGCTACATGTTTAAAGAATGGAAAAACACATACTGCATAGAAAAACTTAACTGTAACAAATAATGCACTGCTGTGAAGGAGAGGCCGTGAAAGCCTTTCTTGTAGTATGGGTTAGAACCTTTCTCCCAGACCAATAGTTACTTTTCCTTCTTATACCCTGAGCAACACATTGTTAAACATGAGTGGAACACCACCACCAAAACCAGCTGCCAGGAAACCGAAAGATAAGGGAAATAGGTGGAGATCAAGAGGGGAGAATACATTAACATATTCTCCTCAATGCATGTTTAAACAACAGCACTAAGGTTGTACATTAGGATACTTAAATGTACAACAAGGACGTTTCAGCAAAGATAAATTGAATTATAGCCCTTGCATTAGCTCTACTACTACATATATTTATGGAGATAAGAAAAAAAATCCTGCCCTGTACAGCCATGATCAGCTGTTCGTGTTCGTTGTAATATGTATTAAAAAATAAATAAATATGTGAAACATTGATAATACAATATTCACACTATTGTGGATATTTTTAAAACTGTTTATAAAAGGTAAATATGTAATTTGTTTGTCATTTTGGTTCATCTGTGTTCTATTAGTTTAACACAATTCAATGTGCAATCCATTACTCTTGTCTGCATAAACAATAGTGGGAGAACTTGCGGGGTTTATTCATTCCACAAAGTTCGCGGTGGGGACACTTCAGTGATTTTTGTGATTTTTATCTCCCTCTTTTCAGGTATTAATTCTCATGATATAATGTTATAAGAAAAAATTATAAGAATTTAAGACACTGATGCATTTTCAGATAAAATAGTTAAAGAGAGTATTTGCATTATTTAGAACTGTTTGTACCAGATATTTCTAAAATGTCATATAATATGTATTAATTCATTGATGTATTATTATTTATAAATAACTAAAGATTGTATAACCTAGATGTGCTGTGTTTGACCTGGCTAACCTGGCTAAAACTAGATAATTACATTACTTTAAATGAGTCCACCCCTGTCCCTATGGTGTCCTTCAGGGTTCTATTTTAGGCTCCTTACTTTTTAGCATTTATATATTTCAGCTTGGATTGCTTTTAAGATCACTTGGGCTTACTTATCACTTTTAAGCAGGCGACACTAAGATTTATATTCACTCTAAGCCTGGTCAAAATGTGGATTCCCTTTTGAAAGCATCCTAGAATGCTTATGGGGAAACTCCTCCGTGTGACAGGTGTCTGAAACAATAGTTGAATCACGCCAATCCTATTGGCTGGCGACAGCCTATGATGTCATACTAGCGTGACCAGACTGTGTATAAGAGCCGCCTAGAGAACGTTGTCCTCTTTTCATCTTCAGTGACTGTTTTGTCTGATGCGATCTGTCGTCTCACTAGGTAAGACAATGTCTGAGAAACGTTTCTAGTGTTGTGCTGACCCGTGTCTGAGATATCTGACACCAGAGGACACACGATTTGTGCGTTCACTGCCTGGGTGAAGAGCATGCACGTTCAGTTCTCGAGGGAGCTGTTTGCCTTCATTGTGAGTGTTTGCCTATGCGAACACTCCGCTCTTGCCTGTCAATCTCCTCAAGGGAAGAGGGACAGGCATCTGCACCTGGCGGCTCAGGTCCTTTTCATGCTGAGGCTGAGAGGAGATTCAGGTTGTGGAGCTCGCAGGTGGAGCTCGCTGAAAAGTTTGAGAGGTGTTTCTCTTTCTCGCGATTCAGCAGTTTGCGAGAGTGATCTGCTCGACGAGGATGCCCTGATCCTCTGGATCAGCAGATAGTGTTCTTCTAGCTTCTAGCCAGACTGAAGAGCAGGCAATGGCTGTTGAGGGCAGTGAGAGTGTTACCGCACCACAGATCTGGCTCTCCGCACCAATCAACAAACTGTTGCTGCGATCGGTTGATTGATGGCGGCAATGGTGGCAATGGAGAGACACCAATGAGTGAACCTGGCTGACATCGGGGAAAGAGAAGGGTTTTCTCCTCAATGTGCCAGTCTCGCCTCTTGAACTTTACGGGACTTCCGTCGAGGTGGTGGTTGGGAAGTGCAAGGAGGCGAGGGAGTGCTCGCCGGTTTTTAAAACTTGTATACCGCGCCTGTCCAAGTCTGCAGCCAGGGGACCTGGCCCGTCTTGGTCTGAGGACTATAGACCAGGCCAGTGGTCTAGCGTCGCCTCTCGGCCCCTCCTCCTCCGAGAAGCAGGTCTCAGAGAAGCCGTGACGCTAGAAAGAAGAAGCAGGATTTAAAGGAAGTAATACAAAGCAAGCATGCTGAGCGCCACTGAGTGTTTCTTCCCTCCGAGGGTTTTCCATCACCCTCTCCTCTTCTTTTTCTTTCCCCTGTATCCTTCCTTTCTCTGCACGCGCTCTGACATCAGGCCTTTCAGACTGCTAGAGTATGGCAGGCCATTTTTACATTTGGCCTCTGTTCTTTTTTGGTCTTAGGTGGGCTTAACAAGTCACTTCCCCACTAAGGGAGATATTTTTTATTCTTCAGTGACCTCAGCTCCCTGCGGAAGGCTATACGGGACTTTTATTTTGTAACTTCATTATTTTGGGGCTTTTTCTGGGACCTGGAGCTGTTTTTATGGAAGGTTGATCATGACACCCTTGCTATTTGCTTCCTCTCTACTGAGAGTTAATTTTGAAGCTTTATAGTGGGTTATTTTAGAATGAATTTTATGCAGTATGGCAAGCCTTTTTATCAATAGCTGCCTCTCACAGTCTCTTTGCAATTGTTGAGCTTCAGTAAAGTTCACGTAAGGGGGTCCCTTCCTTAGGTTGAGTGATGCGGTTTCTATCTGAACCTCTGCTCCTTTGAGCTCCAGTCCTTCATGACCTTTAGTGACGGCTTGCTTGGCTGCCTGTTTTGGGGAGTGGCTTTTGTGTACCACAGAAGATTTGTCTTGGCGTCGACCTATTTATGACCATCTTGACATTCTAGAGTGTGTTGGCCCCCTCTTTGTTACATTTTGTTAGGGTCTCCACTCCCTAGAGCTCCAGGCAGAGGTACCTTTTTAGCGTTGACCATTCCTTTTGGCCACCTTGGTTTCCTTTTATTGCTAAGCCTCCTCTCAACCAAGAGTTGTCAGGCTCAAACCGCTAACCGCTGAATGCTAGCTGTTTTTTATTCTTATGGTGGTTAGGCATCCAGCTTTGTTTAGTGTGCTGTCTGGATTTGAGCCCTCCACTGAGCCTCAGCAAGGTCATAATTATGGGGGTCATCCCTCCTCTTTGGGCTGTCCCTATTTCCGGCCTAGGTGGATATTGACAGCCCTGTTTCTGACTAAAGGCGGGTGCACACATTGCGATTTTGCCCAAGATTTGGTCGTCTGAGACACATTTTGAGAATCCTAAAAGAACCCTATAATTCTAGGCAAAAATCTGTAGTCTTTGATCGCTAGTTTGACTTGTTCACTGACAGCGGATTAATGATTGTTGTGATTAAATTGAACCTCTGACAAAATTCTGACAGTGTCAGAAGATTTGCCGCACAGTCCTGCAGTGTGATTTCTGCTACGACAAACATACAATTTTTTCAAGATAAGTCGTGATCAAAATCCCACAATGTGACATGAGAATCATGTTCGTACAGTCTGACAAGCAACAATCATAAAGGACTATTATAAATCGCACAGTGTGCACCCGCCTTAACACAACAGCCGGTGTTGGCTACTTCTGTTACAGTCTCTCGGCTCATGTTTGCCTCCCCTCTTGTGAGGGTTGTCTCTGGCCAGGGGCCTGCCTTTTGCATTAGGCTAAGAATGCAAGTAGCAGGCCCTGCGGCCTCCTTTCTTTTGTTCAAGTTGTGCTTTTACTCCATTGCTATTAAGGATTTTAGCACTATGCTGAGTATGTGGTTCCCTGGCGGTGTTAGGCATTTAAGTATAGCCATATGTGGTAGGCTATTTTTAGGTAGCCTCCCTGTGGTCGTCCAGAGCGCTTTCAGGTTTCCTCTCATTGTCAGAGTATGCTCTTTGCTGAAGCCTCCGCTCTTTAGAGCTTGTGGTAGTCTTTTACTGTGAGTAGCTCCTTGAGTTCATCAAGTTACGGAGTAGAGTTGTTGGTCTCCTTGGATTCCTCCCTGTTGCGGCCGCTGTTCCTCCGGAGCTAGCTCCTTAGAGTTTTTCTGAGATCCTCTTGGGTCTCTCTAAAGTCATTTTACTCCCAGAGCTCTATGCCCCATGCATGCTTAACACCAATGCTGCTCAGGTTGAGTGCACCAGATTCTCCCTATCTGTTGGTGAGAGGAGTTTGCTCCTTTGAGCTCCAGCATTAGCTCTGGGCCCGCACCCAGATTTTGAGAGTAGCAGGCCCTTTGTGAAGCCTCCTCATCATTTTGGCTGCATGGTGTTTGTACTCCCCTTTATTTAACAGTAGATAAGTGATATGTGGAGTACACAGCTCGTGTTGGCAGTGTGAACGAGTATTCCAAGCCTGCAATACCTCTGTCCTATCAAGTGGTTGGCCTCTCTGGGCCTCCTAGGGAGTTTTTATCTTGGTGGAGTTGGTTGGTTTAGCTCTCTGTCTAAACTGTCCCATCTCATTTGAGCTGTTTTATATCAGGCTCTTGTGGAACCTTCACCGATTTTAGTGCTGTTTTGTTCATGGCACTTTTTGCATTAGAGCTTGGTTTACTCTTCCTGGTCAAGCTTAGTACTTGAGGGTCTGTACGTGTTGAAGGTCCATTAGCACTAAGCTCCCGAAGACTGAGAAGGACTTTTGTGAGACCTCCCTGAAGGATTGGTATTAGGCTGTTGATAATCTCTTACTCTTTGAGTATGGTCTATAGGCTTAGGAGCTTTCTCAAAGTCTCCTGCTGTGTACCAGCTCCTGTTTTTGCTTGCTTAGGTAGAGTACCCAGCCTCAAGAGAGCTCCAGACTTACTCTGTAGATCCAAGGTCAAGTAGGTCACTCCCCTCATTGAGGGTCAAGAAGTGATATGCTGAGTTCTACTCCCTGGGATGCCCGACTCTTGTCCGGTGAGATTTGGGTTCTGCCTTTCTGCAGTCCCGCTCATTGGGCTTTTCTCTTTGAGGAAAATTGTAAGAGACTGTCTGTTTTTACAGGCAGGTTGTTGGTCTTGGTTTTGGTCTTGGTTTGGACTAGTTCGGCCACTCTGGCGGCCCTGGAAAGTGACTGGCTGGATATCCTTTCGGTTCCCTGGCCATACTCCCTTAAAGGACCCCTTCTATTGAAGATGTTGGTTCCAAGCCTGTGAGCGGCCTTGGTAGGCCTTCACTCTGTGGAGGCCACTTTAAGGCTTTTTAGCTTGGGCAGTGGCCGTAGGGAGTAATGTCACTTACAGCCTAGCGTGTGACCAGAGAGGGTTGATTGGTTTTAGTTTCTCTTTCTCAGCCATTTTCTTGGCATGCACTCCCCTCAGCATGGCGGCGTAGGTATTTCTTTCCCCATAAGCATTCTAGGACGCAGTGCAAGTTCCCTTTCGAAAGGGAACGTCTTGGGTTACGACTGTAATCCTAGTTCCCCGAGAACAGGGAACGAGACACTAAGTCTCATTGCCATGCATCTGGGCTGCCTGCTACAGTGCCTGCTCCACTGTGGGGGTCTTCAAACTTGTCTGAACTGCCGTGGTGGTCATCTGCTCCACTGTGGTGGTCTTCAAGCCCGTTTGCTAGGGCTGAAGGATTAATCACATTTGCGATATCGCGATATGACAAAACGCCTTTTTTAAACCGCAAAGGCTGCGATTACCTGTTCGTCACATGACAAGCGAGAGTAAGCAGTCTGCAGAGGAAGCATCAACTTGGCACACTACGCATATGCCTGGCCTACAGGAAAAGCACAGTTTATGTTTAATCTATCTAATATTGTGTTGTTCATACTATACAATAGAGATGGGAGAAAAGATTTTCTCTCAAAAGATTCTGGATATATTCTGAGCTTAGTTTTTAACCACAGATGCGCGATGGCACTGCGTGTGCTTTAGAAACTTATTCTCCATGCTTCCAATCGCTTGCTTGCTCTCTCTCTCTCTCTCTCACACACACACACACACACACGCCATCCACAAAATAATCTTTAATAAAGTTTGGAAAGGTTGAGGCGAATTACAAGGACATTAGCGTGCTTCATTGCACAGGATGCGCTCTGAGAAACACATGCTTTGCTTACGCTTGCAGTATGTCGTCTCGCCCGCTGGTATTTTCCTTACAAATGCTCTACGAACGCTGCCTTAGTTATGTTATGTCAAATTGAAATGCTGACGCACGCTTTGTGACAAGCTGTGCACGACTCCTTTTAAGTGGTTAAATATACTTGCATCTCAAAATGCTTTAATGACGCAAAATTAATGTAAACACAGTAAGTTATGTCTTAGGTGATCAAACAGACAGGACAAAACACATCTTATATTTCAAAACAGATCTGTGCATTAGTGTGAATGCAGCTCATTAAATCTCTTATTAAGCCTTATTAAAATATTAAAATAAATGTTTGAGCTGTCTTAACTGAAAGCAACTTGCACTGACATATCTTAAAATATATCAGTGCCATTTTTTTGTCTCCAGATGCACACCAGTAATGTTTTTTTTTTCTAAGGCACGTTTATAAAAGCTACTTAGATGTCCTAATTAAACTAAGGCCTAATCCTGGCTTAATCTAAGCCCTGTCTTATATTAGTTTATTTAAAATTATTAACATGCAATTGTTTTCATTAAATTTTTAATGTATAATTATTTTAAAAAGTACTTATAGTTACATATGTAATTAAATAATAAAAAAGTTTTATTAATAAGTCTAAATAAGAATCAATAAGAAAAAAAGATTGAGAATCGGACTGCAACTCCCGGAATTGAATCGAATCTTGAGGTGCTTAAAAAATCCCACCCCTACAATGATTTATTGCTTGTCTTTGTTGAATAATACAGAAGATAAAGAGCTTAAAAATAATCACGGATTAAATCGCAATCGCAATATTGGTAAAAAATAATCGCAATTAGATTATTTTCCAAAATCGTTCAGCCCTACCATCTGCACTACCATGGTGGTCATCTGCTCCGCCATGGGGGTCTTCAAGCCTGTCTGCTCCACCGTGGGGGTCTTCAAGCCCATCTGCACTGCTGTGGTGGTCATCTGCTCCGCTGTGGGGGTCTTCAAGCCCGTCTGCACTTCTGTGGTGGTCGTCTGCTTCATCCTGGCCGCCTGCACAGCCTGCTCCGCCCTGGCCACCTGCTCAGCCTGCTGCGCCATGACCGCTAGCTCAGCCTACTCCACTCTGGCCACCAACTCAGCCTGTTCCGCCCTGGCCGCCTGCTCTGCTTCAGTATTCATGCCCTCTTCCACTTCATGGACCTGGCCCTCCATCCCGCCCCCTGTTCCGCCTCTGCTCTGCCTCCCTCCTGGACTTCTCTAGATCTGCTAGGAGCGTCTGGAAGCCGCTCCTTAGGTGGGGGGCTATATCATGATCAGAGTCTATGGAAACAATGAGGGACGAGGCTGCCATCTGGTACTTAAGGGTGCCGCCACTGACAGATGTTTCCCATCATCCTTTGCCCGGACTCATCTACCATTATTGTTTTTCAGCTGTGTCTCATTTTGGTCATCATTACCCTCATCAGTTCTGCCTATAAAAGCCAGGTCAACTCAGTCACTCTTTGTTAGATCTTGTTAATGTCATACTTCTTCTCTAGCCTCTGTAGTCTAGTTCCCTTGTGTCTTGTTTTTTTCCCTTAGCCCGGTTTCCTGGATTTCTTTGTTTCTTTGTCTCTGGATTCTGTTATTGTTTGGACTGTCCTCTTGTATTTGACCACGGCTTGCTATATGGATTATGATTTATGGATTACCCTTTCAATAAAAAACACTGCAAGTGGATCCTCATTCTTCGTGTCCTGTGCAGTTCGTAACAAGAGTAAAGTGAACATCTATATCAGAGGTCAGAAATATATCAGAGGTTGGGATAATCACTGGCATGTGACAATAGCTAATATATTTAATTTAAATAAAGTCACTCAAGCTTGCGTATGGGTGTACATTTTGAGGTAATCATTCCTCATAGTCACACAGCCTGTTTTATCAAGTTAGGTGCTATAAGTACTATTAAAGTGTAAAGAGATTTTAACCTGCACTAGTGTGCAGATCCGACAATCCATTCACACAGTTTCCCATAAGGATGCCGAAAGCTGTCTATAGAAATATATTAAAAAAAGAAAAAAAACTAATAAAAA
The DNA here is from genome assembly GCA_037950665.1 of Hypophthalmichthys nobilis. Taxonomy (NCBI): domain Eukaryota; kingdom Metazoa; phylum Chordata; class Actinopteri; order Cypriniformes; family Xenocyprididae; genus Hypophthalmichthys; species Hypophthalmichthys nobilis. The sequence goes on from CM075489.1 coordinate 27,149,198, forward strand.
CAAAACAACTAAACTTTGAGTCAGTTATTTTCTATTGAGATCAACATAACCCAAAAACGTAAATAGAGATAAACATCAACTGAGCCTAGAACTTCCCACTAATTATGATTAACAATTAACTTGAACTACTTATTTATTTGAAGCAATATAAGTCAAGTACAAAAGATCAGGACACTATAAAAGCAACATGAGAGGCTGTGAGGATGACAGAGCAAGAGCTGGAAACAAACATCAGTGAAGAATGAAGGCTTTAGTATGTATACTGCTGCTGTTGGAAACCTTTGTGTTTGTCGTCCAGCAGCAGGTAGATGGAGGACTCAATGAGAATGAGATCAGTCAACAGATCAGCTCTGAGGACAGAAGACAGAATCCACCTCAAACAGACACTTTGAGAGCTGAAGCTTCAACTGACAGCCAACAATACTGCCATCTGTGCTTCCCTGACATCCATGCAGCACTGAGAGAACTGACCGCCACCGTTACAGAGCAGAGAGAAAACATCAGAGAACTGACCGCCACCGTTACAGAGCAGAGAGAAAACATCAGAGCTTTAGAGACGCAACTGAAGGAACAACAGACGTTTATCCTGGATGAGATGAACAAGAAAAATGATGGTATGAATGTTTTTCACTCTTTCATCAATGATCCTCCAAGTAAAACACCAATGTAATACATTACATAATGTGAATGTAAGCGTACATTTGAGTGTATACAGTGAAAATTGTGTTATCTATTACCATAACCAGTGTAAATGTCATTTAACAGAATCTTTATTCCTTCACAGAAATTTCAAATCTTACTCTGAGTCAAGAGGAGTTGAGAAAGGAAAATAGAGGTGAAAGTGTGCTTGAATGATGTTAAATTCAGTGTATACATTCTCAGTGTAATACAGTAATATATCACAATATTGCTTATATTTTTCAATAACAGACAGAGAAATAGCTTTTTCAGCTTCAGTGATGGAATCTGGCAGTGGATATATTGGACCTTTTACCACTAACATCACGTTAACCTACAGGAACGTCTTCACAAACATAGGGAACGCCTACAACCCAATTACAGGTAATTATCAATGAAATGTCATATAACTCACTTTATAGTAATAAAAACCCTTCTGCTCCATTCAGACCTCTCTGCAGTTGTGTAATGTGTATAAGAGAATTAAATGATCTGCCATCTTTCAAAACTATTACACAGTGTGTTTGGTAATTAATCAATAATACAGGAAACAGCTGATTCCGTATCTCTTGTTATTTGATTTAGGTGTTTTCACAGCCCCACTGAAAGGAGCGTACATGTTCAGAGTCTCTGTATTTGGTCATGGTGGAATTCAAACAACTGCAGCCATTTTTAAAAATGAAAAGCATGTGGTTATAGCACATGCTCATCAGGATTATAATGCGATACACTCCTCAAATGGAGTTGTGTTGCAACTAGAGGTTGGAGATGTTGTCTATGTGAGACTTTGGCCTGACAAGAGGATATTCGATAGCTGGGATAACCACAACACTTTCAGTGGTTATCTACTGTTTCCCTTAAGATAACAGGAGCTTTGCAGAATGTGAATCCAATAATTCTGAACTTTCAGCGTATAATTTAAGATGAGAATCATGAAGAATCATTAACATATGAACCTGTATCAATGAAGACTAATGTCTGTTTAAAATTTACAATTGATTAGTGTATTAAACTGACTTTTATACAGTATAATCATAAGTTCTGAACTGTTTATACATCTTTGTGTAAAGAGTTTCACGTCAAGTCAAGTCACCTTTTTTTATATAGCGCTTTTTACAATGCAGATTGTGTCAAAGCAGCTTTACATTGATAACTGGTATATAATTTTGGCTGCACAACAGCTCTTAAAGAATAGTGTCAATGTCGGCAGATCAAAGCACTGTTGAATATCAAATGTCAAGTGTCTCCAACTAAGCAAGCCAAAGGCGACAGCGGCAAGGAACCCAAACTCCAACAGGTGACATCAGATGGCAAACAGGTGGCAAATAGACTTCTGTGTTAAAATGGAGAAAAAAACCTTGGGAGAAACCAGGCTTAGTCGGGGGGCCACTTCTCCTCTGCCAAACAGTGCTTTATTACGATTCAGGTAGCTATCATAAGTCTGATAGGATCGCAACATTCAAAGTATTTATTCCAGTTCAGTCCAGTTGAGGATCGTATTCATCACACCGGTATGGACGGTTTGTTGAGCAGCTGTGCCACTGGCTGTCATGTCGATGAGGCCTTCACAATGGATGATCTAGTTGATCTAGTTAATCCTTTAATGGATTTCAAAATATAAATTGATAATGTGTTATGTGTATGCCAGGTTAAAGAGATGCGTTTTTAGTCTAGATTTAAACTGACAAAGTGTGTCTGCTTCCCGAACAATGCTAGGAAGATTGTTCCAGAGTTTAGGTGCCAGACAGGAGAAGGATCTACCGCCTGCGGTTGATTTTGATTTTCTAGATATTATCAGCTGGCCTAAATTCTGAGATCGCAATAGACGTGAAGGACTATAATGGGGAGCTAAACCATTTAGTGCTTTGTAAGTAAGTAGCAAGATTTTAAAATCTGTACGATGTTTAACAGGAAGCCAATGCAGTGTTGACAGAACTGGGCTAATATGGTCATACTTCCTAGTTCTAGTAAGAACTCTAGCTGCTGCATTTCGGACGAGCTGTAGTTTATTTATCAGGCGAGCGGAACAACCACCCAGTACAGCGTTACAGTAATCTAGCCTTGAGGTCATGAACGCATGAACTAACTGTTCTGCATTTTTCATTGAGAGCATATGTCGTAGTTTAGATATATTTTTAAGATGGAAGAATGCAGTTTTACAGATGCTAGTAACATGGGCTTCAAATGAAAGATTGGTATCAAAGAGCACACCCAGGTTCCTAACTGACGACGAAGACTTAACAGAGCAGCCATCAAGTGTTAGACAGTATTCTAGGTTATTACGTGAAGAAGTTTTTGGTCCAAAAATTAGAATCTCTGTTTTTTCTGAATTTAGTAGTAGGAAATTACTGGTCATCCAATTTTTTATATCAGCTATGCATTCTGTTAATTTTGTGAATTTGTAAGTTTTGTCAGGGCGCGAAGAAATATAGAGCTGAGTATCATCAGCGTAACAGTGAAAACTAACGCCATGCTTCCTAATGATATCTCCCAAGGGTAGCATGTACAGAGTGAAAAGCAACGGTCCTAGTACTGAGCCTTGTGGTACTCCATATTGAACTTGTGATCGATATGACATCTCTTCGTTTCCTACTACAAACTGATAACATCAGATAAGTATTCTTTTAAATAGACTCGAAAATTATGTTGGCATTAGTGGAATTGCATTGTCATGGTTCAAATCATATTGTGATTGATAGTGTCAAATGCAGCACTAAGATCCAGTAACACTAATAGAGAGATACAACCACGATCTGATGATAAGAGCAAATCATTAGTAACTCTAATGAGAGCAGTCTCAGTACTATGGTACGGTCTAAATCCTGTTTGGAAATCCTCACAGATACTAATTCTTTCTAAAAAGGAACATAGTTGTGATGTTTCAGCACTGAGACAGACAGGACCCATGAATATCACGTGACTCAAATGTTTTTTGTCAACTACTCAAAAGTAGTTTTCATGACAACTCTCTGGAGATTGGTATGGTAATAGAGATGGCAATGTTAATGTATTTGGTCTTGGCAGAATAGATCTGCTACGCTGCAGCTCCAGAGCAAGTACTGAAACTTGCTACTGCCAGTACATTCACAGACATTGCTGTGAGCATGTAAGACATGCTGCTGCTGCACATGTAACATACATGAATTAACCCCCCAACAAAGCAGGAAACAGAGAAAAGGGTAGAGCATTCTTTAACACAAATATGGAAGTAAAATAATGCCATATGTTTTTGAAACAAAAAGCATGTTGAATTGCACTAACTGAAAACAATGCATTGCATTTACCGTGCTTGTATTTTAATGCATTGTATTTTTAGGGCTTGCATTTTTATGGGCTGAAATTCAACATGGTTGTATATTTAGGCTGTGAATATTTCAATTCAAAACATTTCACACACATTTTCATTATTTGAATTTATGGAAAGGATAGCCCTTTGAGATGAAACATCTCATTTTCGAGGGGGTCCCAAAACACATACCAAACACAATACAAAATACAACACATCTGAAACCAACAACAGCAACAAAAAAAGTCACTTAAACAGACAAGCAGCTCACTCCCCTAATCTTCCACATACAGTCTACAACTGTATTAAACAAACAGGAGCATGTACACGCAAAACATCAACATTCTACTGCAAAGATGAAAAACAAAAATGTACTTGCATTTTTACTGCAAAGACAACAACAAAATAAATAAGTGAATAAGTAAATAAAGTAAACAAAATAAATGATTGCATTGGTAAAGAAGCCTTGATTAAAAACATAAACAAGTTGTTTTCAAATAAGAAAAAAGATTAGTCTTGAAAAGACTAACAGATGTGATTGATCTAAGAGAAGAAGGGAGATTGTTCCAGTCAGATGGAGCCTTGTATTGAAATGACCTGCGGCCAACTTCAGTGAAAAGAAAAATGAATACTGCATATGACGAAGGGAATAGGAGGATGTAAATAGAACCAAAAACTGTTTTAAATAGGAGGGACAATTAAAATAAACACATTTAAAAATAAAAACTGGAACCAGTGATATTGCCTTGGAGATTTTGGTTGGAGCCAATCATGAGTTTCATATAGTGTACAATGATGGGTTCTATGACATCTCAAAACAAACCTACATAAAGAATTATGAACAATATTTAGAGATTTTAAATTGGTGTCTGAAGTATTTTGGTAAATAATATCTGCATAATCAATAATTGGAAGAATTAATTGGGAAATCAATTTTTTTCTGACTTGAAATGAAAAGCAGTTGATTGAGCAATAAAGAGAACTTAAACAACCATAAGATTTTTTTAATAATAGAATCAATATGAGGCTTAAAGGACAGTTCAGGGTCGAGCCAAAGCCTTGAACTGATGTCTGTTGTGAAGATAGGAATTAAACCAAAAAAGAGAGTTTTGATCAAAGCCAATAGAGTAATTTATCAAGCAAAAGGTGATGATCCACCATTTCGAATGCTTTAGAAAGATCAATAAAGATTGCACCAGTAAGTTGGCATTTATCAAAGGAAATAAATCACTGGTGAATTTCGTTAAGGCTGTAATGGTGGAAAAATTGGGTCTACAACCTGAAGACCTTCGCAACAGTGCAAATAATAGAAATTGGACAATAGTTGTTCAAGTCAGATGAGTCGCCACTTTTAAAAAGAGGAATAACCTTAGCACATTTCCATATGGAAGGTATTGAGCAAGTAGACAGAGGCAAATTAAGTAGGTCGGAAAGAGGATACATTAAAGGGTTAGTTCACCCAAAAATGAAAATAATGTCACTTATTACTCACTGTCATGCCGTTCCACACCCGTAAGACGTTCATTAATCTTCGGAACACAAATTAAGATATTTTTGTTGAAATCCGATGGCTCAGTGAGGCCTGCATAGCCAGCAATGACATTTCCTCTCTCAAGATCCATTAATGTACTAAAAAATCAGTTCATGTAAGTACAGTGGTTCAGTATTAATATTATAATAATCCGCTGATTCGATACGCTGATTCATAACGCTCCGAAGCTTCCTGAAGCAGTGTTTTGAAATCAGCCATCACTATATAAGACGTTATTTTGGGTTTTTTTGGCGCACCAAAAATATTCTCGTCGCTTTATAATATTATTATTGAACCACTGTACTCACATGAACTGATTTAAATATGTTTTTAGTACATTAATGGATCTTGAGAGAGGAAATGTCATTGCTGGCTATGGAGGCCTCACTGAGCCATCGGATTTCAACAAAAATATCTTAATTTGCGTCGTTGGTTTGTGCTCGATTTGTGCCGTTAAGATGAACACTGTATATATTTCCCCTCTTTAGTAATAACAAATATAATTCGGGAGCTGACGTCACTCTCCACCCCATGTCGTTCAAATCGCTCCAGACCGGTGTCGTTCGTTTGTGCTCGATTTGTGCCGTTAAAATTAATATTGTGTTTATTCGCCTTACTTAGAAATAACAAATATAATTCAGAAGTTGTTACGTCACTCTCCACCCCATGCAGTCCAAATTGCTCCAAACTGGTATCTTTTGTTTGTGCTCGATTTGTGCCGTTAAAAGAATCCCTGTAAGTGATTTAAAAAAATAATGAAAAAACCCTATCTCCACCCTATGTCATATACATTTCTCCAAAACTGGTATTGTTCGTTTGTGCTCGATTTGTGCTGTTTTGTGCCGTAGAAAGAACAATCATAATTTATAAATTAGAAATAGATCAGTCTTTTTTGATAAATGGTTAAAAAAAAACATTTTTTTTTTGTTGCTGATCTGTTCAACTCTAATGGTGATTTGTTATCTTATGAATGTTTTATGAATATCCATTCTTTAGACATTGCAAAATCTTTGGCGTACCAGTGACATCACGCAAGCAAGCCGCGCTCTCGTCCATCTCTCCTTCTACATACCTGTCTGGTTTGTTTGTGCTCGCACAGGGCCGCTGCTGTCATTTTTCTTTTTTTTTTAAATATGGGAATGTTTTATTGCCAGTGACTTCATCAAGCTCCAGATTCAAAAATTGTGATTGATTTGTGCGTATCACTTGTTTAAAAATACACGTTATGTGTCACAGTTTTTTTTTTTTTTTTTAACTTTAGCATGGCGCAACATTGCGACGCAACACCCTTCGTTTGTTTGTCGCTTAATCACCTTTTTTATTATAGCCTAATGGTTTTTTTTTTTTATTCAAATCAAGTAGATGCTTAATTTATCAGATGGAAGTTCAGGCTACTGCGTAGTTGTGTATTGCCATATGTAGGCCTTTATTGCAGATAATAAATTAATCGGAGCATTTTATCTTTCTCTGAAGGAGAAAGTGAAGCAAGGACAGGTGAGCAGTGCTTCTGTTTGTTTCAAATATTTTTAAAGCAACAAATCAAGGCTAGTTACTGTTACGTTAGGGTGGTGTAAACAACACACGACGAAGAAGAGTACGTTTAGAAAGTCTTTACTTGATAATCCACAAGGAGAAACACCGAATCCAGAGCAGAATATACACCAAACCATTGAAGACACGAACGAGACCCGACAAAGACACACTGACAGAACAGAACTGATATATACACACACACACACACACACACTGATGAACTCAAATGATGAACAGCTGAGGTGATGATTAATGTCCATGGAAACAGATAGGTGCGGGAACTAGGAACAAAGGAACACGTGACAAAGGAAAACAAACAAACTGACAGTTCATAAAGTGTGTTGTTGTGACATATCGCCCCCTCCCGGAAAGGCGCGTCCTCGCGCCGTGGAGAGAAGGAGACGATGGAGAGATGCCGATGAAGATGTAGGAGGTGGTTCAGGAGGAGGACGGTCTACCAGGAGGAGGCAGGAAACAAAAGTCCAGGGTGGAGAGGATGGTGGAGTGATCCAGGGTGGAGCCTTGAGCAGGGGCAGATATCGTGAGCTGACCCAGGCCACAGCTAAGACGGTGTCCCATGGCGGCGGCGCAGGAGGGAAGAGCCATAGAGCGAAGATCATAGGGGCCGCCATGGGGACGACGGCGACACCGATGATGAAGCCCACCGCGAAGCCAGAGAGCCGATGTAGTGGAGGGACTCTGAAGATCTTGGTGGCCGCGACGTAGCCGTAGTGATGACCCCCCGAGGTGGTGGTAGAGACTCGGAGGGCTGAAGGCGAGCAGGAGCGACCGAGGACGGAGGTGGAGCCTGAGGGAGGGAGGAGTTGGCCGAAGACGAAGGGGTGGAGGGCCAGAGTGTAGCGACCGGCCCGTAAGTCCGTGGCGTAGGCGTAGCGATGCCCGACCCAGGTGGAGCCGACGTACTGAGGGAGTCCTGCGAGGCTGAAAGTCCGACGGTCTCTGCCGGCATCGAGGGAGGAAGGAGCGTAGGCGTAGGAGTTGGGACGAGGAGTTTTGGCCGAACACTCACTCTCAGTGGTGGGGGGTTGGCCGGGACCAGCATGGACCAGCATAAGACCAGCATAAACCAGCTCATACCAGCATATCAGCTCTAAAACCTACCTTAACCAGCATATACTGTTTTTTTCAGCAGGGAGTGACGCTGCTATCACGTCTTTCAAATAACGCAAACTAATGTGACACTTACCATAGAGAAAAATCCTACTCCAGTCGTGAACGTGAATCGTTTCTGGTTGATCGACTACTTCAGACATTTCATAGTCGGACATGGGCTCGAATTGATACAGTAAAATCGATGCTATCTTTCTGTCCATACTTGTGTACAATGTCTTGCGAATTGATAGCTGTCATTCAGTTATAGCAATGGGTGCACACTGCACGCAGTAGACCAATCACAAAGGATTGGACCATCTGACCAATCAGAGCAGTGTAGGCTCACGGAAAGGAGGGGTTTAGAGAGACTGATTCATTGAACTGCTTCAAACAAATCGTTTACCAGTCTTTGGTGAACTGAGGTAAAATTAAATGTATATTTTGAGAAAAAAAAAAAAAAAAAGTGTTTTTTGATCTTGTATGCATGTAAACCTGTTGTAGAAGACTCCCAAAACAATATTAGTAACCTTAAAAATGGCATAATAGGGGCACTTTAAATTATTATTATTATTTTAAAGTCTGAATATCAGTAGCATTTCTCTTGCATTACTTATGATTGTAACACCAAAGCAGCTGCTTCAGGATAGCAACAGAACATACATTTTGGATTAAATGTCATGTGTAATTTTATGTTTGTTTGTTTTTTTTCATAAGCAAAATGCAACCAGTACTTAGTAGATGATCCCTATCCTGCATCATTGCATTATAAAATATATGGGTTGCGATACACATAGGTAGATTAAAACATTTAGGCCTACACTATATGCATTATGTTCTCTTATACATTTTAAAACGATTTAGACAAAACCTGTTTTATGCCGTTATGTTAAATCATTCATGATTTCTTAAAGTTTTTCAAAGCTAAATGTCTTACAAATGCCAAGGCAACTTTATCTCAGTAAACATTTTTGACAGACTCAAGCACATTTGTAGTTAAGCAAGTAAGAACCATATTTATTACTCAGTGGTAATGTTTTCTTTTTGAATAAGGGGTTCCAGATTCTAATTCAGCCAAATAGAACTTTTCGTGACTTTTTATAACTCCACACACAGTAAAACTTGAGCTCAGTGTCTGACTGGCGTTTATGTAAACGCGTGTAAGTACGCTTGGATAGTTCGTATGCCCGTCACACTGCAAGCGTGAGCAGCGCGTATTTTTTTCGGCGTGCATGTTAACCAGCGGATGCATTCACACATGCAGCAGGAGCAGCGCGTGAGCAGCAGTGAAGCGGGGGTTTCGGCTCCCAGTCTATTTTTGCTGCGCTGCTGAAGCTCAATTAAAGTGAAAGAACACTTTTGATGTGCTTTCAAAATAAATATAATTTCACACAAAAGGTGTTCAAAATGCACAGAATAAGCATGTCTAATGTGTTTTAACAAGAATTTGAGTATGACAGAAAAGAAAGTTAAGAATCAAAAATATTTATAGAAGATTTACCCATTTAAACTTGTTTTTAATTTTTCAGTTTGGGTTAAAGTATTGTGTACTATAAAAACTAAAGTAAACTATCCAGAAAATATGATATATAAATATTATTTTAGTTATTACACAGAGAGAGATATAGGCCGCAGCATTCCCAAATCAAACCCGAGTTTGCTGTCTTGTGAACGTGCACGCGGCAGATGATGTAAAGCTTACCTTCATGTGCAGCAATGGATGACACGAGAGTTTTTTTTGTTTATTTTTATTTATTTACGTTTATATGCGAATGTTATACACCTCTCCATGTAAACAGATTTTCAAGACTATCAAGTTTATAAATGACCAACTTATAAAACAAATTTATATCTGTCTTTGTAAAGAAATGCTTGCTTTATATGTAGCTTAGAGCCGCTGCTGTGACGCTGTACAAACGCTTCCAGTGAAGACTCGCGCGTCTCTGCAGCTGCAGTGACGATGTAGTTAGGTTCAAGCCTCGTTTAAGCCTTGTTTACACTTGCCAGAGCCGTAACGCGCCGCACACGCTTGCAGTGTAAACGAGGCTTTACGTGCTGCTCACGCGCCGCTTAAGCTTGCAGTTTGAAACGGGCGTAACTTCAAAAAAAAAAAAAAAAAAAAGAAGGTGACATGAGAAGGATGAGTTGCACACACGTACCTGCTATTGGCCAATCACAGCCCTCTGCTTTCAGGATAGACCAATCACACTCGCGATGATACTTGTTATTTTATCCTTCAGTCACAGTAATAGAAAACGAAACCAAAAGTGCGCATTTGGTAAGACGCCATTTCAGATTGCTGAACCAAAGACTACAAGTTCTATCATATTTATTGGTAAGTCCAGTAATGTCCTTCTCATAACTTCCATGAGGTTTTCATATAAATATCTTGACGTGTGTGTGGTTATATTTATGATCAAACTCAATTGAAAGTTTACTACAGGGTATACTCGAGGCGTGAGGCCAAAGTAACAAATAATGTTTATCATATAATGTATTATGTACATTTCTGCAAAATATGAATAAATCCAGGTTTTAATGAGGTTTTATCAACATTCACATCGAGGTCAACATTTGTTATATTTTTATTTACCTCGAGTGTCGTAGCCACAGGTTGGGCTGGGCCTTCCAAGGAAACGTACAAATTTACTGTTTTCTCTAGCTTCAAATCCGAATCTTTAATTGTTTTCTGTGTTATCAATACAGCATCATCTGCCCTGCATAATAGTGCATAGTACAATAGATTACTGTTACAAACAAATGAAATCAATTGCACAATATTCAAAAAAACAAAACAAACGTTTCAGTGGCTAGCCAGCTATGTTGTCACACTTTCAGGTCATAAACTTTGGATCTAACCCTGAGTTGACAGTTGACCCACTGAACATGATCTAAACCAATTCTGAAACTCAGAATTTGTTCATCTGAATTAGTGTGTACTGAAGTTTTTTTGAAGTGTTGTTATAGGCCTATGTGTGCAGGTGTGTACAACCTGTCTCACATTTAAAAAGTAGATCTATAGTCCTTGTGTGTGTGTGTGTGTGTGTGTATATATACACACACACACTACTATAAAACTACTATTTTTAAGACTACCCGTAATATGTAATATCTTAGTCTAGCTTTCTCAACGGGGCGTTCATAGAACAAGCGGAGGGATGGGATTGGGCGGGGGCGGGGGCGGGGGCGGGGGCGGATGGGGACAAACCATTAAAAAAGTATTGACTTAAGAACCACTTATATTTTCACATTTTCACAATTTTCGCAAGACTGTAAGGAGAAAATGACAATTTGATGGATAATTTAAATATATTCTGTAATCACATTTAGGTAATGTATTAATTCTGCCGTCACATCTGAGCTCGAAACGCTGCTTGGATAGTTTCAAGATAGTTAAAAATAATTAATAGTAGGCTACAATAATAATTTCTGATTGTTCATATGTGTTTATTCTTGTTAGAAGAGTTTTTTTATTTTTTTTATTTTATTGATTATGAACACAAATTAATCATGACAAACCAAATAAATTTGAAATGAATTAATTATACCATTGATGAAAACAAGCTGATACCAAGGTATTTAGGCCTATGATTATGACATAATTTTTCATAAAAAATCATGATTGTACGTATTTCTTTTTTTCGAAAGTAAGATTAATGTAAGCAGCTTCTTGGAATACTCTCCTAAATGCATAATAAAACCTAAGTGCAGTGCACACATTACCGGTTTAATGACCGTATTGCCTACGGTCATTTTTACTGTCCAATGACAGCATCTTATCTACTTTGAGTGGCATGGGAGAGAGTCGGAAGTTGATTTGTTGCCCCTACAAGTTTATAATGGCATATTTTAACTATATTTTCAAATTGATAAAGAAAAACTGTAAAAATGTTTTTAAATGCTAGCTTTTAAACATGTGAATAAACAGTCTCATATGTCTATTTATTTTTAATAAAGGCCTACTATTTATTAATTTATTGTTCTATTTTATTTAACATTTTTAAATTTAACATGAATAATCAAACATTTAACATAAAACAAGTATTGCACAACAATTTTAAATGTCTACTCATTTGTCCATTTTAAAATGATTTATTCATTTACGTTTTAATTAAATTGATTTATGCTATTCCTTGTTCTTTCGGTTTATAAGGTGTCACAACAAATCCTGCATTCCTATTCTTCCATACATAATATAATAGCCATAATAATGTCAATATGCAGACGCAGATTATCTTGAGTTTTGCTTTAGTTCAAATGCGCGTTAAGGTGATGGAAACAATTTTTTGGCACACTCATGGTGTGTAGTGACCATTTGTGCGTAAAACACCATGGCATTATGCATTTGGCCCAACAAAGTCTCACAAACACAGCCCTCGATAAAGAATTCAGGTGTTTAAACTCATAGTCATTTTGTGCGCGAGTGCGTTCATGTGGAGGCTGCCAGTGTATGGGCATATATGCGTTTAATCATCCGTATTTCATCAGTTCTTCTGCGTCTCCTCACAGCATTTTAATAAAACGATGTCCAACAACACAAATAGTTCTCTCTGAAGTCTCCATCACAAGTTCCCTTCAATAGGCTATATAATGTGAAGCATATGCGACTTGCACGCTTAAGTTTCAGAAAACATCGTCATCGAAGTTTATGTCTATAGTTTATATAAAACATTGAAGTTTATTCTTTATATCACATGGTTTCAAACCCTGTCACGAGACTTAAAAATGGGTTGACAGGAATCATATAGTTTGTGTAAGTTAGCCTATGTTAAAAATAAAATAAAAATAACAAAATTTGTTTACATAAAATCATAGTCTAAAATGAATAAATAAGCAAAATATATTTGACTTAATTGATTAACAAAGCAAAAGAAAAAAACTATGAGACAAATAGTACCCTATGCGCTCCACAAACAAGTTCAAGGAAAGGAAACTGGGATGGCAAAAAGCGCATCCTGTTTTCTTTATTTTGCAAAAGCATAATGTTCTGTTTTTAGTGTTGAGTGTACACACAAATAAAAGTAAACTTTGCAGTATCGAATGATGTCTTACTCATATCTGTAAATTACGGAGTATTTAAGTTGTTTCTGCTGGTATAAAGAAACAGTTGAAGTGATAGCGCCGGCGCCTCGCGTGCGCACAACATATTCTAGCATTGTAAACTTGACATGCAGCCTGTTCATTATCAAAATAAAATACAGTCAGCCAAACATATAAAAAATTACACTGCTCATTTTAAATACTCCGTAGTATCCTATCTGTGCTGTTCAGCGTAACCACTGCTGAAACTGGTCCTGCCAAGCACATTTTTGCTCATGTGAAGAGGATGATTTTTTTTTTGTCAATATTGAAACGGGAGTGAAGTACAAATCCTAGTTTACATAATAAATGATAGTTCAGCATCCAAATACTTTGCTAATATGGATACATTTGAATTTGTGCCAAACAAGAGAGGTAGGCTGCGTTAGAAAACACGGTTTGGAAAATGGGTTCATGATGTTCTCGCTCATTATATAAATTTAGTACATTTTAAATACAAAAAAGTTACGGATTTAATAAGAAGAAGAAAAAAAAGAAAATAAGAACGTGAATAATACATATTATTATTATTATTATTAAAACAAAATAATAATCAGCATACTTTCATTAAAGACATTTAGCCCTTTTGTGTGTGTGTGTGTGTGTATGGGTGGGCGGTAAGGGACCTGGATAATGGATAGGGGGCGCTGGCCCAAAAAAGGTTGAGAACCACTGGTCTAAACCTAAAGTAATCTTGACAAACTATATATCATTTGAAAGCTTTCAGACTCTAGTTTTCATATTTGGTGACTGATTTTCAAAAGAAATGACAATAGAGAAATAGCGATAGACTGGTCCCCCAAACTCAATGGGCTCAGGGGAGGCAAGAAAGATGTGGCGTTCCGCTGTTATGGAGGGCCAAACCTGCAAAAACATTCGAGCTCAGAGTGGCAGTGCTCAAGCTTTGAGGCCACAGTGACACCTCGTGGTGTGACTAAACGAAACGCAAGAAGTTTGGACGTGCATTTGCAAGAAGTCGCATAGGGAATGAATGACTTAAGAGATTTGCAATTTATCCAAAATCTTATATCACTGTTTAAGTCATTTAATATCATCCTAACTGTATTCCGAAAAACATTGCTGGTCGGGATTTCTTAATTGTCTTGGCACACATGAACAGAAGCAACTGCCTTAAACAAATCTGATAACAGATACTTTGACACAGAAGCGCGTGAAATGATCCACTATTAATTACATTTAATGTAAATACGCTGGATGGGGCTGATAAGAGCTTGCGTTTATTGTCAATGAGACTCACACACCAGCTCAGAACGTAGAGAGAATTCAGCGCGCATTTCGCTGAAGTCTATGCAAGCATATTGATCAATGCGTTCAAAACGCGGCTTCAAATATACAGTTTATGTTCGCGTTTCCTAATTTTGCATGCATAACGTGACAATTCAAATGCCTAAAATATAATGCATATTTCATAGATGCTGCTCTTAGATAACCTACTGATTAATCACAAGTCATCAATTGGAATTATTTGGGATTAAGTCAAACAAAAGGTGCTCATGTAAACGTAGACAGACATGCATCTCGCAAAGCATTGTAGAACTGTACACAGAAGCATCATGCCCATTCAAACAGCACCTGTCGTGCCCCCTCAGATTTCTGAGCCAACTGCATTTTTAATGTAACTTCCAAAAACAATGTTGACAGCAACAGACACAAACTTTTCTATTAAGAGGTCATATTTCCCCCTATAAATTGATTTCCAGGGGCATTTTATTCAAACCTTATTAAATATGTATCATCGTATGATCAAGTTCTTTAATTTAATTGAAAAATTCAGTTATTATAATAATAAGGCACTACGGCTGTTACCAGTAAAATAAAATCAACAAAAGCCATCTTTGCACTGTGTAAATCATTATGAGATGTTTTATATATATATATATATATATATATATAACATTTTGAATATAGTCGCCCTACCATGACTTGGATCCTTGAGTTTTACCCTTTTTTAAATAACATATGTTATAGGAATTTTAACACAGAACCGCTGCGCCTCTAAGGAATACATGGTGTTTTCTTTTTGAATGAAACAGTATTTGAAGGAATCGGCTGAATTAATGATTGAACTCACTCGTTAAGACAGTGACTTGCCGCCACCTACTGGCTGTTTTAGTTTCATATTTAAACATATTATTTCATTGATTCCATCATTTCATATTTCTATATTCAAAATTGTATATTTAAAACAATCTCATAATGCTTTTTATGCAATTGTAATGGCAGTGTAAAAAAATTTTCATCTGCATTAAGCAGTCTGTGTACATATTGCCACTTGAAGTGACGGCTTCTGTCCCACCTCTGCAGTGCAAAGATGGCTTTTGTTGATTTTATTTTACTGGTAACAGCCATAGTGGCATGTGACACTGTGAAAATTCACATGCCAAATAGAACATTTCCCTGGCACAAACACACTTCATTTTCTTCCTTTTCTCTGCAAAATGACTACTACATAGTTAGCTGTCAACAAAATGACAAAGTGCAAAGAAATATGAAATCCTATGAACAGATTTCATGATTTCATTTTTTTTTTTTTTTTTTTAAGTTTTGTTTTCTTGTTGATTGTGTGAGATTCGGCATCCCTGCATTATAGAATGATATTGTTTATTAGAATTGTTTATTTTTTCCTCTTATATATCATTTATGTTCTCAGTGTTTCTAACGGGCTGAAAATCATGATTAAATTATAGGTGAGCACCGCTTGTTAAAATGAGTCTCTCTGAGGAGAGAGAGGAGGGAGATCCTGTTCAGAACCAGAGAGCAACATCTCCAGAGCCCAGCTGTGTGTCTATGAAGAGTGATGAATCCATGAGAATCCCTGTGACCTTCAGTGATGGAGAAGTGATCTTCAACCCCAGGTGAGACAATAACCAGTACTGGAGATAAGAGACAGAACTATTCATTAAACAACAGAGAGATCATCGGAATTATTGTTTTATTAGTATCAGAATCCATCATGTCCAGTATCCAGCTGTGTTTATGAAGATTGACAGTGATTTGAATCCTTTCACCTAATTTTTTTTGTTGTTTTTTTTGTACGCGACAAATGACATCAGAAAAGCGTCAGTACATTATAATCGGTTACGTTCTATTACTGAACTGATACCGAATCGCCCTCGTCTGCATCGTAGAAACGATTAATTTTGACACCCCTACTCAGAAGGCCTTTATTAAACCCTCTGGAGCCATTTGGATTACTTTTATGATGGATGGATGGATGGATGGATAGTTTTTAGTTTGTGTTTGGCTGAAAGAAGTAAGTCATATACACCTAGGGTGGTTTGAGAGTAAATAAATTATGGAATAATTTTCATTTTTGGGTGAATTAACTCTTTAAAGAAGATCTACTATGCCCCTTTTTACAAGATGTAATATAAGTCACAGGTAACCCCAGCACAGATCATTTATTATACCATGCCCTAAATGCTACTTTTTGGGCATATGTGTCTCTTTAAATGAAAAATAACCTGCTGCTTCCCAACCCCTTTCCAAAAAGGGAAAAAAAAACATTTTCTTGTTGACTGTGTGAGATTCGGCAACCCTGCATTATAGAATATTGATTATTAGAATTATCTATTTTTTTCCTCATATGTATAATTTATGTTCTCAGTGTTTCTAACGGGCTGAAAATCATGATTAAATTATAGGAGAGCACTGCTTGTTAAAATGAGTCTCTCTGAGGAGAGAGAGGAGGGAGATCCTGTTCAGAACCAGAGAGCAACATCTCCAGAGCCCAGCTGTGTGTCTATGAAGAGTGATGAATCCATGAGAATCCCTGTGACCTTCAGTGATGGAGAAGTGATCTTCAACCCCAGGTGAGACAATAACCAGTACTGGGGACAAGAGAGAATTATCTGCACTGCAAAAAATGCTGTTCTTATTTAGAGTTTTTGTTTTGTTTCTAGTCAAAATATCTTAAAGTTCTTAAATCAAGAAGCATTTTCTTGACAAGTAAAAATTATTTTCTTGTTTTCAGAAAAAATAAGTCAAAATTAAGTGAGTTTTTCCTTAAAACAAGCAAAATAATCTGCCAGTGGGGTAAGCAAAATAATCTTATATAAAATAAGATATATAATCTTGTTTTCAGTTTGGATTAAGATTATTTTGCTTACCCCACTGGCAGATTATTTTGCTTGTTTTAAGGAAAAAACTCACTTAATTTTGACTTATTTTTCCTAAAAACAAGAAAATAAATTTTACTTTTTTTGAATTTTTAGATATTTGGACTGGAAACAAGACAAAAATTCTAAGTAAGAACAGCATTTTTTTGCAGTGTGTATGTACACTAGCAGTCAAAAGTTTGGACACGGAAAGATTTTTAATGTTTTAAAAAGAAGTTTCGTCTGCTCACCAAGGCTGCATTTATTTAATTAAAAATACAGTAAAAACAGTGATATTGTGAAATATTATTACAATTTAAAATAACTGTGTTCTATTTGAAAACATTTTAAAATGTAATTTATTCTTGTGTTGGCAAAGCTGAATTTTCAGGATCATTACTCCAGTCTTCAGTGTCACATGATCCTTCAGAAATCATTTTAATATGATGATTTGATGCTCAAGAAACATATATTGTGTACAATTGTACAAAATATTTGTGTACAATATTTCTTATAGGATATATAGGATTCTTTGATAAATAGAAAGTTCAAAAGAACAGTGTTTATTTGAAATATAATCTTTTGTAACATTATAAATGTCTTTATTGTCATTTTTGATCGATTTAATGCATCCTTGCTGAAAAAAAAAATTAATTTAATTTCTTTTCAAAAAATAAAAATTCTTACTGACCCCAAACTTTTGAACGGTAGTGTATAATGTTACAAAAGCTTTGTATTTCAGATAAATGCTGTTCTTTTGAAATTTCTATTCATCAAAGAGTCCTGAAAAAGAAATACTGTACGCAAATATTTTGTACAATTGTACACAATAAATGTTTCTTGAGCATCAAATCATCATATTAGAATGATTTCTGAAGGATCATGTGACACTGAAGACTGGAGTAATGATGCTGAAAATTCAGCTTTGCCAACACAAGAATAAATTACATTTTAAAATATTTTCAAATAGAACACAGTTATTTTAAATTGTAATAATATTTCACAATATTACTGTTCTTACTGTATTTTTAATTAAATAAATGCAGCCTTGGTGAGCAGACGAAACTGCTCGTCTTAAAATCTTACCTTGTCCAAACTTTTGAATTTTAGTGTATATATATCTGAAAAGTTCTAGCATATATTTCTTAGTAACTAAAACCCACTTACTAATGCATTCATATAAATGTAAATTTTACTGTGCTAATTTATCTGTATCTCATTTAGAGTGAGCAGACTTCTGTGAGAAATATAATGACCCAAAGTGATAAAATTAAACCATTATGTAGGAGCAATAGCCTTGTGGGCAGTGCTGTGTAATACGCCATAGCTGAGCACAAGGCAGCCCGTGTTCGTCTCAGCTCAAGGTTCAGGCTTATTTATTCATTAATGATATAATCAGCGACAGTCAATGCCAACTCGACTTTAATCACATAAATGTCGACTTTATGTGATTACAGTCATCCACCAGCTAGACCAGAACTATGCCAGCTCTAAACAGCCTGGACCAACATGGAATTCATGCTTGATTTTTCAGCAGGGTTGTGTCTCAGTTGGTTTTGAGAATGACACACATGGCTTTATTAATAGATCTTGCAGCTAGTGCCCTCATTCATTCTATGTGTTTTTTTTCCCCCTGCTGTGTGGATAGAGATGATCAGACTGGAGAACTGCAGGATTCTCACCTACCAAAAGATGATGATCTACAGAAAGCCAAAGACCAACACAAAACCAGCATGAAGAACAAGAATGAGAGCTTATTTGAGGGAATCAAACTACTAGAGAATCAAACTCTTCTGAACAGGATCTACACACAGCTGTACATCGTGGAGGGAGAAAGTGAAAAGGTGAATGAAGAACATGAGGTTTTGCATATGGAGAAAACTCCTAGAACACAACACTCACAAGACATTCCAATCAGCTGCAATGACATCTTTAAACCTTTGGCTGAACCAGGATGTGAGCAGAAAGACAAAATAAAGGTTGTTCTTACTAAAGGCATTGCTGGAATTGGAAAAACCGTCTCTGTGCAGAAGTTCATTCTGGACTGGGCTGAGGGAAAAGCCAATCAGGATGTAGATTTCATGTTTGTGCTTGCATTTCGGGAGATAAACTTGATTAAAGAAGATCACTACAGTCTTCACAGACTTCTGGTTGACCTGAATCCTGAACTTCAAAATCTGGACTCAAAGATTTATGAGGAGTGCAAAGTTGTGTTCATCTTTGATGGTCTGGATGAAAGCAGAATTACACTGATGTTTTCAGACAGTGAGAAAGTTTCTGATGTAAATGAGTCCACATCAGTGGGTGTGTTGATGTCAAACCTCATCAGAGGAGAGCTGCTTCCCTCTGCTCACATCTGGATCACCTCCAGACCAGCAGCAGCCAATCAGATCCCCTCCAAATGTATCAGCCGTGTGACAGAAATTCAAGGATTCAGTGACCCTCAGAAGGAGGAATATTTCAGGAAAAAAATTAGTGAGGAGCATCAAGCCAGCAGAATCATCTCACACATTCGAAGATCAAGAAGCCTTCACATCATGTGCCACATACCTGTCTTCTGCTGGATCTCAGCCAATGTGCTTCAAAAACTCCTGAAACAAGATGACAGTGTAGAAATCCCTCAAACTCTGACTGAAATGTACATACACTTCCTACTCATTCAGATAAACACAAGGAATCAGAAGTATGAAGAGAGAGATCCAAAGAAACTCTTGCAGTCCAACAGAGAAGTGATTTTGAAACTTGCTGAACTGGCTTTCAGACAGTTGATAAAGGGCAATGTTATGTTTTATGAGGAGGATCTAAGCGAGTGTGGCATAGACATCACTGATGCCTCAGTGTATTCTGGGATTTGCACTGAGATCTTTAGGGAGGAATCTGTGATTCATCACAAGAAAGTCTACTGCTTCATACATCGGAGCTTTCAGGAGTTTCTAGCTGCTTTATGTGTATTTTACTCCCATCTGATGAAGAAAATGGAATCATTGCAGTTTTTTCTGGATAACAGAACTGAGAGCTACACATCTAAGCCAAATTCTTTGTGTGAGCTTCTAAAATCAGCAGTTACTAAAACTCTTCAGAGTAATAATGGTTACCTGGATCTTTTTCTGCGGTTCCTGTTGGGCATCTCCCTGGAGTCTAATCAGAGACTATTAGAGGATCTACTGACACATACAGAAAAAAGCTCAGAGACCATCAGAGAAACTACACAGTACATTAAAGACAAAATTAAGGAAAGTTATGGCCTACTAGCTGACAGATCCATCAGTCTGTTCTTCTGTCTTCTCGAAGTAAATGATCAGACTCTCTACAGAGAGATTCAGGAGTTTGTGAAATCGGGTGAACATTCAGAGAATAAACTCTCCCCTGGTCACTGCTCAGCAATAACCTACATTCTTCAGATGTCAGAGGAAGTACTGGATGAATTTGATCTCATGAAATACAACACATCAAATGTGGGTAGAAGGAGACTAATACCAGCTGTGGTTAACTGCAGAAAAGCTCTGTGAGTATTATATTTATATATATATATGTATATATTTGTCAACCACAGAATACAGATAACATTAGCCACCCATCTCCTCCTCACTTCATTGTTATTTTTCGCTACAGACTTGTTGGTTGTAATCTATCTGATCAGCACTGTGAAAGTTTGTCTTCAGCTCTGCGATCATCAAACTCCCGTCTAACAGAGCTGAACCTGAATAACAATAACCTGCAGGATGCAGGAGTGAAGCTACTCTCTGTTGGACTGAAGAGTTCAGACTGTCAACTGAACATACTGAGGTTTGAGTTTTACACTGATTCAATCAGTATGTTGAAATATGCAGAGATGTAAAGTACTTGAGTAAATGTAACTAGTTACTGTACTTTAGTATCTTTTTGGATACTTTCTAGTTGTACTGAGTATCAAAGATATTGACAACTTTTACTCTCTACTTGTACTTTTTACTCCACTACATTTGTGATGAGTTATGCAATTACAAATTACATTTTTAATGGCAGCTAGCTTTTTCCGCAGCAGTTTGATTCTGATATAAAGAAGCGATATCGCCATCTAAGGGCATTGAAGGTACTATATCTTGTGCATTTTGCCTTTACTCACCCAAAACTTGTTAACAAGGATACTTTACGTGAATGTGAGTGCATTAGCAGGTAGTTGCTGATCGCAGATGTTTGATTTATTAGATGAGGAAATGACTGCAGCTGTTGACGAGACTCAAACCAGCGCATACAGCAGACTTTGACTATTTAATTTTACTTAACATTGTTTTATTTATCCGTTATATTGACAAGACCGTTCTGAAGGATATTGGTTTACTTATGGCCTTTCTGTGCACATGAGCTGTAGACGTTTAAAAGGTTGTTGTGTCGACCTTGATTTATTGCAACATTGAGGTGTTCAGTTTTTATTTTGATTTTAGAAAATAAACTTTATCTCATCTTACAATTCAGTTGCTTCCTATTTTCACTGGCATGTCTCTCAGGACTAGTGCATCTCTGAGCCTACATTCAGCATGAGTAAAATACTTAAGTACTGTTAAAATCATATACTTTAAGACTTTTACTCAAGTCGTATTGGAATTGGTTACTTGTAACTTGTAGTGGAGTCATTTTCGATGTAAGGTATCCGTACTTTTACTCCAGTATGGTTTTCAGGTACTCTTTACATCTCTGGAAATATGTTAATGAATAGTTTGTTTAAATAAACCGGTTAATGTCATTGTACTGTATTTTAAATATTTGTTTCATGGCATTTTTTTTTATAAAAGAAGGCCAGTATCACTAATTCCAATATCGCTACTGATGTCTCTATGAAACTTATTTTTATTACTTAAAGGCATTCAGCTTTACAGTATAATTGAAAGCTATCATTTTTAAAAACATTTATTAGACTTTAAATGATATAACAACTTTAAACTTAAAACAATTTTAAAACAATCTTCACATAAAACCATTATAATAAATGCCACAATCACCTGTTACCTTCAATTTTTTCTATTGGCCCAGTCAGACCAGTTCAGATTTTTACTTGTCCTGTCAAAATGCAAAGTTATTGTTTTCGTTGTTTTTGACCCATGTAACCTTGTAAACAGTGCTTTAAGATTTTTAGGTAGGTCTAACAGGTAGGATATATACAGAAATTGAATAAACACTTCACAGTCTTCACTGCATAAATTATAAATATAGATTAAATACAATTAAGTATTGATCCCTTTGGCCGAGAAAGAAGTTCCCTCCTGGACAAAATCTACATAGGAGAGCCATCAAGGAGAGAAACGAGGTCCGAAAACCAAACTCAGGCCTACCAGAACCGGGCTATTAGCAGAAGACAGACCCCGTCTAGGCGAACTCTCTCCAGAACTCCCGGGTGCAGAACAATCGGGGGAAAAGCGTACAGATGTAATCTCGGCCACTTCTGTACCACGGTGTCCAGCCCAAGAGGAGGTGAGGGAGAACCACAGTGGACAATAAGTCATTTCTAGAGATGCAAAAAGATCTACTTCTCCACCACATCAAGGTAAAGTCTCCATTCCCTGGGCCTCGGGCCCTGCCTTGACAGGATGTCTGCTCTCTGATTCAGGTACCCTGGGATGTACACCGCACTCAGAGAGAGCAACTTCCCTTGTGCCCACATGAGGATCTGGTGAGCCAGGTTGTATAAGGGGACAGCATTTCCAGGCAATTTATGTGCCACGAAAGAGGATGTTCCCGCCACAAAACTTGAGCCGAGCAACCACTTATAATCACCCCCTGCTTGTCAGGGATGCATCCATCGTTAGCACGATATGACGACCAGGAGCCACAAGCACAGGTCTTTGGGTAAGGAACGAAGGCATCACCACATGACCTTGATCGTGCGGAGCGTGTTTCCCCTCGGGAAAGCCCCTTGGATTTGAGCCACCACTGCAAAGTTCTCATGTACAGCAGGCCAAAAGGTATCACTTTAGACACAGCTGCCATCAGACATAACAGTCTCTGAAACTGTTTGACAGTAAGTTTTTGGCCTAGCTTTAGCATCATCGTCAAATCCAATACCACGCCTCGAAAAGTAGTCCTCTAAGCAGGAGAAAGCACACTCTTCTTGGCATTTTCTCATGTATACGAAAACGACATCTAGATGTTGAACCATTACATCCTCCGATTGAGCTAGAATCAACCAATTGTTGATACAATTTAGTATGCGAATGCCCTGGAGTTGCAGAGGAGCCAGAGCTGCATCAGCACACTTTGTGAAAGTGCGAGGTGATAAAGCTAGGGCGAAAGCGAACCTCAGGAACTTCCTGTGTTGAGCAAGGACGGATACATGGAAGTATGCGTCCTTGAGATCTATCGTGGCAAACCAGTCCTCGGGCCTGATTTGTGACACGATTTGCTTTAGAATAAGCATTTTGAATTTGAGCTTCACTACAGAGTGATTCAGTTGCCACAAATCTAGAATTGGACTCAACCCCCCATTCTTTTTTGGAACAATAAAGTACTGGCTGTAGAACCTGGATTCCCTTTAGGGCCTTTACTTTCTGCTCCATAAGCAGAGCCTGCTTGGGGATTAGGGTGGGCGAGACCTGAACTGAATGGTAAAGCCTTTTTCGAATGTCTGCAGGACCCAACA
This sequence comes from Hypophthalmichthys nobilis, assembly GCA_037950665.1. Lineage (NCBI taxonomy): Eukaryota > Metazoa > Chordata > Actinopteri > Cypriniformes > Xenocyprididae > Hypophthalmichthys > Hypophthalmichthys nobilis. The sequence continues at coordinate 27,173,146 of CM075489.1, forward strand.
AGATATATTTGGCAGTTGTGTCCACTCTGTCAAAAAATGTACTAAGGGAACAGTCTCTCAAGACTGGCCTCTGGTGTAACTTGAGCAGCTAGTACAACACCCTGAAGCGGTGAACCGGCAGGGAACAACTGACTCAACTGCTCTAGAGCCCTCTTTGGAAGGAGCGAGGAACTCGACGCCACTACGTTTCCGGGCAGACGTTGGGAATACATCTATGATTCTTATTTCTTTTAACAAACCATTCACCTTATTACTTTTTTGCTTTGCCTACATATTACTTCTAGAACAGCCTAACTTAGGAATTAAATGCATGTTAAGTCACCTCCACATATTAAATTTCCTTGGGCATCATGTCATTGTGAATGATGTAATTGCATGAGGATCTAACCAATTCATTGAAACAAACTGTCTGAAAAACAGATTTGTGAAAAAGAACCATACTTCTCATCACCCTGGAGGGCCACTGTCCTGCAGAGTTAGCTCCAACCCTAATTAAACACACCTGATCCAGTTAACCAAGGTCTTTAGAAGTTCTAGAAACTTCCAGGTTGGTGTGTTGGAGCTGGTTGAAGCTAAACTCTGCAGGACAGTGGCCCTCTAGGAGATGAGTTTGACACACCATCCTAAAATGTATTTATTTGGTTTTCCTCTTAATGTGATGGTTAAAAATTTCTTATAATTATCATTATTTATATTTTAAATTACTGTGCATATCTATTCATAACCTTTATCTTAACAAAACATGTATACAAAAAAAATAATATCTAATCCACAGGTGATATTTGTAAATACAGAATTAGTATCAAATTTTGTAATAGGCAATTATTGGGTATACTCACGTGTTTTGTTTTTCTTCAGATTGACAGGTTGTAGATTGACTGGTGAGTGCTGTGAAAGTCTGTCTTCAGCTCTACAGTCATCAAACTCCCATCTGACAGAGCTGGACCTCAGTAACAATAGCCTGCAGGATTCAGGAGTGAAGCAGCTGTCTGTTGGACTGAAGAGTTCACATTGTCAACTGAACAAACTAAGGTTTGCCTATCACATGTCTAAATAAGAGATTTTAAAGGGTTAGTTCACCCAAAAATGAAAATGTCATTAATTACTCATCCTCATGTCGTTCCACAATCATAAGACCTTCATTCATCTTCAGAACACAAATTAAAATATTTTTGTTGAAATCTGATGGCTCCGTGAGGCCTGCATAGCCAGCAATGACATTTCCTTTTTCAAGATCCATTAATGTACTAAAAACATATTTAAATCAGTTCATGTGAGTACAGTGGTTCAATATTATTAATCAATATTTTTTGTGCGCCAAAAAAGCAAAATAACGACTTACATAGTGATGGCCGATTTCAAAACACTGCTTCATGAATTTTTTGTGTCGAATCATGTTTCGGATTGTGTGTCAAACCGCCAAACTGCTGAAATCACGTGACTTTGGCGCTCCAAACTGCTGATTCGACACAAAAGATTCATAACGCTCTGAAGCTTCATGAAGCAGCGTTTTGAAACGGCCATCACTACATAAGTTGTTATTTTGTTTTTTGTTTTTTAAAAAATATTCTCGTCGCTTTATAATATTAATATTGAACCATTGTACTCACATGACCTGATTTAAATATGTTTTTAGTACATCAATGCATCTTAAGAGAGGAAATGTCATTGCTGGCTATGCAGGCCTCACTGAGCCATCGGATTTCAACAAAAATATCTTAATGTGCGTTCCGAAGATTAACGAAGGTCTTATGGGTGTGGAACAACATGAGGGTGAGTAATTAATGACATTATTTTCATTTTTGGGTGAACTGACCCTTTAACAAAAAAATGCTGAGTAAAGAACCCGTGGTTTAAAAAAAAAATAATTGTGACACCCTTGGTTGTAGCATGGTTTTAAGCAGTTTATAAAACTTAAATATCAAATAAAAACTACTTATACAATTACTATACAAAATTACTATACAATTTTAATTATGAAAGTACTCTTTTGAAATAAAAAGTAAAAATAAACTAGTTGTATGTAGTCAAGTAATTTTCAATATACAAATGCATAGTAATAAATGCACTACAAGTAATACACAAAATGTTAGAAATTTTTGCTGAACACTTGAGGTGAGTCAAGTGAGTTCACTCTTTTGTCTGCACTTCCTGTTTCCCCCACATCTTCTGTGCTTGTTTACATGTGCGGCCACATATTCTTAAGTGATTTTTGCATATTGAACATACACTGCATTCCAAACTAAATAAATGATTCCATTTTAAGGCAATTGGAAGGGAAAATACTCTTAAAAAGGTTATGGGTCATATTTACTAACAGTTTGCACCAGAGCAGACACTTGTTTTTAAAAAAGAAGTCAGGATTTACTTTAGACAAGCAGTGAAAAATTAACATTGAAAAAGGCATGGACACATTCATTTTTATAGCTTGCCTTATTACAAATGCATTTGTAGGAGTCTCAGACAAAATGTATGCGGTTTGCAGTTGTCAGTTTACTGGCATTTGTGAAATTATTTAACATGCAAAAAAAAAAAAAAAAGTCTTAACCCATTATGATCTGACATGATGTTACACAGGTTTCAGAGATGGTCACTTCTGGGCAGATTTTCCATCTCGTCCCCTCATCCGGAAACTGTAGTTCACTGTAGTGCTGTTGTTCATAATTGAAACATTCATTACATGTATTCAGTTTTTAAATAAAATGAAATGAGTTATGGTTGAGACAAATAGTTTTCAAAAGTTCATTTTTCAAAAAAAGTTGCAAAGCTGCTTTGCATTGTAACAGTTAATTACAAAACAATCAGCAGTGAACTGTACATTTACAAACTGAAATGAAGATCAGACTGAAATGATCAGGGACCCTGTTCAAAATGATCCTGTTAGATACTATGCTAATAGTATAGGGTTTATGCTAATAGGGCAGAGATCATTATCAGTCATGGGCAGGCTTGCTCTACATCACATGGGCAGAAAACTGGGACAGCTTGTTAGGAGACTGAAAAAAGGAGTGTGTGGAATTTTACCATTATTATATATTATTTTACCATTATTTATGTTTAAACACCATGTTAAAAGTGAATTTTGCAAAATAGGTCCCCTTCAAGATAGAAGTGATTACTGCAAATGCCAGCCAGAATGTGTCATTTAATGATTGTTGTGACAGGAGTTTCTTACTTTATTGTTCTGCTTAGATTGGTCACCTGTAATATCACTGGTCAGTGCTGTGATAGTTTGTCTTCAGCTCTACAATCACCAAACTCCCATCTGAGAGAGCTGGACCTGAGTAACAATGATCTGCATGATTTAGGAGTGAAGCGGCTGTCTACTGGACTGGAGAGTTCACACTGTCAACTGAACATACTGAGGTATTTAATAGATTAAGAATTACTCTCATCAAAGTAAACATGTCAGTTTTGTCCTGCTCTTTACTTCTTGGGTGCTTGTAATGTCTTAGCAGAACCTAGTTGCTGCATTTGTTCCAGTCTTTTAATTAAGGCAGTGGCTATTTACACTAAGTGTAAATAGCAATTAGACATTTTATATTAAGTGAAAATAACCTATTCTCATAGCAATTGATAGTGATGCTACAGAAAATAGTGACATTCTGTTTACACTGACAATAGCAGCATTTTCTTAGCAATATGTTATTTACACTAAGTGAAAATACCAATATTTTCTATTTACACTGTATAAAAGTAACAGTTCTTTGCAATAAATGCAAATAGTTGTTGGATGCTATTTACTTTTAAATAGTAGCTGATACTGTTTGCACCACAGTATTGTTGTACATTAAAAGGATTCACTAATAACCGAGTGTACATGACTATATTTATTAAAATTATTAAATGGATACCGCTTTATTGGGACAATAAAGCTCTCCCTACACCTACCCTTAACCTAACCTAACCGATAAACACTTTATTATTAAACAGTTGTCATGCATTTTTTTCCACTTTTCAAATATTTTCTTTATTTTTATTGAAAATAAATGGCTTTCCGATCTGATATGTGATGGGAAAAGGGAGAAGAGCAAGTTCAGCAAGTTACTTTCAGGCACCACACTCCCTATGGCCTACGCCACTGAAGACGTTAAGTGCCGTGCATCTTTTTTAATCTTGTTTGGCCCAGCCAGACGTGGGTGGAGTTAGTGTAAATAGCCTTTGCCAACAAGAGAGGCTATTTACTTATAGCAAAAGGGTGTTGTAATAAGTACCAAAGATGCTTACCATGAAGGGGTTGAATAATTTTGAGACTGCATAAGTCATTAAAAGTTGCATTTTCTGTTGAATTTGGGGAAACCACTTGAAACATTTGTTGAGCTATTTCAATTACTTTTGTTTGATTTGTTCATTACAAACAGCTGAAAGTCTATAACCAATGAACCTGATTTGCAATGAGGGTTGAATAATTTCTAATAACTTCAAGTGCTGAAGTGATGCTGTTAACAGTGCCCTTTTAACTGAACATGAACATAATCCATTCAGATTAGAATTAGGGATGGTATCGGGCCCGATACCAAGCTCATGTACTTATAGTTGTATTCGTACTCGTAAAAATACCCACAATACCAAAGACCTATACCTCACGTGACGTAACTGACAGAATTTCCCGTGCACAGAGACATCAACGGCAACAGCAGAAACAATGTCAGCCTTGGGGCTGTGGAAATACTTCAAAATTATTGATGACAACCCACACATTGGCGGGATAGGCAGAATCACGCTGAATGGCACAGACCAGAAGCACACTCTCTCGCATGTGCTCTCTCTTTCTTTCGCGCGATCCCAGTTCTCTCAGACAGTGCTCGATCAGTTCTCCTTGCGCCTGAATGGTCAAATGCATGCATAGTTGTCAAAATGTCCATCGTGTGGAGTATCTCACATAAATATAGTCGCTTATGGCTTAAGTGGACGTAAACATCTGGGTGAAAACAGGACATGTGTCAGTATCCATGGATTCGGTCTTAGCCTAATTAAATATTTGTCATTAATGTTAATAAAACAACAAAAGATGTTAAATAAATGTATACATGGTAAATAAATCTACTGTATCTGAAAATCAAGTTTATTTAATTTGTATCTCTATAGTATTTGTTGTATTGTTTGTAATTTGTTTGTATATTTTTTTTATATAACAAGAATTATATATATTGGTAATGTCCTTTGAAGGTTATTGGACACTGAAATTTTTGTTCTTTAAGTTTGTGACAAGCGCATAAAAATAATTTTTTATTAGAGTAATAATAAAGAAGTTGTCCTACATTCATTAGTCTCACTGTCTTGTGCTTGGAAAACTGCAACATCACCAAAAAAAAAAAAAAAAAAAAAAAGAGAAATTTATAAATGTATAGGCATCAGTATCGGTGAGTACCAGGAAAAAAAATATTACTCAGTCCTTAAAAAATGGTATCGGTGCATCCCTAATTAGAATCTCGCCTAAGGGTTTGAGAAGCACTGACCTATATATGAATAATTTACATCAAATTGTGCCATTGTTATTGAATACCTCCAGTTTTGCAGACCACACTATATCAAGAAAACAGTATTTTGGTAACGCTTTAGAAATGGGAACACAAACTATTAACTATGACTTTTACCTCAAACTCCTAATTTATTGCTTATTAATAGTTAGTAAGGTAGTTGTTAAGTTTAGGGATTGGATAGGATTAAGAATGATTTTACATTGTTGCATCATTTGCCGAGTTGTAGCAGGTCCTGTTGTTACCAACAGAGTTCAACAGAACTTTCGACCATAGTTGGCTGACGACACTTTGGGAAATGCACCCCAGGTCATGGGGTGATAAATAGTGATCTTTCTTTGTCAAATTGGACTCTTGTTGTGTATGTCTGTAGATTGTCTGGCTGCATGGTGACAGAGGAGGGCTGTTGTTATCTGTCTTCAGTTCTAAAATCCTCACACCTGAAAGAACTGGATCTGAGCTACAATCACCTAAGAGATTCAGGAGTCAAGCTGCTGTCTGATAGATTGAACCATTCAAGCTGCACACTGGACAAACTTAAGTATGTTGACACTACTGTGTATGCTTGTGTGTGTTTACTGATTGTATCAGGTCTACAGAATGTGTGTTTTATGCTTTGTGTTTTACAGTGTGGATCATGGAGGAGAGTTGAGGATTACAGCAGGATTACACAAATGTATGTCTACACATATACACACACACACAGATACATACTTGTTTACATGGTTTACAGGGACTCTCCATATACATAATGATTTTTATACTGTACAAACTGTATATTCTATCCCACTATACTTACCATACCCCTAAACCTACCCATCACAGAAAACTTTCTGCATTTTTTGAATTCCAAAAAACGTTTACTATGTTTAAGCCATTTGGTTTACAGGAAGGACGCAGGAAGTGTTATCATAAACCATGTTTATATTATATAATACTCATGTCATTATACACATTTGTGTTCTCATAATCCATGTATACAAGAACAAACACACACTTTGTGATTGTTAAATGTCTCTCTTTTTGTGTTCAGATGCCTGTGATCTCACACTGGATCCAAACACAGCACACACTCACCTAATTTTATCTGAGAAGAACAGAAAGGCGACAAATGTGGAAGAGTATCAATCATATCCTGATCATCCAGAGAGATTTGATGGGTGTCCTCAGGTTCTTTCTAGAGAGAGTCTGTCTGAACGCTCTTACTGGGAGGCTGGATGGAGTGAAAATGCTATTATATCAGTGACATATAAAGGAATCAGAAGGAAAGGAGGAAGTTGTTCTTGTGAATTTGGATACAATAACAACTCCTGGAGTCTAATATGCTTTAATGACAGATTTACTGTCTGGCACAATCTTATTTCAATTGACATATGTGTACCTTCACACTCCTGTAGAAGAGTTGGAGTGTATGTGGATGTGTCAGCTGGCATTCTGTCCTTCTACAGTGTCGCTGACACAAACACACTCACTCATTTGCACACATTCAACAACACATTCACTGAGTCTCTTTATGCTGGATTTACAGTTTTTGATTCTGTGTCTCTGTGTCAGTAAGTAAAAATAAAATTGAAAACCATGCAGTGCATTGTAAATATTATAATGATACATTCTTATATATTGTGTAAGAGAACAGCACAGCGTAAGAGTCACAGCACAGATCAGCATGATGTATGTCATGCCTCCAAGCTGTCTTATAACTGCTGTGTGTTATTCTCCACATATAGCATGTTCTGAACCCTAAATACATTTTGTCAGAAAAGCCAGTATTGTCCACTGTCAAGACATCGTGAGTTCACGTTTTACAGCAGAAACCGACAAGCGCCCTTGTTGTTTGTGTACAGAAACCGATAAGTCCCTTTTAGCTAATCAGCGTGCAGTATTCAGGTCAGGTGATAAGGCTGCTAGTCATTTCAAAAAGACGTGCTAGCTGAGGGGAGTTTTGTTTTTAATTTCAACTCCTGCAAGTCCTTTTACACCATACACGTCTTACATGTTAAACCCTTGGTTGTCCTTTTGCATTTGTGTGAGTGCATGTGTATGTGTGTGCCAATCAGTTTGTGTGTGTGTGTGTGTGTGTGTGCGTTTGTGTGCATGTGTGTTTGAGTGTGTTTTAAATGCAATTACAAAGCAATTACTTGGTTTGGTCAAACTCTGAAACATGAAATGTGGAGTTATCTGCTTTCGCCAAAAAACAAACTTTTAGTATGAAAAAAAAAACTTTCAATGAACCTTAATCTTGTAATTTACTTATATTTTTTGGAGTTATTATTACGAAATTAAAACAACCCAACTGCAATTTGATATTACTTGGAATGCACAATAAAAAAAAACATGATTTGTGAGAATTAATAAAAATGGAATCATCAGTTTTTTGCAAATAAACTCTTCAAATGTTCTCTATTTAACATAAGCAAGTTTATATTTGTTTCTTATTTATTTGGTTCCACAGTGCTGTTTTTCAGTTTTTTATTTAAACTTTGTGTAAGTTAGTTGTTATTTTATATTAGGTCTATAGCATAGTGTATGCCATGCTTATTCGCTTTGTTAATTAAGCTGTCTTATTCCTTTTGTTAATAAAAGTTCTGTATAATATAAACGGGTTTTGTCATTTTACTGTTTTGTTGTTGTATTTTTCATGTCTTCAGGTGTGAATCACACCATTATTCAGGATTATTCATGCCTCCATGCATACTGTCTTCCTAAACAAAAAGTGTCTTACAAAATTTAAATCAGTATATTGTTTTATGTGATTGAGTAGGCAGGATGATTTTCACATCATTTTGAATGTGACACAGGTCTTTAAAACTAGTACCGCCACGGGGTAAAATTTACTCGTGGCTGTTTTTCAAATGTACATAACAGATTTTTAATAAAATATCCAAGTCTCCCAGCCATTGACTTTTACTAAAATTGTGTTATTTACAATCCCCTGTTGTTACAAATTGTTTAGATAAAATCAGATTAAAAAACAGAGCATTTATACCTATAAGCACCAGCGGGTCAGAATTAACCATATATGCCTTTATGTTTGCACTGTAATTTTTGTGTTTTAACATTCTATGTTACTAGGCAACACCTTTCACCCACTGAGATTGCAGTAATCAGTCACAATGGATAAGAGAAGGTGATTTTATGGATGCCAAACCGATATTAGAGGCACTAAATGCCATGAGTGATGGTGAGTCTGATGGTGGGGAGATCAGGGCTGAATGATGCATTCTGGGTGACGGGTCATCCAGAGCCTCCAAGAAAAATTGGAGCGACTGAGTCTATTCTTCAGAAGAGGACTAAGATTACTACAGAAGTTACAAAAGGTGAGTCCAGAAGGGACTTCATGCTACAGCTGCCCCAGGAGCTGTGCGCTAAGTGGATGGCATCTAAAGTGGCACCACGCAGTGGACAGTGCAGATCAGCCGAGGTGAATGAAGTGCAGAGTGAAGTCACATTGCAATTCAATACAAATTAATACAATTATTAATTTTTGTTTTGCAACTTTTAGTTTGTTCGCTACTGTGTTGCTTATTCTAGTCTGCCTGTTTCCAATAAAAAAAAATTCCATTCTATGATATAATGAATAAAACAATTTTTAATAATTATAATAATTAAATTTAATTAAATTTAATAATTAACGGTAAATATAGGCTAAACCACCCTGCAATGACAATGAAAATTAGAAGTAAAAAATGCATATTTGGGTAATGTAATATTATAATAAATGTCATTAATCACACATTAGGATAACCCATGTTGTTTAAATTACTAAAATACCCTAAATAGACAATAATGAGCAATAATAATTCATTGTGCTGCATAAGATGTAGCCTATGATGCAACGACAAATTTAAGCGCACAGTTTCACCTAATTAATTATTAATTTATTTAGTTATGTTTAATTTGAATAATAGAACAACACCAATAAACTTAGGGTAATTATTAAAAATTGTTTTATTTATTATATCATAGAATGGAATTTTTTTATTGGAAACAGGCAGACTAGAATAAGCAACACAGTAACGAACAAACTAAAAGTTGCAAAACAAAAATAACTCTATAAATGAGTTCCAAATGACATTTCCCAGATAGCAACTTTGTGCCAGCCCAAATTTCAGAAATCAGAAGATTGAAGATAAAAACCATGAGCAGAAAATAATAAACTATAATGACAAACACAGATATAAGCAATCAGCATATGAATCTCAACAAAATATTCAGACAATCAGATCAACTCTGGACATCACAAAAAGCCACTAAAAGACAGATCAAAAACCACAGCAAAAAATAAAAGCAAATAGTTAGAATTAAAGAAAATAATAGGACAATTCAGCTGCATAATTTATTCATGCTGTGATGCATGCTGGGAGTTTTGTACTATAGCATGCATTGCAGCATGACACTTTTTATTGTCACCATTGTTGAGATTCCTGTGCTGATTCTTGATGTTTTTGTGTGCCAGTAAACATTTTTTCCGAGCTCAAATGGTCAAGCTGAACACATGGTGCAGACAACCAAGGAGGCTCTGTCTTGCATCACCAAGGGTGAGTGGAAGACCTGGCTCACATGTTTCTTGATATCACAGCACGTCACACCCAATTCGTCAACTGAAAAAGTCCTGCTGTGTTGTTTATTAATCAGTGACTGACCACTGCCCTGGATCGTCTGCATCCTGACCATGAAGGTGATATGCACCGCAAACAGGAGTGGAATGCTGAAAAATGCCCTGGCACGGTCAGAGAGTTTAAACCAAATGACTTGGTGTACATGAGAAGTTACACCAGGGAATCTAAGTGGATACCTGGAATCTTCCGAAGATGTCACAGGCCCCTTGTCATACAAGGTCAGAACTGGTGATGGGCAGATGCACAGACATGTTTATCAGCTGCTGGACAGGGCGGCACCCTTGGCTGACCCATCAAGGCCCATGCCAAATGGCTACACTGTCCCTCTGTCTGAGCCCTCAGTTGCTGAAATGCTCGAGTTACAGCCACCCACAGTAGATGACAACTGATGACAACTTTACTGAAGCTGAGGGCATGTCTGAGTCTCCTCTTTCTTGGATGTACCCCATAAAAGAGAAGGTTTTCAGATTTTATGGACTGGGAAAAAGGGTATAATGTAATTACTGACTATTGCAATGGTGAGGCTCCTTTAAGAGGCAAAAACTGGGCAGGGTGTTCCTGTTTTTCCCCTGGGGGGTGAAAGTGTTTTTCCCCGAAGTGTATCCCAGCGCTGGCCGAGTGATGTATGTTCTGTGCTGCCTTGAGTTCAGTAAAAGTTCCAAAAAGATACGACTGTCTCCTCCTTTCATTCAAGTATCTTACAGTGTACATGCTGATATCAGGAGCAACTAGGGCTGCATAATTGTTATTTTCCTGGTTGAAATTTTCTGCTTAAATTGTGATTTAAAATTCATAAAAAATCTATAAAGAGCCCCACACAACATGTAGGGGGAAAAAAGTAAATTGTGCACACAATTTAATAATTCTTTCCCTCAATTTGCTAAATCATGTGCACAAATTATAAATCGAGGGAATGGATCAGCAAATCTTGCACGATTTGTAAATCAGGGTAACGAATTAGTAAATCATGTGCACTTGTCATGATCGCCAGCTGGAGTGCCTTGAAAGCCACCTTGGCACTCCACCAAGGACTTTCACCATTTCAAAGACTTTATTTCCCATCATCCTTTGCCCAGCCTCATCTGCCATTATTGTTTTCAGCTGTGTTATATTTGTGTCATTACCCTCATTAGGTCTGCCTATAAAAGCCTGGTCTTCACAGTCACTCATCGTTAGATCTTGCATATGTTAGTACTGTGTTTCTGAGCCTTGTATTCTTCTTTCTTCCCGTGTCTTGTTTTTTTTTTTTTTTTATGTTCTCTGGTTTTGCCTGTTATTTGGATTTTATCATTGTTTGGACTGCTCACTGCTGTGTATGACTTTTACCTGTTTTTTGACTATTCATGGAATCCCCTTCAATAAATACTGCATTTGGATCCTCATCTCTGAGCTGCTCATAACAGAAGATCTAGCCATCAAATTTATCCAGCAGTTGAAATCATCCGTCTTCATCAAGGTAACCGATCACTCGAGGACCACATTCTGGACTTTCTAAAATATTGCAAATTTCTCTGATCTCCCGGACTATGCGTTCATTGATTTCTTCTGTTTGGCCCATCTTGGTCACCAGCATATCCTGTTTTGATGGTTGCTAGCCCCGTGCTTTCTATACCTTCCTGTCCTGTGGTTCCTACACCAAAGCCTGTCCACAACATGGCTGCCACTTCAGAGCCAGTCCACAACATGGTCTCCATTCCAGAATCTCGTCCGTCATGGCCACCGTTCAAAAGTCTCACAGATGTAATATGACTTATGACATTCCAGGAAATTCCTAAGGCCTAAAACACACTAGACAATTTTCAAATCTTAACCGATTTTACTTAAGAAAAACAAATGGAGGACAATTGATGTTGTCAGCTGGTTCTCGTGAACATTCTGTTTGGCAGTGAAAAACAAAGGAGAAAAAAGAATATGGGTGATCTTTCTCAGTACTTTACTTTTGTGGCGTGTGTGATGCATGCAATATCTGGTTGGTGAAGCTTGTTCAATCTCATTGGCTCCGACACGATCAGGAGCAGTAAAATAATTGTAATGACACCACACAATTGAGGACTTTTTGGAAAAAAAGTCAAAAGCGACAAGCCTCAAATTGGGCCAAATCCTACTCAACATTTTCTCAGTGCATGCATATTCCGTGTTCAGTCTCCAGGCGTGTAGAGTTTTTTTTTACAAAGTGACATCGCCAACTACTGGCCTGGCAGCAGAATACAGTGTTTTACGTTGTTTCCAGAGATCTGTGTGAACAGGGATTGTTTCAGTACATGGAAAATGCAAATAACTGTTTTTAGGACATCATTGTCGTGTAAACGTAGCCTGAAATGATCTGCCATCTTTAAAATCTATTACACAATGCGTTTGGTAATTAAGCAACCATACAGGAAAAAGCTGATTCTATATCTCTTGTTAATTGAATTAGGTATTTTCCAAACCCCACTGAAAAGAGCGTACATGTTCAGAATCTCTGTATTTGGTCATGGCCCAACTAGTTCAGGTGCAGCCTTTGTTAAAAATGAAGAGCGTGTGGTTATAGCATATGCTTATCAGGCTCAGAATGAGTTGAACTCCTCGAATGGAGTTGTGTTGATCATGGAGGTTGGAAATGTTGTCTATGTGAGACTTTGGCCTGACACAAGGATATTTGATAACGAGAATAACCACAACACTTTCAGTGGTTTCCTACTGTTTCCCTTAAGATAACAGGAGCTTTGAAGAATGTGATTCCAGTAATTCTGAACCTTCGGCGTGTGATTTTAAGATTAAAATCATGAAGAATCATTAACAACCTCTATTAATGAAGACTAATGTGTGTTTGGAATTTGCAATAGATTACTGTATAAGTGAGTATAATACACTAGAAGTTCTGAGCTGTCTGTTTATGTAAGCACTGATCCAAACAGAACCCATGAATATCACGTGACTCAAAAGTAGGCCTGTCACAATTCCTTGATTAAATTTGAGTACCCTATTTTAAGAAAATCCTTGATTGCAATTTACCTGTGTTGAATAACCGGCAAAATACCAGAAGTGGCACATATCCACAGACAAGAATCCATGAACTGCATTATTAAACTGTTTTCTAAGGCTGCATGATATATTAAAATGATTAAAAAACATATTATAGCATAGTGCCATTTTGAATTTCACAAAAGCTGCGATTCAATTAAATAAATATATGCCCTGCAGGTTTAATATATATGCGCTTTAATTATTTACATGCGTTATGAATCAGCGTGTCGAATCATGATTCGGATCGTGTGTCAATCCGCCAAACTGCTGAAATCACGTGACTTTGGTGCTCCGAACCGCTGATTCGACATGCTGATTCATAATGCTCCGAAGCTTCATTGAAGCAGTGTTTTGAAATCGGCCATCACTAAATAAGTCGTTATTTTGTTTTTTTTGGTACACCAAAAATATTCTCGTCGCTTTATAATATTAATATTGAACCACTGTACTCACATGAACTGATTTAAATATGTTTTTAGTACATTAATGGATCTTGAGAGAGGAAATGTCATTGCTGGCTATGCAGGCCTCACTGAGCCATTGGATTTCAACAAAAATATTTTAATTTGCGTTCCAAAAATGAACAAAGGTCTTATGGGCGTGGAACGGCATGAGGGTGAGTAATAAATGACATTATTTTCATTTTTGGCTGAACTAACCCTTTAATATGATATTCTAAAATTGATCTAGCTTACCGTGGTGTGTCTCAAACAAGTGTCTCACAGCAGCCACCGAGTGAACGCACAGAGTAACGTTATAACATCATTTTCAACACACTCAAATGTATCTAATATGATAAACAGAGCTGTGTTACCTCATACTCATGACCGGAAAAGCGGAAGCGGCGCCAACAACTGCGGAATAATAAAAGTTCTGCTGCTCGTGAGGCGTGTGTTGTGCAATTGCTCCAGCGGCCATATTCAGCTCCCACAACACTCGGTCCTGCTCTGCTTCATACTACAATAACGTTAATAATCACATCCATGAACATGATTTCTTCCCGATTCCTATCCCGATTGTTTCCACCGGCTGTGATGTGAAGACCACATGTCCCAAGATTCCGCGCTCAAACTTGCCGTCATCAAGCTACTTCTTTGTTTTGAATAGGCCTCTAGCGATCTCTAATGGACAGAAATTTTACATATTGCACCTTCAACAAAAGTAAATACATACATCTTTGAAACACAGTTTTACATTAGTTTAAACCAATTTTTGAATCAGTTTTGCTCACCTGTAAAATAATAAAAAAGATGCTGTAAGACAGGAGTATGGTGTACATTTTAGGACATCCTCACATCTCAGTCATACAACGAAAAGGCGTCATGCCTCAGACTAAAAGGCTTCAGTCATCGGACAAAACGGCATCGCACCCACTGAGATTATTTTGTAAATTTGTATTATTCGCTAGTTTTATTTGCATGTATAAAAAGTTAGCTAAATAACACATTGCAACTTGATTGCATTGCAAACTATTGTGAACACATAGGCTAAAATTAATGGTTAAAAGTGTGTTAACTATGATTTTTTTTATCTTAACCATAGTAACCACAAATTAACCATTAAGTAATTAGTAATTTTGCTACACTATAGTTTATGGTATTTGTAGTAAAATTGTTATACAACAAATACCATAAACCATAACCATAAACAAATACCATAGTGTAGCAAAACTGTGGTTACCATGGTTAAGAATGAAACTATTCAAGGCGTTCTTGAAAATATATGGCAGATTAACAGCACCAATAAAAATGATTCCACTTGGTCTGAAACATCCGGATATCAAGCATTTTATGTCTTTTCAGCGATATACGACAAGATATTGAATGCACAACAAGATCCACTCCACTTGGCTGTAAAGCTAACAAATGAAGGCAAAGATTACATCTTTAGCTCGAATCACATGATTCTTGTGTGGAGAGTGTTGTGTGTTAGACAAACATGTCCAAATAAACAAACAGATAAGCCATCTAATTTGCAAACAATTGAGCAACATATTGGACAAAATAATGACCTTGCTCCAGGTTGCTGACAGTAAATGAAAAGGAACTAACAGGAATAGAAAATAATAAAGCAGTCTTTCGACTCTAGATTGTACAAAGTAAAGGAAATTAATGACTTTCTAGATGAAACTAAAGGAGCTCGCAAACCACAAATTGAGGCATTTTTCCTTGATTTGAAGTGCTTTTGGCATCGTAAAAGTAAAACTGCAATAAAAAAATATATATATATCTTCTAAGTACGTTTTAGACCGAAGCATTATCACCTCAAGAAAATAGCAAAGGTTAAAAGGCATGATAAACTGCAATGTAAAGAAGGTTTGATTTTTTTTTTTAAGGAGAGAAAAGATTATGTATCTTGCACTTTGATGTCATTTGTCTATTTTTTTTTAATAGTCAGCATCATGACATCCTTAAACTTTGGATCTTTGAATGTTAATGGATGTTGTGATGCTGAAACACACAGATATAAATAATCAGGTACAATGGCTAGGTGAATGAAAAGGTAAAGCTTTTCTTAGCCATGGTTCAAATGTTAGCTATGGAGTAGCAGTCTTTACAGATTTACAAATCCAAGATAGTAGAGCTGAAGAAATTATACCAGGCAGAATGCAAATGATAGAGTTATATGTTATATGATTTATTTTTTTCTTATTAATATTTGCATTTGCCTGAGGCTGTCCTCTGCTCTACAGAACACACAGGTCAGATGTGTCTACATGTGATGGGTGGTAAATCTAAAATATATCCCACTGCAAATGAAAATCATATCACATGCATAATGCAAAAAAACACATCTGTGAAGTACAAAGAGATCAGGGTGACATATAAACAGGGCAATATGAACTACAAATAGATTCATTTGTAATCAAATCTATTCCCAGTTGTTACAAATTCTGTTCAATTTGGCAAACAACATGACTGATTTAATCAGCCAAGAACTAAAAAAGGAAGAAAAAAGTTTTTTTTTTTTTTTTTTTAGTAGAGGGACCAATAGAGAATATAATCAGAAGAATGCGTGTTATTTAAATGAGTTTTGATAGCTTTTACATACATTCAGCAGCAGAAAGTGTACACAAAAATGTCCCAATTTATTTATTAAGACTTAAGTATTGTTAGTCCTGGGACACTAGACGATTTTCAGATCTTAACCGATTTTAAAACTGTGGGAGACCACAGACATAATGACAGTTCAACAGATTTTTAGGATTATAATCCTCTGAACGCACACACTAAAGGATTTGACCGGACTGCGAGACCAAACACCTGTTGAATGCAGGAATGATTTCACAATTTTTTCTTAATACTCCACTTTTGTGGCTGCCAAGTTTCAGTTACAGAAGCATGCCACATCTGCTCGCTCTCATTGGCTATCGCGGGTATCACGTCAAAGGCAGCCTGACCAAGAGTTGTAAATATCAAACATGTTTGATATTTATGATTTGAGATCAGGGATGCACTGTCTTGATCAGGAGCAGTTAAATATTCATAACGACACCACACAATAGAGGATTCTTTGGACATAAAATATTTTGCGACAAGCTTTGAATTTGGTTGCGCCCCCCGATCGCTCAGGGGTTCAAATCGGGCTTAAAATCTTCAAGTGTGTGGCCAGCCTTAGCAAGCATTTTCAAAACATGCTCATGTACAGGGCATGTTTTGCCAATTAGAATATCATCAAAATTGGACAATTAGAATATCATCAAAAAGTTGATTTATTTCACTAATTCCATTTAAAAAGTGAAACTTGTATATTATATTCATTCATTACACACAGACTGATATATTTTAAATGTTTATTTCTTTTAATTTTGATTATAACTGACAACTAAGGAAAATCCCAAATTCAGTATCTCAGAAAATTAGAATATTGGGAAAGGTTCAATATTGAAGACACCTGGTGCCACACTCTAATCAGCTAATTAACTCAAAACACCTGCAAAGGCCTTTAAATGGTCTCTCAGTCTAGTTCTGTAGGCTACACAATCATGGGGAAGACTGCTGACTTGACAGTTGTCCAAAAGACGACCATTGACACCTTGCACAAGGAGGGCAAGACACAAAAGGTCATTGCAAAAGAGGCTGGCTGTTCACAGAGCTCTGTGTCCAAGCACATTAATAGAGAGGCGAAGGGAAGGAAAAGATGTGGTAGAAAAAGTGTACAAGCAATAGGGATTACCGCACCCTGGACAGGATTGTGAAACAAAACCCATTCAAAAATGTGGGGGAGATTCACAAAGAGTGGACTGCAGCTGGAGTCAGTGCTTCAAGAACCACTACGCACAGACGTATGCAAGACATGGGTTTCAGCTGTCGCATTCCTTGTGTCAAGCCACTCTTGAACAACAGACAGCGTCAGAAGCGTCTCGCCTGGGCTAAAGACAAAAAGGACTGGACTGCTGCTGAGTGGTCCAAAGTTATGTTCTCTGATGAAAGTAAATTTTGCATTTCCTTTGGAAATCAGGGTCCCAGAGTCTGGAGGAAGAGAAAAGAGGCACGTTGCTTGAGGTCCAGTGTAAAGTTTCCACAGTCAGTGATGGTTTGGGGTGCCATGTCATCTGCTGGTGTTGGTCCACTGTGTTTTCTGAGGTCCAAGGTCAACGCAGCCGTATACCAGGAAGTTTTAGAGCACTTCATGCTTCCTGCTGCTGACCAACTTTATGGAGATGCAGATTTCATTTTCCTGCACACAGTGCCAAAAAAATCTAAATCTATGGGGTATTGTGAAGAGGAAGATGCGATATGCCAGACCCAACAATGCAGAAGAGCTGAAGGCCACTATCAGAGCAACCTGGGCTCTTATAACACCTGAGCAGTGCCACAGACTGATCGACTCCATGCCACGCCGCATTGCTGCAGTAATTCAGGCAAAAGGAGCCCCAACTAAGTATTGAGTGCTGTACATGCTCATACTTTTCATGTTCATACTTTTCAGTTGGCCAAGATTTCTAAAAATCCTTTCTTTGCATTGGTCTTAAGTAATATTCTAATTTTCTGAGATACTGAATTTGGGATTTTCCTTAATTGTCAGTATAATCATCAAAATTAAAAGAAATAAACATTTGAAATATATCAGTCTGTGTGTAATGAATGAATATAATATACAAGTTTCACTTTTTGAATGGAATTAGTGAAATAAATCAACTTTTTGATGATATTCTAATTATATGACCAGCACCTGTATATAAAAAAAATTGTCGGAGCCACGAAAGTCACATTATACAGAAATAAAGTTGAAATAAAGCATAAATTAAATTAAATTTCCTCTTTGTAAAGGTGAACTGGATCTAGTTGTTTACTCATGGTTATTTAATGATTGATAGAAGCAGAGCCACACCGACAGTTTTCCAAGACATTCAAGTACACTGACCATGAACTCACTCTCTGAAGTGCAAATCAACTCGTGTTGTTTATATTTACTGTTGAATGTTCAGACTAATCCAATGATTCTCGTTTGTATGGCGTAAATTCAGTTTGCTTTGCATTAATTCTTGAAGTCATTTTTGTTTATCAATCTTTATCTTTTCAAATTAAATGATAATAATTTGAATAGGTGTTTGTGATGACACTGGGACGGGAGGTTGGATTGCCCTGGTTCTCTCTCCAAGTTTTTTTTTTTCCTTCAGTTTGTCACGATTATTATTTTTTTGGACGGTTCGTCATGATTCGATACAATATCGATTTTCATAGCCAGCGATACGATATTTTCCGATATCTCAAAAAGTTCTGAGATATGATTCGATCCAGGGGTATATCGATCAATATTTCAATATTCTGATATTATGTGCCTATTTCACACTAACAATTACATTTTCATTAAGTCATACCTGCAACCAAATTATATAACATAAACAATTATTTCAAAATTTCACATCCTGCACCCTGATTGGAACATCCACAAATAAAAAATTCACACAGTAATCTAATGACAGCTTATGACATGACAACAGTCAAGAAAGTATTTTAGGCTTCTGTGCTAAAATGTGTAATGTCAAAAAACTAATAAACAAGGAAATGTATATATTGTGTGTATATTGTAGGCCTATATTCTTTAAAATTAAAAGACATTTCTTTTAAATGTATAGCGTAGCTTTTTAATGAAGCAACAACATATTATAGGTAGGACAGAACAAGACAGGCTATTAATATTCTTTCATTGTGCAAAAGTATTATAAAGGCTCCAATACAGAGCGGCACGAAGCACTTATGCGCATCCCGTGTGCAGAATGATGCGCTTGAAGCAACACAGAGTCACAGCGCGCAGCGCTCCTACGCAGCAGTTTATTGAGCAATTCTTTTAACAGTTTTAAATTTCAGTTACTGTGTGTGTGAAGAACGATTCATAGCGCTCTATTCTCCAGTGTTGTGATCTAACTAACAGACACTGTTTGAGATGTACGCGCTGCTTTTTGCAAGGCTTTAAACACGAGCAAATTATAAACTTTCGTGAAGATTCAGCACTAGCTCACCAACGCGTGCATTCTGGTTTAAACTACCTTTCAGAACTTGTGAAAGACGCTCGGGACAGTAGATGGAACTGTCACTGTCCCGAGCATCTTTCACAAGTTCTGAAAGGTAGTTTAAACCAGAATGCACGCGTTGGCAATAACACATAGACTGTCATTGTGTGAAAATGTGGAGAGTGTTAAAACAAAGGTACCTCTATAAATAGCCCACAGGTATTGATTTTTTTCCGGGTTGCATCGATGCATCGTATCGTTAGACATTAGATCGACGTATCGATCTATATCGATGTATTGTTACACCCCTACAATTTTTACTTATTTTCTTACTTTGTTACTGGCTCCCCAGCCCTAGATGGGTAGTTATGTAACATAAGATAATAAATAATTAATAAATAATAATTTCAACAATATCTAGTGATGGCTGATTTCAAAACACTGCTTCGAAGCTTTTGTTTCGAATCAGTGATTCGGATCGCATGTCATACTGCTGAAATCACATGATTTTGGCACTCTGAACCGCTGATTCGAAACAAAAGATTCGAAGCAGTGTTTTGAAATCGCCCATCACTATATATTGTTGAAAAGTCGTTATCTTTTTTTTAAATTTCTTGGCACACAAAAAGTATTCTTGTCACTTATTAATATTAAGGTAGAACCACTGTACTTACATGAACTGATTTAAATATGTTTTTAGTACCTTTATGGAGGGTCGGTGGATTTGCTCTCAATATAGGCCTCACTGAGCCATCGGATTTTATCAAAAATATTTTAATTTGTGTTCCGAAGATTAACGAAGGTCTTAAGGGTGTGGAACGGCATGAGGGTGAGTAAATAATAACAGAATTTTCATTTTGAATTTTCAATTATCATTTCACTCTTTAAGGAATACATTTCTGTTAAATTGAAGCCTTTTTTGAAATTTTTGTGTTTTAGGTGGTTTTCTATGCTATCTGGGTTGTTTATTTATTTTTTATTTTTTTTGGCAGTTAAAAAAAAAAAAAAAAAAAAAACTCACCCGAAGTTTTGTAAAAGAAATAATTTATTTAAGTAAAGGGCAGCCACCACTGTTACAGTCACCTCTCCACCAATAAGCTGGTGTGTGGTGGGCGGTCTGGTGCAATATGGCTGCCGCTGCATCCTCCAGGTGGATGCTGCACATTGGTGGTGGTTGAGGAGATTCCCCCTTCCATGTTCAGTGTTTAGAGTGCTGAGAATAGCTGTAATATGTATACTATAGCTATATAATAGCTATAAAGGTAACAAAGTATTATTATTTACTATTTTTTGTGGCATGATGTTAATCACCACAGAAATAAATGTTAAATCATTCTTTGGTTAAAAAAATGTCAGGCCAAGCAGTGGGCCAAGCAGTAAACATTTAAATACAATAGTATAAAATACATATAATATTTAAATAGCATAGCCAAAAGGATTAAACATTTTGTGTAAATGTCACTTTTTAATTTTGTCTGTGTAAATTTACATACAAAGTTTTTATTTATTTTTGTCATAACAAAGCTGGTAAACCTGGTAACTTTTGTAAGATATATCACCAAGTGCAATGCAAAGCGTCAGATGCAGTGGTGTAAAGCACGCCGTCACTGGACTCTAGAGCAGTGGAGACGTGTTCTCTGGAGTGACGAATCACGCTTCTCTGTCTGGCAATCTGATGGACGAGTCTGGGTTTGGCAGTGTCCAGGAGAACGGTACTTGCCTGACTGCATTGTGTCAAGTGTAAAGTTTGGTGGAGGGGGATTATGGTGTGGGGTTGTTTTTCAGGGGTTGGGCTTGGACCCTTAGTTCCAGTGAAAGGAACTCTTAATGCTTCAGCATACCAAGACATTTTGGACAATTTCATGCTCCCAACTTTGTGGGAACAGTTTGGGGATGGCCTCTTCCTGTTCCAACATGACTGCGCACCAGTGCACAAAGCAAGGTCCATAAAGACATGGATGAGCGAGTTTGGTGTGGAGGAACTTGACTGGCCTGCACAGAGTCCTGACCTCAACCCAATAGAACACCTTTGGGATGAATTAGAGCGGAGACTGTGAGCCAGGCCTTCTCGCCAACATCACTGCCTGACCTCACAAATGCGCTTTTAGAAGAATGGTCAAAAATTCCCCAAAACACACTCCTAAACCTTGTGGAAAGCCTTCCCAGAAGAATTTAAGCTA
This sequence comes from Hypophthalmichthys nobilis, assembly GCA_037950665.1. Taxonomy (NCBI): domain Eukaryota; kingdom Metazoa; phylum Chordata; class Actinopteri; order Cypriniformes; family Xenocyprididae; genus Hypophthalmichthys; species Hypophthalmichthys nobilis. The sequence continues at coordinate 27,194,888 of CM075489.1, forward strand.
GTATAGCTACAAAGGGTGGGCCAACTTCGTATTAAACCCTACGGATTAAGAATGGGATGTTATTAAAGTTCATGTGCACGTAAAGGCAGGCATCCCAAAACTTTTGGCAATATAGTGTATATCGGAGGTCAGAAATATATCGGAGGTCGGGATAATCACTGGCATGTAACAATAGTTAATGTATTCAATTGAAATAAAGTCACTAAAACTTGCATATGGGTACATTTTGAGGTAATCATTCCTCATGGTCACACAGACTGTTTTATTAAGTTAGGTGCTATAAATACTATTAAATTGTGAGATTTTAACCTGATTCAACAATTTATTTACATGACCGGAGATCTATCTGTTATCATCCCTCCTCGTCCCATAAGGATGCCGACCGCTGATCTTTAAAAATATTTAAAAAATAATAATAATAATAAAAAACTTTGAGTCAAAGTTATTTTCTGTTAAGATCAACATTGTGCCACAAATGTTGTGAATAGAGATAAACATCTACTGAACCTGGAACATCCCACTAATGATTAACAAATAACTTGAACTATTTATTTAGCTAGAGCAATGTAAATCAAATACAAAAGACAGTAAATCAGGACACTATAAAAGGAACATGAGAGGCTGTGTGGATGACAGAGCAAGAGCTGAAACAAACATAAGTGAAGAGTGAAGGCTTTAGTATGTATACTGCTGCTGTTGGAAACCTTTGTGTTTGTCGTCCAGCAGCAGGTAGATGAAGGACTCAATGAGAAGATCGGTCAACAGATCAGCTCTGAGGACGGAAGACAGAATCCACCTCAAACAGACACTTTGAGAGATGAAGCTTCAACTGACAGCCAACAATACTGCCATCTGTGCTTCCCTGACATCCATGCAGCACTGAGAGAACTGACCGCCACCGTTACAGAGCAGAAAGAATACATCAGAGCTTTAGAGACGCAACTGAGGGATGAGATGAAAAAGAAAACTGATGGTACCTCACTAAAACATTCACTCTTTTATCAATGATCCTCAAAGTAAAACACCAATGCTGTACATTGTATAATGTAAATGTCAGTGTAAAGTTGAGTGTATACTGTGTAAATTGTGTTATCTATTACAATAATCAGTGTAAATGCCATTTAACAGAATCTTTATTCCTTCACAGAAATTTCAAATCAAGTGGAGCAGTTAAATAGAGGTGAAAGTGTGCTTGAATGATGTTAAATTTAGTGTATTCATTCTCAACGTAATACGGTGATATATGACAAAATTACTTGTTTTTCAATAACAGACAGAGAAATAGCTTTTTCAGCTTCACTGCTGGATTCTGGCCGTGGATTTATTGGTCCTTTTCCCACTGAAATCACACTATTCTACAAGAAAGTCTTCACAAACATAGGGAATGCCTACAACCCAAATACAGGTAATTATTAATAAAATTCAGTCATAAAACGTCTCGGTTACGACTGTAACCTTAGTTCCTTGAAGAGGGAATGAGATGCTGCGTCGAGATGACGGAACGCTCCGCGTGATGTCGTCATGATGCACATGGGAAATCAGTCCAATGGTGTGACGAGACGTCAGAAGCGGATGACGTCACGACCAGGAAATTATAAAGCACGGTCAAACAGTGGCTACGTTTACATGCACCAATTTTTGTCAATGCGAATGAATTAAATCCGATTGCAGATCTGTTTACATGTACTCTAAACATTGCAATCTGATTTAAATGTCCGTTTATATGTGTTTTATCTACATTCTGATTAAAACTTTTGTGCACGTGCTCTGTGTGTGACGTCATATCAATCACACTTGCGGAGACAACCATGGACGTGACACCAACAGAGCTCATCGTTATTTTTGCCCTGTTGGCTGTGCCGTAGCGGACGGGCATGCAGGCACTGCGGCCCCCACGATAACCCAGGTTGCGTCAACAGACCATGATCATGTATCGACGATAGCCAGAGATATTGTCAAAAGCAATATTAAGAGGATTTGGTATTTCCAATTAATGTAGGCCTGTTACAGTTTTCTAGTCTATTATTATTATTGTTAGATTAGGCTTCTTTTATTATTAAAATTAATATTATAATACATTTGCCCTGCAATAATTTCATAGCGCATCACCGCTATACATTTACCACTATACGGCTAAACATTTTTTAGGTCTATTATACAATGAATTATAGGCCTTTAATTAAAATTATTAAGAGTGTATAATATTTCTTAACACTGCAGTCAATGATTTAAAATAAGCGCAGCTTTACTTCAAGCACCGACTTTAAAAAAACAACCTGTTTAATACTATTATTGTCATTTGTTTCACTAGCCTATATGTACGGCCACAAGAGAAATAATGGAATAAATTAAGACAGTTATATACCGTTATCAGCATATTATGTTGAAATTTGTCTCTGAGAGAATATGCTCCGTTAATGCAGTGTCAGACAGCTCCGTCACTTTTTACTTTCACCTTTTGTAGTGAATACTGACCTAGGTTGAGACTTTTTCACCGGTATAACTCTTGCCCAAAGTTTGCACGTTGCTTCTTGTGTGATATCCATTGGCTCCCCTTCTTGTTTTAAAATAGAAAGATTTCCAATATTATGGCGTATCTCCCCGCCACTGCCTTTTGGCATACATCTTCACAACTAAAGACGTGAATTTGTGCGTAATGCGTGTCAACATTGCACTGCGGTAGTTGGATTCAAGTGTTTACGTGGTAATTTTTTGCTGTTGGATCGGATTAGAGAAGGAATAAACCACCCCTTCCAATCCGATCGAAATTTCATTCGGATTGATTAAGGTGTTTACATGAACGTTTTTCAATCCGATTGAGCCGTCAATCCGATTACAAATGGATTATTTGGGTGCATGTAAACGTAGCCAGTGAAACACTAGCTTCAAAAGTCTGAAGTAATCGCTGACAGGCATGCCGGAAGGATGGCAGGATGATGCAGCCTCTCATTCCCTCTTCAGGGAACTAAGGTTACAGTCGTAACCGAGACGTTCCCTTTCAAGGGAACTCGTGTTACGTCGAGATGATGCTTTGGGAACGAATATACCCACGCATCCATAGTGACCAATGCCTGTCTACTGTGACTCGTACAGCACTAGGATGAGAGTACCCGGACCCCAGCAGTGGAGCTCAGGTCAAGGTCATAGAACCCACGAATGTGTGCGGTGAGGACCAGCCTGCCGCATCACAAACATCTTGCAAGGATACTCCGGAGAGAAGAGCTTTTTAGAGGCCGCCATACTTCTAGCAGAGTGGGCTCGGACTTACATAGGGGAAGGTTGTCCGGCCGACTCATAAGCAAGTGATATATCCTCAACTATCCACTTACTCATCCTCTGTTTAGATCCTGGGGACCCATTGCTAGAAGACCCAAAACAAATGAAGAACTGTTCACAGGCCTTTGGTGTTTTTTGAACAATCAATTCGGTGCCCTGAAGCAGCGAATCGGCAGGGAACAACCGAATGGATTGCTCTGAGACCCTCCTCTGAGGTAGCAAGCATCCTAGCGCCACTATGTTTCCGGGCGGACACTGGGATATTAGCTCGCTGGGGACCGCTGCACCATGAAGCACACGAGGTGGCAGGGTTGGCAGAACAGCCCTCTGAGGGCACCAAAGAGAACAGGGCACCGTAAAAAGAGGTATTGACCATTTCCCTTCAGAGGGGGCTGCCCTCAGGGTCCTGACACTGGTAGCATCAGGTGGCAACGCTCTGTTTTTGTGTGACACGGTGTTGTGAGGAGCTGGCTTTAGATCTTTGTGGCTGCTCCCACTCAGCAGCTCTGGAGACTTGAGAGCGATGGGGGAGGAGCTGCTGGAACACCGCCGCCTGCTTACTGGCCTCCTGAAACCTCTCGGCGACAATGTTGACTGCGTCGCTGAAGAGGCCAGGGGGCACAAGCGGGGCATCCATAAGGAAGTTCTTATGTTGCGGCCTGACCAAACGCTTGATAAGCTTTGCCCACCAAAGCCGAGCATGGTCTGAGCACTATGTACATGACAGGAGGCTGATTTCGACACCTCAGTGTGGAGATTTGGAAAAAATGGAATGCCCCGATGTAGAGGTTGTGCTCACGAGGGCAGGAAGCGTTCATCGAGCTTGCTTTTTGGACAAACATCCTGCCTCTCTGCTGGCCAGTCAAGATTTAATCTGGCAACAGCACGAGTAACAACCTCCACCAGCTCCTCATATGCAGGAGAGTGGGATGGTGAGTAATCACTATATCCCGTATCGATGCTCTTCACATCCAACTCCTCAGGGCTGGATACGTTGAGCACCGGCGCCTTAACCAGCGTGGAAGGAACTGCAAAATGTGGTTCCGAACACTGAGAAAAGGTGCTGGATCTAGCAGGTGAGGGCTGAGATAAAGCTGGGCCCGTCTCTAATCCCTCTGCTAAATCCATTTGCGATCCCCATAATCTAGATCACCGCTGTGCCTCAGCAGCAGCGGAACCTGAACCAAGGGGAACGCAAGCCTTAGTCCTCCTCATAGAGTGACAGGCGGGAGCGGAGTGCTCACAGCCAGCACCCTCAAGTGCTGACCGTGCATGCTCTGCTCCCAAACAAATCACACAAAGATTGTGTGTATCCTCACCCATGTTGTAACGTGGGCAGGGAGGAACATACAATCTAAACTGCTGTTTGTCTGCAATTTTTTATATATATATATATGCTTGTGCAAGAGACAATACAACACCAAATAAGACAAATGAGTCACACAGAGTCCTTACTGTAGACACAGAAGCTAGTGTTTCACTGTTTGAGCATGCTTTATAGTTTCCTGGTCGTGATGTCACCCACTTCTGACGTCTGGTCACACCATTGGACTGATTTCACATGTGCTTCATGATGACATATTGCGGAGCGTTCCCAAAGCATCATCTCGATGCAGCGTGAGTTCCCTTGAAAGGGAACTCAGTTTATAGTAATGAAAACCTTTCTGCTCCATTCAGACCTCTCTGCAGTTGTGCAATGTGCATACAAAAATTAGGAGCCGTTTACACGACACCAGTTTCAACTAAAAACAGAAAACTTTGTGTTTTTATGTTTTGGCCGTTCATTCACAGGACAACAGCATTTTGGGGACATGAAAACGCAAACTTTTGAAAAAGTTATTTACAATCACTTTCAAAGTTTTTGGAAACAATACTGTTATCATCTCTGTCTAAACTACAAAAATGTGAATTTGTGAAAACCATGATGTCATGCGTATTACGTGTTTCACGAGTTCACACTTACAAATAATCAGATAGTAAATAGTATGCGTAATAGTATGCGTATTTGGCATGCGGTCTGAGGAGAGGGCTCCGAGCTAGGTATTTGGCCCGAACCCAGAGTACTCCCCCCATATTTGTGGTCAGGAAGTAATCAGGTGAGTGTGAGGAGACGGGGTGGTGGAGGGATGCTGAAAAAACTGTCGAGGAATATGGGTGAGTCGACTGTGTTTATATATAGGCCTTCACTAATGCTGATTGGGGTAGATATGTTTATTACTGATTGTTGACAGCTGGCTGAAATTATGTGATGATTACTCAGATTATTTGAGCGTTGCTCCTCCCGAATTTTATTAATAAAACATCATTTCATGAGTTCACACTTACAAATAATCAGATAAATAGTAAATAGTACACGTAATAGTATGCATATTTGGCATGCTGTCCGAGGAGAGGGCTCCGAGCTCAGTATTTGGCCCGAACCCAGAGTACTCCCCAAAAATTGCAAACCAATGCAGGACAGCAGCCGGGAACGTTACTGATGACCCCCCCAAAAAATTGCAGTGCGCAGGCTGATCGTGCTGTTTGGAGGGTTAGTTAAAGGACCGGGAGATTTCTCACAACACTGAATGAAGACATTACTGCTACGGCATTGAAGGCAAGTTTAGGCAGAGCTGAGCTCCTGCGGGAGCCGAGGGAACATCACTGCTGCGGCAGTGGAGAGAATAGCCAGAAGAACTGAGCTCCTGTGGGAGCAGAGGCGACATCACTGCTGCGGCAGTGGAGAGAACAGCCAGAAGAATTGAGCTCCTGTGGGAGCCGAGGCGACATCACTGCTACGGCAATGAAATAGAATATTCCTCTTTATAGAAATGATGGTATTAGTTGAGTCAGATATGGTGGGTTTGCGGTTATGCGCGAGAGAACGAGCTGGAGCTGAAAACTTAGCTGATAAGGGTTTGTTGGGATTCTTTAATGTGGAAGCGATTTGATCGGGTGTAGTTCTTAAAAAGCTTCTGATGACCAGCGACCAAGTGTTTGAATCTGATGCTGGGAAAGGCCTTTTTGGGCAGCTGTGGTTGCTGCCCCTAAGCAGAACAAATGACTGGAAAAGTGGTTTGCTGGGGTGCTGGATTGAATCATTGAATCTGTGTTTTTGGAACCAAAGGTGTGACAGGGTGGTTGGAATCAGTGGGTTGGATGGAAATTTGGTATGAGCATTTCTAAAGTGTAAATAGGATGAAAGAGTTTGGTATGGCTGAATTGGTGCAGAGAGATTAAAAATAGAGTTTGTGTCGTCTAACACTGATAAGTCTGTAATTGTGTGATGAAACTTTGGTGCTGGTAATGGTGAGTTCTGAACATCTGAGAAAGCCAAAAAATCCAGTATAAACATTGCATCAAGAGTGCAGGCTGTATTGATGAAGTAGTAGCCTCGACGGAGAGTGGAGATGCATTTGGTGAGGATGTCTAGAGTAATGTGCATCTTGGCAGGTGGGTTGGGTTCTTTGGATGCCTTTGATAAAAAGGGATGTTTGTGAATTGGCTATTTCAGAGGAGGGTGAGCCGAAAATAAGTTTATGGAAAAATTGGATTCTGCATAGGTAACCCTTAATAGAGCCAGCTTGGAGGTTCATCATGCTGTTTACATAAGATATAAATAAAGTAATGTTGAGAAGAGGAAAATCGGGAAAAGGCAGGCTGAAAGAATGGCTGGGACTGAGGCCGCTTGCGGAGACAGCCTCACGCTCGGGCTGGCCCCTGGAACCTGGGGAGAAACAAGGAGAGTAGAAAAAGAGAAAAGCTGTGGAGGAGAATAAGGCATCTGGGCATGCGCCGCTAGTGGAGGCAGCCTCACGCTCGGGCTGGCCCCTGGAGCCTTGGGAAACACAAGGAGGGTAGAAAAAGAGGGAAGCTGGGGAGGAAAATAAGGCATCTAGGCCTGCACCGCTAGTGGAGGCAACCTCAAACTAGGGTCCATGCTTGAACTGTAGAACAAGAACATAAAGTGAGTTGAGACTGATGACTGGGCCTGCTCCGTTAGCGGAGGCATCCTCACGCTAGGGTCTGCAGGCCACAGACAATGGGTGGGGTGAGAGACGGCGAGATGAAACGGCTGAGATGGCTGAGTATGCTCTGCTAGCGGAGGCATCCTCAATCTAGAAGGGAAAGCATTTGTAGAGAGGGGCTGGCATTGTTGAATGAGGTGCGGCACCGAGGAAAGCCAAGGGCGCTTGTCTTCTAATGCATGAATTGAAGACGCAAGAGAGATGCGAGATGAAAGAGCGGCCTTGCGGGATTATGCGCATCATGAAGTTTAAGTAGCTGAGCAAAGATAGCAGTTCCTTTTTAGAACAGTTTTGACTGTCTAGGAAGGTGGAAGCAAACAGAAATATCCTATTAATTCTATATGCAGTGAGGCCTGGAAGTTAGCTGTATTCAAGTTAAAGCCCAGAAATTCAATGGACGTCACTGGACCCATGGTTTTATCCAAGGTGATTGTAAACCTGAGCTCAGTGAAAATTATGTTGAGAGATCGATTATTAAACTTTGTACATATTCTTATTTTCTCAGAAGAAGCCTAAAAACGCTTAACATGCATAACCTGCATATATTCACCTCCAACACGTCGGTTTGATATTGTAATCGTTGTTTGATATTAATTGATCAAACAGCAAAGTACAGTCTGATTTAAATGATCGTTTGTTCTTTGACTGTTGCTGATTTGAGTCACATGCACCTTTTAGTAATCAAAATGGGTTTGCAAAATAAAAAGGTGCACCTTGAATTTGTTCAGTCGAGTAGATTGTATATTTTTACATTTGAATGTTTTACTATATGTTATATGTTGAATTCATGTTTATAATAAAGGCTCTTTAGACCGTGATGTCATATCATGACAATGTTCAAAGTAGTGAGACCTCGGCTTAAGATGAACAGTAATAATTATTTAAATGCATCAGTAAAAGAACGATTGCGTCTAAGTATTGTCTTACTAGTCTGTGCTGCTTCTCTTTACCAATAGTGAAGCTGTGGGTTGAAGTTAATTCAAAACAGAAATACATATATACTATAACTTTAAGTTTCTAAGCGATTTTGTTGATAAATTGCAGGACAGCGATGACAATACGTTCAAAGTTTCAAAATGATTCTGTCTGTGACTGTGCGTGCGATCTGAACGTGATATACGAACTAAGTTACTGTTTGCGTGTTTAAACCACAAGGATGCCGGACGTTAGTTTAGAACAGCAAATTACTTATACCAAAACAGTTTTAAATGTGAATCCCCCTCGATCAACATTGATCCAGATGGCGTAACTGTGAAACTTCAATCAGAGACAGAAAACAAGAAGGATTTAAACCGTGCTCTTGCTGGGTTGAGCTGACGGGGTGGAGAGAGAGCTGGCTGGGACTGAATCTGCGCTGCGGCGGGGCTGTGGCTTGCTGAAGGCCTGCTGCAGCGGCCTGACACTGGAGAAAGGCCAGTTCCTTTGCAGAAAGAGGCGTCATTGCCCGAGACTCAAGCTTGGTGCTCCACTGCCTTGTTGTCCATTCTCTATGGCAGGAATGATTGAATAGCCGGAGTAGGGAAATACATGGAAGGAGATTGCGGATATTTCGGCCGCGGTGACGAGGGTAGGCCTCGGTATCTTGGCATGCAGGGACCCCAACGAAAAACGCAAAGAAAAAACGTGTCTGTTTTTAGGACATCGTTGTCGTGTAAACGTAGCCTGAAATGATCTGCCATCTTTTAAAACTATTACACAGTGTGTTTGGTAATTAAACAATCATACAGGAAACAGCTGATTCTGTATCTCTTGTTATTTGATTTAGGTATTTTTACAGCCCCACTGAAAGGAGCGTACATGTTCAGAATTTCTGTATTTGGTCGTAGCGGAATTGCATCAGGTGCCTCCATTTATAAGAATTCAGAGCGTGTGGTTTTGGCATATGCCAATCAGCCTCAGAAAGATTTAAACTCCTCGAATGGAGTTGTGTTGATCCTGGAGGTTGGAGATTTTGTCTGTGTTAAACTTTGGCCTGCCGCGAGGATATTTGATAGCGAGGGTAACCACAGCACTTTCAGTGGTTTCCTACTGTTTCCCTTAAGATAACAGGAGCTTTGCAGAATGTGATTCCAATAATTCTGAACCTTATGATTTAAGATGAAAATCATGAAGAATCATTAACAAAATCTGTATTAATAGGACTAATGTGTGTTTGAAATTTGTAATAGATTATAAAATTCTGAGCTGTCTATACATGTAACATTGTATAAAGAGTTTCAACACTGAGACAGACAGAACCAATGAATATCACGTTTAAAAGTAGTGCTGTCACGATTCCTCGATTAAATACAAGTACTCAATTTTTTAAAAAAAATTATCAATTGAAATTTACCCGTGTCAGGTAATGCAGAGTTCACACTGCATGATTTTCTGGGGGAGCATTATACCGCTGCTGTGTGCACATTGCACGATGGATCGGCAACAGGGGGTTACATATTGCATGACTTTACAATAGGAAGAATCGCCAACACCTCTGACTGGTCCACAAATTATGTTTTATTAACAAAGTTCAGGAGGAACACATTCAAATGATCTGACTAATCATCACATCATTCCAATCAGCAATCAAAATATCTACCCAATCAGCATGAGTGGAAACATATATATATATATATATATATTACCAGTCAAAAGTTTGGAATCTGTAAGATTTTTAATGTTTTTAAAAGAAGTTTCGTCTGCTCACCAAGGCTGCTTTTATTTATTTAAAAATACAGTAAAAACAGTAATATTGTGAAATATTATTACAATTTAAAATAACTGTTTTCTGTTTGAATATATTTTATAAAGTAATTTATTCCTGTGATCAAAGCTGAATTTTCAGCATCATTACTCCAGTCTTCAGTGTCACATGATCCTTCAGAAATCATTCTAATATCCTGATTTGCTGCTCAAGAAACATTTATTGTGTATTATGCATTTATTTGAAATATAATCTTTTGTAACATTATAAATGTCTTTACTGTCACTTTTGATTGATTTAATGCATCCTTACTGAATAAAAGTATTAATTTCTTTAAAAAAAAAAAATTCTTACTGACCCCAAACTTTTGAACGGTAGTGTATAATGTTACAAAAGCTTTGTATTTCAGATAAACGCTGTTCTTTTGAACTTTCTATTCTACACTGAAGACTGGAGTAATGATGCTGAAAATTCAGCTTTGCCATCACAGGAATAAATTACTTCATAAAATATATTCAAACAGAAAACAGTTATTTTAAACAAGCACCAATTTCCTTCTGATTTCAGGCATTTGATGGTGGTTTTGCTAAATCTGTCAAAGATTTGTCTGTCGAGTAAAAATAGGCCTAAAATCGTGCAGTGTGAACTCCAGAAGTCGCGCATTCCATGGACGGACATTATTAAACCATTATATAAGGCTGCCTCAGATCTCTACAAATTATTTGTTGATAATGTACACTTGTTTATTGTGATTTTACTGTGCATGCCTTACCAGTTTAAATCTTTTTTTTTTGATACATGGTTTTACGAGCACACACACTTAGCGCACGCACAGAAAAGCAGCTGTCACAGCGTGTGTGCTAAACTGAATTATCTGTAGCGTCTTATTCCGTTTAAAGTGTCAAAACACTCTAGGTTCACATAAACAGGCTTTGTCTTAAGTGAATGTATCTGGGAAAGAAATCATGTATCATGTTTATCAGTATATTGGATCAATGCATTGTGACAGCCTAATAAAACAATCAGTAGAATCAGTATGTTTTATTCATACAGTGAAGAATTTGCAGTTTTATTTTTTCATTTGATTATTCAATTTCTTACTTAAATGCTGCTTTTAGGTATACCTGCTGTACATGGAAAATTTAAAGCAATTTATTTCATCTGTCTTTTATTGTATTTGTCCTTGTTTTTTTCTATGCTGATGTTATCATGCCTTCTGTAATAAAAAACATGATTCAAGGAAAACAATTCAAAAGAAATGTTATTTACAAAGATGTATGTGTGATATAGTGCAAGAATACGGATGTAATATTGCAACAAAATTTAAATTTTTATGCAAAAGATAAACAACTTAAGCTCATTCAGTTGTCCAGTTTGAGTAGGTCCAATGATAATACTGTAGCTTACTGTACAACCACAGCTGCACAGAGGTGTTGATGTCGTGTGAAGGCATCTTCAAACAATTACCACTGTATTTGAAGGATACAACTTGAGGAAAACGGTAAGATTTGCACATTTCCTTTTTAAAATACTTGGTCAGTGACGCGCCGAGTCGGACAATTGTATTTACTCTGCAATAAATAAGTAGGCTACCTGTTTCCACTAAAAATAACCTATAAACATGCTAAAAGATGTTCACCTTATCAGTAAAACTGCATAAATTTGATTCCAATTGTTTAAAACAATTACAATTCTAAAAACTCTATTCTAAATCCTTTATCTGAAGTATTTACAATTTTGTTTTTATGGATATTTTGATATTTATTCTAAAACATAAAGGTGATTTATATGGATGATTTATAACAATGTAATGTATATAGCACAAATGGCATTTATAGTCTGTATCTAATATTTTCCAATGTTAACCACGGTGTCACATGGATGGGAATATGCATGGAAATGCTATGCAGATGAGGTTATGCATAGTAAATTCAGGTGATTTGGTGATTTCAGGGAGAAGATGCACGTACGCACAATCTTACACTGACTGGGATTTATAAAGGGATTTTTGCGCAGGTTCTGGCTTTTACGATTATCTGTTTTGTCCGTCTCCATCATTCTTGTGAGTTTAGCGCATTTGTTCTCACGCCCAACAATCAATCAGTGCAGTAGTTTCCGGGGCGCGATTTTTTCTTCTTCTTCCCCTTTGCATTATTTTTATTTTATTTTTTATTTTATTTACTCAGTAACGGGTATGATTTAAAATGTAGCGAAGTACAATACTTAAAACAAAACTTACTTAAGTAAAAGTAAAATTACAGATTTGAAAAACTACTTTAAAAAGTAGAAGTACACAAAAAACTACTCAATTACAGTAACGCGAGTAAATGTAATTCATTACTTTCCACCTCTGTATAGTGGCAAGGCTGTCTTTCTCAAACGTTAGCCTAGGCTACTGTTTAAGAACACCTAGCTGAGGAAAAAAAAAACGGCCATAGCTTTCCCTCTCTTAACACTACAAAGACAGTTCACCTATCAAAATAAGCCATATAACATACAAAATGAAGGTGTATTAATGCACATTTCCCGCCAGTCCTGTATCAACTATGGCACGCAAAGATTTTTTTTTTCTAATACAATGTTATCGTGAGAACAAGAGAACAACGGAGCTATAATGAACACACATTCTAATTATGAATTGAATTCTAATCAAATACTTCCAAACTGCCCATACTATTTCTGAGTAGGATGTCTACTTCATAAAATGTATGAAAATATAGAAATCTATGGTTCAGGTCGCTCAAACCATAAATGGAGGCGCCCTTAAATGGTCAGATATGGAGCTTGGGTGTCATCTAGTGAAAAAGTTTGGTACTGCACCCAACAAAATCTTACTGAAAGCTCATTTTTGAAATATTTCAACCTAAAATTTGGAATGTTGAGATTTTTGGCTTTTATTTTCTTGCAGTTTAAGAGTAAAACATGTTTCGTGATATATTATTATAAAATATAAACAATTAAACTTCTATAACTTTTTTTAATTTCACTTTCATAATTTATTTCACTTCTACAATAATCTGACAAGTGTCTTCTTTAAAACAAGACCAACCGTAGATCTATATTTCAAAGCATTCTTGAATTACAACCATTTATGTTTGGATAGTGCATTTTCATGTCTATGCGAAAAAGCGGTGACAGTTATTTAAACCTGTTTTTCTCAAAATTCCGTTCCTGAAAATCAGAGCGATCAGCTGAATTCAGATAACCATAACGTTTGTTACCGACAAGCTATGAAAGAAGTAAAAACAGATTTGGAAAGGGCTCAAATTCAGCTTTCATATGGTATTGAAACCTGTGATAGGTAAAATTTCACCATGTGATGGGTTTTTGCAGATCACATCACATATTTAGAACAATAATAACATTATTTTGCTATTTTAATTGTAGAGTAAATGGATTTGATTATACTTATTTAATTAGTATGACATCCTTATAGTGTGTATACTGTTAATTAGCTTAAATATTAAAAAGATGTTCAATAGTATGTATTTGTACTTTATTTTCATTTTATTTTTAGAAATAATTATGAGAGGGGAGTTTTTCACTTATCAAAATACACAACCCTAGCGGTCAACCTGTATGCTCAGTTATCCAGTTAATTTGAATAATTTATTTCCAAGCTTCAGTCCTGCTGTGGCAGCTGAAACAGACTGTCAGGAAGAGACTGATAATGAAGAGAGAGATGTGGATTCACTAGGTAGTTCAGACGCAGCAGAAGAGAAAATATTTTTTCAGAAAGCCCCATGAAATAGCATGATCAAACAAAGAGGGCAGGATGTGCCATAAATAGTAAAGCTGTTATGTGTGAGATATTTAATTATGTAAATAATGTTTGGTGCAATTTAATATATATATAGATACAGGAGAAGTTTAAAAGGTTCTATTTATCTATCTGTCTGTTTGTCTGAACTCAAAACAGCAGCTCAAGATTAGTTTTTCAGTGATTTTTCTTTGACTCAGCAATGATGGACAAGGACAAATGTGTGTTTTGTCTTTTTAACTTATTTTGTAAAGTTTCTGTGTCGTGTGAAATACAGATATTCAGTTTTGAATGCTGAAACATCATGCCATGCAAATGTATCATGAATTCGATAAAACAGAATGTAATTTGTAGACTGTCCCTTGGATATCGCTGACGTCCTCACCACCCATAGAGAGCAATGTTGTCATTGTTTTTTCCGCGCTTGAAAGACATCGACTCTAGAAGAAAACAAAATAGTAGATTATAGTTACACATGAAGGTAATAATAATCTCATACGAACATTTTTGCACACGCCGAAAGGAAGTTATTGAGGGCAGAAGTCCGAATGTGTGAATGAAACCAATGTTACCGCAGTCAGAAGGAGTGGATAGAACTTTTCTACACACAAGTAAGCTAACATAATCTAAATTTACTATTTTATTTCTTCATTGGATTATTACATCAGTTACAGCTTAAAAAGTTAAATGATGCTAGAGAACACACTTTCAGACAAACAACACTGTAGTTTGAGGGCTAAAAGTAGAGATGAAACTAACAAGTTTGATGATAAACCATGACACAATTCCAGGCGGTTAGTTTTACAGTTTAATATTTTAATCATCATTAAAACCATATTTGATTATCAGTATTTGAAAAACTCATGGTAACTACTGTCCAGTATTAATCGTGCAGATACAGCGTGCAGCATAGGTTTAGTTTTGTGTGAAAACATGGCCGAAAGAGGTGAGAGGTTTACACCCGAGTGCTGAGGGAAATATTATGAATTAAAGTATGGGCATAGAGAGTGGATTTACATTTTCATTCAGTCTGTCTGTGGTTTATGTTTGTGAAAATCAGACCACATTTTAATGGCTGTTGTAAATTTTAACTGGTTGATGGAAAATAAGCTAATGTGTATTCTAAAAATCTAAACAATTCAGATAATATGGTATGTAGACTTATTCATGGAGCTGATAAATACATTTAATCATTTTTTATTTTGACTCCTGTTTCTTCAAAATGATTCAAAGATTGAAATGTGAGGTTTATTTTATAAAACTTATTTGAACATGTAGTGCATGTTTGTAGACAACATTATGTTGTAAATCATCCAACCAACACGTGTTCATTAAAAATCTGGCTGGCATATAGCAATTTATATAATATTGTATTGTAGTTAGTGGCAATTTCATGTTTTGTTCAATTACAGTATCACCAAGTGACACAATTCCGATTTTTTATTTTTTTAATGTTGCCTCAGAGTACGCCCATGATGTCCATTGGTGAAAATATCAAATTTCGTTTAGGAGTTACAGATATTTATATTTATAAGCACATAAAAACATTACCCATGCACGACTTTGACTGCATTTTTTTGCCACTTACTATCAGAATTTTGACAATTGGCCATTAGCATTTCGCCAACGACCTATGTTTTCCAGTCTCGATCGGACTAACAGTTTTAAAGATATTTGTGAAAGTTGTTTAAATGCTAAATCACAGTGTTGCACTAACCAAGGTGAAACCTAGCGTGTTTGGTATCGTTGGACTTGGCAAGGATTTAGGAATCTAAGGAGATGAATCCCTTGTAAATAAGTCAACCATATCCAAAGTTACATGCATGTAAATAATTTTTTTTACCGCTAGGTGGTGCTGGCCCGAAACTTTTTTTTTTTAGACTCCTTCAGGGCATCATGCCAATGACCCATATTATGTTTCATAATGATGCGTTCATGCGCTTGTAAAATACAGCATTTTTTTCTTTTTCTTTTTTACAAAATTCAAAATGGCCAATGCACAAAATGACCGATATGGGAAAATTGGATATTGTTCAATTTGGCATGCTTCCCTGAATCTAAAGAGACCACTTTGACCACTTTTTGATTTTTGGGCAAACCATTCAGAAGTTATAAGTTAAAAATAGCAATTTTTCATATCTCCGGACCAGTTGGTTGCACGGTGCCGAATTGCAGCATGTAGCCTCAGGTTATGCTTGTGATAACATGTACCAAATTTGGTCAGAATACGCTTAAGCGTTGCAGAGATATAGCCCCACGTTTATTTTGGTGGGCACGCCGTCAATTTTTTTTTATAAGTAACACTTTCTATGAAGCCTGTATTTATAATGCATTATAAGGGTATTCTTAATGTGTTATAATACATGCATAATGCCTTACAAATAATCATAACAACAGTTACAATACATTATAATACCTATTTGTGGTTATAACTTGCATTATAACACCAGGTGAAGCCTGCATTTATAACACATTATAAGGGAATTCTTAATGCGTTATAATACACGCATAATGTCTTATAAACAACATTATAATGTGTTGTATCATCTCATGAAATGACAAAAACTTTTAAAAAGCTTTATGTGGTCATAATATTTATGTGGTCTTTGTCTGCTTTAAGTAAAGTAACAAAAGTTAAGTCTTCTTTTAAACAGCTATAAGATATCATGAAGTGATTATAAGACATTTGATTTAAACATTTTTTATTTGCTTTGAACATTTTTATTGCAATACTTAGAAAATAAAATGTGTTCCATATGTGCAAATCAACTTAAACAATATTGTATTGTTTTAAACGTAAAAGAGTTTTCATTGAGTTTAAAGGGATAGTTCACCCAAATATACAAATTCTGTCATTTACTCACCCTCAAGTTGATCCAAACCTGTATGAATTTCTTTCTTCTGCTGAACACAGAAGAAGATATTTTAAAGAATGTTGGTAATCAAACAGTTAACGGTAGCCATTGACTTCCATAGTATTTTTTTGTCCTACTATGGGTGTTTGATTATCAGCTTTCAATAAAATATCTTCTTTTGTGTTCAACAGAATAAAGAAACTATTTTGGCCTCATAGGAAACACTTAAATATGAACAAAGTAACAGTGAACCATTGAAAGTTAATTTTTTTTACACATGACATGATTTGCATTGTGAATATATTGTTCCTTTGTACTTTTCTTCACAACTTTCATTTTACTTTAAGGGAAATGTCATATAAACACTTCATGATATCTTACGGCTGTTTAAAAGAAGAATTAACTTTTGTTACTTCACTTAAAGCAGACAAAGACCACATAAATATTATGACCACATTATGAAGTTTTTAGATGTTTAAAAGAATACTTTGTTTTCATCACTTTACTTTACGCAGTTAAAGACCACTCATAAGATGTAGTAAGATACTGTGATTTTTTTTTTTTAATCATTCAAATTTGGCTGTGTGGTTAATAACACATTTTTCTGCAGTGTAACAAACTCAGAACACATACTTTAAAATGACTTTACAGGGACTTTAATATAATCTTAATATTATTGATTTGTCCCCTCAAAGAAAGGGGCAGCAGATCCCAACGTTTAATATCTCGTTTCAGACCACAGCTTTGTAGAGGTCCTTATGATTATGTGGCCCAGAATCCCAAATATTGTATCTTTTCTGTAGTAACTTTAAAAGGAATTGAATTATGTGTGGCAGCTGTATTGATTGGCATTAGCTCACTTTTTTGAAGATTTATTTTGTAGCCAGATATTTTACCAAATCTTTCCAATATATTCAATGATTTAGGTAGAACTGGTAAAGGATATGATAAATACAGTAAGAAATCGTCTGCATAAAGCGAGCCTTTACACTCTATTGAATTTTGATCTAAAATTATGGCCAAACCCAAATTTTCCTTGAGTGTAAAAAAGTTAGTCCCACTTCATCCAATCAAAGGCCTTTTCAGTAGCGAGCGATATTAAAATCTCTGGTGTGTTGGGTGGGGAGGGACTAGAAAGAATATTTAAAAGGCATCTAACATCAAAAAAAGAGTACCAATTCTTCATGAAGCCTGACTGGTCTGATGAAATTTAAGGAGGGCATGAGCACCTCAAGACGTCGGGCCAAAAAGTTTTGCTAAAATCTTAACATCTGTGTTTAGGAGAGAGACTGGTTGATATGAGCTGCACTGAGAGGGACTCTTATCTTTCTTCAAAATAAGAGAGATGGTCACTTCACTAATAGTTGGGGAAAGAGAATTTGAGGAAAGTGATTCTTTGAATACAGTGAGGAGCAAAGAGACAAGAATATCTCAATTATTATTATTATTATTATTTTTTTTTTTAAAGAACTTTGATGGAAAGCCATCTGGCCCTAGTGACTTGCCACATTTCATACTTATAATTGCTTCTGTGATCTCTTCTAACGAAATATTCTCTAGTTAGGCAGCCAGTTCTGGGTCTAACCTGGAGATATCCAAACTATGAAAAAAATAATCTAGGACAGATTTATTATCTAGTGGCTCTGAGGTGTAAAGGGCAGCATAGTATCGATGAAAGCATGAATTTATTTCCATATGATCTGTGTGTTTTAGACCTTGCTCATCACTAACCCTCAAAATGTACTGTTTGGCAGCCATCTGAAGCAACTGATGTGCTAAAAATTTTCCAGCCCTCTCCCCGTATTCCTAAGAGATACGTCTAGATTTTAGTATAAGCTTTTCTGCTTGATGTGTCAAGAGGAGATCAAACCCCATTTTAGGCATCAGACATTAAGTACATAATCAGAGTGAGAGTGGCTGTATCTAATATCTCATTTCATAATATTATCTGTCAGACTTGTATACAAACCTGTTTTGCATTCAAACAGAAGCAGGAAACTTCTCAGTGAAACTGAAACTAAGTATAATTGAGCTGTTTGTGTCTCTTTCTGTTTTCGTGCAGTAAAATGTCAGAAGCCAGAATTTATCAGGATGAGTTTAGGTGTGCAGTGTGTATGGATCTCCTGAAGGATCCAGTGACCATTCCCTGTGGACACAGTTACTGCAAGAGCTGTATTACAGGCTGCTGGAATCAGGAGGATCAGATGAGAGTCTACGGCTGCCCTCAGTGCAGACAGACCTTCAGTCCAAGACCTGCTTTAGCTAAAAACACCATTCTAGCTGAAATAGTGGAGAAACTGAAGAAGATTAAACTTCCTGATGACTGTTACGCTGGAGTTGGAGATGTGCAGTGTGACGTCTGTACTGAAAGAAAATACAAAGCAGTCAAATCATGTCTGGTGTGTCTGGAGTCTTACTGTCAAACTCATTTTGACCGTCATGAGGAATTTCACTCACGTAAGCCACATAAAGTGACTGATGCCACTGGACACCTGCATGAGATGATCTGCCCGAATCACGACAAGATCTTTGAGGTTTTCTGCCGCACTGATCAGAAGTATATATGTGTGGTGTGTACGAAGTATGAACATAAAAACCATGACACTGTATCAGCTGCAGCACAGAGGACAGAGAAACAGGTATGAACCTTACTACAGAAGATTTTTGTGCTTAAAATGAAAGAAATTCCATTATTGAATGTAGGAGTGATCATTTATTGTCATTTCTGATTGGTTGTTCACTATCGTGGGAAAACATGTGAACACTTCAGTTTTCTTTATTGTGTCCCGTTTTGTGGTTGCTGCACATTTTTTTAAAGTCAAATTTAAGGCTTTTTAAGACCTGAAGACATAATTAACATTATACATTAGGGTTATGCGATACTGACAAAACATTTTATCTCTATTTTTAAAGTCATTTCAAAAGCAATATTTGCCACCTTAAACCGATTTCCAGGGGCATTTTTACCTACATAATGGCATTTTTCTAAACTTATTAGATGTATGCATCACCTTTTAGGTCAAATTCTAACATTCAAATTAAATTCAATTAGAATAATAGCACAGTATAGGACTGTTATTACCAAAAATGAAATCATTATTTTGATTTTGTCAGGGGTGATCAAAATTATGCCGTGCACGCAGCCACACAAGTTGGTGGCTCAGATATCAGAGAATTGGAATTAATTTGATGTTGTACCCTGCATTCTGGTGGTTTGTGGGGAGGCCCAAAGCCGTTGATGGGGCAGCCTACTGGAGATGGACAATATTGGTTACATTCTGTGAAGCAGACATAGCTGAAGGTCCACCCCCAGGAAATTTTGGATTAAGTAGATATGATTTCCTGCATTCTAGTGGATTTTTGGTTGGCCTGCTAAAGATGTGCAATACCTGAACTTATTCTGATTCATGTTCGGCATCATGACTTGTGGGGCCTTCTGGACTTGAGCTGAACATTCAACCAGAAAACTATTGTGCCTAAATGACTGCCTGTGTACCACAATAAAGCCTTATTCATAGACCAGTGTTTAAGATTTGACCTTGGTAGGTTGATTGATAGTTTGATTAGAATGGTATTAAACTAACTCTTAACTGAAACCTAGCCTATGTTGTGAATAATTGTATTCTTAAGAGCACTTGATGATTTATGTTCAGCCAAAAATGACACAAGATTAGTTAGGGAGGGACATTATTCTTCATTCAAAGCCTCCCACCACATGGTCCATCAGAAACAAATAAAGTGCTTAAACAGTACAACTTTTTCAAGCAATAAAACAGATGAATGCATTACAAAAATAACTAAAAATGAGGCATAATCAGTATCAGATGCAGATCAGAAGCTGGATAAAGTCCTTGTCTATGATCTGTGGGCATGGTTATACTGGCCTGTGGCCTTTTTGGAGGCCTTGATGATATCTGAGGGGGGCTCCCATTTGAAGCAGGGCTCCAGATTGGCCATCTTTATGGTCATTATTGATGACAGGGTGCCATCCAATGCTAGGCTGTTTCTTCTCTTGGTTTTGTTCAGTCCCACAACTGAAAACACCCTCTCAGCATCTGCGTTTGCATAGGGCAACACCAGGACCAGTTTGGCGACGGCAGCAAGCCTCTTGAATTCTTTGGCTCCTGTCACCTATGGAAAAATGTACCAAGAACTCAATGGAAAAACATACCTTGATTTTTGATTGATTAATACTGTAAGTATACTGTAGGTTGATCCATTAACAAAGTAAAGATAAAAACATGCATAATTTGCAAAATGCATGACATACAGTGGGTACGGAAAGTATTCAGACCCCCTTAAATTTTTCACTCTTTGTTATATTGCAGCCATTTGCTAAAATCACTTAAGTTCATTTTTTTTTCCTCATTAATGTACATACAGCACCCCCATATTGACAGAAAAACACAGAATTGTTGACATTTTTGCAGATTTATTAAAAAAGAAAAACTGAAATATCACATGGTCCTAAGTATTCAGACCCTTTGCTCAGTATTTAGTAGAAGCACCCTTTTGATCTAATACAGCCATGAGTCTTTTTGGGAAAGATGCAACAAGTTTTTCACACCTGGATTTGGGGATCCTCTGCCATTCCTCCTTGCAGATCCTCCAGTTCTGTCAGGTTGGATGGTAAACGTTGGTGGACAGCCATTTTTAGGTTTCTCCAGAGATGCTCAATTGGGTTTAAGTCAGGGCTCTGGCTGGGCCATTCAAGAACAGTCACGGAGTTGTTGTGAAGCCACTCCTTCGTTATTTTAGCTGTGTGTTTAGGGTCATTGTCTTGTTGGAAGGTAAACCTTCGGCACAGTCTGAGGTCCTGAGCACTCTGGAGAAGGTTTTCGTCCAGGATATCCCTGTACTTGGCCGCATTCATCTTGCCCTCGATTGCAACCAGTCGTCCTGTCCCTGCAGTTGAAAAACACCCCCACAGCATGATGCTGCCACCACCATGCTTCACTGTTGGGACAGTATTGGACAGGTGATGAGCAGTGCCTGGTTTTCTCCACACATACCGCTTAGAATTAAGGCCAGAAAGTTCTATCTTGGTCTCATCAGACCAGAGAATCTTATTTCTCACCATCTTTAGCAAACTCCATGCGGGCTTTCATGTGTCTTGCACTGAGGAGAGGCTTCCATTGGGCCACTCTGCCATAAAACCCCGACTGGTGGAGGGATGCAGTGATGGTTGACTTTCTACAACTTTCTCCCATCTCCCAACTGCATCTCTGGAGCTCAGCCACAGTGATCTTTGGGTTCTTCTTTACCTCTCTCACCAAGGCTCTTCTCCCCCGATAGCTCAGTTTGGCCGGACGGCCAGCTCTAGGAAGGGTTCTGGTCGTCCCAAACGTCTTCCATTTAAGGATTATGGAGGCCACTGTGCTCTTAGGAACCTTAAGTGCAGCAGAAATTTTTTTGTAACCTTGGCCAGATCTGTGCCTTGCCACAATTCTGTCTCTGAGCTCTTCAGGCAGTTCCTTTGACCTCATGATTCTCATTTGCTCTGACATGCACTGTGAGCTGTAAGGTCTTATATAGACAGGTGTGTGGCTTTCCTAATCAAGTCCAATCAGTATAATCAAACACAGCTGGACTCAAATGAAGGTGTAGAACCATCTCAAGGATGATCAGAAGAAATGGACAGCACCTGAGTTAAATATATGAGTGTCACAGCAAAGGGTCTGAATACTTAGGACCATGTGATATTTCAGTTTTTCTTTTTTAATAAATCTGCAAAAATGTCAACAATTCTGTGTTTTTCTGTCAATATGGAGTGCTGTGTGTACATTAATGAGGAAAAAAAATGAACTTAAATGATTTTTGCAAATGGCTGCAATATAACAAAGAGTGAAAAATGTAAGGGGGTCTGAATACTTTCCGTACCCACTGTATATGCATGCAACAATTTTTAAGCAACAGATGTAGCCAAGCCACACCTGTCAAAGGAAAGGCAAAAAAAAAAAGTTTACCTTATGTTTCCGGGTTGCCATTTCAGCCCAGAAGCTTTCCATTTCAGTTTCGTCCTGCAGGGATATCATTGGCATGGTCTGATAATTTAGAAACTCCTCACCCAGAAGGTCATGCTCCTCTGGCCCATGGTATGGGAGGAGATGGGGAAACCTATTTATAAAAGTAGAGTTACAAGTTGTTAAGTTTTAGGTATATTGTCATCATCCAGCAGCAGTTCATACGCATCTTTGAGGAGAAGCCACATGAGAATAGCTCATGTGCAGTTTAGGAGAGAACGTACCTCATCATAAAACGCAGGGTATTGTAGCTAAGATGATAGACAATAATTAGAGAAAAAAAACTAACCTTTCAACAAAGTACAAGACATCTTCAATGTCACTTTCAGCCCTCTGCCGTACATACATCTACGAATTTTGCATGTTTGATCAGTGGCTCTTCCAGTGGCAGCTTCTTAAGTGCATAGTCCACAGCACTTGTCAGGAAACACAACACAGCTTCATGGAATAAATCCACCTGCTGTGGTGTGATGTCACCCTCGTCAAGTAATCTGTTAAGTTTAGCCCTGGTAGTGAACCCAATGTTCAACTTTCTTCCTGTCACAGATACAGCATATCAGGTTAACATAAATGGTTTAACATGCTGATGCGGCAATATATGGCTAGACACATAGGGCAAGAAATCCAACCAGAAGCTCACGGTTAATGGAAGGACTACCACAAACCTTACTAGGTTTCTACTCATGAAGTGGCAAAAGGCTAGGTACAAAGCTAATTTATTTATTTTTGGTTTATCGCACCATGTATAGGCTATTGTGTCTATGTAGGCTATTTGAAACATTTGAATGGACTGATAAAGGGAGCTGTAAAGTATTTTTGTTGAAGTACAATGTCGTTTTGACCATAATAATGTACCAAATCTAGCTCGTATAAATATTACAGTAGTATAGAAAAATACTTTACATTCATTTATAGGTAAAATGGAAATCCGAGCTTCCTGTATCCATTCTGTGACGACAAACAACTTCCCTGTGCAAAGAATCATGGGGGCCCAAAGTGTCTATCAGTTGTACCCTTCGAAATCCTTCATTCCGAAGGGCCCTTTGAAGTGGCTAGTTTTGAGCACTTCAGTTTGGAACGACCCTTCAATATGGCGGCCATGATTATTTTCACTCCGAAGTGCCCTTCGGAGGGCAATATATCCCGTTTGGAACGCACCGAAAGTAATGTTGACTCCAATGCTTAAGGTGAGCTGGTCAACTTTTCAACTCACAATCAGATGTATACTGGTCTAACCAGTGGTGGTTTTGACAGGTGATCTAGTATTCTCTTTCTCTCCTACACAGTCTTCAGATGAACCCTTATTACTCATGAGTTTAAATAAATAAAAGTAAATGATCTCAGTTCATTGAAAAGTAAAGGGTATCATCTGGAATGTAAATCAGCTATACATAAAGTGAAAATCAATAAATATCAGTGCCAAAGGCAATAGTTTGTATTATATACATATGTAATAAATATAGTGGGGCATTATACACTGTGTTGTGATGGGTTCATATGTCAATCACACTATGATTTTGTGACAGTTTTATGTGAGATTTACTGTTATTCATTTGTTCTCTAGAAAGGTTTAAAGGCTACGCAAAGGATGCTTCAGCAGATGATCCAGCTGAGAGAGAAAGATCTTCAGCAGCTGAGAGAGGCTGTGGAGTCTCATAAGGTGAGTTTCAGGAGTCTCGCACTGCAGACTATGAGGGACCAGTAAGAGCTGTAGCTCCCCTCCCCTGATGACTGTCAGTTTATTGAATGGTTCACCATCAGGATAACCATCCAACTTAAAATGCAGTGAGAACTAAATACAAAGAATATGAACAAACAAATAAGAATAAATATTGTTTTTGTAACTTATCAAAGAATTTTCACAGAATTAAATTCACTTTAACAGCAAAACTAGTCTTCAGATATATTGCTCCTTTCCACACAATAGAATCCATATCATTCACATCTGAAACAAATGCAAAAACTTACTTCATTGGCTAATTATTAATAAAGGAGAACTTAATCTTGTAATATGTTCTGTAACTTCAGATGAGTAGATTAACTTTAATAATCATCAGAAATGTAGAACACTCTTTAACTCCAAATGTGGTGCAGACATCTTCCTTGCGAGTTTTCTTTTCATAATAAAAGAAACAGCTCTTTTATAAGCAGTTTCTTATTAAAGGTATTTAATGACTTTATGTCAGTTACAAGAGCTGCTTTTGATGTGTGTCCTAACAGCGCCCTGCACGGACAGCAGTGGAGGACAGTGAGAGGATCTTCACTGAGCTCATCCGCTCCATTGAGAGAAGCTGCTCAGAGGCCACACAGCGGATCAGAGATCAGGAAAAGACTGCAGTGAGTCAAGCTGAAGGACTTCTGAAGCGACTGGAGCAGGAGATCAATGATCTGAGGAGGAGAGACGCTGAGCTGGAGCAGCTTTCACACAGACAGGATCACATCCATTTATTACAGGTAACTGTAATATAGAAGAACAGTATAGTGGACTTGAGCAAGATCCTCACTGTAAAAAATTATTTGCTGGATTTACTTAAAAAAATATTGTGTATATATATTTTTTGTGAGCCACTTCTTAAGCATTTTTCATGTGAAATTTTAAGCAATGTCAACTAAGAAACCTTAGCTGGCTATACCCAATGTCTGAGGTTCACCGGCAACACTTATAACATTTACCCTGAAGGCTGTCAAGGTGAAGGAATTTCCCTTGCAGTAATTTTGAGTGTCTCAATAGCACGATATGCATATCATGTTATTGAGCCACTCAAAATTACTGCAAGGGAAATTATATATATGTGATGTGATCTGCTTGTCGGTAACAAACGTTATGGTTATCTGAATTCGGCTGATCGCTCTGATTTTCAGGAACGGAATTTTGAGAAAAACAGGTTTAAATAACTGTCACCGCTTTTTCGCATAGACAGAAAAATGCACTATCCAAACATAAATGGTTGTAATTCTTTGAAATATAGACCTACGGTTGGTCTTGTTTTAAAGGAGACACTTGTCAGATTATTGTAGAAGTGCGATCTGGTTTTCCCAGATCGCATCACATATATACACTGCCCTCCAAAAGTTTGGAAACGCCCTAGAAAAGTGGAGTTTTGGACAATATTGGCATGAATCCTTTTTAATTTGTGATAATTTTGCACTGATAAGGGACAACACAAACTACAAAAACAAATTTTATTACATAAACAGTTTATACATAGAGAAAACTTAAATTTTCGATTCATCAAAATATCCATCATTAGCAGCTATTACAGCTCTGCATAATCTGGGCATCCAAGCTGTCAGTTTATTCAAACATTGACTTGATATATTACTCCAAGCCTCCTGAAGTCTCCAAAATCTTTTAAAAACCTGGGCCAAGTTTAAACCAGTAACCAGGCATCACAGCTGGCAAAGGGGCATGTCTGACTTTGACATGTATATATTGCCATTATTATGTAATCAAAATGAAAATTATTATTGCTGGTCTTCAATGATAATGTTAAGTTACTGTAATGTATTTGCACCAAAAAATGATGAGGATTTATGCTGATATTGTCCAAAACCACACTTTGCCAGGGGTGTTTCCAAACTTTTGGAGGGCAGTGTATATCCCTCAAAGATCCCTAAAGCATCACTTCAAAGCGTCAGCTGCGCTCAAGGTATCTGCCCTTATGTTGTTAAAGTTTGGTTGTTTAAGAAAATCACAATAAATATTAATAATGCAAGATGGCCCGTTGAAATATGTGAGATGTAAAGCTTATTTAAACTGCAAAAGTAAAGAATACATTTAAATTATTGTGACATATATCAATGGGGAGGACAACGTATACATGCATCAGGTTTTTCAACGAGAAAGACTTCCACAAAGGATACACCTGTGTATCCTCGCTCATAGCTCATCTGAAAGCTTCCTTACTCCTCGTTCCTTGCCTCCTTGTGATGCAATTAGAGAATTGAGATGTCCTTCAAGATGGCTGAGTTCGGTTGGTTTCCGGGTCACAGGCTGGAGGATGTAGGAGCAAGGAAACGAGGAAGCTTCGATTTTTGAGTATTGAGAAGCACCCCTAGTCATTACCATCACTACGAGTGTGCCAGTTTTTCTTCATTTTCCTATGGTCTGTTCATAGGGCTGCCATAGATTCCTGATCTTTGGACTGAGCCGCACAGAAATGTCTGAACAGAAAATTCATCATTGTTCAAAAGTTACGATGTCACAAAGTTAACAAGGTCGGAAGGATGGAAGAAGTTTGGAACCACCAGGACTCTTCCTAGAGCAGGTCGCCCGGCCAAACTGAGTGATCAGGGGAGAAGGGCCTTAGTAAGGGAGGTGACCAAAAACCCAATGGTCACTCTGACAGAGCTCCAGTGTTTCTCTGTGGAGAGAGGAGAACCTTCCAGCAGAACAACCATCTCTGCAGCACTCCACCAATCAGGCCTGTATGGTAGAGTGGCCAGACGGAAGCCACTCCTCAGTAAAAGGCACATGAAGGACTCTCAGACCATGAGAAACAAAATTCTCTGGTCTGATGAAACAAAGATTGAACTCTTTGGCCTGAATAGCAAGTGTCATGTCTGGAGGAACCAGGCACGGCCAATACCATCCCTACAGTGAAGCATGGTGGTGGCAGCATCATCCTGTGGGGATGTTTTTCAGTGGCAGGAACTGGGAAACTAGTCAGGATCGAGGGAAAGAAGAATGCAGCAAAGTACAGAGACATCTTTGATGAAAACCTGCTCCAGAACGCTCTGGACCACAAACTGTGGCGAAGGTTCATCTACCAACAGGACAACGACCCTAACCACACAGCCAAGATAACAAAGGAGTGGCTACGGGACAACTCTGTGAATGTCCTTGAGTGGCCCAGCCAGAGCCCAGACTTGAACCCGATTGAACATCCCTGGAGAGATCTGAAAATGGCTGTGCACCGACACTCCCCATTCAACCTGATGGAGCTTGAGAGGTCCTGCAAAGAAGAATGGGAGAAACTGCCCAAAAATAGATGTGCCCAACCTATCTTGTAGCATCATACTAAAAAAGACTTGAGGCTGTAATTGGTGCCTAAGGTGTTTCAACAAAGTATTGAGCAAAAGCTGTGAATACTTTTTTTTAATTTCATTTGTTATTTTTAATAAATTTGCAAAGACTTCAAACAAACTTCTTTCACATTGTCATTATGGGGTATTGTGAATTAAACCAGTATTTCAGGGTAGTTAAACCAGTCTTATTGTGATGATTTATTCTGGTAACCAGAGTCCTGTTCTGCCCTTTTTGGGGGGTTGTCACAGACATCTTGGCACCTATTTTGTTGTTACGTGGGTGGGTGAGTTTGCTGGATTATTCATTAAATATAATGAATAATTGTGTGTCAGACTGGTCCAGACGCTACAAAAATGAATTAATTTTACACAATTTTACGACAAAATTTCAATGTTCAAAGGGGTTACACTACTGTTTTTTTTTTCTGTAGAGTTTCCGGTCTCTCTCAGCACTTCCTGAATGCACATCCATACCCAACATGCCCTTCAGTTCTCTCTCCTCTTTTGATGGTGTGAGAGAATCTGTCCGTCAGCTGAGAGACAAACTGGAGGATTTCTGCAAAGAGGAGCTGAAGAAGATCTCTGACAGAGGTAAAGTCCTGGAGATTCATCTGCTCTCAGAAATGATCCTCCATCATCTCATATCATGTAGAAGATCATATTAGAAATGTCTTAGGAACGGATGCAGGGATCATTTTCTCTTGACATGATAATCACACTCTTCATGTCTGTTGATTTCCACAGTCTCTTTCACCAACATTGTTCCCAGAACCAGGAACGACTTCCTACAATGTAAGTCACTAATCAATCAACCAACAAAGAACATTTTAGAAACATGATAAAAGAGATTTATAATTGATCATGATTTGCACAGGATATCTGGTAAACTGTACTGAGACATTGAACACAAAGACATGAAGAGTTCAGCAACATTAAAAGAGCAAACAGATTCATAATTCATGATTTCATAATTCCTGACGTGTTTTATCTTCATCAGATTCCCATCAGCTCACTCTGGACCTGAACACAGCACATAAACGCCTCCATCTGTCTGAGAGGAACAGAGTGATTATTGAAACTAACAAAGTCCAGTCGTATCCTGATCATCCAGACAGATTTGATTATTGGTGTCAGGTGTTGTGTAGAGAGAGTGTGTGTGGACGCTGTTACTGGGAGATTGAGTGGAGTGGGTTCCTTGGTCTGTATATATCAGTGTCATATAAGAGCATCAGCAGGAAGGGTGAGGGTTATGAGAGTTGGTTTGGACATAATGATCAGTCCTGGAGCTTGTTCTGCTGTCCCTTCAGATTCTCATTCATTCACAATAAGATAGAGACTGATCTCCCTGTAGTGTCCAGCAGTAGAATAGGAGTGTATGTGGATCACAGTGCAGGAATTTTGTCCTTCTACAGCGTCTCTGACAAAATGAGCCTCATCCACACAGTCCAGACCATATTCACTCAACCACTCTATCCTGGGTTTTGGGTTTATCATGATAGATCAAGAGTGAAACTGTGTTGATGAATCAGAGTCGATTGAAGAGAGATTCTACACATAATATTTAAAATAACATTTATTTACAGAGCCTTGAGAAAGTGTTTTTCCTGTTTTGTTGCATGACAACTTGAAAAAAAAAAAAAAAAAAGGATTTTATGTAATGGGCTTTAGTGGTAGTGGTTCAAATTGTTGAAGAAGAATGGGATAATATGAATTATAAAACAAAAATAAAAACTAAAAAGTTACGAGTGCATGTGTATTCACAGCATATCAATGCTATAAAATCCCTAAAAGGGTAACATTTTTAATTGGTTTACCAAATTATGCTGCCTTCACATGCTCTCGGATTTATCATAAATATGAGTTTCCTAGGTATAAATTGCACATAAATGCCCCCCCATTTCGAAACTCGAGTGCGATGAGCTCATAATCACGACTTCAGGAGTGGGAACTATCAAATTTCTGATAGCATGTGAAGGCAGCATTAACCCTTAATTGGACTAACGTTTTAGTCCTTTGGGGTCAGATAGGATCCCAAACTTTTACAGAGCGATTGCATAAGGAAATGTATTTTTTTTATATGATAAACTATATATCATTTTTATATATAACATTTACTTCTCAACTATGCATTTATGCTGTTTTTGTGGATATTTTGAAGTTTTTTACCTATTTACTGCACAATTACTTAACCACACCATAAATTGGCTAATGAAAAATTGATTTTTAATGAAAAAAAAAAAAAAATCGCTTTAATGATGAACTTAATTGAATCCAAATTGTATTTGGACATTGCTCTATGTGTTAGGGGTAGAATACTGCCATCTACAGGTTTGTGGAAAAACTTTAGGAATTATAGTTAAAGAAAGAATGTGCAATGACCACATATATCCAATAGAGGTCAAAAGGGACATTTTTCTTGATGCTTCAACTTATGATATATATTTTGTGAACATGCTTGTTCCATGTTGCCTTTGTGCTCTAGTATTAGTACTTCATTTATGTATGGACATTTTTCAGATTTATGCCAGTTTTGATGATTTTATTTGCCAATTTCTACAAAAATGCCCTCTGTTTCATTCACACACGTGTTCCACTTTGTGTTTATGGTCTAGGACCAGACCTTTATTTAAATGTAGAAATTTTCAGATTTATGCCAGTTTTGTTGAATTTATTTACCAATTTCTATAAAAAGGGTCCCCAAGGACCTTTAACGGTGATTTTTTTTTTTTTTTACACACCTTTAGAACAACCAAATCAAGCCCAGATTTTTTGTGCATGTTTAGATAGATTATTTAGGAAAAGAGTCTCATGCCCCTGAGATGAAGAGAACCCTTTTTAAAAATGAAGGAATCTTTCAATGGGTTCAGCTGGACCCCAAGGACCGATTAAGGGTTAAGGTGCGTTCACGTCATATCGTAATTACTGTAACTACAAGATTCTGGCTCGTAAAAAGAGTTCACGTCCTTGTAAATCTTGTAATTACAGCTTGTAAGCTGGGAGTTTTCTGAAAGCTCCCACATGTACCACCTGACCGCTGTAGATTCACTTAGGCGTTGATAAAACAGCCCCGAATACGTTACGTGTTGTCATCTTAAGATTCCGGTAAATTCGAGGTGCTGTGAATGCAGCATTACTTAAGAAGTCAGATAATTAGTTAATTAATGTTCACCTATGTGCAATCAAAGTGTTGCATGATCTGTCACATTGTATCAGTATTAGTATACCTGTCACATGTGCTCTGTGTCTGTCCTTGGACTTTTAAGTTGAAGTGTTTCCTGTGCTTTATGTTGAAGTTCTTTGTAGTTTTTCATGTTGATTTGTCTCCCCAGGTGTTTCTTGTTTCCTTGTTAGCTTGTTAAGCCTGTTTGCCCTTGTGTTTCCTTGTTCTTGGCTAGTAGTTCTGTAACAATCGTTGAGAGACGAAGCAGAGACAGAATCCAATTGCACGCACACTTTTAACAACAAAACTCCACACGAATAGACTGGAACCTTAGACCCAAGACATGAACACGATCCGTCACAACACATGAAACAACGACTAGCAAAGAACAAGGAAACACAAGGGCTATATATACACAAGGGCAAACAGGCTTAACAAGGAAACAAGAACACCTGGGGAGACAAATCATTATGAAAAACTACAAAGAACTACAACATAAAGCACAGGAAACACGTCAACTTAAAAGTCCAAGGACAGACACAGAGCATGTGACAATACCGAGTCTGCAAAACCACTAATCATGTAGACCAAGGAACTCTCCAAACACATCAGAGACAAAAATTTAGAGGAGTGTAGATCAGGTTTGGTAAAAAAAAAAAATGACCTTTGGTCGCCAACCAAAACTCATAAACAGGGCAATGAGAGCATTAATCAGAGATTCAACAAAGATATCAAAGATAATACTGAAGGAGCTAGAAAGATCCACTTTAGAAATGAAAACATCTGTCCATAGGACCACTTTAAGTCGAACAAAGAGGGGTTTATGGAAGAGTGGGTAGAAAGAAGCCATTGCTTAAAGAAATAAGAAAACATGTTTGAAGTTTACCAAACAGCATGTGGAAGACTCCTCAACCACATGGGAAAAGGTTCTCTGGTCAGATGAGACAGAAATGTAAAGGCCTTTGCACACCGAGTCCGAAATTTTCGTATGCGTTTTTTCGTATTCGTGATCCTAAAAATTCGTCACGCAACAAGACCTTGCGCACTGAGTCCGATGCGTAATAATGAATCCGTTGCGAAAAAATACGCAAAACAATGCAAAATCAGTGAGCATAATTTAGTTGTCCCCTCTCTTCTTAAAAAGACAAAAAGAAGGAGGAAATATTGGGTAGCCTACATCCAATCCCAAGATTGCGTGGAGAGGAAGGAGAGTTCCACCTCATCAAGGAGCTGCGTGATTATCCCGAGCGTTTCAAAGTTTACTTCAGGATGTCAGTGCCTCAGTTTGATGCTTTGCTAGCCATACTGGCACACTCTATCTGTATATTGTCTCTTTCCGCACTTTGTTTGTCATACAGTGCCACTCCTTTGTGGTGTAGAAGACGTGGATCAACTTGTCAGATGGCATTGGGGATTTTGGCGTTCGCTACGGTGGCTCTGAATTGTCAAAACGTCTTTCAAAATGCGTGGCATGGATGCGAAAAATGCAGAAAATCGAACCTGATCCGAATTTTTTTATGGCGGACGAAAGTTTCGGAGGCAGTGTGTAAACGCGATTGACACAACGTGAGGTTGTATTTATTTTTTAACGTGCGGACATCTTGGACACGAATTTCGGACTCAGTGTGCAAAGGCCTTAACTTTTTGGCCATCGTGGTATAAGGTGGTTTAATTTCCTGATAGGACACAATAGGCTTGTTCGACATGCTTCGGTGCTGTGCAGACCGATCAGCATATGACATCAAAGTACTACAAGAGTGATTCAAAAGCACAAGGAGTCATTTGTAACACTTTAGAATAATGGTATGCCATTAATAAGTAACTATGCATGATTAATGAGTAGTACTACATTAACACTTCAGCTACTACTATTAACTAATATGTAAACAAGCTTAACTAATCAGTAAGTAATATTGAATTTAGGACCACGATAGTTCCTTATTAGGTAATCAATAATTACTGAATGAGATAGGCATCATTAAAAACTAATAGGCAATTATGACAAATTATAAAGAATTACTAATGAATTATTAATCACAACATTAATGTGTCTGAGATGTGAGCAATTGTCTTTTTTTACTTAGAACATAGTCGTAAAAAATGTATCACTATTTACTCAAGTGTTACCTAAGCCTCGTTCAGACTGTCAGTCCAAATCCGATTTTTGTGCATATCTGATTGAAATCCGATCAGGTTTAGCAAGTCTGAATGGCCAAAAATCAAACTCCACTATTAGGTACATACATTTATTTTTTTAATTTTTTTATTTTATTTTATCTTTTGAAAAGCTTCAAGCCAGAAACACATATTGTTTATTAAATTTGTTGTAAACGTGTTTATGAATTTGCAACTATGTAACAAAATGCACATTTATAGAACTATTCCATATGTAAAAGAGGAAATGAAACAAAATAAAACAAATAAAAAAAACTATAAAACAAATATTTTGCTCTCTATTTTCTAAAACTTTAAGAAATCGACTGTTTTTGAGATGTTGTCAACTAAATGAACGGCAAGTTTAGAAGAGGTTTGGGGATAGTCAAAAAAATATTTCTAGCGGTTGAAGGTATTGTAAGCTACATAAATTTCCTCACTGAATGAAATGATGTTCTGCAGCTTAGCAACTTTACTGTCAATGCACACATGACTGTTTTTGCCCGGTCCAGTTTGAGTGTGTATTATTTTTTATTTATTTATATTTTTGCAGCTTTGCATTTGAGAGAATCTTTTTACTGTTTGACTCAGTGGGCATGTTGGTTTCCTCAGAAGTCTTTTCAGTTTGTTCAGGTGATTCTTGTACCTGAAAGTGCTAAAGTTGTGAAGGACACCATGCTTTTTGCAAGGCAGTGCACATTATAGGACAAGAATTATGGCCCATACAGTTGACCTGTGACAGTGACAAATAGAGCCAGTATGTCATTAGCATAATCATTGTAATCTTCTATCAAACTGTTGATGCACAGGATGAAAATTCCCACAAAAAGCAGCAGAATTTCTTTTTTTTTTTACACCTCCGTGCTGAGGAGATCTTTTATCATGACAGGTCCGGGATACAATAAAAACTGCCTGAACTCTGTTGCCTTCCACCTGTCAATTTCCCTCAGTTCCCTTGGTTTCCTTGCAAACTCCATGGGCACACTTCTCTGAGCATTCAGAGAAAAGCATCAAAGCTTTCTGTCAATGTCTGGACTTGAAATCCTGACAGCCTGCAAGTGAGAGACCCATCTTCAGCCACAAGTGGAGATGCTGTCTCATGATTCCAAAGCACACAAGGTGCATGTAATCAAGGGGGAAGCCAGAGACCATATCCAGGGAAGTTTCTTTAAGTGGTGAGGTACCATGATGTTGATCAGAGTCTGTCTTGTTTTTGAAGCTTTTATTCATTTTCAGAGGAATGTAATTTCTTGGAAATGTCATTCTGTTTTCCAGGTACACTCCATCCTGTGTGCATTGTTCACATCCGTGATAGCCTGTGTGACCTTTAACATTTTTCAGAAATGCATGTGTAGGTGTATCACAAACCCTCAAAGACCACTCCTTCAAATTCAAATCTATTGGCCAATTCATTAACTTCAGGAATGAAGTCTTCAAGATATCCAGTTAGTGAGGTAGGTTTATAAGTGCTACAAAATCAACCTATTGTCTCTGGTTCCTCTTGTCTAGTATTTCGCACTGTTCCTAGAATGGGGCAGAACTGTATTGCTGAACTCTTATAGAAAGGCAAACCATCAATGTTGACCATTGGATGTTGCTCAGAATGTAGATGTTCTGATGTAGCACCTCTGTAATTGACTTCAGCACACTGAAATGGTAATACTGGCCACCAGCCTTGTCTTGTATTTCTGTGTTGTGACGTAGTATGTTGAGCAGTGAATTCAGTGCCACATATGTGATTTTGTGTTTAGTAGCTCAGGTTGCCAAATCGTCTTCCAGAGAAGTTGGATCAGATTCTGACTCTGTGTCTGATTCACTGTCATCAATAACACTTTCCATATTGACACCTTCAGTCTTATCAATATGAGACACAGTCCATAAACGCGTCATCATCGTCAATAGGCGTTACTGTCACTGTGCAAGCTATCAAACTCTCTCCCTGAAACTGTTACTTGTATTGACTGCAGTTGTTGATCCACCTCATCTTTTGCTTTTCTTCTCATTGTCCAATAAGATCCAATAAGTTCATTGGAAGCCATACTATTAAGACTTTTTTTTCTCTTTTGGATTTCGACTTGTGTGCATTCTATGATTATATAAATGGAGATATTTATGTATATTTATGATTTAAATCAAATTAAAATCAATCTATGACACTTAATCTTCCATAATACAGATTTAATATGATAGATAGTAGGATCCTCCTCTTATTTTGTCACATCCTACATTACTCTTATTTTCTTATTCCTTTAAAGTCAGTTTTAAACTCAAATGTCTTGTCAATTATAACTGCTTAGGCTAAATGACCAAAATCTTAACCCTCTTCTTTGGCAGTGATATTTATCGTCTCATTAGGTTTGCCACTGAAATTATTCAAATTTGTACTATAAAACATTTCATATATCAATTTCTTTAAAACTGTTTTTTTTTAAACAGTTTGACATCTTTTTTTTTTTCATCACAATAATTTCAACTGCTTATAATTTTGTCACTCTATCCCATCAAATTGTTAGTCTGTAGATCCAAAAATATATTATCATCGTCTCAGTCCCACTTATCTCTACTGTTTTGCAGAAACCAAAGTATTATTTTACTCAAATCTCAACCCCTACGTTGCACAGACAGCCTATAGCTTCTTTCACCTTCAACCCGTATTACATAAATTATATTTCTCTAGACAGCTAATGTCATGCATCCATTTAATGGATGAAAAAAATAAAACTTTTATCAGTTACATTCACTCCTCCTTTGTTTGCCCACCGGCCTTCCATGAATTTGAGGGGTTTCTCTGGATAATTTACTAGTGACTTTGTCAATGTGTCACTTTGTCTCTGCCGTCAAATCTTATAACATTTACGTGTATCATTCTGATCAAACAAAGAAGACAGTGTTTAAATTTAGACCCTCAGTTGAATTTAGACAAGGGTTTTTAACCCAGACAGCAATCACAATTCCAATTTATATACATTTTCTTAAACATACTAATCCAGAGAGTAATTCAAATCAACAGCATAAATGACAACAGTCATAATTACCATTAGTAGACAGAGCTGGATATCCAAACCACTTAAAGCTCGTCCCATGTTCTCTATCGTCTTTTCATTAGATTCAATCCGAAATATCGGCTTGTCAAAATCTGTCGTTTCACTTATCCCATCTGTAATGATAAAACTCTCATTCCAGAGATTAATGACATATACACACACTGAGGATAGAATATTTCCCCAAACTAACACATACTATAAGACATAAAGTTCAGCCACCATCACACACACACTCACTCTAGACACATGAATATGAACCGCTCATCGTCAAGATTTGCTTTTTGTTTTAATTCTAAAAACATATTTAAACTTCACATTTTTCCTGTAGGTTTTACTCTTATTCAGCCTCAAAGCATGTCTCTTCACTATAATTTGTTTTTAGAAAAGTCAGCTGGGTTGTTTTGGTTCTAATCTCATTGCTTTGTTTAAGCTTTAGCAGGCTGATAACAGACAGACAGAGTTCCATCTTTGCCTCCACTCAAGCAGTCTCTCTCACTTACTGCACAAATAATCTTTTCGACAGCATAGCTGTTCCAGGGCAGCCGGGACCAGAGGAAGGGGATAGCTGAACTTCACCGTTTGGGAATTGAGATGACAGTGGTTGATGCACAGCCTCAAACCTCCGTCCTTCTTGGCCACAAAGAAGAAGCTTGAAGCGGCAGGGGATGTAGAAGGTCGAATGAACCGTTGTTTTAGGGCTTCCTGGGCGTACTCCTCCATGGCCTTTTGTTCCGGGATGGACAATGGGTAAACTCTACCTTTGGGTAGAGTAGCCCCAGGCAGGTCGATGGCACAGTCCCATGGCCGGTGAGGTGGTAGTTGCGTTGCCAACCCCTTGCTGAACACATCCTAGAATGCCCGGTATTCAGGAGGAATTTCAGTCTTCAGATCTGTCTCAGGACTTTCAATGGATGTGGAGAGAACAGGAAGAACTTCCGAGTCATAGAAAGAAGATCGGGCTTCATAGGAGATTTCTTGATAAAAGATAAACAGTTTGAGAAACAATCGTCACTCCACTTGAGGATCTCACCCGTGTTCCATTGGACGTGTGGTTGGTGTTGATTAAGCCACGGGCGCCCCAGGATGATGTCAGCTGTGGATTCTTCCAGGACCATGAACGTTATGTCCTCCAAATGCAGGCAGCCGATGCGGAGTGTCAGCGTGGGGGAGAAATGTCTGATGCGACCACGCCCCAGTGGCTTCCCCTGGATGGTTTGTATGCGAAGATCCTGCTGACATTGTTTACGGTTTACATTCAGTTTTTGGAGAATCTGGTTGCTGATGAAATTCCCTGCTGAACTGAAGTCAAGGAGGGCTTGCGCTGAAACACAGGTGTGAGCATTAAGGATATGGACAGTAGTTCTGGTAAGAGGAGCAGTATAAGCGGGTAACTGGATGGTACTCACCGCGGGGCATGGTGGTCGGATGGGACAGGGAGTGATGAAATGATCCTCTCCCCCACAGTAAAGGCAGAGATGTTGTTGCATTCTTCTCTGACGCTCCGCTCGGGTGAGGCGGTATGAATCCACTTGCATTTGTTCAGGTGCTGGAAGAGCGACAGATTGTGTGGTGGGCAGAGGATTGACAGTAGGCATAGACACTGAGCAAGCTGAATAACGCTGAGCCACTCGGATGGACTTTTGAATGAGATTCTCCAGTCCCATAGAGTCGTCATACACAACCATTAACTGCTTTACTTGGGGATGAAGTCCTTGGCAGAAAGCTGTAATCAGCGCAGTCTTGTTCCACCCACTAGCGGCCGCTAGTGTACGAAATCATAGCGCATACATACTCACAGTTTCTTAAACTTGGAGAAGACTAAATAGTTGGTCATGCACGGAGAGATCGGCAGTATTCTGTCCGAATACTTCTCTGAAGTGTCTGAAGAAATCATTGATGTTGACTGTGACTGGTGCGTTGGATTCCCAGAGGGATTGAGCCCACTGTAATGCTCGTCCGGAGAGCAAGGAAATGATGAACTCCACCCTGGCTCGCTCGGTAGAGAAGAGATGAGCTTGAGCTTCCAAATAGAGCGAGCATTGTAGGAGGAACCCACTGCAATCCTCCGCTGCACCGGAGAATGTTGCTGGTCGGGCCATGGGACTTACAGAGGCAGCGGTGGGTGCTGGGTGAAGAAGAGCCTGGGGGATGGCGTGCACGGGGGCGTCTGTGACTGCGGGTGCTGTGCTTGCGGATGGAGGTGGTAGAAAGGATTGTACAGCGTCAACCGGGTTGGTTAACGGATCCGATGCACGATCCTCGCCTGTGTTCATGGAGCTCTGCATCAAGGTCTGGTCTTCTGTCAGACTCACAGCAGGTGCACAGGTAAGTAGCGGGTAAGGAGTCCAGGTATGTTTGACGAGACCAGACAATGAACAGTGGGGAACTAGAGTCTTTATAGTGTCTGTGATGATGAGATACAGGTGCTCGTGATCAGTATTCAGGGGAGAGTGAATGAGTGGGTGGAGTGTGGAGATCTGGTGACGATGCATTAGTGTTGGTGGGCATTGGCTATGTCTCCGTTGACAGCTCTCACAAAAAAATTACAGAATTCCAAGTAAAATTTTTGAACCGTTGCTGTAAGATTTGTCTGTAAATTGTAAATATCCTGAAGGACCAGTTCTATGGGATTTTTTACTGGGAGATTAAAGTCAGGCCACTCAATAGTAAAATTATCAAGCCAAATTTATTTCTGAAAATCAAAATTCAGGGTCTCTCTTACAGCCAAAACATACATCAGACAGCTATGAAGTGAGCTCCAAACAAAACCGTATTTATTCAGTCAAATCATACATATTAATTTTTTAGCAAACAAAGACTTTCAAAATGAATTTTGAAAAATTAGTCAATTATCATAAAGCCACCCTACTGCCTTTTATCATATAAACTTCTTCCCAGCTAACTGACCTTGACGGCAGAAAGAGTCATTACTCTCAAGTTGCTTCTCACAGAAACTGTAGATTATCTTTGCAACATCAAAGAAAAATGGAAAAGCATACAAAACAATATGTCTGAGTTTTTTACCAAATGTATGACAGGAAAGTGACCCAATACTTAGACATAAAAATAAAAGGTAACATATGTATATCTCCATGCTCATCAATCAAAATCTAACCCTTACATGTACGGCATAACCTCTGTTGGGCAGCGACCTGCTTGAAACCTTCGGTTCGTCCCCTTACATTCTTAGATAAGCACTCTTTTGAAAATCTTGAAAACAATAAAGCATAGGAAATCTGTTTTCAATACATGCAATGGTTACACACATATATCTATATGTCAACAAACAAATTACATTTTCTCATTAATTTAAAGGTTATGCAAAAATCATGTATAAGCAGTAGCATTGATTGAATAAAAATAAGAAAATAATATTTCTCTTGCAATCAATAAATAAGAGACAGTGAAACCTACCTATGTAATAATGTTTATGCAGTTAAAAATAAAGCGTACTAGCAAACTACTCTTAAAAGTTGTAAGGCACTGATGATGGTGTAACCGAGCTTCTGTATGGGGTTCACCTAAACACTTTTGAACAAAAAAAATAATGAAAACGAGACTCAGGAGTTCCATGAACGGTGGATAATTTTTAATTTTCTCACATTTCAACCACATGTCTGATAGATATTCTTATCAGCCTGACTTTTCTTTCTCTGTTTCTCCGTTTTCCCTCACCTGGTCTTCACGGATGCAAGGGTAGAACGGAGACTAGTTGTTATGGTTTCGTCACACATCTGGTTTTAATGTACACAATGTATATGTGTGTGTTTCTTGGAAAGCAGCCAAGAAAGGTCCCTGCTTTTTAGGCCTTACTGGAGCCCAAGGCAGGCAGGGGCACTGTACCAGATGTTGACCATATTTAGACTTGTTTTTTCTATATGTACCACATTCCTATATCATGAAAGTATATTCTCATTGGACAATTGTTACACCACTGCTACACCACCCCCTGAACATGTATAAAAGCCATGTACTGAAGTAAGTCTGGGAGGAGGTTTTGTGAACGGATTGGCTTCATGTTCATCACTCTTTCCCATAGGCCTATGCATTCAATGAGTGAAAAAGAAACTGAGAATGAGGCACGAATCGGGACAATAAATGTAAGATTAGATAATCTTGCAATGTCCTACACAAATCCACACGTAACCTCATGCGCATGCCCATTTCTCTCTTGCCTACGGCAAGCCGCAAAGGACAGAATGTATTACGCAAACATAAATGCAGCATCCCTTTAGCCTAAACTTCAACTCAACTCAGAATTTAACCTATTAAAACTGCCCATCACCCTAAAATAAACGTCCCCCTTTATCTACCAAACAACGAGGGATAGAACAGAAAACAGAAACAAGAATAATACATATTAACATGTATAACACCTGAACCTGTGTCCAGCCGTAAAACAGTTTGTACCATATGAAATGCTAGTACAATTATCACTTATACATGGTTTTCACTTTGTTCATTTTTTTTTTTTTTTTTTTCCACAACAATGAACCAGTATATCGGTACGGTACAAAATTAACACAAAGCGACACAACAGTCCATTTACTATAGAGAAGCGGTTAAACTCGATCCAATATTTACGCAAACTCTGAGATGGACAAACTCACCTGTGGAGAAGAGGCTGATGTTGACTGGAGTGCACTTGCTGCAGAGATGGAGAGCCTTCCAGTACTCCCCCAAGCAAAGATGACCACATCTGAGCTCCTCACTCACCTCTCTCAAAATGAGATCTGTGAGTTTTAGCCAAATCTTTGGGTAGCTCTCCGGATAGCCTGCACTCTCTCTGTGACTGTTACATCTGCAGAGCGGAGCTTTTCTAAACTCGGATTGATCAAAAACTACTTGAGATCTTCCATGGCTCAAGTAAGACTGAGTGGACTTGCTCTAATTAGTATCAATAACAGAATTGCCCGTCAGATCTCTTATAATGATATCATAAACGAAAATGCTGGAAGCATATGAGTCAAAGAAAGCTACAAACAAGAAAGTGGCACAAATGATTAAGCCAACAAGAGATTTCTTGAACCAGCGATAGCAGCTGTTCACTTAGTGTAAATGGCATCTATTACTAAGAAAATATTAGATATGCATCTAATTGCTATGTACTCTTAAGTTCCATTCACACCGTCAGCGACACGCAGCAACATGATCCCATTCATTTCAATGCAGCGCTGGCGACTTCCGGTGACTGACCATCGGCAACAGAATGTAGTCGTGTCAAGCGACACGAGATACATGACAAAAGTTCAGAAATTTCAACTTTATGCAAATGTTCAGCTAATTTCGAGAGTGACAACCAACAGGAGTGAAGTCAGTGAAGTGCATGTGATTCGTCTGCTGTAGTGTGGTGTCGTGACAAGATGGAGACATTGATTTTAGCGGTTATCAGTTTCCCTGTACTTTACGATATGTCTCTGTGTACATACAAAAAATGATGCATGGAAAAACGTATCAGCGATTGTGGGAATATCAAGTAAGTTTCATTACTTCACTGAACTGCATGTAATATAGTCTACCTAGTAATTGATTACAGTGTGTTTGTCCTATTCTAATAATGTACAGTGTTCTGCAAAACACTAGTAATAAAAACTGCGCTATTTAACAATTTTATAGTTATATGATTTAATTGAAATATTACTATTACGAACGCTCATAGTAATGTTATAACATCATTTTTAACACACTCAAATGTATCTAATATGATAAACAGTGCTACTTTACACACATAGGCTTGACTAGAAGAAGAAGCAGAAGCGACTGCGGCATAATAAAAGTTCCTCTAATTCTTGAGCCGTGTCGCGCTCTGCAGTGAGGATCATCTCGCAGCCTTCGGTGGACATCCAACCCCGCCCACATCCAAGTGTGACGTCAAAAGCCACACCCGTGCTCAATATGTCACCTCGTGATTCCCTACTGAACCACTTCACCAGAAATCCCGCCCTGCAGTTAATTTTATTTGGTTACAGTGACGGGTAGGTTTAGGGATCAGTGTTTGGTGAAGGCAATCATACTGTGATTGACATGAGCAATAAAATAAAATCGGCTGCAGGGCAGCATGGGCCTGGCTTCTGACGTCACACTTGGATGTGAGCCAAGTTGGATGTCCACCACAGGCTGCAGTGAGACGTTACACAATTACCACATCAGTTTCGATGTTTTATCACGTAGGTCACCACAGGACATTTTTGTAATACATAATCTGGTAATTATGGTGTCCTAATTAGAAATAAAACATAAATTCTGAAATTGTCACCACAAAATCAGTAATTTTGACCAAAAAAATTGCGTAATCCAGGTGGGACTAATAAATAAATCACAAGTCCTTTGAAGCAAGCATTGTTGTGGAAATATTCATGAAAAAATGAGGAAAAGAAAATGCCGTCTCTTTATTCTTTTATTTATTTAAGTAGGATGAAGAGATAAAGATCTAGAATCAGTAACAAGATACACTTAAAAAATTATTGAACATTATAGCTTTACTGCTTTAACAAAACACTTTTCAGTAAGGCTGTCACTAATGATTATTTTGGTAATCAGTCAATTATTTTGACGATTAATCAAATAATTTGATTAAAAAAAAAAAAATTGTAATAAAAATAGACCAAGCAAACAATAGCTTTTAAAATGACTTAAAATACATAAATAATAATAATAGTAATGAGGCAATAATATTTGGTATTAAAAGCAAGCAGTCATATGGTTTTATAGCACAACACTTATAAAATAGATAATATACATAATATAAACAATCAACTTTTGTACATTATGTATTAAAATAAATGCCTGCAGAGGGCGCCAATAGCCTGGTGATTGTTACACTTTACAGTAGATCAAATCCTTGTTTAATATTGCTCAAACGACATTGAATTCAAATTCACTTAATCTTTAATATTTGGCCACTTCTTTGATAGAAACTCAGAGCGATGGTTTAAACTTTTATTTTGAAACCACGATTCACAGTTTGCATATTTAGGGGTGTAAAAATCACGTTCTGGGTGGTGAAATCCACTTTTTGGTGGGGTTCCCCTATGGCAAAATTTGCATTTCAGGGGCTAAATATCATGTAAGTCCTGGGACACACTAGACGATTTTCAGATCTTAACCAATTTTAAAACAGTGGGAGACCACAGACATAATGACAGTTTCCACTGATTTTTAGCATTAAAGTCCTCTGAACGCACACACTAGATGATTCGACCGGACCGCGAGACCACACACCTGTTGAATGCAGGAACGATTTCACAATGACACAAGATCTCACAGAGACTCGCGAGATCAAACGTGACTTGAAAATAAAAACAAATGGAGGACTATCGATGTTGTCAGCAGGCTTTCCTGTCGCACGTTTTGCTTTACAGTGAAAAACAAAATAGGAAAAAAAAAATAATACGGGTGATCTACTTTCTCAATACTCCACTTCCGTGGCATGTTTGTGGATGGCAAGTTTCAGCTAAAGAAGCACGTAACATCCAGTAGGTGACGCTTGCTCATTCTCATTGGCTGTCGAGGGTATCAAGAGTCATAAATATCAAACATGTTTGAGATCGGCTTCGCTCCGTCTCGATCGGGAGCAGTAAAATAATCGTAATGACACACCACACAA
Organism: Hypophthalmichthys nobilis; assembly: GCA_037950665.1. Classification (NCBI taxonomy): domain Eukaryota; kingdom Metazoa; phylum Chordata; class Actinopteri; order Cypriniformes; family Xenocyprididae; genus Hypophthalmichthys; species Hypophthalmichthys nobilis. The sequence goes on from CM075489.1 coordinate 27,238,484, forward strand.
TAGAGGATTTTTTTTTGGACAAAAAATCATTTGCTACAAGCCTCAAACCGGGCCACGTCCCTCCAATCGTTTGGGGGTGCAAATCAAGCTTAAAATCTTCTAGTGTGTGGGCAGCTTTATTTGGGGTCGCTTCAGCCCGCGGACATGAAAAACAACCCGTGGCAACAGTGTTAAAGTAGTCCAATCCACGGACTTGGCAACACTGCACGTAACCTACACAAATGGAAATAATTAAAGCGCATATACATTAAACCCGCCGGACATATATTTATTTAATTGAATCGCAGCCTTTCTGAACTCTCAATGACACTATGATATGCGTTTTTTCAAAGGTTTTAATATATTGTGCAGCCTTACAATATGGTCTAATAATGTGGTTCATGGACTCTAGTCAGTGGATATGCGCCACTTCTGGTATTTTGCTGGTTAATTGACACGGGTAAATTGCAATCAAGGATTTTTTTTAAACGTACTACAATTTAATCAAGGAGCCCTACTATTGAGTCACATGAGATATTCGTCCTGTTTGTCTCAGTGCTGAAACTCTTCATACAAAGTTACATGTATACAGCTTATGCAAATTCCAAACACACATTAGTCCTTATTAATACAGGTTCATATGTTAATGATTCTTCATGATTTTTTATCTTAAATCATACGCTGAAGGTTCAGAATTATTGGAATCACATTCTGCAAAGCTCCTGTTATCTTAAGGGAAACAGTAGGAAACCACTGAAAGTGCTGTGGTTATTGATGTTATCAAATATCCTTGTGTTAGGGTACAGTCTCACATAGACAACATCTCCAACCTCCAGGATCAACACAACTCCATTCGAGGAGTTTAACTCTCTCTGAGGCTGATGGGCATATGCCATAACCAAACGCTTTCCATTCTTATAAATGGACGCAGCTGATGGAGTTGGGCCATAACTAAATACAGAGATTCTGAACATGTACGCTCCTTTCAGTGGGGCTGTGAAAACACCTAAATCAAATAACAAGAGATACAGAATCAGCTGTTTCCTGTATTATTACTTAATTAGTTTAAGCAATAATACAGGAAATCAGGAAAACTTAAATAGTTTTGAAAGATGGCTGATGATTTCAGGCTACATTTACATGACAACAATGTCCTAAAACGGACAAGTTTTTTCTTTGCGTTTTTCACACAGATCCGTGGAAACGACTTAAAAACACTGTATTCTGCTCCCAAGCCAGTAGTTGGCAATGTCACTTTGTAAAGAAACACTACACACCTATAGACTGAACATGTAATACGCACGACATCATATTTTTCACAAATTCATGTTTTGTAGTTTACATGGAGACAATAACGGTATCGTTTTCAAAAGTGTGTGTTTTCAGGACCCAAAACATTGTTGTCATGTAAACGGCCCCTAATTCTCTTATAAACATTACACAATTGCAGAGAGGTCTGAATGGAGCAGAAGGGTTTTCATTACTATAAACTGAGTTTTATGACTCCATTTCATTGATAATTACCTGTAATTGGGTTGTAGGCGTTCCCTATGTTTGTGAAGACGTTCCTGTAGGTTAGTGTGATGTCAGTGGTAAAAGGACCAGTATATCCACCGCCAGATTCCAGCAGTGCAGCTGAAAAAGCTATTTCTCTGTCTGTTATTGAAAAACATAAGCAATATTGTGATATATTACTGTATTACACTGAGAATATATACACTGAATTTTACTCTATTTTCCTTTCTCAACTCCAGTTGACTCAGAGTAAGATTTGAAATTTCTGTGAAGGAATAAAGATTCTGTTAAATGACATTTACACTGATTATTGTAATAGAAAACACAATTTACACAGTATACACTCAACTTTACACTAACATTTACACAATTTAATGTATTGCATTTGTGTTTTACTTTGAGAATCATTGATAAAAGAGTGAATGTTTTGGTGAGGTACCTTCATTTTTCTTGTTCAGCTCTTCCAGGATAAAGGTCTGTTGTTCCCTCAGTTGCGTCTCTAAAGCTCTGATGTTTTCTTTCTGCTCTGTAACGGTGGCGGTCAATTCTCTGATGTTTTCTTTCTGCTCTGTAACGGTGGCGGTCAGTTCCCTGTTCTTTTCTTTCTGCTCTGTAACGGTGGCGGTCAGTTCTCTCAGTGCTGCATGGATGTCAGGGATGCCCAGATCACAGTATTGTTGGCTGTCAGTTGAAGCTTCAGCTCTCAAAGTGTCTGTTTGAGGTGGATTCTGTCTTCCGTCCTCAGAGCTGATCTGTTGACTGATCTCATTCTCATTGAGTCCTCCATCTACCTGCTGCTGGACGACAAACACAAAGGTTTCCAACAGCAGCAGTATACATACTAAAGCCTTCATTCTTCACTGATGTTTGTTTCCAGCTCTTGCTCTGTCATCCACACAGCCTCTCATGTTCTTTTATAGTGTCCTGATTTACTGACTTTTGTACTTGATTCATATCGCTTCAGATATAAAAGTAGTTCAAGTTAATTGTTAATCACAATTAAGAGTTGTTCCAGGTTCAGTAAATGTTTATCTCTGTTTACAACATTTGTGGCACTATGTTTATCTCAACAGAAAAGAGCTTTTACTCAAAAGATTTTTTCTTTTTTAGTATTCAAAATAAAGTTTTACATCCTTGTGGGACACGGAGGAATAATCACAGAAACAAACCTCCAGTGTGTGAATGGATTCACCTAATTCTGGCATGAAACTCTAGATGTCACAGGCTGATGGGTCTTTAACTCATTTGGTAGCGATTTCATCATTATCATTGGTTGCTGTTGCATCAGTGGTCAATGAGCTGCGGATCAACATTCAAACAAATACTGCTAGTGTTTCTTGTTAGCAGTCTGCAGCATGTTTTCAGAAACTCCTCACCTTCCCCAGCTCCACCTGTATAGATCTGCTACAGGGGTTAATTCATGTATGTTACATGTGCAGTAGTGTTACATGTCTTAAGCCGGGTGCACACCATGCGATTTATAATAGTCCTTTACGATGGTTGTTTGTCAGAATGTACGAACATGATCCTCATGTCACACTGTGGGATCTCAGCTGTCATTTATGTCAGACTGTACGACAGTTAAGACACGTTAAAAACGGACGCGCACATGAAAACTTGTCCGGAGTTTTACATCATCAACCCATATACGTTCGGTTACTGTGAGCTGCATTACACGCGGGACTGAAATGATGGCTAACAAAGACATCTTTATCGTTAATTTTGATCACGGCTTGTCTTGAAAAACGAAGACAATTTGACGTTTGTCGTAGGAGACGTCACACTGGAGGATTGTGCGCCAAATCTTCTGACACTGCCAGAATTTCGTCTGAGGTAAAATTTGTTTGCAACAATTTTTCAACCACTTTTTATAAATATGAACTTTGGTGTGGATTTTAGTGTACACACACTCTAAGATCAAATCTGTGCTTACGCATGTTTTATAAATGAGAATCCTCATGAGCACTTACTATAAATGCTTCAGTTCAGTGTTGTTCAGACCAAAGTCTGTTCAGGGTCTGATCTGAAGCTTTTACTGCAGGCCTGTTTATCAGCCTGAATGTCATTTGTGCTTCTGCACGTGTCAAAAATATACTTTCATTATTGATTAACCACTATATAGTTTATGGTGGTTTACACACCCTGACGGCACCTTTTATGAAGAAAAACAAATAAAAAAATATAATCTGACAACACAACAATTCAGACAGTCTAGTAGATGTCAATGTTCACATTATCAAAAGTGTTGATTCTTCCACTTGAAAGATGATATGAATAATTCCATTATTTATCTGACTCTGAACGATAGTAAAATATAGTGTAAGGAAATTTACAGTTAAAGATCCAAGGACCAGATATGATGAATGAAGACCAGGAGTCAGAAGTACAGTCAATTGAAGAAAATATTATAGTTTCATCAGCAGAAGTCAGCTTCATTTCCACAACAATTTTACCTTAACACTTTGTCATTACGTCAGGTTGAAAGATTCTGATTGGTTAAAGGGTTACTTCACTCAAAAATGAAAATTACTCCATGATTTACTCACCCTCAAGCCATCCTAGGTGTATATGACTTTCTTCTTTCAGACGAACACAATCTTATAAGTTATAATACATAGTCCTGGTTTCACAGACAGGGCTTAGATTGAGCCAGGATTATGCATTGGTTCAATTAGGATATTTAAGTAGCTTTCATAAACATGCCCTAGAAAAAAAAATTACTGGTGTGAATCTTGAGACAAAACAATAACACTGTCATATTTTATGATCTTTCAGTACAAGTTACTTTCAGTTAAAACGGCTACAACATGCATTTTAGTCTAGGACTATCTTAAACCTTGTCTGTGAAACCTTCTGGCTAATCCAAGCTTTACAATGGCATTAAATAGAGGATGAGATTTTGAAGCCCAAAAAATTGCATCAATCGATCATAAAAAATATCTACATGGCATCAGGGGGGTTAATAAAGGCCTTCTGAAGTGAAGCGATGTGTTTGTGTAAGAAAAATATCTGTATTTAAAACTATTTTACAAACTAAAAGAACTAGCTTCTGACGGACGGCCGTACGCTTCGATTTACAGCGAAAGAGTGAACTCTGACCCGACGCGTGATGTAATGATGTACGTGGAAGAACAGAGGAGAGAGCAAAACAAAACACTGGTCATGAATTACAAGTGTAAAACAAAGAATTTTTAAAGAGAAATGTCAGAGGATTTTGAAGAAGAGAGGAGCTTGAGTTTGTGGCCGACCCGTATTTGTTTGAACCGCGAGAGGCGTCGAAGCTTCTCTCTCAAATCTTACAAAAACAAGTCCATATTCTGACATTAATTCTGTAACTAATGTCGGGCTTGAAGAAGTCATTCAAATCATTTAATACGTAGAAGGAAAAATATTGGTTATTAATTAATATCTTGATTATAAATCACTCAAAAGGATATACTGAATAAATCCAGATTCAGAAATAATGGAGTATTTATTTGCAGTCATTCTTTGTGTGACATGAATCAGTCTGTTCAGGGTCTGATCTGAAGCTTTTACTGCAGGCCTGTTTATCAGCCTGAATGTCATTTGTGCTTCTGCACGTGTCAAAAATATACTTTCATTATTGATTAACCACTATATACTTTATGATGGTTTACACACCCTGACGGCACCTATGATGAAGCATAATCTTACCACACAACAAATAACTTAGGATATTCTTGCATGTGAAGAAAAACCACACATATAATTATGAATTATATATATTAGAATCAGTGTGTGTGTTCTTAATACACTGGATTCAGGAATTGGACCCCTCAATAGGATTAAAGAGGGGAGTATACTTTAACATATTCTCCTCAGTGCATGTTTAAACAACAAGACCTAAATCGTACATTAGTATACTTTAATATAAAGTTCACCACAATTCAGTTCAGTTTCTAAGCTGTCAGATGAGACCAAACATGACATAGTTACATTGTAGCACTGCCACAGTAAAGCCCTGCATGATGTTCACTTAAGTTAAAAAAAAAAAAAAAATCAGCCATTGAAGCAGAAGCTTCAGTTCTCACAAGGAGGTCGTAGGCCGCTCTGCTTACATTACATTTTCACGGTTATACCTCACATCCCTGTGACCTTGGCTGTTATGGTCAGCTAGAAGAGTAGAAATATATTTTTCTCTCAAAAACATAAGTTTAACGAATGTCATTCAATTCATTTATTAGGAAGAAGGAAAAATATTTGTTCATAACTCATTACACATCTCTCAAAGCGTATCTGAAGTGGCAGTGGATTTCAGAATCCAGCCCTTCAGTGCCATTCCTAAATGTTTATCGTTTATTTTTTTTTAATCTAGATGTATATGTTGATTTTGAGCATTTGCACATGCTTTTTATTTGAGGGGAGTTAGGGGGACTTTTGTTGGTCGCTAAGGACTTTTATTTTGATGGGCCAGCCCATAAGAAGGGAAAGGTGGCCATTTTGAAGAGGGATGTGTGTGTGGTGAGGTGGCATGATTTTACTACTCCAACTCCAAAGTATTAGTCCAAAAATGATCTCTGAAAATAGAGTCATGGTGTATTAGACTTTAGAGCTGTTTTATAGGTGCACGCTCTAGTCTGGAATATATGTTTTTCAGACTATACTCTGAGGATTTTTTTTTTCTTCAGCTGAAGGATAATCTGTGTTTTTGTGGTGCCTGGACCAGCAGATTATATTTTTTCACCTTTTTTAGGACATTTGATTTTTCCATCTGGACTTTCGGTTTGTTATCAGGCTGATTTTTATTATTAGTTTTTATTTCTATGGACTAAGGGACTGGTGTGTTGCGGCCAATGAGTCTATTCATGGACTTTAAATATTGGGACTATTTTGTTGGAGTTCATTAAAAGGTCAACAGTTTGTGTTTTGTTTGGTGTTACCTTCTAGCAAATGAGTAAAAGGGAACAATACAACAAGTTAGAAAATAATAGTAGATAAATAGTATGTAGTGGAAAACACATGTGTCCTGTGAAGCAAAGGGTACAGATGTGTCACAAAACCCTACTTAAAGGGATAGTTCACTCAAAAATGAAAATTGTCATAATTTACCCACTTTAACCCTCTGGAGTCTGAGGCTGATTTTGGGGTCCTGGAGTAGTTTTGACATGTTCTGACATTTGTGCTTTTTTCAGTTGTTTATAAACATATTAATAAAGTCTCATTACACTGTATTCAGTACAAACTGGGCTACAATAATATGTGAGCAACAAGTATGTAAATGTTTGTATTTTTGAGAGAATTATGTATATACGTGTTTTTTTTTTTTGAAAAAACTGAAATAAGGCCTCAAAATGCATATTAAATGTTTTTTTCACAAGACTTTTGGGAATTGTATATTTTCAAAATGATGTGGAATTTATCCTGCCGATTCAGACACAAAAAACAATGGATTGATTTTAAATTTTAAGGCCCCGTCCACACGGAGACGCGTTTCTGTGTAAACGCACAAATTTTGTATCGGATAGGCGTTTTGTCGACACGGATCCGGCGTTTTCCTAAGGTGAAACCGCTATTTTTTTGAAACCGGGTCCCAGAGTGGATAAATCTGAAAATGTCGTCTTTTCGTGTTTACAGCCAGTCCGTATATTGTGTGAAACGATGTCATCACCCCACATGTCGACCCTAGTCAGACGCCACTAACAGCACAAAACAGCAACAACAACAACAATAGCAGACTCTAGATGCTTGTGTTCGTGCTGCAGAAGCTACTGAGCCAAAATAAAGCGTTATTTCTAAGATTTACTATAGTTTGTATTCAGTTGGTGAGATTTTTCACAATCATAACAGAAAACAAACTGCACTCAACTCAATGACGGAAAGGCTGTGCGATCCTGACTATAGGTGCACAAGATGGCGCCGGTGAGCTGCGGCGATATGCGACTCTGCGCATGGTTACTTCCGCTCATGCCCTTCTGGTCTTAGCGACGCTTGCATTTGGTGTAAGAAGAAATTTAAATTTGAAACTTGGCTAGATATAATAGATTTTTTTTTTTAATTAAAGAGAAGATGGTGGTCTATCAGAGATTAAAGAAAACATCCGTATCGTTATATTATTGTGTAACGTTACCTCTGTGTGGAAATTCAACGAGATACACAGATACGCGATCGTTGACTTTCAGTCTTTCTCCTGTTGATGCGGTTCAGGCTCAGCGGTGATCCACAGGGATTTCGAGTAGGCTACAGGATGGGAGGAAAAAAACCTGAAAAAAAAAATGTGCAAATTTTTTTTATCACTAAACTACTGTCATAAAAAGTTATAGTTTTGTATATACATAACTCCTGAATAAAATTAAAATGTGTTTGGACTGATTTAAAAAAAAGTTTTGAACAAATTTGATTGGTTTGTCGATAGTGAGCGCAAATGCAGGTGATAAGCGGTTTTATTAAGCGAGTTTAAAACTGGACTGTCTAGCATATGCAGTACAACGTTAAACAAAAATGATCTGCTTTCTCCTTGTGCCGTTTCACTGTACAACACAGCAGATCTCGTCTACATTTGGAAAAGCAGACTAAAGAGTAAAGATCACCAGGCAGCCTAGTAAAGCTTTAATTTGAGTAACACCGTGGCCTGGGTTCAAATCTGACTAGAAGGGCCTGCTAACTGAAAAAGCTCAAATTTATGATGTTAAAAATGCCACAAAGGTTGTTTTTTTTTAGCAACCGAAGGCATATAAACAATTAAATTCAACTAACCTTTGTTTTCATGCCCTGATGTAAAGACATGGTCTTCTCCCGTTCCTCATTAACATTTTTTACGTACGCCTTCATGTGTCTTTCTTCACAAGCTCTGTGGTGTGCTCTGAGTTTCTGGAGGCGTGTCACGTGACGGTTCTGAACCTACAAAACAAACCAAACAAACAAAAAAAAAACCCCCGAAGTTTTAAAGTTTTGCTATAATGTTACCATGTTCTCATTATCTCACCTGTGCATCCAGAAGCTCTCCCTGTAAATGTTTCATGTTTCTGCAAGCACAAGTGTCACAGAAAGTCAAACATCACGGTCTAACATCACACTACACTGTATTTTAAACTGTAATGGTACAAAATGTGGCAATATAATAAAGTAACTGACATTGTGACATTTTCATAACATTTTGACTGAACATAACTGCCATTAAAAACTGCATTATAGAAATAGAAAACCGTTTTCTAAATTTATTAAACTTCCTTCTTGAAGGGGGTGGATTCTGGAATGCACTGCTGCTTCAATATATATACTTTGAGTGATTTATAATCCAGTTATTAATCAACATTCAATCAATCAGAATCATTTTAACCTTGGTAATGATGTAGTTAGTTGACTCTGTTAGAGTATAATTGTTGTGGAAACGTGAATGTACGCAGAGCGGCCGACGAACTCCTTGTGAGACCTGAAGCTGACTTTTGGGTCTTTAACTGTTTATCTCCAGGAAAACAATATTGACAACATGATGTTTAGTGTGATTAAAACGCCATGTCACGTAGCCTACTAGAGGGGAGCTATAGGATGAGGAATCGTTTAAGCCTAAAGGCCTGTACACACCGGGACAAATATCACGCGTGATTATTGCCGACGTTTAACGCCTCGTGACTAAACAAAGGGCGCCAATGTGAGCGTGCACACCGACGCGAAAAACGCCAGGTGTAAAAGTGTCATTTTTTTAAAAATGCCTCAGTTCGTTTTTTGGGTTTGACACGCTGCATTAAAAACTGTCCGACCAATGAGATTGGCGCTTTTGTTCACGTGCCTGGAGCTGCTGAAGTTAGAGTAAAACACGACTTGGTGGCGCTCAAGCACAATCTTGTTCAATGAATTTTACAATGCAGCTTTGAAAAACATAAAAACACAAATAATAAGCATTACAATCACATTTAGATAGCTTGAACTGTATTTGGCTGAACAGCGGTGACGGGCGGCCTGCTTTACAGTTTCTTGATGCTCTGCTGGTCATCACCATATGATGAAGTACAACCAGACAAACACAGCAACCATACAGAGCACAAAGTACAAAATCATGATCCAGTCAATGTCAGAGATGGTGTATGTAATTGGTGTGGCAGGTAACTGTACAGGTGGTGCCTCTACCATTATGTGGCAGACAACAGTCCCATTGTTGCTGGCAGGGCCAACGTACTTGTCATACATGCTTTCAGTGAAGTAGAAGGTTGCCTTCCCTATTTATCTTCTTCGATCAGCACAAGTGCATCATGACTCGGATACCTCCAAGTATGCCGTCTTTCCACTGCTGAAATATTTTTGAATATACATAGAAGAAATGTTAGGGGGTGAAATTAAACCGCCAGTAGGTAGCGGCAAATGACCATGTAATGAGTGAGTCATTGATTCATTCTATAAAATGATTCATTCAAACAGTTGATTTATTCCAGAATGAGGCAGTTGTTTGTGAATGGGCCATTGAAAATTTGACTCAACTGATTTTTTCAAAATGCTGAATCATTCAGTAATGCGACACTACTGAGTGTTAATTGCTGTGAGAGGATGTGGTTCTGATGTGATCTTTGTTTGGAACTATATTTTTGCTGCTGAAATAGAAGAAAAACTGTCAATATTGCTCCTGAAATGTAAGTGACTTAATTTTAACTAGGTACTTGTTTATTGATGTGTTGTATGATATCTTTCAGTGTCACATTTTCAATAGTCTATATACTTCCTGGTTGTCGTTAAGCCACATTTATTTAAAACACTTATTTAAAAATAAAAAAGACAATAATTACCACTTTAACCAGTAGGTGGCGGCAAAGTAGCATTTATTTGTGCAAATATCAGCCAAATCATTTTTCACTTTGTTTTTGACAAAATATTAAACATTTTAAAATAACTAGGTTTAAAAATACATTTTGTCAATGTGAAGTGTGAAGTATGAAATACTTAAAAAAAACTTAAGAAAAACAATAACTTTTCTTGCGAGCACCGCACTTTCCCTTTGTAATCACAGCAGCTGTCAGTCAGTGCAGCATAAGATCAATGATTTCAGCACACTTGTAAAAACACACATTTTATTCAATTAATCTAACTAAAGTGCACAATAAATATTTAATTTTTGAAGCTTTTTTCACATAAAAGTGTGAAAACTGATGGTCGAATTGAATTTAGCCGAGGAGGAACAATGAGGTAAGTCTTTATTTATTTATTTATTTATTATGCCGTCTTACGTTTGAATAACTAAATTAATGCTATGCCTGACTGTTTAAGTGACTATATTCTGATTATAAACTAAGTATTACACTACTGATGCTCAACACACCAGCAAATGACATCTCACCGGAAGTGTTCGAGCCGGCTTATATTAAAGCGGAAGTTCTAAAGAACGCTCTGTGCATAGAGTCCATTGTGACTTTAATAACGTGGAAAACAGCACTCTACTTTAATGTTACTTAACTGTATCATACGTTATAAATAAAAAAATCAACATTTTGAATTTTTACTGCAGTATTTTAATTAAGTATCTGCAGTAAGTATCTGCTGCACTCATTTGATTTGATTTCTCCTTGAGAGGCTGCGCGAGCATCAACAGCGCAACCTTGTTACGGTGTATCAGTCACACTGCAAAAAATGCTGTTCTTACTTAGAATTTTTGTCTTGTTTCCAGTCCAAATGTCTAAAAATTCTTAGATCAAGAAGCATTTTCTTGACAAGTAAAAATTATTTTCTTGTTTTTAGGAAAAATAAGTCAAAATTAAGTGAGTTTTTCCTTAAAACAAGCAAAATAATCTGCCAGTGGGGTAAGTAAAATAATCTTAATCCAAACTGAAAACAAGATTATATATCTTATTTTTGGTTTGATATAAGATTATTTTACTTACCCCACTGGCAGATTATTTTGCTTGTTTTAAGGAAAAACTCACTTAATTTTGACTTATTTTTCCTAAAAACAAGAAAATAATTTTTACTTGTCAAGAAAATGCTTCTTGATTTAAGAACTTTAAGATATTTTGACTAGAAACAAGACAAACGCTCCTTCAAATAAATCCACTTGTCCTGACAAGCGTTAATGTCAAGCCCTGGTAATCCTGATAAGTGCCGGGGCTCAGTCCAATTTAAACCCTGACTAAATGTAATAGAATCATGCTTGCGTTTAGATGATTCCTAGCTTTTTTTGTTACTGATGTTTTAATAAGGCTACTTGTCCTTGCCCCTTCAAAAAAATCTAGCGTTAACGTCGAGCCCTGGTAAGCCTATATGCCGGGGCTCAGCCCTGGATGGCCCTGGCCCAATTGAACCCCTGTCAGTTATACCTTTGACCAAATCACAATGGAACATTCAAATTTGTGTTGGTGCTGCTGTTGAAGCAGAGGGAGCATTTTCATGACAACTGCTCTCTCTGGGTCATCGGCAGCCCAACGCAGATCTGAATGTTCTGGTGTGAGTTTGCAGTTTCACCAGCAGAAGTCAGCTTCAACACTCAGCAAGGAGTTTGTAGGCCATTCTGTGTACATTCACATTTCTAAAACAATTATACCTTAACACTTTGTCATTACTTCAGGTTGAAAGATTCTGATTGGTTAAAGGGTTAGTTCACCCAAAAATGAAAATTACCCCATGATTTACACATCCTCAAGCAATTCTAGGTGTATATGATTGTATCTTCTTTCAGATAAATACAATCTGAGTTGTATTAAATAATATCCTGGCTCTTCCGAGCTTTATAATGGCAGTAAATAGAGGATGAGATTTTGAAGCCCTAAAAAAAGGCCAACCATCCATCATAAAAGATATCCACACGGCTCCAGGGGGTTAAAAGTGCTGTATGCGATTTCTCAAATTCGTTGTTTAACATTGTTGATATTTGAAATCAACCCAAACAAACCCACCCCTCTCTTCATTGCTCCGCCTCCAAAACTCACACTCTAATCCTAACCACACTGCTCCAAGTCGGTCTCGAACCCCGGCCCGATTTCTGCTGGCATGCGAGGCGAATGCACTAACAACGACGCTAAACACCACGTTCTCTAGCGGCCGTCAGTGTGCTGTGGTTTAACAGCACAACTCTCACTATCTGGCCACTGTTACACACGTAATGCGAGTGGATGTCTGTTTATCACAGCTGACGCGCAACAAAATAATTCACAAAAAATAAAACGCAGATGATGAACGAAGCACAAAAAAATGAACGTACAGTACACAAGAGTAAATACAAACAAGAGCACAGCAGCTTCAGACAATCAAACCCAGTGTTACTCACATGATAAGGAGTCAAAGCAGCCTCCACATCTGTTTTCAGGCCTTCCCTCTTAGCTCTCTCCAGCGCTGGAAAGCTTTTCTAATATAAACGCGGGTCCTAAAGCGCTTGCCCAGTCATAAACCTTCATTCCAGTGATATTCTTCTGAGCCGTTTTGTATTGTGTCCCATCTCTCGTTCTGCAGGGGTTTTTTTTTTTATTATTATTTTCAAATCTCCCTCTTCTCTCTCTTCGACCGTCATTTGCCCCCTAATGCTGATTGGTTAGATGTTTGTTGTTGGTGTCGGCCGAATAACTTCCAAACAGTGTTTTTGAAATTCTACTGACTCCACCTTTAAGACTTTGAATAAGAACACCACAGAGAAGTCTTGTGACCAAATTGTAAGTAATTTAAAATGCTTATAATTTATGCCAAACTCGGTTTTAAGATCAAAGTTCACACCACAAAACAACAGCTCACATTATGATACCATAAAATAAGTTATTGTAAACTTTATCAGAAATGCATAAATCCAGTTTCCCAAAATCTAGGGCATTCTTGTACTGGAAAAGTTGTAAATGCGGTTAATAATTACATTGAATGTTTTTTATACATAATTTATTAACTTTTATCCAGTTTTGTGTTGAATAATTATAGTGAGTTTTACACATATAGTCTGATATCTTCAGTATATTTTGTATATAATTATACAGTAAGAGCAAGGAAATGAATGAAAGTGATTTTCCCCTTAAATGACTTTTTTGTATTTATTAATCCATGCATTTATTCAGTTCTACTTCTCTTGATACTGGATGTTGTTGCATGTGGAAAATAACATTTAAAGGAATTTTGCGGATTCAACACAAGTTAAACTTCAGCAACAATGGTTTCATTAGTATAGACACAAGGCTTCAACATTATATGTAAACATCACTTACTAATTTTTTTTCTGTGTAAATTAACATCCAATCTTTCCTTTTTTTTCATAACATAGAGCTGGTAACTTTTATAAGATATCCACATGGATACAAGAGAGTGGAGTGACCATCTATATCAGAGGTCAGAAATATGTCAGAGATCAGGATAATCACTGGCATGTGACAATAGCTAATGTATTTAATTTAAATAAAATCACTCAAACTTTCATATAGGCACACATTTTGAGGTAATCATTCCTCATAGTCACACAGACTGTTTTATTAAGTTAGGTGCTATAAATACTATTAAAGTGTAAAGAGATTTTATCCTGTGCTAGTGTGCAGATCCGACAATCCATTCACATGACCAGTTTCTATGATCCAACAGTCTTTGTGATTATCACTCCCCTTCTGCTGATCTATATAAAAAATAAAAGTAAGAGATGAGTCAAAGTTATTTTCTCTTGAGATCAACATAGTGTCACAAATGTTGTGAATAGAGATAAACATCTACTGAGTCTGGAACATCCCTTTGATTATGATTAACAATTAACTTGAACTACTTATATATCTGAAGCAATATAAATCAAGTACAAAAGTCAGTAAATCAGGACACTATAAAAGGAACATGAGAAACTGTGAGGATGACAGAGCAAGAGCTGGAAACAAACATCAGTGAAGAATGAAGGCTTTAGTATGTATACTGCTGCTGTTGGAAACCTTTGTGTTTGTCGTCCAGCAGCAGGTAGATGGAGGACTCAATGAGAATGAGATCAGTCAACAGATCAGCTCTGAGGACGGAAGACAGAATCCACCTCAAACAGACACTTTGAGAGCTGAAGCTTCAACTGACAGCCAACAATACTGCCATCTGGGCTTCCCTGACATCTATGCATCACTGAGAGAACTGACCGCCACCGTTACAGAGCAGAAAGGAAACATCAGAGCTTTAGAGTCGCAACAGACGTTTATCCTGGAAGAGCTGAACAAGAAAAATGATGGTACTTCACCAAAACACTCACTCTTAAAACACCAATGTAATACATTGTATAGTGTAAATGTTAGTGTAAAGTTGAGTGTATACTGTGTAAATTGTGTTTTCTATTACAATAATCAGTGTAAATGTCATTTAACAGAATCTTTATTCCTTCACAGAAATTTCAAATCTTACTCTGAGTCAAGTGGAGGAGTTGAGAAAGGAAAATAGAGGTGAAAGTGTGCTTGAATGATGTTAAATTCAGTGTTTACATTCTCAGTGTAATACAGTAATATATCACAATATTGATTATGGTTTTCAATAACAGACAGAAGTAGCTTTTTCAGCTTCACTGATGCAATCTGGCAGTGGATATATTGGTCCTTTTACCACTGACATCACACTAACCTACAGGAAAGTCTTCACAAACATAGGGAACGCCTACAACCCAGTTACAGGTAATTATCAATGAAATGGAGTCATAAAACTCAGTTTATAGTAATGAAAACCCTTCTGCTCCATTCAGACCTCTCTGCAGTTGTGTAATGTGTATAAGAGAATTAAATGATCTGCCATCTTTCAAAACTATTACTGTTTGGTAATTAATCAATCATACAGGAAACAGCTGATTCTGTATCTCTTGTTATTTGATTTAGGTGTTTTCACAGCCCCACTGAAAGGAGCGTACATGTTCAGAGTCTCTATATGTGGTTATGGCCCAACTACAGCAACTGCAGCCATTTATAAGAATGGAGTGAAGGTGGTTATGGCACATAATGATCAGCCAAAGAATGCGTTACACTCCTCGAATGGAGTTGTGTTGATCCTGGAGGTTGGAGATGTTGTCTATGTGAGACTTTGGTCTGGCACAAGGATATATGATAATAACAATAACCACAACACTTTCAGTGGTTTCCTACTGTTTCCCTTAAGATAACAGGAGATTTGCAGAATGTGAATCCAATAATTCTGAACCTTCAGCATATGATTTAAGATGAGAATCATGAAGAATCATTAAAATATGAACCTGTATTAATGAGGACTAATGTGTGTTTGGAATTTGTAATAGATTACTGTATAAAAGTCTGATCTGTTTATACATTTAATTTTGTATAAAGAGTTTCAGCACTGAGACAGACAGAACCTATGAATATAACGTGACTGAAAAGTGATCTGTTAAAGCAGTAAACCTAGAATGTTAAATAATAAATTTTTAAAGGATTGTAGGAGGCCGATCACATGGATGCGACTATTGTGAGTCAAAGTCGTAGCGCCACTAACTTTCAAAAATGCTTTGAAATCGTCCTCTTATTTTTACCTGATTTGATTCAAACTTCATCAGTGTAATGTCAAAACAGGGCAGATGTAGACCTGTGAAAGGATTCTTGATATCTTAAATACTGTTGCCATGGCAACACATTAAACTTTAATCATATTCTTGGGTGTTTCATCCATGCTTCGGATACTCAACAACAACAAAACTGGAGAATATCTTGCATCCAAAAATGTCAGAAATTGCCAGTAGCGTGTTCAGCCTTTGTTCAAACTATAGTCGGAGGCTGATGGAGAGACTCAGGAAAAAGTTACAACTTTTAGAATGCAACTGGATGTTTTTAAATGTTAGTGGATAAATTTATGTAGTTGTTGTGGAGTTAAGTTGATTCAACTCTTCGACTAGCATGTACCGTCATGTTAATCTTTTGTTCAAATCCAGAGTTGAACTGACCCTCGTTTGTGAAGCATTCCGTCGTAAAATGATTTGCACAAATATATAACACTTTACCGACTTTCTTCAGCACATTTCCTTCATAAATGAAATTCAACCACTGGAACTGCTTGTTTGGGTAGAGTGTATGATTTATGGGGATAATAAAATATACTGGGATAATATATTGGGATAATAAAAAGTTCCTATGACTGAGAACTGGAATTCATATACACCAGGTATCTGGCAAAAGAACAACCCTGATATTTGATTATAATGGTTTTGTCCATTGTAAATTTCAATTTATTTTCATTTCAAAAAGGGACAGTGTACATTAGTCAACATTCATGAATGTAAATGTACACAAATTAACACAAATGCTAGTTTTCATTGGTAGTCCCTTCACCAAAAACAACAATACAACCAGAAATTATAAACAACTCTGTAAAATACAGTTAAACAACATGTAATACAAAAAGACTATATATATATATATATATAAAAATAAAAAAGACAAAAGAAAACAGAAATCGAGTGGAAATGACGAGATCACTGCATTCATGTTTGTCTTCGGCTACAATGCTCATCGCTGCAACCTTTGATGCGACAGGAGATCTAAATATAATTCTATAAACACTTTTTACAATTAGTCAATCTTGACAGCTGTAATAGTAAAAACGTACTAAAAGTTTTTGAGAGAGTTCCATGTTCCAAAAGACAAAAGAGCAGTAAGAAGACAAAACAAAAGAAAGTATTGTTATGGGTTAAATAATAATAATAAATATTGCTGCAAGCAGCAGTTATCGTGCCCAAGCACAAAGAGCATAAACCATGCCAACATGGCTGGAAGCATCAGACCAGCTGCAACAAGCAAGTAACAACATTTTAAGATGATTTTAGGCAAATTGGCATCATGCCTAAAATATGTTGCTGTGCTATACAAAAACAGTTGTCTATCGACATGAAATCCATAGTTTTTTGTCAGCATAGTCTGAAGGTGATCTGACTCGAATTCGGTAAAAAAATCAGACTAATGGTCCCTAATATAAGGAGCAACATCAATGTTTACATTGTTGATTATGAAGAAGCCATTTCCTAAAATTAAACTTAAATGAGTCAAATGAAATTCTCTAATTGATTGTGGTATAGAATTCCACTGATGTGATGCTCTGAATAAAAAAACAAAGGACCCAACTGAACACAATCACTTTAGCAGAGACAGGAAGGGTGGTGCCAACAGAAGCAGGTCCTGGAGGTCCTGGAGGTCCTGGCGGGCCTGCTACACCTTGTGGACATGGAAAAAATAATTATTAAAGAAAAAAAAATGATATTGATAACATATGAAATATCTTTTTTTTTTTTGCATTAGTTGTAATCTTGGCTCTGTTAGTTCTGGTCTCTGGCTTTAAAAAAAAAATGTTAACGGCTTTGTGTTAAAGGAATATTTAGAGGGGATGTTTGATGTGTGAATGGCTTACCAGGTTCCCCTCGAGGTCCTTGGAAGGACTCTGTATCTGAGGAGTAATGCATATATGTTATGTTTTTTAAGCCTAAATATTCACATCAAAGGAAAAAAAGTTTTAAATGTAAAAGAGGCCCCAAACCCAAGCAAAACCCCTTGAAGAAAGCGAAAGGCAGAAAGAAGGACTAAACAGTTTACAAAGGTTTGGTGCAGTTCATGTGCAGTCATAAAACACTGCTTGACAGTTGTGACATTAAACGGTATAACAGTGAACTAATTGTCATTTTAAGGTAAATAATAGATCATGTCCACAACAACATTACTCATCTTTTTGCTTGCAATTAGGAGAAAACACTTGTCTAACCTCATTTCCAATGTCTAAAATGTTGATGCCACCATCACCTGAAAGGCCAAACACCAAATTACAGGTGAACCAAACCATGGTGACCATGCGAACAGATTGTAAAATGTCTTCAATACCTGATATGTGCCTATACTACCATAAATTCGGTACTCTACAAGCACAAATAAAGTTAGTAAGAAGCTTAGAATTTTCCAGAGGAAGAAGATTTATGTATGATCACATAGCACATAGCAATTTAAGAGCTCTTACTGTATACTAGGGTGCCGTACCAGTTTCAATCCAAGGGTTGAGGTCTAAGGCTGGAATATCCCCACAGTTAACGAAATTGGCAGAACTGGTGAAACGGAAAGGGTCATTGGGAACTCTGCTGATTCCAGTGTTGTCACAGATGATGCGGGCGAGCGACACAGAGGCCAGTGATGTTTTTTGCTGGGTGGTAAACACTCCTTTGTTCTCCCACCATAATCTGAACACACCATGCCACATAGCATTAACACCTCCAACACATACTAGTTTCATAAACTAAATCAGTGGTATCCAATCCTGCTCATGGAGGGCCAATGTCCTGCAGTGTTAGTTTCCAACCTGCCCCAGTGCATTTACCTGGACGTTTCCTGAAGACCTTGATTAGCAGGTTCAGGTATGTTTAATTAGGGTTGGAGGAGGATAGTGGCTCTCCAGGAGAGGGACTGGATATCCCTTGACTAAATACACAAAAATCCTTACCTGTCTCCCTCACGAATGTGCTGGAACTGTGTAGAAATAAGGCAGGCAAAAAGAGCACCAACGCGACCACCAGGAACAAAAGGCTCAGCGACGCCTCCCAACCAAATGTCAATGTTTTCAGGGGTGCCATAAAGCTCAATCAGCCTGTGAGCCAATTCAGTGTTGTTCATCACCACAGCCAATTCTTGCTCATTTTGAGGGGAGGACAGTCCACAGAAACGACGCCATGCACTATAGCCTTATGAGGAACAACATATGGATATCCGGTAAGTCTTCTCTTAAAAACACATGGAGTGGTAATGTAGTATGAAGCTGAGTTGGCCTTACATGGTTTGGTTTAAAGAGTTGTAACATTTTTTTTTGTGTGTGTGCATGTTGTGTATGTGTCCAGAAATATGTACCTGGTATTGCATGGTCACGGCTTCTTTGCATGTTGAGGGATGCCAAGTCCAAAGCAATGTGGGCTGTAAAGGCAAATAGTCTCTCTCTAAGAGCATTTACCATCATGTGGTCCTGCGTATTCAATTTTGCCGGCCGACCAATCAATCCACGGAGCAGAGGATCGATGCCCCCTAAGCAAAAAGCAAAGCAGAAACAAACTAAGATTGAAAGAAGACAGATTTACGACTCAGTAGGTATGCTGCAACAAGCCTGACAAAGTCACCTTCGAAGATCACCCTCCATGGTGAGAAGAAGGTCTCAAATAGGGGCACGTTTGGAAATTGAGTATGGGTCTTGTAATTTTCATCAAGACGAAATATGAAAGGTTGGATGGCCAGGTGGGCAAAACGGAAAGCTGCAGTGGCAAAGACGTTTGCAATGGTAGGGTCCACATTTTCATTGTAACCTGTATATTGTCCAAGGCGTTTATTGTAAGCATCAGGGCCCACAATTAACGGCAAGTATTCCTTAATCACCAAGACCTAAAAGAGAAAGTAGAGGTTGATCATGAATATATGTTGAATATATGTTGTTGATGCATTAATGCATTTTTCACTGAGTGTCTTTACCTGGTTGTAGGCACCCACAATTTTTCTTGCCTCTTGATAAAGGGTTTCACTACTCCATGTTGGATTGAGTACATGGAGGGCACGAGCCAGTCTATTGTGCTCTCTCAAGAAAAGTGCGTGTAATGAGGTAAGAGCAATGTTCTCAACAACACGAACATCCCCTACACACATCAAGAGTACATTACCATTAATACTAAGAGTATACCACACATTTTAGATGCTGCATTTACCAATGACTACTAGGAAAATGTCTGATAATTGTATATGAAAGCATAAGATTTTCTAAGAATGAAAAAGTTACTGACCTGCAATGAAGCAAGGCACCTCTGTTAAGGTGGTGTCATTGAGGATTTTCCCACGCGTGGCACACATGTTGCTTTTTACACTGGTAAAGGGCAGGTGCTCTCGTCCATTGTCCTGGAACTGATTGTTGACCCGTAGAAGACCACCATCATTGGTCAGGTCTCGTAGTTCCAGTGCTAGCCCATCCTCTGCCCCGTAAACCTGTCCAGCATCTAGGAAAGCTGTTAGAGCATTGATCTGTTCCCGAACTTTGGGGACCCCACCAAAAAGATAGGCAGTGTTTCCGGAACCACAGGCCGGTGATGAACGGAAGAAAGGGAGACAGGTGTCAGGACGCAGCCGTTGATCTCCTGGAGGGGCCTGTTTTTTGACATTAAATATAGCATGGAAGATACTTATTATACAACAACAACCCAGCAAACAGTCCGACTACAACATTGCGTCCCTGGCCAAAAATAGTTGAGGTACGATGGCATAAATTGGTAAAAATTTCATTTTGGAACTATTTTTTGACCATGACATCCAAATGTTTGCAGGGAAGATTGGGACAATCTTTGACAAAATGACAATCTTTGACTGACCGGAATTGGGAAGCAGGGTTCAGAGCGCTCACAGCTCTCATCACAGTTGAGGCCACTGCTGAAGGACCTAATGCTTGGTGAGGTGGGCGTAAAAGTCAGATCGTGGTCAACCCATTGCCCAAAGATGGTAAGCATGAAGGTAAAGTCATGATCACTCTCTACGTCAGCATCTGCAGTGCTTAGAATACGATTGGAAACCAGTCTGACCTGGAATCAATGATGAAGACAGAATTCAGACATTTTAATTACTTGGTGGCCTACTTGATTTTCAAGTAGACTTCAGTAAACTATTCATAATCATCTCCATCATACCAAGGGCAGCGCTGCACCATTGAGCAATCTGTTGGGATCCCACCCTTTGGGCTGGGAGATGCCATCCTCATAGACAGCAGGCAACCAGCGGGCAAATGGGGTGTTGGATGCACCAAGGAGTGGGTTCCTCCTGGGAATTATAAATTTAGTAGTTTAGCTAGATGAAAACTGAGTCTTTAAAACAGACTACTGTGAATAAGGAGGGCAAGATGGACCTGTTGTTGCAGATATTTGTGGCAGTTCGGTACTTGTTTATGAGGGGTGTGGTCCTACAAGAAGGGGTCCGGGTTTGAGCCGCACAGCCTGTCAGACGTCTAATCGTGTTAAGCTCATCCAGAGTGAGCAGATCTAGGGGAAAACACATAATGACAGTTTTTAGCATGGAACATCAGTCAGTGATGGGTCTTATCTGAGCTTTTCAAGTTTTGCAACATGTTGTCCTCATACTTGTAGCATTGATGGACCTCTTGTGTACATGATGGGCTTTCTCACTGATCAGTCTAAACGTTTGCGCCATGTAGTCTGCGGCTCTCACAGCCTCTCGTGTCTTTCGAGCTGGCTGTTTCAGCAGACGTAGCTTGTCGGAAGGCTTGATGACATCTCTGCGCACCCTTGCTAAACTCCTGGAAGTGAGGAGATTTATAAAAAATAAATAGATCAATGACTGATAATGGCACAGGAGAATAGTGAGCAACACTCTTACAAAATTTACTCACTCATCACGAGAATACTTGTAAGCAGCATCTACTATTTTCTTTGCTTCTTCAATTGAATCTAGAATGAAATCTCCACTGGAACTCTCTTCTTCTGCTAAAAAAGAAAATGGTATTAAATCATGAGATTGCCCTAGATAGGCTAATAATGACTCATTTTAGTGAAATGTATTTCAAACTTCTTTTTTTTCCCCTAAGCAAAGAATAAAAAAGAACTTCGCCATGAGTATATCAGGGGCCTCATTTATAAAACTTTACATAGATTTCATCCTAAAAGTCCACATACACACAAAAGCTAGATTTTGCATTTGCAGAAAAGTTTTCAGATTTATAAAACCATTCGTACACCAAAACCTGCGCAAAAAAAAAAAAAAAACCCAGTCAGGGGAAGATTGTGCATACATGCATCTCCACCCTGTCTCGAAATCACCATATATGGAGCTTACAACACCTAGTTTTACTATGCATAACCTGATCTGCATATCATTTCCATGCATATTCCCATCCACATGACACCATCTTTTACACCATCAAAGGTAAGTCGTTAGGGAAATATGAGATACAGACTATAAATGTCATTTGTGCCATACGCATTACATTGCTAAAAATCATCCAATATCCTCATATTTTAGAATATTATTAAAATATCCATAAAAACAAAATTGTATAGTTGGAATCTGCACTCTGTTGGAGACCATTTAACAACTCTATGGCTGATTACTTTCACATATTTTGGAAGTGTCCAGCAATTCAATCTTATTGGTTAGAGGTAATCACTGAAATAAAATTGATATTGGTAATAAAGTGAAAATGAACATTAAAAGAAAAGTATCAATGGCGGCATTAAATTTAGATCTGCTCATGTTGCATCATACTTTTTACACTTTTTGCAGCTTTGCGCACTATAACCAATCACACACAACTGTGCTAAGCTTATGAACGCAATGGCAAATCAGAAACATTAAGATTAGTAATCGAAGTTTTGTTCAGCGCACTCTCGCGAATACTCTCTCATCATAAACTGATAAACATAAACAGATTTAGTGATTGTGCTCTTGAGAGTGTCAGAACTGATAAATAGGTTTTTCTAATCACAACGTATTTTGCAGCATTGAGCAATGAAGCCAATCACAAACATCTGATGATTTCTCGAAAGCAATGTCCAATCAGATGTGTTTAAGTTAGAATCCCCTCACCACTCAAAATGCCTGAGTTTTTGTCCAGTGCTGAGATCTACACAATCAAATCCTTTCATTACAATTTAACTTGTAACAAAAAATTATAGAAATGTAGGCTAAATAAGATATTCATTGTACAGTCAGCTTAATTGATTAGCAGAACTTTGTGAGATCACGATAAAATGAGTGAGTGATTATAAAAGGAGTGCTTTTATGCATGCTTTTCATTCAGAATTTGAAGAAAACGTATGTTTTGCTGCATTAGGTAAGTTTTTAAAGAGGAATCGCATCTAGCCTTACCCTAGAATTGGTTCACCCTCCACATATGCTTTGATAAAGTTCTTTCTGGCCAAATAGTATTTTAATTGTTTTAAACCATTACATTTATGCAGTTTTGCCAAAAAGGTGAACAAATCTTTTAGGATGTTTACAGGCTATTTTTAGTGTAAACAGATCGGCCTACTTATTTATTGCAGTGTCATTGACAAAGTAGCCTATTTTAAAAAAGAAACGTTTTCTTCAAGTTGTATCCTTCAAATACATTTCATAATGTTGAGAAGATGCCTTCACACATGACATCAACACTGTGCAGCTGTGGTTGTACAGTAAGACACCTTTCAAACACCGAATCCAGTAGTGTCTGCCATAATTTTGAAGTCACTGATCATTGTTCTCGCTAAAAATATTTTGAGATCTGCAGTTTAGTTTAAAGAGGAATTATGGTCCGCCGAGTTCTCCTTGCTGTTATTAAAAGAATGTGTCACAGGAAAAGTGATCAAAAGTAGCACATCCACTACAAATAGGTCTATCTAAATTCATATCATTTTTGTTTAACTTTTGCGTAATGATTTCAATGCTTATTGCCATTAACAAGTGTGTCATATTTAATATAAATGTGTAGCCTATATGAAATGTAAAACAGAGTTTAAAATCATTACGTTTACTTCATTTTTTTTCTCACTCCAGGAAAAATAGTTCTTATGCATGGTCTTCAGTTTCCGTACGGTGCGCGCATATTTACGGCAAGTTTATTTTTTATAAATCCTGATATGTGCGTGGAAAATTGTGTACGCATATTTTCTATGCCCAACAGTTATAAATGATTTAACTGATAAACTTACCACCAATTGAAAGGGCACAACAGCACCCCACCACAAAAAGAAAGATTGGAAGGTTCATCTCTGAAACACAGTGTGACCATATGAAAGACATTATGTTTATGAAAACTGCTGAAAAAAATTGACAATTAAAAAAAAACATTCTAGAGCAAGAAGTGTCTATTAAATGTAACAAATAATTCTAAATACATTCCTAGCATAACAGAGTTTCATAAAAAGTGCAATGAAATTTATATTTAAGTCATTTTAGATTAATGTTGCATTTCTTACCTGGTGACAGGTCTCAGGCTCTCTGGTTCTGGACTCAAGGCTCAGAGTGTGTTGTATTGAGTGGATGGTGTGGAAGTGCTTTTATACCGTCCTTCATCTTCATTCCATTAAGCATCACTGAGGGGAGTCAACAGGTTTACTTCCTTCTTCCTTTTCACATATACCATTTAATTTTAAACATTTCTGAGGTAAGTGTGTATTCTGTAAAGAGGAAACAAATACATAAATACAAAAATAGAATGCATAAGAAATAAAAATAGACTCAGCATAAGTAAATACCCCATCTGGATGGAAGAGTCAGGGAATTCCCGTCAGAATATTTGTAGCTACCAGGGCTAACTCAACTTTGTTGTCCGTCAGAGTAGATCTAAACAGATCTATCCATCAGAGCGGATTTAAAGGGATAGTTCACCAAAAAATTTAAATTCTGTATTATTTATTCACCCTCATGTTGTCCCAAAACTGTATGCTTTTCCTTTTTTTTTCTTTTTTTTTTGTGGAAAATAAAAAGATATTTTGAGAAATGTCTCTTGTTTTTTGTCTATACAATGGAGGTCAACAGGCTCCTATGTTGTTTGGTTCCCAATGTTCTTCAAAATATCTTCTGTCACACGCTCTGGCTAAAAGGATAACGATTCAATTCACATTTATTTGTATAGCGCTTTTCACAATATATACCATTTCAAAGCAGCTTTACAGAGAATGCATGTCAACATTACAGTTTAGAGAATCTAATATCGGAGGTGACTGGTCCAACGTATGTGGTTTCAGAAATGTACATACAGGTGCTGGTCATATAATTAGAATATCATCAAAAAGTTGATTTATTTCACTAATTCCATTCAAAAAGTGAAACTTGTATATTATATTCATTCATTACACACAGATTGATATATTTCAAATGTTTATTTCTTTTAATTTTGATGATTATAACTGAAAACTAAGGAAAATCCCAAATTCAGTATCTCAGAAAATTAGAATATTGTGAAAAGGTTTAACATTGAAGACACCTGGTGCCACACTCTAATCAGCTAATTAACTCAAAACACCTGGAAAGGCCTTTAAATGGTCTCTCAGATTAGTTCTGTAGGCTACACAATCATGGGGAAGACTGCTGACTTGACAGTTGTCCAAAAGACGACCATTGACACCTTGCACAAGGAGGGCAAGACACAAAAGGTCATTGCAAAGAGGCTGGCTGTTCACAGAGCTCTGTGTCCAAGCACATTAATAGAGAGGCGAAGGGAAGGAAAAGATGTGGTAGAAAAAGGTGTACAAGCAATAGGGATAACCGCACCCTGGAGAGGATTGTGAAACAAAACCCATTCAAAAATGTGGGGGAGATTCACAAAGAGTGGACTGCAGCTGGAGTCAGTGCTTCAAGAACCACTACGCACAGGCGTATGCAAGACATGGGTTTCAGCTGTCGCATTCCTTGTGTCAAGCCACTCTTGAACAACAGACAGCGTCAGAAGCGTCTCGCCTGGGCTAAAGACAAAAAGGACTGGACTGCTGCTGAGTGGTCCAAAGTTATGTTCTCTGATGAAAGTAAATTTTGCATTTCCTTTGGAAATCAGGGTCCCAGAGTCTGGAGGAAGAGAGGAGAGGCACACAATCCACGTTGCTTGAGGTCCAGTGTAAAGTTTCCACAGTCAGTGATGGTTTGGGGTGCCATGTCATCTGCTGGTGTTGGTCCACTGTGTTTTCTGAGGTCCAAGGTCAACCTGGTATACCAGGAAGTTTTAGAGCACTTCATGCTTCCTGTTGCTGACCAACTTTATGGAGATGCAGATTTCATTTTCCAACAGGACTTGACACCTGCACACAGTGCCAAAGCTACCAGTACCTGGTTTAAGGACCATGGTATCCCTGTTCTTAGAAAATCTATGGGGTATTGTGAAGAGGAAGATGCGATATGCCAGACCCAACAATGCAGAAGAGCTGAAGGCCACTATCAGAGCAACCTGGGCTCTTATAACACCTGAGCAGTGCCACAGACTGATCGACTCCATGCCACGCCGCATTGCTGCAGTAATTCAGGCAAAAGGAGCCCCAACTAAGTATTGAGTGCTGTACATGCTCATACTTTTCATGTTCATACTTTTCAGTTGGCCAAGATTTCTAAAAATCCTTTCTTTGTATTGGTCTTAAGTAATATTCTAATTTTCTGAGATACTGAATTTGGGATTTTCCTTAGTTGTCAGTTATAATCATCAAAATTAAAAGAAATAAACATTTGAAATATATCAGTCTGTGTGTAATGAATGAATATAATATACAAGTTTCACTTTTTGAATGGAATTAGTGAAATAAATCAACTTTTTGATGATATTCTAATTATATGACCAGCACCTGTATAATCATGCAGTTAGCTAACAATTTAATAATTTAGGCAATTTAATTTACAATCACTGTTAGCAGTTTAATTGAAGGTAGAAGCAATGAGCTCCTGGAAATAATGAATTATATATTAACAATAATTAGGATATATAGAAACTGTATAAAGAGAGACGGAGAGATCACTCAAACCTCCTCAGGTCGCAATCATCTCATAATTTAGAGGAAAATTAATAGAAATGTGATGTAAACATTTTTAAGTGTTTTAAAGTTTGATTCAGCATGATTGATGTGTACTGACAAAACAAACAACAACAAAAAAAACCTGTTAATGTAACATTTTTTTAATAGTTTTTTGGAGATATGAAGGCGTGTTAAGGGTGGGTTTAGAGAAGTGCTGCAGGGCTATTGGCCCGACAGTGGAAATGCCAATTGATTTTGGCCTCGTGCTTGAGGTCCAGGGCTATTGGCCCGGCACTTTGTTAGCCCTGGCTCACACTGGCCTGACAGTGGAAATGCGGCTACTGATTATGAAGTTATGAATTGCTTTCCTGATTACAGAATTATTTAATGAAAAACATGCTGGTGCTCACATGGGCTCTGCGAGTAACAATTTATTTAATATTAGCCTTAAACCTATCATTTATCAAATTATTTTCAATCAGTTGTGTTATCAGGTCATTTGTATTTTTGTCCAATTCACTACTTTTTATTGAGTGCAAAGTCTGTCTGTTTTTCATTTTTCATTTCTGTTTTTCAAAAATCCTACTTCTATAAAACGCTTTCATGATTGAGATCATATCAAGTTTAATTTCACGTCATTTTAATTGCATTTTACTACTAAAAGTAAATGATTTGAAAAACAACTGATTCTTTTTTTTTGTTACACAAAAAATTTCACATAAAGATATGTTAAAAGCATTGAGAGGAACTTTGTTGACTAAGTGAAGGCAAACAGAAGATTTTCAAATGAAAGCTTGAGGATCATATTTAACTGATGCAAATTTGTTTAGTAATGATGTCATACTGTTGTATCACATTGTAACACAAATACGGTCAAAAGTGACTAAACAGACTTGAAACTGACTGACTAAAATGGTTCTGTCAGCACTACTAAAAGATGTGTTTATCCAAAACATCTATGGTATGTTCGTGGTGCACTTCAAAATCTTATCTGTTTCCTGCAAAATATTTCATGTTTACAGGAATATATTTTTCATTCTTTTCTTTGAATGAAGTGATAAAGCTTTTAGGTATTTATACTATTTATATTTATACTATTTTGGCAGTTTGTTGCTTTAATACTGTCCTTCTTACTCTGTTAAGCATCAATGGGTGAGTCTCAGGTGAGGCAGCAGATTTATTTCCTTCTTCCTTTTCACATTTACCATGTGTTGTTTTGTTTGTTTTTTGAGGCGAGTCTTGCAGGAATGCAAAAACAATAGTTACAGATTTCTGTACTTAGCTGCTTAATACTAACACAAATTTTTTAAAGGGATAGTTAAAACATCATTTATTCAGCCTTGTGTCATCCTAAAACTGTATGCTTTTCCTTTTTTGTGGAAAATACAAAAAAGATATTTTGAGAAATGCGTCATTGTTTTTTGTTTATACAATGGAGATCAATAGGCTCCTATGTTGTTTGGTTCCCAAATGTTCTTTAAAATATCTTCTTTTGTGTTCAGCAGAAGAAAAAAGGTATGCAGGTTTGGAACAACATGAGTGTGAGTAAATGACAATTTTCAATTTGTGGTGAACGATCCCTTTTATAGTTTCTTGCACTGCATATATACTAAAGTATGTCATTTTATAAGCTATATAAAATAATATACACTACCAGTCAAAAGTTTGGAAACACTATTTTTAATGTTTTTGAACGAAGTCTCTTATGCTCATTAAGGCTCCATTTATTTCATAATAAATACAGAAAAAAACAATAATATTGTGAAATATTATTACAATTTAAAATAACTGTTTTCTGTTTGAATATATTTTATGAAGTAATTTATTCCTGTGATCAAAGCTGAATTTTCAGCATCATTACTCCAGTCTTCAGTGTCACATGATCCTTCAGAAATCATTCTAATATGCTGATTTGATACTCAGTTATTATCAATGTTGAAAACAGTTGTGTTGCTTAATGTTTAAAGTGAATAAAAGGTTAAAAAGAACAGCATTTATTCAAAATATAAATCTTTTCTAACAATATAAATCACTTTTTATCATTTTAACACATCCGTGCTGAATAAAAGTATTAATTTCTTAAAAAAAAGAAAGAAAAAAAATTACTGACCCCAAACTTTTGAACAGTAGTGTATATTGTTACAAAAGATTTCTATTTTAAACAAATGCTGATATTTTTTAACTTTTTATTCATCAAAGAATCCTAAAAAAAAGTATCACAGGTTATAAAATAATATTAAGCAGCACAACATTAATAATAAATCAGCATATTACAATGATTTCTGAAGGATCATGTGACACTGAAGACTGGAGTAATGATGCTGAAAATTCAGCTTTGCATCACAGAAATAAATTATATTTTAAAGTATATTAAAATAGAAAACCATAATTTTAAATTGTAATAATATTTCACAATATTATTGTTTTTTCTGTATTTATTATGAAATAAATGCAGCCTTAATGAACACAAGAGACTTCATTCATTAAAAATAGTAATGTTTCCAAACTTTTGACTGGTAATATATATATATATATAGTACCAGTCAAAAGTTTGAAAACATATGTATGTATATATATATATATATATATATACACACAATTCAACTAAAAATGTACGCATTTTTAAGTTGGTTTTTTTTTTTTATGAATATATACATAAAATCCAAGCTCATAAGTATCATAATGAGATAAAATGTTTCAGAATGTAAGTGGTTGCAGATACACTACTAGTCAAAAGTGCAAACACACTGACTCTGACTGACTCATTCTTTATTATGACTACTTTTCACATTTTAGAATAATGTATAATATAAATTTGGCAGTATGTGGGTGTATGTGGGCTGTTTGTCAATCATTGAACTAATTCATCAGACATCAGGTGACAGCCTGTAATGGGTATAGTCAGTTTTGGTTTAGTTTTCACTGTGTTCAGTTCCTGTTTGGCTGTGTTCCCTTTGCCACAATGCATCCATGATTTTTGATAGAATTATGCGCATTTCTGTTAAATATCCCTGTGTGTATTTAAACCTTGAGATCTTTCTGTTCATGATTTGGTGTCGTCTTAGTTTTATGTTGTTGCTAGTTCTCCTGAGTATTCTTGTTCTGGATTATTGGATTATTCAAGAAGTGTTTGTTTAGATTCTCCTGCGTCGTGCGATTACTACAGCCACTACCCTGTTGGGCTGTTATAGTTCAAATTATTCATGGTTTGGTTTTTAATGCGGTTTTAGGGACACGATTTCGGTACGGTTCGGTATGTGCTACGTTCAGGGAAAAAAGGACTACTGTCAAATAAAAATAAAGAAAATAAGAACAAATAATCAAACTACAATCAACAGCACAAATAGAGCACAGATACAAAAAATAAACAGTGCATTTCAGGTATTTCAGGTACAGAATTGGAATAAAGTAATCAAATGTAAAATAACATTGCATATAATCTTGTATAAATTAAAGATTAATCATAATTAAAGTTACAAACGCTATGTGATTTCCTTGTCTTTTGTTGTTTGGTTAACATTAAAAATACAGACAGTAGGAATATTGTTGCTGGCACGGATCCAAAATACTTAAGACATAACCTACTCTGTTTCCTAGAATACTCGCCAAGACAGGCATGTTGACAATTTCTGTGTGAATTTTGTGTCCGTTTAAGAGCAAGACTTGAGAGAATTCAATAACTGCACGCTGTCTGAGATGCAGATTTCCGTGTGCGCACTTCGGATGAGTGAACACACAAATCCTCTACATTCGCGTATTCTTGCGCGTGAATGTTTGAATTGGCAAGGCTGATTGATTGATGGTGACCTTTGACCCCTATGGTGACCTCTGACTCGGACCACCCACATTGTGACCTCCCACAACCTTGACCACCCATGTCAGTGTCACCTTTGACCTTGGGCTGTCTTCCGGGGACTGATGGTGACCTTTGACCTATGTTGGCCTATGTATCTTGGTTATAGTCCAAAACAAATAAACATGCCAAAGAACAACAATGATCAATAGATACCGGGTTACATCTGAAGGCCACGTGTGCTGGCATTCGCATTCCATATCTATGAGCAAGAGACAAAAAATAAGATTCTAATGAGGAAACAGCCACATGAATCAGATTATGTTCACACATACACACAGCTGGACGGGAATAATTATCTTCTTTTACAGATGGTAATAAATAAAATTATAACACTGAATAATAACAAGCAGTTACTAAAATGTACTGAAATACAGTGAACGAATTATTATAGTTTTTAGCTAAATAAAAACATCCTGCGTTTCAAACCAATAAACCAGGAAAAAGAGCTCCTCGTGCAATTATGTTTATACAATGAATGAAAGGTTTCCAAAAATGCCAAAAAAGTTTAAAGGATTAGTTCACTTCAGAATTAAAATTTCCTGATAATTTACTCTCCTCCATATCATCCAAGATGTTCATGTCTTTCTTTCTTCAATTGAAAAGAAATGAAGGTTTTTGAGGAAAAACATTCCAGGATTTTTCTCCATATATAACGGCTACCAATGGGTTGAAGGTCCAAATGCGGCTTCAAAGGGCTCTACACGATCCCAGACAAGGAATTAGGTCTTATCTAACAAAACGATTGGCCATTTTCTAAAAAAAACAAAACAATTATATACATTTTAACCAAAAATCCTTGTCTTGCACTAGCTCTGCAATGCGCATTATTTTGAGTCATAAATTCTTGTCACAACTTTGTCCCCATCCCATAAACGGACATGAAAGTCACATTGCTTTGATTGTGTTTTTCTGTTAAGTCTCTCATCAAAGAGAAGTACATAGTCTTCCCTATCAGAAGAGAGTGTTTGAAATGCGAAGCCAAACCATGTGTGCAAATGTGCATGGACTTTGTTGCTCCACAGGCAAAAGTCTTCGCAATTGCACTATCGGGGAATGTGGCAGAAAATAGCACACCTAAAAGTAAAGAAAAAAGAGAGACACATTTTTATTTGTGTGGGTGTGACTATGTGTGTTTTCAAAGTACAGCCACCACAAAGTCAGATTTCAGCATCTCCTTTGACTGTGAAATCATTTTAAAGCACATAAAATCATACAAATACAAATCCTTGCATTCAAATCTATGACTGCATTAAATCAAATAATCGATTAATCTAACGATTATTGCAACAATTAATTGACTGATGGTATTTCACCAATTAATTAATCAGTAGGCTTTGTTCTATTATTCAGTTTTTACAATTAGGTAAAATATGGGGTTACACATTCATAATCACTTCAGCTTTTGTATGTCAAACAATGATATTACTATTGTACTTGTATATGAAGATGAAATATATTTGGCACACAAAATGAGATGACAGACATCACATCTGCTTTTGTCAGACATATGGATATGGAACAAAATAAAGGTAAGATATTTTATTCTTGGATTAATTATTTAATCGCAACATTAGCTCCAACATTAACACATGCGTTTCTTTGGTTATTGAGAGGAAAGCTTGCAGCACATATTTATATATTCATATGCGTTCACACTCCGACTCTCGCAAGCGCTGCATCTTCTTCTCTTTAATTGCATCCGGGAGAGCTGAATGACAGCGCCCACTGGCAATTTAATTGTTTTTAAATTTAATTGTAATATTCGTTCAAACCGTGTATTCAGTCAGTAGGCTATATATACACTACCAGTCAAAAGTTTGGAATCGGTAAGATTTTTAATGTTTTTAAAAGAAGTTTCGTCTGCTCACCAAGGCTGCATTTATTTAATTAAAAATACAGTAAAAACAGTAATATTGTGAAATATTATTACAATTTAAAATAAATAATAAAATTTTCTGTTTGAATATATTTTATAAAGTAATTTATTCCTGTGATCAAAGCTGAATTTTCAGCATCATTACTCCAGTCTTCAGTGTCACATGATCCTAATATGATGATTTGCTGCTCAAGAAACATTTATGATTATTATTAATGTTGAAAACAGTTGTGTACTTTTTTTTCAGGATTCCTTGATGAATAGAAAGTTGAAAAGAACAGCATTTATCTGAAACACAAAGCTTTTGTAACATTATACACTACCGTTTAAAAGTTTGGGGTCAGTAAGAATTTTTATTTTAAAGAAATTAAAGAAATTAATACTTTTATTCAGCAAGGATGCATTAAATCGATCAAAAGTGACAGTAAAGACGTTTATAATGTTACAAAAGATTATATTTCAAATAAACACTGTTCTTTTGAACTTTCTATTCATCAAAGAATCCTGAAAATATTGTACACAAATATTTCGTACAATTGTACACAATAAATGTTTCTTGAGCAGCAGATCATCATATTAGAATGATTTCTGAAGGATCATGTGACACTGAAGACTGGAGTAATGATGCTGAAAATTCAGCTTTGATCACAGGAATAAATTACTTTATAAAATATATTCAAACAGAAAACAGTTATTTTAAATTGTAATAATATTTCACAATATTACTGTTTTTACTGTATTTTTAATTAAATAAATGCAGCCTTGGTGAGCAGACGAAACTTGTTTTAAAAACATTAAAAATCTTACCGATTCCAAACTTTTGACTGGTAGTGTATATATAGACTGTTCTACTGTTCTTCATTTTGAAAATTTCGTTGGCGAAATAAAGAAAAAACAAACAATATTGCCGATATTGTTCTAAAATGTAACTCACATTGCTAACTTATTATTCATTTAACTGGTATATAAAATTAATATCACATTTGCAGTCGTTCTGATTTGAGGAAAACGGCCCTCTTGCTCGTGTGATATTGTAATATAACTACATCATATCGTATATATGATAACTGGTTGGGGCAAAAATGCCTGTATCTTGAACATCGAGGACATATAACTGCATACATCATGCAGTGAAAGCGTGAGTGACAAACTCAATGTCAGCTCGCACATCGTTAAAACAATAATTACGATATCATCATAGACACTTATCACACACCACTACACAAATAAAGAATGAACGGTTACTGAACTGACATTTACCCATTTTCTTCTGCTTTCTCTTCCTTTCGCGCGCAGGAGACAGACGTTATACACTGAGGTAAAAGCCGCGAGGCCCGCGAATTGTCACGTGAACAAGCAAATCCACAAAGAAAAAATAATATGTACGCTAATTAGATAGTTTTAATTTGGTAAATGATTTCGATATCTCTATATCAAAGTGTCATCTAAAATTTAAGACCTCTCGTAGGTAAAAAAAAAAAAAAGACTTTTTAAGACCTTAAATTTAAAAAAAAATCTAATGTAAGACTTTAAGGATCCGCGGGAACCCTGTAGAGAGGCAGCAGCTTTTCTTTTCCTTTGACTGAGTGAATGCGAGGATAGGTTTAACCACATGGGCTTTGCTTCCACTCATCATCAGTCTATTGGGGGGAACTCAGTAGTTTCCACTAAAGTGATGCATTCTCGTGCCTTATGTTTTAAAGTGCAGCAAATGACAGACATTACATCACATTTACATTTTAAATTGAACATCAAATAGATGAATACATTAAATTATGTAATTAATTATGAAGCATAGAATATTTACACAACAGCACATACATTCCTGCTAGATTTAATTCAAATGTTAATAAAAACATGAGCTAAAAAAACAAAAGCCAAATCCGTTGTGTTTACTTAGTACTGCCATGTGTAAACTCAGCAGGAATGTGGATATCCAGGTCCAGGAACGAGGAAACCCTGAATGCTTTACTGACGTGCAGACATGGATATATTTTTAAAAGAACAAAAAAAAACTTTTGTTTGATTTCAGGGAAAGAGAATGTTGCTTACATTACAAACCATCAAAGTCATTACTGATTCTAGTTATTTCCCTAAAGCGGCTAATAAGTCAGAAGTCACGCACAGTCAAATAAAATAGCTTACTTTTGTGTTTTGAAATAAGATTGTATGAGAAGAATGTAGAGGTGGCTGTCTTTCTCCTACCATAATCAATGTTTTTTGGGGGTTTTTCTTTTTTGCAGGGAACCAGGCACTGAAAGGGGAAATCTGCAAAACCTGTTAGTGAACTGTGGTCCTACTGCCAGTCACACTGCCGCTGGTAAGATGGTGCTGGTTAGAGACTCTGCAGATATTCTCTTACATCAAATTCATCAAGCCAGCAGGCCCTTTTTAATAAGAAACCTGCATTTTGCAGTTTTAACATTGGTGAAGAGGTGCTGGCATTGTTTCTGGTTGTGAACAGCCCCTTTCAGGCAAATTTTGCAGGCTCATATAAGGCCTTTCATGCTGCTCAAATGAGAAATATTTATTGGAAACACCTGACAGACAGAAAGGCCTACAGGTCTGCACATTAACCTGTTAATGCATTGAATTTCCTACATATCCATTGGGGCTCTTTTACCAGTGATGAGGACGAGGTATATGCTTCTTCACAAGTAGTTGCTGAGGATATAAAATCCTGAAGTACTTGCTAATTTGCCCAGATTTTTATCTCATTTTTCTATTGAAGAAAGAGTTGACATCATTGAGCTTGTTCAGTCTTTTCTGAGGAACTTCAGAGGAAGGAGGTGGATTACTCATAAAAATAAGAAAGAGATTTATTGCCATGTTTACACGTGTAGCCTGTTGCGAAGAGTGAAATATTAATTGTATTTTATTTTTGTATGATGAACTTCCTTTAAGTATTAAATTCCTACACAGGTCATGCAATATTATTGTGAGTAGGAACTATTCACAATAACATTTTCAAAATTGTTGTACAAATACGATCATTATTGTACGTCTGGCACTAGATGTAACTCGTGCACTCCCCAAAAGAATAGTGCGAGAGGTACAATAATTATTGTATTTGATACAAAAAATCCCATAATGTACAATAATTTCAGAATTTTTTGATAATTAAAATGATTGTAATGGCTTTTATACTCATTGACCTCGCTGTGGAATCTACCGTCATGATTGTGAGAAGAACGTGAACGTGATGTTACATGTCTTCCATCTCATCTCACGTTACGTCTTCTTGGCCAATCATTGTGGAGAATAACTTGTGCTCGTGACAGTCAATGTTCCTGCCATGGCTCTAAGGTTAGGGTTGCCAACTTCTGGAAAGGAAAATAAGGGACACTCAAAATATTTGTACTGTACCACACAGTGTATGTCATTTCAGTGTCTGCTGTTAAGTATGAGTATAAAAGATGTATAAAATATTCTCAGACATAAACACATTTGGGTAATTTTGTGTCAAAATCAACTACATTTCAGAAACTTTCCCTGCTCAGTTTTATGATTTTCTTTATGAAGAAAGAGAAACACAAATGAAGAAGAAAGCCAGAATATTAAATGTAATGGATGTATATTTACTGAGTAATCCAATATTTGTAGAGGGGCTCAGAATTACAGTTTTCACCTGAGGTTTGGAGTCAGATTACAGGGGGGTAAAATGGGACTTTCCTGTAGCTCAGTGGTTAGAGCATGGCACTAGCAATGCCAAGGTCGTGGGTTTGATCCCAGGGATTGCACATACTCAGATACAAATGTATAGTATAATGCAATGTAAGTCGCTTTGGATAAAAGCGTCTGCTAAATGCATAAATGTAAATGTAAAATGACTTTAGAACATCATTATTTTATTTTTACACAGAGATTGGTAGGCCTGTTAGTTAAATCTGTTGACATTAGCAATCTTTGTTTCATTATCAGTTGAAAAATGGCAAAAAGCACTTTTTTTGTTTGCATTTCTGTAACTCATATTACAGATATCTTAATATCCTTTTAGATTATAATTCTTAGCAAACTTTTCTTTTAATTTTTAAGGCCCAATATAGTTAATTTCCAGAAATCTTAATGTGCCTCCATGAGTAAATTGGTACACATTTTCAGAGGTCACACATTTTTCTGAAGAACAAATAATGTTGAAACTATAAATGTATCTCATTTTTTTCTGTCAACACAATTGAACATTCCTGTCTGTGTAAATAGTATTTTTCCAAAGTTTGTGTGCCTGTAATTGTAAAAGTGTCTATCTCAATATGTCTATATTCTCATTCTTAATAAGCTTTTCTTTTGTAATCTCCATTTTAAAGGCCCTATAATATGGTTCAATCCCATAGATATGTGGCTCCATTTTCAAATTGTTGAATTTTACCCATTTTCTATATATAGCTACACCAACGGATATTAAACATCAACCGCTATTCAAAACCATAAACTTAAAAAAAAAAAAAAATGTCAGGAAGAAAGGCCTACATACAGTAGATGGCATAATAGCATAATTACTGAACATCTTTGAAATTTCAGCCAATAAAGCATTTTTTTTAAACAATGGCACTTAAAAGTTTGAACTAAATGTTGTTGCAACCATGTATGAATAAATGAAAATGAACATGAATACGGGATAAAGTTTCATTGATGCGTTAAATACGGCACGATTCCGTATTATACCGAATGGTTGGCAACCCTAGTTGTTTCCCACTTAAGGTATTTATCTATTGCAGGTTGTGTCAAAAAGTTGTTGGTCTAGATAAATAACTGTATTCTTTACGTTTGACTCGTCAAGTCAAGCGACCTTTATTTATAGCGCTTTTTACAATGCAGATTGTGTCAAAGTAGCTTTACAGTGATCGAGGGAACATAATTTTGGCTGCACAGCAGCTCTAGAAGAAAACAGTGATTGTCCACTGTCCAGCTTTAGTAAGTTCAGTATTAATTCATTCCGTTCAGTCATTAGCCCAGTCATTTCCATCTGGCCACATTGACCGTGAATGGACGCTTGCGAAGCAAGACACACATTCTCCCTTCTCTTCTTCCAGTCACTATTGGTATGTCTAAAAGTATTAATTTGGTTAAAGTTCATGTAAATATCAATGATTCAAGTATACATGTGTATTGGTTACTTCATGTGAGTTTTATGTGCCTTTTGTCTGATGCAGTTTTAACATTGGTGAAGAGGTGCTAGCAAATTTTGCAGGCTCATATAAGGCCTTTCACGCTGCTCAAATGAGAAATATTTATTGGAGACACCTTATAGACACATTAACCTGCTTATACCTTATCTTTCCTACATATCTTCCATTAGGGCTAACCAATTTTCCTCTTTTACCAGTGATGAGGACGGGGTATATCCTTCTTCACAAGTAGTTGCTGAGGATATAAAATTCTGAAGTACTTGCTAATTTGCCAAGATTTTTATCTCGTTTTTCTACCTAAGAAAGAGTTGGTCATTGAGCTTGTTCAGTATTTTCCTTCCTTGTTCCCTGATGTAACCAGTTGGACAACTAATCTGAAACATGATGTAGGTTTGGCTGGGTTAACCATATGAAATTGGAACTTCATTTTTGTATGATCAATCATCTTTGTATGATGAACTTCGCAAAACTGAAATTCCCCGTTATTTAATTCCATTAAGTATTAAATTCCTACATGGTCCATGCAATGTTATTGTGAGTAGGAACTATTATGGTGTTTTGTTCAAGTGGGACGCTTATCGGTTTTGTGCGCTATGCTTTTGGGGAGCACTTGAGTTATGTCAGCCTCAGACCGTGAATGGACGCTGGCGAGGCAAAATGCACATTTCCCTTCTCTTCTTCCAGTCACTATTGGTATGTCTAAAAATATTAATTTGGTTCAAGTTCATTTAAATATCAAATGGAATGTGTTCTGAGTCAAGTATACATGTGTATTGGTTGCTTTATGTGAGTTTTATCTGAGTTTGAACAGTGTTTAACGTTGGAGGAAGTTAGCGCAACGCATGTTTCTCTGATCAAGTGTTTCAGATCAATAAATAAAGCTGTTTTGAAGCTGTCCTGCTGTCTCCAGAGTGAAATTCCTTATGTGCAGAATCAGATCTGCTTACACATGTAATGTTTACACGCACAAGTCTTGGTGACAGGAGCTTCCAGTGCAGAAGAAAGTACAGATATAGTGCAGACGTGTAACGATTGTTGTTCCCAATGTGGCCTTAACACATTCCATACAACCCTCAAAAACTTAAAATGGATGACTGGGATGTTGAATGCTCTAATCTGATTGGTTGATGAACGTTCTAAAGGCAGGAACACACCAAGCTGACGCTGACGAACTAGTCTGTGTGTTAAATCTGAATGTATATATGCTTAGCCATGCAGTCGCTGGTATAGAGGGAGTAAAGCAGGGGACTGAGGACAGAGCCTCCGAGGTTGAGTGTAGAGGAGGAGGAGTTTCCCATTTTAACTGGGAGCGTCCTGTCAAAAAATCCAAGATCAAGTGACAAATAGAGGAATTCAGCCCTAGAATTTGAAGCTTTTTGCAGAGGTGTAACGGGACAACACTGTTAAAAGCAGAGCTATTTTCCAAAAAAGCATCCACATATATTTAAATCATTATCCAAGGAAGCATTGCCATTATTTATACATATAGTCTTCTGTTGTGGTGGTTTGAGGTGGAAGATTAAATATAAGGATATACATATTATTATCCAAGGTTTAATGGTTTTGTAAAAGAAAAGTTATTTAATTTTTTTTAATCCACTCTTTGAAAAAAAAAAAAATGAAATTTTGCTACTTGACACATGCTGCCACAACTTGTGAAATGTCAGGAAACCTCGTCAATACAAATTTATTATATGGCATATTATGTCTAGCACCTTGTGTTTAGACAATCTTGTTGCAACTAATGTATGTTGTGCTTATGTGTATGATCCGTGATTAGTATACAATACAGCTAGTACTGGAGGAATATTAAGGTTAGTAGTAAGAATAGTGTTTATTACACTTTATCTATTTGCATCTGTAGATTTCAATCACAATACATATCTTTAAAGGCTGTTTTCTCACTTCAGTAGCACTTACATACACCAAACGCCTATTCCTATTTATATTCTGAAAGTTTTTACAGAGGGATTTGTTCATTTAACATTTTCTTGATTTATACATTTCCTAAAAACAGAGATTTTTTTTGATGTTTTACATATAGTATTTTCTGATTTATGGAGTGATAAAAAGAGATTCAAAATCCTCTGTCTAAAAAAACTTAAAATCTAATATGTCAGCAAAATGAAACAAGAATTTTGAACCTGTTTTATCCAATGTTTACATTTCTGTTCTGGAAATGTATGCATATTAGCACAAAATTAGATCATTCACATATTTAAACAACATTTCAGAAATCTTGCAATACAAAACCATTTTCTTAATGTAGGCTACTGTGATAAATCAAATGGAAAGGTGATATACTACTACAAAATTAAGTCATTTATGTTCAGATCTGTACTTTTGATGGATGTAAGCCTGAGATACATTGTAAAACTGCAGGTGTGTTTCAAATAAGGGTGCAAAACTATTGCGCAGATACATTGATTGTCTTTCAATATTCTGGATTTTCAGCAAAATGGATTGTTTCCGCAGCTTTGAGTTCCTCAAAAACCATAATCTAAATGATCGAAAAAGAAAGAAAAGATTGACATGTATTACATTTCATAGATTTAAAGAAGACATATCTTGTATTGATATTTACACGCAGCTAGTCACCTCATTATCTCCACTCCTGAGCCAGGGACCAGGGAGATAGAGGGATTTCTGAGGACCAACCGACCAGTGGCGTCCAAGATTTTGCCCGTTCACAAAAACCACTCCTTTACTCCAATTCTGCCAACAATACAGAACAACATGATTCGTGGTTCTAAGGCTGTGAGGAAACATGTCAGTCAAGGATAAAAGCAAATGTGAAGAAAAAATAAAACTGTGTAGAAATTTGCTGAATTCTCACCGGCAGCTTCACAAAAGTATCTGTGGGCTTATCCACTACCAGGGTTCCCCTGAAAAACGCAGGGTAGGTGGGCTTCTGACCGACAGACATCCATTTCTGTGACTGCAGTCTAATAAAAATTGAGAGATTCAGTTTTGTCCTATGATTTAAAAAAAACATCAAATGTGTGCAGAGTACTTAAACCTCAGATAAGCCAGTAATTGCTGAAGTTAAAGTTACCCAACTGTATATAACACTATTATGGAAGCTTATGTCAGCCATGGAATAAAAACAAAAAAGGTAATTGTGACTTTTTACCTCACAATTGCGAGTTTATATCTCACAACTCGGAATTTATAACTCACAATTCTGACTTTTTTCCTCAATTCCGAGTTTATAGTTGATTTTTCCCCCCAGAATTGCCATAAAAAAAGTCAGAATTGTGAAATTGAAAGACGATTAACTGTTTATTTTTTATTCCGTGGCGGAAACAAGCTTCCAGACACACAATACAGAAGCAAATACTCAGAATTAACCTGTTAATGAAACTGGTTTTCATATCCAAACAGTACATGGAGAACTTTTTTAGAGGTACATCTTCCAGAGTTATATCTCCACTAAGCCCTGTATGGATGAAAACAATAATGAAAGGCATGTTGTTATGGTCACTACACACCATATCATATCTATTACAGTATTGTGACATACAGCTATATTTGTTTTAATTAAATAAATCTTCCCACACCTTTATGCTGGTTGTCCAGGGCTGGACCATAGTTCACTCGCCCACAGTTCTCAACAAGCAAACTCAAGGTCCTCTTACTCTGAAAAAAGAAATCAGGGATGCACAATAATTCACAATAATTCATCATAAAATGTAATTAGCTTAAAATTATATGAATACATTCTAGGAAAAAGATTGTTGCAAGTCAAAGAAGGAAAATGAGCTCAAAACTTTGTTTTATACTACTACTAGTACTACTACTAATTATTATTATTATGCTAGCAACTTTTATAGACTATTTATGTTAACTTTTATGTTGTATCATAACCTTGTGTAAAATTTTAATATACCAAGAGTGCATCATATTTACCTTAC
The DNA here is from genome assembly GCA_037950665.1 of Hypophthalmichthys nobilis. Taxonomy (NCBI): domain Eukaryota; kingdom Metazoa; phylum Chordata; class Actinopteri; order Cypriniformes; family Xenocyprididae; genus Hypophthalmichthys; species Hypophthalmichthys nobilis. Next base: position 27,280,086 of record CM075489.1, read on the forward strand.
TGTCAGATATTTTAACTTTCTGAGTTTTGTAGTCCAAAACACCGATCATCTCTGTGTCAATAAACACCTTCAAAAGAGATTAGAATTAAATAGAATTCAGTTCTCCCCTTGATTTGATTTGTTTGTTATTGTTATCCATTATATCCTTTATAAAATGGAGGCCAAAATAGATAGGAAATGATCTTACTAGAGCTCTGTCATGAACATGGTTCTTTGAGTTGAGTTCTCCACCTGAATGAATGTCAGTCTGATAGAGTGTGTACCCATAGGACTGACCATTGCCGTGGTTTGCAGGAAGGTTCTCCATGCTGATAGGATCATCAGCTTGGAAATGCTATTGGACAAATGGTGTATGGTCATTTTGAGAACATTTCTTGCCAAATGTTTTCTCCTCTTTCTAGTTTTTTCCTATAACATGAAACAGTATTCGCAAACCCATTTTTATTTCATAATGTAATATATTCCCTAGTGAAACAGGATATTTAATAATAAAACAATGTAAACTGGGTCAATTTTGATGCAATGGAAGCTCAAATGTTCAAACGTGCATGTTTGGCATGGGAAAACTAATAAGGTTGGTGCTCATGCGCCAAGCAAGCACAGTTAAGCTTCTGTTTACATTATTTGATGAGTTCTGTGTAGTTACAATACACTGATCAATGTTTATATGGCAATAAAAGCCTACATTAAAATCTGTTCATCATATAAAGTGATTGTTTCTCTTCACAAGACTTTAAACTGCATGAAAATTGCTTTATGTGAATTTTCAATGGAGGAACAAAAATGATCTGACTATATATATATATACATATACACACACTATATTGCCAAAAGTATTGGGACACCCCTCCAAATCATTGAATTCAGGTGTTCCAATCTCTTCCATGGCCACAGGTGTATAAAATCAAGCACCTAGGCATGCGGACTGCTTCTACAAACATTTGTGAAAGAATGGGTCGCTCTCAGGAGCTCAGTGAATTCAAGCGTGGTACTGTGATAGGTTGCCACCTGTGCAATAAGTCCATTCATGAAATTTCCTCACTACTAAATATTCTACGGTCAACTGTTAGTGGTATCATAACAAAGTGGAAGCAATTGGGAACAGAAACTCAGCCACGAAGTGGTAGGCCACATAAAATCACAGAGCGGGGTCAGTGCATGCTGAGGCGCACAGTGTGCAGAAGTCACCAACTTTCTGCAGAGTCAATGGCTACAGACCTCCAAACGTCGTGTGGCCTTCAGATTATCTCAAGAACAGTGTGTAGAGAGCTTCATGGAATGGGTTTCCATGGCCGAGCAGCTGCATCCAAACCTTACATCACCAAGTGCAATGCAAAGTGTGGGATGCAGTGGTGTAAAGCACGCCGCCACTGGACTCTAGAGCAGTGGAGACGTGTTCTCTGGAGTGACGAATCACGCTTCTCTGTCTGGCAATCTGATGGACGAGTCTGGGTTTGGCAGTTGCCAGGAGAACGGTACTTGCCTAACTGCATTGTGTCAAGTGTAAAGTTTGGTGGAGGGGGATTATGGTGTGGGGTTGTTTTTCAGGGGTTGGGCTCGGACCCTTAGTTCCATTGAAAGGAACTCTTAATGCTTCAGCATACCAAGATATTTTGGACAATTTCATGCTTCATCGACTCCCAACGAGTCGTTTGAGAATCAGTGAAAAATGTGATGTGCAATGTATATTATGAGAAAATGAAAGCATTTTTTGACCTGTTATAGGAGACCTCCAAAACAAAATAAAGAACCTTTAAAATAGCATAATAGGGGCACTTTAAGGGAAAGTAAAGAAGTAAAAGAATGTTATAGTAGGATACATTGTTCTTACTGTTTCTGCACACTGAAGAGTCTCCCATAGAGAAATGTAATGAGAAACAACCACCGGCTTATATGCTCTTCTGCTCTGCACAGCTGGCGGCTCTGATATTGGCTTCTCTGTCATAGAGACAAACAGACATAAAGAGACAAGCACAGAAGGACGGAGAGATTCAGCTCCATAAATACACTTTTAAAACGGCAGATTCTGTAATCAGGAATCACAGCGTAGAAACGTACTGTTGTAGGTGCTCAGCAGGTTCCTCAAGAGATGATACTTGGTTGTATAATCACCGCTCTCAGTCAATGGAGCATCAAAATCTAAAAGAGACAGAGGGGATGATTTTAAGTGCCAATTGCTATAAAAACACATGTACACAAAAGTATAGTACGGACAGAAATATTCTGAAATATTATTACATTTTAAAATAACTGTTTTCTATCTGAATATGTTTTAAAATGTAATTTATCTGATTGGCTGCTCAAGAAACATTTCTAATTATTATCAACATTGAAAACAGCTGTGCTGCTTAATATGTACATTATAATCATAACATTTAGATAGTCTCAGAAGCCATGAATATTAAAACTACAGAACCGTAGCTGCTCGTCTGTGGTTGGTAGGTCCCTTCGTTATTTGCGCCATTCATGAATCCAAAGCTGGTTCCTCCATGAAACATGTAAAAATTGATGGAGATGCCACGATCCAAAAGCTGTCGCACTATGGAGATCATTTCTGTCATAACAGAAGAAATACAGAAACAATATGTGTCAAAGCCGCAGTAAAGTGTATACTGACAAGGAAAAATGGATCATGCAATGCAAATTGATTGTTTTTCACAAACATATACATATTTATGTATTGTGTCTGCCTTGGTAGAACATCTGTGTCCATGTCCACTTTGATGAGGCAGATCCTTTACCTTGAGCAGCAAAAACATGATGAGGTCCTCCCCAGACATCAAACCACCCAGACCAATACTCCATCACCATCAGCGGCTTCTTTGGCTGCAGCACAGAAAATGCTCTCACAGACATGTTCAGATCTCTTTTATGCTGCCTATATGTTGTGGGTTAGATTTATAAACTGTTGCTGCACAATTATTTTAGTATTTTATATGATCATGTTCTAGTATTTGTAGGTGTTTCATTGTTTATTAAGCCTTATATTTATCATATATCAGTATAGTATAGGAGGTTCTACTTAGGCTGTAAGAAATATAGCAGATTTGAATGCAGATATAGTCATTTTAACAAAGTAAAATAATGAATACAATTGCAAATAAGGAAAAATGTTCTAAAATCTTTACTGACCTGCAGTTTTGCTAATTGCTGTATACCATCATTTGACAGTTTCTGCAGGTTCACTGTCTGCAAGACTTTTAAGAAAAATGAGAACAATTCAATTTAATCTGTGGGAGAAGAGCTTTACTTACCTTCAAAGTTTGAGGTCAGGTTTTTTTTTTTTTTTTTTTTAGTAATTAATAAGCAAGGATGCATTAAATTGATCAAAATTGAACTTTTACATTGATACAAAAAAATATTTCAAATAAATGCTGGTCTTTTGAACTTTACATTCATCAAATATACTGGAAAAAAAATCTAATACGGATTTCCACAAAAATATGAAGCAGCACAGCTGTTTTCGACACTGATAATAATAAGAAATGTTTCTTGAGCATCAAATCAGCATATCAGAATGATTTCTAAAAGATCATGTGACATTGAAGACTGGAGTAATGATGCTGAAAAAATATATTTAATTTTAAAATACATTAAAATAGAAAACATTTTATTTGATGATATTTTTGATAAAATAAATGCAGCCTTGGTGAGCATAAGAGACTTCTGTCAAGAACTTTTCTCTGACCCCAAACTGTTGAACAGTAGAGTAAACACAATGAAATGATTGCATATGCGCAAAATACTATCATAACATTGTTACTGTAATTAACAATACCAAAAATATGAATATAACATTATAAACAAGCAGTGGGAACACTAAATCAATGAATGGATATATAAGTGTTACCTCCATCCACCCCTCCAGATTTTAACGCTTCGTGGTTGTCTGATGTCAGAAGAAGCTCTGAGATTCCCGGGACAGTAACGCCTGTTGATTTTGAGAACAAACTGTATGTATAAAAGAAACGGATTACCATATTTCAGAGTAAAAGATATTGATTTCATTTCATTCCATACCTCTTTGATGAACGGCAGGTATTGCTTATCCTTCGCATATGAACCATATTCATTCTCTACTTGAACAGCAATAATAGGGCCTCCATTCTTATACTGCAGGGAGAGCAATGGAGGCAGTTTCGGTATTATAATTTACAATTAAAATTTATTCAATTATTTTCAATAAAAAAAAATAAATAAAAAAAACGTCACCTGGAGGGGTGTGATTCTCGGAATCAGATTATCAAAGTATGAGTTCACAGCACTTGTAAAACCAGAGTAGGTCGTTCTCACTTTCATTTTCTTATCTTGCAGCAGCCAGCTAATTAAAATAAGGTAATAATAAACATATATACTGTATATATACACTACCAGTCAAAAGTTTGGACACGGTAAGATTTTTAATGTTTTAAAAGAAGTTCCGTCTGCTCACCAAGGCTGCATTTATTTAATTAAAAATACAGTAAAAACAGTAATATTGTGAAATATTATTACAATTTAAAATAACTGTTTAACTGACATTTATAATGTTACAAAAGATTATATTTCAAATAAATGCTGTTCTTTTGAACTTTCTATTCATCAAAGAATCCTGAAAAAGAAATATTGTACACAAATATTTTGTACAATTGTACACAATAAATGTTTCTTGAGCAGCAGATCATCATATTAGAATGATTTCTGAAGGATCATGTGACACTGAAGACTGGAGTAATGATGCTGAAAATTCAGCTTTGATCATTTATAAAATATATTCAAACAGAAAACAGTTATTTTAAATTGTAATAATATTTCACAATATTACTGTTTTAGCCTTGGTGAGCAGACGAAACTTCTTTTAAAAACATTAAAAATCTTACCGATTCCAAACTTTTGACTGGTAGTGTATATATACGTATATTACTAATGCAAGACTAAAGCAAACAACAAAAGATGCACAGACATTCACCAAAAAAAAATAAAAAATTAAAATTAAAAATTAAAATAAATCTTTTTCATAACACAGCTGATGCACTAACCTTGGTAAGCCACCAAAATCCCACTCGGCACATATATATGGTCCTGGACGCAGAATCACCCAGAGGCCTAATTCCCCTGCGAGACGAATGTACGCCCTTCAAACAAGCAAAAGAGTTAAATTGAAGAGTACAGTGGTGAAAATGCCATGAAATGTTTATTGCTGAGGCAAGCATCACTGTGGCTCATACATGGCTGTGAGGGTTTTCAAACCCATGAAAGAAATACTTATACTGAATGCGGGATTAAATTTACCATTTATGCCATTTATGAAAGATCAGAATATCAGAGACTGATTTGGTACAGTAACCACCCAGAACACAGGTAACCCTCCTAGCATCTCTAATATTTTCTTTATAGTAGGTGACTTTAACTTCTACATACTTACATCAAAACAAAAATTGTTAGGTGCAAAAACAAAAACATTTACTGGTAGTGAGGTGGGATATGGGTAAGGTTTGGGACAGTATGGCTAGGTTTAAGGGTGGGTTAAGGTGTAAGGGAAGGGTCAACAGTGTAATTTTAGATATTAATTACAGAAATTAATTACAGCTGAGCTGTAATTACATGCAGGTATTAAATATAAGCACGATGTAAAAACATGCATGTGCACAATAAGTGCATTGTACCAAATGATTAATTTAAAGGTAGGCGCACAGTAGTTAAAGATACTTAATATAAATAAAGTCGGACCCCACCACCACCACCAAATATAAATAAATAAATAAATAAAAATAGAAACATCACTTACTCAATATCCAGCTGTTCCTGAAACAGATAAACTCCTCTTTCTGGTTCATGCAGATTCCATGGCACATACCTGACAGACAACAAATATGACTCTTCAAGAAGATTTTGAGAGGGAAAAATTGTGAACCCCTTTCATGGTCTTACGTGGTGAGAGTATTGAGACCACAGGCCTTCAGTTTCAGCAGCCGGTCTCTCCAGTATGCCCTTGGGACCCGAAAGTAATGAATGGAGCCTCCCAGGATGAGAAATGGTGCTCCCTCTAAAGTGAAGTGGGTTGAGTCTGCCCTCAGTCCCTTTTTCGCTGACATTCTCTGGAAGAGCCGCAACAAGATTAAAAATTACAGATTGGTTTATATAAAATACAGTATCTATGTTTACACTGGATCTGAAAAACAACATTTTGGTGCAGTTTGTGTTGTTACTGCATTTTGCCTTTTCCTAAGAGCACATTCTGCTGTAAAGTTTGGCCTATCTGTCCAATGAGAGTTATTATTAGTAGTAGACCCTTGTGAAAAGAAGTGTGCTTAATTGTGCTGAATGTGTACTTCAAATCTTAAAAGTATGTTTTTATAAACTGTTCTTGCAGATAATCCAATATTAATGAAATATAAAAGGCCACTTAAGTACAGTTTTAAAAGCGCAATAATGTCAAATTAAAAAAAGTTTTAAAGTACATTTTAAATCATTATGTTTTCATAATCTTTTGTCATGCTTTAAAGAAGTACACTTATTTTGAAGTGTTAACTAACATACTAAAGCATGTGTAAAGTACTTGATTAAAATTTTAAATGTAGTGTGTTATTTGATATTACATTTAAAGTTAATATATTTTAAATGGTCTAAACAGGAATTTCATCATTTCAAGTATAATTACAATTAAAGCTGCAAGCAGCATTTACCTGGGTTCAAAATACGTTTTTTAAAGGTTTTTTGACAGTTATAGCGCCACCTATTGCCCGATCTCCGCCACTTTTTGTGTGTTCATACATATGTGTGTTAATTTTGGTGAAAATATATGGTTTTTAAAGCTTTTTAACAGTTATAGCATCACCTATGGTCCGATCTCCATAAAAATTGGCATGCTTCTTTAGATTCATAGTTCTGAGTTTTTGTTTAGGATTTATAGGCTTTTGGGAATATTTAGCCACACCCATTTTCTAAATGACGCTGTTATAGCGACCCAAAGGGTAAAGTTCAACTTTTTTTTTTGATAATTATTGATCTAGAGAGTCTAGAGAATTGCCCTGCACTGGTTTGGTTCTGATTGGGCGAAAAACCTAGGACTAGTTCGCAAAAGTAGGTTTTTCACATATTCGCGAATAATTAATGAACGATTTGATTGACAGCATTGGTTCTTGAGGCAAAGTTGTTCAGCATGAGGAGATCTATCAAATGATATGCATATTTTGTGGATATGTGAAACACCACGTGATTACAGAGGCGTAAAACTCGTTAGCTCCAACAAGTGGCCGATTTCTTTCAAAATTCTTACAGACCTCCTACAGGGCCATGAGTCAAACATGCCCACCGAGTTTTGTTCCGATCGGCCTCCGTTAACCTTGTCTAATGGGTGCTTCAAACTTCATTGGCCGGTGGCGGCCATGTTTTTTGAGATACGCCAATGTCCTCATAGACCGTCATGCCCCCTTGGACCAAGACACTGCATGCCAAATTTCAAGTCGATCATGTTTTTTTCAAATTATAGTGCCACCTAGTGTCCAATTTTTTTATCGTGACCAAAGATTGAGCCCGTACACACGTGAACCGAGTTTGGTGCAAATATCTCATTTCTTTCTCCAGTTATAGCCATTTTAGTAGAAGTAGCCACGCCCACATCGTACGTTTTGGCGCCCCTTAGCGACCGTGAACCAAAATTTCCATTCGTGAAATTTTGTGAACCAATTATTGATATTCAGACTCCAGAGAACATTTCTGCACTGGTTTGGTTTCAATCGGGTCAAAAACCTAGGACTAGTTCGCAAAAGTAGGTTTTTTAAAAAACCCAAAATATCCGAAAATTTTATGCATCTTGTCCGCCTTGAGCCAAGGATTCCAACGATACACACTTGAGCCTGGGCCTAACGGTTCAGGAGTTATGAGTCTCTAAGACTTACGGTTTGGTTTGCCCGATCACTTTAAGGGTAGAATGCTGATCCTAGGAAAATTTAACAATTACAATAGGGTTTCAGCACTACACGATTGAACCCCTAAATATATTTAAATACATGACACGCAAGTTTCAAAAGAAATGCATATTTTTAAATTTATAAGTATATTTTAGTTTACCATTCATTTTAGTAAACTATTTCTAAACTTTTTTTGACAGTACACTATTTTGGCACTATATTTCAAAGACAACAGAAGTAATAATGAAATTACATATAAAGATGTACTTAAGCACTCTTAACTTCAACCGATAGGATTTAATATAAATTTCAACAACAATACATTTTAATTTAATTGTAAATGACATGCAATTAAGTGTCTTAAACAGTATTTAATTAATGCTGAAGTATATTATTTCCCTAATAAGAACTCTTTTTAAATCTTTAGTGTTAGTAGTAGTAATGTTATTAGAACACTGAGCAATTTGAATCAAATGACTCTAATTAAAAATAACATACACTACAGATAACAACACAGACGTACAAATTACATATTAGCGGAACTATAAGTCTTACCTTACATAAAAAAGAATCATACAACGCAATTACACTGGATGTTATTAAGAGAGGAGCACTAATCAAAGCTGTGGCCACTGTACCAGCTGGAGCAAAGGGGAATCAGTGAAGCAATGTCCAGAATACACTGATACAAAGAGAACGATGCATGCTTTGTTTTGATGGGTTCAATGTGGAAGGTTCTTTATTTGTCACATGCATATATGTCAAATGGTTTTCCTCTGGGTTCTTTCACACAGTGCAACAATACTAACAAGAAGTTAAAAACAAATAAACCAACAAAATATATATATATATATATATATGTTTCCTCTGATTCAGATGTGAAAGCGCAGAGTGTAAAATGTGGTTAATAGAGTCATCTATAGACCTATTAGGACTATATGCAAACTGTATAGGGTCCAGACCACTGCAGAGAGAGGAACAAATTTAAGTTTTGACCAATTTTTCAAAGCACTTAATCATTAAATAAGTGAGTGACGACAATCATTCAGAGTGGCAGTACACAGATAATAAATGAAGACTTAAAACTTGTGGGAACAACACCCTGATTAAGAGAAAGATTAAAATAGTTGTAAAAATTGGTGCTAATTGATTAGCACAGACCAGAGATATTGTCTGGCCCACATCCTTTCCTGATGTTAACTTTATACAGCTCCTTTCTTACATCCATTTCATCCAAGATGTTCACAAATTCAGCGACTGTTTCTTTTTTTTTAAATAAGCTAAACAAAACAAAACAAAAACTGTATGCCTAAAAATCACTGAAACCTTTTCCTGCTCTGTAAACGGAAAGAAAACTGATTTGATTGGTCTTAGTTTGCTAAATATACACAGAACAAACTCAAAAAAATTAAGTAAATATGCATGTCCTATTATACATGCATATAACATTGACATAAAAACACAATTTGAGTAGAAATATAAAAGGGTTGTCAGTCAAATAATGCACAATAAAGCAGCCATTTCAAAGTATTTCATTTAAAATTTGAAAAATAAAACGATATCTATCCTCTGCTTAACAGCACCTGCTCCATCGCAAACCTAATTACTGCTGCCTCAGCTCAAGAGCGCATGTGACGGGAGGGTCATAGTTTAGTGAGTTTTTGAGTTCTTAAATCTGATTGGTTGGCATAAACGTTATTGGTTTTTGAATTCCATAACATAGCGTGACTGCAGGAGTTAGGTGGGCGACTGTGACGTAACACTGTGGCCACGCTACAATATGGAACGCTGAGCCTGAGTGTGGCGCAGTTGAGTTCAGGAGAAGTGATACAGGCATTAGCAGTGATATTAGAGTTGATATTTGCTTGTTAATATTTTTGCGATTCAAAATATTACGATCATTACGATCCATTGTGAAGATGACATTACTGAGCAAAGTTGTTGTTAGCCTAAACGGCTCCTGACAAGGCAAAGTGTGCAAGAATTTAGCCACATTCATGAAGAGTCCATCCAAAAACCTCCAGAAGATACAGAGGTGGAGACTGAAAAGAGAGATTGTGAGGTATCTTTTGCCGAGATGGCAATATCTGGAGCAAAATTACAGCCGCTTTTCCCAAACACAGTGGCAGAACCATTGATGATTCAGATTGCACCGCTACATTCTGCTACGGTTGAAGAGGAGCGTCCACCTGAAAGGCAAGGGACAAGAAAGTGTAAGAAGGAGAGGAGAGAGAATCCGAAAACTCCATCACCTTCAACTGTACAGAATGATTGGATGGAGACATGCAACATGCAGGTCACCCATCCAGAAAATGAAAGGCTGGAAGACCACTTAAGGAGAGAGAAAAGAACAAAGAAGAAGAGAAAAAATTACCATCCAGAACAATCAACTCCACCACCAACAAAAGTAAAATTGGCTTGGATAGAAACATCTAATACACAAGTCAGTCACGAACAAACTACAAAGGTAGAAGAAGATTCAGTGCCTGAATCAATGGTGGAGATACTGACAGTGGCTAAAGAAAAGATAAAGAAGGAGAGAAAGATTGAATATGGGGATGAAATTCCACCACCTGCAACAAGAAAACTGGATCAGATGGAGACGAGTAACACACAAGTCACACACCCGGAAGAAAGAAGGCCAAAAAGAAAAGAAAATGAGCAGGAAGAGACTCCATCAACTGCAAAGGAAAAATGTGTTTAGTTGGGGAGCAGCCGGCCGTCCCATGTGAAAAAAACTGAACCAGAGTTTTTTCACATTTATACAATGTCGGAGCTGAAAGCCTATGAAAAGAAAATGAAGAAAAAAATGAAAGAGGAGCGAAAACAGAGGCAGTCTGCCAATGAGCCCTCTTTGAACAGGCTCAAAAAATACATCTAGTGGACAGTCTCCCTCTCTGGGGCAGTGGTGGCCTAACGGTTAGAGAGTCGGACTCGTAGCCCGAAGGTTGTGGGTTCGAGTCTCAGTACCAGCAGGAAATGTAGGTGGGGGGAGTGAATGAACAGCGCTCTCTTCCACTCTCATTACCCACAACTGAGGTGCACCTAACCCCCAATCGCTCCCCGGGCACCGCAAAACATAATGTCCAGGCCTGGTCCTCTCTCGTCCTTCACTGTCGTCACTCCTCCTTTTATGCTCCCAGAGCTCCTCCATGAGCAACTCGAGACCGGTGCAACGCGCATTAACACTCGTGCCACCTGCCTCGCCCCGTTCTCACGGCCCTCGGCCTCGTCCTGCTTGCCACATAACCCCATCGCCCCTTGCAGGCCGTGGGGTACCCTCGAGGGGGAACCTGTCACGGTGGCCGCAGCACCTGGAGGTAAGGAAAGATGAGGTGAGAGAAAAGGAGACGAAAGCATCAGGAGCAACAGAGACAAGAGAGGAAAAGAAAAAAATACTTGGTCCAGTTCCCAAAACAAACTGCCATCTGGTCCTCACCAGCTGGGTGAACTCCTCCGCGATGCATAGCCCTCGGTGGACAGCCCGACACTCCTCCACCGCCTGGTGGATGGCGGCGGCTTGTCCGGGTTCAGGCAGACAGCGCGAGTCTCCCGTTCACTGCTCCTCCCCATCATGGCGGACAGGAGCAGGCTACGGTGAATGGCGGCGACTCCTCCGCTTCCTTATGGACGGCACCCACCCTCCACAACCCAGGCGGCTGGCAGCGAGTTGGTCCGTCCTCTCGGCAGCTCACTCCAGCCTGCCGCCTCGAGCGTCAATGACGGCAGACTCTACTCAGCCCTGCTCGATGGCACCACGGATTACCCGCAGCAGCAAGGGCTCTTTGACAGCGCGTTCCTCCTTCCTCCCGGGTTTCGGCACCAATGTAACACATTAGCGCCACCGGCCTCACCCTGTTCTCACGGCCCTCGGCCTCATCCTGCTTGCCACAGTTTTAAAAGCATTTTTTTCGGAGCATTATGCAAACATTACTTTTGAGTGTTCTCTAAACATTCTGAAACAAGTAAAAATATTAGACAAACAACCAACTAAGACGCTTCAGAAAACACGTTTTATGAATGATGTGTAAATAAAGTTTTTGTGCTAACATTTTGAGAACATTATTAAACACCAGATAAATTTGAACAACCTTGCGCAAGGCTTCCTGTGTCATTTGCTTACAGTTATTTATGTGGGCAAAATCAGTTAATTATGCTGCTTAATGTTGTAAACTGGTATTTGTTTTCATATTATTTTAAATGTATTAATGTAATCACAAGCATACTAGTTTGTAGAGCAAACAGTTTTACAGTTTACTGCACTTAAGTCAGTCGCACACCACACGAGAAGCACTGCACCGATAAAAGCTAATAAATAAGTCTTGTATATACAATAGCTTGTAATAATAGCTTAGTCTTTCTTTCTTAGAAAACTGAATTTAAAATCAGTGGTTCGATGAACCTTTAACATGGAACTGTTCCATTGTGCAAAATGTTTTTTTTTTTTTATAGTGGAAAAAGGCTCTTTAGATTTTTAAATTTTAAAATAGCAATGTCCAGTCAAATCCTTAAAAGATCATGGAAAAGTATGTTTTCCTTTTACTTATGATTCATTCTAAAATATTTAATTTGCAAAAAAATCTCTTTGTGAGTGAATCTCTATGAATCACAAACAATCAACAAATGATTTAAAATAAAAGTGTTTGTTAACATGATCATGTGATCATGAACATGTGAACTCATGGCTTCGTTTTCTTGGCTACTGCACAGTTGTCATTAATTAGTTCACCCAAAAATGAAATTTCTGTTATTAATTACTCACCCTGTTGTTGTTCCACACCTGTAAGAACTTTGTTCATCTTTGGAACACTAATTAAGATATTTTTGATGAAATCCTGCTGTTCCTTTGTGTTCAGCAGAACAAAGAAATTTACACAGGTTTGGAACAACTTGAGAGTGAGTAAACGATGACAGAATTTTCATTTTTGAGTGAACTATCCCTTTAAGATGTTTGTGACTGCTATGTCTGCTATAGCATTTTCTTTCAGGTCAGTCCTATCTTCATAATAAAAAATCTGTTTAAATGTCTGATGCATTATCTTGGCCTTTTAACAGTTAAGGGGTTCTCTTTCATCATCTCGTGAACATCTCAAAATATCTCACTTCCTGTTGGGGTTTCAGATTTTGAACCCAGGGCTTTTTTGTAGGTACTGGGCTGTTACACGTGTCTACCGAATTTCATAACTGTGCGTGAAATGTCAAATATACAGCTGTCGAAATCCCGCTCACTGCCATTATTTAGTTTAGTTTTGATTTAGTTGAATAAAACTTTTCTGGACATTCATGTGAGTTTTCGATTCTGGTCCCTGCTTGTAAATCAATGTCAATTTAAAAATGTGAACAAAGCTACATGCTAAGCAAGGGTTATTTTGCTCTGGCCACAGAAAATATCCTTTCTGAGAGTTGATAGATGATCAATACTGAGTGTTTGGTGGCCAAACAGATTAATTGATTGTTATATTAATTAAGCTACTTCAAGTTAATTCTATTAGCTGGTCCAAATATTTTTAACTATTTATAACAAGTTATAATTAATTATTCATATTTCCCTTTTAAGCTAATTTGCTACATACACCAAATAAAAAAATAAAAATAAAAACGTAACAAAGAGTGTGTGCACCCATTTCGATGGACAAATTCTATTTTTCATATGAAAGGTTCAAATATGCCTATACACGTTTTTTTTGCACCCTTTCCCTAATTATTTGTCACTAATTTGAAAATAATGAGGTTTTCTAGCTTGGTCAACAAAATATAACATTTATGAATGTAATATATTCTTGAAATTATTTTATTTGATAAAAAATTGATGTTGACATCAAGACAGACAAATCTGAAGGAAATAACAATACAGGCAAAATAAAAAAATTAAAAATGAAAGACTCCAACAATTGAGATAAAACATAGAAGAGTTCAACCAGGATTAACACAAGTGTAAATACAATGTTCATGGATGCAACATTTTGATAATACTCTGCAATGCAATACTATGATTAAATGATTTTTTTTATTATTATTTACAGATCATTCTCATTGATTAATTTCTTGTCCTCTCTGCATTTGTTCATTGCCCACCAAAAACACGTTCCAGTTTTGACAGACCAGCTTTCAGATAACTCAGAGCATCTTTATTTGCTTCCTCAGCTTCAGCGGTTTTCTTCATTTCCTCCAGCTCTCGGGCCCAGTCTACTTTCCTAGCCTCCTTCAGTCTGGGGATGAAGAAGTCGAGATGATGAAGTGTGAACGCGGAGTCTGGCTTTAATGCGATCTGAGACAGATGCTTGATGGTCCTGTAAGCATTGAACAGAAGAGTTGACTTTTGGTCCTCAAGCTCCTGCAGATCTTTGCCAAGATGTTCCATTACAACCAAATGTGTCTTGGTTTGTTCTAGGGCTTTTTCATATTTCTTTCTTACATCTTCATATTGCATCACAATGTTCAAGTTTCTGATTATATATTTCTTGTTTTCTCTGACATGTTTGCTGTGATGGCACATCCCTGTGCAGACGGTGCAGTAGCCTTTTTTCATGACTTCACATTTGCTGGGATTAGAAGCCCACCAGCAGTCAAACTCATGGCAGTTTTCCTCACAGACAGTACAGGTTGTAGCCTTCCTGCTCTTCCATGATGTGCTTTCAATGGGAACCTTCTCTTTGACTGTTTTTTTTACTCTAATGCTAAAGTTTGCATGTCTGTCCACCTTATCTTTGTTTTGTCTTATTGCCTCCTGGATCTGAATTTTTTCAGACATCTTTGATTCTTTCTCTTGAATTCGCAGCCGTAAGTTGCAAATACACGCTTCAAATTGAATGCGCTCTATCAAGACATTTGAAGTCAACTCTAAACTTTTCCTGTTCTTTTCATCTAGTGACTGAAGAAATACCTTCATCTCTTCCATGCTGTTTTCCCAAGCATCACTTTGAGCACGAAGGTAACGTTTCTCATTGTGGTGGGCTTCAGCCTGCCGGTTGTTAAATATGAAATGAACTGGCTTGTTATTGTGGTCTCGTCTGCAGGGGATTTTAGCTATATTAATGGCACCAAGGACGTTGTTGGGTTCCAGACCATCAGAGTGCGTTATTAAAAACACAATGTTGTTCACAATGTCTTTCCCAAACAAAGACAGAACAGAACTGATAATGTAATGCTGTCTGTCTGAGAGACGATTCTTAGATGCTTGAATAACAAAACAAATGGCATCAATCTCACGAACTCCATTATTGCTCTGAAACAGAACAGATAAATTCTCAGCAACTTCTAGATCTTTTTCCAGTCCTCTAGTGTCTCCGTAGCCTGGAGTATCAATGATGGTGAGAGACATGAGACTCTTTAATGGACAGAACTCATACATGGTGATTTCAGAGGTTTGTGATTCTGATTGGTCTCTGGCTTCTTCTTCTGTGATTTCATACCATATTTCATCCTCAAACTTCACCCCCAGCAAGTAGTTGACCATGGTGTTAATGAGAGTCGTCTTTCCAGCGCCGGTTTCTCCCACCAGCAGAACAATTTTGTTTTGTTTACTTTTGTCTTTTATCCCAAAAGTCCATTTTCTGACTTTTCCATTATCATCAAGCACCGTTCTTTCTGTGGCTAGACGAAATCGTTTTGGTGGGCCATGATGAATCAAATAGGATGAGCGTGGTAAAGGAATCAACTTTCTGTAAAATATGGAGGTAAATCTTTTTCAGAATATTTATGTAGCAAGAATTTTAGATTAGTAGTGGCCATAAATATACATACATATATTTTGTTACATACATTTTCTCAATGAACATACAGAACAATATTTTAGGAATATTTTTATGTCAGATAAGCCCAAAACCTACTTCAGTTTTGATGTGAATGCTAGCGTATGCAAAAACTGCATGTAACTAGATGGACCACAATGGTCTATGCAGACACAAAATTTGGGCTGTATGTGGATGGTGTGCATGAATATCTTCACTCTTAAAAGAGATGTGTTAAAACTGACTCAAACTGTTAAATTCTGTTTTATAAGTTTTGGGACAACACTTGTGTTAATTTTGACACATTCACTTTGTTAACAGTAAACGTCTCAGGAAGGTTAACCAGAGGTGTAGGCAAGACCAGACCCTCCAAGACTGAGAAGTTTTTTCCTTTGAGTTTTCCATGTACAGACGACACCATTGCCAAAACGATCCCCATTCACACAAATCCATGAAAATGACTAAAAACGCTCCACGGGTCCTGTTTGATAAACCTGCACCCGCAGTTATTAACAGCACACCCGACCCAATATCCGACAGAAACACTAATTTTAGCTCGTACCCGACCGACATGAAAACCGCGACCCGACCCACACCCGCATTAAATCTCCTACATAAAGTAGACAAAAATAATTTCATCATGTAGCCTAACACAAGCAATAAAACCAAGATTAGCCATTCTATGTCGCTGAATTTAATTAAACATTGCATTAAACAACACAAATAAAATATCAGAACAAAAAATGTTTTAGTAGGGCTATTTAACTGTAAGCTTAAAGTAAGCATTTTAGCAGATTTACTCGGCATTTAAATGCGGTTGTCTCTTCTGAAACTCAGCGGTGTTTACCTGGCCACTGGTCCTCTTTGTAGCAGCGTGAAAAATATTCTAAAACTTTTATTCAAATTGTGAATAGCCTATTAAATACATAAAGCGAGCAAAGTGCACTCCCTTTAATATAATTGCTATAGCTTTCAATCAGATGCAGCACCATTGGCTACAATGCTCAGCGCTGCAAATCCTGCTGTAATTAGAAGCCTTTAACGGTCTTCAGACAGAGCGTGAACACAAATAAGCATGGGACCATTTGAAAGCAGCTGTCAATGCACAGAATTGAGTTGGAATAGTCTTAGCTATCCGACCCGCACCTGCACCGCACCCGACACGGAAATATTATTCCACCCGTTACATAAAAATTTGGCGGGTACCCGCCCGTGTGCAGGACTCTGCTGTATTCTGCCAGCAGGCCATTAGATGGCGATGAACATGTGCATGACGTCATCGTTTTCACAGATTCGCGTTTCACAGTTTACGTTTTTAGGCACCCAAAATGGCATTGTCGTGTAAATGAACGGCCAAAATGCATTGAAAGTTTTCCCTTTTTAGTTGAAAACGGTGTTGTGTAAACAGCCCCTAAAACCATTCAAGAGGTAAGTTAATTAAATAATTGATTAATCAAGTGATGATTGAGAATTAGTGATGAACACCTGCTGTTAACAAGCAGAATCATTGAAGGAAAGAAAACAAAAACAGAAAAAAAGAGAAAACAAAATAACTACACATTATACTACAATTCAGTTTGTGAGTTTTGGCACAATGTTAATGATTTTAACTCAGTGAATGTGTCAGGAAGGTTATCTGCTGTTAACAGGCAGAATCACTGAAGGAGAGAGAAACAATAAGTACAGAAATTAGAGAAGAGAAAAGTAGAAACACAAGAATTGACTTCCAGCCACAGGCCTAGATTAATTCAGCTGAAGATAAAACAAGACATTAACCCCCGGTTTCACAAACAAGGCTTAAGCTAGTCCCAGACTAAAATGCATGTTTGAACTGTTTTAACTGAAAGCAACTTGGACTGACATATCTTTAAGTATTTCAGTGCCAGTGGCTATGTTTATTGTTTACATGCACATCATTTGCTTCTGAATGAATTCATTCCGATTAACGGATCAGATTGGTTTAGGCTAATTTTGACTAACCTTACCCTGCCTGAATAATCATAGGGTTATCACGAATATCACAAGTCATTTATGACATTTTATTGAACAACTGCAGCTCGTTCTTCGCATCATTCCGCCATTTTATGTCATTGCACTTGCCCAGTCTTAAGTTTAAGTTTTCAATCTGATCAAGTGTTTACATGATCTGTCGATCGGATTAGATAAGAAATAAATCACCCCTTTTGATCTGATTGAAATTTCATTTGGATAGATTGTGTTTACATGAAGGCTTTTCAGTTAGATTGAGCCATCAATCCGATTACTAATGGATTATTTGGTTGCATGTAAATGTCTCGATGCACACAAGTAATTTTTCTAAGGTCTGTTTAAATAAGCTACTTAACTGTCTTAATTGAACTAAGGCCTATTCCTGGCTTAATCTAAGCCCTGTCAATGCTTGAAACCATGCCTAAATCTCTCAAGATCTCAGCAAAAACTAACTTATAATAAAATAACTTATTATTGACCAGTTTGACTTTATTTCTGTTAGGCGTCTACAAAAGTTCTTATTGAGAATTAACAAAGGCTTAGATGTCACCATTATGGAGATTGGTGTTTGCTTTAGTTGTGCTCTTGACCCTTGACTTTTCAACATTAGTTTTTCTCTGGATGCAGTAATTGTGTGTTTATAAAGCACATTTGTTGCAGCAAGAAGCACCAAGAGGAAATATGATCAGATGATGCTGGTTTTGTATTGATAATCACATAGTCATCATATAGTAACCTTATTTACTGATCTTATGCAGTATTTCATATAATTACATAGTTGAGGTTTAATTCATTTTGCATTGTCCATTAAATTTGCTCTGTGATTCTACAGCATGAGATCCAGCAGTTTATCATACCTGCAGACTAGTTGCTTTTTGGCGAAATTCGCCGTTTTGAATCAAAATATGTCATTTATGCGAATCGTGTAGATCCAAAGAGTTTTTTTTTTTCGGGGTGGGGGTGTCAGGGTGAATTTGCAGGCACAATAATCCTCACAATAATCGAAAATGGGCTACTTTCCCATAGACTGCAGACCATATATACCGATCATCTCTTCCGCTTTACAACACAAAATAAATGTGAATAAATATCCGAAGGTATGTTGAAAGATACAACACTCAACAGTGTCTCAACACTACTAGATCTGAAGCTGTATAATCTAATAAAACATCACCTATAGAATTACACGTTAAAATCCTGGATGAGATCAGTGAAACAGGATACTATTTGATAATTATGTGACCATCAACAGGTAGCTGATATCACCAGATCATATTTTCTCTTGGTTTTGCTTGTCATAAAAAAAAAAAACATGTTCTACAAACACTCAGTTACAGCAGCCAGAGAAAAACTGCCCAACTAAAGCAAACACTGATCTCCATAATGGTTCAAACTAAACCTTTTCAATAAAACATTAACATCTAAACCTCTGTTAATTTTTAATAGGAACTTTTGTAGATGGATGAATGAAAGAAATAAAGTCAAACTGGTCAGTAATTGAATTTGTTTTTCAAATAAAGATTTCTGAGTCAGTAATATCAGTTTGTGAATGTGTTTTTATTGTACTTACCATGTGACAGTTTTACTTTCATTGAAACACAGAAGCCCAAACTTAATCAGTCTATTTTTGTAATAAAAAAAAATTACTGTATAAATTCATATGTACCCTGTAGTTTTAAATAAGCCTTTATGTATTGATACACTATTACAAAAAGCTATAAGATATCATAATAGTAGAATAAGTATCCCTTAGTTCTAAAAATTACCCCTTTATTCCCAAAACTTTACATATTGTTCCCTTATCCCTACACATACATACTTTATAGGTTCACTATAATTACTGAAAGGTACGCTGTAAATTTGTTTTACTTACACAGTACTTTCCGGGCAGTAATTTAAAGCGTTACCCTCTTTTTCTGTTCTTGTTGTTCCTCTTTCCTTTAGTGATTAATGCTCAATCATCACTCAAATAATTAATTACCTTAATAACTCTTGGTCTTGGAGGACTGGTTCTCACTACACCTCTGAGATTAGATGTGTAAATGTGTAAAATTAACACATGTAGGCCTGGGGGTATTCCAGAAAGCAAGGTTATCTTACCGTTAAACATACCCTAAACTCTAGGTTGATTAACCCAAACCTTGCTTACTTGAGGTATGCTGGTTCCAAAAACGCATCTGGGTGTAAGTTCAGCCAACCCAGAGTATGTTCCCCATTAGCACACAAAGACATTCACAACAGAGCGACGAATTGATGACTCACCATGGAAACAGATGCTAAGAAAAAGCATGCCATTGTACTTCCTTCTTTTGTTTAATGCAGATTTACATAACCTACACATCGCCACCTATTTGGTGGTTGTGCAATCATTTTTTCAATCTTTTCATTTAAAAAGTATTCTTTATTCACTGAGAATAAGAGTTATATTGTTTGTTTGATGCTAATTATTTAATAAGATATCACATATGTATTTTATTATAGAAATTATAGCATAGAAAACATCCTGTTATAAAAAGGGAAAAAAGCAGATCCATGTGTGAGATGACAATAAAATAAATACATATATTAGAACTGAATATATGCTGTGTATATATATATAATGTGTGTATGTATATGTAACTATATAATAAGTTTAGTTACATTAACCTCCGTTTTGAAATCGAAAGTTGAGGTTATCCGCTTACTTACTCTTAAACATACCCAGGTATGTCACATAACCTGCTTTCTGGAATACCCCCTGGTTTCACAGACAGGGCTTAGATTAAGCCAGGATTAGGCCATTTCAGTAGGTTTTATAAATGTGCTTTAGAAAAAAAAAACATCGGTGTGAATCTTGAAACAAAACAATGGCACTGACATATTTTTAATATATTTTAAGATCTGTCAGTGCAAGTTGCTTTCAGTTAAAACAGCTCAAACAATCATTTTAGTCTAGGACTAGCTTATGCCTTCTCTGTGAAACCAGGGGGTATGGGTGTTCTTGGCTTCACAGATCGTGTTGGATGCTGTGAACAAATACACAGGTTTTGTTAATTTTAAAACTACACATAACTTTGTAAAACAACTTAACTCTTCTAACACACTTTTATTTAATATTGACAGAAAATGTGTAAACTATAGTCACATAATATGTGTAATTTTTCTACACATTTCTTCTAAGAGTGTAAGGGGTCATAACTGACAAAAATAATAATTTTTATCCTTCCGGTCAAACATTTACAGCTATAACTTGACTGTGCTGCAAGTAACCACAGTATAGCCATATATTATCCCTTAAATCATTTATGTAGAAAGCACATACATTTAAACTCACCTGGAATTCATGGTAATCACTGGACTGAATGTGTCAACCTCACAGAAGACCTTCACTGTCTGTCTTCAGTCTGTTTACAGAAAAACAATTCAATACTTTATTTGTAAAACACTGTATTTAAAAAAAAAAAACCAAAAAAAAAAAAAAAACTATTACTTAAACTTGTTTATTTAGCAAGCCTAAATGGCTAATGTCCCTCCGAATGAGTCTAATTTAGTATCTGAACTGTCTGAAAAAAATTAAAGGAACAATACTTTCATGTGCGTATGTTGTCATAGATGTGTACTTCACCTAGTCATTTATTCGTAGTGGACTAAATGTATTAATTCATCATGAGGAAAAAGTTTTAAATATTTAAGATCTATATTTAAGTGTTTTTCATAACATGCAAGTGGCAGGATTGGTAATGGATTATTTTTTATTTGTTATGATTAGTTAAAGCATTCATTTTTTGTGAGGATTTTTTTCCATATAGTGGAATACGTAGGCGGAAGTACCGATCCAGTGTCTACAAAGCAAACGTGCAAAAACTAAGTAAAACGGCCTTCACAAAAAAAGTAAAACAACGATGGCGGACGATTTTGAAGTTGGAGGAGAAAATGAGATGGAGTTTTTCGCCCTACTGCGATACTTCTGCATACATCATTCCAACGTGATTACGTAGTGCATAGCGCATTGCAGAGCATTGCAAGATGAGCATTTGTGGTTAAAAAGTGTATATATGTATATATAAAACTGACTGACTGCTGCCCTGCACTGAAACTGACATTTGGACCTTCAACCTGTTGAACCCCAGTGAAGTCCACTATATGGAGAAAGATCCTGGAATGTTTTCCTCGAAAACATTCATTTCTTTCCAACTGAAGAAAGAAAGACAAATATCTTGGATGACATGGGGGTGAGTAAATTACCAGGAAACAATTCTGAAGTGAACGAATCCTTTGAAGAGGTTAAGAAGGTATTTTACAAAGATAATCAAAAATGACCGATTCACACTATTGTTCTGTGATGCTGAAAATTGGAGACAGAAAACCTTCCCTTTTAACCTGAATAGGTGATTAAACAAGTAACAGAAAAGTACTTCCCCAAAGGGAAGTACTTAGGGAAGTTTGCAAGCCCGTGTCTAAAAGTGGAGTGGAACGTAGCCCCAAAGTATACTTAAAAGCAAGGTATACTCTACAAGCTATACCCGTCTTCAAACGGGGGTCTGCACCGATACTGCAGGGGGCCTGCCAATTAATGTTTGACCACAGGTTATTTATTAAAAAAAAATTAAAACACATGTAAAAAAACAAAGTCAAAATTAAACATAAGCACCCTAAAATGAAATCAAGAACACTCTCAGTTGATACTGTAATAATACAATATAATTGGCGAAACAGATTTGGCAAATAATCCATTGCATTTTTGAATTTGCGCTCTGGAGAACGTGAAATGTTCCTATTTACAGCAAGTTTTTGCAGCTGTGAGAAATATAGCCAATCACAGACCTGTATGTTGATCTCTTGAACACAATGGCCAATGATAGGTGTTTAAGTTAGAATCTAGTCACTGCTCAAAACGCTGGAGTTTTTGTTCAGTTATGATTTCTGCTCGCTCTCGCAAATCCTCTCATTAACAGAGAAAGATGCAAGAGATTCATTACGCAGTGTGTCCGAAATTTTATTGATTTTAATGGAATGTTGTGAGATCGCAAACTGAGATGAGTGACAGCTTTTGAGTGATTGTAAAGTGAGCGCTCTTTAGTGTTTGCGAGGCTATATAGCTATAATCCATTTTATAAAACGGTTAGTTCCTGTCCTTGATTTTGATTGGTCAGTAGCTGTGTTTTATTCACGATAAAACATGGCTATGACCGCTTCACCCAACGGTTCTGTGTATCGTTACACAACACCCTTAGCAACCACTCTTAGCAATGTAAACTGTTTGTTCTCAATTGATATTGTTCATTGAAGCTTACTGTATTATGTAGAAGAGTATTGTGAGAAAGAGATCGATTGAGTGAGTTTATTACCTGCATTCAGATTTTAACATTTTCCTTCAGATCAGTCCTTTGTTCACAATAAATAATCTGTTTAAATGTCCGATGTATTATCTTGTCCTTTTAACAGTTAAGGGGTTTTCCCGTGACTGACAGCACTAGTCAAAGCATTTGTCAGTTGCGTCTTGTTCCGTGTTCACAACAATTCAACAATTTCACAACAATTCAGTCTTTTCAATGTAAAAGTCTTCGCTACTGACTGACAACACTCATAAAGACAGTCTTTGCCGCCATCTAATGGCGTAATAATGTAACTTCTGTTGTTGTTCACGGAGAGGGACTATTTTTTCCGGTGGAAGGAAGGCTTTTAGTGAAAGTTTACCTTATGAGAGTTGCTTTGATACACATTTTTGGCTTTAATATTTGTATTGTGTGGTAACCGTTTTATAAAAGCAATAAAGGTACTCGAGGCTAGTGCTGTATCGTGAATAAGTCACGGCTGAAGGGGTTGCAGTTTTGAGCAGTCTCTTACCACGAGTTACAACCCATGTAAATATATTTGTATTCTTTCATGCTAGAGTTGTACAAATGAGGATACTTTCTAACTGCTTTGCACAATCTGTTGTCTATGTAGGCCTCCAGTGTTGCTGTAGCTTGCATGCATTCCTGTCTGTTCTGTTTATGCAGTTTCTCTTTAACTACCTTGTGAATCGATGCCCCCAGGGCACGGTTGCCACCTTTTGGTTAAATTAATTCCTGCGACCTGCACGTAAAAAGTGAACTATAATTTGGGCTTTAATAATAACTAGCCTAGGACAAAAATATGGCATGTCAAGATGCGTGCTATGTAAATGCAGACTAATAGATTACTAGAAAAAATATCCATCAATATATTTTTTAAATTCCATTCCTATTATTTGTAAAAGTAAAGACTTGTAAATAATCTTAAATGTCTCACTGTACATTTCTGTTATTGTTCCGGTGGAGCTGTTGCTACAAATTACATCTGCACTTTACTAAAAAACCCTTTCACTCAGAGATTTGAATCTTAATCGTGAATGTGAATTTTTAGTAAACTAAAGCTAAAGTTCATGTAGGCTAATTGTCCATCTGATTAATAAAATAAAAAATGTATTACTGCAAATCCATTAAAATAATGTAGAACAACTGCAAACAACCAATAAATTGTGATTTTTATCACAACATGTTGTTTATTATGATGCATAAATCTCAATTTTACTGATGAATAATATACAGACAGTGATGCATGCACAACAGCAACAATGTGCATAGTTCTGATCTACTATCTTAACATAATATAACTTATTCTTAATCATAATATGGTTAGTTTCTATTAATATACTGTATAAGGCTATATGCTTAATATGTAGCTCTGTTTGACACATTTTGTATCACATTATGTCTCTATTGCCTAAGTTGTCCTTGCCCTGAACAAACTTATGCTTAAAAGTATACTTTCATACACTAAAAAGTGGGCCATTTAGTCCCAAGTAGTATTGAAATAGTACACTTAAAAGTATACTACTAGTACACTGATATTAGTATACTTACTACACAAAGTATACTTACAAATACACTTAAAATTTACTTAAGTATGCTTATTGAAATGAACTTGATTTATTTTTTGGAAGGGTTATGAGTACTTAAACGCCCTTCGGCTGTGACTGTATTCACAATAGACCTTATGGTAGTATTTAATTTTCGACCGGAATAAAAATAAAGCTGAATGGTATAGAAACAGTGTATTCAAACAGATTGTACTTTTGTTTAACAATATGCTAATGAAACGTCATTCTAAAAGCTTAGATGAAGTTCATTTTTATTATGTGCCTCATGCCTATGTAAAATCCTATTACATGGCACACACCAACTGTCAAGTGTTATTTTAAAAGCTACTTTTGTACTCAGAGCCTTACTTTACAAAGCTTTTTATATACTACTTCTACAATATTAATGAAGCTTTCTGCTTTTAGAAAATGTGCCATAGAGATTAACCATTTTAGTGCGTTGGGTAACCCAGGCCATATTAGTGGCATTAGTCGAAGCAGAGGTAATACAGTGAGAGAGACACGCAGTAAGGAAAGTATATATATATATATATATATAGATAGATAGATAGATATTTACTATACAAATGTAATACACAAATTATTTTGTACTCCTTTTTAATGCCTAACATTTGTTTTTTTGTTCCACTTCGTCTCTGCCTAAATGCAAGAAAACAAATAATTCCTAAAACAAACACCAAAAATACATGACTTAAACAGGTTCAAGAATAAATTCAAGAAGGTCTTAAAATATCCTCCTAACTTATATACTGTGTACTTCGTAATGTAATGTTTAATGGAGACAACAATCTACTTACATGTCCCACAAGAAGAATTGGTCCAATTTAATCAGAAAAGTTGCATCCTGCCAACAGAGGAGAGTTACTTCTCTCTCTTTTTTTCGGACTGAACTGTTTGAAAGCCTTTCTTATGCAGTTTCCACTTCCTGTTTTTTTTTTTTTTTTTTTTTTTTTTTTTAAGCCAGATGCAAAGGCCCCAGAGGTGTAAAGTATTTGAGTAAATGTAATTAGTTAGTATCTTTTTGGCTATTTTGTAGTTGTACTGAGTATCTGAGTATAGATATTAGCAACTTTTACTCTCTACTTGACTACATTTTTGAATAAGTAAATGTACTTTTTACTCCAATACATTTGTGATGAGTAATGTAGTTACACATTACATTTTGCATGGCCATCTACAGGGCATTAAAGATACTATATCTTGCATTGCATTTTGCCTTTACTCATCCAAACTCATCCAAAAGGATATTGGTTTACTTATGACCTTTTTGAGCACTTGAGCTTAATTGACATTTAAGAGGCTGTTGTGTTGACCTTGATTTATTGCAATTTTGAGGTTCAGTTTTTTGATTTTAGAAAATAAACATGATTTCTCATCTTACAAATCAACCGTTTCTTATTTTCACTGGCATGTAGATGTTGAGGACTAGTTCATCTTTGAAGACTTTTACTCAAGTCGTATAAGAATTGGTGACTTGTAACTTGTAATGGAGTACTGTTCATTGTAATGTATCTGTACTTTTACTCAAGTACGGTTTTCAGGTACTCTTTATACCTCTAGAAGGCCCGAGAATGTAAAAGCCATTCAGTTGATTTGTCAATTGCCATTTCCCCCGAGTTTTTTTGTTCTTGTTTTTAAACTTTGTATTTCATTGCTAATAAAGAAAAAAAAAATATTTTTCTTTCTCTCAACATGTTCTTTCAATATTTTTTCAAATTTGGGCATTGTCCAATGAACAGTGTAGGACAGCAATCAAAATAGCAGTCAGGCAAAATAAAATAAAAATAGTCAAAATCATATATAAAGAGTCACATCAAGTCAAGTCAAGTGGTTTTATTGTCATATCCCTTCTGCATGCAGTAGAAGAAGTTTCAGCGGAACAGTTTCTCTGAAAAACCACAGTGCAAAAAAAAGGTACAGTATAACACACCCATATGTATTATGAGACATGTTATTGAAGGGGGTAGATTTATAATCCCTCCTCTTGTAGTCATGCTTTTCCTAAAACCATCTATTATGCTATTTCTGTTACAGGCAATGTCTTGTATGTATTTGGTAAGAGGTGACTGAGTGTCTGACCATGTCAGGTATGCAGTAACAGTGTTTACTCATTTAGATCAGCTTCCAGACAATTAATATGTACTTGTTTTGTAATTAATCAATTTGCTCAAACGATCAAATTTATCTCAAGTTATTTTTTATTATTCTGCTCTTCTGCTGTATGAGACATGTAAAGACAACTGATGACAAGAGGACAAACTGCAAATTCAGGGTACTGTATTTTAAATATAACTTTGTAAAATCCAATTAAGCTTTACAGATCTTTATTGGAAGTGGTTTAAACAGTGTTTTACATGCTTGTTCAATGAACCATGAACTATTATTGTATATGTGGAACAGTCGTTTAGAGACAGTAGACACAGTGTGTTTCACAGTCATGCGAGTATGGAAAAGATCAGTAAATGATTTTGGGTGGCCAATCCCTTTAATCTATAGACCCACTATAGTATATACTTGGAGACTTTTCCCAACCATGTTGCTTTGAAACAAAAATGTGTGACAAATAAAAGTATGTGTGCATTTACTTGTGTGATGATAATTCTTCATTGAATAATATCCTGTAAAATATGAGAAAACCTTGATAAAGGGTACACAAGCCTTACTGATAGGGCCATGGAGGCTAGAAAACAACTTGACTATTATCTACAAAATACTCAAGAAATTAAGCACGACACAGAATACTCACACCAGGGCAGGCTAGCTTATATACTTTTTATTAGGCCACAGAGAGGTTTATTTCAAGCATTGTTGTCAACACTGCAGTATTGTAGTCAGCAAATGACAATGAAGACTAATCAAACTATTCAAATAAAAGCCTCACAAATAAAAAAGCCAAACACAATAATGAGAAAAACACTGAATTGGCCAAGGCTAGCACAGGTTATTCGCTCATCTTCGCTC
This sequence comes from Hypophthalmichthys nobilis, assembly GCA_037950665.1. Taxonomy (NCBI): domain Eukaryota; kingdom Metazoa; phylum Chordata; class Actinopteri; order Cypriniformes; family Xenocyprididae; genus Hypophthalmichthys; species Hypophthalmichthys nobilis. The sequence continues at coordinate 27,307,541 of CM075489.1, forward strand.
TACTGTATCCTTGAATGCCTGTAATCAGGCAAAACAGCTCAGACGATTATCATATTATACAAACTATGCATTGTTTTGAACATGTAAACTCTTGTAGTTTATGCTTAACATTGAAACTTTTATTACCTTTTCGAAATAAGCCATTAAACAGTTGGGATTTGTTAGTAGGTGTGACCTTTTATAGTACACCTTTTAACCCTAGGATTATTCAGGTAGGGTAAGGAACGTCAAATCTAGTCTAAACCATAAGATACTCACCCGCCGGCAGGTTGAAGTCCTTCAGGAATGACGTAGAAGACTAGCTTGTGGTTGTTCTTTATCAAGGCTCAGTTTGTAGTTATAAGTAAAGTCTCACGGAAGACATTTTAATATTGCCAATTTTTATAACGTAACAATGTTGCATTAACTGCTTTGTATTGTAACCAATAAAAGAGATATTTCTTTTATTGGTTACAATACAAAGCAGTTAATGCAAAATAAAACTCAAATCAGCTTAAGCTCTATGAACTAGCTTTACCCAGCAATATTGGAGATGCTGTTAAGCGCCCCTCGTTAGGGTATCAGATGTCCTTCTACACTTAATACAGGCAGCATCTGAGGAGGCCTTTTACTCCTCAGACTTTTATACTACTTTTTGGGAAATACCAACTTCATATTACTCTACTCATCAATTGATCAATGCCTTGTATGATCCAATCTTCCTGCTGTAGGCGTATCAGTCTCTATATCCCTTGCTTACTAAGCTGGATGTCGCTTACACTGTTGTCTTTTTCTAGCACTCTTCCTCTTCTTCATTGAAGTCTTCATCTGGCTCACCTTCTCTTGAGGTTGCAACATGCTCTCTTCATCCTTATTGTTAACCTTTCTGGTTGGTTACAAACATCAAACTCAAAAACCTAACTTTCACAACCGTTGCTTAGTCATCTTATCTTATAACAAACAAAGGAAGTATTGCAGTTACTTTATTTCATAATCATTCAAGAGTTCAAGCATATATGGCGTTAACTTAAAAGCAAGCAAATAACAACATTGAAAGGTAAATAGCAACATCAATATAAATTTCCAAAACACTCCCTTCTTGCGATTTCCTGGTTTAATCGATAACATTTATCAATCTTTCATTTTGATCCAAAATGTTACCTTTTGACATCATCTTATCACTGTATCCCTTAACATTTCATTTTGGGGCAAATTTTTTGTACTCTGCTTAACAATGGTAAGGTACTGTAAAATATTTTGCCGCAATAGCGATGCATCAGTTATTTCATGCTGGCATGCTTCTATGTGTTCTTTGTTTGGATATATCCTTTGGATATCTGTCCATGTGAGGACAAATAAAGGTATGGCCTCTCCCAACTCTCACACTTTTTACAGTGTCCAATGGTTAGCATTTGGGTCTATAGCAAGACCTTGGCCACCACCTTCTTTCTGGGTTCCTGGGGCTCTGCCTCTTCCACATAATTCAAGCAATGCCTTTATGAGATAAAATATCCAATTTTCTTTTAAAATGCTTAGAATTTCCTTAGAGTACCTTACATGCAAAGCACATACAAAAACTTGTTTTTTATCCATTCAACCCCTCATACAGTATTTGATAATACACACTGTAAGTCATTTCACAATTTACTACTTCTCCTTTTTCACATTGGCTCCCATGTTAGTCTGTGTGACCTTTTATAGTACACCTTTTAAATCCTAGTATTATTCAGGTAGGGTAAGTCAAATCTAGCCTAAACTATAAAGTACTCACCAGCCTGCTGGTTGAAATGACGTAGAAGACTACCTTGTGGTTGTTCTTTATTGAGGCTCAGTTTGTAGTTATAAGTAAAGTCTCACAGAAGGCAGTCGTAACAATAAAATATCTCTTTTATTGGTTCCAATACAAAGCAGTTAATGCAAAATAGAACAAAATAAAACTTAAATCAGCTTAAGCTAAAAAGCTCTATAACCTAGCTTTATCCAGCAATACTGTTAAGCGCCTCTCGTTAGGGTGTCAGATGTCCTTCTACACTTAATGCAGGCAGCATCTGAGGAGGCCTCTTACTCCTCAGACTTTTATATTACTTTTTGGGAAATTCCTACTTCATATTACTCATCAATTGATCAATGCCTATGATCCAGTCTTACTGTTGAAGGCGTATCAGTCTCTGTATCTCTTGCTTACTAAGACGGATGTTCTTCCTCTGTCGCCCACTGTCATCTTCTTCTAGCACTCTTCCTCTTCTTCACCAAAGGCTTCGTCTGGCTCACCTCCTCTTGATGCTGCAACATGCTCTCTTCATCCCTGTGGTTAACCTTTGTGGTTTGTTACAAACATCAAACTCAAAAACCTAACTTTCACAACTGTTGCTTAGTCATCTTATCTTATAACAAACAAAGGAAGTATTGCAGTTACTTAATTTCATAATCATTCAAGCATTCTTTCTTAAAGAAAAGAAAAAAGTTAGTAACTCAAACATTTACCTTGCAAATCATTCTAAAATAAAACCTTTTAAAAGCAACTAAGCAAAATTTACACATGTATTTTACCATTAACTTATCAGCGTAGTCTTAAAATTAAAATTAAAGAACACAAACGCAGCCAAATCATTTACATAATGACCAAAGCAATCTAACAAGAGCAGCGCAAATTAGCGTTGGGTCGCAAATAAGCAGAGCTGATGCTCATCAGGTGCGGGTAGACACAGGCGCAACTAAACATGTAATCTGACAAACACGTACACATATATAATATAGTTTGCCAAGCCATGTTGGCCTATATATAAACGATAACGCCTTCCTCTGGCATTCCAAAGAAATTAATACGAGTGGAAAATATTTTCTCATTTCTACCACACGCTCTCTGTTCTCTGCGGTGTCTCCTCCTAGCAGCAACAATTGCAGCCATGTCGCACGTTGGGTTAAGCGATGCTGTTTTTGGGTGTTAAATAATGGTGCAAATACCAGTAAATTGACAAGCGCAAATCTTAGTAAATCACGTTGCGTGATTCATTTAAATATCTCCTCCCATAAATTTTGCGTCTGAAAGTGAAACTCCTACAAATGCATAGGCAACAAGGTCAGCCGCAAAAACAACTCAGTCCACGCCTTTTCAGCACTAATTTTGCACTGCGTGTCTTTAGTAAATCCCAACAGTAGTTTTTTAACGCCAAAAGAGGGTTTGCGCTGGTGCAAGCTGTTAGTAGAGATGTGGCCTGCTGTGTCAGCAGTTTCACAACGTCCAAAAAATTAAATTACTGCCTTGTGCTATATTGACCAATCAGCGCAGTTGTCAAGGCAGAATTTCATATTAAACAGAGACAAAGCAGACAATTTTTAATAAATTGAAATTTTGAGTTTATAACAATTAAAATCTTAATTTGAAAGATTTTTGCTGCCAAATGAGTACATTAAACACACCTGTTTAAGTTTTGATGCTTGGTATTTTAAGTAATGTCAAGTTAAGATAACTTGATTTCTTTATTACTGACAACATTGGGGTTTACAGTGTATAACTTTTGAAAGGGTACCACTGCAGTGACAGCTTTTGTACCTTTTATTTTGAGAGTGATGAGAAGGTTGATACATAACACCACGAGACAATAAAAAAATAAATTACATATAGCATACACAGAAAAAAAATGCTGTTGGTTTGGTACCAATCTGTGAGAAGAGATCAAATGCTGAAGAAACGTTTTGAGGCAGTGAAGTAAAGCAAAAGGAACTTCACAAAAAAACATACATGTAAGCTCACAATTTATTTTTAAATTACGACATTTGAGAAGTCAAACTAGTAAAATTTAATACACCCAGTTTTGTTTGCTATACTTCAGACAAAGTGACAAATTGTGTGCAGTTTACATCTGTTTGAAGCTAAATCTGCAATCACTGCACGCAGGATGTGTTCAGTGTAAACAGGATATCTGTTCATTTCTGTGGTTGGGTAATTTTCTGTTTCATTTAGTTTTTCTTTTACACTTTCCCACGGTTTTGCACTTAAGCTTCTTGATAACATGTACCAGGTTTATTTATAACATTAGACAGTATCGACTCTCATCTACTCTGTCGATCATCTGTGAAATAAATTTTAAAAAATCTTTTTATATTCAATATTTTTTTAAACTTTGCCCAATACATATTTGCACAATAAAGAACACCTCACTTTAATACTTGAATAAATGCAAATGCATTTAAGTTAATACTCCATACATCTAATCATAAGGTAGGAATTATAAGGTTCAATTTGACATTTTTGTCAAAACTGAGTTATTCACATATTCTGTGACAACATATTTACATTATGTGAGGTTTCCTTTTTTATTTTGTGTACATTTTGGGACTTTTTTTCTATCTACAAAGTCAAACTCTAACTTGGTTCTATTTGTGAGCCAATCAGCACTTTGAATGCACACTCACGGACCAATCAGGTTCAGCTTTTCTCCATGACAGCTGAGCTGTATGTACTATGTAGCTATAAAGCTCTTTGCTATTGGCACACTGAATTAAAGTGTATAAACTATGACATTAAGTGAGATGAAATTCACTTTGTTGGTAAAAGTTGCATAGTTGAAGTAATTTAAATATTTTAAATGTGAAATATTTTTAATTATACATAGTGAAACATTTTTCAATGTTTATTAAACACCTTTACTGAAGCATTGTCTGTTTTCTTGCAGTTTTTTAGTCTTTAAATGTCTTTAATTTTACAGTATTAAGCCTTAAAGTTCAAATAGTCAATCATTTAATTGATGGGGTCTTAATTACAACGATAAACGTTAACATGTTATGTCAGAAATACTGATGTCTAGAGAGAAAGTCTCACTTTCTGTGGAATAAAGTCCTGCTCAGATGTGTTACAGTAGCTGCTTTCTGTCTAAACAAGAGGAAACTCAAACGGTTCCTGCAATAATGTGTTAAATTACCCATCATATTCCTACCTAAATTTAACATCTGCACTGGACAAAAGATTTAGCACTGCCTTTTATGCTTAACTTGAACAAGAAAAAAATATTCATTCTAAAATATGAAGTAAATGTCATAGAAAACGTTAAATTTAATGCATGTCAACACATTGTTACAACACTAATTTTATGTTTTAAAACAAATTATAAGCAAACTGTTTGTGTTTCTTGAAAATTATTGCTTCAATTAATTTTTTGAAAGATAGAACCTTATAATTCCAAGTGAAAAGTGTTTTTTTTTTTTTTTAGAATTAGAAGGTTCTATCTGCGTTTGACCCGTTCCAAAAATATATATTTGAGAGGATTTTGATATTGTACATTTAGAATACATTTAGAAAGAAGCCATGTTGAATAGTGCGATTTGTACAAAGGCATGTTACGACCAGCTAATGAAAATATGCAAACGGAAAAAATAAGTGAATAAGCCCAGAGTGGTTTGTGTTCAGATTGCATGATTTTAGCGAACCGTACTATAAGATAAAAGCGAAAATGGTTTAAATGTAAGTAAGAAATGGGAACACGGGGGCACCGCGATGCAACCACAAAGGGGACTTTCACAAACAAAGGGGCAGGGGCTCAAGCCCTGTGCATGCCACTGCACTGCACCACTATCTGGGACAGCTTTCAGTCACTGCTGTGTCACATTGCTCAATGGATCAGTGACAGGGGATTACACATTGCATGACTTTACAATAGGAAGAATCGCTGACAACTCTGTCTGGTCCACAAGCTACATTTCACAACCAAACACACACGAGCAGTAATAAGGAAATAACACAAGATTGTTATCAGCTCTGATGAAACATCAAATAGATATGGGTGCTCCTGCCAAAGTTTGACTAAACTTTCCTCCATTTCATGGGTCCAAATAGACCGAGAAGGAGCCTTTTTCAGAACCAAAGTCATGCTTGCTGATATTCTTGTCTATAACTCCTCCCTGAACTTCCCGCTGCCCTGTATCTTGCTCTCTCATTGGCTGAAGGTCATCGCCAGTGTCATTTTCAGTCAGAACACATTTCACACAGCAGGATTTTGAATCGCAGGCATGCCAGATATCTCACGGGCGTCATTGTCGATTCTCTCAGATCGCGTCTTTGATGATGTGTGATTGTCACTCACGTGAACGAGCACCAGTTTGCCTCATTTTGGGAATATGTTGGTGATTTCGCAAAATCTATCAGTGAGTGATAATTGGGACATTTTGTGGTTAAAAAGTATATATATTTCTTTATTATTTAGATAATGACTGATCGTTTCGCTAGGCAAGACCTTTATTTCTCGTCTGGGATCATGTCAAGTCCTTTGAAGCTGCACTGAAACTGACATTTGAACCTTCAACCCGTTGAACCCCAGTGAAGTCCACTATATGGAGAAAAATCCTGGAATGTTTTCCTCAAAAACCTTTTTCTTTTCGACTGAAGAAAGAAAGACATAAACATCTTGGGGGTAAATTATCAGGGAATTTTAATTCAGAAGTGAACTAATCCTTAAACTTGATGTTAAGCAAGAGGTGTTATGTGAACGATTTTATCATCATTAAATTTGTGCTTTTTTCTTTGTGCAGGTGTAACATTTTCTCCTTGTGCTTTTTTTTTTTTTTTTTGAGGGTGGTAGTTCTTGTACCTCATCAACTGATGAGTGAATGTGATCAGAGTATGTTTTCTTTCTAGGAAAAAAAGAGCAGCTGTACTCATATTTCCTTGCCCCTTGTGTGATGTATCAAATGGACTCAATACAATTTATATGATTATTTACACAACCAATATGATTATTACAGGTTAAGTTATTGCATAGCATTAATTTAGCTGTGAACTTGTTTATGAATTTTCAACTATGTAATTCAAATGCATAAACTATTTAACAAAATGCACAGGTATAGAACTACTCCATATGTAAAAGAGGAAATGAAACAAAATAACTGAAAATTTTGCTCTATTTTCTCAAACTTGCAGAAATCGTCTGAGATTGGGATTTTGAGATTAGGTTTGGGGATAGTCAAAAAATATTCCTTGTGGTTGAAGGTACTGTAGGCTACATAAATGAATGAAATGATGTTCTGCAGCTTAGCAACTTTACCGCCAATGTACACATGACTGTTTTCGCCTGGTCCAGTTTGAGAGTGTATTATTTTTTTGCAACTTCTTTGCATTTGAGAGAATCTTTTTACTATTTGACTCAGTGGGCATGTTGGTTTCCTCTGAAGTCTTTTAAGTTTGTTCAGGTGATTCTTGTACTTGAAAGCGCTAAAGTTTTGAAGGACACCATGTACCATTTTTTGTATCATCTGCAAGATGTACAAGGCAGTGCGCATTATAGGACAAGAATTGTGGCCCATACTGTTGACAAAGTGAGTGACATATAGAGCCTGTATGTCACTGGCGTAATCACTGTAATCTTCTATCAAACTGTTGACGCACAAGATGAAAATTCCCAAAAAAAGCTGTTTTTTTTTTACACCTCTGTGCTGAGGAGATCTTTCATCATGATGGGTCCGGTATACAATAAAAACGGTCTGAACTCTGTTGCCTTTCAATTTCCCTCAGTGCCCTTTGTTTCCATGCAAACTCCATGGGCACACTTCTCTGAGCATTCACCAACCTTTCTGTCAATGTGTGGACTTGAAATCCTGACAGTCTACAAGTGGGAGACCCATCTTCAGCCACAAGTGGAGATGCTGTCTCATGATTACAAGAGGTGAGGTACCATGATGTTGATCAGAGTCTGCCTTGTTTCTGAAACTCTCATTCATTTTCAGAGGCATGTCATTTCTTTGAAATGTCATTCTGTTTTCCAGGTACACTCCATCCTGTGTGCATTGTTCACGTCCGTGATAGCCTGTGTGACCTTTAACCTTTTTCAGAAATGCACATGCAGGTGCATCGCAAACCCTCAAAGACAGCTGGTAGGTTTACAAGTGCTACAAAACAAACCTATTGTCACTGGTTCCTCTTGTCTTACTTGCATTGTTCCTAGAAATCCTAGAACTGTGATTCTTGTAGAGAGGCAAACCATCAATGTTGACCTGAAGCTCCAACTGGATGTTGCTCAGAATGTAGATGTTAATGGCCAACAACCTTAACTTGTATTTCTGTGTGGGAAAGCACAGTTCCTTAACAATGTCTTTGAGTCTTTTGGAAGATTTAAACTAGGCTGATGTAGTATGTTGAGTAGCAAATTCAATGCCATGTGTGATTTTGTGTTTAATAGCCCAGGATGCCAAATCGATTGTGAAGTTTGATGTTCACAAATCAAACCCTGTTGTTTCTCCCACTGTATCTTACGCAGTTCAGTGCACATTGTGTTCTTTTTAGGTTTTCTGAACTGCTTCCATACCAGGGACCCCAAGAGCATGATCAGCTCAGCGAGGAGTTCCTTGAATATCAATTGATAGACATCCCCATGCCCCAAGACCCAGCCACTTTCGACATTGAGAGTTTTGGGGGGAATATGTCATCAATGAAGAATAGTGTAAGAGATATTCTACACTTGAAAAACAACACTCAGAGGTGATTACACGTGCCATGTGTGTAATGTAGCCCTCGAAGTTCACCCGTCAGTAGTTATCGCTAGAGTAAACGGTAACAGAAAACCCAAACAGGATAATGGGATCATTGAAACCATGACCCCAATAGTCACAGTCTGTCTGCTTATACTAACAGCTACAAAAGAGTGACTTCTAGAGAAGAATTACATGTTAGTGGAATGATATTTGTTTTGTTTTTAAATTCAAAACTGTATCAAACCAGTTAAGTGTAAATGCTTTGTTTTGGAACAAAGATTATGTGTGATTATTGACTGAAATTCATTTGGCAAGATGCTAATTTTATAAAAACTTTATAAAATAAAATGTATTACACTTCTAAGTTACAAAAGGTTGAATCTGTTATCAACTAAAGAGTGTTACCTGCTTTCACTATGAAATTTTAAATCATGCTGTGCTGATCATCATTATTTCAATTACATTTTGTTTTACAGTATTTACATGCAGATTACTTGCTATGAATTACAACATAAACACATTTATGAATACTTCAGTTAATTATTGTCCTTTGTGCCTGCTTTACCACCCCTTCTAACCACCTGATCTCCACCTGATTCCCATTTCATTCTGGGAAACAGTATCAGCAGTTACTCTTTTGACATCTTACTTACATCGGCTCATCTCAGAAGAGTGAAATCAACTACAGAGTGCGGTAAACCAACTGAAGAGAAGATTTATTTTCCGGTAAAACAACAAATTATAGACTTACACAGCCTATCTGACTACCTTTATACAAATGCCTATTCTCTATAATGGTTGGTAGGGCACTTTTGTAAGTGTCTTTGGAAAAGAGGATCTGCTAAATGCCTTAAATGTTAATGATGTGGATCAATTTAAACATGAGCTGTTTGTTTCTCTGTTTTCAAACTCTAATAGAGTTAGTAACTATTATTGACATAAGTGCATTCATAGGATTTTCAACAATGTGAAGTCCACATTTATATTAATAACTATAATGAATATATAACATTTTAATAAATAAACTGTAAAGTTTGTTTACATAGAAAATGTATTTTATAATTATATCTAATCTCGATTTACTTTGATTTTGTACAGGTCAATTTCAGATTCAGAAACAAGAATGTCTCAAACTGTCATACCCGTGACCTCTTCAACGCTTGTCATCCAGTTTCAACCACCAACACAAACAACAGCAGCTGGAACTGGGACAAATGCTCCTGTGCCTGTTTATGGACAACAGCCAGTAGGAGTTTCACCTCTTCATGGACTTCAGGCATTTCTGAAAGGCCAACCAAAAGCCCTTGGGGTGAGAAATTGATCATAAACCCAAATAATTGTATAATTTGTATGTGTGTATGTAAATTTGAGGTAAAAATACATGATTAAATTATTTAAAAAAAAATGGAGAGTGGTACACACATGAACAAAGCATACACATGTTTATTGAAGAATGTGACTTATTGCCTTGTGACAATGCAGTAAATACAGCAATATAAGGTAAGGTTTATCATTTACAGGGTAAAATAGTAAAAAATTAAAGTGTATCAGTCACAGAGAAGAATGTTTTAGGAGTTGCAAACTAACAAAAAATGTCAAGTAATGGACAAATTTTGCTCATCTGTAAATCAGAATGTAATTTCATGCAATGAGAATACCTGGATATTTTTTGTAGTGCAAGCATAAGTCCAAAACTACAGCTACTTTAAATATATATTGTACATTTTATAATGTTCCCTAAAATTTGATGCTGTTTTACTTTATTTATAAAAGACTTTCTTGTCCTTCACAGACTGTCCAGATAATGATTGGTTTGTTGACTCTCCTGTTGGGAATTGTGTCTACAATTTATACAGAATCCATCTCTGTCATTAGTGGTATTCCTTACTGGGGATCTCTCATTGTAAGAAACAATTATATAATTAAGCATTGTGTCTTTCTAACACAAGTTATATATTCCAGCAGAACTCTTGATTTGTATCTTTCTCTCTGATCTCAGTACATTTCCGCAGGCTCACTCTGCATTGCTGCAGAAAACAAACTGAATTCACCCTCCAGTTTGTGTTTGGTATGTACACAACACTTGTCATTTTTAGGGCTTGAAGCACCGGAACTACTTGAAACCTATCGTGTTTGTACTGATTTTTTCTTCCTTATTTTTCGTCAATTAAAGTGTATGGGCATCAGTGACCGTAATTTGTAGAGAACCCAAACTTGTCAGTAACTGAAGGATTGGTAAAGTTGAAAATTAATATGAATCATTTTTTTGGTGGATGTCATAACAAAACGTATAATATGGATTTAGCTACATAAAAAAAGTCCACTAGCAGCCAATCAAATTTCAGCTACTAATAAAGTCAAATCTGAATGGCCTACCTTAAAAAAATTGACATATTGATGTACATCAGAGTCGATCCTCCCTATACGCAAACTACGCATGTTGCGTAGGGCCCCCGAACTACCGGCGGCCCCCTTGCTCATCACTATATAAAATAAAAATTATGGTAATTTACCATAATGTGAATATAACATGCAAATATAAACCGATCAGGCATAACATTATGACCACCTTCCTAATATTGTGTTGGTCCCCCTTTTGCTGCCAAAACAGCCCTGACCCGTCGAGGCATGGACTCCACTAGACCCCTGAAGGTGTGCTGTGGTATCTGACACCAAGATGTTAGCAGCAGATCATTTAAGACCTGTAAGTTGCGAGGTGGAGCCACCATGGATCTGACTTGTTTGTTCAGCACATCCCACAGATGCTCCATTGGATTGAGATCTGGGGAATTTGGAGGCCAAGTCAACACCTCAAACTCGTTGTTGTGCTCTTCAAACCATTCCTGAACCATTTTTGCTTTGTGGCAGTGCGCATTATCCTGCCGAAAAAGGCCACAGCCACTAGGGAAAGGGTGTACATCAGGGTTTTCAAACTCAGATTGGCTGGGGCCCACTGCTGTGATTGAAATCTCATAGGAGGGCCATTTTAACATTCAAACAAGGAAGCAGAAAAATTCTGAAAATGTACTTCATAATTTCTAATTTACTTTTAAACCAGCACTATAGGAACTATAGGGCAGATCTCAAAGTCTGGTAATGCCAGTCCCTGACAGGCATTACCTTTAAGGAAAACAGGCAAAGAGAAAAAGTGAGTTCCTTTGCCTTGTCATTATACTAGTTGGATCTGGTGCAACCCCTGAGAACCACAGGGGAACTGAAAAGACATGCTCAATCCTGCCTGACTCAAGGTCAGCATCTCTGAGCCAAATAAAAATAGGGCCCAAGACGGGACCAATCAAAGACAGTTTACCGAGGTGGCCTCACAGAAGGCCGAACACTTGATGTCACCATTTAACTTGAACCCAGGTGAGCAGAGGCCTCAGCAGAACAACTTAATATTGTGAGAGGAGGCCAAGCATGCTCAACTTCATAGGCAATTTACCAAGGCGGCCAACAGAAGGCCGAACACTTGATATCACTGTCTAACTGGGGCTTAGGTGAGCTGAGGCTTCAGCAGAAAGACTCTCTAAAATGAGAGGAGGCCAAACACACTCAATTTCAAAGACAGCTTACCAAGGCGGCCTCATAGAAGGCTCAAATGAGCTAAGGCCTCAGAAGAAAAAACTCTCTATAGCTAGAAGGCCAACCATACTCAAACTGACAGCCAGCTTACCAAGGTGACCTAAAGAGGGCCAAAATTTGGTGTTGCTGACTAGCTGGAGCTCAAGTGAGCAGAGGCCTCAGCAGAATGACTCTCTATAGTGAGAGGAGGCCAACCAGCTCAACATAAAAACAGATTATCAAGGTGGCCACACGAAGGGCCAAACAGACTGGAGCTCAGGTGAGTGGAGGTCTCAGTAAAACAACTCTAAAATGAGAGGAGGCCAAACACACTCAACCAAAAAGACAGTCTTTCAAGGTGGGGGCTCAGATGAGTGGAGGCCTAAGCAGAACGATCCTCAGATCGGGATGAGGCCAAACTATACTCAATCTTAAAAACAACTCACCACAGCAGCCAACAGAGGGCCGACACACTCAATGTGATTTTCTAAATAGAGCCCAAGAGAGTGGAGGCCTCAACCGAACGATTCTCAGATCAAGAGGAGGCCAAACCACACTCAAGGCTAAAAGACAGCTCACCATAGCGGGCCACAGAGAACCCACACTCTTGATGTCAGTGTCTTAGCTAGAGCTCAGGAGAGTGGAGGCCTAAACAAAATAACTCTCTAGAATAAGAGGTGGCCAACTACACTCAACCTTGAAAAACAGCACATCACAACGGCCCGCAGAGGGCCAACACACTTGGTTTAGCTGGAGCTAAGGTGAGCTGAGGCGTCAACCATATATATATTTTTTTTTTTAGCAAGTGTACTCAACCTCAGAGACAGTTTACCAAGGTGGCTTCAAAAAGGGCCACTGAACTGTACCACTCAATTTAAAAGTTCATCATTTCTCAGAGTTACATAAATTAAATCAAATCAGTACCAGAGCTAGCAAAAGGAGCTAATTGCATCATACAACACTTTTTTACCCCCTTGAGAGTTAATCGCACTAAATTCAGTTGCCAGATTCTGTAACTCTGAAAGAATCATGTGAGAACATCTATGAATACATCGCTATGTGTGCCTTCAACCCCCTTGAGAGCTGAACGCGCTCGTGCAAACGCCAACTACATTCCCTCAGGAAAGAACAGAAAAGACCAAACGCACATCTCACATTTGAGTAATAGGGACAACGCCAATGGATCATTTATTGAAAAATCCTCGCAATGCGAGTATTCAGCTCCCTCGAGAACTAAACACATGTGCTCTTCACTCATGCACAAAGCAGACACTTCCTGCAAACGCTTGGCAGGGTGTTTCTTCTGATAATCATGTTCACACATACGCAGACAAACGTCTCCTGAAGACAAAAGAAATTGTTGATGTGTACCATAGGTGCCCTCTTGTACTCGCAGTCGCAAACGTAGCCGCTTCATGGGCTGTCGCCGGCTAATGACATTGTCTCATTTGAATCACATGCTTCAGACACCGTCACCAAAGTGTATTCGGATGCAGTGCGAGTTCCCATTCGAAAGGGAAATTTGGTTTTAGTTTTACTTAATTGTTCTTAATGCCAATTCAATGTTTTCAAGGTTTTCCTTTATTTATTTATATAGGCCTATGTTTTTCATAACTTGCAGTTTGATTCCTTGATGTTTTAATTCCATTAGCTACAGAAAACTGGCAGTGCACCTTGTATAAACCATTGTAATTATTATGTAAGTTTATGGAAATGTTGGGGTTTTTACGAATGCACTGACAGGGGCCCCTTTAAGTTTTGCTTAGAAGTGTAGGATCAGCACTGATGTACATAGTGTGAAAGTTAGAAGGCCACACATATTATACAATAAATAATGATATAAATAATAATAAAAATATACATATACAACCCATATATTTTATGATCGCATATCTTATGACAGTAAATAATATATCTATATACAGAGGATTTGTTTTGGACTAGAAGAGGGAGGATTTCCATTTGTCCCTTTTGACACCAGCATATTTGCTGTAACCTAAACTATCAGTGAAGATTGACTGGACTTTGCTGTAAAAACTAGATTTCAATTATATCCCTTAATCATCCACACGAGCCATTGGTGCTTGGACCCTGATAATTGATGCTTGTGGGTATATTTTATTTATTTATGTCAAGCAGTGTATTTTTATCACACTTCATATATCTTTCCATCTATGTTAACAAGCTGAAGTTCTTGTTAATTTATTAATCAATTTTATGTTGTTGTTGTTTTTCTACCTACAGGTGAAAGGTTCACTTGGAATGAACATTTTCAGTACTATAACTGCAGGCATTTCCTTTATCATAATCTCAATGGATTTGGGTCTAGGACCATTGAACATGTACAATTACTGCAATGATTATTCTTGTTATGATATTGAGGCAAAGTATGAGGTATGTCACCAACTTTTATATTCACATTTATTTATTAATTACAGTAAGATCACTGTGTGGTCAGAACACTTAACAAAAGTCAAGCCATAATCTGAACTCATCTGTCCAGTCTTTTTTCCAACATTTTCAGAAGTAGTTTATAGATCTCTTACTATTACTGATTATTTACAATGTAAGAAAGCATTGACATTATACATTAATTGTAAACTCAGTCCAGATTGACCTATAAATATGTTGTATTATGATCCTCAAGGATGGTAGATTCTGAACTTCTGAACTGCTGATTGTACCAGTGTGAGTGCTAGTTATCAATTATTTTGTCATCATTATTTTTGCTCTCTCTCAGACTCTCTTCTTTGGAATCAGTGGTGTATCATTGATATTCGCAGTCCTTGAGTTTATCATCTCCATCTATCTGTCAACATTTGCCTGTAAAGTCACCTGCTGCTGTTCTTCACAGGTGAGTGATGCGTCAAGTCAGGGGTTCCCAAATGTTTTCCTCAGATATGCAAGACAAATATATATTTCTTAAATTTTTCACTCTCAAATGTTCAAAACCTCAAGCTTTTACCATGTTAAATTCTCAAGGTTTAAACTTATGTCCACAAAAATGTTGGAAATTATGTGAAAGTAAATAAAGTGAAATTAGCACACATTGTATTATCAACCGTTAAACTCGCAGCACTTGTAGAGATGGAGTTTGTGAGAAGCAGCATTTACTGTGAAATGAGACACTTTAAAAACATGGTATTATAAGCTGCACACGTGTACATGATCACAGTACAGCTTTTCACTCTGAAACATGCTACTACTAATTCAATGGAGTCAATTTTTCCCCACTTAAAAACATTGTTCAAATATTCTATTTCAAGACATTTATCAGAGTTTTGTCCTTAAAGCAACTTTTCTTACAACTACTTTCTACACATCCTTCCAAAACATAATTTTAGAGCTAGTAATGGAGATTTGAGCCATTGATATGCAGAGATTGATGAAGCGTCTGTGAATTACCCGAGTCTGTGCGTCTCTCAACAGTGTTCAACGTCTCTACTAATAGCTAAACTCTAAGTTTAACTGCTTCAAAAACAGCAACATTACCATCTACTCAGAAATGTCATGTGGTTTTTCAGTTGTGAGAGTATTTTAAGAAATCCAAATGAAAGCTTCAGGTTTCACACCAGGACATTTCTGTCTTTTGCTTTTTTCTTCTCTATTTGAAGTACATTGGTGTCTGTAAACCTGTAAAACTGAAACTGTCTGCCAGTGTCATTGAGTATGTGGGATTTCACAGTAAGAAGGCATAAAACACTTCTTGTGCATTTTTCCAAAGGTGGCGTTTGTTCCACAAGTTTTACCTCAACCGCCCTGTTGTTTTGGACACAATCATTTCCATAATCTTAACAACCCAGAGGTAAGAGAAGCTTGTAAGCCCAGTAAAAAAAAAAGTAGTCTGTAATCAAGGAAGCTGATCATATAGTTTCTTTTCTTGCAGATATCTGTGGTCAGCAGCCCTGCCATGCATCACCATACTGCAGAAATTCCTCCACAATACAGTGAATTTAAATAAATATTAAAACAGAGTCAACAAAGTTGAGTTCCTGCAGTTGTGTAAAATGCTTTTGTGGGTTTTCCCAGTGATTTCCTGTACATTATCTTTCATTAAAAAGAGAACATGACAGCAAAGGAAAAATCACTTGATCAGATAATAATGATTAAATAAAGAAGTCACAAATGTATGAACAATAACTACTCAAGACTAGAGACTATTTCATGATTTTTTTCTTTAGTTAAGTCAAGAAATTTGCCTGATCATTAATGAAACTGGATTGCTTGTTTTGCACAACTAATTAATACAGTATAAACTGTAAAAAGAAAGTATACAGAATAAAAAATGGCTTATTCTTGTCTCTTTTGTTTGTTTGTCACCTTTCACCTTTATTTAAAGTTTGTGATATTGCATTGTCATAAGTTTCGTGGGTCTTGTACAGCAGAGTACCCTCTCCATGTAATGTAATAGGACGTGGGTCAAACAATCAAATTACACGTCAGTTTTTTTTCCAAAGATGGTTTCTCTCATTTTAGGCATTTTTTGTCACGCTGATGTAAGTTCAAGTGTTCATTATTTAAATAAGTTTGTTTTTAGTTATTTGATGCTATAAAAACGCAGGTTTTGACAGCTTCTCTGAGTGAAGTACCAACAGACTTTTTTCTGAATCTTCGGGGAGAGGTCGGAGTTTTAACTTTAATTTCTACATTTCCAGAACTGTTTATTTCACACCAACATAATGAGTTTTTCTGCAGTAAACTGTATTAGCCGTTTCTGCTTTCTGCTGCTTGATGTCAGCGCCATATAGACACAATAACAGTAGATCTCTCTCTTTTGGGTTGCGAATAGCAAACATGCATTAATATTATTGCATATAGAAATGGCTGGGAAGAGAAATGGCAAGATAACGTCTATATAGCAATCATATTTTTTAGATATTTTATAAACATTTGTCACTATTTGCATTTGAATCTAATTTATATCTGATATAAAATGGTTTCTTCACCCAGACATTACAGTTTTTTCCTTTTAGACAAAAGCTCAGATTATTTGTGTATATTGTTCTATGTTAATTTCAATGCATTTCAAACAGCAGCGTGTGAACAGGACTTTTATTTTGGTGTTGTGGCGTGACGTCATAAAGACGCGCCGCGCTCCTGCATCTGTTGTGATCCGACTGAAGAAAGGTTTGTATTTAAAGCATTTAAAAACCATTCATTCAACTTTAACGTTTTACAAACGATGCAGAATGAATCGTTTATTATTGAATGTAACATCTTATTGTTTTATTTGCGTTATTTTTGTGAGTAAAGCGCATCCACACACGAGTAAACACAACAGTGGCGTCTCATTTCTCTCTCTTTATTTTTTTTTTTTTATCGTGAGTCAGTTTATCATAAACGTGTTTAATTAAGACTCAAACCAATAGAAAATGTTTCCATTAAGGTGTAGTCTATTAAATGTGATCTACAAATCATTAGATGCCAAATATAAGCCATAAATACACGTGAACCTTCATTATAAATTGTGTTATTTTATTAATTTGTAGTGCTGGTCTTGAGTGTTTTTGTCTAATCAGGTGAATTTAAGTCCATTAAACTCTCACTCTGACTCTCTGCGCTGAACTACTGAACTAGAGCTGATTGAGACACCTTTATTTTTCTATCTGATAATTATTCTCATCTTAAACAGAACAGAGTGTGTGATACAGAAGATACAGAAATACTCCCGGTGAAGCGACTGAGATCCACGTGACACACTATTATAAAGATGGCATTTATTCAAG
Organism: Hypophthalmichthys nobilis; assembly: GCA_037950665.1. NCBI lineage: Eukaryota > Metazoa > Chordata > Actinopteri > Cypriniformes > Xenocyprididae > Hypophthalmichthys > Hypophthalmichthys nobilis. Next base: position 27,325,267 of record CM075489.1, read on the forward strand.
AGGAGAGTGAAGACATGAAGATTGAAGAAACATTCAGAGTGAAACAAGAAGATACTGAGGAACAAACAGGTTGGTTTCATTCTCAAAGCTGATCTCAGTCATTTGATCCTTATTAAAATGTCCAGCTCTACAGAAATATGAGTGTCCTAATTGAAGTGGTAGTGAACCCAAAAATGAAAATTCTGTCATTTACTCACCCTCAAGTTGTTCCAAACCTGCATGAATGTCTTTGTTTACTGACATTCTTCCAAATATCTTCCTTTGTGTTCAGCAGAACAAACAGATCTCGTCCGACATTTACTATCATAGTAGGAAAAATATAACTGTAGTCAATCTGTTTGGTTACTGACATTCTTCCAAATATCTTCATTTCCTTTGTTCCTACAGTCTCTTTATAAACTTTTAGAAGTGTCAAAGTGGTAGTTGTGTAAAGTGTCAGTGGAGGAACAGAAATCTCTCAGACTTCATTAAAAAATCTTAATTTGTGTTCCGAAGATGAACGAATGTCATATGGGTTTTTGAACAACAAGTGGGTGAGTAAATTACACAATTTTCATTTTTGGGTAAACTAACCCTATAATACTGCAAGATGCATCTACTCCAGATGCAAATGCCTCTCAAAACGCCAGCTGCCTGGTTGAGTGAAAAGGATTTTTAGTCTAAATAAAGGCTAGTAGGATTTTAAAATGATCGATGCAATTATGAACATTTGATAAAACGGCGAGCACTCCATAGTTATGTTTGGGATTAGTTTACTTTAAATAGCAATGATGTTAATTGCAAACATTGCTAAAACAGAGGTAATTGTTGGCTGTGTAGTTTCTTATCCTGTCACGGAGATTGCTGAATGCGCTGTAAATGGTATAATGGTGCTTGTTTTTTTTTAAACACAATTGTGATGTTCGTAACATTATTACCATTTAAAGTAAAACGATCCCAGATGTAACTACGGTGCGAAGGGCTGTGCTGGTCAGCATCACTAACAGCAACCACCGGCTGTTAGCAACAGACATTTTTGCACATTTTTTGTTAAAGTACAAAGCTTTGTTTACAATGTAAATAATCGGTTAGCAGGCAAACGTTACATCTCGCCTGTGGAAACATATGGATTCATGCCGAATAAGAGAGGTGAAAGAATCCCATAAGTTTATATTAAGCCACACATGGCTTTGTGTTCTTTGTCACTTAAATTTCTACATTTTAACAATATTAACACAACTTATTCATTCGTTCCCTCATTTTAGTTAAGGCATGGCCACATTGTACTAATTTGATGCTTAGTTTTAATTTAAAGAGAACAAATCAATGTAACGTGGGCCATGGCCACAAATTTAAGTCATAGGAATGAATTATTATTTATTTTTTATATTAATTTTCAGCATCTCACATGTGGGGCTCTGTAGTATAGACACTGGAAATCAGTTTCACTTTCCCGTAGGACAACATGTAATATAAACGTCTTGCTCGTGCAGAAAATATAACTTTTCTGACCATTTACAGTTTCAGTTGCTTTGGATTATTATAATTTTTGCACAATGAATCGATCAGCAATTAATTGTTAGCATCCCTAATCTCCTGGGTCAAACTGTGCTTTTTTAAATAAAGGGTTTAACTGCCAGCTTAAAGTTTTTTGGGACATGACATGAAAGTTAAGACTTCACAATATTGTGAAGTGCAGCGTTTCTCAACTCTGGCCCTCAAGGTCCCCTTTTCTGCAACTTTGATAAAACTTATTTGCCTTTAGCATTCAAATTATACAAAAGACCTTGATTAGCATGATTTGATTAGGTTTGGAGAAAAACTTTATTGGGGCAAGTAGGATAGTGGCCCTCCAGAGCAGGTTTGGACACCACTGGTATAGGATCTAGCATAACATGTTGTTGTTTTTGATGCATTACATACCTAAATGTTTTGGGGCCAGATTTACTAACAGCTTGCGCCAGCGCAAACCCACTTTTGGCGTTAAAAAAAAACTACTGATGGGATTTAGTAAAGAGACAATGCAAAATTAGCACTGAAATGGCGTGGACTGAATTTGCAACTGATCTTATTGCCTATGCATTTGTAGGAGTTTACCTTTCAGAGGCAAAATTTATGAGAGAAGAGTATTTGAATGAATCATGAAACGCGATTTACTAATGTTTGTGCTAGTCAGTTTACTGGTATTTGTTCCATTATTTAATGCCCCAAAAAGCACGACTTAACCCATTTTGTGACATGGCTGCAATTGCTGCTGCTAGGAGGAGACACCACAGAGAACAGAGAGCGTGTGGTAAAAATGAGAAAATATTTTCCACTCGTATTAATTTCTTTGGAATTGCAGAGGAAGACGTTAGCCGAACATATCGTTTGCCAAGCCACACTGGCCTATGTATATAAATGTGTATGTGTTTGTCAGATTGCATGTAACAAGTTGCACTGCTCTTGGTAGATCGCTTTGGTTATTATGTAAAGGATTCGACTGCGTCTGTGTTCTTTAATTTGTGCGTCAACAGTAGATCACACGCAGAACTTGCGCTCTCACGCTAATTTGCCCCGGTTAGTAAATCTGGCCCTTGATGTCTGTTGTATTGTGCCATTAAATTGGGGATAACTTTTATTTGTTGTTTTTTTTTCACCTTAGCCCTAATGGCAATGAAAGAGGAGACAGAAGTACTCAGTGAAATTGAAGAGAAAGATCAATATGAGAATCTTAATGATTTCATAAATGTAGAAAAACCTTTTAGATGTTCACAGACTGAAAAGACTTTCACACAAAAAAAAACTCAAAAGAGTTTCAATCAACAAGGAGAGAAGCCTTTCACCTGCCAACAGTGTGGAAAAAGTTTTGCTCAACATGGAAACCTTACAATCCACATGAGAGTTCACACTGGAGAGAAGCCTTACACATGCCAACAGTGTGGAAAAAGTTTCAATCAACATGGAAACCTTAAAGTCCACATGAGAATTCACACTAGAAAGAGTCCCTTCATCTGCCAACAGTGTGGACAAAGTTTCAAGCATAAAGTAAGTCTTAACAGGCACATGAGAATTCACACTGGAGAAAAGCCTTACACCTGCCAACAATGTGGTGAGAGTTTTGCTCAACGTGTAAACCTTAAAGTCCACATGAAAATGCACAATGAAGAGAGTCCGTTCACTTGCGAACACTGTGGAAAAAGTTTCAACAAAAAAGGAGACCTTAATTGCCACATGAGAATTCACACTGGAGAGAAGCCTTACACCTGCCAACAGTGTGGGAAAAGTTTCACTCATAAAGGAAGCCTTGACTGGCACATGACTATTCACACTGGAGAAAAGCCTTTCATATGCCCTCAGTGTCGAAAACGTTTTGCTCAACATGGAATCCTTAAAGCCCACATGATGATTCACACTGGGGAGAAACCTTTTACCTGCCCACAGTGTGGAAAAAGTTTCCATCATAAAGGAAGTCTTGAGAGTCATATACGAATTCACACTGGAGAGAAACCTTACACATGCCAACAGTGTGGAAAAAGTTTCAATCAAAGTGGAACCCTTAAAGTCCACATGAGAATTCACACTGGGGAGACCCCTTTTACCTGCCAACAGTGTGGACAAAGTTTCAATCGTAAAGAAAGGCTTAACAGGCACATGAGAATTCATACTGGAGAAAAGCCTTACACCTTCAAAAAAAGTTAACGGAGGCTGAAATGGCAGAAAGCACACCCTGTTTGTTTTTGTAAAATAAAGAAAACAATGTTTTGTTCTAATTGTATGTGGACACAAATAAAAGTCAATCCTTTCAAATGATGTATTGCTTTTATTTGTATAACTAAAATGACTATTTTAAGTCGATAAATGCCCCAAGATTAAAGTCTCTAGTATCCGGTTATTCCTGCATTTTGTTCTTCTTTGGATTTCAAAGGAAATCAACACTGAACTTACTTAAGCTGGACAAAAGCCAATAGCCTTCATCCGAGAAGGGAAATGAAGCAGGCTAACCCCCTATCCTCAGATTCTAGCCCATTAAACGCAGCCAGGAACTGGGAAATGCAAGTCGACTTAGACCAGAGACTCACTTTCCCAATAGCGATTGCTTTGACCAATCTGCGCCCAGACCTAGTGCTGTGGTCCCTTGGGAAGATGCCATCGGTGAAGCACAGGAAAGGAAAAAGCTACGTTATGCCACCTTGGCAGCTGAAGCGTGAAGGTGTGTCCAGTGGAAGTTGGCTGCAGGGGCTTTGTTGCCAATTCTACTACAAGGCTTCTGAAGGAAATGGGCATCAGAGGGCAGGCTCAGAGGAAGACCATCAAAGAACTTGCCACAGTCACTGAAAGGAGCAGTCACTGGCTGTGGTTGAGAAGAAAGGAGACAGCGTGGGGAATCAAATGACCACTCCGTCCCCTTGCGACACACCAATGTCTGATCAGCCTGTGGTGGTCCTGCCTCGGCGGGGGGTGTCTTATGGTAAAACAACCAAAGAAGCCAAGGTGCACAACTGAAGATTGTATAGGAGGAAACATCACTAAGTTGTCACCAACGAAACCCCAAACAAGATGATGCCTCAAAACCCACTCAAGGCAAGTATCGGACTGAATCAGTTGGGATTGCAACATCTAGTCCTTATGTCATTTGAATATGAAACTATGTTGTCAGTGCACTACAAATGAACTGGTTTTATGCCTTTATTTTAACTCATATAAATAGACAAAGCCTAAGAGATTTCTTATCCTGTAATGCAGGCCAAAAAACACAGCAGTGTAAGGGTTAAACTGTAAACCACGAAGAAGCAGAGTGAGACCTAAGGATAAGTTGTAAGCTGTTTACCAGTCAGTTAAAAGCCAGAAAATGTAATATTTAAGTAAGCAATAAGGTACTCGAGGCTGTGCTGTATCGTGAATAAGTCACGGCTGAAGGGCGTTGTTAGGCACGACGCAAAGCGGAGTAACCCCTTCAGCCGTGACTTATTCACAATACAGCACTAGCCTCGAGTACCTTACTGCTTTTATAAAACGGTTACCACACAATACAAATAGTAAACCCAAAAAAGCGAAAAGCCTTCCTTCCGCCGGAAAAAATAGTGCCTGACCGTGAACAGCAACAGAAGTTACATTATTACGGCATTAGATGGCGGCAAAGACTGTCTTTATGAGTGTGTCAGTCAGTAGCGAAGACTTTTACATTGAAATAACTGAATTGTTGTGAACACGGAACAAGACGCAACTGACAAATGCTTTGACTAGTGCTGTCAGTCACGGGAAAACCCCTTAACTGTTAAAAGGACAAGATAATACATCGGACATTTAAACAGATTTTTTTATTATGAACATAAGACTGACCTGAAGGAAAATGCTAAATCTGAATGCAGGTATTAAACTCGCTCACTCAAATCTCTTTCTCACAATACTCTTCTACATGATGCAGTAAGCTTCAATGAACAATATCAATTGAGAACAAACAGTTTACGTTGCTAAGAGTGGTTGCTAAGGGTGTTGTGTAGTGATAGACAGATGTTGGGTGAAGCGGTGAATAAAACACAGCTATTTACTAATCAGAATCAAGGACAGGAACTAACCGTTTTATAAACAAAAATAAAGTCTAAATTATGACAAAGTTGTTTTCTAAATGTATGTCCAAATGCAATACCTGATAAAAGGATTATGTCTGAACAATTTCAGTACAACAGCACCACATAAAAGCACTCGCCTCATCTCACCAGGTTGTCCAGTCTAGTTAAGACATAGTGAACTACTTACCTATGATCTCCACCGTCTGTATATCCCTAGTCCTTTGTGTGTGAGTTCCCCACACTTAGCATTCAGCGAGGCGTGTGCTTCAGCCATCCACGATTTCCCACATCTGTAAGAAAGGACATTTCAGTTATTATCCTTTTCCAGTCATCGTAAACTTTCTTTGTACCGTTTACTCATCAGTTTTTGTGCCATATTGCTCTGTGCTGCAAAATAAAGAACCTGTTACTGCATTTCTCTGTTCCTGAGTCTGTGTTCCAAAACAGGTACGTGTCTCTGCAACATTTCAGCTGGAAATTAAGTATAAATGGTTTATATATTGATAAACACAGTGAACACAATGTATGTTTATGCTGAAATATAACTGAATAATGGTATTGTGTGTCATGGTGTGTATTGAGCTGGATTGTGCAATTCTGTTTCATGCTTCAGAATCTTTATTGAGGGAACATTTTGTATTTAAACAATAAGTATATTTTATTTTTACAGAAGTACATAATAGTTAAACACACCTGATATAAATGTTTTGTAATGTAGTACTAAAACTATTGTATAAAACACAAGACATTTGAATTGTAATACAAAATATATGATGTTTGAGAGTGTAGAGACCCTTAAACAAAAGCTTTTTTCTATGGCTAATGGCTGTAATTTTTTATCATTTATCATCAATCAGTTTATGGCTTTAAAATTGAAAAAGTGACCCAAATAATGTCAGTATTTGTTGAAGGATTTAAGATATAATGTAAATAAATCTCATCAATCATAATATTTAGACATTTTATACATATTTTCAGGAATTTTTAGACTCGAATATCCACTTTATTTTTTAAATGAGAAAAACACTACCTTTTATGCGTTTTAATACTAACACAAGATTGAACTCTGCTTTTATGAACTTGTGCACTTAAAAAAAAAAAAAAAAATCATATTTGTCACTATTTGCATTTTTATCTAATTTGTATCTGGTATAAAATGTTTTTATTTTATTTTATTTTTTTCCAGCCAAATATTACAGGTTTTCTCTTTAGACAAAATCTCACTCTAGTAGTTTCCTAATATTTTTGGCACATAATTGGACAACATACATTTAAATTAGTTTTTCACCAATACATTAAACTCTGAATTTCTGTCAACTCTTTTATTATTTGTATATATTCTATGTAAATGTCTATGCATTTTAGACAGCAGCGTGTGAAGAGGACTCTTATTTTGGTGTTGTGATGTGACGACATAAAGACGCGCCGCGCTCCTGCATCTGTTGTGTTTAAAGCGTTTAAAGTGTAGAAACAGTTCATTCAACTTTAAAGTTTTACAAGCGATGCAGAATTAATTGTTTATTATTGAATGTAACATATTAATGCATGATCTAAAATGTACGTTATTTGTGTGAGTAAAGCGCATCCACACACGAGTAACACAACAGTGGCGTCTCACTTCTCTCTCTTCATCCTGTATCATTTTATCATAAACATGAATTCATTCACTGGCAGATAGTGATGGAGAAACTGAGCTTTTTAAACTCCGAGTCAATTGAATCAAATGATTCACAAAATGATTCGCTGACGTCACGTGCTCGTCAAAACAGTTTTAATGCAACAGGAACACAAAACGTGTTTAATGAAAACTACCAGTAGAAAATGTTTTCATGAAAGTGTAGTCTATTAAATGTGATCTACAAATAATTAGATACCAAATATGAGCCATAAATGAACTTTTATTATGTTATTTTACTAATTTGTAGTGCTAGTCTTAAGTGTTTTTGTCTAATCAGGTCATTAAAGTCTATTAACTTTCACTCTGACTGACTCCCTCACCAGTGCCCTGAACTACTGAACTAGAGCTGATTGAGACGCACCCAGATATTTAGTTTATTTTATTTTTTTCTTTCTATTAGTTATTTTTATCTTAAACGCAGAAAAACTCCTGGTGAAGCGACTGAGATCCACGTGACACTTTTATAAAGATGGCGTTTATTAAAGAAGAGAGTGAAGAGATGAAGATTGAAGAAACATTCACAGTGAAACAAGAAGAAACTGAGGAACAAACAGGTTGGTTTCATTCTCGAAGCTGAACGCAGTCATTTGATCCTTATTAAAATCTCCAGGGGCCTCATGTATAGAACTTTACGTAGATTTCATCCTAAAAGTGTGCGTACACATAAAAGCCAGATTTTCAGATTAATACAATCATGCATACACAAAAACTTGGGCAAAATTCCCTTTATTAAACCCAGTCAGCTGAAGATGGTGCGTACATGAATCTCCGCCCCCTCTCCTCCCCGAAATAACCATATGTGACCCTGGACCACAAAACCAGTCATAAGGGTCAATTTTTTTAAACTGAGATCTAAAAGTTGAATAAATAAGGGATAGGACAATATTTGGCAGAGATACAACTATTTGAAAATCTGGAATCTGAGGGTGCAAAAAAATCAAAATATTGAGAAAATCGCCTTTAAAGTTGTGCAAATGAAGTCCTTAGCAATGCATATCCACTCACAAAAATACATTTTTGATATATATTTATGGTAAGAAATTTACAAAATATTTTCATGGAACATGATCTTTACTTAATATCCTAATGATTTTTTGGCATGAAAGAAAAACCGATAATTTTGACCCGTACAATGTATTGTTGGCTATTGCTACAAATACACCCGTGTCTTACGACTGGTTTTGTGGTCCAGGATCACATATATGGAGCTTACAACGCCTAGTTTTACTATGCATTACGTCATCTGCATATCATTTCCATGCATTTTCCCATCCACGCAACACTGTGTTTAACGGCACAACACAAGACATTAGGAAAATATGACAATTAATGCTGTCACATTACATTGCTAAAAATCATTCACTCTCCTTGTCTTGTTTTAGAAAAGTTATTTCCACTGGCCAAATAGTATTTTTATTTGTTTTAAACAAATCAAATTTATGCAATTTTGCCTATAAGGTAAACATATATTTTAGGATGTTTATGTATTTTTTATGGAAACGGATAGCATTGTAAATAATTGTCTGACTTAGTGTGTCACTGAGAAAACATTTTAAAAATAAAACGTAGGGCCTATATCTTACCGATTCCTTCAAAATCTATCCTTCAAATACATTTTTCAAAATGTTGAAAAGACCATGAAATGGGTTATTTTTAGGCTACTGTCTGTCTGTGCACGACACCAGCAGCACACCTGCGTTCAGCAGAGGTTGTACAATACTGTGTGTGTGTGTGTATTCACGCGAAAATATTTTCTAGTATATAAGTATATATATCTAGTAAATAAGATGATGCACTCTTGAGTCTAAGCAGATGGCTTAGCAACATAGATGGTGTAATAACAGACACTGAAGGACTCAAACGGTCCACTGGCCTGTTTGAATAAAAAGTTCACACAGTACTGTACAACCTCTGCTGAACGCAGGTGTGCTGTTAGTGTCGTACACAGATGGACAGTTGCCTAATTATAACCATTTTTGTGGTCTTCCTAATATTATGAAAAATACCAATGTATTTGAAGGATGGTATTTGAAGCAAATGCCCGAGAACCATTGAGTTTCATTCCCATTGCGGAAGCTAAAAGCGTGCTGCGTAACACGAGAATGAACCTCATTGGTTCTTTGCAGTAGCACTTACTGTGTAACACAACCAATAAGGTTAATTCTCGTGTTACGCAGCACGTTTGAGCTTCCACAAGAACCAATGAGGTTCATTCTCATTTGCTGGGAAGTCCACTCCTGGGAAGATTGGTGTTTGTTTTGAATATTTTCCACTTGTGAATAATCTGTTTTACTGTAGAATAATGGACTTCAAACTGTTTGGAAATGGCCTTGTGACCCTTCACAGATTGATGGGCAGCAACAATTGCTTCTCTAAAATCATTGCTGATGTCTTTCCTCCTTGACATTGTATTAACACACACCTGAAGTCTCCAGACACTCAAACTGCCAGAACTTCTGCTTTTATAGAGTTGATAACACTTGCTGATGATCAGTTAATCAAAGGCATTTGATTAGCAGTGCCTGACTTACCCTCTTAAAGGATAGTTCACCCAAAAATGAAAGTTCTGTCATCATTTACATGCTCTCAAGTTGTTCCAAACCTGTATAAATTTGTTTGTTTGTGATTGTGGAAAATTGGATATCAATATTTACAGCAGATTCTCATGATTAAAATGAGTCCAATCTGATCACAAGATATTGATCACGCAGTTACAACACATAAAACCCCACAGGCGCACAGATGCTAACTAAAACTAAAATCTAACTAGTACTTGGCATTTCCTCTTATAATTTAATAAAACATGCATAGATTGTAGAAAATGGCACATCATTACTTACTCCACATGAAAGAATGATTTTAAAAATGCCCATCAGGGGGCACCAATGGATAATCAAAAAAACTACCTGTGATCGGATCACCACGAAATTTGATCCAGATACAGCTCATATATAGAGGAACATCTCCAGAATGAACTGCTACCGTATATATACCGTATGAGATATTCCAATTTAAATTAGAGAGAAATGTAAATTTTCCATGTTTTTCCATTTTTTTTCCTTTCAAACAATACCAACCTTTTGACTCTCCTTGCTATAGTTTTGGAGTTATGGGTCTTTACTTTTTTGTGACACACACACACACACACACGCACCAAAAAAACTCTGAAAGTACCCTCAGGGCTTAAGGGGTTTAATAAATAATGACACTGAGTGATATGTCATGTGTTGTTATTCATCTGAGGTTTTATTTTCAAAATTTTAAGATCTGCCTATAACCAGATGATTTTGTATGCCCTGATACAGAAAACCATGGAATTCAATATGATGTCCTAACTTTTTTACATGACTGTAGGTTAGTGGCCATCCAGAGCAGGTTTGGACATCGCTGGTATAGGATCTAGCATAACATGTTGTTGGTTTTGATGCATTACATACCTAAATGTTTTGGGGCCAGATTTACTAACAGCTTGCACCAGCACAAATCCTCTTTTGGCGATAAAAAAACTACTGTCGGTATTTAATAAAGACACACGGAGCAAAAGTGAGTTGTTTTTGCGATTAACCTTATTGCTTATGCATTTGTAGGAGTTTCCCTTTCAGACGCAAATTGTATGGGAGGAGAGTATTTGAATAAATCACGCAACGCGATTTACTAATGTTTGTGCTAGTCAAATTACTGGTATTTGCATCATTATTTAACACACCTAAAAAACACGTCCTAACCCATTTTGTGACATGGCTGCAATTGTTGCTGCTAGGAGGAGACACCGCAGAGAACAGAGAGCGTGTGGTAGAAATGAGAAAATATTTTCCACTCGTATTAATTTCTTTGGAATGCCAGAGGAAGACGTAATCCGAACATATCGTTTGCCAAGCCATGTTGGCCTATATATATATATATATAATATATATATGTGTATGTGTTTGTCAGATTACATGTAACAAGTTGTGCCTGTGTCTACCCGCACCTAATGAGCATTTGCTCTGCTTATTTGCGACCCAACACTAATTTGCGCTGCTCTTGGTAGATCGCTTTGGTCATTATGTAAATGATTTGACTGCGTCTGTGTTCTTTAATTTGCACGTCAACAGTAGATCACATGCAAAACTTGCCACTCCCATCTGCGCATTTGGGGAAATGTGCTCTGACGCCAATTTGCCCCATTTAGTAAATCTGGCCCTTGATGTCTGTTGTATTGTGCCATTAAATTGGGAAAAACATTTATTTATTTATTTTTTCACTTTAGGCCTAATGGCAATGAAAGAGGAGAAAGAAGTACTTAATGAAATTGAAGAGAAAGATCAATATGAGAATCTTCAAGATTTCATAAATGGAGAAAAACCTTTTCGGTGTTCGCAGACTGAAAAGACTTCCACAAGGAAAAAAGCTCAAAAGAGTTTCAATCAACAAAGAAACCTTAAAGACCACACAGGAAAGAAGCCTGTTACCTCCCAGCAGTGTGGAAAAAGTTTTACTCAACATGGAAACCTTACAGTTCACATGAGATTACACACTGGAGGGAGTCCCTTTACCTGCCAACAGTGTGGACAAAGTTTCAATCATAAAGTAAGTCTTAACAGGCACATGAGAATTCACACCGGTGAAAAGCCTTACGCATGCCAACAGTGTGGAGTGAGTTTTGCTCAACGTGTAAACCTTAAAGTCCACATGAGAATACACAATGAAGAGAGTCCCTTCACCTGTCAACACTGTGGAAAAAGTTTCAATCATAAAACAAATCTTAACAGGCACATGAGAATTCACACTGGAGAGAGTCCCTTCACCTGCCAACAGTGTGGACAGTTTTTCAATCGTAAGGAAAGCCTTAACAGGCACATGAGAATTCATACTGGAGAAAAGCCTTACACATGCCAACAGTGTGGGAAGAGTTTTACTCAACGTGTAAACCTTAAAGCCCACATGAGAATTCACACTGGAGAGAGCCCTTTTACCTGCCAACAGTGTGGAAAAAATTTCACTCGTAAAGAAAATCTTGACAGGCATATACGAATTCACACTGGAGAGAAGCCTTACACATGCCAACAGTGTGGAAAAAGTTTCCATCAACATGGAAACCTTACAGTCCACATGAGAATTCACACTAAAATGAGTCCATTCACCTGCCAACAGTGTGGACAAAGTTTCAATCATAAAGTAAGTCTTAACAGGCACATGAGAATTCACACTGGAGAAAAGCCTTACACATGCCATCAGTGTGGTGAGAGTTTTGCTCATCATGTAAAGCTTAAAGTTCACATGAGAGTTCACCCTGGAAAGAAGCCTTACACATGCCATCAGTGTGGTGAGAGTTTTGCTCATCATGTAAACCTTAAAGTCCACATGAAAATACACAATGGAGAGAGTCCCTTCACCTGCCAACACTGTGGAAAAAGTTTCAATCATAAAGCAAGTCTTAACAGGCACATGAGAATTCACACCGGAGAGAAGCCTTACACCTGTCAAGAGTGTGGGAAAAGTTTTACACATAAAGGAAGCCTTAACTGGCACATGGCTATTCACACTGGAGAAAAGCCTCACACATGCCCTCAGTGTGGAAAAAGTTTCCATCAACATGGAAACCGTAAAGCCCACATGAGAATTCACACTGGAAAGAGTCCCTTCACCTGTCAACCGTGTGGAAAAGTTTCAATCGTAAAGAAAGTCTTGACAGGCATATAAGAATTCACACTGGAGATTAATCTTACACATGCCAACAGTGTGGAAAGTTTCCATCAACGTGGAACCCTTAAAGCCCACATGAGAATTCACACTGGAAAGAGTCCCTTCACCTGTCAACCGTGTGGACAGTTTTTCAATCGTAAAGAAAGCCTTAACAGGCACATGAGAATTCATACTGGAGAAAAGCCTAACACATGCCAACAAAGTATGGAAGAAGTTTCACTCAAACAGGAAACTTTAACAGGTACACGAGAATTCACACCAGATAAAAGCCTTACACCTGCCAACAGTGTTTAGAGAGTTTTGCTCAACATGGAAACCTTGAAGCCGACTTGAAAATTCACACTGATCAGAGCCCTTTTACCTGCCAACACTGGAAAAAGTTTCAACAGAAACGGACATTGTAGGGTGTACTCATGAGCCATGCCTGAGCATGTTTGACCCCCAAAGCCTGGTTCGTTTGATTAGTGTGATTGCTCTATACGGGCACGGTTCGCTGAACTGTCCCTGACCCGCTTGGAAGAGGTGGGCCAGAGCACGGTTCAGTTGGGCTCAAGCGTGGTACACATGCAGTGTGAACGCGTCAGAGCACAGAACAGCTACTACTCTTGTGTGCGTTACTGTCAACGTTATGTTGGCAAACATCTTATTTACTACTTGGATAGTACACTTTTCAGTTACTTTAATTAATTCAAGTGTATGTGGGTTTATAACGAATCTGGTTCTCACTTTATTGATGAACAGGAATTGTAGTTTGCAGTAAAGCTACAAATTGGATCAAGTCGCTCCTCAAAATTCTGAATGTTATTAATTCATATAATTACTATTAATAATGAACATCAAACTGTTTTTTTTAGCATTTTCTTTATACAAATACAATTTTTTGTGACATGCAATTGTATGTGGACACAAATAAAAGTGATTCTTAACAGTTTCAGATGATGTATTGCTTTTATCTGTATGACTAAAATGACAGAGTATTGTAAGTCAATAAATGCCCAAAGGTTAAAGTTTAAACTATACGCTTGTTCCTGCATTTTGTTCTTCTTTGGATTTAACTACACAGCATACACAACAGAATGACTAACCTCCAAAACAAAATGAGTTATGTTAAAGTTGCAGCTGGTAACTTTTTTTTGGTTAAAATGATATAATGATACAAAATAATTTTTTGAGCAAGTACATAACCAGCCAGTGTTCAAAACTATATCTTTACCTTAGTCCGATTCACAATGGTAAGCTTGTGATAATGTTTTCTAATTCGAGTGGTACTAAAAGTGTCCGCAGGAAATTCGTGTATACAGCTGTTCATCTTTGCATTGTTACGTCACGTCTGTTTACATAAAGAAGTCTCAGCTAGTAGGCTATATCATGTAAGGATGTTACAGGTGGCATATCATTTATAGCAGGGTTCCACAATTAGTTTTCACCAAGAGCCAAATTCTGCCAACAATACAAAGCCAAGGGCCACCGACGACAATGTTTGCTCTGCTATTATTATTAGGGGCCAAGCACCGAAGGTGCGTAGGCACCTATTGAAATCGTTAGTATTCTTCTTATTATTCTTCTGCTCTGGAAGTCTATGGCAGCCCATAGAACCGTATGCTAAAAAGTTGTGAAATTTGGCACACTGATAGAGGCCAGTCTCAACTGTGTCCATAGCAAATTTGGAGTCTCTAACTCAATCCCTCTAGCGCCACCACCTGTCCAAAGTTTCACAAAGTTTATGCTAATAACTTTTGAACCGTAAGGGCTAGAAGCAAATTTCTTTTTTTCCACTGATTCCTTGGCTCAAGACGATTCGATTGCACCCTATGACGTCATTTTTTGTCATGAAAATTTTACTGCCATTTTGATTTTTCTGAAAAACCTACTTTTTCAAACTCCTCCTAGGCCATTAATCCGTGCCGACAAAAAGTTATCAAAAGCTTTTTGATAGAACTATCCGTTCTCGAAAACTGCCTAAATGAATTCGACAAAAAGCTCACCAAATCAGATTTGAGGCTGCATCTCCACAACGCTTTATCATATTCAGACCAAACTTGGTACGTCATCACAAGCATGACCAGAGGCAACATGCAGCGTTTCGGCGCAGCGCCACCTACTGGTCCGGAGATACAAAAAATGGCTATTTTTGCTCATAAATTTGATAGATTCGGGGCATCATGCCGAGTCGAATGATATCCAATTTTCCCATATCGGCCATTTTTAATTTTGTGCTAAAATGCTGTATTTTATGAACGCATTAGCGTATAGTTGCAAAACTCAGTATGGGTCATCAGCACAATGCCCTGAAGGAGCCTGAAAAGTTTCGGACCAGTGCCACCTAGTGGAGAATTTTTTTCATATGCTTATAACTTTCGATGTGGTTGACTTATTTTCATAGGAGTCATATCACTAGACTCCTGAATCCTTGCAGAGTCCAACAATACCAAATATGCTAGGTTTCAACTTATGGTTTGTGCAGCGTGGTGATTTAGCGCTTAAAAAACAATTGTGAATATCTTCTAAACCGTTAGTCCGATCGAGACGAAACCAGCATAGGAAACACGGAACCTAAGCTGGTTAACTAACTGTTTTGGCCAAAATGTCAAAATTTTGATAGGAAGTGGCAAAAAAATCAAAACAAAGTCATCCATAGGTCATTTTTTATAATCTCATACATTTAAATGTCTATAACTCCAATACGAAATTAGATATTTGCACCAAATTTGACACACACATGTATGGGGTCGCTCTGAGGACACTTAAAAAAATTCGTGGGATTGTGCCTCTTGGTGGCGCTATAATTGAACAAAACATGAAATCGAACCATATCATCTTCAGACCATGCCGACAAAAAGTTATGGATTTCAAGTCAATACGTCAAACCATTTTCGTATTCGAGCAACGAATTTGAGGCATGATGCAAAACCGACTCTTGAAGCTGTATCTCTGCAATGCTTTGGCATATTGACACCAAACTTTGCATGAGTCACTGTCACCTTACTTTGACCATACAACAACAGTTTGGTCACAGCGCCACCTATTGGTTGAAAGTGATGAATCATTAAATCATTATTATTAAAGGTATTTATGATTTCTCTGTCATTTTGCCTAAATATGTCTTTAACTGCTCAGTGTTGCAGTAAGTCTGATGCTGCTTGCAGCTATATTTATTGTTATTATTGTTTGTTAAAAGAGTCACAAATCACAATATAAATATTCTGATTTTTTTTATTATTATTATTTTCTTTTTCTCAGTAGTCCGTTTTATTCAAACAATTTTGAGCATTTTTGTATTTAGATACAGAAAACTAAGGAACTTTGCATGTTGGATATTAAAAACAAATGAACAAACAGTAACTCTGGATCTCCATGTCTGCATGGGAGTCAACTGATCCTGATCATCACCACACTGGATCTCTTCTCATCACTTTCCCTAATAGCAGATTCAATTATTAGACCTATCAGTATTAATATTTTTATTGTTCTTACTTGGATCAATATAAAAGTATTAACTGGCATGTACTATACTGCTGCTTTGCATCTCTGATGAGCCAAAGAGCTTGTCGTGGCTTTACGTGTTTAAACAAGAATCTCATAAATAAGGATAAAAGAAGTGAAGGACGTACATCCAAATGAATGAGTTGGAGGGAAGTTAGAGGGAAGGGCATAAAAAATTTGGACTTAAACGTAGCCAAACTCAGGGCTTAAAAATTCAGGAGATAACGAGGAGGTGCAGGTGAACATAATCTGTAACCACAGAAACAAATGAGTGGCAGGAAAATGGGAACAAAGGAAACGGGCACTCAACTCAACTAAAAGTGTGAAAAATTAAACATTTTCACAGCCTCGATGAGTGGTGTAGCGTCTGGAGCGATCAAACACAGAATTGTAAAATTCAATCACCCATGCAGGCTCCATGATGTCTGGCTTCCCCACTGAGCGCTATTACCATTTGCTTTCCACATACACTTCAAAGACAGGCCACTAGAATCATATTCAGTCTATAAAAATGGATATTTTGTCTAAATGAATGAACATGCATCTCCCCAGTACATTTTGTGTATCATATCTGTTTGTATATTGTCTTTTGTATATTGTAAAGTGTTATAAATGCATGTGATGATACTTATTGATATTGTAGTCCATCTAGGTGGTAATAATTTAATGCAAGGTTTTCCTAATGTAATAATTAACAATTTTTACAACGGAAGTGATTCAATCAAAAACCAACTTCAGCTCAATAATAATTTTCCTATTGTCACTGTGAAGCTGCTTTGAGACAATATGTATTGTGAAAAGTGCTATATAAATGAAGATGACTTGTCTTGATTCAATTATGACTGTTTTGCCTTTTAAACAGAATTTCACATATTACTTTGTTATTGGTAGTTACTTTCAGTATATCAATGTACAACATGTACTGTATATTTACACATATCACCACTGAATATATTTCACCACTGTTTTTTTCTTTTATCTATGTATTGTGTTTATAAATTTCTATCCAATTAAATTTCTATGCACTATACAGGACTTTTATTTTGGTCTGGTGGTGTGATGTCATAAGGCTGCGCCGCGCTCTGCATCTGTGATTTGGCTAAAGAAAGTGGTTTGTGTTTTAAGCATTTAAAGTGTTTACATTTGGTACAAAGCATTCAGTCTATTTTATAGTTTTACATGCAGTGTAAAATTAATTGGTAACACTTTACAGTGTGTTCTTATTTGTTAACATTAATGTATTAACTAACATGAACTAATAATGAGCAATACATTTGTTACTTTTTTTTTATCTTTGTTAGTGTTAATTAAAATACAGCTGTTTATTGTTTGTTCATGTTAGTTTACAGTGCATTAACTAATGTTAACAAATATAACTCTTAATTTTAATAATGTATTAGTAAATGTTGAAATTAACATTAACAAAGATGAATAATGCTGTAGAAGTGCAGTTCATTATTAGTTCATGTTAACTAATGTTGACTAATTTTTAATGTTTAATGCTCAGAATCTTTATTAAGGGAACATTTTGTATTTAAACAATAAGTACATTTTATTTTTACACAAATACACCTAATATAAAGTTTTTGTAATATAGTATTAACACTACACATGACATTTGAATTGTAATACAAAATCTAAAAATATATGATGTTTGAGAGTGTATAGAGATTTTAACCCTTAAACAAAATCTTTTTTTAATGGCTATATATATATATATCATTTATCATCAATCAGTTTATGGCTTTAAAATTGAAAAAGTTCATGTCAATAATTGTTGAAAGATTATGAAGATATAATGTAAATAAATCTCATCAATCATAAAGTTTAGACATTTTATACCTATTTTCAGGAATTTTTAGACTCAAATGAGAAAAACACTACCTTTTATGCGTTTCAATACTGATACAAGAATAAACTCTGCTTTATGAACTTGGGCACTTAAAAAAAAATCATATTTGTCACTATTTGCATTTTAATCTAATTTGTATCTGGTATAAAATGTTTTTTTTTTTTTTTTTTTTCAGCCAAATATTACATGTTTTCTACATGTTACATGTTTAGTTTTCTAATATTTTAGGCACATAATTGGACAACATACATTTAAATTAGTTTTTCACCAATACATTAAACTCTTAATTTCTGTCAACTCTTTTATTATTTGTATATATTATATGTAAAATTCTATGCATTTTAGACAGCAGCGTGTGAAGAGGACTCTTATTTTGGTGTTGTGATGTGACGTCATAAAGCTGCGCCGCGCTCCTGCATCTGTTGTGGTTCGGCTGAAGAAAGGTTTGTGTTTAAAGCGTTTAAAGTGTAGAAACGGTTCATTCAACTTTAAAGTTTTACAAGCGATGCAGAATTAATTGTTTATTATTGAATGTAACATATTAATGCATGATCTAAAATGTACGTTATTTGTGTGAGTAAAGCGCATCCACACACGAGTAACACAACAGTGGCGTCTCACTTCTCTCTCTTCATCCTGTATCATTTTATCATAAACATGAATTCATTCACTGGCAGATAGTGATGGAGAAACTGAGCTTTTTAAACTCCGAGTCAATTGAATCAAATGATTCACAAAATGATTCGCTGACGTCACGTGCTCGTCAAAACAGTTTTAATGCAACAGGAACACAAAACGTGTTTAATGAAGACTTAAACCAAATGTTTGCATGGAAGTGCAGTCTATTAAATGTGATCAACAAGTAATTAGATACCAAATATAAGTCATAAATACCTACATATGAACTTTCATTATAAGTTATTTTATTAATTTGTAGTGCTAGTCTTAAGTGTTTTTGTCTAATCTGGTGATTTAAGTCCATTAACTCTCACTCTGACTGACTCCCTCACCAGTGCCCTGAACTACTGAACTAGAGCTGATTGAGACACCCAGATACTTAGTTTATTTTATTTTCTTTCTTTCTATTAGTTATTTTTATCTTAAACGCAGAAAAACTCCTGGTGAAGCGACTGAGATCCACGCGACTATTATAAAGATGGCGTTTATTAAAGAAGAGAGTGAAGAGATGAAGATTGAAGAAACATTCACAGTGAAACAAGAAGAAACTGAGGAACAAACAAAGATGGCGTTTATTAAAGAGGAAAGTGAAGACATGACGATTGAAGAAACATTCACAGTGAAACATGAAGAAACTGAGGAACAAACAGGTGGGGCCTGATTTCAAAAAGTTGCATACACACAAAATGGGCATATCAGGAATTATAAAAAATGAACTAGGTGTAAACTGTATGGACACTCTAGACCGTGTGCACGCAACTCTTTTACTGGAGTGAGCGAAGTAATGAAGAAAACGGAGTGATACATCTGATATAAACATTTAATGTAAATGTGTCATTCCACACTCAAATTACATGAAATCTTTATCCAGAATTTACATTTTGATATGAATTTAAATAGAAATATTTGTTGTGGATGCGCTGCTTTTGAACACTTTTCCTGTGGCATGCTGTGTTTTAATGTTTTAACTAGCAAGGTTTGCTTGGCGCTTGAAATTGTGTTCTCATTTTCATGTGAAAATAAGATGATGCACTCTTGAGTCTAAGCAGATGGCTTAGCAACATAGATGGTGTAATAACAGACACTGAAGGACTCAAACGGTCCACTGGCCTGTTTGAATAAAAAGTTCACACAGTACTGTACAACCTCTGCTGAACGCAGGTGTGCTGTTAGTGTCGTACACAGATGGACAGTTGCCTAATGATAACCATTTTTGTGGTCTTCCTAATATTATGAAAAATACCAATGTATTTGAAGGATGGTATTTGAAGCAAATGCCCGAGAACCACTGAGGTTCATTCTCACGTTATGCAGCACGTTTGAGCTTCTGCAAGAACCAATGAGGTTCATTCTCGTGTTACGCAGCACGTTAGAGCTTCAGCAAGAACCAATGAGGTTCATTCTCGTGTTACGCAGCAGGTTTGAGCTTCCGCAAGAACCAATGAGGTTCATTCTCGTGTTACGCAGCACGTTAGAGCTTCAGCAAGAACCAATGAGGTTCATTCTCGTGTTACGCAGCAGGTTTGAGCTTCCGCAAGAACCAATGAGGTTCATTCTCGTGTTACGCAGCAGGTTTGAGCTTCCGCAAGAACCAATGAGGTTCATTCTCGTGTTACGCAGCACGTTAGAGCTTCAGCAAGAACCAATGAGGTTCATTCTCGTGTTACGCAGCAGGTTTGAGCTTCCGCAAGAACCAATGAGGTTCATTCTCGTGTGTTGCGCAGCAGGTTTGAGCTTCCGCAAGAACCAGTGAGGTTCATTCTCGTGTTACGCAGCAGGTTTGAGCTTCCGCAAGAACCAATGAGGTTCATTCTCGTGTGTTGCGCAGCAGGTTTGAGCTTCAGCAAGAACCAATGAGGTTCATTCTCGTGTTACGCAGCAGGTTTGAGCTTCCGCAAGAACCAATGAGGTTCATTCTCGTGTGTTGCGCAGCAGGTTTGAGCTTCCGCAAGAACCAATGAGGTTCATTCTCGTGTTACGCAGCAGGTTTGAGCTTCCGCAAGAACCAATGAGGTTCATTCTCGTGTGTTGCGCAGCAGGTTTGAGCTTCCGCAAGAACCAATGAGGTTCATTCTCGTGTTACGCAGCAGGTTTGAGCTTCCGCAAGAACCAATGAGGTTCATTCTCGTGTGTTGCGCAGCACGCTTGAGCTTCCAGCAAGAACCAATGAGGTTCATTCTCGTGTTACGCAGCACGCTTGAGCTTCCGCAAGAACCAATGAGGTTCATTCTCGTGTTACGCAGCAGGTTTGAGCTTCCGCAAGAACCAATGAGGTTCATTCTCGTGTTACGCAGCAGGTTTGAGCTTCCGCAAGAACCAATGAGGTTCATTCTCGTGTGTTACGCAGCAG
Organism: Hypophthalmichthys nobilis; assembly: GCA_037950665.1. Classification (NCBI taxonomy): domain Eukaryota; kingdom Metazoa; phylum Chordata; class Actinopteri; order Cypriniformes; family Xenocyprididae; genus Hypophthalmichthys; species Hypophthalmichthys nobilis. The sequence continues at coordinate 27,346,524 of CM075489.1, forward strand.
GTTTGAGCTTCCGCAAGAACCAATGAGGTTCATTCTCGTGTGTTACGCAGCACGTTTGAGCTTCCGCAAGAACCAATGAGGTTCATTCTCGTGTTACGCAGCACGTTAGAGCTTCAGCAAGAACCAATGAGGTTCATTCTCGTGTTACGCAGCAGGTTTGAGCTTCCGCAAGAACCAATGAGGTTCATTCTCGTGTTACGCAGCAGGTTTGAGCTTCCGCAAGAACCAATGAGGTTCATTCTCGTGTGTTGCGCAGCACGCTTGAGCTTCCGCAAGAACCAATGAGGTTCATTCTCGTGTTACGCAGCACGCGTTTGAACCTCATTGGTTCTGCGAAGCTCAAACGCGTTGCGTAACACAGAATGAACTCATTGTTCTTCTGAAGCTCAAACGCAGTTGCGTAACACAGAATGAACCTAATTAGTTCTTGTGGAAGCTCATTCTCATGTTATGCAGCACGTTTTGAGCTTCAGCAAGAACCAATGAGGTTCATTCTTGTGTGTTGTGCAGTAAGTTTGAGCTTCCGCAAGAACCAATGAGGTTCATTCTCGTGTGTTACGCAGCACGTTTGAGCTTCCGCAAGAACCAATGAGGTTCATTCTCGTGTGTTGCGCAGTAAGTTTGAGCTTCCGCAAGAACCAATGAGGTTCATTCTCGTGTTATGCAGCAAGTTTGAGCTTCCGCAAGAACCAATGAGGTTCATTCTCGTGTGTTGCGCAGTAAGTTTGAGCTTCCGCAAGAACCAATGAGGTTCATTCTCGTGTGTTGCGCAGTAAGTTTGAGCTTCCGCAAGAACCAATGAGGTTCATTCTGTGTTACGCAGCACGTTTGAACCTCATTGGTTCTGCGGAAGCTCAAACGTGCTGCGTAACACAGAATGAACCTCATTAGTTCTTGTGGAAGCTCATTCTCGTGTTATGCAGCACATTTTGAGCTTCAGCAAGAACCAATGAGGTTCATTCTTGTGTGTTGTGCAGTAAGTTTGAGCTTCCGCAAGAACCAATGAGGTTCATTCTCGTGTTACGCAGCACGTTTGAGCTTCAGCAAAAACCAATGAGGTTCATTCTCGTGTTACGCAGCACGTTTGAGCTTCCGCAAGAACCAGTGAGGTTCATTCTGTGTTACGCAGCAAGTTTGAGCTTCAGCAAGAACCAATGAGGTTCATTCTCGTGTGTTGCGCAGTAAGTTAGAGCTTCAGCAAGAACCAACAAGGTTCATTCTCATGAGTCTGAGGTGTGTGTTCAGTCAGGTGTAGTTCTTGGGTTGTCTGCAATTTCTCTGAGCATTGCAGGCTCAGATGTTTGGCTGAATTTGCTGGGAAGATTGGTGTCTGTTTTGAATATTTTCCACTTTTGAGTAATCTATTTTACTGTCGAATAATGGACTTCAAACTGTTTGGTAACCCTTCACAGATTGATGGGCAGCAACAATTGCTTCTCTAAAATCATTGCTGATGTCTTTCCTCCTTGACATTGTATTAACACACACCTGAAGTCTCCAGACACTCAAACTGCCAGAACTTCTGCTTTTATAGAGTTGATAACACTTGCTGATGATCAGTTAATCAAAGGCATTTGATTAGCAGTGCCTGACTTACCCTCTTAAAGGATAGTTCACCCAAAAATGAAAGTTCTGTCATCATTTACATGGTCTCAAGTTGTTCCAAACCTGTATAAATTTGTTTGTTTGTGATTGTGGAAAATTGGACATCAATATTTACAGCAGATTCTCACGAATAAAATGAGTCCAATCCGATCACAAGATATTGATCACGCAATTACGACACATAAAACCCCACAGGCGCACAGATGCTAACTAAAACTAATGGCATTTCCTCTTGTAAGTTAAAAACATTGTATAAGATGGCACATCATTACTTACAGTGGATTCTCCTGATTGAGTCCAAGATAAACAAAATCCCATGTGTCCACGTGAAAGAACGATTTTAAATATGCCCATCGGGGGCGCCAATGGATAAACAAAAAAACTACCTCTGTTCCAAATGCTGTAACTTTTGATTTTTTTATGGGATCACCACAAAATTTGACCCAGATACATATAGAGGAACGTCAAAAAATTGTCCTCCTACCTTATTTCCTCTCTGCATTATTGCATGTCAAATATGAAATGTATATAAAATTTCCCTTAAGTAAACTTTTATTTTTTGACTTTATCAGCAGTTTCTCAGCATGAGAATGTCCAAATTGAATTTTTTTTTTTTTTTTCAAATTTAAAAATGAGAAGTTTTTTTCAAATGATACCAACCTTTTGAATCTCCTTGCTAGAGATTTGAAGTTATGAGTCATTCTTTTTGTGCATGTCACTCAGGAAAAAAAAAAAAAAAAATTAAAAATGCCTACCTTTGTTCTAAATGCTGTAACTTTTGATTTCTTCATGCGATCACCACAAAATTTGATCCAGATACGGCTCATATATAGAGGAACATCACCAGAATGAACTGCTACCGTATTTACTTCATGAGATATTCCCTTTTAAATTAAAAAACAATGTAAATTTTCTGTTTTTCCACTTTTTTACTGTTTATATGCAGTTTCTCAGCATGAGATTGTCCAAATAAAAAAAAAAAAAAATGATTTAAAAATGTAAAAAGTTTCCTTTTAAACGATACCAACCTTTTGACTTTCCTTGCTATAGTTTTGGAGTTGCGAGTCTTTACTTTGTTTGTGCCACACACACAAAAAAAAAAACTCTGAAAATACCCTCAGGGTTTAAGGGGTTTAATAAATAATGACACTGAGTGATATGTCGTGTTGTTATTCATCTGAAGTTTTATTTTCAAAATTTTAAGATCTGCGTAGGACCAGATGATTTTTTTTTTATTATGCCCTGATACAGAAAACCATGGAATTCAATATGATGTCCTAACTTTTTTACATGACTGTAGGTTAGTGGCCATCCAGAGCAGGTTTGGACACCACTGGTATAGGATCTAGCATAACATGTTGTTGTTTTTGATGCATTACATACCTAAATGTTTTGGGGCCAGATTTACTAACAGCTTGCACCAGCACAAACCCTCTTTTGGCGTTAAAAAACTGCTGTCGGAATTTAAAGTCCCTGTAAAGCCATATTAAAGTATGTGTTCTGAGTTTGTCACACCACAGAAAAGTGTCATTAACCACCCAGCCAAATTTTAATAATTAAAAAAATCGCCAAGTAAATGAAATAAGTTCGTGAAAAAATAAGCAGTGCTCTTTGCTCTCAAACGCTGGGGGCGTGTCTGCTGTCAGCGCTAAAACCACACCCACTTGCGAGAGCTGCCGTCTCAACTGACTTGTTTAATGAGTCAAACGTACTAAAGCATATAAACAAAAGAATCACGTTAGAGGGTTGCAAAATTTTGTAGTTACTGTGGACTACCTACTAATTAGACTCATTGGTGGGCACGTAACATTACTGCCGACTGTTGTCGACAGATGTCGGCGCCGCGAGATGGGAGGATGAAGGCCAGGATGGGAGAGACTCGGTCCGGCCCCATTTCATCAGTTGTCAGTGGGACGGGAGTATGAAAGCCGATGCGGGAGATGGGGCTGAACAGACTAATAACAGCGGATTATCAGTGAATCCCAGTTGTCTCTAATGAAAGTTTGTAAAACTATCCGGTGTAAAATGATCACTGCAAAGACTAAATTAATCCACACCTTCTTCATTGTGTTTAGGAAATTTAAATAAGGAGACGGGGCTGTTTTGTATATTATCGCAACAAGGTAATATGCATTGCTAGCTAGCAAAATGTAGGCAGTATAACTAATGGTAATTAAAGTAACTCGAGATTGAGCGGGCGAGCCGCTGTAGCGTTAGGGGCGGAGCTATGCTTGGTCGCTCTAGTGCGTCATCGATATAGTGTTAGGGGGAGGGCCACGCTCCTGGGCTCCAGCGCGTCATCGAGCCCCTGTTTTAGCTCCGCTCAAAAAATGCTGAACACAGAATTGGTGAAAAACTGCTCTAACTTCACAATTCAGTACTACATAGTTCACAGTCTTTGTAATGTGTTTCAGCAGTACATTTGTAACATTTATAATGTGTTTAGAAACAATTCTCAGAATTGACTTTACAGGGACTTTAATAAAGATACACAGTGCAAAAGTGAGTTGTTTTTGCGATTGACCTTATTGCCCATGCATTTGTAGGAGTTTCCCTTTCAGACACAAAACGTATGGGAGGAGAGTATTTGAAAAAAATAACGCAACGCAATTTACTAATGTTTGTGCTAGTCAATTTACTGGAATTTGCATCATTTAACACACCTACAAAAGCATGTCTTAACCCATTTTGTGACATGGCTGCAATTGTTGGTGCTAGGAGGAGACACCTTAGAGAACAGAGAGCGTGTGGTAGAAATAAGAAAATATTTTCCACTCGTATTAATTTCTTTGGAACGCCAGAGGAAGACATTATCCGAACATATCGTTTGCCAAGCCATGTTGGCCTATATAAATATGTATGTGTTTGTCAGATTACATGTAACAAGTTGTGCCTGTGTTTACCCGCACCTGATGAGTATTAGCTCTGCTTATTTGTGACCCAACACTAATTTGCGCTGCTCTTGGTAGATCGCTTTGGTCATTATGTAAATGATTTGACTGCGTCTCTGTTCTTTAATTTGCGTGTCAACAGTAGTACACGCAAAACTTGCCACTCCCATCTGTGCATTTGGGGAAATGCGCTTTGACGCCAATTTAACCCGTTTAGTAAATCTGGCCCTTGATGTCTGTTGTATTGTGACATTAAATTGGGAAAAACTTTTGTTTTTGTTTTTTTTTCACCTTAGCCCTATTGGCAATGAAAGAGGAGACAGAAGTACTCAATGAAACTGAAGAGAAAGATCAATATGAGAATCTTAATGATTTTATAAATGGAGAAAAACCTTTTAGATGTTCGCAGACTGAAAAGACTTCCACAAGGAAAAAAGCTCAAAAGAGTTTCAGTCAACAAAAAAACCTTAAAGACCACACAGGAAAGAAGCCTGTTACCTGCCAGCAGTGTGGAAAAAGTTTTACTCAACATGGAAACCTTAAAGTTCACATGAGAATACACAATGGAGAGAGTCCCTTCACCTGCCAACAGTGTGGAAAAAGTTTCAATCATAAAACAAGTCTTAACAGGCACATGAGAATTCACACCGGAGAAAAGCCTTACACATGCCAACAGTGTGGTGAGAGTTTTGCTCAACGTGTAAACCTTAAAGTCCACATGAGAATTCACAGTGGAGAGAGTTCCTTCACCTGCCTACACTGTGGAAAAAGTTTCAACAAAAAAGGACACCTTAATCGCCACACAAAAATTCACACTGGAGAGAAGCCTTACACCTGCCAACAGTGTGGGAAAAGTTTCACTCATAAAGGAAGCCTCACCTGGCACATGACTATTCACACTGGAGAAAAGCCTCACGCATGCCCTCAGTGTGGAAAAAGTTTCTATCAACATGGAAACCTTAAAGTCCACATGAGAATTCACAGTGGGGAGAGCCCTTTTACCTGCCAGCAGTGTGGAAAAAGTTTCAATCGTAAAGAAAGTCTTGACAGGCACATGAGAATTCATACTGGAGAAAAGCCTTACACATGCCATCAGTGTGGAAAAAGTTTCCATCAACATGGAAACCTTACAGTCCACATGAGAGTTCACACTGAAGAAAGTCCCTTTACCTGTCCACACTGTGGACAAAGTTTCAATCATAAAATAAGTCTTAACAGGCACATGAGAATTCACACTGGAGAAAAGCCTTACACATGCCATCAGTGTGGTGAGAGTTTTGCTCATCATGTAAACCTTAAAGTTCACATGAGAATTCACCCTGGAAAGAAGCCTTACACATGCCAACAGTGTGGTGAGAGTTTTGCTCATCATGTAAACCTTAAAGTCCACATGAAAATACACAATGGACAGAGTCCCTTCACCTGCCAACACTGTGGAAAAAGTTTCAATCATAAAACAAATCTTAACAGGCACATGAGAATTCACACCGGAGAGAAGCCTTACACCTGTCAAGAGTGTGGGAAAAGATTCACACATAAAGGAAGCCTTAACTGGCACATGGCTATTCACACTGGAGAAAAGTCTCACACATGCCCTCAGTGTGGGAAAAATTTTCATCAACATGGAAACCTTAAAGCCCATATGATGATTCACACTGGAGAGAGCCCTTTTACCTGCCAACAGTGTGGAAAAAGTTTCAATCGTAAAGAAAGTCTTGACAGGCATATGCGAATTCACACTGGAGAGAAGCCTTACACATGCCAACAGTGTGGAAAACGTTTCCATCAACGTGGAACCCTTACAGTCCACATGAGAATTCACACTGGAAAGAGTCCCTTCACCTGCCAACAGTGTGGACAGTTTTTCAATCGTAAAGAAAGCCTTAACAGGCACATGAGAATTCATACTGGAGAAAAGCCTAACACATGCCAACAAAGTATGGAAGAAGTTTCACTCAAACAGGAAACTTTAACAGGTACACGAGAATTCACACCAGATAAAAGCCTTACACCTTCCAACAGTGTTTAGAGAGTTTTGCTCAACATGGAAACCTTGAAGCAGACTTGAAAATTCACACTGAGGAAGAGCCCTTTTACCTGCCAACACTGGAAAAAGTTTCAACAGAAACGGACATTGTAGGGTGTACTCATGAGCCATGCCTGAGCATGTTTGACCCCCAAAGCCTGGTTCGTTTGATTAGTGTGATTGCTCTATACTGGGCACGGTTCGCTGAACTGTCCCTGACCCGCTTGGAAGAGGTGGGGCAGAGCACGGTTCAGTTGGGCTCAAGCGCGGCACGCATGCAATGTGAAGCACAGAAGAGCTACTACTCTTGTGTGCATTACTGTTATCATTATGTTGGCAAACATCTTTATTACTACTTGGTTTTTAAACTATCGACCGATAGCTGATAGTATGAAAATTTGCTTTTATCGTTGGATACCGATTTATTGAGTGATATATCAGTGCATCTCTAACATTAAGGGTAATGAGCTCACACAAGAATGACTGTACATCTCTCTCTTTTTATACAGATAACATGAACAGAATATTTGTTTGTTTTGAATTAGATCATTTAAAATTAGATACTTAGATGTTTCTATAGATATATTGGTCATGTCTTTTTTTTTATTGTTTTGTTTTTTTCTCATTTCTGTGACATGCAATTGTATGTGGACACAAATAAAAGTATTCTTTACAGTTTCAAATTATGTATTGCTTTTATCTGTATGACTAAAATGACAGAGTATTTTAAATAGATAAATGCCCAAAGGTTAAGTCTAAAGTATACACATGTTCCTGCATTTTGTTCTTCTTTGGATTTAACTACACAGCATACACAACAGAATGATGAACCTCCAGCCACTAACTTTTTTTTTTTGGTTGAAATGATCTAAAATCATTTTTTGAGCAAGTACATAACCAGCCAGTGTTCAAAACTATATCTTTACCTTAGTCCGATTCACAACAGTAAGCTTTTAATAATGTTTTCTAGTTCGAGTGGTACTGAAAGGTGTCTGCAGGAAATTCAAGCATGCAGCCGTTCATCTTTGCATCGTTACGTCACGTCTGTTTACATAAAGAAGTCCCAGCTAGTAGGCTATATCAAGTGAGGTGGCATATCATTTATAGCAGGGTTCCACAATTAGTTTTCACCAAGGGCCAAATTCTGCCAACAATACTAAGCTAAGGGCCACCGACGACAATGTTATGACCATGATGTTTGCTCTGCTATTATTGTTATTGTTTGTTGAAAGAGTCACAAATCACAATATAAATATTCTGATTTTATTTCTTTTTCTTATTTTCTTAGTCTGTTTTATTCAAACAATGTTGAGCATTTTTGTATTTAGATACAGAAAACTAAGGAACTTTGCATGTTGGATATTAAAAACAAATGAACAAACAGTAACTTTGGATCTCCATGTCTGCATGGGAGTCAACTGATCCTGATCATCACCACACTGGATCTCTTCTCATCACTTTCCCTAATAGCAGATACAATTATTAGACCTATCAGCATTAATAATTTTATTGTTCTTACTTGGATCAATATAAGAGTATTAACTGGCATGTACTCACCATTCAATGAGAAATGTTGGGGCTATATTCTGTTGTAGCAATCCTGAGACACTGATCAAGATGCACACTAGACAGTCTGCTTCTATCTTGGTTCTTGATGATGTTCATTATAGAAACAATAACTCACAGATGTAAGTGGATGGGAACATTGAAAGAAGGAACATTGCAATGATTCTGTCGTTCTTGAATTTAGCTTCAGAAACCACTTTTGTCTAAAAGTCGCTCACACTAGCCTCATTGTGTTGCCCTCTGAGCAAATCAGACTTTGACATTTCCAAAATCTCCAGCTGCAAAGATGCTTCATCTGAGGATGAAACCAGGCATTTGGCCACAGCAGTCCATTGCCCATCTGCTGGGACTGAAAATGGATGTCTTAGAAAGAGAAGGAGTTCACTTGACAGGTTAGAGCTCTCAAATCACTCCTAGAAATTCTCTGCCAGTCTCGTCACAAAGTCGCGCATTAAAGGGTCTTCTCGCATCTGGTGTTTCTTGTAATGCTGTTGCAAATACGGAAAGTGCAGCTTTCTCCCTTGAAGATCCCGCTCAAAAAGCATCAACAGCTTCGTACATGTCCGCAATAGTGTGGTTCTTGCCTTGTAAAAAAAAAAATTAAGCTGATTTAGATGAGACATGATATTGCACAAAAAATGCACATATGCCATCTCTGTGTTGTCATTCAAAAACCTCCAAAATGAACCTTCAAAACCAAAAGGCAGAGAAATTTCGAAGTTCACAGTCTCTCCACCACACGAGCCTTGCTCAGCCATCGGACATCATTGTGTAGCAAAAGATCATGCCGTTCTGCACGCATTTCCGCCAGCAAGGCTTGAAAAAGGCAACGTTGCAGACCAGAACTTGCACGAATACAGTTTACCAGCTTCATCACAGTATCCGTTATGTCTTTCATTTTTCCAGATAATTTGGCGCACAATAGGACTGTTATTTTGGTCTGGTGGTGTGATGTCATAAGGCTGCGCAGTGTTCCAGTGTCTCTGATTTGGCTAAAGAAAGTGGTTTGTGTTTTAAGCATTTACATTTGGTACAAAGCATTCAGTTTATTTTATAGTTTTACATGCAGTGTAAAATTAATTGGTAACACTTAATGGAATGTTCTCATTTGTTAATATTAGTTGATGTATTAACATACATAAACTAACAATGAGCAATACATTTGAAACTGTATTTGTTCTTTGTTAATGTTAATTAAAATACAGCTGTTTATTGTTTATTCATGTTAGTTAACAGTGCATTATCTAATGTTAAAAAATACAACTTTTAATTTTAATAATGTATTAGTAAATGTTGAAATTAACATTAACAAAGATTAATAATGCTGTAGAATGTAACTAATGTAGTTGACTAATGTAAAAAAAACTTTATTGTAAAGTGTTACCATGAATTAAATATTATTGAATGTAACATTATAATGCATTATCTAACATTAAGGAACGTTACTTATTGTGAGAAAACCATATCCGCACGAGTAACAGAAACAGCTCGGCTCATTTCTCTTCCTATATCGTAAATCAGTTTATCATAAACACAAATTTTGTTAATGGAGAAACAGAACTTTACATTACTCAATTACTCAGTCACTGAGTCATCAATTACTTTTCATTACTCAGAGTCAACTGAACCAATTGTTTCCCAAAATGATTCAGTGATTCAAAGCACTTGAATAATCGCAATATCGATGACATGGAAAACAGAAAAACTCCTGGTGAAGCAAATGAGATCCACATGACACACTATTATAAAGATGGCGTTTATAAAAGAGGAGATTGAAGACATAAAGATGTTGTTTATTAAAAAGGAGAGTGAAAATATGAAGATTGAAGAAACATTCAGAGTGAAACATGAAGATACTGAGGAACAAACAGGTTGGTTTCATTCTCAAAACTGAACTCAGTCATTTGATCCTTATTAAAATGTCTAACTCTACAGAAATGAAAGATATATTTTTTTGAAGAATGTCATATGAGTGACCTAAATAAAGTGGTTTTATTTGACATGAAGCGGGTTGCCATTACTAGCACATGTATCAAAATAGCTTTGTTAACAATGTTTCGGTCTCATGACCTTCATCTGGCATATACAAAAAACAAAACATTTAAACTAAATGTCATTTAAAATCCACACATGACCAATCACTGCGAAGATCCAATGGAAAATGGAAGAAGTGAATTAACGGTGGCATCAGACAACTGAATAAATTCATCACACTCAACCAAAACAAAGGCAGAGAGCAAGAGCTATAGAGGTGTCACAATCTGGCATTGCTCTTTAAAGAGTTAAATAATGAAATAATGTCATTTATTACTCACCCTCATGTCGTTCTACACCCGTAAGGCCTTCGTTCATCTTCGGAACACAAATTAAGATATTTTTGATTAAATACAATGGCTCAGGGAGGCCTCTATAGACAGCAATTACACTGAACTTCTCAAGATCCAGAAAGGTGCTCAAAACATATTTAAAACAGGTCACGTGAGTACAGTGATACAAAATACTTTAATATTATAAAGCGACGAGAACTTTTTGTGCACCAAAAAACAAAATAACGACTTTTCAGCGATATCTAGTGGTGGCCTATTTCAAAACACTGCTTCGAATCTTTTGTTTCAAATTAGTGATTTAGAGCGCCAAAGTCATTTGGCATTTTGACACTCGATCTGAATCACTGATTCGAAACAAAAGATTCAAAGCAGTGTTTTGAAATCAGCTATTACTAGATATCGTTGAAAAGTCGTTATTTTGTTTTTTTTTTTGGCACACAAAGTTTTCTCTTCGCTTTATATTAAGGTAGAACCAATGAAACTCACATGAACTGTTTTAAATATATTTTGAGTACCTTTCTGGATCTTTAGAAGTTCAGTGGCATTGCTGTCTATAGAGGTTCACTGAGCCATCGGATTTCATCAAAATATCTTAATTTGTGTTCTGAAGATGACGAAGGTCTTACGGTTGTAGAACAACATGAGGGTGAGTAATAAATGACATTATTTTTGGGTGAACTAACCCTTTAATTCGACTAACTGCTCCTCCATGTCAACTGAAAGGTCTTTCCTCTGCAAATGAAGAGATCTCTGACCCAAGCAAATAAACTCACAGAAATAAGAGTTTAATTGTTGTTTCAGTCCTTCAACATGTTGAAGGACAAATGGGGCACTGTCTTGCAAAGTTTAGCTGCAACCTCAATTAAACACACCTGTACCAGCTAATGTCTTTAGGCAACTTCAGAAACTTCCGGCAGGTGTTACAGGGGCTAGTTGGAGCAAAACTCTCTAGGACAGTGGCCTTGCAGGAGAAGGTTTGGACACCCCGGTATAAGATCTAGCATATATGTTGTTGGTTTTTGGATTACATATCTTAATGTTTTGTTGTCTGTTGGTTTGTGCAATTAAACTGGGGTTAACTTTTATTTGGGCTTGTTTTTTTTTTCACCTTAGACCTAATGGCGCTGAAAGAGGAGAAGGAAGTACTCAATGCAGAGAATGATCAATATGAAAATCTTCATGATTTTATACCTGGAGAAAAATCTTTTAAATGCTCACAGACTGAAAAGACTTCCACACGAAAGAAAGCTCAAAAGACAGGAACCAGAAGTTATTTCACTTGCATTCAGTGTGGAAAGAGTTTCAGTCAAAAAAGAAACCTTAAAGTCCACATGAGAATTCACATTGGAGAGAAGCCTAACGGATCCCCTCAGTGTGGAAAGAGTTTAAATCAAGATGGAAGCCTTAAATTCCATACGAGAGTTAACTCTGGAAAGAGTCCCTTCACCTGCCAACAGTGTGGAAACAGTTTCACTCATAAAGGAAGTCTTAACAGGCACTTGAGAATTCACACTGGAGAGAAGCCTTACACATGCCCTCAGTGTGGAAAGAGTTTCAGTCAACATAGAAACCTTACAGTCCACATGAGTATTCACACTAGTGAAAAGCCTTTCACATGCCCTCCGTGTGGAAAGACTTTTGATCAATATGGAAACTTTAAAGTACACATGAGAGTTCACACTGGAGAGAAGCGTTACACCTGCCAACAGTGTGGAAGAAGTTTCAACAGAAAAGGAAACCTTAATTATCACATGAGAGTTCACACTGGAGAGAGCCCTTTCACCTGCCAACACTGTGGAATAAGTTTCACTCAAAAAGGAAGCCTTAACAGGCACATGAGAATTCATACTGGAGAAAAGCCTTACACATGCCAACAGTGTGGAAGAAGTTTCAACAGAAAAGGAAACCTGAATTACCACATGAAAGTTCACACTGGAGAGAGCCCTTTCACCTGCCAACAGTGTGGATTAAGTTTCACTCAAAAAGGAAGCCTTAACAGGCACATGAAAATTCACACCAGAGAAAAGCCTTACAGATGCCAACAGTGTGGAGGGAGTTTTGCTCAACATGGAAACCTTAAAGCCCACATGAGAATTCACACTGGAGAGAAGCCTTACACATGCCTTCAGTGTGAAAAGAGTTTCGAACAACATGGAAACCTCAAGGTCCACATGAGAGTTCACACTGGAGAGGAGCCTTACAAATGCCTTCAGTGTGGAAAGAGTTTCAAACAACATGGAAACCTTAAGGTCCACATGAGAGTTCACACTGGAAAGAAGCCTTATACATGCTCTCAGTGTGGAAAGAGTTTCACTCAAAAAGGACATCTTGAAGTACACATGAGGATTCACTTTAGGGAGAACTTTTAAATGTCATCAGTGTGGAATGAGTTTTACTGGCAGAAACACCTTAGGATTCATGTAATAATAGGGAAGGGAAGGAAAGCCTTTCATGTGCAATCACTGTAAAGACTTCCAGATACAAAGCAAATCTTGAGGTTCACATAAACTAGATGATGGGACCGTTGTCTTGTGTTGAGCTGCTTAATACCTGAATCACATCTTGCAACATTGACACTGGTGTCTGAATTGAATTGAATCAACAATGAACTGAATAATCCATTGTTTTCTTTTGTAGAACTGTTTACATCTGAATTTACCTTGTTTGAAATTGATGAATATCACACTGTTATTGATCTAAAATGACTTGAGCTAAATAATGAGACCATTGTCTTTTAGGGTGTACTCACACTAGGCATTCTGAACCGTGCTCGAGCGCATTTGACCCCCAAAGCCCGGTTCATTTGAGTAGTGTGATCACTCTGTACCGTGCCTAGGTGCGCTTCGTTTAGCCGTCCCTGGTCTGCTTGGAAGAGGTAGGCCAGAGCACGGTTCAGTTGGGCTCGAGTGTGGTTCGCATGCAGTGTGAGCGCTAATTGTGCCGGAGCACGGAACAGTTAGTACTCTTGTTTGTGCTACTTTCATCATTACGACAGCAAACATGTTTATTACTACTTTGATAGTACACTTTTCAAGTGCGGGGAGTGAGGAGGGGGGACAATCGCGCTCGGTTCAAGGCAACCGCGCCTAGTGTGAATACACCCTTAGAGCTGTTTTACAGCATAATCTGAATTGTCTCCATAGCTAAGTCGCTGCCTCTCCTGCCTCGCTTATCTACTTCACAAGATCACTATTACCCATAATTCTAAACTTTGCCTAATTCTAGGACTCTGTTTCCCACAACCCATTGCCCAGACTTAGCTGTAATTAGCTGTTTGTATTTAGCCATAGATCTATATAAGCATCCTCTGTTCACTCACTAGTTGAAAGGTCTTGTTTGCTACTGCAGCAATTCTGAGCGTTCCTGTATTTTGTTTCTCTGCCTGTTCCAGTTTGGACCTTTTTGCCTTTCTTTAGACCTCTGCCTTTTTGGATTGCTTATCTACTGTTTGCCTGTTGCCAGCCCCAGCCTGTTTGACTACATACTGATTGTTGTGCTTGCACATCTTGGTTTGACTATTGCCTGCTCTGTTTTTTGACGATGGTTTGAATCTACTGACTCCAGCAGCTCAGCACTAAAATCTAGCTCAAGTGATAATGCTGTCATCCCACCATCAGCAGTTGTGCCGGTTGACATCTCTACAAAGGAACTCATCAGATTTCTAATTATCTACATTGATGACATCTTGGTATATTCACCTAGTTTGGAGGAATGCATCAAGTATGTCCATGCAATCCTCAATCGACTCATAAAGCTTCAACTGTACGCAAAGGCTGAGAAATTTGAGTTTCAACCGGAAAAGCCACCTTTGAGGAATGATGTTTTTGGTTTTAACTGATCATCGCAACCTTGTGGTCGGCCAAAAGCCTCAACTTAGCTAGGTGGGTGCTCTTTTTCCACTAGAATTGATTTTTTTATTACTTACAGTGTGGCTTAAAGAACTGATGCTCTCTCTTGCATTCATGATTCTCCTGATTTAAACTCTGTAATGCACTCTCAGGAGCAGAATCGTCTACCCTCTGTAAAAGTAGGCCCCTTGATATAGCAAATTATGGAGGAGATTGAGCAGGCACTGCTTTACAATCCAGCTGTAGCTTATTGCTCTCCCGGCAAGATTTATGTACCTCCTACTCTCCGAGTGTGAGTACTTCAATGAGTGACCATCAGGTTACTACACATGGTGTCAGTGGATCCTTAAGTCTTCAAATGTCTTGAATATGTTTCAGTGAAATACATGTTTCAATAAAATTTCTTAAATTCATGTTTATTTTCACTCTTTGCTTTCTGTAATCTTAAAAGCGTGTCAGTGCGTTGTGTCAGGACTGCACCCAATTCAGTTCTCCTGCACTTGAATTGAATTAATTTGGAATGATTTGAATAACAAATTTAATTTGTCACTTATTGTTTCATTATTTTGAGTTGCTTTCATTTTATGGCTTCTTCTGAATGAAGTAATAAAGTCTTGGCTTTCTAAGATATATAATTTTTTTTCCTACTGTTTAACTTGTGTAAGAACCTAATCAGAATGTTATAATGCAGTGGTTCCCAAACCTGTCCTGGAGGACCCCCAGCACTGCACATTTTGGATGTCTTTCTCATCTAACACACCTGATTCAACTCATCAGCTCATTAGTAGAGACTGCAAGACCTGAAGTAGGTGTGTCAGATAAGGGTGACATACAAAACGTGCAGTGCTGGGGGTCCTTCAGGACAGGTTTGGGAACCACTGTTATAATGTATTTATTTTAATAAAAAAAAAAGTTCTCTAAAGATGGCAATTTGGAAGCAGAGACTTTCTTTACATATTTTACAGTCCTGTGCTGGAGTGCTTTTGAGAGCCACCAGAGTAGAGTTGGGTATCGAGAACCGGTTCCATTTTAGAACCGGTTACAAATTTCAAAGAACCGTGGATTCGATTCGACGCGCACGTTCCGATTCTGTTTATGATTCTTGACTTTTTTTAGTCATTCTTGCACGGTGAATGGCAGTGAGCATTTTACAGTTGTATCTATCTGCTAGGACCTTATCACACACATAAGCAATTCATTACAATCAGCACTGACTTTTGCTTGAACACTGCATTAATCTGAAGGAATTCACCGTGTTTAAGGGGCCGTTCACATGTCGCGTCTAAAAATGCGTGGAAAACGCAGCCGCACCACTTTCTCCTCCTTTCCAAAACGCTTTCGCTCCCGTGGTGTCGTTGCTATGCAACCACGAACTGCGCTCTGCAAGATGACGAGAAAGTATCAGCAAAGGATTAATTGATTTCTTGCGTTAGCTTTACTACTAGATATATTAATGGAGATGAGAAATAAAACTCGGCTGAGCTGTTGATGTTGTTACGGAAAGGCAGAAGCTGATCGGCTGGTTCTTGTCACATGACCTGCAGTGCGCTTGAGGCATTCTGGATACATTAGGTTCTTACACAAAAGCATAGGCATGCCTGGAAACAGTTGAAATAACGAACTTGCTCGTGCACAAGACGTGATATGTGAACGGCCCCTAACTCTCCCAACTGCAAGTCCTGCTACAAAGCACCAGATACAGCTAATATTAGCAATAGCAGCATATCGCACTCAGTTACAAAAACAGTTACAGCCTACTGGTTATAGCCTAAATGTGGCAAGAATAAAAGGTAAAAACATTATTCTTTAAGTATTTGCTCTTTTTTTCTCTCCATAAAAAAAAAAGATTGGAATCGGAATTGAGAATCGATAAGAACCTGATAAGCAGAATCGGAATCACTAAAATTAAAACGATACCCAACCCTACACCAGAGGGCACTCCCCTGTTCATTGCCATTTTCATCTCGCATTTCATTATTCATAACCCACTGCCCAGACTAATCAGCCATTTCTTGTTACTTCATCAGTCTCAACCTATTTAAACCCTGGTTTCTGTCTCATTCTTTGTTCAGCCTTGCTAATGTTTACACTGCTTCCCTGGCATTGGTTTTCCAGTTTTCTAAGTTGCTTGGTTTTGTTGTGTTATTCTTTGTTCAGTTTGCCTGTGTTCTGGTTCTGTTCACCTGTTTCCTGCCATATTGCAAAATATGTGCTGCAAAATAAAGAACCTGTTACTGCATTTCTCTGATAGGTACATATCTCTGCAACATTTTAGCTTTAAATTAAGTATAAATGGTTGATAGATTGATAAACCCAGTGAACACAATGTATGTTTATGCTGAAATATAACTGAATAATGGTATTGTTTTTCATGATGTGTTTTGAGCTGGTTTGTGCGATTCTGTTTCATGCTTCAGAATCTCTATTAAGGGAACATTTTGTTTTAAACAATAAGTACATTGCAGTGGTGTGCAGCGGTGTTCTGAAATGAGGAGGTACATTATTTTATTTTTATTAATCAAATGTAAATTCATGTGCATTACTCTTAACGTTGACAAATCTTCCTTGTTAAATGAACATTACTTTACATTTACTTTACATCAAAAAAGAAACCAAACACAATTCTAGTTTTTAATTTTACATTAACAATGTATTGTAATAAATGTTCTATTTATCAAAACCAAGTCAATCTCATCAAGTTAGTGTTTTAAGCATTTCTACATTAATTCCAAAATAACAACTAAAGGCTGTAACAATTTAAACAATATATTTTATTTGTGTATTGATGTTTTTCTTTTTAATAGTCAACTTAGGCTATTTTGGATCATCAGTCATGCTCCGTAAACACCGTCTGTCACAGACACGAAGATGTATTTTTAATTTCACCAAGCTGATTGTACTAAAAAAAACCTGCAGTCATCATGTTTTCAGTCCATTTCAAGTTTGATTTTGATGTGACATAAAGCGGTGATATCTAAGTGGGTGATCTGTTTACTTACTTTTCAATTAGTCTTCCCATTGACGCCATCATTTGTTCATTCAAACTGACGTGCGGAACGTGCACGTAAACAAAAGACGGGATTTACCACACAAACCAATCATAGTGCGAAGGAGACATTGCCTCCTCTCACATGACTTTTCCCCATTCATTCTCAATTACCCCTCACAAAACCCACCACACGCTTTAGGGGTCTTATGGTTTTCTATGAGTGGAAAGAGAGGCATGACTCCTGCGTTCCTTAGAAATACAAATGACTTGAGCTCTTTTTAATGTCATAATTTGTAATATTTGTGTTGTTTTATATGTAATATGGATTAATTTCTCATCCTATTTTTTTTGAGGAGGCACTGCCTCCCTTGCCTCCTCGGAGGAAATGCCCCTGGTACATTGTACCTTTACATAAGTATATAGTAGTTAAACACACCTAATATAAAATGGGACCTTGTTTTGATATATAGTACTAAAACTATTGTATAAAACACAAGATATTTGAATCGTAATACAAAATATAAAAATACATGATGTTTTGACAGTGTATAGAGACTTAGCTTCAAACAAAAGCTTTTTTCTATGGCTAATAGCTATAATTTTTTTAATCATCAATCAGTTTATGGCTTTTGAAAAAGTGACCCAAAAAATGTCAATAATTGTTGAAAGATTATGAAGATATAATGAAAATAAATTTAATCAATTGTAATGTTTTGACATTTTATACCTATTTTCAATTTTTAAACTTGAATGAGCTTTATATGTCCACTTTTAAAATAAGGAAAAAACACTAACTTGTATCCGTTTCAGTACTGACAAATGAACTCTGCTTTATGAACTTGTACACTTAAAAAAAAAAAAAAATCATTTGTCACTATTTGCATTTTAATCTAATTTATATCTGGTCTAAAATGGTTTCTTCACCCAAATATTACAGGTTTTCTTTGTAGACAAAATCTCACTCTAGTAGTTTCCTAATATTTTCAGCACATAATTGGACAATATACATTTAAATTAGTTTCTCACCAATGCATACTGCATTTCTGTCAACTCTTATTATTTGTATATATTGTTCTATGTACATTTCTATGCATTTTAAACAGCAGCGCGTGAACAGGACTTTTATTTTGGTGTGGTGTTGTGACGTCATAAGGATGCGCCTCGCTCCTGCATCTGTTGTGATTCTGCTGAAGAAAGGTTTGTGTTTAAAGCATTTAAAATGTAGAAACAGTTCATTTAACTTTTACAAGCGATTTAATTGTTTTTTATTTAGAAATAATGAATTGTTTATTATTGAATGTAACATATTAATGCTTTTTCTAAAATGTACGTTATTTTTGTGAGTAAAGCCCATCCATACACGAGTAACACAACAGTTACATCTCATTTTTCTCTCTTTATCGTGTATCATTTTATCATAAACATGAATTCATTCACTGGCAGATAGTGATGGAGAAACTGAGCTTTTTAAACTCCGAGTCAATTGAATCAAACGCTTTCCAAAATGATTCGTTGACGTCACGTGCTCGTCAAAACAGTTTTAATGCAACAGGAACACAAACGTGTTTAATGAAGACTTAAACCAATATAAATGTTTGCATGTAAGTACAGTCTATTAAATGTGATCAACAAACCATTAAATACTAAATATTTCATAAGCACCTAAATGTGAACTTTCATTATAAATTGTGTTATTTTATTCATTTATAGTGCTAGTTTTGAGTGTTTTTGTCTAATCAGGTCATTAAAGTCCACTCATTCTGACTGACTCCCTCACCAGTGTTCTGAACTAAAGCTGGTTGAGATGCATCCAGAGATTTAGTTTGGATTTTTTTTTCTATCTGTTAATTATTCTTATCTTAAACAGGACAGGGTGTTTAAAGATACAGAAAAACTGGTGAAGCAACTGAGATCCACGTGAGACACTATTATAAAGATGGCATTTATTAAAGAGGAGAGTGAAGACATGAAGATTGTGTTCATTAAAGAGGAGAGTGAAGACATGAAGATTGTGTTCATTAAAGAGGAAAGTGAAGACATGAAGATTGAAGAAACATTCAGAGTGAAATATGAAGATACTGAGGAACAAACAGGTTGGTTTCATTCTCAAAGCTGAACTCAGTCATTTGATCCTTATTAAAATGTCCAGCTCTACAGAAATGAGATATTTTTGAAGAATGTCATATGAGTTTCCTAATTAAAATGGTTTTATGACCAGACAAATACTAATGCTGCCTTCGAGTGAACCTGAGAATATCCTACCTCCATGTTGGCCATGCGTTATTATGACGTCACACATTAAATTAAGAAAAAAGTAAAAAAAAAAAAAAATTATAATAATAATACAGATGTTGTCTAAACAAAATCAATCTTGTATGTAACATTAAACCCAATATCTATTTCTGAATGGGAAACAATGAAAACAATGAATTTCTATAAATTAATTATGCGACAGTATCTAACAAAAACAATTATTTTGTGTAAGGCAAACCTTGAAATGTGATCAACTTTACATTTGGTAGAGTTACTGCTGCTGTCTGCATTTGTTCTTCGTTTAAAGGGCTTTGATGAGAAAATAAAACCACCAGTGGGCACTAATTTTATAACAAACTGCAAATTAGATGATTTTTAATCAAAATGTTTGAATGTTTGTGAGTGAGTCAAACGGGAACTAAAGAAACATCTGTTGTGACTTTTTCATCTTCTATCAACATCTTCTATCAAGCTCAGCTGTAAATGTAACTTAGTATGTTGATCTATGATGGGTGTTTCTTCTCCTGGGGCCTGATGTATAAAAGTTGCGTACGCACAAAATGGGCATATCAGGAATTATAAAAAATGAACTAGGTGTAAATGTGTGCGCACGGACACTTTTACTGGAGTGAGCGAAGTAATGAAGTTAACAGAATGATTTTAAACTGTTCTGATATAAACATTTAGATTAAATATGCCACTCCACACTCAAATTACATGAAATCATTATCCAAAAGTTACATCATTTTTATATCAATTTAAGTAGAAATATTTGTAGTGGATGCGCTGCTTTTGAACACTTTTTCTGTGGCATGCTGTTTTAAGTAGCGAGGTTTGCTTGGCTCATGATCTTTCCGCATATTTAAATTGTGTTCACAATAGCAGACAATATTTTCATGTGAATAATTATCAATGATGCGCTCTTGAATCTAAGCAGATGGCTTAGCAACATAGATGGTATAATGACAGACACTGAAGAACTCGCTCTGTGATCGAACGGTCCATTGGCCAATAAGAAGTTCACACAGTACTGTACAACCTGAACGCAGGTGTGCTGTTAGTGTCATTCACAGACAGACAGTAGCCTAATTACCATTTTCATGGTCTTCCCAATATTATGAAAATTACCAATGTTTTTGAAGGATAGAAACTTGCGAGAACCGATGAGGTTCATCCTTGCGTTCCGCAGCACGTTTGAGCTTCTGCAAGAACCAAAGAGGCTCATTCTCGTACTGTTACGCAGCACATTTGAGCTGTTTGTTCTCTGATTAATGTTTATATGCAATTTAAAAGCCTAAATTCAGTATGTTCATCAAAAAAAGTGATTGTTTCTCTTCTGACTAAATCGCTTAATTCATATGGATTAATTATCAATCAGCGATTAATTGTTAGCATCCCTAACTGAGATAAGTCTATAATTAACTATATTTCCTGGGTAAAACTGTGTTTTTTTTAATAAAGGGTTTAACTGCCAGGTTTTTGGGATATGACCTAAAGAAAGTTAACAATATTGTGAAGAGCAGCGTTTCTCAACTCTGGCTCTCAAGGTCCCCTTTTCTGCAACCTTGATAAAACTCACCTGCTTTTAGCTTTCAAAAAATACATGAAGACCTTGATTAGCATGTACAGGTTTGTTTGGGGTTGGAGCAAAACTCTGAAGGAAAGGGGGTTTTAAGGGCCAGAGCTGAGTACTTCAGAAACTTCCGGCAGGTGTATTGGGGCAAGTAGAATAGTGGCCCATCGCTGGTATAGGATCTAGCATACATGTTGTTGGTTTTGATGCATTACGTACTAAATGTTTTGATGTCTGTTGTATTGTGCAATTAAATTGAGGATAACTTTTATTTGTTTTTGTTTTTTTCACCTTAGCTCTAATAGCAATGAAAAAGGAGAAAGAAGTACTCAATGAAATTGAAGATAAAGATCAATATGAGAATCTTAACAATTTCATAACTGGAGAAAAACCTTTTAGATGTTTGCATACTGAAAAGACTTCCACACGAAAAAAAGCTCAACAAGGAAACCTTAAAGACCACACGGGAGAGAAGCCTGTCACCTGCCAACAGTGTGGAAAAAGTTTTGCTCAACATGGAAACCTTAAAGTTCACATGAGATTGCACACTGGAGAGAACTCTTACACATGCCCTCAGTGTGGAAAGAGATTTGCTCAACATGGAAACTTTAAAGTCCACATGAGGATTCACACTGGGGAGACCCCTTTCACCTGCCAACACTGTGGAAAAAGTTTCACTCGTAAAGTAAGTCTTGACAGGCACATAAGACTTCACACTGGAGAAAAGCCTTACACATGCCCTCAGTGTGGAATAAGTTTCACTCTAAAAGGAAATTTTACCACACATATGAGAATTCATGTTGGAG
This sequence comes from Hypophthalmichthys nobilis, assembly GCA_037950665.1. Classification (NCBI taxonomy): domain Eukaryota; kingdom Metazoa; phylum Chordata; class Actinopteri; order Cypriniformes; family Xenocyprididae; genus Hypophthalmichthys; species Hypophthalmichthys nobilis. Next base: position 27,368,408 of record CM075489.1, read on the forward strand.
AAAAGCCTTACACATGCCAACAGTGTGGAGAGAGTTTTGCTCAACATGTACACCTTAAAGTCCACATGAGAATACACACTGGAGAGAAGCCTTACACATGCCAACAGTGTGGAGAGAGTTTTGCTCAACGTGTAAACCTTAAAGTCCACATGAGAATACACACTGGAGAAAGTCCCTTCGCCTGCCAACACTGTGGGAAATGCTTCAACAAAAAAGGACAACTTAATTGCCACATGAGAATTCACACTGGAGAGAAGCCTTACACCTGCCAGCAGTGTGGGAAAAGTTTCACCCATAAAGGAAGCCTTAACTGGCACATGACTGTTCACACTGGAGAAAAGCCTTACACATGCCCTCAGTGTGGAAAAAGTTTTGCTCAACATGGAAACCTTAAAGCCCACATGATAACTCACAGTGGGGAGAGCCCTTTTACCTGCCAACAATGTGGAAAACGTTTCAATCATAAAGGAAGCCTTAACAGGCACATGAGAATTCACACTGGAGAGAAGCCTTACACATGCCAACAGTGTGGAAAAAGTTTCCATCAACATGGAAACCTTACAGTCCACATGAGAATTCATACTAAAAAGAGTCCATTCACCTGCCAACAGTGTGGACAAAGTTTCAACCGTAAAGGAAGCCTTAACAGGCACATGAGAATTCACACTGGAGAAAAGCCTAACACACGCCAACAAAGTGTGGAAGAAGTTTTACTCAAAAAGGAAACTTTAACAGGCACATGAGAATTGACACCAGATAAAAGCCTTACACCTTCCAACAGTGCTTAGAGAGTTTACTTAACTATCCATTTAAGGCCACATGAGAATTCACACCGAATAGAACCCTTACACTTGCCCTCAGCCATTATAAAGCTTTGGAGCATCAGGGTGATTATTAACCGTGTTCGTCTGAAAGAAGAAAGTCATACACCTAGGATAGCTTGAGGCTGAGTAAATCATAGGATAATTTTCCGTTTAAAGTGAATTAATCCTTTAAATGGATAGTTCACCCCACCTCATTCTCAAGTTGTTCCAAACTTTCTTTGTTCTGCTGAACACAAAGGAAGATATCTTGAAGAATGTTCAAGGTTGCACAAAGTTGTGGGGTACTTTTGACTTGCATAGTATGGAAATAAAATTCTATATAAGTCAATGGTGCCCCACGACTGTTTGTGCATCCTTGAACATTCATCAAAATATCTTGCTTTGTGTTCAACAGAACAAAGAAATTTATACAGGTTTGGAACAACTTGAGGGTGAGTAAATGATGACAGAAGTTTCATTTTTGGGTGAACTAACTGGCACATGAGTATTCACACTGGAGAAAAGCCTTACACACTAGAAAGAGCCCCTTCACTTGCTGACAGTGTGGAAATGTTTCAAATGTTTCCCTGTGATGAAAATCAAGTTTTTAATGTTGTTGTTGTCTGTGATGTTTTTAAAATGCTTTAAGACAAACCATGTGGAAATTCATAAGTTGCTGAGTATTTTCTCAAAACAGCAGTGAAAAAAAAGACAGTCTTAAAAACGCAGTTTGAACTCGCCAGTGATTCTTACATCACAAACTACCTTGTAACCTATCGTGTCAAAGTGCATATCATGAACTATGACCACTCTATATCAGGGGAGTCTCAAGAGAAGCCAGGTTATCCCAGTATATTTTTCTGTTGATTTGAAAAATCATGTACATTTAGCAATATAGCGGGTGATTACACACAAATACAAGCATACAGTTTACCAAGGGAAATAGAGCTGAAGCAAAATACAGGAAAGCAAGAAGTTATAGCATTGTTTGAAATTCAGATCAACAGTCTTGAGCAAACTGTCAGTTTAGTTCTAACACGCCCTTATTTAAAAGGGGTAGGGATACTTAATGTATCAAATAATTTGACTAAGTTTGATACTTGCATGTCTCCCATTTGAATTAAACTGTACTGATGCAATTTGTTGAGGCTCCAGTTGATCTTTGCTGATGTTTTCTTGATGAAAGAGAACCAGATGGAGTCAGAGGATCTTTGGTGGATGGAAAGACAAGGCCAAAGCCTGGCACAAACTTACGGGCCCTTAGAAGACTTCTAGTTCAGCATCATCTTCACATCAGAATTTCTCAAAAAGTGGAAAAACCGCATGATCTTGTGATCAGTGATTTTTTAAAGTTTGAAGATGTCACACCCAATAAGTTGTTCCTTTGGAGGAAAAATTTACGATCCTTTGTTCTCTAGCAGGTATTTGCATATGTAATTTGATTGGGTGTTAAAGAGAAGAATGTCTAGGTTACTATTGTTACCCCCGTTCCCTGAAGGAGGGAGAAGTAATGGGAGCCCAATCGCTTCCAAGTCGTATAAAACGAGCCAAAGGGAATTGGCCAGTGAGATTTACATGCTGAGGCACACCTACCCGGCACATATGGGTATAAATAGGACCGGCATACTCACTTCGTTCATATTTTGCTGAGGAGCCGAGACAAGGACCCCGACCATTCAGTGGTGGTTCAGGGCTATAGCAAGGGGACATAACATCTCCGTTCCCTCCTTCAGGGAACGGGGGTTACAATAGTAACCTGTACATTCCCATTCAGTCAGTCACGTTCAACACTACATCGATACTGACGTAATGGAGTCCCTATGGAAAAGGCAAGTGCTTCTAAAAAATGTTGTAACTTACCCAGCATCCGAAGTAAGCCAGAGAGAAGTCCTCCATACCAAAGGGGATGAAGGGTACATATTATATGTATTATACATAATTATAATTCATATAATATAAATACTATAAATAACAGCAAAAGATGAGCAATTTTGTCTTTAAAATGTTTTCACTATAAACTGATTTAATTTGGAGCGAGAGATACAGGGGGAGTGGCTTTATTGCATCAGATACATGTCACTTTACTCACAGCTGATTGGTCGAGTTTGGTCGATACCGCTGATCTATATAAAAATATATAAAATGAGTCCAAGTTAATTTCTGTTGAGATCAACATAGTGCCACAAACATCTACTGAGCCTGAAACATTTCACTTATTATGACTGTAGGATCATCCATGAGCGAAGCCCACCGAATGAACACAACATCACATTCCAAAGATCACAGAGATTCCCCACTAAACTAATAGGGAGCCAAAAAAACAAACCCGTGCTGAAGGAGGAAACGAAACTGCTGAAGGAGACGGATCTCCCATGCCTGCTTAATCTCAAATCAGTGTTTGTATTAACAGAGCTGATCAATAAACGGGACTCTCCTTTGTTCCACAAATTTTAAATTGCACGGCTTTGTGTCAATGTGGAGGAGACTGTGAAAAAGACTGAAGAATAGTTTCAACAACAACAAAACAAACGTGTTTCTGAAATAAATGTCTTTAAATAAATCTTTGTTTGACATTCTTTTTAAACTATGTTGCTAAGGTCATATTGAATATTCTACTCTTTACAGTCACAGTATTTTCAGGGTTAATGAACAAAAGGATTAAGCTTTTAAAACTCTACACAACATGCATGCAACAGACATGATATTATAAAGTCTAGCCTAGGTTCTCAGATACTGTGATTTCCTTCTCACATCACTGAAATCACCATTAACTATTCACCTGAACAGTTTATGATGTTTTATATGGTATCATTGTAATCCTTGACCATCAAAACATAAGGGTAGACATCACATATTCTGTTATCATGTTTAATTCAGGAGATACAATATACATAATTTGGTTATGCTGGAAAGAGCAAATGGTTGCCATGGTGACCACAAGGCTTTTTTGTGATGGCTCAATTTCTGAAAATGTTCAGGGCCCCAAACTGTACAAGTGTACCAAATTTCATGCTTTTATGAAAAAGTGGGCATTATTTTCCCATATCATCTGGACTTTTGATTCTGCTATTTTCCTGTTTATCTCTGTGAAGCTGCTTTGATGCAATCCATACAGCATAAAGTTTTATATAAATAAAGGTGACTTGACTTGACATAAGAGTTCACACTGGCAGGCCACCCATGCTGCTGGAGAGTTACATTTAGATGAATATGTAAATATGCGCTGCATGTTTTCCTCTCAACAACAAAATGAACGCAAAACAAAAATGACAGCAGTAAGAAATCAGAAGGTAGCCCCAACTCAGTATTGGCCGAAGCTGAACACGTGAGCAGCACGACCCAATGCATGAGATGCTGACAGGATCCGGCCAATAATGATCCGGCATTCGGACGTAAACAAGGAAGCCTTCATGCCAAAGAATGGCTGTGACAATATATCAGAAACCATTTCAACTGAAATGCCAAAAACACTCCTCCTAAGGGTCGCAAAGGCTGTCAGTGACAGCATTCCCTACAGCCACCACCCAAGCTATAAGCCTCAAAGAGGCCTCCAGAAACATCTAGAGGCCTACCAAGGCCGCTCAAAGGCTTGGAACCAACAACTTCAAACAGAGGGGTCCCTTTAAGGGAATGTGACCAGGGAGCCAAAAACTCTCGCTCCAACACGAGAAAGGCCGTCTGAGTTCAGCTCTGGAGGAATGGAGGCCCCAACAGGAAGAAATTCCACAGGAGGGGCCTGCAACACTCGACTCCGCGACTGATAATAATCAAGGAGGTTTTGGTGGAGAGATGCTCCAAGCTCAAACTAGCTACTACCAAAGCTCTGGAGAGCGGAGACTTCTGCATAGTGCTTTTCACTCTCTAAACGAGAGGAAGTCTAACAACGCTCAAGGACAACCACATGGGAGGCTTTCAATGAAAGCCTACAACACCTGGCTATTTGCCAGTGCCTAACACCACCAGGGAACTGAAGCTCAGCATATTGTTTATACTCTAATATCAAGAGGAATTTCAGCTCAACCTAGATACATTGAGGAGGCCGTAAGGCCTGCCACTTGCATTAATAGCCTAATGCAGAAGGGGGCCCCGGCCGGGGACGACTCTCACAAAGAGAGGAGGCGTACTAGGATCACTAGCTGCTAGTCTTATTCTAGAGGGCTCTCCAAGCAGTAGCCTACTCAGGGCTACTGCATGCTAGGAAGCGGAAAGCTACAGCTGAACCACCTCTGTCAAACAAGACGTATTCCTAAGTACAAGCCTAGGCCGGATATCGAGGTGGCCCAAAAGAAGGGCCGGCACACACGCACTCATGACCTTCCTGGAGCTCAATGAAGCGGAGACTTCAGCCTAACAACTCTAAAGAAAGGAGGCCGGCTCACACAAAACTCAGGGGAACTGACCATCTGGAGCTCAATGGAGCGGTGGCTTCAACAAAACGACTCTCCAAGTGAGAGGAAACCAACACACTCACCACAGGGAATGTCAAGGTGGCCTTAACAGGCTGACACTTGAGGACATCAACTACCTGGAGCTCAGTGGAGCAGAGGCTTCAAATAAAGACTCTCAAATGGAAGGAAGCCAACATACTCATCATAGGGTGATTGTCAAGGTGGCCTTGCAGTAGGCCAACTTCAAAGACTTCAGCTACCTAGAGCTCAAATGGAGCGGCAGCCTTGAATAGAGACTCTCAAACAAGAGGAAGCCAGCTCACTCATCACAGGGTGATTTCAAGGGTGGCCCAGAGAGGGCCAACACCTACTGTCATGATCTATCTGGAGCTCGGGGAGCGGAGGCTTCAGCATATCGCCTTCTACTCTCAAAGTGAGAGGAAACCGCTTCACTCGACCTAGAGAAGGTATCAAGGGGGCCTAACAAAGGCCAAACACCTCAAATCGTGATATCACCTGGAGCTCAGCAGAGCGGTGGCTTAAACAAACGACTCTTTAACGAGAAGAAGCCAGCCCACTCAACCCAGGAGGATTATCAGGGCGGCCGGTTGTGGAATGTTGGAGCACAGCATAATCTGGCACCATGTATGTTCTGCCATATACAGACAGGACCATTTTCTGCTTCATAACGCATAAGCGTGAGTGCAGAAAGGAAACACGCAACTAGGGTTGCCAAGGGAAACACAAGTGCGAGAAAAACAGCCTATACAGGCGAACGCGTGTGCTCCTAGTCCAAACAAACAATGTACAAATAATGTGTGTGATAGATGTGAAGCTTGCACACAAACCTACACATCGCTCATCCAAACGTAAATAGAGCATAGCTTACTGATATAGAGGACGCATCCTAAATCAGCTAAACACTCTCATAATCAAAAACCCGTCCTGCTTCCCTCAAGAAGAGACAGACAAACGAGAGTGGAGCTTCCTCAGCGGGAAACGCTCACAACGCGTGCCGACAGAACTCTCAAGCACTGGGCATGCATGCTCTAACAAAGACGCACGAGTCAAGTGTGTTACCAGGTAACTATACATGGATGTGCACACTGACTGAAACGTCTGTAAACAGCCGTTCTTACCTTTGAATATCGCTTCAAACAAAACAGTCCCGGAAAGACGATAGAGGATGACTTGTTCTCTAGGCGCTCCTTATGTGCGTTCGGGTTGCACTAGTAGCGACATCATAGGCTGTCGCCGGCCAATACGATTGCCGTGATTTGATAGCGTTTCAGACACCGGTTCGTTCCTAAGGCGTTCCCCAAATGCGTTAAGAGGCAGTGCGAGTTCCCTTTCGAAAGGGAACTGAGAGGTTTCTGTCCTTCCATTGACAGTTATGCAACTACCACGTTTACGCTTCAAAAAGTTCGTAAAGAGATTGTAAAACTAATCAATATGAATTGAGCGCTTTTTATTCACATGTAAACATTGATCAGCAAAAATAAACAGAAGCTCAATCAAAATATCTAAAGATTCTTAAATCCAAATGCTTTTACTATTTAACTAAAATAACAAAACATAAAAAAAAAACCTTTGTCACAAATGTTGTGAATAGAGATAAACATCTACTGAAGCTGGACCATCCCTTTGACTGATTAACAATTAACTTGAATTACTTATTTATCTGAAGCAATGTAAATCATGTACAAAAGAACGTAAATCAGGACACTATAAAAGGAACATGAGAGGCTGTGAGGATGACAGAGCAAGAGCTGGAAACAAACATCAGTGAAGAATGAAGGTATACCTTTAGTATGTATGCTTTAGTATGTATACCGCTGCTGTTGGAAACCTTTGTGTTTGTCGTACAGCAGCAGGTAGATGGAGGACTCAATGAGAATGAGATCAGTCAACAGATCAGCTCTGAGGACGGAAGACAGAATCCACCTCAAACAGACACTTTGAGAGCTGAAGCTTCAACTGACAGCCAACAAAACTGTGATCTGGGCATCCCTGACATCCATGCAGCACTGAGAGAACTGACCGCCACCGTTACAGAGCAGAAAGAAAACATCAGAGAACTGACCGCCACCGTTACAGAGCAGAAAGAAAACATCAGAGAACTGACCGCCACCGTTACAGAGCAGAAAGAAAACATCAGAGCTTTAGAGACGCAACTGAGGGAACAACAGACGTTTATCCTGGAAGAGCTGAACAAGAAAAATGAAGGTACCTCAGAAAAAAACATTCAATGATCCTCAAAGTAAAACACGAATGCAATACATTGTATAGTGTAAATGTTAGTGTAAAGTTGAGTGTATACTGTGTAAATTGTGATTTCTATTACAATAATCAGTGTAAATGTCATTTAACAGAATCTTTATTCCTTCACAGAAATTTCAAATCTTACTCTGAGTCAAGAGGAGTTGAGAAAGGAAAATAGAGGTGAAAGTGTGCTTGAATGATGTTAAATTCAGTGTATTCATTCTCAGTGTAATACAGTAATATATCACAATATTGCTTATGTTTTTCAATAACAGACAGAGAAATAGCTTTTTCAGCTTCACTGATGGAATCTGGCAGTGGAAATATTGGTCCTTTCACCACTGACATCACACTAACCTACAGGAAAGTCCTCACAAACATAGGGAACGCCTACAACCCAATTACAGGTAATTATCAATGAAATGGAGTCATAAAACTCAGTTTATAGTAATGAAAACCCTTCTGCTCCATTCAGACCTCTCTGCAGTTGTGTAATGTGTATAAGAGAGTTAAATTATCTGCCATCTTTCTAAACTATTACACAGTGTGTTTGGTAAATAATCAATCATACAGGAAACAGCTGATTCTGTATCTCTTGTTATTTGATTTAGGTGTTTTCACAGCCCCACTGAAAGGAGCGTACATGTTCAGAATCTCTGTACGTGGTGATGCCGGAACTGCAGCAACTGCAGCCATTTTTAAGAATGGAAAGCAGGTGGTTATAGCTCATGATAATCAGCCACAGGGTGTGTTAAACTCCTCAAATGGAGTTGTGTTGATCCTGAAGGTTGGAGATGTTGTCTATGTGAGACTTTGGTCTGGCAGGAGGATATTTGATAGCCAGAATAACTTCAACACTTTCAGTGGTTTTCTACTGTTTCCCTTAAGATAACAGGAGCTTTGAAGAATGTGATTCCAATAATTCTGAACCTTCAGCGTATGATTTAAGATGATAATCATAAAGAATCATTAACTTATGAACCTGTATTAATGAGGACTAATGGGTGTTTGAAATTTTCAATAGATTACTGTATAAAGTCAGTATAATACACTATAATCATAAGTTCTGATCTGTCTATACATGTAAGTTTGTATAAAGAGTTTCAGCACTGAGACAGACAGGACCCATGAATATCATGTGACTCAAAAGTGTTTTGTTAAAGTAGTAAACCTACACTACAAAACATTTTTTGTTTGTTTGTTTGTTTGTTTCCAGTCCAAATATCTAAAAATTCTTACATTAAGATGCATTTACTAGATAAGTAAAATGGCATAAGATATGTCTTGTTTTCTGAAAATTTAGTGAGTTTTTGCTTAAAACAATCATCTGCTAATGGGGTTATTTTTTATGTTAAATAATACCTTTTTAAGTGTATCTTGTTACTGATCCTTGATCTGTATCTCTTCATCCTACAGAAATAAATAAGAGAATAAAGAGACATTGTCAGAGACAAAATCTTTTTTTCCATCATCTTTTCATGAATATTTCAGATTTCAATTTCATTTCAAACAATGTTTGCTTTGTAGCACTGTTCGTGTATCTTTTGGTCATTCGTTTTTTGATTTGATATTGAAATCGGAAAATGAAAAAAACAGCACATTTTTCGTTTTTCGTTCAGGGGTATAAAATGAATAAACAACTTGAATATTTGATCTCAACATGTGGGTGGGAATGAAACACCCCTTTCTGCTGATTGGTCAACCAAACATTAAACGGAGCCGTCATGTGGGGCACGTTCAAGCTCAAACCGGTGCGCAACGTTTTGCTACGGTTTCCTGGTTGAACGACATGTTTCCTGGAAAGGGTGTGCAACGGGGTTTGAGATACGTTTTCTCTTGTTTAGTGGGTGTGTCAGAAATTTAAGCCCAATCAGCAACAACATGTATATAAACCACGCAGTAGAAACAGCTCGCACAATGGGTATGAATGTAACATAGTACTATACATAATTATATATTTTGCTATTGTATTTTGGAGTGACACTTTCATAAACTTTTCTATTCTCCTCTGATTATATAATGGTAAATATTACAATAGTATAGCACATCAGTGATCAGCAATAATGATAAGCCTAATACTCACAATAAAAATAATAAGGTCATAGATCATAACACAGTCTTAGAGGTAAGAAGTGGATTATCCTTCATCTGAAATGTTTGTCTTTTCATCCTGAAATGCGAGGCAAATGTTGGACCACAATAATTAGGAACCACAGTTTCCACAAATCCCTTCACTCGATTGGGATGTTCTCTTTTATTCTGGACGGCATATTTTGCAGTAGCCTATTAAACACGTATTTATACTGATTTCATCAGGCTCCGAAAATTCTTCAAAAAGAACACAAAGAATGGCCTTCTCAGCTACCATAGTTGCAACTCATGCATCATCAGAACAGGGTGTTCAACCAAAGCCACTGGAAGGCAAGCCTGCAACCTTTAGCCAAAAAAGCGTAACAGCTAATGCTAACGCTCCGCCTCTGGCGGTACGCAGGGAAGGAGACCTTTTTTGAATGGATATCAATGGATGAGAGGCTTCACTATGCTGATTAAACAGCTTTTGTAGGGAAATAGCTAATCATTTAATTAATCGACAGCCTGTTTGCCAATCTTCAGCATGTTTTACACTAAACAATACTTTCTTTGGGAACTATATGTAGATTTTAGCTTGATAAAAATGAGTAGGGAATGTTGCGACTGATGTCACTGCCATTACACGATAGGCTGAGAGGTGCCGCACGTGATTAAGTTAGCCGTTACGCTTTCTCCAATGGTAAGAGATACAGACCCTCTTATCTCCCTATTATATACAATCTCTGGTTCAACGCACCACTGTTTCGGTTTAAAAAACGTTTTGCAACGTTTTGTTGGGGCTGAACGCAGCCCAGTTCTTCTGCAGTTCAGCGCAGCAGAATAAAAGTCCTTCGCTGCGATGGATTTTTAACGCGTTTAATGCAACTACATTTAATCTTTTTCTCATCAAACAGCCAGACTAACGAATGGCTTGACACATACCATTCCGAGGCAGAGCCTAGACAAGGCTTTCCTCTGTGTGTCCATAAATTCGGCAACTTACGTGTGTTTATCTCAGAAATATTATTATTAGACTATATTAGTTTATCTCAGATATAATAATTTACTTCGTTCCTGCACTCACAACTACCTAATAGCCAACACTTTTGGCACACTGCCTGTTTTATTATTGCTGACCACCTATCAAAATCTGTGTGGCAACGCTGCGCGACTCACGGGACAGCACAGAGATACTGAAGCCCAGATCAGTGTCAATTTAAGTCATCATACACAGATGTCATAACTTTTTTTAGGCAATACTCTGAGAATTGGACAATGGAGGAACTTGAAATAATATGACAGATATGAAAAGAAATGACATCGTATTGTAGTTTATGTTCACAGCACATCTATTATAGTTCTATTATGACTTTTATTCATACAACAGATGGATATCATAATGCCGTTATCCCACAGAATGGTTGTTTCAGTGATTGACTTTAGTGAAATATGAATTTGACAATGATTTTAAGGTGAACTTGTTTGAGTTATATGAATGGAACCCTGAAATATGACTTTGAACAATAAACCTGAGATGAAGGGTTTTCATATTTAATGCCATCTACCAGTGTCAGAAATTAATTTTCCCATATGGGACAAATGATTTTCAGAAGTATTTTTCTTTTACCTTTATATAGAATTTCTTTCCTAATCTTATTAAATATGTATGCTATCTATAATGTTAAATTCTTAAATTTAGTCAAATAAATTAGAATAATATGACACTATAGGCTGTTAGCAATTAAATCAGTATCAACCAACTGCATGAAGTTGCTTTCAGATGTAGCTACTTACAGTAAATACATTTACACAGCAATTACAACTGTATAATATAATGAGTTTCATATTTTTCATATCACGCAGAATCGTATATCCCTCTCTCAGTGTAGACTTTTCGTACAGGGTCTGGAGATAAAAAGGTTCTGTTCTTCCCATGATCTTCATAGCTGTATGAATGAGATGTCCAAGCCTGGATTTCAACTGTACTGTCAAATTACCATACCAAAAGTGTATTCCATATCTAATCACATTTTCCATTTCCATAAGCATAAAACACTTTTTACAAACACAATTGCACATGCTTCATTGAAAGTAAAGTCTATCCAATGCAATGAACTAAAACTATAATAAGATTTAATATCAAGTGTCTGTTTAATACATGTTATTTCTGTATAATATAATTAATCACCTGATATAATGCACTTATTGTCTACATACATGTTTTTACATTGTACTTAAATTTTAAAAATAGCTGCATGTAATTCATTTCTGTAATTACACCTATAATTACACTTTTGACCTTCTCTTACACCTTAACACACCCTTAAACCTACCCATACCACCAAACCTGTCCCTAACCTTACCATATCCCAAAAGCAGCAAAAATGTTGTGCAATATAATATGAGCACAATAAGTACATTGTACTTATTTTTATGCAAGTACATAGTAGTTGCAGTCACACTAAGATAATCTGAAACTGACAGTATGAAAGACAATAGCATAACAAAGTTTACAGTTTCTATGACTGAATGCAATACTGCACAATTTCAGCACCACTGGAAATGAACAGTGACCGATCAAACAGAAAGCACAGACATGTGAAGTAGTTTACATTATATCCTGAAACACTGACTGACATCAAAAACAGGTGACAAGCGTTAACTGCACATCAGTTGTCTGTATGTAATCTCTACTTATATATATATTAACATAATCATTGCCAGGTAGCAACTCGTCCCTCGGGATCTGCGGGATAGTATGAACAAATAAACATACCTTTGAAATGAAGAATAAATAAATGTCTTATTTTACATTATTTTGCACAGGAAATGCATCATTGGCTCGACGTGCTTGACAGAATATGTGCTCGTCAGGACTAATTGATAATTTAATTGATACTGACACACAAACATGGATATAGTCCGGCAGCTTGTGTTCTTTTTTATTTCTTTTGTTTGTCTGTTTGTTTCAGGATTTAAAATAATAATAATAATAATATATAATAGATGAATGGTTCTTTTCATTCACTGTTAATAAAATGATACAAATCATTTTACTGTTGTGTTCTTTCATTCTGAGTGGAAAATGCTTTAGTTTACAGTATAACAGAATTTTTAAAGTTCTGTTATTAAAAGAAGCGTTTTATTGATGTTTCGTAGACATTCTTGTTGTTCTTTTAAAATCTGATCACATATGAATGCAACTTCCTAAAAACTTTTTTTTTTTTACATTTTAGTTGAATAATAATTACAATATTCTAGTCCAAAAAATAAACCTGAAGTAAAATATTAAATATTTACAAAAAAGAAAAGTCCAATTTTAAACTATTCAATAAATATGTTGAGACGAGATTCCAATCCATCTATGGTCATGAAGAAAATGAAAGGTTCATGGCTGCAGACTCCTCCCCAAACCAGAGACAGTAAAAAGTGAAACAGTTTTATAGACACAGCTCTTTATATAAAGTCTGAGAAACCGTCACTAAACCTAAACGAAACCTAGTGAGATTTTCAAACTTGTCCATTATACAGGCAAAATGAATAAGAGAAAGTGTGAACGTGATGAACATGGTAAGTGCATTTTAATAATTAGATTTATATTATTAACTTTGATAAAATCATGAATTAAAAAAAAAAAAATAATAAATAAAAATTGATAAAATGCTGCTTGTGATAATTATAGGCATATAAACTCAAATAAGAAAAAATAATCACAAATATTTTAATGTATATTATAGTTAATGCATGTTGATATATATATATATATATATATATATTATTGTTTGATCTCTTTAGCAGGTTGGGAAATACTGAGTAAAGTGAGAAAATTAGATTGCAGAGTGAAGAAAATAAAACCATTTTAAAATGAAACAGAAACACTGCTTCCTATCGAGTCTGAACTGTACAGGCCTTTATCTGAACAATCTACTAATAAAACAGACACATGTAAGGAAAAATCCAAAGTCCAAATTCAGTCCATTTAGAGTGACCATAAATACTAATGCAACATATCATAAAATGTGTTTTGGAGTCAGTAATTAACATTTCCAAAATTATTAGCCATCCAGATGAATAGATATCTGTGACTGTTAAAATTTGTAAACATACTGTTTAGTTGGTTACTATAAAGATTATGTAAAAAAAAGTTATGATAAAAATTCAAGTTAATTTTGTGCAAATTTAAGTTTGTGTTTTCTGTGTCTTTTGAAATAGAACTTCATGCAACTATTTGTCTTTTATCTACAGATGACAAATCAAATATAATTTATACCAAACGGCTACGGGGAGGACGACACCCCGTAGATTTCAATATTTCAAGTGACATAAATAAGAATTTACTTAAAAAAGAAACATGGGAAATCAAAAAGGAAACTACAAAAAAACCAAGTATCCAACTTGCATCAGTCAATGTTGATTTACTAGACACCATAAACATCATTGACACATTTGACAATCCAAAAACACCAACGCAGAGGGCAAATATGCGAAAGCTGGAAAATATTTCGTAGGTTTGGAAGACAAACCAGGAAACAGAATTCCCAAGGCAGGAGTCTTTGCAGAAGCAGGAGTGGGTCGTGCTGTAGCTGAAGTGAGTGTATTGAAGGCAGATGCCAAGGGCCCAAACGCTTCGGCTGGTGCTGAAGCAAGTGCGACTGGAGCTGGAGTGATGGCTCGTGCTGAAGTTGGAAGTGTTTCAGCAAAAGCTGGCCCAGTTGCTGCTAAACTGGGACTTGGAGTTGACACGGGTGCATCTATTGGTCTGGGTGGACTGGAGGCAAAATTCCTGGGAACTGGAATCTCAATTGGTCCAAAAACCAGTGTTTCTGTCTTGGGTTCAGAAGTGTCATGTTCAGTCATGTAGTCATACAGATATTCAATGATAATTAATGCCTGTGGACCATGTGGAAGATAACAAGAATATTAAAATATGTATTTTAAAATTGTTTTAAAAAGCAAATTTGTAGAAAATTGAATGCAGTGATTAATATTGAACTGAATCATACTTTAACATTGGCCTTATTCAGTGTTATATTTCAAGTTTTATTTTATTATTCATTTTGTTTTTGAGTATTTGTTTGGTTGGAAACTTGGAAATTCTTGTTTGGTTATGGACGTGTGTATCCTCTGTTCTTCAGGACTGTCATTCCCTTTGTAAAGAGATTAGAAACAGTTCACATAAAAAAATATTTTCCAAAAAAAAAAAAAAAATTCCCAACAATAAAGTCAATAAAAACCTTGAAAAATATGCATTACAATTCTGCTAAATGTGGTCTTTATAAGTCAATGAGGCAATTTGAGAAGAAACCATGTTTCAACACAACAAAAGACACTGAAATCACAAACATCCTATTCTTTGTTCCCTCAACATCTTCAGTGACTGAAGACTGTGAAATCATCGGTGCACATGTAACATTTACATTTGCCCATAAAAACATCACATTGGCATACAACATTGCTCCCAGCAACTAGAGCATTAGGAAAGGCCCTAAAGCTTCAATGCCCAATAGGGAAAACTCACACCAGTCCAGGACAGTGCAGATCCCTTTGAGCAGAGCTAGAAAAATTGACTCGGATAAGTCAATGCCTACATCTAATAACTCAATCAGGCTGTAATTCAGGATATGAAGTTGCTTGTAGCAATTCAGTTGGTTGTAAACTACGTTTGAGGCAATAAAAAGGAGCATAACTTCACTTAACATCCAGTTTTCTGGAGAAGGCAGCAGAAGAGAGTACTTACTTTTGTCTCTCACTAAAGTCTATAAGCATGCCAGCTTTCTTTTTTTCCTCAGTGGTGCTTTGCAGCGGCTCCTGTCTGCATAATTATCTGCACAGTTCTGCAAATTCAGACAGTTTCTATCTTCTTTGGAAAGTGCCATGCAAATGTTTGTAGGCTTTGATGTCTTGGCTTGAGCTCTGCAATTGCTGCAGTGTCCACAATGGTCTTTCTGTCCATGCCACATTTGTAGTATGCCTGAGGTTTTACCATTTTTAAAAAAAAAATGTGGGCTAGTCAGATTTGTGTATATATATATATATATATATATATATATATATATATATATATATATTTGTTTTTACGACCGACAGCACATTGGACGGTTTTTATTGCTTGCACAATTTCACTATAGTATTAATTAGGGATGCACCGATACCGATACCAGTATCGGATATCAATCTCGTGTACTTGTACTCGTACTTGTACCCCCGATAGCAAAGACCGATACCTCACGTGACGTAACTGACAGAATTTTCTGTGCACAGAGACACCGGCAGCAGCAGAAACAATATCAGCCTTCAAAATTAATGATGACAAGACACACATTGCGAACTGCATGCTTTCAATCACAATTCGTTATCGATTTGTGAAGGAGGGATAGGCGGAATCGCGCTGAATGACAGACCAGAAGCTCTCTCTCCAGTGTTGCCAGATTGTAAATCTCCAATTATCGTACCAGAAGCTCAAAATTATCGTATTTGGAACAAAATTATCGTACACGACTTTTTAGTATAGGTAAATGAACTAAATTAATAACTTGATTTTAACAACAGAAAGAATCAATACTGAACTTAAGCTGGACAATCACACTATTTTAGCACCTGTACAGCCACAATTATGTTCTCTCTATCTCTGTAAAGCTATACTTTAACACAATCTGCATTGTAAAAAGAGCTGTATAAATAAAGGTGACATGACAAGTCAAACGTACAGAATACAGCTGTTTATCTATTAGGCCAACAACTTTTTGAACTTTGACTTGAGTTCGTGAGAGAGATTCATTCTAAACGATGATTGGTCGAGATAACATGAAATGAGATGGAAGACATTCCTAACAAAGTTCACATTCTCCTTACAATCATGACGTAGTAGAGGATCCACACAGCTAGATCAATGAGCCGATTTATAACGACCATCATTTGAAGTGTCACAAAATACTGAAATTATCGTACATCATGGGATTTTTTTCATTATTGATAGTACATCGTACAGAGGTCAAAATTATCGTACAAATACGATAATTATCATACATCTGGCAACACCGTCTCTCTCGAATGCACTCTCTCTCTTTCTTGCGCGTGCGATCAGTTCTCCTCACGCCTGAATGGTCAAATGCACACATAGTTGTCAAAATGTCCATCATGTGGAGTATCTCACGTATATACAGTCGGTTATGGCTTAAGTGGACATAAACATTTGTGTATAAATAATACAGACAATGCTATTACTATACAAGTAATTGTCAAAAACATGTCACATACAACTCTTTTAGTTATTAAGATGGCACCCACAACACAGCTAACGACTAATGTGGACATATATTACCATGAATTACCACATTGTAGTAAGATTATTAGAGTGTAAAAGCTTCTTGTGCTTTTATTTGTGCGCTACAGAGTAAAATCACATCAGTCACTTTTATATGTTACCCAATGAGGGTGTAATTGAAACCCACTCCCTCTCTTAATAAGGTAGAAAGTAGCTACTGCTACATCCAGTATTTACATGCCTGTTTCCAAACCAGCATGCAGATTACTTGCTATTATATACAACATAAACACATTTATGAGTCCTTCAGTTAATTATTGTCTTATGAAATGGCCAGCTTTGCCACCCCTCCTAACCACTTAAATCCACCTGCTTGTTCATTCTGGGAAACAGTATCAGCAGTTACTCTTTTGACATCTTACTTACATCGGCTCATCTCAGAAGAGTGAACTCAACTAGAGTGCGGTAAACCAACTGAAGAGAAGATTTATTCCGGTAAAACAACAAATTATAGACTTACACAGACTATCTGACTACCTTTATACAAATGCCTATTCTCTACAATGGTTAGTAGGGGACTTTTGTATGTGTCTTTGGAAAAGAGGATCTGCTAAATGCCTTAAATGTTAATGATGTGGATCAATTTAAACATGAGCTATTTGTTATATAGCATAATTTCTGTTTTCAAGGTCTAATAGAGTTATTCTAGTTGATGACAATTTAACGGTTTAGGTTTTTCAACAAAGACCACATTTATAATAATAAAAATCATGAATATATAATATTTTAATAAATAAGTGGGAAAGTTTGTTTACATAAATCTATTTTATAATCATATCCTGTCTCAATGTCTCAATTTACTATGATTTTGTGCAGGTCAATTTCAGATTCAGAAACAAGAATGTCTCAAACTGTCGTACCCGTGACCTCTTCGACGCTTGTCATCCAGTTTCAACCACCAACACAAACAACAGCAGCTGGAACTGGGACAAATGCTCCTGTGCCTGTTTATGGACAACAGCCAGCAGGAGTTTCACCTCTTCATAGAATTCAGCCATTTCTGAAAGGCCAACCAAAAGCTCTTGGGGTGAGAAATTGTTCATACACACATAAAAAAAAATCATACAATTATTTGGGTTTATGTCAGTGTGAGGTAAGGAAAGTACATGAATAAATTCCAAAAAATGAGTGGTACACACATGAATGAAGCATTCACATTATTATAATTTTTTTATTTTTTTATTGAAGAATGTGATTCAATGCCTTGGTGACAATGCAGGAAATACAGAAATATAAGATAAGGTTTATCATTTACAGAGTGAAAACATAAAAAATTGATAGTGTCTCACTCTCACAGTCAGAAGAATGTTTTAGGAATTACAAACTATCAAAAAATGTAAAGTAATGGACAAATTTTGCTCATTCATAAATCCGTATGTGATTTCATGCAATGAGAGTACCTGGATATTTTTGAAGTACAAGCATAAGTCCATTTTTAGTACAGCTGCTAAAAAGTGTATGTTGTACATTTCATAATGTTCCCCAAAACTTTTTATCGGAGTATCTATTTTCACTATATACTCTTATTTCAAAGATCTGATTATTTTACAGTGCATCCGGAAAGGATTCACAGCTCTAAAGTTTTTCCACATTTTGTTATGTTACATCCCTTTAATAAGGGATTAAATTCTTTATCTTCCTCAAAATTGTACAAACAATACTCCATAATGACAACGTGAAAGAAGTTTGTTTGAAATCTTTGCAAATTTATTACAAATAAAAAACAAACAAAAAAAAAAAAACATGTACATACATATATTTACAGCCTTTACTCAATAGTAATTCCAGCCTCAAGTCTTTTTGAGCATGATGCTGAAAGCTTGGCACACCTATTTTTGGGCACTTTCTCCCATTCTTCTTTGCACAGCCATTTTCAGATCTCTCCAGAGATGTTCAATCGGGTTCAAGTCTGGGCTCTGGCTGGGCCACTCAAGGACATTCACAGAGTTTTCCCGTAACCACTCCTTTGTTATCTTGGCTGTGTGCTTAGGTTCATAGTCCTGTTGGAAGATGAACCTTCGCCCCAGTCTGAGGTCCAGAGAGCTCTGGAGCAGGTTTTCATCAAGGAAGTCTCTGTACATTGCTGCATTCATCTTTCCCTCAATTCTGACTAGTTTCCCAGTTCCTGCTGTTGAAAAACATCCCCACAGCATGATGTTGCCACCACCATGCTTCACTGTAGGGATGGTATTGGCCAGGTGATGAGCCGTGCCTGGTTTCCTCCAGACATGCTATTCAAGCCAAAGAGTTCAATCTTTGTTTCATCAGACCAGAGAATTTTATTTCTTATGGTCTGAGAGTCCTTCATGTGCCTTTTACTGAGGAGTGGCTTCCGTCTGGCCACTCTACCATACAGGCCTGATTGGTGGAGTGCTGCAGAGATGGTTGTTCTTCTGGAAGGTTCTCCTCTTCTCCACAGAGAAATGCTGGAGCTCTAGGAAGAGTCCTGGTGGTTCCAAACTTCTTCCATTTACGGATGATGGAGGCCACTGTGCTCACTGGGATCTTCAATGCAGCAGAAATTTTTCTGTACCCTTCCCCAGATCTGTGCCCCGATACAATCCTGTCTCGGAGGTCTACAGACAATTCCTTGGACTTCATGGCTTGGTTTGTGCTCCGACACGCACTGTTAACTATAGGACCTTATATAGACAGGTATGTGCCTTTCCAAATCATGTCCAATCAACTGAGCCCCCGTCCACACAGAGACGAGTTTAGCTGTATACGCAAAAATTTTGTACGGTATAGGCGTTTCGTCCAGACGGATTCAGCGTTTTCAGAAGGTGAAACCGCTATTTTTTGAAACCGGGTCCCAGAGTGGATAAATCTGAAAACGACACCCTTGCATTTTCGTGTGTACAGCCAATCCATATATTTTGTGAAACGATGATGTCATCACCCCACGTGTCGACACTAGTCGACACCGCTAACAGCACAAAACAGCAACAACAGCGTACTACATGCTTGTGTTCGTGCTGCAGAAGCTACCGAGCCTAAAGCTTTACTAAGGTTTGTATATAGCGCGCAAGGTTTATGCGCATGCTCCAAGTCTTATTCTTTGTTTTTAGTGTATCTCTATTGCAGAATTACAGCGCCACATACTGATCTGGCATATATACTACATCGGTTTGAGTCGTTCCAGTGGTTTCGCGTGTACGCGGATATTTCTTGAGACTAGAAAAAAAAAAAGATTTGATAGGGAAAGCTCTGGCTTTGTGTGGATGTAGCTTCAATTTACCACAGGTGGACTCCAATCAAGTTGTAGAAACATCTCAAAACATCTCAAGGATGATCAGTGGAAACAGGATGCGCCTGAGCTCAATTTTAAGTGTCATGGCAAAGGCTGTGAATACTTATGAACGTGTGATTTTTTTCATTTTTTATTTTTATTTAATTTGCAAAGATTTCAAACAAACTTCTGTCACGTTGTCATTATGGGGTATTGTTTGTAGAATTTTGAGGAAAATAACGACTTTAATCGCTTTTGGAATAAGGCTGTAACATAACAAAATGTGGAAAAAGTGAAGCGCTTTTTACTTTATAAACATGGTGTAAACAGAATCCATAGCTATTTTCACTTAGTGCAAATAGCCACTGCCACTGTTTTAGTTATTTTATAAATGTCTCTATAAATGTCTTCA
The DNA here is from genome assembly GCA_037950665.1 of Hypophthalmichthys nobilis. NCBI lineage: Eukaryota > Metazoa > Chordata > Actinopteri > Cypriniformes > Xenocyprididae > Hypophthalmichthys > Hypophthalmichthys nobilis. The sequence continues at coordinate 27,388,896 of CM075489.1, forward strand.
CAGACTGTCCAGATAATGATTGGTCTGTTGACTTTCCTGTTGGGAATCGTGTCTACACTTAATGCAGCATCCATCTTTGTCTTTAGTGGTATTCCTTACTGGGGATCTCTCATCGTAAGAAACAATTATATAATTCAGCGTTGTGTCTTTCTAACACAAGTTACATATTCCAGCAGAAGCCTTGATTTTTGTCTTTCTCTCTGATCTCAGTACATTATTGCAGGCTCACTCTCCGTTTCTGCAGAAAACAAAATGAATTCACCCTCCAGTTTGTGTTTGGTATGTACACAACACTTGTACCGGATGTACTTGAAACCTATTGTGTTTGTACTGATTTCTTCCTTATTTTTCTTCTATAAATGTGTATGGGCATCAGTGACCGTAATTTATAGACAGCTCAAACTTGTCAGTCATGATCCTGGTGGTGTGCCTTGTGTTTGTATTGACTTTTATGTTGAAGTGTATTCTCTGTTCCTGTTTTCCTTGCTGTCTTGTTTGTCACCATAGTTACCCTGATTAGTTCATAATTGTTTGTTTGTTATTTGTCTGGTGTTGTGTGCACACATTTGTTTTAGTTTCTGTTGTTTGGATTATTTTTATCAAATCTAATTTTATGTTGTTTTTTTTCTACCTACAGGTGAAAGGTTCACTTGGAATGAACATTTTCAGTACTATAACTGCAGGCACTTCCATCATCATAATTTCAGTGGATTTTGCTTTAGGGCCATTTAACAGTTATTCTACTGATGGAAAGTATGAGGTATGTCACCAACTTTTATATTCACATTTAGTAATTACAGTAAGATCACTGTGTGCTCAGAACACTTAACAAAAGTCAAGCCATAATCTGCACTCATCTGTCCAGTATTTTTTCCAACATCTCAGATATAGTTATAGATCTCTTACTATTACTGATCATTTACAATGTAAGAAAGCATTGTAGATTCTGAATGGCTGATTGTACCAGTGTGAGTGCTAATTATCAATTATTTTGTCATTATTATTTTTGCTCTCTCTCAGACTCTCTTCTTTGGAATCAGTAGTGTATCATTGATATTCGCCATCCTTGAGTTTATCATCTCCATCTGTCTGTCAGCATTTGCCTGTAAAGTCACCTGCTGCTGTTCTCCACAGGTGAGTGATGCGTCAAGTCAGGGGTTCCCAAACTTTTTTTTTTTTTGTCAGCTCCTCAGATATGCATATATAATGGAGATGTTTTTTAAGGGTGTTAACACATTGAATTACCAAACGTTAAACTGGCAGCACTTGTAGAGATGGAGTTTGTGAGAAGCAGCATTTACTGTGAACCGAGACACTTTAAAAACATGGTATTATAAGCTGCACATGTGCACATGATCACAGTACAGCTTTTTACTCTGAAACATGCAACTACTAATTCAATGGAGTCAATTTTTCCCTACTTAAATTTAGTTTCAAGATATTTGTCAGGTTTTTGTCCTTAAAGCACCTTTTCTTGCAACTACTTTCTTACACATCCCTTATTCTAAAACATAATTTTAAAGCTAGTAATGGAGATTTGAGCCATTGATATGCAGAGATTGATGAAGCGTCTGTGAATTACCCGAGTCTGTGCGTCTCTCAAGTGTTCAACGTCTCTACTAATAGCAAAACTCCAAGTTTAACTGCTTCAAAAACAGCAACATTACAATCTACAGAGAAATGTCATGTGGTTTTTCAGTTGTGAGAGTATTTTACGAAACCCAAATGAAAGCATAAGGTTTCACACCAGGTCATTTCAGAAGGATTTCTGTCTTTTGTTTTTCTACTACACTGATGTCTATAAAGCTGTAAAACTGAAACTGTCTGCCAGCGTCGTTGCAAATATTAATGCTTCTTGTGCATTTTTCCAAAGGCTCCGTTTGTTCCACAAGTTGTAACTCAACAGCACTGTTGTTTTGGGCACAATCACTTCCATGATATTAACAACTCCGAGGTAAGAGAAGCTTGTAAGCCCAGTTAAATTAGACTTTGTGTAAAATAGTACCATAAAAAAGAAGGCTGATCATAGTTTTTTTCCCCTGCAGATATCTGTGGTCAGCAACCCTTCAATGCATCACCTTCCTGCTGAAGTTCCTCCACAATACAGTGAATATAAAGTATAAATATTAAAACAGAGTTGAGGTGGGACACATGAGTTTCCCAGTGATTTCCAGTTCATTATCTTTTATCTTCTTTCATTAAAAAGAAAACATGACAGCAAAGAAAAAAGTTATCAGATAACAATTTCACAAGTCACAAATGTGTAAACAATAACATTTCAAGACTAGATACTATTTTAATGTTTTTCTTTCTTTAATGAAGTAAAGAAATTTGCCTAATTATCAATGAAACTGAATAGATTGTTTTGAACAACTAAATGCTTAATACAGTATAATACTGTAATAGTAAAGTATACAGAATTAAAAATGACTTATTAAGGTCTTTTCTTTCTGTTTTTTGGTCGCCACAGTTAACACAAGAATGCAAGTATTCAGTATCTGTCAAGGCCTCAAAATGACAGTAACCATGGAGTATTTTACTCTCCGGAGGCACTCCAAAGTGTCCATAGCCCTGGAAACTAATACATGATTCTGGAATAGACATAATGGGAATGGGTCAATTAAATATTTTTTTAAATGCGTGTCATTAAACACTATGCAATAAAGACAAAACTGTAAACTGTGTCTTAGGTATAGACAAAGTTTAATACTCAGAAGCACATGATCATCAAAATTGGCGAGACCATCCTGCCATTCCTGGTACCTATAAATCATATTACACCCTGGGCATCTGGTGTAAGTAGAGATGTCTAAAAAGAGTAAGTGCAAGTAACATTCATGAATGATTATGATACAATCTAATATGACTAATGAACATACATATTTGAATGTTGAACTTAATGTCAATGACACTTTCCATGGTGACAATATTAGCTTTTGCAGTCATCAGCAGTGGCATGTCAAGTGCAGTTTCACCACTGCAGATCATACATGTAGTCTTAAATGGAAAATAAGTTGATGGAAATGCCTTAGATTTGGATGATGCTTCTGGAAGATTAGCTGGAATTTTCTTGTTATAAATATATTCCACAGTGCTTTGAAGGTCAACTGGGTAAGTGAAGATATGCTCTTACGAGTGCCCAAGGTGTCACTTGATTTAGAAGCTTTGTCTGTTGTCTGAACAAGTTCTTATTTGTTTGGAAAAAGTACCATTTGGCAATGTTTTTGTGAGGGGAAGACATACATGGCTTTGCACATGGGCAGTGCCGAGTACCAGCTGTTGAATTATATGTGATCATTACTCTCCCAATGAGATTATAGTGATGAACAGTAGGCTCATGTATGGAGAGAGTGATTTGCTTTTGAGATTTACCTAATGCCACCAACATTGAAAAAAACAATGAGCTGTCTGAGCTCATTTTTGTCTTTTCAAACAAACTGCCTTCTTTTACTCTCCTATGAATTTAAGCCTGACCATCTCATCAAGGAGGTTCTAGGTGCTCCTCAAATGCTGTGTCAAAACAATAATCCAGTGAACAAAAGTGTTCACAGAGACTAAATGTGTGTCCACTCCGGTGAGCAAGTTGCTGGTATTGGCGACACTACTCTAACTCACACCTAACATAATGAGTTGTCTTTCTCTGTACATAAACTGGTATAGTGGAACCATGACCACTTCTTTGAACTCCTGACAGTCCATTTTAGGGATCAATACACACTGGAAAGATGTGACTCCGTTGTAATATCTTTCAAATGGTCAGTATGTTTTCTGTTAATGTGGATTACAATTTGCTCCAAGACACAAATGGTTGAGGATCCAAATGCAGTGTTTTAGTGAAAGGATCATCCACAATCGTAGTCCACAAACAGGCAAAAGGGTCAAAACACAGGCGGGCAGTCCAAACATTAAACACAGAACAAGGCAGGGTGGCTTTGAGGATTCAGAAGGCTCTTCACCCTTCAACAAGCTCCAGTTGAAAACCCCTTGATCTAGTCTCTACTCTGCCTCAGCAAGAGTAAGACCCGAACCACCATTAGGTGCAGCTGCTGGTCCTTCTCCTCTCGAGGAAAAGACCAGAAGAGAGTGGAGCATTTTACAAGTAAAACACACAATAAAACCAGACAGATCCCTCAAGAACTGCCTGTACATGCTCTTTTGTTCTCCTAAAAGACAACGTTATAAGTTATGTATGTGATCAGATGTCAACACTATGGGACGTGGATGCACACACTTACTGAAACATTTGTCAGACATAAATTGTCTTACCTTAATATCGGTTTTATATCGCTTCAAACAAAACAGTCCCTGAAGACAAAAAGATACTGACCGGTTCTCTAGGTGCTCCTTATATACTTCCGGGTCGTGCAATGATGACATTATAGGCTGTCGCCGGCCAATAGGATTGTCGCGAGTTGATATTATTTTCAGACACCAGTTCGCGAGGAGGCGTTCCCCAAAAGCGTTTTCGAACGCAGTGTTGAGTTCCCTTTTGAAAGGGAACTGTTTATGTTGGCTTGGCACAAGCCGTGACTTCATTTCCTTTATAGATGTATTCAAGCAGATATTTAATCTTCTGAATGAAGATAACATTATGATAAAATGTTTAAATAAACCTTGAAATATAACAACATACATTACAATTATTATGTATTGGTAGGTTAACTAGTAAGCCACTATAATTCACTAATCTGGAAATAATAAATATTCAATGACTAAACTTGTAGATACATGTAGCTACTTTTTAAACAAATATAAGTACAATGTAAAAACATGTACACAATAATTAAATAATTAATTTAAATGTTAGTACTTAGTTGTTTAAGACACCTAATACAAAGTGGGGCCAAAAAATAATAGATAGAACAATTAATAGATCCATCGATCCTCAAAACAATTGTTTGTTACAGCTCTAAATACAGGGTGACTACATTTTTTAAACGGTTTATTGAACAGATTGATAGCCTGATACGATGTTACACACAAACACACGAGCCGAGCCGCTTCTTAAAGCGGCAATTGCAAACATGTTTTGAAATCGGCCATCACTAAATAAGTCGTTATTTTGTTTTTTTGGCGCACCAAAAATATTCTCGTCGCTTTATAATATTAATATTGAACCACTGTACTCACATAAACTAATTTAAATATGTTTTTAGTAAATTAATGGATCTTGAGAGAAGAAATGTTATTGCTGGCTATGCATCAGATTTCAATAAAAGTATCTTAATTTGTGTACCGAAGATTAACGAAGGTCTTACGGGTGTGAAACGGCATGAGGGTGAGTAATAAATGACATTATTTTTATTTTTGGGTGAACTAACCCTTTAATAAGGTAGAAAGTAGCTACTGCTACATCCAGTATTTACATGCCTGTTTCCAAACTAGCATGAAGATTACTTGCTATTAAGTACAACATAAACACATTTATGAGTCCTTCAGTTAATTATTGTCTTTTGTGGTTTTATTATTTTATGAAAGGGTTAGTTTAACCACCCCTTCTAACAACCTCCACTTCTTGCTTCCTGCTTCTTGTGAAACAGTATCAGCAGTTACTCTTTTGACATCTTACTTACATCGGCTCATCTCAGAAGAGTGAACTCAACTAGAGTGCGGTAAACCAACTGAAGAGAAGATTTATTTTCCGGTAAAACAAATTATACACTTACACAGACTATCTGACTACCTTTATACAGATGCCAATCCTCTACAATGGTTGGTAGGGCACTTTTGTAAGTGTAAGTGTCTAATGACGTGGATCAATTTAAACATGAGCTGTTTGTCATATAGCCTAATCTCTATTTTCAAGGTTTAATAGAGTTATTCTAGTAAACAATAATTTAACAAATGGTAATAACTACTATTGACATAAGTGCATTCCTAGGTTTTTCAACAACGTGAAGACCACATTTATAATAAAAATAATGAATATGTAATATTTTAATAAATGAATGGGAAAGTTTGTTTACATAAAACTATTTTATAATCATATTCTTTACATGTTTCGATTTACTATGATTTTGTACAGGTAAATTTCAGATTCAGAAACAAGAATGTCTCAAACTGTCGTACCCGTGAACTCTTCGACGCTTGTCATCCAGTTTCAACCACCAACACAAACAACAGCAGCTGGAACTGGGACAAATGCTCCTGTGCCTGTTTATGGACAACAGCCTGCAGGAGTTTCACCTTTTCATAGAATTCAGCCATTTCTGAAAGGCCAACCAAAAGCCCTTGGGGTGAGAAATTGATCATACACACATAAAAATTATACAATTATTTGGGTTTATGTCAGTGTGAAGTAAAGAAAGTACATGAATAAATTCCAAGTAGTATACACATGAACAAAGCATACACATTTTTTTTTAAATTGAAGAACATGACTCAATGCCTTGGTGACAATGCAGGCAATACAGAAATATAAGATAAGGTTTATTATTTACAGAGTAAAATCATAAAAATTTATAATGTATCATAGTGACAGAGAAGAATGAGTTGCAAACTATCAAAAAGTGTAAAGTAATGGACAAATTTTGCTCATTCATAAATCAGTATGTAATTTAATGCAATGAGAGTACCTGGATATTTTTGAAGTACATGCATAAGTCCATTTTTAGTACAGTTTTTAATGTTCCCCAAAACTTTTATCGGAGTGTCTATTTACACTAAGTGCCAATATTGTCCCTTGTTGGCAAATACTATTTACACTAGCTCCGCCCACCAATGTCTGGTTGGGCCTCTCAAGTTTAAAAAAAAAGAACAGGCAGAATTCAATGTCCTCAGTGGCGCAGCAGTAGCGAGTAAGGCTTGCAGCTCTGACATCTAACATGATCAGCGCGGGTTCGAATCCGCCTTTTGCCGAGCTCGCATTTATTTTCAATAAAAATGAAAATAATGTTCTAAAAGTGTTTAATAATATTAAAAGTGTTTATTTTGTAGGGTTAGGAGAAGGCGTAGGGAGGGATTTATTCTCCCAATAAGGCAGCATCCATTTAATAATTTTAATAAATATAATCATTTACACTCTTTTACACTCATTTACAATTATGTAATCATTCAAAGGCACAATTACAAAGGAAGTCCACTTACATTACTTTGCATGCTTAAGATGTTGTTTTTTTTTCTACAGGCTATCAAGTTTTTTTTCCCCCCATTGTTTTAATTTTAATTTTAGTATAACATTATGATACCATGCATATTTGTCCTTTTTTTAATTTAAAGAAGAAACCAAACCATTTTATATTTGTTTTCAGCTTATTTTCTTTTGAAAATATGGCATGCAGATGCTTCAAACAATGGTATAAAGCTATTCAATTCATCATTCAATGTAAATTGTGATAATCGTAATTAATAATCGCAATTACAATTTCAAGGGAATAATCGACAATTATGATTTGTCATAATCGTGCAGCCCTACACTCTATTATATTATTGCATCCTGATAAATAAAATACAGAGGTGCAAATAGTATCTGCCAATACAAAGTATAGCTAGCATCTAATTACTATTTACTCTTATTGCAAATATCTGATACTTTTACATGGTGTAAATATAATCTATAGCTATTTTCACTTAGTGTAAATAGCATATCTCTAAGAAAATGCTGCTATTGTCACTTACTGCAAATAGCCACTGCCATTGTTTTAGTTACTTTATAAATGTCTCTCTTGTCCTTCACAGACTGTCCAGATAATGATTGGTCTGTGGACTCTCCTGTTGGGAATTGTGTCTACACTTTTTGCAGGATCCATCTCTGTCTTTAGTGGTATTGTTTACTGGGGATCTCTCATCGTAAGAAACAATTATACAATTAAGTGTTGTGTCTTTTATAACACGAGTTATATATTCCAGCAGAAGCCTTGATTTGTGTCTTTCTCTCTGCTCTCAGTACATTTCCGCAGGCTCACTGTCCGTTTCTGCAGAAAACAAAATGAATTCACCCTCCAGTTTGTGTTTGGTATGTACACAACACTTGTACCGGATGTACTTGAAACCTATTGTGTTTGTACTGATTTCTTCCTTATTTTTCTTCTATAAATGTGTATGGGCATCAGTGACCGTAATTTATAGACAGCTCAAACTTGTCAGTCATGATTCCTAGTGGTGTGCCTTGTGTTTGTATTGACTTTTATGTTGAAGTGTATTCTCTGTTCCCATTTGTTTCTGTGTTCAGTTCCTGTTTTCCTTGTTGTCTTGTTTGTTACCATAGTTACCCTGATTAGTTCATAATTGTTTGTTGTTGTGTGCACACATTTGTTTTACTTCCTTTTGTTTGGATTATCTTGTTCTAGTCTGGATTTATTTCTGTTGTAATCTATTTTTATCAAATCTATTTTATGTTGTTTTTTTTCTACCTACAGGTGAAAGGTTCACTTAGAATGAACATTTTCAGTACTTTAACTGCAGGCACTTCCATCATCATAATGTCATTGGATTTGGTTCTAGGGCCATTGAACGGTTACTGCGACAATTATGACTGTTATTATATTGAGCAAAAGTATAAGGTATGTCACAAACTTTTATTTATTACAGTAAGATCACTGTGTGGTCAGAACACTTGACAAAAGCCTAGCCATAATCTGCACTCATCTGTCCAGTCTTTTTTTCCAATATTTCCGTTGTACCAGTGTGAGTGCTAATTATCAATTATTTTGTCATTATTATTTGTGCTAATGTTGAATTCTCTCTCAGATTCTCTTCTGGGGAATCAGTATTGTAACATTGATATTCGCAGTCCTTCAGTTTATCATCTCCATCTGTCTGTCAGCATTTGCCTGTAAAGCCACCTCCTCCTGCTGTTGTTCTCCACAGGTGAGTGATGCGTCAAGTAAGGGGTTCCCAAACATTTTTTTTGTCAGCTGAACCCCTCAGATATGCATATATAATGGAGATGTTTTTTTAAGGGTGTTTACACATTGCATTATTAAACAGTAAACTTGCAGCATTTGCAGAGATGGAGTTGGTGAGAAGCAGCGTTTACTGTGAACCGAGCCACTTTAAAAACATGGTATTATAAGCTGCACACGTGTACATGATCACAGTACAGCTTTTTACTCTGAAACATGCAACTACTAATTCAATGGAGTCAGTTTTTCCCCACTTAAATTTAGTCTGCCAGGTGTTGTTGCATATACTAATGCTTTTGTGCATTTTTTTCAAAGGTTCCGTTTGTTCCACAAGTTATAACTCAACAGCACTGTTGTTTTGGGCACAATCACTTCCATGATCTTAACAATTCCCAGGTAAGAAAAGCTTATAAGCCCAATTAAATTAGACTAAGAGTAAAATGGTACTCATATATATATATATATATATATATATATATATATATATATATATATATATATAATCCACAAAACAATGTATTATTTAAATTTTGTTTCACTGTATGAGCTAAAAGTGTGTAAATCACTAAGTAATGGGTACATTAATTGTTCAATATCAATAAATAAGTAATCTGTAATCAAAGAAGGTTGATCATATAGCTTTTTTCTTGCAGATATCTGTGGTCAGCAGCCCTTCAATGCATCACCTTCCTGTAGAAGTTCCTCCACAATACAGTGAATATAATGTATGAATATTAAAACAGAGTTGATGTGGGACACATGGTTTTTCCCAGTGATTTCCAGTTCATTATCTCTAATGTCCTTTCATTAAAAAGAGAACTTGACAGCAAATAAAAAATTGTTCAGATAATAATGCATTTTTTTTTTAAATCACAAACATGTAAACAGTAACTATTCAAGACTAGATACAATTTCATGATTTTCTTTCTTTATTTAAGTCAAGAAATTTGCCTTATCAGTGAAACTGAATAGATTGTTGTTTGAACAACTAATTGCTTAAAAAAGTATAATTTGTAAGAATAAAGTATACAGAATATATATATAAAAAAATGGCTTATTTATGTCTTTTTTGTTTGTTACCTTTCACCTGTATTTAACCAGACAAGTCACTTAAGAACAAATTCTTATTCACAACAACAGCCTGGCAGGAGAATATTAATCTCCTGGAGGACATACAGACATATATCTCATTAAACCTTCATTAAAACAAGGGTGATGGAACTGTGTGTCATTCACTCTTCTAAATAGACTTCCTTTTTTCTTTAAACATAGTAAACCGATATAAATATAGATATTAGGGATGTCCCACACGATCTTAAATTATCGGTGTCACATGTCTGTCTGTTTTGGACTCTCTAGGCTTGTTCGACTTGATGCAGCGCCGCACAGACCGATCGGCGGCTGACTTGAAGCAGTGCGTGCTGGTAAGAAATTTTGTCAGACTTGATACAGCGCTGATGCCATATGATTGTGATGTATGGCTTCAAAGTACCGCGAGAGTGATTCGAGAGCCTGAGTCAGTCAGTGGAGTTTCTCAAGAGAAGCTGCACGAGCTCTGATGATGACAAAGCTGTTTCATGATTGGCCGGATTCACCACATGACAATGATCACGTTTGTTTCGTGTTTATTCTGAAAACTTCAGTTCCACTAGTGATCACATCTGTATTTTTATAACAGTTAAAGCTCTTTTCATGTAGTTGTGATGTTATATTTTGTCATGTTTATCAAAATAAAACTGATAAAAAAAACGTAGACCCCACTACATTGGTATTTAAATAACACATGCTTATGTTTAACTTTATTCTTGTAAAAACAGCACCAATTTGATATAGCACCTCAAAACAAAAAACTCAAAGGAATACAGGGAGTTCACTCAGGTAACTGCACCGAAGCAACACACACTGGAAGATAATTTCAAAAGGAGAGAGTAATTTCCTCTGAAGAGCGACAAGGCCACAAATATAAAAGAGAGGCTACTTGTTAATTTAAGTGCTAATTCTTTTAAAGCTTTTGGAGCCACAGTACGTTCTGCCTTCTTGACACTACCTATCAGAAACCGTTATACTGAAGCTTTACAACAAGGTTTGGGACCACCAACGAGGTCTTTTATCAAATGTAACTGCTATTGCCTTTATCATCTGCTCAATGTCATTGCTTTGTTTTACTGCACAATGGATTGACTCCAATTTCAATTTAAAGTGTGTGATACTGGGACAGGCTATTGCGAGGAAGATTGTAGGGCATTTTAAACATTCACCACAGTTCTCCGCACATCTAGAAGATATCCAGATGGAAATGAAATTGCCAACCAAGTGCCTATAGCAAGATGTGCAATGCAGAGTCTTCTAGAGCAAAAGCGGCCTATGCAGTGTCTATGCAGCTGACCATAACCTTTTAGCTACACTGACAGCAAGCCAGCGGACACAACTGGTTGTTGAAAAGACTAATTTTAAGTAACTGAAATATGGCCATAAAACATATCAAACATTTGTTCACAAGTCTTTCGACTACTGCATCTTGTAGACTAGAATGTTTTTTCACAAAATGATGTGAAAATCACCCTGCCCACTCATTCACATAAAACAATGTATTGATTATTTTAAGTTGAAAAGCAGTATGTGGAATGAAGTAGTGTGTCTGAATTCATAGCATTCATAAAACGTTAGAAAAAGTACCCGGATGACCTTCTACTTCTGCCAAGATTCTAAATTTAACATCCAATGGACACTTCCCTTTACACAGGCCATGGGAGATTAGTCTTGAAAAGATCACATGATCTGTGAGAAATATTCAGAGTAAAAGGTTTAGACTAGAAAATACAGTAGATCTAAATTAGTTCAAGTTTCTTTAGAAATAGTGCAAATGCAGTTGTTGTTTTTTTTTTAAATAAATGTTGTCTTCTGTAATGCATATAAATACAAGGAAAGTGGCCTCCCTCAACTCAAACATCCCAAATACAAATCAAATCAAGATTTTTGTATAAAGCACAATAAAAACAACAGTAGTTGACCACTGTACTGTACAAACCTTGTTAAAAAGACATAAATAAATATAAACTGTTCTGACCACAATGCACTAAAGAGGAAAAAAAAAAAAAACACTGCTAGCTGACAGATAATCTAGGGACAATTATAAGCCTGGGTAAAAAGATAAGTTTTTAACTTGGATTTAAATTCAGATTCTGAGGGAAACTGGAAGACTATTCCACAGTTTAGGCCCAGCAATTGAAAAAGGTCACCCCTCAACTTCAAGAGATACGATCAAATTTCGAAGTTAATTTATATTTGATTGACTTATTCTAATATAAAGGGAATTACAATAATCAAGCTGTGATGACACAAATGCATGGATCACTCTCTCAAACTCCTGAAAAGATAAAAAACTCTTGGCTTAATTGGAAGAAACTGGATTTGACTACAGAATTGATCTGTTTATTAAATTTGAGTGCAGAATCGAAAGTAACACACAAATTTTTCACAGACAGTTTTCTGTAGCAATCCAGATCTCCCAAATCACAATCGGGGGTACCTGAAGGCCCAAACACAATGACCTCTGTTTTGCTCTCATTAAAATGTAAAAAGTTCAAAGAGAACCAAGACTTAATATCAGACAAACATGTATTTAGTGATCCTAAGCCTCTTTGTCACTTTCTTGCTAGCTGATGGGAAGGTGCAAACCTTAGAAGGCAGAGTCCCTATAACTTATGAATGTCATGGGATGGTGTGGACGGTTGACACCTATGGTGTCGGACCATTCCCCCTTCTATTAGGCCTGGATTTTTTAAGTCAAATATAATTACATGTGGGAAAACATAGTTATGAATTATGAATCAATGGACCGATGACTTTGTTCCCATTTCTCCGCCAGCCACTAGGGGTAAAATTATGGAGCCAGTAAGAGGGAAGGGGTAGTCAATGTGTAAATGGCTTTGCCTCAAGAGTCTGATGTTCTTGAGCCATTAACTGGGGTGACATTTGACAAGAGGACAATGAATGCTAATGGCCTCAGATTTATTACACTTCTAAGTCATAAAAGGTTAAACACATTATAAATGTTAGAAATATATTGCTGAAATCAGATTACAAAGACTGTGAACTATGTAGTACTCAATTGATTTAGACCGTTAAACAGTTTGTCACCATTTTTGTGCTAAGGATTTTTTGGGCGGGCCTGAAATCTGGAGCCCCTCCCCTAACACTATAATAACTAGAGAGCATTAGCAGCTAGCTATGCCTTCATCACGTAAATGCTTATTACCTGGTTGCGATAATTTACAAAACAGCTGAGGATCACCACCAACACCCGCTTCTGCAGTGAACATTTTACACCGGATAGTTTTACAACTTTTTACAAGTTTTTCACTGATAATCTGTTGTTACTGGTGAATGGGGCCGAACCTGTCCCGACCTTCATCCTCCCGTCCCGCCGACAGCTGGTGATGGGGCCAGGCCGACTATCTCCCATCCCGGCCTTCATCCTCCTGTCCCACTAACATCTGGTGCCATCGTTGGCAGTACGTCCCCACCAATGGCGGCAGCTTTCCAGTGTGTGGGCGTGGTTTCAGCGCTGACAGCGGACACGCCCCCAGCATTTGAGAGCAGAGAATACTGCTTATTTTTTCAAGATTTTAACTTATTTTATTCACTTATCATTTTTTATCATTCAAATTTGGCTGGGTGGTTAATAACACATTTTTCTGTGCTGCGCTGATCATCGTTATTTATATCACATTTTGTTCTACAGTATTTACATGCCTGTTTCCAAAACCAGCATGCTAGCAGCACGTTTATGAATATTTCAGTTAATTATTGTCTTTTATGGTTTTATTATCTTATGAAAGAGCCAGCTTTGCCACCCCTCCTAACCAGCTGAGCTCAACCTGCTTCTCGTTTATTCTGGGAAACAATATCAGCAGTTACTCTTTTGACATCTTACTGTACGTCGGCTCATCTCAGAAGAGTGAACTCAACTACAGAGTGCGGTAAACCAACTGAAGAGAAGATTTTTTCCCCTGGTAAATCAGCAAATTATTTACTTACACTGACTATCTTTATACAGATGCCTATCTCTGTGTTATGTCTGCAAATTTTTTTTTTATTTTTTTACTAATGAATGGATTTCCTTTATTTGGTAATCATTTATAATGGTTAGTAAAGCACTTTTGTAAGTGTCTTTGGAAAAGAGCATCTGCTAAATGACGTAAATGTAAATAATATATAGACCAATTTAAACATGTGCTGTTTGCCTATTCTGTTTTCATGGTCTAACTATAATTGATGACAATAATTTAACCAATGGTAATAACTACTATTGACATAAATGCATTCAGTGTTTCAACAACATGAAGACCATGTTTTATTATAAATATAAAATATTTTAATAAACTGAAAAGTTTGTTTACATAGAAAATCTATTTTATAATCATATCTAGTCTTGATTTACTTTGATTTTGTGCAGGTCAATTTCAGATTCAGAAACAAGAATGTCTCAAACTGTCATACCCGTGACCTCTTCGACGCTTGTCATCCAGTTTCAACCACCAACACAAACAACAGCAGCTGGAACTGGGACAAATGCTCCTGTGCCTGTTTATGTACAACAGCCAGTAGGAGTTTCACCTCTTCATGGAATTCAGCCGTTTCTGAAAGGCCAACCAAAAGCCCTTGGGGTGAGAAATTGATCATAAACCCAAATAATTGTATAATATTTATGTGTATATGTTACTGTGAGGTAACACTGTTTCGTAATCGCCCTTCACTACTACTTAACAGTGATCGCTTCAGTCTTCTGTCATCCGTCTTCAGCCTCAGTTGTCAGTGACCATTAGTAATGGTAGAAACAAAGCTTTTCAAAACTTCCAACCAAACTTCAAACCAAATGCTTCTCAAAAAGATTCACTGGGACCTGTTTTAACGATCTAAGCGCATGGTCTAAAGAGCGCTTAGGACGTGTCCGAATCCACTTTTGCTAGTTTAAGGACGGGAAAAATGGTCAGTGCACCCTGCACATTGTCTAAAGAGGTTGTCCCTATTCTCTTAATGAGTCATGGGTGTGTTTTGGGAGTAACATGCAATAAACCAATCAGAATCTCCCATTCCCTTTAAAAGCCAGTTGCGCTTGCGTCATGGCGTATTCGCTATTTACAAGGCAGAATTTTAAAGCAAAATAATTAAACGTGTGCGCGTGCAGACCATCTATGGGAAAAGCCGGATTCCACCGAAGCATTTTTTATTTTTATGCACACAGTAATAATCTTTTACATTGTAATCCTTTTATTTTTAATATTTTTCATGTTTGTGTGCTACTGCGCTTCCCTGTGTGTATAATAAGCAGAATGCATGTGCATTGTGCACCCGCACATAGGCGCATATTACTAACGCGCTCTTTAAATAACAAAACAAGTATTGCGGCATTGACTTTAGACCAGGTTTCAGTTGGTCAATGGCGCAGTCTATTTCAGTTGCATCAAAATAGTAACGCCCCAACAATGCGCCTGAACACACCTTGTTTTCAGACCAGCACGCCCTTGGGCGCGCAAATGGACGCAAATGCATTTGCTATTTAAACAACGTGCCGCAGGATGTGGAAACGATAACTGCGCCGGGCTGAAACTAGCAAAAAACACTTGCGTTGCGCCTGGCGCCACATTGCGCCAGGTGTACGATAGGGCCCACTGTTTCGAAGCGTTCGAAATGCCACTCGCTGGTGACCCCTGCTGGTCAAAACGGTGTAAATACAACAAAAACTCAGGCCAAATATGCATAAAAACACATTTTAGAAAGACATTACAAATATTTTATTAAAAGTAAAATCTTTCAAATGTAACTAATTATCTAATAAGATTACATTTTCTCATTTAAACAGGTCAGTAAGAGACTATTAACTACAATTATAATAAACTTTGGCAGTTTAATACATGCTCCGAAACACTGATTCGAAACAAAAGATTCGTAAAGGTTTCGAAGCTTCATGAAGTAGGCTACTGCTTCAAAATAGCCCATCGCTAGTGACCATTCTCCAGTTCTCCTGGGACTCATACAAATACAAAGATCCCCATTACCAGCCAGCTACGTCATCACCTAACTATCAGACTGCTGTTATACTCACCAGTGATTCTCTCCTGCTACTTCTACCGGTTTCTGCAAATAAATATCTGAATACCTAAATACTTTTATTACATTGTAGTCTCCTTCTGTTGCATGACATCTACACATGAACAAAACATAAGAATAATACTTATTTCCTTGTGACAATGCAGGAAAGACAGAAACAACATAAGGTTTATCATTTACAGAGTAAAATAGTAAAACTTCATAGTGTATCAATCACAGAGAAGAATGTTTTCGGAGTTGCAAACTATCAATAAATCGTTTGCTTTATACACAAATTAGTATGTGAATTTATGCAATATAAGTACCTAGATATTTTTGTAGTACAATCATAAATCCATAAATACAGCTGTTAAAAATTCATATTGTTCATGTTATATTGTTCCTCCAAATTTTATACTGTTTTATAATTACATTATAAATATATGTATATATGCATTATATATATATATGTATATATGCATTATAAATGTCTCTCTTGTCCTTCACAGACTGTCCAGATAATGATTGGTCTGTTGACTTTCCTGTTGGGAATCGTGTCTACAGTTCATGCAGGATCCATCTCTGTCTATATTGGTATTCCTTACTGGGGATCTCTCATCGTAAGAAACAATTATACAATTAAGTGTTGTGTCTTTTATAACACGAGTTATATATTCCAGCAGAAGTCTTGATATGTGTCTTTCTCTCTGCTCTCAGTACATTTCCGCAGGCTCACTGTCCGTTTCTGCAGAAAACAAACTGAATTCACCCTCCAGTTTGTGTTTGGTATGTACAGAACATTTTTAGGGATTTAAGAACTGGAGGTACTTGAAACCTTTACCCCCAGTTTCACAGACAGGGCTTAAGCTAGTCTCAGACTAAAATACATGTTTGATCTGTTTTAACTGAAAGTTACTTCTACTGGCATATCTTAAAATATGACAGTGCTATTGTTTTGTCTCAAGATGAATACCAGTAATGTTTTTTTTTTTCTAGTGAATGTTTATAAAAGCTACTTATATGCACTAAATGAAGGCTTAATCCTGGCTTAGGCTAAACCCTGACTGTGAAACCGGGCCATTGTGTTTGTACTGATTTCTTCTTCCTTTTTTTCTGCCATAAAAGTGTATGGGGATCAGTGACCATAATATTCACAGAGAACCAACTTTTTTTCAGGAATGGCAATGCTCATTTTTCACAAATTGAACTTTATCTCCTAAACGCAACACCCAAATTTAACTAAAGTTAATGTACATAGACTGCAGGACATTGTGAGAATTGTATCCTATTGTATCCCAATTATATCACTTAATCATCTACACATTAATCATCTATTGGTGCTTGGACCCTGATAATTGATGCTTGTGGGTATATTTTATATTTGTCAAGCAGTGTATTTTTATCACACTCCATATACGTTTCCATCTATGTTAACAAGCTAAAGTTCTTGTTAATTTATTAATCTATTTTATGTTGTTTTTTTTCTACCTACAGGTGAAAGGTTCACTTGGAATGAACATTTTCAGTGCTATAACTGCAGGCATTTCCTTTATCATAATCTCAATGGATTTGGCTTTAGGGCCATTTAACACTTGGTGCAACAATGATTATTATTGTTATGAAACTGAGGCAAAGTATAAGGTATGTCACCAACTTCTATATTCACATTTTTTAGTAATTACAGTAAAATCACTGTGTGGTCAGAACACTTGACAAAAGTCAAGCCATAATCTGCACTCATCTGTCCAGTCTTTTTCCAACATTTTCAGAAGTAGTTTATAGATCTCTTACTATTACTGATCATTTACAATGTAAGAAAGCATTGACATTATACATTAATTGTAAACTCAATTCAGTATAAATATGTTGTATTACTATATGAACCTCAAGGATGGTAGATTCTGAACTTCTGAGCAGCCATTGTACCAGTGTGAGTGCTAATCATTTTGTGCTATTTGTGAATTCTCTCTCAGACTCTCTACTGGGGAATCAGTGGTGTATCATTAATATTCACCATCCTTGAGTTTATCATCTCCATCTGTCTGTCAGCATTTGCCTGTAAAGTCACTTCCTGTTGTACTCCACAGGTGAGTGATGCGTCAAGTTCCCAAACTTCTTTTGTCAGCTGAACTCCTCAGATATGCATTTATAATGGAAATCATTTCTTTTAAGGGGGTGGTTCAGTGTTTTTTTCTAGGCTTGATTGTGTTTTTGGGGCACAGTTTAACATGTCTTAATGCTTCGGGGTTTTTTTTTTGAAAACGCTGTATTTTTCATATATTTTACCTTTATTCTACACCTCTGTTTCCAATGTCATTTGAACGGCTCGTTTGACTTCCTGATTCTATGAAGCCACTCCCTCCAAAATATGCAATGTGCTCAGATTGGTTAGCGGGTCCAGTGATTCGCTGAAGCGTCCGGAAACGCCACGCCCTTACCATTCGTTGTTATATGTGCTTCGGTGAAAATGTAAATAGTGGCGTCTATATTGCTGTATCAAATTGAGCCAAATCAGACCCAGATGAAGAGGCTAAAGCAGAACCTCTGCAATCGCGGCTTTTAAAGGACGTTTATGAATGGTATTTCATTTTGTATTTGTGTCAAAGTGTTTAGATATGCTGTCACTGCTGTTTAATAGCTTTCAATATACAGTTTTATTCGGATTAAAGCTTTACTGTAGCCGAATACATGACTGAGTAGTAGCATTTTTGTAAAGGTAGCGTTTAAGTTATAGCATGAATAGCTGTTTGTCTGTGAACATAGAAGTTTGTTGGTGTTTGTAGAATTTAGCTAACTGGCTAGTGTGATGATATCAGATTGTTGTTACTTAAGAAAGCCACTAGATGGCACTGTGTTATGTGTGGAGTACCATACAATTAAGATAAAGAGAAGAAACCTAACGCATGTTAAAGTAAGAATTAAAAGACAGACATATTGTGACTGCACTGAAGACTCTTTATTAACATTGCCAAACAAAACAGCTAGCGAAGCAAAAACGCGTTGATCTTTGTTTACGTCCTTGATGCAACCAAAAATAGCAACAGAACTATACGTTTAAAAGACATGTACAAACAATAAAACATACTTACAGTTTGAAGCCAATAAACAGCAGCTTCTGCTTTTAAAGTGGGAACTGCTTCTTTCAGTAATAGTCTTTGTGCAAATCCAGCATTGAACTCGTGTAGATTCTGGAAGCTGTCTTCACCGCCGCATCCAGTGTAGAAAATATCACAGATTATAATGGCTTCTATTATCTTTTGACGCACCGCTCGTGTACGGTGTACACAACTCTTCCGGTTCCATTATGCTGTGCGACATGGCCTCACACATTTTGTTGCGTGTTCCCGGGGGTGTGTTTTGTAGGGTTTATGATGTCACCAACCCGGGAAGAAGCTCGTTGTAGTCCAAACCGGTCGTTTTTGTAGGCATTAAACTACGATAACTTTAAAAGACAATATCTCCGTTTGCATTGAACTTTCAGAGCTGCAACTTTGCAGATACTGTTTATGCTCAAGCAGCAACATTACACACTAACTAAAGTTAAAAAAGTGAAATCGCAATGAACCACCCCTTTAAGGGTGTTCACATTTGGGTTCACGCTTTACAAGAACCAACAAATACTACAATACAGAGTTACAATACAAATATTTATTTCTTAAATTCTTCACTTTCAAATGTTCAAATCCTCAAGCTTTTACCATGTAAAATTCTCTAACTTTAAAGTTATTTTAGTAAACTGATTTCCACTTCAATAAAACACGATTAATGTAACCATTTTAAAGATAAAAGGATGTTTTGTTATAGCTTTTGGAGTAAGGGTGCCGTCATCTTGTAATATCACAGCCTGTGACGTCACAGGGTTTGTTTGCTCTATTGGACAGTGAAGTAATATAAGCATTTCTTTACTTTTTGAACACACGCTTGTTTTGAAATGGAGGAAGACAAACTTAAAAGGATTGTTGAGCCCGTAATTATTCCTATTGCTTATGCATTTGAGCCGATGCGGTGAGGGGATCAAACAGTACTACTGTTACTACGTGTGGAAGCCATGAATCTGCTGGTTTGGTGTGAAGAGCGGGTCAGAAACACTACCTGGAGTAAGTGTGGATGGTGTACGCCGATACCCATCGGTGTCAGAATCCATCTGTTGTCATGAGGCTGATCTGGACCATGTATTGCGTGGTGATGTTGACAGTTTGATGTTGGATATTCATCCAAATTATGGTAAAAACCAAAAACATTACTTTTAATAAAGTACATTGAAAAAGCAGTACTAAAAGAGCCATACTAGAAAATAGCAAACACACTTATAACATCAGACCCTTTTGTCTTCTGATGTGGCTTGTGGCTTTCCAGTTTCCATCTTTAAATGTCTCTGTCTTTACCTTACCCTGTCAGTCCTCTGCTTCATCTGTTTACCTCAGGCAACACAACAATCCTATGACGTCACACACTGTGGTATTGCAAGATGACAGCGCCCTTTCTCTAAAAGCTAGAACAAAACATCCTTTTTTCTTTGAAATGGTTACATTAATCATGTTTGTTATATATTTTTTATTGGAAATCAGTTTACTAAATAATGTAAACGACTGACTGCTTCCAAGTTTAACTGCTTCAAAAACAGCAACATTACCATCTACTCAGAAATGTCATGTGGTTTTTCAGCAGTGACATTATTTTAAGAAATCCAAATGAAAGCTTCAGGTTTCACACCAGGACATTTCTGTCTTTTGCTTTTTTCTTCTCTATCTGAAGTACATTGGTGTCTGTAAACCTGTAAAACTGAAACTGTCTGCCAGTGTCATTGAGTATGTGGGATTTCACAGTAAGAAGGCATAAAACACTTCTTGTGCATTTTTCCAAAGGTGGCGTTTGTTCCACAAGTTGTAACTCAACAGCACTGTTGTTTTGGACACAATCATTTCCATGATCTTAACAACTCAGAGGTAAAATAAGATTGTAACCCCAGTTTAATTGTTTTGGGGAATATTCTTTTTGAGTACCATTCTTCTCAAAGTCCAAAGTATTATTTGAATTTATTGTCAATATATATGAACTGGAAATGTGTAAAGCACTAAGTAATGGGTGCATTAACTGTTTAATATTATCAATAAATAAGTAATCTGTAAGGAAGCTGATCATACAGATTTTTTTTTTCTTGCAGATATCTGTGGTCAGCAACCCTTCAATGCATCACCTTCTAGCAGAAGTTCCTCCACAATACAGTGAATTAAAGAATGAATATTAAAATAGAGTTGAGGTGGGACACATGAGTTTCCCAGTGATTTCCTGTCTCTCTAATGTCATTAAAAAGAGAATATGACAGCAAAGGAAAAATCACTTGATCAGATAATTACAGATTTTTTAAGTCACAAATGTGTAAACAATAACTATTCAAGAATACTATTTCTACTACTATGCTATTTAATTTTTTTTCTTTAGTTAAGTTGACTTTATTTTTGGATAGAAATTGGATTGTTTTAAACAACTAATTGCTTAATACAGTATAATCTGTAAGAATAAAGTATACCAAATTAAAAAATGACTTATTAATTTCTCTTTTTTTTTTTTTACATACAGACATATATCTCATTAAAACTTCATTAAAACAAGGGTGATGGAACTGTGTGTCATTCACTCTTCAAAACAGCCTTCCTTTTTTCTTTAAACATAGTAAACAAATATAAATATAGATATTAGGGATGTCCCGCACAATCTTAAATTATCTGGGCCGATCGTGCAAGTGTCCTAAACGAAGAGCACAATTTGTGGCAGGAATACTTAGATATATGTCTGCAGTGTGGAATTATTTTCAGTTAAAATATGAAAGCAGTGCAACACCCATTTTTAATATCTGCAATGCCAGCATTTCACAAGGTGATAGGAACAGAGCTGTGTTCAATATTACCAGTTTGATACGACACCTCAAAACAAAAAACTCAATGAAAGTTAATGCAGTTAAAAGTGCTTTACAGGCAGGAAGGAACCAAACAGATACAGATGCTGGTCATATAATTAGAATATCATCAAAAAGTTGATTTATTTCACTAATTCCATTCAAAAAGGTAAACTTGTATATTATATTCATTCATTACACACAGACTGATATATTTCAAATGTTTATTTCTTTTAATTTTGATGATTATAACTGACAACTAAGGAAAATCCCAAATTCAGTATCTCAGAAAATTAGAATATTACTTAAGACCAATACAAAGAAAGGATTTTTAGAAATCTTGGCCAACTGAAAAGTATGAACATGAAAAGTATGAGCATGTACAGCACTCAATACTTAGTTGGGGCTCCTTTTGCCTGAATTACTGCAGCAATGCGGCGTGGCATGGAGTCGATCAGTCTGTGGCACTGCTCAGGTGTTATAAGAGCCCAGGTTGCTCTGATAGTGGCCTTCAGCTCTTCTGCATTGTTGGGTCTGGCATATCACATCTTCCTCTTCACAATACCCCATAGATTTTCTATGGGGTTAAGGTCAGGCGAGTTTGCTGGCCAATTAAGAACAGGGATACCACGGTCCTTAAACCAGGTACTGGTAGCTTTGGCACAGTGTGCAGGTCCCAAGTCCTATTGGAAAATTAAATCTGCATCTCCATAAAGTTGGTCAGCAGCAGGAAGCATGAAGTGCTCGAAAACTTCCTGGTATACGGCTGCGTTGACCTTGGACCTCAGAAAACACAGTGGACCAACACCAGCAGATGACATGGCACCCCAAACCATCACTGACTGTGGAAACTTTACACTGGACCTCAAGCAACGTGGATTGTGTGCCTCTCCTCTCTTCCTCCACACTCTGGGACCCTGATTTCCAAAGGAAATGCAAAATTTACTTTCATCAGAGAACATAACTTTGGACCACTCAGCAGCAGTCCAGTCCTTTTTGTCTTTAGCCCAGGCGAGACGCTTCTGACGCTGTCTGTTGTTCAAGAGTGGCTTGACACAAGGAATGCGACAGCTGAAACCCATGTCTTCCATACGTCTGTGCGTAGTGGTTCTTGAAGCACTGACTCCAGCTGCAGTCCACTCTTTGTGAATCTCCCCCACATTTTTGAATGGGTTTTGTTTCACAATCCTCTCCAGGGTGTGGTTATCCCTATTGCTTGTACACTTTTTTTCTACCACATCTTTTCCTTCCCTTTGCCTCTCTATTAATGTGCTTGGACACAGAGCTCTGTGAACAGCCAGCCTCTTTTGCAATGACCTTTTGTGTCTTGCCCTCCTTGTGCAAGGAGTCAATGGTCGTCTTTTGGACAACTGTCAAGTCAGCAGTCTTCCCCATGATTGTGTAGCCTACAGAACTAGACTGAGAGACCATTTAAAGGCCTTTGCAGGTGTTTTGAGTTAATTAGCTGATTAGAGTGTGGCACCAGGTGTCTTCAAAATTGAACCTTTTCACAATATTCTAATTTTCTGAGATACTGAATTTGGGATTTTCCTTAGTTGTCAGTTATAATCATCAAAAATAAAAGAAATAAACATTTGAAATATATCAGTCTGTGTGTAATGAATGAATATAATATACAAGTTTCACTTTTTGAATGGAATTAGTGAAATAAATCAACTTTTTGATGATGTTCTAATTATATGACCAGCACCTGTATGTTAGCGAATAATTGTGTAGTAGAACTATTTTCCTGCTCATCTGAACACACGCAAATGCTGCAAGACAGAACCAATCAGTCACAGAATGCGTTCACTCACTGCCGACACTACATTCAAACAGGGCTGCATTTAGTATCGTAAGAAACCATTGATGCTTTTGGGAAACACAGCCCAGAACAATGCTTAACAGAAGACAGAAAAACATAATATGTTTGAGTTATTTAACAGTAAACAAAATGAAATAGTAGCCTACATTGTTTGTGCAATTACATTTATTTAAATTGAATGTTAAAAGTTCATATTGATGTTCTGTTCTGTATCTAATGTTGATACGTCAGAATACAAAGGTTGCATTTTATGGGTGCAACAGCCTGTCACTGGCAGTCCCTTATGAAAATGAACCATTACTACAGTGAACATAGTTCAGCTAGAATTTGTACATTTCCTTGGTTACCACTACAAGTAAACATTTTAACCATGTGTAAACAAAAATATAATTGAATAAATTGCAATTAATGCGTATTGAATGTTAAAATACCTTTCAAATATAATTACTCTAATTCAATAATTAATTTTTTTTTTTAAATGTATAAGTTCGGATTAGAGGTGTTGTATCGGTATCGATATCAGCGATATTAACCTTGAAAGTATCGGTATTGTATCGCCCATCCCTAATTTCCTGGTTCAGTGGCCGGCTTTATCACCCCTCCTAATCACCTTTCATTCTGGGAAATAGTACCAACATTAAAATCTGCCTTATCTTATCTCAGAAGAGTAACCTAAAAACAAGAGAGCAAAGTGCAAAAGAAGAACTGAGGATTGGATTCTTTTTGTGTAAAATTATGTTACATACTTTTACATTGTTAAAAATTTAGATTAAAATGTACGGCGACTGGGAAGGGACATGTTCAGTTCACTTAAATTTGTTGTGGACATGACAAGATAATTTGTGGGAATGTCATAGTATTGAGGCAATGACATAACTTGTGGAAACGACATCTTTTTCTTGTGGCCATGAGGTTAAAGGCTCATGAAACCCAGAACACATTTTTTGAGTTGTGAGCAGATATGTATAGGCTGCACATCATTGAAAACACTAAAGGTACTCCTTAATTATATTTATAAGTAGAAATTAGTTATTTTTGTATTTTTCAGAGCGATTTCTGTCTTCCGGTTTGAAAAGCAAAGTCGGAGCAACGTCACAAAATCTGACGTCTTCGTGTACTACCGGCAAGATTCGGAGTGCTGATTGGCTCCAGTATGGGCTGGTCGAACATGCTGATGTCAACCGTTTCTGCATTTATTCATGACATAAAGCTCATTCAATCCAATCACTGCACTGCAGTATGCATAAGATTATAATTGCGTGAGGAAGTATCACTTCTCTTGCTCTGTCTCAGAAGTTTGGGTGCATGTGTTTGTTTTTTTTTGCTGTTGTTCACCAGCACAAATGGAAAATATGTTTGCATGAGATCGCATTACAGCGGAGAATTCAAATGTCACAAAAGTGCTGTTCATTCTCCTCTGCGTTCGGACACACGAGCCGTGTGTATGTTTCTCTCAGCACAGCAGCACATGAGTGTTGTTTGTATTTACCTTATTAAATTAACTATTTGCTCTACAAAATGCACTCAAAAAAATAACTTTGAACAAACTCAATTGAATTGCAAGCAGGAATTCTGTCCTATACATGTAATATGAGTGTTCACAGCCTAAACACAGGCGCCACTCTTCTGCATAATTGTAACCACAAAATTCAAAAACATTACAGAAACATCCTCTAAATGTCCAACATAACTGAACATTAAACACTAACATAAACTAACAACATCTTTCCCTTTACTGAAAAACACATAAAATAACACTTTAATTCCTAAATTTACTCTCCTAATGCAGTCCCCTGCAAAGCATGCTGGGAACTATGGATCCACTGCCCAGTTAGTTACGTCAACATTAATTTGTGCATTTCACTCGGCAATGTTAAGTTGACTGAACAAACACTTGTTAAGTAAAGCTGACAATACTCATTTTTAGTAGAAACAACTCAGTTATATAAATTCATGTAGTTACATGAGTTTTTTTAAGTAATGTAAAGAAGGATAGTTTGAGTAAAACAAACAACAGTGAAAGTTTATTTTTATTTTTTTATTTTTTGAGTGAAGCTACACTTAGAAAGGTATTATTTAACTCTCTAGATAGGATGGAACTGGATTAAATATTTTGACTGTTCCGATCTGACCATAATGCTGCCTGAATTATAATCATACACTGTGCATTGTTGGCCAGAGGAGAACAGGCACCCCAACTGAGATTGATTTCTCCCAAGGTTTTTTTCCCCCTCCATTTTTGTTACCCGTCTGTCTCAGTGCTGAAACTCTTTATATAAAGTTACATTTATAGACAGCTCAAACTTCAAACACATTAGTCTTCATTAATACAGGTTCATATGTTAATGATTCTTCATGATTTTAATCTTAAATCATACGCTTACGGTTCAGAATTATTGGTATCACATTCTTCAAATCTCCTGTTATCTTAAGGGAAACAGTAGGAAACCACTGAAAGTGTTGTAGTTATTGTGGTTATCATATATCCTTGTGTTAGCCCAAAGTCTCAAATAGACAACATCTCCAACCTCCAGGATCAACAACTCCATTCGAGGAGTGTAACCAATCCTGAGGCTGATTATCATATGCCATAACCACAAACTCTCCATTCTTAAAATTGGCTGCAATTGATGTAGTTCCGTCAATACCAAATACAGAGACTCTGAACATGTACGCTCCTTTCAGTGGGGCTGTGAAAACACCTAAATCAAATAACAAGAGATACAGGAAACAGCTGATTCTTTTCTGTATTATTACTTAATTACCAAACACACTGTGTAATAGTTTTGAAAGATGGGAGATCATTTAATTCTCTTACACACATTACACAACTGCAGAGAGGTCTGAATGGAGCAGAAGGGTTTTCATTACTATAAACTGAGTTTTATTAATAATTACCTGTAACTGGGTTGTAGGCGTTCCCTATGTTTGTGAAGACGTTTTGTTCTACTGTATTTACATGCCTATTTCCAAACCAGCATGCAGATTACTTGCTATAAAAAACATTTATGAATAGTTAATTATTGTCTTTTGTAGTTTTAGTATCTTATAAAAAGTGTCAGTTTTACCAACCCTCCTAACCACCTGATCTCCACCTGCTTCCTGTTTCATTCTGGGAAACAGTATCAGCAATTACAGCTAAGACATCTTACTTGCATCGGCTCATCTCAGAAGAGTGAACTCAACTACAGAGTGCGGTAAACCAACTGAAGAGAAGATTTATTCCGGTAAAACAACAAATTATTTACTTACACTAACTATCTGACTACCTTTATACAGATGCCTTATCTCTGCTTTTTTTTTAATGGATTTCCTTTATTTGGCAATCTATAATGGTTGGTAGGACACTTTTGTAAGTGTCTTTGGAAAAGAGCATCTTCTAAATAGCGTAAATGATATAGTTAGATTTAAACATGAGCTGTTTGCGTATTCTCTGTTTTTAAGGTCAATTTAACCAATGATAATAACTACTATTGACGTAACTGCATTCATAAGTGTTTCATCAACATGAAGACCATGTTTTATAATAAATATGAAGTACTGGAAAGTATGTTTACATAGAAAATCTATTTTATAGAGATATCTAGTCTCTATTTACTATGATTTTAAACATGTCAATTTCAGATTCAGAAACAAGAATGTCTCAAACTGTCATACCCGTGAACTCTTCGACGCTTGTCATCCAGTTTCAATCACCAACACAAACAACAGCAGCTGGAACTGGGACAAATGCTCCTGTGACTATTTATGGACAACAGCCAGTAGGAGTTTCACCTTTTCATGGACTTCAGGCATTTCTGAAAGGCCAACCAAAAGCCCTTGGGGTGAGACATTGATCATAAACCCAAATAATTGTATAATTTGTATGTGTGTATGTCAGTGTGAGGTAAGGAAAGTACATGAATAAATCATTAAAAAAAAAAAAAAAACTTTTTATTGAAGAAAATTACTTATTGCCTTGTGACAATGCAGGAAATACAGCAATATAAGTGTTACGTTCCCCTCCCAGTCTAGGGGTCAGGAGGGGAGGTAACAAAGGAAAAGAAAATATGATAATAAAAAGTAATGCAGAGATGTAAAAAACCTGGAGAACACACTTCAGCTTCAGTCTCAGAGTGAAAACATACAACTTTAAGGAAAAGTAAAAATGTTTATTTCCTTCATGTACCAAAAAGCTTAACGAAAATAAGGGAATAAATCTCCAGGAAAGAGTATGGCCTAAAATAATAAACAGAACAGAAGCTAACTAAGGTTTTGAGAAGCTACTTACCCCGCTCAAAAACAATGATGGAAATCAACCACGTAAACTGTCCTGAGCTTCCTTTCCAACCAAAAACAGGAGAAAAAGATTGTACACAAAATAAAAAGGCACTCTCTCCCTACATTTCCCAAGTAACCATCAACTAGTTAACAGAGATAAGAAGTGATACAATATCTTTTAGTTACCCACAGGTAAAAGTCAATACCAAAATGATACAATACCTTCTAGTTACCCGCATAACCTGATATTGCTGAGTTCAACATGTTCCTTTTGTTGATCCTGGAACAACATTCAAATCAACCAATCAGATTTGAGGGACAAGTTTACAGATTATGTCAAGTTTAGGCTTAAAATCATGAATTGGTGCTTCTACATCAGTGTTATTCATCTATCATTTCCCTCTGATTTTTGGGATAGCTTATGGGTAGGGTTAGGTTTAGGGGTAGGAATAGGGTTAAGACTAAATTTTCAGACTAGAATGTTGTTCCAGGATCAACAAAATATGTTGACCCAGGAACGCATCTAACTCAGCAATATCAGGACGTGCCTAGTTACCCACACAAGGATAAATTGGTAAGCAAACTAAGGAACAGTTGCTGACACACAGCAAATAAGTATAGGTCCCACTCCTAACTCAAAGAGATAAGCACTAGTTCTCACTCCGCACAGACACAGACATTTTCCAGTCTAAGGCTGGGGAGAAGTGTTCCTCAGCACAGGATCTTCTGAGTGCAAAAGAAATCTCTAGCGTTAATTTTGATCACCACGAAGACAATTTGACGTTCGTTGTAGAAGAAGTCACACTGCAGTACTGTGCGGCAAATCTTCTGACACTGCCAGAATTTCGCCTGAGGTAAAATTTGATTTGAAAGACTACAGATTTTAGCCTAGGATTACAGGAATCTTTTAGGATTCTCAAAATTTGTCTCGGACGACCAAATCGTGGCCATCATTTAAATAGTAAAAATGTATAGTGTCTATCAACAAAAATGTTTTATCTGCAAATTAGTATGTGAAATTATGCAACGAGAGTACCTAGATATTTTTGTAGTACAATCATACATCCATACCTACAGCTGTTACAAATTTATATTGTTCATGTTATATTGTTCCCCAAAATGTAATACTGTTTTAATTGCATTATTAATTATTAATGTCTCTCATCTCTCACAGACTGTCCAGATAATGATTGGTCTGTTGACTCTCCTTTGGGAATTGTGTCTACAGTTCATGCAGCATCCATCTCTGTCTTTAGTGGTATTGTTTACTGGGGATCTCTCATCGTAAGAAACAATTATACAATTAAGCGTTCTGTCTTTATAACACAAGTTATATATTCCAGCAGAAGTCTTGATTTGTGTCTTTCTCTCTGCTCTCAGTACATTTCCGCAGGCTCACTCTGCATTGCTGCAGAAAACAAACTGAATTCACCCTCCAGTTTGTGTTTGGTATGTACACAACACTTGTCATTTTTAGGGCTTGAAGCACCGGAACTACTTGAAACCTATTGTGTTTGTACTGATTTCTTCTTCCTTTTTTTCTGCCATAAAAGTGTATGAGCATCAGTGACAAAATTAGTCAGGAATGGCAATGCTCATTTTTCACAAATTGAACTTTATCTCCTAAACGCAACACCCAAATTTAACTAAAGTTAATAGACATAGACTGCAGGACATTTTGAGAATTCACATCAAATTGTGTATTGTTTGCTCTAAAACTACATTATTTTTTAAAAGATAAATTTCAATAATATCCCTTAATCATCCACACGAGCCATTGGTGCTTGGACCCTGATAATTGATGCTTGTGGGTATATTTTATTTATGTCAAGCAGTGTATTTTTATCACACTCCATATACCTTTCCATCAATGTTATCAAGCTAAAGTTCTTGTTAATTTATTAATCAATTTTATGTTGTTTTTTTTCTACCTACAGGTGAAAGGTTCACTTGGAATGAACATTTTCAGTACTATAACTGCAGGCATTTCCATTATCATAATTTCAATGGATTTGGCTTTAGGGCCATTTAACACTTGGTGCAACAATGATTATTATTGTTATGAAACTGAGGCAAAGTATAAGGTATGTCACCAACTTCTATATTCACATTTTTTTTAGTAATTACAGTGAGATCACTGTGTGGTCAGAACACTTAACAAAAGTCAAGCCATAATCTGCACTCATCTGTCCAGTATTTTTTCCAACATCTCAGAAGTAGTTTGTAGATCTCTTACTATTACTGATCATTTACAATGTAAGAAAGCATTGACATTATACATTAATTGTAAACTCAATTCAGTATAAATATGTTGTATTACTATATGAACCTCAAGGATGGTAGATTCTGAACTTCTGAGCAGCCATTGTACCAGTGTGAGTGCTAATCATTTTGTGCTATTTGTGAATTCTCTCTCAGACTCTCTACTGGGGAATCAGTGGTGTATCATTGGTATTCGCCATCCTTGAGTTTATCATCTCCATCTGTCTGTCAGCATTTGCCTGTAAAGTCACCTGCTGCTGTTCTTCACAGGTAAGTGATGTGTCAAGTTCCCAAACTTCTTTTGTCAGCTGAACCCCTCAGATATGCATTTATAATGGAAATGGTTTCTTTTAAGGGTGTTCACATTTGGGTTCACGCTTTACAAGAACCAACAAATACTACAATACAGAGTTAAAATACAAATATTTATTTCTTAAATTCTTCACTTTTAAGTTTCAAACCCTCAAGCTTTTAACATGTAAAATTATTGAGCTTTAAAGTGGAAATGAAGCAGTTTAGTTACTCAAGTTTGCATTATTTAGTAAACCGATTTCCACCCATAATAAGTCCTATTGCTTATGCATTTGAGCCGATGCGGCGAGGGGATCAAACAGTACTACCGTTCAAGGGTGGAAGAAACCGTGAATCTGCTGGTTTTGTGTGAAGAGCGGGTCAGAAACACTACCTGGAGTAAGTGTGGATGGTGTACGCCGATACCCATCGGTGTCAGAATCCATCTGTTGTCAGGAGGCTGATCTGGACCATGTACTGCGTGGTGATGTTGACAGTTTGATGTTGGATATTCATCCAAATTATGGTAAAAACCAAAAACATTACTTTTAATAAAGTACATTGAAAAAGCAGTACTAAAAGAGCCATACTAGAAAATAGCAAACACACTTATAACATCAGACCCTTTTGTCTTCTGATGTGGCTTGTGGCTTTCCAGTTTCCATCTTTAAATGTCTCTGTCTTTACCTTACTCTGTCAGTCCTCTGCTTCATCTGTTTACCTCAGGCAACACAACAAACCTGTGACGTCACACACAACATTAACATTATTAAGATGACGGCGCCCTTTCTCCAAAAACTAGAATAAAACATCCTTTTTTCTTTGAAATGGTTACATTAATCATGTTTGTTATATATTTTTTTATTGGAAATCAGTTTACTAAATAATGTAAACTTTACTGACCGCTTCATTTCCACTTTAAACTTCTGTCCACAAAAATGTTGGAACTTGTATGAATGTAAAGTGAACTTAGCACACATTGTATTATCAACCGTTAAACTCGCAGCACTTGTAGAGATGGAGTTTGTGAGAAGCAGCATTTACTGTGAACCGAGACACTTTAAAAACATGGTATTATAAGCTGCACACGTGTACATGATCACAGTACAGCTTTTCACTCTGAAACATGCAACTACTAATTCAATGGAGTCCGTTTTTCCCCCTTAAAAACATTGTTCAAATATTTTATTTAAAGACATTTATTTTTGTCCTTAAAGCACCCTTTCTTGCCACTACTTTCTTACACATCCCTTATTCTAAAACATAATTTTAAAGCTAGTAATGGAGATTTGAGCCATTGATATGCAGAGATTGATGAAGCGTCTGTGAATTACCCGAGTCTGTGCGTCTCTCAAGTGTTCAACGTCTCTACTAATAGCAAAACTCCAAGTTTAACTGCTTCAAAAACAGCAACATTACCATCTACTCAGAAATGTCATGTGGTTTTTCAGTAGTGACATTATTTTAAGAAATCCAAATGAAAGCTTAAGGTTTCACACCAGGACATTTCTGTCTTTTGCTTTTTTCTTCTCTATCTGAAGTACATTGGTGTCTGTAAACCTGTAAAACTGAAACTGTCTGCCAGTGTCAATGAATATATGTAATTTCATAGTAAGGCATAAAACACTTCCTATGCATTTTTCCAAAGGTTGCGTTTGTTCCACAAGTTGTAACTCAACAGCCCTGTGATTTCAGACCCACTCATGTCCATAATCTTAACAACTCAGAGGTAAGAGATGATTATAACCCCAGTTTAATTGTTTTGTGGAATATTCTAGTATTATTCGAATTTAACATCAATATATATGAACTGGAAGTGTGAAAAGCAAAGTAATGGGTGCGTTAAAGGGTTAGTTTACCCAAAAATGAAAATTATACTCACCCACAAGTTGTTCCAAACCTCTATAAATTTCTTTGTTCTGTTGAAAACAAAGGAAAAGATATTTTGAAGAAAGTTTGTAACCCGGCAGCTTTGGGCCACCATTGACTACCATTGACTTCCATTGACTTACTGTGGATGTCAATGGTGGCCCAAAGCAGCCTGGTTACAAACTTTCTTCATTTTCTTTGTGTTCAGCAGTACAAAGAAATGTATACAGGTTTGGAACAATATGAGGTTGAGAATATTATGACAGAATTTTTATTTTTGGGTGAACTTACCCTTTAACTGTTTAATATTATCAAAAAATAAGTAATCTGTATTCAAGGAAGCTTATCATATAGCTTTTTTCCTGCAGATATCTGTGGTCAGCAACCCTTCAATGCATCATCTTCCTGCAGAAGTTCCTCCACAATACAGTGAATATAATGAATGAATATTAAAACAGAGTGGACAGAGTTGAGGTGGGACACAGGAGTTTCTCAGTGATTTTCTGTCTCTCTAATGTCCTTTCATTAAAAAGAGAATATGAAAAATCACTTGATCAGATAAGATTTTTTAAGTCACAAATGTGTAAACATTAACTATTCAAGACTATATACTATTTTTACTACTATGCTATTTTATGAGGTTTTTTTTTCTTTAGTTAAGTTTACCTTATTATTACTGAAATTGGATAGATTCTTTTGAACAACTAATTGCTTAATACAGTATAATCTTTAAGAATAAAGTATACCAAATTTAAAAACGGCTTATTCGTTTCTCTTTTTGTTTGTTACCTTTCACCTGTATTTAACCAGACAAGTAATTAAGAACAAATTCTTATTCACAACAACAGCCTGGCAGGAGAATATCAATCAATGGTACAGTCTTTGCAGAGATCGGCCAAATGAGAACACAGGGGCACCGCGATGCGACCGCAAAGGGCACTTTGACTTTTGCGATCAAAGGGGCGGGGGCTCGAGCTCAAATGATTATTTATCACTGAAATCATTATTTTAGGAACAAGAGAAGTATTTATGAATCTTACAAAATATTCTGTTTCACCTGTCTGGATCTTATGTGTGTTCAAGCATCTTATTTGTGTTGAATTTGTGGTAACACTTTACAATACAATTCATTAGTTAAACATTAGTTAATGTATTAACTAACATGAACTAACTATGAGCAATACATTTGTTACTGTATTTGTTAATTTTTGTTAACCTTAATTAACAAAAATACAGCTGTTCATAGTTTGTTCATTTTACTTAGTGCATTAACTAATGTTAACAAATTCAACTCTTGAGAATGTTAGAAAAAAATAATAATGTTTCCTTTATCAAGGTCCAGCTGGTGCAATTATTTTATTTTATAAAAGGGAGTTTTAGGTCATTTGACCCATCTATATCTCATACGTTTAAGCAACAGTTATGATTAGAAGATAAAGAAAAGAGCACAGGATATGACATGGTTAATTTGTACATCATTGTAACGTTCAATCATTGTTTAATTATGGCACTTATGGCATTTTTTTTCCAAGTCTTCATTTATTTTTTTTTTTTAAATATCGCAATACTTATACCTTTACTATGGAAGCCCGTTTCCGCCACTAAATAAAAAAATAAAAAGAGTAATTGTGACTTTATAACTCGCAATTGTGAGATATAAAGTCAGAATTCTGAGATATAAAGTCGCAATTGCGAGAAAAAAAGTCAGAATTCTGACTTTATATCACGCAATTGCGACTTTATATCTAAGAATTCTGACTTTAAATTATGCAGTTGTGAGATATAAACTCGCAATTGCGAGATAAAAAAAAATTAGAAATTACTCTTTTTATTTTTTTATTTAGTGGCGGAAACGGGCTTCCATACTTTACACTATGTCTGCTTTTTTTTTTTTTTAGTTTTGTTTCAGATTAAAATGTACAGTGACTGAAAAGAGACATGTTCAGTTCACTTAGTTTTGTCATTGCCATGACATAGTAAGTCATGGGAAAGGTCATGGTGCACCAAATTGAGAGTACAGGACAAAAAAAGCACACTGAAGGAATGGCATCTATTAAGAAGGTCACATGTGACTTCCTCTAGAATCAGGTAACTGTGACATGACATTCAGCTCATTTTGTTTTTCATGTTGTTTCAATATCTAAAGTGTTTGTATCCATATTAATATATTTCTAGAGAGGTTTTCCATGTAAGAGGTCGGTCCTCAGCACAGAGGATTATGCGTCAGCGAATCAGACCGCAGAAATGAAGAGGGTCCTTCAGATGGAGCCCAGTAGAGGAATAAAGCTTTCTGGAAGAGGTAAATCATCACCCTTCTGGATTCATCATACATCCTGATGTACCATGACTCGGCTCATCACCAGATGGGCAGGTGTACGACCCTGAAGCTGAACCTGTGTTTGGACTGCTAGAAGTGAAGTGCCCAAATATAAGAAGATATGTAGACTGTGCCTACCATTGGGTCCAAACAGTCACACACATACTATTGACAGATACAGGCCCAACTAATCATCAATGGTGTGATTATGGTGTCTATGCTGAAAACAATACTTAAAGATGCATTTCTTAGATGAGTAAACTGACAAGATATTACGTCTTATTTCTGAAAATATAGTGAGTTTTTGCTTAAAACAAGCAAAATTAACTGGAGTACAATAAATAATCTTATGGAAAATAGATTATTTTTCTGATTATGATTATTTATCATCATTTAATGATGTTGGCGTTGATTTGTCACAATAACATATATAATCAAATCATGACCAACCACTGCAAAGATCCATCAATTACCAATCACAATCAGTGACTTAATGCATCATTACATCTTCATCATCATTATATAACTGGGCCACTTCATGGATATGTTGATATATGGATATGTGTCACTTTGTATTAAGAATGTTTGAAATGTGGAAAGCGCTAAAGAAAACTATGTTTATCTTTAGGACTGTAGGAGAAATAATGGCTGTCAGTTAGGCCTATGGTGGTCCAGCTCCAAATTTCCTGATGCATTAGTGCTAGAAGTTTCTATGAACAACGGAATAAAAATGATCTGGGAGATGGACAATATTGACACCTTACAGCTCATGTAATTTTATTTAGGTGACAATGATATAGAGATGTTTTTACAAAGGCCTTTGACTAATGCACCGTTCTTTATTATGTCAGGTGGACTCAGCTACAGAAAGTTCAGACCTCACTGAAGACATCCCGAGTTGGTATTGTCAGTGTGGAGAAGGATGAAATGGTAATAAACATCCATTTGAGTGAGTTTTTTCAGAATTAAACTGATTTTTCTTTCTATGCAACTCTGAAGCTGATCCCTGTGCTGCAGGAGATAGAAAAGGGTTTGGAGCTTTATGGTCTTGGTGATCTGACAAAACACCCAGAAATATGTCAGTCACTGTTTGTTCCAGGAACAGAAACAGATGTTCTTACCTACCTATTTACATACCTATCTTGTATTAGTGACAGAAATTACCCAGCTTTAAAGGGATAGGGAAAGGCAGTGGTATTACTTCCTTATTTTTACTTCCTAATTTGACAAAACTAATGTATGTTTATTCACTTTGACCAAGCTTTCACTAGTGGCCCACTCTGATAATTTAACAGTCACACAACTACATAGAGGGCAAGGTTGTTTAGATAGAGGAACAGTTAATCTATTGGCTGTCCTACTCATATATTTAATTGTTTTTATCAAAAGAGTGCAAGAAAAGAGTTGTCTCTTGAGACACTCTTGTCTCTTTCACAATGTAATAATAAAAATATTATTATTATTATAAATGTGTGTGTGTGTGTGTGTGTGTGTGTGTTGACTTCTGACTATAGGAAGTGGTTTTTACATAAGTGAAAGGGATTACAGAGCTTCTGGTAAAGTCAACCATTTCAGAGGAGGAGATAGAAAGATCTACAAATATTATTTGAGGTGAGTGTTTCATCTTTTTTTAGTTGTTTTTGAATGTATGAGTGTCGACTTATGATGTGTCATTGGTCACTTTGAGATTCTGAGACTTTAATGCTGTGCTTTTTTGATGATTAATTTATTTTAACCTCTTTATGTCGTGATCAAACATGATTGAGTGTGTCTTTGGAAGTGAATCACAGAAGGATGCACATTCTGATATTGTTGTCACATTGTGTGAAATCACTGTGTTTCTCATTTGATTGTGTTTATTGGTGAACCTGTGATTTCTCACAGTATTTCTTAACATGTACTTGTGGTAGATTTTCTCCTACGCACCTGACCTAAGTTTACCCGGGTCGTCTCTTAATCGATGCCCCTAAACATCTCCTAATTGACGCTTAAATAATTTATACTTTAGCACGTCCCCTAATAGACGACGACTGAGTCGGTCAACGTCTTGACCCTTTTGAACACTATCACTTGGGAATAAGGTCTCTAGTGTTCCCCAACTTGCTGCACAGCAATAACCAGACAGACTCTAGACTATGCCTTAGAATATGCTTTAATCACAGCCGGAGGACCTCGTATCAATCAGAGCGAATCCCACCAGGAAAAAGAATACAACAGTTTATATAGGATAGGAGCATGGTAAAGCATTCTACAATATGATTGGTTCTTCATATGTCAAACCCTTCTGTTACTAGGTAAAGCAAGATCTGCCCAAATCATGTGTTTATTAGTTCGTTGGTTACTCAATATATCATATTTAGATGGTTGTCCAGCTGTCCCTAAGTTTCATTTCCCCTTTTCTTATATTTGGACATGATTCAGACACGCACTGATTTAGGCCCAAGCTTTGAGGACATTTAGGTTTCAAAAGCATATAAATGTTATTCCTGCAAGGCAAAAGAATGTTAAATATGATTAATTAAAAAATTTCCATTACAACAGAGAAAACACGGAAAGCTGGAATTTCCATCAATGATTCATAAAATTGAGGTTAACCCTTGTGCTGTGTTGAAAACCCTATCACACTCATGGTGTTCCCGGTCAAAAATGGCCGGTCTGCAAAAAATTGCTTTTAAATCTCTT
This sequence comes from Hypophthalmichthys nobilis, assembly GCA_037950665.1. Classification (NCBI taxonomy): domain Eukaryota; kingdom Metazoa; phylum Chordata; class Actinopteri; order Cypriniformes; family Xenocyprididae; genus Hypophthalmichthys; species Hypophthalmichthys nobilis. The sequence continues at coordinate 27,426,233 of CM075489.1, forward strand.
GTTATGCTACTTTATCACCAAATATTGGATTAAATCTTTTTGTCAGCTTGTTTTCTTTCAATTAGGACAGGTTTTATACTTATTTTTGGAACTAGGGTGACCACCATCAAACGAACCAAATGTGGGACGATTACTAAGTTTATGTGGGACATGTTACCAATACTAAAATATAACCTGAAACTGTTATACAATGTCTATCTAACTTAATAAAACACTTGTATTCTGCCTTTAGCTGATAAAAATACTTTAATGTTCTTTAGTCCCTTACAGAAAACACCATTACATCACAACATTCAATACTTTGAATGTTGCGATCCTATCAGACATAAGATAGCAACCTGAATCGTAACAAAGCACTGTTCGCCAGAGGAGAACTGGCCCCCCGACTAAGCCTGGTTTCTCCCAAGGTTTTTTTCTCCATTTTAACACAGAAGTCTATTTGCCACCTGTTTGCCATCTGATGTCACCTGTTGGAGTTTGGGTTCCTTGCCGCTGTCGCCTTTGGCTTGCTTAGTTGGGGACACTTGACATTTGATATTCAACAGTGCTTTAATCTGCCGACATTGACACTATTCTTTAAGAGCTGCTGTGCAGCTAAAATTATATACCAGTTATCAATGTTAAGCTGCTTTGACACAATCTGCATTGTAAAAAGCGCTATATAAATAAAGGTGACTTGACTTGACTTGACAGTGTAACATAACATGCCTTTATTTTACATGTCATTTAAATTCAACATCACAGAGCCCAAAGGCAGCAGGCATCATGCAGATAACTATTTTTGAAACAGTTCTGACCAAGTCTTTTTTGCCCGGGAACACCACAAGTGTGACTTTGTGCCATTTTGTAATAAATAAAAACCAAAATAAAAACATTTCAAAACAAATATCCTAATTAAACATTAAAGCACACTAGTGTGATAAACAGTGCACATTTTTAGTAATATTTTTTGTAAAATTGACAAAATTAGCCATTAATAACGCTTTTTCACTCAAAAACTGAGGTACATAAGCAGATAAATAAGGCCTCTGATCAATCAGTTCCAAAAAGAAATATAAAACCTGTCGCAGTTGAAAGAAAACAAGTTGACAAAAAGATTGAATCCAATATTTAGTGTTAATGTAGCATAATGTGAGATTTATAAGCAATTTTTTGTATGCCGGTCATTTTTTACTGGGAACACCACAAGTGTTACAATGTGGAAAAAAACACAAATTACAAAAATTTAAAAAAAAATTGGGAAGTTGTTAGATTCTGAGTGAGTAAAGTCAGTAAATTTTAGTCCAATGTGATAATATTCGGGTATGGGAAAATCCTCAAAACGACCCGAACACCACATGAGGGTTAAACCACTGGAGTCACATGTATTACTTTAATGATATCTTTACAACTTTTCTGGGGCTTAAAAGAGGTAGTTGTGTAGCTGTTAATGGAGGAACAGAAAGCTCTCAGATTTCATCAAAAATATCTCCATTTGTGATCCGAAGATGAATGAAAGTCATACAGGTTTGGAATGACATGAGGGTGAGTAATTAATGACAGAATTTTCATTTTTGAGTGAACTAACCAATGAAGTCCAATGCAGCTGCAGAATCACAGACACAGATTTAGTTACTCATTTGTCCACTAGAGGTCAATGATGTTGTCAATGATGTTGTTGATGTGACAACAATGTAACTAGTACAGGTAATGGTTACTGCTCATCTTTCAAAAGAAACAGAAAGAAGACAGATTATTAATGAAATAGACAACTCTACTACAACACTCCACCTTATTATTGTCATGAGCCTTTCTTATCGCCACCTCCAGACTAACTTCCATATAATCCATAGTACTTCGCCCCTTAATAAAAATACTCTGGTGTTGGGAAAATAACCCCTTTTTCTCAATTAAATATACCAAACATTGACTTTACAATTCACTTTATAAGTTTGCACAGGTTGGAGGTCAATGCTATAGGCTTTTAACTGCTTGATTTAGATTGATCTTTTTCTGGCTTAGGGTCAGTATAGGGTCATTATCATGTTTGTTGACCTGCTGTTTTCAGTGTTGTCGTACTAGTGTGGTAAAGGACTTTTTCTTCTTGTCCAGCAAGAAGCGAGTCAGTGACAGAAGATGACGTCAGAGCACCTTCTGGACAAACTGGATGCTTTAGACAAAGAAAAACTGAAGAGGTTTAAATGGCACTTAAAGCAAGATGCTCAGTTTTCAGCTGCCGATCTAGAGAATGCAGATGCCATTGACACAGTGGATCTGATGATGGCATGTTGTGGACCAGAAAGAGCTGTGAAGATCACACTGAACATCTTGAGAAAAATGAGACAAAACCATCTAGCTGAAGAGTTAGAGAATGAAACCAAAGGTAACCACAGCTGCAAGTGTCAGTTACTGGATGAATTCAACATGACATGACAAATGAGTACATGCAAGATTTTAACACACCCTTTGAATTATCAACCCAGAATGACTGTCACCATCTACAGGTTTAGTTTGTTTTGCAATAATTGAAAGTGAACACACAAAAGCATTTTACAGATTCTACAGCTGTTAGGGACACACGTTGCTATGAAGCACTTAACATTTATCAGCAACTTGTTTATTTTTTAAAACTTGCATCTGGTATGGTCTGTATTTAGTTGGAATTGGACAATATTTTTTAAAGCAAGTATCACTTAAGTTTTGTGGAATCCAGTTAACGGGTCCATTGAACTTATTACTAACAGAAGCAGAAGAATAAAAATTTGTTAGTGTTTTTAGTATTATTATTATATGGTGTTCTTTAAAGTGTGTATACTGACCCATGATAAGTTGCAATGCATTTAAATGTGTGTAAAAATAATAAATCAATATCTCTTTCTGTTCACAAAGCTCCAGTCCAGATGAGCAGCAGTGCTCAGACTGGAGTCAGTGTTGATGTGAAAGCTGAAACCGGTGCAAGTGTAAATGCTCCTGTATTGACTGGAAACACCATGACAGGACCAGTAATCATTTATGGCTCAAATGCTGCAGGAAATGGTACATTTTCATTACTATGACAAGACACGCTACTAATAGTGTGATCTTAATGGGGCACACATGATTTAGCACCATTTTAATGCTATGGAATAATATCTTACTTAATATTTATCTTCTGTTTATTCCTTGCATTCTGTATGCATCTTTTCTTTCTCCTCACAGATCAACACACATGCTCAGAGACAGCAGAGAAACACACAGAAAAACAAGGTAAATCAAGAGATACAACAGTGTTTTACAGCCATATATTTTAATATATAGTAATGCCTGAGATACTACACTAATCCAATTTCTCATGGTAAGGAAATCCTAATAAAAAAAAAATTAAAACACCCAATATAACTGATACGAAGGTGTAAAAGAGCAGGCAATGAAGCTTTTCTCTAAAAATGGTCTGATAACATGTGAAAGTGCCATTATTCTCTTCCTTACAGGAAGCTCAAATGACTTTGAAATTTTGGTTTGCAGGACAGTGCTGCTTTTAGCAGTATGAATTTAATCTGTTTTCCTTCACCAGTTAAATATTGTTGTCAATTTATTTATTTTTTTAAATGCTATTTCCTTATTTATGTAAGTTTTTTAATTACAGAAATTTTAAGGCTGCAAAAATTCTTGGAAACTCACAAAACCAACATGAAGAAGAAAGCAGAACATATTTTTGAGGGCAAGAAAGAAAATAAAGCACATCTCAAGGATATTTACACAGAACTCTTCATCACAGAGGGAGATATTGAAGACGTCAATCAGGAACATGAGATTCTGAAGATTGATGATGCTTTCAAGAACAAAAAAACACAGGACAAACCAATAAAATGCAATGATATGTTCCGTTTATTGAGGGAAAACAGTGAAAAGAACCTTGTGCTGACCAAGGGCATCGCTGGCATTGGAAAAACTGTTTCTGTGTACAAGTTCATCCTGGACTGGGCAGAAGGAAAAGACAATCAAGACATACACTGTGTGTTCCTGCTTCCATTTCGAGAGATTAACATGCTGAAAAACAGAGAGATCAATCTCAATGAGTTTCTACAGATATTTTATCCAGAACTAAAGGAATTGGAAAAATCAAAGTTGTACGCTAAACGTAATCTGTTTATATTTGATGGACTTGATGAGAGTCGACTTCCTATTAACTTTAAAAGTAGAATTCTGGCGAGTTTTGAGGAAAGATCATCTGTAGATGTGCTGTTTACAAATCTGGTTAAGGGGACACTGCTTCCCTCAGCTCTTGTCTGGGTGACCTCACGACCAGCAGCAGCCAATCAGATTCATCCTCAGTATGTAGGTTTGTTCACAGAGGTGCGAGGATTCAGTGATGAACAGAAGGAGGAGTACTTCAGAAATAGAATAAAAGATGAGACTCAGGCCTCCAAAATCATCTCACACATTAAGACATCTCGTAGTCTGTACATCATGTGCCACATTCCTGTGTTCTGCTGGATCACGGCCAAAGTACTCCAAAATATTCTCATCAAGAACAGTGCAGAGAACATCAGCACAACACTCACTGAAATGTACATTCACTTCCTGCTGATACAGATGAACATGAAGAACCAGAAGTACGACGAACAAGAAGAAAGACGACGTACAAAGCTCTTACATTTAAACAGAGAAATGATTCTGAAGTTAGCCAAGCTAGCATTTGAACAGCTGAAGAGAGAAAGCATTGTGTTCTATGAGAAAGATCTGGAAGAATGTGGAATTGATGTGAATGTAGTAACTGAGTTCACAGGAATGCTCGCTGAGATCTTTATATTGGAAGATGGACTTCATGAAACAAAGGTCTTCTGCTTTGTGCATCTGAGTGTTCAAGAGTTCCTCGCTGCAGTGTATGTGTTCCTCTGTTACCTGAACAAGAACATGCAGGAGCTTCAGTTTTTCTTTGATAAGCCCAAAGAAAATATTACATTGCAGGAGCTACTGCAAAAGGCTGTTGATAAAGCTATGAAGAGTCAGAGAGGACATCTGGACCTGTTCCTGCGGTTTCTGATGGGAATTTCACTGAAATCCAGTCAAAACTTGCTCCAAGGCCTGATCACACACACTGAAGACACCACAGAGAGCATCACAAAAACAACTGAATATATTAAAAGAGTACAAGATGGGCACTTTATCTCAGATGAAGCTTCAGTCAACCTATTTTACTGCTTACTTGAGCTCAAGGACCATTCTTTATATGAGCAAATCCAGAGATACCTCAGTTCAGATGCACATCCAGGAAGAGAACTCTCATCTTCAATGTGCACAGTGCTGACCCATGTACTGCTGATGTCAGAGAAGGTGCTAGATGAGTTCAACCCAAAGAGGTTCACGTCATCTTCAAACTACACAAGACTTGTTTCTGCTGTGAGACGCTGCAGAAAAGCCCTGTGAGTAATTTCACTCACTGCAGTTTAGTCAAAGGTTTTGTTCTACATCACTTAACAATTGGATGTCAAAATTTTATGTGAAATATCTTGTTGTCTTGATTATGAAAGGTACAATGTTTTATTGCAGAAACGCTGAACATAAGAATATAATCTGCATAAACATTCTGTTTTGGCAGATTTAATGGCTGTGATCTCTCTGATCGGCACTGTGAAAGTTTGTCTTCAGCTCTACAATCATCAAACTCTCATCTGAGAGAGATGGACCTGAGTAACAATCACCTGAAGGATTCTGGGGTCAGGCTACTTTCTACTGGACTGAGAAGTTCACACTGTCAACTGAACATACTGAGGTTTGACTTTAACATTTAATCATTCACTCTGTTCAGTGTTCATATGTAAATGAATAGGTGACTAGCAGATATTTCCCCCTGTCTATATTGTAGTAAGAATGGTTCAGTGATGTTTTCTCGAGGGACACAAGACAGACATTGCCTCTCATTCATTAACGATTGCCACATTAGCAACTAATAAAGAATCTATCTGATTCATAGAGGAATTGCTATTAATTAAATGAGTCATCATGAGTTAATTCATTATTGTCATTGTGTTTCCCTGTGACCTAGTTTTCCTAAGTTGTCTGATTAGTCATTATGTTCACCTGTTGTCTCCTTAGTTCCTTTTGTTTGCTCCATGTATTTATACCCTCTGTTCTCCCTCATTCTCTGTTCTCGTTGTGTTAAGTTTGACATCCCTGTCTGTTCTCCTGAGCTTGTCATTAAAGACATTTTTGTCAGGGTTCTGCCACTTCGGTCTGTGTATTCTTGGTTTTGTGACAGAGCTCTGACACTATCGTCTTGTCTTTGTGTGAGCGTGTGGTTTCAAGCATGCTTGAGCCGTGCGTTCTTGTGGGTTGGGTGTGGTGTTCGGATCCCGGCACTTAAGTCTGTTTTGTGTCAGGATACGGACATTCATGCTCCATGTGTTCGTCTTCCTTCCTGAGCACATTGAACATTCGCTCGTTCTCATGTGCTCTGTCTTGTTGTGTTTCGAGTTTGCTCAGACCATACACTCTTACTTTATCTTTTGTAAGTACATTTTATTTTATTACACTTGTGCCTTCCTTTTGTTGATAATACAGTAAGAGGCTCTACAAGTTAACGATATCTCACCAATCTTTCAGATAAATCAGCTGACCAACTCCCTCCAGTATACATTAATTTTAATTGATAGAAAAGTCCACTGTTGGGAGTGTTTTCATACTGCCAAGGTAAAAGTCCTTGACTGCTGCCCTGAGCAAAGAGGAGGGCAAGTGATCACCTAATGTTCTCATAACCACACTTTAAGTGACAAGTGATCCAAAAATCATAACGTCAGCAGTCGTGTGAGAATCAATTACTACATTTCTGTGCACAAAAACCCAAAGTGCGCACACAGAGCCGTGTCTCAGACAGTGCTAGAACACAGAATTGAGTTCTCCTTTGTGTCTTTTTGAGTCTGATATGAACAGATGTCTTTGACTTCAGAAAAGATTGAAGTTGTCAATAAAGCTCAGTTCTCTCATGTTGCATGGTTTTTGCAGCCGAGTGCATTGAAATCCTTCTTAAGGAGTTCAGACTGCTCTTTCCGAATATCATTCTTTCCCACATGAATAATAATCTGCTTTGCAGTCTTGTACTTCTTCATAATGTTTTGAAGTTCCCTGTTTACATCAGAAACTTTTGCTTGAGGATAGCAGCATGTAGTTGTAGCCCTGATGCTAATGTTTCTGATTATGGAGTCACCCATTATCAGAGTGCTGGACTTGGTTGCGCTATGAGAAGAATGCCACTGTCAGCTTGCCTGTTAGCTGGAATGATTCCTCTTTCCTTCAGTGATTCTGCGTGTTAACAGCAAGTGTCATCAGTAATGCTCAATCATCACTTAATTAAATAATTAACTTCAACATTGCTTTGGTGACACTGACCAGTGTGCATTTAACACTGGCGATTTTGCTGTATGTGCTCTAGATTATACCTGATAAACATTAATAACACTGTTTGTTTTGTTCTTTATACAGGCTATGTGTGTGTAATCTCACTGGTCAGTCCTGTGAAAGTTTGTCTTCAGTTCTAAAATCCTCAAACTCTGTCCTGAGAGAGCTGGACCTAAGTAACAATGACCTGCAGGATTCTGGAGTGAAGCTTCTTTCTGATGGACTGGCAAGTCCAAACTGTCAGCTGGAGATACTGAGGTTTGAGTTTACTTTCATTGTTTGTTTGTTTGTTTTTTGTTTTTGTTTTTTTTCCATTAAAATCACTTTGCTAAGATTTATTCTAAATATAATTACTTTGTGTTTTTCTTTGTTCAGATTTTCCTTATGTAATCTCACTGGTCAGTCCTGTGAAAGTTTGTCTTCAGCTCTACAGTCCTCAAACTCCACCTTGAGAGAGCTGGATTTGAGTAACAATGACCTGCAGGATTCTGGAGTAAAGCTTCTTTCAGATGGTCTGAAGAGTTCTAAGCTGGAAATACTGAGGTTTGAGTTTCAAATAGTTAGATTTTTTTGCATAAAGTTAATTACTAAAAATTACACTAAGATTTATTCTGTTTCCAATTACTTTGTTTTCTTGCTCAGATTTTCCACATGTAATCTTACTGCTCAGTCTTGTGAGAGTTTGTCATCAGTTTTACAATCCTCAAACTCCTGTCTGAGAGAGCTGGACCTGACTAACAATGACCTGCATGATTCAGGAGTGAAGCTTCTTTCTGATGGACTGAACAGTCCAAACTGTCAGCTGGAGATTCTGAGGTAGAGGGTTTTACAGAAATGAATTAATAAAATGCTATCACGATAAATGACTGGTAAATTTTATCAACAAATGTGACATCTGCTCTCAATGGAAAGCCAGAACAAGAAAACATTTTGACATTTGCAAGCATGCTTTTTGTCATATTTATACAGATGTATAAATGTATGTCTGTGTTTTCCACCCTGAAGGTGATGATACACGGGGCAACTTTTTGAGCAAAGTTGCTTGGGCACTTTCCCACTGTGAATGAGCAACAAATTTATATCTGGATACATTAGATCGGTCGTGGGCGATTTTTCGAGATCCTCCAATCAGAATGTTAGCAGCCGATCACGTGATCGGTTCGGAGATTTCAGAAAAAATTCAAACAAGATGGCGGCCTCTCAGCGGCAGTGGAGTGGAGAAAAGGAGCTTGAACTTATATCTTTTTACTCTAGTAAGTTGTCGTGCATCACCCCAAAACAGGGAATTTACCTCATATAATGCTTAAAATACCAACAACTGTCCAATGTAATTCGTGTAAGCTGTAATTAAGCCATCGAATGTTTTCAGTTAAATACTAAAAAGACGGGGTCTGTTTAACGTCTGTAGTATCATAGGCTGTAGGGCATATGGCATATGAATGTAGCTTTTGACGCGATCAACGCAGGTTTGAATCCACCTTTTGCCGAACTCGCTCTTCTCCCTTTTCCTATCACAAATCAGATCGGAAAAGCATTTATTTTTAATTAAAATGAAGAAAATATTCGAAAAGTTGAAATAAAGTGCCTAACAAGTGTTTATAATAAAGTATTTATTGGGTTGGCAATAGATTTGCTCCTCTCTGATTAGTTGCTGCCAACTGTCCATTGGCCTAATTAGTTGCCCTGTGTCTCATCAGGTTGCCCGTTGACGGCAACATTGCCCAGCAACATTGCTCAAAAAGTTGCCATGTGTATCATCACCTTGAGAAGTATGACCCATGTGAACTGCATATTTTTCTCCCTTTCTTTTTCTAAAACGCGACAAACGCCAGTCTCCCTTTTCTGCAGAACGCGATATATCCACTCAGCTAATCACAGCGCACCATTCCACGCACTGTAAACAGTAATGGTGGTGCTCTGAATAGACCTGGCGTCCTAGTTTTCCTTATCTGCTTTGTACTTTGTAATCAACAAAAACAGAAAAATGAATAATTTTGACGGTATCGATGAACCTGTGGTGGTTTCTGCAGTGGGGAAGAAACGTAAGCCATCGAAATCTAATCATTTACGTGAGGAGATTAAGAAGATGAGGCACTCGAGTCGGGAGGAGGAAAAATGCCGGCTGTTGCTCGTTCCACGACAACATCAAACTTCTGTCATGGTCCCCAAAACTGAATCATGGACAGTTTTTAAAAGCTGTTTTTAATACCAATGTACTCTGCAAATGTGTTTATTTTAACCGTGCGGTGGCACAGAGACATAATTAATTTACAACATTAACAAGATGACTCGTTGAATTAATTTAAAAATTTTGCACTGGGTTACAGATTTAATTTCTTGTGAGGTGCACGACCAGGATTATATATGTGAATCAGAGAGATATTAATTGTGAGGTTTTATGTTGATTTTTTTATTTGCCATTGTGTCATGATCAATTGTATGCTTATGAACTATGGTGAGCCAGAACCAGTGATTCGGTAAAGATAAGAGCCTTCTGCTGAAGTTCAACCAAGACCTGATTGCTTGGAAGGAATTTTCTCAATTATTGCTAAGCTGCTATTCCCTACGCATACACTACCTGGGTAGAGGTTGAGAAAAAAAGCCTTAACATTATACATTCATTCTACACTTACACATACAACTTACAAATGAACCAGGAGGACAGACATTTTATTTTCTTTGTTGTTTTTTTTTTTATTCATTATACACAACCTGGAATCACCAGGATTTAGCCATTTCTATTTTAATGGGATTACTGGCTAAATGCATAAATGTATATACATTGGCTTCCAGTCCATGTGTTTATTGATTTTAAAACTCTGGCTCTAACATACAAAGCAGTTCATGGGACCACTCCTTCGTATCATCGTGAGCTGATTATTCCTTATTACACCATTTTCCATCTCTTCGTTCAGCTGGCTCTTTTGATCTACATCAGCCTGTCCGTCGATTACAATCTATGGGACAAAGACCATTTTCTTTCACTTACCTAAGATTATGGAATGAATTGCCTATATCAAATAGGTATGCCCCGACACCCAAATTCCTTGTGTAGGTGGGGCTAGCAACAGAGGATTCCTTATTAGCTAGTGAGATTTTGATTGACAGTTTTTTTATTTTTTATTTATATTTATATAGCACCCTTCAAAACAGTTACAAAGTGCTTTACAATAAAAACAAAATAAAAAGCCAAATAAAATACAGAATTGACAATATAATAATAATAAAACATAATTACTATATGTTCTATCAGATTAAGAAAAAGCCATAAAATAAAAGTGAGTCTTAAGGAGAGACTTAAAAGAGCATACTGTGCTTGCCTGTCTGAGATCCCCAGGCAGGGAGTTTCACAGCTCGGGGGCACGGACAGCAAAGGCGCAGTCACCTTCAGTGACAAGGCGAGATTTTGGAACAACTAGTAGAGCCCTTCCAGAGGATCTCAAGCAATGATCAGGATTATAGAATTAACAGAACACTGTCACAGACACGCCAGGCTCCAACATCCACCAATCACAGCGCACTCCATCTCCAGAATACTGATCACACGCACCTGCACCTCACCAGCACGCTCATCACCTCCACTACAAAAGACACTCACACACATCCAGTCACTGTCCAGTCTCGTTCGCATATAGATCAACCTACATGCTTACCTCAAGGACTCCCAGCGATCTACTTACCTGTCTCCAGCGTCTTCTAGTATCTCCTCGTGTACCCCGTCAGTGTGTGTCTCCAGTCTCCAGTCAAGTGTATTCACCATCGTCTTCCAGGATCTTCACCTTAACAACACAAAAGGACAGTATCATTACTCCTCATCTCACCATTTGCCTGCCAAGTACACATTATACTCACCTGCACGTCTGTCAACTCTGCTGTTGTTTAATAAAGATACCATCTCTGCCATCTTCTGTCTCCAACTCTTCTGTTATGTAACAAAAGACCGGACCAACACCGACGAACAACAGCGTGAGCCATCAAGATCCATTCCAAGAGCTCGTTGACGCTTTGCGCTGAGCACTCACCGCCAACCCGTCTTCACCACCACCAGCGATCACATCCGCCAACACTACCACCACTCCTTCACCGCCCATGCACGCCAGTCCCATGGCCAAACCGGCGCCCTACTCTGGTTCGGCGGAGGATTGCAGCCGATTCCTCCTACAATGTGCGCTGGTCCTGGAGATGCAACCGCACTATTACCCCACAGACACCTCTAAGGTAGCGTTCATTATCTCACAGTTACAAGGCAAAGCACTTCAATGGGCCAATTCCATCTGGTCCCAAAACAACCCTATTACCCAGTCCTATTCTGGTTTCGTCGCTCATTTCCGGGAGGTCTTCGGAAAACCTGCAACCGACTCTTCTATTGGTGAGAAGCTGTACAATCTGAAACAGGGTTCAATGTCTATAAATGATTATGCTTTGCAATTTAGAACGCTAGCAGCTTTGAGCGGCAGGAACGAACAGGCTCTGATAACAACCTACCGTCAAGGTCTGGACCCACGAGTGCGGTTGCATCTCGCTGCATACGAGGATTCCATCGGGCTAGAACGGTTCATCCAACTCTCCATCCGCTTCGCCACTCGTATGCAGTTGTGTCTCGAAGAACACCAGGGCCAGCCACTGTTTGACATCGCTCCCCGCCGACCAGAATCCGTCAGCCCTCCAGAACCAGCCCACGAACCCATGCGTTGGACCCATCCAGTTGCAAGTCGGCATCCTCCATGTCGAACAGTTACATCTGTTGGTTCTGGAGGAACGCTGACGTGATTCTAGGGCGCCCCTGGTTGGAGCAGCACAATCCTGTCATCTCCTGGAAGACTGGCGAGATCCTGAAGTGGGGCGACACATGCTTCTCCAGCTGTTTCTCCGAGCTTCCTGTTCCTTCGTCTCCACGTCCTGAACATCTCTCCGTCTGTGCCACTTCCATAGAAAGCCCCATCGAGAAACGCTCTGTGGACATACCATCGTTACGCCCCCTTCAGCGACGTCTTCTGCCCTCAGCAAGCTTCCAGGCTGCCTCCACACCGGCCATGGGACTGCGCCATCGACCTGCTTCCGGGTGCGTCAGTGTCTAGGGGTAAGATCTATCCACTGTCTATTCCGGAGGAGAAGGCCATGGAGCAATACATCGAAGAGGCCCTGGCTCAAGGTTACATCCGCCCGTCTACTTTCCCCTGCTGCTTCGAGTTTCTTCTTTGTGGCAAAGAAGGACGGAGGCTTGCGGCCCTGCATTGACTACAGAGCACTCAATAACATCACAGTGAAATTCTGCTACCCCCTTCCTCTCATCCCAGCTGCCCTGGAACATCTCTGTGGTGCCACTGTCTTCTCCAAGTTGGACCTCCGCAGCGCCTACAACCTCATCCGGATACGTGAGGGGGGAGAGTGGAAGACCGCCTTCGTCACGCCCACCGGCCACTATGAATACCTCGTCATGCCGTATGGCCTGGTCAACGCCCCCTCCGTATTCCAGGACTTCATCCATGAGGTGCTCTGGGAGTTACTCCATAAGTTTGTCCTGGTTTACATCGATGATATCCTCATCTACTCCCGGAGCCTGGCTGAACATCGCCACCACGTTGCGGAGGTCCTGCAATGCCTGAGGGAATTCCATCTCTTCCTGAAAGCCGAAAAGTGCTCCTTCCACCAACCCTCAGTGCAGTTCCTTGGCTATAACATCGACAGCAGTGGCATCCGGATGGACGAGAGGAAGGTGGATGCCATCAAGAACTGGCCCACTCCGTCAACAATTAAAGAACTCCAGCGTTTCCTCGGGTTTGCAAACTTCTACCGCCGTTTCATCAAAAACTACAGCTCCATAACTGGTCCACTCACAAGTTTACTCCGCCACAAGCCCAAGTCTCTGTCCTGGACAGCAGCTGCCACCACTGCATTCAACACCTTGAAAGAAGCCTTCACCACCGCTCCACTCCACTCCTCGTCCACCCTGATCCTGACCTACCCTTCGTTGTGGAAGTGGATGCCTCCACCACCGGAGTTGGAAAGGTGCTATCTCAGCAGCAGGGGACACCAAGTAGACTCCATCCATGTGCCTTCTTCTCCCGCAAGCTCAACCCGGCAGAGGCCAACTACGACATCGGCAATAGGGAGCTACTCGCCATCAAGCTCTCCCTTGAAGAGTGGAGGCATTGGCTGGAGGGTGCCAGACACCTATTCCTCATACTCACCAACCATAAAAACCTTGAGTATCTTCGAGCAGCCAAGAGGTTAAATCCCAGGCAGGCACGCTGGGCATTATTCTTCACACGCTTTAACTTTATCATCTCCTACCGTCCTGTAATCAAGAACGTCAAGGCTGACGCCCTTTCCCGCTTACACACTCCTGAAGAAAAGACCGAAGAACCTGAATCCATTCTCCCCGAATCTCTCATCGTCAGTCCTATCTCCTGGTCAGAAGAGACCATACCCTCCTCCACTTCTGTCACTTTTTAAGCCTCACCACCCCTCTGTTCCTCTCTCCACAGAGCCTGGCGTAGCAGCAGCCGAACCCCCCCTTCCACTCATCCTGGATGACGGTGCAGCCTACGAGGTGTGTAAGATCTTGGACTCCCGGCGCCGTGGTGGCCAGCTTGAATATCTAGTGGACTGGGAAGGCTATGGCCCCGAGGAGCGCTCTTGGGTTCCCAGAAACGACATACTCGACACCAACCTGCTTCACACCTTCCACGCAGCCCATCCCGACAGACCTGCCCCACGTGGAAGAGGACGGCCACCACGACGTCGGGGTCCTCGGCCCTCAGGAGCGGGCCGTGGAGGGGGGGGTACTGTCACAGACACGCCAGGCTCCAACATCCACCAATCACAGCGCACTCCATCTCCAGAATACTGATCACACGCACCTGCACCTCATCAGCACGCTCATCATCTCCACTACAAAAGACACTCACACACATCCAGTCACTGTCCGGTCTCGTTCGCATCTAGATCAACCTACATGCTTACCTCAAGAACTCCCAGCGATCTACTTACCTGTCTCCAGCGTCTTCTAGTATCTCCTCGTGTACCCCGTCAGTGTGTGAGTGTCTCCAGTCTCCAGTCAAGTGTATTCACCATCGTCTTCCAGAATCTTCACCTTAACAACACAAAAGGACAGTATCATTACTCCTCATCTCACCATTCACCTGCCAAGTACACATTATACTTACCTGCACGTCTGTCAACTCTGCTGTTGTTTAATAAAGTTACAATCTCTGCCATCTTCTGTCTCCGACCCTTCTGTTATGTAACAAATACAGATAGAAGCAGGGGCTTGACCATTCAAGGCATTAAAAACAAGCAGTACAATCTTAAAATCAATTCCAACTCACAGTAAACCAATAAAGAGCAGCAAGAATCTGTGTTATGTGGTCACTTCTTTTAGTGCATATTAAAAGCCTGGCAGCAGCATTTTGAATCAGCTGCAGTCTTTGGATGTTTTGCCTGCTAATAACAGAGTAAAGAGCATTACAATAGTCATGTCTTGAGGAAATAAAAGCATGAATAACCTTCTCTAAATCTGCAAAAGAAACAAATTACTTGATCTTTGTTAGGTGTCTCAATTGCGCGCAAAAGGACTGCACCACTTTAGTCACCTGAGGACAGTTCTGAATCAAAAATGACACCTAGGTTGCGGGCCTCTTTTCGAACATTATTTGACAATCACCCAGACTATAGGAGAGATGTTACAATGTTACTAGTACTGGGGCAGCATGGGGTAATTATAAGCACATCTGATTTGAGTCAATTAACTGCAAAAAAGTTTGACATTCAGTTTTTAATCTTGGTGAAGCTGGACATAATGCAGGATATATCTTGTAGTACCAGGCTATATTGGGACATACAATTTCCTTGTGTATGTGGGGCTAGCAACAGACAATTCTAATTGGCTAGGGAGTTTTTGAGTTTCTTGACCTGGAAGTGAAGATTTCAGTGTTGTGTTTACAAGTGTGACTGTGAGAATCAATTTCATTTTAGTAAGATGAAGTTTTGTTTTGTGGAATATTTGTTTCTCCTGATAGTGGTGAATGAGCACAAAATGATCTTTTATGAAATGACAGTGAGATAAATTAAAAATGGCACTTCAGGTTTCGACCGCTGGTGTCTAGTACCAATATAGAATGCATTATTCCTGTTCTTTAATTAAGTATAAATGTTTCTGTTGACTTCACTTTTGTTTCTTTTGTGAAACTACAGAGAATAACAGCTACATCACAGATTGACTAATGTGATGTGGACTGTTGCTATGTGTGTTTGTAGATTGTCTGGCTGTATGGTGACAGAGGAAGGCTGTGGTTATGTGTCTTCAGCTCTGAGTTCAAACCCCACATACCTGAGAGAGCTGGATCTGAGCTACAATCACCCAGGAGATTCAGGAGTCAAGCTACTCTCTGATACACCCAACCATCCAAACTACAGACTAGACAAACTCAAGTATTTTGAACTTTTTATGTTTTATTGTTTTAAATCCTCAGTGTCTCTGTGTGTGTAATATACAGTCAAACCAAAAATTATTTAGACGTTTTTGATATTTTTGATATATTTTTACTAGTGGGTGCAGGATACTATAGTTTATTTATGTAAATTTATTTATTTATTTAGTTTATTTATGTGAGGATAGCAAAATAAACTGACATACAGTGGACTACCAGTAAAATTAAGAAACATTTGGAACCAAAAATTATTGACCTGACCATGTCATTTTAACTTTGAGATCTTGTCATATTTTATTGCCACAGTGAATTCAGTGAATAAACTGTATTAATGAATGAAATGTTCAAGGTGTCTGAATAAATTTTGGTTTGACTGTATACGAGTAGCCATGCGATATTGCTGTATATCTGGCTACACATTGTCATGTAAATAAGACAGCATCTGTATGGCAAACCCTCCATGTTGCGGCTGTTGTTGTTGTTATTGGCTTATGCCTACCAACACAACGTCATTGGCATGGAAACCAATTCAGATATTCCTGAAAACGAAAGATCGGCATGGGACACAAATTCGATCTGAACAGTTGAGATACACAATGTGGACATCAATAATTTTAGGTCCCAGCTGTTCAAAATGTCCTAACTGTTCTCGAAATGGGATTGTATATACATATATATATATATATATATATATATATATATATATATATATATATATATATGTATATATAATTAAAAGAAAAAAGGTCAGGCTGCTAAATCTAATGTTTGGGACTAGTTCTCAGAAATAGTTGCAGCAGGAGACAACAGCAGTATCGGCTATCTGAAGTGCAACTCGTGTGAAAAAATATACAAACACGAGAGCCACAAAACGGGCACTTCCAGCATGTCAAGACATATCTGTGGGGGGTCTAAAAAAAAGGATGACAGTGACACATCTCAAAATATTACCGCTTTCCTCAAAAGTAAAGTACCAGCAGTGCTGGCCGGGTGCTGGAGTCTAGGCGAAATAGATTAAACCCCGGTACAGTGGATGCCATTCTTTTTTGCACAGCGAACGTAAAAATGCTAAATGAACATTTCCGTGTGTTAAATAAAACAAATGTTCAGCGGTTATGTAGTGTGGGCTGTAAACTGTTGGTTTATACAAATCTGAAATAAAAAATTGTTTAGCCTATTAGATGAATACAAACACTGCTTTGTAAATGTTGAAAATGTTTATCATTATCTTGTTATTAATATAACCTGATTTATTGTGCATATTCATAATCGTATGTTGTTGCCAGTTTACAGGGCGATGTTTCCAAGCACTTTCAGGCTGAAATAAAGGCTGTTTTCATTTACATTACAATGCCCGCGGGTGCGGGGTGGGGCGGGTTGTAAAAAAAGCCAACCTGCGCATCACTAATCCCTACAAACTATATGACAAACAATTCACACAAATGGCTTCACTTTACTAGAATGTTTTAACATGTTAGCATGTTTTAGAATATTGGTAGTATGTTTAAAGCATGTTTTATTAATAATTTGAAGCCACAATTGTCATTGACCATATATTTTGATTAATTGCCTTAACTGCTGTGTGTGTGTGTGTGTGTGTTTACTGTCTGTGACTCTGTGTGTGTTTTATAGTGTGGATCATGGAGGAGAGTTCAGGATTACAGCAGGTCCACGAAAATGTACGTCTACAAACAAACACACAGACACACCTTCAGTGATTGTTGTTGAGTTGTAAATGTCTTTGCTCTTGTGTTCAGATGCCTGTTTTCTCACACTGGATCCAAACACAGCAAACACTGCACTCATTCTGTCTGAGGGGAACAGAAAGGTGACACGTATGAGTGAGGATAAGCTGTATGAGAAGCCATATTTTCATCATAGTGTGAGATTTTTTGGTTCTCAGGTGTTGTGTAGAGAAAGTATGAGTGGACGATGTTACTGGGAGCTTGAGTCGAGTGGATGTGTGTATATATCAGTGTCATATAACAGCATCAGCAGGAAGGGATCGGGTAATGAGTGTGTGTTTGGATATAATGATCAGTCCTGGAGTTTGACCCGCTCTTCATCGAGATACTCATTCATACACAATAGCATAGTGACTAAACTCCCTGTAAAGCCCATCATCAGCAGTAGAATAGGAGTGTATGTGGATCACAGTGCAGGAACTCTGTCCTTCTACAGCGTCTCTGGAGACACAATGAAACTCATCCACACAGTCCAGACCACATTCACTAAACCGCTCTATCCTGGGTTTGGTGTTTTTCCTGGATCATTAGTGAAACTGTGTTGATGAATCAGAATAGACTGTATAGAGATTCTACCCATAATGCTTTGAGCTCATGATAAATCAGTAACAGTGAGATGTTATAGAGTCTCTTATTTTCTCTTCATTACATTAATACTACAGCTGAACTTCTTTCAGTGAAATAAAATGTCAGAATAAATGTGTGTAATGAATCCTCATATAGACAGTGAGATCAGAGTGTGTGTGTGTTTGTGAGTCATGATGAGTGACGGTGTGTATCTGTGCTTTTCTCAAACTCTATTTGTGTTGATGGAAATCACTTTATTGTAGTGTCACAATCATTTTTATTATTAAAAATTTCAATTGATCACACGATTCATTAAAAAAATTAATTCTTATATTAAGTCAAGTCAAGTCACCTTTATTTATATAGCGCTTTTTACAATGCAGATTGTGTCAAAGCAGCTTTACATTGATAACTGGTATATAATTTTGGCTGCACAGCAGCTCTTAAAGAATAGTGTCAATGCCGGCAGATCAAAGCACTGTTGATTATCAAATGTCAAGTGTCCCCAACTAAGCAAGCCAAAGGCGACAGTGGCAAGGAACCCAAACTCCAACAGGTGACATCAGATGGCAAACAGGTGGCAAATACACTTCTGTGTTAAAATGGAGAAAAAAACCTTGGGAGAAACCAGGCTTAGTCGGGGGGCCAGTTCTCCTCTGGAGAACAGTGCTTTGTTACGATTCAGGTTGCTATCATATGTCCGATAGGATTGCAACATTCAAAGTATTTATTCCAGTTCAGTATTATATCATTCATTTAATTTTTCTCTATTGTTTGTGCACAAATAATAAAACACAATGACTAATCAACATGAGATCATGTTTTCAGATCAGACCGAAATGACCTTCATAAGAGTTTCTGGACATTATTTGTACCAACACGAAATAATATTAACACATAATACAGTCAAATGGGAAACATACTAACATATCTTTACTAATATATCTTTTTAATTTAAAAAGTTGTATTTGTTCTCATTAGTTCATGCAGTATGAACTAACAACCATTGTGTGTGTATGGTTAATGTTTTAAAATATTGCTCATTGTGCAGCATGATATCTTATACATTTATGAATTCAAAACGTTATGTAGATATCAGTCCTATCAATATAGCTCCTATCTAATAAAATAAAATTAGGTGTTTAGAAAATTATGTATTTACTGTACATGAATGATACAAGTTAGGCTTCTCTTGGCATCATTTGATGTCTCATTTAAGGAATTCACAGTGATTAATATTTCTGAAAATGAAAATTAGTTTTTCGGTGTGAATGAACAGACATTTGTATTTGATAGCTGAAGCAGGAATAGCTGAAAGATGTCTGAGATGTTTTGACAATGTTTAAAGTAACTTGGATTTGAGACACAGAGACACGCTGTGCGACCAGCTCCTGAGCAGATAAAAACATCATTCATAAACACATTGCTCTATTAACAAAAAAATAAAAAAATAATGTCAATT
Organism: Hypophthalmichthys nobilis; assembly: GCA_037950665.1. NCBI lineage: Eukaryota > Metazoa > Chordata > Actinopteri > Cypriniformes > Xenocyprididae > Hypophthalmichthys > Hypophthalmichthys nobilis. The sequence goes on from CM075489.1 coordinate 27,445,795, forward strand.
GTTTGCCATTTTCACATGTACACCATACCTTCACATGTTATTTTCTCTCTGTCTTACCAAATAGGTTTATCTTTAATAATACTAATGCGTTCATTTTATATAAGTTGTTGGAATATTCAGGGTCTTCATTCTACAATATTTGGTTCTAAAAGCACAGACCCTGAATTTCTGAAAAATATCAAAGATGCTGATATTATCATTTTCACTGAAACCTGGTGTAGAAATGATTCCTTACCTACTGTACCTCAAGCTACTATGAAGTAATTGTGCCCTCAGTGAAATTAAGTACAGTCCATCATGGACGAGACTCAGGAGGAATTCTGGTGTGGTACAGGGAGGATCTGGCCAAACACATTTCTGTTATTACAGTTGGAAAATTTCATTGCTGGTTAAAACTAAACAACCAAATTGGCATTTCAACTACCGGTACATATCTCTGTGCTATCTACATTCCCCCAGCAGAATCCTCTTACTATGATGAGGAATATCAGCCATTTCCAGGCCTGGGGAAATGTGCTGCTGTGTGGAGACTTCAATGCAAGAACAGGATCTGAACCTGATAACACAGATCCAAAGGGCAATGAATATGTCTTTGGCCAAAACCCCCTGAGTCTCACAAAAAATCTCCCACCAAGAAACAACCTTAACCAAACTGTAAATAAAAACGGTAGAGAGTTAGTGCAGCTCTGCCGAGCCTCGGGCCTGTACATACTTAACGGCAGGATCAGAGGGGACTCTTAAGGGAGGTTCACGTGTTGTTCAGGTCTTGGAGCTAGTGTAGTTGACTATGCCATCAAACAGCAAACTCCACTCTTTGACCATAACCAAACTAACATTTACATCAAAACACATCACACACCAGAACAAAACAGGCTGAAAACCTGCAAAATGTATCAGGTCCAGGAGAGATACAGATGGGCTCCAGACAGCCCAGATAAATTTATCCAAGCCCTCAATTCGGAAGAACTAAAAATTTAATGAATACATTTATTAATAAGAAATTTGAAACAACTAAAGATGGTGTTAATTTGGCAACAAATGAAATCAATTACATATTTAAAAAAGCAGCACATTGAAGTGAATTGAGAAAGAAAGGCAAAAAAATATACTAAAAATACACCAAAAGATAAAAAATGGTTTGACTCAGACTGCAAAACATTAAGGAAACAAATTTGAAAATTATCAAATCTGAAACATAAAGAACCAAACAACACAGACATCAGAACTGAATACTGTTCAAAACTAAAACAATACAAAGACACAATTAGAGTGAAAAAGAACCCCCATCTGACCAAAAATTTACAGGAAATTGAAAAATCAATAAACCATAATCAGTTCTGGGATATGTGGAATAATCTGAGCACAACAAAACCACAAGACCTACCAATACAAGATGGAGGAATCTGGACAAAACATTTTGAAAACCTATATAAAGAAATCCCACCAAAACAACTCAATGACAATTATAATCTGATCAACCAAAATCTACAAACTTATGAAGACACAATTAAAAATAATCAAAATCCACTTGACTTCCCAATTACACATGAAGAACTGACAAACAAACTCAAAAGCCAAAAATGTAAGAAATCTTGTGGTCCTGACAGCATGCTAGGTGAAATGCTGAAACAAAGCACACCTGAGCTGCAGATGGCTGTGCTCAAATTATTCAACATTGTACTTAATTCAGGCTGTTTTCCTGACATCTGGAACCAAGGACTTATTACCCCAATTCATAAGAGTAGGAATAAATTGGACCCTAATAATTTCAGAGGTATTTGTGTGAGCAGTAATCTGGGGAAGTTATTTAGCAGTAGAATTGTAAACTTCCTTACCGAACACAATGTCCTGAGTCCGAGTCAGATTGGCTTCCTTCCAAATCACAGAACAACTGAGCACATTTACACCCTACACACCCTAATCAATAAACACGTAAAACAGACCAAAAACTGAAAAATATTTGCATGCTTTGTTGATTTCAAAAAAGCATTTGATTCTATTTGGCACAACGGATTATATTACAAACTTTTACAAAGCGGTGTAGGGTTTATGACATTATAAAATCAATGTATTTGAACAACAAATGTGCAATACGAATTGGCATCAAACATACAGAATTCTTCACCCAGAAGAGAGGAGTATGGAGTCCAACACTGTTCAACATTTACATTAATGAACTGCGGTGCAGTTGGAACAGTCTACAGCCCCCGGACTCACTCTACAAGACAAGAACATCAAGCTCTTGCTGTATGCAGACAACCTGGTGCTGCTGTCACCCACTGCACAGGGACTACAGCAGCACCTGGACCTGCTGGAGAACTACTGCCAGAACTGGGCACTGGCAGTAAACCTCAAGGATACCAACGTTTTGGTCTTCTAGATGTCAGGAACACAGACACCAGTTCAGTCTAGGCAGCACCGCCCTAAAACAGACAATGCAGTACACTTACCCTCAAATTCTGGATGCATCTAAAATCAAGTCCCACAGAATCGCTACATTTTAAAGCATTAAAAACCCGAGAACTGAACCCCGAAAAAAGTCCCCTCAGTCAGCTGGTTCTGAGACTTACTAATCTGGGGTGCGTTTCCCAAAGCGAACTATGGTCGCAAGTTCCGTCGTTACCAATAGAGTTCAATGGGACTTACGACTATAGTTGGCTAATGATGCTTTCGGGAAACGCACCCCTGACTAACTCTACTAACACTAACCAGTCTCAGACCAGCACTGCTTCTCATCCAAACATCAGAATAAACCAAATTATCTAAAAATACATATCTGGAACATTGGGATCAGGAAACTAAAACACGAAGTAAATTACAATTCTATCAAACTCTAAAATCAAATTATGAATTAGAAGAATATCTCCAAAGTGTCAAAAACACAAAGCAGAGACGGATCCTGACCAAGTACAGGCTCAGTGAGCACAGTCTAGCCATCGAGACCGGCAGACACAGAAAGAGCTGGTTACCCAGAGAGCAAAGGGTGTGTGTTCACTGCAGGAGAGATCGAGACAGAGACGCACTTCCTCCTTCACTGCCACAAATACACACATATAAGAGATCACTTCACCAAATTCAGTAACTCAATAAAGAACTTTGCAGCCATGACTGAAGTAGAACAAATAGAGATAATACTAGGAGAGGGACAGACAGCAGCGCTGGCTGTGAGATACGTGTGGATGTGCCACAGCCTGAGAGACAGCAGGTGAATGTGTGTGTTTGTAATGTGTGTGTCTGACCTCAGTGTGTTTCCCTACTGTCCACCACAGTGACCCTCAGTATGTTTGTGTTTATGTTAAAACACTGTCATATCAAATGTTCAGACATGTTCTAAGTTGTTACACTTTAATTTAAGTTTAAGTTGTTATAATATTTGATAGTGTTATAATATTTGATAATATTTTCTTCTATTATACAGATGTTTTTATGTATATATGCTTTGGCAATATTGTATTATTTACAATCATGCTAATAAAGCGATTTTGAATTTGAATTTGCTTTGCATCATTTATCTTCCAATGGCGTAACACATCTCCTCATTTTCATTCTGGCAAATCAAATATACACTCTATAGCAGGGGTGTCTAAATGCGACCCGGGGATGAATTTCAAACGGCCCGCAGCCTGTCTATTAAAATCTATTATATGTGCCATGCCATGCATAGTTTACAAATCGTGCAGTTTCACAACGTCAACACAAGGTGGCAGTACTAGAATTTAGGCCAGGGAAACATAACGTGCCAAAAGCAGAACGAAACAGTGCTACTTGTGTGCACCGCACAGGGCGCGACACACGAGCTCACAAATGTGTTTACTTGCTGAGTGTCTCGATCACACGACCACTAAACAGCCAGTGAGAAGTGTTCAAGTTCGGCGTAGAGGTCTCAGGTACAAGCTGCAAATCTCTCTGTGATTTAATTCAGTTTAAAGCCAGTTGAAACAGCGCTGACTGAATCAACAACACTAACGTGTAAATCAGGAGAAACAATGAGCCGATCCAGTTAGAATACTTTTAAACCAACAATTCAACAACATTTATTATGGATTTACTGTGGTAACACTAACTGTAACTGTGGTATTTTGTCAGAAATGTAGATTAATATCTAATTTTATTTAATTTGTAATGTAGATATGTATGAGTAATAAAGGCCAAATTACAGACTTTTTTTTGTCATAAACTTGCAGTTTTGTGCATTCGTATTTATATTAAATGTGTCTATTTTGCACTTTTGACATTTTAGAGTGTCCCCCCCCTTCATTACAGTTCAGAGTGGTTTTAATTCCAAAGGTGCAAAAATGTAGTTCTCCAAGGTGTGCGCAGTAGCAATAGTCAAAAAGAAACAAAACAAAACAAAAAAATCAAAAGGAAATAAATCAAAGTTATTTACAATATATAAACAAATGTAAGTTTGGCTATGCCAAAGTCCAGGCCCAAAAATACACATGCAATTCAACCTCTCCACCCTAACTTCCACAAAAATGGCTGCCTTTAAAGCTTTGGCTCCTCCTATATTTGGGACATACCATTTTTAGGGGGAAACCTATGAGTTGCAAGCAGATGACAAAATAAAACCATCATACCTTCATTATAGTTCGGCTCTACAACATACATCATTTGCATCTATTACAGTTTAAATTGCTCAAAACAATAAAGACAAGACATATAAGAAAACACTTACATCCACAGTTCTCTTCCTCCTCTATGAGGTCAGAACCAGATGGAGAAATCTGCCATGAGCAAATGTTAGCTTAAATATGGCTGCTTCCCATGTGGACAGGTTTGGCAAGTGAGAGGTGCACCAGAAGGTATGTCTAGCTGTTTGAAATGCATTGAACTTAACTTAACTTGAAAACTGAATTAAATGAAATAAACACTTATTGTGTAAAGTATTCTTTTCTGTGTAATGATATTGGAACAGCATGCATCATTGAACATTAAACATTTAAACAGACAAAAACAAAACTAACAACTTGGGATGATAAATGGGATGTCACAACACCAAAATTAGGGCTACAAACATACAACTACATAAGGATGGTATAGTTTGCTGGCATTTAGTTTGTATGTATGGGTAGTGGTGGAAAGAGTTTGTTGTGTGCACATACCCATGCTCAGTCCCTTCAAAATAAAAGTCCTAGGTCACAGTCAGTCTGTGACAGGCTGATTTGTAGTTTACATTTTACATTTATGCATTTGGCAGACGCTTATATCCAAAGCGACTTACATTGCATTATACTATACATTTGTATCGGAGTATGTAACTGAGTTTGTAACATCAAAAGTTTCTCTGAGTTTTCATATATTTTCGTATTTCCCATTCATTTCCTATGTCGGTCATTTTTGACCGTGAAGGAGCAAAGTGTGACTGATTTTTTTTTTTAAATGAGCCTATCCGAATCATGTCCATGATTTTTTTAGTGTGTTCACACAGCTAGTGTGACAAAAGCCACAAAGTTTCATCCCATTCAGATGAAGCAAAAAAATGTACAATTTCAAAACGTGAAACTTTTCTATCATTTGTGACTGAAGAGGACCAGAAAAAATGTGTGAGAGTGTTCGTGTGCAGTATGCGTTTCCAAACTGAGGATGTTTACATCTCATCTCATCTTGAACCTGCTGAAATGTTCCTGTAAATATATTTCCTTTCCAAATGTGCATTTCCCCAGTAACCTGCCACAGTCCAGTGCTTGTTCTAAACGTTGTAGAGGAATTTTTATTGCTTATCATTTATTCTCCTGATTTATAAATGGATGCATTGATACTTGTTTTCTCTCTGTCTTGTGTATCATTTAAAACAGCTTGTTCAGTGGAAAATTACTGCTAATGTTGCTCTCTTTTAAGAAGCGATTCTGAAACTAACAGAGGAAGTGAGGCAAAGGTGCAAATATGTTTGTCTAGACAGCTTGGACTTCAATAGGGCATCTGCTAAATTTTAGACCTATTATTCTTATTTTTTATGGAATATTGCAGTATAAGTGGTTTATTTATAAATTCACATGCCCCCATAATCTTTAATTAAAATAACTTCCCCTCCCTCTTGCAATGACTTCTCTTCTCTTCTCTGATGACGTGTTTACTGGAGCGAGAGCAGTACAACCTGTCAATCACATGACATTACAGCAATGGCCGAGTTTCATTCAGATATACATCACAAAAGGGAAGTTGACCTCAAGTTTATTCACCAAGAAGACGAGTGCTGACTATATCTACAACGAACAAGGAACAAGATCATTTAATGTTCGATGGTTAAAGAGCAGAAATGTCTGATGGTATTTATGAAGATGTGATCAGGACTGAGTCTGAGAGAATGAACACAGACAGAATGAAGATGACAGTGGTAATCTATGAGAGTGCAGAATGTGTGAGAGATCATGACTTCAGGACAGAGACAAACACACACCAACCACTTCAGCGTACAGGTAATCACATTCATTACATTGATCAAATCATCAGAGTCTGCACATGTTCAGTCATCTAATGTCATTCCTGTGGTGTTCAGAAGTGATTGTGTGAAGATCAGAAGCAGCTACAGTGTGTTTGGTTCTGCGTTTTGTTCTTCTGATGCTTTTGTAGGATTAAATACCTAACCATTTGTATATGATTTTGGAGAGAGAGAAAAAACTGATTAAAATGTTTATTCAGCCTGTGTGTTTCAGTTAGGATGGTCAGTCCGTTTCGTCCGATGCCTAATTGTACGAGATCTGACACTGACATTGGCTGTGTTTACATGCACCAATTTTCGTCAACCCGAATGAATTGAATTCGATTGCAGATCTGTTTACATGTACTCTAAACATTGTAATCTGATTCAAATATCCATTTATGTGTTTTATATACATTCTGATTAAAACATTGACATCATATCAATCACACTTGTGGAGACAACCATGGATGACACAAACAGAGCTCATCGTTAATTTTGCCCTGTTGACAGTGGCACGCAGGGCACGTGATAACCCAGGTTGCGTCAACAGACAATGATCATGTATGGACGATAGCCAGAGATATTGTCAAAAGCATCAAATCTTGGCAATATTAAAAGAATTTGGAATTTCCATGTAGGCCTGTTACATTCTTGTAGTCTATTGTTAGCCCATTACTATTAAGGTTAGGCTTCTTTTGTTATTACATTAATATTATAATAAATTTGCCCCGCAATAATTTCATAGCGCATCACCACATAACTGACATGCTGTGAGGATAATAAAAGATTAGGCTATTAGCTATCTTTAAAATATTTTTTAGGTCTATTATACAATGAATTATAGGCCTATAATTAAAATGATTAAGAGTGTATAATATTTCCTAACACCGCAGTCATCAATGAAAATTAAGCACAGCTTTACTTAAAGGATTGTCTTTAAAAAAACAACCTGTTTAACACAAAAGAATATTATTCTCATTTGTTTCACTAGCCTATATGTACGGCCACAAAAGAAATAATGGAATAAATTAAGACAGTTATATACCGTTATCAGCATATTATGTTGAACTTAGTCTCTGAGAGAATATGTTCTGTTAATGCAGCGTCAGACAGCTCCGTCACTTTTTACTTTCAATTTCTGTAGTGAATACTGACCGAGGTTGAGACTTTTTCACTGACATAACTCCTGCGCAAAGTCTGCACGTTGCTTCTTGTGTGATATCCACTGGCTCCCCTTTTTATTTTAAAACGGAAAGATTTCCAATATTATGACGAAGGGATACAGCTACGCCACTGCCTGTTGGCATATATCTTAACAACTAAAGACATAAACATGAACTTGCACACTGCGTAATGCGTGTCGACATTGCACTGCGCATGTGCCCCAGAGACTTCTGAATACGATTGAGAAAGTAGTCGGATTCAAGCGTTTACATGGTAATTTTTTGCTGTTTGATCGGATTAGAAAAGGAATAAACCACCCCTTCCAATCCGATCGAAATTTCATTCGGATTGGGCTCAATCGGATCAATTAAGGTGTTTACATGAACGTTTTTCAATCCGATTGAGCCGTCAATCCGATTACAAATGGATTATTTGGGTGCATGTAAACGTAGCCATTGTTTTTCCTGAGACTTGAAGCCTTTTAGTCTGAGGCATGATGCTTTTTCATCATATAACTGAGTTCTGTGGATGTCCTAAAATGTACACTGTACCTGAGGCCTTCATAATAATGTTCATGAGAATGCTGCTCTATCTTTGTGTTGGTGTAGAAACAGAGAAACCACAGGCTTGACGTTACTGCCTGTATGACACCAAATTTGTATCACTGATTATACATATACTCATATACTGTGCCAGCCTCATTATGTCAATACAGTTAGTATTGACCTAGCCTCCTTGATCATTGCAGCTCACATGATTTGAGACTTCACACTGACTTCAGACCATTTCCGTTCTCAGTGACATGTGATTGACTTGCACTGAAAAGAAGCATCGCAGGCAATAGAAACAAACATGCAACAGAAGAACACAGATTTCAAGCACAATTAAGTTACATTTTCTCATCAATTTTGATTTCACTTAAGTAAAGTGACTTTTCTCTTACGTATAACTGCACTGTGCTAATTTGAACATGGTTGCTACATCTAACCACACTACCACAATAGTGCCCTCTAGGAAGAGCTTTTTGTTATGCAAATTAATTGGTATTTACAGATAGGATGTCACATGCTCTTGTACTGTGACATACTTTGCCACTTATTGGCCTCAACTTCTAAAAGTAGAGTCTCAAATAGCAGAGGACTACAGAGTAGAAACACGAGTAGCTTCATCATGTGAACAAAAATGCCTCAGCCTGTTTATGGCAATATAAACACTGAACCATGAGAAACCATACAGGTACACATACAACACAAACATACAATTAGGAAACTGAGAAAACATTTATCTTGATGTCTGTCATTTTCAGGAAGTGATTATGAGAAGATCAGAAGCTCCAGAGCAGCTGCAGTGTGTTTGGTGCTGCTGTGTGTTCTTCTGCTGACTGCAGTCATAGTGCTGTGTGTCCACATCCATACAAAGAGCTCAAACTACACACCAGAGACACACCAGCTACTAACTAACATCACCAACCTCACAGAAGAGAGAGACCAGCTACTAAACAAGGTCAAAACCTTGACAAATGAAAGGGATCAATTAACTAAAGAAAGAGACCAGTTCAGTCAGGACAGAAATGAACTGTGGAAGATGCTCAATGAAACAGGTAATGTTAAATTATAGTACAATTACTTGTACAAGTGTATACTTAAATATCTAAATGGGGTCATTCAATGATCTGGTTGTGTTTACAGGTGGATATATTTATCAGTCCAGATTTTACTTCATTTCCTCTAAAGCGAGGAGCTGGACTGAGAGCAGAAGATACTGTACAGAGAGAGGAGCAGATCTGATCATCATCAACAACAAAGAGGAACACGTGAGTGAAAAATAGATTGGGCACCAAAGGTTGTGCTGCTCACAGTATGAATGTCTACTCACCAACACAGACATTAAAGAGTTAGTTCACCCAAAAACGATCATTCTGTCATCAATTCCTCACCCTCCTGTCTTTTCAAACCCAAAAGACTTTCATTCTTCTTCAGAAAACAAATGAAGATATTATATTATCTGAAAGATTTCTGTCCCTTCATTGAAAGTGTATTCACCCAAAACTCTGACGGTTCAAACTGATCATCGAACATCTATAGAGCTCAACCGTTCTTACTTGATGCATGAGAACAAAGTTGCTCTATGTTTGTTCGCTGATCAATGTTTATATGTGAATAAAACACTAAATTAAACCTGTTCATCATATAAAGCGATCATGTCTCTTTGAAACACTTGGACTAAACCGCTCAATTCATATGAATTACATACTTTTGGGTGAATAGATTTTTAATGGAGGGACAAAAATCTCTCAGATTTCATTAAAAATATTGTGTACTGGAACAACATGAGTGTGAGGAATTGATGACAGGATTTTCAGTTTTAGGTGAACTAAACCTTTAAATGTGACTTCCTGCTTCATTCTACTAGGAGTTTGTTAAAAAGATCTCTGGTAACGCTGGAGTCTGGATTGGTCTGACTGACAGTGATGTGGAGGGCAGATGGAAATGGGTTGATGGCAGCACACTGACCTCTGGGTAAGAAATCACTGAATTGAACCAATTATTATCTAATAAATGATCATATCTCACTGTCAGTATCATATCACACAGAAAGCAGCACTGAACATCTAATGCTGATCTGTTCTTTCAGGTTCTGGGTGACTGGAGAACCAAAAGGATATAAAAGTGAGAACTGTGCTGTGTTATATTCATCAGGGTGGTGTGATTATCCTTGTAATAATGCTTTTAAATGGATCTGTGAGAAAAATATTTAAAAAAAAAAAAGGAAAAAAGAGCAATTAAATTAAATATATTTGTGAAGTGTGTTGTAACTGAGTCAAGTTTCTTAATATTCTCACCATAGATGTAAATAATGGCAGTAACTACTGTATAGTGTCAGTGAGTAAAGTACATGAGGACATTTTATAACAATAAATACATTTTTAACATTATTTATTAACGTATTTAATAAAGTCCAAACAATGAGTTCAGTCAAATATAACCAACAGTATCTTGAACTCAGACCACAAAACTATTAGCTCTGATGGAACATTAAACCTTTAGATGACACACAGCTCATATACTGAAGATTGACCAGATCAATACAGTGAGAGACACAGATAACATGCAGTCAGTGAAACAATGGTGAGATTTCAACAAAATAATCAACGGGAATGCCACTGAATCAACATTACACTATGATTGATTCCACATCACCATTGTTGAATCAATATTGAAATGAACAAAAATAATCATTGGTAAATATTGTTTGATCAATGTTAATGTGATGTTGATTCGAAGTCACTTAAACAGTATTAATATTTCAGCAACACTTCAATGGTGCGTCAACAAATTCCTGACCATTTTAAAAATGTGGAAAACCTTTTAAATGATGTTTTATTAACAACATTCGGGAGGAGCAGGTGCAGATAATTAGAGTAATTATCACAAGTGGAAAGCATTCAGCTAATCAACCAACAGAGGTATATATACTGCAGACTTACCTCTGTTCGTTGACAGTTTATCAGCATCCCTCCACCACTCAATCTCCTCACTTCTAGTTCTATCTCTCATAACCACATCCGGGGGGAGAACTCTGGGTTCAGGCCAAAATTCCTCCCCCTGGACAGCATGCCAAATACTCATTACTTTACTCTATCTAATTATATGTATATGTGAACTCGTGAAAATATAAATGATGCCTTTCCAGCAATTTAGTCAATTTATTTAGTTTGACAGTTTAACACAATCAATGACAAAATGACGTGCAAAAAGGACAAAAGCATCACAACCTTTAAAAAAACATTAATTTCAGAAGTCTAATGTCATAATTACAAGTGGTCCAACGATTCAAGCTTTCATCAGACTACTGCCTCTTTTCCTTTGGGTTCTGTGAAATCTGAAAAAGAAAGCATGATGTTACTTAAGAGCAAGTCAATTCAGTTGTTATAGATAGTCACATTCAGGAATGTTAATATGCTAAACACAATATGAGTCACTTTTTATAACAACAGAATATTCTAACTCTTTATAATAATGTTAAATTGCATATATATTTAATCTATATATCTACAATTGTGCTGTTCTCGATGAACATTTTGCATTTAGTCTATTAACAAGTTGTAGTAGAGTGACCCCTTCTGTTCAAAGTGGGGTATTGCATAAGTCCTCGGAAGTGAGGCAAAATTTCATAATAAAATCACAGTAAATTAATTTGCTACTTATCAGATTGTATTTTATTAACGACTACACCTACCGCCAACCCTAAACCTACCCTTACAATACTGCAAATACAGTTATTAAATTAAATAAATAAATATTAAAATGTCCAGTGGCCCTTCTAGTCTTTACCAAGGGTATGCAGTCATGGCTATTGCTGCTTGATTTAAGTTGATTTGAAGGCACTTTCGGTATGTAGATATTGCTACAATATCTTATCTAGTAATATCTTATATGCCAGATGTTAATTTAATTTCCCTTTATTTTATGAATTGCACAATCTATTTCTGATATAGTTGATGCTAACTATAAGGAATGTAAAGAGCCTTTGTTGTGTTTATGTGAACATGTTATTGACTCTGTACACTTAGAATTCTGTATTTTGTACTTTTACAGTTTAATGTTATTCCTTGGATAGCAGTAAATCCTGAAAACCATTCCTGGGAGGGTTTATCTGACTTCATACTCAAGCAAGGGTATAAAGGGCAGAACGACAATCTATTAATGCTTCAATGTCAAATGGAAGCACTATAGCAAGGTGTACAATCTTTCTAGCCAACTTTATCTCCAGTTTATCCTCAGACTGTAAGCGAAACATTCGCTAATGTTGAGGAGATGGTCAATTTCAAAGATATCCTGAGTTTTTCTAATAATTTTAAAGTGAATAATTTTAATATATTGAGTCAGTTGAAGGCCACACTGCTAAATAAGGCCCCAGGCCTGGATGGTATATGTGGTAGAAAACTGAATCACTGTGCTGAACATCTTAGTGGAGTTCTCCATGTACTGTTTCAGTCTTCCTGAGATCTAGGGTTGGTACCTGATCTGTGGAAAAGATCAACTATTGTTCCAGTACCTAAAAAAGCTAAGACAGATTGTTTTAATGACTGTCATTCTATTGCCTTGACCTCTTTGGTCATGAAGGCGTTTGAAAAAGAGATCAAAAAGCATATAATGACAGCTTTAGATCTGCTGCAGTTTGCACATTGAGCTGGAAGAGATGATGCAAAACTGTTTCTGTTAAATATAATCTATCAGCATCTGATCATTTTGTTTGTGGATTTCTCGTCAGCATTTAACAATCTGCAACCTGTTATTTTAGGGAAAAAAATGTATTAGCCTGTTTAATTTTAATCATGGTTTAGTCTCATGGATTATGAACTCTTTAACAGATAGGCAACAAAGGTTTAGGGTTAATGGGGTTTTATTGGACATGTTAAACACTTCTATAGGTTCACCACAAGGTTGTGCACTCTCTTCAGTCTTTTTTATATTATACACTAATGATTGTCAGAGTTTACAACATAACAGTCATTTGGTAAAATATGCAGATGATCTTGTTCTTCTTTCCTTGCTTTCACACTCAGACCAGGAATATGGTCCAGCTCTACATGATTTTATCTCTTGGTGAAACAGTGTGAAACTAGACTTGAATGTCTCAAAGACTAAAGAGATGGTTATCAATTTTAGTAGGAAAACACTTGCACTTGTGATTATTAATGGTACACAGGTCATTAGGATAAATGAAAATTTCCAGGCAGGTGTGTTGGAGCTAAACTCTACATGAAGAGGAATAAACATCTATAAACTATTGCCAGTTCTTGAAAGCTGCAGATTCACCTTATGTAGACCTTAATCTGTTTAAATATCACAAAATATCCATGTCAGTCACTTTCTCAAACACAAGGTGTAGTTTTTTTTGTGGGTGTGATTGTGTTTCAGTGGGAACAGGTTTAACTGAATGATCTCCAGTTACATTCCTCAAATTTAATACAGATTCAGGAATATGAATGATTACCAGATTAAGCAGTAATGAGGGATCAGGAGTTAAAGAAGGCACAGGATAGCATCAAGTCCCAGGTCAGGTGATCGACCACAACTCAATGTATTATCAATGTCACATTTATCAAGAGGGTGCTTCTCATTTTTTAATTGTCCATCCTCATCTACCTTCACTAAAGGAAAGACGCAGTACGAGGGCTGTGTGTAAAGCATGACATTTTTGCTCATGTTCATGTCTAAAGCAAGATGCATGCACTTTTTAAGAATGTAGAAAAATAGATGGTTTATTGAAGCACTTAAATTAATGCATCTTATTAGATTCAGTAACAATAAATCAAGTGCAAATAACAAGCATGCAAAGAAAGTAACAGATAAATGATCCACCATTGTTTGAAAGCCATTTATGTCAGGTGGTTCAACACAAGACTTCTGTATAGGACGCACTTGTGTTTTTAGACTCCTGAGAAGTGCACATGCAAAACCAAAATGGGCGTTTACCAATCAGTGGCCATTTTCAAACTACAATTGGTGTTTTTCAACCATTTTTCAACAGACTTGCTAAAATCATGAAGGCCCACCCCTAAACCAAGCCCCCAGTGGATTAGAGCAAATTGGGTAAAGCGGTTGAAAATAGCCATCGTGAACTGACATGCCCCACTGATTGTGAAACAACCACTAGTGTTCTGCACAGATACATACCTGCATGATCTTGTGCTCATCAACTACAGGGCTGAATGTGTTTTGTTGCACAATGAGTTTGCACTGCAATTCAGAGCTGTAAGATTTACGAAATTTTCCCCGAAATACGCAAGTATGTGGCCGGTGAACTGCGAGAAGAATAGAGTCAACTTTATTGTTTCATACAGATTGTGTATCTGATATGAATAAAACACTTTGTCCTATTATATAGGATTGAAGGGGTTATTATTGCAGCTTCCATAGACATCTGTCTATGGAATATGACAAGCGCGTCTGTCTCTAGCTTAGCGCCCAAGCATTGAATTTAGCAGTGAATTTTTGCATTTTATTCTTTGCCATTATCCTAACTGAACACTGGGTGTATTACAACTTCAGAATTATATTCGTATTGACTGATAAGATATAGCTAAGAGTGGTCCAGACCAACCTTACGAACGAATGACTTACAGAAGGTATACTTAGCGTTTCGGGAAACACGTATTAACGTTAAGGTATAATTTTAGAATGACGTAGATTTAAGAAGGTTTCTGGAAATCCAGCCCAAATCACTGTTCAATGTCACTGTGTCCACCCATGTGTGCTGTCGACTTTCATCGAAATTTCAATTCTGATCCAACACACTTTAAACAATGAAATGTCAATCTCAACCAAAATGATGGTTTGGATCAAAACTCAACATTGCATCAATGTCACCATGCTATCTGGGTAGTTGAAGGGGTCATGACAAATCAAATTTGCCCTTTTGACATATAAGAAGTCTTTGTACCATTAGAACATCCTTCAAGTTTTATAGCTTAAAATGTCCTCCTCATTATAAAAAAAAAACAAAAAACATTGATGTTGTGTTGTCACTGCCTGTCAGTGATTTAACCATGCCTACCATCGCTCGCAACGTCCAGTATCTGCTCTGCTAAGAGTTTTAACTCTGGGCTTTTTATTCAGCTGCGTTGCAAACATGACGCTCAACTACTCGCCATCTCAAATGCGTAGCCTGAAATCGTATCCCCATCTCGACTCGACTACATACAGGCTCTGTAAGGAGCTTGGGATTGCTCGACGTCCGTGTTATGTTCATCGTTCCTGTCGCCATTTCTCATCACGCTGCCTGTCATCTTCATCTGTTCCATCTATCTGGTCTAACCACTCGGATATTCGCTATTCTATGCTGCTGTCCACCCACTGTGGAACAAATCTTACATCATTAATTACTGTATCCTGAGATCCATCTCTGACTGATCTACATACACGCAATGAGTGCACGTTTCATCCCGCATTTGTGTTGTTTAACTGTCGTACTCTCACGGATAAGGCTACTGTGCTTTGTGCGTTACTAACAGAAACACTGCTCACTGAAACATGGCAAGTTCCTAATGACTATTTCCACCTAAATCTCCTCACTCCATCTTGATACAGCTACCTGGCCAAACCTCTTTTAACATCTAGGTCTGGCTGCTGTCTAATGCAGCAATATCCCTCTCAATACTATTGGTCTTCATGTGACATTAACTTTTGAATATCTAGTTCTTAAAATCTCTGGTACTTCACCATTAATTGTAATTCTCTTGTATCATCCACCCAAATCAATGTCAGATTTTTTCAGTGAACTGCATGAACTGTTATATTACCTGTGCCATGTCTCCTTCAGTTATATTACTTGGTGATTTCAACATACACATTGATAGTGATTGTGCAGATTCCCGTGAACTCATGTCAGTGTTTGAGTGTTTCAATCTTGTACAGCGTGATGATTTTCCTACACACTTAAAAGATCACACACTGGATTTGGTCTGTACTGCTGGTTTACTTGATGTTTCTGTGCTTGGCTCTCAAATTGGACTTTCTCATCACCTCTTCATTGGACTAAACTGTGAAATGCCTTAGGGTGAAATCTACCATAACCTTCCGTAACCTCAATTCTATCAATCCATTACTGTTTTCTGAATCTGTACAAACATATCTGTCCAACATTACTGAACACACTAGCACCCTTGAAATCCTTGCCAAATATAATGCCTCCATTTCCAACGCTCTTGATATACACGCTCCTCTTAAATGTAGACTTGTACACATACATCTCCCTGGTTTACCTCTGCACATTGCAAACTGACAACTACTGGTCGCCGCCTTGAACACCTTTACAGGAAAACCGGTTTGAATGTGCATCTTATTGCCTTCAAGGAACGTATACAGTTATACAGATCCGCTCTAAATACTGCACGCTCCAGCTACTACTCTACCCTCATTACTAATGCATCCTCTCGTCCTAAAACACTGTTTTCTGTGGTCAATAAACTCACCAACCCTCCTGCACCTGTCATGAGTAACTCAGTGGACCTCTGTGAGTCATTCTTACACTTCTTCCAAAATAAAATAAATCGCATATATGATCTCTTTCCACCTATTAACTCCTCTCACCTCTCGCGTGAGTTCCCCTCTGATTTTGCACCTGGTACTTTTACTGACTTTGACCCTCCAACCCCTGCTTATATCTCTGAGTTAATCAAGAAATCAAACGTATCTTTCTGTCGTCTTGATCCTGCTCCTACTGCTCTACTTAAAAACTGTGCACCTGTCAATTCACTGCCTATTTGACTTCTCATTTCTCAACTACTCAGTACTGGTGCTGTTCCTCTGGAATTAAAAACTGCAGCTGTCACACCTGTCTTAAAGAAACCTGGTCTTGATCCTTCTGACATGATCAATTACAGACCAACCTCGAATTTTCCGTTTCTTTCGAAGCTGCTTGAAAAAGTTGTTTCTGCTCAACTTCAATGGTATTTGTCATCTCACAACCTTTATGAACTCCATGTCGGCTTGTATTAATGATATAAATGCTTGGATGACCAGTAACTTTCTCAAACTCAACACAGATAAAACAGATCTTGTTGGTTCACCAAAAACTGTAGCTCATTTCTGTCTTGACAATGTTAACATTGCTGGAGCCTTGGTTCGACCTTCCACCTCCGTTAAAAACCTGGGTATAATCTTTGACTCATCTTTCTACTTCCTTCCACACATCTCTACACTCACTAAGTCAGCCTTCTTTCACCTCCATAATATTGCACGTTTACGTCCCTTCTTAAATATCAATGATGCTGAGACACTGGTTCACGCATTCATTACTTCCTGACTCGACTATTGTAATTCTCTTTTCTATGGTTTACTAAACACAATAATTAATAAGCTCCAATATATTCAGAACTCTGCAGCTAGGGTTCTCACTTACTCAAAGAAATCTTCTCACACTACTCCCATTCTACACAGACTCCATTGGCTAACCGTTCGTTTTCGTATTCAATACAAGATATTCCTCATCACATTCAAAGCACTTCATATTCTTGCCCCCCAGTATATTTCTGATCTCATTCATACCATTCATCTCATCTCATTCATCAGTTTCAGAACCATTGGTTCTTAATACTGTGTGTGGTTACCTGGATGTTTTTTTTGTGATGGTTGTTCATGAGTCCCTTGTTTGTCCTGAACAGTTGAGAAACTGAGCTCTGTTCTTCGGAAAAATCCTCCAGGTCCTGCAGATTCTTCAGTTTTCAAGCATCTTTTGCATATTTAAACCCTTTCCAGCAGTGACTGTATGATTTTGAGATCCATCTTTCACACTGAGGACAACTGAAGGACTCAAACACAACTATTAAAAAAGGTTCAAACATTCACTGATGCTCCAGAAGGAAACATGATGCATTAAGAGCCGGGGGGTGAAAACTTTTTGAATTTGAAGATCGAGGTATATTCTTAATTTGTCTTCTGGGAAACATGCAAGTATCTTCTGTTGTTTCAGAAAATTTCTTTGTTCTTATTTCAACAAAATCAGAACAAATTGGACATCTTCATCCTGTTCAAAAGTTTTCACCCCCGTCCTGCCTTACTAAATTGGTTTGTTTTGCCTCTTTGTTGCCTTACCTCAGATTTCACGATTTCCCAACACAAAAAAAAATTCAGGAAAGCATGGGTGAGACTGATGCAGCGAAATGAAGGTCCTTGTTTTAAAAAAAAATGTGTGGGAGTGCGTTCGTGCATTTCCAAACTGAGGATGTTTACATCTCATCTCATCTTGAACCTGCTGAAATGTTCCTGTAAACATATTTCCTTTCCAAATGTGCATTTCCCCAGTAACCTGCCACAGTCCAGTGCTTGTTCTAAACGTTGTAGAGGAATTTTTTATTGCTTATCATTTATTCTCCTGATTTATAAATGGATGCATTGATACTTGTTTTCTCTCTGTCTTGTGTATCATTTAAAACAGCTTGTTCAGTGGAAAATTACTGCAAATGCTGTTGTATTTTAAGAAACACTTCTGAAACTAACAGAGGAAGTGAGGCAATGGTGCAAATGTGTTTGTCTGGAAAGCCTGGACTTCAATAGGGCATCTGCTAAGTTTTAGACCCCTCTCTTTTTTTCAATTTTTATGATCCTAATATGGTAACATGTTATGATTGGTTTGGGGTAACAAGGAACAAGAAGAGGGGTATATAAGACAGCCACACTGGGTGAGGGCGTTCTTCTCTGTAGAACTGTGTATCTGCATTAAACAACCTTCTTGCTAGAATAAAATCAACAAAGACATTTCCTGAGTGTTTGTTTCATTACATTCTCACCACTGAAAGAATGAATAATTTTTCCACAATAACGAATATGTCACTGAAATCAAAATCAACTATTCTTATTTTTTTATGGAATATTGCATTATTTATGAATGATTTATCAATGCACATCACATTTAAAATTCATGTGCCCCCATAATCTTTAATTAAAATAACTTCCCCTCCCTCTTGCAATGACATCTTTTCTCTGATGACATGTTTACTGGAGCGAGTGCAGGACAACCTGTCAATCACATGACATTACAGCAATGACCGAGTTTTACTCGGATATACATCACAAAAGGGAAGAAAGACTATCACAACTACTGTTTCATGTCAACTTTAAGGGTCTGATGTCACATGTTTTTGTTTTCACACACTGACCACAAGTTTGTTTGCCACTGGCTTTAAAAAAAAAGACGAACGTTGACTACATCTACAATGAACAAGGAACAAGATCATTTAATGTTTGACGGTTAAAGAGCAGAAATGTCTGATGGTATTTATGACGATGTGATCAGGACTGAGTCTGAGAGAATGAACACAGACAGAATGGAGATGATAGTGGAAATCTATGAGAGTGCAGAATGTGTGAGAGATCATGACTTCAGGACAGAGACAAACACACACCAACCACTTCAGCGTACAGGTAATCACATTCATTACTTTGATCAAATCATCAGAGTCTGCACATGTTCAGTCATCTAATGTCATTCCTGTGGTGTTCAGAAGTGATTGTGTGAAGATCAGAAGCAGCTACAGTGTGTTTGGTTCAGCTTTGTGTTCTTCTGATGCTATTGTACGATTAAATAACTAACTATTTGTATATGATTTTGGAGAGAGAAAAAAAAAACGGACTAAAATGTTTACTCAGCCTGTGTGTTTCAGTTAGGATGGTCAGTCCGTTTCGTCCGATGCCTAATTGTACGAGATCTGACACTGACATTGTTTTTCCTGAGACTTGAAGCCTTTTAGTCTGAGGCATGATGCTTTTTCATCATATGACTGAAGTCTGTGGATGTCCTAAAATGTACACTGTACCTGAGGCCTTCATAATAATGTTCATGAGAATGCTGCTCTATCTTTGTGTTGGTGTAGAAACAGAAACCACAGGCTTGACTTTACTCCCTTTATGACCAAATTTGTATCACTGATTGTACATATACTCATTGAAAGCATCATTCGGTGCCAGCCTCATTATGTCAATAAAGTTCAAAATCTTTACCCTAGCCTCCTTGAGCACTGCACCTCACATGATTTGAGACTTTACACTGACTTCAGACCATTTCTGTTCTCAGTGACGTGATTGACCTGCACTTAAAGAAGCATCGCAGGCAATAGAAATAAACATGCAACAGAAGAACACAGATTTCAAGCACAATTAAGTTACATTTTCTCATCAATTTTGATTTCACTGGATGAAGTAAAGTGACTTTTCTCTCATGTATAACCGTACAGTGCTAATTTGAACCCGGCTGCTACATCTAACCACACTACCACAATAGTGTCCTCTAGGAAGAGCTTTTCATTATGCAAATATATTGGTTTTAACAGACAGGATGTCACATGCTCTTGTACTGTGACATACTTTGCCACTTATTGGCCTCAACTTCTAAAAGTAGAGTCTCAAATAGCAGAGGACTACAGAGTAGAAACACGAGTAGCTTAATCATGTGAACAAAAATGCCTCAGCCTGTTTATGGCAATATAAACAGTGAACCATGAGAAACCATACAGGTACACATACAACACAAACATATAATTAGGAAACTGAGAAACCCTTCATCTTGATATCTGTCATTTTCAGGAAGTGATTATGTGAAGATCAGAAGCTCCAGAGCAGCTGCAGTGTGTTTGGTGCTGCTGTGTGTTCTTCTGCTGACTGCAGTCATAGTGCTGTGTGTCCACATCCATACAAAGAGCTCAAACTACACACAAGAGACACACCAGCTACTAACTAACATCACCAACCTCACTGAAGAGAGAGATGGGCTAAAAATAAAGAACAAAAACCTGACCAATGAGAGAGACCAGCTACTAAACAAGAACATAGCCTTGACAAATGAAAGGGATGAATTAACTAAAGAAAGAGACCAGTTCAATCAGGACAGAAATGAACTGCGGAAGATGCTCAATGAAATGGGTAATGTTAAATTAAATTACAATTACTTGTGCAAGTGTTTACTTAAATATCTAAATGGGGTCATTCCATAAACTTTATTGTCTTTATATACATTTAGTTATATATACTAATATATACTTAATATATATTAGGTGCCACTCTCATAAACTAATGTCATAATTCAGTACAGGTGGGAAAAAAGTGCTAGTCAATGATCTGGTTGTGTTTACAGATGGATATATTTACCAATCCAGTTTTTACTTCATTTCCTCTGAGAAGAGGAACTGGACTGAGAGCAGAAGATACTGTACAGAGAAAGGAGCAGATCTGATCATCATCAACAACAAAGAGGAACAAGTGAGTGAAAAATAGATTGGGCACCAAAGGTTGTGCTGCTCACAGTATGAATGTCTACTCACCAACACAGACCTTAAAGAGTTAGTTCACCCAAAAATGATCATTCTGTCATCAATTCCTCACCCTCCTGTCTTTAAACCCAAAAGACTTTCGTTCTTCTTCAGAAAACAAATGAAGATATTATGAAATCTGAAAGATCTCTGTCCCTTCATTGAAAGTGTATTCACCCAAAACTCTGACGGTTCAAACTGCTCATCGAACATCTATAGAGCTCAACCGTTCTTACTTGATGCATGAGAACAAAGTTGCTCTACGTTTGTTCGCTGATCAATGTTTATATGTGAATAAAACACTAAATTAAACCTGTTCATCATATAAAGCGATCATGTCTCTTTGAAACACTTGGACTAAACCGCTCAATTCATATGAATTACATTTACAATCTCTTTATGAACTTATTGAAGCATCATAGTTTTGGATGAATAGACTTAATGGAGAAACAGAAATCTCTCAGATTTCATTAAAAATATTGTGTACTGGAACAACATGAGTGTAAGGAATTGATGACAGGATTTTCAGTTTTAGGTGAACTAAACCTTTAAATGTGACTTCCTGCTTCATTCTACTAGGAGTTTGTTAAAAAGATCTCTGGTAACGCTGGAGTCTGGATTGGTCTGACTGACAGTGATGTGGAGGGCAGATGGAAATGGGTTGATGGCACCAACATGACCTCTGGGTAAGAAATCACTGAATTGAACTGATTATTATCTAATAAATTATTCTCACAGTCAGTATCATATCACACAGAAAGCAGCACTGAACATCTAATGCTGATCTGTTCTTTCAGGTTCTGGGCGACTGGAGAACCAAATGGATATAAAAGTGAGAACTGTGCTGTGTTATATTCATCAGGGTGTCATGATTATCCCTGTAATAATGCTTTTAAATGGATCTGTGAGAAAAATATTAAAAAAAGAAAAAAAAAGAGCAATTAAATTAAATATATTTGTGAAGTGTGTTGTAACTGAGTCAAGTTTCTTAATATTCTCACCATAGATGTAAATAATGGCAGTAACTACTGTATAGTGTCAGTGAGTAAAGAACATGAGGACATTTTATAACAATAAATACATTATTTAACATTAGACTTTGTTTATTTATTAACGTATTTAATAATGAGTTCAGTCAAATATAACCAACAGTAGCTTGAACTGAGACCACAAAACTATTAGCTTTGATGGAACATTAAACCTTTAGATGACACACAGCTCATATACTGAAGACTGACCAGATCAATACAGTGAGAGACACAGATAACATGCAGTCAGTGAAACAATGGTGAGATTTCAACAAAATAATCAATGGGAATGCCACTGAATCAACATTACAGTATGATTGATTCCACATCACCATTGTTGAATCAATATTGAAATGAACAAAAATAATCATTGGTAAATATTGTTTGATCAATGTTAATGTGATGTTGATTCGAAGTCACTTAAACAGTATTAATATTTCAGCAACACTTCAATGGTGCGTCAACAAATTCCTGACCATTTTAAAAATGTGGAAAACCTTTTAAAATATAAATCACGCCTTTTACAGCAATTTAGTCAATTTATTTTATTTGACAGTTTAACACAATCAATGACAAAATGACGTGCAAAAAGGACAAAAGCATCACAACCTTTAAAAAAACATTAATTTCAGAAGTCTAATGTCATAATTACAAGTGGCCAACGATTCAAGCTTTCATCAGACTACTGCCTCTTTTCCTTTGGGTTCTGTGAAATCTGAAAAAGAAAGCATGATGTTACTTAAGAGCAAGTCAATTCAGTTGTTATAGATAGTCACATTCAGTAATGTTAATATGCTAAACACAATATGAGTCACTTTTTATAAAAACAGAATATTTTAACTATATTTATAATAGTCTTAAATTACGTATATATTTAATCTATATATCTACAATTGTGCTGTTCTCTATGAACATTTTGCCTTTAGTCTATTAACAAGTTGTAGTAGAGTGACCCCTTCTGTTCAAAGTGGGGTATTGCATATAATTGTTTAAGTCCTTATGTGATGACATCACTAATGTGAGCCAAGTTTCAGCAGCCTAGGATACAGGGATACTGGGATACAGCAACGGCTGGAAGTGAGGCAAAAATTCATAATAAAATAACAGTAAATTAATTTGCTGCTTATCAGATTGTATTTTATTAACGACTACATCTACCCCTAACCCTAAACCTACCCTTACAATACTGCAAATAAAGTTATTAAATTAAATAAATAAATATTAAAATGTCTAGTGGCCCTTCTAGTCTTTACCAAGAGTATGCAGTCATGGCTATTGCTGCTTGATTTTAGTTGCTTTTAAGGCACTTTTGGTATGTAGATATCGCTACATTATAATTCCTGTGCATATTTACTTTAAATTGTAATATCTTATATGCCAGATATTAATTTAATTTCACTTTATTTTATGAATTGCACAATCTATTTCTGATATAGTTGATGCTAACTATAAGGAATGTAAAGAGCCTTTATTGTGTTTATGTGAACGTGTTATTGAGTCTGTACACTTAGAATTCTGTATTTTGTACTTTTACAGTTTAATGTTATTCCTTGGATAGCAGTAAATCTTGAAAACCATTCCTGAGAGGCGTTATCTGACTTCATACTCAAGCAAGGTGTTTTGAGATAAAGGGCAGAACGACAATCTATTAATGCTTCAATGTCAAAAGGTGTCCAATCTCCAGTTTATCTCCAGACTGTATCAATACATTCGCTAACGTTGAGGAGATGGTCGATTTCAAAGATAGTTGCTATTAGTTTTTCTAATAATTTTAAAGTGAATAATTTTAATATATTGAGTCAGTTGAAGGCCACACTGCTAAATAAGGCCCCAGGCCTGGATGATATATGTGGTAGAAAACTGAATCGCTGTGCTGAACATCTTAGTGGAGTTCTCCATGTACTGTTTCAGTCTTCCTGAGATCTAGGGTTGGTACCTGATCTGTGTAAAAGATCAACTATTGTTCCAATACCTAAAAAAGCTAAGACAGATTGTTTCATTCTATTGCCTTGACCTCTTTGGTCATGAAGGCATTTCAAAAAGAGATCAAAAAGCATATAATGACGGCTTTAGATCTGCTGCAGTTTGCATATTGAGCTGGAAGAGGAGTAGATGATGCAAAACTGTTTCTGTTAAATATTCTCTATCAGCATCTGGAAAATAGTGGGACATTTGCGCAGGGTTATTGGGGTTTTGTTGGACATGTTAAACACTTCTATAGGTTCACCACAAGGTTGTGCACTCTCCCCAATCTTTTTTATATTACAGGTGCTGGTCATATAATTAGAATATCATCAAAAAGTTGATTTCACTAATTCCATTCAAAAAGTGAAACTTATATATTATATTCATTCATTACACACAGACTGATATATTTCAAATGTTTATTTCTTTTAATTTTGATGATTATAACTGACAACTAAGGAAAATCCCAAATTCAGTATCTCAGAAAATTAGAATATTGTGAAAAGGTTCAATATTGAAGACACCTGGTGCCACACTCTAATCAGCTAATTAACTCAAAACACCTGCAAAGGCCTTTAAATGGTCTCTCAGTCTAGTTCTGTAGGCTACACAATCATGGGGAAGACTGCTGACTTGACAGTTGTCCAAAAGACAACCATTGACACCTTGCACAAGTAGGGCAAGACACAAAAGGTCATTGCAAAAGAGGCTGGCTGTTCACAGAGCTCTGTGTCCAAGCACATTAATAGAGAGGCGAAGGGAAGGAAAAGATGTGGTAGAAAAAAGTGTACAAGCAATAGGGATAACCGCACCCTGGAGAGGATTGTGAAACAAAACCCATTCAAAATGTGGGGGAGATTCACAAAGAGTGGACTGCAGCTGGAGTCAGTGCTTCAAGAACCACTACGCACAGACGTATGCAAGACATGGGTTTCAGCTGTCGCATTCCTTGTGTCAAGCCACTCTTAAACAACAGACAGCGTCAGAAGCGTCTCGCCTGGGCTAAAGACAAAAAGGACTGGACTGCTGCTGAGTGGTCCAAAGTTATGTTCTCTGATGAAAGTAAATTTTGCATTTCCTTTGGAAATCAGGGTCCCAGAGTCTGGAGGAAGAGAGGAGAGGCACACAATCCACGTTGCTTGAGGTCCAGTGTAAAGTTTCCACAGTCAGTGATGGTTTGGGGTGCCATGTCATCTGCTGGTGTTGGTCCACTGTGTTTTCTGAGGTCCAAGGTCAACGCAGCCATATACAAGGAAGTTTTAGAGCACTTCATGCTTCCTGCTGCTGACCAACTTTATGGAGATGCAGATTTAATTTTCCAACAGGACTTGGCACCTGCACCTGCACACAGTGCCAAAGCTACCACTACCTGGTTTAAGGACCATGGTGTCCCTGTTCTTAATTGGCCGGCAAACTCGCCTGACCTTAACCCCATAGAAAATCTATGGGGTATTGTGAAGAGGAAGATGCGATATGCCAGACCCAACAATGCAGAAGAGCTGAAGGCCACTATCAGAGCAACCTGGGCTCTTATAACACCTGAGCAGTGCCACAGACTGATCGACTCCATGCCACGCCGCATTGCTGCAGTAATTCAGGCAAAAGGAGCCCCAACTAAGTATTGAGTGCTGTACATGCTCATACTTTTCATGTTCATACTTTTCAGTTGGTTAAGATTTTTAAAAATCCTTTCTTTGTATTGGTCTTAAGTAATATTCTATTTTCTGAGATACTGAATTTGGGATTTTCCTTAGTTATAATCATCAAAATTAAAAGAAATAAACATTTGAAATATATCAGTCTGTGTGTAATAAATGAATATAATATACAAGTTTCACTTTTTGAATGGAATTAGTGAAATAAATCAACTTTTTGATGATATTCTAATTATATGACCAGCACCTGTACTTCCTGCCCCAAAATGATTTTCATTGACAGTTTTACATGCACATAGCAGACCCTCGGGTTTTGAATGGCCATGCTATTAAAATTATTTATATATTTCATGTCAAGTGGCCATGATTACCTGTCAGAATGGATAAGTTAACAGCTGTCAGTGTTATGGATGTATTGCAGCGCAAATTCTGACTGAACAGATATAGACCGGAAAATAAAGGTAATTTGCGTTTGATATTTTATATACAGTTATCAGTTTTAGAATTCCATTTTTTTGAATGAATTCGAGCAAGCTAGGGAGAGAGAGAGCGCGCGCGAGAGAGAGAGTAGCTACAGTGAAGCTTTTGGCTTATAAGAAAAACAAAAACACGGCGGTCTCTTTTAAATTAACCGGGCAAAGGTTGAAATTCAGCTGCTGAATGTATATGTGTGCGTGCAATTTCTTCCTAGAAAAATAGATAACGTTAAACATATATCCCACCTCAATAATAAAGCTGCGAATTTTTAGTGCGAGTGCATACAAGCACGTCTGCTTCATAATACAACATAAAAGCTACCTTTTAGTGAGCAAACGTGCCGCCCTCGCCTTGTGATGGCTTGGAAATCCAATGGGAATCAGATATGCGTGTTTAGACGTAGGTCGCACGTCCAGAGATCGGATATGTATCGGATTTAAAACCACATTTGAATGGCTGCGTTTACACTGGCACAAAAAATCCGATCTTTTGCTCACATCTGACACAGATCGGAATTAGTTGCGCACGTGTAAACACAAAAATCCACACGAGATCCGATTTTTTCGCATCCGATCTGAACCACTTCCAAATGTGGTTTTAAATCCGATGTCCAAATGTCCAAATTCCACCAGCAAGTGCTTTTAGCCTGGAAAATTTGCTACTCACACAATTTCTCTCCTCACACTTCCTTCATTTGGAATAATGCCAATATAACGACTGCCAATAAATCTTTATTTTTAAGGAATTGGTTTAACAGGGATATTACTCATCTTATGAATATGTTTGATACTTATGGGAATCTTTTAACTTATGAACAATTCATGCAAATCCACAGTTTCCCTGTGCATTTTAAGGAATTTAATTCGGTCATTAAAGCTATTCCTCCTACTCTTGTTCATCTTGTTAAAAGTCATATTCATTGTAACTCCACAATAATGACAAAACCAAAATTAATTTTAAACGGTCTTGAACTGATTGATAAAAAATGCAACAACAAACATATTTGTACTATTTTCCAAAAACAAAATAAAATAACACCTAGAGGAAATTTCTTTTGGAACTCTATTATTGATAATATTAATTGTAAGGCTGCTTGGTTAATCCCCTTTAAATATTGTATCAATAACAAACCTAAAGAAATACATTTTAAAATTTTGCATATCATTGTCACGATCACCAGTGAGAGTGCTCATCATTGCCACCAGAGGGCACTCCATCCTGGACTACACACATCATTTGGACTCCATTTCCCATCTACCCTCATACCCTGGACTGATCACCCTGCACCTGCTACCCATTATGCAATCACTCTCTCACACATAAAAGACACTTGCACCCACACCTCCATGTGAAGTCTCGATTTTCCCCGGTGATCTTTTCTGAGCGTTATTGTGGATTGCTATTCTTGTGGTTGACTGGACTGTTCATCGTGTTTGATTCTCTGCTGCCTGCCCTGACCTTTGCCTGTTCCTGGATTCTGTACGTTTGCTGCCTGCCCTGTTCTCTGCCTGTCTTTGGACTCTGTTTGTTTGCCGCCTGCCCTGATCTCTGCCTGTCCCTTTTTACGCCTCTGCCTTGTCCTTGCCCTGTTGTGTTTGCTTATCAATAAAAACTGCAAATGGATTCTAACTCCGTTGACCCCAGAGCCTCGTCGCGTCTCCGCGGGTCGTCCAGAGCCTCGTCGCGTCTCCGCAGGTCGTCCAGAGCCTCGTCGCGTCTCCGCGGGTCGTCCAGAGCCTCGTCGCGTCTCAGCGGGTCGTCCAGAGCCTCGTCACATTATGTCTGACACCCCAGAGTCACGTCTTGTTGTGGTTGTCATACCACAACCTCCCTCTATTTTGTCAGGGGAACCCGTCATCAAGCGTCAGAGGTTTGTATCCAGCGTGGAGGATCCACCGCTGGTGTCAGTATGAACAGCTGGTTTCCCCAAACCAATTAATTTTAGCCCTCCCACTCTTGAACTGATTCCTCTGTCTGCAACGCTCCCCATAATGGGGGTCGCATTATGATGTACCTGGGCCGCGTACATCACCTCTGAGTCTCCAGAGGTGGCGGCTTATGCGGCAGAACTTCTGGAGGTAGTTACTCCCGCTGCAATTTCCTTAGAGGTGGCGGCATATGCTGCAGAACCTCACGAAGCGGCGGTGCTTGCTTCAGCTACTGGCACAGTGGTGGCATCCAGCGACACACTCTCATCCTGTCCTGAATCAGCCCTGGAGGCCGTTTGCAAACTCTTGTCCTGTCTTGACCCAGCTGCAGAGGCTGTCTGTGAACTTTTGTCTTGCCCAGAATCAGCCACAGAGGATTCCTCCCTGTTTTCCAATAGTACCACTGTAGAACCTCCAGAGGTGGCGGCATCCACTGCAGATCCTCTAGAGGTGTCAGTGGTACCCAGCTATGAAATTTTGCCTTGTTCTGTCACGGCTAAGGAGGTTGTCCATGAACTTTTGCCCTGTCCTGTCACGGCTAAGGAGGCTGTCTATGAACTTTTGCCCTGTTCTGTCACGGCTAAGGAGGCCGTCTATGATCTTTTGCCCTGTCCTGTCATGGCTAAGGTGGCTGTCTGTGAGCCCTCAGCCAAGATGGCTGCCACGCCTGAGACCTCAGAGATTGCAGCGCTGGCCATTATGGCCACAGCCATTTGGTGTGTGTGGGCTGCACACACATTAGTTTCAATCCATGAATCTGCTCCAGAGCCCACTCCAGTCCTTAAGTCCGCTCCAGTCCACAAATTCACTCCAGAGTCCACCTCAGCCAATGAGAGTTCACTCTAGAGTTCGCTGCTGTCCCAGAGCCCAGCCTTGTGACCCCTGAGTTCCCTGTCTGCCCTGATGTGACCACTGAGGTCGTCCCTGAGGTTCCTGTCTGCCTCAACACAACCACAGAGGTCATTCCTGAGCTCCATGTTTGCCTTGACACGGCCACAGAGATCCTTCTTGAACCGCCTGTCTGCCTCAAGACAACCAGAGAGGACGTCCTGCTCAGAGCCTTGGAGGGCATTCCTAAGCTCCCTGCCTGTCCTGTTATGGCCCTAATGGCCAAAACTAACCTCTCTGTGCTTCATGTTGCAGTTTCACCTCATCAGCCTTGGTGGTTTCCAGTGTTGCCAGATCTGCCCTGGTGGTCTTCTGCTCCACTGTGGGGGTCTTCAAGCCTGTCTGCACTGCTGTGGGGGTCTTCAAGCCTGTCTCCCTGGCTGTCTGTCCAGCCTTCTCCGCCCGGGCCATCTGCCCTGCCTCAGTCTCCAGGCCTTCAACGCTTCATGGACCTGGCCCTCCATCCCGCACACTGTTCCGCCTCCACCCCACCTCCCTCCAGGACTTTCTGGGTTTTGAGTTTAGGAGCATCTGGAAGCCGCTCTTTAGAAGGGGGAGCTATGTCACGATCACCAGTGAGAGTGCCCATCATTGCCACCAGAGGGCACTCCATCCTGGACTACACACATCATTTGGACTCCATTTCCCATCTACCCTCATACCCTGCACCTGCTACCCATTATGCAATCACTCACTCACACATAAAAGACACTTGCACCCACACCTCCACGCGAAGTCTTGATTTTCCCCGGTGATCTTTTCTGAGCGTTATTGTGGATTACTATTCTTGTGGTTGACTGGACTGTTCCTCGTGTTTGATTCTCTGCTGCCTGCCCTGACCTTTGCCTGTTCCTGGATTCTGTACGTTTGCTGCCTGCCCTGATCTCTGCCTGTTTACGCCTCTGCCTTGTCCTTGCCCTGTTGTGTTTGCTTATCAATAAAAACTGCAAATGGATCCTAACTCCGTTGACCCAATCCTTACAACCATCTACCCTGTAAAATCAATAATTTCAAGATACTCTGATATTGATGATTTATGCTCCTTTTGTAAAAATGAGAAGTGTTAACACATTTGTTTTTGATTGTAAAATTACCCAAAATTTTTGGAAGGAAATGGCAGAATTTATTTTTAATCTAGTAAAGGATAAATACTGTTTTTCTTTAAAAGGATATTATATACTATGAAAACAATGTTAACAAAGGTCTTGAATACATTGTTAATTTTTTCATATTGTTTAATTCATCCCCAATATTTAAGGTATTTTTAGTGGAATTTGATTGTTTTATATCTTCTCTAAAATTGTTAAAAAACAAAGTCATTAACATGTTTAAAATATTATATTATTTTCAGATCCCCTGTTACTAATTGCCACACTTTGTATTGCACTGCCTTATGCTATGCTCTGTTTGTAAATTGTTCTATTTTCATTTAAAAAAAAAAAAAAAGTCTACAGTGTTTCATCGCCATCTAATGACCTGTCGCCAGTATGCGGAAAGCTCAAAGAAAAAACTTCTCCGTTTTAAGCATATCATTGTGTAAACGTACCCTAAGTGAATATTTAAGTAGTACAATAGTAATTTCTTGCTAGAAATTACATCAAAATTAGAAAAGGTTGGTCAAAAACATACATTTATACACAAACTGATCACCAACCGCAACTTTCAAATACCATCTTTACTTTTAGTGCATTTGTCACAGAATGAAATGCACAGGAATGTGGGATATCAAAGGCAGGCGATGTGCTTTGTGGAATGTTCTACAGAGACAGCATTTTTCAGCTTTTAAACGCAGCATAGGTGTACACAACTGTCACATTGGTGCATGCAAAAAAAAAATAAAATCACAGTATGCTCTTTATTTAATTAAATAGAAAAGGCAGGAAATTAAGAAAATTCTTGAATTTTAAAGATCTAAATATCTTAACATTAACAGATCAGCGCTTTGACAACCCTAAATGGATAACGCACAAACTCAGCTCCTACATTTCCTCTGAGTGGAAGAACTGGACTGACAGCAGACAAGACTGTTTGCAGAGAGGAGCGGATCTGATCATCATAAACGACAGAGAGGAACGGGTGAGTAAGAGTATTTGAATCTGTACTGAAAACTGTTTACGATCTAAATCATATTTCATTCTATAGAAATTTGTTGAAAAGTTTACCAGTGGAAACATTGTCTGGATTGTTCTTTCTAAAAGTGATGAAAAGGGAGTCTGGAAGTGGGTTGATGGCAGCAACATGACCTCTGGGTGAGCAGCTTGCTCAATCTTGCTCAGACTGTTTTGTATGAAAAAGTATAGATAATGTAATACATACCTTCTTCTTCATGAAGTAACTTCCAAAGTAAACCTATTTAGTCACATGAGACATAAACACATGCTGTTCTGTTGTTGCAGGTTTTGGGGACGCGGGGAGCCCAGTAACAAAAGTTTTGATGAGGACTGTGTTGTATTACAGTTTAATTTTTGTATGGATTTGTGAAAAGGAATTAGAGGTTTAACAAAGCTGTCAAAGCATAAAATCTGTACATCCAAAGCAATGCAGCAACCAAATCGATTTGTTGTACTGTGCAAAATGATAAGATACTTTTTTATTATTATTTTAATGAGTATTTGATGCTCGTTTCATAATATTCAAAGAAATATATGATATTAAAACTAATGAAAAATCAAATTTGCACTCATTTGTCAATGCTACCTTTTATGTGTAATATTTATCAAATTGTCCTTATGAAATAAACAGGGAAGTCAGATTTGACCATAACATTGAAGGATCTGAAGATTTTCGATAGCAACCTTTGTGTGTTACTTTAAGAGTTTTATTCACTCTGTTTATGATTTAATTTCATTCATCATTTAACTATTATTCATTTACATTACTTATCATTTAACCTTTTTATTCATCTATATCATTCATTGTTATTATTCATTTATGCCATTTGTTTTTTTATGTTTTATAATTTATATAAAGGGATGTTTGTCTTCACAGGTAGGAGATACACATCTAAGACTATTCAATAAACTCTGCTCTTTTATTATCATCACTTTGTCTCCTGCTTCTGCTATTCTCTGGCTTTCTCAGTCAAACTCTCAGGCTGATAATAGAGTTCTTGAGGTACCAGACAAGACTTTCTGTTGACAGGTTTGCTGGGTTGCACATACCAGACAAACGGATATCTTTTGACAAGATCCCGATTTGATATTTTAGACGTGGAGATTTCATCCCATCTATGTAGTCAGATTTTATCAAAACCACGGAGGTGGGAAGCTATAGTAGCTAACTCTCAGAAGAAACACTGCTAATGTTTTAATATGCCAAATACATACACTATATTGCCAAAAGTTTTGGGACACCTGCCTTTACGTGCACAATTACTTTAATGACATCCCATTCTTAATCCGTAGGGTTTAATATGGAGTTGGCCCACCCTTTGCAGCTATAACAGCTTCAACTCTTCTGGGAAGGCTTTTTACAAGGTTTAGGAGTGTGTTTATGGGAATTTTTGACATCCTTCTAGAAGCGCATCTGTGAGGTCAGGCAGTGATGTTGGCAAGAAGACCTGGCTCGCAGTCTCCACTCTAATTCATCCCAAAGGTGTTCTATCGGGTTGAGGTCAGGACTCTGTGCAGGCCAGTCAAGTTCCTCCACACAAAACTCGCTCATCCATGTTTTTATGGACCTTGCTTTGTGCACTGGTGCGCAGTCATGTCGGAACAGGAAGGGGCCATCCCCAAACTGTTCCCACAGAGTTGGGAGCATGAAATTGTCCAAAATGTCTTGGTATGCTGAAGCATTAAGAGTTCCTTTCACTGGAACTAAGGGGCCAAGCCCAACCCCTGAAAAACAACCCCACACCATAATCCCCCTCCACCAAACTTTACACTTGGCACAATGCAGTCAGGCAAGTACCGTTCTCCTGGTAAGCGTTAAACCCAGACTCGTACATCGGATTGCCAGACAGAGAAGCGTGATTCGTCACTCCAGAGAACACGTCTCCACTGCTCTATACATAAATGTTGAGTAAAATAATATTTTTATTTCACTCATTTAGCAACACTTTCAGCACAGATTAAATTATTAGTTCCCTACTGTTTGGATCAGTGGTGAAATACTCCAACCACTTCAGTACAGAGGTACTGACACAAGCAGACTGAATGCTGCTGCACCTTGACATACAAAATTAAGGTTCCAGAAGGGTGTTTTTGCATTGATGCCATAGATGAACCATATTTGAAAAACTTTTCAGACAACATTTTACAATTCTAAAGAACCTTTGCCAGCTATAAAGAACTTTTTGTGTGATGGAAAGGTTCCATGGATGTAAAAGTTTCTTCAAGGAACCACTGATGCCAAGAGACCTTATTCAGAGCAGCGACAACAATCCAACTTCTCATTCTCCTTTTAGGTTTATAGTTCTCGCTAATCTGGTTGTATAGCTAGATATGCTATTTTCTGGATAAGCAGATAATGAGATGTTGCAGGGCAGCGTGACATAAAATCCACCATCAGCCATGGCTGGTTTTTACATTAATGCGCTCATCCTATGCAGGAATTTGTTTTATGGCGTTTGTACATCAACCAGTTCTTTCTGATCAACCCACGATGCAAATTTTGCAGGCTATCCGAGCCACTGTACCAGCAGTAATGTTTTGCAACCCTTCTTCTAATCTAAAATTTTCTCAACTTTAAGTGTCTTGTTTTCACTCACAAATATTTTTTTGCAATTCTTTCGCATATAAAACACCGTCAATAACATCCCCGTCGTAATTGTAATCTGTAAACAGGAGGGTCTCATAGGATGCACGCTGTAATAGTGAAAAACTCTTGTGTGTAGTTAACAAACTAATAAATATTAACTGTAATTTATATCGTTAATCGTTAAATATTTTATTTAAACATTTTTTCATAGGATTTACAAATAAAAAAATAAAAAACAATAATGTGACAATAATCAAAAGGGCATTTATTAGTAATATATCAGTAATTCAAATATGCATGCTGCTTTCACAGTCACTATTTGGGATTGACAACAGCATTTCCTTACAGGTTTGAGTTTTCAGATGTTTTCTTCATTCAGCAGATTAAAATATCTGCTTGAATACATGCACTGTCTGAATAGGTGTGCGTGTAACACTGTATCAGGCAATTAACTAACCTGTTCAATAAACTGTGTAAAACATGCAATCACCCGGTCATTACTAAGATTCTAGATGATATAAACAAACATAACTGCTCCTCAATCTTTCAGTGAATGCCTGCGATCTGCTCTTGATACGCAAGCTACTGTCTGTGTGTTTGCTACAGTGCTAAAGTGAATCAGCTCAATAGTTTAGAACAGTGATTAACTTACCTGCACAATAAACTGTGTAAAACGTGCATTCAGAGAATGAACAATGATAATCCAGATGGTATAAAAACATACCTTGTGGAGCGCTCACAGAGTATGCACTTATTTGTCTTTTTCAGTGGACTGAAAATTAAAGTAACCGAGAGGATTTCTTATCTGTGGTCTTTCTCAAGCCAATTTAATAATATTAAGTTTAAATAGCATTTCAACATGACAATCAGTCACTACTCTTCAAAGAATAACTTTAATAAGAATACGGTGATTATTATACCTGAGTTTTATTTTCACTTTTGATTACTTTATTCAATATCTGTATAGCAGGCTATTATTACTAGTAGACTAAATTGTTTATTTCATATGTATCTTTTTTTTTCTCTTGGATTTTTCCTATTTTTCCTATTTCCCGTAATTTTATTTTTATGGTATTTCTGACTGTTTCAACTCATTGTTGTTGGTTGACAGTGAAACTGCTCTGAAAGAACAGATTAAGGGGTTGGGGGTAATTATTATTATTATATGAACGCACTGAGGAGGGCCCCTTAGAAGTTTTGCTTAGGCCCCCAGAGGTCTAGGACCGGCATTGGCCCCCTGCACTGCATATTTTGGTTACACTTTATTTTACAGTACGTGTACTTACCCAATAAAGTACTGGTAAGTACATGGGTTAAGGTTAGGTTTAGGGGTAGGTTCAGGGTTAGTACCTAGTTATAACCCAGTTATTGTAATTACTATAGTAAGTACATAGTATGTACCATGCAGAACTGGACTGTAAAATAAAGTGCTACCCATTTTTTTTATATATGTCTCCTTTATCTGACACCCACAATTCAGGTCTTGCAGTCTCAACTAATGAGATGAATTAGGAGTGTTATATGAGGGACACGTACAATATGTACAGTGCCGGGGGTCCTCCAGGACAGGTTTGAAAACCCCTGCTCTAGAACATGCTTTCCGCTACAGAATTCACATTAAGGTTTAGTTATCTAACCTAACAGTCCGCTGTGTAATAATAATAATAATAATAATAATAATAATGAAAACATATATCATGGAAGAAACTGTCTACCTATAACATTTAGGGAAATATATACATTTACATTTACATTTACATTTATTCATTTGGCAGACGCTTTTATCCAAAGTGACTTACAAGTGAGGAATACAGTAAGCGAGTCGTCATGACGAGGCAAATAGGGACAAGAAGTTTTAGGCAGTGCTCAGAGTATCATAAGCTACAATAGAGAGAGATTAAAGGAAGTGAAGGAAGCAAAGAAAGGTAGGATAGAAGGATAGAAAGGTATAGATTTTTTTTTTTTTTTTTTTTAAGATGAGGATAAGTGAGTTTTCAGCTGTCTTTTGAATATTGCCAGGGATTCTGCATTGCGGATGAAGGCAGGAAGATCATTCCACCAGCGAGGGACATTTGTAAGTAAGTAAGTCAATATACATTTGTAAGTAAACATAGTTTGTGACAGAGAATCACAAATACCTTGTAATGAAGAAATGAATAGCATTGACATTCAAAATGCAAAGTAAAGCCTTATTCAATATTCGATTTCAAAATACCAGTATGATTCAATTTTTATTTACCAAAATGTGTCAACAACAAATTGCTCTATTTTCTAAATTAAATATTCCAGTCAATGAAATTGATGGGTGATTTATCCCACTCTCCTTCCATTTACAGCAAAGGGGTTTTTAAGAGGGTGGATGATTTGTTTTGTATGCCTGTTTATTGTGAAATGGTGGCACGCACTTGCACCGTGGTCCATCTCAAAGAGAAGGGGCTTGAGCCCCTTCTCCTTTGACCGCGAAAGTGAAAGTGCCCTTTGCAATCGCATCGCGGTGCCCCCGCGTTGTATTTGCTCTCTAGTAATAAAGCTGTGCTCTCTATAAATTTGCTTTATTGTAATATATTGTAACATGTGTTCAAATGAATTTCAATTTGATTAAATTGCTATCTGTATTTGATAGATGACAGTCCTTTGACAGACACATTGCATGGATACTATGATAATGGAGGGAGTTGTATGGAATGTAGAGCAGATCAGTCTGACCAGTTTCTGAGTTTTACTGTAAGGACAGCTTTTAATAAACACCCAGACTGTAATAGTTTATCACAGTCTGGAGTGCTTCACTCTAAGAAGTGACAATTTTGTGAAGATGGACGACTACAGTGGATCATCCAGACAACCTGATGAGTCTGTCCATGTGAACATACTTAACTTACTGTTCTTTATTGGGTCAACATACAATAACATTGATGGCATTAATGAACAGTAAACTTTTGTAACAGAGGAAGATCCGAAAGTGTCAACAGGATTCCAAAGAAGAGGAAGCAAACATAAAATTATGAGCAGTGAGTTTTACATTTAAAAATAAATGTTTAATATAATATATATCTTCATATATATTTAATATAATATATCTTCAAGCTGCCATATTACAAATATAGAACAGATGTTTCTCATTTAATTTTTTTTTTTATTATTATTTTAATAGTATTTTATTTTTTATTTGGCTAGAATAAGTCCAATAATTAACATTTGCAGTCCAATAATTATTTTGGGTCCGTGTATCTTTTGATATCTTTGTAAACGGTGCCGTCATCGGTTCTTCTGCAGTTCAGCGCAGCAGAATAAAAGTCCTTCGCTGCGATGGATTCTTAATGCATTTAATGCAACTACATTTAATCTCTTTCTCATTAAACAGCCAGACTAACGAAAGGCTTGAGACATACCATACCGAGGCAGAGCCTAGACAAGCTTTCTTCTGTGTCCATAAATTCGGCAACTTACACGTGTTTATCTCAGAAATATTATCATTATACTAGTTTATCTCATAAATAATAATTAACTTAGCTCCTGCACTCACAGCTACCTAATAGCCAACACTTTTGGCACACTGCCTGTTTTATTATTGCTGACCACCTATCAAAATCGGTGTGGCAACGCTGCGCGACTCACGGGACAGCACAGAGATACTGAAGCCCAGATCAGTGTCAATTTAAGTCATCATACACAGATGTCATAACTTTTGTTATAGGCAATAGGCTGAGATTATTTAATTAATATTGTAAGTATTGGCCGGCTAACTGATGGCTACAGAAAGGTTATTTTCTCTGCCAACTAAACTTCCCAATGCAAATAAAGTCACAGAACCGTTGTGCGACTTACTCGCAGTAGGCACTAGGGGTGTAACAGTACACAAAACTCACGGTTTGGTATGTACTTCAGTTTTGAAGTCACGGTTCGGTACGGATTCAGTACAGCAGGTGGGGAGAAAACTAAACATAAAATTGATTTTTTTATTATTAAACAGTGGTTTACTAAACAGATTGTGTTTTTGTCTTTAAATATGTTAAATTAAATTATAACTAAAAGTTTCATATGGATAAAAAAATTTATCTTTGCTGATACTATAAACTATGTAGGGAGCCCTTACTTGCACATTATGCTACTATATTAAAGGTTATTTATTTTTAGATAAAATAATCAACACTCAAATAACAAATTGTATGCAAACATGTAAGCTACACATAAGACAGTTTTTGCATTAACTTCTAAATCTAAGTATAAAATTAAGTTTTACTCCAATTCGTTGTTGAAATATAAGCATTTATATACAGTGGCTGTCATTTTCATGACAGCTTATTTAAACATAGGTCTACATTAAATAATCAAGACATCACTAACAGGTTAAGTAAAATATAATGAATATATGGGCTAATACAGTGCATATATTAAGCGATAGAGTTCATTTCTCTAGCGAACTAACAAGATGTGGACAGTGAATGGCTTTTCTGAGGTAAATGCTACATGACATATTGTTTACAAGCTGTTTTATTGATGTCTTTCCGCCATTGAAACACTAAATAAGCGATAACACGAGATATTATACGTTTCAGTAAGTTGTACTGTATCTTTCAACATACATTCAGATGTTCATTTAAGTTTATTCTGTAACTAGTGAGGAAGAGATGATCGCGTTCACTCGCGCTGCCGGTTGAACTGAGGTGCCTGTACAGAGATCTGTCACGCTGCATCAAAGCGTGTCAAAACGGCACTTTTTGTTTGAATTTTGTGATTTCGTGGACAGAATTTGAAGGATGAGATGTTGTTTCTTATCAAAAGTAACAAAACGCAGAGCTTATTGCAATTATTAGTGGTTAATGGTGATTAGGCTATGTTGCAATGTAATGCATTTGGTACACACGTGCACCGAACTGAAAGCCCTGTACCGAAACGGTTTGGTACGAATACGTGTACCATTACACCCCTAGTAGGCACAGAGAGTTGTTTCATTCCTGAATGAATAAGAGTCTTTGAACAACCCATTAATATAGATGATGATTCAGTGACCAATCAATATAGACAGACACTTGATTTTACTCCTGAATGAATCAGCGTTTTGAACGAATCGATGAATGAATAAATAACTCCTTCCTTAACACAGTGACTTACCGCCACCTAGTGGCGATATTACTTTCGTAATCCAAGTAGTATTTCATTTCAGTATTCATTCATTTTTCTGAATAAAAATGTTGTTTAAAAGATTAATCTCATTATATTATACACTTGTAATTGCTGTGTAAATTTATTTTATACTACTTCATGCAGTTGGTTGATACTGATTTAATTGCTAACAGCCTATAGTGTCATATTATTCTAATTTATTTGACTAAATTCAAGAATTTAACATTATAGATAGCATACATATATTTAATAAGATTAGGAAAGAAATTCTATATAAAGGTAAAAGAAAAATACCCCTGAAAATCATTTGTCCCATATGGGAAAGTTAATTTCTGACACTGGTAGATGGCATTAAATATGAAAACCCTTCATCTCTGGTTTATTGTTCAAAGTCTTATTTCAGGGTTTTATTCATATAACTCAAACAAGTTCACCTTAAAATCATTATGTCAAATTCATATTTCACTAAAGTCAATCACTGAAACAACCATTCTGTGGGATAACGGCATTATGATATCCATCTGTTGTATGAATAAAAGTCATAATAGAACTATAATAGATGTGCTGTGAACATAAACTACAATACGATGTCATTTCTTTTCATATCTGTCATATTATTTCAAGTTCCTCCATTGTCCAATTCTCAGAGTATTGCCTAAAAAAAGTTATGACATCTGTGTATGATGACTTAAATTGACACTGATCTGGGCTTCAGTATCTCTGTGCTGTCCCGTGAGTCGCGCAGCGTTGCCACACCGATTTTGATAGGTGGTCAGCAATAATAAAACAGGCAGTGTGCCAAAAGTGTTGGCTATTAGGTAGTTGTGAGTGCAGGAGCTAAGTTAATTATTATTTATGAGATAAACTAGTATAATAATACTATTTCTGAGATAAACACGTGTAGGTTGCCGATCGATCAGCGGAAAGAGGTGTTTCATTCCCACCTACGTGTAGAGATCAAATATTCGAGTTGTTTAGCATTTTCTACCCCTGAACGAAAAAATCAAGCCGAATTGTTGTTTTTCGTTTTGTTTGAAAAACAAAAGTGCCGTTTTTCATTTTTTCGATTTTAATATTAAATCAAAAAACGAATGACCAAAAGACACCCTGACTGTGCACATTCTGGTAATTTGATTTTCGTTTTAAAAAGAGAATTTTAAAAATGAAAAAGGACTGTTATTTTAATTGTCTTCTAATAGGCTACTCCAGAATTAAACATGGAAAAACAATCCATTTTCCCTTTTTTCCGTTGATGCACGGAAAAGCAAAACAACATGAAACTAAAACAGAAAAATGCTTTGATTTTGTAATGTTTGAATGCTGAACCACAGAGTTTCAGGACAGCAGCGCCAGGCAGCAGTTTATGCAGTCTTGAGAGTTGGGCTAGCTTTAGTGTAGCCTATAAATTGTATTTATAAATCATTTGTAAAGTGTATTATTACAAATACATATAATGTAAATGTCACGTTCAGTTCCGTTTAGTTTCAGTTTGTATGGACTTTCAGTCCCTGATAGCACACGTACATCTCGGAGACGTCTATTTGACATCTGTGTTTACATCTGGAAGACGTATTTTTTAGGGTGTTTGCTCATCTGCAATACGTCTATAGGACGTTTCCTGTCTGATGTCAAATAGACGTTTAGAAGATGTCTTTAAGATGTTTATGATTTAGAATTTATGTAAAACTGACATCTTAAAGATGTCTATCAGATGTTTGTAAACAGCAGATGCTTTCCAGATGAAGTGATCTTTAACAGACATCTTGCAGATGTACGTGTGCTATCTGGGGTTTGTTGTCATTGATCACATGTGTTCCTTTGTTCTATGTTCCTGCCACGATCTGTCACCATGGACACTTGCGTTAATCGTCTGTGTCACTACTTAAGTTGTTCTCTGTCATGCACTCCTTGTCCGGTCACCGTAATGCTATGTGTTTACACCTGCCTGCCTGTCCGTCTGTTATATTATTAAACCTTTGGAATTGTTCCTTCTGCCTTCATCTGAAGAGAAATATTAAGATAGTAAATGAAGACAGTTATATAGAGTTATCAGCATACGATGAAGTAGATTTTTCTCTCCTCGTCTCTGAAAGAATATACACTGTTAGTGCAGCTTCAGATGCCGAAAGCTTGGTCATTTTTTACTTTCACTGTCTGTATTGAATAATTTCCTGGGGTTTGAGGCTTCTTCACCAGCATAACTCTCACACAAAGTTTGTACATTGCTTCTGTGATATCCACTGACTCGCCTTCATGGTTAAAAATGGAAAAATTTTAACTATTGCAATGTGACAGTTTTCTTTGTCACCAATTGCAAAATGATGGACAACGGTTCACATTTCCCTTGATAATACAATTAAGTACATACTAAATGAATAAATAAACAAGTAAATTAATGATCAAGTAAATAAATAAAAAATGTTACGAGTCAGAAATCTGTTTAAAATCAAAAATCGCACAGTGTATGCCCGGTTTAAGCATCAAGAAAGTAAAAGCTCGATTTGAATGTTAGTAACCTGTGTAAGTATTTGATAAAACTGTAAGATCAGTTATGAATTACCTGTAAGGTCCAGAATCTTTCAGGGTTTGGTTGCATTCTTTGCAACCAAATTTCTCTTTCTGTTGAGATTAAGCCAACTGTAATAGTCACATAACAGGTTTCAGGTATTGTCTAAGATGATATTGTCTTAAAGAATGAATTAGGTCAGAAATTAAATGGGTTAGAGACTGGTTAAAAAAACATCAGCTGTTTATATAAAGTTGTTTTTTTGTAATTCCAGTGACCAAACAAGAGAGGAGAATAGTGCTGCTGGGGTCACACACAGATGTTAAAGCCTCCTGTGGGAACACATTCCTGGGACGGCAGGTGTTCTCAGAGTCACCGTCCTCCCATCGCTTGTTTGAGAAATATGCAGGGTTGAATAGTCTGAATAATCTGATGGTCATCAACACTCCTGATCTACTTGAACTCGCTCTCTTTTCTGAAGAAGACAACGTGAGGAGATTTTTCCACTTAACTTACCCTGGACCACATGCTCTTCTGCTGGTCCTTAAATCAGGCACATTTACAGAACAGGATAAAGATGCCCTTAAGCTCATTAACATCATTTTTGGTGCAGGAGCCTCGGAGTATGTGATTGTGGTCTTTATGTGCGAGAGCCAGATGGAGTATATGAGCGCTAATGACTCTGATATTGGCAGCAGAGCGGTGGAGTCTCTTTTACAGACCTGCAGACAGCCACACCACCATCTACAGAAGACAGGAGCTCAATCCCAATTGCAGAAACTTCTGGTTGCTCAAGGGCACCTCAGTCATTTCCTGCCAGTATTGAGACTCGAACCCACAACTTTCAGGTTACCAGTCTGACTCTAGGCCACAATACCCAGCAACAGGTTTACAATGTACACAATGCATATGAGTGGCTTTTAATATAAGTCACAAATTAGCACAATTTTAAGCCAATTATAAGAATTGTCTTGCTAATTTATGTTCTTTTTAGCATTTTGTTTTATTGTTCAAAAGAATCTTTTTTTTTTATTTTAATCTGCAACAAATTCAATTGATGTTTGTAAATTCAGCTTGTAATGAAATGAGCTATGTGTTCACACGTCATTCAAAAACATTTGAGTGGTAATTACATTTCTATACGCCTAACCC
The DNA here is from genome assembly GCA_037950665.1 of Hypophthalmichthys nobilis. Taxonomy (NCBI): domain Eukaryota; kingdom Metazoa; phylum Chordata; class Actinopteri; order Cypriniformes; family Xenocyprididae; genus Hypophthalmichthys; species Hypophthalmichthys nobilis. Next base: position 27,488,614 of record CM075489.1, read on the forward strand.
ATAGTAATCTTGTTCCACCACCATTGTTCCCTTGAGCAAATGCTACTTCATGGGTGTTTTCTCTAAAATGTTTGACTTCATTAAGAATGATTGACAGCTGCTTTGGTATGAAACACGCAAGGGTGGAGTTCAACAAGTCACTGCTCAGCAAACCAAATAAGACCTTAAATAAAACCAGTACAGCAACTGTTCAAATCATAACACCATATCACCACTCACAAACTACTGTAAAGATGTGAAATTCCTTTGAATGAACTTTGCATGTCACTTTAGATTAAAGTTTGTATGTAAAGTATCACAAAACGATGAAATGGAATCAAAACCATGATGTTAGTATTGCTACAACCCTATATCCAACATCATAATCAGTGATCCACAGCTGTAGCTGTCCACTGCAATTAAAAACATCTACCCCCGGTTTCACAGACAAGGCATAAAGGTGCCCTAGAATTTAAAATTGAATTTACCTTGGCATAGTTGAATAATTAGAGTTCTGTACGTGGAAATGACATACATTGAGCCTCAAACACCATTGTTTCCACCTTCTTATGTAAATCTTGTTTGTGCAAAAGACCACTAAAAAACAGGCGAATCTCAACATAACACCGACTGTGAAGCAACAGTCAGGATCATTAATATGTACGCCCCCAACATGTGCATATGCCAGCCCATGTTCAAGGCAGTATTAACGTCTGGAGCTGCACAGCCGAATCATCAGAAGTTCTGCAGGTATTGTGAAGCAAGCAAGGACCATAGTGAAAATGGCAGATGGAGCGATAATAACTGCTCATGATCCATGATATCATGATATATTTAGTGATATTTGTAAATTGTCTTTCTAAATGTTTTGTTAGCATGTTGCTAATGTACTGTTAAATGTGGTTAAAGTTACCATTGTTTCTTACTGTATTCATGGAGATCAGAGCCATGTCGTTATTTTCATTTTTAAACGTTTGCAGTCTGTATAATTCATAAATGCATCTTTATTCTTTATAAATCTATCCAAGTGTGTAGCTTTAGCCCCATTAGCCGTGCAGCACACTATCAAACTCATTAAACATAACTCATGTAAACATCCACAAAATACATGCCATACTTACATGATCTGATATGCTGCATCACGAACACTTTGTAAAGATCCATTTTGAGAGTTATATTTGCAGTGTGAACTTATTGTATTGTTTATGCAATGTTTAATGGAGACACGAGCTTGGGGGCGGGGAGCACGAGCATTTAAAGGTGTACACCGCCAAATCAGCGCATTTTTAATCCCACCCCAAAACAGGCAGTTAAAACATGGTATAATTAAAAATCTATGGGGTATTTTGAGCTGAAACTTCACAGACACATTCTGGGGACACCTTAGACTTATATTACATCTTGTGAAAAATAGATTCTAGGGCACCTTTAAGCTAGTCCTAGACTAAAATGCATGTTTGAGCTGTTTTAACTGAAAGCAACAAGAACTGACATATTTTAAAATATGTCACTGTCATTGTTTTGTCTCAAGATGCACACCAGTAATTTTATTTTCTAGTGTATGCTTATAAAAGCTACTTAAACATCGTTATTGAACTAAGGCCTAATCCTGGCTTTGGCTGAACCCTGTCTGTGAAACCGGGCCCTAAAGTATTTTATAGACTCCATGAATAGTGCTGATGTTTTAACCAGGTCAGACTGTCTCAGGACCAGAAATCAGTGTAAATCTTAATAATAATTATTATTATATAAAATAAAATAATCAGGATGAATTTAAACTTACTACAAGGCTAACTTACTAAAATAATTAAATGTTTTCGATGGTTGAATGATCTTGCAAACTTTACCAAAACAAGACCAATGTCAGAACTGTATTGCACAGTAAAACCGGGCAGAAGGATGTAAGCCCTGATAATCATGCAAAGCAGTTGGTACATTGTTTTACATGGCTAGCCAGCGGCAATCGTGTAGGCTTTGGCTTTAAACAAAGGCATTGCCGTTTTAATGTTGCTGTTATTCTTTGAACAGAAAAAGAAGTTATTTGGTGAATAGTAGATGACTGCATAGACATTTTGTGTAAGAAGAACAACTAGTGAGTGTGTGTGTGTGTGTGCATGCTATAGAGTTGAAAGTGGACTGATGTAGCTGTGTATGATTTAGGAATAACAGAGTGGCCATACACTGGTCAAATTCAGGCAGACTCCCCACATTTTTTCAAGATCGAGAGCTCAGGAGTTGCTCATAAGGTTGCTCTATTTTAGATGGGTCAATTGTGTTGTAGCATTCTTCATTTGTAAATCACTTTTATGATAATGCATTTATGACGTTCTTTATTCTAAAGAATCAAGATTGAGGTTTCAGCCAAAACCCATTGTAAATGTAGGTAAATTGGTAAAAAAAAGACCCATGTTTGACAGGCTTAGTTTTTTAGTACAAGAAAAAATTTAATCTGACTTTCACATTATAACATTTCTGACTGTATTTAACATTGAAACATTTGTGTTTTCTTATTGACAGACATTGCTGGTACTGAGAAGAAATCCAAAGATGTAAGGATCGTGTTAATTGGAAAAACTGGAGTGGGAAAGAGTGCAACTGGAAACACCATTCTGGGGTGCAACGTGTTTCAGTCTGAGGGCTGCATGACATCTGTGACAAAAAAGTGCCAAAGAGAGAGTGGAGACGTCTGTGGGCGACACGTGACTGTGGTGGACACACCAGGACTCTTCGACACAACCCTCAGCAATGACGAGATTCAGCAGGAGATCATGAGATGTGTTGAGTTGTCCACTCCTGGACCACATGTGTTTCTGCTAGTGATTGCTGTCGGCCCATTCACACAAGAAGAGAGAGAAACCATTCAGCTCATCAAGATGACCTTTGGACAGAAAGCAGAGGCCTACACTATGGTGGTGTTCACGCGAGGAGATAACCTTGGAAAAAGTATCGAAGACTACATTAAGAAAGGCGATCTACTTGTCCAGCAGTTGATCCACGACTGTGGCGGGAGATATCATGTATTGAATAATTAACGGAAGAATCCTGCTCAAGTCAAGAGTCTGTTAAAGAAGATTGATAAGATGGTGTCGAAAAATAATGACACTTTCTATAATGACAAAATGTTTCAGGAGGCTGAAAGAGCTCTCATACTCATCCAGCAGTACAAGAATAGAGAGGAGGAGGTCAGACAAGAGATGGAGACCATTAAAACAAAATATGAGTCAGAAATTCAAGAATATAAAGAGAAACTAGAGGACGAAAAAGCCAAAGGGAAAATCAGAGAAATTCTGCTCAAGTTGAGAGATTGCACGCTGTATAGAAAACATCCTGCAGGAAGGACAGAGTCTGCAGCCACTGTAGATGCCAAACAAATAAAATATAAATTCTTTCAGAAAAAGAAGAACGATAATGAAAAACATATGGGGGGACCAAAAAATATACTTTCAGGAAAAACGGATGTGGACATGGAGACAGGGACAACACAAGGAGCAACAAAAGGAGAATCTGAACAAGTCAGCAAGAAAAATACTGTAGAACTAAAAGGTATTAAAGCTGGAATCTTTACGTTGAAAGAAAGAAAACAAAAACGAAGGCAACGGATTGAAATGTGTTTGGAGAAAAGTGTAGCAAGAGAAAAGAGATGCACTACAACATACAGTCACAGATCAGATGTTCAGCAAAGATATTGACACACTTAGTAAAGGCAAAACCCTGATGAAACCAGGAGATGATATTGAGCAAGAAAACATGGATTTTCCTAAATTATCTGAGGATTTGAAGGAAATGGTGAAAGATAAACTTATGCTCCAGCAGATGAAGGAAATAGAGGAACACATGCAGAACATGGTGGAAGACATGAGAAGATACAGAGACATCGCTGAGATTCTTGCTGCAGAACTCAAAAGAATTCAAGATAGAAATTCTGATAACGTCATGCAGAAAACGTTATACTAAAATCTAGACACATTTCTTATGAATATGGGGAGAGGGCTGGAAAAAAAATTTAGCACATCAGTTGCGTCAGAAGACTGTTAATCAGTATATCTTGGAGATTAGTGATGAACAAGGTCAAAAACATATAGATCATATGGACATAAACTCTACAACAATCTGCCCTAGACAAATTTTTTCATAGTTTGGATATTCCCAAGTTGGATCCAGATTTGGCATCTAACCTAGAGAAAGGCATTTCGGTAGAAGAGATCACAGACGCAATTAGAAGTATGCAATGTGGCAAATCACCAGGGCCAGATGGCTTCCCATCTGAGTTCTTTAAAAAAAATTCAGACACACTTGCCCCTCTACTTCTCACAAAGAGTCTTTGTCCTCAAATTCTCTCCCCTCAACTATGTGTGAAGCAACTATTTCTCTTATTTTGAAGAGAGATGAGAGTCCCTCTCAGTGTAGCTCCTATCACCCGATTTCCCTCATAAACTCAGATGTCAAGATTCTTGCGAAACTGCTAGCACAACGTCTTGAGGCGCTTGTTTCCTCCATTATTTTGTCAGATCAGACTGGTTTCATAAAGAATCTGTACTCTTTTTTTAATGTTAGGAGACTTTTAAATATTATTTACAGTCCCTCCCCACCCGACATACCAGAGATTTTGATATCGCTTGATGCTGAAAAAGCCTTCGATCGGGTGGAGTGGGACTATCTCTTTTGCACCCTAGGAAGATTTGGATTTGGTCCTAATTTTATATCGTGGGTTAAATCCTCTATTCCTCCCCAATGGCAGCGGTCCGCACCAACAATAATCGATCTGCCCTATTTAGTCTACAAAGAGGCACTAGGCAAGGTTGTCCGCCTGGTCTCCACTTTTATTTGCCATTGCAATCGAGCCACTGGCAATAGCCATATGGCAAGACACTTTTATTAAAGGAATTCGTAGGGGGATATGGAGTGTAAAATTTCGCTTTATGCGGATGGTTTATCATTGTATTTATCAGATCCTTTGCCGGGTCTCTCTAAATTATTGAACATAATGGAAAGATTTAGCAGGGTATCCGGCTACAAAATAAACTTTCAAAAAAGCGAGTTAATACCAATCAATGCAGCTGCTACACATATTTCTTTTAATTCGATTCATTTTAAAGTTACCATAAAAAAAAGATTAAATATTTGGGAATATGGGCAACACGCAATTACAAGGACCTATATAAAGCTAACTTTCTGCCCTTGATAGAAGGTCTGAAACAGGAAATCAAACGCTGGGATCTGCTGCCCCTCTCTTTAAGTGGAAGAATTAATATTAAGATGAATGTAGTGCCTTAGTTCCTATATTTGTTTCAAAATCTTCCAATTTTTTTAACCAAATATTTCTTTAACTCCACAGAGAAACTTATATCAGCATTTATCTGGAACAACAAAAATCTTTTGCATTTTGATGAACTGGTTAATAGATTTAAGATTCCCAGATCCCATTTCTTTAGATATCTGTAAGTACGAAATTTTTTGGTTTCACATACTGATTGTTTTCTTTCATATTCTCCTACATATTCATATTCTCTATTAGACTCTATTTTTAAGATAGGAAAAGATTTAAAACAAATTACAGGCAAAATTTATAATCTCCTCAATCAACATAGCTTGGCAAATTTAGAAAAATAAATGGGAGAAAGATTTGAATGAACAGATTTTGGAAACAACTTGGCAGAAAATTATTAAACATATCTACTCATCATCTATATGTCAACGTCATGTGGTTGTACAATTCAAGGTGGTACACCGACTACATTGGTCAAAGGTTAGGTTATCTAAATTCAGACCAGAGCTAGATCCTATTTGTGATAAGTGTAGACAGGCTCCTGCGAGCCTTTTACATAAATTCTAGACATGCCCAGCTTTGTATAACTTTTTGAAATTGATCTTTGATGCATTTTCAAAAATAATAGAATTGCCAATAGACCCATCTCCTGTTATTGCTTTATTTGGTGTCACAGCACAGAACATGCGCCTAAGTAGCTATAATTGTAAAATGTTGGCCTTTTCCACTTTACTTGCCAGACAATTAATATTGTTTAAATGGAAAGACCCTCTTCCCCCCACCTTTTTTCACTGGATTAAGGATGTCATGCAATATCTTAAACTAGAAAAAATAAGATACTTCAAGGGTCTACCCAGAGATTCTATGCAATCTGGCAACCCTTTCTGTTATTTGTTGAAAAACTACAGAATACAGTACCAAATATGCATAAATCAGGGTTTTTTTTTTTCTTTTTCTTTTCTCTGTATGTAATTGATACTTTTTGTCTGATGGGTAGAGGGATGGGTTGTGTTGGGGTTTTGATTGTATATACTGTATTGTTTCGGTGTTTTGGTTTTTCTTGGATATTATAAAATTTTAAATAAACAGACCTTGTTCAAAAAACAAAACAAACAAACAAACAAAAAAACAGTAAGAGTAGTGGTATCATATACATAGTGTCTCTAATGAGTGATTTATTACACCCATAACTCTCAGATTGACTTGTGTCAGGTAATTTATGGCACGTGGTGTCACGTTGTGACGTGGCTGCACGACTTCCCATACTGATGTCTGGACCTGCTAAAAAAGACAAAACAGATCAAACAAATGTAAAATTTGACTTTTGAGAGGGTTTAATTATCTCACACCTCTCGCCCAGCCACAGTATTTTTATATCGTTTATTCCTTCCAGGTCTGCCTTTTTCATACTTACGTCACTATCTACATCCTGATTTTGTTATTTAAATAATGTTTAGGAGTCACACTGATGATCGCAGAAGACATTCTGCATCATTTCTGTTACAGTGGCTGCTCTGAGAACTCCTAAAATCCCTAGAAGGGTTATGTGTATTTCACCAACAAGAGGACCAGTTGAAATGAGAGAGGAACTGACTTTTGCACCAAGGAAAAAGCAAAATGTTAGTTTGACAAAGTTTCTTCATGTTTTCTCCACATCATGAAAATCCATGATGTGGATTTTGTGAAACGTGATTTCACAATGTCTGGTAATTGCGTGGGATATGTGTTTGACAAAGTGATGCGGATTGTAAAACTCTACACTGTGGATGTTGGAGATGATTTTACATCGCAAGACCCATGTCCGATTTTCCCTGGAAAAGACTGGTTTATGTTTTTCAATTATATTTGGAGAGATTTAAATTACTGTGGCGACGAACCGTTGTACATAGCTGAGTGGGACGGTGTGACTCGTGACACAAGATTTTGTGTAGTCAGGGATCATAGTAAAAAGTTACCAAAGGATTGTTTATATTTTTTGCTGCAATGACACGAGTGTGCATGGCCCATTCCTGAGTCTGAGCATCACATGCACTATGACATGAGGTTCTTGTTTCAGTGGAAAGATGTTTGTATGCTTGACGATATTTTTACCTGTATTGACAAGATGTTTAGATGGTGTGACATGTATGACCGTTACAGTTCCGTGAAGGTGAAATTGTTTCACCCTGAGCAGGGCGTTACCAATACTGAAGACCACCTCTTAAGCCCACCCACATATTACAGCCATTAAAAAGGCCTGCAAATATGTACGCTCACAACATTCATCCACCATGTCTCAAGAATCTACACCTGTCTACTGCTACAACGCCCCAGAGACTGCTGTGGTGATCCCTGATGCTATGCTGTTGGAGTCCCACCCACAAACATGTGACAACAGCTGGTTGGATAAATTTTGCATGGATCTGGGGTATCACAACCTGACCTTCCTTACGTCATACGGCAACAGCGGAGCAATAGCTTGGTCAGTGGCCTATGCTGGAGTGGACAACACAGACAGTTGACAGTTGTAAACACATTGTCGCTCAAGCACTGATCCGTTACGGTTTAAGAGGATTCAGGGTTCTGCGGATGCTATTTTACATTGTTTACATTGTGGAGAAACTTTGTGAAGTCAGAGAAAAAGTTGTGGACGTAAGCAGTGAACAGACTGTCTATGACTATACCTGTTCTATCTCCATGCAGCATATTCGCAGTTTCTGACATTATAGTGTGTCCTGACTGAATCCTGATGGGGGAGAATCAGCTCTTGAAGCTCTGCCCTCTTAGGTCAGCGCAGCAGCTCATTTGCATTTAAAGGGCACACACTGAAACGGCACGTTTTTGCTCAACCCAAAAAAGTGGCACTTTTAACATGCTATAAAAAATGATCTGTGGGGTATTTTGAGCTAAAACTTCACATACACACTCTGGAGACATCAGAGACTTATTTTACATCTTGTAAATGGGGGCATAATAGGTCCCCTTTAATGCTGGTGAACCAGTTTGTGTATCCATCAGAAAAATTTTGTGAAAAATTGCATCTGTGTACATATGTGACAGATTTATATGTAGTCATGTTGTCAAGAGACGATCATACCAATGTTTGTGAAATTATTTATACACTGGTTGGTTACTTTTAGAAAACTTTGTTTTCTTTTACTGTTTGAGAAATAAAAACCCAGGTCACTTAAACAATCCGAGTCATTCTTTTGTGGAGACTAATAAAAAAAAGACTTATTACACACATCTAACATCTGTTCTTTAGGCGGTAAAAAATGTTTAAAAGGTGCTATTTTAAAAGAAACAGGTGTTCGTTTATCCAATAAGCAGGTTTCAGACTGGCTCGCAGGTGAGGATGCTTACACACTACACAGAACAGCTCCAAGCTGACCTAGTTGATATGTCTGCATATTCCAAAGAAAATGACAACCATTTTCTGTTGACATGTATCGATCTGTTTAGTAAATTTGCACACTCGCGTGTGTTAAAAAACACACAGAGGTTGCTAAAGCTTTTGAATCCATACTGAATGATGGACGAATACCACAGAGAGTACAGCCCGATAAAGGGAAGGAATTTTACAACCAACATTTTCAAAATCTAATGAAAAAAATAAAACATCACATGAACAGCACAGACAGATTAACTATATGGTCAAGAGTCCAACTAAAGGAAACACTATTACTGTATTGTAATTTCTGTTGTAACGATCGGCCCTATCGGTCAATTTTACATGGATTAAAATTGGGGTCAGATTATACTGTGTGAGAGGTTATGAGTGTTTAAAAAGATGAGACAGACAACATAAATAAAGTGTATTTACAATATTCATAAGGAACTTAAAACAACACAATAAAACTAGAAAAACTTAGGCTGTTAAAAGCATGGAGTCCATTTGCACCATACCCTAAAACAGTCCTTAAGAGTCCTAGTAGCGTGCTGAAAGTCCCAATGTCAAAGTGTCCACCGGTGTATATACAAAATCCACAGAAGTGATAATCCAATGAAAGTGATGTGGTGGAAAGGTTAGTCCTTAAAAACAACTCCACAATCCAGCTTGTGGTCTTTGATTAATGGCCCAGTTTGTTTCCCATGCTGCCTCCTTTATACTGGCTTACTTCCTGATTCCTGTCATGTGATCAGTCACATGACAGGCAGACCCAGACTCATTTAAAGACATACACACATTAAAACCAATAAGAGGAAAAATGGACTAAAAAACATGTAAACCAATTAAAATTCTATTATACATAAAATCATTGTAATAAATAGAGCGGTAAAACATGTATTTTATGTGACAGTGTCACACTGTCATAGGGACTTCAAATGAATCATTTTTAATTTAAGACAACTGCTAAACCTCTTTTAATTATCAATAAGAACTTTTGTAGATGTATGACAGAAATAAAACTAGTTCATAATTGAAGCTACACTGTAAAACCTGATAAGTTCAGAGTACTCAAAATTATTGTAGACACCGATTACCTCAAAAAATTTAAGTAAAGGAACTCAAATCTTTTAAGTAAAGAATAATTACAAATAACAATTAAGTCAAACTGAATTTTTTAATTTTAGTATTATTTAAGGTTTAAGTCCATTGTACTTAAAACTATTGTTTACCATATGTAATGTTTATTTTTCAATTATTTTGATGCAGTGGTTGTAAAACCCAATAAGTTCAGAATACTCAAAACATTTAAGTAAACAACTCGAAGCTTATTTTTTACTATACAAATTCAGTAATTACAATTTAATTGAAATATTGAATAAACTAATACTTAATCTTCACGGTTAAGTGTTAGTTAGTTAGCAACAGCACACCAGCATACACTAATGTAAACATCAAAGAGACTATCACTATTTACTTGCATGAACTGTTAATCAACATGCAGTATATACAGACATGATGTTTCACAGCCCATTCTCGACCTAACCACAGGCACTACTCTTCACCATGATGGTAACCCTACAAAACTTCAACATCACGGAAACACCTTTAAATACCAAAATAACAGAACATTAAACAATAACACATCTTCCTCTGTATTAATCTTGTGCAAAAACACAAAATTCCAACATTTATTCCCCCTTACAGAGTGGAAGCATGCTGGGAACTTGAAATCTGCTGCAACTCAGTTTAATGTTGAATGGACTCTTCTGATAACGTCGGTTATGTGGTAACATCGGCAACGACGTGACATGGATGACGTCACTTTATATCGCTCAGTAAACTTAAAAATAATTGAATTATAAGAGTTTACTCAAAAATAAGCTACACAAAAATAAAACTAAACTTATCATTCAGAAAATGTAATTGTTTTAAGTTGCATCAATGAAATAACAGAATTTAATTGCAACGCACTCGATCTTTATAAGTTAGTAGTACTATCCGGGTTTACAGTGTGGTAATGGTGTTTGTGGACTTGTTTAATCATCCTCTGCTGAGATCTTGAGAGATTTAATGTCTTCTTTTATTTCCAGTTGATTTCATCTAAGGCTGTGTGACTAAGTCAGTTGTAATTGTTGTGTTTCTGCTCGTCTTTTCTTTTTATTCTGTCCTTGTTGTTCCTCCTTCAGTGATTCTGCTTGTTAACAGCAGGTGTTCATCACTAATGCTCAATGCTCACTTAATTAAAGGGGATGTCTAATGCTATTTCATCCATTCTGACTTGTTGGAGTATTTCTGTGCCAAATACACTCCTTCAGGGTTTGTATAAGTTTCAGACATCTGTGCCAAATACACTCCTTCAGGGATTGTATAAGTTTTCCCAAAGTGCCGATACAAAATTCCTCGCATGGGCACTTGTCCCAGGAGAGCGCGTGCACACATCAACCAGAGCAAGTGCACCCATCAACGTGCTTCATTTGAGTTATTACGGAAATCACTGGCAGCACTGCACAGGACTGGCTCTAGAAAGATTTGTAATTTTGTTTTAGACTACAAAATCAACAATGTCACCAAAGAAGTGTGTTTTTGATAATGAGGGAAAGATAACCTTGTTCAGCTTCCCAAAGAACGCAGTGTTAAGGGAACAGTGTTTTTCCAGGGCAGCAACGGAGTTGTGCAAGTGTTTGATTGTTCCTGGCATTTCAGTGACGAATGTTTTATAAACAAGACCCAGTTCGACGATGGATTTGCAGATCATTTGAAACTGAAAGATGGAGCAGTTCCAGCGATAAAAGATCCCTGTCATAAGTCCGAACTGTAGGCTGTAAGTAAAACTGCATCAAATCTCTGTGTTGTTGGAAATCGGCGCGTAAATGCATAATCTAAACACGTACAGTGAATCAAAAATTATCCAGGGATAATGCGATGATGTATTATGTGTGTTTAAATACATTTGTTTAGCTGACCACCCTAAGTTCTTGTGACTTTAGCTCCACGCCACGCCTCCAGGAGCTCGACTGTTTTTGGAAAGAATCGGTACAGCTGTATCTGTTTTTTATAAAACTGATACAACTAAAGACTTTTCGGAGATATGAAGGATGCAATACTACTCTATAGGTACTCAAGATTAACATAAGATTGAAGAAACTGTGTGTGTTATGTCCCCTTTAAACACTTCATTATCTCATTAAGGGCAAACACTCTGTAAAGTGGACTCATATAAACGCTCAGCAGTGTTAAGGCGGGCATACACTGTGCAATTTCTGTGTGAATTCAGCAAGGTTAACAACTTGCACTGATCGCACACTATATCACATGCGATTGTAACCGGCCCAACTCTGATGCTGTTATAACCACGGTCAAATGTTTTCTCTGTGATTTTATCACCTCCCCTCAGCGCGCTCAATGCGGTCTCAGCAAATATCACAATAATAGCTAGATAAAAAAGTTTGTCACAATTATTAAGTTGGCTTGAGCCAGACCAGAAAGTTTGAATAAGTTTTAAAATTTTGGAAGTTTAAAGAAGTTTTAACGGTTTTGAAGGCAGTACAGTCTATTAAAAACACAGATGCTAACATTATTTAATGTTGCTATCACGTTGGTAACATGAAATAGCACATTGCAAACATGATTACCATGTTTATAACATGATTTTACACATTGCTAACATGATTAGCATGTTAGCCTTATTTAGCATTTGGTTAACCTGATTAGCATGTTACTATAATGATTAGCTTGTTAATATAATTTAACAAGTTAACATGATTTAACTTGTTTCTAACATGATTATCACATTGCTAGCATGCTGTTAGCATGTTGTTAACATGATTTAACATTGCTAGTATGTTGCTACTATGATTAAACGTGTTGCTAGCATTTTGCTGACATGATTAACATGTTTTTTAGCATGTTGCTAGCATGATTTTGCATATTGCTAACATGTTGCTAATATGATTTAACATGTTGCTAGCATGTGTTCTGGAGCACGTCTCTAAATTGAAACAAAACTGTGAATACTCGAATGAATGAATGCATGAATGATGCATTTATATAGCGCTTTCATATGTACTACTGTACACCCAAAGCACTTTACAATCATATCAGGGTCTCTCCACATCCACCACCAGCGTGCAGCATCCACTTGGATGATGCGACGACAGCCACACAACGGCGCCAGTGCACTCACCACACAACATGTCTTGTTACACAGACATGAGCAATATATCTATTGAAACATTTAAGTATCTACTTTTAAATTATCCAATTCAAAATGAAAACATATATTCTCTGTTTATGTAATCTGTATGAAAAAAGAGAGATGTCAATTGTTCTTGTGTAATCTCATTATCCGCTAATGTGAACACGCCTACTGACAGTGCGTGCTATTCAAACGCTAATGATCTGAGGCAATCGATGCAAACAATGTCAATGGCCAGATCAGCTTGACAAAACGCATCAAGTTTAATCAGATTCATGTACTTTACGTCATCTTGGGACATGGTGACGAATAATTTACTTAAGAAGAAGAGCTAGTTTTGGTTTTATTTTGAGGAGCAACGGATTCAGCCAAGGATTGATGGGTAAGTGCTTTATTCTAATCGCGATATAGTGTCTGAAGTCTTCAAAAAGACTGTTTAAATATGAATCCTACATGTTATGCATGTCTCTGTGTGAATTAATGGCGCAGACGTGCGGTTTAGTTTACTACACTTACATTAGTAAACATGCTATTTTTATGTACACATTGACTAGTTTAGCTTTTCCCAGGTTTATTTTTTCTTGATAGATTTGATAATCACAGTAACCTAATACTGGCCCGAATATGACCTGAATATGGTAAAGGTGAACTTACTGACTAGAAGCAGGAAAGTTTTTTTTTTTTTTTTCTCTCCAGTGCATAGAAACACCAAACGCCTTGGAAATGCCAGGTATGTTATGTTCACTTATATATTATATATTATTTGTTTCCAGGCATGACTGTGTACTCAAAATGCGCCTTAAGGCTGGAATACACTACACGACTTTTAAAATCTAAACAGATTTTTAAACAGCAGGCATCATACACTTGCCGACTTTGTAAATGGTTACAGAGAAAAGTTGGGCATCATACACTACACGACTGAGGATCACACACTATCAGACTTTAAAATCGTTCCGAACACAAACAGAAACATGCGCCTCGTTGCCAGGAGATGCATGGCAGGCCAAACAAATGCAGGAGATGAGATGACCCGCAGTAGTGCGTTTGGAGATGAACATGGGTGGGTACACAGAGTCAAGTATGCACTCTACAGATTACAACAGTAGTTAGAGGTAAATGGTGTAGTTTTATCTATGTTGTTACCTTTAATATAATCCATTATCAGTTGCTCTTTACATTTAATGTAATATAATCCATCATTCGCAGCTATTGACGTTTTAATCTGGCTTTTTATCAAGGATAAAGTGTAAATGTCGAGCCCTGGATAATGATGAATATTAACATAGCTAATAATGAATGAATCCGGATTTACCTCAGAATGTGGTTTGCTAACTCTCTCAAGACAAAGCTAACAGTACAGTAACGTTACTTACTGAAGCAATTTTTCCCTAATGGTGGAGCTCCACTTAGTATTCTTCAGTGATTTCTCTGTATTTATGAGAATTTCCGTATTTTTCAACCTGGGAGCGACGCGAACTGTATTAACCCGACTGTGTGACGAAACTGCCGCAAAAAATTACTAAACAAATGGCAGATCATACACACTTCATGCATGTCATGCGCGAGCTCACAGCTCCATCTAGCGGCTGTAAGCGGTATAGTATAGTGTCTCAACATGATCACTCGTCAAATGCCAAGCTTGTGATCCGTGAGCTGGATAATGGTAAGTTTTTCCTTTTTACCCGATCTTGTACAGTTGTCTCCATTTTTTTCTTGATCTTTGTGACTTCGCACCCTTGATTTCCATTGCCTGGGCAGCGTATGACTGTACCGTGTACTGTATTTATTAGCAACACATATCATACACTGATGTGTTCTAAAATAGGCTCAAAATATCAAACATGTTTTAAATCCTCCGACTGGATGGAGTCAAAGTCTGAAGCTAAAAAACTGGAGTCTGTGACCATCATATACTATGCGATTTTCCATGGAATCTGTCAGCTCAAATCTGCAGACTGGCTCTGACTTTTGGCAACTAGCGGCAACTTGTTCAGACTGTAAATCGGGAGAAATATCGGGGCAAAAGTCGTGTAGTGTATTCCAGCCTTTAGAAAGAGACACGCCAGTATCGAGTTCTCTGTCATGCTTGAACGAATAATAACACACACAATTATTCCAAAATGTCAGTTTTGTCGAGTATCCTCATGAGAACAGTCTTAAATTATTTAAATAAAGAGTTGTGAGAAAATAAGACTGTCAAATACGCGTTATGTGAAGCAGCGGCAGCTCTTAAAGTGACAGCAACCAATGCTGTCCGCCATTGAAGATAATCAAAGAACAAATGTAACAGAGAAAATTACACATTGCTCATGACTAAAGTAATTTGTAGCTTTAATGAGGATTAATCTCTATTTAATTTATAATTTATCTAGTGCAGACTGTTTGATAATTTATTCAATTTCTGTATACCTGTTAGACAGGTAAGGCCACAGGTAAATATGATGTTTATCATGGGTTTAAGTGAAAGTTATATTAAGTTCACTTAAATTAAAGGTTGTTTTATTTTTTGGAGCCTACTAAATGTCAAAATTTATAGCTTTCAATTACATTGTAATGTTGAATGGCAATAATTAATGTTTAAAATAAAAAAAGACATCAGTACCAGTATTAGTGTCAGTGATACTGATATTTTTTAATATTAAAAATATTTATTTGACAGTAGGCCTATATATGGTGGTTCTTCCCTGTGGTATTGAAAATCGATAGTTTCCTAGGTATTGCATCAAGTGGTATCGTGACAACACTAGTGTAGGGTGCCACAAATGTTTGGTCCCGTGACTGAAAAAAGGTTGGGAAACACTGAGTTAGAGTGTCATATGTTGATATAAAATTATTTTATTAATGATTTTTACTTTGAAATGTGCAGAACATATTTCTTTATTATTAAAATTTTGTTAATGTACATTTTATGCTTGTTTAAGCATATACTTCTTTATATACCTGCAGAAGCAGTTTCAATCAAGATTGGTGAAATTAAGACATCATGAAGATTGCTATGAACGTTTTAACAGAGCAGAAATTGAAAAGGAACACTATAAGATTGCTAAACAGCGATCACAAAAAGATTGTTTGGTGAGTAATTTGTAAACATCATCACACTACTCTGTGATCAACACCTTAGTCCATTAACAGTTAATTATTATTAATTCATTTTATTAATTAACAGTTTTCTTAGTCATTTTGCTTTTAGACCTTATATTTTTATTCAAATTATATATATATCACATCTGATGCACCCTCTTCATCGGCACCCTGAGCTGTGTCCACCTCTGTAATGACCTCATCAACCTCATTACCATCACCACCTCCTGCACCACCTACGTCATCCTCATCCTCTCCTGCGCAGCCTTCATCACCTTTTCCTGTGCCGTCCTCATCATCCTCATCCTCGTCTGTGCAGCCCTCATCGCCTTCTCCTTTTCCACCCTTATCATCTTCCCCCCTCTGCAGCCATCCACATGCGAATGAAACTATAAATTGTATAATAAATGGACACCCAGACCTGCCAAGGACAGCAAAAACACTGCTTGCCACCGGCAAAAAAGTTGGAGATGAAATCAGGAATGCAGTATATCTACCTTGGCTGCAAAAACCAGCTTCTAAAACATTTGATAATGTATCCTTTACAGTATATTACTGATTTCGATTTCACTGACTTTTCCTTCAATATTGATGGTTTGCCGCTTTTCAAAAGTAGGAAGCAGACACTGTGGCCAGTATTGTGCCAGTTGAATTCATCTTCTCCTTAAGGATTCAGTATTGTCTTTGTGTTTTGGTTTGTCAAACTTTCTTGATGATGTCGTTGGTGACCTTGACAGTATTATAGAAAATGGACTAGAGACAGTGGTTTGATTAGGATGAAGCTGTGTTGTGTTACAAGGCTCTTGTGAAGTCCATAAAGCTGTGTTCAGGCTATTATGGGTGTGACAGATGTACACAAAAAAGGAGTGTGGGATGGCCATCGATGATCTATCTTGAAATAACCAATCTAACATTGAGAACTGATAAAACATTTCGAGACCAGACTCAGGAGGAGCACCACTTGCCTTCAAGATGTGTCTTCATTTTGCCAGCTCCTGATAAACATGATTGAACAGTTCCCTGCTGAATATATGCACCAATTTTGTCTGGGAATCAGGCATGTTAAGCAGGTCAGTTTACAGCATCTGTAGCTTAAAACATGCATTCAAAATGTGTTTACAAAGAAACCAAGAGGCTTGGAAGACATTGACAGATGGAAGGCCACAGAACTGAGACAGTTTTTCCTCTTCACAGGAAAAATGTAGCTTAGAGGCATTATTTCAGAATAGCTCTATGTGAACTTCCTGGTTTTTAGTGTGGAATTATCCATCCTTGTTTGCCCAAGACTGGCAAAACAGTACAATTGCAATGCAGAGAGGAGTTTTTGGTGTACCTATTGCACAGGGGAGACATTTGTATGGAGACGGGTTTCTTGTTTACAATGTCCATAGTTTGGTACACCTGGCATCGGACACAAACCTTTATGGCAGTCTAGATGAGTGCAGCGCTTTCTCTTTTGAGAATTACTTGCATCAGATGAAAGGTTCGTCCACACTGTAAACCCAAATAAGTTGGGCTAATTCAAAAAATTTGAGGCAATCAGTTACATCAATTTTTTTGAGTTATGTCCCCAATTTTAAGTAAGCAGGACTATCAAGTTTTGAGTTTGTAGTACTCATGCATGATAATTGCTCCTAACTTGATGTACTGAGTTAGCTAACTGATTTTGATAGCAATTAACATAAAATATTTATTTAACTTTTTACATTGAGTTCTTCCAAATCAAATGAGTTATTTACTTCTAATAAGAAAATTCAGAAAATGCCAACTTGCCAGTTAACAATAGCATAGTATAACACTTACTGAATGAATACTGCAACTTAAAATATTTAATTTACCTGCTCTCAAACCAAGCCACATGCACTACTTGTCACCATCATGGTAACTCTCCAAAAAACCCACATTAACAGAAACTCTTTAAATTAGCCTAACAAAACATTAATCACTACTAAATCTCCCTTACCATTAATTTTGCACAAAAAAACATTATATAACACTTAATTTTAACATTTACTCTCCCTTTTGAGTGCCATGGGCAAAGCATGATGGGAAACAGAAATCCCAGCCCAGTTTCAGTTAAACTTAAGTTTGTCTAAATTAAAAGAAATAAGTTCATACAACTCAAAACAATGCAATAGTTCAGTTTACTTGAAATATGTTAGTGCTGGTAACACAAAAGAAAAAGAAAGTTCTAAATACACATAACAGTTAATTTAACTGAACTAATTTGTTCAATTTAAGTTTGTCCTACTCAAACCAATTAAGTATTTTGAGCATTAGGGTTTACAGTGCATTCGGGGCTAAATTCTCTTACAGCAGACAAAATGAGAAAGATACATCTGTGGTAGCCTGTGTGACCTTTAACATTTTCAGAAATGCACATGCAGGTGCATCGCAAACCCTTGAAGACAGTTGTAAAGTTAACTTTACTCCTTCAAATTCATTAGCCAATTCATTAAATTCAGAGATGAAGTCTTCAAGATATTCAGTTAGTGAGATAAGTTTACAAGTGCCACAAAATAAACCTGTTGACACTAGTTCCTAATATTTTGCATTGTTCCTCAAATGGGGCAGAACTGTGTTGCTGAACTCTTATAGAAAGGCAAACCATCAATGTTGACCTGAAGCTCCATCTTGTGGATGTTGCTCAGAATGTAGATGTTCTGATGTAGCACCTCTGTAATTGACTTCAGCACAATGAAATGGTAATACTGGCCACCAGCTGTGTCTCGTATTTCTGTGTTGAAACGCAGAGTTCCTAGCAGAGTCTTTGAGTCTTTTGGAAGATTTAAACTATGCCAACGTAGTATTTTGAGTAGTGAATTCAATGCCACATATGTGATTTTGTTTTCAGTAGCCCAGGTTGCCAAATCATCTTTCAGGGAAGTGTGTCTTCGTCAAAAATACTTACCATATTGACACCTTCAGTCTCATCAATATGAAAGAGACAGTCCATAAACATGTCGTGATCATCATTTTGACAGGCATTACTTGTCACTGACCATCCTTTGATCGAGTGCAGTGATATCCTGGTGTGAGTCATGTTTTTGGTCTTGTCAGAGTTTGAAAAATCTGAATTTCAAAGAAAAGCCTTTATTGGAGGCATCTTTCATGATAGTCATGATAGTAAAAAGTCTTTTGTAACCAAAAAGTTTTGACAATTTGTATTGCAACCCCTTGAGTGCTTTTGATCATGTCTAGTAGTTTAGCATAATATGACTCAAATACAAAGAGCAAGCCCACAAAGGCCCCCAATTAACTACACTTCTTGGTAAATGGAGGCAAAGACAGACATTAAGACTTGTTGGCTTCCCCATAGTATACCTCCATTTCCAATGTGATCTCATGAAAATGCGTACATATTTGTGCATAAAATTTGTCTGTTGCAAACGTATTTATGTGACGTTTGAACGGACACCTATACTTACAATATACACATATGGGGTCTTCTTAAACATTAATGTCTTATGTATTTGCACATTTAATAATGTATAACTGCTTACTTATATCCTTTAAACTGTATAGGCGGAGCGAGGCTAGCCTTTACATAAACACTGGCAGATGTGTGTATTGACTAACATATTTCACAGATGATGTTTCTCATAACTGCTGCTTACTCAATCAGGACTGCGCCTTGTACCATTCTTTTTAAAATAAATAATAATCCAACATTAATTGCCATCCAAATCCATCTCTAAATCAGATGACTTTGGTGAATAATAAATTCATCATTTTAACGTGTGCAGAAAAATCTCACTCCCCTAGATTTTTTTTCTTCAAAGATAACTTCTGTAATCACTTCTGTTCTGAGGAAATCATCTGGGTGCTAAAAAGTAGCTATAATTAGAGCATACATCCACACCATTTAGATTCAATTTCTTTTATTGGAGTAAAAACATATTGGCTATTACACAGCAAATTTGGAAGAAAACTAGAATTTAAACTAACATCTGTTGCATTTGCAAAGAATGATTAATATGGGTCTTCAGTGTGAAAATAAAATGATTATTCTTAAGTATTTTATCAGGGGAACACCTGCTATTTGAGAAAAATTCTGTATTTAAAGGGTTAGTTCACCCCAAAATGAAATTTCTGTCATCAATTACTCACCCTCATGTCATTCCAAACCTGCAAGTCATCTTGAAACACAAATAAAGATTTTTTTGATGACAGAATGCAGTCAGATTTCTTTCCATAGACTGCCTTTGCAAATGAAACTTTGACACTTCAAAAAGTTCATAAAGAGATCAGAAAACTAATCCATATGAATCGAGTGGAAGTTCAAACGTGCTGCCTAACCAATAAGTTTCATTCTTGTGTGTTATGCAGCATGTTTGAGCTTCCGGTAGAGGTTTAGGCCCAATCCCAATTCTATTTTATACCCCTTCGCCCTTCCCCTTGCCCCTTGAAACAGAGTGGCAAGGTGTAGGGGTGAAAATATTCCCCTAAGAAATGGGACACCACCACTTCACCATTACGCACGTCATCATACCTAGTTTCTTTTAGTGTCCTGTAATATTTAGCCAGTGTGAACAGCAATGAAGTGCGCATATCAACAGAAATCAGGTGCGAGCATGTTTAACAGATTACTCACTCCTTACGTTTTGCGCTGTATTTTGGACGGCGCTTGGTTTCAGTTCGAAAACGTATGAGTTTCCCAAGACTGGTGAAGCCGCTTTTCCATCGGGCCAAGCTGTTTTTTTAACCATTCCATTCCGAGCCGGCCGGTACGGATATGGTTTCGTTTTCTACTGTGGTGCTGCGATAACGGACCTCTTTGCAAAATAATACAAACGAGTCAGTTGTTGCCTTGGTAACGCAAGAGTTTACATACGATACGAGATGTAAATAGCTATGAAGGATGACCAGATATTTCTTTAAACTATATTACTCATTTGTGTTCACATCATTCAAATAACACATTTAGCAAGCTACAGAGAAACCGGCAGCCAGGTAACACACAAGTGATCGATTCTGAGTGGAAATATCACTACCATGATCACTACATGCATTCTAGCAGTGTATGCAGGGACATTTCTCATACCCCTTCGAAGTGTGGTCCCGAAAAATCTTCATTTGAAGGGCTATCTGGCCCTTCCCCTTACCCCTACCACTCCAGCCAGAAGAGAATTGAGACACCCCTACCCCTTCACGTGAACGCGCAAAACGAAGGGGTAGGGGAAAGGGTTAAGGGGTAGAAATGGGATTGGACCTTATTCTTGTGTGTTCTTTATGTTCGGTTGAGCTTCTGCTTATGTTCACTGATCAATGTTTATTTGTGAATAAAAAGCCTAAATTAAATCTTTTGATCATAAAAAGCGATTGAATCTCTTCAGAAAATCTGAACTCCATTCAAATGACGATTTTTTTTTTTTTATTATGCAGCAAACCAAGCACTTTGTTCATTTAGCTCCACCGATATGTTATTAATATGCATTCATATTTCTTTATATTGTTGTTTATCGTTACATTGTTATTATAAGGGAATAGGCACAGAAATTTACGTGAGAGATAATGTACATTCAGCCGGTTGTCACAGAACAAACTAAATGCTTGAATCTGATTGGTTGATGAATGTTCTAAGGTGTGCAGTTATTTTCAGGGAAACGCATGGCTAAAGTAGTTCCAGGCATTACAGCTCCATATCACTTTGTGTAGATAACTGTAATAGTATCCAGCACCTATATAGCACACAGGCCTAACAACAACAAAATGACAGACAATGAAAATTTCATGAAAAGACATGAAAATTTAAACTGGGCAACAGCAGTACTGGATAGTCCAGATGAAAAACAATATAAACGCAAGCAGACATCAAAGGCAGGGTAAAAAACATGAAGGACCCCTTATATACTCTCTGTTTATTGCACTTCTATGTTCTGTTATCCTCTCTTTTAATGAATGTTTAAATAAATGTTTCACCTGTCACAGTCACCAGCTCTGTCACCTTCAAACACTACACTTCCCATCATCCCTCCTTCTGTTCACCTACACTCACTTCACAATCACCACACCTGTTTAGGATCACCCTCATCAGCACCTCTCATTTATCTCACCCTTCATAAGCAGTCATCCTCCATATCACAGTGTCTAGTCTTGTTGTTGTTACCTTGTGCTACAACTTACCTGGCTACCTACCTGTGCTACTTACCTGAGATCATCATCAGCCTTCAATCTGCAACCTGCAAACTAAGAAAGACTGTCTCAAACTAGCACTGAGTGCACTGCCATAAACACTACCATCACTGTTGAAATAAGACGCCTACTCAAATAAAACTCTGACACGTTCTGCATAATCTGTCAGAAAAATGAGCTGCACCAGCACTGTGGTGAACAGCACATTCCAGGGCTTGGTTTATGGCCGGGCCTCTCTCTGTCCGTCACAGTGGACAATGGATTGTTGCAATTTGATTGGATCTTGGTGGACGAACACAAACAAACTATCCTATGCCATCAGATAAAGATGCTAGGACAACAGCCAGACACCTCTAAAGCCCTGGATACACTGCACGATTTTAGCAATCCTATAAGATCACTACTTTATCACACTGTGTGACATGGATCTACTAAACTTGGGTACGACATGCATATAGACTCTACGATGATGACACCTGTTGACTTGAACGCTACAATGCAAGTTTCTATAGAAGAATAAAACATCATCAGCATGCGCTAGTGGTAAAAAAAACACTATGTTGAATCACACTTTGGCAATTGTAGTTTTTATGTGTGCCGAAAATAAAAAGGAAGCAGCGAAAGAAGAAGGGAAAAGAGTTTGAGGTAAGCAGTTTTAAGTTTTAACGCCATGTCGTGTTGATTTCATGTCGCATTTTTATTGGCTGGTCAGTAGACGTGGGTCGTAGCAGCAAACACACTGTGCGATGATCAGGCTGAATTTCTGACACTCTCAGAAAATGATCGTAGGCTATCTTTGGTCGCAAGAGCGGGAAAACGGCCGTCTTTGAACCTCTCTCATTGTATGACATAGGACCACTGATTAAAGACCACCGATTAAGAGCCACGATCACAAAAATCGCCACGATTGTTTCATGATGGCAATCTTTCGTCTAGGACAACCAAAAATCGTGGAGTGTCTCCTGCGCTTTAGAGGGCAAGAAGAAGACCTCGGGTACCAAGCCCAGGAAGGACAGGACTTCTCATTGGTCCCAATTGCAGATTTCGCCCTTCACCCATCTAGAGACTAATTCCTAAGGTTGGCCAGTGACTGCCATAAACACTCCTCAGGACCCCAGCAGCAGTGGGTGACACAAAGGATCTTGGGTGGATCACAATGATCCACCCAAATCCATTCATAACTATTTTTGGAAACCCAAAACTGATGTATTCTACACACATCCATTTCATACTTATTCAGAGAAATAAGTATTCTCAGTGAAAGCTATTTGTAGTGGAACATCTCACACAAATTCAGCTGTTAATGTACAAATGAATGAATGCATGACAGTTCAACCTTTTCCCATCTTGTTTGGACTTGTTTAGAATATTGCCAAAGGTATTCTGGTGCTGGTGTGGAAAGTGAAAAATGCATTGGTAAATCTTTAAATACACTTTAAAGGACTTCTAACTGTGTGTGTTTTTATGCAAATGAGTACCACACTCTGTGTGTCCCTTCTGATGCCAGCAGCCAATCGCAGCAATGGAATTGAGAAGCTCCTCCTCATCGGAAATGGATTAATGTACCCTTTCAACACACACTCCTTGTTCTTGGTCTCCGGTTTATCCAGTGAGACATTAACAGATTCAACTTCAGGGTCTTCTGTTTATTCCATGAATCATTAACAGACAGATACAATCACGTTCTGAGTCTCTGGCCTGTTACAGGTAGGGCAGCCACAGATAAAACGCACCGTTCTGAGCCTCTGGTTTTCCAGAATAACAACAAT
This sequence comes from Hypophthalmichthys nobilis, assembly GCA_037950665.1. Taxonomy (NCBI): domain Eukaryota; kingdom Metazoa; phylum Chordata; class Actinopteri; order Cypriniformes; family Xenocyprididae; genus Hypophthalmichthys; species Hypophthalmichthys nobilis. The sequence continues at coordinate 27,512,412 of CM075489.1, forward strand.
GATCTGATTCCATGATCTGAGTCTACCCATAGGAAAGAATTTATTGCTTAGTGGTTGCTTATCCTAAGCTCATGAGACTTAGTTGTGATTCTCATTCATCTCTCATTGTAGTATCAACACTATCTCAGATGTTTCTCCTAAAATTCCTTAGGAGAAATAAAAGTAGACACAACTGAGACATGAGAAAGTTCTGAGAGAAAGGAGTCCAAAATGAGAAACAAGAGATCTTTTTATTGTAAAAATATCTTCAGAGGTTGCTTTTTTTATGACATTGTTTTTTTTTTCCACCTTTAATGGACAGGATTGTAGGATGAGAGACAGGAAACAATGGGAGAGGTCAGAAGAAATGGCTTATGCCTTAAGTGAACTAAGTAATTGAGAAAGAAAACCGGATGTGTAACAGTATTATGGATCCGTACGTTTGGTCTTAAAGTGACAGCAGCCAAAAGACAAAGAGAAAAATCACTTCTGTAGTTTTAACACAGATTAATTATATTTCATTTCTACAGTGAGACTATGCAGTGTTATTTTACATTTGATTATTCAGTTTCTGTACCTGAATACTGTTATACTTACCTGAAAATAAAAAGCATACATTTATTTCATTTGTATCTTTGTTTTGTTATATTTATCTATGCTTGTAATTTGTTCATTATTTTCTATGCATATTCACTTACATACAAAATCACCCCAAATCATCCTTGAATGATTACTTCTTTCCAAATACACCTCGTCCTGCTTGCCACAATTTCCTCTGTTAAATCATTGTTCAACAGAACTGTCTACACTAAACTTCCAATATGAGAATGCATTGTGCTTGATTGAAATGAGATAGAAGCTACCCAAAGAGGAGAAAAAAAATAAAAATAAAATTTAACATCTCAAATGTTTCTCCTAGACATAAATGAGGTTACATTAACATGAAATGGAGACGTTTGCTTGAGTCTCCTGCTTCTCACACTTGACTCCTGAGACTAAAATCTCTAACAGTCCCACAATGGTCTCTTTTAAATTTTTTAGAAGAGATCTCAATAGCATCACACACTGTGCTCAGACTTTTCTCCATAGTTAGAGACACTGGATATCTCACATTTGTCTCCTTAAAAGCTTTTAAAGAGACCTCAGTAACATCACACACTGTACTTTAACTTTTCTCCTACACAAAAGACACTGGAGCTCTCACATTTGTTTGGAGTTTTCAGCAACATTGCACACTGTGCTCAGATTTTTCTCCTAAGCTAAAGACTCTAATGGTCTAACACTTGTCTTCACTGAAGTTTTAGAAGAGATCTCAATAACATCACACACTGTGCTCAGACTTTTCTCCAGAGCTAGAGGCACTGGATCGCTCACATTTGTCTCCTTAAAAGCTTTTAAAGAGACCTCAGTAACATCACACACTGTGCTCTGGGCTCGTATGTATAAAACTTCTCAGAAATGCTCTTAAGAATACTCTGAAGTGTCAAAAAATTCTTAGTAAAGAGTAGGAATTTTCTAAGAGTAGGAGACTTTTATAAAGAAGCTAAAAGCAACTTTTAGTAAAGTATAAGACTGATTCTTAAGTGCTGACTTAAGTGTTGTGAACTAAAGACTACAATGATGTCAACTCAAAATGGCCGCCCTCAACCTCTGAATCAGCCAATAGCGAGCCTGGCTGCAAGGGTGAAGTCACAGCAGCACAACACCAATAATTTAATGTTATTAAAAAAATAATAATTGAAAAAGACACTGAAACGTTTTAATATTTTAATTTATTTTTAAAAATAGCTTTGCATTGTGCAAAATTATCACAAATTAGTATTGATAGTACATAATATTTTCTATTGATATATGTCTCCTCATTTACAATTGGAGCAATGATGTGAACATGAGTTCCATCAACGGCTCAAACAACTCCAGGGAAGCCCACTATCAATGCTTTTGCCGCATGGCTTGATGGTCAGTTGGAAAGTCAATGAACTGCCATAGAGTAGTGGCCAAATGTGATGTCCAGCCATATGAAAATTGAAATCTTCAACCTTAATTCAAATATTTTAAAAAATGTGTTAAAAGATGTAAGCATATCGTGTAGCTGTGCTTGGAGTCAACTGTTTCATGTGTGATAATGAAATGAAATTTCAAATTATTTCAAATTATTTTTGGCCAGGCTGTCATGCAAAGTAATTATGAACACATGCAAAAGCAAGAGAGAACCAATGAAATAATAAAAACTGATTATGTTGTAGTCAATGTGTGCTTTTTTCTGAGCTTTTTTGTTTTTCTGAAACCTGTAGCTGTAGTTTTCCTTTTTTTTTTTTTTTTTTTTTTTTTTTGCCAAAAATTGTCAGATAAATACCTTTGCTTAGTTTAGTGTTTTATTATTACCTCATATTTTAAAACATTTAAATAATATATTAAATAAAAATATTTTCCTCATATTTTGATGGTTTAAGCAAAATTGTAGGGTCATTTAAAAAAAATCTTTGCACATCAGTTAGCAATAGTACTATTTAAGAGCCTGTTTACTGTGGACTGATGGGTCCAAGTCATCACCGGTGCACTGCTGCATTTTTCATTTTCTACAGTCAGAGCATTGATTTGTAGAGTGGGAGAAGATGTTACATTTAAACATATTAATTATTGTTTAAGTAATATTTAATATTACTTTGTAATATTATAATAAATTACATTTGTTTAAAGTTATTACATTACTTATTAGGTCAGTTACGAAAAGAATTGACAATCAAGTTTATATCATTTTATCAACTCCATGTCATCATATAACTCCAATCCTTCATATCTTCATTGGAAAGCGTGTGTCTCCTCTTCTTTGCTGCCATCTTGTTACTCCTAACTAGGTTAGGAGACCTCTCCAGCTCTCCTAAATAATTTAGGAGCTGAGACCTAGTCTTGACTCTAAGGAACCTTTATGAATCATACTTATCCTTAAGTCTAGGAATAAGAGTAAAATTACGTCATTCTTAGAATTTTGACACACTTAAGACTAAAATTTTAGTCTGAGAGGCTTTATACACACAGGCCTTGATTAAGGACCTTCTGCACCTATTTCTGGGCCTCCTCCTTGTGTGCCAGATTTTAGGACCTTTTGGTGCTCCAGGAGATCAGCATCCCAGGAGAGCTTCGTGTTCAGGTCTGTTGAAACAGATTCTGGCTCCTCTCCCCACTGCATTGAAGCTATGTCTTCCATTACAACTCACTTTTTAATAATGATGTGGCTTTCAGTAGAAAATTTGGGGGCCAAAGTAATTTTTAACCTTCCAGAAATATCAGTTTTGGAAAGTTTGGTCGTAATGTTTTGAATAATCAAACAGGTTCCAGATCATTAAACTTCTTTCAGTACAAGGCCCTGTGTGACATTCTGTGGTGAGCTGAACTTCCTGTACCTGTACATATAAATACTTAAAACTTTTCCACACATCAGGACACATATCAGGAATATAATAAGGTCCACCTCAGAGCTGCTAGTATTAGTTATTTTTTTTATTTTATTTGTTAGTTGGTAACTAAAATAAAATAAAGATACTTTTAGAAAACTCTCATCTTCACTGGAACTTTCTGAAAGTAAATAAAAGCACAAAATGGACAGAGGAGCGAGACAAATGAAGACTGACAATATCTACGAAAATGCTGATTCTATAAGAGGTGAAATCACAGAAGACACAGGACACTCGAGAACAACGAGACTACAGCCACCTGAACTTATAGGTAAGGAGTTTAATCATTAATACTTTACTCAAAAATAATAATAGCATAAATCTATATATACATATTTGAAGGCACAAGCAGTACTTTTAAAAAAGTAAAGTTTTTAAATAAGGTATGTAATTGTGCTGTAAAAAAAAAAAAAAGCTAATGAAGAGATTCAAATCATATCTTTTATTATCAGGAAGTGATTATGTGAGGATTAGACGCTACAGAGCAGCTGCAGTGTGTTTGGTGCTGCTGTGTGTTCTTCTGCTGACTGCAGCCATAGTGCGGTGTGTCACATTCACTCAAGAGAGAAAGCAGCTCATTCAAGAGAGAGACCAGCTACTAATCAAGATTACCAGTATCACAAAAGAGAAAGACCAGCTTCTGACCAAGATTACCAACCTCACAGAAGAGAGAGACCAGCTTCTGACCAAGATTACCAACCTCACAGAAGAGAGAGACCAGCTTCTGACTGTTACGTCCGTCTATTAATGTTGTTTAAAGCATGTAAAAGAGTAACATATGTGTTAAAGTTAAGCAAATTAAATAAATAAATAAATAAATAAATGGGTTCAGCTACTGATAACTGTGTGATGAGATGAATCAGGCAGAGACAGATTGGAATTAAAGCTTTTTAGTATCTCATTTTGAGGAAAATACACCCGACGGTTTTTACAAGAAACAGTGAATCCAGAATTATGTACAAATAATAAACAAACACGGAACACAGGAGTGAGGGACAAAGAGCGGCGCTAAATCAAAGAAATCAACAAAAAACATATACTAACTTACACCATTTAAAGTACTAAACAAAGAAATAAAGCACAAAATAAAACAAATTTTGCACAACAAATCACCAACTAAACTACATTAACTAACAAACATAAATACAAGGGGTAGCATCTGCTCCTTACCTGGTGTGTATAAACAAACTCAATCTCTGACGTGTTGCATTGTGTAAGTCACGTGACGTACTAACTATCAGCTACTAGTTAAGATTACCATCCTCACAGAAGAGAAAGACCAGCTACTAGCTAACAATACTAACCTTACAAAAGAAAGAGTCCAGCTATTAACCAAGATTACCAACCAAACAGAAGAGAGAATCCAGCTAATAATTGAACTCCTGAGTGGTAAATAGAACAAGCTTATGTAACAGACACAATACATAATCTTTGAGCATATGTTTCTTTATAAGATATGGAATGAAGTGTAGTTGGGAATAATAAGCTAATAGTTAAACTGGTTGTGTTAACGGATGGATTTACAATCAATCCAGTCTTTACTTCATTTTCTCTGAGGAGAGGAGCTGGACTGAGAGCAGAAGATACTGTACAGAGAGAGGAGCAGATCTGATCATCATCAACAACAGAGAGGAACAAGTGTGTGAGTGTGCATGTGTGTGTGTGTGTGTGTGTATATAATCATAAAGTGTGGCCCTATCACACACACATTTCCTCTGTTTGCACAGACAATAAAATGTAAAATATTCACTGAAAAAACTTTTTGGTATAGTAATATATATTAAATTAACCATCATAATTTTTACTTAATAAAATTAAAATTGAACGAGAACTAGAGTTTGAAATATATAGTTGAAATATATACACATTTAATTCATGTAATAAATTAACTAGGTGGAAAAAGTAACTCTCATTATGTATTTGCTTGTAATATTTACATGTTTTAGTCACTGCACATAAACCTAAAAATATTAAGTAAATTTTAATCTAAAAGTGTAGCGCGTTTGAATCCGCATACACTGATAAAAATGATTCTGTGGTGAAGTAAATACTACAGAAAAAAAAAACAAATGTAATTTCTACATGAAATAGTTAAATTCTATATTAGTACTCAATTCAAGCTTGCAGAAATTAAAGCGTAAATATCAGCGATATAAAGTAAAACCTACTCAACTTTTGTTACAGTACAGATAGCACGGAGACAGGAAATAGGGCAAGATGGTTTATTTACACACGCAGCAGAGATAACTGTGCAAAAGGTGAGTGAATGAAGGTTAAGTTGTCGATGAGTGGATGAAGATGATGATACAGTCTTTGTTATAGTTACAGGTAGTCGCTGGAGAATGGAGACACTGGAGAATGGAGACACTCACACACGAGGAGATCACACACAAGGAAATCGGTTGACACTGGAGGCAGGTAAGTACAAAGGTAAGGAGTCCTTGAGCGAAGCATTCGTATGACTTGACTCAAACGAGACCGGACAGTGAGTGAGGGTGTGTGAGTGTCTTTTAAAGTGTGTTGATGAGTGAGTAGATGAGGTGCAGGTGTCGGTGATCAGTATTCAGGGGATTGAGTGCGCTGTGATTGGATGGAACCTGGCGTGTCTGTGACAGTACCCCCCCTCCACGGCCCGCTCCTGAGGGCCGCGGACCCCGACGTTGTGGTGGTCGTCCTCATCCACGGGGAGCCGGTCTGTCAGGGTGGTCATTGTGGAAAGTGTGAAGAAGATTGGGATCGAGGATGTCGTCTCGGGGAATCCATGAACGCTCTTCGGGACCGTAGCCTTCCCAGTCTACCAGATATTCTAGTCGACCACCATGACGCCGGGAGTCCAGGATCTCTCGTACCTCGTATGCAGCTCCATCGTCCACTAGGAGAGGAAGGGGGGGTTCGGCTGCTGCCAAGCCAGGTTCTGTGGAGAGAGGAACAGAGGGGTGGTGAGGTTTGAGAAGGGATACATGAAAGGTTGGATGAATTCTGTATTGTGGAGGAAGTTGGAGCTGGTACGTGACGGGATTGATCTGCCTGGTGATGGTGAATGGGCCAATGAATCTGGGGCTCAGCTTCCGGCAGGGCAGACGCAGGCGGATGTCACGGGTGGACAGCCAGACCTTCTGTCCGGGTTGGTATGAGGGGGCGTCGGAGCGGTGAAGGTCTGCCGTCATCCTGCGTCTGCGCAGGGCTCGCTGCAGTTGGTGATGAGCTGAGTCCCAGACCCTTTCGCTCTCCCGGAACCAGTAGTCCACAGCTGGAATGTCGGAAGGTTCCCCAGTCCAGGGGAACAGTGGGGGTTGGTAACCGAGCACGCACTGGAATGGTGTGAGACCGGTGGTTGGCTGGTGCAGGGAATTCTGTGCGTACTCGGCCCAACCCAAATACTGGCTCCAGGAGTCCTGGTGGCTGTGACAGAAGGTACGGAGGAAGCGGCCGATCTCCTGGATCTTCCGTTCCGTCTGCCCGTTCGATTGAGGATGGTATCCCGATGTTAGGCTGATGGTCACACCTAGGAGCTTGAAGAAACCTTTCCAGACGTGGGAAATTAATTGTGGTCCTCTGTCAGACACTATGTCTTCAGGAATGCCAAAGTAGCGGAAAACGAAGTTGAAGAGTAATTCGGCTATCTCCATTGCTGTGGGAAGTCCGTTCAGAGGAATTAGACGACAGGATTTTGAGAAACGATCGACTATGACCAGGATGCAGGTTTTATTGTTGGATGCTGGGAGGTCTGTGATGAAGTTGACTCCTAGGTGTGACCAGGGTCGGTTGGGAACGGGCAGAGACATGAGCTTGCCAGATGGACGATGGCGAGGGCTCTTGGAGATGGCGCATTCCTCACAGCCCTGCACGTACCTTCTGACGTCGGCTGCCATGTTGGGCCACCAGAAGCGTTCCTTGAGCAACGAGAGGGTTTCATTGACCCCCGGGTGGCCAGTGCCGAGTGAAGAGTGAGCTGAGTGTATTAGTGGAGTGCGCCATGCTCTGGGTGTGTACTGCAAGCCCGGTGGACAACCCGGCGGAATGTTGGTGGAGGCATTGGAGGAGGGCAAGGTCTCTTCCGACCAAGTTATGGGACTGACGAAGAGGTTGCTGGGAAGAACTGGCTCGGGATCTTCTAGGTTGTCTTTGGGTGAGTGTAGACGAGAGAGGGCATCGGCTTTGATGTTCTTAATGCCAGGACGATAGGAGATGGAGAATTCAAACCGTGTAAAAAAAACAGAGCCCAACGTGCTTGGCGGGGATTTAACCTCTTAGCTGACCGTAGGTATTCCAGGTTTTTATGATCGGTAAGGACCAGGAACGGATGTTTAGCTCCCTCCAGCCAATGCCTCCACTCCTCGAGGGCTAGTTTGACAGCTAGGAGTTCCCTGTTGCCGATGTCATAGTTTCTTTCCGCCGGGTTGAGCTTGCGGGAGAAGGCACATGGATGGAGTCTACTTGGTGTCCCCTGCTGCTGTGACAGCACCGCTCCAACTCCGGTGGTGGATGCGTCCACTTCCACCACGAAGGGCAGGTCAGGATTGGGATGGACGAGGAGTGGAGCGGTGATGAAGGCTTCTTTGAGGGCTTGGAAGGCGTTGGTGGCTTCAGGGGTCCAGGACAGAGACTTGGGCTTATTCTTGAGCAGGCTGGTGAGTGGATGGGCGATGGAACTGTAATTCTGAATGAAGCGGCGATAAAAGTTGGAGAAACCGAGGAAGTGTTGCAATTCTTTGATGGTGGAGGGTTGTGGCCAGGATTGGATAGCTTCCACCTTCCTCTCGTCCATCCGGATGCCACTACTGTCAATTATGTACCCCAGGAAGTGAACGGATGGTTGGTGGAATGAACATTTCTCGGCTTTGAGGAAGAGATGGAATTGTCTCAGACGGTTGAGGACCTCCGCAACGTGGTGGCGATGTTCGGCCAAGCTCCGGGAATAGATAAGGATGTCATCGATGTACACCAAGACGAACTTGTGGAGGAACTCCCGGAGCACCTCATGGATGAAGTCCTGGAATACGGAGGGGGCGTTGACCAGGCCATACGGCATCACAAGATATTCATAGTGGCCGGTGGGCGTGACGAAGGCGGTCTTCCACTCGTCCCCCTCGCGTATCCGGATGAGGTTGTACGCGCTGCGGAGGTCCAGCTTGGTGAAGATAATGGCACCTCGGAGATGTTCCAGGGCTGATGGGACGAGAGGAAGGGGATACCGGAACTTTACTGTGATGTTATTGAGGGCGCGGTAATCTATGCAGGGCTGCAAGCCTCTGTCCTTTAGCCACAAAGAAGAAGCTGGAAGCAGCAGGGGAAGTAGACGGCCGGATGTAACCTTGGGCGAGAGCTTCCTTGATGTAATCCTCCATGGCCTTCTCCTCCGGGATGGAAAGGGGGTAAATGCGTCCCCTTGGCACTGGCTCACCCGGAAGCAGATCGATGGCACAGTCCCATGGCCGATGTGGAGGCAGCTTGGAAGCTCTTTGAGGGCAGAAAACGTCTCTGAAGGGGGCGTAGCAGTCAGGAACTTCCACCGAGCGTTTCTCCACTGGACTCTCGATGGTAGTGGCACAGAGTGTGAGTTGGTCAGGTTGTGGAGAAGATGGTCTTGGAAGGTTAGGAAAACAGCTTGGGGCCACTTCAGGACTTCGCCAGATTTCCAGGAGATGATGGGATTGTGCTGCTCCAACCACGGTCGCCCTAAGATCACGCCAGAGGTGGATTCCTCCAGAACCAGCAGATGGAGATCCTCCACATGTAGCAGGCCGACGCGTAGTTGTAATGGACCGACTGTAAGGTGGACATGTTTCTTGCTGAGGGGCTTCCCAGTCACTGAGCGGATCTGGTAGGTGGTCGGCGTGGCCGTGGTCTTGAGGGCGAGCTGACGGCAGAGGGCGCCGGAGATGAAATTGCCGGCTGACCCAGAATCAAGGAGGGCGACAACTGGAATTGAAACATTGGCAGCAGTAAGGTTTACTACGGTGGTGAGTGGTTGCATTTTCTTAATAGAAGGGATTATAGAACTCACCATGGGACGAGGAGGTCGAATGGGGCATGTGGAGAGTACATGCCCTGGAGCGCCACAGTAGAGGCATAAATTCTGGGTCAGCCGTCTCTGCCGTTCAGCTGGTGTGAGCCGGGAGCCTTCAACAGACATGGGTTCGTTGGCTGGTTCTGGAGGGCTGACGGTCTCTGGTCGGCAGGGAGAGGTGTTGTAAAAAGGCTGACCCTGGTGCTCTTCGAGACACGACTGCATACGAGTGGCGAAACGAATGGAGAGTTGAATGAAGCGTTCCAAGCCGATGGAATCCTCGTATGCAGCGAGATGCAACCGCACGCGGGGATCCAAGCCTTGGCGGTAGGTCGTGATGAGCGCTTGTTCGTTCCATCCACTCGAGGCTGCAAGTGTTCTGAATCGTAAAGCATACTCATTAATGGTCATAGATCCTTGTTTTAATTTATATAATTTCTCACCAGCTGAAGAATCAGTAGAGGGTCTGCCGAACACTTCCCGGAAGTGGGCAACGAAACCGGCATAGGATTTGATTATAGGGTTGTCTTGTGACCATAATGAATCTGCCCATTGTAGCGCTTTTCCTTGCAGCTGAGAGATGATGAAGGCGACTTTAGCCGTGTCAGTGGGGAACAAGTGCAGTTGCATCTCCAGAGTCAGCGAACATTGCAGGAGGAAACCGCTGCAATCTTCCGCCGAACCAGAGAAGGGCGCCGGTTTGGCCATGGGACTGGCGTGCGCTGGTGGTGAAGGAGTCGGTGGTGTGTTGACGGCGGTGATGGCAGGTGAAGAAGGAGGTGGATGAGAGGTCCTGAAACGGATCCGGGTGACTCATGCTGGTGTGTACTCTGTCTTGGTCCGGTCTTCTGTTACAGTACAGATAGCACGGAGACAGGAAATAGGGCAAGATGGTTTATTTACACACACAGCAGAGGTAACTGTGCAACAGGTGAGTGAATGAAGGTTAAGTTGTCGATGAGTGGATGAAGATACAGTCTTTGTTATAGTTACAGGTAGTCACTGGAAAATGGAGACGCTCACACACGAGGAGATCACACACGAGTAGATCACACACGAGGAGATCACACACGAGGAGATCACACACGAGGAGATCACACACGAGGAGATCACACACGAGGAGATCACACACGAGGAGATCACACACGAGGAGATCACACACGAGGAGATCACACACGAGGAGATCACACACGAGGAGATCGGTTGACACTGGAGGCAGGTAAGTACAAAGGTAAGGAGTCCTTGAGCGAAGCATTCGTATGACTTGACTCAAACAAGACCAGACAGTGAGTGAGGGTGTGTGAGTGTCTTTTAAAGTGTGTTGATGAGTGAGTAGATGAGGTGCAGGTGTCGGTGATCAGTATTCAGGGGATTGAGTGCGCTGTGATTGGATGGAACCTGGCGTGTCTGTGACAACTTTTCTGATACTGGTGTTCCTTTCATGGATGTCACATGTGTTCTGTTGTCTGTCATGTTCTTATCAGTTGCCATGGTGTTTGATTATGTTAATCCTTGCCCAGCTGTTCCTGTTTAGTTCCCTCATTTACTCCTGTGTATATATTCTGCCTGTTTAGTTCAATCCCTGTCAGTCATTGTTTGTGTTTGTAGCACACTGTTGCGCTTCTACCCGCTTGTTGGATTAAACCCTGTTATATTTGTGAATCTGCATTCGTCTGCCTTCTCCATCCGTGACAATGGACTAGGACATGAATAATTATTAAGGATTATTTTTCACTGTTTTCCAGCTGCATTTTATCATTGCTTTTGTTGTTTGAATTAGTAACTTGTGATTTTGCTACGTCTGGTGTTCATTTTGTACTTAAAATGACATTCATACTCAAAAACGATCCATCGAATGTTACCGTCATTGTTTATTGTTTACCAAGTATTGATGTCTCTGTGTTCAGGTGCCGCATTACTTCTATTAAGTAGATATGGTGTCTGCACGATATCTATTGTATCATTTACTAAGATGTTTCTAAGGAAAGCATACAATTTAAAAAGCATGATTTAATTCAATGTTATATTATTTGAGTAAAAAGTTAAGTAAGTAAATTTAACAAAATTAAGTAGTTCTACTTAATTATATATGTGAAATTAAATAAATTAAATATAATGAAGTAATATTTACTTAATTTCTTTATGAATATTAAGTTCAATAGTAAATAGACTTTTACTTGATTATAACAGGTAAGTTGTGCAGAGCAGTATAAGTAAAACTTTTCAGTGTTGACATAACAGCATCTAAATTGAAAATTATGCACAACCCCAAATCCATAAAAGTTGGGACATTTTGTAAAAATGCAATAAAATTGAATATGTGATTTCTCTTTCAATTTTATTTAACTGACAAAAGTACAAAGAAAAGTTTTCCAGTGTTTTCACTTAACAATTTGATTGTATTTTGTAAATATAAACAAATTTTGATTTTTGAATCCTTTTACAATATTATGTATGGTAGATGATGAAAGACCTAAAATCTTTGCAATCCTGCATTGAGAAATGTGATTTTGGAATTGTCTGACAATTCTCTCATGACATTTGGCACAAAATGGTTTGCTTGCAAAGACTGAGAAGCTCTTTTAAACCCAAACATGATTCCCTCATTCACCTGTTAATTGTGGACTGTTTTAAAATGGTTCAACCTGGATATTATATGATCTTTTCACTTTTATTTTGCCTCTGTCATAACTTTTTTGGAGTGTGTAGCAGCCATCAAAATCAAAATTTGTTTATATTTACAAAATACAATGAAGTTGGTCACTGAAAAACACTGAAATCTCTGTACTTTTGTCAGTTAAATAAAGTTAAAAGAGAATTAACAAATGACAGATTCTTGATTTTATTGCATTTCACAAAATGTCCCAGCTTTCCTGGATTTTGGCTTGTACAAATAAATAACTTTACAGAAGTACAAATGTTTCCAAATATTTATTTATTAATACTGATTTCATGGAAATAATCAGTTGATTCTATTCTATTTATGATCAGTGAGATTGTTTTAAAGCAGTTGACACATTGACACATCATTACTTGATTTGAAATGATAACGTTTCATTCTGTTCTGTGTGATTCTGCCAACTCGTTTCAAAATATTGCAAAATGTTAAACAATACTATATTTTAAAACCTTAAAATGAATAACATTTCTGCAATTGTTCAAGCATTACTTGTGTAATATTTCTTTCGTCTGACGTGGGACAAGGAGTTTTCTCAATATACTGCTATGGCTCCAAAAATGACCACAAAATACAGTACAAACTAGAAAACATAAATTGATCATAAAAAGCAAAAGAGCATTTTGTTTGTGTGCTGTAATCCAAATCTTCGGAATCCATATGATTGTAGACCCAAATTCAAGCCTTTATTTAACAACCATTGTCTCCATCCACAGTAGTGACCGCAAACGTCAAATCCCACACTCATGACAAATTCAAAATTTGCTACCAGAGAAATACTTGGTCACTGGTTTGACATGCAATGTTTCATTTGAATAGAGGTATGTTCGCATGGGGTGATGTGGGGTAAGGGTTAAGGCATTTAAAATATGTTTATAAAATGGTAAAGATGTAACTATATATATATATATATATATATGATATAAAAGATTGGTAAATATTTAATGTCTCTATAGCTGTAAATATGTAATAATAAATACTTAAGTTGGCCTGATTATATGTTGTCAATACGTCAATCTATCCAAATGTACCAAAAAGTTTTTTTTATTTTTTGATAAATGTAAATGTAAATATACATAGCTATAAACAATGAGACCAAGGCTTGTGTGTGTGTTGTGGTGTTTAGCTGCTAAGCAAGAGACAGTCTGCTGAAATGTGTTTATTGCCAGTTTATGATATGTATGTGTTATCCATCACAGCATGTTGTTGAGAACATGATAGCGTCTGGAATGATCCATGTTGGTTATTATGGAGTCTGGATTGGTCTGACTGACAGTAATGAAGAGGGCAGATGGAAATGGGTTGATGGCACCAACATGACCTCTGGGTGAGAAATCACTGAATTTAACTAATTATCATCTAATAAATGATCATATCTCACAGTCAGTATCATATCACACAGAAAGCAGGACTAAACATCTAATACTGATCTATTGATGCAGGTTCTGGTGGTATGGAGAGCCAGGACAGAACTGTGCTGTACTAAGTTATTACTCATTGTGGTATTATGATTCATGTAATGCTGCTTATCCATGGATCTGTGAGAAGAGTTTTTTACCCTAGGGCCCCAAATGTAACATTACAACATCTTATTTTCTTGAATTACTGATAAAATTTAAATACATTTCAATAAATACTTATGTTGGCCTAATATATTACTTTACAAACACATATGCTTGATCAAGTGGCCTATTATTACATAATATTGTAACAGCTTTTTGTTTTATTGTTATTCTATAATAAACTAGATTTAAAATAACAAATCTCTTTGTTTTGAATACACATACCTACTCATTTTTATTAATAATACTTCAGTTAATAATAAAATGATTTCTAGATTTTGTAAGTCATCAAAACTATGAAAGCACACAAAAGACCAAAATATATTAAACAAATCTGTGGAGCCCCTTAAGGAACATGGAGAAGGAAAAAAAATATGAAATGAAGAAACAATTATTTGTCAATGGTTTTGCTTTTTCTTGAAAACGTTTTGCGTTCCACCAAGAAATTCAATTTCTTTGTCTCATATCTGCAGAAATCAACAAATTGTACATATATATATTTTTTAAACTTCTAGCACATTTATATAAGCATATTAATTAAGTTAATTTATATTGATAAACATAGTTTTGAACAGAAATCCCCATATGAAATGTTTTAATAGAGTTTGTATGTAAATTGCACATAAAAAATAGAACTTCCCAGTGCTAGTTTATTCTGGCACTGTGCTATTTGCAAAGTATGATGATAAAAGTGTTAAAAAGTAGAAATAGAGGAAGAAATATACAGCATTTAAATAACTTAAATTGAGGAAATTGTCTTTACTGATTGGTTTTCAACTATGTTTTGTTCACAGGTTGGATGCCAAATTATCTTAAAGCTCAAACTTTTTACTCGTATCTGTTTAAAAACTTTCACTGCTTACTTTTAATTTTCCTACATTCATACTGTCAAAATCCATTGTCTCTAAACCAAAGATATTAATGCTGCTGCAAAACAACCTGTTTCAAACTGAGAAAGAGGCAAACTACTGGCTAAGTCTGAGTAAAAACTTGACAGAAGAGAGCAGTTAAGGAAGGACTTGGCAAAACTCCAGGCCAGGCTTTACGAACACGGTAATCATTTAGTATAATTCCAAAAGTTTAAAAATTCAAAAGTTTAACACACAAAGAATGTTAACTGAAAACAATGGTTGCATCTGAAAGCTTAGGCAGCTGACTTGTTGCCTCGCTGCCTTGTCAGGCAATGACTTTGCAGGCAGTGTTTGATCATGAAGGCACCTCACAAAACAGGTACAGACTTCTGAGGCAGCGTAACGGTTTAATGATCTACAGCAAAATAGAGTGAGTTTTGGTGATAACTAAGTAAATATTTAAGTACAATATTAATTTCTCGCTAGAAATTATACCAAAAGTGGAAAACTTTTGTCAGAAACATACATTTACACACACATTGACCTTCAACTGCAACTTCCAGATGCCTTCTTTATTTTTTACCTCAACTATAATGGAATCACTGGATTGTGGGATATCTTAACCCTCTTGGGTTCTTCATTTGGGAGTCACACTCAGGATCTTCGCGGTCTGAAGTGACCGATAAATATTTAATTGTAGGAATTTATTAGTTACCAGTTTCAGACTGACTGAAAGTGATGAAGAGGGAGTCTGGAAGTAGGTTGATGGCAGCAAAATGACCTCTGGGTGAACAGCTTGTTCATACTATTGTGTTTCATGTATTAACTTCCAAAGATAACCTATTTAGTCACTCGAGCCACAAATATAAGACAAAAAAACAGGCTGTTGTAATGTTGATCTGTTGTTGCAGGTCTTAGGAGCCCGGGGAGGCCAACAACAAAATATCAGATGAGGACTGTGCTGTATCTATCTTAGGCTGATTATCCATGTAATTACATCTATGTATGGATGTGAGAAGGATTTAGAGGTTTAACAAAGCTGTCAAAGCATCAGATCTGTACATCTAAAGCAATGCAGCAACCAAATTGATTTGTTGTACTGTGCAAAATAATAAGAGACTTTTTTTATCATTATTTTACTGAGTGTTTGATGCTCATTTCAATAACATTCAAAGAACAATATTTTTATTACACTCTATATAAATGTATTTAGCAACAGTTTCAGTAGATGAAATATTAGTTCCCTCCTATTTGGTTCAGTGCTGAAATACTCCAACCACTTCAGTATACAGGAACTGACTCAAGCAGACTGAATGCTGCTGCACCTTGACATATAAAATAAAGTTTCCAAAAGGGTGTTTTTGCATTGATGCCATAGAGGAACCATATTTGGTTTCCCAAAGAACCTTTCAGACAACAGTTCTGAAAAGAACCTTTTTTTCCCCTTATTGTGAAGAACATTTTTAAAATTCTAAAGAACCTTTGTCAGCTACCTACCTTATCCCTGACAATCCTACTGCGTTTTGAATTATGGGTGGCACTTCCGGTTTGGGGACTTCCATTCAAAAAGACTGAAACTAATCATTTCAAATTATAAGGTTGCGCTACAAATAAAGCTTATCCGTCAGTTTGACTGAATGATCTGTCAATTTTCCTTCATGTTTTATTTTCAGACATCATGAGAATAACGTAACGTTTAGTATTTTACCGTGACATGGCATAACAAGAATATATGTCAAGAGCTCTTTTCAGTCGCTGTGATCTCTTCCTCATGATTATTTTATTTCCCCTTTGTATTCTGTATATATAGTATGTCACAGTCACCATCATGTTCTGTTTGTTATGGTTGTCATTCCTCACATGTGCTTCTCTGTTCTAAGTTCCCGCCACTCATCAGTCACCTTGGACACTAATCATCTCACAGCTGTTTGTCATTTACCTTTGTGTATTTAAGTTCCTGCCTTAGTTCAGTTCATTGTCCGGTATTGTCAATGTTACGTGTTGTTGCTGTCACCTGTCTACCAGTGTTAAATCTATATTTAACTCCGTTGCATTTCGTGAATCTTCTGCCTTCGTCTTCTTTGAAGCAAACCCGTGACAGAATACCGGACCCCAAAAATGGATTACGCAAATAAGTTTGCGCTCTTTGTTTCTTCACCCAAGAGTTTGTTCGTCTTGCACTCACCTGCCCCTACGATGACGAGTCCCTGAAGTCATTGTTCTGGATCGGAGCTAACTTCCACCATCCTGTTGACCTCCCAGACACCACCAGACTAAGCTGGAGAGATGCAATCATCCGGTGTCTGGAGAGCATCACGTCCCGGTCCAGAATGCAGCCAGACCCAGAGCCCGAATCTCCTCCACGGACCACGGAGTACTCGTGCAAGCCCCCCGCAGACGGAGAGTTTCCACCGGCCACAACGCGTCAGCCAGAGCCAGAAAATACAAAGACAGAGGTGACCATCGCCCTGGAAGTGGAACTCCATCTGACGTCTGACCAGGGGCATGAGCCCACGACATCTGCAGACGAGGGAGAGACAACCACAGAGAGGGAGGATTGGCTGATTGACTTCAGCGAAGATTCTACTCCCACCCTATCCCACCCGGTATCGTCATCATCATCGGCATCATTTTCTATGGACTACACAATGAACTCTGTCTTCCTTACTGTTGCTCTGCCCACGCTGACGTCACTGCAGTACTCAGCCAGTCCTCCAGTCCCATCGCTGCCGGATGTCTCCAGCCCTGCGCCGTCTCCGGGGAATCCCTGTGACGTCGAGCCGCAGGTCGTACATCCATCCGCAGCGCCCAAGCAAGAGGATCCTGTGGCTTCACCTCCTGCCGTCGACCTCTTCACTCCATCTCTGCCTGTCAACCTGCCGGCTCCGTCCAGGCTCCTTCCACCTACGGTTCCTCCGGAGACCCTCCGACTGATGACTCCTCCGGTCTCCCTCGTCCGGCCGGCTCCCCCTTGGTCAGTCGTCCCACCTCTTCCGCCACGGACTTGCGGGCCGTCCGTTCCACTCCGTCCCTCCACCCCTACGGCTACAGGGGGTTCCTCCTTCCCCTCAGGGTCGCCTCTGTCCTCCGTCATACCGGCGTCACCTCAGCCTTCGGGATCTCCAGTTCCACCTTTGTCGGTCGTCACCGTGACGTCACCAGGGTCTCCTAAGCCTGCGACGTCGCGGGAGTTCGCCAGCTCTCCACCTGCGCCCCTGGATCCACCTGCCGAGTCACCGTCGGTCGTCCCCCAGATGCCGTCAGTCCGCCCAACAGCATCTGGGCTCCTCCCCTCCTCGACTCTGCCGTGGACTGTCGGTTCTGGGGAGCTCTGGGTCTGCGCCATCAGCCATCCACCATCAACGCCGCCAGGGGATCGTCGTCCTCCCTTCACCACTCCATCACCATCACTCCACCCCTTCTGTTGAAGTTCTATTATGGCACGAGGACGCACCTTGCCGGAGGGGGATGTACTGTTACAGTCACCGTGATGTTCTGTTTGTTATGGTTGTCATTCCTCACATGTGCTTCTCTGTTCTAAGTTCCTGCCACTCATCAGTTACCTTGGACAGTAATCATCTCACAACTGTTCGTCATTTACCCTGTGCATTTAAGTTCCTGCCTTAGTTCAGTATTATCAATGTTACGTGTTGTTGCTGTCACCTGTCTACCAGTGTTGAATCTATATTAAACTCTATAGCAAACCTGTGATGGTATGAAAAAGGACAACATATATAGTGCACATTTGTGGTCTGTTCTCCCGATATAATTTATGATATATCCCATTAATAATTCACTGGAATGCACGAAGAATCTCTCGTTTTTCTCCTCAAATCCTCACGTCTCTTTCCAGGTTTGTTTTCACAGGTAAATACAATTTATTATCTGTCAAAATTACGGAAATCACTTTGAAATAATATCACGCACTGCTGAAGTTAATAAACATTTTTGATTAAGGCAATGTATGTGTTACATTCACCGTCTCGTCCTGTTTGTTTTTGACTGTCACGTGCTTCTTTGTTTTCAGTTCCCGCCACTCATCATTCACCATGGACACTGATTACACTCACAGCTGTTTGTCATTCGTATTGTGTATTTAAGTTCCTCCCTGTCCTCAATTCAGTGTCCGGTATTGTTGAATGTTACGTGTATTTGCTATTGCCTGCTTCTTCCTTGAGATTAAACCACATTGTATCACTCGTGTCTTAGTTCCTCGTCTTCCTTTGGAGTACAATTGTAACAGTATGTTACATAATACAGAAATATATTACTACAGTGATATTTAACCCGTCCGTTATTGCTGTGGAAAGAAACCGCTTTTAGGGTTATTCAAGGTCTGTTGAAGGTAGCTTGTTAATGCTTTTACACTTTTAAATGTCAATTTAATGTTTGATAGTTGAAGGGTGAGTAGAATAATGTCATCTCATTGTACCCAGTTTTCCTAAATGTATTATTGCGTTCATACAGCTAGCCTTTTACTGATTGTTTACAGCTTAATGGAAGTTACACCCATAAAGCGTCATGGGGCGTAGGAATAAGGAGGATAAAGAACCTTTTGTGTAATGGAAAGGTTCCATGGTTCTTCAAGGAACCATCAATGCCAAGCTGGAGAACCTTCCATGTCCCCTTTGCCACAAACTTTACAAGTACATTGAAAAGCACCTGGTCAAAGGGCACAAAAACATAATGGTATGTTATCTTTAAAAGAAAGAAAGAGTTTTATCAGTACTATACTACATTACTGATTTTACCAGTAATTCTAGTACTAATTTAAGGAATACCAATTAATTTAGGAGTCTAAGAGGTCCAAGCTCATTAAAATAGAGACAAGGCATTTAAAATCCAGTTTTTTGAAGGTAGATTAGTGCCATCTGGTGGGAGTAAAAAAAGAAAAACTTTTATAATGCCATGTTGTAACCACTAGATTCCTATATAGTTCTATATAAAGTGGTTTATAAATTATCTAGTGTCTATTTTGCACTCTTGACATTTTAGAGTGCCCCCCTTCATTGCTGTGCACTTTTTTCTGCACAGTGGCTGATTTGTAGTTTGTAACATCAAAAGTTTCTCTGAGTTTTCATATATTTTCGTATTTCCCATTCATTTCCTATGTCGGTCATTTTTGACCGTGAAGGAGCCAAGTGTGACAATTTTTTTATGACCCTATCCGAATCATGTTCATGATTTTTTAGTGTGTTCACATAGCTAGTGCGACAAAAGTCACAAAGTTTCATCCCATTCAGATGAAGCAAAAAAAATTTACAATTTCAAAACGTGAAAGTTTTCTATCATTTGTGACCAAAGAGGACAAGAAAACATTTGTGAGTATGCATTTCCAAACTGAGGATGTTTACATCTCATCTCATCTTGAACCTGCTGAAATGTTCCTGTAAACATATTTCCTTTCCAAACGTGCATTTCCCCAGTAACCTGACACAGTCCAGTGCTTGTTCTAAACGTTGTAGAGGAATTTTTGTTACTTATCATTTATTCACCTTATTTATAAATGGATGCATTGATACTTGTTTTCTCTCTGTCTTGTGTATCATTTAAAACAGCTTGTTCAGTGGAAAATTACTGCTAATGCTGTTCTCTTTTAAGAAACGCTTCTGAAACTAACAAAGGAAGTGAGACAATGGTGCAAATATGTTTGTCTGGACAGCTTGGGCTTCAATAGGGCATCTGCTAAGTTTTTGACCTATTATTATTTTCTATAGAATATTGCAGTATTTATAAATTATTTATATATAAATTCATGCGCCCCCACAATCTTTAATTTAAATAACTCCCCTCCCTCTTGCAATGACTTCTCTTCTCTGATGACGTGTTTACTGGAGCGAGAGCGGGACAACCTGTCAATCACATGACATTACAGCAATGGCCGAGTTCCACTCAGATACACATCACAAAAGGGAAGTTGACCACAAGTTTGTTTGCCAAGAAGACGAGTGCTGACTACATCTACAACGAACAAAATAATTTAATGTTTGACGGTTAAAGAGCAGAAATGTCTGATGGTATTTATGAAGATGTGATCAGGACTGAGTCTGAGAGAATGAACACAGACAGAATGGAGATGACAGTGGAAATCTATGAGAGTGCAGAATGTGTGAGAGATCATGACTTCAGGACAGAGACAAACACACACCAACCACTTCAGCGTACAGGTAATCACATTCATTACTTTGATCAAATCATCAGAGTCTGCACATGTTCAGTCATCTAATGTCATTCCTGTGGTGTTGAGAAGTGATTGTGTGAAGATCAGAAGCAGCTACAGTGTGTTTGGTTCTGCTTTGTGTTCTTCTGATGCTGTTGTAGGATTTAATAACTAACCATTTGTGTATGATTTTGGAGAGAGAAAAAACTGACTAAAATGTTTACTCAGCCTGTGTGTTTCAGTTAGGATGGTCAGTCAGTTTCATCCGATGCCTTTTTTGTCTGAGGCTGTTTCATCCAATGCCTAATTGTACGAGACCTGACATTGATGTTGTTTTTCCTGAGACTTGAAGCCTTTCCATCTAAGGTGCAATACGGTTTTGTCCAATGACTGAAGGATTTTAGTCTGTGGGAAAATATAAACAAACATGCAACAGAAGAACAAAGATTTCAAGCACAGTTTAGATCAACATCAATTTTTTTATCTGTATGTAATATGTCACTGTTCTTCCTTTAATAAAAATATATCAATTTTAGTTTCACTGGATTAAGTAAGTTGATTTTTCTCTCTTGTCTAACTGTACTGTGCTAATTTGAACATGGTTGCTACATCTAACCACACTACCACAATAGTGCTCTTTAGGAAGAGCTTTTTGTTATGCAAATTAATTGGTATTAACAGACACATGCTCTTGTACTGTGACATACTTTGCTATTTGAGACTCTACTTTTAGTAGTTGAGGCCAATAAATTGCAGAGAACTACAGAGTAGAAACACGTATAGCTTCCACCATGTGAACAAAACTGCCTCAGCCTGTTTATGGCAATATAAACACTAAACCAAGAGAAACCATACAGTTACACATACAACACAAACATACAATTAGGAAACTGAGAAAACATTTATCTTGATGTCTGTCATTTTCAGGAAGTGATTATGTGAAGATCAGAAGCTCCAGAGCAGCTGCAGTGTGTTTGGTGCTGCTGTGTGTTCTTCTGCTGACTGCAGTCATAGTGCTGTGTGTCCACATCCATACAAAGAGCTCAAACTACACACCAGAGACACACCAGCTACTAACTAACATCACCAACATCATAGAAGAGAGAGACCAGCTACTAACCATGATTACCAACCTCTCAGAAGAGAGAGATGGGCTGAAAATAAAGAACAAAAACCTGACCAATGAGAGAGACCAGCTAAAATTAGAGAAAAATGATCTTCAAATGAGTCTTTGTAAAATTGGTGAGTTTCTTTTGTCATTTTAGTAGTTGCTACAGAGCAGGAATATAATCTGGTTAGTATTCAGAGGTGTTTGAATGTCAAGTGTAATTCTAGTGCACATATTCACAGCATGGAAAGTGTTTCAGCAGCCATATCACCCTGTAGTCCAAGACTGGTTGCCCACTGAAGCTAAGCAGGGCTGAGCCTGGTTAGTACCTGGATGGGAGACCTCCTGGGAAAACTAGGTTGCTGCTGGAAGAAGTGTTAGTGAGGCCAGCAGGGGGTGCTCACCTTGTGGTCTGTGTGGGTCCTAACACCCCAGTATAGTGATGGGGACACTATCCTGTCAAAAAGCACCGTCCTTCAGATGAGATGTTAAACCGAGGTCCTGACTCTCTGTGGTCATTAAAAATCCCAGGATGTCCTTCGAAAAGAGTAGGGGTGTAACTAGGGACGCTCCGATACTGCCATTTTTGCCGGATCGGGTATCGGCCGGACGGGACCGATCCAAATCCGATATTGTGCGTGTACTATTCTGTGTTATTGTTAAGCTCCACAAAAGGCACAAAAACATTAAAAACCACCATAAAGTTTCCGTGCCATTCCATAGTTTAATTTGAGGTACAGATAAATATTTAAGTCGTTAAATTAAAGTTCACGTAAATGCCTCCCTCCGCTGCGGCTGTCAGTCATTCTCAGTTCAGCATTCAGACTGCGTGTCGCATTTGGTTACGACAGTCAACACAATGAAACTCTCCTCAAGATGAATCAATGTTTCTATTATTATACTTCATCTGTAGACAACGATACCGGTAATACAATACGCATCAATATATCTTCACTTTGTGCTTTGAACTTTTCACTGCGGAGCGCTGCCGCTGCGTGCTGTGATGCCATGGTGCTTCAAGCACATCATTCTGCACACGGGATGCGCATAAGCATATGCCGTATGGGAGCCGTTCATATTATAATACTTTTGCGCAATTAAAGATTATTAATAGCATTTTTTGTTCTGTCCCATCTATCATATGTTGCTGCCTCATTAAAAAAAAAAGAAATGTCTTTTAATTTTATAGTATAGCCTATATAAATATATTTAGTTTATGTCATGTACAATGTTGGGTGAGTTACTCAAAAAAAGTAATCCACTACAAATTACTACATTGAAATTGTAATTTGATTACTGCATGTAAAAAGTAATCAGATTACTAATTACTTTACATTCAAGTTACTTTGAAAGCCTATAAAACCTACAAAAATAGACCACAAACTGAAACTCATAGTTCTTTCTGTAATTTAATACTGACTGAAAAATATTACAGAAGTATGAAAACAGCAACTTGACTTAAAAATATTCGTTAATCATCTGTAGGTAGCTTATTCATTCTAATATAATCATAACGGTCACCAACGGTAATCATAATCATCAACAACCACGTCATCTGTGAGCGTGAGATTCTAACAAACTAAAAATAACTTTATTATTTATATGAAATATTGTACACTTGTTAATGTGTTTATTTTTGTTTGCAGTTTTTTTAAAGTATTTAATGATTATGAACACATAGGCCTATTAAGAATGACAAACCAATTATACAATCGATGAAACTACAAAGCTGGCACGTATGGTATGTATGATTACAAAATAAAGTCATTTAGATTGTTATTAATATTATTTTATAAAATAACATATAGGATAAAAGTATCACGTGTTGAGCCGTTTCTGTGACAGCTCCAGCTCTCTGACGCATGTACGCCAGCGTCCGAATTCACTTCGTTCACTCTTTGCAGATATAGTGCACTCAAATGACATACACTATATAGGGATTAGTGAATCAGTGAACGAGTGAGCGGTTTCGGACACAGCTTAAACATTCCTTGCTGTGTGTAGCATGTATGTATGTATGTATGTGTGTGTGTATGTGGTAGCTTAACTGTGTTTATGTTTGCATGTAACTGCATTAAAGATGGAAAAATTGCTGAAAACATTTATAATAACATTTGAAAGCAGTATTGTTCAGAAGTTACCTTTCCTCCCAATCCTGAACAAAAATCCAATCTAGCTTGTTTAGGCGAGGTTGGACCGCTCTCGTCTTGGGCGCGGGAATCCTCCTCCACGCGTTCTCCGGTGATTCATAATGAAGCATCCGCGCCAAACGTGATTTCTTTTAGAAATGCATTTTACCTAATATTTTTTTTCTTGTAACGCAAGTAAGGTATTTTTATTGACATCAGTAACTGTAATCAAATTACATAAATTTAAAATGTAATGCGTTACATTACTGCGTTATCAGGAAAAGTAATTAAAATACAGTAACGTGTTACTTTGTAACGCGTTATACCCAACTCTGGTCATGTATGACTCAAACATTCATGAAAACAAGCCATGAGTCATTGATGAAGGAATCAGCTGGACTCCTGTTTATTTTGAATGTCTACCAAGTTAGTGAAGCTATTGGTTTATTTACAGTTGTTGAACTGATGCACAATTATTTAATAAATTATTCACTATATTTGTGTCTGTTTGTTATTTTGTTTTACAAAGTTAGAAAGTAATGTTTAAGTCAAGCCTGATACCTTACACAAAAGAATGATCCCAGTTTCTTCCACACAGTGAGGCATACAGTTTATTAAGTAATTCAGCACTTTTTTTTTATTATTATTACTTGAATATCGGCTGATACTGAATCCCAGGTGTCAGAATCAGTATCGGAAGCAAAAAAGGCGGATCGGTGCATCCCTAGGTGTAACCCCGACATCCTGGCCACATTTGCCCATTGGCCTCTGTCAATCATGGCTTCCTAATCATCCCCATGTACTGATTAGCTTTATCACTCTGTCTCCTCTCCACCAATATGCTGGTGTCTGGTGGGCGTTCTGGCGCAATATGGCTGCCGTCGCATCATCCAGGTGGATGCTGCACATTGGTGGTGGTTGAGGAGATTCCCCCTTCCATATATAAAGCGCTTTGAGTACCCAGAAAAGCGCTACATAAATGTAAGCAATTATTAATTATCATTATTGTTTATAGTACAAAATAAATTGAAATAAAGTGTTAGCAAATTGTCCACTTTACACATTCTACTGACTACAAGTAACTTCACAACTACATGTCAGTTTATTCTACTAATCCAGACCCAAACCCTACCCTAACAGTCTACTAATACTCTAATGAGAGTTAGCTGACTGCAGTTACAAAGTTATTATAGTTAGTCAATGTCTAAAGTGAACCAGCAAAATAAAGTGTAACCATAAATTCAAATGTAAATAATGAACAAATGTTTCCTCTTTTTAGGATAATTATAATAACAAATTTATGGAATTCTTAGATTTGGAGTGTAGATATTGACCCATATGAATACTATTGAGATTTTGTTCATAACTGACACTTGTTAAGTGACTTATTTTAAGGGTGATTTCACACCTAGTTCGCGGTTCAGCGTGTGTGAACAAACCAAGTGATCTCAAAAGAGATAGTGACCACCCACTAACACTAAAGCTCACAGATGAATGAGACAAGTTAAAAAGACTAAAAAAATGCTAATAGTTAAACTGGTTGTGTTTACAGATGGATGGGTTTACTATCAATCCAGTTTTTACTTCATTTCCTCTGAGGAGAGGAACTGGACTGAGAGCAGAAGATACTGTACAGAGAGAGGAGCAGATCTGATCATCATCAACAACAGAGAGGAACAAGTGAGAGAAAGAGTGTATGTGTGTTTAGCTTCTACCTATAAATAATTAAATGTATTTCTGTGTTGTTATTCTTAGGAATTTGTCAAGAAAAGTCCTGCTAGTTTCTGGATTGGTCTGACTGACAGTGATGTGGAGGGCAGATGGAAATGGGTTGATGGCACCAACATTACCTCTGGGTAAGAAATCACTGAATTAAACTAATTATTATCTAATAAATGATCATATCTCACAGTCAGTGTCATATCACACAGAAAGCAGCACTGAACATCTAATACTGATCTGTTCTTTCAGGTTCTGGAGGTTTGGAGAGCCTAATAATTACAGTGGTGATGAAGACTGTGTTTTTACTTCTACAACAGGATGGGAAGATTATCCATGTAGTGGAGCATTTAGAGGGATCTGTGAGAAGACAAGCAACTCATAATGTAATAAAGCAAAATGTAATAACTGCACATAATATAACAAGTATTACATTACTAATAACTTAAAACATAAAAACAGTGATATTCTCTTGCCATTTTTTTTTAAATATAAATCTTAAACCAGCTAAGAAATGCACCGGATTTAAATATTCATGAAATTATTACTACTACTAGTACTTGTCATGGTGTACTGTGGTAGAAAGGAATCGCTTGAAGAACAGGAGTCCAAACAAAACACTCGTGAAAACTTTTTGAATTCGAAGATCAAGGTAAATTGTACTTAATTTGTCTTCCGGGAAACATTTAAGTATCTTCTGTTGCTTCCAAAGGGCAGTACTTAAAAAAAAAATAAAAAAAAAATTTCAACAAAATATGAACAATTTGGACATCTTCATCCTGTTCAAAAGTTTTCACCCCCGTCCTGCGTTACTAAATTGGTTCGTTTTGCCTCTTTGTTGCCTTACCTCAGATTTCACGAATTCCCAACACAAAAAAATTCAGGAAAGCATGGATGAGACTGATGCAGCGAGATGAAGGTCCTTTTTATAAAAAAAAAATGTGTGGGAGTGTGTTCGTGTGTGCAGTATGCATTTCCAAACTGAGGATGTTTACATCTCATCTCATCTTGAACCTGCTGAAATGTTCCTGTAAATATATTTCCTTTACAAATGTGCATTTCCCCAGTAACCTGCCACAGTCCAGTGCTTGTTCTAAACGTTTTATTGCTTATCATTTATTCTCCTGATTTATAAATGGATGCATTGATACTTGTTTTCTCTCTGTCTTGTGTATCATTTACAACAGCTTGTTCAGTGGAAAATTACTGCTACTGCTGTTGTATTTTAAGAAGCGCTTCTGAAACTAACAAAGGAAGTGAGGCAAAGGTGCAAATGTGTTTGTCTGGACAGCTTGGACTTCAATATGGCATCTGCTAAGTTTTAGACCCCGCTCTTTTTTATGATCTTAATATGGTAACATGTTATGATTGGTTTGGGGTAACAAGGAACAAAAGGGGGGTATATAAGACAGCCGCACTGGGTGAGGGCGTTCTTCTCTGTAGAACTCTGTTGATTTTATTCTTGCAAGAAGGTTGTTTAATGCAGATACAAAGACATTTCCTGAGTGTTTGTTTCATTACATTCTCACCACTGAAAGAATAAAGAACTTTTCCACAGCAACCAACAAGTCACTATGAAATTAAAATCAACAATTCTTATTTTTCATGGAATATTGCAGTATTTATGAATGATTTATCAATGAACATCACATTTAAAATTCATGTGCCCCCATAATCTTTCATTAAAATAACTTCCCCTCCCTCTTGCAATGACTTCTCTTCTCTGATGACGTGTTTCCTGGAGCGAGAGCGGGACAACCTGTCAATCACATGACATTACAACAATGGCAGAGTTGTACTCGGATATACATCACAAAAGGGAATAAAGACTATCACAACTACTGTTTCATGTCAAAGGGTCTGATGTCATGTTTTTGTTTTCACACATTGACCACAAGTTTGTTTGCCACTGGCTTTCAAAAGAAGACGAGTGCTGACTACATCTACAACGAACAAGGAACAAGATCATTTAATGTTTGACGGTTAAAGAGCAGAAATGTCTGATGGTATTTATGAAGATGTGATCAGGACTGAGTCTGAGAGAATGAACACAGACAGAGTGGAGATGACAGTGGAAATCTATGAGAGTGCAGAATGTGTGAGAGATCATGACTTCAGGACAGAGACAAACACACACCAACCACTTCAGCGTACAGGTAATCACATTCATTACTTTGATCAAATCATCAGAGTCTGCACATGTTCAGTCATCTAATGTCATTCCTGTGGTGTTCAGAAGTGATTGTGTGAAGATCAGAAGCAGCTACAGTGTGTTTGGTTCAGATTTTTGTTCTTCTGATGCTATTGTACGATTTAATAACTAACCATTTGTATATGATTTTGGAGAGAGAGAAAACTGACTAAAATGTTTACTCAGCCTGTGTGTTTCAGTTAGGATGGTCAGTCAGTTTCATCCGATGCCTTTTTTGTCTGAGGCTGTTTCGTCTGATGCCTAATTGTACGAGATCTGACATTGATGTTGTTTTTCCTGAGACCTGAAGCCTTTCGGTCTAAGACACGATGCGGTTTTGTCCAATGACTGAAGCATTTTGAGGCGTGATGCTTTTTCATCATATGACTGAGGTTTGAGGATGTCCTAAAATGTACACTGTACCTGAAGCCTTCATAATAATGTTCATGAGAAATGTTCTCAGAACGTCCCTGCTGCCCTTGTCAAGAAATTGAATTGAAAATTAGAGCTAAGTGGCTGTTCAAACAAAAACTCATTTTTCTTAAATGTCTTACAAAAAAAAAAGCTCTTTACAGGTATTTCCTGGATTGTTATTATGAAACCTTTTCTTTAAAATGCAAATTTCTTGCAGTAAGTAAATAGCTGACAACAGCACATGCATGAGCTAATGTAACTACTGTATCACTGCATCAACTACTACACAGTTACTGCCTTTAAATAAAGCAACATGCAGCACAACATCAGTGTTTCTGGATCATCACTGACTGAAGCACAGGCTCTACTCTCCAGCACAATGGTGACCTCACAAAACTCAGATAACTGAAACAGAACATTAAACACTAACAGATCTCTCTAGATCTCAGCATCTTCACTTATTACAAACCACTCTGACTTTGTTTCTTTCATTCAAAACTTCTTAATGAGGTGTTGATGTTTTATTAAAATTGATAAATGTCACCGTTACGGAGGTTAGCGCTTGCTTTAGTTGGGCTCCTGACCCTTGACATTTGAACTTTAATTTTTCTCCAATTGTTGTAACTGTGTTTTTAAAGCATGTTTGTTACAAAACAAATTGTGAGAAAAAAAATCTGATAAAATGGATTTGGTTGCTTATTGTTGATGATTTCATTGTTATACAGTGGCCTTATTCACTGATCTCTGAATATTGTATTCTTTTCATGTTGCTGTAGTTGTATGATAATGCATAAAATCTTGTTCTGGTTTGATATTTTTAAAGTTTTTATCATTATGCAGAAATTTTTCAGACAGGAATGTCCTATAGTAATAGTCCCCTAAACATTCCCAGAACGTCCTGAATGTTCCCTGAAGGTCCACCAAATAACGTCCCCCAACCCTTAAAAGAACTCCACAGCGTGACCATCTCTGAACGTTCTGGGAACGTTACTAGACGACGTCCTTAACACCAGTGGGGATGTTCTGAGAATGTTCTGGGAACGTAAAATTTCTAGCGGGGTAACCTGTCACCTGGTAACGTTCCCAGAACATTCAGAGACGGTCACGAAGTGGAGTTCTTTTAGGGGTTGGGGGACGTTATTTGGTGGACCTTCAGGGACATTCAGGATGTTCTGGGAATGTTTAGGGGACTATTACTTTAGGACGTTCTGTTAACTTCCCAGATGTCCTCTTTGTAATGTTCTCTCACAAACATAAAATAACCAAAATAGAACGTCCCCCTAAACTCATATCGGGAACGTTATTAAATGATCAACAGAGGACCATGTGGGAACGTTCTGTTAATGTCCCAAATATCCTCTTTGTAACGTTCTTATGTGACCATAAAATAACCAAAATGAAACGTTCCCCTAAAGTCATATAAGGAACCTTGAACTGCAGCACTTTCATTACCAAAACATGATATTTTAGGAACGTCCCTAATGTTCCGTAAAGGTTCGGAATTTTCGTCACTTTTAGAGAACTTTAAGGGAACGCTGCACAAGGTTCCGAGAACGTCGCCTTCTACGTGGGTACATACTCATTGAAAGCATCATTCTGTGCCAGCCTCATTATGTCGATAAAGTTCAAAATCTTTACCCTAACCTCCTTGATCATTGCAGCTCACATGATTTGAGACTTCACACTGACTTCAGACCATTTCCGTTTTCAGTGACGTGATTGACCTGCACTGAAAAGAAGCATCGAAACAAACATGCAACAGAAGAACACAGATTTCAAGCACAATTAAGTTACATTTTCTCATCAATTTTAATTTCACTGGATGAAGTGAGGTGATTTTTCTGTCATGTGTAACTGTACTGTGCTAATGTGAACCCGGGTCTACATCTAACCACACTACCACAATAGTGCTCTTTAGCAAGAGCTTTTCGTTATGCAAATATATTGGTTTTAACAGTAAGGGTGTCACATGCTCTTGTACTGTGACATACTTTGCCACTTATTGGCCTCAACTTCTAAAAGTAGAGTCTCAAATAGCAGAGGACTACAGAGTAGAAACACTTATAGCTTCATCATGTCAACAAAAATGTCTCAGCCTGTCAGGGTTCCCACTCTTTCATGAACACCAGATTCAAGGACTTTTTAAAGCACCGTTTATTTTATATCAAGCACCTATCAAATTCACATCTCATATGGAGCGTCATGAAAGACCTCTTACAACACTTAACATTTTAATCCTCCTATTGCATTTGCATCCATTTTAACCCGGAAGAGGTACAGAATCATTTGTACATTCATTTTGGAAATATATTAAAACTTTCTTATCCCTAATGTTAACAAATTATTCCATACAAGTTTTGGTTTTCATTTTTTATGAATCATTACTTGAGTAAAAACATTATAATATAGAGAGAATATTATAAAAATACATTTTGCAATTGAGTGAAAAAAAAGGATTATATGGATCTTGTGTCTTATAATATCAGAATATATACAATATATTACAGATATAAGCTTGCAATTCTGAGAAAAGAAAGTCAGAATTGAGAGATATAAATGAGCACTTCTGAGAGAAAAAAAAAATCAGAATTGCAATTTATATATCACAATTTTGACTTTTTAAGACACAATTGTGGCTTTATAATCACGCAATTCTGACTTTCTAAAGGGTTAGTTCACACAAAAATGAAAATTCTGTCATCATTTATTCACCCTCAAGTTGTTCCAAACCTGTATGAATTTCATGAATTTTCAAGAAAGATATTTGGAAGAATGTCAGTGTCATGATCTCAGCCTGTGTTCCCCTGTCGTGTGTGTGTGGACTTTTATATTATTTCCTGTTTTACGCCATGTTTTGTAGTCCTTTGTAGTTTTTCATGTTGATTTGTCTCTCCAGGTGTTTCTTGTTTTCTTATTATCTTGTTAAGCCTGTTTCCCCTTGTGTACATATACCCCAGTGTTTCTCATGTTCTTTGTCTGGTGTTGTTCTTACATGGATGTTAAGTGTGTGTTGTCAGTTTTTCCTCGCCCATGTCTGGATTTATCAGTTTTGCCTGGATTTACTTTTATTATGTTTTAATAAATGTTTGCTGCATCTGGATCCTACTCTAGTTCCTCTGAAACAGCCACCGTTACAGTCAGTGACCAAACAGATCTCGCCCCCCATTGACCACCATAGTAATTATTTTTCCTACTATGGTAGTCAATGGGGGGGTGATATCTGTTTGGTTCCTAAACAAATATACTAGGACTAAGAGGGGCGTTTTATAATTTTCACAAAATTTATTTAAAATTTAAACCAAGCACTTTCAAGGACCAATATTTGTTTTCAAGTACTTTCCAGGCCTTGAATTCATGTGTCTGAAATCCAAGTACTTTCAAGGAGCGTGGGAACCCTGGCCTGTTTATGGCAATATAAACGCTGAACCATGAGAAACCATACAGTTACACATACAACACAAACATATAATTAGGAAACTGAGAAAACATTTATCTTGATGTCTGTCATTTTCAGGAAGTGATTATGTGAGGATCAGAAGCTCCAGAGCAGCTGCAGTGTGTTTGGTGCTGCTGTGTGTTCTTCTGCTGACTGCAGTCATAGTGCTGTGTGTCCACATCCATACAAAGAGCTCAAACTACACACAAGAGACACACCAGCTACTAACTAACATCACCAACCTCTCAGAAGAGAGAGATCAGCTACTAAACAAGAACATAGCCTTGACAAATGAAAGGGATGAATTAACTAAAGAAAGAGACCAGTTCAATCAGGACAGAAATGAACTGCGGAAGATGCTCAATGAAACAGGTAA
Organism: Hypophthalmichthys nobilis; assembly: GCA_037950665.1. Lineage (NCBI taxonomy): Eukaryota > Metazoa > Chordata > Actinopteri > Cypriniformes > Xenocyprididae > Hypophthalmichthys > Hypophthalmichthys nobilis. The sequence continues at coordinate 27,544,479 of CM075489.1, forward strand.
TGTTAAATTATAGTACAATTACTTGTACAAGTGTTTAATTAAATATCTAAATGGGGTCATTCCATAAACTTGCATTGTCTTTATATACACCAATATATACTTTAAATATATATATATATATATATATATATATATATATTGAGTGCCACTATCATAAACTAATGTCATAATTCAGTACAGGTGGAAAAAAGGGTAACACTTTACATCAAGGTTTGTTAATGAGTAATAAGTCATTTACAAATGCATTATAAATCAATAATAATAAAGTTATAACTGCATGAATAAAAAGGGCGACTTTAATGCAATACCTGCCAAATAGTGGGCCGTTTTTAACTCACATGTTATAAATGCTTAATAAATGTATTTATTAACACTTATTTAACTCAAAACCAGATTCCTGGTTTATTTCATGATGCAGCAAAAATTGACTATCATAATTAGACTGAAGCGTGTTGTGTTTGTGCTTTTCTTATTAATATCTTATTAATATCTCATGACTGCCACTTTTCTTACTATGTTGCTTACCAGAAGTTTCCAGGAATCTGGTTTTGAGTTAAATAAGCGTTAATAAATACATTTATTAAGCATTTATAACATGTGAGTTAAAAACGGCTCACTATTTGGCAGGTATTGCATTAAAGTCGCCCTTTTTATTCATGCAGTTATAACTGTATTATTAATGATTTATAATGCATTTGTAAATGACTTATTGCTCATTAACAAACACCTTTATAAACCCTTTACAAAGGGAACCTTAATGTAAAGTGTTACCGAAAAAAATACTAGTCAATGATCTGGTTGTGTTTACAGATGGATGTATTTATCAATCCAGTCTTTACTTCATTTCCTCTGAGAAGAGGAACTGGACTGAGAGCAGAAGATACTGTACAGAGAGAGGAGCAGATCTGATCATCATAAACAACAGAGAGGAACACGTCTCTATAATCCTTTACTGCATCAAAAACTTGGCCTTACCTTCTGATCAGTTGGATTGAGAGCGTTGTACGACAATTAGAGATTTCAAGGTGGAGTCCACACCAGCTCAGTCAGGATCCGATGCTCTTGAAGCTCGATGGAAGTAATTTAATTACAGGTACTGATAATAGTTTATGTATAAGTAAATTCACTCTGAGACTTGTTTAGAGAGGTTTACGAATCACCAAATACAATGGTTTTGGTTTAATAACAAGATAAATACAAAACATAAAAGCGAGAAAGTCTTCACCCGAGGTATGGCATCCTTCTGTTACACTCTCTCCAATATATACTCCTCAAAGATCACATCCTTTTTCCAACATAAACATTTCCTTATTTGTAAACATGAATACAGCCCCTAGTACTTCACAGTCTCATGTTGTATGCAAAGTACAAGATACAAAGATCAACTGCAGCCTGTCTAGTGACACCTTTTTGCAGGCTGTGTCATATTCTGTGAATTTTAACACCTTTTAATTACTTGAACTTAAGACCTTCGGGTTAGTTCCCTTTAACACTTCTAGTTAAAATAAAAACATACATTTCGGTTAGTTTCCATTAACACCTCTAGATATAATAAATAAAAAAAAAAAACATACATCTTGGTTAGTTTCTCAGAAATTCAGCAGTAAAGCCTTTTAACCCTTAAACACCATTTTCAGATACAACCGGCGCTGAAGCTTCCATGGTCAAAGCTTCAACCTCGTTTGTAATCTGTTCCATTTCATGTGTAAAAGTATTCAAAGCATATGATTGTTTAGTAAGCATAATCAATTTCAAATTAATTTTCTGTTGCTGTCTCAGTAATTTAACCATCTCTTTGGCCTTTGAATCCATCTTCATTCCTCCCATTCTAGCGGTGCTTCTTCTCCTTTTCGGCCTGTTTCTTCGAGATTTTGTCTTCTTTTTGCAAACCTTGAGTGATCAAATCAACCATATCAACCCTAAGTTCTCTTCGTGTATTTGGTTCTTTTACCAGAAATTTATCAGTACAGTTCATCTCATTTGTCGGGCCCATCTCCTCGACATAGTATAACAATAATCATATTTTGCATGGTTTGTCGTGATTCGAGCTAAGCGATCGTTAGATTTAATCACCATTGGCAGCACGATTTATTGTAATACTTTTTTTTTTCTCAGTTGGTCAGAACAAAAGTGGCAGAGATGTTACTTACTTGTTCAGATGACATTTTCCGGTGAAAATTCTTATTTTGGTCATAATTTAAGACTACATTCTGTGATTCTGAAGTACAGTATCCACATCGGATTCATCCGCCCTATCCGAATCATGTCCATGATTTTTTAGTGTGTTCACAAAGCTAGTGTGACAAAAGTCACAAACTTTCATCCCATTCAAATGAAGCAAAAAAAAAAGTACAATTTCAAAACGTGAAACTTTTCTATCATTTGTGACTGAAGAGGACCAGAAAAAATGTGTGAGAGTGTTCGTGTGCAGTATGCGTTTCCAAACTGAGGATGTTTACATCTCATCTCATCTTGAACCTGCTGAAATGTTCCTGTAAATATATTTCCTTTACAAATGTGCATTTCCCCAGTAACCTGCCACAGTCCAGTGCTTGTTCTAAACGTTTTATTGCTTATCATTTATTCTCCTGATTTATAAATGGATGCATTGATACTTGTTTTCTCTCTGTCTTGTGTATCATTTAAAACAGCTTGTTCAGTGGAAAATTACTGCTAATGCTGTTCTCTTTTAAGAAACGCTTCTGAAACTAACAGAGGAAGTGAGGCAAAGGTGCAAATGTGTTTGTCTGGACAGCTTAGACTTCAATAGGGCATCTGCTAAATTTTAGACCTATTATTCTTATTTTTTATGAAATACTGCTGTATTTATAAATGATTTATTCATAAATTCATGTGCGTCATAATCTTTAATTAAAATAACTTCCCCTCCCTCTTGCAATGACATCTCTTCTCTTCTCTGATGACGTGTTTACTGGAGCGAGAGCGGGACAGCCTGTTAATCACATGACATCACAGCAATGGCAGAGTTTCACTTGAATATACATCACAAAAGGGAAGTTGACCACAAGTTTGTTTGCCAAAAAGACGAGTGCTGACTACATCTACAACGAACAAGGAACAAGATCATTTGATGTTTGATGGTTAAAGAGCAGAAATGTCTGATGGTATTTATGATGATGTGATCAGGACTGAGTCTGAGAGAATGAACACAGACAGAATGGAGATGACAGTGGAAATCTATGAGAGTGCAGAATGTGTGAGAGATCATGACTTCAGGACAGAGACAAACACACACCAACCACTTCAGCGTACAGGTAATCACATTCATTACTTTGATCAAATCATCAGAGTCTGCACATGTTCAGTCATCTAATGTCATTCCTGTGGTGTTCAGAAGTGATTGTGTGAAGATCAGAAGCAGCTACAGTGTGTTTGGTTCAGCTTTGTGTTCTTCTGATGCTATTGTACGATTTAATAACTAACCATTTGTATATGATTTTGGAGAGAGAAAAAACTGACTAAAATGTTTACTCAGCCTGTGTGTTTCAGTTAGGATGGTCAGTCAATTTCGTCCGATGCCTAATTGTACGAGATCTGACACTGGCTACGTTTACATGCACCAATTTTCGTCAATCCGAATGAATTGAATCCGATTGCAGATCTGTTTACATGTACTCTAAACATTGTAATCTGATTCTAATATCCGTTATCACTTGCGGAGACAACCATGGACATGACACCAACAGAGCTCATCATTATTTCTGTCCCGTTGGCAGTGGCGTACCAGACTGGCACGCGATAACCCAGGTCGTGATGATCATGTATCGACGATAACCAGAGATATTGTCAAAAGCATCAAATCTTGGCAATATTAAGAGGAATTGGTATTTCAGCTTTACTTAAAGCACCGACTTTAAAAAAAACAACCCCATTTGTCTTATTCTCATTTGTTTCACTAGCCTATATGTACGGCCACAAAAGAAATAATGGAATAAATTAAGACAGTTATATACCGTTATCAGCATATTATGTTGAACTTAGTCTCTGAGAGAATATGTTCTGTTAATGCAGCGTCAGACAGCTCCGTCACTTTTTACTTTCAATTTCTGTAGTGAATACTGACCGAGGTTGAGACTTTTTCACTGACATAACTCCTGCGCAAAGTCTGCACGTTGCTTCTTGTGTGATATCCACTGGCTCCCCTTTTTATTTTAAAACGGAAAGATTTCCAATATTATGACGAAGGGATACAGCTACGCCACTGCCTGTTGGCATATATCTTAACAACTAAAGACATAAACATGAACTTGCGCACTGCGTAATGCGTGTCGACATTGCACTGCGCATGTGCCCCAGAGACTTCTGAATACGATTGAGAAAGTAGTCGGATTCAAGCGTTTACATGGTAATTTTTTGCTGTTTGATCGGATTAGAAAAGGAATAAACCACCCCTTCCAATCCGATCGAAATTTCATTCGGATTGGGCTCAATCGGATCAATTAAGGTGTTTACATGAACGTTTTTCAATCCGATTGAGCCGTCAATCCGATTACAGATGGGTCATTTGGGTGCATGTAAATGTAGCCATTGTTTTTCCTGAGACCGATGCCTAATTGTATGCGACCTGAGACCTGAAGCCTTTCAGTCTGAGGCGCGATGCTTTTTCATCATATGACTGAGTTCTGTGGATGTCCTAAAATGTACACCGTACCTGAGGCCTTCATAATAATGTTCGTGAGAATGCTGCTCTATCTTTGTGTTGGTGTAGAAACAGAGAAACCACAGGCTGCCTTTATGACACCAAATTTGTATCACTGATTGTACATACTCATTGAAAGCATCATTCTGTGCCAGCCTCATTATGTCGATAAAGTTCAAAATCTTTACCCTAACCTCCTTGATCATTGCAGATCACATGATTTGAGACTTCACACTAACTTCAGACCATTTCCGTTTTCAGTGACATGTGATTGACTTGCACTGAAAAGAAGCATCGAAACAAACATGCAACAGAAGAACACAGATTTCAAACACAATTAAGTTACATTTTCTCATCAATTTTAATTTCACTGGATTAAGTGAGGTGACTTTTCTCTCTTGTCTAATCTCTTGTACTGTGCTAATTTGAACCCGGGTCTACATCTAACCACACTACCACAATAGTGCTCTTTAGCAAGAGCTATTCATTATGCAAATATATTGGTTTTAACAGTAAGGGTGTCACATGCTCTTGTACTGTGAAATACTTTGCCACTTATTGGCCTCAACTTCTAAAAGTAGAGTCTCAAATAGCAGAGGACTACAGAGTAGAAACACGTGTAGCTTCTATCATGTCAACAAAAATGCCTCAGCCTGTTTATGGCAATATAAACACTGAACCAAGAGAAACCATACAGGTACAACACATGCAACATACAATTAGGAACTGAGAAAACCTTCATCTTGATATCTGTCATTTTCAGGAAGTGATTATGTGAAGATCAGAAGCTCCAGAGCAGCTGCAGTGTGTTTGGTGCTGCTGTGTGTTCTTCTGCTGACTGCAGTCATAGTGCTGTGTGTCCACATCCATACAAAGAGCTCAAACTACACACAAGACACACACGCGATACTAACTAACATCACCAACCTCTCAGAAGAGAGAGATCAGCTACTAACTAACATCACCAACATCACAGAAGAGAGAGATCAGCTACTAACCATGATTACCAACCTCACAGAAGAGAAAGATCAGCTACTAAACAAGAACATAGCCTTGACAAATAAAATGGATGAATTAACTAAAGAAAGAGACCAGTTCAATCAGGACAGAAATGATCTGTGGAAGATGCTCAATGAAACGGGTAATGTTAAAGTGTTTACTTAAATATCTAAATGGGGTCAATCCATAAACTTGCATTGTCTTTATATACATTTAGTTAGATATACCAATATATACTTAATATATATATATATTAAGTATATATTGTATATAAGTATATATATATTGTAAAAGTATATATATATATCTGAGAGCAGATATATATATATTAAGTGCCACTATCATAAACTAATGTCATAATTCAGTACAGGTGGAAAAAAGTGCTAGTCGATGATCTGGTTGTGTTTACAGATGAATGGATTTACTATCAGTCCAGTTTTTACTTCATTTCCTGTAAAGCGAGGAACTGGACTGAGAGCAGAAGATACTGTACAGAGAGAGGAGCAGATCTGATCATCATAAACAACAGAGAGGAACAAGTGAGTGAAAAATAGATTGGGCACCAAAGGTTGTGCTGCTCACAGTATGAATGTCTACTCACCAACACAGACATTAAAGAGTTAGTTCACCCAAAAATCATTCTGTCATCAATTCCTCACCCTTCTGTCTTTTCAAACCCATAAGACTTTCGTTCTTCTTCAGAAAACAAATGAAGATATTATATTATCTGAAAGATTTCTGTCCCTTCATTGAAAGTGTATTCACCCAAAACTCTGACGGTTCAAACTGATCATCGAACATCTATAGAGCTCATCCGATCTTACTTGATGCATGAGAACAAAGTTGCTCTACGTTTGTTCGCTGATCAATGTTTATATGTGAATAAAACACTAAATTAAATCTGTTCATCATATAAAGCGATCATGTCTCTTTGAAACACTTGGACTAAACCGCTCAATTCATATGAATTACATTTACAATCTCTTTATGAACTTATTGAAGCATCATAGTTTTGGGTGAATAGATTTTTAATGGAGGGACAAAAATCTCTCAGATTTCATTAAAAATATTGTGTACTGGAACAACATGAGTGTGAGGAATTGATGACAGGATTTTCAGTTTTAGGTGAACTAAACCTTTAAATGTGACTTCCTGCTTCATTCTACTAGGAGTTTGTTAAAAAGATCTCTGGTAACGCTGGAGTCTGGATTGGTCTGACTGACAGTGATGTGGAGGGCAGATGGAAATGGGTTGATGGCAGCAACATGACCTCTGGGTAAGAAATCACTGAATTGAACTAATTATTATCTAATAAATGATCATATCTCACAGTCAGTATCATATCACACAGAAAGCAGCACTGAACATCTAATGCTGATCTGTTCTTTCAGGTTCTGGGCGACTGGAGAACCAAATGGATATAAAAGTGAGAACTGTGCTGTGTTATATTCATCAGGGTGGCATGATTATCCCTGTAATAATGCTTTTAAATGGATCTGTGAGAAAAATATTTAAAAAAAAAAAAAGAAGAAAAAAAGAGTAACTAAATTAAATATATTTGTAAAGTGTGTTGTAACTGAGTCAAGTTTCTTAACATTCTCACCATAGATGTAAATAATGGCAGTAACTACTGTATAGTGTCAGTGAGTAAAGTACATGAGGACATTTTATAACAATAAATACATTATTTAACATTATTTATTAACATATTTAATAAAGTCCAAATATAACCAACAGTATCTTGAACTCAGACCACAAAACTATTAGCTTTGATGGAAGACAAAGACTGAACATAAAACCTTTAGATGACACACAGCTCATATACTGAAGATTGTCCAGATCAATACAGTGAGAGACACAGATAACATGCAGTCAGTGAAACAATGTTGAGATTTCAACAAAATAATCAATGGGAATGTCACTGAATCAACATTACACTATGATGTTGATTGTACATCAGTGCTACTGAATCAATATTGAAATGAACAAAAATAATCATTGGTAAATATTGATTGATCAATGTTAATGTGATGTTGATTCGAAGTCACTTAAACAGTATTAATATTTCAGCAACACTTCAATGGTGCGTCACCAAATTCCTGACCATTTTAAAAATGTGGAAAACCTTTTAAAATATAAATGACGCCTTTCCAGCAATTTAGTCAATTTATTTTATTTGACAGTTTAACACAATCAATGACAAAATGACGTGCAAAAAGGACAAAAGCATCACAACCTTTAAAAAAACATTAATTTCAGAAGTCTAATGTCATAATTACAAGTGGCCAACGATTCAAGCTTTCATCAGACTACTGCCTCTTTTCCTTTGGGTTCTGTGAAATCTGAAAAAGAAAGCATGATGTTACTTAAGAGCAAGTCAATTCAGTTGTTATAGATAGTCACATTCAGTAATGTTAATATGCTAAACACAATATGAGTCACTTTTTATAACAACAGAATATTTTAACTATATTTATAATAGTCTTAAATTACGTATATATTTAATCTATATATCTACAATTGTGCTGTTCTCTATGAACATTTTGCCTTTAGTCTATTAACAAGTTGTAGTAGAGTGACCCCTTCTGTTCAAAGTGGGGTATTGCATATAATTGTTTAAGTCCTTATGTGATGACATCACTAATGTGAGCCTAGTTTCAGCAGCTTAGAAGGGATACAGCAACGGCCGGAAGTGAGGCAAAATTTCATAATAAAATCACAGTAAATTAATTTGCTACTTATCAGATTGTATTTTATTAATGACTACACCTACCGCCAACCCTAAACCTACCCTTACAATACTGCAAATACAGTTATTAAATTAAATATTTAAATGTCCAGTGGCTGTAGCTGTATCCCTTCTAGTCTTTACCAAGAGTATGTGGTCATGGCTATTGCTGCTTGATCTAAGTTGATTTGGAGGCACTTTTGGTATGTAGATATCGCTACATTATAATTCCTGTTCATATTTACTTTAAATTGTTATATCTTATATGCCAGATGTTAATTTAATTTCCCTTTATTTTGTGAATTGCACAATCTATTTCTGATATAGTTAATGCTAACTGTATGGAACGTAAAGAGCCTTTGTTGTGCTTATGTGAACGTGTTATTGACTCTGTACACTAAGAATTCTGTATTTTGTACTTTTACAGTTTTACGTTATTCCTTGGACAGCAGTAAATCTTGAAAACCATTCCTGAGAGGCGTTATCTGACTGCATACTCAAGCAAGGGTATAAAGGGCAGAACAACAATCTATTAATGCTTCAATGTCAGATGGAAGCACTATAGCAAGGTGTACAATCTTTCTAGCCAACTTTATCTCCAGTTTATCCTCAGACTGTATCAATACATTCGCTAATGTTGAGGAGATGGTCGATTTTAAAGATAGTTGCTATTAGTTTTTCTAATAATTTTAAAGTGTATAATTTTAATATATTGAGTCAGTTGAAGGCCACACTGCTAAATGAGGCCCCAGGCCTGGATGATATATGTGGTAGAAAACTGAATCGCTGTGCTGAACATCTTAGTGGAGTTCTCCATGTACTGTTTCAGTCTTCCTGAGATCTAGGGTTGGTACCTGATCTGTGGAAAAATCAACTATTGTTCCAATACCTAAAAAAGTTATACAATATATAATATTATACACTAATGATTGTCAGAGTTTACAACATAACAGTCATTTGGTAAAATATGCAGATGATCCTGTTCTTCTTTCCTTGCTTTCACACTCAGACCAGGAATATGGTCCAGCTCTGCATGATTTTATCTCTTGATGTAACAGTGTGAAACTAGACTTGAATGTCTCAAAGACTAAAGAGATGGTTATCAATTTTAGTAGGAAAACACTTGCACTTGTGATTATTAATGGTACACAGGTCATTAGGATAAATGAAAATTTCCAGGCAGGTGTGTTGGAGCTAAACTCTACATGAAGAGGAATAAACATCTATAAACTATTGCCAGTTCTTGAAAGCTGCAGATTCACCTTATGTAGACCTTAATCTGTTGAAACATCACAAAATATCCATGTCAGTCACTTTCTCACACACAAGGTGTAGTTTTTTTTGTGGGTGTGATTGTGTTTCAGTGGGAACAGGCTTAACTGAATGATCTCCAGTTACATTCCTCAAATTTAATACAGATTCAGCAATATGAATGATTACCAGATTAAGCAGTAATGAGGGATCAGGAGTTAAAGAAGGCACAGGATAGCATCAAGTCCCAGGTCAGGTGATAATCCTATCGACTACAACTCAATGTATTATCAATGTCACATTTATCAAGAGGGTGCTTCTCATTTTTAATTGTCCATCCTCATCTACCTTCACTAAAGGAAAGATGCAGTACGAGGGCTGTGTGTAAAGTATGACATTTTTGCTCATGTTCATGTCTAAAGCAAGATGCATGCACTTTTTAAGAATGTAGAAAAATAGATGGTTTATTGAAGCACTTAAATTAATGCATCTTATTAGATTCAGTAACAATAAATCAAGTGCAAATAACAAGCATGCAAAGAAAGTAACAGATAAATGATCCACCATTGTTTGAAAGCCATTTATGTCAGGTGGTTCAACACAAGACTTCTGTATAGGACGCACTTGTGTTTTTAGACTCCTGAGAAGTGCACATGCAAAACCAAAATGGGCGTTTACCAATCAGTGGCCATTTTCAAACTACAATTGGTGTTTTTCAACCATTTTTCAACAGACTTGCTAAAATCATGAAGGCCCACCCCTAAACCAAGCCCCAGTGGATTAGAGCAAATTGGGTAAAGCGGTTGAAAATAGCCATCGTGAACTGACATGCCCCACTGACTGTGAAACAACCACTAGTGTTCTGCAGAGATACATACCTGCATGATCTTGTGCTCATCAACTACAGGGCTGGATTTCCCGATAACGTCTCTTACGAAGACTCTAAAGGTATACCTCAACTATATATAATTTAAGAATGACGTAGAGATAAGAAGGTCTCTGGAAATCCAGCCTGAAATCGCACCCGTCTCATCTCGACTACATACAGGTTCTGTGAGGAGCTTGGGATTGCTCGACGTCCACGTTATGTGCATCATTCCTGTCGCCACCATTTCTCATCTCGCTGCCTGTCATCTTCATCTGTTCCATCTATCTGGTCTAACCACTCGGATATTCGCTATTCTATGCTGCCGTCCACCCACTGTGGAACAAATCTTACATCATTAATTACTGTATCCTGAGATCCATCTCTGACTGATCTACATACACGCAATGAGTGCACGTTTCATCCCGCATTTGTGTTGTTTAACTGTTGTTCTCTCACGGATAAGGCTACTGTGCTTTGTGCGTTACTAACAGAAACACTGCTCACTGAAACATGGCAAGTTCCTAATGACTATTTCCACCTAAATCTCCTCACTCCATCTGGATACAGCTACCTGGCCAAACCTCTTTTAACATCTAGGTCTGGCTGCTGTCTAATGCAGCAATATCCCTCTCAATACTATTGGTCTTCATGTGACATTAACTTTTGAATATCTAGTTCTCAAAATCTCTGGTACTTCACCATTAATTGTAATTCTCTTGTATCATCCACCCAAATCAATGTCAAATTTTACATTACCTGTGCTAGGTCTCCTTCAGTTATATTACTTGGTGATTTCAACATACACATTGATAGTGATTGTGCAGATTCCCGTGAACTCATGTCAGTGTTTGAGTGTTTCAATCTCGTACAAAGTGATGATTTTCCTACACACTTAAAAGGTCACACACTGGATTTGGTCTGTACTGCTGGTTTACTTGATGTTTCTGTGCTTGGCTCTCAAATTGGACTTTCTGATCACCTCTTCATTGAACTAAACTGTGAAATGCCTTAGGGTGAAATCCACCATAACCTTCCGTAACCTCAATTCTATCAATCCATTACTGTTTTCTGAATCTGTACAAACACATCTGGTTTACCTCTGCACATTGCAAACTGAAAACTACTGGTTGTCGTCTTGAATGCCTTTGAATGTGGATCTTATTGCCTACAAGGAACGTATACAGTTATACAGATCCGCTCTAAATACTGCACGCTCCAGCTACTACTCTACCCTCATTACTAATGCATCCTCTCGTCCTAAAACACTGTTTTCTGTGGTCAATAAACTCACTAACCCTCCTGCACCTGTCATGAGTAACTCAGTGGACCTCTGAGAGTCATTCTTACACTTCTTCCAAAATAAAATAAATCGCATATATATGATCTCTTTCCACCTATTAACTCCTCTCACCTCTCGCGTGAGTTCCCCTCTGATTTTGCACCTGGTACTTTTACTGACTTTGACCCTCCAACCCCTGCTTATATCTCTGAGTTAATCAAGAAATCAAACGTATCTTTCTGTCGTCTTGATCCTGCTCCTACTGCTCTACTTAAAAACTGTGCACCTGTCAATACACTGCCTATTTGACTTCTCATTTCTCAGCTACTCAGTACTGGTGCTGTTCCTCTGGAATTAAAAACTGCAGCTGTCACACCTGTCTTAAAGAAACCTGGTCTTGATCCTTCTGACATGGTCAATTACAGACCAATCTCAAATCTTCCATTTCTTTCGAAGCTGCTTGAAAAAGTTGTTGCTGCTCAACTTCAGTGGTATTTGTCATCTCACAACCTCTACGAATGTTTCCAATCCGGCTTTTGCACTCTCCACAGCACTGTTTGTTCTGAACAGTTAAACTGAGCTCTGTTCTTCAGAAAAATCCTCGTGATCCTGCAGATTCTTCAGTTTTCCAGAATCTTCCGCATATTTGAACCCTTTCCAGCAGTGACCGTATGAATTTGAGATCCATCTTTTCACATTGAGGACAACTGAGGGACTCAAACACAACTATTAAAAAAGGTTCAAATATTCACTGATGCTCCAGAAGGAAACATGATGCATTAAGAGCCGGGGGTGAAAACTTTTTGAATTTAAAGATCAAGGTAAATTGTACTTAATTTGTCTTCCTGGAAACATGCAAGTATCTTCTGTTGCTTCTGAAGGGCAGTGTGTGTGTATATATATATATATATATATATATATATATAAGATATTTAAACAAAATAAGAACAATTTGGACATCTTCATCCTGTTCAAAAGTTTTCACCCCCGTCCTGCCTTACTAAATTGGTTCGTTTTCCTTATTTGTTGCCTTACCTCAGATTTAACGATTTCCCAACACAAAAAAAATTCAGGAAAGCATGGATGAGACTGATATGGTGAGATGAAGGTCCTTGTTTTAAAAAAATATGTGGGAGTGCGTTCGTGTGCAGTATGCATTTCCAAACTGAGGATGTTTACGTCTCAACTCATCTTGAACCTGCTGAAATGTTCCTGTAAATATATTTCCTTTCCAAATGATACTTGTTTTCTCTCTGTCTTGTGTATCATTTAAAACAGCTTGTTCAGTGGAAAATTACTGCTAATGCTGTTGAGAAACGATTCTGTAAAAAAGGAAGTAAGGCAATGGTGCAAATGTGTTTGTCTAGACAGCTTGGAGTTCAATAGGGCATCAGTTTTAGACCCCTCTCATTTTTATGATACTAATATGGTAACATGTTATGATTGGTTTGGGGTAACAAGGAACAATAAGAGGCGTATATAAGACAGCCGCACTGGGTGAGGGCGTTCTTCTCTGCAGAACTCTGTATCTGCATTAAACGACCTTCTTGCTAGAATAAAATCAACAAAGACATTTCCTGAGTGTTTGTTTCATTACATTCTCACCACTGAAGGAATAAAGACTTTTTTCACAACAACAAAAGTCACTGAAATCAAAATCAACAATTCTTATTTTTTATGGAATATTGCATTATTTATGAATGATTTATCAATGAACATCACATTTAAAATTCATGTGCCCCCATAATCTTTAATTAAAATAACTTCCCCTCCCTCTTGCAGTGACATCTCTTCTCTGATGACGTGTTTACTGGTGCAACCTGTCAATCAAATGACATCACAGCAATAGCAATGGCCGAGTTTTACTCGGATATACATCACAAAAGGGAATAAAAGACTATCACAACCATAGGCGCCGATCCTGTGGAGCTCAAGCACCCACAGAAATGGTCAAGCACCCACGGAAAAACACGAGATATTCTCCATTGATTTAACCAATGAAAAATCGATTGCAGCTTTCAGACATGATTATCTTTACCTTTTTATCATTTATTTGAGGCTGTTTGTATTGTTATTTTAATGAAAAATGCACAAATCTTTCAGCTCGCAGGCGGCTTTCCTTCGCTCGACTCAACTGGACGCCTTGCACAAACTCTCTTCTTGCTCTTTCTCTAGGATGGTCTTCTTACTGTATTTATTGAATTTAGTGAGCCGCTACTAATCATCAGATATCAGTGGAAAGAATGTGTGTATAGGCGTAATTTGTGGGTGGGACATGTCCCCATAACTTTTTGAAACATTTCGCTGCACGGATAGCCTATAATGCAAATGAAACACCCAGTTGACGTTAATTTGTGTTCAATAAGAAGCGATCTGGCGCTGGAATGTGTTGTTTTTTTCATGCCGCTGTTTTCAGTGGCAGAACGTTCTCCTGGCTCGTGCTCAGCCTTCACACAGACGAACGCGTCAATCTATAGCTAATGGTGTTGCAGCAACTCTCTATTCTTTCCGGCAAAATCATTAACAAAATGCACACAAACGTGTCAACTTTAAGGGTGGGTCTGATGTCACATGTTTTTGTTTTCACACATTGACCACAAGTTTGTTTGCCACTGGCTTTCAAAAGAAGACGAGTGCTGAACAAGGAACAAGATCATTTAATGTTTGACGGTTAAAGAGCAGAAATGTCTGATGGTATTTATGAAGATGTGATCAGGACTGAGTCTGAGAGAAAGAACACAGACAGAATGGAGATGACAGTGGAAATCTATGAGAGTGCAGAATGTGTGAGAGATCATGACTTCAGGACAGAGACAAACACACACCAACCACTTCAGCGTACAGGTAATCACATTCATTACTTTGATCAAATCATCAGAGTCTGCACATGTTCAGTCATCTAATGTCATTCCTGTGGTCTCTGAACTTTCTGGGAACGTTACTAGACGTCGTCCTTAACACCAGTGGGGATGTTCTGAGAGTGTTCTGGGAACGTAAAATTTCTAGCGGGGTAACCTGTCACCTGGTAATGTTCCCAGAACGGTCACGATGTGGAGTTCTTTTAGGGGTTGAGGGACGTTATTTGGTGGACCTTCAGGGAACTTTCAGGACATTCTGGGAATGTTTAGGGGACTATTACTTTAGGATGTTCTGATATCTTCCCAAATGTCCTCTTTGTAACGTTCTCGCGCAACCATAAAATAACCAAAATAGAACGTCCCCCTAAACTCATATCGGGAATGTTATTAAATGATCAACAGAGGACCGTGTGGGAACGTTCTGTTAATGTCCCAAATATCCTCTTTATAACGTTCTTATGTGACCATAAAATAACCAAAATGGAACGTTCCCCTAAAGTCATATAAGGAACCTTGAACTGCAGCACTTTCATTACCAAAAGATGACGTTTTAGGAACGTCCCTAATGTAAAGGTTCGGAATTTTCGTCACTTTTAGGGAACGCTGCACAAGGTCCCGAGAACGTCGCCTTCTACGTGGGTACATACTCATTGAAAGCATCATTCTGTGCCAGCCTCATTATGTCGATAAAGTTCTTGATTCTTTACCCTAACCTCCTTGATCACTGCAGCTCACATAATTTGAGACTTCACACTGACTTCAGACCATTTCCGTTTTCAGTGACATGTGATTGACTTGCACTGAAAAGAAGCATCGAAACAAACATGCAACAGAAGAACACAGATTTCAAGCACAATTAAGTTACATTTTCTCATCAATTTTAATTTCACTGGATGAAGTGAGGTGATTTTTCTGTCATGTGTAACTGTACTTTGCTAATTTGAACCCGGGTCTACATCTAACCACACTACCACAATAGTGCTCTTTAGCAAGAGCTTTTCGTTATGCAAATATATTGGTTTTAACAGGAAGGGTGTCACATGCTCTTGTACTGTGAAATACTTTGCCACTTACTGGCCTCAACTTCTAAAAGTAGAGTCTCAAATAGCAGAGGACTACAGAGTAGAAACACTTATAGCTTCATCATGTCAACAAAAATGTCTCAGCCTGTCAGGGTTCCCACTCTTTCATGAACACCAGATTCAAGGACTTTTTAAAGCACCGTTTATTTTATATCAAGCACCTATCAAATTCACATCTCATATGGAGCGTCATGAAAGACCTCTTACAACACTTAACATTTTAATCCTCCTTTGCATTTGCATCCATTTTAACCCGGAAGAGGTACAGAATCATTTGTACATTAATTTTGGAAATATATTAAAACTTTCTTATCCCTAATGTTAACAAATTATTCCATACAAGTTTTGGTTTTCATTTTTATGAATCATTACTTGAGTAAAAACATTATAATATAGAGAGAATATTATAAAAATATATTTTGCAATTGAGTGAAAAGAAAAAAAAGGATTATATGGATCTTGTGGCTTATAATATCAGAATATATACAATATATTATAGATATAAGCTTGCAATTCTGAGAAAATAAAGTCAGAATTGAGAGATATAAATGATACAATTGATACAATGATACAATTCTGACTTTACAAGACACAATTGGGGATAAATCCCATGTCTGGATTTATCAGTTTTGCCTGGATTTACTTTTATTATGTTTTAATAAATGTTTGCTGCATCTGGATCCTACTCTAGTTCCTCTGAAACAGCCACCGTTACAGTCAGTGACCAAACAGATCTCGCCCCCCCACTGACCACCATAGTAATTATTTTTCCTACTATGGTAGTCAATGGGGGGTGATATCTGTTTGGTTCCTAAACAAATATACTGGGACTAAGAGGGGCGTTTTATAACTTTTACAAAATTTATTTCAAATTTAAACCAAGCACTTTCAAGGACCAATATTTGTTTTCAAGTATTTTCAAGGCGCGTGGGAACCCTGGCCTGTTTATGGCAATATAAACACTGAACCATGAGAAACCATACAGTTACACATACAACACAAACATACAATTAGGAAACTGAGAAAACATTTATCTTGATGTCTGTCATTTTCAGGAAGCGATTATGTGAAGATCAGAAGCTCCAGAGCAGCTGCAGTGTGTTTGGTGCTGCTGTGTGTTCTTCTGCTGACTGCAGTCATAGTGCTGTGTGTCCACATCCATACAAAGAGCTCAAACTACACACAAGAGACACACCAGCTACTAACTAACATCACCAACCTCACAGAAGAGAGAGACCAGCTACTAACTAACATCACCAACCTCTCAGAAGAGAGAGACCAGCTACTAACCATGATTACCAACCTCACAGAAGAGAGAGATGGGCTGAAAATAAAGAATGAAGACCTGACCAATGAGAGAGACCAGCTACTAACTAACATCACCAACTTTGCAGAAGAGAGAGACCAGCTACTAAACAAGAACATAGCCTTGACAAATGAAAGGGATGAATTAAGTAAAGAAAGAGACCAGTTCAATCAGGACAGAAATGAACTGCGGAAGATGCTCAATGAAACGGGTAATGTTAAATTATAGTACAATTACTTGTACAAGTGTTTACTTAAATATCTAAACGGGGTCATTCCATAAACTTGCATTGTCTTTATGTACATTTAGTTAGATATACCAATATATACTTTATATATACTTATTAAGTGCCACGATCATAAACTAATGTCATAATTCAGTACAGGTGGGAAAAAAGTGCTAGTCGATGATCTGGTTGTGTTTACAGATGGATGGGTTTACTATCAATCCAGTATTTACTTAATTTCCTCTGAGGAGAGGAGCTGGACTGAGAGCAGAAGATACTGTACAGAGAGAGGAGCAGATCTGATCATCATCAACAACAGAGAGGAACAAGTGAGTGAAAAATAGATTGGGCACCAAAGGTTGTGCTGCTCACAGTATGAATGTCTACTCACCAACACAGACATCAAAGTGCCCCTATTGTGGCATTTGAAAGGTTCCTATTTTTGTTTTTGGAAGTCCCCAACAACAAAAAACACTTTAATTGTCTTATAATCTGCATTTATTTTTACTTTATTTGCTCAACAACTCCCAAACGATTCGCTCAACGATTCATTTTTCCAAACACCTTGTTTGCGCAATGCTAATCTGCGGTGATTGGTCAGATGACTTCTGCTGGTTAACATGAAGTACAGTAGGCTATATAGTGCTTGCATCACTTACGTTGTATTATAATAATGATGATGCTCCGCTCTGTTCTAAAAATAAAGACTCCGAGAGGAAATACGTTATTTTGTGTTTATGTTAGCGAACCTAGCCCACAGCTCGGTGGTAAACACCCAAACAGTCATGCGTTAGCCCAACGCAGGAACAAGCAGAAGAATGTGGCGACTGGCTCGAAATTTGGACGCGGAGACGTCACTGACATGTTCGGACTGAACCGTATAAAGGGTTTCAGTCCAGTAACGTTACTCTACTTAAGCCAGGGGCAGGCTGGGACAAAAATTCAGCCCTGGCACTGTAGCCACACCAGCCCACACCCACGGACACGCCGTTCACGGGTGAAAAAGTACACTTCCATAATGTCCTTAAAGTGTTCTATTTTCACACACTAATTTGTACGTAATATACTAAAAATTCTTCTTTAGTACTACTTAGGATAATCTTAATAACATCTAAGTGTACTCAACTGTGCTATTTTGAGACACCATGAATTTGTATTTAGTTACCACTTGTAGTACACTTGAACCCATAAGTGTACTTCAAATACAGAGATAGTATGTTAAAAGCACGTTTTACACTTTAAGTACATTATGGAAGTGTACTTTTTTCACATGGCTTGCTATAAGTTTTTGACGTGTTGGACTATATTGCAAGTAGCGTACAGCAGTCTGTTTACCCTAAATCCCACCGTATCTGCTGATATTTCTGTCATGTAATTCAGCAACAGGCTAGCTAACAATTGTAACCACTTATCACGAAGCAACGACATTTTAAAATATAGAGGTGTTGTATGCTAAGCTTACAACTGTTTAATAATAATAATAATAATATAAAATAATAACAAAATAATTAAAAAAAAAAAAAACACCAGCGCTAACTGGCAGAAGTAGTGTGAATTGCGTGAAAATGACTTGAGCTAGCTGTATTATTTGCTTTTTCTTACCTTTATGGCACTACTGTCCTCCGCTGCAGCAGCTGAATTTAAACCCTTTGAAAAGAGTTCGGTTAATTTTAGGCATTTGGCAGCATTGGACTGCACTGATGACGTGCTTGATTTTGACTGAACTTGCTTCGCAGGGAGTTTGATTGACAGGCGATCTAACCAATCATAAGGCCGCATCCACATTTATGTCCGACAAAGCAGTTAGATAAACGTCGTGGACTTGAGCTTGAAAAATGGTGTGTATTGTCACAGGCCGCTTGAACTGAGGCGCTACAGCAATCTGTCGAGACACATTAAAAAGCTACAAAACGGTATTCATTGTTTAAATTTCTCTTCTTTCAACGCATTGTCAGTGTCCTCTTTGCTCCAATGTATTTTTCACTCTGAGAGAACATGACGTGTGGGGTGAGAGCTGCATGGCATGTCATACATAGCAACAGTAACTAAAGGGGGCGGGGCGGTCGGCCCATCTCGAAACCGGGCCGGCCGTTGCCGACTGGGCCAAATGCTTAACATTTATTATTAATTAATAACGCGCTGTCGGCCTGTAAAAACTATTTATTTACATATATATATTAAAAATAAAACTGACTGGCCCACATTAAAAATTTGCCAGAATTGCCCGATGGCCAATCCGCCTATGACTTAAGCCATTGAACTGAAACTCAGAACCGTGTGGATGTTAGACACTGGATTTTAGTCCTTGCTAATCGCATATTTGTCTAGAAGATTTTTATTTATTTATGTTTTTACATAAAAATCAACAAAACCTGCCCAATTGCTGCTCAAAACTAGCCCAATCAAGTTTCAGCTGGGGTCCCCATAACAATTGGGTTCTGTGGGGTAAAAGACGCGTTTTTGGTGGAGTTCCCCTGCTTTACAGGGGCTAAATATCATGTTATCATGTTATTTCGCTTCAACCCGTGGACACTAAAAACGACCTGCGGCAACAGTGTTAAAGTAGACTTGGCAACGCTGCTTACAGGTTGTGATTAGGAGGAGGAAGAAGCTGGTCCAAATAAAGTGGGTACTGACCCATCCTTCAGTAACAACCGGCCTGCGAATCCCTCATTGAACGTTGTGATTCGGATGCATTTAAGTTGAAGAAGCAGTCGTCAGTAAACACAGCACAAGGTTCGGGTTTCAAGTTTTGATGGCATCTGCGCGCGCAATATGTGGGACGTCAAGATTCATTTTACAAATGACTCATTTAATTGATTCATAGTTGACTCTTACTTTTGACAGACAATAACTTAATATACGGTGCACTTTCAGATTTAAAACTTTGCAGGATCTTTTCATTCACTTAGAGCTGTTACACACTACATGAAAGGTCATAATAAAATCAAAAATCCATAATAGGGGCACTTTAAAGAGTTAGTTCACCCAAAAATGATCATTCTGTCATCAATTGCTCACTCTCCTGTCTATTCAAACCCATAAGACTTTCGTTCTTCTTCAGAAAACAAATGAAGATATTATATTATCTGAAAGATCTCTGTCCGTTCATTGAAAGTGTATTCACCCAAAACTCTGACGGTTCAAACTGATCATCGAACATCTATAGAGCTCATCCGATCTTACTTGATGCATGAGAACAAAGTTGCTCTACGTTTGTTCCCTGATCAATGTTTATATGTGATTAAAACACTAAATTAAACCTGTTCATTGGATTAAACCGCTCAATTCATATGAATTACATTTACAATCTCTTTATGAACTTATTGAAGCATCATAGTTTTGGGTGAATAGATTTTTAATGGAGGAACAAAAATTGCTCAGATTTCATTAAAAATATTGTGTACTGGAACAACATGAGTGTGAGGAATTGATGACAGGATTTTCAGTTTTAGGTGAACTAAACCTTTAAATGTGACTTCCTGCTTCATTCTACTAGGAGTTTGTTAAAAAGAAGTCTGATGGTGCTGGAGTCTGGATTGGTCTGACTGACAGTGATGTGGAGGACAGATGGGAATGGGTTGATGGCACCAACATGACCTCTGGGTAAGAAATCACTGAATTGAACTGATTATTATCTAATAAATGATTCTCACAGTCAGTATCATATCACACAGAAAGCAGCACTGAACATCTAATGCTGATCTGTTCTTTCAGGTTCTGGGAGACTGAAGAACCAAATGGACAAACAGGAGAGAACTGTGCTGTGTTATATTCATCACGGTGGCATGATTATCCATGTGATAATGCCTTTAAATGTATCTGTGAGAAAAATATTTTAAAAAAATGAGTAATTAAATTAAATATATTTTAATTACACTCATAACTACTACAATATGTGTGAGTCAAGTTTCTTAATATTCTCATCAATAATGGCAGTAACTACTGTGTATGGACGGCCAAACCTGCAAAAACAATAAATACATAAATATATGAAGAAATGTAAAAATACACAAATAAATACTTAAATAAATATACAAGGAAATGTGAAAAAAATAAAAATAAATGAGTATATTTTTATTTCCTCATTTATTTATAATTTTGTTTTTTCTACATTTAATTATTTTTCATTTATTTATGCATTTTTTTTTACCATTTATTTATGTATATATGTATTTATGTCTACATTTATTTATTTCCACATTTGTCTGTATGCTAATGAGGAGGGCGTGTTTTAGCTCAGACATCAGCAATCGAGCTCAGAGCGGCAGTGCTGAAGCTTTGAGGCCACAGTGACACCTTGATGATGTCTGAGGGAAAACACGCCCTCCTCATTAGCATTCAAAGAAATAAATAAATTAAAAAATAATTAAATGTGGGGGAAAATACAATTTTTAAATAAATGAGGAAATAAAAGTATACTCATTTATTTTTCTTTTATTTTACATTTCCTTGTAAATTTATTAATGTATTTATTTGTATATTTTTGTTTTTTTGTACATTTCTTCATATATGTATTTATTTATTTATTGTTTTTGCAGGTTTGGCCCTCCATACTGTGTAGTGACAGTGAGTAAAGTAACACATGAGGACATCTTATCACAATAAATACATTATTTATTAACATATTTAATAAAGTCCAAACAATGAGTTCAGTCAAATATAACCAACAGTATCTTGAACTCAGACCACAAAACTATTAGCTCTGATGGAACATTAAACCTTTAGATGACACACAGCTCATATACTGAAGATTGACCAGATCAATACAGTGAGAGACACAGATAACATGCAGTCAGTGAAACAACGTTGATGCGTCAACAATAATTGCATTAAATTAACATTACAAAGTGATCTTGGTTCAATATCACTTTTGCACCTGCATTTAATGTTGAAACAATGGTGATTGATTAAAAAAAAAAATGATTGGGAATGCCATTGATTAAGGTTTTTTATTTGTTTTCACATTATACAGAAAGGAGAAACACACATAACTAAACCCCCTAGGGTTGGTACCTGATCTGTGGAAAAGCTCAACTATTGTTCCAATACCTAAAAAAGCTAAGACAGATTCTATTATCATTCTATTGCTTTGACCTCTCTTGAAGGCGTTTGAAAAAGAGATCAAAAAATGACAGTCACTGGTTCGGCTTCAGATCTGCTGCAGTTTGCATATCGCACTGGAAGAGGAGTAGATGATGCAAAACTGTTTCTGTTAAATATTCTCTATCAGCATTTGGAAAACAGTGGGGCATATGCGTGGCTTTTGTTTGTGTACTTCTCGTCAGCATTTAACACTCTACAACCTGTTAATTTAGCGGGAAAAATTTTAATCATGGCTTAGTCTCATGGATTATGAACTTTTTAACAGATAGGCAACAAAGGTTTAGGGTTAATGGGGTTTTATTGGACATGTTAAACACTTCTATAGGTTCACCACAAGGTTGTGTACTGTCTTCAATCTTTTTTATATTATACACTAATGATTGTCAGAGTTTACAACATAACAGTCATTTGGTAAAATATGCAGATGATCCTGTTCTTCTTTCCTTGCTTTCACACTCAGACCAGGAATATGGTCCAGCTCTGCATGATTTTATCTCTTGGTGTAACAGTGTGAAACTAGACTTGAATGTCAATTTTAGTAGGAAAACACTTGCACTTGTGATTATTAATGGTACACAGGTCATTAGGATAAATGAAAATTTCCAGGCAGGTGTGTTGGAGCTAAACTCTACATGAAGAGGAATAAACACCTATAAACTATGTATCATGAAGGCCCACCTTAAAATCATGAAGGCCCACCCCTAAACCAAGCCCCCAGTGGATTAGAGCAAACTGGGTAAAGCAGTTGAAAATACCCATCATGAACTGACATGCCCCACTAATTGGGACACATGCAATAGTGAGTTGACGTTGATACGCTTTCCATATGTATAGCAGAAAACGTTAACATCATAAGTAAACCTTAAGTTCCTGAAACTCCTATTTGAATAAATAAACAAATAATTTTTGTTGGCTGCGTTCACACAACAGCAGAATACAGATGTTAGTACTGTTTTAGAGAGATAAATATGGTTCTGTTCACACAGTCTGGATATGAAACTAAAGTGACTTCCTTTCAGGACTACAAATGAATTTTGTGAGTAAATTCATTAAACAGGCAAGAACACTTTGATAATAAGAAGCAACTTTCCCTAGCAATGTCGAGCAACCAGCAAAAATACTCTAGAAACCAGATCGAAAACCCTTATCTTTATTACTTCTGTTATATGTGTGTATATATATATATATATATATATATATATATATATATATATATATATATATATATATATATACACAAGCATACATACACACACATCTTCGGATAGAGAGGTTGTTGGATCAGGTTGTTGATTGTGGCCTGTGGAATGTTGGTCCACTCCTCTTCAATGGCTGTGTGAAGTTGCTGGATATTGGCAGGAACTGGAACACGCTGTCGTATACGCCGATCCAGAGCATCCCAAACATGCTCAATGGGTGACATGTCCGGTGAGTATGCTGGCCATGCAAGAACTGGGATGTTTTCAGCTTCCAGGAATCGTGTACAGATCCTTGCAACATGGGGCCGTGCATTATCATGCTGCAACATGAGGTGATGGTCGTGGATGAATGGCACAACAATCAAAGTCAAAGTTTATTTATAAAGCTCTTCAGCGCCATAAAAGAAAAGCACTAAGACAGTAAGCAATAAAACAGTAAAAGAAAGCAGCTCTCACATAGCATCGAACGCCAGACTATAAAAATAAGTTTTTAGGCCCAATTTAAAGACCTCAAGTGTTTGAGCCTGTCTGATGTAGAGAGGTAAACTGTTCCAGAGCTTCGGGGCCGCCCCTGCAAAGGCTCTATCACCCCTGCTCTTCAGTTTTACCCTTGGAACAGCTAAAAGCAAATGGTCAGCAGACTTTAATGCTCTTAACGGAGCATACAGATTAATCAAATCCGAAAGATAACTTGGTGCTGAACCATTAAGAGATTTAAAAACAAGCACCAAAATTTTAAAATGAATCCTATAATGGACAGGTAGCCAGTGAAGAGATGCGAGAACGGGAGTGATATGTTCCCGCTTTCGTGTACCCGTCAATAGGCGAGCTGCCGCATTCTGGACCATTTGCAGTCTGGAAAGAGAAGCCTGACTAATACTTTATTAAATAAAGGCTATTACAATAATCCAGGCGACTTGAAATGAATATATTCACAATTCTTTGAAAGTCTTTAGAGGACAAGAAAGGTTTCACCTTGGTGAGTTGTCTCAATTGGAAGAAACAAGATTTAACTACTAAATTAATCCAATTTAAAATCACAGTCCATAACAACACCCAAATTTTTCACATATGGATTCAGCTCACCAAGGTTTAGGTCTACTGACTCACAGGTTCCCCCTGGCGTAAACAACACCTTCTGTTTTCTTTTCATTAAAATTAAGGAAATTTAGTGTCATCCAGGTCTTAATTTCTTCAAAACACTGCAATAGAGGCGCTAAAGAGCAGGTATCTTTACGTTTCAAGGGAAGATAAATTTGCAGGTCATCTGCATAACAATGAAAAGAAATATCAAATTTCCTAAAAATATGTCCCAAAGGGGAGCATATACAGGGAGAACAGAATAGGCCCCAAAATGGAGCCCTGGGGGACCCCACAAGTGAAAGAAGCAGTTGAGGAGACAGTCTCCAAGATGAACCGAAAAGTTCTTTCAGCCAAATAGGATTTAAACCATTCCAATGCAGTACCCTTAATACCAACACATTGCTCTAGCCGTGAAATCAAGATATTATGGTCTACTGTATCAAATGCAGCCGAAAGGTCTAGTAAAATTAAGATCTCGCAATCACCAGAGTCGGTGACAAGTAGTAAGTCATAAAAACCTTCAACAGTGCAGTTTCTGTACTGTGTAGTGCTTTAAAACCAGACTGGAACACTTCATGAATACCATGTAAATCTAAAAATGAATTCAATTGTCCAAATACA
Source organism: Hypophthalmichthys nobilis (assembly GCA_037950665.1). Classification (NCBI taxonomy): domain Eukaryota; kingdom Metazoa; phylum Chordata; class Actinopteri; order Cypriniformes; family Xenocyprididae; genus Hypophthalmichthys; species Hypophthalmichthys nobilis. Next base: position 27,569,745 of record CM075489.1, read on the forward strand.
ACCTTCTCCAATAGTTTGGATAGAAATGGAAGTTTCGAGAGAGGTCTATAATGAGCAAACACTGATGGATCCAAATTAGATTTCTTGTTACTGGCTCCACAGCTGCATGTTTAAAGGACTTAGGTACAACTCCCGAAGCCAGGCTGCTATTAATAATTGCAAGAATTTTATGACCAATGGTTTCAAATTAATCTTTAAGAAGACGAAGAGGAACAACATCCATACCACATGAGGATGGTTTCATTTTAACAAAGGTCTCTTTCAGTGAGTCAAGAGATACCAACTCAAACTGATCAAAAACAGCAGAGCACTCAGTGGAAATGGATAAAAAAGTCGAAGGGAGCAAAATATTAGCTCTAACACCCTCAATCTTGTCAATGAAAGAGTCTAAAAAGTTCTCACACATTTCAGCTGAAGGCTCTAAACAGGTGGCTTGGGGGGTGTTTAAAACCGCGTTAATAGTACTAAATAGCACAGCTGGCTTGTGGGAGTTATTACAGATGACGCTAGAAAGATACTTTGATTTCTCAGATCTAACAGTTTTTTGATATTTAAGCAAATTCTCCTTCAAAATATCAAAGGAAATCTGCAATTTGTCCTTCTTCCAGCGGCGTTCCGCCCTTCTACACTCAAGCCTTACAGTTCGAGTAGTGGCATTCAGACATGGCTGAGTTCTAGGTTTTACTCGAACCATCTTAAAAGGAGCCACAGTATCCAAGATATTAAGACAAGTTGAAGAGAACAATGAAGTCAGATCATCAGTGTTAAGGCCGTATAAAGACATTGAATAGTCATCGTCAATAGCATTAAAAGCCTTTGAAAATGATTGAACGGCTGAAGAATTAATCGTTCGACGGCGACGGGTTGGAGCAGTCACTTTTGGATCACAGGTAATACATATCTCAAATAAAACCGGTAAATGATCAGAGACTGCAATATTACCAATTGGCAAGCCATATGATAAAACCAAGTCTAAAATATGACCACAAATATGTGTGGGACTAGCCACAAGCTGAGTTAAATTAAAAGGCTTTAGCCAAGGGTTTCATAGGACAGCACACATGGATATTAAAATCCCTGACAATTAAAACCCGATCATAATTTGGCATAATTCCAGCCAAAAAAATCAGAAAACTCCTCAATAAAGTCTTTGTTATATTTGGGTGGGCGATAGACAACAGCGCACAACACCGGATAACTCAAGCTTAGTTCAAAAATACTGAGTTCGAAGCTGGAATAGGAGTAAGCTGGCAGACGACGACAGTTTAAGTTTAAAAATAGCTGCTACTCCACCTCCTCGACCCGTAAGGCGTGGAGAATTAAAATAAGTACAATTCAAAGGTACGACTTCTGAAAACACACTTGACTCACCAACACCGATCCACGTCTCCGTCACACACAACATGTCCAGGTCCTTGGAAGTGAAAAAGTCATTCAAGATAAAAGTCTTGTTGGCTAGTGATCTAGCATTTACCAAGGAAAACCTCACTGGGGTTGAGTCTTTCAGCAACGGAGGTGCACGATCAAAGGGTCGGAGGAGAGAAACGTGCACACCACCTCTTCTAAAACGAGGAGGCCGATAAATGTTGGCCAAAGGCTCCTTATCCATGCCAGTAACAGGTACCAGCCACTTATACGTGGGGTCCCAAGAGCGTCGGAGCACATACCGGCAACAATCCAGGCCAAGTTTGGATAAAATCCAGCAGGGATCAGCCATTGGAAACAAGGCCATTAAAGTCCTAGCTCTCACTAGTAGACCACCCCGTTTACCGCGGCATCTAAGTCGCTTCTTCCTCCCGGGAGAGCATAGGGTCCAACAAAGATAGTCAGGTAATCCACACAGGAGCGGAGGAGGGGGCGAGTTGTTTTTTCCACCCTGATTAACATTATAGATTGCTGTATTTTCAACAGCCGATCTAGTGTTTGGCGATCATACACCAGTCTGCAGTATTTAAAACAGTCAATGAAAACACGCCAAACATCCATACAACCAGGAGCAGGAGACGGCCGGCCACATACACTGGCGCCATCTTGATGGCCAAATAATCAATCTCCAATGGGCCTCAGGATCTCGTCACGGTATCTCTGTGCATTCAAAATGCCATCAATAAAATGCACCTGTGCTCGTTGTCCATAACATACGCCTGTCCATACCATAACCCCACCGCCACCATGGGCCACTCAATCCACAACGTTGACATCAGCAAACCGCTCACCCACACGACACCATATACGCGGTCTGCCATCTGCCCTGAACAGTGAAAACCAGGATTCATCCGTGAAGAGAACACCTCTCCAAAGTGCCAGACCCTATCGAATGTGAGCATTCAAACATTCACTGATGCTCCAGAAGGAAATACGACGTATTAAGAGCCGGGGGGTGAAAACTTTTTGAATTTGAAGATCAAGGAATATTGTACTTAATTTGTCTTCAGGGAAACATGTAAGTAACTTCTGTTGCTTCCAAAGGGCAGTACTTAAAAAAAAAAAAAAAGTAGATATTTCAACAAAATAAGAACAATTTGGACATCTTCATCCTGTTCAAAAGTTTTCACCCCCGTCCTGTCTTACTAAATTGGTTCGTTTTGCCTCTTTGTTGCCTTGCCTCAGATTCCCAACACAAAAAAAATTCAGGAAAGCATGGATGAGACTGATATGGCGAGATGAAGGTCCTTGTTTAAAAAAAAAAAAAAAAAAAAAAATGTGTGGTAGTGCGTTCGTGTGCAGTATGCATTTCCAAACTGAGGATGTTTACATCTCATCTCATCTTGAACCTGCTGAAATGTAAATATATGTAAATAAAATGTAAATATGTAAATATATTTCCTTTACAAATGTGCATTTCCCCAGTAACCTGCCACAGTCCAGTGCTTGTTCTAAACGTTTTATTGCTTATCATTTATTCTCCTGATTTATAAATGGATGCATTGATACTTGTTTTCTCTCTGTCTTGTGTATCATTTAAAACAGCTTGTTCAGTGGAAAATTACTGCTAATGCTGTTCTCTTTTAAGAAACGCTTCTGAAACTAACAAAGGAAGTGAGGCAAATGTGCAAATGTGTTTGTCTAGACAGCTTGGACTTCAATAGGGCATCTGCTAAGTTTTAGACCCCGCTCTTTTTTTCAATTTTTATGATACTAATATGGTAACATGTTATGATTGGTTCGGGGTAACAAGGAACAATAAGAGGCGTATATAAGACAGCCGCACTGGGTGAGGGCGTTCTTCTCTGTAGAACTGTGTATCTGCATTAAACAACCTTCTTGCTAGAATAAAATCAACAAAGACATTTCCTGAGTGTTTGTTTCATTACATTCTCACCACTGAAGGAATAAAGACGTTTTTCACAACAACAAAAGTCACTGAAATCAAAATCAACAATTCTTATTTTTTATGGAATATTGCATTATTTATGAGTGATTTATCAATGAACATCACATTTAAAATTCATGTGCCCCCATAATCTTTAATTAAAATAACTTCCCCTCCCTCTTGCAGTGACATCTCTTCTCTGATGACGTGTTTACTGGTGCAACCTGTCAATCAAATGACATCACAGCAATAGCAATGGCCGAGTTTTACTCGGATATACATCACAAAAGGGAATAAAAGACTATCACAACCATAGGCGCCGATCCTGTGGAGCTCAAGCACCCACAGAAATGGTCGAGCACCCACGGAAAAACACGAGATATTCTCCATTGATTTAACCAATGAAAAATCGATTGCAGCTTTCAGACATGATTATCTTTACCTTTTTATCATTTATTTGAGGCTGTTTGTATTGTGTTATTTTAATGAAAAATGCACAAATCTTTCAGCTCACAGGCAGCTTTCCTTCGCTCTCGCACTCAACTGGACGCGCGCGCACAAACTCTCTTCTTGCTCTTTCTCTAGGATGGTCTTCTTACTGTATTTATTGAATTTAGTGAGCCGCTACTAATCATCAGATATCAGTGGAAAGAATGTGTGTATAGGCGTAATTTGTGGGTTGGACATGTCCCCACACATTTTTTGAAACATTTTGCTGCACGGATAGCCTATAATGCAAATGAAACACCCAGTTGACGTTAATTTGTGTTCAATAAGAAGCGATCTGGCGCTGGAATGTGTTGTTTTTTTCATCCCGCTGTTTTCAGTGGCAGAACGTTCTACATTTACATTTATGCATTTGGCAGACGCTTTTATCCAAAGTGACTTACATTGCATTATACTATACATTTGTATCTGAGTATGTGCAATCCCTGGGATCGAACCCACGACCTTGGCATTGCTAGTGCCACGCTCTAACCACTGAGCTACAGGAAAGCCTGGCTCGTGCTCAGTCTTCACACAGACGAACACGTCAATCTATAGCTAATGGTGTTGCAGCAACTCTATTCTTTCCAGCAAAATCATTAACAAAATGCACACAAACGTGTCCCTGGTCTTGCCTCTTTATATACAATCAATAATGAACAGAAACATAAATTGGCGCCCATGATCACAAAGTATGTTTCATGTCAACTTTAAGGGTCTGATGTCACATGTTTTTGTTTTCACACATTGACCACAAGTTTGTTTGCCACTAGCTTTCAAAAGAAGACGAGTGCTGACTACATCTACAACGAACAAGGAACAAGATCATTTAATGTTTGACGGTTAAAGAGCAGAAATGGGTGATGGTATTTATGAAGATGTGATCAGGACTGAGTCTGAGAGAATGAACACAGACAGAATGGAGATGACAGTGGTAATCTATGAGAGTGCAGAATGTGTGAGAGATCATGACTTCAGGACAGAGACAAACACACACCAACCACTTCAGCGTACAGGTAATCACATTCATTACTTTGATCAAATCATCAGAGTCTGCACATGTTCAGTCATCTAATGTCATTCCTGTGGTGTTCAGAAGTGATTGTGTGAAGATCAGAAGCAGCTACAGTGTGTTTGGTTCTGCTTTGTGTTCTTCTGATGCTATTGTAGGATTAAATAACTGACTATTTGTACATGATTTTGGAGAGAGAAAAAACTGACTAAAATGTTTACTCAGCCTGTGTGTTTCAGTTAGGATGGTCAGTCAGTTTCATCCAATGCCTTTTTTGTCTGAGGCTGTTTCGTCTGGTGCCTAATTGTACGAGATCTGACATTGGTGTTGTTTTTCTTGAGACCTGAAGCCTTTCAGTCTAAGACACGATGCAGTTTTGTCCAATGACTGAAGCATTTTGAGGCGTGATGCTTTTTCATCATATGACTGAGGTCTGAGGATGTCCTAAAATGTACACTGTACCTGAAGCCTTCATAATAATGTTCATGAGAAATGTTCTCAGAACGTCCCTGCTGCCCTTGTCAAGAAATTGAAAATTAGAGCTAAGTGGCTGTTCATTCATTTTTCTTAAATGTCTTACAAAAAAAGAGCTCTTTACAGGTATTTCCTGGATTGTTATTATGAAACCTTTTCTTTAAAATGCAAATCTCTTGCAGTAAGTAATTAGCTGACAACTGTAATGAGTCGTCATTCAGGCTGGGATCCATTTGCATGCTTTATTAGAGTAAGCGTAGTCGTACAGGCAAGGTCAGAACAGGGGCAAACAGGTGTAACAGGGCACAGACAGAGTCGTGGTCAATAAACAGGCAGAGGATCAGGGCAGGCAGATATCACTCTCAAAACAAGGTACAAGCACAGGTCAAAGGTAGGCGACAGAGGTTCGTAGACGGGTAGCAAACAGAATCAGCAACAGGCAGACAGTCAGACAGAATAATAACGCTTAGAAATATACACCAGGGCAATACAGGACTTCGCGAAGGGGTAGTGAGCGAGAGTGTCTTAAATAGTCCAGGTAACGAGCTGCAGCTGGGTGTGGTGAGTTCTGATTGGTCCAAGGTACGGGCTGATGGGAAATGTAGTGTGAGTCAATATTCAGGTGAGGGCTCCCTCCGATGGTCAGAGGAGGGAACCACAGAGTTCGTCTCGGTGACAACAACAGCACATGCATGAGCTAATGTAACTACTGTATCACTGCATCAACAACTACACAGTTACTGCCTTTAAATAAAGCAACATGCAGCACAACATCAGTGTTTCTGGATCATCACTGACTGAAGCACAGGCTCTACTCTCCAGCACAATGGTGACCTCACAAAACTCAGATAACTGAAACAGAACATTAAACACTAACAGATCTCTCTAGATCTCAGCATCTTCACTTATTACAAACCACTCTGACTTTGTTTCTTTCATTCAAAACTTCTTAATGAGGTGTTGATGTTTTATTAAAATTGATAAATGTCACCGATACGGAGGTAAGCGCTTGCTTTAGTTGGGCTCCTGACCCTTGACGTTTGAACTTTAATTTTTCTCCAATTGTTGTAACTGTGTGTTTTTAAAACATATTTGTTACAAAACAAATTGTGAGAAAAAAAAAATCTGATATAATTCATTCGGTTGCTTATTGTTGATGATTTCATTGTTATACAGTGGCCTTATTCACTGATCTCTGAATATTGTATTCCTTTGGGGACGTTCTGAGAATGTTCTGGGAACGTAAAATTTCTAGCGGGGTAACCTGTCACCTGGTAATGTTCCCAGAACGTTCAGAGACGGTCACGATGTGGAGTTCTTTTAGGGGTTGGGGGACGTTATTTGGTGGACCTTCAGGGACATTCAGGACGTTCTGGGTACTAATGTTTAGGGGACTATTACTTTAGGACATTCTGTTAACTTCCCAAATGTCCTCTTTGTAACGTTCTCGCGCAACCATAAAATAACCAAAATGGAACGTCCCCCTAAACTCTTTAGAATCAGAAATCAGAATCAGAAAGAGCTTTATTGCCAGGTATGTTTACACATACTAGGAATTTGTTTTAGTGACAGAAGCTCCACAGTGCAACAGAGTGACAGCGACAGGACAAGACACAGATAATAAAAAGAATAAGAATAATATACAAATATACAAGATAGACAAAGTGCAAAAAGAGCAAAAAACAATAAATATAGACAATTTGTATGTACAGTTATGATGAGTGCAAATTTGAAATATAAATAAGTATGTCTTTTAAGTAAGTAATGTATAATAGTGTTGTGTGTTCCGTGTTTGTCAAGTGTTCATGAGATGGATTGCCTGAGGGAAGAAACTGTTCCTGTGTCTGGTCATTCTGGTGCTCAGAGCTCTGTAGCGTCGACCAGATGGCAACAGTTCAAAGAGGGAGTGTGCTGGATGTGAGGGGTCCAGAGTGATTTTCTTTGCCCTTTTTCTCACTCTGGATAAGTACAGTTCTTGGAGAGTGGGGAGGGTTGTACCAATGATTCGCTCAGCAGACCGGACTACCCTCTGTAGTCTTCTGAGGTCAGATTTGGTAGCTGAGCTGAACCAGACAGATATAGAAGTGCAGAGGATGGATTCAATGATGGCAGAGTAGAACTGTTTCAGCAGCTCCTGTGGTAGGTTGAACTTCCTCAGCTGGCGAAGAAAGTACAACCTCTGCTGGGCCTTTTTCACAATGGACTCAATGTGGTTGTCCCACTTCAGGTCCTGGGAGATTGTGGTGCCCAGGAATCTGAATGACTCCACTGCAGTCACAGTGCTGTTCATGATTGTGAGTGGGGGGAGAGCAGGGGGGTTTCTCCTGAAGTCCACGATCATCTCCACTGTCTTGAGCGTGTTGAGCTCCAGGTTGTTAAGACTGCACCAGACAGCCAGCTGTTCAACCTCCAGCCTGTAAGCAGACTCGTCACCGTCCTGGATGAGGCCGATCAGTGTGGTGTCATCTGCAAACTTCAGGAGCTCGACAGAGGGGTCTTTAGAGATGCAGTCATTGGTGTACAGGGAAAAGAGCAGTGGGGAGAGAACACAGCCCTGAGGGGCGCCGGTGCTGATGGTGCGGGTGCTGGATGAGAATTTTCCCAGCCTCACTAGCTGCTGCCTGTCTGTCAGGAAGCTGGTGATCCACTGACAGACAGAAGTGGGCACGGAGAGCTGAGTTAATTTGGGCTGGAGGAGTGATGGAATGATGGTGTTAAAAGCAGAGCTGAAGTCCACAAACAGGATCCTCACATAAGTCCCTGGTCTGTCCAGATGCTGCAGAACATAATGCAGTCCCATACTGACTGCATCGTTCACAGACCTGTTTGCTCGATAAGCAAACTGCAGGGGATCCAGTAAGGGTCCAGTGATGTCCTTCAGATAAGCCAAAACCAGTCTTTCAAATGATTTCATGGCCACAGACGTTAGAGCCACAGGTCTGTAGTCATTAAGTCCAGTAATTTGGGGTTTCTTTGGGACGGGGATGATGGTGGAGCGTTTGATGCATGAGGGGACTTCGTACAGCTCCAGTGATCTGTTGAAGATCTGCGTGAAGATGGGGGCCAGCTGGTCAGCGCAGGTTTTCAGACAGGCTGGTGAAACGCTGTCTGGGCCTGGTGCCTTTCTTCTCTTGTTCTTTCTGAAGACCTGGCGCACGTCATCTTCACTGAACTGAATTGCCGGTGTGGGGGAGATGGGGGTTACAGGAGGTGTGAATGGTGTTTTTTCAAACCTGCAATAAAACTCGTTCAGATCGTCTGCCAGTTGTTGATTCTCCACAGAGCTGGGGATGGTGTCTTGTAATTGGTGATGACTTTCAGACCTTTCCACACTGAAGCCGTGTCATTAGAAGAGAACTGATTCCGAAGCTTATAGGAATAATTCCTCTTTGCCACTCTGATCTCCTTTTCTAGTGTGTATTTGGCCTGTTTGTACAAGACTCTATCCCCATTTCTGCGAGCATCTTCTTTGGCTTGACGGAGCTGGCTGAGTTTTGCAGTGAACCACGGTTTGTCATTGTTGTAAGTTAAATAAGTCTTTGTAGGAATGCACAAATCCTCACAGAAACTGATATATGATGTAACAGTCTCTGTGAGCTCGTCCAGATCGGTGGCAGCAGCTTCAAAAACACTCCAATCAGTCCATTCGAAACAGGCTTGTAAAGCCCGCTCTGTTTCGGTGGTCCATCTCTTTACAGTCTTTGCTACAGGTTTAGCTGATTTCAGTTTCTGCCTGTAGGTCGGTATGAGATGAACTAAACAGTGATCAGAGAGCCCCAAAGCTGCCCGTGGGACAGAGTGATATGCATCCTTTATTGCTGTGTAACAGTGATCCAGTGTATTACTGTCTCTGGTGGGACAAGTAACATGCTGTCTGTATTTTGGAAATTCACGTGAGAGAATCGCTTTATTAAAGTCCCTGAGAATGATTAGAACAGAGTCCGGGTGTTGTTGCTCACACTCTGTGATCATATCAGCGAGTATCTGTAAAGCCGGGCTCACGTGCGCTTGTGGAGGAATGTAGACACTCACCAGAATGAACGAGCAAAACTCCCGCGGCGAATAGAACGGTTTGCAGTTAATGAAGAGTGTTTCAAGATCGGGACAGCACATCTTCTTTAACACAGTTACATCTGAACACCACCTTTCGTTGATGTAAAAGCACGCCCGCCGCCGCGATTTCCCGTTGATTCTGCGTCAGCGATCTGATCTAAACAGCTGAAAGCCTGGCAGACTTAACACACTGTCCGGAATGGCGTCGTTCAGCCAGGTTTACGTAAAGCACAGAGCAGCCGAGTTCGAAAAATCCTTATTTGTCCGGGAGAGCAGAAGGAGTTCGTCCGTTTTGTTGGGTAGAGAGCGGAGATTCGCCAGATGGATGCTAGGCAGCGGCGTTCTTAATCCGAGCTGTCTGAGCTTCACGAGGGCGCCGGCACGCTTCCCCCGTCTGCGCGTCCTGAAGCGTCTAAACAGCGCTGCCGCTCCACCGACTACAACATTCAACAAAACGTCTGAATAATCGAAATCCAGTAAAAGATTTTGTGGTGTGTACTGCCGAATGTTCAGCAGTTCATCCCTGGTAAAACTGATGGTATTTGAAAAACAAAAAACAGGAAAAACTAACAAAAACAGTACAAACACTGGAGAGCTAAGCACCGTGGCTGCCATGCGCGGCGCCATCGTAGAACCATCGTAGAACTCTTATCGGGAACGTTATTAAATAATCAACAGAGGACCGTGTGGGAACGTTTTGTTAATGTCCCAAATATCCTCTTTATAATGTTCTTATGTGACCATAAAATAACCAAAATGGAATGTTCCCCTAAAGTCATATAAGGAACCTTGAACTGCAGCACTTTCATTACCAAAAGATGACGTTTTAGAAACATCCCTAATGTAAAGGTTCGGAATTTTCGTCACTTTTAGGGAACGCTGCACAAGGTCCCGAGAACGTCGCCTTCTACGTGGGTACATACTCATTGAAAGCATCATTCTGTGCCAGCCTCATTATGTCGATAAAGTTCAAAATCTTTACCCTAACCTCCTTGATCACTGCAGCTCACATGATTTGAGACTTCACACTGACTTCAGACCATTTCCGTTTTCAGTGACATGTGATTGACTTGCACTGAAAAGAAGCATCGAAACAAACATGCAACAGAAGAACACAGATTTCAAGCACAATTAAGTTACATTTTCTCATCAATTTTAATTTCACTGGATGAAGTGAGGTGATTTTTCTGTCATGTGTAACTGTACTGTGCTAATTTGAACCCGGGTCTTCATCTAACCACACTACCACAATAGTGCTCTTTAGCAAGAGCTTTTCATTATGCAAATATATTGGTTTTAATAGGAAGGGTGTCACATGCTCTTGTACTGTGAAATACTTTGCCACTTATTGGCCTCAACTTCTAAAAGTAGAGTCTCAAATAGCAGAGGACTACAGAGTAGAAACACTTATAGCTTCATCATGTCAACAAAAATGCCTCAGCCTGTTTATGGCAATATAAACACTGAACCAAGAGAAACCATACAGGTACACATGCAACATACAATTAGGAATTGAGAAAACCTTCATCTTGATATCTGTCATTTTCAGGAAGTGATTATGTGAGGATCAGAAGCTCCAGAGCAGCTGCAGTGTGTTTGGTGCTGCTGTGTGTTCTTCTGCTGACTGCAGTCATAGTGCTGTGTGTCCACATCCATACAAAGAGCTCAAACTACACACCAGAGACACACCAGCTACTAACTAACATCACCAACATCACAGAAGAGAGAGATCAGCTACTAACCATGATTACCAACCTCTCAGAAGAGAAAGATCAGCTACTAAACAAGAACATAGCCTTGACAAATAAAATGGATGAATTAACTAAAGAAAGAGACCAGTTCAATCAGGACAGAAATGATCTGTGGAAGATGCTCAATGAAACGGGTAATGTTAAAGTGTTTACTTAAATATCTAAATGGGGTCAATCCATAAACTTGCATTGTCTTTATATACATTTAGTTAGATATACCAATATATACTTAATATATATATATATTAAGTGCCACTATCATAAACTAATGTCATAATTCAGTACAGGTGGGAAAAAAGTCCTAGTCAATGATCTGGTTGTGTTTACAGATGAATGGATTTACTATCAGTCCAGTTTTTACTTCATTTCCTGTAAAGCGAGGAGCTGGACTGAGAGCAGAAGATACTGTACAGAGAGAGGAGCAGATCTGATCATCATCAACAACAGAGAGGAACAAGTGAGTGAAGAATAGATTGGGCACCAAAGGTTGTGCTGCTCACAGTATGAATGTCTACTCACCAACACAGACCTTAAAGAGTTAGTTCACCCAAAAATCATTCTGTCATCAATTCCTCACCCTTCTGTCTTTTCAAACCCATAAGACTTTCGTTCTTCTTCAGAAAACAAATGAAGATATTATATTATCTGAAAGATTTCTGTCCCTTCATTTAAAGTGTATTCACCCAAAACTCTGACGGTTCAAACTGCTCATCGAACATCTATAGAGCTCAACCGTTCTTACTTGATGCATGAGAACAAAGTTGCTCTACGTTTGTTTGCTGATCAATGTTTATATGTGAATAAAACACTAAATTAAACCTGTTCATCATATAAAGCGATCATGTCTCTTTGAAACACTTGAATTAAACCGCTCAATTCATATGAATTACATTTACAATCTCTTTATGAACTTATTGAAGCATCATAGTTTTGGATGAATAGATTTTTAATGGAGGAACGGAAATCTCTCAGATTTCATTAAAAATATTGTGTACTGGAACAACATGAGTGTGAGGAATTGATGACAGGATTTTCAGTTTTAGGTGAACTAAACCTTTAAATGTGACTTCCTGCTTCATTCTACTAGGAGTTTGTTAAAAAGATCTCTGGTAACGCTGGAGTCTGGATTGGTCTGACTGACAGTGATGTGGAGGGCAGATGGAAATGGGTTGATGGCAGCAACATGACCTCTGGGTAAGAAATCACTGAATTGAACTAATTATTATCTAATAAATGATTCTCACAGTCAGTATCATATCACACAGAAAGCAGCACTGAACATCTAATGCTGATCTGTTCTTTCAGGTTCTGGGTGACTGGAGAACCAAATGGATATAAAAGTGAGAACTGTGCTGTGTTATATTCATCAGGGTGTCATGATTATCCCTGTAATAATGCTTTTAAATGGATCTGTGAGAAAAATATTTAAAAAAAAAAAAAGAAGAAGAAAAAAAGAGTAACTAAATTAAATATATTTGTGAAGTGTGTTGTAACTGAGTCAAGTTTCTTAACATTCTCACCATAGATGTAAAAATGGCAGTAACTACTGTATAGTGTCAGTGAGTAAAGTACATGAGGACATTTTATAACAATAAATACATTATTTAACATTATTTATTAACATATTTAATAAAGTCCAAATATAACCAACAGTATCTTGAACTCAGACCACAAAACTATTAGCTTTGATGGAAGACAAAGACTGAACATTAAACCTTTAGATGACACACAGCTCATATACTGAAGACTGACCAGATCAATACAGTGAGAGACACAGATAACATGCAGTCAGTGAAACAATGGTGAGATTTCAACAAAATAATCAATGGGAATGTCAGTGAATCAACGTTACACTATGATGTTGATTGTACATCACTGCTACTGAATCAATATTGAAATGAACAAAAATAATCATTGGTAAATATTGATTGATCAATGTTAATGTGATGTTGATTCGAAGTCACTTAAACAGTATTAATATTTCAGCAACACTTCAATGGTGCGTCACCAAATTCCTGACCATTTTAAAAATGTGGAAAACCTTTTAAAATATAAATGACACCTTTCCAGCAATTTAGTCAATTTATTTTATTTGACAGTTTAACACAATCAATGACAAAATGACGTGCAAAAAGGACAAAAGCATCACAACCTTTAAAAAAACATTAATTTCAGAAGTCTAATGTCATAATTACAAGTGGCCAACGATTCAAGCTTTCATCAGACTACTGCCTCTTTTCCTTTGGGTTCTGTGAAATCTGAAAAAGAAAGCATGATGTTACTTAAGAGCAAGTCAATTCAGTTGTTATAGATAGTCACATTCAGTAATGTTAATATGCTAAACACAATATGAGTCACTTTTTATAACAACAGAATATTTTAACTATATTTATAATAGTCTTAAATTACGTATATATTTAATCTATATATCTACAATTGTGCTGTTCTCTATGAACATTTTGCATTCAGTTTATTAACAAGTTGTAGTAGAGTGACCCCTTCTGTTCGAAGTGGGGTATTGCATATAATTGTTTAAGTCCTTATGTGATGACATCACTAATGTGAGCCGAGTTTCAGCAGCTTAGAAGGGATACAGCAACGGCCGGAAGTGAGGCAAAATTTCATAATAAAATAACAGTAAATTAATTCGCTGCTTATCAGATTGTATTTTATTAATGACTACACCTACCGCCAACCCTAAACCTACCCTTACAATACTGCAAATACAGTTATTAAATTAAATATTTAAATGTCCAGTGGCTGTAGCTGTATCCCTTCTAGTCTTTACCAAGAGTATGTGGTCATGGCTATTGCTGCTTGATCTAAGTTGATTTGGAGGCACTTTTGGTATGTAGATATCGCTACATTATAATTCCTGTTCATATTTACTTTAAATTGTTATATCTTATATGCCAGATGTTAATTTAATTTCCCTTTATTTTGTGAATTGCACAATCTATTTCTGATATAGTTAATGCTAACTGTATGGAACGTAAAGAGCCTTTGTTGTGCTTATGTGAACGTGTTATTGACTCTGTACACTAAGAATTCTGTATTTTGTACTTTTACAGTTTTACGTTATTCCTTGGACAGCAGTAAATCTTGAAAACCATTCCTGAGAGGCGTTATCTGACTGCATACTCAAGCAAGGGTATAAAGGGCAGAACAACAATCTATTAATGCTTCAATGTCAAATGGAAGCACTATAGCAAGGTGTACAATCTTTCTAGCCAACTTTATCTCCAGTTTATCCTCAGACTGTAAGCGAAACATTCGCTAATGTTGAGGAGATGGTCGATTTTAAAGATAGTTGCTATTAGTTTTTCTAATAATTTTAAAGTGAATAATTTTAATATATTGAGTCAGTTGAAGGCCACACTGCTAAATGAGGCCCCAGGCCTGGATGGTATATGTGGTAGAAAACTGAATCGCTGTGCTGAACATCTTAGTGGAGTTCTCCATGTACTGTTTCAGTCTTCCTGAGATCTAGGGTTGGTACCTGATCTGTGGAAAAGATCAACTATTGTTCCAGTACCTAAAAAAGTTATACAATATATAATATTATACACTAATGATTGTCAGAGTTTACAACATAACAGTCATTTGGTAAAATATGCAGATGATCTTGTTCTTCTTTCCTTGCTTTCACACTCAGACCAGGAATATGGTCCAGCTCTGCATGATTTTATCTCTTGGTGAAACAGTGTGAAACTAGACTTGAATGTCTCAAAGACTAAAGAGATGGTTATCAATTTTAGTAGGAAAACACTTGCACTTGTGATTATTAATGGTACACAGGTCATTAGGATAAATGAAAATTTCCAGGCAGGTGTGTTGGAGCTAAACTCTACATGAAGAGGAATAAACATCTATAAACTATTGCCAGTTCTTGAAAGCTGCAGATTCACCTTATGTAGACCTTAATCTGTTTAAACATCACAAAATATCCATGTCAGTCACTTTCTCACACACAAGGTGTAGTTTTTTTTTGTGGGTGTGATTGTGTTTCAGTGGGAACAGGCTTAACTGAATGATCTCCAGTTACATTCCTCTAATTTAATACAGATTCAGGAATATGAATGATTACCAGATTAAGCAGTAATGAGGGATCAGGAGTTAAAGAAGGCACAGGATAGCATCAAGTCCCAGGTCAGGTGATGATCCTATCAACCACAACTCAATGTATTATCAATGTCACATTTATCAAGAGGGTGCTTCTCATTTTTTAATTGTCCATCCTCATCTACCTTCACTAAAGGAAAGATGCAGTACGAGGGCTGTGTGTAAAGTATGACATTTTTGCTCATGTTCATGTCTAAAGCAAGATGCATGCACTTTTTAAGAATGTAGAAAAATAGATGGTTTATTGAAGCACTTAAATTAATGCATCTTATTAGATTCAGTAACAATAAATCAAGTGCAAATAACAAGCATGCAAAGAAAGTAACAGATAAATGATCCACCATTGTTTGAAAGCCATTTATGTCAGGTGGTTCAACACAAGACTTCTGTATAGGACGCACTTGTGTTTTTAGACTCCTGAGAAGTGCACATGCAAAACCAAAATGGGCGTTTACCAATCAGTGGCCATTTTCAAACTACAATTGGTGTTTTTCAACCATTTTTCAACAGACTTGCTAAAATCATGAAGGCCCACCCCTAAACCAAGCCCCCAGTGGATTAGAGCAAATTGGGTAAAGCGGTTGAAAATAGCCATCGTGAACTGACATGCCCCACTGACTGTGAAACAACCACTAGTGTTCTGCAGAGATACATACCTGCATGATCTTGTGCTCATCAACTACAGGGCTGGATTTCCGATAACGTCTCTTACGAAGACTCTAAAGGTATACCTCAACTATATATAATTTAAGAATGACGTAGAGATAAGAAGGTCTCTGGAAATCCAGCCTGAAATCGCACCCGTCTCATCTCGACTACATACAGGTTCTGTGAGGAGCTTGGGATTGCTCGACGTCCACGTTATGTGCATCATTCCTGTCGCCACCATTTCTCATCTCGCTGCCTGTCATCTTCATCTGTTCCATCTATCTGGTCTAACCACTCGGATATTCGCTATTCTATGCTGCCGTCCACCCACTGTGGAACAAATCTTACATCATTAATTACTGTATCCTGAGATCCATCTCTGACTGATCTACATACACGCAATGAGTGCACGTTTCATCCCGCATTTGTGTTGTTTAACTGTCGTACTCTCACGGATAAGGCTACTGTGCTTTGTGCGTTACTAACAGAAACACTGCTCACTGAAACATGGCAAGTTCCTGAAACATGACTATTTCCACCTAAATCTCCTCACTCCATCTGGATACAGCTACCTGGCCAAACCTCTTTTAACATCTAGGTCTGGCTGCTGTCTAATGCAGCAATATCCCTCTCAATACTATTGGTCTTCATGTGACATTAACTTTTGAATATCTTGTTCTCAAAATCTCTGGTACTTCACCATTAATTGTAATTCTCTTGTATCATCCACCCAAATCAATGTCAAATTTTACATTACCTGTGCTAGGTCTCCTTCAGTTATATTACTTGGTGATTTCAACATACACATTGATAGTGATTGTGCAGATTCCCGTGAACTCATGTCAGTGTTTGAGTGTTTCAATCTCGTACAGCGTGATGATTTTCCTACACACTTAAAAGGTCACACACTGGATTTGGTCTGTACTGCTGGTTTACTTGATGTTTCCGTGCTTGGCTCTCAAATTGGACTTTCTCATCACCTCTTCATTGAACTAAACTGTGAAATGCCTTAGGGTGAAATCCACCATAACCTTCCGTAACCTCAATTCTATCAATCCATTACTGTTTTCTGAATCTGTACAAACACATCTGGTTTACCTCTGCACATTGCAAACTGAAAACTACTGGTCGTCGTCTTGAATGCCTTTGAATGTGCATCTTATTGCCTACAAGGAACGTATAGTTATACAGATCCGCTCTAAATACTGCACGCTCCAGCTACTACTCTACCCTCATTACTAATGCATCCTCTCGTCCTAAAACACAGTTTTCTGTGGTCAATAAACTCACTAACCCTCCTGCACCTGTCATGAGTAACTCAGTGGACCTCTGAGAGTCATTCTTACACTTCTTCCAAAATAAAATAAATTGCGTATATATGATCTCTTTCCACCTATTAACTCCTCTCACCTCTCGTGTGAGTTCCCCTCTGATTTTGCACCTGGTACTTTTACTGACTTTGACCCTCCAACCCCTGCTTATATCTCTGAGCTAATCAAGAAATCAAACGTATCTTTCTGTCGTCTTGATCCTGCTCCTACTGCTCTACTTAAAAACTGTGCAATTCACTGCCTATTTGACTTCTCATTTCTCAACTACTCAGTACTGGTGCTGTTCCTCTGGAATTAAAAACTGCAGCTGTCACACCTGTCTTAAAGAAACCTGGTCTTGATCCTTCTGACATGGTCAATTACAGACCAATCTCAAATCTTCCATTTCTTTCGAAGCTGCTTGAAAAAGTTGTTGCTGCTCAACTTCAGTGGTATTTGTCATCTCACAACCTCTACGAATGTTTCCAATCCGGCTTTTGCACTCTCCACAGCACTGTTTGTTCTGAACAGTTAAACTGAGCTCTGTTCTTCAGAAAAATCCTCCCGATCCTGCAGATTCTTCAGTTTTCCAGAATCTTCCGCATATTTGAACCCTTTCCAGCAGTGACTGTATGATTTTGAGATCCATCTTTTCACATTGAGGACAACTGAGGGACTCAAACACAACTATTAAAAAAGGTTCAAATATTCACTGATGCTCCAGAAGGAAACATGATGCATTAAGAGCCGGGGGTGAAAACTTTTTGAATTTGAAGATCAAGGTAAATTGTACTTAATTTGTCTTCCTGGAAACATGCAAGTATCTTCTGTTGCTTCTGAAGGGCAGTGTGTGTGTATATATATATATATAAGATATTTAAACAAAATAAGAACAATTTGGACATCTTCATCCTGTTCAAAAGTTTTCACCCCCGTCCTGCCTTACTAAATTGGTTCGTTTTCCTTATTTGTTGCCTTACCTCAGATTTAACGATTTCCCAACACAAAAAAATTCAGGAAAGCATGGATGAGACTGATATGGTGAGATGAAGGTCCTTGTTTTAAAAAAAAAAATATGTGGGAGTGCGTTCGTGTGCAGTATGCATTTCCAAACTGAGGATGTTTACGTCTCAACTCATCTTGAACCTGCTGAAATGTTCCTGTAAATATATTTCCTTTCCAAATGATACTTGTTTTCTCTCTGTCTTGTGTATCATTTAAAACAGCTTGTTCAGTGGAAAATTACTGCTAATGCTGTTGAGAAACGATTCTGTAAAAAAGGAAGTAAGGCAATGGTGCAAATGTGTTTGTCTAGACAGCTTGGAGTTCAATAGGGCATCTGCTAAGTTTTAGACCCCTCTCTTTTTTATGATATTAATATGGTAACATGTTATGATTGGTTTGGGGTAACAAGGAACAATAAGAGGGGTATATAAGACAGCCGCACTGGGTGAGGGCGTTCTTCTCTGCAGAACTCTGTATCTGCATTAAACGACCTTCTTGCTAGAATAAAATCAACAAAGACATTTCCTGAGTGTTTGTTTCATTACATTCTCACCACTGAAGGAATAAAGACTTTTTTCACAACAACAAAAGTCACTGAAATCAAAATCAACAATTCTTATTTTTTATGGAATATTGCATTATTTATGAATGATTTATCAATGAACATCACATTTAAAATTCATGTGCCCCCATAATCTTTAATTAAAATAACTTCCCCTCCCTCTTGCAATGAAGTGTTTACTGGTGCAACCTGTCAATCAAATGACATCACAGCAATAGCAATGGCCGAGTTTTACTCAGAAATACATCACAAAAGGGAATAAAAGACTATCACAACCATAGGCGCCGATCCTGTGGAGCTCAAGCACCCATAGAAATGGACAAGCACCCACGGAAAAATACGAGATATTCTCCATTGATTTAAACAATGAAAAATCGATTGCAGCTTTCAGACATGACTATCTTTACCTTTTAATAATTTATTTGAGGCTGTTTGTATTGTTATTTTAATGAAAAATGCACAAATCTTTCAGCTCGCAGGCGGCTTTCCTTCGCTCTCGCACTCAACTGGACACACGCTCAAACTCTCTTCTTGCTCTTTCTCTAGGATGGTCTACTTACTGTATTTATTGAATTTAGTGAGCCGCTACTAATCATCAGATATCAGTGGAAAGAATGTGTGTATAGGCGTAATTTGTGGGTGGGATATGTCCCCACAAATTTTTTGAAACATTTTGCTGCACGGATAGCCTATAATGCAAATGAAACACCCAGTTGACGTTAATTCGTGTTCAATAAGAAGCGATCTGGTGCTGGAATGTGTTGTTTTTTTTCATGTCGCTGTTTTCAGTGGCAGAACGTTCTCCTGGCTCGTGCTCAGTCTTCACACAGACGAACACGTCAATCTATAGCTAATAGTGTTGCAGCAACTCTCTATTCTTTCCGGCAAAATCATTAACAAAATGCACAAAAACGTGTCAACTTTAAGGGTGGGTCTGATGTCACATGTTTTTGTTTTCACACACTGACCACAAGTTTGTTTGCCACTGGCTTTCAAAAGAAGACGAGTGCTGACTACATCTACAATGAACAAGGAACAAGATCATTTAATGTTTGACGGTTAAAGAGCAGAAATGTCTGATGGTATTTATGAAGATGTGATCAGGACTGAGTCTGAGAGAATGAACACAGACAGAATGGAGATGACAGTGGAAATCTATGAGAATGCAGAATGTGTGAGAGATCATGACTTCAGGACAGAGACAAACACACACCAACCACTTCAGCGTACAGGTAATCACATTCATTACTTTGATCAAATCATCAGAGTCTGCACATGTTCAGTCATCTAATGTCATTCCTGTGGTCTCTGAACGTTCTGGGAACGTTACTAGACGTCGTCCTTAACACCAGTGGGGATGTTCTGAGAATGTTCTGGGAACGTAAAATTTCTAGCGGGGTAACCTGTCACCTGGTAATGTTCCCAGAACGGTCACGATGTGGAGTTCTTTTAGGGGTTGAGGGACGTTATTTGGTGGACCTTCAGGGAACTTTCAGGACATTCTGGGAATGTTTAGGGGACTATTACTTTAGGATGTTCTGATATCTTCCCAAATGTCCTCTTTGTAACGTTCTCGCGCAACCATAAAATAACCAAAATAGAACGTCCCCCTAAACTCATATTGGGAACGTTATTAAATGATCAACAGAGGACCGTGTGGGAACGTTCTGGTAATGTCCCAAATATCCTCTTTATAACGTTCTTATGTGACCATAAAATAACCAAAATGGAACGTTCCCCTAAAGTCATATAAGGAACCTTGAACTGCAGCACTTTCATTACCAAAAGATGACGTTTTAGAAACGTCCCTAATGTAAAGGTTCGGAATTTTCGTCACTTTTAGGGAACGCTGCACAAGGTTCCGAGAACATCACCTTCTACGTGGGTACATACTCATTGAAAGCATCATTCTGTGCCAGCCTCATTATGTCGATAAAGTTCAAAATCTTTACCCTAACCTCCTTGATCATTGCAGCTCACATGATTTGAGACTTCACACTGACTTCAGACCATTTCTGTTTTCAGTGACATGTGATTGACTTGCACTGAAAAGAAGCATCGAAACAAACATGCAACAGAAGAACACAGATTTCAAGCACAATTAAGTTACATTTTCTCATTAATTTTAATTTCACTGGATGAAGTGAGGTGATTTTTCTGTCATGTATAACTGTACTGTGCTAATTTGAACCCGGGTCTACATCTAACCACACTACCACAATAGTGCTCTTTAGCAAGAGCTTTTCGTTATGCAAATATATTGGTTTTAACAGGAAGGGTGTCACATGCTCTTGTACTGTGAAATACTTTGCCACTTATTGGCCTCAACTTCTAAAAGTAGAGTCTCAAATAGCAGAGGACTACAGAGTAGAAACACTTATAGCTTCATCATGTCAACAAAAATGTCTCAGCCTGTCAGGGTTCCCACTCTTTCATGAACACCAGATTCAAGGACTTTTTAAAGCACCGTTTATTTTATATCAAGCACCTAACCTAAAAACATTATAATATAGAGAGAATATTATAAAAATACATTTTGCAATTGAGTGAAAGATTATATGGATCTTGTGTCTTATAATATCAGAATATATACAATATATTACAGATACAAGCTTGCAATTCTGAGAAAATAAAGTCAGAATTGAGAGATATAAATGAGCACTTCTGAGAAAAAAAACATCACAATTCTGACTTTATAAGACACAATTGTGGCTTTATAATCACACAATTCTGACTTTCTAAAGGGTTAGTTCACCCAAAAATGAAAATTCTGTCATCATTTATTCACCCTCAAGTTGTTCCAAACCTGTATGAATTTCATGAATTTTCCAGAAAGATATTTGGAAGAATGTCAGTGTCATGATCTCAGCCTGTGTTCCCCTGTCGTGTGTGTGTGGACTTTTATATTATTTCCTGTTTTACGCCATGTTTTGTAGTCCTTTGTAGTTTTTCATGTTGATTTGTCTCTCCAGGAGTTTCTTGTTTCCTTATTATCTTGTTAAGCCTGTTTCCCCTTGTGTACATATACCCCAGTGTTTCTCATGTTCTTTGTCTGGTGTTGTCCTTCCATGGATGTTACGTGTGTGTTGTCAGTTTTTCCTCGCCCATGTCTGGATTTATTAGTTTTGCCTGGATTTACTTTTATTATGTTTTAATAAATGTTTGCTGCATCTGGATCCTACTCTAGTTCCTCTGAAACAGCCACCGTTACAGTCAGTGACCAAACAGATCTCGCCCCCTATTGACCACCATAGTAATTATTTTTCCTACTATGGTAGTCAATGGGGGGGTGATATCTGTTTGGTTCCTAAACAAATATACTAGGACTAAGAGGGGCGTTTTATAACTTTCACAAAATTTATTTCAAATTTAAACCAAGCACTTTCAAGGACCAATATTTGTTTTCAAGTACTTTCCAGGCCTTGAATTCATGTGTCTGAAATCCAAGTACTTTCAAGGCACGTGGGAACCCTGGCCTGTTTATGGCAATATAAACACTGAACCATGAGAAACCATACAGTTACACATACAACACAAACATACAATTAGGAAACTGAGAAAACATTTATCTTGATATCTGTCATTTTCAGGAAGTGATTATGTGAAGATCAGAAGCTCCAGAGCAGCTGCAGTGTGTTTGGTGCTGCTGTGTGTTCTTCTGCTGACTGCAGTCATAGTGCTGTGTGTCCACATCCATACAAAGAGCTCAAACTACACACCAGAGACACACCAGCTACTAACTAACATCACCAACCTCTCAGAAGAGAGAGATCAGCTACTAAACAAGAACATAGCCTTGACAAATGAAAGGGATGAATTAACTAAAGAAAGAGACCAGTTCAATCAGGACAGAAATGAACTGCGGAAGATGCTCAATGAAACAGGTAATGTTAAATTATAGTACAATTACTTGTACAAGTGTTTAATTAAATATCTAAACGGGTTCATTCTATAAACTTGCATTGTCTTTATATACATCTAGTTATATATACCAAAATATATATATATAATTTATTTTTTTTTTTTTTTTGAGTGTCACTATCATAAACTAATGTCATAATTCAGTACAGGTGGAAAAAAGTGCTAGTCGATGATCTGGTTGTGTTTACAGGTGGATATATTTATCAATCCAGTCTTTACTTCATTTCCTCTGAGGAGAGGAGCTGGACTGAGAGCAGAAGATACTGTACAGAGAGAGGAGCAGATCTGATCATCATCAACAACAGAGAGGAACAAGTGAGTGAAAAATAGATTGGGCACCAAAGGTTGTGCTGCTCACAGTATGAATGTCTACTCACCAACACAGACCTTAAAGAGTTAGTTCACCCAAAAATGATCATTCTGTCATCAATTCCTCACCCTTCTGTCTTTAAACCCAAAAGACTTTCGTTCTTCTTCAGAAAACAAATGAAGATATTATATTATCTGAAAGATCTCTGTCCCTTCATTTAAAGTGTATTCACCCAAAACTCTGACGGTTCAAACTGCTCATCGAACATCTATAGAGCTCAACCGTTCTTACTTGATGCATGAGAACAAAGTTGCTCTACGTTTGTTCGCTGATCAATGTTTATATGTGAATAAAACACTAAATTAAATCTGTTCATCATTTAAAGCAATCATGTCTCTTTGAAACACTTGAATTAAACCGCTCAATTCATATGAATTACATTTACAATCTCTTTATGAACTTATTGAAGCATCATAGTTTTGGATGAATAGACTTAATGGAGGAACAGAAATCTCTCAGATTTCATTAAAAATATTGTGTACTGGAACAACATGAGTGTGAGGAATTGATGACAGGATTTTCAGTTTTAGGTGAACTAAACCTTTAAATGTGACTTCCTGCTTCATTCTACTAGGAGTTTGTTACAAAGATGTCTGATGGTGCTAGAGTCTGGATTGGTCTGACTGACAGTGATGTGGAGGACAGATGGAAATGGGTTGATGGCACCAACATGACCTCTGGGTAAGAAATCACTGAATTGAACTAATTATTATCTAATAAATGATCATATCTCTCAGTCAGTATCATATCACACAGAAAGCAGCACTGAACATCTAATGCTGATCTGTTCTTTCAGGTTCTGGAAGTCTGGAGCGCCTGATAGTTACAATGGTGATGAAGACTGTGTTTCGACTTCTTCAACAGGATGGAATGATTATCCATGTAATGGAGCATTAAGAGGATCTGTGAGAAGATTATTTTTAAATGACACATTTCAATAAATATGTGAGCATAATGCATTATGAACACACAAGCAACTCATAATAATGTAATAAAGCAAAATGTAATAACTGCACATTATGTAACAAGTATTACATTACTAATAACTTAAAACATAAAAAACTATTAGTCATCTACAAAACAATGAAAAGCATCTCTATAGAGAATCATATCACTAAAATTATAGTTTTGTAGGAAATAAATGTTATAACAATCATTTAAATTTTATTTCTCAAAAATGATTACAAATGCATAATTACATAGTTAGAAAGCAGAAGCTTTATTTTATTAATTTAGTGCATAAAACTCAAACCCCTGGTTTCACAGACAAGGCTTAAGCTAGTCTTAGACTAAAATGCATGTTTGAACTGTTTTAACTGAAAGTAACTTGTACTGACAGATCTTAAAATATGTCAGTGTCATTGTTTTGTCTCAACATTCACACCAGTAATGTGTTTTTCTACTGAAAGTTTATAAAAGCTACTTAAATGCCTTAATTGAACTAAGGCTTAATCCTGGCTTAGTCTAAGCCCTGTCTGTGAAACTGGGCCAAAATGTGTTTCTGGGTCAAATCAACTCAAAATGATGGAGCACATCATAATCACAAAGTTAGTAAAGTCTTTATGAAATTGTTGAGTTCACAATGCAGCCTAATAAACCGACTTTTCTTTTAATGTAATAGTTTGATTACTCTTTATTTTAAGATGTATTTATACATTTAAGTACTGAGTATTATCAATTAACAACATGTACTTACTATATGGTTAGGAATATGATTTAGTTTAGGGTTAGTTGTATGTATAGTTTAATTTACAGTTAATTTACTGTTATAGTACTGTAAAATAAAGTATTGCAGCTAGTTTTACATTAAACTATTATTACAATTGTGCTGAAATGTATTAATATCATTTTAATTAAAAATTACATTACATTAAAAGTTGCTATAGTGTGTTCATAATATAATAAATTGCTCCTATAAAAACCTGACATTATGTGAAAAGATTATTACATTGAAAAATCATTACATGAGCTCAAGATTTTTTTTAGAAAATGCCTACATTTATGAAGAATTTATTACATTAATAATGTAATACTTGTTACATTATGTGCATTTATTACATTACGCTTTATTATATTATGAGCTGAACTCATAGGCTCAAGGCTGAGAAGTCAATTATTGTTCATGTTAATTCATGTTACTGTTTGAAAGGCACTTTTCTTTATTATGCTGTTCTGTAATAAACTAAATGTAATATTAAAGCTTTAAAATTGAATTATCAATATCACAATACAAACTTTATGTACTCAAATATGAGATACCCAACAAAATTCATCATTGATATAAATCAGATATAAAAGTGTGTATGAATTTAAATTTGCTACAATGTGTGATTTGACAGGAATTTCATGTAAGATTAGTTACTATTTCACAGGGCCGCATTAACAGTAGACGGGGCTGAAGCCCCAGGACCCGAGCAAGGAGGGGCCCGTGGTTAGGGCTGTCATGATAACCGCAATATTGTAATATGATACTGACAAGCCAACCGCTGACGAATCCAAGCAACTGCCACAACCACAATGTTCACGTTTTTTCTTTTCATAAGGCCATGTCCTTCTTGTTTTACACTTACATTAGATATGTGTAGTAAATGAGCTCAAAGGGAAATATGAATAGTTAATTATAAATATTTGGATCAGTTAATATAATTAACTTGATGTAACTGAATTAATATTACAATCTTTTCATCCAGCGAACACTCAGTATTGATCATCTATCATCTTTCAGAAAGAATATTTTTCCTGGCAACAGAACAATTGATTATTGATATTCTGAAGATTTATATTTTTATTACAAATATTAAGGATAATCACAAATGCTTTGTGCATATAATCTAGCGGTACAGTTGAGGCCAAGTTTACATAAACCTTGCAGAATGTTAATAAATTTAACAAAATAATAGGGAAAGAATTGCCTGTTTTTATTTAGTGTTACCCTGAATAAGCTGTATCACATAACAGATGTTTACATATAGACCACAAGACAAAATAATAGATGAATTTACACAAAATTAACCCATTCAAAGGTTTACATTTACTTAAATCTCAATACTGTGTGTTGTTTCCTGCAGAGAGATTGGGACGATTCGAAGGGCCCTGGTCAGACAGGGGGTCCATTCAATGTATTTTGTATTAAAGCAAGAGTTCAGAACTGTCAGTTTAATTTATGAGGTCCAACAACACCTGATGAACGTGTCTATCATTGTTTGTCAGCGTCTGTCTTTAGGCGCTTCACTAACCAGACAGTCCATTTTCGGCACAGATCAGAGCATGTGTGGAACACCACTTTACTGAACTGCACCAAAGACTTTATATACAGAAAGACGGTGCACTCCTATTACTTAGAAATGGAAGAAAGTGCAAAGCGTAATATGGCAGAATAAGTCCCGCCTTCTAAATAAAAGAGCTGATTGGTAAAGTCTACGCGTCGCTGCAGCTGCTGTTAAAAGCTCCGGTTTCTGGTGTTTTGAGACTGTTACGTACTAACTTGTGTTAGAGGGACAATCCAGAACCGTCATCCAAATACAGGCAATGGGTCAAACACAGGAAGGAAGTCCAAACAAACAAACAACACTTAAGGGAACTCAGAAGTATAAAAGGGAATCCAAGAAACAGTCAAAAATCCAAGAGAGAACACATCATAATCACAAAGTTAGTAAAGTCTTTATGACATTGTTGAGTTCACACTGCAGCCTAATAAACCGACTTTTCTTTTAATGTAATAGTTTGATTACTCTTTATTTTAAGATGTATTTATACATTTAAGTACTGAGTAATATCAATTAACAACATGTACTTACTATATGGTTAGGAACAGAGTTTGGTTTAGGGTTAGTTGCATGTATAGTTTAGTTATGCATAATTTACTGTTATAGTACTGTAAAATAAAGTATTACTGCTAGTTTTACATTAAACTATTACAATTGTGCTGAAATGTATTAATATCAAATTTATTACCTTATGAACTGTCATTACATTAAAATGTACTATAGTGTGTTCATAATATAATAAATTTCTCCTACAAAAACCTGACATTATGAAAAAAATTATTACATTGAAAAATCATTACATGAGCTAAAGATTTTTTTTAGAAAACGCCTACATTTATGAAGAATTTATTACATTAATGGTGTAATACTTGTTACATTATGTGCATTTATTACATTACGCTTCATTATATTATGAGTTGATACAACTCCTAAATCACAATTATTGTGACTTAAATTCATGTTACTGTTTGAAAGGCACTTTTCTTTATTATGCTGTTCTGTAATAAACTAAATGTAATACTGAAGCTTTAAAACTGAATTATCACAACAACTTTTATGCATTCAAATATGTCAAATCAAATCAAAATGAAATCAAAATTCATCATTGATATCAGAAATCAGATATAAAAGTGTGTATGACTTTAATCTTTGCTACAATGTGTGATTTGACAGGAATTTCATGTGATTAGTTACTATTTCACCCCTACATCTTCAGAGTATTTTCCCATGTAATTTAGTTATGTCTACATGGCTTAATGGAGGAAATTTTGTAGCCGAAGTACAGTATTTTTCATCCTTCCAGAAACATCAGTTTTGGAAAGTTTGGCCATAACATTTTGAACAATCAAACAGTGGGAGGTTCCAGGTATAATTATTAAACTTATGTCAGTACAAGCACCTGTGTGACATTCTGTGTTGAGCTGAACTTCCTGTACCTGTACACAGGGCACAAGCAACACAAGCAACTGTACCTGTACACAAGCAACTGCCACAACCACAGTGTTTATGTTTTCATTCTTTTCATGTCCTTCTTGTTTTACACTTACATTAGATATGTGTAGTAAATGAGCTCAAAGGGAAATATGAATAATTAATTATAAATGTTTGTGTAATGATTCGTCACAGGCACTGGGATCCATTTGCATGCTTTATTGTTATAGAGCGTAGTCAAACAGGCAGGGTAAATCAGGGGCAAACAGGTACAGCAAGGAACAGGCAGTAACGTGGTCAGTAAACAGGCAGAGGTCAGGGCAGGCAGATAACACTCACAGAACGGTAAACAAGGCAGGGATCAAAGGCAGGCAGCAGAGAATCGTAAACGGGTAACAGCAGGTTCAGCAACAGACAATCAGCAGGAAATAACGCTCAGAAATGTACACCGTGGCAATACGAGACTTCACAGAGCATGAGTGTGACTGAGAGTCCTTTATAGTCCGGGTTATGGGAAACAGCTGGCGGGATAATCAGTCCAAGGCACGGGCTTGTGGGTAATGTAGTGCGAGTGTGTGTGTGTTAGTATTCAGGCGAGGGCTCCCTCCGATGGTCAGAGGAGAGTATCATGGAGTTCGCCTCTGTGACAGTTTGGATCAGTTAATATAATTAACTTGATGTAGCTGAATTAATATTACAATCAATTAATCTGTTCATCCAGCGAACACTCAGTATTGATCATCTATCAACTCTCAGAAAGAATATTTTTCCTGGCCACAGAACAATTGATTATTGATATTCTGAAGATTTATATTTTTTATTACAAATATTAAGGATAATCACAAATGCTTTGTGCATATAATCTAGTGGTACAGTTGAGGCCAAGTTTACACAAACCTTGCAGAATGTTAATACATTTAACAAAATAATAGGGATAGTGATAATAGTGTTACCCTGAATAAGCTGTATCACATAACAGATGTTTACATATAGACCACAAGACAAAATAATAGATGAATTTACACAAAATTAACCCATTCAAAGGTTTATATTTACTTTAATCTCAATACTGTGTGTTGTTTCCTGCAGAGAGATTGGGACGATTCGAAGGGCCCTGGTCAAACAGGGGGTCCATTCAATGTATTTTGTATTAAAGAAAGAGTTAAGAATTGCCAATTTAATTTATGAGGTCCAACAACACCTGATGAACGTGTCTATCATTGTTTGTCAGCGTCTGTCTTTAGGCGCTTCACTAACCAGACAGTCCATTTTCGGCACAGATCAGAGCATGTGTGGAACAACACTTTACTGAACTGCACCAAAGACTTTATCTACAGAAAGACGGTGCACTCCTATTACTTAGAAATGGGAGAAAGTGCAAAGTGTAATATGGCAGAATAAGTCCCGCCTTCTAAATAAAAGAGCTGATTGGTAAAGTCTACGCGTCGCTGCAGCTGCTGTTAAAAGCTCCGGTTTCTGGTGTTTTGAGACTGTTACGTACTGCTACGTACTAACTTGTGTTAGAGGGACAATCCAGAACCGTAATCCAAATACAGGCAATGGGTCAAACACAGGAAGTCCGAACAAACAAACAACACTTAAGGGAACTCAGAAGTATAAAAGGAAATCCAAGAAACAGTCAAAAACCCAAGAGACAAGAAACCAAGGAGAATACCCAAAATTGCAGCACAACAACATACAAAACCTCACAGTGAATGATAGAATGAACCAGACTTATATACACAGAGTTAACAAGGCTAATGAGCAACAGCTGAATGTAATCATGGCTGATTAGTCTGGGCAAAGGATTATGGGGAATGGAGTCCGTGATAGTGTGGTAATAGTCCGGGTTGGAGTGCCCTCTGGTGGTAATCTCACTAGTGATCATGACAGAGAAGCACTCAGGACTGCCTGGAAAACAAGCTTCTTTTTTTTTTTTTTTTCTGACGGCTGCGTTCACACAACAGCAGAATACAGATGTTAGCACTGTTTTAGAGAGATAAATATGGTTCTGTTCACACAGTCTGGATATGAAACTAAAGTGACTTCCTTTCAGGACTACAAATGAATTTTGTGAGTAAATTCATTAAACGGGGGGAGTTTAAATATGCAAGAAACAAGCAAGAACACTGATAATAAGAAGCAACTTTCCCTAGCAATGTCGAGCAACCAGCAGAAATACTCTAGAAACTAGACTGAAAACCCTTATCTTTATTACTTCTGTTAATGTCAGTAGGTGTTATTCATGACTATCTTCCAATTAGAGGAATATTCTGGGTTTAAAACTAGTTTAGCTCAAATTTAATTGACAGAATTTGTAGCATAATGCTGATTACCAGGAAAAAAAAGGACTTAACTTTGTACTTTCACGTTTATATATAATGACACTGAGTGATTCTGTGATAAATGCATTTAAATGTACACAATCTGTATTGTTAAAAAATCTTTTCAGTAACCCTTGAAGTTCCTTAAGGCATAAATACTTGAAACATTTCCACAGAACAGTTCCTTTTGCATAAATACAATCCATAAACACAAACGCAGATGAGGAACAAAACACAGTTCACTCCAGAGGAGAAACTAGTACTAGTTCATTGGCTTCTTGAAGACACCAAAACTGTCTGAAAGTGTAAATGAAAATATAGAGAGGAGTACAACCTGCAAAATGAGCAGAAAAGATGGAGAAACCACTAATATCTACGAAAATGATGACGTTATAAAAGGTAAAACTGGAAAAGAGATCACAGACTCAATGAAGGAAAATCATCTGAATTCACAAGTACTGAGATTAATAATTCACTCAGTTTTCATGCTTTCAGTTGATGTGTGTTTTGTTAAGTGGATAAACAAAGAGAATAATATCATGTTTGTTATTCTACAGAAAGTGTTTGTGTGAAGATCAGAAGCTCCAGAGCAGCTGCAGTGTGTTTGGTGCTGCTGTGTGTTCTTCTGCTGACTGCAGTCATAGTGCTGTGTGTCACGTTCACTCTAGAGAGACGACAGTTAATATCCAAGAATGAAAACCTGACTGATGAGAGAGACCAGCTAAAACTGGAGAAAAATTATCTTCAAATGAGTCTTGGTAAACTGGGTGAGTTTCTTTTGTCATTTTAGTAGTTGCTACAGAGCAGGAATATAATCTGGTTAGTATTCATAGGTGTTTGAATGTCAAGTGTAATTCTAGTGCACATATTCACAGCATGGAAAGAGTCTATAGTACAAAATAAATTCAGTAACACTTTATTTCAGTTGTCCACTTTATACATTCTACTGACTATAAGTAACTTTACAACTACATGTCAGTTTATTCTACTAATCCAGACCCAAACTCTACCCTAACAGTCTACTAATACTCTAATGAGAGTTAGCTGACTGCAGTTAAAGTTATTATAGTTAGTCAATGTCTAAAGTGAACCATCAAAATAAAGTGTAACCATAAATTCAAATAGAAAACCTATTTTTAGGATAATTATAATAAATATTTACAATAATATTTTCTTGCCATAATTTAAAAAAAAATCTAAATCTTAAACCAGCTACAAAATGCACCAGATTTAAATATTCATGAAGTTATCACTACTACTAGTACTTGTCATGGTGTACTGTGGTAGAAAGGAATCGCTTGAAGAACAGGAGTCCAAACAAAACACTCTTCAATATAATCCACTAGGAAACTGTAACGCCACGCCAGCAGAGGGAGCCGTCCCCTGAATACTGACTGTGTTCTACTCCCTCTGCTGCTTCTACCTTGACTTCCTGTTTGGTGGACTATTTACCCAGAGAAGCTACATCCATGCTTTGTGAAGTATTGTCAGTTACACTGCCTTACTGAGCGATTTGATTGTTTTCTTGTTTGCTAACCATGTGTATGATTCTGCCTGTTTGACTTTGATTGTCTGGATTATCCCTTTCTGTTTTGGCTGCTTGATTGGATTACTGTGTTTGGACCTATTGCCTGCCACTCTGCCTTTGGATTATCCCTTGTGTTTGTTCACAGATTGGATTGATATTCTGGTATTGACCCATTGCTTGTCTATGATATTTGTTTGTTTTTGTTGCTGCTTAATAAATCCTCTGCAAATGGATTCTACATCGGACTCCGCGTCCTCTTTACAGAAACAGAAGGAAAACACAGGAGAATCACAGGTAAACACTTTGTACCTTTAACTTATACTCTCAGTTTTAGTTCTCTCATGGTCTGGTGTTAGTCTAAAGAGAGACCAAACAAAAGAACTAAATGATGAACACCTGAACAGAACTTTTCAATTTGTTACTAAGGAAACCAACAAGCAGAGAACAGAGAAGTACAAAACCAATTAACAAAATAACAGTGGATCCTAGACCAGGTAAACTAAATCAGAATACAAAACATGAAAATCAGACTCTGACAGTACTACTGTACATTACTACTATTACATAACCCAAATCATCTGTATAACAACCTGTGAAGAACTAATGTTAACATTAAGTTTACCTCTGTCCTGAGTAAGATATTTTACATAAAAGATGTTTACATATAGTCCACAAGACAAAACAATAGCTGAATTTATTAAAATAAACCCATTCAAAAGTTTGGGAACCATTGTTTCTTAATACTGTGTGTGGTTAGCTGGATGATCTACGTTTTTATGTTTTGTGATGGTTGTTCATGAGTCCCTTGTTTGTCCTGAGCAGTTAAACTGAGCTCTGTTCTTCAGAAAAATCCTTGTAAATTCTTCAGTTTTCAAGCATATTTTGCATATTTGAACCCTTCCAGCAGTGACTGTATGATTTTGAGATCCATCTTTTCACACTGAGGACAACTGAGGGACTCAAACACAACTATTAAAAAAGGTTCAAATATTCACTGATGCTCCAGAAGGAAACATGATGCATTAAGAGCCGGGGGGGTGAAAACTTTTTGAATTTGAAGATCAAGGTAAATTATACTTAATTTGTCTTCCAGGAAACATTTAAGTATCTTCTGTTGCTTCCAAAGGGCAGTACTAAAAAAAAAAAAAAAAAAAAGAACAAAATAAGACAACCCAGTCTCATTAGAAAAACGTACCTGTGGGAACGATTTCGCAAGTCGCAAAATACGTACCAATACGTACATATCGCTGCAGTTTCTATGTGAAATGTCCACTGAGTGATGCTAAAACCGTGTTCATTTTTTTGCCAGAACAGATAAAAGTGAATATGGTACGTTTTTATGACGTTGGTTTTTATACAAATCACCGCAGTTCTGATTTGAAATTTGCACTCTGCTGCGTTTTAAAATAACGTACCACCAACACTACACCTAAACCTACCCGATAGTGTTAACAAAAGCAAATGTGACATAAAAAGCATCCATAATCGTGCCATTTTAGCTTGTTTAGATCTCTCTTTGAGCTCTCTTACCGTGACTCACCTTTCACAGGATTCGTACCCAGGGCTTCCTCGTCTTAAGTACAACTCCGTATCAGCTGAGCTACCGAGCGAACTTATGTTAGAAAAGCGAAACATATGGAGCTGGTTAAGCGATGCAAAGTCCAAAATATATTCGTTTATAAATCATGCACTGTGGTAAAAAAGCTTTTTGAAGTCATAACATAATATTGTGCAAGGAAACGTGAAAACAAGTCTTTATTAATCCATAATCTGACCCTGTAATCGCAACTGTGTATGAAAACGATCAAAAGTGCTTGCCATTTTACTGCCTCTAGCGTTCATTTCTTTTGGAAACTGCAGTGATATGTACGCATTGGTACGTATTTTGGCGACTCGCGAAAACGTTCCCACAGGTACGTCTTTCCTATGAGACTGGATTGAAATAAGAACAATTTGGGCATCTTTATCCTGTTCAAAAGTTTTCACCCCCTGTCCTGCATTACTAAATTGGTTTGTTTTGCCTCTTTGTTGCCTTGCCTCAGATTTCCCAACACAAAAAAAATTCAGGAAAGCATGGTCTCACCTGATACGGCGAGATGAAGGTCCTTGTTTTAAAACAAAATGCGTGGGAGTGCGTTCGTGTGCAGTATGCGTTTCCAAACTGAGGATGTAAACATCTCATCTTGAACCTGCTGAAATGTTCCTGTAAACATATTTCCTTTCCAAATGTTCATTTCCCCAGTAACCTGCCACAGTCCAGTACTTGTTCTTAAATGTTGTAGAGGAATTTTTATTGCTTATCATTTGTTCTCCTGATTTATAAATGGATGCATTGATACTTGTTTTTTCTCTGTCTTGTGTATCATTTAAAACGGCTTGTTCAATGGAAAATTACTGCTAATGCTGTTCTCTTTTAAGAAACGCTTCTGAAACTAACAAAGGAAGTGAGGCAATGGTGCAAATGTGTTTGTCTGGACAGCTTGGGCTTCAATAGGGCATCTGCTAAGTTTTAGACCCCTCTCTTTTTTTCAATTTTTATGATCCTAATATAGTAACGTATTATGATTGGTTTGGGGTAACAAGGAACAACAGCCGCACTGGGTGAGGGCGTTCTTCTCTGTAGAACTGTGAATCGCATTAAACAACCTTCTTGCAAGAATAAAATCAACAAAGACATTTCCTGAGTGTTTGTTTCATTACATTCTCACCACTGAAGGAATAAAGAACTTTTCCAAAACAACCAACAAGTCACTATGAAATTAAAATCAACAATTCTTATTTTTTATGGAATATTGCAGTATTTATTAATGATTTATCAATGCACATCACATTTAAAATTGCCCCAATAATCTTTAATTAAAATAGCTTCCCCTCCCTCTTGCAATGTCTTCTTCTCTTCTCTGATGATGTGTTTACTGGAGCGAGAGCGGGACAACCTGCCAATCACATGACAATACAAAAATGGTAGAGTTTTACTTGGATATACATCACAAAAGGGAAGAAAAGACTATCACAATTAAAGCTGCAAGCAGCGATGAAAGGGCCCTCGCGCCCGGGCTCACCGCCACCCGTTGGCTTTAGGAAAATAGTGAACAGTGGCCGACATGCATGTAAGCGAGTAAATACAGAAGAATTACACAAAGTCATTTCAAAGTGCCACACTTCCTGCTGCCAACAGGTGGCGCTATGACTAACTGAATATTGGCATATAGATGTCTTTAGACCAGGACTCTTATCACACATGTGAAGTTTGGGGCAGATCGGACACAGTATGCCTGAGTTACAACAGCTTCCTCTTTCATGGCGAAACATCAGACTTTGTCAGTCCGCCACGGACACGCCCTTCAGCGAAAACTCAAGATCTTTGCAATTTAATGTTGCAGAGGCCTTTAGATTAGACTGGCCAAATATGACATTGATCTGATTAAAGCTCTAGGAGGAGTTCATTAAAGTACAACATGTGGAAATGGCAAAAATTGCACAAATTTTACAGAAAAAATTCAAAATATCTCACTTCCTGTTGGTTTTCAGATTTCGTACCAAGAGACTTTTTTGTAGGTATTGGGCTGTTACATGTGTGTACCGACTTTCATACCTGTACGTGAAACGTAGCGCGAGGGGCACTTCGTTTAAATTTTGTAGGTGGTGCTATCGAGCCATTTTGCCACGCCTAATTCTGAAACCCATAACAAACGTAAATATTCACCACTTCTGATGCGTGTGCAAAGTTTCATGAGTTTTTGAGCACGTTTAGGCCCTTAAAAAAGCGATTCATTTGCCAGAAGTGGAAGAATAATAAGAAGTAAAGCAGCAATTCCAATAGGGTCCTCACACCATCAGTGCTCGGGCCCTAACTTCTGTTTCATGTCAAAGGGTCTGATGTCATGTTTTTGTTTTCACACATTGACCACAAGTTTGTTTGCCACTGGCTTTCAAAAGAAAACGAGTGCTGACTATATCTACAACGAACAAGGAACAGGATCATTTAATGTTTGACGGTTAAAGAGCAGAAATGGCTGATGGTATTTATGAAGATGTGATCAGGACTGAGTCTGAGAGAATGAACACAGACAGAATGGAGATGACAGTGGTAATCTATGAGAATGCAGAATGTGTGAGAGATCATGACTTTAGGACAGAGACAAACACACACCAACCACTTCAGCGTACAGGTAATCACATTCATTACTTTGATCAAATCATCAGAGTCTGCACATGTTCAGTCATCTAATGTCATTCCTGTGGTGTTCAGAAGTGATTGTGTGAAGATCAGAAGCAGCTACAGTGTGTTTGGTTCAGCTTTGTGTTCTTCTGATACTATTGTACGATTTAATAACTAACCAT
Source organism: Hypophthalmichthys nobilis (assembly GCA_037950665.1). Classification (NCBI taxonomy): domain Eukaryota; kingdom Metazoa; phylum Chordata; class Actinopteri; order Cypriniformes; family Xenocyprididae; genus Hypophthalmichthys; species Hypophthalmichthys nobilis. The sequence continues at coordinate 27,605,665 of CM075489.1, forward strand.
TTGTATATGATTTTGGAGAGAGAAAAAACTGTCTAAAATGTTTACTCAGCCTGTGTGTTTCAGTTAGGATGGTCAGTCAGTTTCGTCCGATGCCTTTTTTGTCTGAAGCTGTTTCGTCTGATGCCTAATTGTACGAGACCTGACATTGATGTTGTTTTTCCTGAGACCTGAAGCCTTTCAGTCTAAGACACGATGCAGTTTTGTCCAATGACTGAAGCATTTTGAGGCGTGATGCTTTTTCATCATATGACTGAGGTCTGAGGATGTCCTAAAATGTACACTGTACCTGAAGCCTTCATAATAATGTTCATGAGAAATGTTCTCAGAACATCCCTGCTGCCCTTGTCAAAAATTGAATTGAAAATTAGAGCTAAATTGACTAACAAAAGTGGCTGTTCAAACAAAACGTCTCAGGTTACGTGATGTAACCATGGTTCCCTGAGAACAGGAACGAGACTCTGGATTTACCGCTTTGGGGAACGTCACACGTGACCCGGTGTCTGAAAGCCAACTATCCAGCAACTCCAATCTCTATTGGCCGGCGACAGCCTATGACGTAATATGGCGCTACCCGAAGTATATAAGGAGCGCCTAGAGAATCAGTCAGTATCTTATTGTCTTGAGGACTGTTCAGTAGGCAGCCCGAGGCATGGCATGGCAACGCAGAGTCTTGTTCCCTGTTCTCAGGGAACCATGGTTACATTACGTAACCTGAGACATTCCCTTTCGAAGGGAACTCAACTCTGCGTTTACCGCTTTGGGGAACAATATACCCACGCCGCCATGCTCGAGGAGAGTGCATGCCAAGATGGCTAGACAAATGTCCGGCAGTTCGAAAGAAATGCCATAAGCAACTCACCCTCGGGTCACGCAAGGCTGTCAGTGACAGCATTCCCTACGGCCACCAGCCCAAGCTGAGCCTAAAAGAGGCCTTCCGCAGTAAGCCTTCCAAGGCTGCTCAGAGCTTCTGGGACCAACATTTCCATGGAAAAGTGGTCTTTTAAAGGAATGTGGCCAGGAAACCGAAAGGAACCTGCCAGTCACTAGAGGGGAACGGTCACCCTCAATGCCACCAGGGAGGCCGACCTGGTCTGACGAAGGACAAACTTAGTCTTGGCCAACCCTGTCTGAATACAGAATCTCAAAACGCATTCTTCAGAGAAGAGAGCAGGTAAGAGCGACTGCGAAAGAGCAGTAAGCAACTCAGACCCATGCGTAGAGATGGGCATCCTGGAGAGCAGAACTATATACCCTCGTATTGAGGGGAGTATAATCCGCTCATCCTAGGATCTACTCAATGTCTGACCAAAGCACTGAGGAGGCTGTGCGCTAGAAACCCTGATACAGGGGAGCACAAACCAGCCTGGGGCTGATCTCTACATAGAAATCTACGACCAATGACCAGCTTAGGGAGCTAAGCACAATTACACAGACAACCCAAAGGGAAGTACGAAGCTCACCTAACAGATAGACCATACTGTAGGCACATAATCATGGAGGCCGGGAAAAAGGGGCCTTCAACATAACTAAAGTTCTAGAAGAAGAACTAAATATCACACCAGAAGCTCAAGTCGCATGGTGGTATTCCAGGGTGGCCCATAAGGCCACTCACCTGAAAAATAAAATGCTAAGCGCACAACCGACCACGCAATTAAGAAGCTGTGAGTGCCCACAAACAGTCCATCCCAACACAATCCAGCGAGCAGTGTACTCGGTAAAAGAACCTTTTACTCTTTAAGCAAGAGGAGTACAACGTACGCCAACACGCGCTAAAGAAGGCCCCATGGGCCTGTAACCTCAGCAGACACGTGGCATCAGCTCGTAGCAGTGCAGCAAAAACCGACTACAAAGGAGGTTAATAAGTCACCCAGAACCCTGGCCAGCCAGTGACATAAAATCCCCTTTACTCTCTTAGTAAAGAAAATATAAGAGAATGTAAAAGGTATATGCCAGCATGTCCCCAAGGAGGCCTCGAGGGCCTACCTATCACACGCGGCGTCAGCTAGCGGCCACTAAAGTTCTATGAGGAAAAATAGAACCGAGTTAAAAACAAGGTATCTACTTAGCTCAACTAGAGCTAAAGGAGTCCATGCTCAAGGAAGTAAATGCATAAAACCGACCAAACAATCGGTTTAACACAAGAACTCACCCTGAGCGGCAAGCCACTCAGAAAATGTACTCACTAAAAGCACCTTTTACTCTCTAAGCGAGAGGAGTACACAGCCGAAACTCCAACATGATACATAGGAGGCCTAAAAAAGCCTACGACCCGTAAAACACGTGGCGTCAGCAAGTGGCAATCACGACCCATCCATGGTGATGAGTCAAATAGAAACCAACACAAACCATGCCCACATGCAACTGAAAGGAGGCCCTGGTAGGGCCTTCAACCTCCATAAACACATGGCATCAGCCCGTGGTAGCTTCATGACTAAACCAGCCATTAGGCCAAGTACTCGAAAAGACAACTTAACACTTGGATAAGAGGAGTACACACTCCGCCACGGTACTCTATGACAGGCCTGGCCTAGGGCCTACTCATACAGAGGTGGGCGTGGCCGATGGCGGTGAGAGTCAACAAACAAGACTCAACCATGGAGATGAGTCTCAAACATAACCAACCCAGCTGTGCCAACATGAATACTGAAAAGGAGGCCTGGCAAGGCCTACTACTTCAGCAACACGTGGCGCCAGCCAGTGGTCATAAATGGGGACCAAGCTCAAAGGGAACCAGCTCTAGACCCAACAAAATAATTGTGGGTAACTAGCTACAACAACCTGAGCTAAGCCTACACATTCCAACAGGCAATGTACCAAAAATTACATGGTACAAAAAATATGCTAATATGGTCTAAGGGAGGCCTACCACCTCAAACAACATGAGCATAAGCCTGAGGCAGTGCTAAGATACGTGAGCAAACTCGCGATCATATACCAACAGCGACTGAGATACAAGCTGTACTTAGAAGGAGGCTAAGAATAAAGAGCCAACAATCTCTACAGTAGATGTAAAACAGCTGCTGTGGTCATGATCTATTGGGAGCTAACAGAGATCATCTTTAATTCTAACCAGAAATAAGACTCTCTACACTCAACCTGAGTGTGCAATCCACCAGGTGATGCACTCAGTGAAACACAAACCCTACCTGGGGAGTACAACAAACCACCACGTTCTTAGATAGAGGCTAATCACAGCCTGCTATCACAGAAACAGGTGCTAACCTGTGGCAGCACTAGAGTAAGCTCACATATATTTATGTATGTAGGGCCAAGGCTTAGAACCCAAAGCAAAAATAAATGCTTTGTAATACATGCCATCCAAACAGGATAAATGCTTTCACCAGACAGATCTGTAGATCTGTGCTGAACCCTAGAGAACAGAGGCTAAAAACTAACACCGTAGCTCAAACTTGAATATGATTCAAGGGGCTCATGGGAAGACATTATAAGGCATGACAAAGTTCTAGAAAGTGGGGCCTAGCAGCACTGCATAACTTATCTCCTGAAAGATAAGGGCTACCACCTGGGAAAACAGCACCAGGAAGGCTAATAATGGCCTATAACCTTAGCTGTTAACCTCAGCCATAGCTACCTACATAATACGAAGGGGAAATGGGCATACGGCCTAACAACTCCCTCAGGAGGAGGCCAGAACTAGGAATTATACAACCTTACAAGGGATAGTAGTAATGAGGGTGATGTAATAGACAAACACCTAACCTAGCCTAGCCGCTAGCTATGGCCTACTGGGCCAAACAAAGCCTGGGCTTCACTTTAAATCCTCTCAGATATGAGGAGAAAATGAAGCACTACAAGCCAAAAGTGCCAGGCGGCTGATTAAAGCCGACCTGCGCACAAATAACTGAAGTGACGAGTGCTAACACAAACCAAACTAACAGTATTAGCTGAGAAGCTACTCTAACATAGGAGGCTACAAAACAGCGGCCATAATGCGGCCTGCATGTGAAAAACTAGCCAACCTAATGGTTCAGTTATTTTGCCCAAAAGAACCCCTTCTAACTTTACTGACTACATGCTCAGGAAAGCTATACAGGAAAAACAAGGTCTACACTTTTTATAAACATAAAAATATAGACCCAGCTTACCTTCCTGCGGCTCGTTGAACGAAGATTTCTCCTCCTTACTTTCTTGCATGAAGGAGGATGAAATCAAAAAGTTCTTTTAAGCCTAAAAGCACTTTTCACTATCAAGCCAGAGGGCGGCCTTAGAAAAATATTATCAAAGGCCCAGCCATCAGCCTGACTGTTAAAGAAGCACCTGAGCATGTAAAATGAAACCAAAAACTCAGGAGGCGGAGGAATAAGGGGCGAGGGCAAACGCAAAGTCGCCCCCGCATCAAGAGAGTGATTACAGACGCTATTGGTGTATGTGATCGATCACCTCCTCAAAGCCTGCTTCTTCCTCCTCGAGTCCAGCCGTCTCTGCGCCTTGCTCCGAAAGGAGAAGGCGCCCGAGCGGCCATACTGGATCTCTGGCCCTATCTCAGAGCCTCAGCTCGAGATGGACCAGCCTCCTGATTAACTACATGCTCAGACAAAACTATACAGGAAAACAAGGTCTCATTTTAAAACAAAAAATAGACCCATCTCATCTTCCTGCGGCTCAAACACCGAAGATTCCTAAAATTCCTTTTCTCTACATGAAAAAGGATAGAATCTAGGGTTCTTTTAAGCCTAAAAGATCCTCTCACTATCAAACCGAAAAAGCGGGCCAACAGAAAATAATCACTATGGGCCCAGCCATCAGTCTGACCATAAGAAGTATCTGAGCATGATATAAATTATATATACATGCATACAAATACATATATATACATATATATATTATACATATATATACATACACATATACATATATATATGAGGAGAAAGAAGAAGAGGAGAGGGTAGATATAAATCGCCCTTATATAGCTGGGGGATCGATTACAGACGCAACGGTGTTTACAATCGATCACCCATCTCACTCTCGCTTCTTCCTCCTCCTGTCTGTCTGGGCACTGGGTCACGTGTGACGTTCCCCAAAGAGGTAAACGCAGAGTTGAGTTCCCTTTCGAAAGGGAACTCATTTTTCTTAAATGTCTTACAAAAAAAAAGCTCTTTACAGGTATTTCCTGGATTGTTATTATGAAACCTTTTCTTTAAAATGCAAATCTCTTGCAGTAAGTAAATAGCTGACAACAGCACATGCATGAGCTAATGTAACTACTGTATCACTGCATCAACAACTACACAGTTACTGCCTTTAAATAAAGCAACATGCAGCACAACATCAGTGTTTCTGGATCATCACTGACTGAAGCACAGGCTCTCTCCAGCACAATGGTGACCTCACAAAACTCAGATAACTGAAACAGAACATTAAACACTAACAGATCTCTCTAGATCTCAGCATCTTCACTTATTACAAACCACTCTGACTTTGTTTCTTTCATTCAAAACTTCTTAATGAGGTGTTGATGTTTTATTAAAATTGATAAACGCCATCGCTACGGAGGTTAGCGCTTGATTTAGTTGGGCTCCTGACCCTTGACGCTTGAACTTTAATTTTTCTCCAGTTGTTGTAACTGTGTTTCTAAAGCATATTTGTTACAAAACAAATTGTGAGGAAAAAAAATCTGATAAAATGGATTTGGTTGTTTATTGTTGATGATTTCATTGTTATACAGTGGCCTTATTCACTGATCTCTGAATATTGTATTCCTTTCATGTTGTTGTAGTCGTATGATAATGCATAAAATCTTGTCCTGGTTTGATATTTTGAAAGTTTTTATTATTGTGCAGAAATTTTTCAGACAGGAACGTCCTATAGTAATAGTCCCCTAAACAATCCCAGAACATCGTGAATGTTCCCTGAAGGTCCACCAAATAACGTCCCCCAACCCTTAAAAGAACTCCACATCGTGACCGTCTCTGAACGTTCTGGGAACGTTACTAGACGACGTCCTTAACACCAATGGGGACGTTCTGAGAATGTTCTGGGAACGTAAAATTTCTAGCAGGGTAACCTGTCACCTGGTAACGTTCCCAGAACATTCAGAGACGGTCACGAAGTGGAGTTCTTTTAGGTTGGGGACGTTATTTGGTGGACCTTCATGGAACGTTCAGGACGTTCTGGGAATGTTTAGGGGACTATTACTTTAGGATGTTCTTATATCTTCCCAAATGTCCTCATTGTAACGTTCTTATGTGACCATAAAATAACCAAAATGGAACGTTCCCCTAAAGTCATATAAGGAACCTTGAACTGCAGTACTTTCATTACCAAAAGATGATGTTTTAGGAACGTCCCCAATGTTCCGTAAAGGTTCGGAATTTTCATCACCTTTAGAGAACTTTTAGGGAACGCTGCACAAGGTTCCGAGAACGTCGCCTTCTACGTGGGTACATACTCATTGAAAGCATCATTCTGTGCCAGCCTCATTATGTCGATAAAGTTCAAAATCTTTACCCTAACCTCCTTGATCATTGCAGCTCACATGATTTGAGACTTCACACTGACTTCACACCATTTCCGTTTTCAGTGACATGTGATTGACCTGCACTGAAAAGAAGCATCGAAACAAACATGCAACAGAGGAACACAGATTTCAAGCACAATTAAGTTACATTTTCTCATCAATTTTAATTTCACTGGATGAAGTGAGGTGATTTTTCTGTCATGTATAACTGTACTGTGCTAATTTGAACCCGGGTCTACATCTAACCACACTACCACAATAGTGCTCTTTAGCAAGAGCTTTTCGTTATGCAAATATATTGGTTTTAACAGGAAGGGTGTCACATGCTCTTGTACTGTGACATACTTTGCCACTTAATGGCCTCAACTTCTAAAAAGTAGAGTCTCAAATAACAGAGGACTACAGAGTAGAAACACTTATAGCTTCATCATGTCAACAAAAATGTCTCAGCCTGTCAGGGTTCCCACTCTTTCATGAACACCAGATTCAAGGACTTTTTAAAGCACCGTTTATTTTATATCAAGCACCTATCAAATTCACATCACATATGGAGCGTCATGAAAGACCTCTTACAACACTTAACATTTTAATCCTCCTATTGCATTTGCATCATTTTAACCTGAAAGAGGTACAGAATCTTTTGTACATTCATTTTGGAAATATATTAAAACCATTTGCAGCTTTCTTATCCCTAATGTTAACAATTATTCCATACTAGTTTTGGTTTTAATTTTTTATGAATCATTACTTGAGTAAAAACATTATAATATAGAGAGAATATTATAAAAATACATTTTGCAATTGAGTGAAAAAAAAGGATTATATGGATCTTGTGTCTTATAATATCAGAATATATACAATATATTACAGATACAAGCTTGCAGTTCTGAGAAAATAAAGTCAGAATTGAGAGATATAAATGAGCACTTCTGAGAAAAAAAACATCACAATTCTGACTTTATAAGACACAATCGTGGCTTTATAATCACACAATTCTGACTTTCTAAAGTAAAAAAATGAAAATTCTGTCATCATTTATTCACCCTCAAGTTGTTCCAAACCTGTATGAATTTCATGAATTTTCCAGAAAGATATTTGGAAGAATGTCAGTGTCATGATCCCAGCCTGTGTTCCCCTGTCGTGTGTGTGTGGACTTTTATATTATTTCCTGTTTTACGCCATGTTTTGTAGTCCTTTGTAGTTTTTCATGTTGATTTGTCTCTCTAGGTGTTTCTTGTTTCCTTATTATCTTGTTAAGCCTGTTTCCCCTTGTGTACATATACCCCAGTGTTTCTCATGTTCTTTGTCTGGTGTTGTCCTTCCGTGGATGTTACGTGTGTGTTGTCAGTTTTTCCTCGCCCATGTCTGGATTTATCAGTTTTGCCTGGATTTACTTTTATTATGTTTTAATAAATGTTTGCTGCATCTGGATCCTACTCTAGTTCCTCTGAAACAGCCACCGTTACAGTCAGTGACCAAACAGATCTCGCCCCCCCATTGACCACCATAGTAATTATTTTTCCTACTATGCTAGTCAATGGGGGGTGATATCTGTTTGGTTCCTAAACAAATATACTGGGACTAAGAGGGCGTTTTATAACTTTCACAAAATTTATTTAAAATTTAAACCAAGCACTTTCAGGGACCAATATTTGTTTTCAAGTACTTTCCAGGCCTTGAATTCATGTGTCTGAAATCCAAGTACTTTCAAGGCGCGTGGGAACCCTGGCCTGTTTATGGCAATATAAACACTGAACCATGAGAAACCATACAGTTACACATACAACACAAACATATAATTAGGAAACTGAGAAAACATTTATCTTGATGTCTGTCATTTTCAGGAAGTGATTATGTGAAGATCAGAAGCTCCAGAGCAGCTGCAGTGTGTTTGGTGCTGCTGTGTGTTCTTCTGCTGACTGCAGTCATAGTGCTGTGTGTCCACATCCATACAAAGAGCTCAAACTACACACCAGAGACACACCAGCTACTAACTAACATCACCAACATCACAGAAGAGAGAGACCAGCTACTAAACAAGAACATAGCCTTGACAAATGAAAGGGATGAATTAACTAAAGAAAGAGACCAGTTCAATCAGGACAGAAATGAACTGCGGAAGATGCTCAATGAAATGGGTAATGTTAAATTATAGTACAATTACTTGTACAAGTGTTTAATTAAATATCTAAATGGGGTCATTCCATAAACTTGCATTGTCTTTATATACATTTAGTTAATATATATATAAAGTATATATTGGTATATCTAAGTCCCACTATCATAAACTAATGTCATAATTCAGTACAGGTGGGAAAAAAGTCCTAGTCAATGATCTGGTTGTGTTTACAGATGGATGGATTTATCAATCCAGTCTTTACTTCATTTCCTCTAAAGCGAGGAACTGGACTGAGAGCAGAAGATACTGTACAGAGAGAGGAGCAGATCTGATCATCATAAACAACAGAGAGGAACATGTGAGTGAAAAATAGATTGGGCACCAAAGGTTGTGCTGCTCACAGTATGAATGTCTACTCACCAACACAGACCTTAAAGAGTTAGTTCACCCAAAAATGATCATTCTGTCATCAATTCCTCACTCTTCTGTCTTCAAACCCAAAAGACTTTCGTTCTTCTTCAGAAAACAAATAAGATATTATATTATCTGAAAGATTTCTGTCCCTTCATTGAAAGTGTATTCACCCAAAACTCTGACGGTTCAAACTGATCATCGAACATCTATAGAGCTCAACCGTTCTTACTTGATGCATGAGAACAAAGTTGCTCTACGTTTGTTCGCTGATCAATGTTTATATGTGATTAAAACACTAAATTAAATCTGTTCATCATATAAAGCGATCATGTCTCTTTGAAACACTTGGATTAAACCGCTTAATTCATATGAATTACATTTACAATCTCTTTATGAACTTATTGAAGCATCATAGTTTTGGATGAATAGACTTAATGGAGGAACAAAAATCTCTCAGATTTCATTAAAAATATTGTGTACTGGAACAACATGAGTGTGAGGAATTGATGACAGGATTTTCAGTTTTAGGTGAAATAAAACTTTAAATGTGACTTCCTGCTTCATTCTACTAGGAGTTTGTTAAAAAGATGTCTGATAACGCTGGAGTCTGGATTGGTCTGACTGACAGTGATGTGGAGGGCAGATGGAAATGGGTTGATGGCAGCAACATGACCTCTGGGTAAGATATCATTGAACTGAACTGATTATTCTCTAATAAATGATCATATCTCACAGTCAGTATCATATCACACAGAAAGCAGCACTGAACATCTAATGCTGATCTGTTCTTTCAGGTTCTGGAAGTCTGGAGCGCCTGATAGTTACAATGGTGATGAAGACTGTGTTTCGACTTCTTCAACAGGATGGAATGATTATCCATGTAATGGAGCATTAAGATGGATCTGTGAGAAGATTATTTTTAAATGACACATTTCAATAAATATGTGAGCATAATGCATTATGAACACACAAGCAACTCATAATAATGTAATAAAGCAAAATGTAATAACTGCACATAATGTAATGAGTATTACATTACTAATAACTTAAAACATAAAAACTATTAATCATCTACAAAAAAAATGAAAAGCATCTCTATAGAGAATCATATCACTAAAATTATAGTTTTGTAGGAAATAAAAGTTATAACAATCATTTAAATTTTATTTCTCAAAAATGATTACAAATGCATAATTACATCGTTAGAAAGCAGAAGCTTTATTTTATTAATTTAGTGCATAAAACTCAAACCCTGGTTTCACAGACAAGGCTTAAGCTAGTCTTAGACTAAAATGCATGTTTGAACTGTTTTAACTGAAAGTAACTTGTACTGACAGATCTTAAAATATGTCAGTGTCATTGTTTTGTCTCAACATTCACACCAGTAATGTTTTTTCAAGTGAAAGTTTATAAAAGCTACTTAAATGCCCTAATTGAACTAAGGCTTAATCCTGGCTTAGTCTAAGCCCTGTCTGTGAAACTGGGCCAAAATGTGTTTCTGGGTCAAATCAACTCAAAATGATGGAGCACATCATAATCACACAGTTAGTAAAGTCTTTATGACATTGTTGAGTTCACAATGCAGCCTAATAAACCGACTTTTCTTTTAATGTAATAGTTTGATTACTCTTTATTTTAAGATGTATTTATACATTTAAGTACTGAGTAATATCAATTAACAACATGTACTTACTATATGGTTAGGAATATGATTTAGTTTAGGTTAGTTGCATGTATAGTTTAGTTATTCATAATTTACTGTTATAGTACTGTAAAATAAAGTATTACTGCTAGTTTTACATTAAACTATTATTACAATTGTGCTGAAATGTATTAATATCAAATTTATTACCTTATGAACTGTCATTACATTAAAAGGTACTATAGTGTGTTCATAATATAATAAATTTCTCCTACAAAAACCCGACATTGTGAAAAAAATGATTACATTGAAAAATCATTACTTCAGATTTTTTTTTTTAGAAAATGACTACATTTATGAACAATTTATTATATTAATTATGTAATTGTAATGATTCGTCACTCAGGCTGGGATCCATTTGCAGGCTTTTATTAAAGGAAAGCGTAGTACAACAGGCAAGGTCGGACAGGGGCAAACAGGAATGGCAAGGGACAGACAGAATCGTAGTCAGGGTACAGGCAAATGGTCAGGGCAGGCAGATTACACTCACAGTCCAGATAACAGTCAAAAGTTTCCAAGGGCAGGCAGCAGAGAATCGTACATGAGAGGCAGACAATAAGAAAACGCTCAGAAATGTACACCGTGGCAATACAAGACTTCGCGACAATGACGAGTGAAAGAGAGTCCTTTATAGTCCGGGTGATTGGCAACAGCTGAGAGATGATTGGTCCAAGGTACGGGCTTCTGGGAAATGTAGTGTGGTGGGGTGTGTGTGTTAGTATTCGGGAGAGGGCTCCCTCCGATGGTCAGAGGAGGGAATTATGGAGTTCGTTTCCGTGACAGTAATACTTGTTACATTATGTGCATTTATTACATTACGCTTTATTATGAGTTGATACAACTCCTAAATCACAATTATTGTGACTTAAATTCATGTTACTGTTTGAAAGGCACTTTTCTTTATTATGCTGTTCAGTAATAAATTAAATGTAATATTAAAGCTTTAAAACTGAATTATCACAACATAAACTTTTATGTATTCAAATATATCAAATCAATGAAATCAAAATTCATCATTGATATCAGAAATGAGATATAAAAGTGTGTATGACTTTAATCTTTGCTACAATGTGTGATTTGACAGGAATTTCATGTGATTAGTTACTATTTCACCCCTAAATCTTCAGAGTATTTTCCCATGTAATTTAGTTATGTCTACATGGCTTAATGGAGGAAATTTTGTAGCAGTACAATATTTTTCATCCTTCCAGAAACATCAGTTTTGGAAAGTTTGGCCATAACATTTTAAACAATCAAACAGTGGGAGGTTCCAGGTATAATTATTAAACTTATGTCAGTACAAGCACCTGTGTGACATTCTGTGTTGAGCTGAACTTCCTGTACCTGTACACAGGGCGCAAGGAGGGGCCCGTGGTTAGGGCTGTCATGATAACTGCAATATTGAAATATGATACTGACAGGCCAACCGCTGACGAATCCAAGCAACTGCCACAACCACAATGTTCATGTTTTTTCTTTTCATGTCCTTCTTGTTTTACACTTACATTAGATATGTGTAGTAAATGAGCTCAAAGGGAAATATGAATAATTAATTATAAATGTTTGTGTAATGATTCATCACAGGCACTGTGATCCATTTGCATGCTTTATTGTTATAGAGCGTAGTCAAACAGGCAGGGTAAATCAGGGGCAAACAGGTACAGCAAGGAACAGGCAGTAACGTGGTCAGTATACAGGCAGAGGTCAGGGCAGGCAGATAACACTCACAGAACGGTAAACAAAGCAGAGAATCGTAAACGGGTAACAGCAGGTTCAGCAACAGACAATCAGCAGGGAAATAACGCTCAGAAATGTACACCATGGCAATACGAGACTTCGCAGAGCATGAGTGTGACTGAGAGTCCTTTATAGTCCGGGTTATGGGAAACAGCTGGCGGGATAATCAGTCCAAGGCACGGGCTTGGGTAATGTAGTGCGAGTGTGTGTGTTAGTATTCAGGCGAGGGCTCCCTCCGATGGTCAGAGGAGGGTATCACGGAGTTCGCCTCTGTGACAGTTTGGATCAGTTAATATAATTAACTTGATGTAGCTGAATTATTAAAATCGATTAATCTGTTCATCCAGCGAACTCTCAGTATTGATCATCTATCAACTCTCAGAAAGAATATTTTTCCTGGCCACAGAACAATTGATTATTGATATTCTGAAGATTTATATTTTTTATTACAAATATTAAGGATAATCACAAATGCTTTGTGCATATAATCTAGCGGTACAGTTGAGGCCAAGTTTACACAAACCTTGCAGAATGTTAATAAATTTAACAAAATAATAGGGATAGTGATAATAGTGTTACCCTGAATAAGCTGTATCACATAACAGATGTTTACATATAGACCACAAGACAAATAATAGATGAATTTACACAAAATTAACCCATTCAAAGGTGTACATTTACTTTAATCTCAATACTGTGTGTTGTTTCCTGCAGAGAGATTGGGACGATTCGAAGGGCCCTGGTCAGACAGGGGGTCCATTCAATGTATTTTGTATTAAAGTTAAAGTTTAAAGTTTTGTATTAAAGTTCAGAACTGCCAATTTAATTTATGAGGTCCAACAACACCTGATGAACGTGTCTATCACTGTTTGTCGGCGTCTGTCTTTAGGCGCTTCACTAACCAGACAGTCCATTTTCGGCACAGATCAGAGCATGTGTGGAACACCACTTTACTGAACTGCACCAAAGACTTTATATACAGAAAGACGGTGCACTCCTATTCCTTAGAAATGGGAGAAAGTGCAATGCGTAATATGGCAGAATAAGTCCCGCCTTCTAAATAAAAGAGCTGATTGGTAAAGTCTACGCGTCGCTGCAGCTGCTGTTAAAAGCTCCGGTTTCTGGTGTTTTGAGACTGTTACGTACTGCTACATACTAACTTGTGTTAGAGGGACAATCCAGAACCGTAATCCAAATACAGGCAATGGGTCAAGCACAGGAAGGAAGTCCGAACAAACAAACAACACTTAAGAGAACTCAGAAGTATAAAAGGAAATCCAAGAAACAGTCAAAAACCCAAGAGACAAGAAACCAAGGAGAATACCCAGAATTGCAGCACAACAACATACAAAACCTCACAGTGAATGATAGAATGAACCAGACTTATATACACAGAGTTAACAAGGCTAATGAGCAACAGCTGAATGTAATCATGGCTGATTAGTCTGGGCAAAGGATTATGGGGAATGGAGTCCGTGATAGTGTGGTAATAGTCCGGGTTGGAGTGCCCTCTGGTGGTAATCTCACTAGTGATCATGACAGAGAAGCACTCAGGACTGCCTGGAAAACAAGCTTCTTTTTTTTTTTTTCCTGACGGCTGCTCACACAACAGCAGAATACAGATGTTAGTACTGTTTTAGAGAGATAAATATGGTTCTGTTCACACAGTCTGGATATGAAACTAAAGTGACTTCCTTTCAGGACTACAAATGAATTTTGTGAGTAAATTCATTAAACGGGGGGAGTTTAAATATGCAAGAAACAAGCAAGAACACTGATAATAAGAAGCAACTTTCCCTAGCAATGTCGAGCAACCAGCAGAAATACTCTAGAAACTAGACTGAAAACCCTTATCTTTATTACTTCTGTTAATGTCAGTAGGTGTTATTCATGACTATCTTCCAATTAAAGGGATGTTCTGGGGTCAAAACTAGTTTAGCTCAAATTTAATTGACAGAATTTGTAGCATAATGCTGATTACCACAAAAAAAAGGACTTAACTTTGTACTTTAGCCTTTACATATAATGACACTGAGTGATTCTGTGATTAAATGCATTTAAATGTACACAATCTGTATTGTTAAAAAATCTTTTCAGTAACCCTTGAAGTTCCTTAAGCCATAAATACTTGAAACATTTCCACAGAACAGTTCCTTTTGCAATAATACAATCCATAAACACAAACGCAGATGAGGAACAAAACACAGTTCACTCCAGAAGAGAAACTAGTACTAGTTTGTTGGCATCTTGAAGACACCAAAACTGTCTGAAAGTGTAAATGAAAATATAGAGAGGAGTACAACCTGCAAAATGAGCAGAAAAGATGGACAAACCACTAATATCTACGAAAATGATGATGACGTTATAAAAGGTAAAACTGGAAAAGAGATCACAGACTCAATGAAGGAAAATCATCTGAATTCACAAGTACTGAGATTAATAATTCACTTTTCTTAAACCAGCTGCGAAATGCACCAGATTTAAATATTCATGAAGTTATTACTACTACTAGTACTTGTCATGGTGTACTGTGGTAGAAAGGAATCGCTTGAAGAACAGGAGTCCAAACAAAACACTCTTCAGTATAATCCACTAGGAAACAGAAGAAAAACACAGGAGAATCACAGGTAACTACTGTGTAACTTTAACTTAGGCTACGTCCACACGAAGCTGGAGCTTACCCTATCAGATCTTTTTTTTTTTTTTTCCTCGTCTCAAGAAATATCTGCTTCCACGTGAAACCACTGAAATGACTCAAAATGATGTAGTATACATGCCAGACCAGTATGTGGCGCTGTAATTCTGCCACAGATATACACTTAAAACAGCGAATAAGACTTGGAGCATGCGCATAAACCTCGCGCGCTGTATACAAACTATAGTAAAGCTTCGAAATAACGCTTTATTTTGGCTCAGTAGCTTCTGCAGCATGAACACAAGCATCTAGAGTCTGCTATTGTTGCTGTTTTGTGTTTTCAGATTTATCCACTCTGGGACCCGGTTTCAAAATATAGCGGTTTAACCTTCTGAAATCTGTGTGGACGAAACACTTATCCGATACAAAATGTGTGCGTATTAACAAAAACGCGTCTCCGTGTGGACGGGGCATTATACTCTCAGTTTTAGTTCTCTCATGGTCTGGTGTTAGTCTAAAGAGAGACCAAACAAAAGAACTAAATGATGAACACCTGAACAGAACTCAATCAATTTGTTACCAAGGAAACCAACAAGCAGAGAACAGAGAAGTACAAAACCAATTAACAAACCAACAGTGGATCCTAGAACAGGAAAACTAAATCAAACAGAATACAAAACATGAAAATCAGACTCTGACAGTACTACTGTACATTACTACTATTACATAACCCAAATCATCTGTATAACAACCTGTGAAGAACTAACGTTAACATTAAGTTTACCTCTGTCCTGAGTAAGATATTTTACATAAAAGATGTTTACATATAGTCCACAAGACAAAACAATAGCTGAATTTATTAAAATAACCCCATTCAAAAGTTTGGGAACCATTGTTTCTTAATACTGTGTGTGGTTAGCTGGATGATCTACGACTGTTTTTATGTTTTGTGATGGTTGTTCATGAGTCCCTTGTTTGTCCTGAGCAGTTAAACTGAGCTCTGTTCTTCAGAAAAATCCTTGTAAATTCTTCAGTTTTCAAGCATATTTTCCATATTTGAACCCTTTCCAGCAGTGACTGTATGATTTTGAGATCCATCTTTTCACACTGAGGACAACTGAGGGACTCAAACACAACTATTAAAAAATATTCAAACATTCACTGATGCTCCAGAAGGAAACATGATGCATTAAGAGCCGGGGGTAAAAACTTTTTGAAATTGAAGATCAAAGTAAATTGTACTTAATTTGTCTTCCTGGAAACATGTAAGTATCTTCTGTTGCTTCCAAAGGGCAGTACTAAAAAATTATAATAATAATAATATTTCAACAAAATAAGAACAATTTGGACATCTTCATCCTGTTCAAAAGTTTTCACCCCCCGTCCTGCATTACTAAATTGGTTCGTTTGCCTCTTTGTTGCCTTACCTCAGATTTCACGAATTCCCAACACAAAAACTTCAGGAAAGCATGGATGAGACTGATGCAGCGAGATGAAGGTCCTTTTTATAAAAAATAAAAAAAACGTGTGGGAGTGCGTTCGTGTGCAGTATGCATTTCCAAACTGAGGATGTTTAGATCTCATCTCATCTTGAACCTCTCTGTCTTGTGTATCATTTAAAACAGCTTGTTCAGTGGAAAATTACTGCTAATGCTGTTCTCTTTTAAGAAATGCTTCTAAAACTAACAGAGGAAGTGAGGCAATGGTGCAAATGTGTTTGTCTGGACAGCTCTTTTTTATGATCCTAATATGGTAACATGTTATGATTGGTTTGGGGTAACAAGGAACAAAAGGGGGGGTATATAAGACAGCCGCTCTGGGTGAGGGCGTTCTTCTCTGTAGAACTCTGTTGATTTTATTCTTGCAAGAAGGTTGTTTAATGCAGATACAAAGACATTTCCTGAGTGTTTGTTTCATTACATTCTCACCACTGAAAGAATAAAGAACTTTTCCACAACAACCAACAAGTCACTATGAAATTAAAATCAACAACTCTTAGTTTTCATGGAATACTGCAGTATTTATGAATGATTTATCAATGAACATCACATTTAAAATTCACATGCCCCCATAATCTTTCATTAAAATAACTTCCCCTCCCTCTTGCAATGACTTCTCTTCTCTGATGACATGTTTACTGGAGCGAGAGCGGGACAAACTGTCAATCACATGACATTACAACAATGGCAGAGTTTTACTTGAATATACATCACAAAAGGGAAGAAAGACTATCACAACTACTGTTTCATGTCAAAGGGTCTGATGTCATGTTTTTGTTTTCACACATTGACCACAAGTTTGTTTGCCACTGGCTTTAAAAAGAAGACAAGTGCTGACTACATCTACAACGAACAAGGAACAAGATCATTTAATGTTTGACGGTTAAAGAGCAGAAATGTCTGATGGTATTTATGAAGATGTGATCAGGACTGAGTCTGAGAGAATGAACACAGACAGAATGGAGATGATAGTGGTAATCTATGAGAGTGCAGAATGTGTGAGAGATCATGACTTCAGGACAGAGACAAACACACACCAACCACTTCAGCGTACAGGTAATCACATTCATTACTTTGATCAAATCATCAGAGTCTGCACATGTTCAGTCATCTAATGTCATTCCTGTGGTGTTCAGAAGTGATTGTGTGAAGATCAGAAGCAGCTACAGTGTGTTTGGTTCAGCTTTGTGTTCTTCTGATACTATTGTACGATTTAATAACTAACCATTTGTATATGATTTTGGAGAGAGAAAAAACTGTCTAAAATGTTTACTCAGCCTGTGTGTTTCAGTTAGGATGGTCAGTCAGTTTCGTCCGATGCCTTTTTTGTCTGAAGCTGTTTCGTCTGATGCCTAATTGTACGAGACCTGACATTGATGTTGTTTTTCCTGAGACCTGAAGCCTTTCAGTCTAAGACACGATGCAGTTTTGTCCAATGACTGAAGCATTTTGAGGCGTGATGCTTTTTCATCATATGACTGAGGTCTGAGGATGTCCTAAAATGTACACTGTACCTGAAGCCTTCATAATAATGTTCATGAGAAATGTTCTCAGAACATCCCTGCTGCCCTTGTCAAAAAATTGAATTGAAAATTAGAGCTAAATTGACTAACAAAAGTGGCTGTTCAAACAAAAACGTCTCAGGTTACGTATGTAACCATGGTTCCCTGAGAACAGGGAACGAGACTCTGGATTTACCGCTTTGGGGAACGTCACACGTGACCCGGTGTCTGAAAGCCAACTATCCAGCAACTCCAATCTCTATTGGCCGGCGACAGCCTATGACGTAATATGGCGCTACCCGGAAGTATATAAGGAGCGCCTAGAGAATCAGTCAGTATCTTATTGTCTTGAGGGACTGTTCAGTAGGCAGCCCGAGGCATGGCATGGCAACGCAGAGTCTCGTTCCCTGTTCTCAGGGAACCATGGTTACATACGTAACCTGAGACATTCCCTTTCGAAAGGGAACTCAACTCTGCGTTTACCGCTTTGGGGAACAATATACCCACGCCGCCATGCTCGAGGAGAGTGCATGCCAAGATGGCTAGACAAATGTCCGGCAGTTCGAAAGAAATGCCATAAGCAACTCACCCTCGGGTCACGCAAGGCTGTCAGTGACAGCATTCCCTACGGCCACCAGCCCAAGCTGAGCCTAAAAGAGGCCTTCCGCAGTAAGCCTTCCAAGGCTGCTCAGAGCTTCTGGGACCAACATTTCCATGGAAAAGTGGTCTTTTAAAGGGAATGTGGCCAGGAAACCGAAAGGAACCCCGGCCAGTCACTAGAGGGGAACGAAGTCACCCTCAATGCCACCAGGGAGGCCGACCTGGTCTGACGAAGGACAAACTTAGTCTTGGCCAACCCTGTCTGAATACAGAATCTCAAAAACGCATTCTTCAGAGAAGAGAGCAGGTAAGAGCGACTGCGAAAGAGCAGTAAGCAACTCAGACCCATGCGTAGAGATGGGCATCCTGGAGAGCAGAACTATATACCCTCGTATTGAGGGGAGTATAATCCGCTCATCCTAGGATCTACTCAATGTCTGACCAAAGCACTGAGGAGGCTGTGCGCTAGAAACCCTGATACAGGGGAGCACAAACCAGCCTGGGGCTGATCTCTACATAGAAATCTACGACCAATGACCAGCTTAGGGAGCTAAGCACAATTACACAGACAACCCAAAGGGAAGTACGAAGCTCACCTAACAGATAGACCATACTGTAGGCACATAATCATGGAGGCCGGGAAAAAAGGGGCCTTCAACATAACTAAAGTTCTAGAAGAAGAACTAAATATCACACCAGAAGCTCAAGTCGCATGGTGGTATTCCAGGGTGGCCCATAAGGCCACTCACCTGAAAAATAAAATGCTAAGCGCACAACCGACCACGCAATTAAGAAGCTGTGAGTGCCCACAAACAGTCCATCCCAACACAATCCAGCGAGCAGTGTACTCGGTAAAAGAACCTTTTACTCTTTAAGCAAGAGGAGTACAACGTACGCCAACACGCGCTAAAGAAGGCCCCATGGGCCTGTAACCTCAGCAGACACGTGGCATCAGCTCGTAGCAGTGCAGCAAAAACCGACTACAAAGGAGGTTAATAAGTCACCCAGAACCCTGGCCAGCCAGTGACATAAAATCCCCTTTACTCTCTTAGTAAAGAAAATATAAGAGAATGTAAAAGGTATATGCCAGCATGTCCCCAAGGAGGCCTCGAGGGCCTACCTATCACACGCGGCGTCAGCTAGCGGCCACTAAAGTTCTATGAGGAAAAATAGAACCGAGTTAAAAACAAGGTATCTACTTAGCTCAACTAGAGCTAAAGGAGTCCATGCTCAAGGAAGTAAATGCATAAAACCGACCAAACAATCGGTTTAACACAAGAACTCACCCTGAGCGGCAAGCCACTCAGAAAATGTACTCACTAAAAGCACCTTTACTCTCTAAGCGAGAGGAGTACACAGCCGAAACTCCAACATGATACATAGGAGGCCTAAAAGCCTACGACCCGTAAAACACGTGGCGTCAGCAAGTGGCAATCACGACCCATCCATGGTGATGAGTCAAATAGAAACCAACACAAACCATGCCCACATGCAAGCTGAAAGGAGGCCCTGGTAGGGCCTTCAACCTCCATAAACACATGGCATCAGCCCGTGGTAGCTTCATGACTAAACCAGCCATTAGGCCAAGTACTCAAAAGACAACTTAACACTTGGATAAGAGGAGTACACACTCCGCCACGGTACTCTATGACAGGCCTGGCCTAGGCCTACTCATACAGAGGTGGGCGTGGCCGATGGCGTGTGAGAGTCAACAAACAAGACTCAACCATGGAGATGAGTCTCAAACATAACCAACCCAGCTGTGCCAACATGAATACTGAAAAGGAGGCCTGGCAAGGCCTACTACTTCAGCAACACGTGGCGCCAGCCAGTGGTCATAAATGGGGACCAAGCTCAAAGGGAACCAGCTCTAGACCCAACAAAATAATTGTGGGTAACTAGCTACAACAACCTGAGCTAAGCCTACACATTCCAACAGGCAATGTACCAAAATTACATGGTACAAAAAAATATGCTAATATGGTCTAAGGGAGGCCTACCACCTCAAACAACATGAGCATAAGCCTGAGGCAGTGCTAAGATACGTGAGCAAACTCGCGATCATATACCAACAGCGACTGAGATACAAGCTGTACTTAGAAGGAGGCTAAGAATAAAGAGCCAACAATCTCTACAGTAGATGTAAAACAGCTGCTGTGGTCATGATCTATTGGGAGCTAACAGAGATCATCTTTAATTCTAACCAGAAATAAGACTCTCTACACTCAACCTGAGTGTGCAATCCACCAGGTGATGCACTCAGTGAAACACAAACCCTACCTGGGGAGTACAACAAACCACCACGTTCTTAGATAGAGGCTAATCACAGCCTGCTATCACAGAAACAGGTGCTAACCTGTGGCAGCACTAGAGTAAGCTCACATATATTTATGTATGTAGGGCCAAGGCTTAGAACCCAAAGCAAAATAAATGCTTTGTAATACATGCCATCCAAACAGGATAAATGCTTTCACCAGACAGATCTGTAGATCTGTGCTGAACCCTAGAGAACAGAGGCTAAAAACTAACACCGTAGCTCAAACTTGAATATGATTCAAGGGGCTCATGGGAAGACATTATAAGGCATGACAAAGTTCTAGAAAGTGGGGCCTAGCAGCACTGCATAACTTATCTCCTGAAAGATAAGGGCTACCACCTGGGAAAACAGCACCAGGAAGGCTAATAATGGCCTATAACCTTAGCTGTTAACCTCAGCCATAGCTACCTACATAATACGAAGGGGAAATGGGCATACGGCCTAACAACTCCCTCAGGAGGAGGCCAGAACTAGGAATTATACAACCTTACAAGGGATAGTAGTAATGAGGGTGATGTAATAGACAAACACCTAACCTAGCCTACTGGGCCAAACAAAGCCTGGGCTTCACTTTAAATCCTCTCAGATATGAGGAGAAAATGAAGCACTACAAGCCAAAAGTGCCAGGCGGCCGATTAAAGCCGACCTGCGCACAAATAACTGAAGTGACGAGTGCTAACACAAACCAAACTAACAGTATTAGCTGAGAAGCTACTCTAACATAGGAGGCTACAAAACAGCGGCCATAATGCGGCCTGCATGTGAAAAACTAGCCAACCTAATGGTTCAGTTATTTTGCCCAAAAGAACCCCTTCTAACTTTACTGACTACATGCTCAGGAAAGCTATACAGGAAAAACAAGGTCTACACTTTTTATAAACATAAAAATATAGACCCAGCTTACCTTCCTGCGGCTCGTTGAACGAAGATTTCTCCTCCTTACTTTCTTGCATGAAGGAGGATGAAATCAAAAAGTTCTTTTAAGCCTAAAAGCACTTTTCACTATCAAGCCAGAGGCGGCCTTAGAAAAATATTATCAAAGGCCCAGCCATCAGCCTGACTGTTAAAGAAGCACCTGAGCATGTAAAATGAAACCAAAAACTCAGGAGGCGGAGGAATAAGGGGCGAGGCAAACGCAAAGTCGCCCCGCATCAAGAGAGTGATTACAGACGCTATTGGTGTATGTGATCGATCACCTCCTCAAAGCCTGCTTCTTCCTCCTCGAGTCCAGCCGTCTCTGCGCCTTGCTCCGAAGGAGAAGGCGCCAGCGGCCATACTGATCTCTGGCCCTATCTCAGAGCCTCAGCTCGAGATGGACCAGCCTCCTGATTAACTACATGCTCAGACAAAACTATACAGGAAAACAAGGTCTCATTTTAAAACAAAAATAGACCCATCTCATCTTCCTATGCTCAAACACCGAAGATTCCTAAAATTCCTTTTCTCTACATGAAAAAGGATAGAATCTAGGGTTCTTTTAAGCCTAAAAGATCCTCTCACTATCAAACCGAAAAAGCGGGCCAACAGAAAATAATCACTATGGGCCCAGCCATCAGTCTGACCATAAGAAGTATCTGAGCATGATATAAATTATATATACATGCATACAAATACATATATATACATATATATATTATACATATATATACATACACATATACATATATATATGAGGAGAAAGAAGAAGAGGAGAGGGTAGATATAAATCGCCCTTATATAGCTGGGGGATCGATTACAGACGCAACGGTGTTTACAATCGATCACCCATCTCACTCTCGCTTCTTCCTCCTCCTGTCTGTCTGGGCACTGGGTCACGTGTGACGTTCCCCAAAGAGGTAAACGCAGAGTTGAGTTCCCTTTCGAAAGGGAACTCATTTTTCTTAAATGTCTTACAAAAAAAAAGCTCTTTACAGGTATTTCCTGGATTGTTATTATGAAACCTTTTCTTTAAAATGCAAATCTCTTGCAGTAAGTAAATAGCTGACAACAGCACATGCATGAGCTAATGTAACTACTGTATCACTGCATCAACAACTACACAGTTACTGCCTTTAAATAAAGCAACATGCAGCACAACATCAGTGTTTCTGGATCATCACTGACTGAAGCACAGGCTCTCTCCAGCACAATGGTGACCTCACAAAACTCAGATAACTGAAACAGAACATTAAACACTAACAGATCTCTCTAGATCTCAGCATCTTCACTTATT